>OV702281.1:401503116-404003116 GCA_916181665.1 Avena sativa
ATGGCTTCCTAATCCAATCCTAGGTCACGATCCTACAGTCGACACACTGCTCTGATACCATCCTGTGACACCCCGGTTCTGATAAGACCGTGGCCTCTATGTGACATGCCAATCCCTGGATCGGTTCATTGGCCCACAATAGAGTAAGATAGATAATCATAGCAAAATAACCGTGTATCATGATCTACAAAGATCCAGAGTACCATTATTACAATATAAAGGCTTAGCATAAAGCTAGCTCAAATTGTTCAGGTAGCAACATAAACATATAAATCCTCCAATCTTCAAAATGCCCACAAGTGAACAAGTGCCGAGTGGAGTACCGTGGCCTATAACGATCAATCAGAATCGGAATAACCTGCAGCATAAAACGCAACAGACCCGAAGGGTCAATACATGGAATGTATGGCAAGTAGAGCTAGTAATGGAGACAATAGTACTAACATCTACATGCATATTTGGCAAGTGGAGCTGTGTCTGGCTTGCATTTGCAAATAACTTTGTCCTACTTTCATAAAAAGTTTTGGATTTTCTTTGAAAAGATCCCACTTAAGTTAACCCAACAATATTAAAACAATTATGAAATTAGAATGAGCGAGAAACATGTCATGGAATCAATATCAAGCAACTCAGTTGTCCATAACCGGGGACACGGCTAATCGATTAGATTATACACTCTGCAGAGGTTTGTACACTTTACCCATGTGACTTGGCCAGCTCAGCTCGTACCATCACTCTCATTTTGGGTGATGATAGGGAGAAGTCCAAGAAGAGACTGTTCGGGAAGTAGCTCCTCAATCCCGACGCGCACCGGTCCAACCTACCAAAATTCTACATCTCTGGATACGCGGGTTCGAGTTACCACAACCTACTAAGTCCAACCAACCGCCCATTTCATTATTGGCACATGGTTGTACACGTAAGCTACACAATAAAGAAGCCAATCAATTTCTCTTGATACCTGGGTGCCTTTCCGCAATGAAACCACCAAAATTTATCAATACCATCACACCCAGGGGATTCATTGATTAAGTTGTTTTAGTTTTCACAAACCAATACTTTGAGAAAGCAAGTATCAATGATGTAACCTAGCCCTCGTTCAACATAGCATGGCTAAGCACATCTACAACGGTGGTTCATCTACAAGGAAAGCCCTACCACATAATAGGACATAGCATAGCGATAGTATCATCCTACACATGCATATACAAAATACACGACAATGCATTGAAAATAGTAGGACGATATCATGAACAAAGTAGCATCTACTTGCCTTGGTTGTAGCGGTCGGAGGAACAATCCACACACGAGCAAGGGTTGCACTCCACACAATCTACACGACACAATTGCATTCATAAACAAACAATTCACAAACATATGCAACAAAGATGATGCATGAATGCAAGAACGGCAAGTGAATTGGTGCTACAGCTGCACCACATAATACTAATACATATTACTACCGAATACATGCATGGAAAATAGATTTGGCGCAAGGGAAACTATTAACCAAAAGTAGTGATCACTACTAGAGCTAGAACTTAAATAATTCACTACAGGTAGTAGACAGGTTGTAAAATCTTGGAAAAATTCTACCGCATAGGCATCGCTGATAAGAAACAGTACCAATTAGAATTACTCAAAAGGAGTTATAAAACATCCCGAGTAATTAAAACACTGCAGAAAGCCATTAGACAAATACTGCAGAAGTTTTTACTGTAAGCCTATCTTTTTATTTCACGATGAGATTCCCCTCGTTCATACGAGTTCAGGGACATAACGCGATTTTTGGAGCTACGAAACTTTTACTACGAATTTATTACTCCGAAAAGGCCATTAACTAGTTTGATTAAACTGTACTAAACCTGACAGTAAAAGTCTGAACCAAACATACAACAAGATTCTACACGACTCACTGAACGCGTACATATTTTATTTGCAATTTTTGGCCAAGCGGTTGAATTTCTATGCAATTTACAATATTCTACCGAAATCTGTCAACTAATAGGATTAACGAAATTGACCCAGTCAACTGTGTCTGATGACTGTGCGCTGACTCGGCGTCTGACCAGTCAACGTCTGGGGCGTCTGACTAGTCAACGTCTGGAGTGCTGACCAGTCAACGAACGATCTAAGCCGCTGATCTGAGATCTGACGGTGGCTGCTGTCTTACCGGAATCGGATGGCGAATCGAACTCCGGCGAACTCCGGACGGCGGCGACGATCGGTTCCGGCGTCGTGGTTCTACCTGCACGTACACACACGGTCAACTACGACTCCCGGAATAATAAACGCGCGCGCGAGGCGACGCGCGTACGTGCGTGTATGCGTTCATGCAATAACGCGCGTACGCGTGCGCGTACGCGGCGATCTGCAGGGCGCAGATGGCGGCGGCGGATGGAGACGCGGAGCACGGGAACGGAAAGAGGAGATCGAGGCGAACCCGGCAACAGACGCGACGACGAACGGCGACGGCCGGAGGCGGCAGCGCGCGGCGCGGAAGGCGGCAACAGCGGGCGCCAGGCGAGGCGGCGGCGGGCGGTGTCGAGGCCCATGGAGGCGGCTCGCGCGGGGTCTGGGAGGAGGCGGGGTCAGGCACGACTTCCGAGGCGGTGGAGCCCCCTTTTAATTGGTCTCTAACGCGCGGAAAGAAGGAAAAAAACTGGAACAGAATCGGTCCGCGGTTGGACTCCGTTTCGGAAATCGGTCCGGATTTTCGGACCGTTTTCCGGCGGTTTACTAAAACGTCCGAGTCTTTTGCATACGAACTCCGATTGGAGCGATTCTCGCGCCTACGGGTTCTTATCGTCGAGGGGAAGAACCTTTAGTTGAAGTTTGAGCGAAAACTTGAACCTACAGGGGTGGTTGTTGCAAGTCTTACTAGAGCTCCCCGCAGGAAACTCGTAGCGAAACAAAATAGGGTTTTGAAGGTGGCGTTCCGCCGAACCTTTCTATTCGATGGTTTTGCATGGAAAGATATGATGCAATGCTATGAATGATATGCAAGACCAAATCTAAAATTTGGGATGTGACACACCTAAGCTTGAAGAATCTGCTACTTTTGCTCAATGGCAATCACTAATGAGAACTCATATGCGCAGCTCTTGCATTGAACTATGGAACATCATCGAGCATGGACTCTTTATTGGGGATCCAAACAACTTGACAAGAAGAGAGATTGTTAATAGTCAACTCAATGCCACTGCTCTGCATATGATTCAACAAGGTTTGGGGACAAAGGATTATCCACACATTGAGTACTTTAGCATTGCCAAGGAAGCTTGGGATTCTCTCACTGTGTTGTTCATTGGAAATGAGAGTATGAGGAGGAACCGATATGATGATCTAAGCAATGAAGCCGAAGGCTTCTACATGAAAGAAGGTGAAGATCACGAAGATATGTACCGTAGGCTCAAGACCACCGCCACTGCTTTTAGGAATGTGGGTGCCTCACATGTGGATGATGCATGGATAAAAAGGAAATATGTGAGTGCCATCATGCCTTTTGAGCCCACCGACTTGAATAGCCTACAAGGAAGACACAACTACCATCTCATGACCTCAAATGAAGTTATGCAAGAGATGGCTGCTTTCAAGGTTGCCGCCAAGAATGCCAAAGATGCTCGTGCTCGTGCCCTTGGTATGAGCAATGTTGTCAATGTTTCTTTAAAGGCCAAAGTTGTGGACCATGAGGATGAAGATGATAGTGATGAAGGGCTTTCCATGGACCATCCCGATGAAGTCAAGATTGCTCATAGTCAATATATGGCTTTCTATGCAAAGAACTTTTGGAAGAATCCCGCCAAGGCCAAGATGGAAATGGAACGGAGAAGCAATCCAAATGGGAAAAGAGAGAATACCACAATATTGAGAACTTGCTTCAATTGTGGTGACCGCTACCACTTTGTAGCTAGTTGCCCCTATGAGAAGAGAGAAGATCATGGTGGAAAGCTTGTGTTGAAGAAGACTCTCAAGGGACCATACAAGAAACCTTTCATCAAAAAGAATCCCATCAACAAGAAGCCGGGAGAAATTGTCTTGATCACTCATGAAGAGTACTCCTCCAACAATGAAGATGATGAAGATGACGAAGAGGAAACTTCTCATGGTGTGGCTGCTCTCACCACCACCTCTACTCCGACATTCTCACTCTTCGATTCTCTAAATGAGAACTCTTCCGCCAAGAACGCCACTTGCCTTATGGCAAGAGGAACGGAGGTATCTTCATCATCCCGCTCTACTCACCTGGATAATGATAAAATTAATGATGAGATGTCTCTTGATGTTAAAAAGGAATTAATTACCTTTGATGAGTTTATGACTAACCTAGAAGGTGATGCTAAGCTACATTTTGGAAACATCTTAGATCAACTATCACATACTCAAGATCTTCTAGATGTAAGATGTAAACTTGGGCATGAACATATGATTGAGCTAGAGGCCCTAAACAATGCTCTAGAAGAAGAACAAGAAACTAGGTTGTCACTTGAATTAAAACTTGAAGGGCTTGATGAGGCCAATGACATTATTGTTAACAAACTCATCAAAGAGCGTGATCATGCTATTGCTAAATATAAAAGAGCTAAAAAGGACAAGATTGAGTTTGGTGTGGTTCATGAAAACTTGCCGAGGACTTTAGCTTGCTTAACAAGGCCCACAAGGCCTTGGAGAGTGAACTCTTGTCTCTCACAAAGTCCCATGAAACGCTTCAAACTCAATTGGCCAATATTCCTTCACCTAGTAACTTCATTCCATCTAGTAGCACAACTACTCTTGAAGAGAATGCTAGGTTGAAGGGGGTGCTTGCTAAGGCAACATTTCCACAAGGCAACGAATCTATTGATGTCCTTTTGAGCAAGCAAAGGTGTAATGGTGATAAAGGGGGCATTGGTTTTGTTTCCAAAACAAAGAAGAAGAATAATAAGAAGAAGAAGGACAAGCCCGCACAAGAGACCAACAAGACCATTGTGGAAAGTAAGACCACAAGTGGTAAAACTATGTCTCATGATGATTTTGCGGGAAGTGCTAACCCTCACTATGTTCTAATGCGAGATTATTATGGGGATGTGTATGCACAATATGTTGGCCCTTATGATGGTTATATTGCTTAGTCTATTTGGGTTCCCAAGACCCTTGTTGCTAACAAAAGAGGACCCATTGAGAAATGGGTACCTAAAAACTAGCTTGATCTTTTGTAGACTTATGCTTCCGGAGGGTCAAAATGGGTGATCGATAGTGGTTGCACAAGTCATATGACCGGAAGCTCGTCTATTGTCAAGGACTTGGTGTCAAATGAAGATCAAATCACCGTCACATATGCCGACAAGTCAAAGTCTAAGGTAATGGGTTTCGGCAAGGTAGTGGTGGCTCACGACACTACACTCGTGAACGTCATGCTTGTTGAAACCCTTGGATACAATTTACTTTCTGCCCGTGCTCTTGGAAATATGGGCTTTGCCGTCTTTATCGATAATGATATTGTGGTCCTCATGTGGAGCAAGTCTCTCAAGGTCGCTTTCGTTGGGTACGTCAAAAATGACTTGTATGTGGTGGACTTTTCGGGGCAAGCCACTACAGGTCCGATGTGCTTATACGGAAAGGCCGATATGGGTTGGCTATGGCACCGCCGACTAGCCCATGTCAATATGAGAACTTTTCAAAGTCTCCATAAAGAGGGCCATATTGTTGGACTAAAAGAAAATGTTTCCTTTGCCAAAGATCGTGTTTGCAGGGCATGTGTTCTAGGGAAGATGCATGACGCTCCACACAAGCCCACGAACCAAATCAAGTCTAACAAGATCTTGGAACTCCTTCATGTGGACCTATTTGGTCCTCCATCTCATGCAAGTCTTGGAGGGAAGAAATATTGTTTGGTGATTGTTGACGACTTTTCAAGATACTCTTGGGTCTATTTCTTCAAGTTGAACAGTGAAACTCAAAAGACTTTTATTGACTTCATCAACTTGGTTCAATGGCAACACAATGTTCCCGTATTGGTTATAAGAAGTGACAACGGCACCGAGTTCAAGAACTACACCTTTAATGATTTCCTTAGTGATGATGGGATTAAACATCAATATTCAGCTGCATGCACCCCTCAACAAAATGGTGTGGCCGAAAGAAAGAACCGGACTCTTATTGAGATGGCTAGGACCATGTTGGCGGAGTTTAAATCTCCATACTACTTTTGGGCCGAAGCCATCTCCACCGCTTGCCATGCTTCAAACCGGCTCTACCTCCGCAAGAAAATCAACAAGACTCCATATGAGATACTTACCGATAACAAGCCCAACATATCTTATTTCCGGGTGTTCAGTTGTAAGTGTTTCTATCTCATCAAAGGTGTTCGTTTGTCTAAATTCGAGTCTAAAGCATTAGAGGGTATTTTTGTTGGCTATGGTCTCGAATCTCACACTTATAGAATCTATGACAAGCTCTCCGGAGCCGTCATAGAATCTTGTAGTGTGACCTTCGAAGAATATGATGGTCCCCAAGGGGGCGTGTTGATGCTTGTGATGCAGATGATGAAATGCCTCAGGATGCCATAGGAAGAATGGGTGTGGGTTATATCCGCCCCATTGAGGAACCCCTTATGGCGGATCGAGAAGAACTATGCTCCACTCGAGTGGAGCCCTCATCTTCACAACCTCAACATGCTCCATCTACCGAAGAGGACATTGACTCAAGCCAAAGACAAGATGTGGACCCTCAACATGGTGATCAATGTGTGGATTCTAGTCAAAGGGTGCTTGGTCCATTCGATGGGTTGTCAAGTGGTGCCAAGTCAATTTGTCAAGGAAGATCCATCCAAGCTGTTTTGAGACGGGCTCAAATTGAGGCTAGAAGAGCACTTGATCAAGACCAAGGTCAATCCTTGCCTCCCAATGTAGAGGATGACTCCAATGCTGATCAAGGTCATGTAGATGGTCAAGATGAGGATCAAAATGATGAAGAGGGTCCTCCAAGAAACAATGAGGAGATCCACGCTCGTCGCGAAGCTAGAAAAGAAAGAATGTTGGAATAAGAGACCACACTTTCCAAAATGTTGTTGGAGATCTAAGGAAAGGAATTTCCACAAGAGCACAATTGAAGAGGTTCAGTGAACACCAAGCACACATCTCCATGATTGAACCAAAGAAAGTGTGGGAAGCTCTTGAAGATTCGGATTGGGTAGAAGCTATGCACAAAGAGCTCAACAATTTTGAGAGAAACAAAGTTTGGAAGTTAGTTGAGAAGCCAAAGGATTGCCGCAATGTTATTGGAACAAAGTGGATATTCAAGAACAAGCAAGATGAGCATGGAATTATAGTAAGGAACAAGGCAAGATTGGTTGCACAAGGGTATTCTCAAATTGAAGGCATTGATTATGGAGAGACTTATGCACCCGTGGCTCGCCTTGAGTCCATCCGTATCCTTCTTGCTTATGCGGCACATCATAACTTTAAGTTGCAACAAATGGATGTAGAAAGTGCATTCCTTTATGGTCCTTTAAATGAATTGGTATATGTTAAGCAACCCCCGGGATTTGAGGACCCCAACTTCCCAAACCATGTCTACAAACTTGATAAGGCGCTCTATGGGCTCAAGCAAGCCCCACGCACGTGGTATGAGCACCTTAGAGAGTTATTGTTTGACCGTGGTTTTGAGGTTGAGAAAATCGATCCCACTCTTTATACTAAGAGGGTCAATGGGGAGCTTTTTGTATGCCAAATATATGTTGATGATATTATCTTTGGCTCGTCTAACAAAGCTTTTAATGATGAATTCTCAAAGCTTATGACTAGTAGGTTCCGGATGTCATTGATGGGGGAGTTTACGGTATTTCTTGGCTTTGAGATCAAGCAAGTTAGAGGAGGAACATTCTTCAACCAAGCCAAGTATACTCAAGACATGCTCAAGAGATTCAAAATGCAAGATTTGAATGGAGCTCCTACTCCCATGGCTACAAAGACTCATCTAGAACAAAATCCAAATGGTAAAGATGTGGATCAAAAGGTATACCGGTCTATGATTGGTTCTTTGCTTTACCTTTGTGCATCTAGACCCGATATTGTGTTGAGTGTAGGTGTGTGTGCAAGATATCAAGCTGCTCCTAAGGAAAGCCATTTAATGGCGGTCAAGAGAATCTTTCGATATTTAGTTCATACCCCATTTTATGGTCTTTGGTACCCTCAAGTCTCAACATTCACTCTTTGTGGATACACGGATACGGATTGGGCGGGAGACAAGGATGATAGAAAATCAACATCCGGGGCTTGTCAATTCCTTGGTAGGTCCTTGGTATGTTGGTATTCTAAGAAGCAAAACTGTATATCTCTCTCCACCGCCGAAGCCGAGTATGTTGCTGCTGCTAGTGCTTGCACCCAATTGCTATGGATGAGGCAAACTTTAAAGGAATATGGTGTCCATTGTGACAAAGTGCCTCTTCTATGTGACAATGAAAGTGCCATCAAGATTGCATACAACCCGGTGGATCACACAAGGACAAAGCATATTGAGATTCGACATCACTTCATTAGAGATCATGTTGCTAGAGGTGATATTGATCTATCCTATGTATCAACCAAAGATCAACTTGCCGATATCTTCACGAAGCCACTTGATGAAGCAAGATTTTGCTACTTGAGGAATGAACTAAATATCGTAGATTCAAGGAGCTTGACGTGATGTTATTGCACTCTCACGTATGTTTCATCTCATATTTGGTCTAGGTGTAGGCATGGATATAGGGGGAGTGCGGTCCTAATTGATTGGACCATCCCTCCCCCCATTATGCCCAAAGCAATCAAAATCATTCCTCTTAATATCATTTAGTGATATGTGAGCTTAATGATGAGTGTTGGTAATGGACCCAAGATATATCTTCGTGGTGCCAAGCCAAGTATACTCAAATATGGTGGCCTAGGCCACCGCCCTCTCTCATTTGAGAGGTTGGCACTTACTCATGTTCGTCATTTGATTGCTTTTCGTCTCTTGGAGCTTTTCTGATTATTTTCGAACTTCCTTGGCTCTTATTGGTTCTTCACAGTTTGATGTCTCAACCCAAACCCTTTTCCTATCTTAAAAAACCATCTATCTCCCATATATGTCCCCAAACACCTTTCCTGGAATTTTTGGTCGAGGAGGGTCGGAGTCTCCGGTGTACAAACACCGGAGTATCCGGTGTAGGCCGGAGTCTCCGGTGTAGACCGGAGTCTCCGGTTTGGATGGTTTCTGTCACTTAAAGAAGGGGCACGGGGTGAACTGGAACAACAGTTCCTCTTTCTTCACCCCGTCCCCTACCTCCAAACCCGTCGCCTCCTCCTCCAAAAATCCTCCCTGGAGGTCAAGAAGCCCCCGGGATCCGCCGTGCAGCCGGCCAACCTCCTCCTCTCCTCCATTGGGTCATACCCACCAAAGGAATCGATCCCATGGACGGATCTGGTACCTCTCCTCTCCTTTTTCCTCCTAGGGTTCATCCCTAGATGTGTTTTTGAGGATTGTTGCTGATTTGTCCATTGGAATTACTTGTTTGCTTGCACTCTAGTACTTTAGCCTTGTTGCATTGCCCGATCTACTAGATTTACCCTCACCAGCATCTCCCCATCGCATACCCGAGCCTCCTGACCGGAGATTCCGGTCTGAACCGGAGACTCCGGTGTCTGGTGCGGAGACTCCGGTGCTGGGTGAATCAAAGTAGTCCAGAAATGCATCAAAGCTCCTGTACTGCATCTTTGGGACATATATACTCATCTCCATGCTATCTCCCTCACTGCTGTTCACAGGTGATGGTTCTAGTTGCCCTCGTCGTACCAAGGCCAAGTCCCAAAGGGGCAATCCTCGCTATGATGAAGCTCAGGATCAGTTTATCGTGCCTCCATCCAACCGGAAACAGCGGGCACGTGATGCAGCTTACATGAAGAGGGATCAAGAAAGGGCTGAACGGGAGGAACGTGCAAAGACAACCTCCAGTCCCTAGACAAGATGTCTAAAGAGGAGTTCCGTGAGCTGAGGAAGACAGATTTCTATGCACTGCCTCGTACCAGTGATGACCCTCATTTCTGGAGGAAAGAGCAGAGTGTGTTCATGAAGGATGTGTATGGTGTACTCACCAAATCACCTGTTTGCCCTCAGAAGTTCATGAACATTGAGCAAATGCGCCAGAGCCCGTATTTCAGTGATGCCCTATGGATCTGTGAGAAGCTGGGTCTCTACAACTTGATGGAGCTGCATGAAGACTACAGTGTGCACCTCGTTCAGCAGTTCTATGCCACTGTGGTGTTTGGGACTGATCTTGACAGGACTATGGTGTGTATGACAGGCTCTACTCGCTGCACAGCTACTTTCCATGACTTTGCCAATGTCATCTTTGAGACTTTCCACGGCGTATCTACTCCTGTGGGGCGGCGCATGCACTCAGCAGCCTTGGGTGAGAACAAGCTAAAACTGGCACCTCTGTATGATGATGGTGTTGTGGGGGCCTCCAAGGGACTCAAGCCCCTCTACAACCTTATGCTGAGGATTTTCCATCACACTATTTCTCCAAGTGCTGGAAATGATGATGCTCTCAGGGGAGGACTTGTCAACCTCCTGTACCATACTCACTGGACCTTCAATGCTGGACCAGAGGCTGAGGCTGCACCCATTGATGTGATGGACTTCATTTTCGAGGAGATGTTCCATGCAATTCTATTCAAGAAATCTCATCCATATGCACCCTTGATTATGAGACTCATCAACACCCAACCGCATGATTCTCCACATGCCATACCACCACACCTCACGATGCACACTCTGGTCTCTCTGCAGCAGAAGGGGCACATGGGGCCAGCTCCAAGGCGCCGATATGGAAATGATGATGAGGAGACTGAGACGGAGAGGGCTCCCTCTCCACCCAGTGTTCGGAGGAAGAATGCCTCAAATGTCCCTATGCCTACCATGACTAGAGACTATGTGCATGAGAGGGTCAAGAAGGCCAGCTTCTGGGAGAGGACTCTTTGTTGCATGAACATTGACATTCGCAAGCAGCAGCATGCATCTTACCAAAGCAACCGCCGCATGGAGAAGCTCCTCAAAGAGATCAAGGACCAGGGTGCTGCTGATACTGAGGAAGGTGAAGATGAATACAATGATGAGCATGGGGCCCAGTAGTCCACAGAGTCTGATCACACTCTCTCATTTGGGGCATGGAATGCCCAACAGGAGAGTCTGGTGGACTGGAAAACGTTTGCTGATGTCACCTCTGGGTATGGATACCAGGGTACTTCCTCTTCTCGCCCTCACGGCAAAGGGCCTGCTATCCCGGATGATGATGATGATGATGATGACTATGACCAGGATGAGGGTGACCAGGACGAGGATGACCAGGATGAGGATGAGGATGCCGAGGACGATGAGGATGACGATGACTACTGAGTCATTGGGGCGCTAGTATAGGTCTTTTCCCTTTTCGGCGTTTCGATGCCAAAGGGGGAGAAGACATTATCATCGCTTTGCATGGGACTCGGGATTTGCGACTATCTTCCGTTATTTGCCTTTCTATTTGTTATTTGGATATTCGAACTTGAACTTTATGTGTGTTATCTGCTATTCTTATGAGTGTCTTTGACTATGTGCTTGTGTGCAACACCTATTGTAACTCATGTGAGATTTATGTGTGCTATCGGTGATATTATCTTCCTTACATGATTTACTTCATTATCTTTCTGCACATAGTCAGGGGGAGCCATATTTATATGTTATTCCATGCAAATCACTTGTTGTCATCGAACACCAAAAAGGGGGAGATTGAAAGGGCATTTATTGTCATAATCACTTTTGGTGTTCGGTAACAACAAGTTGATCATTTTACAGTTTGTTATTATCCACAGGTTGGTATGACCACAGATAAACATCACACACACTCTTGGGAAAAGACCACACACATTTGCCACTGTTCTGGAAACTCCAGACCGAAATCTCCGGTCTTCCAAGACCGGAGTCTCCGGTGTGGTCCGGAGTTTCCGGTGCTGGCTCCGGTGGTGCCTCCCAGGACATGGCTGTGTCAGTCAGATGGCCTGTCCGGAGACTGGTCCGGAGATTGGCCGGAGTCTCCGGTGTTGGAAGTCCGGAGTCTCTGGTGTTGCTGGTGAAGAAATGGGCTGGGTCAGTCAGATGGCCAGTCCAGAGACTGGTCCGGAGATTGTCCGGAGACTTTGGTCAGACCGGAGTCTCCGGTGTTGGAAGTCTGGAGTCTCCGGTGTTGCTGGTGAAGAAATGGGCTGGGTCAGTCAGATGGCCAGTCCGGAGACTGGTCCGGAGATTGGCCGGAGTCTCCGGTGTAGACCGGAGTCTCCGGTCTGACTTTTCTACAACGGTCAGAAAACGGTTCGTGGAGGGGGCTGTCTATAAATAGGGACCCTTATCTTCTTCCTCCAGTTGCTCGAGCTGCTCAAGAAAACCAACACCATTAGAGCCACCAAATCCACAAGATCTCTTCATCCAACCATCCAAAGTCATTCATCTTTGGAGAATCGAAGGAGGAGGCCTTGATTCACATCTTCACCAAGAGAGATCTTCATTTCCCCCTCATTCACTTGAGGGCCCCCAAGCTCTAGTGTTTCTTTGGAAACCCTAACTTTGATTTGGTTATTACAAGCTTGTCTTTGATTTGTCTTGACAGCTTGCTTGTATTTGGGAGCCTCCAATTCAGTTGTGGATGTGTGCCCCGAACTTGTTGTAAAGGTGCCGGCTTCCACCTCGAAGGTTGCCGATATAGTGGAAGGTGAATCGAGCCCTTTGGGGTGAGGTTCATCGGAGAACAAGGGAGGCCTCTCGTGGCGTTGGTGGTTTGAAACCACCCCCTCTCCAAACGTAGACGTACTTCCCCTCAAAAGGAAGGAACTACGGGAAACAAATCCTTGTGTCTCCGCGTCCACTCCCTTGGTTACTTCTATCCTTTACCGCACTTTACTTACTTGTTCCTGCTTAGTGTTGTGTTAGTTTGTGCTTGTTTGACATATAGGTAAATTCACTATAGATGCATATTCTAGAGAATTTACCTTTCTTGTCAAACCCTAATTTGAAAAAGAGTAAAATTTGAAGTAGCACCTATTCACCCCCCCCCCCTCTAGGTGCCCATATGATCCTTTTAGTTACCCAGGGCCCATTTCTATGGTTTACCCTGGTGTATCTCACTTGTGGATTGCCACCTAGGAACAAAGGGATTTGAGATGTTTAGTGTTGAGAAGCTTCTAGTGCAACCACATGGCATATGGGCTCTGCCTTGATCATATAGGTTGCAATAACTTAGCCAGATGGACAGTTGGTGGTAGGGTGATAAGATGGAACGCGTCCATGGTGGTCTAAGGGAAGACTTCTGAAAGATCTCGTCTCGATGCATGTTGAGTCTTGTGGGGAAAGTGCACCAGCTCTCGAGAGGGTAAAACCTAAGTACTTAGTCGTGTCCCCGGCAACGGACAATTTGAGCATCGAAGACATTGAAGCTATCAAGGATCTCCTCATCCCAATTTCTAAGTTAAAACTTGTGGTTGAACAAGGGTAAAGGTTCACCAATGTCTATTGGTGGTTCTTGGGAGTTTTTGACAAACAAAACTTAGTGTTTTCAACTAATAAGGAAAAATTTATTTTGAGCAAAGCAAGCCTAAGCTACACTTAGCCAAATTCATATAGATGTTAGATACTACTATTCTTCAATGGTATCACTTGCCAATACAATTCAAATGTATTGACCCTTGTGGCTGTAACTTATTATGTTGCAGGTTTGTTTGATTTTAGTGAAGTTTGTTCAGTAGGGATTACAAGTCTACAACCAACATGATTGCCTATGGCATATGAAGATGAAGGACTCCATGCTTATAGATATATCTGTTGCTTTGTAATAAGATAGCCATATGAGCTATGTAAGTTGTAATGAAATATTTTATTCCTGGTTATAAGTTGTAATATGACCCTTGTTTCTTGATATTACATCTTAAACTGTGGGTGCTAGCTATTCGATCCAGGGACTAGCACTGTAAACACAGGGGTCTCTACCTTATCAGGTTGGGACCTCTACATGTAGAGAGAGAATGATGTAATGAGATGAAGAATGGACAAAAGCTCAAGCTTGGGGATGCCACCCTAAGAAATATCCAAGAGGTACAAGCGTCAAAGCTTGGGTATGCCCAAGGCATCCCCTTCTTCATCAATAAAAATCTCAGGTCTTTCTAGACACTTCGTTTTTATTGTTTCATGCATTATTGTGTTGTTCTTGGAGCGTCTTAATTTTCAAACGTTTGTTTTGCTTAGTTGTTTAGTTTGCTTGAATAAAGTAGTTTGGACCCCTATTCTCGCTATGTTGTTTCAAATAAGTCGATTGGTGTTGGAAAGGAGTAGAAAGTTCTTGCTTGAAAGTGCAAGAAGATCTTGCATTGACTGTGACTTAGACTTTTGCATGTCATGCTAGGGTTGTTTTGGCCTTATGCTTAGTGATTATTGCTGTATCTTGACTTGTTCCAAATAATTGGGATTGCTTAGTGTGCCTTGAAAGAATCATGCGTTGTTTTAGCATACAAAAGCATAGTAATGTGGTATTCTCCTTTGATGTTTTGTTTGGGTTGACTTGGCACATGCTTACACCATGTTATGACTATGAACAAGTCACCATAGCCTCTATGATCATTTAGTCCTTGACTTGTAGTACCACTCTATGCTTTGATTAGTAATGTTTTGTCGCTCTACATGATTATGGCTATTATTGATCTCTTAGTTGGTTGCTCCCAGTCTTTTGCTAGCCTCCACTTGTATGAGTAATCTCTACTCATGCTTCCAACTCCGAAGAAACCAAGTTATTCAAAAGTGTCCACTACAAATTCCAATGCATGGTGTGTTACACCATTCCAAGTATATTCTTGTTTTCAGCTATCTTCCAATTAAAAAGTATTTTGTTATGTGAAAACTTAGTGATTAAAGCCCTCACGAACTTTATGGCACACTTTATATTCTTTTCCCCTAATAAACATGAACCATTGTGTCATCTATGTTGTATATGCTTGCACTTATACGTTGGAATTAGTAGAACCATGTTGTCATGGGGAACGTTTTCAACATTGCACTTGTACTATGTACACAGTTGATATCATGCTCTTTTGTCTATGGATGTCGTCGGTGTGAAATAAATAGGGAGCTTGTAAGTCCATGGAGTTATGTATTTTGTGTTAGATAAACGCCTCGGCCGCTAGCCTAAGCCATGCCTAATCATGGTGGAAACTTGCAGCATCACCATAATGAGCATTCTGTGAAGCATCCTCAATAAAAATCTATGCAAATAGTGAATGAAAAGATCGTTGAGATGCTCATTGTCTGCTTGCCTTGTCATTTTGGTTATGGGATAGCTCATGTACCATGTGCAAAGGGTACCCCGTTGGCGGTTCTCTATGATACACATGTACTTACTATGGCAAGAACTTACAGGTGACTGAAGTTGAGTAGCATGAGTTGTGGACCTCGTATTCAAGGGACATGAGACTGCCAACTTATACTTTTTGAAGCATATACTCCATAGTTTGCTCACTTTAACCTTAATCATTTAAAGATGCTTATGATAGGTGTGATACGTCGGAAACGTATCTATAATTTTTGATGTTCCAATGCTTGTTTAGTATCTACTTTGCTTTGCTTTACCTTTCTTTGAGGTGTTTTTATATCTTTTCTGGAACTAACCTATTAACAAATTGCCACAGTGCTTGTTGCATGTTTTCTTTTGTTTTTGGTTCCAGAAAGGCAGAAAATCAATATTGTCGGAATTAGATGGGACACAAGCCAAAGTCAATATGTTTCCGTGGGGAACACGAAGTCTAGAGACGAGACAGAGAAGCAAACCAGGGCGGCCAGACCCCCCTAGGCACGGGTGGGCCCACCCCGCGCCTGGGTAGGGTGTGGGGGCCCTGGCCGCCTCCCAGCCTCGCCTCTTCGCCTATAAGAATCCCCTGATGCAGAAACCCTAAGTACCCGATAAATATTCCACAAAACCTTCTGTAGCCTCCGCCACCGTCGTCCCTATATCGGGGGGGATCTGAAGTTCTTCCTGGCAGCCTGCCGGAGGGGAGATCATCTCGGAGGCCTTCTCTCCGGTATGATGTGTGAGTAGTTCCACCTTGGACTATGGGTCCATGTAGTAGCTAGATGGTTGTATCTCCTCCTTTGTGCTTTCATGTATAGATCTTGTGAGCTCCGTTCATGATCAAGATCTAATCTATTTGTAATCATGCATGTTGTGTTTGCGGGGATCCGATGGATATTGAGATTATTATGTTGGTTTGATTAATGGTTTTGTCTTTATGATTCTATCATGTCTGTGTTGTTTGTGATCTTGCATGCTCTCCTTTGTTAGTAGCTATCTTGGCCGAGTAGTTGCTAGTGACTCCAAGAGGGGATATTTATGCTCGTGCCTCTAATTTCCAAGGGAAGTGACAGAAATCTCTTCGGTTGTAGATGTGTTGTTTCTACTAGGGAGAAAACAACGGTCTCTTGTTCATGGAACATGTGGACTATTTACCTTACACACTTTGCTTAAAGCAGTTGTCTGTTGCTTGCAACTTAATACTGGAGGGGGTTCGGATGATAACCTGAAGGTGGACTTCTAGTCATAGGTGCAGTTGGATGGCGGTCTATGTATCTTGTTGTATTTCTCAATCGAATCTCATAGGATCTTTCTAACTAGTATTACATTGTTATGCCATGCTCAGTTCCTGTCAATTGCCCTGCTGTAATTTTTTTTAGCCTTCATGGCATGTTGTTTATCTAAGGAGAGCACCTCTAGTGAACTATGGACCCTGGTCCAATCTTTACCATTGATACATATTCCACTGTTACTTGTTTATTTGCTGCAAACCATTACCTTCCACACCATACGTTTAATCCTTTGTTACAGCAACCGATGAGATTGGCAACCTCACTGTTAGTTGGGGAAAAGTCTTAAGTTTGTGTTGTCCAGGTCTTCGCGTTGCTTGCAACACCTGTGTGATGTTTCCTTCCTCCTATTGGTTCGATAACCTCGGTTTCTTACTGAGGGAAAACTTGCTACTGTGCTACTTCACACCTTGCTCTTGGGATTCCCAACAGGCCCCACATCAATCACGTGCTAGCCATCACAAGCTTTTCTGGCGCCGTTGCCGGGGAGGCTAAGGACGTATTCACAAGGGGAGTCCTTCACTTCCTCTCTCTTTACTTTGTTTTTAGTTTTCTTTATTTCTTTTGCTTGGTTTTGTTTTCCTCTTTTCAAAAAACCCAAAAAAAATAGTCTAGCTTGGTTTGCTTGCTTTATTCAAAAACACAAAAAAATAGTTTCCTACTCTAGTTGCCACCTTGCTCTAGCTCACCATGTTGTTCCCCAAGTTCGCCTTCAAAGATCTTGCGATAGGTAGTGGCTCCATAATTGGGAAAGATAATATTGAAGAATTCTTTAATCATGTTAGCAAGCATGAGGATATTGAGGATAAATCTATAGCAAAGCTTTCTCCCAATTATGAGATTTCTGCAGCTTCTTTAGTTCATATGTTGGAGGCTAGGTTTGTTAGCCTTAACCCCTTCATACAATTCTTGTTCCTAAAATTAAAAGAAGAAAAGAATGCTGAAAAGAGGGAATTCATCCTTGAAACTTTATTAAAAGAATTCCATGATGTTGCTAGGGAAGCCAAAAAGGTCTTTGAGCATTTCAATATGCCAGGCTCAAGTGTAGATGTTGTGGGTATTTCTGATAAAACTAAGCCTAGAGAAGAATTTAAGATACCCATACCCTTTAAGCTTGTTGGAATGCATGAAGCCTTTGAAAAGAATTTTGATTGGATTGCTCCTGAAAATCTTTTTGATGAAAGTATTAGACCAAAGAGAGATGAGAAGGGATCCTCCAAAACCCATTTGGATGAGATACCTTTCATAGTTGAAGATTTTGCAAGTATTGATGTTAATACTTCTTCATTTGAAAATACTTGATTCTTCTTGCTTCTTGTGCCTAACTTAAAGACGTTAAAGAAAAGTACTTGTTGGGAGATAACCCAAGAGTTTCCTTGAATCTTGGAAGTTATTACTTTAGTAATGACCTCTTCTTATCCTTTTTGTTTGATTTTTGTGCCAAGAATGACCTCTAATGAGAGGGAAGTGAGATTTGGGGAGTTGCTGTCCCGAAACAGATCTATGTCCTCCACCAAAAATATTCGTGAGGAGTCTCCGTAACTCGGATTGAGCTCAAAATTTACAATAAATCCCCCAGTATGTTAGATAACTTTAGTTAGCTCAACACTTTTTGATTTGAGCAACATAAGATTTTCTAAAAAATAGGTTTCTACCTGCTGGTCTGTTTTGACAGATTTCTGCCATTATTTGCATTTGCTTCTTATTGATTCCTTTTTGAGTTCTCTTTTGGGGAATTGAGCTTTTTGAAGGAGTTACTACAGTATCTTGTGTTTATAGTGAAAAGACTTGTTGTTCCAAAGCTTTGCCAGAGGTCTAATATCTTTTTAATACACTAGTGTTGCTAATGAAGATTGTGTGAAGTTTTGTATGAAGGAAAAATTTCAGGTGTAGAGAGAGAATGATGTAATGAGATGAAGAATGGAAAAAAGCTAAAGCTTAGTGAAAACTCTTGTTGTTACAAGTCTTGAGTTTGTGTTGTGCAGGTTTCCACGTTGCTTGCAACACCTTTGGGACGTTTCCTTCCTCCTACTGGTTCGATAACCTCGGTTTCTTACTGAGGGAAACTTGCCTGATGTACTGCATCATACCTTCCGCTTGGGGTCTCCCAGCAAAGTGCTGCTGCACTCATCACGCATTAGGAACCACACTAAGATCCACAATGAACTCCTTCATCCATATCGCCTCTTGTGAAGCCTCTGAAGCAGCTATGTATTCTGATTCAGTTGAAGATCTCGCCACAACACTTTGCTTAGCACTCCTCCAGCTCACTAAAGTACCATTCAAAGTAAATATGTATCCAGATTGTGATTTAGAGTCATCTGGATCGGTGTTCCAACTAGCATTGGTGTAACCATTTACAACGAGCTGTTCCTCACCTCCATAAGAAAGAACCATATCCTTAGTTCTTATCAAGTACTTTAGGATATTTTTGACCGCTATCCAGTGATCTACTCCTGGATCACTTTGATATCTCCTAGTCAAACTAACAACATATGCAATATACGGTCTTGTACATAGCATGACATACATGATAGATCCTTTGGCTGAGGCATAGGGAGTCTTACTCATCCTCTCTCTATCTTCTGCTGTAGCTGGACTTTGAGTTTTACTCAAGGTCGTATTTGGCAACATGGGAAAGAACCCTTTCTTGCTATATTCCGTTCCAAAACTCTTTAAAACCTTGTCCAATTATGTACTTTGTGCAAGCGCTATTAAGCGTCTTGATCTATCTCTATAAATCTTGATGCCTGATGCAGCGCCAGTCCAAGTGGGAGCGCTTTGTCGGGAAACCCCAAGAGCAAGGTGTGAAGCAGCACAACAGCAATTTTTCCCTCAGTAAGAAATCGATGTTATCGAACCACTATAGGAGGAAGGAAACATCACACGGGTGTTGCTAGAAACGCGGAGACCTGCACAACACAAACTCAAGACTTTGCCCCAACGAATCAGTGAGGTTGTTAAGCTCACCGGTTTGCTATAACAAAGGATTAAAAGTATGGTGTGGAAGGTAATGGTTTGCAGCAAGTAAACAAGTAACAGTGGACGATGTATCAATGGTAAAGATTGGACCGGGGTCCATAGTTCACTAGAAGTGCTCTCCTTATATAAACAACATTGCATGAAGGGTAAACAAATTATAACAGGGCAATTGACAAGAACTGAGCAAGGCATAACAATGCAATTACTAGTCAGAAAGATCCTATGAGATTCGATTGGGCAACACAACAAGATACATAGACCACCATCCAACTGCATCTATGACTAGAAGTCCACCTTCAGGTTATCATCCGAACCCCCTCAAGTATTAAGTTGCAAGCAACAGACAACTTCTTTAAGCAAAGTGTGTAAGGTAAACAGTCCACATGTTCCATGAACAAGAGACCGTTGTTTTCTCCTTAGTAGCAACAGCACATCTACAACCGAAGATATTATTGTCACTTCCCTTGGAAACTAGAGGCATGAACCCACTATCGAGCATAAATACCCCCTCTTGGAGTCACTAGCAACTACTTGTCCAAGATAGCTACTAACAATGGAGAGCATGCAAGATCACAAACAACACAGACATGATAGAATTATAAAGACAAAACCATTAATCAAACCAACACATTAATCTCAATATCCATCGGATCTCCGCAAACACAACATGCATGATTACAAATAGATTAGATCTTGATCATGAACGGAGCTCACAAGATCTATACATGAAAGCACAAAGGAGGAGATACAACCATCTAGCTACTACATGGACCCATAGTCCAAGGAGGAACTACTCACACATCATACCAGAGAGAAGGCCTCCGGGATGATCTCCCCTCTGGCAGGGTGCTGGGAAGAACTTCAGATCCCCCCGATCTAGGGATGATGGTGGCGGCGGCTACAGACGGTGTCGTGGTGATTTGATAGGGTGCTTAGGTTTTCTGCATCGGGGGCTTCTTATAGGCCAAGGGGGAGGCCGGGGAAGCGCCCGAGGGGCCACACCCGTCCCAGGCGTGGGGCAGGTCCCACCCACACCTAGGGGGGTGCGGTGACCCAGCATACTACTGCATGATGTAGTACACTATAGTCGTAGACATAACACCAATGAAACACCGTTCACTAGTATTACATCCCTTAGAGTGGTACAACAGAAACATAGCAGGTCCAAGACATGACTATAGGTTACAACTCAACTCTTTACACAAGATCCAGAGAACACTCTAGGTTAAAGAGAGAGAAAGAAACCTCTTACAAAGAAGAATCAGAAATAAACAACTCCAAAACTATAATACTATTAAGATTAATATCTTAACTAATGGTCTGGCATTGCTGCTATTGCAATACACTACAGAAATAGGTTCTATGGCTAGAGATTCTATTCTTATCTAATCAGCGGCTTCGTCTTCACTTGAGATGTTGTATATGTTGACTTTCTTGACTTCATTGAAGAGCTTTAGCTTTTGATGATGATTCCAGGAGTATGACTTGATGCAGACATCGTCTAGACTAGCTTTAGAACCTAGCAAGGGTTAAGAAGATACTTTGAGTACGAGCGTACTCAACAAGTTCACTAGAAAAGGAGTGTTTGATGCACTATATCTATAGCCACAAACCATAGGTTGTAGGCAATGCAAGTTTTCATAAACATTTCTTCAAAGGTTGCTTTTATTCTAAAAAAAGCTATGTCCGTTAGCCTTCACGGGTTTACCAGAACTTTCATGGAGTTCCTTTCCCGCCGCGTTCGCAGCTCCTTCCCGGAACAGGGAGTAACAAGTTACAGTTCTTACACTCTACAAAGGTGCGTCACTTTACCCATGAGAGACCTTAGGTTTTGTTGCACGGTCGGGAGTGTGTACCCATTCAAACTTCCTTGGTTTGAGGCCCAACCTAAGATCCAAGCCAATCACTGCCTTCTCTGCTACCCCGCATGTCTCCTTGGTGTACACCATGCCCACGTTTTGAGTTACGGCAATGGTTTGTACAGACCGTTCAGATGCCGGAACTATCGTGGGACGTTGAGGGATCCCACCCATATGCTGCATATCCTTTACGAATTACCATATAATATGCACGCTACGAGTGATAACAGCCACGACCCGCACATCCAGCTCCATGCGAGAGGGAAAAGATATAGCTGACTTCTTCGTCCCATTCCAAATCTTATGGTCGACCCGTAATATACGGCACAAGAATCACTGGCTACATTGGTTGTTAAGTCCTAGATAATATGTTCCTTTACCACCGGAACTCTTATAGTAGGTCATTACCTCATGGTAAATAACCTATATTCACATTATTATGAAAATAGTGTTTTCTGACCTTTTTCAAATGCAGGTGATGACAACACAGGATTTGTAAAATACTTTATAGAAAATAATCAAAGGACATGAGCAAGTGTGAACTTGCCTTTTGTGATTGCAAGGTTATGCACTCACGGTCTTCGAGACAATATAAGATCCAATTCTGAAATTAGCATCATTGGTCTGGTAAGGACTAATGTTTAAAGAAGCAAGATGTTGTTATGCATAAGTAATGATATGCATTTTGTAAAATTCCAAAAGTGAATCCCTAATACTGTAAGTGAAGTGAACTGAGGTGATTCCTTTAAGAGTTGGTTTATCTTCAAATTTTTACTTCACATGAAGTGCATCTATAGGGATTTTAAGTTTTGATATTCAAGATATAAAAGTAGAGTGCAATAGTAATTTAAGATTTAGATTAGTTGCTATTTGGTGATTAGGATGGAAGTCTATGTATTGGATTATTAAGGTTTGAAATAACTATCTTAGAGTTGTTGCTTGAAGTGGCAAAAAGAATAACATTTGAAGAAAAGATTTCCTTTATAAGGTTTAAACAATCATCATTGTTAATAGAACATGATCAATGTATTTTGGTGTTTGATTTATTAGTTTGGACTTGAGATGCTTTATGTATTAAGTTAAATAGACCAAAGTTAACTATAAAAACATAAGTGATTTATTAAACCTGATGTTTATAAGCTTTGAGACTAAAGTTAACTTTAAAAGGTTAAGTAAACTTAAGATGTAATATATTTTAATTATTCCCAAGTTTTAGATTTATGATGGGTATAACTAAGGTGTGGAATTATTCACTTTATATTTTAAGTGAATGATTAGATTAAATTTGTTTTGCTATTATGAAAAGAATATGTATATATTTAATGGAAGCATAATTAGATGATCTTAGTAATTTGTTAGAATTTGAAGTTATGTTAATAATGGTTAAAATATAATGATTATTCATCATATTTTATAAATGAGTGATACCCAATGTTTATTTAAAAGGATTCTTAATAAGATTTTAAAAGAATATTTTAAAGTTAAGAGTTATACTTAAATTTGATTATGAATTTAAGTTATGAGTTTGGAGTTAGTAGTTAGATATTAATGGCTCAAGGTTTTATAAAAAAAATTGTGATTATTATACTTAAGAATTTTTTTTAAAGTATTTACAAAATGGGTAATAGATAAGGCTTTATTACTTTAAAATCTTGAAAACCTTTCTAATAATATTTTAATATTTTTTCTAGTATAATATATTTATTCAAGATCTTAAAAATTATTTTTATTTATTTGTAGGTTTTATTTTTATGTTTATAAAAAATTCTATAAAGGATTAAATGTATTTAAATATTTACTTCATATTTTATTTATATAAAAAATTAGGCTAGTATTTTTATAAAATAGTATATTTATTTTTATACACAAAAATGATTTTTATTTATTTTTAGGATTTTTCCTTATTTTATGAAATTTCATTTAGGCTTTAGTGATGTTCATGTTTATTTCCATTTTATTTAACTTGAATAAGTAAGATTATATTTTTCTTAGGTACATATTATTTTTGTGAACATTTTTATATATCAAATGTATATATATATATTTATATTCACTAGAGATGAAACAAGTTTAGGGTAAATCATTTATTTACTTTTTCCCCTTTTTTATATATTAAATTTTATTTACTTAATTTTTTTTGGGGCTGGGATAACCCTGGTAGCCAGCCCAATATAACAGCCGGGTCGGCCCATTTAACATGGGTCAACCCAGACCCAGACGTAACCCTCTCTCTCCCATCTCACGGACTCGACGCTCACCCTCTCCCCTCACGTTCTTCTCTAGTGGTCGTCGTCGCCGTCACCCATCGATTCCGGCGACATGGGTGGTTCTGGTTACTGCCACTGGTCGTCGGAGCTCCGCCTCCTCTTAGCCGACCTGGTCCTGCATAGCGATTTGTTTCTCGTGCCTTAACCAGCTTGCCCCTTCCATTTTTTTGGTGCTAGGGTTTCCGGTGATGATGTGCCTCCGCCACTCACTGGTTCCCTCCGATGCCTACTGGTTCGGTGTGGTTGTCATCCTAGGGAAGGCGCAGGATGTTGTGCCCCTTGTGGGGTGCTCCCTGTGCCGCCCGGGTGAGGTGACGCGTCCGTGAGGAATGTGTGGTTGCAAGTATCGCCGCTGCCACGCCGGCGCCGCCCTTTTGAGGTCACCGTCGACTCCCTGGTACACCTTTCTCTACCTCTCCTCTATCTCTCTTATGTAGTGAGGTATGACAATTGCCCTTTTTGTTTAGGTTCCGATCCATGGAATATACCCCCATTGCTTGATTTAACTAGTCTTGATGATCATACAATTGATATAGGATTAGCTAACATTGTTCTAGTAGTTCTTTTGATAATGTTTATGTTGAATGATAGTGTCAATTTCTTGTATGGTGGTGTTTTGTTATCAGTATCTATGATGAAAATCTGTCTCCATGTGTACTACTAGTGAACTCCCAGGTTTGCTTATGGCAGTGACTTTCTAGGATAAGATAATGATGATGTTCCTCTTAGTATATACTAGGTGATAAACATGAGGATAAAACATTGGTCAAATTGTTATTAGTGCTATCTCACAACTAAAGTTACATGGCCTACCCTTGAACAAGTATGGAACTTGCTTAAATAATGTCTCAACTGTAGTGTGAAGTTTTATTTAGATGATTTTTATGGTGTTTTGTACCTATGTACTCCTAGAACACTAACAACGCATGGTCTTGTCCAAGTACATATTCAAGTATGCCTAAAGGACACTTGTGCTATTCTCAGCACCTTTCTTAGACAATAGAGAATACATTTTGTATTTCTAGACACAGATTATTTTAATGTTTGGTAGCATATACATGGTGGCTATTTGGTAATGTAACTTAGGTTATCATGATGTGATATTGTCACTAAATAGTACGGTCCATTTGACAGTTCCTTGATCTTACTGAATGATCTTTAGATTGATGGTTAGGCCATATTCCTATATGAGATATAGTTGATGCCCTAAATTTGTTTCATTGATGATCTTGGTTTCCCCTTGAATATAGTTGCATCATTTATTTAAATGATTCCTAGCAACAGATAGCTAGTGAAATGATTTAGATTATTGTCTGGGTTGCTTGCAGATGGTTGTGAATGAGTTGGTGTGGATCATATCATGTATAGGCATGATCTTGGGTCAGACAAGAATTGGAACATGCAAAGTAAATCCTTTTTGGCTACTTAATGTCTTGCTAATCTAGACAAATGATTTTTAGAAAGGATATTCTTGGGAAAATGATTTGAATTATTTGAGGTGCATAGGTGGTTTTTATAAAATGTAAGGATGTATGTATCTGATGGTAATTGAGCAATCTAATCTATTGGAGACTTGCTCAGAAATGATTCCTAGCTAGAGTAGCTAGGAAGATGATTTGAGCTTCTTGGTAAAGCTGGCTAGTGTATATATCAGAAACAATATGATGCTTTACTCTTGAGTTAGCATCAAACTAGGGTGGCTTTAGTTGTTGGAAACCTGCTACTGTGATGCTTCTTTGGAGTGTACAAAATAGTAGGTCATAGTAATGATGATATGTTGCTGGATACACTGTTTTAATGGCTCCTCTTGCTCTGATTATTTTTGTGGTGCTTCTATACAAGAATGTGCACAATATAATCTCAGATAGGATGATCTGCTGCTTATACAGCTAAGCAAAATTCTTTTAAACTTGTATGCTTGTGATGCTGGTCTGAAGCATAGGTTAATATAAATGTTTCCCTTTATTCCTTATCCCTTCCTAGGATGCAAAGGCCGAGGCTTTGAGGATGTTTGTATACAACAGTTACTGCTTGCTTATGAAAACTATCCAATGATGATCTTGTACTCCATTTGAGTACAGATCTGAGGATTTTTCTACTGCCCCATCCATTTTCTAAGATGCAAAAATAAGAACAGATACAAAGGCATGATCTTAGATGGATAACCTATTGTTTTGGAGTTATGGTTTCTCTTATGGTTATTATTGATTCACTGCTGGTGCCAACCCTCTCCTCTTATCTCCTGCCTTGATCTATTGAAGTTGCTACTGGTTCCTTTCTGGTAAGCCTGCTACTCCTAGCTCTTGGCCATCTTCTGGTGCTCCTGGATGGCTTCCCCAAGCAACCAGGGTGCTGGTGGAGGTTTTGGTGTTGAACCATGTACTCTAGAGTTGATGATAAGATGATAAGATGGTAAGATAGTAAGATGGGAATGTATTCTGAAGTGTGGAGGTGGAATGGTAGCTGGTTGCGACGGCTGTACACTCTTATCTTATTCCCTTGTTGTTGTGGTCACTACAACATGACCTCCTCTACAACAACGCATTTATGTGTATCTAAATGTCAATAAAGGCGTTGCTAGGGCCTTTACCAACGGATAAAAATGTGTTGTGTTTTTGGGCGTTGCAAAGGTACAATGCAACGGATATACGTGTGTTGGTAACCAATGCTATAGGCGTTGCAAAATAGCTACGGAATCAAACAACAACTATATGCGTTGGTAGAGGATTCATGTACGTATTGAAAATTCAATTTTGCAAAATAATATTTTCTAGAGGCTTCCTGTACGTATTGAAAATTCAATTTCACATAATACTATTTTCTAGACTAATTGGTTTGATCGCTCTAGAAGACGGCAGTTTGTTTTTATCAGGCACAAAACATAGTTCATATTTGACATGCCACATCACATAAATTTAAGAATAAGAATACATTGCATCACATGTAATTTAATATATTATATTGTAACACCATTCCATACACGAAAACCATATGAAGAGTAGACAATTTTACAATCTTGCACTGAAATATGGCATTCTACCTAGTCCTATATATATATTTAATTTTTCAAACTCCATTTCTTACACAAAAATTGTCCGAAGATTAGACAATTGACAATAAGGCATCAAAATATGATATTCTAACTAATCTATATTCGCTCTTTCTAATATTTGGCCTAACATATCCAGAGCTGATATCGAAATAGCAAGTCTTCCTGATGTATGTGACCTGCAAAAACAAATTTAGTTTTTAGTATCAAAGTGGCAAAACATAGTATGGAGGGTATAGTGAATTCTATGTACTTTGCTTAAAAATCTGTAGGTATACTCACCTTGGTGTTATACCAAATCCATGTCAGCACGTAAGACATTTTTGCTATCCTCTGGAATTGATATAGCTCATCAGATCAACAAGTCGCAGCAGTTGCCACACAGATGGAAATATAAAATAATACTTGATCAAAAGGATCTGAACGACGTCCATGAAACATAAGATCAGGACATTTTAACTAACTAGATAGTCCATCTAACGGTAGATCAAAATTCTTTATTAACTAATCGATAGAATGGTCAATCACAGTATCATAAAGCAAAACAGCTAACCTGACAGGTATAAGTACAAGTGTACACATGTCTTGCATGACATAACAGGAGTAGCTCAAGGTCAAAAATAGGGGTAGTACATAAATCGTGCGGACTGCAGGTTGCATCAAGAGAAACAAAGACACGATATGATTTAGGGGAAAGGAATACTTATCATATTGACTGTCTGCTTGGCAACCACCGTAACAGCTCTACCTAATATTTAAGATGTTGCTAAGTATGCATTGCTATAGGAGGGTCTTGTTGTAGCGCAATAACACCCTAATAGACAAAGAAGCATTAGAAACCCACAAGGTACCCTATGAACGAATTTATTTTGTGGCACAACATACTTGTCTAGTGGATGATCTAGACTTGATAAAACACTATAACTTGGCAGCCATTCTGAAAGGACACTTTCTTATCTGGGATTATAATAGGTATAAGAATCAATACTTGGCAATGCTTTAACATATGTAAGGAAACGAGGCACTTCAATAAATTATAGTAGCACCCTGATGTTTAGGGGCTTTCTTAGATACAGGAATTTCTTCTTTGATATCTTAATAATGTCCTCTGTATAAACACAAAATAACAAGCCACAAGATATATTAACTCAGAGACATGGGCAATAGTGATTGACATCTATCCAACCTAAACAGGAAAAAAGTTGGAGATCTTTACCTACCTCCACTGATAATTTGACGTGCTTGACACACCTCTGAAGCTATGCTGCAGTAATGATTCTGCAGAAAATGCTACTCCCTCCGATCCATATTAGTTGACTTGGATTTGTCAAAATTTGGATAAACCTATATACTAAATAGTGTCTAGATTCATCTAAATCTGGACAAATCCAAGTCAACTAATATGGGTTGGAGGAAATACATCTGTGCTTATTTATTTATATATGGGAATACAAAACACAAAAAGGTCCCAGAGCCGCTAACCAACTAATCTGAATTGGAATCGTACAAAACCTAACAGCAAAACTAGCTAATTTGCAGTGATTCGGGATTAGATATTATCCAGCGACCAAAATTCAACTAGATCATTCCATCACCACAAGCTGTAACCTGACAACCAATCGTCATTTGAACTGAAAACAAGTCATGGATAGTAGAAAATTGTATACATCGGTGAACACTGAGGGAGAACCGCAGTTGATTAGCGACCATGTCACACTAGAAAGAAATAGTAAATAGATCAAGCCTAGGGAATACGAGGAAACTGGAAGAGGGAAAGAGAAATCGCACACCTAGATTGCCTGACCACCGTCGCCGACCTTCGCACAGATCCACATCTAGAGGACTTCGTAGAGATCGGGGATTGTCTGATGGGAACTGTGAATCCATGCCAAGGTCGAGGCAATCCTTGAAGTTGAGCTCGTGTGCTCCTCGGCCAGGCTGAACTCATCGTCACCGGGCCACTCGACGAGCAGACAACTAAAACTTGCAGATCGCCGATGCTGTTCAACAATATAGGATTTAGGTTGGTGGTATTTTTCAGGAAGTTAACACATGATATGGTGGTAGGAACAAGGATGTAAAGAAGAGAGGGGGTAGGATCTGGGAGCTTCGGCGGTGGATCTAGCTAGCGGCGGCGATAGAACGACCCAAACAGGCAGCGTGATGGGAGACGAGGAGATGAGACAGAAATTGTTTTATTTGAGGAGAGGAGATGAGAAATTTAAGGATGAAAACTAGAGGGGCATTGAGAAAAAACCGGGCGTTAAAATTCACAGCGAACTTACCAAAATAATATCTTCCGTGCCTTCCACAGTTATACGGTAAACACAATTTCTATGCGCGGGCAGTACAGTAATTATTTCACGTGCAACGATCCAAATTGCAACGCATAGATGCATACCTACAGTAAAATTTTACAACGCATATTAAATTCGTTGCAAAGTACATGTTGTAATATGATGGTTCTACTTGTAGTGGGTGTTGACAACAGGCTATGCTGCATGTGTGTAAGAAGCTTGTGAGCTGCATGTGTGCATGTCTCACCCAAATGGATTAGATCAAGTGAAATGTGATTTTTTACCTATTTGCCTCTTACTTGCCCTTGGTGAAACTTGTCCCTACATCAGCCTGTGATGCACTAGTCTGAGGCAAGATTCCAGAATAAGAACAGATACTACTCTTTGGCCCTTTTTTAAAAAATACTCAATGATCTGTTCAGCAATGCATCACATTGCCAAACTGAGAGTTCAACTAACACTAACCCATTCTTTTATTTATTTTTCTTTTTATCTCATTATTATGCATGAACAAAAGTGAACAGGAGAAAAATCTTCAAGACAAGAAGATATAGTTTTAAATTTCTTTTTCTTTTTGCAACTTTATTTGATTCTTAAATATTGTAAATAATATTGTATTCTTTTATTAATGTAATAAAGTTCATTTTTCTTTTTGTTAGTTGAAACTTGTAAGGGTTTGTATCTTATTTAATAAAGTTAGGTTTTCTTTCTTTTTATAATTTCTATTACTCTTGTAATATATCTTATTACTTGAGATTTGTAAAACAATAAGACTTTTTGTTTGTAATAATAATATTTCTTGTCTTTAATTGTATTCTCTTATTTATTGAATTGTTTGTGATTTGAATTTTCAATTCAAATACTTTTGAATTATATCAAAAGTCAATTTTTCCCTCAAATCAATAAAATCAGGAGAAGTCATGTCAAAATTCTTCGTACTCACTATGATGTGTTAAACTAAACCATCAGAACGAGAGGAACTCCGATCCCTTTGTGTCTTCTTAGTTTTGCGCGAAAATTCTCCGGATTTTCTTATGCATGAATGCAATGCACAAACTTGTGTCCTCTATAATTCTAGATGCTAATCCTGGGATGTTACAGACTCTCCCCCTTAAAATAAACTTCGTCCTCGAAGTTCGTAAACTCTCACGTTTCGGAGTAAGGAATTTTACTTGTATTGGGTACTGCATTTCTCCACTTCATGGTAACCTCAAATGGAAATAATGGTAGTATTCCATATCCATATCCTTTTCTTGAATTCCTACCATACATGGCAATCTTCAATCTTGTTGTCTCCAATACTCCAAAGTTCCTTTTACTTTACTTCCTTAGGGATATGTCCTTGTTATAAACTCCTTTTAATTGGGGTCTCATATTTAGTTCATTTCCTTGATTCGGTATCCTAATCCAACTCCTTTTATTTAACCATCGAACTTTCTTACTATTCTGTGTAAGGTATAGGAAGTCTCACTAAATCAAGTTTTAATTTAGTCAATAGTGGAGGCCAAATGACTAACCTTGGACTTATCATTGTATGGTTGTACTGGTAATCCTTCTAAAAATTGGATTTGAACCCATTTAGTCCATACCCATTGTAATTCCTTGTTCATCTATATTTGTCCAATTGGATGTGCTCTGTTCCCTCTTAATGATAGCTTAAGAGTTGTTTCTTTTAGAATAAGTCTATTAGGACTATTCCATTTTATTATTTCAAGCTTTTACCTTATAAAGATTTAGAAACTCTTTTGTTATATACTTAAGTACTTCTTCAACTTCCATTTATTAACTCTCTAAAGGTCGAAGCCCTACTATCCTGAATTTAAGCTTCGGTCTTTTCTCCTGACATACTTCTGAAAGTACTTTTATAATGATGTTTTCTTCTGACCTTATGAAAATAAGGCTTAATGTTGTTATAGGTTAGTACTTCTTCTCCAACCTTTACTTGGAATTCGGATAACAGTACTTTCGTTTACTGTTTACTCTCCCCCTTAGGGTTTACTAATAGTCTCTAAACTACCTATATAGTAACCATTGACTTCATAATTAGAATGTTGGTCTCTATTTAGATTATACACTACCTAGTTAGGGTCTTATGAAAGATGGTACGGTGTATCCACACAATTGTGGATCTCCGAAGTGAATCTTTCAGCATTAATTGTCTTATTTACTATTTGGACATTTTTGTTTTAATAGATCTATTTTCGCGAAGAGTCTCAAAAGACGGTCGCTTTCAATTTTTATACTCCTTTGTGTCTTATTTAACTTAGGCCAAATTTTATGCTCTTTATGCAACTTCTACGAAGATCTGGTTAACTATGTCAACCAACACCGGTTGTGGACAAGATACCAACTGTGGATCAAATACCAACTGCGGATATTTACCAGCTACGAACCATCCTAGGGTATATGTATTACCCTATGGTTTCTGATACACCTCTGGCATTCTCTCTGAATTGTCAGAGCTTGAATACCATTTTGGTTTCAAAACTACTTCTTTGTATTATTCATGATACTTCCATGAACTTGCATAATTACTCCATTGACTTCTTAGCAAAATTACCAATTTTGATTGAACTTTAAGTTCATCACTTCTTGTTGCTGACTAATAATGATCTAAGCTTGATCCATCCTCCAAATTGAGTTGATAATCCTTACACTTGGCTTCATTCTTCATGTAAGTCTTCATTTTGGTCTTTGAAATTCGTCACTCCCTTACATGAATTCCCTTACTCTATTTAGGTCTATAACATCAAGTAGTGACTGGATGTTGCAACATGCATTTGCACACCAAGTCAAACTTCATGTACAGATCTAGTCAATCAAGAAGATCCAAGAAAAACAAATAAATCCAAATGTGGTTGTAAGGTTCCCAACCATTAATAAGGTAGAGATCCCTGTGTTTACAATGCTAGTCCCTGGATCAATAGCTAGCATCCACAGTTAAGATGTAATATCAAGATACAAAGGTCATAATACAACTTTATAACCAGGAATAAAATAAATTATTACATATTACATAGCTCATTTGGCTATCTCATTACAATGCAGCAGAATATAGCAATAGCATGGGGTCCTTCATCTTCAAAGTGCCACAGGCAATCATGTTGGTTGTAGACTTGTAATCCTATTCAACACACTTCACTAACATCAAACAAACCTGCAACATAATAAGTTGCAGCCACAAGGTCAATACATTTGAATTGTATTGGCAAGTTTCACTTTTATGTAGAAGTAAGTGGATCCTATCATTACATGCATATTTGGCTAAGTAGGGTTTAGGCTCTTTTGCAGAAAGCAATATAGTTTTATCCTATCTTTTCAAAATAGTTTTTGATCTTTTGTCAAATCGTTCTGAACTTCTTGGAAAAATCCAAGTACTTCTAATCCCTTGTTGACACCATCAAGTTTTACTTTGAGAAATTGGAATGTCGAGATCTTCCATAGCTTCAGGCCTTAGTTGCTCAGAATTGTCCATAACCGAGGACACTGCTAAGTACTTAGAATTTGATCTTCTGCAGAAGTTGTACACTTTACCCACATGACACAATCTCGTCTTGATTCCACCAGTGGCCGCTGGATAAGTACTCTCCAAAATGGAGTACTGACAGATCGAGAATGTGACAAAGTCTTTCCATAGAAGTCCTCCCAATACACAATGCTAGCTTGTCAACCAGGCATCAATGTAGGGATAAATTTCTCTTACACAATTCTAGTTAACCTGATGATGCCAATGCATGGGTCTTCCACTATGTAGTTGACTAAGCCAGAGCCCATTTAGCATGTGGCTGTACACGGAAGCCACTGTACGAGAAACATGTTCAATATCTAAGTCCCTGGGTGGTTTTCTTCTAGTGCACATACAAAAAGATAGCCATATAAACATGGTTCCCTTTGTTGCCACCTTGTCCAAAACTTGAGTATCCTTGTCCATCCAGGTGGTTCATTGAGTACTTGTTTTATTATATAAAACATATATCTTTTCAACACTTCATATAATCATATCATGTATCCCATCCCAAATATATAGCAGGGCTAAGCATACTACAACTACAATGTCTTCACTAAGGAAGATATAAGGGTATCCTATTAGGATTTACCATAGCATAAAATATAGTAGTCCTTATCATGCATGTTACAAAAATCCACTAAGTGTAATGAAAATAGTAGGACATGGATGATAGTGTCACTTGCCTTTTAGTAGAGAATGTTGGTTCACTTCTTGATCTTGCAATTATCACACTCTTCTAACTTCACTACAATTCAATCAAGCAAACACAAATTCAACTAGCATTCAAACCATTTCTCACAGATAAAATAACAAAAACAAGGTCATGCATGCAAGCATGCACAAGATAGTTTTATTTGAAAAAGTGTTTTCTACTAGGCTCTAAACATCATAAAGTTCAAAGTGGCCATTTACTAAAGTGGTAAAACCATTTGCAAAAGGTTTCATCTCATAAACCAAATATTATGCTAAGGTGATATTTTATGTTGTTGAAAATATCTTTTAGCAAAGTAATGATTTTATATGGTTCATCAAATAAGGTTTTAATTCACAAAACTTGGTGTTTAGGGTCAGAAGGTTGGAATCAAATCATTTCCCAAAGGTTTTACTCAAAATTCATTTCTAAACCAAAAACAATATTTTTATTTGACTAGAAATGCTCTAACTCCAATATTTATTCCTTAACTTCTCAAAATACATTTTTAAATCCATAAGTTGGTTCCTATGGTCAGTAGGTTCAAAACAAACCATTTTGCAAAGTTTTCACCTTAAAAATATATCTAGAACAATTTTTATATTCAAATTAAGCCTACACATGTTTCTGCAAATTCAACCAATTTTACAGAAGCAAAACATTAAACAAAGTGCATGGTAGCAAAGTACTTGTTCTGCTGAATCCATTGATATAAAATTTGCAAAATTTGGACGTGTAGAATTAAAGTTATGAATTTTACAAGTTTGCAAATCTAATAGATTCTAATTTCTGTTTTAATCCTAACCTTGTCCACGTGGCTTGATTCTATTGGACGGTACCGTTTCGTGCGGATCATCCTCTCTGGACCGCAGGATTTAAGTGAGATCCTGCGGCTCATAGCACACGATACCCATTCGTTTAATGATCTATCTCTATCGCTGGATCTGCATTGGACAGCTCACAGCACACTGCCAAGAACTGGCGGCGCTGGCGCGGCGGCGAGCGACGGAGCGCTCTGGCTACGGCGGATTCGGTGAAGCAGGAAGCAAGGGAACAAGATAAATTGCTCACCGTGCTCGCAGTGATGTGGCGAAGCTCAATGTGGTCACAGCTGTCCAAGGGGCGCACATGAACGGCGGTGATTGCTCGTCGGAGACAGCGTCGGCGTCGGGCTCGCTCAGGTGTCGATGCTGTCGACACTACAGGGCACAAAAAGGTGAGGCAGAGGGTTCGTTAGATTCGGGCGAGTGTGGCGTTCACGTGAGCATCATCGAGAGGGAGTGGCGAGGTCGGAGTTACCGGGGAAGGGTCGCCGGAGTTGCTTGCAGACGGCGGCGCTGCTGGTTGTCGTCGTTGCCGACGATTTGGAGCGTGCGCGAGCGAGTGGAGCACACGGGCAGGTGCGCACGGGACTGGAGAGCAAGCTCGTATGCTCTGGGAGTGGAGACGTGGTCGAAGTCGTCGGGATTTCGCCGGAGAAGCTCGTCGGGGACAGTGGGTTCGAGCTCGAAATTGGAGCAGCTCGGTAATAGAGAGGGGCTGGAGTTTGGGAGGAAAGAGAGAGGGGAGCGTGGCATTTAAAGGCGCGTGGTCTCTGGAGAAATTAAGCCTGCCTTCAATGCGAATTGATCGTCGCAATCAAGGGCAGAAACGGCGAGGGGGACGTGGTCACGGTGGAGACGACGATGAGGTGGTCTGTGGGGTCCGTTGTCACCGAGAGTGAGGGAGTGGTTGTGGGGTCCAGTCGTTAGTGACTCAGCGGGTGCGCACGTGGGTGGAAAACGTTTCACTGGGGGGTTTAGTTGGGCTGCGTGTGGGCTTGCTGGGCCTTGGCAGTGGGCTGTTTCGTTTCACCTTTTTTTATACAGAATGTTTTTCCTTTTCTGTTTTGAATTTTCTGTTTTGATTTTCATTCAAATAATTCAAACTCCAAATAAATTCAAACCACCACCAAACTTTGGGTATATTTTAATTCTGTTTAACAACATATTCCAAAGTCCAAAATAAAATAACTTTTATTCTTTTAGGATCTATTAATAATTAAACATATAGACATTTTATTTCAAATAGGATTTAATTTATTTTAAAACTCTATTTGAAATCCAAATAATACCAAAACCTTTTCAGTAGGTTTTATTTGAAAATATAAAACACTTGAAATTTTTATTTAAAATACTTTAACAAGTTTTAGTGTTTATTTAAAATGGAAAACCCTTTACTTAAATAAAATTGGATATTAATAAATACTTACTATTTTATTTAAATATTCCTTTACTCTTTTTATCAAAAATAAATATTTTATTTTAAATGCTTGGCCAAGATTAATTTGGCTCTTTAAAATAGTCCTTATTTACATTTCTACCTTTGCTTTTGAAAACCATATCTTTTTATTAAAAGATCCAAAAATAGTGATTCCAACTATTATAACTTTATTTATTATTTGTTTATCTTTTTAAATCCCTTTAGGATTCTATTGGATCAAAATAGGTTTTGATGTTTCCATTTGGAATCAAAAAGTTTCTTTTCACCCTAAATTTCAACAAATTTTTATTTTGTTTATTTATTTTTCACATTTCAAAACTTGGAAAATTTTGGGATGTGACAGTGGTACATATAACACACAATATTCTAAGCCCAGAATATAGTAGTTGAGTATAATATCTCTGGAATTCAGGCTTAGTTGTGTATTCTATGACACCTCCTCGTATAGATTTACATTGTGATACTTAGCACTTAGGGTCAAACATATTTTGTCTCAACATTTACCCAAATTGCTCAATTGCAAATAGGATAATCTTAAGCAAAGTGGTCTCAATTTGGTTTCAACTAACCTTTGGTCTCATTTTTAGAAAGATTAACTATAACCAACCTTTCCTTATTAATAAACTAACCTCACATGATCACTCAAATGGCTAATTAGTTTCTATGGAACACCTAAAAATAAATTTTATCCTGAATTATGGCACCTATGACTTCTATCATAGTTCTACCATGTTATCTTCTTACTTCTACCTCAAGATAGTTTATTAATTTACTTGTCATTTTTACACATACATCATGGTTTCGGAGCTAATCTCACCATGATCTTATTATGTTCTACCTGTTCATCATGATTTAAGAGCTAATCTCACCTTGATGACTTTACTTCTCACAGTATGATCATTGATCTTTGACATAATTTCACTCCTTCATGTAGAATTCTTAAATGAATACCACATGATTTACTAGCCAATACAACTATACATACTTAATGGTCTTCATTATGTTTTCTTTTGTTATCAACTGACACTATGATTTTATTGTTCTTACTTAAATTCTAGGATTAGGCTACACCATTAAAACTACTTCCACTAATATCTTACACTTGATCCTAATTTACTATGACCAATTAGCTTTCCTAAAGTATCTTGGTGATTTATGTCTCCTTCGGAAGACACTAAAGAGCACTATACTTGAGAAAAGATAAAATAATTACTCCTAAGAAATAATGACTTAAACATCTGACTTAGGTGTGACAATATTATCCTCAGGTGGCTACTCATAACAAGTCATATGAATATTTGGTTTAGATAAGATGGCTCCTATAGTCACTATCCCACCTACAGATATTCCTAAAAGGGTTTTAATCCAAAGGTTAAAGCATATGCTCTGATACCAACTGCGGTGACCCAGCATACCACTGCATGATGTAGTATACTATAGTCGTATACATAACACCAATGAAACACCATTCACTAGTATTAAATACCTTAGAGTGGTACAACAGAAACACAGCAGGTCCAAGACATGACTATAGGTTACAACTCAACTCTTTACACAAGATCCAGAGAACACTCTAGGTTAAAGAGAGAGAAAGAAACCTCTTACAAAGAAGAATCAGAAATAAACAACTCCAAAACTATAATACTATTAAGATTAATATCTTAACTAATGGTCTGGCATTGCTGGTATTGCAATACACTACAGAAATAGGTTCTATGGCTAGAGATTCTATTCTTATCTAATCAGCGGCTTCGTCTTCACTTGAGTTGTTGTATATGTTGACTTTCTTGACTTCATTGAAGAGCTTTAGCTTTTGATGATGATTCCAGGAGTATGACTTGATGCAGACGTCGTCTAGACTGGCTTTAGAACCTAGCAAGGGTTAAGAAGATACTTTGAGTGCGAGCGTACTCAGCAAGTTCACTAGAAAAGGAGTGTTTGATGCACTATATATATAGCCACAGACCATAGGTCGTAGGCAATTCAAGATTTCATAAACATTTCTTCAAAGGTTCCTTTTATTCTAAAAAAAAGCTATGTCCGTTAGCCTTCACGGGTTTACCAGAACTTTCATGGAGTTCCTTTCCCGTCGCGTTCGTAGCTCCTTCCCGGAACAGGGAGTAACAAGTTACAGTTCTTACACTCTGCAGAGGTGCGTCACTTTACCCATGAGAGACCTTAGGTTTTGTTGCACGGCCGGGAGTATGTCCCTGTTCAAACTTCCTTGGTTTGAGGCCCAACCTAAGATCCAAGCCAATCACTGCCTTCTCCGCGACCCCGCATGTCTCCTTGGTGTACACCATGCCCATGTTTTAAATTACGGCAATGGTTTGTATAGACCGTTCAGATGCCGGAACTATCGTGGGACGGTGAGGGATCCCACCCATATGCTACATATCCTTTACGAATTACCATATAATATGCATGCTACGAGTGATAACAGCCACGACCCGCACATCCAGCTCCATGCGAGAGGGAAAAGATACAGCTGACTTCTTCGTCCCATTCCAAATCTCATGGTCAATGCGTAATATACGGCACAAGAATCACTGGCGACATTGGGTGTTAAGTCCTAGATAATATGTTCCTTTACCACCGGAACTCTTATAGTAGGTTATTACCTCATGGTAAATAACCTATATTCACATTATTATGAAAATAGTGTTTTCTGACCTTTTTCAAATGCAGGTGATGATAACACTGGATTTGTAAAATACTTTATAGAAAATAATCAAAGGACATGAGAAAGTGTGAACTTGCCTTTTGTGATTGCAAGATTATGCACTCATGGTCTTCGAGACAGTATAAGATCCAATTCTGAAATCAGCATCATTGGTCCGGTAAGGACTAATGTTTAAAGAAGCAAGATGTTGTTATGCATAAGTAACGATATGCATTTTGTAAAATTCCCAAAGTGAATCCCTAATACTGTAAGTGAAGTGAACTGAGGTGATTCCTTTAAGAGTTGGTTTATCTTCAGATTTTTACTTCACATGAAGTGCATCTATAGGGATTTTAAGTTTTGATATTCAAGATATAAAAGTAGAGTGCAATAGTAATTTAAGATTTAGATTAGTTGCTATTTGGTGATTAGGATGGAAGTCTATGTATTGGATTATTAAGGTTTGAAAGAACTATCTTAGAGTTGTTGCTTGAAGTGGCAAAAAGAATAACATTTGAAGAAAAGATTTCCTTTATAAGGTTAAAACAATCATCATTGTTAATAGAACATGATCAACGTCTTTTGGTGTTTGATTTATTAGTTTGGACTTGAGATGCTTTATGTATTAAGTTAAATAGACCAAAGTTAACTATAAAAACATAAGTGATTTATTAGACCTGATGTTTATAAGCTTTGAGACTAAAGTTAACTTTAAAAGGTTAATTAAACTTAATATGTAATATATTTTAATTATTCCCAAGTTTTAGATTTATGATGGGTATAACTAAGGTGTGGAATTATTCACTTTATATTTTAAGTGAATGATTAGATTAAATTTGGTTTGCTATTATGAAAAGAATATGTATTTATTTAATGGAAGCATAATTAGATGATCTTAGTAATTTGTTAGAATTTGAAGTTATGTTAATAATGGTTAAAATATAATGATTATTCATCATATTTTATAAATGAGTGATACCCAATGTTTATTTAAAAGGATTCTTAATAAGATTTTAAAAGAATATTTTAAAGTTAAGAGTTATACTTAAATTTGATTATGAATTTAAGTTATGAGTTTGGAGTTAGTACTTAGATATTAATGGCTCAAGGTTTTATAAAAAAAATTGTGATTATTCATACTTAAGAAATGTTTTTAAAGTATTTACAAAATGGGTAATAGATCAGGCTTTATTACTTTAAAATCTTGAAAACCTTTCTAATAATATTTTTAATATTTTTCTAGTAAAATATATTTATTCAAGATCTTAAAAATTATTTTTATTTATTTGTAGTTTTTATTTTTATGTTTATAAAAAATTCTATAAAGGATTAAATGTATTTAAATATTTACGGCATATTTTATTTATATAAAATATGAGGCTAGTATTTTTATAAAATAGTATATTTATTTTTATACACAAAAATGATTTTTATTTATTTTTATGATTTTTCCTTATTTTATGAAATTTCATTTAGGCTTTAGTGATGTTCATGTTTATTTCCATTTTATTTAACTTGAATAAGTAAGATTATATTTTTCTTAGGTACATATTATTTTTGTGAACATTTTTATATATCAAATATATATATATATATATTTATATTCACTAGAGATGAAACAAGTTTAGGGTAAATCATTTATTTACCTTTTCCCCCTTTTTATATATTAAATTTTATTTACTTAATTTTTTGGGGGCTGGGATAAACCTGGTAGCTAGCCCAGTATAACAGCCGGGTCGGCCCATTTAACATGGGTCAACCCAGACCCAGACGTAACCCTCTCTCTCCCATCTCACGGACTCGACGCTCACCCTCTCCCTTCACGTTCCTCTCTGGTGGTCGTCGTTGCCGTCACCCATCGATTCCGGCGACATGGGTGGTTCTGGTTACTGCCACTGGTCGTCGGAGCTCCGCCTCCTCTTAGCCGACCTGGTCCTGCATAGCGATTTGTTTCTCGTGCCTTAACCAGCTTGCCCCTTCCATTTCTTTGGTGCTAGGGTTTTCGGCGATGTGCCTCCACCACTCACTGGTTCCCTCCGATGCCTGCTGGTTCGGTGTGGTTGTCGTCCTAGGGAAGGCGCAGGATATTGTGCCCCTTGTGGGGTGCTCCCTGTGCCGCCCGGGTGAGGTGACGCGTCCATGAGGAATGTGTGGTTGCAAATATCGCCGCTGCCACGCCGGCGCCGCCCTTTTGAGGCCACCGTCGACTCCCTGGTACACCTTTCTCTACCTCTCCTCTATCTCTCTTCTGTAGTGAGGTATGGCAATTGCCCTTTTTTGTTTAGGTTCCGATCCATGGAATATACCCCCATTGCTTGATTTAACTAGTATTGATGATCATACAATTGATTTAGGATTAGCTAACATTGTTCTAGTAGTTCTTTTGATAATGGTTATGTTGAATGATAGTGTCAATTTCTTGTATGGTGGTGTTTTTGTTATCATTATCTATGATGAAAATCTGTCTCCATGTGTACTACTAGTGAACTCCCAAGTTTGCTTATGGCAGTGACTTTCTAGGATAAGAAAATGATGATGTTCCTCTCAGTATATACTAGGTGATAAAGATGAGGATAGAACATTGGTCAAATTGGTATTAGTGCTATCTCACAACTAAAGTTACATGGCCTACCCTTGAACAAGTATAGAACTTTCTTAAATGATGTCTCAACTATAGTGTGAAGTTTTATTTAGACTATTTTTATGGTGTTTTGTACCTGTGTACTCCTAGAACACTAACAAGGCATGGTCTTGTCCAAGTACATACTCAAGTATGCCTAAAGGACACTTGTGCTATTCTCAGCACCTTTCTTAGACAATAGAGAATAAATTTTGTATTTCTAGACACAGATTCTTTTAATGTTTGGTAGCATATACATGGTGGCTATTTGGTAAAGTAACTTAGGTTATCATGATGTGATATTGTCACTAAATAGTACTGCCATTTGACAGTTCCTTGATCTTACTGAATGATCTTTAGATTTATGGTTAGGCCATATTCCTATATGAGATATAGTTGATGCCCTGAATTTGTTTCATTGCTGATCTTGGTTTCCCCTTGAATATAGTTGCATCATTTCTTTAAATGATTCCTAGCAACAGATAGCTAGTGAAATGATTTAGATTATTGTTTGGGTTGCTTTTGGTGTGGATCATATCATGTATAGGCATGATCTTGGGTCAGACAAGAATTGGAACATGCAAAGTAAATCCTTTTTGGCTACTTAATGTCTTGCTAATCTAGACAAATGATTCCTAGAAAGGATATTCTTGGGAAAATGATTTGAAGTTATTTGAGGTGCATAGGTGGTTTTTATAAAATGTAAGTATGTATGTATCTGATGGTAATTGAGCAATCTAATCTACTAGAGACTTGCTCAAAAATGATTCCTAGCTAGAGTAGCTAGGAAGATGATTTGAGCTTCTTGGTAAAGCTGGCTAGTGTATATAGCAGAAACAATATGCTGCTTTACTCTTGAGTTAGCATCAAACTAGGGTGGCTTTAGTTGTTGGAAACCTTCTACTGTGATGCTTCTTTGGAGTGTACACAATAGTAGGTCATAGTAGTGATGATATGTTGCTGGATACACTGTTTTAATGGCTCCTCTTGCTCTGATTATTTTTGTAGTGCTTCTATACAAGAATGTGCACAATATAATCTCAGATAGGATGATCTGCTGCTTATACAGCTAAGAAAAATTCTTTTAAACCTGTATGCTTGTGATGCTGGTCTGAAGCATAGGTTAATATAAATGTTTCCCTTCATTCCTTATCCCTTCCTAGGATGCAAAGGCTGAGGCTTTGATGTTGTTTGTATGCAACAGTTACTGCTTGCTTATGAAAACTATCCAATGATGATCTTGTACTCCATTTGAGTACAGATCTGAGGATTTTTCTATTGCCCCATCCATTTCTAAGATGCAAAAATAAGAACAGATACAAAGGCATGATCTTAGATGGATAACCTATTGTTTTGGAGTTATGGTTTCTCTTATGGTTATTATTGATTCACTGCTAGTGCCAACCCTCTCCTCTTATCTCCTGACTTGATCTATTGAAGTTTCTACTGCTTCCTTTCTGGTAAGCCTGCTCCTCCTAGCACTTGGCCATCTTCTGGTGCTCCTGGATGGCTTCCCCAAGCAACCAGGGTGCTGGTGGAGGTTTTGGTGTTGAACCATGTACTCTAGAGTTGATGATAAGATGATAGGATGGTAATATAGAAAGATGGGAATGTATTCTGAAGTGTGGAGGTGGAATGGTAGCTGGTTGCTACTGCTATGCACTCTTATCTTATCCCCTTGTTGTTGTTGTGTTGACAATAGACTATGTTGCATGTGTGTGTAAGAAGCTTGTGAGCTGCATGTGTGCATGTCTCACCCAAATGGATTAGATCAAGTGAAAATGTGATTTTTTACCTATTTGCCTCTTACTTGCCCTTGGTGAAACTTGCCCCTACATCAGCCTGTGATGCACTAGTCTGAGGCAAGATTCTATAATAAGAACAGATACTACTCTTTGGCCCCTTTTTTAAGAAATACTCAATGATGTGTTCAGCAATGCATCACATTGCCAAACTGATAGTTCAACTAACACTAACCCATTTTTTTATTTGATTTCTTTTTATCTCATTATTATGCAGGAACAAAAGTGAATAGGAGGAAAATCTTCAAGACAAGAAGATATAGTTTTAAATTTATTTTTTTCTTTTTGCAACTTTATTTGATTCTTAAATATTGTAAATAATATTGTATTCTTTTATTAATTTAATAAAGTTCATTTTTCTTTTTGTTAGTTGAAACTTGTAAGGGTTTGTATCTTATTTAATAAAGTTAGGTTTTCTTTCTTTTTATAATTTCTATTACTCTTGTAATATATCTTATTACTTGAGATTTGTAAAACAATAAGTCTTTTTGTTTGTAATAATAATATTTCTTGTCTTTAATTGTATTCTCTTATCTATTGAATTGTTTTTTATTTTAATTTTCAATTCAAATACTTTTGAATTATATCAAAAGTCAATTTTTTCCCTCAAATCAATAAAATCAGGAAAAGTCATGTCAAAATTCTTCGTACTCACTCTGATGTGTTAAACTAAACCATCAGAACAAGAGGAACTCTAATCCCTTTGTGTTTTCTTAGTTTTGCGCGAAAATTCTCCGGATTTTCTTATGCATGAATGCAATGCACAAACCTGTGTCCTCTATAATTCTAGGTGCTAATCCTGGGATGTTACAGACTATCCCCCTTAAAATAAACTTCGTCCTCGAAGTTCGTAAACTCTCACGTTTCGGAGTAAGGAATTTTACTTGTATTGGGTACTGCATTTCTCCACTTCATGTAACCTCAAATGGAAATAATGGTAGTATTCCATATCCAGATCCTTTTCTTGAATTCCTACCATACTTGGTAATCTTCAATCTTGTTGTCTCCTATACTCCAAAGTTCCTTTTACTTTACTTCCTTAGGGATATGTCCTTGTTATAAACTCCTTTTAATTTGGGTCTCATATTTAGTTCATTTCCTTGATTCGGTATCCTAATCCAACTCCTTTTATTTAACCATCTAACTTTCTTACTATTCTGTGTAAGGTATAGGAAGTCTCACTAAATCAAGTTTTAATTTAGTCAATAGTGGAGGCCAACTGACTAACCTTGGACTTATCATTGTATGGTTGTACTGGTAATCCTTCTGAAGATTGGATTTGAACCCATTTAGTCCATACCCATTGTAATTCCTTGTTCATCTATATTTTTCCAATTGGATGTGCTTTGTTCCCTCTTAATGATAGCTTAAGAGTTGTTTCTTTTATAATAAGTCTATTAGGACTATTCCATTTTATTATTTCAAGCTTTTACCTTATCAAGATTTAGAAACTCTTTTGTTATATTCTTAAGTACTTCTTCAACTTCCATTTATTAACTCTCTAAAGGCCGAAGCCCTACTATCCTGAATTTAAGCTTCGGTATTTTCTCCTGGCATACTTTTGAAAGTACTTTTATAATGATGTTTTCTTCTGACCTTATGAAAATAAGGCTTAATGTTGTTATAGGTTAGTACTTCTTCTCCAACCTTTACTTGGAATTCGTATAACAGTACTTTCGTTTACTGTTTACTCTCCCCCTTAGGGTTTACTAATAGTCTCTAAATTTCCTATATAGTAACCATTGACTTCATAATTAGAATGTTGGTCTCTATTTAGATTATACACTACCTAGTTAGGGTCTTATGAAAGATGGTACGGTGTATCCACACAATTGTTGATCTTCGAAGTGAATCTTTCAGCATTAATTGTCTTACTTACTGTTTGGACATTTTCGTTTTGATAGATCTATTTTCGCGAAGAGTCTCAAAAGACGGTCGCTTTCAATTTTTATACTCCTTTGTGTCTTATTTAACTTAGGCCAAATTTTATGCTCTTTATGCAACTTCTATGAAGATCTGGTTAACTATGTCAACCAACACCGGTTGCTGACAAGATACCAACTGTGGATCAAATACCAGCTGCGGATATTTACCAACTACGAACCATCCTAGGGTATATGTATTACCCTATGATTTCTGATACACCTCTGGCATTCTCTCTGAATTGTCAGATCTTGAATACCATTTTAGTTTCAAAACTACTTCTTTGTATTATTCATGATACTTCCATGAACTTGCATAATTACTCCATTGACTTCTTAGCAAAATTACCTATTTTAATTGAACTTTAAGTTCATCACTTCTTGTTGCTGACAAATAATGATCTAAGCTTTATCCATCCTCCAAATTGAGTTGATAATACTTACACTTGGCTTCATTCTTCATGTAAGTCTTCATTTTGGTCTTTGAAATTCGTCACTCCCTTACACGAATTCCCTTACTCTATTTAGGTATATAACATCAAGTAGTGACTGGATGTTGCAACATGCATTTGCACACCAAGTCAAACTTCGTGTACATATCTAGTCAATCAAGAAGATCCAAGAAAAACAAATAAATCCAAATGTGGTACATATAACACACAATATTCTAAGCCCAGAATATAGTAGTTGAGTATAATATCTCTGGAATTCAGGCCTAGTTGTGTATTCTATGACACCTCCTCGTATAGGTTTACATTATGATACTTAGCACTTAGGGTCAAACTATATTTTGTCTCAACATTTACCCAAATTGGTCAATTGCAAATAGGATAATCTTAAGCAAAGTGGTCTCAATTTGGTTTCGACTAACCTTTGGTCTCATTTTTAGAAAGATTAACTATAACCAACCTTTCCTTATTAATAAAATAACCTCACATGATCACTCAAATGGCTAATTAGTTTCTATTGAACACCTAAAACTAAATTTTATCCTGAATTATGGCACCTATGACTTCTATCATAGTTCTACCATGCTATCTTCTTACTTCTACCTCAAGATAGTTTATTAATTTACTTGTCATTTTTACACCAACATCATGGTTTCGGAGCTAATCTCACCATGATCTTATTATGTTCTACCTATTCATCATGATTTAAGAGCTAATATCACCCTGATGACTTTACTTCTCACAGTATGATCATTGATCTTTGACATAATTTCACTCCTTCATGTAGAATTCTTAAATGAATACCACATGATTTACTAGCCAATACAACTATACATACTCTAATGGTCTTCATTATGTTGTCTTCGGTTATCAACTGACACTAAGATTTTATTGTTCTTACTTAAATTCTAGGATTAGGCTACGCCATTAAAACTACTTCCACTAATATCTTACACTTGATCCTAATTTACTATGACCAATTAGCTTTCCTAAAGTATCTTGGTGATTTATGTCTCCTTCGGAAGACACTAAAGAGCACTATACTTGAGAAAAGATAAAATAATTACTCCTAAGAAAGAATGACTTAAGCATCTGAATTAGGTGTGACAATATTATCCTCAGGTGGATACTCATCACAAGTCATATGAATATTTGGTTTAGATAAGATGGCTCCTATAGTCAATATCCCACCTACAGATCTTCCTAAAAGGGTTTTAATCCTAAGGTCAAAGCATATGCTCTGATACCAACTGCGGTGACCCAGCATACCACTGCATGATGTAGTACACTATAGTCGTAGACATAACACCAATGAAACACCGTTCACTAGTATTACATCCCTTAGAGTGGTACAACAGAAACACAGCAGGTCCAAGACATGACTATAGGTTACAACTCAACTCTTTACACAAGATCCAGAGAACACTCTAGGTTAAAGAGAGAAAGAAACCTCTTACAAAGAAGAATCAGAAATAAACAACTCCAAAACTATAATACTATTAAGATTAATATCTTAACTAATGGTCTGGCATTGCTGCTATTGCAATACACTACAGAAATAGGTTCTATGGCTAGAGATTCTATTCTTATCTAATCAGCGGCTTCGTCTTCACTTGAGTTGTTTTATATGTTGACTTTCTTGACTTCATTGAAGATCTTTAGCTTTTGATGATGATTCCAGGAGTATGACTTGATGCAGATGTCGTCTAGACTGGCTTTAGAACCTATTATGGGTTAAGAAGATACTTTGAGTACGAGCGTACTCAGCAAGTTCACTAGAAAAGGAGTGTTTGATGCACTATATATATAGCCACAGACCATAGGTCGTAGGCAATGCAAGTTTTCATAAACATTTCTTCAAAGGTTGCTTTTATTCTAACAAAGAATACAAACTCCATGGACTTACAAGTTTCCTCTTTATTTCACACCGGTGACATCCATAGACAAAAGAACATGATATCAACTGAGTGCAAAGTACAAGTGCAATGTTCAAAACGTTCCCCGTGACAGCACAGTTCTGCTAATTCCAACGTATAAGTGCAAGCACATGTCACAATGGTTCAAGTTTATTAGGGGCAAGGAATATAAAGTGTGCCATCAAGTTTGTGAGGGCTTTAATCACTAAGTTTTCACATAACAAAATAGTTTTTTTAATCGGAAGATAGCTGAAAACAAGAATATACTTGGAATGGTGTAACACACCATGCATAGGAGTTTATAGTGGACACTTTGGAATAACTTGGTTTCTTGTGAGTTGGAAGCATGAGTAGAGCTTACTCATACAAGTGGAGTCTAGCAAAAGACTAGGAGCAACAAACTAAGAGAGCATAATGGCCATAATCATGCAGAGTGTCACATCCCAAGATTTTCCAAATCTTGTTATGTGAAAAATAAATAAACAAAATAAATAATTGTTGAAATTTAGAGTGAAAAGAAACATTGTTTCTAAATGGAAACTTAAAATCCCATCTTGAACAAACTTTGGTTTATGTTTGAATCCCAATAAATTCAAATCAAGTGGAATGCATTCCTCATAAAATGCAACTTGAAATTTAAACACTTGGAGAATAAACCAAAACTCTAAAACCCTAATAGAAGAAAATCATTTCCAAGCTATCTCTAAGACCATGGATTTGATCCAAATAGAAATTTGTCAAACAAACACTTCAAAATGATTAAGAATGACTATTAGAAATAATTATAGAACCATATAATTGGTTTCACTTACTTTGGAGCCATAGATAAAATCTTATGAATTTAATAAGATTAGGAAATTGAATTTCCAAAGCTAATAAAGCACTTATCTAAAATCCATACCAAATGGTGAGCAAATAATCCTAAAAGGATTTAAAAAGATAATCAAATAATAAATAAAGTTATAATAGTTGGAATCACTATTTTTGGGTCTTTAAATAAAAAGATATGGTTTTCAAAAGAAAAGGTAGAAATATAAATAAGAACTATTTTAAAAGAGTCAAATTTAGTCTTGGCCAAGCTTTTGAAATAAAATATTTCTTCTTGATAAAAAAAGAGTAAAGGTAGTTTAAATAAAATAACAAGGATTTATTAATATCCAATTATATTTAAGTAAAGGCTTTCCTTTTTAAATAAACACTAAAACTTATTAAAGTATTTTAAATAAGTGATTTCCAAGTGTTTTGTTTTTCAAATGAAACCTACTGAAAAGATTTTGATATTATTTAGATTTCAAAAGAGTTTTAAAATAAATTAAAACCTATTTTGAATTAAAGACTATGGGCTATTTATTTAATTATTAATAGATCCTAAAAAGAATAAATAAATTATTCTAAATTTGACATTGGAATGTGTTATTAATCAGTACATGAATCTACACAAATTTTGGTTAAGGTTTGAAATCAAATTGATGTTTGAATTAATTAAACAAAACCAAAACAGATTAATAGAAATGGAAAAAGGAAAAACAATCAGATCAAAAAAAATGAACAAGATCGACCTAGCCCAGCCGGCCCAACTGACCCAACACTATCCCACTCCTTCTCTCCCACAGAAAGACGATTCGCACCCACAGATGAACACGCAAGGTCGCTGACTACTGGACCCCATTCCCCCTCTTCCTCTCTCGCTGACGCCACGCCCCACAGCCACCTCACCATCATCTCCACCCGCGTGTAGACCATGCCCTCCTCCCCCGGCCGTTCTGCCGACGGTTTCTTCGATTAATTGCTCGATAATGGCGCAATAACCCAGCCCCGCGACCCCGCCTACTTAACCGCCTCTCCCTCCTCTCTGTTTCCCCCTCAGTCCCCCACCCTAGCGCGCTCCCAGGCTGCTTAATTTCACACTACACCGCCACTGTCTCCGGCGAGCTCACCGAGCAATTCCGGCCAGTCGACATCGCCCCTCGCTCTCTCGACCATGCAAGCATCATCTCCATCATTCCCTGAACCTCCCAGTGGCCTCAGCTCGCTCGCGCATGCTCCCTATCGTCGGCAACCACCTCGACTGACCGTGCCACCGTCTGTCTCCAACTCCGGCGAGTCCTCCTGGTAAGAATAGACCGCCCCTTTCCCTCTCTTGGATGCTCACATGTTCGTGACTCTCATACAAACCTAACGGTGCCCTCCATTCATCTCAGCATGCCATAAATATTCGCCCCATCGACGAGCAGACGAGCCCGAGGCGCAGCTCGACTCCGGCGAGCGATTGTCGTCACCACCGTGCGCCCCTTGCCTTCTCGCAAGCACCTTGAGCATCACCACGACCACGCGAACCTGGTGAGCCATTCCCCTCCCTCCCTTGCTTCCTGTAGTCGCCGCGACGCCGTAGCCAGAGCCAGCGCCGCCAGTCGCCGCCGCCAGCGCCGCCACTCGATGGCAAGCACGATGTGCACCGTCCGATCTGGATCGTGTGGCCACGATAGATTGATTAAGCGAAGGGGTATGCTTGCTTCTGAGCCACACGATCTGTTTAGATCCAACGCACCAGAGAAGCTGATCTTAACGAAACGGTATGGGCGAATAGAATCGTGACGCGTGGCCCTGTCTGTTTGAATAAAAACAGAAATGTTCTATTTGATGTGCCAATTTGAAAAATTCATAACTTTCAAACCACACGTCCAAATTTTGCAAATTTTATATCAATAGATTCAGCAGAACAATTACTTTCTGACCATGCACTTTGTTTAGTAAAATTTTTCTGTTAAATTGAATGTTTTTGCAGAAACTTGTGTAGGCATATTTGGAATATAAAAATTGTTCTAAAATGATTTTTGAGATAAAATCTTTGGAAAATGGTTTGTTTTGAATCTACTGACCATAGAAATCAATTTGTGGTTTTAAAAACATATTTTGTGAAGCAAAAGAATAAATCTTTGTTTTAGACCATTTCTAGTCAAATAAAAATGTTGTTATATGTTAAAAATACTTTTTGGAGGAAAATCTTTGGGAAAAGTTTTGATTTAAACTCTCTGACCTAAGCACCAAGTTTTATGATTTAAAAATGTATTTGGTGAATCCTATAAAGATTGCTACTTTAATAAAGGTATTTTCAACCACATAAAATAATGATTTGGTTTAATGGTTTACAGGTAGAATCTTTTGCAAATAGTTTTGCCACTTTATAAAATGACCAATAAGTGTTTTAGAATGTTTATAACCTATTATAAACCACTTTTGTAAATAAAACAAAGTTTGGCATGCTTGCATGCATTGTTTTGTTTCTATCATTTTATGTGATGTTGCTTGAATGGTAGATTGAAATATTGCTTGCTTAATTGAATTGTAGTGGAATTTGAAGAGTGTGATTGTTGCAAGATCAAGGAGTGAACTTATACTCTCTACCAAAAAGGCAAGTGATGCTTCATACTTTGTCCCATTATTTTCACTATGCATTAGTGATATTTCTAAGTAGGACTTGCATGGAATTTTGCTAAGTATAAACTATGCCATGGGAAATCCTAGTAGATGAAACCTTAGTAGAAATTTCCTAAGTTAAGATTCCTACTACTATCATGCTTAGCTTAGCTAGTAGAAAACAAGGGTGGATTATATTTCATGCTATAGAATATTTCTAAGTCAAGGACTTGTGTTTTGTTTAATAAAACAACTAAGTGAATGAATCACTTGGGTGGAATGGAAGGAATGGTTTGTGTTGAGTGGTTCACAAGGCCCATTTCTATGGTTTACCTTGTGTATCTCACTTGTGGATGGCCACCCAGGAACAAAGAGATTTGAGATGTCAAATGTTGAGAAGCTTCAAGTGCAGCCACTTGGCATTATGGGCTCTGCCTGGATCATATAGGTTGCAATAACTTAGCCAAATGGACAGTTGGTGGTAGGGGAATGATAGGTTGGAACGCGTCCATTCTTGTCTAAGGGAAGGTTTCTGAAAGATCTTGTCTTGGTGAAACCAAGTCTTGTGGGGAAAGTGCACCACCTCTGCAGAGTGTAAAATCTAAGTACTTAGCCATGTCCCTGGTAAAGGACAATTTGAGCATCAAGACATGGAAGCTATCAAGAATCTCCTCATCCAAATTTCTAAGTTAAAAACTTGTGGTTGAACAAGGGTTGAAGGATCACCAATTTCTATTGGGAGATGCCTTGGGTGATTTTTTCAAGCAAAAACTTAGTGTTTTCAAATGATAAGGAAAAACTATTTTGAGCAAAGCAAGCCTAAGCTCCACTTAGCCAAATGCATATAGATGATAGACTCCACTATACTACCATAGTATCACTTGCCAATACAATTCAAATGTATTGACCCTTGTGGCTGTAACTTGTTATGCTGCAGGTTTGTTTGAAATTAGTGAAGTGTGTTGAAATAAGATTACAAGTCTACAACCAACATGTTTGCCTGTGGCACTTTGAAGATGAAGGACCCCATGCTATTGTTATATTCTGCTGCATTGTAATGTGATAGCCAAATGAGCTATGTAAGATGTAATAAATTATTTTATTCCTGGTTATAAAGATGTATTATGACCTTTGTTTCTTGATATTACATCTTAACTGTGGATGCTAGCTATTGATCCAGGGACTAGCATTGCAATCACAGGGATCTCTACCTTATTAAAGGTTGGGAACCTTACACAGAGCAACAAAGCATTACTAATCAAAGCATAGAGTGGTACTACAAGTCAATGACTAAATGATCATAGAGGATAATGGTGACTTGTCATAGTCATAACATGGTGTGAGCATGTGCCAAGTCAACCCAAGCAAAGCATTAAAGGAGAATACCACAATACTATGTTTTTGCATGCTAAAACAACGCATAATTTCTTCAAGGCACACTAAGCAATCCCAATTGTTTGGAACAATACATGCTACAACAATAATTACTAAGCATACGGTCAAAACAACACCTAGCATGTCATGCTAAAGTCTAAGTCACAGTCAATGCAAGCTACTCTTGCACTTCAAGCAAGAACTTACTACTCCTTTCCAACACCAAGCAAACTTATTTGCAACACAACACAGCGAGAACGGGGGTCCAAACTACTTTATTCAAGCAAACTAAACAACCTAAGCAAAGCAAACGAAAACTAAGAGGCTCCAAGAACAACACAACTGTGCATGAAACAATAAAAATGAATTGTCTAGATAGACCTAAGCTTTTTATTAATGAAGAAGGGGATGCCTTGGGCATCCCCAAGCTTTTACGCTTGTACCTCTTGGATATTTCTTGGGGTGACACCGTGGTGGCATCCCCAAGCTTGAGCTTTTGTACATTCTTCATCTCATTGCATCATTCTCTCTCTACACCTGAATTTTTTTGCTTCATACAAAACTTCACACAATCTTCATTAGGAACATTAGTTTATTCAAAAGATATTAGACCTCTGGCAAAGCTTTGGACCAGCAAGGCTTTTCACTAAAAACACAATTTACTGTAGTCACTCCTTCAAAAAGCTCAATTCCTCAAAAGAGAACTCAAAAAGGAAATCATTGTTGTTGGTGCTAGTGAAGTCACACAACTTGGTGTTCTCAGTAGAGTTCATTTTGGCAAAGGTGGGCAAGCCAAAAATAGCAGCAGCTATAGCAGGAACTATTTTTTTGTGTTTTTGAAAAGAGCAAGCAAACCAAACTAGACTTTTTTGGGGTTTTTTTTGAAAAGAGGCAAACAAAACCAAGCAAAAGAAACAAAGCAAACTAAAAACAAAGTAAATAGAAAGGAAGTGAAGGACTCCCCTAGTGAAGACGTCCTTAGCCTCCCCGGCAACGGCGCCAGAAAAAGCTTGATGCAGCGCCAGTCCAAGTGGGAGCGCTTTGCCGGGAAACCCCAAGAGCAAGGTGTGAAGCAGCACAGCAGCAAGTTTTCCCTCAATAAGAAACCGAGGTTATCGAACCAGTAGGAGGAAGGAAATGTCACACAGGTGTTGCTAGCAACGCAGAGACCTACACAACACAAACTCAAGACTATTCTCCAACGAATCAGTGAGGTTGTCAAGCTCACCGGTTTGCTGTAACAAAGGATTAAACATATGGTGTGGAAGGTAATGTTTTGCAGCAAGTAAACAAGTAACAGTGGAGGATGTATCAATGGTAAAGATTGTACCGGGGTCCATAGTTCACTAGAAGTGCTCTCCTTAGATAAACAACATGGCATGAAGGGTAAACAAATTATAGTAGGGCAATTGACAGGAACTGAGCAAGGCATAACAATGCAATTACTAGTCAGAAAGATCCTATGAGATTTGATTGGGCAATACAACAAGATACATAGACCACCATCCAACTGCATCTATGACTAGAAGTCCACCTTCAGGTTATCATCCGAACCCCCTCCAGTATTAAGTTGCAAGCAACAGACAACTTCTTTAAGCAAAGTGTGTAAGGTAAACAGTCCACATGTTCCATGAACAAGAGACCATTGTTTTCTCCCTAGTAGCAACATCACATCTACAACCGAAGAGATTATTGTCACTTCCCTTGGAAACTAGAGGCATGAACCCACTATCGAGCATAAATACCCCCTCTTGGAGTCACTAGCAACTACTTGGCCAAGATAGCTACTAACAACGGAGAGCATGCAAGATCACAAACAACACAGACATGATAGAATCATAAAGACAAAACCATTAATCAAACCAACATAATAATCTCAATATCCATCGGATCCCCCCAAACACAACATGCATGATTACAAATAGATTAGATCTTGATCATGAACGGAGCTCAGAAGATCTATACATGAAAGCACAAAGGAGGAGATACAACCATCTAGCTACTACATGGACCCATAGTCCAAGGTGGAACTACTCACGCATCATACCGGAGAGAAGGCCTCCGGGATGATCTCCCCTCCGGCAGGGTGCCGGGAAGAACTTCATACCCCCCCCCCCGATCTAGGGATGATGGTGGCGGCGGATACAGACGGTTTCGTGGAGATTTGATCAGGGTGCTTAAGTTTCTGCATCGGGGGCTTCTTATAGGCAAAGGGGGAGGCCGAGGAGGCGGCCAGAGGGGCCACACCCCTCCCAGGCACGGGGCAGGGCCCACCCGCGCCTAGGGGGGTCTGGCCGCCCTAGCTTGCGTCTCCGTCTCCCCTATGGACTTCTTGTTCCCCACGGAAAGTAATTGAGTTTGACGTTTGTCCTGTCCAATTCCGAGAATATTTCTTTACTAACTTTTCTGAAACCAAAAACAACAGAAAACAGGCAACTGGCACTATGTCAACCTGTTAATAGGTTAGTACTAGAAAACATGTAAAAAGCACCTCAAAGTGTAGACAAAGCAAAACAAAGTAGATACTAACTATCATGGAACATCAAAAATTATAGATACGTTTCCAACGTATCAATGCCTAATATGTATGTAGCTTCGCCAAGATCCTTCATTGAAAAACAATTATTCAAGTAGTATTTGACACTTTTAAGAAGTTCTATATCATTCCCAATAAACAATATGTCATCCACATATAGTACTAGGAATGCTACAGAGCTCCCATTCACTTTCTTGTAAATACAAGCTTCTCCAGAAGTTTGTATAAATCTAAAACTTTTAATCACCTTATAAAAATGTTGATTCCAACTTCGGGATGCTTGCTTCAATCCATAAATGGATCGTTGAAGTTTGCATACCTTGTTAGCATCTTTAGAATCAACAAAACCTTTGGGTTATACCATATACAACTCTTCATCAATATCACCATTGAGGAACGTCGTTTTGACATCCATCTGTCATATCTCATAATCGTAATATGCAGCGATTGCTAACAAAATCCTCATAGACTTTAGCTTCGCTACCGGTGAGAAAGTGTCATCGTAGTCAACTCCTTGATATTGTCAGAACCCTTTTGTAACAAGTCGATCTTTATAGACGGTTACATTACCATCAACATCTATTTTCTTCTTAAAAATCCATTTGTTCTCGATAGCCTTGCGGCCATCCGGTAAGTCCACCAAAGTACATACTTGATTTTCGTACATGGATCCAATCTCGGATTTCATGGCTTCTTGCCATTTATTGGAATCTAGGCTCATCATTGCTTCCTCATATGTTGCGGGATCATCGGTGTTATCCACCAACATGACACTCATAACAGGATCATACCAATCAGGAGTGGTACGAGTCCTTGTTGACCTGCGAGGTTCAGCAGTAACTTTGTTCATGTTGGGCCACGCAGAGATAAAACAAAATTTGCCCTCTAACATGGTGATCCCAAGATCTAGCTGAGGTAGAAGGCCACGAGGTTTACCACTAGACGCGCAGTTGCGGATTACTGGTGAATCGCATCAGTTAATGCAGTGCAGTCCTTTGCGATCCGATCGTCCTGGTGCTGATCGTACAGCACCTCTGCTGGTATCCACAAGTACAAGGAGGAGCACCGGCGGCGAACTGCTAGGTTCGTATCGACGACAGGACTACTGTGGAGCTAGGGTTTCCAACACATGGAATGACCTAACCGAACAACGATTAACCCTTCTGGGTTACTGTGCTCCACTATATATAGGGAGTGAACGTGGGCTCCACTCTCGTGGCCCATTCACTAAAGCCCATATAACACTAGTCACTTAGAGTCCAACTCACTGACTCAGTCCTAATCCGGCTCAGGTCCAATCTGGCCAGATTTCCTGTTCAGATCCAATCCGAACTTGCTCCCGCTCTTAAGTGTGTGACTCGGCAGGCTCTTGGTTACTCGGACACGATTGGAGTCCGACTCACAATCGATCAGTCGGCAGCGGCTCCTAGCAGAATGTGCCGACTCCCAAGTACCAATGAGTCATGACGACTTGCCTTTCCAATGCGACTTCCGTCCGAGTCCCTTTTGCCTCACGATATACCTTGTCAGACTATAGGCGAATAATTGTCATCCCTTAAATAGTCCCACTCTCTTCTCGATCCGAGATAAGTGATTCACCCGACTAACTCTTAGTCGATCGCCTCGGTTAACACTTAACCGAGTCGTGCATGGCCATGCTTTCTGAATCATATCATCCGAGAGGGCCCAGAGAATATCTCTCTGAGTGGAGGGGCAAAATCCCATCATGGTTATTCACATCACGCAGCTTGATTCTCGGTCGACCCGAACTCTGCCTTTATAACTGCCCAGTTACAGATCAGCGTTTGACAGAACCTAAGTCGGTGATCCTCAACTCGGACTATGCAACAACCTCAGGTCTAAGGATTACATTGATTGAGATATACAAATGACAACTTGTTCGTTGTACCTCAATATGGGTCAATCTGACTTGCTAAACTCTTTAGCCGAGTTTGTGTAAGTCGGAATGGCATCTCCATGCCCATGACAAGTGGAACCGAGTCATCAAGCCGGCTTTCACATTGGTCTAAGTTGTGTGTCCAACACAACCTCGATGACCAAGGATATTTAGTACAAACAACATGAATGCATAGTTCCACAACCGAATCACATATTCAATGATATACATCGGATTCTTATACAAGGACAACTTTATATCTTTATGAATACAATGGGAAATCTCATCATACATGATTGCCTCTAGGGCATATTCCCAACAGTTTAAAGTCTCATGATCATTATCATTAGATTCCTCTCTTATTGGTGCGGGCACCACAGGAACATATTCCGGTGTTGCGCTACTCTCAAATCCAAGAGAAGGTTCGACAACCTCGTCGAGTTCTACTTTCCTTCCAGTCACTACTTTTGATAGAAATTCCTCGAGAAAGGATACATTCTTGGCAATGAAGATTTTGCCTTCGGATCTATGATAGAAGGTATACCCAATAGTTTCCTTCGGGTATCCTATGAAGATGCATTTTTCTTCTTTGGGTTCAAGCTTGTCAGTATATAATTCTTTACATAAGCTTTGTAACCCTAAACATTAAGGAATGCCAATTTAGGTTTATTACCAAACCACAATTCATACGGTGTCGTTTCAACGGATTTAGATGGTGCCCTATTTAAAGTGAATGCGGTTGTTTCTAATGCATAACCCCAAAATGATAACGGTAAATCTGTAAGAGACATCATAGAGCGAACCATAGCTAAGAGAGTTCGATTACGACGTTCAGACACACCATTACGTTGTGGTGTTCCCGGCGGTGTCAATTGTGAAAGTATTTTGCATTTCTTCAAATGCTCGCCAAACTCGTAACTTAGATATTCACCACCACGATCAGATCATAGAAATTTAATCTTATTGTTACATTGATTCTCTACTTCGCTTTGGAATTCCTTAAACTTCTCGAAAGTTTCGAACTTATGTTTCATTAAATAGATATACCCATATCTACTCAAGTCATTTGTGAAAGTAAGAACATAACGATAACCACCATGCGGTGCCACACTCATAGGGCCACACACATCGGTATGTATGATTTCTAATAAGTCCGTAGCTCACTCCATTATGCCAGAGAATGGAGTCTTAGTCATTTTTCTCATCAGACATGCTTCACATCTTTCAAGTGATTCAAGAAGTCCATCGGAATGGAGTTTCTTCATACGCTTCACTCCAATTGACCAAGACGACATCGCCACATGTATGTAGAATTATCATTCAATTTCAAACGTTTAGCATCTATATTAGAACATGTGTATCACTACTATCGAGATCAATAAGAATAGACCATCTATCATGAGTGCATGACCATAAAAGATATTACTCATATAAATCGAACAACCATTATTCTCGGACTTAAACAAGTAACCCTCTCACAATAAACAAGATCTAGATATGATGTTCATGCTCAACGCAGGCACTGTCACATCCCAAGATTTTCCAAATCTTGTAATGTGAAAATAAATTAATAAAATAAAACTTTGTTTGATTTTCAGAGCCAGAAGAAACTTTTGAACTCAATTGGAACTTCAAACCCATTTTGAATTAAATAAAATCCTAAAGGGATTTAAAAGGATAAACATTTTAAATAAAGGAAAATAAAATATTTTGGTACTACTACTATAGATCTTTTAATAAAAGATTTTGTTTTCAAATGAAATAGAAGTTTATAAATAAAGAACATTTTATAAAGCCAAATTAAACCTTGGCCAAGCTTTGGGAATTAAAACATTTTATTTTAAATAAAATAGCAAAGGTTTAATTAAAAATAATAAAGGATTGCTTAAATAAAATAATAAGGAATTAATGTCCAAACTCTTTTAAAATAAAAGGCTTTACCATTTTAATTAAAACATCAAAACTTATTAAATTATTTTAAATAGGTTTTCCAAGTATTTTATATTCTCTAATAAAAACCTACTAAAGTGTTTTGGCTTTATTTTTAGATTTCAAAATAAATATCTCAATAAAACAAATCCTATTGGATTTAATAATGAAAGTCTATTATATTAATTAATAATGGACACTAAAATAAAAGGTTATTTTGTTTTAAAACAAATTTCCAAATATTATATATTTCCCAAATTAAACCTACTAATTTGATTTTGAAAATATTTAGGTTTCAAATAAAGATTTTATTAATAAAATCAAGCTCTATTTGATTTAATAACTAAGGCCCATTTTATTTAATTATAAATGGACCCTAAAGTAAAAGGTTATTTTGTTTTAAACAAGTTTTCCAAATATTCTTATTTCCAAATAAACTACTATTTGATTTTGAAAACATTTGGATTTCAAATGAAGATTTTATTAACAAACAACAAAAACTCTATTTAATTAATAAACCATGGCCTACTTATTTAATTAAGGATGGAACCTAAAAAGATTAAAGTATTAATTATTTTATTTAGGATTTTGGTTCAGGTTACTAAACTGAACCAAATTCTTAGTTACAATGTTTGGTGAAAATTTGAATTGTTTGAATGGTTTGAATGTTTGAAATGTTGATTGAAAATCAAATCAGCAAATAGAAAAAGAAAAGGAAAATGTTTCTGTACAAAAAAAAAGAGAAACAACAGCAGCCCAACTCAGCCCAAACAGCCCACCTAGCCCAATCCCCACCCCACCGCAGCGAAACGTTTCTCACCGTAAAAAGAACCCGCATAGCCTATGACTGGTGGACCTCCCCCTTTCTCTCCTTTTCTCACTGACACCAGACCCCACCACCGGCCCTCTTCTTCCTCACCCGCCGCGGACTGGTTCTCCCCCCTCTCCTCGCCGTTGCAGAAATAATTTCTCGGCTTGATTACGCCTTAACGCGACAATCTTTACTCGCAGTGATCGCACACCTTAAAGCGCCAGCCTCCCCTCTTCCGTTTCCCCCAGACGCCCCTCCTCGACACGCCTCCAGGCCGCCACAATCTCTCCTCGACTGTCTCTGTCTCCGGCAACCATTCTCATCAATTCCGGCAGCCTCTCACCGCCCCTCTCCTCCCCGACCAAGCTCACAACTTCCCCACTCTCAGGCGCATCTGCTAGTGCATCAAACTCGACCGCGGGTACCCTGTAACCTCGCCTTCGACAACGACCACCGTCGCCACCGTCTGCTTCATCTCCGGCGAAGCCCACAGGTTAATTCCGACCACCCCGTGTCCTCTAGATCACGCACACATCTTTGCCTTGGTCTTGCGCAGCTAACCCCGTCCTCCGTTTGTCTTCCCGTGGACCACAGCGTCATCCTCGACCTCGACCGCACGCGACCGTCGCCAGAACCAACTCCGGCGAGAAATCCTGCCCGTCCCCGTGTGCCCCTTGCCACTACGACCACGTGACCAGCATCACCTCGTCCTCGCGACCTCGGTGAGCTTGCTCCCTCCCTGTTTCGCTTCCTGCCTCGCCAGCACCGCCGTCAACTGGCCGCTCCGCCGCTCGCCGTTGTCATCGCGCCGCCAGTCCTTGGCCAGGCAGCAGCAGCCGTCCGATGTCGATCGGATGGTTATGATAGAACCACTTATCGAAGGGGTATGCGTCGATCTGCGCCGCACGTTCCAGTTAGATCCTACGGTTCACGATGCTGATCCGGCCGAACCGGTATCAACCAGTAAGATCACGCCGCGTGTCACCTTTCTGTTTAAAAACAGAAATTGAAATCAGAATTTGATGCCATTTTCAAACCCTTATAACTTTTGATCCACACGTCCAAATTTGGCAAATTTTATATCAATGGATTCAGGAGAACAAGCCCTAGACAACTGTGGAATTGGTTTAGCAAATAGTATTTGTTTGCTTGCTCATTTTTGCAGATTCATTTGTATGCTTGTGTAGAGTATAAAAATTGTTTAAAATTGAATCTAAGGATAAAACCTTTGCAAATTGGATTGTTCTGACCTTACTGACCCTAGGAACCAACCTATGGTTTGGAAAATGAATTTGGAAAAGTTTGGAATGGATTAATTAGTTTAGTCCATTTCTAACCAAATAAAATTGTTGATTTTATTATAAAAATGTTTATGGAAAGAAAACTTTGAGAAAATAGTTTGGACCAAACCTACTGACCCAAAAACACCAAGCTTTGCAATAGCAACTCATTTAGTGAACAACTTAAGAGTTTTTGCCTTAATAAAAACATTTTTCACCACATGAAATGATGAATGGTATTAAAAATAGTTTTTGGGCAAAACCCTCTAACTAATGACTTTGCCACTTTGGTAAATGACCAATTTGGATATTACAAAGTCTAGAAACCCCATAGAGACCCCCTTTGCAAAATAAAACTATCTTGTGCATGCTCCCATGCATGACTTAGATTCCATTACTTTGTGTGTGTGAAGAATTGTTTGTTTGACTTTGGTTTGGAATGTGAATTGAATTTGTGTTTGCTTGATTGATTTTTAGTGAAGTGTGAGACTAGAAAGATCAAGGAGTGAACCACCATTCCCTACCAAAAAGGCAAGTGATGCTTCATACTTTCTATCCTATTACTTTCCCTATGCATTAGTGATTTTGCTAAGTAAACTTGCATGGATTTTGCTAAGTATAGAACTTGCTATAGGAAAACCTAGTAGATGAATCCTTAGTAGGATTTTCCTAAGTTAAGATTCCTACTACTACCAAGCTTAGCCTAGCTAATAGAAAACATGGGTGGAATATATATTCACACTATGGAAAAATATTCTAAGTCTAAAGGACTTATGATTTTGTCTAATAAAACAACTAAGTTAAGGAATCACCTGGGTGGAATGGGATAGCTTGGTGGAGAATGGTTGAGTGGTTCACAAGGCCATGGACTTGGATTGTGTATCTCACTTGTGGATGGCCACCCAGAAAACAAAGGGATTTGAGATGTCAAATGTTGAGAAGCTTCAAGTGCAACCACTTGGCAATATGGGCTCTGCCATGATCATATAGGTTGCAAGAACTTAGCCATATGGACAGTTGGTGGTAGTGTTTGATAGGTTGGAACGCGTCCATTTTGGTCTAAGGGAAAGCTTCTGAAAGATCTTGTCTTGGGAAACCAAGTCTTGTGGGGAAAGTGCACCACCTCTGCAGAGTGTAAAAAATCTAAGTACTTAGCCATGTCCCTGGTAAAGGACAATTTGAGCATCAAGACATGGAAACAATCAAGAATCTCATCATTCAAATTTCTAAATTAAAATCTTGTGGTTTGAACAAGGGTTGTTTGAATTCTTCAATCATTGATGGAGAGATGGCTTGGTACAAGGATCTTGAAATCTTTGATTGAGAAAAATGATTTTGTCAAGCAAAAACTTAGTATTTTCAAAATGATAAGAAAAATCTATTTTGAGCAATGCAAGCCTCAACTCCACTTAGCCAAATGCATATAGATGATAGACTCCACTATACTACCATAGTATCACTTGCCAATACAATTCAAAATGTATTGACCCTTTGTGGCTGTAACTTGTATGTTGCAGGTTTGATTGATTTTAGTGAAGATTGATTGTTTAGGATTACAAAGTCTACAACCAACATCTGCCTGTGGCACTTTGAAGATGAAGGACCCATGACTATATTTATTCCGCTGCAATGTAATGTAATAGCCATATGAGCTATGTTTGATGTAATAAACTTATGTTATTCCTGGTTATAAAGTTATATTATGACCCTGGTTTCTTGATATTACATCTAAACTATGGATGCTAGCTATTGATCCAGGGACTAGCATTGTAAACACAGGAGGGATCAACCATATTAGGTTGGGACCTCTACAGATGGTATCAGAGCATTGTGTTGCCTGTAGGATTTGTAAACCCTAGGATTGGACAAAAACCCTTAGAAAAATAGGAGTTGTCTTATTCCAAAAACTTATTTACAAAAACACTTGTAAACCCTTTCCTCAACCATTTTGGTTTCAACTCTACTTCTCTTCTATTTCAACTTGATGGAAAAACCTACCCATGACCAAGGACTACACTATGTGCAAAAGACTTCTTCAACTTCTTCAACTCTAATGACTTCAACTTCTTCAACTCTAATGACTTCAACATCTTCAGCATATTCACCAAGGACTTCCAACTTGGATACCACTAAGGACCACAAGTGAAACAAGGAAATCTTACTCAAGATTTAGAGACTGAGGGAATGCAAAAGTTAGAAGGAGCCTACATCATTTGAAGTATTGCAACCAAGAGTTTTTCTCAAGGAAACCATGATCTCATACAAGAAGGATCAACCAAGAAGGAAGGAAAGATCACAAGTGAACCATTTAGATGGACCACCATAATTTAGTTAAGTCAAACACCCCAACCTAAGTGGTGTAACAAAAATATTTTGTTGCCTAAGTATGTGCTTGAACTTTGTTGTTTGAGTGAAGTGTTGGTTTGTGATTGCTTGCAATTGCTTGTGTGAATTGTGATGTGTGTGATTAGAAACATTTCCTTAGAGATATTTTGCCTATTCTAACCCCTACCCAACCCAAACAGATGACTACTCCAAGAGACTCCAACATCAAGGTTGATGACACCAACAACAACCAAGAGAACAGCATGAGAGAACTTATAGCAACCCAAAACCAGTTGAGCCAAGAGACAACTCAGCTTTAGCCAACAACAATGGACTAGACCCAGCCATGCAAAGGATTTTGAAACTTCAATCCCAATTGTTGCAAGGACTTATTACTCAAATGATCAACATGAGAGAAAACTTTCTCCCAAGAGCCAATGACAACAAGGATGACAAGGATGTTATTTTAGAAGGAACCCAAGCCAACAATAGTTTTAGAGACAAAGATCATGCATCCAAGGAGCATGAAGATCAATGCCCCAAGAAGAGAGAAAGATCTCCCACCTATGAAGAACATGAACTAGAAGAACTCCTAGCTTTGGAGAGACCCAAAAAGAACAAAAAGGACATAAGCCAGTTGCAATGTTACAATTGCAAAGAGATGGGACACTATGCCAGTGAATGCCCAGAAAAGAAGAAGAGCCAAGAAAGAAAACAAAGGCTAGTGAAACCCAAGATAAGGAAGGATTTTAGCCAAGTGATGTGCAAACACTGCAAAGAGTTAGGACATTATGCAAACTACTGTCCAGAAAAGATGAAGCATAAGATAAACCAGCCTATGAGGGATCTCAGCCTTGTCACATGTTTCAAATGCAGGGAACTAGGCCACTATGCAAACAATTGTCCAGAAAGGATGGAGAACAAGTTAAACAAGTCTATGAAGGATCTCAACCTTGGCCCATGAGTCAAGCATGGAAAGTAAAGACATAAATGCAACTGTTGCTTAGAGAAATTTTTCCCAGAATTCCATGAAGGACAATGTGTAATTTTGTTTGAAAACTTTTAAGGGTGGTAGTACCCTAGTTGTTTTGAACTTGCTTGTAACCCTAGCCTCCCCAAATCTCGGGACGAGATTTATTTTAAGGGTGGTAGCCTGTCACATCCCAAGATTTTCCAAATCTTGTAATGTGAAAATAAATTAATAAAATAAAACTTTGTTTGATTTTCAGAGCCAGAAGAAACTTTTGAACTCAATTGGAACTTCAAACCCATTTTGAATTAAATAAAATCCTAAATGGATTTAAAAGGATAAACATTTTAAATAAAGGAAAATAAAATATTTTGGTACTACTACTACAGATCTTTTAATAAAAGATTTTGTTTTCAAATGAAATAGAAGTTTATAAATAAAGAACATTTTATAAAGCCAAATTAAACCTTGGCCAAGCTTTGGGAATTAAAACATTTTATTTTAAATAAAATAGCAAAGGTTTAATTAAAAATAATAAAGGATTGCTTAAATAAAATAATAAGGAATTAATGTCCAAACTCTTTTAAAATAAAAGGCTTTACCATTTTAATTAAAACATCAAAACTTATTAAATTATTTTAAATAGGTTTTACAAGTATTTTATATTCTCTAATAAAAACCTACTAAAGTGTTTTGGCTTTATTTTTAGATTTCAAAATAAATATCTCAATAAAACAAATCCTATTGGATTTAATAATGAAAGTCTATTATATTAATTAATAATGGACACTAAAATAAAAGGTTATTTTGTTTTAAAACAAATTTCCAAATATTATATATTTCCCAAATTAAACCTACTAATTTGATTTTGAAAATATTTAGGTTTCAAATAAAGATTTTATTAATAAAATCAAGCTCTATTTGATTTAATAACTAAGGCCCATTTTATTTAATTATAAATGGACCCTAAAGTAAAAGGTTATTTTGTTTTAAACAAGTTTTCCAAATATTCTTATTTCCAAATAAACTACTGTTTGATTTTGAAAACATTTGGATTTCAAATGAAGATTTTATTAACAAACAACAAAAACTCTATTTAATTAATAAACCATGGCCTACTTATTTAATTAAGGATGGAACCTAAAAAGATTAAAGTATTAATTATTTTATTTAGGATTTTGGTTCAGGTTACTAAACTGAACCAAATTCTTAGTTACAATGTTTGGTGAAAATTTGAATTGTTTGAATGGTTTGAATGTTTGAAATGTTGATTGAAAATCAAATCAGCAAATAGAAAAAGAAAAGGAAAATGTTTCTGTACAAAAAAAAAAGAGAAACAACAGCAGCCCAACTCAGCCCAAACAGCCCACCTAGCCCAATCCCCACCCTACCGCAGCGAAACGTTTCTCACCGTAAAAAGAACCCGCATAGCCTATGACTGGTGGACCTCCCCCTTTCTCTCCTTTTCTCACTGACACCAGACCCCACCACCGGCCCTCTTCTTCCTCACCCGCCGCGGACTGGTTCTCCCCCCTCTCCTCGCCGTTGCAGAAATAATTTCTCGGCTTGATTACGCCTTAACGCGACAATCTTTACTCGCAGTGATCGCACACCTTAAAGCGCCAGCCTCCCCTCTTCCGTTTCCCCCAGACGCCCCTCCTCGACACGCCTCCAGGCCGCCACAATCTCTCCTCGACTGTATCTGTCTCCGGCAACCATTCTCATCAATTCCGGCAGCCTCTCACCGCCCCTCTCCTCCCCGACCAAGCTCACAACTTCCCCACTCTCAGGCGCATCTGCTAGTGCATCAAACTCGACCGCGGGTACCCTGTAACCTCGCCTTCGACAACGACCACCGTCGCCACCGTCTGCTTCATCTCCGGCGAAGCCCACAGGTTAATTCCGACCACCCTGTGTCCTCTAGATCACGCACACATCTTTGCCTTGGTCTTGCGCAGCTAACCCCGTCCTCCGTTTGTCTTCCCGTGGACCACAGCGTCGTCCTCGACCTCGACCGCACGCGACCATCGCCAGAACCAACTCCGGCGAGAAATCGTGCCCGTCCCCGTGCGCCCCTTGCCACTACGACCACGTGACCAGCATCACCTCGTCCTCGCGACCTCGGTGAGCTTGCTCCCTCCCTGTTTCGCTTCCTGCCTCGCCAGCGCCGCCGTCAACTGGCCGCTCCGCCGCTCGCCGTTGTCATCGCGCCGCCAGTCCTTGGCCAGGCAGCAGCAGCCGTCCGATGTCGATCGGATGGTTATGATAGAACCACTTATCGAAGGGGTATGCGTCGATCTGCGCCGCACGTTCCAGTTAGATCCTGCGGTTCACGATGCTGATCCGGCCGAACCGGTATCAACCAGTAAGATCACGCCGCGTGTCACCTGTCTGTTTAAAAACAGAAATTGAAATCAGAATTTGATGCCATTTTCAAACCCTTATAACTTTTGATCCACACGTCCAAATTTGGCAAATTTTATATCAATGGATTCAGGAGAACAAGCCCTAGCCAACTGTGGAATTGGTTTAGCAAATAGTATTTGTTTGCTTGCTCATTTTTGCAGATTCATTTGTATGCTTGTGTAGAGTACAAAAATTGTTTAAAATTGAATCTAAGGATAAAACCTTTGCAAATTGGATTGTTGTGACCTTACTGACCCTAGGAACCAACCCATGGTTTGGAAAATGAATTTGGAAAAGTTTGGAATGGATTAATTAGTTTAGTCCATTTCTAACCAAATAAAATTGTTGATTTTATTATAAAAATGTTTATGGAAAGAAAACTTTGAGAAAATAGTTTGGACTAAACCTACTGACCCAAAAACACCAAGCTTTGCAATAGCAACTCATTTAGTGAACAACTTAAGAGTTTTTGCCTTAATAAAAACATTTTTCACCACATGAAATGATGAATGGTATTAAAAATAGTTTTTGGGCAAAACCCTCTAACTAATGACTTTGCCACTTTGGTAAATGACCAATTTGGATATTACAAAGTCTAGAAACCCCATAGAGACCCCCTTTGCAAAATAAAACTATCTTGTGCATGCTCCCATGCATGACTTAGATTCCATTACTTTGTGTGTGTGAAGAATTGTTTGTTTGACTTTGGTTTGGAATGTGAATTGAATTTGTGTTTGCTTGATTGATTTTTAGTGAAGTGTGAGACTAGAAAGATTAAGGAGTGAACCACCATTCCCTACCAAAAAGGCAAGTGATGCTTCATACTTTCTATCCTATTACTTTCCCTATGCATTAGTGATTTTGCTAAGTAAACTTGCATGGATTTTGCTAAGTATAGAACTTGCTATAGGAAAACCTAGTAGATGAATCCTTAGTAGGATTTTCCTAAGTTAAGATTCCTACTACTACCAAGCTTAGCCTAGCTAATAGAAAACATGGGTGGAATATATATTCACACTATGGAAAAATATTCTAAGTCTAAAGGACTTATGATTTTGTCTAATAAAACAACTAAGTTAAGGAATCACCTGGGTGGAATGGGATAGCTTGGTGGAGAATGGTTGAGTGGTTCACAAGGCCATGGACTTGGATTGTGTATCTCACTTGTGGATGGCCACCCAGGAAACAAAGGGATTTGAGATGTCAAATGTTGAGAAGCTTCAAGTGCAACCACTTGGCAATATGGGCTCTGCCATGATCATATAGGTTGCAAGAACTTAGCCATATGGACAGTTGGTGGTAGTGTTTGATAGGTTGGAACGCGTCCATTTTGGTCTAAGGGAAAGCTTCTGAAAGATCTTGTCTTGGGAAACCAAGTCTTGTGGGGAAAGTGCACCACCTCTGCAGAGTGTAAAAAATCTAAGTACTTAGCCATGTCCCTGGTAAAGGACAATTTGAGCATCAAGACATGGAAACAATCAAGAATCTCATCATTCAAATTTCTAAATTAAAATCTTGTGGTTTGAACAAGGGTTGTTTGAATTCTTCAATCATTGATGGAGAGATGGCTTGGTACAAGGATCTTGAAATCTTTGATTGAGAAAAATGATTTTGTCAAGCAAAAACTTAGTATTTTCAAAATGATAAGAAAAATCTATTTTGAGCAATGCAAGCCTCAACTCCACTTAGCCAAATGCATATAGATGATAGACTCCACTATACTACCATAGTATCACTTGCCAATACAATTCAAAATGTATTGACCCTTTGTGGCTGTAACTTGTATGTTGCAGGTTTGATTGATTTTAGTGAAGATTGATTGTTTAGGATTACAAAGTCTACAACCAACATCTGCCTGTGGCACTTTGAAGATGAAGGACCCATGACTATATTTATTCCGCTGCAATGTAATGTAATAGCCATATGAGCTATGTTTGATGTAATAAACTTATGTTATTCCTGGTTATAAAGTTATATTATGACCCTGGTTTCTTGATATTACATCTAAACTATGGATGCTAGCTATTGATCCAGGGACTAGCATTGTAAACACAGGAGGGATCAACCATATTAGGTTGGGACCTCTACAGGCACCAAATAAACAATTATTTAAGTATAAAACTAACCCCGATGGTAGATGAAGAGGGAGCGTGCCAACAGCGATCATATCAACCTTGGATCCATTTCCAACGTGCATCGTCACCTTGTCTCTCGCTAGTCTCCGTTTATTCTGCAGCACATGTTTCGAGTTACAAATATGAGCAACCGAACCAATATCAAATACCCAGGTACTACTACGATTACTAGTAAGATAGACATCAATAACTTGTATATCGAATATACCTTTCTTCTTGATGTTTCTGTTCTTCAGATCTGCCAGGTACTTGGGGCAATTCCGCTTCCAGTGACCTTCTCGATTGCAGTAAAATCACTCAGTATCAGGCTTAGGACCAGCCTTGGTATTCTTTGTAGGTGCGGCATCTTTCTTGCCGCCCTTCTTGAAGTTACCCTTCTTCTTAGGCTTGCCTTGCTTCCTGAAATTGGTGGTATTATTGACCATCAACACTTGGTGCTCTTTCTTGATCTCCACTTCCACAGACTTCAACATAGAGAAGAGTTCTGGTAACGACTTATACATGCGCTGCATGTTGTAGTTCATCACAAAGTTCTTGTAACTAGGTGGTAGTGAGTGGAGGACACGGTGAATCCCCAATGCATTAGGAATCACTATACCCCAAACTTTGGAGTTTATTGGCGTGCCTAGACATTTTGAGCACGTGCTCACTAATGGAGCTGCCCTCTTCCATCTTGCAGTTAAAGAATTTTTCAGAAGCTTCATAACTCTCAACTGCCGCATGAGCCTCAAATATCATTTTGAGTTCACGGACAATATCATGTGGGTCAACATTCTCAAACCTCTTATGAAGCTCCAATTCCAAACCATACAAGATAGCACACTGAACTATGGAGTATTGATTCTTCCGAGTGAGGAAAACGTTCTTCACCTCATCGGTAGCATCATCTGCAGGTGGATCACCCAGCGGTGCATCCAGCACATAGGTCAACTAACCAGCATTGAGGACAATCCTTAAATTGTGGAACCAATCTGCGAAGTTGCTTCCATTTTTTCCAGCTTTTCTTTCTCTAGGAACGCATTAAAATTGATGATAGGGGCCTCCATGATCTACAACATATTTACAAAAGTTTAGACTAAGTTTATGACAAATTGAGTTCATATTTAATACTTAAATTAACTAGGTGAACTCCCACTCAAAACAATATCCCTCACATTGTTTTAGTGATCACACGAACCAAATCCACTACATCAAGTCCGATCATCACAAGAGATGATGTAGTTTCAAAGGCGGATAATCAACATCTTCATCATATCATCTATATGAATCATGCTACCTTTTGGTATTTCGTGTTCCAAGACCATGTTTGTACATGCTAGGCTCATCAAGGTTAACCTTAGTATCCGCATGAGCAAATATGGCTTGCTCTCGTTGTATGCACACGTAGAATCTATCACACCCGATCATCACGTGGTGCTTCGAAATGACAAGTCTTAGCAACGGTGCCTACTAAGGATGAACACTTTATTACTTGATATTTAGTGAGAGGGATCATCTTATAATGCTACTGTCACGATCTAAGCAATACAAGATGCATAAAAACGATTAACGTCAAATGTAATTCATAATATGTGACATGATATGACCTTTCTTCTTGGGCCTTCGATCTCCATCTCCAAGCACGAACATGATCTCCATCATCACCGGTGTGGCGTCAAGGTCAATGGCGCCGCTTCATGGTTGTCGTACACCAGCATCACCTATTATAACTACTTTGAATAACAGACATGCAGGTCTTAAACGAAATTTAAAGACAACCATAAGGCTCATGCTGGTTGCCAACTTACAATAAGGATCATTGCATACATCATATATAATCAAAATCATGGCCATATCACATCACAACACACCACTTCAAAATAAAGTTAGACGCCTCTAATTTTCTTTGCATGTTTTACATGGTTTGGGGCTTTTGAATAAGAACCATTTTAACATATGAACAAGAACCACAATGTTGATACAAGTATTGTCAAGTGCCCATTGTAAATTGAATCTTCGGTATGGTGGGAGAGACAGACACCCGCAAATACACTTATGCAATAAAAGTTGCATGTTGAGCGTGGAGCAAGTCTCATGAATGATGTCATGTAAGGTTAGCCCGGGCCGCTTCATCCCACCATCCGCAAGATGCAAAGTACACAAAAAGCAACCGACAACAAAAGCATCAACACCATAATAATCATTGTGTTCTACTCGTGCAACAGATCTACACATAGACACGGCTCTGATACCACTGTAGGGGTTCGTAGCATGGAAAATAAAAAAGTTCTATCGCATGAACACACAAAATCCAGTTCTAATCTACGAGACTAGTGCAATGAATTTATAGAGTACTAACCCTCGAAGATCCAAAGTGTTTAACAAGATCAGATTCTCGTGGTTGATGTCGTCGTTCACTTTCCAATCTCAAGATCGTGAAGACGATCTTTCCGGTGCCGCGTTCTGACAGCGCTCCCGCAGTCGGTCACGCGTTCGATACTCGATGAAGACCTTCCTCTCCCTTGTTCTAGCAGGCAGCAGAGCTTGTAGATCTCCTCTCGATTTCAGCAGCACGACGGCGTGGTGGTGAAATGGAGGAGTAGAACCCCCAGGGCTTCGCCTAAGACGGAGCGAGTATGGTGGAGTAGAGAGGTCCTTGGAAACTAGGCTTTAGAGGCCGAGGCAGGGCCGGCTCTATGTTTTTCAGGGCCCTAGGCAAAGTCGACGGCATGGGCCCCTAAGGCTAATATATATAGACATATTAAGAAAAACTATCATATATGTATCTACTAGCACTTTCAAAATAAAAGTTAACATCCAACCATACATGTTAGTCTCAAAATATATTAAGTAGTATTTGTTGCTAGTTTGATTACCTCAAATAAGTAATTATTCCAATGATAATATTGCTTCAATGCCTCACAAAAAAGCTTCTTCGAGCATTTCTAGATGCAAAATCATTGAGTACAATCTCAAGATCAATTTTATCCAAGATATCCTTCTCAATACAACATGTAGCCAGGACGTTTAACGTGTCTTGTAGCATAGTTGACCTCACACAATTCTTCAGTAGTTTCAGTTTAGAGAAACTTCTTTCAACAGAGGCTACAATCACATGTATAGTCAAAAGAATCCGATAGGCAACTGATACATTTGGATACAATCTATAGCGATAACAAACTGAAGAATCTTAGGCGCTAACATCAAAGCATCTAGCAAGGTTACTTGCAACACTTTTAACTCGGAGAAAAAATCGTCAAGATCAACATCACGCGACTCCTTATGAGTAAAAGTTTCTGCAAAAGTAGTACAAGATTTGGCTTACTATCATCTAAAGACTTCAGATTATTTTAGTTGAATAAGAAACCAAACACCTTTTCAAATGCCTTTAGCTGCTCAAATCGACTACATAATGACGCAATTGTGGTGTCAACAATGACAAGAAAGTATGTAACTCTGAAGGATTCAATAGCTAACAGTTGTAGTTCTTCATCATTGATTTCATCAAAATGCTTCTTCTTTTTACTTTGATGTTTTGTACGGAATTTTGGCTCTATGTCCATATCCAATGCAATGGCTTTGGCACTCTCAATACTTGAATGGAAACCTTCATCTCTAAACTTCTGGAAAAAAATGTAATGACCCCTTCAATGTGTTGGAGAGTAGCATCAATGAACACAATTTTTTCTTGTAACTTTTTGCTCACCATATTTATAGAAAATAGTACATCATGCCAAATAATCATACCAACTATATTTTAAAATTTCCCAAGTGCCTTGAACAAAGATTGAGCATCACTTACTATAGCTGGATCATCACTCGAAGCCTTCTCTAGTTGCTTCAAAGCTGATCTTACTTGGGAAGTTTGGTTCCTTATAGGTTGCACACTCTTTATTCGACTCTCCCAACGAGTATCAGACAACGGTTTGAGGGTCAGATTTGTAACATTATCAAGCAAAATCTTCCACCTTTTAGTAGAGCGTGCAAATAGTACATATATATGCTTTATAATACCAAAGAATGAAATAGCTTGTTCGCAAGATTTTTCCATATCACAAAGAGTGAGATTCAAACTATGACATGCACATGGCATATATAATGCTTTGGGGTTAACTAGAAGCAACCGATTCTGGACACCTTGATGTTTCCCCTTCATGTTGGAACCATTGTCGTAACCTTGCCCTCTCACATCAACAACGTCCAAGTCAAGGGGGTCCAATGTATCCATCAACACATTTAAAATCCCCAATCCTGATGTGTCATCAACCTTTAAGAACTCTAGAAAAAACTCCTCCACTCTTGGAATGTTACTTGACATATTGACACAACACACAATTATCATCATTTGTTCTTCATGGCTTACATCTGGGGTATAGTCCAATATAACAAAGAAATACTTAGCATCCTTGATGGTTTTCAAGATAACCTTTTTCACTGCATTACCAAGAAGTGAGATCAACTCATTCTGAATACCGTGGCTAAGATCATGATGATGTATCTCATTATTTTGGATGCGCCTAATATGCTCTTACATCACAGGATCAAATTCAGCAATCACTTCAACCGTGCCCAAAAAATTACCATTGCTATCTTGATACAACTTCTCATTTGTTCCTCGAAATGCCAAATTACGTTTTGCAAGAAACTTCACTGTAGAAACTATTTTTAGCAATACCTATCTCCAACGCTCCTTTTCCTTTGCAACCTTCTGTTGCATCTCATCATTAATTGTTTGATTTGTACTCAACCTCAATCGTAGTTCATTCCATGTATTCATGTTGGTAAAGTGCTCAAAACTAATCTCATGTTCTCTGAGTCTTACACTGATATGCCTCCAGTCCATCGGTCCATCAGATGCTAGCAAAGACCTATTCTGAGTTGATTTGGATAAATTGCAACAGAAACAATAAACTTTGTCAACCTCTTTAGAGTAAACCAACCACTTCCTGTCAATAACCTCATGATTAGCTAAATTTCTAGTGTAGTGAGAATATGAAAAATGTGTACCAGCAGCATCCGTAGGGAAATCCAGACCCAATTCTCTCAACGGCCCCTTTTCAATTAAAATATCCCTTTTTCCTATTGTCAAGATTATTCCATGTTCTAGGATCAAATAATGATAAAAGGGAATAATCTTCTTCATCATCATTCCGAATATCAGGTGAAGGCTGCAAATTTTCATCCTCTTTATTATCCTCGGAAACATCAAGATCTACATTTAAATTCAAGAAACTACAGTTAGTTAGTTACTTGCTTATACATAAATCTAAGCTATTTAGTTAATTACCCACATCCAAGGACTGCTCGTTGATCGGATCATCAAAATTTGAATTATGATCATCATCTTGTCCGGGTTCAAATTCTTGACTTTGATTATCGTCATTGACATTAACACCACTTTTTGCTAGAAAATACTTTTTAAAGCACCTTTTTGTGATTGAATAAGTTCAATCTCTCATTTTTGTTTATTCCTTTTTGCAGCTCCAGACATCTGTCTTGGACCCATATCACCTAAAATTGCGAAGGAATCAACTACATCATGATCATGTAAAGAATTAAAAATAAAAATAGAACAAGCAGGGATGAGATTTAATATACCAGTACCAGCGGATCTAGACGCTAGAGATGGAGTCTCAGATCAACGATTAGTCTCATGCTCACATGCAGCAACAGCAGCCGAGCCGAGTAGCGGCAGGGACGCAGGGCCCTAGATATTCTCTCCGGCCGATTCCACGGAAGAGAACTAGAGAAGGGAGAGATCGCGAGCGCGGCTTGTTGATTTCGCGAGCAGGGACTGTTCGCGAGCCGTGGCATCGATTAGAAGTCGATGCGCCGTGCTGCTGTAGCGCCTTCTCGTCTTCTGGATTCCTGCTCGCGTCGGACTCGAGACTCATGGAGTTGTGCAGCAGCTGATTTCTCATGTCATGTCGTCGTGGACTCCGGACTCGTGGGGAAGCAGCCAAGCCAACACGGCAACATGTTTCTCTGTCTCGCTCGATGTATACACCTGCATATATGTGAGTAGTACAAATTTTTGGGCCACCCCGGTCGTGGGCCCCTGGCCGAAGCCAAGGTCGCGACCCCTTAGAGCCGTCCCTGGGCCGAGGAGTGGAGGTGGTCGAAGGCTAGGGGATAGGCGAAGGCAGCAACTTGGAGGAGCTCTAGGGCGGCGGCGACTTGGGAGGGGCAGCCGGCCTAGGGTTTGTTTGGGGTGGTGGCAAGGAGCGCCCCACCCCTCCTTTTATGGGAGGGAGAGGCGACAAGGGGAGGGGAGTCCTCCCCCAACTCCTCTTCCTTGTCCGGCGGCAAGGAGGGAGGGGAAACCTTCCTCCTCTAGGTTTCCTTCTCTCCCTTCACTTGGTTTGACATTCAATGTTGGGATTTGACTTTTCAAATTGGAGTTTGACTATTCAAACTAGAATTTGATTATTTCTCTTCCCATTGCCCAGCCAAGTGCCCTAGGACATGATGCAACCATTCCACATTGGTATGACACATTCATGTACCATTCCCTCTCCAGAGTGTTGGACCTTATAGAACCTTCCAGAAGATTCCGGTGAAATTACCGAAAACATTTCTGAATCCTGGAATAGGACTTTCCTTATATGAATATTATTCTCTGGACCATTCCAGATCTCCTTGTGATGTAATGGATCCAATCCGAGACTCCAAACAACATTCGGTCTCCAACTCATTACCATATCTACTAAACAACATCGAATCCTTAAGTGTGTCTTCCTACCGTTCGTGAATTATACACACATGATCGAGAACACTTCTACGATCAATAATGAATAGAGGAATCTGGAAATTCATATGGCTCCCACATATTTCTATGATTACTTCATGATCGAATGAAACATTTACATATGATACCAATTTCCCTTTGTCTCGTGATACTTTACTTATCCAAGGTTTGATCGTCAGTATCTCCACATACCTAGTTCATCTTTGTTACCGATAAGTACCTTTACTCGTTCCGTTATATGTGATCCCTTGTGATCTAGTCACATGTTTGCAAGGCAATTGGATGACATTCCACCGAGAGGGCCCAGAGTATATCTATTCGTCATATGGATGGACAAATCCCACTCTTGATCCATGTGCCTCAACACGTACTTTCAGAATACTCAATGCCACCTTTATAACCACCCAGTTATGAAGTGGTGTTTGATGTCATCAAAGCATCCATCCGGTGATGGTGATTAACATGATCTCATGGTCGAAGGGTTTAGGTTACTATGTATTTGAAAGCTTATATCAAACGAACTATTCAATGAATTGATCTTATGATATGCTTAATTATAGGAGTGTGTCCATCACATCATTCTCCTAATGATATGACCTTGTTATTAATAACATCCAATGTTCATGATCAGGAAACCATAATCATCAATTAATCAGCAAGATAGTATTACAAGAGTCTTACTAGGGCTCTTACATGTTTACAAATCACACAAGTATTAATGTTTCCGGTTAATACAATTATAGCATGGTATGTAAAAATTTATCATAAACACAAAGATATAATAATAACTACTTTCGTTATTGCCTCTTGGGCATATCTCCAATACTTGCACATGCTACCCAAGTAGAACTGGACAACCTCATGGAAGAGTGTTCCCAATGGAACCACTTAATGCTTGGTAATTTCTCCGACATTTTATTTCCCTTTTTATATAGAGGGGGCGGCTAGGGTTGGTGGCGCCTGGGACAAGGAACAAGAGGGGGGTGCACCCCCACCCCTCCTTATATAGAGGGGGCACCAGCCAAGGGTTCCCAGCCCTAGTCGAGTTCCCCCCAACTCGGCAAAGGGAAAGAGGTGGGAACTTGTCCCCCAAGTCTCCCCTTTTCCAAATTAGGGTTTGACCCTTTTTCACTTCTGCTGGCCGATTGACCCCTTGGGCTTGGTGCGACTGGCCCCTAGGGCCCCCGCGGCATGCCACAGCCCAAGTGGCCCCTCCCGGGGTGGTGGACCCACTGGTGGTCCCTCTAGAACATTCTCTGGACCCCGGAAATTGACTTTCCTTATATGAATATTATTCTCCGGACCATTTCAGATCTCCTCGTGATGTCCTGGATCCAATCTGAGACTCTGAACAACATTCGGTCTCCAACTCATATTCCATATCCACTTAAACAACATCGAACCTTAAGTATGTCACCCTACGGTTCATGAATTATGTAGACATGATCGAGACATCTCTCCGATCAATAAACAATAGCAGGATCTAGAGATCCATAATGGCTACCGCATATTCAATGATGAATTCATGATCGAATGAACCATTCACATATGATACCGATTCCCTTTTTCGCACGATACTTTACTTATCCGAGGTTCGATCGTCGGTATCTCCATACCTAGTTCAACCTTGTTACCGATAAGTACTCTTTACTTGTACTGTGGTATGACATCCCTTGTGACCTAGTCACATGCTTGCAAGCCAATTGGATGACATTCCACCGAGAGGGCCTAGAGTGTATCTATTCGTCATTCGGATGGACAAATCCCACTCTTGATCCATGCGCTTCAACACATACTTTAAAATACCCAATGCCACCTTTATAACCACCCAGTTATAGAAGTGGCGTGTTGTGTCATCAAAGCACTCATACGATGATGGTGATTAACATGATCTCATGGTCGAAGGATTAGGTAACTATGTATTTGAAATCTTGTATCAAAACGAACTTAATGACTTAATCTTATGCTGTCACATCCCAAAATTTTCCAAATTTTGAAATGTGCAAAATAAATAAACAAAAGAAATAATTGTTGAAATTTAGGGTGAAAAGAAACTTTTGTTTCTAAAAGGAAATATCAAAACCCTTCTTGAAAAATTTGAATGAAAATGGAATCCAACAAATTTCAATCAAGTGAAATGCATTCATCAAATGAATGTATCTTGAAATTTAAAACTTGGGAAAATAAACCAAAACCCTAAAAACCCTAATGGAAGAAATCATTTCCAAGATATCTCTAAGACTATGGATTTGATCCATATAAAAATTCAGCAGCAATCATTTTAAAATGATCAAAATTGATAAAAAAAATATTATAAAACCATAGAAATTGGTTTCATTCAATTTGGAACCATGGATGAAAACTATGAATTTAATAAGTTAAAAGGAATTAATTTCCAAAGCTAATAAAGCTCCTATCTAAAATCCATACCAAATTATAAGCAAAATAATCCCAAAAGGATTTAAAAGGATAAACAAATATTAATAAAATTATACAAATTGGAATCACCAATTTTGGATCTATAAATAAAAAGATATGGATTTCATAAGACAAAGAAAGAAATAAATAAATTAAGGAATATTTAAAAGCCAAATTAAATCATGGCCAAATCCATAAACAAATGGAAGTTATTGAATAATAAAAAGGAGTAAAAGATTATTTAAATAAAATCATAAGGATTAAACAATATCTAATTTTATTTAAATAAAGACAAATTGCCTAAAATAAATAATGAATCCCAAGAATTTTTTTTAAAAGACAATTTAAATCTTGAATTAAATCCATAAGCAAGTGGAATAAAGATAATCCAAATAAAATAAAAGGAAAAATAATATTGAAATAAAATAATATGGCATTAACCAAATTCAATTCTTTTTGAATAAAGACAAATGCCCAATTTAAATGAATATTAAATCATATTAAAATATATTATTTGCAGTGATGAATAAATAAAACCTACTAAAAAGGTTTGATAAACATTTGAATTCAAAACAGATGTTTAAATCATTTGAATAATATAATATAGATTAAAAACATATTTAAAAACCTATTTAAATGAAGACAAGTATCTATTTTAAATAGATAATAAACCATAAAAGAATATAAGAAAATATTCAAAAATGGATTCTAAAATACATTGTTAAAACAATAATAAAATATACTGAAAGTTGGGAAAAGTTTGAATTCAATAAGGGTTTGAAATCATTTGAATTAAACCAAAACAGAAATCAGAAATAGAAAAAGAAACCAGAAAGAAAAAAAAGGAAACAGACCCAGCCCATCTAGACCTCTCTAGAACCTGGACCAACTAAGTGCAACTCGCAGCCCATCTCCCTCCCCCAAGCGAAACGTTTTCTCACCAGAACCCGCACCCGCGCGGACGCTGACCACCAGACCCCACCGTACCCCCTTCTCCCTCGCTGACCACGGGACCCAACCGAACACGTCATCGTTGTCTACCCCGCGACCCGTTCCCCCTCTCCCTCGCTGCCGTTCTCTGCCGATTAATTCTTCGCATAAATTCACCTTAATGTCGTGTTGATTCCGCCCTGCAACCATGCCCTCTTAATTGCCCACGTCCCCTCTCCTGTTTCCCCCAGACGCCACTCCCCCTCTGCCCCTAGGCTGCTTGAATTGCTCACTACAAGCCTCGCTGCCCCGACAACCTTCTTCGGCCGATTCCGGCGAAGCCAGACCTCCCCACTACCCCTAGCCTGCATGAGCATGCTCAAAAGAACTAGGCGCATCTTCCAACAAGCCCAGTTCGCCCGCGCGTGCCCCAGGAGCTCGCCTCGGTCTACCCCTGAACATCGCCGTCCACTGCCTCGACTCCGGCAGCCTTCCCCGGTAAACTCTGAGCGCCCCCTCCTCTCTGGATGACCCGAGCTTGTTCACCTTACTCACGCGTTCCTGACACACCCCTTATTTTGACTTAGCACGGTCTGTAGCATCGCCTCCGTCTTCAACAGAGTGTGCCCATCGCCAGGACCATCTCCGGTGAGCAATCGCCAGCACATGCGAGCGCCCCTTCATCTACAACGAGTACCTTGAGCTTCCTCACGCCACAAAGAATCTGGTGAGCCTTTCCCCTCTCTTTCTTGCTTCCTACTTCGCCGACAACTCTGCATCCTGAGCACCACCGCCGCGCATCCATCGTCAGCACCGCCCATCTGCGGTCGCTGCAGTTTGAGCCGTTAGATCTTGATCGCTGGGTTGAGATTAGATTTTAAACGAAAGGGTGTCACGTTCTCTGTGCCGCATGATCCCACTTAGATCCAACACTCTGTGTTAGTCGACCCGTGCGAACCAGTATGCTCCAATGAAAACAAGACACGTGGCCTGTTATGTTTGATTAAATTCCAGAAATGATTATGGATTGTTTAAAATTGCAAAATTCATAACTTTTAATCTACACGTCCAAAATTTGCAAATTTTATATCATTGGAATCAGGAAAAAGAAACCTTTGCAACCATTCCCTTAGTTTAGTATTTTTATTCTGTAATTTAGGTGTTTTTGCAGAAACATGTTTAGGCTTAATTTGAGTATAAAAATTATTCTAAAAATGATTTTAGAGTAAAATCTTTGGAAAATGGTTTTTTTTAACCTACTGACCATAAAAAACCAACTTTTGGATTTAAAAGTATATTTTGTGACACTAAGGAATTAATCCTTGAATAAAAGCATTTCTAGTTAAATAAAAATGTTGATTATGGTTTAAAAATGTTTTTTGAGTAAAACCTTTTGCAAATGTTTTGATTTAAACTCCCTGACCCTAAACACCAAGTTTTGGGATTTAAAAATATATTTGGCAAACACTAGAAATTATTACTTTGATTTAAATCATTTCTAGCAAAGCAAAAATGATTTAAGTGGCCCATTTTCACTAACTTGAATTTAAATGGTTTTGCCACTTTTATAAATGACAAATAGGTGTTTTAAAATGTTTTATAGCCTATTAGAGACCACCTTTACAAATAAAATAATATTTTGCATGCTTGCATGCATTGTTTTGTTTTCTTTATTTTCGGTGGTGAATTGTTTGAATGTTAGTTTTGAAATTGTGCCTTGCTTGATTGAATTGTAGTGAACTTTGAAGAGTGTGACCATTTCAACATCAGGGAGTGAATCTACTTTCTCTACTAAAAAGGCAAGTGGTGCTTCATACTTTTGTCCTATTATTTTCACTATGCATTAGTGATATTTCTAAGTAGGACTTGCATGGAATTTTCTATGTGTTAACTATGCCATGGGAAATCCTAGTAGATGATGCCTTAGTAGAATTTTTCCTAAGTTAAGATTCCTACTACTATCATGCTTATCCTAGCTAGTAGAAAACAAGGGTGGAATATATTTATGCTATGAAATATTTCTAAGTCTATGACTTGTGTTTTGTTTAATAAAACAACTATGTGAATGAATCACCTGGGTGGAATGGTGTGAATGGGTTATGTTGGGTGGTTACACAGGGCCCCATATTTATGGCCTACCCTAGTGTATCTCACTTGTGGAAAGCCACCCAGGAACAAAGAGATTTGAGATGAAGCTTCAAGTGTAGCCAGATGGCATTATGGGCTCTGCCTGGATCATATAGGTTGCAATAACTTAGCCAAATGGACAGTTGGTGGTAGTGGTGATAGGTTTGGAGCGCGTCCATTTTGGTCTAAGGGAAGGCTTTTGAAAGATCTTGTCTCGATGCATGTCGAGTCTTGTGGGGAAAGTGCACCACCTCTCGAGAGAGTAAAATCTAAGTACTTAGCCGTGTCCCTGGCAATGGACAATTTGAGCATCAAGACATGGAATCTATCAAGGATCTCCTCATAGCAATTTCTAAGTTAAAAGCTTATGGTTGAACAAGGGTTAAAGGATCACCAATTTCTATTGGTAGGTGCCTTGGGTGATTTTGACAAACAAAAACTTAGTGTTTTCAACTTATAAGGAAAACCTATTTTGAGAAAAGCAAGCCTAGGCTCCACTTAGCCAAATGCATATAGATGATAGATACCACTACTCTACCATAGTATCACTTGCCAATAAAATTCAAATGTATTGACCCTGGTGGCTGTAACTTATTATGTTGCAGGTTTTTTGATGTTAGTGAAGTGTGTTGATTAGGATTACAAGTCTACAACCAACATGATTGCATGTGGCACTTTGAAGATGAAGGACTCAATGCTATATAGTTATTTCTGCTGCATTGTAATGAGATAGCCAAATGAGCTATGTAAGATGTAATGAATTATTTTATTCCTAGTTATAAAGTTGTATTATGACCTTTGTTTCTTGATATTACATCTTAAACTGTGGATGCTAGCTATTGATCCAGGGACTAGCATTGTAAACACAGGGATCTCTACCTTATCAGGTTGGGACCTCTACATATGCTAGGCTTACTATCGGTGTGTGTCCATCACATCATTATCCTAATGATATGATCTTGTTATTAATAACATACAATGTCCATGACCAGGAAACCATGATCATCTATTAATCAATAAGCTAGTTTAACAAGAGGCTTACTAGGGACTCTTTTATGTTTACAGAACACACAAGTATTAATGTTTCCTGTTAATACAATTATAGCATGGGATGTAAACATTTATCATAGACACAAATATATAATAATAACCACTTTATTATTACCTCTTGGGCATATCTCCAATAGTCTCCCACTTGCACCAGAGTCAATAATCTAGTTTGAAAAGCTTTGTGCATTCAACACCTATGGCTTTATGGTGTTGTATATACACGATTGCAAGTGGTAAACTTAATTTGGATCTGACACTTCTAGGTCTATGTGTATTTGCATGTCTTTGCGTATCGCCACATCACCTCATTCTTCAATGAGATGGCATTGTATAACTTTGGTCCTTTGGTGAGACCTTTAGTTCCTTGGGGTTAAACCATGTCGATACAATTGTCGTACAATATATCTTCATAGTACCATCCCGCTATGAACCGCACCTAGTTTGATAAGAAACTACTTGACAAAAGTGCCCTCTTTTGCTGCTACAATAGCAGTCATATACATTATTCTTTTGTTGTAGTATCTGTCACAATGTCTTAACTTTGGAACTCATCCAAATCCATTATTGAACTTCCTTTCCATTACATTGTGTCACCCATAGTTTAAATTGAGATAAAATTAATTTGTATCTTGTGACAAAACTATTATCAATGTAACACTTTACAATGAACTATCTATCTATTTGTCACCTCTACATAAATAAAATATTCTTAGTTCTTCCAAAGATCATAAGAATATCCTTACTATCTTCCAATGATCATATTATAAGTCATTCTGGTATATGATCATAACATTTAGAGCATAGGACATATCTGGATGTGTACATATCATAGATTTATCAAAATATTATTGTGATGTCACTCATCAAGTGTCAAAACACTTGAATCTCGATTCAATCCTTCCTATGTGACAAGTGCCTTTCTTGTCATTTCCATATTGAACTCATTCAATATCTCATCTATGTACATTTTGCACAACCATATTAGCGTCTCAATCTATCCATATAGACATTGATACCTAATATTCGGGTTTTGCCTAAGTCTTTCATCGAAATGAAATTCTTAACCTGTGTCAATAAAAGATACAACATTTCCAATCAACAATATATCTTTCACATAATGTATTAGAAATATGTCTTAGCGCTCTCACTTAATTTATTGCAAATGCAAGCATCTTCATCGTTTCCGATAAAATTAAACTTTTTAATAGTTTCATCATGGTGAAGATTCCAACTCTGCGATGCTTACTTCAACCATTGAAGTTTGCATGCGCTTTTAGCATCCTTTGAATTAACAAAACCCTTTGGATCGTGTCATGTACATGTCCTAGGTAACCATTCTATTAGAAGAACTTTGTTTTGTTTGTTCAACTACCATATACCAAAATTATATGTTGTGGTTGCTACATTAATCCGTCCCGACTAAATATCGCTATGAAAGATAAAATCATGTCATAGTCAACTCCTTGAACATCATCGTAAACTCTTTCCCGAAATGTTGAATATTTCTGTCTATTTCTTTATAGATCCAAATACGACTAAAAGGTTTTACATCTTTCCAGAGGGTCTTCCAAGTTCAAAAACTTGATCTCTCGTGTATGGAACTATCACGGATTCTATGGCTTCAATCCATTTGACGGAGTCAGGGCCCATCATTGCTTCTTTGCATATAGTCGATTCATCATTGTCAAACAATAATGATTTACTCTCAAATCTTAATATTTGATTGTTTACCTGACCTACTTGGTTCAATAGAAACTTAGACCTCCGTGACTAAAACCTTTGAGGCACGTGAGCCATGAGCATTGTTGCTGCCTCTAGGACACTTTCCGGCGCTGCGCAACTCAGCACATATTAGCTAAGGTTCAATAAACTTATCAAAGTTCTATTGTCCTCCCACTTAACTTTTCACAAAAAATTCCTTCTAAAGAAACTTGATGTTCTAAATGACAAACACTTTTGTATTTGGTGTTATGGAGGAATACCCAACGGTTATTTGAAATAACATATAAAGACATGCTCATCCGACTTTGGTTGTAAACATTTTACTTATTCCTAGCATACCAAAATTTTAAGAAAGGACAACTTGGGTTTTATCCCAGACCATATGGTGTCATTTCAACGGATCACGATGGTGCTCTTTTCAGTGTAAAAGCGGTAGTCACTAAAGGTTTAATCTTTAAAATACAATGGCAGTTTTATAATTTACACCTTTAATCTTCACCATGTCAAACAAGGTTTCATTACATATCTCGAACACTCCATACCCCTATGGTGTTTCGGGAAATGCAAATCCATGGAACGATTCCTCAAATCTTAGGTATTATGCTAAACTTGTAACTCAAATATCTTCCTTTATGATCCAATCATAAATTCTTTATTTTCTTGTTATAATGATGTTCCACTTCATCTTGAAAATCTTTGAACATTTTCAAATATTTCACACTTCTTGCTCATTAAGTAAATATACACATGTATTCACTCAAATTTCGGGAGAAAGCATATGAAGTTGAAATCCATCACTCACGATTACACATAATGGACTACATACATCAATATGTACAAATTCCAATAAGTTAGTCGTTCGTTCTTCTTTGGGCTTTGAACGAATTTTCAATTATCTCCAGGAAAGTCTCACAAGTGTCATTTGATCAAAAATCAAAAGACTCCAAAATTCCACTAGCATGAATATTCTTCATGTTTTTCTTTCCAATATAATTTAAACAGCGATGTCACCTTAAGTGATCTTTCAATTAGTTGTCTTTCGGCATTTTTTGAATTAGTTTTATGGATGTGATTTCTCCAACCAGAATTGTAAACCATCCATCTTTTATGGAATACAACAATTATTTGAACAACCTTTTGTTCTAATAATACCTGGTCAAAACAACAATTATTGAAACAAATCTTGAAGGTAATCTTTGATGTCAACGAGAAACACCACAAAACTATGTTTGTTTTCGATGAGAATCATCACATATTCTATTGCTGGTTACTTAGGTCATTGCAGTTCATGAATTGTGTTGTCCTATATGACATTTCACACCAACCAATTCAGTATATAATACCCAAGAACCACATTATTTAATAAGCAAAGAATACAACCATAACATGTATATCTTCTATATACCTAAGCTGGACAATTCCAGTATTTCCTTTTTCTGCCAAATATTTTTGAGATTCTCTTTTAGCATTTCCTTTCCCTTTTAAAAGAATCTATCAACATCAACAGTGCCGCCATACACATGACACATAGTCCAACACGTGTATAGTCAAATACTAATACCTTTGGCCTTGAACTTTGAAGTAGATCACCTATCATCAAATGTTTGGTGTTCTTTCAAAATCCATTTATTTAGTAATCTTTTAGTGTAGTAAAAAATTTACCTATGTTTTCTATTCATCCTTATCATGACAACTTTCATGATCAAGCTACTACATCTTATAAAGGTGAATCGCGAGTATAATATTTCTCTCCAAAACATTTTGGAGGATTAGGACGTCTAGCATCTCCAATCTTCACAAATTATCATCAAATATGAGAACATAAACTTTGTTAAATTACACTCTATCATGTTGCAACCATAAACATTGTTTTAGATATCGAAATATCTTCCACACATGATGGTTTCTGAAACATTTCTTTCAGTTCTTAGATAACCTTGATATTAAAACAAACTTTTGAATATCAAGAATCATGGAGGTAAACATGATACTTTAGATACTAAAACTGGAATTGTTACTCTTGATTTAATACTAATTATTAAACTTCATGGAGTAAACGGAGTTTGCTGAAAGTTTGCAATAGGACTTTTAAACTTTGGATTGACACTCAAAACAATACGATACCAGTTCGTAAAGTAACTATCCAGAATTCTATAGTTCTATTATCTCAATTATAACTAAGCATAAGGTGGTGAACGGATGCCAATGACTACAATAATTATGCAAATTCACTATGATTTAATTTATGATAAATTGTGTTCAACTTTAATCATATTACTATGTGAACTCCCACTCAAAACAACATCCCTCATGTTGCCTTAGTGATTACATGAACCAAATCCACTACACCAAGTCCGATCATCACGAGAGAAGATGTATCTTCAAAGGCGAACAATCAACATGTTCATCATATCATCCATATGACTCATGCTTTACCTTTCGGTATTCCGTGTTCTGAGACCATGTATGTACATGCTAGGCTCATCAAGGTTAACCTTAGTATCCACATGTGCAGATATGGCTTGCACCCATTGTATGCACACGTAGAATCTACAACACCCGATCATCACGAGATGCTTTGAAACGACGAGTCTTAGCAACGGTGCCTACTAAGGATGAACACTTTATTACTTGATATTTAGTGAGAGGGATCATCTTATAGTGCTATCGTCGCGATCTATAGAAATACAAGATGCATAAAAAGATTAACATCACATGTAATTCATAATATGTGATATGATATGGCCTTTATTCTTGTGCCTTTGTTATCCATCTCCAAAGCAAGGACATGATATCCATCATCACCAGCGTGGCGTCAAGGTCAATGGCGCCTTCATGGTTGCCCATCACCAACAGCAACTATTACAACTACTTGGAATAAAGCTATTACAAGATGAATAGACGCGCATGTCTTAAAAAATTTAAAGAAACCATTAGGCTCCTACCGGTTGCCAACTTACAATAAGGATCATTGCATACATCAAATATAATCACAATCACATCATGGCCATATCACATCACATGCCCCTGCAAAAACAAGTTAGACGCCTCTAATTTTCTTTGCATGTTCTACGTGGCTTGGGGCTTTCGAATAAGAACCGTTTTTACCTAAGAACAAGAACCACAACGCTGATACAAGTGTTGTCAAGTGCCCACTATAAATTGAATCTTAACTATGGTGGGAGAGATAGACACCCGCAAAGCCACTTGTGCAATACAAGTTGCACGTTGAGCTTGGAGCAAGTCTCATGTGCGACGACATGTAAGGTTAGCCCGGGCCGCTTCATCCCACCATCCCGCAAGATGCAAAGTACTCGAAAAGCAAGAGACAACAAAAGAATCAACACCCAAAAAACCATTGTGTTCTACTCGTGCAACAGATTTACGCATAGACACGGCTCTGATTCCACTGTAGGGTTTATTGCATGGAAAACAAAAAAAACTATCGCAAGAACACGTAAAACCAAGATCCAATCTATGATAAAGCCAAGATATAATCCACGAGATCGGTGCAATGAGATTGAAGAGAACTAACCCTCATAGATCCAAAGATTTAACAAGATCATATTCTCGTGGTTGATGTAGTCGATCACTTGTCGATCTCAAGATCGCCTTGACAATCCTTTCAGCGCCGCGTTCTGGCAGCGCTTCCGCACTCGGTCACATGTACGGGGTCGAAGAAGACCTTCCTATCCCTATTCTAGCGGACAGTGGAGGTAGTATATCCCCTTGCAGCAGCATGGCGGTGTGGTGATGGTGGTGGAGGAGAAAACCCTACAGGGCTTCGCCTAAGCCACAACAGGAAGATGGAGGAGGGAGGAGGTGGCAGCTAGGGTTGGTGGCTCCTGGGACAAGGCACAAGAGGGAGGTGCGCCCCCACCCCTCATTATATAGAGGGGGGCGGCACCCAAGGGTTCCCAGCCCTAGCCAAGTTCCCCCAACTCAGCCAAGGTGAAAGAGGCGGGAACTTGTCCCCCAAGTCTCCCCTCTTTTCCAAATTAGGGTTTGACCCTTTTTTCCCTTTTGTTGGCCGGTTGGCCCTCTTGGGCTTGGTGCGGCTGGCCCTAGGGCCCCGTGGCATGCCACAACCCAAGTGGCCCTTCCCGGGGTGGTGGACCCACTCGTGGTCCCTCTAGAACATTCTAGAAGTTTCCGGTCAAAACACCAAAAACATTTTCGAACCCTGGAAATTGACTTTCCTTATATGAATCTTATTCTTCGGACCATTCCATATCTCATGGATCCAATCCGAGACTCCGAACAACACTTGGTCTCCAACTCATATTCCATATCTACTTAAACAACATCGAACCTTAAGTGTGTCACCCTACCGTTCGCAAACTATGCAAACATGATCGAGACACCTCTCCGGTCAATAACCAATAGTGGGATCTGGAGATCCATAATGGCTACCGCATATTCAACAATGACTTCATGATTGAATGAACCATTCGCATACGATACCGATTCCCTTTGTCACGCGATACTTTACTTATCCAAGATTCGATACTTTACTAGAGTGTCGGATGAGGAGATTTCCTCGGCCAACCTCGACCGGGCGCTCAAACCCCTGCTGAAGTACAGGGCTCACGAGGAGTTGTGGGGGAAGTCTTTGAGTGCCCCCTTCACTGCCAGGAAGCAAGTTCCTCAGGTGAGTCGTGTACTTGCACATGGTGCATTTTCGATTGTTTGTGTCTTCTATTCTTGACTTGGACATGCGTCTTTGTTGATCTACATGAGCTTAAGGTGGAGATCATGATGCCTCCCCTTCCTGAAAAATACACGGTTGCACCAGACGGCGGGGATGCGGAATATGATTCCATGCTCCCTCTCGCGCAGTCACCAACTACGAAAGCCCCCGAGCATAGCGAAGTGGGTCTCTCGCAAGAGGACCCAAAGTGGAACTTCGGATGGGGCGACGCTGCCGTCACCGAAAGGGCCCATCTTCCTAGAGCGACACTCTAGGGATGAAGGTGCTGCCTTCCCTATTCCTGTTGTACCCCTCCGGTCCATGGCTCCTGAGCCACCGGCCAAGAATAAGAAAGAGACGCCGGTATTCAACCTCTCCAATATCCCCTCATAAGTATCGAACATTTTTATGTGTTCGATTGTGCTTCATCTGTTGGATGTTTTGAGTGATTTTACTCGTTCTTACTACATCAGGAGGTCTTACTCAGCCGAATCCGTAAAGGATGAGACTAGAGAAGTTGTTGTGGAGTCGAAGATGGTGCATGCGGAGCATGCGACCGTCTCTCCTAAGATATCGTCCAACTACGGTGACGTCGTGTCGAGCTCCTCGAAGCCGATGACTCGTGCGGTTGTTACCCGGAAGACGCAAGCTACTCCTTCGGAGTCTTCGGGTGGCCATGTAAGTACTTTGACATTTTGGCGCAGGCAAGCCCCTAAGTCCTTTGTTTACCTGATTTGCTATTTGTTTATTGTAGCCCTTGATCTGTGATGTCAACCGCCTCGGACAACAATACCTCGCCCTGGAGGACAGCTTCCGGCAACTCCAAGGTGTGTATACTTCTGCTCTTTTTCCTCGGGTGCTGATGAATGTTTATTTTCTGATCCTTTTACTGTTGATTTTCGTAGATGAGAATAATGAGGCTCTCCGCAAGCTAAACGCACTCGAAAAGTGGCACAGCCAGGCGGAGACCAAGGCAAAAGATGTTGTGGTGGCCCTTGAACGTTGCCGGCAGGAGGCCCAGGAGCATGAGGAGCAGCTTGCGGCTGCTGCGGCATTTCAGGAGAAGGCAATGGTGGAGAAACTTATGACTGCTGCCAAAGCGTTGCCTGGTAAGTTTCCATTTGTTCCTCTGTTTGAGTTTTTCTAGTGTGTTTCCTTTGCCTCACCCAAAATTTCTTTGCCGCAATCTGCAGATGCCACTGGAATCGCATTTGATTGTGGTGCCTTGGAGCATTGGGAGCCCATGGCGGATGCTGTTGCGATGGTCAAAGACCGTTGTAGCTCTACCATCGAGACACTAGGCAAGGCCAAGAAGGTCCTCGCCCGCTTTAACCGGGATATCTCCCCGAAGGGCGTCGTCCTTGACGACGTCGACTCCCTGGCGAAGGCCTTAGCGGGTGATTCCCCTGCAGAATACAAGAAGACCAAGAAGGGTGTGGGAGCTACCCTGGGGCTAGCGATGGCGGCCGACGCGTAGTTGAACCTGAGACAGGTCACCTCCAAGATGCCGGTGGTGGCAGATGGCACTGAGGTAGCCTTTGCTCCCTTCGCCTCCAGCTGCAAGCACTTTGGCACACGCCTCATTGACCTGCTAGCCACATATGCGCTGGAGCAGCAGCGGGCATCCAAGGCGAAGGCCTCGGAGTCCAAAGTTGCTCCGGATGCGGCTGCTCCTTAGGGTCCTTGCATCGTAGTTTACTTTGTAGTTTTTTTAGTTTTCTTTTCTAGTGTGCATGTAATGCCTCGTACTGGATGAATCTGACTCTACCACGCAGTGGTTATTTTGATTTAAATATACGCATTTCCTTTAACTATTGTCGATTGCCTCTGTCTTTACACTCTATCACCTGTGCGCCTCTTAGGGCCCTTCAAATGCTGATCCAGTGACCACGTCATCCGCCTTGACTGTTGCCCGTCCACCATCAAGTGAGGCATTGCAGTTGCCTTTACTACGTGACCACATTCAAAGCCTGGAGAAAGATGTTCTCATCATCCGTGGCCATGCGGATGTTTGGAAATCCAAGAATGAACGGGTCGTTGCGAGAGAGGAATTTCTCCTTAAGGAATTTCGGCAGATCGGTGAGCAACTCCAATGTAAGTCACCGTGGGTGTCAATGTTTTTTTTCGCTAGGCCCAACCTCTACAGCTTCTGAGTTGCTGCTCTTGTTTGTAGTTGTCAATCTTCTTCTGCAATAAGAGAAGGAGCGCATTGCTATTCGGTTCAATTGCCTCACCCAACAAGAGTTGGAGACCAGAGGCTTCTTTTGGATGGACCGTGATCGCGTGATTGTTGTCGCAACGGTTCAGGATCATGTCCACCAGGTGCTTCAGGTCTTGAAGCGTGTGAGATCTTCACTCGCGTCTATCTAGGCTGCGATGTTTCCTCTGGATATTGCTTCATCCAGCTTTTTGGGTCTGTTGGGGAAGTTCCACAGCATAGACGCCGTGAAAGATCTTGTTCGTCAACAACTTGTGGCTGGTGCGAAGGAGGCGCTTGCGCTTCTTCAGCTGTATCGCCGTGATGTTGACTTTGCGGAAATAGCGGCAGGGCCACCTTCTCCTCCCGATGATATGGTGTGGAACATGCGCCCGCACTATGTTGCGGTTGCTCGCCATGCTGAGGACATCGTCAACTTCTTTTGACGAGTGGAAGAACGTCCTGCTCCAGCGTAGTTGAGTCCTAAAAGTTTTGAACATAGTGATGTAAAATCTATATAGTCTCGAGTAGGATTTTGCGCCCTTGTAAAGTTTTTAAGTATGTATTTGCACGCAGTGCATTGTTGATTTTTAATATGTGCATGTCCTTTTCGTTAGCATGACGTGGTCAACTACTCAGGGTGATGCATTATTGTGACGGTCGACAAAGTCGTGTGGTGAGGCGCAACCCTCGAGCGTATTTAGGAATGTAAATTTACACAAGAGGGAAAAATATGTTGGCCAAAGAACTTAGATTTATTCATCGCATAGTAGGGGTACAAGTTTCGGCTGAATAGCCTTATTGAAAGTAAAGACGACTAAGGGTAGAAGCGTCGCAGTTGTGCGACGTTCCAAGGATTAGATTATGGTACTCTAGACTCGACGTCCTTGAGGTGGTAGGCGCCACCTGGGATTACTTTGGTGACCACATAAGGTCCTTCCCAGGGTGACTCTAGCTTCAGGTGCCCTTTATGCTTGAGTCGCAGGACGAGGTCTCCTTTGACGAAGGACCTTGGGCGTAGCTGTCTACTGTGGTAGTTGTGGAGAATTTGTTGGTACACCGTCGAACGGGTCGCGACAATGTCGCGAGCTTCGTCCAGTGTGTCGGCAGTGTCTTCAAGTGAGGCCGTTGATTCGGCTTCGTTGTAGGCTATGACTCGCGGGGCCTTATAGCGTACCTCAACAAGTAACATTGCTTTGGCTCCATGGACCATGAAGAAAGGAGTGTATCCAGTGGCGCTGTTTGGCGTTGTGCGTAGGATCTAGAGGACGGAGGGTAGCTCATCCGCCTAGGCTCCCGCCAGACGTTCGAGTGGGCGTAGTAGCCGCTTCTTGATTCCTTTGTAGACGAGGCCATTGGCCTTTTCGACCTTCCTATTGTTCTGCGGATGCGCCACGGAGGAGTACGTGATATTTATGCTGAGCCCTTCGCAGAATTATTGGAACTCCTTCGAGGTGAAGTTCGTGTCGTTGTCGCTTATGATGTTGTGAGGCACTCCGAACCTGTAGACGATGGATTGAAAAAATTTAACGGCAGTGGTACCGGTTTGGTTAGTCATAGGCATGGACTCAATCCACTTCGTGAACTTGTCGGCTACCACTAGCAGGAAGACGTGTCCTCCGGGTGAGGACTTTTGTAGTTTGTTGACCATGTCGAGTACCCATTGGGTGAAGGGCCAGGCCAATGGTATGGTCCGTACCTCTGAGCCTGGTGTGTGGCTTGTCTACGAACCTTTGGCATGCATTGCACCTTTCGACGATGTCCTTGGCGTCGTGCATCGCAGTTGGCCAGTAGAAGCTAACTCATAGAGCCTCGGCGACAAGGGCGCGACTTCCTGCGTGGTGGACGCAGATGCCTTCATGGATGTAGAGGAGGATGATCTTCCCGACACTGTTGGTGACGCACCACTGGAGTACTCCTATAATGCTGCGCTTGTACATCTCGCCGTTGACGATGATGAAGGCTTTTGAACGACGAGCGATGTGCCTAGCATCCGTCGGGTCCTCGGGTAGTTGTTTGCTCACCACGTACTTGATGTATGGATGATTCCATGTTTGCTCGATTGCCAGGACCTAGATGAGACTCACTAGCTCAACATCCGTGTCCAGCTCTTCGGGTGCTTCGGTTTTCTCGGGTGGCGTAGCCCCCGAGTGTCCCGCGGCGTCGATTGTGTCCTTCAGAGATTTTTTCTTGATGGAGGGCTCATAGATTTGCTCGAGGAACACAACCGGTGGCACTGGGGCGCAGGTGGAGCCGATGTTGGTGATCTTGTCGGCCTCCTCATTGCTTTCCCTACCAACGTCTCAGAGTTCGCAGCCGTCAAAGTCCCCTTCGAGTGAGTTGTAGGGCGCACGATATGCGATCATGTTGATACTGTGGGCGTCACACTCGTTCATCGTCTGTTGAATGACAAGGTTGGAGTCACCGTAGATGACTAAACGTGTGGCACCGCACACTTTGGCCATCCACATGCCATGCAGGAGTGCCTCGTACTCAGCCTCATAGTTGGATGCACGGAATTTCATCCACAACACATATCTCATCTTGTCCCCTTGAGGGGATGTTAAAGTTACTCCGGCTCTTGCTCTGGCATTGCGCATTGAGCCGTCGAAGTGCATCGTCCAGAGTTGGGACATGTCCAGAGTGTCCGAAAGCTGGAGCTCCATCCAGTGGACGAAGAAGTCAGGGAGCACCTGTGACTTGATAGCAGTGCGACGCTCGTAGATGATGTCCCGATGGTACAACTCAATGCCCCATAAGTTTGCCCGCCATATAGCTTCGGGGTTGTTGAGGATGTGTCATAGTGGTGCATCCTTGACGACCACGATCTGATTCTCCTGGAAGTAGTGGCGCAATCGACGCGCAGTCATGAATACGCCGTAGGCGAGCTTTTGGTAGTGAGGATACCTTTGCTTTGTAGGCGTCGGTACCGCGCTGAGGTAGTATACTAGGCGCTATACCCCATGGGTTTTGCCATCTTCGGGTCGTTCGACCACGAGGATTGTGCTGACCACTTGGTACGTGGCAGCGATGTAGAGAAGCATGGGCTCTCTCTCTCCTTTGGAGTTACCAGTACGGGAGATGTAGATAGTAAGCGCTTGAGGTCTTTGAATGCCTCATCGTCTTTAGCTGTCCAATCGAACTTGTCGGTCTTGCGGAGAAACTGGTAGAAGGGGAGAGCCTTTTCACCCATGCGGCTGATGAACCTGCTGAGTGCTGTGATCCGCCCAACTAGCTACTGGACTTCTTTGATGTTCTTTGACTTCTCCATGGCTAGTATAGCCTTGATTTTCTTCGGGTTGGCTTCGATGCCTCTTTCGGAGATGAAGTAGCCGAGTAATTTCCTGGATGGGACGCTGAAGGCGCACTTTTCTGGGTTCAGCTTGATCCTGTAGCGATCAAGGTTGTCGAACGTCTCGCGGAGATCGTCGACCAGTGTTCGGCTTTCCTTGGTCTTAATTACTATGTTGTCGGCATAGACTTGTATGTTGCGACCGATCTGGTTCTTCAGGCATGCCTACATGCACCTTTGGTAGGTTGCGCCTGCGTTATTGAGCCCGGAAGGCATTGTGTTGTAGCAGAACACCCCAAATGGTGTGATGAATGTCGTCTTCTCTTGATTTTTGACCTTTAGTCAAATCTGATGGCAGCCTGAGTAGGCGTCGAGGAAGGAGAGTCGCTCGCATCCTATAGTAGAGTCGATGATTTGGTCGATTCGTGGCAAAGGGAAGTGGTCCTTCGGATAGTTCTTGTTAAGCGCCATGAAGTCCACACACATCTGCAGGATGTCCGTGTCCTTCTTAGGGACCAGCACGGGGTTAGCTACCCAGGTGCTTTCCTTTATCTCCCTTATGAAGTTGGCATCGAGGAGTATATTGACTTTGGTGCCAATTGCTTCAGCTCTGCTCTCGGACAGTCGACGCATCGCCTGCTTGACCGTCCTTGCATCCAGAAACACGTTGAGTGCATGCTCGGAAAATTCCCTGGGAACCCTGGCATGTCCGCGGGTCACCAGGCGAAGATTTCCTAGCACTCACGGAGTAATTCGACAAGCGCGAGTTCCTATGCGGAACTCAAGTTGTTGGCGATCAGAGCCATCTTGGTGGGGTCCGTTGGGTGGACCTGCACCGCCTTGGCGTTGACTACGGAGTCGAACGACATATCAGGTGCGTTTTTCTTGGTGACAAGGGGCAGACTATTGTCTGTCGAATCCTTTAGCCTTGCGAGATCCTCCTGCATGCCGAATGATTGGGAGATTTTGTTGAAGTATCTATCACGGCTATCAACTTCGTGAAGCTACCTGGAACGGTAATGCCACCGTTAGGCCCTGACATCTTCAACAGAAGATACACGTAGTGTGGCACTGCCATGAATCTTGCGAATGCCACACGCCCGAGGATGGCGTGGTAATGTGAGGGCCACTCCACCACCTCGAACTCTAGCCGCTCTTGCCTGAAGTTCTTGGGGGTACCTAAGATGACGTCGAGTGGGGATATACTCCTTTCCCTAGGACGATGTCGTGGAAGGTCATGTCTGATGCCTCCAAGATGCATAGCAGGATCCGCATAGCTGCGAGTGTGCTGGCGAACATCAGATTGATGTTGTTGCCGCCTTCCATGAAGATGCGACTCATTTCGAATCCTCTAATCTGAGCCTTGAGCACTAGGGAAGAGTGACCTGGGCGAGGTATTTGCCGTGGGTGATCCGAACGGTCGAATGTGATGCACGATTCTGAACCACTAAGGTACTCAGGTATGGCGGGCAGAGAGGTGACGACCAAGTTGATATGTCTAGTGATTGTCTTTTGCACCCTATTGGATGGACATCCCTTTTGTATCATCATAGCCCCCAACGATCGTGGGTATGGCTCTGCTCCGTTGTTCAGAGCTGGCGCAGCCGCAGGCTATGCGGGTGCTCCAGGTGGCGGGGGTGGGCATCGTATGTGACGGCTCCTGGGGCAGGGGCGAATCCTGGATTCAACACCTCGCGCCTCATCTGGGCGTATCCTTCACGGAGCTTCTAGAACTCCCTGCAATCTTTGAGCATGTGTTTGGCTTTCTTTTTTCCATCGTGTTTGTCGATGTAGAAGTGGATGGTGCAGGGACCCGACAGTTTGTCGAGTGCACATGGATCATCATCGCGGTTGCGGCGCTGCCATGTTTGTGCTGGTTTTCCTCTATCGTGGTAGTTGCTGCTGCGATATCCATTGTTGCAGTTTCCATCTTCGTGGCGGTCAGCTTAGCCAGCCGCGACCATATCGACCTCTTCACGCTTGTCATAGACACGCGCTCTTCTTTTCCCTCGGTGATCGCGCATGTGGCCGAAGTCGTCCTCATCCTCCGAGTGTGTTTGGTTTACGGCATCCTCGCCATCAGCCCAGCGATTAGCGATGTCCATCAGATGATCGATGGTTTTGGGCTTGACGTGCCCTAGATCTTCTCTCAATTCGCGGCGCCTTACACCATCGTTGAAGTCATCGATTGCCCTTTCCTCTGAGATGTTCTCGGCGGAATTCTTGATGACGGACCAATGTTGTATGTACGAACATATGGACTCGTTGGACCGTTGAAAGCATGTGTGTAGCTCCTCGATTGAAGCCAGCCTCTTGCCGGTGCCTTTGAAGTTGCGGATGAAGCAATACACTAGCTCTTCCTAGCTGCGGATGGATCCAGAGGGGAGGTTATTAAGCCAGGCTCTGGTCGTGCCCGTCAGCTACAGCCGAAGGCATTACATGGCTGTGTTTTTGCTCCCGCCATGGAGCTTAACCGACGAGATATGATTTTTCTAGCCAGATCTTCGGCTCATGTACGCCATCAAACTTCAGGTTATCCGAAGGGAGCTTGAAGCCTTTAGGCATCCGCGTTTTCGGTATGGTCGTGCTAAAGCACCTAGCACCGCATAGCTCCATGTGTTTCTCTTTGGACTCTGTGGAGCATGCATGCTTTGCGCGTGATTTGTCAATCTTGCGTTGTGTTAGGTCGTCACGGGCGTCATAGTTGCGCCTGTAGGGGTTCGTAGCATGGAAAACAAAAAATTTCTATCGCATGCAAACAAACAAGCCAAGAGCTATCTACTAGATTGTAGCAACGAGTCGATAAAGGAACTCACCCTCGAAGATTCCAAAGCGGTTAACGAGAGCAGATTCTCGTGGGTGATGTAGTCGTACTCTTGCCTGTCTCAAGATCGCGTAGACGATCCTTCCGGCGCTGCGTTCCGGCAGCGCTCCCGCAGTCGGTCACACGTTCGGTACTCGATGAAGACCTTCCTCTCCCTTGTTCCAGCAGGCAGCGGAGGTTGTAGCACTCTCCTCGTGATTCCGGCAGCACGACGGCGTGGTACCGGAAGTAGAGGGGAGATCTCGTAGGGCTTCGCCTTAAGCCGGAGCGAGTATGGTGGACTATGAGAGAGCCTTGGTGATCTAGGGTTTAGACACACCAACTAGAAGGGGCTAAACCGGCGGCTAGGGCAATTAGAAGCTCTAACTCGGCGGCTTGGGAGAAATCCCTAGGCTGTGGCTAGGGTTTAGGTTTAGAGGGAGGCAACTTGTGTGTCTAGGAGGGGAGCCCTGCCCCTCCTTATATAGGTGGAGGGAGGCGCCGGCCAAGGGGAGGGAGTCCCTCCCCAACTCGGATCCCTAGTGGGCCGGCGGTGGAGGAGGAACTCCTCCCCAACTCGGTTTCCACTTCTTCTCCACTTTCCAAAATAGCCGTTTGACTTTTCAAATTGGCGTTTGACTTTTCAAACTAGGATTTGATTAAACCCTTTATTTTGTACAGCGATGACACCTAGTACATGATGCAATCATTCCAACTTGCAATGACACATTCATGTACCCTTCCCCTCCGGAGTGCCGGACATTCCGGAACCTTCTAGAACATTCCCGATGAAAACATCGGAACCATTCTCCAACTCCGAAACAGGACTTTCCTTATATGAATCTTATTCTCCGGACCATTCCGGATCTCCTCGTGATATCCCGCATCCCATCCGAGACTCCGAACAACATTCGGTCTCTTACTCATCATTCCATAACTACTCAACAACATCGAATCCTTAAGTGTGTCTCCCTACGGTTCGTGAATTATGCGGACATGATCGAGACACTTCTCCGATCAATAACCAATAGAGGAATCTGGAAATTCATATGGCTCCCACATATTTCTATGATTACTTTGCGATCGAATGAACCACTTACATACGATACCATTTTCCCTTTGTCTCACGATAGTTTACTTATCCGAGGTTATGATCGTCGGTATCTCTGCATACCTAGTTCAACCTTGTTACTGATAAGTACTCTTTTCTCGTTCCCGTGATATGTGATCCCTTGTGAGCCAGTCACATGCTTGCAAGCTAATTGGATGACATTCCACCGAGAGGGCCCAGAGTATATCTATCCGTCATATGGATGGACAAATCCCACTCTCAAAGCATCCTTCCGGTGATGGTGATAAGCATGATCTCATGGTCGAAGGAATTAGGTTACTATGTATCAGAAAGCTTATAGCAAATGAACTATATTAAATGACTTGATCTTTATTCTAAGCTTAACTATAGGAGTATGTCCATCACATCATTCTCCTAATGATATGACCCTGTTGTCAATAACATCTCTATGTTCATGATCAGGAAACCATGATCATATATTAACCAACAAGCTAGTTTAACAAGAGGCTTTACTAGGGACTCTTTTATGTTTACAAATCACACAAGTCTTAATGTTTCCTGTTAATACAATTATAGCATGGTATGTAAACATTTATCATAAGTATGAAGATATGATAATAACCACTTTATTATTGCCTCTTCGACATATCTCCAACAGTCTCCCACTTGCACTAGAGTCAATAATCTAGTTTCAAACCTTTGTGTATTCAACACCTATGGCTTTCCGGTGTCATATGTACATGATTGCTAGTGGTCAACTGATCTCCGGATCTGACACTTCCAGGTCCGTGTGTAATTGCATGTCTTTGCGTCTCTACGCATCACTCATTTCTCTAGTGAGATGGCTTCGTACAAATTTGGTCCTTTGGTGTGACCTTTAGTTCTTTGGGGTTAAAACATGTTGATAATATTGTCATACAATATATCTTCATAGTATTATCCCGCTGTGAACTACACCTAGTTTGATAACAAACTACTTGACACAAATGCCCTCTTTAGCTGCTATAATAGCAGTTATATACTTAGCCTTTTGTTGTAGTATCTGTCACAATGTCTTAACTTTGGAACTCATCCAAATCCATTATGGAACTTACTTTCCATTTTATTGTGCCACCCTTAGTTTAGATTGAGATAAACTTAATTTGTACTTTGTGACAAAACTAGTATCAATGTAGTACTTTTACAATGAACTAACCATCTATTTGTCACTTCTACAAATAATATACTCTTAGTTCTTCCAAAAGATCATAAGAATATCCTTACTATTGTCCAATGATCATCTTATGAATCATTCTGGTATATGCTCATAACATTTAGAGCATAGGACATATCTGGATTTGTACACATCACAACATGATTGATAAAATACTCTTTGTGATTTTATACATCAAGTATCAATCTATACTTGAATCTTTGTTTCACTTACCCTGTGTCAATACACTTGAATATATCATCAATATTGAACTCATTCAATCCTTTTTCTGTGACAAGAACCTTTCTTGTAGTTTCTATATTGAACTCATTCAATACATCATCTATGTACTTTCAGCACAACCATATTAGCGTCTATTGATGCCAAATATTTGGGTTTTGCCTAAGTCTTTCATCAGGATGAAATTCTTAATATGTGTTAATAAAATATACATCTTTTCCAATCAACAATATGTCCTCCACATAATGTATTAGAAATATGTCTTAGAGCTCCCACTTAATTTCTTGCAAATGCAAGCATCTTCATTGTCTCTGATGAATTAAACTCTTTTAACAGTTTCATCATAGTGAAGATTCCAACTCCGCTATGCTTACTTCAACCATTGAAGTTTGCATATGCTTTTAGAATCCTTTGAATTAACAAAACCCTATGGACCGTGTTATGCACATGTCCTAGGTAACAATTCTATTAGAAGAACTTGTTTTGTTTATTCAACTACCACATAACAAAATTATATGTAGTGGTTGCTATATTAATCCGTCTAGACTAAATATCGCTATGAAAGATCAGATCTTGTCATAGTCAACCTTTGAACATTGTTGTGAACTCTTTCCCAACATGTCGACTATTTCATAGATGTGCAACATCCATGTCTATTTATTTATAGATCCAAACACAACTGTAAGGTCTTACACCTTTCTTGAGGGTCCTTCAAGTTCAAAACTTGATTTTTCGTGTATGGAACTATCACGGATTTTATGGCTTCAAGCCATTAGACGGATTCAGGGCCCATCATCGCTTCTTTGCATGTAGTTGGATCATTATTGTCAAATAATGATTTAACTCTCAAATCTTGGTATTTGATTGTTTACCCGACCTACTTGTTTCAATAGGAACTTAGATCTCTGTGACCACAACCTTTGAGGCACGTGAGCCATGAGCATTATCGCTGCCTCCGGAACACTTTTCGGCGATGCGCAACTCTGCACATATAGCTAAGGTTCTTTTAACCTTCTCAAAGTTCTTTTGTCCTCCCACTTAACTTTTCACGAAAAATTCCTTCTCTAAGAAACTTGACGTTCTAAGCGACAAACATTTTTGTCTCCGATGTTATGGAGGAACAGTTATTCGAAATAACATACAAAGACAGGTTCATCCGACTTTGGTTGCAAACATCTTTCTTATGCATAGCATACCAATGTATAAGAAAGGACAACTTGGGTTTTATCCCAAACCATAACTTTATATGGTGTCATTTCAACGGATTATGATGGAGCTCTTTTCAGTGGAAAAACAGTAGTCTCTAAAGCTTTTAATCTTCAAAATATAATGGCAGTTTTATGAATTATACCTTTGATCTTACCATGTCAAACAAGGTTTAATTACATATCTCGAACGCTCCATACTCTTATGGTGTTTCGGGAAAATGCAAATCCACGGAACGATTCCTTAAATCTTAGGTATTATGCTAAACTTGTAACTCAAATATCTTCCTTTATGATCTTATCATAAACTATTTATATTCTTGTTACAATGATTTTGCACTTCATCTTGAAAGTCTTGGAACTTTTCAAATATTTCACACTTCATCCTTATTAAGTAAATATTCATATATACACTCAAATTTTCGGAGAAAGCATATGAAGTTGAAATCCATCGCTCTTGACTACACATAATGGACTTCGTACAACAATATGTACAAGTTCCAATAAGCTAGTCATTCGTTCCCTTTTGGCCTACGAACGAAGTTTTAATTATCTCTGGGAAAGTTTCACAAGCGTCATGTGATCAAAAATCAAAAGACTCCAAAATTCCATCCATATGGAGTTTCTTCATGTTTTCTTTCCAATATAATTTAAACGGCGATGTCACTTCCTAAGTGATCTTTCAATCAATTTGTCTTTCGACATTTTTAGCACTAGTTTTATGGATCTGATTTCTCCAACGAGATTTGTGAATCATCCATCTTTTATGGATTACGGAAATTATTTGAACAACCCTTTTGTTCTCATAATACCTGATAAAACAAATCTTGAAGGCAAGCTTTGACGTTTAACGAGCAACACAATAACCTTTTATTTGTTCTCGATGAACATCATCACATATTCTTTTGCTAGTTACTTAGGCCATTGTAGTTCATGAATTGTGTTGTTTCGTATGACGATTCACACCAACAAATTCAGTATCAAATACTTAAGAACCACATTGTTTAATAAGCAAAGAATATAGCCATAACATGTATATCATCTATATACTTAAACTGAACAATTCTAGTCTTTTCTTTTCTGCCATATATTTATGAGATTCTCTTTCAGTATTTATTTTCTGTTTGAAAGAATCTATCAACATCAATAGTGGAGTCATACATATGACACATAGTCCAAAGCGTGTATAGTTAAATACCAATGTCTTTGGACTTGCACTTTGACGTAGATTACCATCATCAAATGTTTGGTGTTCTTTCAAATTTCTTTCTTTAGTAATCTCTTGGTGTAGTAAACATTTTACCTACATCAAATATTCACCCTTATCATGGAATCATCCATAATCAAGCTACTTTTAGCTTATAACGGTGAATCACGAGTATAATGTTGCTCTCCAAAACCTTTTGGTGAATTAGGACAACTAGTGTCTCCAACCTTTTGCAAATTCTCATCAAATATGAGAACATGACTTTTGCCATATTATACTCTATCATGTTGTAACCAAAACTTCATTTCAGATATCACAATATCTTCCACACATAATGGTTTCTGAAACAACTCTTTCAGATCCTAGATAACCTTGATATTAAGACAATCCTTTGAATATCAAGAATCATGGAGACAAACATGATACTCATACACTAACTCTTGGAATTGTCACTCTTGTTTTAATACCAATTATTAAACTTCATGGAGTAACCGGAACTTACTGAAAGTTTGCAATAGGACTTTTAAACTTTAGATTAACACTTCAAAACAATACGATACCAGTTCGTAAAGTAACTAACCAGAATTCTATAGTTCTATCATCTCAATTAAAACTAAGCGCAAGGTGGTAAACGGATGCCAATGACTACAACAATTATGCAAATTCACTTTGATTTAGTTTATGATAAATAGTGTTCAACTTTTAATCATATTGCCGTTGAACTCCCACTCAAAACAATATCCCTCACATTGTTTTAGTGATCACACGAACCAAATCGACCACATCAAAACCGATCATCACGAGAGTTGATGTAGCTTCAATGGCGAACAATCAACATGTTTATCATATCTACTATATGACTCATGCTTTACCTTTCGGCGATCCGTGTTCCGAGACCATGTCTGTACATGCTAGGCTCGTCAAGATCAAACCTTAGCTTCCGCATGAGCAAATCTGGCTTAATCACGTTGTATACACTCGCAGAATCTAACACACCCGATCATCATGTGGTGCTTCGAAACAACGAGCTTTAGCAACGGTGCTTACTAAGGATGAACACTTTAATACTTGAAATTGTGTGCTTGAGGGATCATCTTATAATGCTACCGTCGTGAACTAAGCAATACAAGATGCATAAAAGGATTAACATCACATGCAATTCATAATATGTGATATGATATGGCCTTTCTTCTTGTGCTTCCGATCTCCATCTTCAAGCACGAACATGATCTCCATCATTGCCGACATTGCATCAAGGTCAATGACGCCGCTCCATGGTTGTCGTCCACCAGCTTCAACTATTACAACTACTTTGAATAGACACGCGGGTCTTTAACAGAATTTAAAGACAACCATATGGCTCCTGCCGGTTGCCAACTTACAATAAGGAACATTGCATACATCATATATAATCACAATCATGGCCATATCACATCACAGCACACCCCTGCAAAACAAAGTTAGATGCCTCTAATTTTCTTTGCATGTTTTACGTGGTTTGGGGCTTTCAATAAGTGTCGCTCTAACTTACGAACAAGAACCACAACATTGATACTAGTATTGTCAATCACCCGTTGTAAATTGAATCTTAACTATGTTGGGAGAAACAGGCACCCGCAAAGCTACTTATGCAATACAAGTTGCATGTCAAGCGTGGAGCAAGTCTCATGAATGATGTCATGTAAGGTTAGCCCGGGCCGCTTCATCCCACCATCCCGCAAGATTCAAAGTACACAAGAAGCAATTGACAATAAAAGCATCAACGCCCACAATGACCATTATGTTCTACTCGTGCAACAGATCTACATATAGACCTGGCTCTGATACCACTGTAGGGGTTCGTAGCATGGAAAACAAAAATTTTCTATCGCATGCAAACAAACAAGCCAAGATCTATCTACTAGATTGTAGCAACGAGTCGATAAAGTAACTCACCCTCGAAGATTCCAAAGCGGTTAATGAGAGCAGATTCTCGTGGGTGATGTAGTCGTACTCTTGCCGATCTCAAGATCGCGTAGACGATCCTTCCGGCGCTGCGTTCCGGCAGCGCTCCCGCAGTCAGTCACACGTTCGGTACTCGATGAAGACCTTCCTCTCCCTTGTTCCAGCAGGCAGCGGAGGTTGTAGCACTCTCCTCGTGATTCCGGCAGCACGACGGCGTGGTACCGGAAGTAGAGGGGAGATCTTGCAGGGCTTCGCCTTAAGCCGGAGCGAGTATGGTGGACTATGAGAGAGCCTTGGTGATCTAGGGTTTAGACACACCAATTAGAAGGGGCTAAACCGGCGGCTAGGGCAATTATAATCTCTAACTCGGCGGCTTGGGAGAAATCCCTAGGCTGTGGCTAGGGTTTAGGTTTAGAGGGAGGCAACTTGTGTGTCTAGGAGGGGAGCCCTGCCCCTCCTTATATAGGTGGAGTGAGGCGCCGGCCAAGGGGAGGGTGTCCCTCCCCAACTCGGATCCCTAGTGGGCCGGCGGTGGAGGAGGAACTCCTCCCCAACTCGGTTTCCACTTCTTCTCCACTTTCCAAAATAGCCGTTTGACTTTTCAAATTGGCGTTTGACTTTTCAAACTAGGATTTGATTAAACCCTTTATTTTGTAAAGCGATGACACCTAGTACATGATGCAATCATTCCAACTTGCAATGACACATTCATGTACCCTTCCCCTCCGGAGTGCCGGACATTCCGGAACCTTCTAGAACATTCCCGATGAAAACACCGGAACCATTCTCCAACTCCGAAACAGGACTTTCCTTATATGAATCTTATTCTCCGGACCATTCCGGATCTCCTCGTGATATCCCGGATCCCATCCGAGACTCCTAACAACATTCGGTCTCTTACTCATCATTCCATAACTACTCAACAACATTGAATCCTTAAGTGTGTCTCCCTACGGTTCGTGAATTATGCAGACATGATCGAGACACTTCTCCGATCAATAACCAATAGAGGAATATGGAAATTCATATGGCTCCCACATATTTCTACAATTACTTTGCGATCGAATGAACCACTTACATACGATACCAATTTCCCTTTGTCTCACGATAGTTTACTTATCCGAGGTTATGATCGTCGGTATCTCTGCATACCTATTTCAACCTTGTTACTGATAAGTACTCTTTTCTCGTTCCCGTGATATGTGATCCCTTGTGAGCCAGTCACATGCTTGCAAGCTAATTGGATGACATTCCACCGAGAGGGCCCAGAGTATATCTATCCGTCATATGGATGGACAAATCCCACTCTTGATCCATGTGTCTCAACCCATACTTTCCGAACACTCAATGCCACCTCTATAGCCACCCAGTTATGGTGTGGTGTTTGATGTCATCAAAGCATCCTTCCGGTGATGGTGATAAGCATGATCTCATGGTCGAAGGAATTAGGTTACTATGTATCAGAAAGCTTATAGCAAATGAACTATATTAAATGACTTGATCTTTATGCTAAGCTTAACTATAGGAGTATGTCCATCACATCATTCTCCTAATGATATGACCCTGTTGTCAATAACATCTCTATGTTCATGATCAGGAAACCATGATCATATATTAACCAACAAGCTAGTTTAACAAGAGGCTTTACTAGGGACTCTTTTATGTTTACAAATCACACAAGTATTAATGTTTCCTATTAATACAATTATAGCATGGTATGTAAACATTTATCATAAGTATGAAGATATGATAATAACCACTTTATTATTGCCTCTTGGGCATATCTCCAACAGCGCCTCTTTCGCTGCGGGCCGCGGCAACGCCGCAACAGGTCATGCTCCTCCTCGCCGGATGAGGGTGTGCGGCTTTTGGTGAATTTTGCCGCAGCCTTTTTCTTCGGCTCTGGGGCCGTTTCTCTGTGTAATGCGGCTCCAAAAATTCCGAGACCTACAATCGCAGATTTATGGATTGCGTACCGGGGATCCCCTGCCGGTGGCGGGTTGGCTGCCAGGTAGGTGGTGGATGCCATGAACCGCGGCCTGCAGTGTTTTGGGCATGATGTTGCCCTGCGAGTCCATCGACATGAAGGATAGGTCGAGTGCCTTGGTGGCCTCGCATCTTGTGGTAGGTCCATGTGCTCCAGACGGGAGCACTTCTTGTGGCCATTGTAGCCTTTCGAGGAGGATCCTCCAATGGAGGAGAGCGCAACTCGCCACATGCTTGACTCGTCAGCTGCTCTCATGCGATGTTCGAGCTCCTTGTGCTGCTCGACTTGTCGATTGTGCTCATTTATGAGGAGTCAGTGGTAGACCATCAGCATGTCGTGAGAAGCGTTGAGTGGCTGAGGATTGGTACCTCGCATAGCTTCCCGAACTCTTTCCCACTGAGCGTCGTTGATATGGATCTCTTGTCGATTGTGATTGCCGCTGTTGGCAGCTTTGTGTGGCTCGTTCCCGTTGGGATTGGCTGGGGGTGGGTCGTTTCCTCCTACGGGTTGGGAGGAGGATTCATTGGCTCGGCTCCATTGTCGACATGACCATCATGGATGGCCACGCACAAGTAGCGGTGTGGGAGATCATTGCTCCCACAGATCTCTGATCCAGAACCGTAGGTTCCTTACTCCGTAGGAGGGTTGCAGAGGTCAGAGTTGCAGTTGTTGCTGTCATCTAAATTGATTGTCAGTGATGGTGCACTTAGGACAACGATTGGCGGCACTCATGGAGCGGGTACGATTGTTAGAGGTACCACCCGCCCTAGGAGGCGGATGGTGCCGATCTTGCCTACCTGGAAGCATAGGCTCCAAAGAATCATGTCGACTCAGTCTCCTATGGAATTGATGTTTCGACGGGTTGCAGGTGAGTGGACGGTGAAGTCGATGGTGCCGAAGAGGAGGTGGTTCTCTACAGCAGAGGAGTCGAATACCGCAGTGGATGGGGCCGTCACGACCGCATGATCAGCATCCCCAGTTCCCACAGACGACGCCAATTAACGAGGGTTCGAATCGTCAATGCCCATTTTTATGGACTTGGGTTTTGGAGAAGGAGGGGAAGCTGGAGATTGTGGAACGGCTAACAGATTCGCAATATGAAGACACGAGGCTTACCCAGGTTCATGCCCCCCAGAGGGAAAACCCTACTCCTGCTTGTCTGTTCTTGATTGATGGCGATTCTGATGATTACAAGGGTACGCAGATGCAATCTGGCGTGAGGTGTGTTCTAGGGTATGAGGTGAGAGAGCCTCCTCGCCATGCCCTGTTGGCCTTTATATGGAGATGCCAGTTCTCGAGGTAGATCGAGTCAGTTTACAGATTAGGGTTATCCCCTTTGAATTTCTATCTACATTAGCCGTGTCTTTCAAGAAGTCGAACTCTCTCAAGGCTTGGGACATCCGAAGTCTCCTTGGGTTTCACGATTGAAGTAGGACCTTCCTGTGGGCTTTCGATGGGTTGGACCAGGTAGTCCAACATCAAGTACCCGTAGGGCATATCCATGTCAGAAACACTACCATCATCACATATGATTTTTTCACTCACCATGACATTACCTCGTGACTTGTCACATGTAAGTGAAGTGGAAGGAATTGAAATCTCATCACGTCCAGGGGTGGAAGCAACTTGGAGCTCTTCATGATGTGAAGGAGAAGAGAGCTCCTTGGAGATAACATCGACCTTATGAGAAATGGACCCACCAAATATTTCTTTAAGCTTGGTCCACATATCATGAGACGACTTGTGCTTTACAATGGTTAAGAACAAATTAACTGTGGGGCTCAAGGAGAAAATATGCTCCTTAGATACTTGAGCTTCGAGATGTAATTTTTATCATCATCTAAAGATAGATTTTGAGATCGGAGGAGAAAAACTACATCTAGAAATTGCTCAATATTTGGACACAAGGTCCAAAGATTACAAAGCAATAAATTTCTCCACAAAGTATAATTTGTGCCATCAAAGACAATTATGTCATTGTGCACTATACTACTAGCCGAAATCATTACACTCTAGGCGGTGGAGCCTAAACAAGGAGATACCTTGCTCTGATACCAATTGAAAGGATATATACGTCACCTAGAGGGAAGGAGGGTGAATAGGCAATTTCAAAACTATTACAATTTTTGTCTTGATAGAACGCGGAATTTAACTAACATTTATTTTACAAGCACGAAACCTGAATACATTAGGCTCAACTAAGTGCACCAAAAACAAGTTAAGCTAAGCAAAAAAGCACAATATATAAGTACTTCAAGCTCGATGGCTATCACAAGGAAAGTAAGCTCGGGTATAGAGATAACCGAGGCACACGGGAATAAAGTTGCATTCCCGTGTTCCCTTATAAGTAAGGTACGTCATGTTGGAGAGGCGTGATATTACACGAAGGATTTTCCAACGCCATGAAGTCTCACCTTCTTCTCCGAGTATATCCCACGAAGGATAGGCCCTTTCCTTATGGCTAGCTTTTACTCCACTCAGGAGATGGCAAGCTCCATAACCACTTCACAAGCTCCACGAAGGATAAGCCTGGGTATTTTCACAATCTTCCACGAAGAGGTCACCATAGCACCAACTGCCAAGCCAACTAGGAGGTCACCCTCCAGGAGTAACAATCTCGCGGTCTCTCACTTGAACAAATCGTAATGGAGAGCTCAACACTTATGCAAGAATGCAAAGCAAGAACACCAAGGGTGTTCAAATCCCACAAAAGAAACAAGTGCTAGGGAGGAATTAGAGAGGAAGCACAATTGTGGAAATCAAAAAATGACTCCAAGATCCAGATCCAAAGGGTTCCCCTCACTTCGAGGAGGAATTAATTGGTAGGGATTGTGGATCTAGATCTCCTCTTCCAAAACCCTCAAAAAGATGCAAGAATCATAGGACATAAGGGAAAGGAAGCAAGCTCAAATGGGTCAATAATGGTGGTCAATTTCATGCTCAAGAACACTTAAAAACCTTGGGGAAGAAGCCCCTTTTATAGGGAAAGACAAATATGTCCGTTGGGGATAAAAACGTGCACTCCACACAAATCCGGCGGTCAGTTCGGCCGTGCGGGGCCCTGCGCCAAACTGAGTTGGCGCCATGCCAATTTGGCTTTCAGAATAGCAGTTTGGCGTATGCCAATCTGAGTCAGCGCCATGCCAACTGAGTCGGCGCCACGTCCTGCGGTGCTGGTTTGCACGGTGACAGAAAACATCGACGACTAAAACGCTGATAACTTTTGCTTCCAAACTCCGATATTAGTAAACTTGGGCTTTTTGAAAATATAAGAACAAGCTTTATCTAGTAGAGACTATAAATCCCAGGAAAGATCAAGATGTAAAGTACCAAAAAAGGAGAGGTATGAAACCTCCCTAAAAAAGAACCAGTAAAACCTCCAAACTCGAAAATGCAATAAAAGATGCATACAAATACTGTTTTTGATAAACTTGGGCTTGTTGAAGAGTTAGCAACAAGCTCAAAAACCTCACACGGAGAAATAAAAGAAGCAACAAATAGGGAGAATCAAAGTATGCAAAGGATTGAGCCCTGTAAGACGATGTGATCAAGTTACCCAAGTAAAAACCCCGCTTGATAGTGCAGCTATCTATCCTATAACCCGGTGTCCCAACAACCACCTTGAGACCGGTAAAAGTAAAACCTAGAAAGGCCATTCCTTTGCCTTGTACATCCCTCTTGATGTTGATGACAATGCTTCAAGCTCCATCCAAGCCGGAATGCTTCACTTGATCATTGTTGCTTCGTGAAGAATCATAATTTGATCCCCCATACACCACTACGGGATAACTTCATTAAGGCACATCTTCACATGACATTAATACCAATATGGATAGAAAGCTTCAACCATATGATATTCTTGAGATGCTTATATTGAACTTGCACTTCTCTTTTTTTATGATGATCACCACTTCATGTCATCCTCTCATGGGCTATATGAAATCTTAACTTTTAATGCATGCCCATGGAAATATACCTAGCCCATATAGAAAATTCAAAGCCACATATATAATGGGTTAGTTAATGAAGTATAATACAATGCTTACCCTACCACAAGATCCATGTGGTACACTCTTTATGCTTCATGAGTTGACCAAATTAAAATTACTCTTCACTCGCTTGTATTGGTCAACCATGTATCTTCCCATGCTCCATCTCAATATCTTGAGGTACATAAAGAACTCTTCATTTGGTTACATGCTCTAAATCTTAGTCAACCATAGATCAACTAATAAGGCTATCATGACATCGACTTAGAGCCATAGCTTGAATTCTTATGTTGAGATCACACTCTCAAGATCTTGATCATATCATATTCTTCTCTTCAACTCGATGATCTTGATGCTAATACTCAAGGTATATCTTTATCTTCATGGCATTCATACTTGAATCCAACACATGGAGTACAAGCATGACCTATGGAATATTCCTTCATATAAAACTTAATGATCATTAATCACCAAAACCACACATAGGGGCAATTACCCTTTTAGACCGTCAGGGCCGACTCCGATGCCACCCTAGATGTCCTGAAGGTCCGAGCACCCATTAATCGAGGGTGCACCTCGTCAAGCTCACGCCGGTGCAAGAGAAGAATAAGGTCGGACTCTGGGGCAGGAAGGGGCACGTCCCGATTCCTATATCGAAGGTATCACCCGAAGGGAATCGCAGCCGACTTAGGACATCCCCTTGCTGCCTGGAAATTTTTGTCGTTGATAGGCACGAAATCCAAAGAACATAACTCACCTCCTAAGTACAGAGCTTAATTGATGAATCCTTATAATTGACTTACAATCATCAATAACACAGAGGAGTAGGTCTCTGGAATCCTCTTTTTCGCTCCGCTTCACCCTCTTAATCCAGCCTCGATTGCTAGTGTCGTGAGAACACAACCTAATTATTTTATATTCCCATCGTTTCAAATTAATTGACTCAACTTTGTCTAGATACATATGACACGGATATATAGACAAAGAGGAGCCAATTAATTTGATAATTTGGACGGAACGAGTAATTTTTTGTCCGGTGGATCTCCTGGGATCCTCTCTATTTCCGTGTTCGTTGGTTTGTTCATAGGCCAGTCTCTTCCGATCCGCGGTTATAATCATTGGTGATAGTTGTTGCTCTGGTGTATTGATCCTTTGTGACATTAGTACGACGACTTTCCGTCTGTCTTCTGCAATAAGCTCTATTACAACAAGTTTTGCACGGCTCCAGTGATGGAGGGGCGAGAACAGCTGCGCGTCTTCGGTCCTGTACTAGTGTTTGTAGTCGTCGCTAGGTGGTCCTATGACCTATTTGTAATATTTATTACTTTGGAGTCTCTTTGTACCGCTGTTAATGACTATTAGTAAATCGGTAGATTTTTAAAAAAAAAATACACATGTCATGCGTGGGCCACACGTCAGTGACGGTGTTACTGCCACTGCCAGTGTAGCAGGCTCTTGCTCTGATCCTCCTCTCCTAATCCTCGAGCCAAGAGGCAAACCAAATCCACACATCCAGCGGCCCAAAAACGGCCACTCCCTGCACCGTCCGCTCTCATTATCCCTTTACGCTCCCTCGCCGAGCGTTCTCGCCGGCGGAGAGGGTGGCAATGCGGACCATCCACGCTGCGCCCGCTTCCTTCATGGTTCCCCCCGCTCCCCATATCGTCTCCTCGACTCCAACCCCAAGAGGTGAGTTCGCCCTCGTTCCCCGTGGCTGAATGGATGGATGATGTCTCAGTTCTCACGAAACGTCCACAAACACACAGGTGCTCTGCCAGCGAAGGCTCCTCCTGGCGCGGCAGCGACTATCCAGTCTCATGCTCGCTTCCCCTTTCCGCTGCGCATGGACCGGCGCCGGCGGTGCGCGACTGCCGCGTCGTCCAGCGGTAACTTCAAATCCTCCTCCCGCGCTTGCCTGCTTGGATATTACTGTTGTAGCATTAGTAGTGGCCGAATTCCCAGAGGGTGCGAATTTATACTAACTGAAGATTATATGCGTGTGTGCTTTGGTGTCCGTTTATTTCCCCAGCTGATGCAACGGTGGCATCAGTGGAGCATGCCAAGAGGGATGTGCTCATAGCACTCTCCCAGATTATCGATCCTGATTTCGGCACAGACATCGTCTCCTGCGGGTTTATCAAGGATTTGGAGATCAGCGAGGCCTTAGAGGAGGTAAAAGGGCACTTCCTGGTCGAATTGGATGAGATTCAGATTAACTGCCATTGCACGGTATTTACATATTAGTTGGACTGTGCTTCAGGTATCATTTCGTGTGGAGCTGACGACTCCTGCATGCCCAGTCAAGGACATGGTGAACACAGTTCTTGTGTTCAGTTATCTCTTCACAATTGTTCTCTGTCTGATCATTTCATGGTGCACGACGATACTGTTACTTTGTGAACACTTTAATCAGCCATGTTTCAGTTGCGCTGCATGGGTAGACATGGATCGGAACTGTTTATCTGTGATATAAAAGCGTGTGTGGATTTGTGACAACATTGCATTCGCATTATTGATTCCAAGGAATGAATTTGCCAAACAATGATGAATTGCGCTTTTGCAGTTTGAAGAAAAAGCAAATGAGGTTGTTATAGCACTCCCATGGGTCAAGAAGGTCAATGTTACAATGTCTGCACAACCCGCGCAACCGATATATGCAGGGGAGCTCCCGGAAGGACTACAGAAAATTTCAAATATCATAGCTGTTTCAAGCTGCAAGGCAAGACCTCATACTCCTATACATACAGCGGATAGCCGGATACAGAAAATTTCGTTTAGTAACTATTTTCACTTTTCCAGGGGGGAGTCGGAAAGTCCACGGTCGCTGTAAATCTCGCCTATACCTTAGCTGGTATGGGAGCCAGGGTTGGAATTTTCGATGCTGATGTATTTGGTCCAAGCTTGCCAACTATGGTTTCTCCCCAGAACCGGCTGCTAGTGGTGGTAAGCCTGATGGTTGAATCTTTATGTTAACATGGAATTTAGTGTTTGCACTAATAATGGTAAGCAGACTTAACTTTAGAACCCAGAAAACAAAAGTATTCTTCCGACTGAGTATTTGGGCGTCAAATTGGTGTCTTTTGGCTTTGCTGGACAAGGAAGAGCGATCATGCGAGGTCCAATGGTTTCAGGAGTCATCAATCAGTTGCTGACCACGACTGACTGGTATGCAGAAGCCAATAGCTGATACCTGTCTAAAGTCATCAGATTCACATGATAAGATAGAACATACTTACCATCCATGACTTCCAGCTATATTTCCAAAAGTTTCTTAATTATCTGGTAATAAAAGAACTTACACAGTTTTTTATTGCATAAAGGGGTGAACTTGACTACCTTGTCATTGACATGCCTCCTGGAACAGGGGATATACACTTAACACTCTGTCAGGTGATTCTCTAGCATCTTTGCTGTGCAAATCATGTATCCAAGTAAACTGAATCATACATGAAAGCATCTCAAAGTATAACATGTCTGAAACATCAGGTAGCTCCATTGACTGCGGCTGTGATCGTTACCACCCCTCAGAAGCTGGCTTTTATTGATGTTGCAAAGGGTGTTAGGATGTTTTCTAAGCTGAAGGTGTGTCATCTTCCACGGCACGATGAATGAATAGTCTTATCTGCCACGTCAACCATTATTGAGTTGGTTTCTGTATCCTCTTCTCTTGTGAAGGTTCCATGTGTTGCGGTTGTTGAGAACATGTGCTACTTTGATGCCGAAGAAAAGCGCTATTATCCATTTGGGCAAGGATCTGGTGCTCAGGCAAGACAAATACACATTGGCTAAGTTTTCTTAGCACATTTCTCTTGAGTAGCTATTGAGTTTCTTGGTCGATGCCACTATTCTTTCAGGTTGTGCAGCAGTTTGGGATACCTAACCTCTTTGAGTTGCCAATAAGGCCAACTGTAAGTCCAATTTTTTTCTATCGCTTCACATTCTGCTAACACATGAATGCAAATAATAGTTTGGTAATTTCACAGCTTTCAGCTTCTGGAGATACTGGAATACCTGAAGTAGTGGCTGATCCCCAAGGGGATGTTGCCAAGACATTTCAGAATCTTGGAGTATGTGTTGTTCAACAGTGTGCTAAAATTAGACAACAAGGTAAGTTAACACCTCCATTATAATGTAAGAGATGAAAACGTAATCGGAAGCAACATTATATAAAATATTTGCACAAACTTGGCATGAAAAAGAAAGCTTACAATGTTATTGCAACCTTGTTCCCCATATATGTTGCAGCAACACATGCTTCTCCTTTAATATATCATGTTAAATTGTTCTCTTTCTTTGTCAGTTTCAACAGCAGTGTCCTATGATAGATCAATTAGAGCAATCAGAGTGAAAGTACCAGATTCGGATGAAGAGTTCTTGTTGCACCCAGCAACAGTCAGAAGGAACGACCGATCTGCTCAAAGTGTGGTGTGTATGCTCTTTCACTTTGCAATGCTTGGATATATAAGTTTAACATCACTTCTTAAGTCTCAAAATTAAATTTTCTATTTATGAATTGCATCTAGCTTTAAGTTTGAACCTGGTTCATCATGCTTTCTAAAAGCTTTGCAGTTCTCTTTTCAGAAAACTAAGTAATGGACATTGCCTTATCCTTTTTATTCAGAAACCTATTTGATGACTTATTAGTTTGCATACTAAGTAGTTCTTGTCTGCAGGACGAATGGACTGGAGAGCAGAAAGTACAGTATGGTGATATACCTGAAGACATCGAGCCTGAAGAGATACGGCCGATGGGCAACTATGCAGTTTCGATAACTTGGCCTGATGGATTTAGTCAGGTATTATGACACACAACCGTAGATTCGTTGTAGCTTAATGCTTCTAATATTTCGAGTACAACAAAGCTACTGAATTCGTCTAGACGGCGCTAACATATTTCTGAAGAGAAAATGGAATACATCCAAGATCTAAAATGCATATGCACCTGATCCTTTGCAGATAGCGCCCTATGATCAGTTGGATATGCTTGAGCGGTTAGTGGATGTTCCCCGTCCAGCAACACCTGCAGTGGTCTCTTAATGATAGAGTAGAGATGATGTTCAGCCAAGAAAACAGAAGGACAAAAACAAAGAAGTGCCGATACAGTAGGCTCATGAGTTTCTAGGCCTAAAGCGATTTTTGTGTGATTATTTGTAATAATATAGAAAGAGCTATTCAATAAAGACTATTCTTCATGCTTGCAGACCACCTGTGTGCTCTGAAATCCAAAAGTATGGTTTCAGTGACAGTCAGTTTTCACCTGTGCTCACCCGTAGTGTGCTCATGGACAGTACTTGATATTGATAGAACCACGCATTTCAATTGGGTTCAGAGTATGCAGTATTTTCACTCATTAACCACTTCCCTAGTTCTTACTGCAGTACAAAATCACGTGCCCTCTCTGAAAGCAAAGAATTGGCAGATCATTTTTTTTTAAAAATGGGCGTTTTATTACTTAAATTAACGTTTACACCGAGTTTACACCCAGCTCTGCATAAGCATAACCATGATGCACATAGCCTACATTCATCCACTGGGAAACAAAAGTAAAAACAACTAGGCGAGAAGTATGGTCTGATACACAGGACGTCTGGCTAGATGGAATCTATCTGTAGGTTACGTGGTCATCCATGTTGGAAAAAAATATCTCTATAGATAATCTGCAAATGAGAAGACAATTTATTATTAAAAATATTATAATTTCAACATAGGCACAACAACTAAATAATAACAAACGCTCCCACCCAACACATTTGAAGGAATTACGACGTTACGAGTTCCCAAGTCCTAACGCATGCCATCTGAATATTAAGCACTCAAAATTGTAACATATCACTCTATTTCTTGAAAAAAAAAAGGTAATCCAAAATTTGCACCCACCATTAACTTTTTTTTTAGAAAGACAGGACCCTGCCCCGGTTCCATTACTCATGCGATCTCATAATCCAAGCATTAATTGTACTCACCTGCTTTGATGTTTCAGGGAAAGAAGATGCACCATGATGTAGTATTTACCTTGTAATTATGTGTCTGCACATAATAAGTGTTAGATGTATATATTTGTATATTGTAGTTTTCCCATATGTTAGGGGGCTTCCTGCATATTTGCACATGTACCTGTATTATATATTGTGGCCTTTGGCACTCAGAGGAATACATGTTACATATTCCTGATATGGTATCAGAGCTAGATTAGACCGTTTTTCTGCAACATCGTCACAGCCGCCACCGTCCCTGTCGTCGTCGTTTTTCCGACGTCGCCGCCGCCGGTTGCCGCTGTCTCCGGCCATCTCTCCGGCCGCCTCCTCTCCGCCATCTGACCGGCCGTCGCCTGTCCCGCTCCGTCTGCTGGTTTCCCGATCGGATCTGGGCAAGATCTGGTCTCATCTAGATCGGATCTGGGCAATCTGGACCTGAGCATCGCGATCTCCAGCGTCTGCCTCTGCCCGCGCCCGCCCGCGTTTGCGCCCGTGTCTGCCTCCCGCATCGCGCGAGCCCGCCTAGCTGCGTCCGCTTGCCCGCGTACGCCCGCGCGCGCCTGCAGATCTCCACCGTCTGCCTCTCGCATCGCGCGAGCCTGCCTGGCTGCGTCCGCCTCCCACCGCCTGCCCGTGTACGCCCGCGCGCGCCTGCAGATCTCCACCACCGCCCAGCTCGTCGGATTTCTGTCGCCCCCGGCAGTCCTTACCACCGGGAATCGATCCCCGGTGGCCTCAATTGGCCTCCCAACGCCCGTCCGCATCCGCCTCTTGCTCCGACTGGCCGGATTTCGGAAGCCATCTGCCGGATTTCGGGTTGACCAGATCTGAAAAAAAATCCAAAAAGAGAGAAAGAGAGAGAGAGATGTCTTCTGCATCGGGTTATGTCGCGATTCCTCGCTGCCCGGTGATATTTGATGGCGCGAATTACCCTGATTTCGCTGCCTTTATGCGCGTCCACATGCGCGGTCTCCGTCTTTGGGGTGTGCTCTCTGGCGAGGTCTCCTGTCCGCCGTGTCCCCCTGCTCCTGTGGCTCCTCTTCCGCCGACACCGATTGTTCTCGGTGCTGATGCCTCTCAGGAGGCCAAGGATGCTGCTCAGAGTGCCGATGATAGTGCTGTTACTGCTTATGACCTGAAGTTCAAGCAGTACTCTTCTGATATCGAGGCCTATCGCCACGATCTGACTGCCTACACTCAGTGGGTCGATGAGGATGCTCGTGCTGCTGCTGTTATCACCTCTAGTGTTCTGCCCCGGTATGCTGCTGAGTTCATGAGTCTCCCTACTGTTGCCGCTCAGTGGGCACATCTTCGTCAGCGCTACCAGCCGTCTAGGGATGCTCTTTACCTGTCGGTGGTTCGCCAGGAGCATGCTCTTCAGCAGGGTGACTCCACTATTGATGAGTTCTATACTCAGAGTGCTGCTATCTGGCGTCAGCTGGATTCTCTTTGTACTACTGTTTGTGGCACATGCTCGTGCTGCCAGATTGTGCGCTCGGATTTGGAGTTTCACCGCATCTATGAGTTTATGTCTCGGCTCCGCCAAGAATTTGAGCCCCGGCGTGCTCAGCTGAATGCTCGTGGTCGTGTTCCGCTCTCTGAGGTGTTGTCTTAGCTCCGGGCTGAGGAGACCCGTCTCCGTGGTGCGGGTCTTCTTGCGGTTCCATCTGTGCTTGCTACTCGTGGTCATCCTATGCCGTCTGCTCCCCCGACTCAGCCGTGGTCCTCTGTGCCGCCGCCGATACTTCTCACTCCTCCAGGTCAGGGTCAGAGTCAGCACTTGCAGTCTCAGGGTGAGAGTCAGCACCAGCAGGCTCGTGGTCAGGGTCGCCGTGGTTCTCTTCGTCACTGCTCTTACTGCAACAAGGATGGCCACACTTGGGCCACCTGTTATACACGGGATCCCAGTTTACGTCAGCAGCACCAGATGGCTCGTGGGCAGTCGGTTCCTTCCGGATCTTCAGCAGTTGCTCTCTCCGATCAGGACATTATCAGGAGTCTTCGCGGTCTGCTTGCTGCTACAGGCTCTTCCTCGACAGGCACTGCTGGTTCTGTGACTGATTCTTCAGGAACTGCGCGACCACCACCTTCTACACAGTCAGGTACGTTCCCGTGGTATCTGGATTTCTGGAGCTTCCTTCATATGACCTCTGAGTCTTCTTTTCTGTCCGCTCTTCGTTCTCTCCCTTCTCATGTCCGTGTTTTCACGGCTGATGGTACCTCTCTTCCTGTTTCTAGTCGGGGTACCCTTTCTACTTCTTCTTTTTCTGTTTCTGATATTTCTCATGTCCCTCTTCTTAAGATGAATCTGTTCTCTGCTAGCCAGCTTACTGACTCTGGTTCTCGCGTCATTCTTGATGCTGATTCTTGTGTTGTTCAGGACCGTCGCACACAGGCCCTGGTTGGAGCTGGCCCTCGCAGCTGTGATTCTTCAGGGCTTTGGGAGTTAGAATGGCTTCGTGTTCCTTCCGCTGCCACTTCATCTGCCCGTTCTTCTCCGGTCGTCGCCTCTGCTACCAGCTCCTTTCAGCAGTGGCATCATCGTCTTGGTCATCTTTGTGACTCTCGCCTGTCGTCATTAGTTCATCGTGGTCTTATGGGGTCTGTCTCAGGAGATGGGTCTTTACATTGTCAGGGCTGTAGGTTGGGCAAACAGATTCAGCTTCCCTACCCTACTAGCGCTTATGTATCTCAGCGACCTTTTGATTTAGTTCATTCCGATGTTTGGGGTCCGGCTCCTTTCGCTTCGAAGGGGGGCCATCACTACTATATTTTATTCATAGATGATTTTTCTCGGTACACTTGGTTGTATTTTATGCGCTCTCGTAGTGAAGTTTTCTCCATATATCAGCATTTTGTGGCCATGGTCCTCACTCAATATTCTACCCCCATTCGCGCGTTTCGTGCTGATTCTGTTGGTGAGTATATCTCCCAGATGTTGCATAGTGTTCTTGCTGAGCAGGGCACCCTTGCTCAGTTCTTCTGTCCTGGCGCAGATGCCCAGAATGGCGTTGCTGAGCGTAAGCATCGCCATCTTCTTGAGACCACTCGTGCCATGATGATTGCTTCTTCCCTTCCTCCGCATTTCTGGGCTGAGGCTGTCGCTACGTCGGCTTACCTCATCAATGTTCAGCCTCCTACTGCTCTGCAGGGTGGTATCCCTCTTGAGCGCCTATCTGGATAGTCTCCGGACTACTTCATGCTTCGCTTGTTTGGTTGTATTTGCCATGTTCTCCTTGCTCCTCGCGAACGCACCAAACTGACTGCTCAGTCTGTTGAGTGTGTCTTCCTTGGATACAGTGATAAGCATAAGGGCTATCGCTGTTGGGACCCCCTTGGTCGTCGGATGCGTATCTCTCGTGATGTTATTTTTGATGAGACGCGTCCTTTCTATCCTCGTCCCACCGCTGGTACCTACCCGGTGGAAGATATTTCTTTTCTTCTCTTTCCTGACACACCTCCTTCTACTCCTATTGTGTCTTCTTCAGGATCTCCTCCCCCTAATGTCTCTTCTTCGACACCGTCCGCCTCGGTCCCGTCTAGTTCTCCTAGTTCTCCTCGTTCTCCGGAGTCTTCCTCTGCTATACCTTCTTCTTCATCATCGTCTCCTGAGTCGTCTTCCTCTGATGAGCTTCCCTCTACACGTCCTGTTCGTCAGCGTCGTTCCCCCAACCGTTACTCTCCCAGTCAGTATGGTCTTTCTGTTGCCTCCGAGCCGACTTCTTATCGGGATGCCGAGCATCATCCTGAATGGCAGCTGGCCATGGCTGAGGATATTGCTGCGCTTGAGCGCACTGGCACCTGGGATCTTATTTCTCCTCCTCCCGGTGTTCGTCCTATCACGTGTAAGTGGGTTTATAAGATTAAGACCCGCTCTGATGGATCTCTTGAGCGCTATAAAGCACGTCTTGTTGCTCGTGGTTTTCAGCAGGAGCATGGTCGTGACTATGATGAGACCTTTGATCCTGTGGCTCATATGACCACTGTGCGTACTCTTCTTGCTGTTGCTTCTGTTCGTCACTGGTCTGTGTTCCATCTTGATGTTCAGAACGCATTTCTCAATGGTGAGTTGAGTGAGGAGGTGTATATGCAGCCTCCTCCTGGGTATTCTGTTCCCGAGGGGATGGTTTGTCGTCTTCGACGTTCTCTTTATGGCCTCAAATAGGCCCCGCGTGCCTGGTTTGAGTGCTTTGCTTCTGTAGTGACTGCTGCTGGTTTCTCCCCTGGTGCTCATGATCCAGCGCTGTTTGTTCACACTTCTCCTCGTGGACGCACTCTTCTTCTTCTCTATGTTGATGATATGATCATTACTGGTGATGATTCTGAGTATATCGCCTTTGTTAAGGCTCGTCTTCGTGATCAGTTTCTTATGACTGATCTTGGTCCTTTTCGATACTTTCTTGGGATTGAGTTTTCCTCCACTTCTGATGGCTTTTATATCTCCCAGGAAAAGTATATTCAGGATCTTCTTGATCGTGCTGCTCTTGGGGATGAGCGCACTGTTGAGACCCCTATGGAGCTTAATGTTAAGCTTCAATCTACTGATGGTGATCCTCTTCCTGATCCGACGCGTTATCGTCATCTTGTCGGGAGTCTTGTTTATCTTGCTGTCACTCGTCCTGACATCTCTTATCCTGTTCATATTCTGAGTCAGTTTGTTTCTTCTCCTACCACTGTGCACTATAGCCATTTTCTCCGTGTTCTTCGTTATCTTCGTGGTACAATCACTCGTCGCCTTTTCTTTCCGCGTTCCAGCTCCAGTGCTATTCGGATGCTACGTGGGCGAGTGATCCTTCGGATCGCCGTTCACTTTCTGCTTACTGTGTGTTTCTTGGTGGTTCGCTCATTGCTTGGAAGACGAAGAAACAGACAGCGGTTTCCCGTTCGAGTATCGAGGCTGAGTTGCGTGCTATGGCCTTGTTGACTGCTGAGGTGACCTGGTTACGGTGGTTACTTACGGATTTTGGGGTCTCTATTACTACACCCACTCTGGTTTTGTCTGAGTGCTATTAGTGTTGCACGTGATCCGGTCAAGCATGAGCTTACCAAGCATATTGGTGTTGATGCTTTCTATACACGTGCTCAGGTGCAGGCTCAGATTATTGCGCTTCAGTATGTGCCTTCAGATTTACAGTTGGCGGATTTCTTTACGAAGGCACAGACCAGAGTGCAGCATGATTTCTTACTCTCCAAACTCAGTGTTGTGGATCCACCGTAAGTTTGAGGGGGGTGTGTGTTAGATGTATATATTTGTATATTGTAGTTTTCCCATATGTAGAGGGCTTCCTGCATATTTGCACCTGTACCTGTATTATATATTGTGACTACGGCCAACTGTATAAGAGCGAAGACTTCGTGCTCACAACTAAAGTCTTCTCCTCTTTTCAGTTAAAAAAATACTCATCTCCTCTTTTGATCATTCACCGCTTCAAGTGCCATTTCTTAACTTCTCCAGCCCGAGTCATCTCCAACAAAAAAATTGTTCAGATCTTGCAACCACCGACCATCAGTTAGATGCTCTAGTTTATGGCCCAAACAATCATCTAAATTAGTTCGAAGTTTTCCTTGACTTAATATATGGCTAATTGCTTTACATCTGGGTATGATATCCATTGCAGAGTCCAAAGAGCAATGATGAACATCGAGAGGATGGCCAAGAGCAGGATATGATGTTGAAGAAGAAAGTTATCTGGTAATCTTCTAGGATTTTTTTACAAATATACCTCTCTGTAATTCTGCATCTCCAAAAATACCCCTCTCTAAAACTAATTGTCAAAACTGCCCTGGCGGAAACAGAAAAAGCTGACACGTGGCTCCTCCCGCCACTGCGCATGGCGATGCTTCCGTCCCGCAGTAGAGAGAGGCGGAAAGGACATCCCGCCCTTGCCATTGGCGGAAGGGGACTTTAAGCTAGCGGGAGGACACCTGCAGACATGTCGACTGGCGGGAGGAACTTCCAGCCATCGCCTTTGGCGGAAAGAAGGGGCCGCATATTTCTTGGTGTTAATTGCGAGGCAAAGAACCAGCGTCTGCCGCTGCTACAGGTCAGATCGGTGGACTGTGTCCAATACAGTGAGTAGGAGCATATTTAATGGCAAGGTGGTGTGTGGCTCCTAGTAGTATGCTAGTTATCCTGATGCCCTATTCGAAATACTGATTAGTTTTTGAATAAAAAAACGGAGGGAATGCTCCTAGTCTTTTATGCGGATAAGTAATCTTAAATTTTTTTTGGCTGAGAGCATCGGATTAAGTCCCAAAGAAACAAATTGTCTGATGCAATGAAAATTGGAAATTGGTTCTGAAAATAATTAGTTTTTAAATATGTATAAATTAGAATAATTCAAATTATAAAATTTGAGTCCCAACGGCGCGGCACAAATGCCCTTTCTCTGTCCGTTTAGTTGTCTCTGCGGCGAGGCCCAACAACTGCACCCAACGGGGGTAGCATACCACCCGCTAGACCGGACGGGCGCATTCGCGGTCAGAATTGAGGCGATATTTGCACTCATGTTCTCGCGAATGGAGAAATCGTCCTTCCTTCGTCTGCCCGTGGTCGACATGTTATCGAGGGGCAAATTATTTTTTTCCATTGCAATTAAAAGAGGTTTAGATACATGGTGCCGGATGTTCACCTAGCAATTGCCGGAGTTCGAGGTGGCAAGGATGTCGGCGATGCTACCCTACCCCTACACTATAGGTTGGCCGAGTCAGGGCCGGCCCTACCAGCTCAGCAAGCTCATGTGTCTGCCGCACGGCCGCCTGCTCCCTTCCCGCTCGACGCGCTGCTTCGCTTCAGCCTCCCACTCGGCAGCGATGAAGCGGTGGCCCCTCTCCTCCTGAGCGGTCAAGTGGATGGAGGCCGCGATGATGTGACCTTCGACGGCAGCACCGATAACATCGGCGGTCTGCTCATCCCGCACCATGTGGAAGGACGCAAGGAGCGCCCGCTGGTCCACGGTCTCCTCACCATCGGCGTCATCGAGCAAGTCCAGCTCCTCGGTGTCATCCTCCGCTGGTTGGTCCTCCTCGCCGTCTGCGTCGTCGGTATTACTCCGATGGCTTATATATAATGACACTTATTTCCTAAGCCTTGGTTACTACATCTTTCGTTGCTTAGAATTTTCTAAATCATGTTAATTTGCTTAACTATCACACTACTCATTTGTACTCCCTTCGTTTTAAAATATAAGATGTTTTAGGTTTGTGAAGAAAATGAATCTAAACTTGTTTTAGTATGTAGATTTACTCAACTTTGGGATAAATCTATACACTAAAATAAGTCTAGATTTTTTTTTTTTACAAACCTAAAACATCTTATATTTTGAAACGGAGGGACTACGTGTGATCACGTGGGGCAGCTGGCAGGATTCCCACCCACGCTTGCGAGAGGGAGCAGCCACGCAACGTCTGTCGTGTCCCACTTCCCGCTCTTGGCTGCATACATCCCCCGGCTACATGGGCGGAAAGCTCCTCCCGCCGGCCATCGTCGTGGTCAAACACCCTTTCGCCAGCGCCAAGGACGGGATGTCCTTTCCGCCTCTCCCCATGGCGGAATGAAAGCAACGCCATGCACAGTGGCAGGAAGAGCCACGTGTCGGTTTTCCCTCTTCCCGCCAGGGTAGTTTTGACAATCACTTTTCGAGAGGGGTATTTTTAGCTATGCAAATTTGCAGACGGGTGTATTTGTAAAAAAATCAATCTTCTAGCTCCGTCCATCATGATACTGTTTTGTCCCCATTGGTTCCAGTCACACGCGTTTGATGTATCATGGATTCATGATTCACATTCTCAAATCCCTGATTCAGTGTTGATCATGAGTCGCTGTGGTCTTGTGGATATTCAGGGAGACAAATGTTCTCTTGATGTGCAACATAGAGGAAAGGGGAACAAGACAAGGTGGTAGAGAATGCGGGATTATGGGATCGATTTGACACCATTTTTGTTGTCTGAAATAGATCTGAAAATATACCTTTGGAGCCTTTGGTTCTACTTTCCCCTGAACTTCTCCATAGTCTATATTCCAAGAGTACATCTTGTTCTTGATAATATCACTGTTGGAAACATGAACTGTCGTTGATCTAATCATCGATTCTTGCTCTCGTAAGTAGTAGAAGTTATATCTTTGTACAATTGCTGTTCTCTCACGATTTACTTGCACATTTTTATGGTTTTTTGCGCAGATTGATCGAGCCATCGAGGGACAAGAGATGGGCAAAATGCCGTCACAGAAGGATCTTTTTGAGGTTTCAGGACCTACCTATTTGACACATGTGAACTGGTAAGTTATTGGCTCATCTTTCAAGATGATTCAATCAAGAGTTGCCTGTGCGCGTTAGGACAGAAATATCTGAAAGCAACAAGAAAAAAGATAATACAATCACTCGAGATTTTTCTATGGTTTATGGACAAATCTTGGAAACAAAAGAAGACAGAAACCTGCATTGGCAACCAGTGATCACCTTTGCAATTTGATGCTGTGCTCCGGCCAGGAACTGCCCACACCACCGGCGATCGGTGGTGGCGAGCCTCGTCCAAGGCGCGTACGTGCTGGAGCGTGACCGGCAGTGGAATCGGCAGGGCCCCGACGCCCGCGCGCCGGCATGGTGGAAGTTCTTCCACTTCGAGCTGCGGCAGGCTCTCGTGGACGCCGCCGACTCCTCCATCTTCGGCGCGGTGTACGCGTTCCAGCCGCCGTACCACCTCCTCGACCCCGCGGCGGCCGCTAGCGCGCCGAACTACGTCGTGGCCTTCCGAGGGACCATCGCTAAGAAGGCTTCGGCGTCAAGGGACCTCGAGCTGGACCTCCTGCTCGCCCGGAGCGGCGACCTCGAGCACACCTCCCGCTTCCGCGTCGCGATGCAGACCATCCGCGACGTCGTGTCGGCCGCCGGGCACGGCCGCGTCTGGCTGGCCGGCCACTCGCTGGGTTCCGCCATCTCGACCCTCGGCGGAAAGACCATGGCCAGGGCGGGTGTCCTCCTTCCCGCGTTCCTCTTCAATGCGCCGTTCCTGTCGGCGCCGGTGGAGAGGATCCCGCACAAGAAGGTGAAGCAGGGCATCCGCATCGCCAAAAGCTTCGTCACAGCCGGGGTGGCCACCGTCCTGCACAAGGGCGGCGGCGATGAAGCCTTCGCGGCGCTGGCGCGGTGGGTGCCGAACGTGCTCGTGAACCCGGCGGACCACATCAGCGCGGAATACGTGGGCTACTTCGACCACCGCAAGAAGATGGAGGACATCGGCGCGGGCGCCGTCGGGAGGCTGGCCACGAGGAACTCGGTCAGGGACCTGCTGCTGGGCATCGGCAAGCCGGGAGGCTGCGAGCCGCTGCACCTGTTTCCATCGGCCGTCCTGACGGTGAACCGCGGCCCGTCGCCGGACTTCAAGACCGCGCACGGGATTCACCAGTGGTGGAGGCCGGACCTGGCTCAGCAGTGCAACGCCTATTCGTACGCTTGGTCAGCAGATCATTGACTTGGCACGAAACCTTTGGATCCTGGGCCTAGAAACCGAATTTGAGTTGTGTTATAGCTGCAGTTGCATAGCATGGGACCATGAATGCAGAAGACAGGATTTGGTGATTTCAATTCAGGGCATGCTCGGAAGCATCAATTTAGACGGATTTCACATAAATTTCGTTGACACTCCTGTCTGGAAGAGAAAATTGCAGCTAGCATCAGTATTTGTGACATTTGTTGTACAAAACACAAAGACAAGATCTGTTTTGCAGCTAGCATAGTTTGTGTTTTAATTTTTTGCACCTAGCTCAAATGAACAGCTGTTATCGTCATATTTTGGCCAAAGGAGGAGTTGGGCCGCAATCAAGATGGGCTTAGAAGATACGTATATGCAACGTGTTGTTGAATCGGCCTCGTGCGTTGATTTGGGCTAAATTGCCCGTGTATCTTATATTGTAATAGGTTCCGTTTCGATTTAGGTAAGAGATAGAATTGTAGAGTTATTCCAAAGGTAGAAAGTCTCCGGACTATAAATATGTACCTAAGGTTATTGAGAAAAGGAGGACAATCACGTTCACAAAAAACACAATCTCGGCGCATCGCCACCCCTTGTTTCTAGGGTTTTTTCTCGGGTAAGTGCCATGCTGCCTAGATCGCATCTTGCGATCTAGGCAGTATCTACTTATGCGATTGTTTGGTGTTACTCGTACTGAAGCCTTGTTGATGGCGAGTAACACTATTATCATAGATTTATTTAGGCTAGCATCGGTACTTTTTGCTATGATCGTTTAAATATGCTGCCTCTAGTTATCTCGCCGCCTTTACACCTTTTCCCGGGTGTAAGGGTGGCACTTTGCTTGATCTTTATTTAAGTCGATTTGATCTGTTATAGTTGTACCTTGCTCTCCAAGGTTTAGTTTGATATCTACATGATCAGGCCTTGCAAACGGGTTGAACGATCCAGTAGTATGGAAGATACGGTTTACCAATCCAAGAGGAGTTGTTCCGGGAATTAACGTTACGTTGGTTTTTAGGCCTTCTCTAGGGTTGGTTTTCTGTTATCTTTTGTATTTACCAGGCTCAACTACGTGTAGGACGTTCCAATTATGTAGTGAAAACATTAAACTATCGTAGATCGATTTAACTTGTAACGATGAAGCAAAACCCCATGTTATCATAGATCTAATGCAGAACCATGGGTTAATCGGCTCTAGGAGCCGATTCACAGGGAAACCTGGGAGCCGGTCACGGCTCGAATTTTACGTATACTTGTTTACCATGCAGGAAACCAATCGAAGCAATCCTTCACCTTCCTGACCAGGTATAGGTCAGGTGGCACGCCCTCGAACCAGCCAGGGCGCGTGCCGGAGTTTTGCGGGCCATTGCCCGAGGGACCAGGGCCCACCAGCAGTCCTGGGAGCCTCCCGGCTCTCCGTGTTGCCCGTCGCTGCTCGCCGGTGGGTTTTGGTAGGCAACACATTCTGGCACGCCCGGTGGGACATTCAACAACGTCTACATCAACATCCGACGCTGCGATGGAGAACAGACCAGTCACGTACGATGAGCTGCCTGAGGAGCACAAGGCGAAGTATGATGACGTCAAAGCTCTCTTCGAAGCTGATCTCATCGGCTCTTTTGAGAGGACTCGTAAGCATGGCATCAGGTGGAAAGGGTTCTCGCCCGAGGGTGCTCTTGACGAGGTGGATCTATCTGTTCCTTCAGAAGAACGCACCAGAGCTCTGCGACAGGAAGTCAATTACATGGTGGCTCATTCTCTCCACCGCCATTCTGAGAGCCTAGTGAACGCTTTCGAGCGCGTCGCGGTTCGCGTAGTCCAAGAGATCATGAAACATCAGTACTCTCCGTCGGGTCCTACTCTAGGGACTCACCAGGGAGAAAGACCGCTCCAGACCAGGCCACAACTGTCATTCACGCTTGCAGCTCCGGAACCACCAGGGGCACCGGCGTACGTCGTCTACAAGATCGGAGGTGACCCTGGCGATTGCCAATTCCTGTGTGAACCACCTAAAGAAATCCCACATGGATATGTGTGCACCTACGTGCCAGACTGCAACAGCTTGACGCGCACGAACCAGATTGCAACCGCAGGGATCGCTGGGGCAGGAATTTCTGGAGCAGGGGCCTCGGGAGCAGGTGTGTCTGTAACAGGAATCTCTGGGATGGACGCTGATAAACAGGCATGGCTGGCCAAGTATGCCACTGGAACGAGTCATGAGAATCTAGCCCCTGCAGCCCAAACGGTGGAGCAAATCCGTACCGTCTTGAGAGACCAGTTCGGCTTCGTGCCGAAGAGAAGGACAATCGGCTATTCAAAGCCGTACCCCAACGAGTTTGACCTGATTTCGCTGCCACCCAAGTATCGGCTCCCTGAGTTCTCAAGGTTTAGCGGGTCAGAAGGGTCGAGCTCGATCGAGCACGTGAGCCGATACCTAGCACAGTTAGGCATGATTTCGGCATCGGATCAGTTGCGCGTGAGGTTCTTTGCGCAATCTCTGACAGGACCAGCTTTTGGGTGGTATACCTCGCTGCCACCTGATTCGATCCAGACCTGGAAGCAACTGGAAGAACAGTTCCACATTCAGTATCATTCAGAGGCTACCGAGGCTGGCATTGCAGACCTGGCACAGGTGAGGCAAAAACAGGGAGAAACGGTAGCCGAGTACATCCAGCGCTTCAGGACTGTCAAGAACCGATGTTATTCGGCTCGTTTAACTGAGAAAGAAGCGGTCGAACTAGCAGTGTTGGGTCTCTCAGCACCTATCAAGGATCTGGCTTTCCAAGTAGAGTACAATTCATTGGCGCACATGGCCCAGAAACTGACAATGTATGAACAGCGCCACCCTGAGTTGTACCAAGACAAGTTCAAACGCCCGATAAGCCTGGTCGATGCAGAAGAAGAAGATCCTACACAAGACCAGGAAGTGGCCGTGGCTGAATGGGCTCGGGGGGCAGATCCTGTATCCTGCAAATGGGTGAAACAGTAAGGGCCTGCGAAAGGGTTTGACTTCGATGTGACCAAAGCTGAGCAGATATTCGATTTACTGCTGAAAGAAAAGCAGCTGAAGTTACCCGAAGGCCACAAAATCCCTACGGCTCAAGAGATGAACGGAAGACCATACTGCAAGTGGCATCACTCGTTCACCCACACCACCAATGACTGCAAAGAGCTACGTCGCCAGATCCAAACGGCGATAGAGCAGGGCCGTCTGATCCTTGGACAGTTCACCATGAAAGTGGACACAAACCCATTTCCCGGCGTCAACATGGTAGAACACAGCTAGTCCACAAGGCGTCAGTTGGATTTCTCGTTCGATGTTAATATGGCAGGACCTGTGTACCACCGTGGCGCGTATAAGGAGGAAGACGGTCGCTCTCGAGGCAAAGAAAGGGAGGAGGCTGGTCCACGCGACCGGCCCAGCTACAATAACAGACGGTATTTGACCGAGGAACAGGTGAGGAGCGTGCGATATCAGAAGCCACATTCCACGCACCTCCTTAACAAATATGGACGCCAGTATGACCGACGTCGCCGGAGCGATGGAAACGATGAAGAATATGAGCACCTCGCTAGGGGACCGCCAAAAGAAAAGGAAGGCGTGGACAAACATTGGGACTGCCCTTTCTTCAAGTATTGCTGGGACGCAGGAATGAGCCGATTGCCTACAATCGACAACTGCCCAGAATGTGGCCAGCAGAAGGAGGACACGGGGCCAGTGTCAGTCTTCAGGCGTCTAGGGCCTCTCCCACCTTAGAGCCGATACAGGGAGTCCGCTCGAGCAAAAGATCTCGAGGAGCCAATGGATGACAAAGGAAAGGACAGATATCACCGTCCAAGGTGGTGTCCCGACGGACTCAGGCATACCCAAAAGCGTAGAGTGCAGCGGCTGCGTAACTTGGAGGAAGCCGAAGCACAGTATCTCTACGCTTTAAAGAAAGCACGGCCCGATTTGGCCGTTAAAATTCGGCAGACCTTGGATACGGAAGATCGCCCGAAAAGGAAAGAGTGGCGCCCTAAACCGGTAAAAGCCGATGCGAGGACATCGGCTGGCACAAACATGGTGTTTACACTTCCGTCAGAGTTCTGCGCTCCAAGAGCCAAAGAACTACCAGTGGCACAGTTGGACTGCGGCCCACGACCGGTTATCTTTGAAAAGCCACAAGAGAAAGGCTACAAACATCTGAAAGCCCTGTACCTGCGAGGTTATATCAATGGGCAGCCTGTCCGCAAAATGCTGGTTGACACCGGGGCGGCAGTCAATATAATGCCATACTCCATGCTACGGCGTTTGGGACGCTCCACTGCAGATCTGATCAAAACCAACGTCACGTTAAGCGACTTCAACGGCCAAACTTCAGAAATGCAGGGCGTGCTGAACGTGGATCTGACCGTGGGCAGAAAAACCATCCCTACGTCATTCTTCGTCGTGGATAGCAAAAGCACCTACGCTGTCTTACTGGGGAGAGATTGGATTCATGCCAACTGCTGCATTCCATCCACGATGCACCAGTGCCTAATACAGTGGGATGGAGATGAAGTGGAGGTCATTCATGCAGATGATTCTATCGAGATCTCCATAGCTGGCATGAACATCTGGGAAGCAGAAGATCAAGAGCCGATCTCTGGAATCAGTCTAGACGGCTGTGAGCGCATTGAAGCTACAAAAAACGGGGTGAGGCTGGTCTTATCCACTGGCCTGACAGAGTAGCAAAGCCCACGATCGTACGTGGTAAGGCCGATCCCTGCGATCGGCCACAAAAAATAAAAAGCAGCAATCTTACGACAAACAGGTCATGCAGTCGTAGCAGGGAGGTGCCCTGCCATTGTGGAGAACAGATAAGTTGTAAACCTTCCTTGACTAATGCAATGAAAAAGGGGGCCGATTCCGGCAATCGGCCCAAACTATCTTTGTTATCCTCACCAACTGTTTGCCCCGTGTTTAGCATCGATTTAGCAGGTGATGGAAAGCTAGGGTATGGGTTTACATCCGCTGATGAGCTAGAGGAGATTGACATCGGTCCTGGGGATAAGCCAAGACCAACATTTATCAGCAAGAAGTTGGATCCAAATCTGCGGGGTCCGAGGATAGCTTTGTTGAAAGAATATCCAGATTGCTTTGCCTGGAATTATACAGAGATGCCTGGGCTAGACAGGAGCATCATCGAGCATCGACTCCCACTTAAAAAAGGATTTCGGCCATTCCAGCAGCGAGCACGATAGATGAAGGCCGAAATTTTAAAAGAAGTCAAGAAGGAGATCGAGAAAATGTTGGCAGCCGATTTAATCAGGCCATGCAGGTATGCTGAGTGGATTTCTAGCATCGTACCTGTAGAGAAAAAGGATGGCCGCTGGCGTGTTGCCATAGATTTTCGGGATCTCAATAGAGCTACTCCGAAGGATGAATATCCGATGCCAGTAGCAGAGACGTTAATCAACGCAGCTGCTGGTCATAAAATCTTGAGCTTCATGGATGGCAATGCCGGTTACAACCAAATTTTTATGGCTCCGGAAGATATACACAAGACTGCATTCAGAGTCCCAGGTTCGGTGGGGTTGTTTGAGTATGTAGTCATGACGTTTGGACTGAAGAACGCCGGCGCCACATACCAAAGAGCCATGAATTACATCTTCCATGATCTGATCGGCAAGCTGGTGGAAATTTATATCGATGACGTGGTGGTCAAGTCAACTTCAGTACAAGGACACTTGGATGACCTGCGACACGTCCTGGACCGAACAAGAAGATTCGGGCTACGAATGAATCCAAAGAAGTGCGCCTTCGGCGTGACGGCCGGTCAGTTCTTGGGCTTCTTGGTCCATGAACGAGGAATTGAGATCGGCCTGAAAAGTCAGGAGGCAGTGCGAACAATGAAGCCACCTACCACGAAGAAAGAACTGCAGTCTCTCATCGGCAAGATCAACTTCGTCAGAAGATTCATCTCCAATCTGTCAGGAAGGATAGAGCCGTTCATGGGACTTGTAAAGATTAAATCTAATGAGGAGTTCAGCTGGGGGGCAGAACAACAACGAGCCTTCGACGAGATCAAAGAATATCTGACGAAGCCGCCAGTATTGGTTCCGCCCCAGCCGGATAGGCCATTCTACATTTACTTATCAGTAGCTGACACGTCCATCGCCTCAGTGGTGGTGCAAGTTTATGATGGGCTGGAGCGAGTTGTATTTTACATCAGCAGAAGGATGCTGGACGCAAAGACAAGGTATCCGGAGATCGACAAGTTGTGCCTCTGCCTGTTTTTCACCTGCACCAAGCTGCGCCACATTTTGCTATCAGCAGAGATTGTCATCATATGCAAATCAGATGTCATAAAACACATGCTGTCGGCTCCTATGTTGAAAGGCCGACTGGGCAAATGGATGTTTGCATTATCAGAGTTTGACATCCGGTATCAACCCGCGAAAGCAGTTAAGGGACAGGCTTTGGCCGACCTTATCGCTGAGAGGATCAACACTAATATAGCAGCACTATCTATAAGAGCGTGGGCTATGTTTTTCGATGGATCGGTTTGTGATGATGGGTGTGGCATCGGCGTGCTACTCGTGTCGCCCCGGGGGGCAACATTCTCCTTCTCCATCAGGTTGTCTGCCCCTCGCACCAACAACGTCGCTGAGTATGAGGCGATACGCAAGGGAATGGAGTTGCTAATCGAAGCTGGAGCAGAAGCAGTGGAAATTTTTGGAGACTCCAAGTTGGTGATTTCTCAGCTCACGGAGGAATACAAGTGTGAGAGCGAGTCGCTCTTCCCATTATGGCTGCAATGCCGTGAGATGATGACACAGTTCAGGTACATGAACTTCACCTGGATCCCGCGGTCGCAGAATACCGAGGCGAATGATCTTGCACAAATGGCTTCAGGCTACAAGGACGTAGCAGAGGGAGCTGATGTTCAGGTACAGTTCCTGGACGCCGACGACTGGAGAGCCGATATCTTCAATTACTTGAAGGATTCGGCTCGGGGGGCACCTAAACGGATAAGGTACAAGGCCATGAAGTATGTGCTCATTGGGGACGACATGTTTTACAGGACTCTGGAAGGGTTATTGCTCAAATGTCTGGGGACAGCCGAGGCCAATCGGCTCCTGCACGAGGTACACGAAGGCGCCTGTGGAACTCACCAATCGGCTCACAAGATGAAGTGGTTGATCAGGCGATCAGGGTTTTATTGGCCTACCATGCAGGAGGGCTGTTTTAAGTACTACAAAGGGTGTCAGGCATGTCAGAGATTTGGTAAAATTCAGATGGTACCCGCATCAGCAATGAACCCCATCATCAAGCCTTGGCCATTCCGAGGTTGGGGCATGGATATGATTGGCAAGATCAATCCTCCATCAAGCAAAGGCCACATGTAGATTTTGGCCATTACGGATTATTTCACTAAATGGGTTGAAGCCGTCCCTATGAAGTCCGTGAGCTCAAAGGATGTTATCGATTTTGTGAAGGAACACGTAATTCATAGATTCGGGATCCCCCAAACGATTACGACCGATGGAGGTTCGGTCTTCACTTCTTACGAGTTTAGAGAGTTCTGTGAGGACACGGGAATTAAACTGATCCGATCATCCCCGTACTATGCTCAAGCAAATGGGCAAGCTGAAGCGTCCAACCAGAGCCTTATCAAGCTGATCAAGAGGAAAATCGATGAGCACCCTAGGCGTTGGCACGAGGTTTTGTCAGAGGCTTTATGGGCTTACCGCATGTCATGTCATGGAGCGATAAAAACCTCGCCATACCATCTAGTCTATGGACAAGAAGCCGTATTGCCCTGGGAAATTACGGCTGGATCGAGACGTGTCACTTTTCAGAACGACCTAACGACTGAAGAATATGCGGCCCTGATGAGTGACAGTGTTGAGGATCTGACTGAGCTTAGGCTATGGTCGCTTGAGAAAATCAAAGAAAACAAGGCCAAGGTAGCTCGTGCATATAACAAGAAGGTGAGACCGAAGGAGTTCCACGTTGGCGATTTGGTATGGGAAGTTGTATTGCCATTGGGAACTAAGGATGCAGCATATGGTAAATGGTCTCCGAATTGGCACGGGCCATACAGGGTCGATCAAGTTTTGAGGGGGAACGCGTACATGCTGGAGGAGCTGGATGGCGTGAAATTCCCAGTAGCTGTCAACGGTCAGCATCTCAAGAAATATTTCCCAAGCATGTGGGATGATGGACAGTGAGATATGGGGACCGATGCATGAGATCGGCCAATAAAAATATATATATACAAAGATTTATGTTTCCCAAAGCATGTGAGATGATGGACAGTGAGATATGGGGGCCGATACATGAAATCGGCCAATAAAAAGATACAGCCGATGCACAGCCATCGACTCTAGAGGTTCAGACTGTTACAAGCAGGTGCCGGTTTACATAAACGAGCTACTGAAGAAATGCCTCGAAGGCGTGAAGGGCGTCAGCACGGACACGGTCCCCCTCGGCGATCTCGGCTTCGTCATCTTCGTCCTTGCCCGTCACTAGCTGCTTGTTCAGGGCACGTATCTCTGCCAGATCAGTCTTCAGTTGACCTCTGAGGCCTTCTGCTTCGTCGTGGGAGCGGGCGATGGATGCTTCCTTGTCGCGAATGAGCTGTTTAGTCGCCCGGACCTTTTCTTCAAGATCTTCCAACTCCTTTTTTAAGGAGGCGAGCTCGGCGGTACTGGCAGAGGTGTCAGTTTTGGCATCCAGAGACTCCTTCTTCTCGTTGAGCTGCTGACATCTGTCTGCGATATTGGCCTTCAGCGGAAGTTGGGCGCGACGCAGGTTGATCCTTTCACGAGCTAGCTTCACCCTTGACCCATAGAAAGACAGAGTTACAACGGGCCAAAGCTTCACCTGCAATGCTACTGGGAGTTGGTCTTTTATTTCAGCGAGAACGCCCTTCACCTCCTCAGAACCCTCGATAAGCTCTTCAATCGGGGAAGACAGCAAGGCTCTAAGACGCTGGAATTGAGGTAGACCAGCCCTGGCTTGTGGTTCATCGGCGGCGACAGAGGGAGCTGGTTCGATGGATTCAGGGTCGAACGTCAGCAAGCCTGAAATATCACAACTCTGACAACCCCGAAAGTACGTCAGTATGTGTCCAACATGGAAGGATTAGCCGAAAGAATCTAACATACCTCTCCTAAGGTCGAGGGGATTGCGGATGACGAGGCAATCGGCTTGTGTGTAGCTGCTGGAGGCTTGGCCAAAGGGGCAGCCGTTTCGTCTGCACCTTCGGGGATTGCGGAATCCGGCTCGGTTAGGGGCATCGGCACTACCCCAGCCTTCCCACTAGAGACGTCAGTCGTCTGCATTGAAGGTTTTTAGCCGATGTAAGTGATGATGAATCGGCAGATGAGAAGGAATTAAGTGGTAAGAGCATGAAGGGTGATGATTTTCGAAACCTCCTGGCTTGACGAAGAAGTTTGCGGTCCTTTGCGAGCTCTCTTGGGACCCACAGTTGGCCCCGCCTCGGCTGATGCTCGGGGGGCAGCAGGTTCAGGAACGGGCCTTTTTCTGGGAGCCGATGATGGCGCATCTGGCTGGTTTGGTGTGGCAGTCCTCTCAGAGTCTGTTGGGCTCGATTCTCCTTGATCAGGTCGTGTGTCCTCGTGGGAGGTGTCTTCGACAGAAGCCTGCAAGAGGAGGAAAGCTATTAAACACGAGCATGTCTGCAAGGATGAAAAGAACGAGAAGGATCGACCAAGACATGGATCAACTTACATGCGAGCTTTCTGGAGAAGGGCTCCGGCGTCTCAAGGTCTTCCTGGCAGCTACATTCCTCACCATCGTTCTTGTCTTAGTTGGAACTCGAGGAGCAGCTGATTGTGAAGTTACTAGTTTCTTAGAAGCCGATTGTGGTGTGATCGGCTGTTTCTGCATCATGACCTTTTTCAGAGGTGACGAGTTTTTGCAGAAGAGGACCACAGGAGCTGGTGGAAAGAACTCAAAGGGGGAGCCATCACTGTGCGTAGGTTCAGGGCCATCTTGTTGCTGCAAAGAGAAAGAGTGGGTTAGTAAAAGAGTTATTTGCAAGCTGCATCAAGAAAATTTACAAGTAGTAGTACCTGTCCCACGGGGATGTCATAGTCAGCGTCGAGCTGTTTCAGCAATGGTCCCAGAGCTCTCCTGAAGGTGTGAGTCTTCCACATCGACCACCAATCTTCGAAGCCATCGGTGGATGAGGCGAAGGTGAGGTCGTTGGGAATTGGGATGGTCAGAGCATCAAAGAAGGAGTAACACCTTTGACTGGTGAGAGGGTCAGGCAGGTCGGCTCTGCTCTCTGTCAGGTGATGAAGAAAGAGATGGGGAGGTACTTGTCCAAGGCCAAATTGCCAAGCCACTATGACCGGCTGGTAGAATTCATACCCAGGCTTGATGATTCTATTGGATGTACTCATGCCAACTGGAAGGAAACAGGGACGGATCACGATGGAAAAGAGTTGCCGGGTGCTGGTGTCATCGGCAAAGCTGTCTAGCCTGAAGGAGATGGGATTCTCAAAATGTTCTGATTCTTCTATGTAAGGGAAGAAGGTAGGATTATCCAGACCTTGGAAGAAAATACTGAACCACTTGGAAGCTTCCTGAGGGGATAGTTTGCTACCTGGCAGTCTATACAAAGCTTGGCCATAGCTAGTGCATCGGATCTGCCTCCCTTTAACATCTGGAAAGGTGCAGCTCGCCAAAAGGGGGAAGTTTGGGACGTGGTTTTGAAAATACAGCTGAGCCCATAGCTGGATAAACCACCAAGGACCACCTGTTTTGACTGCTATGCCAGAGAACAGCTTGACAGACATCAACTGGAGATATCGGTAGACCTCTCCAAGGAACAATTTTCTGATGCCAAGTTGTGTGCCTTTAGCGAGTTCATAGGCCAGGGAGAGGTAATTTTTGGTTGGAGCAAGGGAAGGGCCACAGAATATGAAATGTTCTAGCCAGAGGTTGAGGAAAGCCGTGTGTTCTTTCTCGGTGACAGGACCCCTAGTTTTCATGTGGCTCTGAATATATGCGCCCCAGTTCGTGCATTCTGTTTTGGAAGACAGTTTGTAGGGGACTTTGGTCAGTTTAAAAGCAGAAGGACTGGGTGATGTAACATCTAGACAAGTAATCATCACCACGTCTAACAAGGTTGGCGACATAGGGCCATGACCGAACATGAAGCAATTCAGAGCGTCAGACCAGAAGTAGCCGATGGTTTTGAGAAGATTCTCATGTTTCTCAAGAGGAGACAATGACAAATACAAGGCATCGGCTATTCCCGTGGTTTCCCATTGGGATTGGTAAGCTCTAGCTACCCTGCTGAACCAAGTGACCCAATGTTCAGGGGGATTAGGCCAGGCTCGCAAGCAGTCGGCCCAAGAGTTTAAATCTAGATCTTGGCTTACGAAGGGGATCCGGTTTGTTTCGCAAGAAATCAGATGGGCAGGACTAGATGCTGTACGAGGGCCAAGGCAGAGAGAATTTGGAAGAGAAGGATGCGGCAGTAGGATGTCTGAAACCTACAAATTTAATGGTGGAATAAGGCATTAACTCAGGTGTTCGCCATTAATTCTAGCATCGCGTTCAGACTGCGAGGAGTAGACATACCTTCAGACCGGAGACCTCTGGGTTGGTGTTGGACGATTCCGCCATCTGGTTTGCTGGCGGAGATGGATCTGTGCAATTGGGGATCGAGGGGTCTTATCGCTTTGAGCTCGATTTGGTCGATGAGCAATTGGAGATCTGGGTCGCCCTTTTTGAAGAGGGTCGCAGGTTACCGTTTGAAACTGGAAAGTGGCCGCTCAGATTTGTCTAAGTATGCGACCGAACTTGACCTTGTCAACATTTTTGGGAAAGCCGATGTTGTACCATCGGCTCTTTGGGTCGTGACTTGGTTGATTGTGTGAGCGCAGCAGAGTAAAAGCCGATGTGTTGCTATCGGCTTTTGGAACATCGACCTAGGTGACTATCGGCGAAATTGGGTCGGAAAAGCAATCTTAGAGTTGGAAAGGCAATCTTCGTTCATTCAAAAGCTGATTGCTTACAAAAGGAGCTGGTTGCTTACAAAAGAGAATCTACTACTACTACTGATTCCTAATCTAGAGGCCGAGGTCGTCGCCGCTGTCTTCGCCGCCGTCTTGTTCGCTGTCATCAGCGCTGCTGCCGGCGTCGTCTTCGCTGCTGCTGATCCAGATGCCAGCGGGGGCCTCCTCGTCCTCGTCGTCGTCTTCGGTGTCCTCGCTGGACCCGGCGCGGAAGTACTTCACCGGCTGGTACTCGTCGGAGGAGTTATCCTCCTCCGCTTCCTCCTCCTCGTCGGAGGAGTCGACGCTGTCCCAGGACATGGAGTCGTCGGTGCTGTCCGCCTCCAGTTCCCCATCGGCAAGGAACTGCAGGCCCTCCTCGCCATCGGTCAAGGACTCGTCGTCCTCGGACCAGGTGGCGAAATCCCAATCCCTCTCGTCCCACCATTGTGGGGCAAGGGCATTGTACGCCGCCGTCGGCGGGTGCTCTGGCGTCGGTTCCCGGTCGCTCATTGAGTTGGAGGCTTGGGAGGACAGGCCAGATGAAGCAGAGGAGGCCATGGCGGAGAAAGAGGGTTTTTTCGGCGGAGGAAGAAGGGTTTCTTGGCTGCTGGAGGAAGATGGGGCTGCAAACTGCTAAGATGAATATAAATAAGGGGAATAGTATGAAGTGGTTCAATGCTATAACGGTTTCCCAGAATGTGCTGCCGAAATTGTCAAATCATGCACTGCGGAGAAGTTGAGAAGACAGGGCATCATGATGAAGGGGTGGCGTGACGATTCTGTTCTGCAACGCATTCTGACGACGCGTAACCCGATACAGGGATGGAATTATTATTGCCAAAACCAGGGGGGCATGTGTTATCGCCATATTTTGGCCAAAGGAGGAGTTGGGCCGCAATCAAGATGGGCTTAGAAGATACGTATATGCAACGTGTTGTTGAATCGGCCTCGTGCGTTGATTTGGGCTAAATTGCCCGTGTATCTTATATTGTAATAGGTTCCGTTTCGATTTAGGTAAGAGATAGAATTGTAGAGTTATTCCAAAGGTAGAAAGTCTCCGGACTATAAATATGTACCTAAGGTTATTGAGAAAAGGAGGACAATCACGTTCACAAAAAACACAATCTCGGCGCATCGCCACCCCTTGTTTCTAGGGTTTTTTCTCGGGTAAGTGCCATGCTGCCTAGATCGCATCTTGCGATCTAGGCAGTATCTACTTATGCGATTGTTTGGTGTTACTCGTACTGAAGCCTTGTTGATGGCGAGTAACACTATTATCCTAGATTTATTTAGGCTAGCATCGGTACTTTTTGCTATGATCGTTTAAATATGCTGCCTCTAGTTATCTCGCCGCCTTTACACCTTTTCCCGGGTGTAAGGGTGGCACTTTGCTTGATCTTTATTTAAGTCGATTTGATCTGTTATAGTTGTACCTTGCTCTCCAAGGTTTAGTTTGATATCTACATGATCAGGCCTTGCAAACGGGTTGAGCGATCTAGTAGTATGGAAGATACGGTTTACCAATCCAAGAGGAGTTGTTCCGGGAATTAACGTTACGTTGGTTTTTAGGCCTTCTCTAGGGTTGGTTTTCTGTTATCTTTTGTATTTACCAGGCTCAACTACGTGTAGGACGTTCCAATTATGTAGTGAAAACATTAAACTATCGTAGATCGATTTAACTTGTAACGATGAAGCAAAACCCCATGTTATCATAGATCTAATGCAGAACCATGGGTTAATCGGCTCTAGGAGCCGATTCACAGGGAAACCTGGGAGCCGGTCACGGCTCGAATTTTACGTATACTTGTTTACCATGCAGGAAACCAATCGAAGCAATCCTTCACCTTCCTGACCAGGTATAAGTCAGGTGGCACGCCCTCGAACCAGCCAGGGCGCGTGCCGGAGTTTTGCGGGCCGTTGCCCGAGGGACCAGGGCCCACCAGCAGTCCTGGGAGCCTCCCGGCTCTCCGTGTTGCCCGTCGCTGCTCGCCGGTGGGTTTTGGTAGGCAACAACAGCTTAACTTACTAACATGTTTTTTTTTGCCAAGAAAGGGGAATATATTAATCAGTAGGTTGAGTACACTTAGAGTTTATCGCTTCCGCGACATCTGGTGGGAAACATCGCAGCCAGACGGCTGTTCTTCCCTTTACTCGTCCTAATTGGGCGAGCCCATGGCTAACGCCATTAGCCTCCCGACTAATCTTACTTATTTCCACCTCCCTTTCCCTCACTAGCTCAAGAATAGATCTCACCGGCATAGCGTGGCGCGACAAGTTTGTATTAGTACAATTTATTAGCTTGACTGCTTCAACACAGTCTGTTTCTACTTGGATCGGTAGTTCTGTCCAGTTCATCGCAAGAGCTAGTCCTTCTTCCATAGCCGCGAGCTCCGCTTCAAGTGCATCCCCACAGGTCATCAGTTGTCTGCAAGCCGCGACGATCACCTCGCCCGTGTGGTTCCGGAGGACCATGCCAGCTCCCACTATACCATCGGATTTGAAGGCGCCATCGATGTTGAGCTTCACCATGCCCGGCCCCGGCGTTTGCCACTTCTGTTTTACTTTCTTCCGCCCATCCGACTGGTGCTTCTTCTCCTGGACACCCCTGCACACATGAGACAACTTGTTTGCCTTTCTCTATGTCAACTTGGGGATGACTCCAGGTAGCTAGCCAAGAAACGCTTGGATGCTTCCACCGGAGCAGGCACCTTCCCATGCGTGAGCTCATTATGATTGTGCCATATTCTCCATAACAGCATTAGCAGTTCAGCTCGGCTTTGCACTTCCAGCTGGCCAAAAACATGGAGGAACCAGTCGGGATTTTGTTCTGCTAACAGGTCACTAGTTGGCAGTTTCTAAATTTCCTTCATTGCTTGCCAAAGAACCCGTGCATGAGGGCAAGTTACCATCGCATGGAAGGAGGTTTCTTCCTCTGTACCACAGATTGGGCATATAGGCCGGCCTTCCATTCCACGATGATACTTGTTGGACTGGGTGGCCAGTGCATCCCGTGCTAGCTTCCAGCCAAAGGTGCGCACCTTTGGCGGCACAGGACACTGCCAGATTAGTTTCCATTCCGTTCTGTCCCCCTGCGGTCGACAGCTAGTCGATTCCTGTTCATCCTCGCGTTATCGTTCTTCCACTGCTAGCCTGTAAGCATTACGCACTGTGAAAATTCCATTAGTTTCATTGTTCCAGGCAACAAAATCTGCCTCGTTTCTCCTAGAAACACGAATCTTATTGATTGCCTCCACATCAACTGGCAAGAACCATCTCTGCAACAACTGCCTGTTCCAGGAGCCATTGTGGTCAATAAAGTCCGACACCCACTTTAGCCTACATCGCCCTTTCCTAGAGATCGGTGTGAGGGTAGCCACTCTGGGGATCCATGGGTCACGCCAAACGCGGATTTGTGCTCCGTTTCCCACTCTCCATATGATTCCTTTCTTAAGTAGTTCTAGGCCATATTCGATTGCACGCCAAGTGGGCGAAGCATTGACTGTCAAGACAGTGTCCGTCAGTAGTCCATTAGGAAAGTATTTGGCCCGCAGGACTTGAGCACACAATGTATCAGAGAACTGGATCAGGCGCCATGCTTGGCGAGCAAGCAATGCCTGGTTAAACATGCGCATGTCTCGGAATCCAACCCCTCCTTGGTTCTTTGGCTTGAGCAGACTATCCCACGCCACCCAATGAGTTCTGCGTTTGCCCTCTTCCGAGCCCCACCAAAAGTCTCGGATAATTTTTGTCAAGTCATCGCACAGCCCAAAAGGTAATTTAAACACCCCCATCACATAGACAGGGATCGCCTGGGCGATCGCCTTGATCAACACCTCTTTTCCTGCCTGTGTTAAGAAGCCTTCCATCCACTGAATGAGCAGTTTAATTAGTTTCTCCTTCAGGCTTTGAAACTTCCCTTTATTCATGCGCCCTTCTGGAGTGGGTAGGCCTAGGTACTTAGCTTCAAAGGTTTCTTGTGTTACCTGTAGAATAGATTTGACTGCATCTCTTGTTTGCTGATCACATGATTCTCCAAAAAGAATAGAGCATTTTCTTGGATTTATGAGCTTCCCTGTACTTGAGGAGTAGGTGTTTAACACCTCCTGAACTTTTGTCGCCACTCCCTCGTTTGCCCGGAAGAAGAGCAAGCTATCGTCAGCGAACAAAAGATGGGACACTCCTGGAGCTCTTCTACACACCCGGATAGGCTCGACCTGCTGTTCCTGTATTTCTTTTTGTAACAGAACCGATAAACCGTCAGCCACAAAGAGGAATAAAAAAGGGGATAGGGGATCACCTTGGCGAAGACCACGCGAAGGGGAAAACGAATCCAGTAGGGTTCCATTTAAGTTCACTGAATATCTCACAGTGGACACACATGACATTATCCAATTGATCCACCTACGAGCGAAACCCAATCTTTCCATCGCTTTCCTTAAGAATCCCCAATCCACCCTGTCATAGGCCTTTGATAAATCCAGTTTGTAGGCACAGAAGTTCTTGCTTGGGTTCTTGTTATGCTCGATGAAGTGTAAACATTCAAAAGCCACCATAGCATTATCTGTAATCAAACGTCTCGGGATGAAGGCACTCTGATTAATAGATATAATATCACCGAGGATTGGTCGGAGCCTGTTAACCAAACACTTTGCAATTATCTTGTACAAGACCGAGCATAGGCTAATAGGCCGGAAATCCTTTAGTGTTACTGGGTGGTCAACTTTTGGAATTAATACTATAGCGGTGTCGTTTACATCAGGAGGCATGTTCCCTGTTAGAAAGAATAGCCGGACAGCGTTAATTACCTCTACCTTTAATGTGGCCCAATTTCGTTGATAAAACCGCGCAGGAAATCCATCAATACCAGGCGCCTTTAGTGGTCCTATTTGAAACAGGGCATCTCCGATTTCCTCCTCTGAGAAGTCCTTACAGAGCTCATCATTCATGGCGCCATTCATACGTGCCTAAAACAGATTAGCAAGATCATCATAGTTGATGTTAGGATCACGTGTAAATAGTTCTTTAAAGTATGATGTGGTCATCCTCTCCATTGTAGATGGCGTGTCCTGCCAAACACCCTCATCATCTTTGAGCCCCTTAATCTTATTTCTCCTCGCTCGCCATATTGCCTTTTGGTGGAAATACTTAGTATTGCGGTCCCCATGTTGAAGCCAATTAATCCTTGACCTTTGCAACCAGAGCATCTCTTCTCTGTAAAGTAATTCGTTCATGTGATCTGTTACCTTGCGAATCTCCTCCCGATTAGTGTTGGCTTGGAGTAGTATTTCCAGGCGTGTTCTGCACTTCTCAAGCTCTTTCAGGATGTTCCCAAATTTTGTTCTACTCCACCGTTGCATGACTGTCATTACTCGATCCAGGCCAGCACGTACATCACCCAGGTGCTCCTTCTGGCCTGCCTCTTCCCATGCTGCAGCGATTAGCTCCGGTAGCTCCGCTGCACGCTCCCACCAGATTTCGTAATGCCTTCGAGGTTGCCTTCTTTGTTCCCTGTTTTCCTACAAGAGACGGACAAGGACAGGGCAATGGTCAGACACCGGAGATACAAAGTGCTCAACCTTTTTGTCACCAAATAGGATTCGCCAATCAGCCGAAGCCACCGCTCTATCCAGTCTAACACGTACATTTGCCCTCCCTTTTCTTTTATTATCATAGGTGTAAGGCAGGCCTGTAAACCCCAGGTCAGAGAGTTGACACACTGCCAATGTTTCGCGGAACGCCTCCATCTGAATTTCTGCCCGAGGGGTACACGACAGGTGTTCCTCCTGCCACAATGCCTCATTAAAGTCACCTATAACTAGCCATGGGAGATTCGAGGAAGCTTTAAGAGATTTTAGGGTGTCCCACATACGGTGACGGTTTCAGTGCGTGGTTCTCCATAGACACAAGTGAGACGCCATTTTGGAGAACTAGGTGAATCACGGATATAAGCATCAATAAACCTTTCATTAATCGATTGTATCTCAACAAGCAAACTTTCATGCCAAAATAAAGCTAGACCTCCACTAAGACCATCACTACTAAACCCTTCAAAACCTTTAAGACCTAGACGAAAACGAAGATGACTCATCCTAACCTTACCCTGCCTAGTTTCACACAAAAAGACTAAATGAAGATCAAACGACTTGGAAATCTGCTCAATCTCTCGAACTGTCGAGGCGTTTCCAGCTCCTCGACAGTTGAAGCTTAGGCAATTCATTGCTGCTGACGGGGCGCCACACTCGGCCCCGTCAGCTTGCCGGTAGCCCCTGGACCGGTCGCTTCCTCGGTGTCTCCATTGCCCCGCCTTGCAGCTACGTGAGTCATCACTTCTTCCGCCTTAATACGTCCCCTCTTCTGCTCGCCACCCTTGGCCTTCGCTTCAAAGGGCACGATAGACAGATCATTCCCGAAGAGCCGGTATTTGTTCTCCGCCTCTGTCGCCGTACGCTTCCGTGGGAGCTGATCTACCACTCCCATCATCACATCCGAGTCCCCATGGGATGCTGCCATCGAGCTCATTCCGAGCAGGGCTGGGATCATATCAGATGATCGAGGCGCAGTCTGATACCTGTCCTGTGCCACTCCTTTTTGCCCTGGTCTCTTCTGCGTTCTCTTTATTTTCCTGCCACTAGTTTGCTGCGTCACTGCATGCTTGCCGTCCAGCTGCGTCTCCACTACCACATTCAGATCATCGATTGGGAGCTGGACTATAGGCTGGCCAGTAGGCTGTGTTGCTTGGCCACCGTATGAGGCTTCCTGGTCATTTGTACCCACCAGCATAGCACCAATCTGGTTGGACAGCTCTTGCTCAACATCACCCCGCACTTTCCCTTGCTCTTCCTCAAAGCCGTCATGTAGGCCAACAGGTACTGGTGCGTACTCATGCGGTGGCGTGGCGTCCACTAAGGGTGGCATCTCATCCTCTCCTGCATCGTCGTGTGAGCCAACCTGCTCCGACGCCCCCGTGCGCTGCTGAGCTACGTCTGCTTGCTGGGCAGTTTGCTTCCAAGAGGACTGTCGTGATGCCGCGGATCCAAAGCTCGCAAAACTCAGGCCTTTTTTTGCCGAAACATGGCCACGTGGGGGCACGAAGTGTCCTGTGCTCATACTTTTTATATGGGCTTCACCTAAGTTCATATGCATCATATCCCATCGACGGCATACCACGCCTTCGTTTCTCGCATTCATCCTCGCGGTGGCCCATAAATCCGCAGTGTAGGCAGAAGCGAGGCACGCATTCATATTTCAGTTTATAGACCTTCCCCACTCCTTGCTTCCCCTTGATCCCGGTAGAAATCTGTGTTTGGAGGCACCTATTATAGGGTAGATCAACACGGACCCTTAGGAATTCGTGTCTATGTTGCTCTGCTGTTGGAACATCAACCATCAGGGCTCGTCCAAGTCCGTTGCCACACCGCATGCCGAAAATGTCGTCCTTCTGTTTCCCCATGGCACATCATAGATACGTACCCAAACAGGAACCGAGTCCAGCACCATCTCAGACGGGCGTGCCTTCTCATCAATAGCTTTAACCAGCAGTGCATTCCTGTTGAAGATCCACGGACCGCCTCCCATCACAAAGTCATAGTCTCCCTGCGAAAACAGTGTGATCATATAGTAGTTCTTCCCTCGCTCCGAGTACCTGATGCCTGTCCATAGATGCCACACCTCCTCATCAAAGTGGGTGAACATGGTTACCATGTTTGGCTTGAAATTAGCCATATAGCGAGCCAAAATTTGCCATGTACTTGGATCGCTTGGAACAGTTTCGCCTTCCTCCTCCTCATCAAATTCCACGAACACATCGTCGTCCATGTCCACCATGCCACTCAGCTTTGATTCTGGCCCCTGCTTGAACCCATCCTCATCCATACCATCACCCTCATCCCAGTTACTCGCATCCTCGTCTGCCTCTTCCCTGCCATGGCGTGCACGTAGGTGGTTCATCGGCGCCATCGGGGCACCATCAGCCGGCTTCGGGCGGGTAGGTCTCTCAGCAAGACCCCCATAATCGCCCCCACCGACCGGCGGCGCCATCAACAGCCGCCCTGAATCCACCAGCGAACGGTGCCTAGCATGGCGTGCTTCCGACCCGATCTGCAGCTGTGTGTCAGTGCTCGCCCTTGCAACAACACTAGGGCGCCCATCGCGAGATCCCCTACCCGCCTCCTGCAAATTCCCACCCGGCGCCTCCATAGTCCCAGGAACTTGTCCGATCTCACGAATCAGAACAGGAGCTTCCTCACGTTTGAGGGGAAAACGCACCTGGGTGAGCGGGGATCTCTCCGTCCGGGGGTCTAAAAGGCCGGCTGTCCTCAGGGACCCCGGTGCGTGGGCGATCCCGGACTCCAATTCCACCACGACTCAGCTTTCCTTGATGCGCAGGGTGCGCAGACTCCTTCCTCGCCCGGCGGCGGGCATCCGATGGACTCTCGTAGGATTGTGGCGGCGGCGGGGCGTGGTCGCCCACGCGGTCGCCCATATCGCCTATAACCCTACAGAGTTGACTCGCCTTAAGATGTGGACTTGACCAAACTCATACTTCAACTTACTAACATGTTGATGAAATAAATTTAGAAAAGGGATGCAATTTTTTACTACAACAATATTGATTTTACTATAATTGTTAGTATTTTAAAATAATATGGAAAATGGTATATTAAACTCCAAACTCCTTTTCGCGCTAGGATCGGAAATCCACCGACGAGAAAGCGATTCTTACACAAGATACGATGACAGGAAGGGAATTATAATTTTTTTAACGTTGATACATAATATATTGCATTATAGGCTACATAAAAGTCACGAAATACATTGCATTATACGTTGCATTATATGTACATGATACATGTCATCTACATTCCCATGGAGTTTTGGTACATAATAGATTGCATTATAGGCTACATAAAAGTCATGAAATCGTGTATCTGAAAAGGCAGAAAAATGTCTCATTTTATATCAACATTTTTTTATGTCACATATGAAAATATATTTTGGTGCAAATTTGGTCGTACATATTACACATGTATATGTATATATATGTTTTTAAGAGACAAAAATTGATTTTTTTTGAAAAAGGGGTCACTCATGGCCATGTGTCAAAATGACTTTTTGGTAATATATTTGTTTTCAAATATTTATGTCTCGAATATTATGCTGTGAGCAAAACATCGGACCCATCGAGCTAGATAACATGTTAACAATGTTAAGCTATTCATTTGGGCCATGTGCAAAAGATTAAGCCACAAACCGTGCTAGCTGCAAAAAAAGATGTTTATGTGTTTTGTGTAACAAATGGCACAAAGTCTGGTGTTGATCGCAATTTTCTCTATCTGGAAAGACATTCTGGCCGGCCTCCCCTCCGTTCGCTAACCATGGTCCAGATTGGCGATGGTGCTTGTACTGCCTTCTGGATGGATAATTGGCTTAATTTGATTCCTCTAAAAGATCAATACCCTGCCATGTTTTCTCACACCACTAAACCTAATTCTAACATTGCTCTAACCTTCTAGCAGGGTCTCTCAGACCACCTCACCTCTGTCTCACCTATGCTGCCACATTTGAATTCACCTCCCTCAATGACGCTCTAGCTGCTTCCACTCTTAGGTCTGGCGTTCCTGACAATCGCCTCTGCAACATCACTAATCAAAGCCTTTCGAACAAAGATTACTATGTCAATTATTCTAGACACTTGTAGAAGGATGATCAGATGACTATGCTCTAGAAGAGCGTTGCCCCCCTCAAGTGTAAAATATTTGTTTAACTAGCCTGGAAACAATGTCTCCCCACCAACATGCACCATTTTCGACACAGGTAACGGATGCTTCTACCTGCCCGTCTTGCTCAGTGGAAGAGGATACTGATCGCCTCCTTGGGGCTTGCCACCGCGCGCGAAGTCTAGGGATTCTTCCTTACCTCCCTTCCTGATAGTCTGGTCTGTCTTCCACTCACCGCTCTTTTGAGAAAAGAACAATCTACACGGCGATTGCATGGAGCATCTGAAAGCATCATAATGCTATGATTTCCAATGCTAAAGATGAACCGATTCAAGTTGCTACCTTTAACTGTCTTGAAGATGTTAGATTATGGGCCAACATATGCAATACTGTCTCCTCTTCCTCTAAGTTAATTTTATGGTGTAATAGCTATGATCCTCCCCGATTCTCTAGTGCAACTCCTCTCCCCCTCTCCTTCTCCTTCGATGTAATGACTTGTACATTGTCATTAAATTCTTCAGTCTAGCGTAAGCCCGCCATAGTCCCGCTAAAAAGGTTAAGTATAGCATCATTATGGTACAACCATCAATAAATACAAATCCCTTATGATATTTTGCCAAAAAATTCTCTTCTGAAATAAAAAACTATAATCCCTTTTTTTTCCTTTTTAATAGGCTCACACGCAAGACAGAACTATCCATTCCTTATAACCTTGAGAGAAGGCCTAAAAGCCTCTAGAGGGTAGATACCTTTTCTCGTGGTAACGCACAACAATTTTGTTGTATAATTTTTGCAAACTTTGGTGCAACATAGTACATTGCCGCTGAAATTACCTCTATGATTATTAGAAGGAACTGATTTTGGTCAGTTTAATTCTTTTGAACTTATATACTACATTACACCATGAACTCCCATTTGGAATCAAATCTAATATGGGGCCAGTTAGCAGCACGAAACCCAAAATGAATGTCTAGATAGCATCCATCACCACATGAACATTTATATAAAATAAAGAGACGATTAACAAGAGGCAAAAAATTACACATAGTTATGTCATGCTAGTTACAAAATTCAGCAAGAGGACTCAAAATAGATATTAACAGGAAGAAAACTTAAGGCAACATGCCACTATGATCGTTCTTAGAGCATATCTTAGTCTTACTGAGCTATAAGATTACATTAAAAAGGAAACATATTTTTTAACACTAAGCTAAAGCACAAATGAACATAGATTTTTATCATGTATTCCAACACATTGATCATAGGAAACGTTAGGATTTGACACCCAACTATGACCTAATAGCCAAGATGTTAGTGAGATATGGAGTGGCTAATCCCCAAACACCAAAACATGTAGTGTGAAACCCCAAACTCTTAAATATCAATTCAAGAAAATATCATAATTAAAACTAGAGTGGCTAAAAAACGGTTACTAACTAGTCAGTATGTATTCCTATAAATTTACAGTCACAAGATTCTACGCATTCCCCTTGGAACCAACGGAACCATGAATATGCCCTAATCAAGTAATTAAAATTCTATAGGGAATCACAGAATCTATCCTACACTGCAGCTATCTAGAAAATTTCATATGCTGCATTTATTTGCTATTATCAGGGATGGAGCCAGGATTATTACTAAGAGGGAACAATTAAAACTTAAATTACTTAGGGGGTCCATATAGGAAATTTCTTAAATTTTAGGGGTCAATCCACATACTTTTTAGGGAGTCATTCAGAAAATTTCTTGCATAGGGGGGCCATGGCCCTAGCTAGCACCCCTAGCTCCGTTCGTGACTATTATCTAAGATCATTGTGAAACTAGTAAGAAATAATGAAACAATATGATTTCATATCCATGGATGAAACAATAGGGTCAAATAAATAAAAAAGTTGGTCATGTTCTATTTTTACTATAAATCTTTCAGCCAATGATTTACTATATTTATCAAGCATACCATATGATGTTGAATGTGTCATTTTCATATGCAGGCATATACATCAATAATCTAGGATTTGAGAAGGACAAGTGCTAACTCTACCCATTAGATTATGCAAAATACAATCCATCATTTAAATTAAAAGTTGTGAGTGAGGGCATATTTTACATATTTTTTTCAAAATTTGCCAGCTCATTCAAAATAGTTTGACTTGATTGTAACTTCTATGCAAGGAAATGATACAAGAAATCCCAAAAGATGGCAAATAACACTAAAAGAATGTCATGGTCACGATTCGAGCTGATACTAGTGGCATCATTAAAAATTTCCAAGAAAAGTTCAATTGCATAAAGAGGTGAAAAACAAATCCAGCCATTATAAAATGAACTATGCACACGATGTAGTATCCCAAAGGTGCGATGATTCCATATAGTAGTTTTTGAAACTTGTTTGTGCTATTTTTTTTTTCTAATTTCTTTTCAGTTGATCCTTGCCTATGGGCATCACATACTAATGAAATGGAAGGTCAACGATTGCTGGATCTTAAAAAAAAATAGATCGTAGGAGTGCCAAATTGATCACACAATGAAAATCAGAAAACAAAAACTTTGATATTTTAGAGAGCCTGGGAGCGCAAGAAGCATAACAGCAAGCATGTCAAAAAAAAAAAACGTTCGATTTCCCCCCTCCTAAACTGAAACGCACTAACGAGAGCAAAAGACATAGGGAGGGGAACGTACGAGAAGAGGAGGGTGCTGAGCTGGCGGGCGACCGGCGTTGGAGGGGTGCATGTACACCGTCGGCTTGGCCTCCCCCTGCCGGAGCAGCTCCATTGCAGCAACGGCGGTGTGATGGACGTAAACCTTAGGGCAGCGGCGGGGCTGTTGCTCATGCGGCCCAAGAGGCCCAGCTAGATATACGTGGTTCGATGGCACTGCGAGAAAGTCAATTCCCTCCATGTGCGGTGTATCGTCTTCATATCTGGAGGCTTTCCAAGTCTTCCAGGCTCGAGCAGAGTTGCCTTGACGGCTCCACCTCCACTCCACAGTCCACAGGTCTAGCTAGTCGACATGGCCAGGCTGCTGCTTCTGCTTCTCCTCGTCGTAGCTGTCGACATGGCCTTCACGCCGGCGGTGGCGCATGAGCGGCAGCGGAACGCCATCACGCACATCAAAGGATTCGAGGGCCCTCTGCCTTTCTACCTGGAGACGGGATACGTGGAGGTGGACGACAAGCACGGCGCAGAGCTCTTCTACTACTTCATCCAGTCGGAGCGTAGCCCAATGGAAGATCCCCTCATCGTGTGGATCACCGGCGGCCCCGGCTGCTCCGGTTTCTCCGGCCTCGTCTACGAGATCGGCCCTCTCAGATTCGACGTGGCCGGCTACACCGAGGGATTATTCCCGCGCCTCGTCTACTTCGAGGATTCCTGGACCAAGGTGAGTAACGTCATATTTGTGGACGCGCCGGTGGGCACGGGCTTCTCGTACGCGCGGGAGGAGCAGGGCCTCAACGTCACCCTCACCGGCACCGGCGCGCAGGTCCGGGTGTTCCTCGAGAAGTGGCTTGCCGACCACCCCGAGTTCGCGTCCAACCCGCTCTACATCGCCGGCGACTCCTACTCCGGCTACACCGTCCCGGTCGCCGCGCTCGAGATCGCCAACCATAATGACGTCGATCGCGCGAGCGGAGGCGGCGTCAGGCTCAACCTCCAGGGCTACCTGGTGGGCAACCCTAGCACGGACGACACGTACGACAAATGGGGCAAGGTGCCTTTCTTGCGCGGGATGGGGCTCATCTCCGACGACCTCTACAAGGCGGCGCAGGACAGCTGCAGCGGGGACGACTACGTCACGCCAAGCAACGCTCGGTGCGCCGACGCGCTGCAGGATATCAACCTGGTCGCGGGCATCGGCGCCGGCATCAACCCGGCGCACGTCCTGGAGCGCCTGTGCGTCTTCGCGCTGCGAGAGGGTGACCCAGCTGGCGGCGACACCATCTTCACGAAGACGGCGAGGTCGCTGCTCCAGGACGACAACCTGCACCAGCGCTGCCGGTTCGACGACTACCGGCTATCGTACGTCTGGGCGGACGACTCGGAGGTGAGGAAGACGCTGGGCATCCGCGACGGCACGATCGGCAAGTGGACCCGGTGCGCCGTGTTGTGGCACTACCGGCACGACCTGAGAAGCACGATACCGCACCACGCCAACCTGACGCGCCGCGGGTACAGGGCGCTGGTGTACAACGGCGACCACGACCTGGAAGTCACCTTCGTCGGCACGCAGGCCTGGATTCGGACGCTGGGCTACCCCGTGGTGGCGCCATGGAGGCCGTGGCACTCTAACGGGCAGGCCGCGGGGTACACGATGGAGTACGCCTACAACCTCACCTACGCCACCGTCAAGGGCGCCGGGCACACCGCGCCGGAGTACCGCCCCAAGGAGTGCCTCGACATGTTCCGCAGATGGACTTCACCCGCCGGCAAGCTTTGACTCCGCTACATTAGGCTATTGAGTGAGATCCAATGCCGCGGTTAATCAAGTAAATTGTTAGGATTAGCTAGCACCATGTTGTTTGGCAGTCTCAAGGAGTGCCTCGAGATGCGGCAAGCTCTGACTCCGCTCCCCATTAGGCCATTGAGTGAGATCCATGCGGCGGTTATAATAAAAGCAAATTGGATGGAGCACGCAAGATGCTGAGATTCAGGCAAGCTTGCTTCAGTACATCCCCTCCTCCAAATTCAGTTTAGACACTCGCGCAATTAGCCAATTAATTAATTATGAGCCCTTCTAAACCCGTATCCAAACCCGGTATACCCACGTATAGATAGCTGCCAACTCCCTGTGGCTCACGTTCTCCCGATCTCTCCCCGTCGACGCGACGATCTCATCTCTCCCATCGCCGGTGATCGTCGGCCAACTGAGACTCGCGTGGCTATGAGCCCGACACCGACGCGGTGCTGCCCGACGGGTGGCATCTCTCCTTTTTGAAGGGTGTCATGACTACCCTTTTTTCCACCTCCCTCCCTCTATGTGCCGGGGAAAACCTTAAGATTATTGTGGTTCGGGTAGCAGCGGTTGCTTTCCCTCTTGAGAGTGTTGATTGATGCTCGACGAGTTGGAGCAAGGAGTATGGTGGTTATTTTCCAGACGTGGCGGTTGCAGGTTACCAACATTTAGTTGATCCACCTCCGTCAGTCTTTTTTGGTTTTCCTTGTTTTCGTTCGGACGTGTGTGCTGCTGTCCCAGCACCTTGTATCGTGTTGTGGTTTTTTCTTTAAACGTTGTGCTGTCTGATTCAACAGTGGTCTTACCTGCTTTATTTATAAGACGGAATGAAAGAATATTTGGAGTCAGTTGAGACTCATTGTCGAGGCCGGCCGCTCTTCCTACCTCCTGGTTGGACTAGCCTTTGCCCGTCGAGTACTCTATGAATCACGACTAAGACTACCGGGGAGACACAAAGCTAGCTCGGTAGGCAACACACGCACATATAGCCGATCGATCTACTGCTAGCACAGGAGAAGGAGGAAGGGAGTTAGCGATGGAAAGCCAGCTCCGTGTCATGGTTGTCTACAGTTACGTATACGGCGGGCTTGGATCTGGATCTGGTCGAGGCTTGTGCCGGCCAGCACATCGCAGTGCCTTGTTGCCGGCAAGAGGCGTCTTGTCATGCCTCCCGCCGCCGGCTACGACTGCCACCGCCCGACGAAGTTCGTCGCCGATGAGCTAACAACGACGTACATACATACTAGTTCTACCTAAAATACACGGTGCGGATGTTTTGGGTGCAACGATGCGTACCCGCTCGGGGCACCTGCTACGTGTTAATATAGTAGGGAAAAGCCTCCTATATGGCTGTGTATAATTTGTATACGTGTCCGTGCGGAGTACTACTCCGTGACGTACATGTATAGAGCTGAACGACTTACATACGATAACATCTCCCCTCAATCTAAACCACGAGAGGTTTAGATTGCTTAAACTCATCTAGATCCTTCACAGGAAGAGCCTTGGTAAATCCATCAGCAAGTTGGTCTTTGGTAGAAATAAACTTGATATCGAGACGGTTGTCAGCAACATGCTCACGAACAAAGTGATAGTCAATCTCAATGTGTTTAGTACGGGCATGAAAAACTGGATTTACTGACAGAAAAGTGGCACCCAGATTATCACACCATAAACACGGTTTCGCATGAAGCTTCACACCAAGTTCAGTAAGGACAGCTTCAACCCATATCAATTCAGTAGTAGCATTAGCAAGAGCCTTGTATTCAGCCTCAGTGCTGGAACGAGACACAGTGGCTTGTTTCCTAGCACTCCAGAAGACCAAGTTTGGACCTATAAAGATAGCAAAACCTCCTGTAGAACGTCTATCCTCAAGACACCCTGTCCAATCTACATCTGAAAAAGCACTTAACAATGTGGAGGAGGATTTCCGAAAGGTAATACCAATAGATGATGTATCCTTGACATAACGTAAAATGCGCTTAGCAGCCGTCCAATGAGCAGTAGTGGGAGCATGAAGATACTGAAAGACTTTGTTAACAGAAAACGACAAGTCTGACCGAGTAAGAGTAAGATACTGGAATCCTCCAACAATATTGCGATACTGAGAACTATCATCAGGATCTAGAGGTGTACCTTCATGTAGAGACAGAGACTCGGATGAAGATAAAGGTATAGGAGCAGCCTTGCAATCCAGCATACCAACACGTGTGAGGATATCTCGAGCATACTTCTCTTGAGTAAGAATAAGACCATCATCTGTTCTTTTAACTTCCATACCAAGAAAGTAGTGAAGGTCTCCCAAATCCTTGATGGAAAAATAAGTGTTCAGATCCTTTAGCAAGACTGAGATAGCATGATCGGAGGAACTGTTCACAATAATGTCATCAACATATATGAGAAGAAAGATAGTAACACCATGCTTATCATAGAGAAAAAGGGATGTATCAACTTTAGAAGCAGAAAAACCAAACTCATGTAATTTAGAGCTTAACCGAGAGTACCAGGCCCTTGGGGCTTGTTTCAAGCCATAAAAAGCTTTGTTAAGTTTGCAGATATGACGAGGAGCATCAGGATGTTCAAACCCAGGTGGTTGTTTCATATAGACCTCCTTTTCCAGAAGACCATGAAGGAACGCGTTCTTGACATCTAGCTGCCGAAGACTCCAACCACGAGACACAGAGATGGAGAGGACAATTCTGATAGTAGCAATTTTGACAACAGGACTAAATGTGTCTTTATAGTCAATGCCATACTGTTGCTTGAATCCTTTTGCAACCAACTGTGCTTTATAATGATCAATAGTACCATTAGCACGTTTCTTGACACGAAAACCCACTTGCAATCAATAATATTCAATAATATTCTTATTTGGACTGGGAGGAACAAGAGTCCAGGTTTTGTTTTGCATGAGTGCATCATATTCTTCTTGCATAGCAGAACGCCAATGAGAATCTTTGAGAGCAGCATGTAAATTTCGAGGTTCACCTGTAGAGGAAAATAGGCCATAACGCACAATACCACCAGTGTATCATTTTGGTTGACTGATACCTTTTTTGCAATCGCGTGCAAGGTCCAGGTGGCGAGGACGGTGGTTGAGCAACACCGGACGAAGCCGCAGACGATCCATCAGAAGACTGCATAGAAGGGGCCACAACAGGGTTGTCCGTAGGAGATCCCAGCAACGCTGCTATCGCTGCTGACCAGGGGGGCAGCGGACGAGGCCCAGCATGTGGCGTGACAGGAGTGGAGGCGGGCGGCAAAGGGGCATCCCCTGGCGCTGGGATACGGCGGGCAGGGCGCGCTGTGGAGCCGCGGACGGGCGTCGACGCAGGCGGGCGCGCGTCCCAGACGCGGGAGGATCACCTCCGGGATCCGCATTGTCGGAGTACGAGGTAGCAGGGGGATGTCCCCCAGAATCATCTTCGTTTTTCGCAGCAGTTTCATCATTTAGCTCAGAAATTTCAACAGAAGATTGTCGGGACTGTGGTGCACCGTTTTGAGCCAAATTTTCACATGCAGCTTCATCATCATGTGGAGCATAATTACAAACAGTAATAGGAACAATAGTAGTCAAATTATCATCAATATTTTGGGCACTCTCATTAGATGATGGAAGAAGCAAGATGGCTTGTCTGAGAAGAGCACCGGCATTTGGATGAAGTGTTTCAAAAGGAAAACTATTTTCATCGAAAACAACATCACGGGATATGTAAACTCGGCCGGTGGAGACATCAAGGCATTTGGCACCTTTATGGAGTGGACTATAACCAAAAAAACACAACGTTTGGAACAAAAAGCAAGTTTACGATTATTATACGGACGGAGATTAAGCCAGCAGGCACAACCAAAGGTATGTAGAGCATCAGAATTTGGTATAATATGGAGGAGACATTCAGTGGGGGACTCATGATTGATAAATTTACTAGGAAGCAGGTTTATGAGAAACGTGGCTGTGAGAAAAGATTCATCCCAGTATTTGAGAGGCATGGATGCATTGGCAAGAAGGGCAAGACCAACCTCAACTATATGGTGGTGTTTTCTTTCAGCAGAGCCATTCTGCTGATGTTCATGAGGGCAAGAGACATGATGGGTAATGCCAACTTTTTGGATGAAAACATTTAGTTTCTCATATTCATCACCCCAATCGGTTTGCATAGTGATAATTTTCCTATCAAACTTGCGTTCAACATACTGTTTCCAGTTAAGAAAAGCTTGATAAACATCAAACCGCTTCTTAAGAAAATAAATCCAAACAAATTTTCTATAATTATCTATAAAGCTTATATAATAGTCATGATGACCAACATAAGTTGGAGCAGGACCGCATACATCAGAGAAAATGAGCTCAAAGGGCACAGTAGATCTACTGGTATAGATGGGGTGTGGCAATTGGTGACTCTTTGCCAGCTGACAAGAGTCACACACATATGGGGTACTATCTGAGTGTAAGCTATTTTATTTCTTCTAAAAACTTGCTGAACAATAAATGAAGATGGGTGTCCTAGACGACGATGCCACGTGGATGCTGAAGGCTTTATGGTGAGGAAGGCATGCTTGGAGGACTCGGTGAAGAAAGGCATCAAAGGATAGAGACCTCCATATCAAGGTCCTTTAAACAGAATGCGTCGTGTTGCTTGGTCCTTAATCAAAAAGAAGAAAGTATGAAACTCAATAAAGACATGATTATCAAGGGTAAAACAATGAACAGACAACAGATTTTTTGAAGCACTGGGAACATGCAATATAGAATTGAGATTGAAGGAATTATGAGGGGTGCGCAAAAATTGAATTACCAATATGACTAATATGCATACCTGTCCCTTCAGCAGTTCGGACATGATCCTGTCCCTGATAAGCATCATATGTAGAGAGCTTGCTCAGCTCACCAGCAACATGATCAGTAGCTCCAGTGTCATAATACTAGTTTGAATCAACTCCAGCAAAGTGTCTTTATTGGGGTGATCCTTTCCACTTCCACGATCATCATAACGCCACCAGCAGTCATGAGCAGGATGACCATGAATAAAGCAAATCTGGCAGGTGGTGTCAACATATTTAGTGGGCTTGCGGTCTGGACGGCGACCAACATCATCATGCCTATCTCCATCATTACGGTGTCGAGGGCGGTCATCAAGACGACCCTGATCATCATCATACATGTGTCCTTGATATCCACCACCATCACGTCGATCACGCCAATCATCACGGCGTCCTTGATCATCACGATAATCACGCCAATCACGACGATCACGGTAATCTTGCTGGCGGCCACGATCATTATCACAAAGCCGATCATCATAACGAGAACGATCAGAACCACGTATAGGAGGGGCACCACCACGACGGACCATATTGGTCGAGGAGGAAAAACTGTTTTCTTTAGGTTTGTTCATGCGATCAAAATCTTGGACTTGGCTCAACAGATCATCAACAGTGGTGCCTGGATTAGCATTGACAGCAGTGCAGAGAGTATTGTAGTGACTACCAAGGCCTTTGAGGATATACCATAACAACTCATCGGAATCAAGAGGCTTGCCAGCAGCAGTCAATTTAGATGCAATACATTTCATCTCAGTAAAATATTTTTCTGCAGACAGATCATTCTTACGAGTATCATGGAGGGCAGAGCGGAGTTTCTGGACTCGGGTCTTGTACGTAGATGAGACATGGGCATTGATGGCCGACCATTCCTTGGCAGAAGTTTCCAGACCGACGACGTGTACGATCACATCAGGGGAAAGCGCATTGAGGAGCCAGTGGAGCACCTGCTGATCACGTGCAATCCAGGTGTTGTACTCCAGGTTCTCGATTGTCACCTTCTTATTATTGACATCTTCTAGCTCCAGGAGCTTCTCCGGTGACTTCTCGGAACCCTCAACGAGATCAAGGACTCGAGCGCCACGGAGAGCTGGGATGACCAGGGCTTTCCAGAACAGTGCGCGTGAGAAGTTGCGATGGAGGGGAACCAAGCGCGGCGGCGAGGGCCGTAGCCGTCGTGACTGATGAAGACGACATGTAGACATAGGACGTGGAACCCGGCGGTGGCAGGAGATCTGCAATGGCGACATTGGGGCTTGATCCTCTCGATGCAGCGACAACAAGATCGCGGCGGCGGCAGAGAGGGGCTTGATCGTGTGTTGTTTTGGTCTTGATATTTAGGTCATGGCTGCGACACACCAAGGAACTGGTGGCGACAGGAGGGAGTGCGGCGGCAGCAAGGTGCGGCGGTGGCAGGCTGTGACAGACTTGTTTTAGGGTTTTGTCGGTGGCTAGAGCAGGTAAGAGATAGGCTCTGATACCATGTGGACGTTTTGGGTGTAACAATGCGTACCCTCTCGGGGCATCGGCTACGTGTTAATATAGTAGGAAAAAGCCCCCTACGTGGCTGTGTATAACTTGTATACGTGTCCACGTGGAGTACTACTCCGTGACGTACACATATAGACCTGAACGACTTACATACGATAACACACAATATACACTATATATTTGTACAAATAAGTTGGTCATGCAGGTTTTATGAAGGGCTACTTATACCTGTTTATTTTTTTTAAAGACCATCATGTCCTTAATATGAAGAAGTATCAAGAAATCTCAACCGTCTTTGTGTTTAAGTTTGTATGAGACTCTGAGTTTGGGGAGCATTGTACCGGAAGAAACGCCATTTTTGAATCTTGTAAAAACGCATACCATTGCAATGTTGCAATGTCTATTCCACGCATCCCGTCAGGCCAAGTGGTGTCTTTTCCTTCTCTATGTTATCGTCTTGCCAAGTGTCAATTTCTCCTCTCGCGTGGTCTCCACATGTCAACATGCTCGTCAAGTGTGGCAATGAGAATGAAAATATGATGATAAGGAGAGAAAAAGGATCGGAAATACAACACCACACACAGGTTCATCCCCCCGGCACCATCATTACCACTGATTTGTTGGAGATTCATGCATACTATTTTACAGAAACACCCTCCCATCTTAGTCTAGATTCATACGAGATTTATTAGAGATCTGAAATTTCTTTGAATTTTGCAGATACATACAAGATTCAATATCAATTATAGAAAACAAGAAAAACAACCAAATTAACGGTAGAAAATTTAGAAAAAAGAACAAAATTTTGATGATACATACAAATTTCAGCCGACCCAGTCAAAAAACATACAAGTTTCACGGCTAGGTGGAGCTCGGGTTGTTTCAAACTTTTTAGGGGGGCATAAGTGTAAATATCTGGCGGCTGTTGACTTCGTGGACTCTGTATGAATCTCCAACAATCCTAGGGTATATGTGCTGTCGGGGGACCAACCTACTAGCGGTAAATCCTCTCTCGAGAAATGATAAAGGTGTGAGGTTCAGTTTCTCTTTTATTTTCCAAAACCAAAAATTCAAAATGAAATATCTTTTGAACTGTTCTTCAAATTTTGAACCGTTTTCACTTTTGAGCTCCTCTCGTCGAGATATTTAAAACTAGAAATCATGTTGATAGGTTTTGAGAAACTGTGTTTTGTACTTCCAAAATTGCTACTGTTGTAAGCATATTTTATACTTCCAAAACTGCTACAGTTGTACTTCATAGTACTTTAGTTTCAGCATATTTTGTATGGATTTTTAGTGTATATTGTACTTTAGGTTTCACTACACTTATATTTCGGTGTATTTCGGTTTTCAGTATACCCGTATTTGGTGTGTTTGGGTTCCACTACACTTATACTACTTCGGCTTACTCGATTTTCAATACACTTGTACTTCGGTGTACATCAATTTTCAAAACACTTGTACTCCCTTCGTCCTAAAAAGCATGTCGGCAAGTTTATTTAAATTTGAATGAATCTATATACTAAATGATGTCTAGATACATTAGACAAATTTGAGACATCTTTTTCAGAACGGAAGGAGTAGTACTCCGTGTACTTTAGATTTCAGTACAATATTTTGGTGTGCTTAGTACTTCTTTTAGTGTACATCGTGCGAAGTGTACTTCACGGACTACGTGTATTCTATGCAGTGTATAATGAGATGTATTTGTTGTAATTTTTGGTTTGTACTTAAGTAAATTTCAGAAGTACAACGGTCGTGCCAAGGTTTAGAAAGGTTAAATAATTAATTGGAAGAAGTATCACGGGGGATGACAAGTACACGTGCTGCTTCAGTGATCGGCATGCAAGTACATCCACGGTGAGTGCAAGGTGCTGTACGTGTTGGCATGCCAAGAGACGTGACCTACACTTTACCGTGAAGCTCCGGTTGCTCCGCGTCGTTCGCTCGTGAGTGGACTTTGCGAAGATCGCCCTTTATCTAGTCGTAGCCGCCTTGCTCCCGTACTTAGCAGGCTTTTGGCGCGAAGCCGACTCGTTCCTTCTCGACGTCGAGCACGACCCTAAACCCTTGCTGCTGGACGTTGCCGAGAACGCTGAGCCCGTCGTCCGTCGCCTCCAGCGCCAAGCAGTAGAACCTCCCGTTCCTGCTGTCCTCGGGGATGAAGTAGTTCTCCGGTGGCAGCGCCATGTCCGCCCCGCCGGCGAAGTGGAGCACGATTCCGGGCACGCTGGCCATCGCGGCACCTCGCATGTCGTAGCACGCGTCGAAGACCGAGATGTCCTCGGCCAGCCTCCGCATCCCTGCCGCGGCCGCGCGCGCGTCGAAGGCGTCGCGCAGCGCCCCGTACGCGTCCCTAGGGAGCCGCGATATCGACGTGCCGGAGTCCACCACGACGCCGCCCCGGCCGCTCGCCGTGTCGAGCGAGAGGCTGGAGTTGGAGAACCCAGCAGTGACGCGCTCGCCGCCGACGCTGAACCCGGCCATGTTCACGTAGTACAGGTTCCGGCGCCGCGGGTTGGACAGGAGCGGCGTGAACGCCGTGTACGGGAGCTCCGGCGTGCGGCCGAAGACGAGGTACGAGGAGCTGCTACGCGCGTTGGACGTGCGGTCGCCGAGGCAGTACGCGAAGTAGCGGCCGTAGGACGGCGCCACCTGCGACGCGAAGGAGGCGGCGCCACGGCCGACCCCGAGGAGCCCCGCCGACGAGTCGAACAGCCCCTCGTTGTCGTGGCCGCACCCGATGGTGATGTTGTAGACGGACGTGTCGTTGGAGAATACGAGCCTGTCCGTGGCGAGGTTGCCGCTGCTGGCCGAGCCGTCGCCGTAGACCATGGTGTACCCGCAGCCTCCGGTGCTGTTGTCGCAGCCCTGGAGGAGGGGGCACTGAGGCGATGAGCAGGGGATCTGGCGGTAGGTGCTGGAGCGTCTGGGGTCGTAGAACGGGCTCATCTGGCCGTAGCAGTGGCGGCAGGGCTTGCACTGGAGCCAGACGAGGTCGCTTCCTGTGTCGATGACGAGGAGCGTGCTGGTGGACGGGGTCCCCACGCCGATGGACGCGAAGTACTCGCCGCTCTCGAAGGGGAGCCCGGACATGACGGGAGAGTGGAGGCGGGACATCATGAGCGCAGTGTCGGCTGCTGGGAAACGGCGGCGATTTGTTACGAGGCTACCTCGGTTGGCATCCGGCGGTGGCGGAAAGACCGCGTTGCGGTGGACGACGGGGATGTGGAGCGTTTTTGGTGGCTGGTGGCAGGCATCGGTGGCGGAGAAGAGGAGGAGAACGAGTGCAAGCACGTGTTTGGGCGGCGCCATTGGCACGTTGGAGAGTCAAGAATGGAGTGGAAGCCAGTAGAGAGGCATGGATCCATGTAGAGATCAGGATTCAGGCGACAGTTTCATCACCATTTTCTGTCGGCATTTGCTGTCTATCGTCTTCCGGCGCGACTTGTATTTGATGTTGCATGACAGGGGTTTCTTCTTGGGCAGGCGTTTACATCAGGGTTCAGTTATGGGTGTTTAAAGAGAGATTTTACGGTGCATTCTACTACCGTTTTTATATGTAAGTATATATTTAGGTCACAGTATGTCACAGTCGGGTTACGTCACACGTAAACGGAAACGTAAACGAAAACGGACCAGCACGACCCCCGCCTGGTGTTATCCTGTTGTTATAGTTTGTTGGGCTTATTATGGGGCCAGTTTTGTTTGTCTTTTCTTGTTTATTTTTGAGCCTTCTTTTATCTAGTAAAGTTTCTGGGATAGTCCAGCTATGTAAAAAGACAAAAACAACTTTATCATCTAGACAAATAAAAACTCAACAACTCGTCCATGACCAAAAAGCAGACTAAAAACCCAGCTCCTAACAACTACCAGATCGAGCTCGATCTAGAACCTTCTCTCTTTCTCTTTCCCTCCTTGGGGTTGTGACACTACATGAAAATATGTCGTTGCCGTGTAGACACGTTTTTTGCCGTGTGCCAAATAGACCGAAATACGGCAAAGTTTGTCTTTGCCATGTGTACCCAAAAAACACATGGCAAAGTACACGAACATAGCAAATTTTGAAAAAAGAACACGATAAAGAAATATACACGGCAAAGACCCACAAAGAAACACGACAAAGAAAAAACACTTGACAAAGTTGACAGCAGCACACGGCATAGGTGTCGTCACGGCAACGAGGTGGGACCCGCGACCCCACAGGTCCACTTGACGAGGAGGAGCTAACAGTTGCAGATGGTGGCCTCTTTGCCGTATGCCATCGCCGGCCCTTTGCCGTGTGTATTCCGCAGTATATACGGCAAAGGGCCTTTGTCATATGTATTTCGCAGTATACACGGCAAAGTTTTTTTTTCTTTTTATCACATTACTTTTAGGATAATCATAAAAAAATCATTCTAATTCAAAAAATACAAATAATATATCATAATTTGTAGAAAAATGAGATCATTCTATCTAAACTCAAATATTAGATATTTATGCTGAAAAGGAATCTTTATGCTCGCCGTTTTGACCATAGTTTAAAACAGGCATAAAAATTCAAAAATGATCAAAACAATGTAAAACCTTCGCGTGGTGTCATATTATGTGACATGGTTGGAAGGAAAAATATCAAACTTGGTATATTGAATATGTCTCAAAAAACCTTCACAAAATGACCTATCTCATTCGAGGTTTCCTGGCTTTCGGTTCAAATGACCAGTGTTATGGATAAAATCAAGACATAGTTTATGATAATGTGCCTATATTATGCATGCATCTGCATCATGGGATGGCGAACAATGTTGCAGGAGGAAGTTTTATTTTTTGCCGCACAAAAAATGCATTTTCTATTTTCCGAGCGCAAAAAAGGGGGATTTTGTGAAGCAACCACCAAATAGCTAATTCAAAATGCTACCACCAATTTTTCAAAAATACTAGACCACTTTAAATGGACAATATCCCAACAGGGGGATCTCAAACCTTTCAGTCCACCCCAGCTGAAAAAGATAAATTCCTACCGAATCGGTAGGAAGTGGGTCAGATATGAACTACAGGTACATGATCTGATGGTCATGATTTTTTACGAAGATCATTTTTAGGTTCACAATATGCTATTTCATTAGATATCCAAGCAAGTTTAGAGTGGCTCAGATCCGAGTTAAGAATCTTCATGCCCGTCGTTCGACAAAGTTTGTCGATGGTTTAAGAGAGGCATAAAAAATTCAAAAACGATCGAAACAATGCAAAACCTTCACGCGGTGTCATATTATGTGACATAGTTGGAGGAAAAAATATCAAACTTGGTATATTGAATATGTCTCAAAAAACCTTCACAAAATGACCTATCTTATTCGAGATTTCCTGGCTTTCGGGTCAAATGACCAATGCTATGGCTAGAATCAAGGCATAGTTTGTGATAATGTTCCCATATTGTACATGCGTGTGCATCATGGGATGACGAATAATATTGCAGGAGGAAGTTTTTCTTTTCGTCGCACCAAAAAGCCATTTTTTATTTTCCGAGCGCAAAAAAGGGGGATTTTGTGAAGCAACCACTAAATGGATAATTCAAAATTCTAACACCCCATTTTTAAAAAAATACTAGACCACCTTAAATGGACAATGTCCTAATAGGGGGATCTCAAACCTTTCTGTCCACCCCAGGTGAAAAAGACAAATTCCTGCCGAATCGGAACGAAGTGGGTCAGATATGAACTACAGGTACATGATCTGATGGTCATGATTTTTTACAAAAATCATTTTTAGGTTCACAATATGCTATTTCATTAGAGATCCAATGCAAGTTTAGAGAGGTTCGCCTCGAGCAAGCGACGGCGCAGGAGCTCTCGCTCTACCACCAGCACCACATCAGGTCGCGCGTGAACCCCACTGTTCAGGGCCGCGCCCTGAACTTAGAAGACGAAAACGACCCGGCCCGCATGGCTGACTGCGTGGTCTGCGAGAACGCGCCACCGGGAGGAAGTACCCGGCCACCACCAAGCGCAACGGCGAACGGCGCTCCCCCACCACCACCCGGTCGCGCGCCCCCTCCAGACCAGCCAAGGATCATGATCTCCCCGCAAGAGCGGGACACGAACGGCCTTCCAATGTTCTCCACTCTGATGGACAACATCATCGCGATTCGAGCCGCGGCCGCCAACCTCAATGTGACAGGGGAAGGCGCGTTGCAGATCAAGTACGCCAAGGCCCAACTCGCCAAGGCCGTCGAGCCGCAGACCGCGGGAGCCGACTCACGGGGGCGCATGTACTCCCGCTCTTCAGGAAGTAGGGCGGCCTCGAGCGGTCGCCCAACGATGGCAAATACTCTCAATTTCCCACCACCTGAGCCCCTGCAACTCCAACCACGACCCGTGCACGCGGCACTCTCCACCAAGGACCCGCGACCGATGAACAACATGGTCGCCGCGAAAGGGAAGCCAGTCGACGCGCGGACCCACATCATCAACAACCAAAGCTGGCACGCACGCCAGCCCAACGACCTGAGGCACACCCTCACCAACCGCCGCGACGGCGAGCCAAGGGGATCGCTCAGCCGAGTCGGCCTCCAGTGCTTCGGACCAATGATCCGAAGCGAAAAATATCCGGCAAACTTCAAAGCGCCAAAGGAGATCAAAAAGTACGATCCCTTGTATGACCTGTCCATGTGGTTGGACACGTACCTTATGGCGATGGGATTCGCCGGTCATACCGACCTACTCGCCGCTCGCTACCTCCCCCTGATGATGGAGGGAGCAAGCCGGGAATGGATCAACACCCTTCCCGCGGATAACATCGATTCCTAGGAGGAGATGCGTGACGCCTTTGTCAGGCACTTCGGGGGTTCTTACACCCGCTCCACCACCATCGAGGACCTGGAGCGATGTGTCCAGGGACCCCGCGAGTCGACCCGCAGCTGGGTCCAACGATGGCAGGATCTATGGTTCAACGCGGCCGGCATCCACCCGAATACGGCGATACACTGCTTCAAGACCTCGTGCCGCTACAAGCCCTTGGTCGCCAAGCTCAAGCGGGTATACAAGACACTCGACAACATCCCAGACCTCCTCGAGATCGCCAAGCGGTACGCGGAGAAGGACCCGAACCAAGAAACCGACGACGAGTCGGGTGGAAACCGCCGCTCAAGCGGCCACGACAACGGGAGGCGACCCGAGCTACGCTACAGCAACACTCGCCTCACCGGCAAGCGCCGCGGTGACGGGCGAGTCGACTTCGTCGCCAATGCCGGATACGCGCCACGCGACCCCAAGAGGTTCCACCGTGATGGAGGCTAACGCCACGACAACGGAAACTACAAGGCGAGGCCGAAATTTTACCCCGCGGCTCTCCTCAACCAGCCCCGTGTGTTCCACAACAGGGAGGGGAAGCCCACCATGCACATGACCGCCGACTGCCACTCCCTGAAGGAGATCGAGAAGGCACGACGCGCACGGGAGGACCCCAACAACCACCCACCAAATGGTGGGGCATTCGGCAACAAGGCCGGCTCGCTCCACACCTTCACGGATTTAGCACCAAGCGCGAGAAGAAGATCATCGCCCGTGCCGTCGTCGTCAACGCGGTGTCCCAAGTTGACGTCCCCTGCTTCCTCAACTGGTCCGAACAACGGATCACCTGGACCGCGAGGACCACTCGCCACGGATCGAATATCTGAGGCGAGTCACACTACTAGAGAAAAGCCTATGCGAGGCGCACCTAAAAGCCTATCCGAGGCGCATATCACATGCGCCTCTAGCTTCAAGCCTCGGGTATTTCTTATGCGAGGCGCATATGATATGCGCCTCCTATACTTCACATATGCGAGGCGCATATCGATATGCACCTCGCATATTATTATGCGAGGCGCATATCGATATGCGCCTCACATATGTGAAGTATAGGAGGCGCATATCATATGCGTCTCGCATATTTTTTACAATGCGCCTCGCATATTTATAGTATATGCGGCTCCTATAGTATCCTATATGCGCCTCCGGTAATATTTTCGAAATTCAAGTTTTACAGACCACTATAAATAATAATATACAAATATTCAAATATACAATATAGTCCAGAATATAGTATAAAGAGCACAGAAATTTTCAGAAACTTGCAATTTTCCAAAGCATAATAGAACCAACATGAATACAATACATTACACATCAATCATGACATACAATTTCATACATCAAGTGTTTATGAACCACCAAGCCTGTAGCTGCCACCAAGCCTGCCACCAAGTTCATACAAGTTCAGTGCTGCCACCAAGCCTGCCACCAAGTATCTTGAGCAACGTAGTCTTGCCACTGCCAGAGGGACCCATCAGTGTAAGGATCTCACCAGGGTCAACACTGCCACCTATGCCCTTGAGGATGTGCTTGTAGCTGCTGCTGCTGCCGCCATGATCTGCCCTCGTGTGAGATGCAAAGGCTACCTTTCCGGCTGTCAGGGGGTTCTTGGCACTCAGCTTCACCTTGTACTCCACATTCTCAAACTGCATTTTTATCATACAAATATACATGTTTAATTTCTTATTAAGAATAGAGTCTATTTCCCTGTCATGAAGAAATTTCATGTCAAAAGTATTTCTTCTGACTTCCTAGCATCAATTAGCTAGCGATGAGCAGAGCCCTGTTAGTTTAGTTTGGGGTGAGCAGAGCTCTGTTACATACCATGGATAAAGAAAGTTTCATTTAAAAAGCATTTCTCCTCTACTTCCTAGTTCCTTGTACAGTTACCAATTAGCTAGCGTACTGTTGGAGCTTGCAATGGGTCATGCAAATTGCCAACCACCTAACTGGTACCTTCCTAGGTTAATTTACAGTTAAGGATTCACAGATAACCAAGACTGGAAATAGATTCATTTTCTTTACCATACTGATCAGAGACCATGATCATGCTCAATTGAGATGTTTATGGAGCTCCCTAAGTCTATCAGTACTAGCTATTCATCTTCTACTACTATGCACACTTTAACACATCAAGACATAACCAATACTGTGATAACTTTCTTAATCATATTGAGAGTAGTATGAAGTTCCCCACTTCTAAGTTCAACTGAATAAACATAACTCAAACTCCTTAAACATGCTAGAAACGCAGAGAACTCTACTGAATAAACATGCTATGAATATACAAACAAAAGGCAAGAAAATGGACGCATATAAATACCTTAAGGAATATAGGAAGATGGCCATCTTTGGTTGGCCATAAATGATCCTCCTCCATCGCGACCTCCACACTGCCGGTGCCTCCATTGTGTTGGGAAGGAGGAGGAGGGAGGTGCTCCACAATGGATAGCTCCACCCTATCATCACTGCTGATCTCCATGGATCCCCCCTCGAGAGAGGCACATACAAAATTAGGTTCAGAAGAAAGCCAAGCACACGGCCCATATTCTGAACTAAATACAAGTATGCAACCTACCTACACCTCATAGTCCACATCAGAGCATAGCACAATATTAGCAACCAGGTAAAGACATACCAAAGGAAATTCTCAGGAGTGCAGATTATGAACACAAGGGAGCCAAAGGTGCTACTGCCCCGGCACGGTCATTGGCATCCAGCCACCGCGATGCCACGGACGGAACCGAATTGACTCGGGGCTCGTCCTCCTACCAGCATACCTCAACATGGCATGTAGCAGCTCAATAAATAGCGACAAAATTGTAATGGTGTGAGCAGTGCGGCAACTATCGTGCAGCAGCAGCAGCAGTAGCAATGGAGGACGACATACATTAGTAGGAGGAGGAGGAGGAACAGAAGGGTTACCTCTTCGACGTCGACGATGGTGCCTGGACGACCGCTTCAGGTTACTCCACATTAAACAAGATTATAGTTTAAGGTTGAGATTAATTAACTCAACCAAACCAAACCATGTGTCAATTAGAAAGACACAGCTTCTATCATATCTATTGCATTTTGCTGTTCTTCCACAAAAGGACATGGACGTATTCAAATATATATATGTAAAAAGATTCTATTACTGTGACGATGACATGTATCTAAAAGGATTCTAGCACAAGTACTGAACAGAAGCTATAAAGCATTAGCTCCCCTAATCTAAGTAACCAGTAACAGGATCAGCAGGCCCTAATCCACTTAATCAAATATTACATGAAATTGAGCATCAGCAGGCTCCTCTCCTTATCTGCACGAGCACAAGCAGGAGCATAAGAAGTCGAAAGCTTGAAGCCGTGGAGGATGGTCTCCATCTCCAGCGCCGGCCTTAGCTTCAGCCACGGCCCCCTCTGTTTCAGCGCCTTACCATTAATTATGTTGGAAGCAGAACCATGCAGCCCAAAGTCCAGAGCCTCGGCGCCCTCGGCGCGTGCGTTGGTGAACCACTTCACTTATCTACCGGTGCCTTTGAAGCAGAGACCTATTCCAATAAAAGATAGAACCTGAGAAGATTCTTTTTTTATAGATATAAAAAACCTGGAAAGATTTCAGCAGCATAATTAATGGTTGCATCTTGACGACAACTTGTGAAACTTTCTAGAGAAGATTCATCCGGAGGAACCGATTGGGGAGAATCTAGATGATGATTATGTGACCTACACGGCTGGACTGATGTACTATCGGGCAGGGCACAACACGTTGAACAGACGAGGGACACCGCCGGGGAGGGCGAACCGGATGGGGCAATGGGGAGCAGCAGGGGTAGTACCTGGGGATCAAGGACGCGGGAGGCGAGATGGAGAATGCCACTGCCACATCGCGAGGGCGACGTCGCCGTCGTAGAGGGCCACGGCAGATTTCCCCGTCTCCGTGGCGAGCAGGACCGAGCCGTCTGCGGCGACGGACATCAAGTCCGGCGAAGTCGGTGCCGGCGGACACCGGGGGGGCAGCGAACTTGGAAGGCAGACCTGGAGATGAGGAATGAGGAGGAGGAGGAGCCGGAGGTGGGGATTGACAGCGGCGGCTGCGGTGATGATGGAGACTAGGGACTAAGCCACTAAGGGAGGGGATTGGAATGACCATGGCCCACGGGGTGGGATTCATTCGGGCTGGAAGTTTGGATCGGGGTGGAGGGCGGCGCACCGGAGAAAACGGGGAGAGAGGTAGGGACGCAGGAGAGAGAGGTGGTGGGCTGCGGCAGAGAGGGGAGGGCGGTGGTATCCTAACGTGGGGGAGACGGAGGGGCTGGGGCGGTCGCCGGCGCGTGAGGATGGGAGGCGTCGGGAGGGAGAGAGGCGTTGGGTAGAGGTAGGGGGACTGGTGCTGGTCTGGATCAAAAAGTGGTGCCAGGTTATGCGAGGCGCATATTGCACAATATGCGCCTCCTATAATTTAAACTATAGGAGGCGCATATAGCAATATGCGCCTCGCATATGCGGCCACCTACCACTGCCCGGGCCCGCAGGAGTTACTTGAGGCGCATATGGCCATATGCGCCTCGCATATTATCAAATATAGGAGGCGCATATAGCCATATGCGCCTCGCATATTCGTGCACCTACCAACACGATATGCGCCTCGCATATTCGTGCACCTACCAACACGCGGGCCCACACAGATTATGCGAGGCGCATTCTGTCCATATGCGCCTCGCCTATCTGATATATAGGAGGCGCATATGACTAGAATGCGCCTCACATAATATGGGGCTGCTAGATTCTTTCCGTACAGGGATTATAGGAGGCGCATTCTTATCATATGCGCCTCGCCTATTTTTATACTAGAGGCGCATATCGCAAAGTGCGCCTCGCCTATTTTTATAGGAGGCGCATATGTCTAAATGTGCCTCGCATAAGCATGTCTCCTATAGCCTTTTCTCTAGTAGTGTCATGCTGGTGGTCAATCCCAAAGTGGGCGACTACTGGTCCCCAAGATGCTGATGGACGGCGGAAGCTCCATCAACATACTCTACCTGGACACGTTCAGGCGACTGTGGCTCCTGCAGTTGAGGATCGAGACGACCTACACCACCTTCCATGGCATCGTCCCCGATCGAAAGGCGTACCCGATCGGCAAGGTGATGCTACCAGTCACCATCGGCACACCAGCAAATTTCCGCACCGAGTGGATCGTCTTTGAGCTGGTGACCTTCAACAACCCCTACCATCGCGTCTTGGGGTGTCAAGCATTAGCCAATTTCATGGCGGCGCCACACTACGCGTACAACACGATGAAGCTCCCAGGGCCATGCGGCATCATCACCGTCCACAGCGACCCCGACATGGCCACGAAGTGCGAGGCAAAGGGCGCCGAGCTCGCCGACACCGTCATCATCGCGGAAGCCAACCATACGGAGGAGCTCGCCAAATACATGAGCAGGGTCGACAATGACGACCCCACAATACTCAAGAAGCCCAACTCAGAGAATGGCGGCTCGACCGCGTTCGAAGCCACCACGCACACGCACTCCACTGAGCCGGTCCCAGGCGACTCCAGCCAGAAGGTGACGATCGGGACAGGCATGAGTCCCACATAGGAAAGCGCGCTCATAGAGTTCCTACGTGAGAATCACGACATCTTCGCATGGAAGCCATCCGACATGCCTGGTGTCCCGAGGGAACTCGCTGAGCACAAACTCAACTCCGACCCCAAAGCGCGACCTGTCAAGCAGTCGCTGCGGCCCTTCAATGAAGAGTGCCGCCGAGCAATTGCCGAGGAGGTGTAGCATCTACTCGCTACAGGCTTCATATGGCTAATCAAATACTCCAAGTGGCTGGCAAACCCAGTCCTGGTCGAAAAGAAGAATGGGACCTGGAGAATGTGTATCGATTACACAAACCTCAACAGCGCTTGCCCAAAGGAGAAGTTCGTCCTCCCGCGAATCGATCAAATCATTGACTCGACCGCAGGCTCGGAGTCGCTATGTTTCCTTGACGCCTACTCTGGTTATAACCAGATAAAAATGGCAGTCGAGGACGAGGAGAAGACGGCATTTATCACGCCATTTGGGGCCTTCTACTACACTGCCATGACGTTTGGCCTCAAGAACGCCGGAGCGACCTACCAGAGGTGCATGCAGGAGTGCCTGACGAGCCAAATTGGCCGCAATATCCACGTCTACATCAACAACATGGTGGTGAAGTCCACTCGCCAGGGCGACCTACTCGCCGACCTAGCCGAAACCTTCGCAAACCTGCAGAGGTACAAGATGAAACGTAACCCAGGAAAGTGCACCTTCGGTGTACCTACTGGATAGCTACCGGGGTACGTATTCTCCAAGCGGGGCATCGATGCGAACCCCACCAAGATCAACACGATCGACCGACTCGGATAACCCGAGTGCCTGCGCGACGTCCAGAAATTGGCTGGGCGAGTCGCGGCTCTCAGTCGCTTAATCCCCTAGCTAGGCAAGAAGGCAATGCCTCTCTACCGCCTAATGCGCAAGAATCCCATGTTCCAGTGGGACAAGGAGGCGGACGAGACACTCCACGCGCTCAAAGAAGTGCTACTCGCGGCCCCGCTGCTCGCCTCCCGCACCGACAAGGAGCCCATGCTCGTCTATGTCGTGGTATCCGAGCGAGTCGTCAGCGCCGTCATGGTCATCGAACGGCCAGAAGAGGGCAAGGAGCGCCCGGTGCAGCGACCTGTCTACTACATCAGCGAAGTCCTCACCGAGTCGCGACAGTGCTACCCGCAGTACCAGAAGTTGGTATATGCGGTCTTTCGAGCCCAACGGCGACTGTCGCACTACTTCCAGGAGCACCCAATCACGGTCGTCTCCTCAACACCGTTGAAGGACATCATCTGCAACCGCGAAGCGACTGGTCGTGTCGCCAAGTGGGCCGTCGAGATCGGCGTCCACAACATCAAGTACGAGCTGCGCAAGGCAATCAAGTCGCAGGCCCTGGCTGACTTCCTCGCTGACTGAGAGGAGGCGCAACAGCCATAGAAGCTGCCGTACCTCCATTACTGGTCGCTCCACTTCGACGGGTCCAAGAACGCAGATGGCGCAGGGGCAGGGATCGTCCTCACGTCCCCCAAGGGCGACAAACTGCACTACGTACTGTACCTTGACTTCACCCCCTTCATCAACAACATGGTCGAGTATGAGGCCATCCTTCACGGCATGCGAGCCGCCAAGGAGATGAACATCAATCGCCTGTGCTTCTACGGCGACTCCGACCTCGTCGCCGCACAAGTCGCCGGCACCTGCGATGTCGTCTCCCCCACCATGGCGGTATACCGCCAAGCAGTGGACAAGCTAGGGGGGCACTTCACCGGCTACTCCATCGAGTTGATCGACCGGCGCAAAAACGAAGAGGCCGATGCCCTCTCACGCATCGGGTCGGATCGCCACACGCCACCCGCCGGTGTCTTCCTCGACACCATCTCCAAGCCATCCGTCTCTCCCCCGAGGGAGATCGACATCGGGATACCACTGTAACCAGAACCAGCCCTGGTCGCCATGATCGCGGAGCCAAGCGACTAGACCACGTCATACATAGCCTACCTTGAGGGAGGGATCCTACCCGCAGACGAGACGGAGGCCCGCATGATCGTGCGCCACTGCAAGTCCTTCGTCATCATCAACGGCGAGCTCCACAAGCGCAACATGACCGACGTGTTCCAACACTGCGTACAACCCACGGAAGGTCGCAAAAATCCTCTAAGACATCCACGCCGGCGACTGCAGCCACCACGCTAGCGCCCGATCCCTGGTCGCCAAGGCCATGCGACATGGATTCTACTAGGTCACCGCATATGCCGACGCGGTCGACATCGTCCAACGCTGTGTCGGGTGTCAGAAGTACGCCAATCAGACGCATGTACCAAGGTCGGCGCTCAAGACCATCCCTATCACCTGGCCATTAGCCGTATGGGGCATGGACATGGTGGGCCCCTTCAAGCATTCCCCCTCCGGCTACACCCACCTCCTGGTCGTAGTCGACAAATTCACAAAGTGGGTGGAGGCCAAGCCAGTTCGCAAGTGCGACGGGAAGACCGCCACCAAGTTCCTACGCAATCTCATCTACTGCTACGGGTTCCCGCACAGCATTATCACGGATAACGACACCAACTTCACCAAGGGAGCCATGGCCGAATTCTGCGAGGATCATAACATACGTCTCGACCTCGCCTCAATCGCCCACCCGGAGTCTAACGACCAAGCAGAACGCGCTAACCAAAGCATCCTCCACGGCCTGAAGCCGTGACTGCAAGTTCCCCTCGAGCGAACTCCAGGGTGCTGGGTCGAGGAGCTCCCCTCCGTCATCTGGGGCATCCGCACCTCCATCAATAGGCCGATTGGGTTCACCCCCTTCTTCATGGTGTATGGCGCTGAAGCCGTCATGCTGACCGACCTCGAGCATGACTCGCCTCGGGTCGTCAACTACGCGGAGGCCGACAACGAGCTCGCACGCCAAGACGGAGTCGACCAGCTCAACAAAGCACATGACCTAGCTCGCTCCCTGATACGTCGGGAACGTATCTATAATTTTTGATGCTCCATGCTTATTTAATATCTACTTTGCTTTGCTTTGTCTACACTTTGAGGTGTTTTTATATCTTTTCTGGAACTAACCTATTGACAAGATGCCGCAGTGCCAGTTGCCTGTTTTCTTCTGTTTTTGGTTCCAGAAAGGCAGAAAATCAATATTCTCAGAATTGGACGGGACAAAAGCCAAAGTCATTATTTCCCGAAGCAACACGGAACCACGAAGCAGAGCCGGAGGGGGGCCACAGGGTGTCCGCACCCCCTAGGCACGGTCAAGCCCTGGAGGCGCCCATAGGGGGTGTGGGCCCCCCTGGACCCCACCGACCTTGATTCCTGCGCCTATAAGAAGCCTCCGACCCAAAAACCCTAGGGCATCCAGAAGAAACCCACGAAAACCTCTGCTGCGCCACCTCCACCGAAGGGAAGATCCGAGGGACAGAAAGTCTCTATTCCGGCACCTTGCCGGGATGGGGAAGTGCCCCTGGAGCCATCTCCATCGATCTCCACCACCATCTCCATCACCGTTGCTGATTCCCATGATGAGGAGGGAGTAGTTCTTCCTCGAGGCTAAGGGCTCTATGATATGTTGGAAACGTATCTATAATTTTTGATGCTCCATGCTTGTTTAGTATCTACTTTGCTTTACTTGTCTACACTTTGAGGTGCTTTTTACATGTTTTCTGGTACTAACCTATCAACAAGTTGCAACAGTGCCAGATGCCTGTTTTCTGTTGTTTTTGGTTTCAGAAAAGTTAGTAAAGAAATATTCTCGGAATTGGATGGGACAAACGTCAAAGTCAATTACTTTCCGTGGGGAACAAGAAGTCCAGAGGGGATCCGGAGGGGCCAGCCAGGGGGCCAGACCAACCCAGGCGCGTCCACAGGTGGGCCCGCGCCTGGTTAGGGTTTGGCCACCCTGGCCGCTGCCTCGGCCTCCCCCTTAGCCTATAAGAAGCCCCCGATGCAGAAACCCTAAGCACCTGATCAAATCTCCACGAAACCATCTGTAGCCTCCGCCACCATCGTCCCTATATCGGGGGGGGGGGGATCTGAAGTTCTTCCCGACACCCTGCCAGAGGGGAGATCATCCCGGAGGCCTTCTCTCCGGTATGATGCGTGAGTAGTTCCTCCTTGGACTATGGGTCCATGTAGTAGCTAGATGGTTGTATCTCCTCCTTTTTGCTTTCTGTTGTGCCACATAGAGATAAAACAAAACTTTTTCCCTCTAACGTGGTGATCCCAAGATCCAGCTGAGGTAGAAGGCCACGAGGTGCACCACTAGACGTGCAGTTGTGGATTACTGATGAAGCGCGTCAGTTGATGCAGTGTAGTCCTTTGCGATCCGATCGTCTTGGTGCTGATCGTACAATACCTCTGCTGGTATCCACACGTACAAGTAGGAGCACCGGCGGCGAACTGCTAGGTTCGTTATGGCGGCAGGACTGCTGTGGAGCTAGGGTTTCCAACACATGGAATGACCTAATCGATCAACGATTAACCCTTCTGGGTTACTGTGCTCCACTATATATAGGGAGTGAAAGTGGGCTCCACTCTCGTGGCCCATTCACTAAAGCCCATATAACACTAGTCACCACGAGTCCGACTCACTGACTCAGTCCTAATCCATCTTGGGTCCAACCCAACCAGATTTCCGGTTCAGATCTAATCCGAACTTGCTCCCGCTCTTAAGTGTGTGACCCTGCAGGCTCATGGCTACTTGGACACGATTGGAGTCCAACTCTCAATCGATCAGTCGGTAGCGGATCCTAGCAGAACGTGCCGACTCCCAAGTACCAAAGAGTCATGACGACTTGCCTTTCCAATGCGACTTGCGTCCGAGTCCCTTTTGCCTCACGATATACCTTGTCAGACTATAGGCGAATAATTTTCATCCCTTAAATAGTCTGAATCTCTTCTCGATCCGAGATAAGTGATTCATCCGACTAACTCTTAGTCGATCGCCTTGGTTAACACTTAACCGAGTTGTGCATGGCCATGCTTTCCGAATCATATCATCCGAGAGGTCCCAAAGAATATCTCTCCAAGTGGAGGGGCAAAATCCCATCTTGGTTATTCACATCACGCAGCTTGATTCTCAGTCGACCCGAACTCTGCCTTTATAACTGCCCAGTTACAGATCAACGTTTGACAGAACCTAAGTCGGTGATCCTCAACTTAGACTATGCAACAACCTTAGGTCTAAGGATTACATTGATTGAGATATACAAATGACTACTTGTTCGTTGTACCTCAATATGGGTCAATCCGACTCGCTAAACTCTTTAGCTGAATCTGTGTAAGTCGGAATAGCATCACCATGCCCATGACAAGTGGAACCGAGTCAGCAAGATGACTTTCACATTAGTCTAAGTTGTGTGCCCAGCACAACCTCAATGACCAAGGACATTTAGTACAAACAACATGAATGTATAATTCCACAACCGAATCACATATTCAATGATATACATCAGATGCTCATACAAGGACAGCTTAATAACTTTATGAATACAATTATAAATATCATCATACATGATTGCCTCCAGGGCATATTCCCAACACTTTCATGTATAGATCTTGTGAGCTCCGTTCATGATCAAGATCTAATCTATTTGTAATCATGCATGTTGTGTTTGCGGGGATCTGATGGATATTGAGATTATTATGTTGGTTTGATTAATGGTTTTGTCTTTATGATTCTATCATGTCTGTGTTGTTTGTGATCTTGCATGCTCTCCGTTGTTAGTAGATATCTTGGCCAAGTAGTTGCTAGTGACTCCAAGAGGGGGTATTTATGCTCGATAGTGGGTTCATGCCTCTAGTTTCCAAGGGAAGTGACAGAAATATCTTCGGTTGTAGATGTGCTGTTGCCACTAGGGAGAAAACAACGGTCTCTTGTTCATGGAACATGTGGACTATTTACCTTACACACTTTGCTTAAAGCAGTTGTCTGTTGCTTGCAACTTAATACTAGAGGGGGTTCGTATGATAACCTGAAGGTGGACTTCTAGTCATAGATGTAGTTGGATGGCGGTCTATGTATCTTGTTGTATTGCCCAATCGAATCTCATAGGATCTTTCTAACTAGTAATTGCATTGTTATGCCTTGCTCAGTTCCTGTCAATTACCCTGTTGTAATTTGTTTACCCCTCATGCCATGTTGTTTATCTAAGGAGAGCACCTCTAGTGAACTATGGACCCTGGTCCAATCTTTACCATTGATACATCTTCCACTGTTACTTGTTTACTTGCTGCAAACCATTACCTTCCACACCATATGTTTAATCCTTTTTTTACAGCAAACCGGTGAGCTTGACAACCTCACTGATTCGTTGGGGCAAAGTCTTGAGTTTGTGCTGTGCAGGTCTCCACGTTGCTTGCAACAACTGTGTGACATTTCCTGACTCCTTCTGGTTCGATAACCTCGGTCTCTACTGAGGGAAGACTTGCTGCTGTGCTCATCACACCTTGCTCTTGGAGTTTCCAACGAAGTGCTCCACGTCAGCACCATCAACAAGTTTTTTGGCGCCGTTGCCGGGGAGGCTAAGGACGTCTTCACTAGGGGATTCCTTCACTTCCTTTCTCCTTACTTGTTTTTATTTTGCTTTGTTTCTTTTGCTTGGTTTTGTTTGCCTCTTTTCAAAAAACCCCAAAAAATTAGTCTAGTTTGGTTTGCTTACTTTATTCAAAAACACAAAAAAATTAGTTCCTGCTCTAGCTGCTGCTACTGTTTTTGGCTTGCCCACCTTTGCCAAAATGAACTCTGCTGAGAACACCAAGTTGTGTGACTTCACTATTGTGACACCCCCGGGATCAGGGCTAAACAAATCTCAGACCTCCGTCTGACATAAGCTTAACCTTGAGCTCGAGAATATCCAGTGAAGAATCGGTAACACGGCAGTGACCCTACGACACAAAATTTATTACAGCAAACTCATAACTAAGCAAAGAACCAAATTATTACAAGCAGAGGTCACCGACCACAAACATCAAACAACGGAAGGCAAATTATGCTATTAAGTATATCAAACTTAACAAATGGCCTAAGAGGCCTGAAGCATAACGATGACGTCCCAGCCCATAGATTCCAGGCTACCGGCCGGGAACCCCAAGCTACTCATCGATGTCGATGTAGTACCAAACTGATCTTCAGGGAACACTTACTATGCCAAAAGTATCAACAAAGCAAGGGTGAGTACAGGGTGTACTCCGCAAGACTTATGGCTGGTGGAGTTGTTTTGCATAAAGCCATCTTTGTTTATAAAACAAGAGAGAGAAGAAGCTCGTCTAATCATAATATTTTAAAGGGGATAAGAGAGCGACATCTCCAAAGTATTGATCATCATCTTTTGATATCCACCAAATCATCATTATCTGAACTAGGATCACCCCCTCGTACCCATGAGGAAGCATCCTTAAGCACACGTTGATCTGCCAAGTTTTACGATTAGGTTCATGTTCTCTATGATCTTGAGTCCGGTCGCCAGTCGTTCATAACCTGAACACGGCTTTTCGAAAATATTATTACCCTGCAGGGGTGTAAAACTTTACCCACACGTACTAACCTTCTCTTAATGCCACATGATTAGCCCTGTTCCTTGCAAGGCCGACAGAGGATGGTTAGACACGACCTTTACCTTGCTTTCGCCGAGACCATGAGTCACGCAATAAGTATGGTTCTGCCGTAACGGGTCAAATCCCGAAGCCGGTACTTAAAGATGTGAGGCAAGGTTGGTTTACCAGGGGCGCTATCTACCCCAAGCAACCCGGTCCACGCTTCCCTACCTGTTATGAATGCACCTCCTTCACCTCCTCTTTCGAAAACGTTTTCAATGCGTATGTTGAATGGAACGCCCGAACTATGTGACTCATGGAATCTACTAGTAAAGTTAGTTGCTCATGAGGTTGTCCAGGACCCGTGTGGTTGTACACTCGTCTTGGTTCCAAATGCAAGAACTCAGGTCCTAGTGGTGGCGAGCATGGGACTAGAAAAACCACATCCCACCGTGGCCTCCCATACAAGCCTTAGCATGTTTAACTCATATCACTGATCTCATCTCATCATGTTCTCCTGTCATACTAGATTCTCTGCATCTGATACATCATCTGGATGAACCAGCACTGATAGCTATGCATGGCTAAGCAGAACACACATATAAGCTCTAGCAGTGCACACAAGCCAAACCTAGTTATGCTAGGAGCAGTGGATCAGCTAATATAAGCTCAAAGGGAGTAATGAAATAGATATGATACTTTATCTATCGATAAAAGACCACAATAGAATCGTATGCATCATGGCAGGAATTGAAATGCTTTCGACATCATAGGATTATATCATGGTGGGGCTATGCTTGCCTTTGCCAGTTGATAGCAGATAAGCAGATCTTCGGGAGCCTTGTACTTGACTTGGTTACAGTTGGTCAAGTATTGTTCGTCCATCTTCGATCTTCGATGGTGTTGTCCTCGGGCTTTGATCTCGATCTCGATCTCGTATTCTACCGGGAAGAACCAAATACCGAAAATAAAGGGGAACAATCAAAACATGGCATCGAAGCAATGCTCAAGCAAAGATGATGATATGACAAGTTAAATTGTATTGAATTGAAACCCTAAAGAATTCTCGACAACTTAATCGAGGTTCCGAGGATCGCAAACCCTAACTCGGGAAAACTCCGGAATCACCTGTGAGGGGTTACTATGTTCTTCTAATTATACTTGTCATGTAAGTTGCCTAACAATGCATGATTATAGCTTAAATAGGTAGAACTCATTTTTCTGAACATTTTGGTATATTATTTGTATTTTTATGAATTACAGATTAAAAGTTATTGAATTTACAATATTATACCAATTTCAGAAATTATTAAACCATTTAAAATTGAATTACTGCGTCAGCTGGCATCAGCACACGTCTTAATTCGTTTTACACAGAGGGCTGGGCTACCCATAGTCACTGACTGATGGGGACCTGGCGAGGTCGGCAGGCCACGCTGGCGGGCCTTGGTCAGCGCCCACGTCAGTGACACCTGGACGCCACGGTGGCGCCACGTCGGCTCACCGGAAACCACGTCAGACACGGCGGGGGATGGCGGCTGAGGGCGAGTGGGGACATGTGCATGCATGCGTTAGAGAGGGAAGGCTGAGGCGAGCCAGAAAATGGAGGCGCCGCCCTATTGAGGTCACCGGAGCTTCGGCTCCGACGAGCTCCGACGGCGGCCCGCACAGGTGCTCATGGCGGAGACGGTAGAGAGGAGGAGGGAGGGATTGGAGGGGTATGCGAGGATAGTGAGCTCACCCTGATTCGATTGGCGTGGTCGGGGAGGTCGCTGGAGCTCTGCATCGACAGCGGGCGGTGGTTTCCGGAGTCGGGGACGAGGAGTTGATTCGGGCGACTGAGACCTTCCCGGATTGATTCCTTTGAAGAGAAGAGGCAGGGGAGCATGGTGGCTTCGGTGGCATGCTCGAACGAGCACAGGGAGGTGCGGTACGATGGCGACCGGCGGAACCTGGGTGCTAGGGTTCGGGTCTTCGCGAGAGAGATGAGAGAGAGGTCCCTGGGGAGAGGATAAGAAGATAGGGTAGAGGCAGGGCTTCGTGGCATTCTTATCTTCCCTCTAGAGCTCGACGGACGGTGGTGCGTAGGCGGCGTGGATCAACGGCGCTGGAGGCGACTGAGAGAAGCTTGCGAGGGGGAGGAATACGACGAAGGGGATGAGTGAAATGGTACGGGCCTCTGATGGGCTGCTGTTGGGCCGCTGGATGCCGCGCTAGGTAGCAGAGAGAAGAGGGGAAAACTGGGTTCGGCCCAGCTAGGGGTTAGCACCAGGTTTTTATTTTGCAAAACCTTTTCTTTTATGTTTTGTTATTTCTATTTGTATTTTCAATTTGTAAACTGTTTTGGGTATTTCAAATGTACCAGAAGCTTTTATAAAACCAGTAAAATATTTTGGGGACCTCTTAGTCCATTTGGGCTCCATAATTTTTGTGATTTCAAAAATATTCAAAACCATTTGAATGGATCTCAAAGAGAGGGGAGAATTAGGATTTTAGGGTTTTAGTTGGATTTTATTTATTGCAAATTTTAAGACATGATGATCATGATGCACAAGCAAACCTTAAATAATGATTAACTAAGACTAGGGTGTTATAGCTCTATCCCCCTTACGAGAATCTCGACCCGAGATTCCAAAGGTAGGAAAAGAGACAGAGAGATAAAGAAACAGGGCCACTCTAAAGATAAGAGGGAAATACACTAAACAACAGACCGAGTATCTCATGGTCAACTCATGGATGGAGTGTTTAGTAACAAATCTGAGATGACGTCATGAAACACTACAAGGTAACGGAGGAAACAAAAGGAGAAGGTTTCAAGTTGTTAGATAGATGGTCTTCAAAAGGATTGAGATCATAGAGCTTCAGAAGAGTTTGAGCTTCTGAAGAGGAAGGTTACAACAGAAAGAACATGACCACAGACTTCGAGAGGGAACCTCTACTAAACGGCTTAAGTAGAGATTTCAGGTTCAGAGATATGGATCAACAAAACCAAGCTGTTGAACTAATTTTGAAACAGAAGGGTCACTCTTTCATTCAACAGAAGGCCAAGACGGAAAGGTGTTTTGGTGGAGAGGACTCACAAGAGTCACAAAGAACCTGTACCAAGAAAAACTTATGATTACCAAAATCATAGTCATTCTTAAAACATGGTTGAGAAACGAAGGAACTCTTTATTCATCCAGGTTTACCAAAATCTTTGCCAAATATTATGGTATCACTTTACACCATTAAGATGAGTAGTTAAGAAGATTCCTGATGACATGAGAAAAAAGAAACTTCATTCTCATACTTCAATTACTTGGCACAACAAATGCTTGCCAACACAAAAGGGTCTGGAGGATCGACCGAGAGACATTTAGCAACACTACTTTAAATGTTCTCCTCGATGTTCAATACACGAGACATCAAGTAAAGGTCGGACTTCAGACACAAAGGAAACCATAAGCACAACTCCTATAATAACTTATAGAAGAAGTCTCATGAAGAGTGGTTGTTATTGCTGACTTCAAGTAAATATGGCAAAAGGTCTTTCCGGCTAAGTGTGTCAACCATTACATCATTTTTGCTAGATTTACAAAGAGACCTATGTCAAAACCTTGAGGAACACCAACCATCATTGCTGCTTGAGATTTAGCTTTGGTTAGGTGAGATGATATTTCAGACTCAGCATGTCCGAATAGAAAGTTTGCAACATTTACCGCAAAGGTAACGTCACTAGATTCTCAAGACAGGGACTACAATGTCAAGCTCCAAAAGACTGAGCTAGATTGCGAGACCCATGTATTTAGCAATTTGTCGGAATACAACTGCACACACTTAAGGTACTGACAATCAAACACACATGTGTCCTTAGGGAAAGAAATATAACTCTTCTCGAATTCACGGCGACATCTTTCAACAATTGCACGTGAACCAGAGAAGGTTACTTCTAACATCCAGAACGCATACTTTGAAATGACCCGAAGATGGTTCTCGAAAGTTTCCAACATTAATGTCAATTGTTCCATATGAATCTTGTCTAGCATGGAGAAGATAATAATGTCATTGATGGGTTCAAGAAAAAACTTATCGAGACACTCCAAGAAGATGGACTCATATGTTGTGTGAACAAGACAAAAATACTGGTCAGACCAAAGGACATGAAGATGTATCCCAGTGAAACATCACAAGAAGATACATTATCAAGATAGTCCTTGGAACTGAGTTTGATTTGACGATAACCCAAATCAAATCAAAGATAGGGGAAGATAACATGTCCACGAAGGAAATATTATCTTTCTTCAACACGAACAAAAATAAACATCCCTTTTATAAAGAACGTAGTCGGATATAACTTTTGTCTTACAACTCTCCAAGTTGTTGTTTAAGCTCAACCAACTAGTTCAAGGGTATCCGATACAGATCCTTGGAGAAAAGAGTAGTTCAGAGAACTTGCTTGCTCAAGAACTTGACATCACGATCATGTGGCAACATGGCGATACTTCTAGAAAGACGTCCAAAATATCACGAACCACCGATATGTCACTTAGTTCGAGAGAAAACTTGCTTGGTAATGCAATAAGACATAGTCTTAGAGCTTCGACACAAGCCTAACTCTTTGACCGAGGGGAGTGTACCAGAATAGCGGACTTGGTAACACAATCATCCTTTGCTTAGTGACGGGGTTAAACGATCACGCTAAGAATGACACAAATGTCCTTAGAGTTCAAAACAATAATAATTGCTAAGAATCTCAGATGGCCACATTGTTACGCACATGCATCACTCACGAGCGCAAAAGCTCGAGGGAGGGTGGGTAAATATGTGTAGGAGCATCACTTCATTAAGGGGTCATGAAACTCGGCACGACCTCTTAGTATAAAAGAGTGTGATACTTTAAGGTAGAACAGATGGAAGACAATCAATGCCTCTTGATCTGCGGATTACAACACTTTGACCTGGTCCTAGAAATGACGAGTTACTGGAGTTTGTTTCTCCTAGACATTCCAAAATGGTTTGTCTTGACCGACCACAAGAGTATCTTACATCGGAAGACATTAATGCACATTTACTACTTGGCTACAAACTGGTAGACAAAGGTCGGAAAACAACAAGGGGAAAGGAACATGCTCAGGATAGAATCCCGAGATGTGGATGCATAAGTCAACAATCTTCCGAAAACCAATGCAGAGAAGGGAAAGGTGTGGCAGAGTCATGAATATAGATGTGAGACTCTCGAGGAGTACTCTTTTCGTGATCTATTTTGTTCCATTAAAGAACATCTGCCATAGCATGTGGTAGGGGAAGTCCTTTATCGTCACAATTCAATCGCGACAATAAACACAAGCTTGGAGGCTAGAATTGTAATACCAGCCATCCTGCGGTAATGTGTGAACATTAACAACAGGGGTCAAAGGGATGGATCTTGGGTTAAAGGTCAGCTTCATGTACAAGATTCACTACACCAGAATCCAGCACAATCATGGATCTTAGGTTCAAGTCCAAGGGTTAAAACCTGAGAAAGAAGTAACTAATACTTGAGTGATACTACGTACACTACAAGATAATAATCATGAGGTAGCTTACAAGAGAAGAGACAACTTATGAATTACCCAAATAAAAAGGAGGCACACGAGGCGAAAGGAAACCTCGAAGCCTAGAACAGAACACTACAGATCCAACAATATAATATTGTGGTTCCAAAAGACAGAGATATCATGATGGAAAGGAATCTCTCATAAGAAGAAGAGTAAAGGGAACAAGGAATTCACAACACACGCAACTCTAAAGAACTCAACACTAGGTCAACTGGTTGAGAAACGACGTGCCCAGAAGGCACCTAAACTTTGAAAGACTAGAAGAGATATCAAAACTTTTCCAAATCAACACAAGATAAGATGACCCAGAGTTAGAGCGAATCTGGATAAGGAGTAAAAGAAGCATACTAGAGTTTTTGCAAATACTTTTCATCTTTAAAATAGTTTTCTCAAACACTAGACTCAACATCGACCAATAGCAAGGTTTTCCTACGGTTGGTACTGCTCTGATACCAAGAACTGTGAAACCCCCGGGATCAGGGCTAAACAAATCCCAGACTTCCGTCTGACATAAGCTTAACCTTGAGCTCGAGAATATCCAGTGAAGAATCGGTAACACGGCAGTGACCCTACGACACAAAATTTATTACAGCAAACTCATAACTAAGCAAAGAACCAAATTATTACAAGCAGAGGTCACCGACCACAAACATCAAACAACGGAAGGAAAATTATGCTATTAAGTATAGCAAACTTAACAAATGGCCTAAGAGGCCTAAAGCATAACGATGACGTCCCAGCCCATAGATTCCAGGCTGCCGGCCGGGAACCCCAAGCTACTCGTCGATGTCGATGTAGTACCAAACTGATCTTGAGGGAACACTTACTATGCCAAAAGTATCAACAAAGCAAGGGTGAGTACAGGGTGTACTCCGCAAGACTTATGGCTGGTGGAGTTGTTTTGCATAAAGCCATCTTTGTTTATAAAACAAGAGAGAGAAGAAGCTCGTCTAATCAGAATATTTTAAAAGGGGATAAGAGAGCGACATGTCCAAAGTATTGATCATCATATTTTGATATCCACCAAATCTTCATCATATGAACTAGGATCACCCCTCGTACCCATGAGGAAGCATCCTTAAGCACATGTTGATCTGCCAAGTTTTACGATTAGGTTCATGTTCTCTATGATCTTGAGTCCGGTCGCCAAGTCGTTCATAACTGTGAACATGGCTTTTCAAAAATATTATTACCCTACAGGGGTGTACAACTTTACCCACACGTACTAACCTTCTCTTAATGCCACATTATTAGCCCTCTTCCTTGGAAGGCCGACAGAGGGTGGTTAGACACGACCTTTACCTTGCTTTCGCCGAGACCATGAGTCACGCAATAAGTATGGTTCCGCCGTAACGGTTCAAATCCCGAAGCCGGTACTTAAAGATGTGAGGCGAGGTTGGTTTACCAGGGACTCTATCTACCCCAAGCAACCCGGTCCATGCTTCCCTACTTGTTATGAATGCACCTCCTTCACCACCTCTTTCGAAAAAGTTTTCAATGCATATGTCGAATGGAACGCCTGAACTATGTGACTCATGGAATCTACTAGGAAAGTTAGTTTCTCATGAGGTTGTCCAGGCCCCGTGTGGTTGTACGCTCGTCTTGGTTCCAAAGGCAAAAACTCAGGTCCTAGTGGTGGCGAGCATGGGACTAGAAAAAACACATCCCACCGTGGTCTCCCATACAAGCCTTAGCATGTTTAACTCATATCACTGATCTCATCTCATCATGTTCTCCTGTCATACTAGATTCTCTGCATCTGATACATCATTTGGATGAACTAGCACTGATAGCTATGCATGGCTAAGCAGAACACATATATAAGCTCTAGCAGTGCACACAAGCCAAACCTAGTTATGCTAGGAGCAGTGGATCAGCTAATATAAGCTCAAAGGGAGTAATGCAATAGATATGATACTTTATCTATCGATAAAAGACCACAATATAATCGTATGCATCATGGCAGGAATTGAAATGCTTTCAAATTCATAGGATTATATCATGGTGGGGCTATGCTTGCCTTTGCCAGTTGATAGCAGATAAGAAGATCTTCGGGAGCCTTGTACTTGACTTGGTTACAGTTGGTCAAGTATTGTTCGTCGATCTTCGATGGTGTTGTCCTCGGTCTTTGATCTCGATCTTGATCTCGTATTCTACCGGGAAGAACCAAATACCGGAAAGAAAGGGAAACAATCAACACATGGCATCGATGCAATGCTCAAGCAAAGATGATGATATGACAAGTTAAATTGTATTGAATTGAAACCCTAAATCATTCTCGACAACTTAATCGAGGTTCCGAGGAGCGCAAACCCTAACTCGGGAAAACTCCGGAATCACCTGTGAGGGGTTACTATGTTCTTCTAATTATACTTGTCATGTAAGTTGCCTAACAATGTATGATTATAGCTTAAATAGGTAGAACTCATTTTTCTGAACATTTTGGTATATTATTTGTATTTTTCTGAATTGAAGATTAAAAGTTATTGAATTTACAATATTATGCCAATTTCAGAAATTATTAAACCATTTAAAATTGAATTATTGCGTCAGCTGACATCAGCACACGTCTTAATTCGTTTTACACAGAGGGCTGGGCTACCCACAGTCACTGACTGATGGGGCCCTAGCGAGGTCAGCAGGCCACGCTGACGGGCCTTGGTCAGCGCCCACGTCAGCGAAACTTGGACGCCACGGTGGCGCCACGTCGGCTCACCGGAAACCACGTCAGACACGGCGGGGGAAGGCGGCAGAGGGCGAGCGGGGACGTGTGCATGCGTGCGTTAGAGAGGGAAGGCCGAGGCAAGCCAGAAAATGGAGGCGCTGCCCTATTGGGGTCACCGGAGCTTGTGGCGGAGACGGTAGCCCGCACAGGTGCTCGTGGCGGAGACGGTAGAGAGGAGGAGGGAGGGATTGGAGGGGTCTGCGAGGACAGTGAGCTCACCCTGATTCGATTGGCATGGTCGGGGAGGTCGCTGGAGCTCTGCATCGACAGAGGGCGGTGGTTGCCGGAGTCGGGGACGAGGAGTTGATTCGGGCGACTGAGACCTTCCCGGATCGATTCCTTTGACGATAAGAGGCAGGGGAGCACGGTGGCTTCGGTGGCATGCTCGAACAAGCACAGGGAGGTGCGGTACGACAGCGACCGGTGGAACCTGGGTGCTAGGGCTCGGGTCCGCGCGAGAGAGATGAGAGAGAGGTCCTTGGGGAGAGGATAAGAAGATAGGGTAGATGCGGGGCTTCATGGCGTTCTTATCTTCCCTCCAGAGCTCGACGGACGGCGGTGCGTAGGCAGCACGGATCAACGACGCCGGCAGCGACAAGAGAAGCTTGCGAGGGGGAGGAAGACGACGAAGGGGATGAGTGAAACGGTACGGGCCTCTGATGGGCTGCTATGGGCCGCTGGATGCCGTGCTAGGTAGCAGAGAGAAGAGGGGAAAACTGGGTTCGGCCCAGCTAGGGGTTAGCACCAGGTTTTTATTTTGCAAAACCTTTTCTTTTATGTTTTGTTATTTCTATTTGTATTTTCATTTGTAAACTATTTTGGGTATTTCAAATGTACCAGAAGCTTTTATAAAACTTGTAAAATATTTTGGGGCCCTTTTAGTCCATCTGGGCTCCATAATTTTTGTGATTTCAAAAATATTCAAAACCATTTGAATGGATCTCAAAGAGAGGGGAGAATTAGGGTTTTAGGGTTTTAGTTGGATTTTATTTATTGCAAATTTTAAGACATGATGATCATGATGCACAAGCAAACCCTAAATAATGATTAACTAAGACTGGGGTGTTACAACTAGCACCAACAACAATGATTTCCAAATGGTACTACCAAATAATCATGGTGTTACAGAGAGCAATTTTCTAGTGCTGGTTCTGATGATCCTGCTGCCCATCTGTAACATCCCAGCATTTAGGAACTAACGAAGGGTAGATTTAGGAATTTGGAATGTTGCATGCATTCATTTGTGAAAATGTGGGTAAAATTTTCGCCAAATAAAAACCTTAAGTGATCAATGTTTCTTTCATACTTTGAGATTAGGTTTAGTCTTAAAGGATGATTGTTATAAACTTTGATATGATCTTTGAGGAATTTTGTGTTTGAAAAGTAAATTTGTATTTTAAACTTGAGTGTTTAAATTATAAATCAAATGAATTAGGAATAAGATTTGAATCTTGATTTAATTAAGAGTTAACTATTCTGACTCAACCATTATCTAAAGAAAACAATTATGAATATGAAAACTTATTTCATATTATCAATATATAAATAAGTTACAAAAATTGTAACTTATTGAAATCATCCACACACTCCACCAAAGTAAATAAATAAGAATAAGAATATTCTTTATTGATAATAATGTAATCTTTATTACAAAAGAATAAAATGAAGATTACAAAATAATATAATGAAAATTACAAAAATATAAAGAAGATTACATTGAATTATTCTATAAAACTAAAACTAATCTAAAATCTTCATCTTTATATCTGTACCTGCAAAACAAACTGAAGCTAAAAAGAAAAGTTAGAGTTAGTATTATTTTCTCTCAGACATGTCAATGAAGTGCACTAGACAAATTCATCATTGAGAAATTTATTGAAAGGGCAAGTTTCACCAAATATGAAAGAATATATCTTTCATAAATTTCAAGCAGAAGTTAAATGACAGCTAAGAGGGGCAAATTTCACCAGCCAGGTGAAAGTAACCAGATAATAGTAAGTTTCAAAATTCTGAACATATCCACAAGTGCACAGCAAGCACACAGGCATGACACACACCAACATGCATGTGGTGTGCTGTCAGCCTCACAACACAGCCCCAAACTCAAAAAACCACAAGCACAGTCGTGGAGAGGCACTAGTGCATCTCTCCACTGCTTGCACACAAGAACAACCAGCCTAAACAACAGCTTACCAAGCACAATAGCCAAACTAAACCACCAAGGATCAACCAAACATCACCATGATGGTGACATAAGGAGGGGGAAGGATCAGGTGAATAGCAAGACCAAGTCCAGGATCTAGGAGGAGCAGGCTAGCTCAAGGACAAATCCAGGATCTAGGAGGAGCAGTCTAGCTCAAGATCAAGCACAAAAGCTCAGCAAAACAAGATCATCATCACCACCTTACTCCACAAACATCAGATTCTGTGGTGAGTTTCATAAAACCTTCACATGATCTAATCATATCATCTAGAGAGAAGCATGTGTTGTTTTATAAAACAAACCCTCAGAAAGCACCCAAGTGGGATGAATCCATCATAGGGATTTTAAACTCTAAAAGCAAACAACAAAGTACCAGGATCCAGCCAGAGCTCAGAGCAACATCATTGCTCTGGTTGTTAAGCTATATATTACAGTTCAAGCATAAATATAGCCATGATCTAATTTATAGGCACATCCCTAAAGGAAGGGTAGCACCTTAGAAACAAATCTTTGGGATCCATAGAATGATCCAGCCTACTATCATTTTTCTCAAGCCTTGATTCAAGAACAATAGCTGGTACCACTACCAGGACTATCTATATGAATCAACTAGATAAGGTCTGAATCCCTAAGCCTCAAACCAACATCATTGGTCTTAGGGAATTCAGAAGAGAACATTTCCATTTATCTTTCAAAGCCAAGTTTGTCTAAAGCATAAACCAACCCAATCAATGGATTAAAATCAAACTTGTGTACCATACCATGATGGTGTCACAAGAACAATTTTATATGAATCAGGATAGACATTTGATCATCACAAATTCAGATAATCAACTTACTAATCATTTTCCTGTTAACATAGGAATCATAACTAGGATATTCCTATGTTAAACTTCACTGTTTGAGATCATGATGATCTCAAACCACACACTAGTTCTAAGCCAACAGCACTAGGACAGTGATTTCATCAGATCATAACCATAATCATAAACCCAGGAATGATAGTGAAAACTTATCAAGTCACTGACTTAATCAAGCATGGTTCCCAAGCAACTATACCATCTGAATCAGATGCAATCCAAGCATAAAATCATCTAATAAGCCACCAGAAACATTATAGATCATCTTAAGCAACAAGCCTCAGGCCAATAACCACTTAGCATGTTTACAAATCATCCAAACATGATCCAATTCATCCAGTACATGATCAATCACATGATAGGAACCCTAAATGGATAAATCATCCTAATCAGAATCAGACAGTAATCAGAGGGGTCATTGCCAACATCCAGCATGGGATGAGCAAGGACAGGAGCACAAGGGGAGAGAAACAGAACTCACCATAGGTCCTCGCTGGAGATTAGAAGAGGAAGCAGAGGGGCCGACGTCCATGGCGGCACGTGGAGCACCCTAGAGGGGCGCTGCAACCCATACGGCGCCACGGCAGAGACCAAGAACACACATAGAGGCGAGGAGCATCACCACGATGCGCGACGATGGTGGCAACACCTGGATCCACGCCAACCCCAAACCCTAGGGTTCGGGACGACATCGATCCTTCGCAGGAGAGCCCCAGGCTCGAATCCAGTTGGATAGAAATGACAAGCATCGTCGACAACCCCCTGTTACACCACGACGGCGACCAGAATGGCCTACGGCGACGGGAATCGCAGGTGGCGGCATCGCCGGCCACGGGGTCAGGATTAGAGGAGGAGAGGATGAGCTCGAGGGTGAGAGAGGCAGTGAGGAATGGGGTGAGTTGGGCCAGACCCTTCGGGGTAGTTCTTTTGTCTAAGACTAATGGGCCACTAGGGCCCAATAAGCTTAAACCAGCCCAGAATTCCTTTCAGGCCTGTTTAAATAAAAAGGAAAAGACCAAAATACCCCTGGAATTAATTAAATTCTAGAAAAAATAATAAAAGTCCAAAAATTATAAATAAAATATTTTTGGATTCACAATAATCCACACTATCTAAATAAAATAAGATATAAAATTTTAGACATTTAAATTTTTATAAGAATTTTGTAGTTTATATATTACTTATGGAATTTTACAAAATTATTGAAAGTTGATAAAAATAAATAAAAATCACTTTCATTATATATCAAAATTGAAGTATTTTTAAAAAATACTAAATAAATATTTTATGACAACTTTTAATATAGTATTAAATCAATAAAAGTAAAATAAAAGGGGAATAAAATAAAATAAATCAATATATGTTATAAATATTGAAAAGTAATATTTATAAATGCTTTATTATTATTAAAAATAAACTTATATAATAATAGGGTAACTGCATATCAAATTAAATAATGCATTACATTACATGCATAATCATTTTGCTTCTTTAAATATTGTCCTTACCCGACAATAATGATGTTTTTGTAGACATAGAAGCTCAAGGTCCAGTGCAAGCATCAGACTTCACTACCTTGCCATCACAAGGCAAGTTCATCACTTGCTCATGTCCTTTGAAGAGTCTTAATCAAAGTATTTGCCAATGGTGTGTTATCATTTATGCTAAGAAAGAAAGAAAATATTATTTTCACAAAAAAGGAAATTATAGATATCATCCTAAGTGGTGATATAATGGAGCAATAGAACTTAGAGTTCTAATTGCAACAATGATGATAAAGTAGGGACTTAATAACCCCTGACATCAGTGATTCTAGCGCCGTATATTACGCGTTAGCCATGAGATTTGGAATGGGACAGAGAAGTCAGCTGTATCTTCTTCCTCTCACATGAAGTCGGATGTGCAGGTTGTGGCTGTTATCCTCTTAGCGTGCATATTAATTGGTAATTCGTAGAGGATATGCAGCATATGGGTGGGAACCCTCATCGTCCCACGATAGTTCTGGCATATAACGGTTTGTACAAACCATTGCCGTAATTCATTATGTGGGCATTCTGTACACCAAGGAGGCATGCGAGGTCGCGAAGGGGGCAGTGATTGGCTTGGACCAACTACTGGGCCCCACATCATGGAATTGTGGACGGGAAAGTACACCCGGTTGTGCAACAAGGAGTTGATCTCTCATGGGTAAAGTAACGTACCTCTGCAGAGTGTAAGAACTGTAACTTGTTACTCCCTGTTCCGGGAAGGAGCTACGAACGCGACAAGAAAGGAACTCCATGAAAGTTCTGGTCAACCTGTGAAGGCTGATTGTCATAGTTTTTCAGAATAAAATCAATCTTTGAAGAAAGATTTACAAAAATTGCATAGTGCCAAGGATTTATAATCCGAGGTGGTAGTTAGGGCATCAAACTTCCCACCTTGCATATAATGAACTTGTTGGGTAACGCTGTTACTCATTCTTTCCTTTGATCCCTTTCTTATACTCTGAGTATCCCGAATACGTGCCAATGTATGCAGCCGAATGCCAAGATGATGTGTTCTACGAGGAACCCGATCTGTCTGGAGGTGTTGAAGGAGTGGATTACGAAGTGCGCTATGGTGTCAATGATAACGAGTCCAACTAAGTATCCCTAGTTAGTAGTAACCAACGGAGCCGAGAAGCATGAACTCTGTAGAATAAGCTGTTGAGATCAACTCCTAGTCGGAGTTGTTACTTTTAAATTCTGCAGAAACACTTTATATTTTGGTTTGTAAGTTGAATATTTTGGAAGTCTTGAACTTCCGGTATTGTAATAATAATAATGTGTGTACTTTTGTAATATGGACCCGCAATGTTTCTATTGTACCACTCTGAGGGATGTGATATTTACGGAACGGTGTTTCTATGGATGTCATGTCAACGACTATAGTGTACTACACATGCAGTGGTATGCTGGGTCACCGCAGTTGGTATCAGAGCAAATTGCTTTGACCTTAGGTTGGAAACCTAGTAAAGGGTATTACCTGTAGAAAATTTTAGCAACGATAAAGAATTCTCTAAAAGTAATATAATGGGTATTCAAATGTGAATATTCCGTTATATATTTTAGTGCGATAATTCTTTGTTATGATGCAATATATTATTGGATACTAATCAAAATTATTTTTCTGACATACAGAGATATGGCACCAAAGTTTCCAAAACAGACTTTGGTAAGGAAAGAGGAGACTCTTGATGATTATCAAGGATCATTCATAGACCAACTTTGTCAACTTTTAAAGCTCTTTAGTTGTCCAACTAGAATTCCAGTGAACACTATCACTTACCTTGATGGCCGGATGTTATCTATCGTGTGAGTATCCAACTTCCAGAGAAGCTTGGATTATATCATGATCTACCTATAGGAGAAGGTAGGAGTCATTTAGCAGCATATCATGTTGTTGTTGTGGAGGCGATAGCTAATATCCGGGAGCAGAAAACCAAGGAGCTGGAAGGTAGCACATTCTCTGTGATACCTCATGATATAGACTCGGAGCCTATACCGAATCATCTTACTTTGGTTAAGAAGCATCCTAAGTTAGCTTCAAAGTTTATGGATAGATATCGAACACTCGCTGCATCTTTTTATAAGACACATCAAGTGATTGTTGAAGATAAAAATGACATGTTAGAGGATTTAACTGATCTGAAAAGGAGGAAGCAGTTAGCATTCCAGTTAGAGAAGGAAGCAAGTAGTAGTGCAACACCTATCTTTAAGGATATACCTATAGATCCTGAATCTTTTATACCATATCCTTATTCACCAAGACCTGAACCTTTAAATGATCCTACTATGGATATGAGGTATGCAGTACCGCATGGCTCAGAGGATGATTCTGATTCAGAACTTCCTATTGAGAATTAGGATGGTTGGAGAATGAGATCATATGATGGATCTCATGAATATCAGATGTCCACAGATGGTTCTGACAGAAATGTTGGTCAATCTAGCTGGATGGGGGCGAGGATGAACCCTAATAACAGTAGTAGAAATACCATGTCAATAGATGATTAGGATGAAGAAGAAGATCATGAGGAGAGAGTGTTTGAATCATCAATATCTTCTCAAAACCCAGGGAATATACATTATCCAGTGTTTAATTATCTTGCCCAAGAGAGCACCTGGGAAGCAGCAGGATCTGTGTATCCTGTTGACAACTCAAGGAATGAAGCTCAGAAGATGCAGGCTGGAGATAATGTTGAATATGTTTCTGAAGACTTTTCAACTGAGATGGAGGGAGTCAATGCGCTCAGGTTGAGTAATGACTCAAGTCCTGACACTTTAGATATAGAGTATGTTCCTTCTGGAAGGCCATATGTTCCACAAACTGTGCGACGAACAACACGTCATCACGGTTGGACATCAGGCATGTACGATGAGCGTAGTTACTACTAGAAGAAGGCAATTAGTTAGTAGTATCAAGTACCGTGTTTTGTACCCCAAGTAATAAGGTAGTTTTGTGATTATACCTATATGGTATATGTTGTATTGACTTTGTATCATTATGATATTATGTAAAATATGTGAAATGCATATTTGGATATTTTGGATCTTCATTGTGTGAATATTTCTATGCGTAAAGTCGATCTCAGAACACATGTGCATGATGTAATTATGAGTATTCGCTTTATGTTGCAGGACTAGAGGGTCATGGATACGGGTGTAGGAATGGAAATTGAGCAGCAGCGGATGGAGCAAGAGGCCAAGGAAAAGGCCGATGCAGATGCAGCAAACCAGGAAGCATTACCACCACCACCAATGAGGCCGTTAATGGAGCAGAATTTTATGCAATGCATGCAAATGATGCAAGAGACCCAGAACAGTTCATGGAAGAGCTGCTGGGACGAGCAAATCATAGGGCACCTGAAGGTGGAGGAGTGAGTCTATCTGATTTCCAGAATGCAAGACCGTTACCTTTTGCATCAGCTCCTGAACCAATGGATGCAGAGGACTGGCTAGCAGATACTGAAAGGAAGCTGAAAACTATAGGTTGCAATGATGAGGAAAAATTGAGGTATGCAACTCATCTTTTGACTGGACCTGCAGCATCATGGTGGGAGAATCAGTTAGCCATGCAACAACGAGGAAGGGAGTTTACCTGGGAAGAGTTCAAGCAGAGATTCCGTGAATATCATGTTCCAGAAAGTGTTATGGAGTTGAAGCGGAGAGAATTTGAGGAGCTTCAGCAAGGATATACGAGTGTCATGAAGTACATCCGGGAGTTTAGTCAACTATCTCGTTATGCTGAGGAGGATGTCAACACTAAAGAGAAGCGGAAGAAGCGTTTCCTGCATGGATTAAATCCATTTGTGAAGATGCAGCTAAGGTTAGCCAATAAGCAAACTTATCAGCAGTTGTTGGATGCAGCCATTACTTTTGAAGATGACTACAAGAATGTCCAAGAGGACCGGAGGAAGAGAGCCAAGAAGGAAACCAAGAGAATTCAGGCAAGCAAACCTAAACCTAACCTGGAGTTCAAACCTCGGAATAGGAATTATGGTAACAATAACAATAACAATAACAAGGGTAGTGGTGGAAATCAATCCAATCCGAGAAGGAATGTTATTTGTAACAATTGTGGAATTCCAGGGCATTTCAGAGGGAATGCAAAAAGCCTGTAGTGATTTGTTATGGTTGTGGTTAGAAGGGGCATATCAAGCCCGATTGTCCGAGCAAACCACCTGGAGGTTGGCCTACCAAGGGAGGAGGACAAGCCAGTGGAGGAAATGGACAACCCAATAAAGGAGGAAATAATGGCAAGAACAACAATGGAAAGAGGAACCGACCTACCGGGAAACTGAATTGTGCAACCCTCGAGGAGGTGGATAATTCGGAGCATGCAGTGATAGGTACGCTCAATATCCTTACCAATCCCGGCAAAGTTCTATTTGATACTGGTGCAACTACTTCATTCATTTTTGAAGAATTTTGTGATAAGTTCAGGATTAGAAGGGCAACGTTAGAAAGTCCTATGACCGTAGTTACGGCAGGAGGGAATGTGATTGTACGCCACATAAAATAAGATCAGGTTATCTTGATCTGTGGTTGTACATATTTCGCAGATATTTATGTGATTCCTTTGAAGGGAATTGCAGTAGTGCTGGGAATGGATTGGATGATGGAACACGGAGCTCAGATAAATTGTAAGGAGAAAACTGTCTCAATCAAAACTCCAAGTGGAGCAAGGATAGTTTACCAAGAAGATAAGCACAGTCATATCATGGTGGATCTGCAGTTGAACTCAATGAAAGAGGTCAAATTGGAAGAGATTCCTATAGTTAATGAATTCCACGATGTTTTTCCAGCAGAGCTACCGGGAATGCCACCAGACCGGGAGATAAAGTTCACCATTGACAATTCCTGGTACAACACCAATAGCTCAAGCACCATATAAGATGGGACCCAAAGAGTTGAAAGAACTCAAAGAGCAAATTGATGAGTTAGCTAGAAAAGTATTTATTCAGGAAAGTGTATCTCCATGGGGAACACCAGTAATTTTGTGGATAAGAGAGATGGTGGAAGAAGAATGTGTGGTGATTATAGAAATCTGAACAATGTTACTATCAAGAATAAGTATCCTTTACCAAGAATTCAAGATTTGTTTGATCAAGTGAAAGGAGCTAGAGTAATTTCAAAGATCGATTTAAGATCTGGATACCATCAAATAAAAATCAAACCGGAAGATGTTCCAAAAACAGCATTTGTCTCAAGATATGGACACCATGAGTATTTGGTAGTACCATTTGGTTTAACCAATGCACCGGCAATATTCATGAATTTAATGAACAAGATCTTCATGCCATATTTGGAAAAGTTCGTCATAGTCTTTATTGATGATATTCTGATATACTCTAAGGATAAGGAGGAGCATGCTGATCATTTAAGGATAGCACTGCAGACTTTAATAGAACACAAGCTTTATGCTAAGTTCAGTAAGTGTGAATTTTGGCTTGATAAGGTAGAATTCCTCGGTCATGTGATCAGTAAGGATGGAATTGATGTGAATCCATCTAAAGTTCAGTCAGTACTAGAGTGGACTGCACCGATCAATGTGAAGAAAATTCGACGTTTCTTAGGAATGGCTGGTTATTATCGGAGATTCATTGAAGGTTTCTCCAAAATAGCCGTACCAATGACCAAATTATTAAGGAAGAATACACCATTTAAATGGGATGAAAAATGTGAGGCAAGTTTTCAAGAATTAAAGACTAGATTAACCACAGCTCCAATCTTAGCAGTTCCTGAAACAGGAAAGGACTTCACAGTATACTGTGATGCGTCTAAAGAAGGTTTGGGTTGTGTATTAATGCAAGATCGGAAAGTGATTGATTATGGTTCAAGACAACTGAAACCACATGAAGTCAACTATCCAACTCATGATTTAGAGTTAGCAGCAGTAGTTTTTGCGCTGAAAGGATGGAGGCATTTTCTTTATGGAGCCAGATGTGAGTTATACACTGACCATGAAAGTCTCAAATACTTCTTCACTCAAAAGGAATTGAATATGAGACAGAAACGTTGGTTGGAACTAATCAAGGATTATGATTTAACAATCAACTACACCCCAGGGAAAGCAAATGTTGTAGCAGATGCTTTAAGCAAAAAAGGGCTGATATTCAGCCTAGCAATAGGGAGCTACCAAAAGAGTTACAAATGGACTTGGAAAGATTAGAGCTTCAATTCATCAGAACAGAGGTTCTTGGAGGATTAGCTACTATGTAGGTAGTTGTAGAGCAGGACAGTTAAGCAAGAAATTTTTAGACATCAAGCAGAAGATCCTTTTATTGCCGAGGAAATTCGGGGGATATCTCAAGGGCAAAAATCAGTTTTTCGCCTTGGGGATTATGAGTCTTTATGGTTTCAAGACCGTCTATGTGTTCCATATGTGACGAAGATTAGAAATGTCATTCTCAGAGAAGCACATGAAACACCCTATTCTATACATCCAGGGAGTACCAAGATGTATATGGACTTGAAAGAACTATTCTGGTGGAAAAACATGAAAAGAGATATTGCTAAATATGTATCTGAATGCCATACTTGTCAAAGGGTGAAGGATGAACATCAAAGTCCAACAGGACCATTACAACCCTTGGAAATTCCTGAATGGAAGTGGGAAGAAATAGGTATGGACTTCATCACAGGATTACCCATGACACCAAAAAGGAAGGATATGATATGGGTAATTGTGGACAGACTCACTAAGAGTGCACATTTTATTCCGCTGAATCAAAAAGATAATGCCGAGAAGTTAGTTCAAGTATATGTCAAAGAGATAGTAAGTAAGCATGGAGTACCCAAAAAGATCGTAACTGATAGGGGATTAGTGTTCACTTCAGCATTTTGGAAGCAATTGCATGAAGCACTTGGTTCAAAGTTAGATTTCAGCACAACATATCATCCTGAGACAGGAGGTCAAACTGAAAGAACAAATCAAATACTAGAAGACATGTTAAGGGCTTGTGCACTAGATTTTGGAGGAACATGGGAAGATCACCTACCATTGGCAGAATTTTCTTATAAAAATAGCTATCAGAGTAGTCTGAAGGCAGCTCCATACCAAGTTTTGTATGGAAGGAAGTGTAGATCACCAATCTGTTGGTATGAGCCTGGAAGCAGCAAAAAATTTGCGCCAGATTATATCAAAGAAAGACACGATATCATTGATAAGATCAGGGATAGACTGAAAATAGCCCAAAGCAGACATAAAAGTTATGCGGATCAAAGTCGAAGATCATGGCATCCAAAAGTGGGAGATATGGTCTATTTGAAAGTAAGTCCAATGAAAGGGGTGAAAAGATTCGGAGTTAAGGGGAAATTAAGTCCAAGATACATCAAACCATTCAAGATACAGAGTCAAAACAGAACTATAGCTTATGCTTTAGAGTTACCATCAAGATTGGCTCAAGTGCATAATGTTTTCCATGTGTCACAACTTCGTAAATGTTTAAAAGTCCCAGATGATGCAATCACACATCAAGAGATAGAACTACAAGCAGACTTGACCTATATTGAAAAGCCTTGTAAGATTCTAGAAGAAAGCTGGAAAAGATTGAGGAACAGAGCAATCAAATATTGCAAGGTATAGTGGGAACATCACCCTAAAAGGGAAGCCAGGTGGGAGAAAGAAGAGGATTTAAGGAAAGCCTATCCAGAACTATTCAGGTACATCTCCGCAAACTTCGGGAGGAAGTTTAATTTAAGGGGGGAAGTCTGTAACATCCCAGCATTTAGGAACTAACGAAGGGTAGATTTAGGAATTTGGAATGTTGCATGCATTCATTTGTGAAAATGTGGGTAAAATTTTTGCCAAATAAAAACCTTAAGTGATCAATGTTTCTTTCATACTTTGAGATTAGGTTTAGTCTTAAAGGATGATTGTTATAAACTTTGATATGATCTTTGAGGAATTTTGTGTTTGAAAAGTAAATTTGAATTTTAAACTTGAGTGTTTAAATTATAAATCAAATGAATTAGGAATAAGATTTGAATCTTGATTTAATTAAGAGTTAATTATTTTGACTCAAACATTATCTAAAGAAAACAATTATGAATATGAAAACTTATTTCATATTATCAATATATAAATAAGTTACAAAAATTGTAACTTATTGAAATCATCCACACACTCCACCAAAGTAAATAAATAAGAATAAGAATATTCTTTATTGATAATAATGTAATCTTTATTACAAAAGAATAAAATGAAGATTACAAAATAATATAATGAAAATTACAAAAATATAAAGAAGATTACATTGAATTATTCTATAAAACTAAAACTAATCTAAAATCTTCATCTTTATATCTGTACCTGCAAAACAAACTGAAGCTAAAAAGAAAAGTTAGAGTTAGTATTATTTTCTCTCAGACATGTCAATGAAGTGCACTAGACAAATTCATCATTGAGAAATTTATTGAAAGGGCAAGTTTCACCAAATATGAAAGAATATATCTTTCATAAATTTCAAGCAGAAGTTAAATGACAGCTAAGAGGGGCAAATTTCACCAGCCAGGTGAAAGTAACCAGATAATAGTAAGTTTCAAAATTCTGAACATATCCACAAGTGCACAACAAGCACACAGGCATGACACACACCAACATGCATGTGGTGTGCTGTCAGCCTCACAACACAGCCCCAAACTCACAAAACCACAAGCACAGTCGTGGAGAGGCACTAGTGCATCTCTCCACTGCTTGCACACAAGAACAACCAGCCTAAACAACAACTTACCAAGCACAATAGCCAAACTAAACCACCAAGGATCAACCATCACCATGATGGTGACATAAGGAGGGGGAAGGATCAGGTGAATAGCAAGACCAAGTACAGGATCTAGGAGGAGCAGGCTAGCTCAAGGACAAATCCAGGATCTAGGAGGAGCAGTCTAGCTCAAGATCAAGCACAGAAGCTCAGCAAAACAAGATCATCATCACCACCTTACTCCACAAACATCAGATTTTGTGGTGAGTTTCATTAAATCTTCACATGATATAATCATATCATCTAGAGAGAAGCATGTGTTGTTTTATAAAACAAACCCTCAGAAAGCACCCAAGTGGGGTGAATCCATCATAGGGATTTTAAACTCTAAAAGCAAACAGCAAAGTACCAGGATCCAGCCAGAGCTCAGAGCAACATCATTGCTCTGGTTGTTAATCTATATATTATAGTTCAAGCATAAATATAGCTACGATGTAATTTCTAGGCACATCCCTAAAGGAAGGGTAGCACCTTAGAAACAAATCTTTGGGATCCATAGAATGATCAAGCCTACTATCAATTTTCTCAAGCCTTGATTCAAGAACAATAGCTGGTACCACTACCAGGACTATCTATATGAATCAACTAGATAAGGTCTGAATCCCTAAGCCTCAGACCAACATCATTGGTCTTAGGGAATTCAGAAAAGAACATTTCCATTTATCTTTCAAAGCCAAGTTTGTCTGAAGCATAAACCAACCCAATCAATGGATTAGAATCAAACTTGTGTGCCATACCATGATGGTGTCACAAGAACAATTTTATATGAATCAGGATAGACATTTGATCATCACAAATTCAGACAATCAACTTACTAATCATTTTCCTGTTAACACAGGAATCATAACTAGGATATTCCTATGTTAAACTTCACTGTTTGAGATCATGATGATCTCAAAACACACACTAGTTCTAAGACAACAACACTAGGATAGTGATTTCATCAGATCATAACAATAATCATAAACCCAGAAATGATAGTGAAAACTTATCAAGTCACTGACTTAATCAAGCATGGTTCCCAAGCAACTATACCATCTGAATCAGATGCAATCCAAGCATAAAATCATCTAATAAGCCACCAGAAGATTATAGATCATCTCAAGCAACAAGCCTCAGGCCAATAACCACTTAGCATGTTTACAAATCATCCAAACATGATCCAATTCATCCAGTACATGATCAATCACATGATAGGAACCCTAAATGGATAAATCATCCTAATCAGAAACAGACAGTAACCAGAGGGGTCATTGCCAACATCCAGCATGGGATGAGCAAGCACAGAGAGCACTAGGGGAGAGTAACAGAACTCACCATAGGTCCTCGCTGGAGATTAGAAGAGGAAGCAGAGGGGCCGACATCCATGGCGGCACGGGGAGCACCCTAGAGGGGCGCTGCAACCCATACGACGCCAGGACAGTGACCAAGAACACACATAGAGGCGAGGAGCATCACCACGACGCGCGACGGCGGCGGCAGCACCTGGATCCACGCCAACCCCCAAACCCTAGGGTTTGGGACGACATCGATCCATTGCAGGAGAGCCCCAGGCTCGATTCCAGTTGGATAGAAAGGACAAGCATTGTCGACAACCCCCTGTTACACCACGGAGGCGACCAGAACGGCCTACGGCGGCGGGAATCGCCGGTGGCAGCATCGCCGGCCATGGGGTCGGGGTTAGAGGAGGAGAGGATGAGCTCGAGGGAGAGAGAGAGGCAGTGAGGAATGGGCCGAGTTGGGCCAAACCATTCGGGGTAGTTCTTTTGTCTAAGACTAATGGGCCACTAGGGCCAATAAGTTTAAACCAGCCCAGAATTCCTTTCAGGCATGTTTAAATAAAAAGGAAAAGACCAAAATACCCCTGGATTTAATTAAATTCTAGAAAATGAAATAAAAGTCCAAAAATTATAAATAAAATATTTTTGGATTCACAATAATCCACACTATCTAAATAAAATAAGATATAAAATTTCAGACATTTAAAATTTTATAAGAATTTTGTAATTTATATATTACTTATGGAATTTTATAAAATTATTGAAAGTTGATAAAAATAAATAAAAATCATTTTCATTATATATTAAAATTGAAGTATTTTTATAAAATACTAAATAAATATTTTATGACAACTTTTAATGTAGAATTGATAATTCCTAAAAGAATTATTAAATCAATAAAAGTCAAATAAAAGGGGAATAAAATAAAATAAATCAATATATGTTATAAATATTGAAAAGTAATATTTTATAAATGCTTTATTATTATTAAAAAGAATCTTATATAATAATAGGGTAACTGCATATCAAATTAAATAATGCATTACATTACATGCATAATCATTTTGCTTCTTTAAATATTGTCCTTACCGAGGAATAATGATGTTTTTGTAGACATAGAAGCTCAAGGTCCAGTGCAAGTATCAGACTTCACTACCTTGCCATCACAAGGCAAGTTCATCACTTGATCATGTCATTTGAAGAGTCTTAATCAAAGTATTTGCAAATGGTGTGTTATCATTTATGCTAAGAAAGAAAGAAAATAATATTTTCACAAAAAAGGAAATTATAGATATCATCCTAAGTGGTGATATAATGGAGCAATAGAACTTATAGTTCTAATTGCAACAATGATGATCAAGTAGGAACTTAATAACCCCTGACATCAGTGATTCTAGCGTTGTATATTACGCATTAGCCATGAGATTTGGAATGGGACAGAGAAGTCAGCTGTATCTTCTTCCTCTCGCATGAAGCCGGATGTGCAGGTCGTGGCTGTTATCCTCGTAGCGTGCATATTAATTGGTAATTCATAGAGGATATGTAGCATATGGGTGGGAACCCTCATCGTCCCACGATAGTTCTGGCATCTAACGGTTTGTACAAACCATTGCCGTAATTCATTATGTGGGCATGGTGTACACCAAGGAGGCATGCGAGGTCGTGAAGGGGGCAGTGATTGGCTTGGACCAACTACTGGGCCCCACATCATGGAATTGTGGACGGGAAAGTACGCCCGGTTGTGCAACAAGGAGTTGATCTCTCATGGGTAAAGTAACACACCTCTGCAGAGTGTAAGAACTGTAACTTGTTACTCCCTGTTCCGGGAAGGAGCTACGAATGCGGCAGGAAAGGAACTCCATGAAATTTCTGGTCAACCTGTGAAGGCTGATTGTTATAGTTTTTCAGAATAAAATCAATCTTTGAAGAAAGATTTACAAAAGTTGCATAGTGCCAAGGATTTATAATCCGAGGTGGTAGTTAGGATATCAAACTTCCCAGCTTGCATATAATGAACTTGTTGGGTAATGCTGTTACTCATTCTTTCCTTTGATCCCTTTCTTAGACTCTGAGGATCCCGAATACGTGCCAATGTATGCAGCCGAATGCCAAGAAGATGTGTTCTACGAGAAACCCGATCTGTCCGGAGGTGTTGAAGGAGTGGATTACGAAATCCGCTATGGTGTCGATGATAACGAGTCCAGCTAAGTATCCCTAGTTAGTAGTAACCAACGGAGCCGAGCAGCATGAACTCTATAGAATAAGCTGTTGAGCTCAACTCCTAGTCGGAGTTGTTACTTTTAAATTCTGCTGAAACACTTTATATTTTGGTTTGTAAGTTGAATCTTTTGGAAGTCTTGAACTTCTGGTATTGTAATAATAATAATGTGTGTACTTTTGTAATATGAACCCGCAATGTTTCTGTTGTACCACTCTGAGGGATGTGATATTTACGGAACGGTGTTTCTGTGGATGTCATGTCAATGACTATAGTGTACTACACATGCAGTGGTATGCTGGGTCACCACACCATCTTAATATATTTGTTGAACTTTGTGAGATGCAAAAATATAAGGATGTAGATGGAGATATTATTAAGCTCAAGCTTTTTCCTTTCTCCTTGAGGGGAAAAGCTAAAGAATGGTTGCTTTCTTTGCCTAAAAATAGTATTGATTCTCGGACTAAGTGCAAAGATGCTTTTATTGGAAAGTACTATCCTCCTTCTAAGATTATATCTATGAGAAGTGACATTACGAAATTTAAACAGCTTGATAGTGAAGATGTTGCTCCGGCTTGGGAAAGAATGAAATCTTTGGTTAAAAATTGCCCTACTCATTGACTCACTGCTTGGATGATTATCCAGACTTTTTATGCAGTTTTGAACTTCTCCTCAAGAAATCTGATGGATTCAGCTGCTGGAGGTACCTTTATGGGCCTCACTTTGGGTGCGGCAACAAGGCTCCTTGATAATATGATGGTTAACTACTCTGAATGGCATGTTGAGAGAGCTCCACATGGTAAGAAGGTAAATTATGTTGAGGAAACTTCCTCTTTGAGTGAAAAGATTGATGTTATTATGGCTATGCTTGTTAATGGTAAAGCTCCTTTAGATCCTAATAGTGTTCCCTTAGCCTCTTTGGTTGCTCAAGAAGAGCAAGTTGATGTGAACTTCATTAGAAACAACAATTTCAACAACAATTCCTATAGGAACAATTTTGGTGGCAACAATAATTATAGGCCTTATCCTCCTAGTGAGAATGCTTATCATGGTAGATCTGGAATGCCTAGTGAAGAAAGGATTCTAGAAGTAGAGAGATCCACTAAGAATTTTATGAAAATTCAATATGAGCAAAAATAAGATTTTCACTAAAACTGTGGAGGAGCAATCTATTATCTTCAAAAACATTAGTCATCAGCTTGAGAATTTGAATAGAGAAATTCCTCGTTTATAGTCAAAAAATTTGAGTGCTGAGAAAAATATATCCTCTTTGTCTAAAGCTCAGTCCTCTTTGATTAATAAAATGGCGGCTAAACCTAAAGCCATGGAAAATACCTTTGCTACTGCTCATTCCATATAAGTTACTATTGATGAAATTGTTAGGTTGTTAGCTCAACTTCATGCTAAGTGGGAAAGGGAAGCTGAAATTGATAGAAACAATAGTGTGTGCACCATCACCACTAAACCACAAGTAGTTCCAATTCCTCCTCCTACTATACCTATGTTGGAGATATGCCCAAGAGGCAATAATAAAGTGGTTATTATCATATCTTCACACTTATGATAAATGTTTACATACCATGCTATAATTGTATTAACCGGAAACATTAATACTTGTGTGATTTGTAAACTAAAATAAGAGTCCCTAGTAAAGCCTCTTGTTAAACTAGCTTGTTGGTTAATATATGATCATGGTTTCCTGATCATTAACATAGAGATGTTATTAACAACAGGGTCATATCATTAGGAGAATGATGTGATGGACATACTCCTATAGATAAGCGTAGCATAAAGATCAAGTCATTTCAATAGTTCAATTGCTATATGCTTTCTGATACATAGTAACCTAATTCCTTCGACCATGAGATCATGCATATCACCTTTTCCGGATGGATGCTTTGATGTCATCAAACACCACACCGTAACAGGGTGGCTATAAAGGTGGCATTGAGTGTTCAGAAAGTATTAGTTGAAACACATGGATCAAGAGTGGGATTTGTCCATCCATATGACGGATAGATATACTCTGGGCCCTCTCGGTGAAATGTCATCCAAATAGCTTGCAAGCATGTGACTGGCTCACAAGGGATCACATATCACGGGAACGAGAAAAGAGTACTTATCAGTAACGAGGTTGAACTAGGTATGCAGAGATACCGACGATCATAACCTCGGATAAGTAAACTATCGTGAGACAAAGGGAAATTGGTATCGTATGTAAGTGGTTCATTCGATCGCAAAGTAATCGTAGAAATATGTGGGAGCCATATGAATTTCCAGATTCCTCTATTGGTTATTGTTCGGAGAAGTGTCTCGATCATGTCCGCATAATTCACGAACCGTAGGGAGACACACTTAAGGATTCGACGTTGTTTGAGTAGTTATGGTATTATGAGAAAGAGACCGAATGTTGTTCGGAGTCTCGGATGGGATCCGGGATATCACGAGGTGATCCGGAATGGTCCGGAGAATAAGATTCATATAAGGAAAGTCCCATTTCGGAGTTCGGGAATGATTCCGGTGTTTTCATCGGGAATGTTCTAGAAGGTTCCGGAATGTCCGGCACTCCGGGGGGAAGGGGTACATGAATGTGTCATTACATATTGGAATGATTGCATCATGTACTAAGTGTTCTTGCTGTTCCAAATAAAGGATTAAATTGAATCCTAAAACTGAAAAGTCAAATGGCCAGTTTGAAAGTCAAACGGCTAAAACAGGAAACTGTGGGAAACAAGCAAGAGGAGGTTGAAACCGACTTGGGGGAGGAGTCCCTCCTCTCCAAGCTGGTGCACCACCTAGGCCGAGTTGGGGAGGGACTCCCCTCCCTCCCCTTGGCCGCCGGCCCTCTCCACCCATAAAAGGAGGGGCAGGGCCTCCTCCTCTAGACACACAAGTTCCTATCCTCTAAATCTAAACCCTAGCCACAGCCTCCGGTTTAGAGCCGTTTTGGTTTAGAGCTTCTAATTGCCGTAGCCTTCGGTTTAGAGCCTTCTAATTGGTGTGTCTAAACCCTAGACCACTAATAGCTCTCTCATACTCCACCATACTCGCTCCGGCTTAAGGCGAAGCCCTGCGAGATCTCCCCTCTATTTCCGGTACCACGCCGTTGTGCTGCCGGAATCGCGAGGAGAGTGCTACAACCTCCGCTGCCTGCTGGAACAAGGGAGAGGAAGGTCTTCGTCGAGTACCGAACGTGTGACCGACTGCGGGAGCGCTGCAGGAACGCAGCGCCGGAAGGATCGTCTACGCGATCTTGAGATCGGAAAGAGTACGACTACATCACCCACGAGAATCTGCTCTCGTTAACCGCTTTGGAATCTTCGAGGGTAAGTTATTCCATCGACTCGTTGCTACAATCTAGTAGATAGATCTTGGCTTGTTTGTTTGTATGCGATAGAAAATTTTTGTTTTCCATGCTACGAACCCCTACAGTGGTATCAGAGCCGTGTCTATATGTAGATCTGTTGCACGAGTAGAACACAATGGTCATTGTGGGCGTTGATGCTTTTATTGTTGATTGCTTCTTGTGTACTTTGCATCTTGCGGTATGTTGGGATGAAGCGGCCCGGGCTAACCTTACATGACATCGTTCATGAGACTTTCTCCACGCTTGACATGCAACTTGTATTGCATAAGTGGCTTTGCGGGTGCCTGTTTCTCCTAGCATAGTTAAGATCCAATTTACAACGGGTGATTAACAATACTAGTATCAATGTTGTGGTTCTTGTTCGTAAGTTAGAACGACACTTATTGAAAGCCCCAAACCACGTAAAATATGCAAAGAAAGTAGAGGCGTCTAACTTTGTTTTGCAGGGGTGTGCAGTGATGTGATATGGCCATGATTGTGATTATATATGATGTATGCAATGTTCCTTATTGTAAGTCGGCAACCGGCAGGAGCCATATGGTTGTCTTTAATTTCTGTTAAGACCCGCGTGTCTATTCAAAGTAGTTGTAATAGTTGAAGCCGGTGGACGACAACCATGGAGAAGCATCATTGACCTTGATGCAATGTCGGTGATGATGGAGATCATGTTCGTGCTAGAAGATGGAGATCGGAAGCACAAAGAAGAAAGGCCATATCATATCACATATTATGAATTGCATGTGATGTTAATCCTTTATGCATCTTGTATTGCTTAGTAGACGACGGTAGCATTATAAGATGATCCCTCATGCACATGAATTTCAAGTCATAAAGTGTTCACCCTTAGTTAGCACCGTTGCTAAAGCTTGTTGTTTCGAAGCACCACCTGATGATCGGGTGTGTTAGATTCCGCAAGTGTATACAACGTGGGCAAGCCAGATTTGCTCATGCGGAAGCTAAGGTTTGATCTTGACGAGCCTAGCATGTACAGACATGGCCTCAGGAACACGGATTACCGAAAGGTAGAGCATGAGTCATATAGTAGATATGATGAACATGTTGATTGTTCGCCATTGAAGCTATATCAACTCTCGTGATGATCGGTTTTTATATGGTGGATTTGGTTCGTGTGATCACTAAAACAATGAGAGGGATATTGTTTTGAGTGGGAGTTCACCTAGATTAATTTAATTATTAATTAGAACTCAATTTATCATAAACTAAATCAAAGTGAATTTCCATAGTTGTTGTAGTCATTGGCATCCGTTTACCACCTTGCGCTTAGTTATAATTGAGATGATAGAACTATAGAATTCTGGTTAGTTACTTTACGAACTGGTATCGTATTGTTTTGAAGTGTTAATCTAAAGTTTAAAAGTCCTATTGCAAACTTTCAGTAAGTTCCGGTTACTCCATGAAGTTTAATAATTAGTATTAAATCAAGAGTAACAATTCCAAGTGTTAGTATATAAGTATCATGTTTGTCTCCATGATTCTTGATATTCAAAGGATTCTCTTAATATCAAGGTTATCTAGGATCTGAAAGAGTTGTTTCAGAAACCATGATGTGTGGAAGATATTGTGATATCTGAAACGAAGTATTGGTTACAACATGATAGAGTATAATATGGCAAAAGTCATGTTCTCATATTTGATGAGAATTTGCAAAAAGTTGGAGACACTTGTTGTCCTAATCCTCCAAAAGGTTTTGGATAGCAACATTATACTCATAATTCATCGTTGTAAGCTAAAAGTAGCTTGATCATGGACGATTCCATGATAAGGGTGAATATTTGATGTAGGTAAAATGTTTACTACACCAAGAGATTACTAAATAAAGGAATTTGAAAGAACACCAAACATTTGATGATGGTGATCTACTTCAAAGTGCAAGTCCAAAGACATTGGTATTTAACTATACATGTTTTGGACTATGTGTCATATGTATGACTCCACTATTGATATTGATAGATTCTTTCAAACAGAAAAGGAAATATTGAAAGAAAATCTCATAAGTATATGGCAGAAAAGAAAAGACTAGAATTGTTCAGTTTAAGTATATAGATGATATACAAGTTATGGCTATATTCTTTGCTTATTAAACAATGTGGTTCTCAAGTATTTGATACTGAATTTGTTGGTGTGAATCGTCATACGAAACAACACAATTCATGAACTACAATGGCCTAAGTAACTAGCAAAAGAATATGTGATGATGTTCATTGAGAACAAATAAAGGGTTATTGTGTTGCTCGTTAAACATCAAAGATTGCCTTCAAGATTTGTTTTATCAGGTATTATGAGAACAAAAGGGTTGTTCAAATAATTTCCGTAATTCATAAAAAATGGATGATTCGCAAATCTCGTTGGAGAAATCACATCCATAAAACTAGTGCTAAAAATGTCGAAAGACAAATTGATTGAAAGATCACTTAGGAAGTGACATCGCTGTTTAAATTATAATGGAAAGAAAACATGAAGAAACTCCATGTGGATGGAATTTTGGAGTCTTCTGATTTTTGATCAAATGACGCTTGTGAAACTTTCCTAGAGATAATTAAAACTTCGTTCATAGGACAAAAGGGAACGAATGACTAGCTTATTGGAACTTGTACATATTGTTGTACGAAATCCATTATGTGTAGTCAAAAGCGATGGATTTCAACTTCATATGCCTTCTCCGAAAATTTGAGTGAATATATGAATATTTACTTAATAAGGATAAAGTATGAAACACTTGAAAAGTTCAAAGACTTTCAAGATGAAGTGCAAAATCATTGTAACAAGAATATGAATAGTTTATGATAAGATCATAAAGGAAGATATTTAAGTTACAAGTTTAGCATAATACCTAAGATTTAAGGAATCGTTCCGTGGATTTGCATTTCCGAAACACCATAAGAGTATGGAACGTTCGAGATATGTAATTAAACCTTGTTTGACATGGTTAGATCAAAGGTATAATTAATAAAACTGCCATTATATTTTAAAGATTAAAAGCTTTAGAGATTACCGTTTTTCCACTGAAAAGATGTAGGGGTCCCAACCTTTAATAAGTTAGGTTCCTCCTGTGTTTACAATGCTAGTCCCTGGATCAATAGCTAGCATCCACAGTTAAGATGTAATATCAAGATACAAAGGTCATAATATAAATTTATAACCAGGAATAATATAAGTTTATTACATCAAACATAGCTCATTTGGCTATTACAATACATTGCAGCGGAATAATTATAGTCATGGGTCCTTCATCTTCAAAGTGCCACAGGCAGATGTTGGTTGTAGACTTTGTAGTCCTAGTCAATCAAACAATCTTCATTTAAAAACAATCAACCTGCAACATTACAAGTTACAGCCACAAGGGTCAATACATTTTGAATTGTATTGGCAAGCTTCACTTCTATGTATAATATGAGTGGATCCAATCATTATATGCATATTTGGCTAAGTAGAGTTTAAGGCTTATTTGCATAAAGCAATATTTTATCCTATCTTTTCAAAAGGGTTTTAAAGTATTTTGTCCAATTTCTTTTCCAAGTTCCTTGAACTCCTTGGTAGAAACTCAAGTGTTCAAATCCTTGTCAAAATCTCTTGAGCACCTTGGTAACCCCAAGTGCAGCAAGTTTTATCAAAACTCATGAGTTCCTTGGTAAAGCCCCAAGTACATCATGCTCTTGAGCACCTTGGTAACTCCAAGTGCAACAAGCTTTACAAAATCTCTTTGAATTCCTTGGTAGACACACAAGGGCATCAAGTTTTTATATTAGAAGTTGGAATGTCGAGATCTCCCATAGTTCAAACTTTAGTTGCTCAGTATTGTCCATAACCGGGGACACGGCTAAGTACTTAGATTTTATTTACTTCTGCAGAAGGAGTACACTTTACCCACATGACACAATCCCATCTTGTTGCCACCAGTGGCCTACTGGATTAGTGCTCACCAAGATGGAGTACTGGCAGATTGAGAATGTGACGAAGTCTTTCCATAAGGTCCTCCCATACATCATTGCTAGCTTTGTCTTCAGCCCCCATGAAGCATTCCAGATCCCCATGTCCAGTAACTAAAGACAATGCATGGGTCTTCCTAATGTAATTGACTAAGCCAGAGCCATAATAGCATGTGGTTGTACACGAAAGCCACAATTGGAGAAGCATGTTTGATCTCTAAGTTTCCTAGGTGGTTTTCTTTTGGAGCACAACACAAAGTGATTGCCATAGACATGGTCTCCTTTTGTTGCCATCTTCTCCAAAATTCAAAGTATCCTCCACCTAGGTGGTTCATTGAGTCCTTGTTTTATTATGTAAAACACAAGTCCTTTTCTCAACCTTTGTAAAATCACAACATGTATCTCTTTTCAAAACATAGCATGGCTAAGCATGTACAACTTCAATATTTTCACTAAGGTGTGTATAGGGAATCCTATTAGGATTTAGCATAGCATAAGTATAAAAATATCTTGTCATGCATGATTTCAAAATCCACTAAGTATAATGAAAGTAGTAGGACTTTTGTATGATAGTGTCACTTGCCTTTTTGTTTTAGGGAATGATAGTCACTTCTTGATCTTGCTAGTCTCACACTTTGCTAATTTCACTACAATCAAACAAGCATAGTATCAAGTAGCATTCCAACATTCAAACAATAATTTCACATACACAAAGCAATGGTTCCTAAGTCTTGTAAAAGAGGGTTCTATTGTAAAGTTGGTCTCTACTAGGTTTATAAACTTTGTAAGGTCCACATTGGTCTTTTACCAAAATGGCAAAGTCATTTGCAATTGGGTTTTATCCTAAGACTGTTTTAAAATTCATTCATCATTTTATGTGGTGAAAATTATTCTTATCCAAGCAAACTTTAGGTTTTTGCACCAAGTAAGTTGCTCTTGGCAAGGCTTGGTGTTTTTGGGTCGGTAAGTTTGGTCCAAAACATTTTTCCCAAAGTTTTCCTTGCACAAACTTTTCCATAATAAAATCAATGAGTTTTATTTGGCTAGAAAATGACTAAGTTAACTAATTCAACTTAAATTTCTCAAAAATCATTTTTTTAACACTATGGGTTGGTTCCTAGGGTCAGTATGGTCACATAATTCCATTTTGCAAAGGTTTCAATCCAAAATCAATTTTAAACAATTTTTATACTCTAAACAAGTACACAAATGTTTCTGCAATTTCAATCAAGCTAACAGATACTATTTTCAAAACTAAGGCCATGGTTAGCTAGGGCTTGTTCTCCTGAATCCAACGACATAAAATTTGTAAAATTTGGACGTGTGGATCCAAAGATATAAGGGTTTGAAGTTTGCAAAAGTTTCTGTTTTTCAAATCTATTTTAAATCCAATAGGTGACACGCGGCGTGTTTTAACTGGACGATACCGGTTCGGGTGGATCGTGCGACGCTGGCCGTTGGATCTAATTATCACTACACGGCTCAGATCATTCGATACCCCTTCGCTCACTTTCTTTCCTAGCCGCTGGATCAAGATCGGACGGTGCTCAGGAGGTTGACCAATAGCTGGCGGCGCCGGCGGCGACGACTGGCGGTGCACGCTCTGTCCGAGGTGGTCTGGCCGTTCTAGGAAGCGAGAGAAGAGGAGGAGAGGCTCACCGTGATCGCAGGGTCGTGGTGATGCTCGACGTGCTGTTGGCTTGACAAGGGGCGCTCGAGTACTGCGGTAATTGCTTGCCGGAGTGGAGGTCGGCGTCGGGTGGTTCTGGCCGCGGTCGAGGGCGAAGCTGTGGATCATCCCGAAGCAAAACAACGATGCGGTTAGATGCAGAAAGGTGTGGCGAGTGCGGGAGTGTGAACGAGGAGGCGCGGGGCGCTCAGATACTACCTGTGGGCTTCGCCGGAGATGAAGCAGACGGCGGTGGCGGTAGGAGTCGTCGCTGTAGATCGCCCTAAGGAAAAACAGGAGCACATTTAGATGCGCAAGAGCAAGGCGATGCTGGGTGCGTGATCGAGAGGGGTCGGGGCGGTCTGGTTCACCTGAGAGTCGTTGCCGGAGTAGAAACGGATGGCGACGCTGTCGGAGCTTGTCGAAGCCGATGCTCCGGGGCACCCGCGGTTGAAGGAAGGGCACGGGGAGAAGCGTCTGGAAGTGGGGAAGCTGCTAGCGTGCTCGGAAAGGTGGAAGGCGGTCTGTACTGGCCTGAATTGGCCGGTGACGGCGGTCGGAATAGAGGAGCTCGAGGAGGGAATTGAGGTGGTCTAAGGCGTGCGAGCGCGAGGTGTCAGAGGGTAATTATAGAGGAGGCTTGGGCGTTTCAACCTGCGTGATCAAAGCTGGTAACGGTGGTCGAGTTAAAGCGAATTAAGGCCGCGAATTCATCGGCAGGAGCGGTGTCGAAGGAGGGAGAAGAGGTCATGCGGGTGGGAAGAAGAACAGTGACAAGTGGGGTCGGTCAGTCAGTGGGAAAGAAGCGAGGGGGAGGTCCACTTGTCAGGGGCTTTGCGGGTTGTTTCAGCGGTGAGGAAAACGGTTCGGGGAGAGAGTAGATGGGCTAGGTGGGCTGCTGCTGGGCTGTTGGGTTGGGTCGATTCCTTCTTATTTTTTTTATTTTGTGTTCTTTTCCTTTTCTATTTTATTTTCTGTTTTGAATTTCCAATCAAACAAACATCAACCAAACCAATTCAAACAACACTCAAATTTTGTAATATTGAAATTAATTCTGTTTAGTAATATGGTCAAAAGCCCAAAATAAAATAATAATAACTTTATTAATCCATTCTTTAATTAAATAAAATGGAGTTTTATTTATTTATCATGGTTTGATTTATTTAATAATAATTCTCATTTGAAATCACTTTCAAATCTAAAACAGCAGGTTTATTTGAAAATAAAGAATATTGAAAAGATTTGTTTTAAACAAATAACCTCTTATTTTAGGGTCCATTAGTAACTAAATAAAATGGGCCTTAGTTATTAAATCAAATAGAGTTTGATTCTATTAATAAAATCTTTATTTGAAACCAAAACCAAATCTGTAGGTTTTATTTGGAAATATTAAATACTTGGAAACTTGTTTTAAACAAAATAACATTTTATTTTAGAGTCCATTATTAAATAGTCTTTCTTTATTAAACCAACTAGGGTTTGCTTTATTTAGAACATTTATTTTAAAATCTAAAATAAAGCCAGAACACTTTATTTAAGAAAATAAATTACCTAGAAAGCTTATTTAAAATAATTTAACAAGCTTTGATGTTTTTAAAATAGTAAAACCTTTTATTAAATAAAGTTGGATATTAAATTACTTATTATTTTATTTATACAATCCTTTATTATTTTTAATTAAACCTTTGCTATTTTATTTAAAATCAAATGTTTCAATTCAAAAGCTTGGCCAAGGTTTAATTGGTTTTATAAAATAATCTTTATTTATAAATCCATCTTTTCTTTTGAATACCAAATCTTTTATTAAGAGATCCAAAATAGTATTTTAAATATTTTTATTTTCCTTTAATAAAAGTTTATCTTTTTAAATCTCTTTAGGATTTATTTGTTTCAAATTGGTTTGAGGTTCCATTTGAATTCAAAAAAATTTCTTCTGGCTCTGAAAATCAAACAAGGTTTTTATTTTATTCATTTATTTTCACATTACAAGATTTGGAAAATCTTGGGATGTGACAGGCTACCACCCTTAAAAATAAATATCGTCCCGAGATTTGGGAAGGTTAGGGTTTCAAGCAAGTTCAAACAACTAGGGTACTACCACCCTTAAAAATTTTCAAACAAAAATTACATATTGGCCTTCTTGGGTCCTGGAAAACTTCTCTAAGCAACTTTTGCTTTATTTCTACACTTGACTCATGGGCCAAGGTTGAGTTTCTCCATAGGCTTGTTCAACTTGTTTTTCATCCTTTCTGGACAGTTGCTTGCATAGTGTCCTGGATTCTTGCAGTTGAAACAATTAATGTCCTTAAGTTCTTTGCGTTGCTCTTGTGGGCAAGTTGCTACATAGTGGCCTGGTTCTTTGCAGTTGTTGCACCACACTTGGTCAATCTCTTTATTCTTCTTGTTCTCTGGGCATCCACTGGAGCAGTGTCCCATTTCTTTACATTTACGACATTGCACAAGGCTCATGTCTTGCTTGGGCTTCTTGATTTTCTTTGATCCTTTGAATTGGGTGGTCTTATTTGGATGTAGAAGTGGTCCTTTTCCTTTGGTAGACTTGGATCCTTCTTGTTTCCTTTGTTCCACCATGGCATAGATGGGACATTTATTAGGGATATGATCACTTCCTTCACAAAGGTAGCAAGTAGCTTGAGAGGTAGGACATTGTCCAACAGGATGATCTTCTTCACAATTGGGGCATTGTCCTTCATGCTCCTTGGAAGTATGATCCTTGTCTCCACAAATAATGCAAGCTGGGGCTCCATCTAGAACAATATTCTTTTCATCCTTGTTATCATAAACTCTCTTTGGATAGTTTTCTTCCATGCTAATCATTTGATTAGTCACCTTAAGCATCAGTTGAGACTGCTCTTCCAAAAACCTTTGCAGTGCTGGATCCTTATCACTATTGTTGACTAGGAACTGAGCTGTCAGTTGGTTCAACTGGTGTTGGGTTGCTATGAGCTCTTTCATGCTATCAGCTTGGTTGGTGTTGGTGTCATCAACCTTGGAGTCCTTTGGAGTAGTCATCTGTTTGGGTTTGAAGGGAGTTTTTAGAATAAGCAGGATACTTCTGAAGAATTATTTCTAATCACACACATCACAAATCACACAAACAATGTGCATGCAATCATAAACAAACATTTCACTCAAACAAGGTTCAAGCACATACTTAGGCAACAAAATATTTTTGTTACACCACATAAGTTGGTGGTTTGTCTTAACTAAATTATGGTGGTCCATCTATATGGTTCACTTGTGATCTTTCCTTCCTTCATGATTCTTCTTTCTTGAGACCATGGTTTCCTTGAGGAAAACTCTTGGTCACAATACTTCAAAGTTGTTGATGGCTTCTTCTTATTTTGCATTCCCTCAGTCTCTAAATCTTAAGCAAGATTTCCTTATTTCACTTGTGGTCCTTAGTAGTTTCCAAGTTGGAAGTCCTTGATGAATATGCTGAAGATGTTGAAGTCATTAGAGTTGAAGATGTTGAAGTCATTAGAGTTGAAGAGGTTGAAGAAGTCCTTTGCATATGATGAAGTCTTTGGTCTTGGGGTAGGTTTTTCCATCAAGTTGAAGTAGAAGAGATGTGGAGTTGAAACCAAAATGGTTGAGGAAAGAGTATACAAGTTTGTTTTGTAAATAAGTTTTGGAACAAAATACAACTCCTATTTTTCTAAGGGGTTTTTGTCCAATCCTAGGGTTTACAAATCCTACAGGCAACACAATGCTCTGATACCATCTGTAGGAGGTCCCAACCTAATAAGTTAGGTTCCTCCTGTGTTTACAATGCTAGTCCCTGGATCAATAGCTAGCATCCACAGTTAAGATGTAATATCAAGATACAAAGGTCATAATATAAATTTATAACCAGGAATAATATAAGTTTATTACATCAAACATAGCTCATTTGGCTATTACAATACATTGCAGCGGAATAATTATAGTCATGGGTCCTTCATCTTCAAAGTGCCACAGGCAGATGTTGGTTGTAGACTTTGTAGTCCTAGTCAATCAAACAATCTTCATTTAAAAACAATCAACCTGCAACATTACAAGTTACAGCCACAAGGGTCAATACATTTTGAATTGTATTGGCAAGCTTCACTTCTATGTATAATATGAGTGGATCCTATCATTATATGCATATTTGGCTAAGTAGAGTTTAAGGCTTAATTGCATAAAGCAATATTTTATCCTATCTTTTCAAAAGGGTTTTAAAGTCTTTTGTCAAATTTCTTTTCCAAGTTCCTTGAACTCCTTGGTAGAAACTCAAGTGTTCAAATCCTTGTCAAAATCTCTTGAGCACCTTGGTAACCCCAAGTGCAGCAAGTTTTATCAAAACTCATGAGTTCCTTGGTAAAGCCCCAAGTACATCATGCTCTTGAGCACCTTGGTAACTCCAAGTGCAACAAGCTTTACAAAATCTCTTTGAATTCCTTGGTAGACACACAAGGGCATCAAGTTTTTATATTAGAAGTTGGAATGTCGAGATCTCCCATAGTTCAAACTTTAGTTGCTCAGTATTGTCCATAACCGGGGACACGGCTAAGTACTTAGATTTTATTTACTTCTGCAGAAGGAGTACACTTTACCCACATGACACAATCCCATCTTGTTGCCACCAGTGGCCTACTGGATTAGTGCTCACCAAGATGGAGTACTGGCAGATTGAGAATGTGACGAAGTCTTTCCATAAGGTCCTCCCATACATCATTGCTAGCTTTGTCTTCAGCCCCCATGAAGCATTCCAGATCCCCATGTCCAGTAACTAAAGACAATGCATGGGTCTTCCTAATGTAATTGACTAAGCCAGAGCCATAATAGCATGTGGTTGTACACGAAAGCCACAATTGGAGAAGCATGTTTGATCTCTAAGTTTCCTAGGTGGTTTTCTTTTGGAGCACAACACAAAGTGATTGCCATAGACATGGTCTCCTTTTGTTGCCATCTTCTCCAAAATTCAAAGTATCCTCCACCTAGGTGGTTCATTGAGTCCTTGTTTTATTATGTAAAACACAAGTCCTTTTCTCAACCTTTGTAAAATCACAACATGTATCTCTTTTCAAAACATAGCATGGCTAAGCATGTACAACTTCAATATTTTCACTAAGGTGTGTATAGGGAATCCTATTAGGATTTAGCATAGCATAAGTATAAAAATATCTTGTCATGCATGATTTCAAAATCCACTAAGTATAATGAAAGTAGTAGGACTTTTGTATGATAGTGTCACTTGCCTTTTTGTTTTAGGGAATGATAGTCACTTCTTGATCTTGCTAGTCTCACACTTTGCTAATTTCACTACAATCAAACAAGCATAGTATCAAGTAGCATTCCAACATTCAAACAATAATTTCACATACACAAAGCAATGGTTCCTAAGTCTTGTAAAAGAGGGTTCTATTGTAAAGTTGGTCTCTACTAGGTTTATAAACTTTGTAAGGTCCACATTGGTCTTTTACCAAAATGGCAAAGTCATTTGCAATTGGGTTTTATCCTAAGACTGTTTTAAAATTCATTCATCATTTTATGTGGTGAAAATTATTCTTATCCAAGCAAACTTTAGGTTTTTGCACCAAGTAAGTTGCTCTTGGCAAGGCTTGGTGTTTTTGGGTCGGTAAGTTTGGTCCAAAACATTTTTCCCAAAGTTTTCCTTGCACAAACTTTTCCATAATAAAATCAATGAGTTTTATTTGGCTAGAAAATGACTAAGTTAACTAATTCAACTTAAATTTCTCAAAAATCATTTTTTTAACACTATGGGTTGGTTCCTAGGGTCAGTATGGTCACATAATTCCATTTTGCAAAGGTTTCAATCCCAAAATCAATTTTAAACAATTTTTATACTCTAAACAAGTACACAAATGTTTCTGCAATTTCAATCAAGCTAACAGATAGTATTTTCAAAACTAAGGCCATGGTTAGCTAGGGCTTGTTCTCCTGAATCCAACGACATAAAATTTGTAAAATTTGGACGTGTGGATCCAAAGATATAAGGGTTTGAAGTTTGCAAAAGTTTCTGTTTTTCAAATCTGTTTTAAATCCAATAGGTGACACGCGGCGTGTTTTAACTGGACGATACCGGTTCGGGTGGATCGTGCGACGCTGGCCGTTGGATCTAATTATCACTGCATGGCTCAGATCATTCGATACCCCTTCGCTCACTTTCTTTCCTAGCCGCTGGATCAAGATCGGACGGTGCTCAGGAGGTTGACCAATAGCTGGCGGCGCCGGCGGCGACGACTGGCGGTGCACGCTCTGTCCGAGGTGGTCTGGCCGTTCTAGGAAGCGAGAGAAGAGGAGGAGAGGCTCACCGTGATCGCAGGGTCGTGGTGATGCTCGACGTGCTGTTGGCTTGACAAGGGGCGCTCGAGTACTGCGGTAATTGCTCGCCGGAGTGGAGGTCGGCGTCGGGTGGTTCTGGCCGCGGTCGAGGGCGACGCTGTGGATCATCCCGAAGCAAAACAACGATGCGGTTAGATGCAAAAAGGTGTGGCGAGTGCGGGAGTGTGAACGAGGAGGCGCGGGGCGCTCAGATACTACCTGTGGGCTTCGCCGGAGATGAAGCAGACGACGGTGGCGGTAGGAGTCGTCGCTGTAGATCGCCCTAAGGAAAAACAGGAGCACATTTAGATGCGCAAGAGCAAGGCGATGATGGGTGCGTGATCGAGAGGGGTCGGGGCGGTCTGGTTCACCTGAGAGTCGTTGCCGGAGTAGAAACGGATGGCGACGCTGTCGGAGCTTGTCGAAGCCGATGCTCCGGGGCACCCGCGGTTGAAGGAAGGGCACGGGGAGAAGCGTCTGGAAGTGGGGAAGCTGCTAGCGTGCTCAGAAAGGTGGAAGGCGGTCTGTACTGGCCTGAATTGGCCGGTGACGGCGGTCGGAACAGAGGAGCTCGAGGAGGGAATTGAGGTGGTCTAAGGCGTGCGAGCGCGAGGTGTCAGAGGGGAATTATAGAGGAGGCTTGGGCGTTTCAACCTGCGTGATCAAAGCTGGTAACGGTGGTCGAGTTAAAGCGAATTAAGGCCGCGAATTCATCGGCAGGAGCGGTGTCGAAGGAGGGAGAAGAGGTCATGCGGGTGGGAAGAAGAACAGTGACAAGTGGGGTCGGTCAGTCAGTGGGAAAGAAGCGAGGGGGAGGTCCACTTGTCAGGGGCTTTGCGGGTTGTTTCAGCGGTGAGGAAAACGGTTCGGGGAGAGAGTAGATGGGCTAGGTGGGCTGCTGCTGGGCTGTTGGGTTGGGTCGATTCCTTCTTATTTTTTTTATTTTGTGTTCTTTTCCTTTTCTATTTTATTTTCTGTTTTGAATTTCCAATCAAACAAACATCAACCAAACCAATTCAAACAACACTCAAATTTTGTAATATTGAAATTAATTCTGTTTAGTAATATGGTCAAAAGCCCAAAATAAAATAATAATAACTTTATTAATCCATTCTTTAATTAAATAAAATGGAGTTTTATTTATTTATCATGGTTTGATTTATTTAATAATAATTCTCATTTGAAATCACTTTCAAATCTAAAACAGCAGGTTTATTTGAAAATAAAGAATATTGAAAAGATTTGTTTTAAACAAATAACCTCTTATTTTAGGGTCCATTAGTAACTAAATAAAATGGGCCTTAGTTATTAAATCAAATAGAGTTTGATTCTATTAATAAAATCTTTATTTGAAACCAAAACCAAATCTGTAGGTTTTATTTGGAATTATTAAATACTTGGAAACTTGTTTTAAACAAAATAACATTTTATTTTAGAGTCCATTATTAAATAGTCTTTCTTTATTAAACAAACTAGGGTTTGCTTTATTTAGAACATTTATTTTAAAATCTAAAATAAAGCCAGAACACTTTATTTAAGAAAATAAATTACCTAGAAAGCTTATTTAAAATAATTTAACAGGCTTTGATGTTTTTAAAATAGTAAAACCTTTTATTAAATAAAGTTGGATATTAAATTCCTTATTATTTTATTTATACAATCCTTTATTATTTTTAATTAAACCTTTGCTATTTTATTTAAAATCAAATGTTTCAATTCAAAAGCTTGGCCAAGGTTTAATTGGTTTTATAAAATAATCTTTATTTATAAATCCATCTTTTCTTTTGAATACCAAATCTTTTATTAAGAGATCCAAAATAGTATTTTAAATATTTTTATTTTCCTTTAATAAAAGTTTATCTTTTTAAATCTCTTTAGGATTTATTTGTTTCAAATTGGTTTGAGGTTCCATTTGAATTCAAAAAAAATTCTTCTGGCTCTGAAAATCAAACATGGTTTTTATTTTATTCATTTATTTTCACATTACAAGATTTGGAAAATCTTGGGATGTGACAAAAGAGCTCCATCATAATCCGTTGAAATGACACCATATAAAGTTATGGTTTGGGATAAAACCCAAGTTGTCCTTTCTTAAACATTGGTATGCTATGCATAAGAAAGATGTTTGCAACCAAAGTCGGATGAACCTGTCTTTGTATGTTATTTCGAATAACTGTTAAGTACTCCTCCATAACATCGGGGACAAAAGTGTTTTGTCACTTAAAACGTCAAGTTTCTTTGAGAAGGAATTTTTCGTGAAAAGTTAAGTGGGAGGACAATAGAACTTTGATAAGGTTAAAAGAACCTTAGCTATATGTGCAGAGTTGCGCAGCGCCGAAAAGTGTTCCGGAGTTAGCAAACAATGCTCATGGCTCGCGTACTTCAAAGGTTGTGGTCACGAAGATCTAAGTTCCTATTGAAACAAGTAGGTCGGATGAACAATCAAATACCAAGATTTGAGAGTTAAATCATTATTTAACAGTAATGATCCGACTACATGCAAAGAAGCGATGATGAGCCCTGACTCCGTCAAATGGCTTGAAGCCATAAAATCCGTGATAGTTTCATACACGAGAAATCAAGTTTTGAACTTGAAGGACCCTCGAGAAAGGTGTAAGACCTTACAGTTGTGTTTGGATCTATAAAGAAATAGACATGGATGTTTCACATCTATGAAATAGTCGACATATTGGGAAAGAGTTCACAACAAAGTTCAAAGGTTGACTATGACAAGACCTGATCTTTCATAGTGATATTTAGTCTAGACGGATTAATGTAGCAACCACTACATATAATTTTGTTATATGGTAGTTGAATAAACAAAACAAGTTCTTCTAATAGAATCGTTACCTAGGACATGTGCATAACACGGTCCATAGGGTTTTGTTAATTCAAAGGATGCTAAAAGCATATGCAAACTTCAATGGTTAAAGTGAGCATCGCGGAGTTGGAATCTTCACTGTGATGAAACTGTTAAAGGAGTTTAAAAGTTCATTAGAGACGATGAAGATGCTTGCATTTGCAAGAAATTAAGTGGGAGCGCTAAGACATGTTTCTAATACATTATGTGGAAGACATATTGTTGATTGGAAATAATGTATCTTTTATTAACACATATTAAGAATTTCATCCCGATGAAAGACTTAGGCAAAACCCAAATATTTGGCATCAATAGACGCTAATATGGTTGTGCCAGAAGTACATAGACAAGATATTGAATGAGTTCAACATAGAAACTACAAGAGAGGTTCTTGTCGCACAGAAAGGATTGAATGAGTTCAATGTTGATGATATATTCAAGTGTATTGACATTTGGTAAAGTGAAACAAATAATCAAGTATAGATTAATACTTGATGTATGAAATCACAAAGAGTATTTATATCAATCATACTGTGATATGTACAAATCCAGATATGTCCTATGCTCTAAATGTTGTGAGCATATACCAGAATGATTCGTAAGATGATCATTGGACGATAGTAAGGATATTCTTATGATCTTTTGGAAGAACTAAGAGTATAATTTTTGTAGAAGTGACAAATAGATGGTTAGTTCATTGTAAAAGTACTACATTGATACTAGCTTTGTCACAAAGTACAAATTAAGCTTATCTCAATCTAAACTAAGGGTGGCACAATATAATGGAAAGTGAGTTCCATAATGGATTTGGATGAGTTCCAAAGTTAATACATTGTGATAGATACTACAACAAAAGGCTAAGTATATGACTGCTATTTTTAGCAGCAAAAGAGGGCATTTGTGTCAAGTAGTTTGTTATCAAACTAGGTGTAGTTCACAGTGGGATAATACTATGAAGATATATTGTGCGACAATATTATCAACATGTTTTAACCCCAAAGAGCTAAAGGTCACACCGAAAGACCAAATTTATACAAAGCCATCTCATTAGAGAATGAGTGATGCGTAGAGACGCAAAGACATGCAATTACACACGGACCTGGAAGTGTCAGATCCGGAGATCAGTTGACCACTAGCAATTGTGTACATACAACATCGGAAAGCCATAGGTGTTGAATACACAAAGGTTTGAAACTAGATTATTGACTCTAGTGCAAGTGGGAGACTGTTGGAGATATGCCCAAGAGGCAATAATAAAGTGGTTATTATCATATCTTCACACTTATGATAAATGTTTACATACCATGCTATAATTGTATTAACCGGAAACATTAATACTTGTGTGATTTGTAAACTAAAATAAGAGTCCCTAGTAAAGCCTCTTGTTAAACTAGCTTGTTGGTTAATATATGATCATGGTTTCCTGATCATGAACATAGAGATGTTATTAACAACAGGGTCATATCATTAGGAGAATGATGTGATGGACATACTCCTATAGATAAGCGTAGCATAAAGATCAAGTCATTTCAATAGTTCAATTGCTATATGCTTTCTGATACATAGTAACCTAATTCCTTCGACCATGAGATCATGCATATCACCTTTTCCGGATGGATGCTTTGATGTCATCAAACACCACACCGTAACAGGGTGGCTATAAAGGTGGCATTGAGTGTTCAGAAAGTATTGGTTGAAACACATGGATCAAGAGTGGGATTTGTCCATCCATATGACGGATAGATATACTCTGGGCCCTCTCGGTGAAATGTCATCCAAATAGCTTGCAAGCATGTGACTGGCTCACAAGGGATCACATATCACGGGAACGAGAAAAGAGTACTTATCAGTAACGAGGTTGAACTAGGTATGCAGAGATACCAACGATCATAACCTCGGATAAGTAAACTATCGTGAGACAAAGGGAAATTGGTATCGTATGTAAGTGGTTCATTCGATCGCAAAGTAATCGTAGAAATATGTGGGAGCCATATGAATTTCCAGATTCCTCTATTGGTTATTGTTCGGAGAAGTGTCTCGATCATGTCCGCATAATTCACGAATCGTAGGGAGACACACTTAAGGATTCGACGTTGTTTGAGTAGTTATGGTATTATGAGAAAGAGACCGAATGTTGTTCGGAGTCTCGGATGGGATCCGGGATATCACGAGGTGATCCGGAATGGTCCGGAGAATAAGATTCATATAAGGAAAGTCCCGTTTCGGAGTTCGGGAATGATTCCGGTGTTTTCATCGGGAATGTTCTAGAAGGTTCCGGAATGTCCGGCACTCCGGGGGGGAAGGGGTACATGAATGTGTCATTACATATTGGAATGATTGCATCATGTACTAAGTGTTCTTGCTGTTCCAAATAAAGGATTAAATTGAATCCTAAAACTGAAAAGTCAAATGGCCAGTTTGAAAGTCAAACGGCTAAAACAGGAAACTGTGGGAAACAAGCAAGAGGAGGTTGAAACCGACTTGGGGGAGGAGTCCCTCCTCTCCAAGCCGGCGCACCACCTAGGCCGAGTTGGGGAGGGACTCCCCTCCCTCCCCTTGGCCGCCGGCCCTCTCCACCCATAAAAGGAGGGGCAGGGCCTCCTCCTCTAGACACACAAGTTCCTATCCTCTAAATCTAAACCCTAGCCACAGCCTCCGGTTTAGAGCCGTTTTGGTTTAGAGCTTCTAATTGCCCTAGCCTTCGGTTTAGAGCCTTCTAATTGGTGTGTCTAAACCCTAGACCACTAATAGCTCTTTCATACTCCACCATACTCGCTTCGGCTTAAGGCGAAGCCCTGCGAGATCTCCCCTCTATTTCCGGTACCACGCCGTTGTGCTGCCGGAATCGCGAGGAGAGTGCTACAACCTCCGCTGCCTGCTGGAACAAGGGAGAGGAAGGTCTTCGTCGAGTACCGAACGTGTGACCGACTGCGGGAGCGCTGCCGGAACGCAGCGCCGGAAGGATCGTCTACGCGATCTTGAGATCGGAAAGAGTACGACTACATCACCCACGAGAATCTGCTCTCGTTAACCGCTTTGGAATCTTCGAGGGTAAGTTATTCCATCGACTCGTTGCTACAAGCTAGTAGATAGATCTTGGCTTGTTTGTTTGTATGCAATAGAAATTTTTTGTTTTCCATGCTATGAACCCCTACAACCTAAGCCTATTGATCCTACTACTAGTGATTCCAAGTTTGACTTTGATATTGATGGTTGCAATATTTCTGAAGTGATTATGTTCTTGCAAAAGCTTGCTAGAAGTCCTGATGCTAGTGATATGCATGTTGCTATCACTAAACATATTACAGATGCTCTTGTTAAGATTAAGGAAGAGAAGCTAAAACACAAAGCTTCTATTCCTAGGAAAGTAGAAGATAGTTGGGAACCCATTATTAATATGCAAGTGAATGACTTTGACCTCAAAGCTTCATGTGATATTGGTTCTAGTGTCTCTATTATGCCTAGGAAGATTTATGAAATGGTTGATTTGCCACCATTGGAAGATTGTTATTTGGATGTCCAACTCCATGATAATGCTAAGAAGAAACTCATGGGGAGTATTAATGATGTGATCATTATGGTTAATAATGCTTATGTCCCTGTTGATTTCTATGTTTTGGATGTTGAATACAATGCTTCTTGTCCTATTACTTTGGGAAGACCTTTTCTTAGAACAGTTGGTGCCATCATTGATATGAAAGAAGGCACCATTAAATATCATTTTCCATTCAAGAAAGGTATTGAACACTTCCCAATGAGAAGAGAAGTTGCTCTTTGCTCCCCTTTGAAAGCAAGGTTTGATGTTAATGCTTCTTCATTTGAAAATACTTGATTCTTCTTGCTTCTTGTGCCTAACTTAAAGGCGTTAAAGTAAAGTACTTGTTGGGAGATAACCCAAGAGTTTCCTTGAGTATTGGAAGTTATTACTTCAGTAATGACCTCTCCTTATCCTTTTTGTTTGCTTTTTGTGCCAAGAATGACCTCTAATGAGAGGGAAGTAAGATTTGGGGAGTTGCTGTCCCGAAATAGATTTTTGTCCTCCACCAAATAAATTCGTGAGGAGTCTCTATAACTCGGATTGAGATCAAAAGTTACGAATAAATCCTCTAGTATTTTAGATAACTTTAGTTAGTTCAACACTTTTTGATTTGAGCAACAAAAGATGTTCGAAAAATCGGTTTCTACATGCTGGTCTGTTTTGACAGATTTCTGCCATTATTTGCATTTGCTTCTTATTGATTCCTTTTTGAGTTCTCTTTAGGTGAATTGAGCTTTTTGAAGGAGTTACTACAGTAGCTTGTGTTTTTAGTGAAAATCCTTGTTGTTCCAAAGCTTTTCCAGAGGTCTGATATCTTTTGAATACACTAATGTTGCTAATGAAGATTGTGTGAAGTTTTGTATGAAGGAAAAAGTTTTAGGTGTAGAGAAAGAATGATGCAATGAGATGAAGAATGGACAAAAGCTCAAGCTTGGGGATGCCACCATGGTTTCACCCCAAGAAATATCCAAGAGGTACAAGCGTCAAAGCTTGGGGATGCCCAAGGCATCCACTTCTTCATCAATAAAAACCTCAGGTCTGTCTAGACACTTTGTTTTTATTGTTTCATGCATAGTTGTGTTGTTCTTGGAGCGTCTTAGTTTTCTTTTTCTTTGCTTAGATTGTTTATTTGATTGAATAAAGAAGTTTGGACCCCCATTCTCGTTGTGTTGTTTTGCAAATAAGTTGCTTGGTGTTGAAAAGGAGTAGTAAGTTCTTGCTTGTAAGTGCAAGAGGAGCTTGCATTGACTGTGACTCAGACTTTAGCATGACATGCTAGGTGTTGTTTTAGAATTATTCTTAGTGATTATCGATGTAGCATGTCTTGTTCCAAACAATTGGGATTGCTTAGTGTGCCTTGAAGAAATTATGCATTGTTTTAGCATACAAAAGCATAGTATTGTGGTATTCTCCTTTGATGCTTTGCTTGGGTTGACTTGGCACATGCTTACACCATGTTATGACTATGACAAGTCACCATTAGCCTCTATGATCATTTAGTCCTTGACTTGTAGTACCACTCTTTGCTTTGATTAGTATGCTTTGTTACACTGCATGATTATGGCCATTATTGCTCTCTTAGTTGGTTCCTCCCAGTCTTTTCCTAGTCTCCACTTGTATGAGTAAGTTCTACTCATGCCTCCAACTCCCAAGAAACCAAGTTATTCCAAAGTGTCCACTATAAACTCCTATGCATGGTGTGTTACACCATTCCACGTATATTCTTGTTTTCAACTATCTTCCAATTAAAAACTATTTTGTTATGTGAAAACTTAGTGATTAAAGCCCTCACGAACTTGATGGCACACTTTATTCTTTGCCCTAATAAAATTGAACCATTGTGACAACTTTGTTGTATATGCTTGCACTTATAAGTTGGAATTAGCAGAACCGTGACATCACGGGGAATGTTTTCAACATTGCACTTGTACTTTGTACTCAGTTGATATCATGTTCTTTGGTCTATGGATGTCATCGGTGTGAAATAAAGAGGGAACTTGTAAGTCCATGGAGTTTGTATCCTGTGTTAGAGAAACGCCTAGGACGCTGGCCTAAGCCATGCCTAATCATGGTGGAAACTTGTAGCATCACCATAATGAGCTATCTATGAAGCATCCTCAATAAAAATCTATGCATATGGTGAATAAAAAGATTGCTGAGATGCTCATTGTCTGCTTTCCTTGTCATTTTGGTTATGGGAAAGCTCCTGTACCATGTGCAAGGGGTACCCCGTTGGCGGTTCTCAATGATATGCAAATACTTACAATGACAAGAACTTACCTGGACCCAAAGTTGAGTATGCATGAGGTGTGGCCCTCGTATTCAAGGGACTTGAGATTGCCAACTTATACTTCATCAAGCATATACTCCAGCTTTGCCACTTTAACCTTAACCACTTCAAGATAATATGATAGGGGCAATGAGGGATGAAAGCTAACCAGTACCACAATTTTTGGAAGATCTTTTTGAAACTTGTAATCCCTGCTTCCTTTACAAAAAGGCCTCTCTTCCACCATTATTTGAGTCTCCACCTTCTACCTTTAGGCACCATTAAGAGAGCATAGTTGTCATTCTGTGTGCAGTATTCCAAAGCTTATTAATTGATGCATATTGTGTTATTACTTGTTCTTGTGCTATTTGTTTCTAGTCACCCTTGTGAACTTTGAAGGTGTCCTATACATCTATTTGCTACTCTATGAGGGACAAGCTGATTGCCACTATGCTATGTTTTCTGTATGTGAAACAAACAAACTTTTTTCAATGCATGTTATTCATGATCTTTGTTTGTAGCTTTTCATGTTGCATGCATAGTTACTATGTCCTATTGTTAGAACTCCATCTTTCATGCACATGTTTAGAGTTCTTTGATCCCAGCTTTCAATGCTTGCAAATGGTTGGATCTTTATTGTGAGGGTGCATGTCACCTCAAAAATTATTCTTTTTATCACTTACCTACTCGAGGACGACCAGGAGTTAAGCTTCGGGATGCTGATACGAACGTATCTATAATTTTTGATGCTCCATGCTTGTTTAGTATCTACTTTGCTTTACTTGTCTACACTTTGAGGTGCTTTTTACATGTTTTCTGGTACTAACCTACTAACAAGTTGCAATAGTGTCAGATGCCTGTTTTCTGCTGTTTTTGGTTTCAAAAAAGTTAGTAAAGAAATATTCTCGGAATTGGATGGGACAAACGTTAAAGTCAATTACTTTCCGTGGGGAACAAGAAGTCTAGAGGGGATCCAGAGGGGCCAGCCAGGGGGCCAGACCCACCCCAGGCACGGCCACAGGTGGGCCCGCGCCTGGATTTGGCCACCCTGGACGCCGCCTCGGCCTCCCCCTTCGCCTATAAGAATCCCCCGATCAGATACCCTAAGCACCCGATCAAATCTCCATGAAACCGTCTGTAGCCACCGCCACCATCATCCCTAGATCGGGGGGATCTGAAGTTCTTCCCGGTACCCTGCCGGAGGGGAGATCATCCTGGAGGCTTTCTGCAGTGACCCAGCATACCACTGCATGTGTAGTACACTATAGTTGTTCACATGACATCCACAGAAACACCGTTCCGTAAATATCACATCCCTTAGAGTGGTACAACAGAAACATTGCGGGTCCATATTACAAAAGTACACATTATTATTATTACAATACCGGAAGTTCACGACTTCCAAAATATTCAACTTACAAACCAAAATATAAATTGTTTCACCGGAATTTAAAAGTAACAACTCCGACTAGGATTTGAGCTCAACATCTTATTCTATAGAGTTCATATTGCTCGGCTCTGTTGGTTACTACTAACTAGGGATACTTAGTTGGACTCGTTATCATCGACTCCTTCAACACCTTCGGACAGATCGGGTTCCTCGTAGAACACATCTTCTTGGCATTCGGCTGCATATATTGGCACGTCTTCGGGATCCTCAGAGTCTAAGCAAGGGATCAAAGGAAAGAATGAGTAATAGCGTTACCCAACAAGTTCATTATATGTAAGGTGGGAAGTTTGATGCCCTAACTACCACCTCGGATTATAAATCCTTGGCACTATGTAATTTTTGAAAATCTTTCTTCAAAGATTGATTTTATTCTGAAAAACTATGACAATCAGCCTTCACAGGTTGACCAGAGCTTTCATGGAGTTCCTTTCCTGCCGCGTTCGTAGCTCCTTCCCGGAACAGGGAGTAACAAGTTACAGTTCTTACACTCTGCAGAGGTGTGTTACTTTACCCATGAGAGATCAACTCCTTGTTGCACAACCGGGCATACTTTCCCGTCCACAATCCCATGATGTAGGGCCCAGTAGTTGGTCCAAGCCAATCACTGCCCCCTTCGCGACCTCGCATGCCTCCTTGGTGTACACCATGCCCACATAATGAATTACGGCAATGGTTTGTACAAAACGTTAGATGCTAGAACTATCGTGTGACGATGAGGGTTCCCACCCATATGCTGCATATCCTCTACGAATTACCAATTAATATGCACGCTACGAGGATAACAGCCACGACCTGCACATCCGGCTTCATGCGAGAGGAAGAAGATACAGCTGACTTCTCTGTCCCATTCCAAATCTCATGGATAATGCGTAATATACAACGCTAGAATCACTGATGTCAGGGGTTATTAAGTCCCTACTTGATCATCATTGTTCCAATTAGAACTCTAAGTTATATTGCTCCATTATATCACCACTTAGGATGATATCTATAATTTCCTTTTTTGTGAAAATATTATTTTCTTTCTTTCTTAGCATAAATGATAACACACCATTTGCAAATACTTTGATTAAGACTCTTCAAATGACATGAGCAAGTGATGAACTTGCCTTGTGATGGCAAGGTAGTGAAGTCTGATACTTGCACTGGACCTTGAGCTTCTATGTCTACAAAAACATCATTATTCATCGGTAAGGACAATATTTAAAGAAGCAAAATGATTATGCATGTAATGTAATGCATTATTTAATTTGATATGCAGTTACCCTATTATTATATAAGGTTCTTTTTAATAATAATAAAGCATTTATAAAATATTACTTTTCAATATTTATAACATATATTGATTTATTTTATTTTATTCCCCTTTTATTTGACTTTTATTAATTTAATAATTCTTTTAGGAATTATCAATTCTACATTAAAAGTTGTCATAAAATATTTATTTAGTATTTTTAAAACACTACAATTTTAATATATAATGAAAGTGATTTTTATTTATTTTTATCAACTTTCAATAATTTTGTAAAATTCCATAAGGAATATATAAATTACAAAATTCTTATAAAAATTTAAATGTCTAAAATTTTATATCTTATTTTATTTAGATTGTGTGGATTATTGTGAATCCAAAAATATTTTATTTATAATTTTTGGACTTTTATTTTATTTTCTAGAATTTAATTAAGTCCAGGGGTATTTTGGTCTTTTCCTTTTTATTTAAACAAACCTAAAAGGAATTCTGGGCTGGTTTAAACTTATTGGGCCCTATTGGCCCATTAGTCTTAGACAAAAGAACTACCCCGAAGGGTCTGGCCCAACTCGTCCCATTCCTCACTGCCTCTCTCTCCCTCGAGCTCATCCTCTCCTCCTCTAACCCCGACCCCGTGGCCGGCGATGCCGCCACCGGCGATTCCCGCCGTCGTAGGCCGTTCTGGTTGCCGTCGTGGTGTAACAGGGGGTTGTCGACGACACTTGTCCTTTCTATCCAACTGGATTCGAGCCTGGGGCTCTCCTGCGATGGATTGATGTCGTCCCGAACCCTAGGGTTTGGGGGTTGGCGTGGATCCAGGTGCTGCCGCCGCCGTCGCGCGTCGTGGGATGCTCCTCGCCTCTATGTGTGTTCTTGGTCGCTGTCGTGGCGCCGTATGGGTTGCAGCACCCCTCTGGGGTGCTCCCCGTGCCGCCATGGACGTCGGCCCCTCTGCTTCCTCTTCTAATCTCCAGCGAGGACCTATGGTGAGTTCTGTTTCTCTCCCCTTGTGCTCTCTGTGCTTGCTCATCCCATGCTGGATGTTGGCAATGACCCCTCTGGTTACTGTCTGATTCTGATTAGGATGATTTATCCATTTAGGGTTCCTATCATGTGATTGATCATGTACTGGATGAATTGGATCATGTTTGGATGATTTGTAAACATGCTAAGTGGTTATTGGCCTGAGGCTTGTTGCTTGAGATGATCTATAATGTTTCTGGTGGCTTATTAGATGATTTTATGCTTGGATTGCATCTGATTCAGATGGTATAGTTGCTTGGGAACCATGCTTGATTAAGTCAGTGACTTGATAAGTTTTCACTGTCATTTCTGGGTTTATGATTATGGTTATGATCTGATGAAATCACCGTCCTAGTGTTGTTGGCTTAGAACTAGTCTGTGGTTTGAGATTTAACATAGGAATATCCTAGTTATGATTCATGTGTTAACAGGAAAATGATTAGTAAGTTGATTGTCTGAATTTGTGATGATCAAATGTCTATCCTGATTCATATAAAATTGTTCTTGTGACACCATCATGGTATGGCACACAAGTTTGATTCTAATCCATTGATTGGGTTGGTTTATGCTTCAGACAAACTTGGCTTTGAAAGATAAATGGAAATGTTATTTTCTGAATTCCCTAAGACCAATGATGTTGGTATGAGGCTTAGGGATTCAGACTTTATCTAGTTGATTCATATAGATAGTCCTGGTAGTGGTACCAGCTATTGTTCTTGAATCAAGGCTTGAGAAAAATGATAGTAGGCTTGATCATTCTATGGATCCCAAAGATTTGTTTCTAAGGTGCTACCTTTCCTTTAGGGATGTGCCTAGAAATTAGATCATAGCTATATTTATGCTTGAACTGTAATATATAGCTTAACAACCAGAGCAATGATGTTGCTCTGAGCTCTAGATGGATCCTGGTACTTTGCTATTTGCTTTTAGAGTTTAAAATCCCTATGATGGATTCACCCCACTTGGGTGCTTTCTAAGGGTTTGTTTTATAAAACAACACATGCTTCTCTCTAGATGATATGATTGAATCATGTGAAGGTTTTATGAAACTCACCACAAAATCTGATGTTTGTGGAGTAAGGTGGTGATGATGATCTTGTTTTGCTGACCTTCTGTGCTTTATCTTGAGCTAGACTTCTCCTCCTAGCTCTTGGATTTGTCCTTGAGCTAGCCTGCTCCTCCTAGCTCCTGGACTTGGCCTTGCTGTTCACCTAATCCTTCCCCCTCCTTATGTTACCATCATGGTGATGTTTGGTTGATCCTTGGTGGTTTAGTTTGTCTATTGTGCTTGGTAAGCTGCTGTTTAGGCTAGCTGTTCTTGTGTGCAAGCAGTGGAGAGATGCACTAGTGCCTCTCCACGGCTGTGCTTGTGGTTTTGTGAGTTTGGGGCTGTGCTGTGAGGCTGAAAGCACACCACATGCATGTTGGTGTGTGTCCTGCCTGTGTGCTTGCTGTGCACTTGTGGATATGTTCAGAATTTTGAAACTTACTATTATCTGGTTACTTTCACCTGGCTGGTGAAATTTGCCCCTCTTGGCTGTCATTTAACTTCTGGCTTGAAATTTATGAAAGATAAATTCTTTCATATTTGGTGAAACTTGCCCCTTCAATAAATTTCTCAATGATGAATTTGTCTAGTGCACTTCACTAACATGTCTGAGAGAAAATAATACTAACTCTAACTTTTCTTTTTAGCTTCAGTTTGTTTTGCAGGTACAGATATAAAGATGAAGATTTTAGATTAGTTTTAGTTTTATAGAATAATTCAATGTAATCTTCTTTATATTTTTGTAATTTTCATTATATTATTTTGTAATCTTCATTTTATTATTTTGTGATAAAGATTACATTATTATCAATAAAGAATATTCTTATTCTTATTTATTTACTTTGGTGGAGTGTGTGGATGATTTCAATAAGTTACAATTTTTGTAACTTATTTATATATTGATAATATGTAATAAGTTTTCATATTCATAATTGTTTTCTTTAGATAATGTTTGTGTCAAAATAATTAACTCTTAATTAAATCAAGATTCAAATCTTATTCCTAATTCATTTGATTTATAATTTAAAAACTCAAGTTTAAAATTCAAATTTACTTTTCAAACACAAAATTCCTCAAAGATCATATCAAAGTTTATAACAATCATCCTTTAAGACTAAACCTAATCTCAAAGTATGAAAGAAACATTGATCACTTAAGGTTTTTATTTGGCGAAAATTTTACCCACATTTTCACAAATGAATGCATGCAACATTCCAAATTCCTAAATCTACCCTTCGTTAGTTCCTATATGCTGGGATGTTACACCTTCTCTCCAGTATGATGCGTGAGTAGTTCCACCTTGGACTATGGATCCATGTAGTAGCTAGATGGTTGTATCTCCTCCTTTGTGCTTTCATGTATAGATGTTGTGAGCTTCGTTCATGATCAAGATCTAATCTATTTGTAATCATGCATGTTGTGTTTGCGGGGATCCGATGGATATTGATATTATTATGTTGGTTTGATTAATGGTTTTGTCTTTATGATTCTATCATGTCCTTGTTGTTTGTGATCTTGCATGCTCTCCGTTGTTAGTAGCTATCTTGGCCAAGTAGCTGCTAGTGAATCCAAGAGGGGGTATTCATGCTCGATAGTGGGTTCATGCCTCTAGTTTCCAAGGGAAGTGATAGAAATCTCTTCGGTTGTAGATGTGTTGTTGCCACTAGGGAGAAAACAACGGTCTCTTGTTCATGGAACATGTGGACTGTTTACCTTACACACTTTGCTTAAAGCAGTTGTCTGTTGCTTGCAACTTAATACTGGAGGGGGTTCGGATGATAACCTGAAGGTGGAATTCTAGTCATAGATGCAGTTGGATGGAGGTCTATGTATCTTGTTGTATTGCCCAATCGAATCTCATAGGATCTTTCTGACTAGTAATTGCATTGTTATGTCTTGGTCAGTTCCTGTCAATTGCCCTACTGTAATTTGTTTACCCCTCATGCCATGTTGTTTATCTAAGGAGAGCACCTCTAGTGAACTAGGACCCCGGTCCAATCCATTGATACATCTTCCACTATTACTTGTTTACTTGCTGCAAACCATTACCTTTGACACCATACGTTTAATCCTTTGTTACAACAAAACGGTGAGCTTGACAACCTCACTGATTCGTTGGGGAAAAGTCTTGAGTTTGTGTTGTGCAGGTCTCCGTGTTGCTTGCAACACCTGTCTGATGTTTCCTTCCTCCTTATGGTTCGATAACCTCGGTCTCTACTGACGGAACACTTGCTGTTGTGCTCATCACACCTTGCTCTTGGGGTTTCCAACAAAGTGCTCCATGTCAGCACCATCACTCTACCGGTAGCTATGTGCTCATCTCTCTCTCTATGCATGATCTTGTGGTCATGAGCTTTGTAATCAAGTAGATCTACCATGCTACTCAAGTGATTCATTAGATCTCTACTCTCCCCATCTCTGTGAAAGTGACAGCGTGCACACCATGGTGGCACTTAGGCTTGAGTCTACATAAATACTCCTTGTGCTTTAATAGATCTATGCTTTTCCCCACGTGTGTGAAAGTGACAGCGGGCATACCGTGTGTGGCACTTTGGCTAGATTGAATATTTGTTATGAGTTATATTTGGAGTTGGATGTCTCTATGAAATTGTGGTGTTTGTTGGAACCATCTAGTGCTCAAGGTGACAGTGTGGGGTTATCTAGATTGGGGAAGGCGGACTTTGAGGTGTGTTGTTATAGCCCTACCTTGGATTAGAGTGTCCAACCGGAGAGTAGTTAAGAGTAGTATCATGAAGAGAGGATATTTATATGAGAGAGTGTTCACTAGTGAAAGTATGATCCCTAGGCCTTGTTTCTAAACATTGAAACACTGTTTGCTACTAGATCTGTTGCATGTTTGCTTGCTTCCTTCTTGTTGCCTTTAGTCTTTACCTCACCGTCAAGCTCTTTTATGGCACCGTTACCACTTGTATTTCACTATCTCTTCGCCGAACTAGTGCGCCTATATTCGGTGTGTTGGGGACACAAGAGACTTCTTGTATCTTGATTGCAGGGTTGCTTGAGAGGGGTAGCTTTGACCACTTCCTCCCAGAGTTCAATAAAACTTGGGTAATCCACTTAAGGGAAACTTGCTACTGTTCTACAAACCTCTACACTTGGAGGCCCAACAACTGTCTACAAGAATAGAAGTGCGTAGACATCAAGCCATATGCATGCACCGTTGCCGGGGAGGTAGGGTAAAAGGTACTCACATCCTCCGGTGTGCTCGAAGTTATTTCCTTTAGATTCTGCAATTTTTTCTTTTTGTTTCTTGTTTTCACTAGTTAGGCTTAATGGAAAACAACAACAAAAATTAGAGAGCTTTATAGTATCTATCTTGAGTTAGGACATGAAGTGTTTGAAGAAAAAAATTAAGAAACCTATGGATCTTTATTTGCATGCTAATAGCAATGTTATTAGTATGAATTCTTTGGACACCCTTATTTCTTATGTGGAGAGTAATAATCATTTTATGCATGTGGATCATGATAACAATGTTTTATGTGATAGTTATATTGTTAATTGTATTCATGTTGCTACTGAAAGTTATTATGAGAGAGGGAAACATGGTTTTATGCATCTCAAAAATATTAAGTTTCCCTCTTTATGTTGAAAGTCTTGAAGTTGCACTTGTTTTGCTTTCCTATGCTTGTTGCTTTGTGCTTTCATGACTTGTTTCTTTACAAGATTCCTATGCATAGGATTTTGAATTTGCTTCTTGATGCTCTCTTTTACTTCAATTCACTTATGTGAGCATCTTCTCAAACTATCAAGCCTAACTTAAAGGTGTTAAAGAAAAGTACTTGTTGGGAGATAACCCAAGAGTTTTCTTGAGTCTTGGAAGTTATTACTTCTGTAATGACCTCTCCTTACCCTTTTTGTTTGTTTTTTTGTGTGCCAAGAATGACCTCTAATGAGAGGGAAGTAAGATTTGGGGAGTTGCTGTCCCGAAACAGATTTCTGTCTTCCACCATAAAAATTCTTGAGGAGTCTATGTAAGTCGGATTGAGCTTAAAATTTACGAATAAGTCCTCCAGTATGTTAGCTAACTTTCGTTAGTTTAACACTTTTTGATTTGATCAACATAAGGTGTTTGAAAAAATTGGTTTCTATCTGCTGGTCTGTTTTGACATATTTCTGCCATTATTTGCATTTGCTTCTTATTGATTCCTTTTTGAGTTATCTTTAGGGAATTGAGATTTTTGAAGGAGTTTCTACAGTAGCATGTGTTTTTAGTGAAAAGTCTTGCTGTTCCAAAGCTTTACCTATGGGTCTATTATCTTTTGAATACACTAATGTTGCTAATGAAGATTGTGTGAAGTTTTGTATGAAGGAAAAATTTTAGGTGTAGAGAAAGAATGATGTAATGAGATGAAGAATGGACAAAATCTCAATCTTGGGGATGCCACCCGGTGTGACCCCAAGAAATATACAAGAAGTACAAGCGTCAAAGCTTGGGGATGCCCAAGGCATCACCTTCTTCATCAATAAAAAGCCCAGGTCTTTCTAGACACTTCGTTTTTATTGTTTCATGCATAGTTGTGTTGTTCTTGGAGCGTCTTAGTTTTCGTTTTTGGTTTTTGTTTTCTTAGTTTGCTTGAGTAAGTTGGTTGATCACAACACACTTCTTTTGGAGAGAGACACTCTGTTTTAATTGCCTAGAACACTCTAGTTTTCATTCTTATTATTCTGTGAGTGTTCACTTTTGCTAGCACTGCGTTTAGCTTTAGTTTTCTTCTGCTTTTTCTTAGAACTTTTTAGGTCTTCTTTTTGGATTTGTGAGACAATCTAACTGATCTTTATTGATTATTATCTTTGTGAGTTGTTTCAAATAAGTTGTTTGGTGTTGGAAAAGAGTAGAAAGTTTCATGCTTATAGTGGTACAAAAGGGAGCTTGTTTTGACTGTGGATTAGAATTTATCATGTCATGCTAGATCTTGTTTTGACCTTATGATTAGTGATTATTGCTGTAGCATGACTTGTTCCAAAAAATTAGGATTTCTTAATGTGCCTTGAAGGAATCATATGTTGTTTTAGCATACAAAAGCATAGTATTGTGGTATTCTCCTTTGATGCTTTGTTTGGGTTGACTTGACACATGCTCACACCATGTTATGACTATGACAAGTCACCATAGCCTCTATGATCATTTAGTCCTTGACTTGTAGTACCATTCTATGCTTTGATTAGTAATGCTTTGTTGCACTCCATGATTTTGGCCATTATTGCTCTCTTAGTTGGTTGCTCCCATTCTTTTGCTAGCCTCCACTTGTATGAGTAATCTCTACTCATGCTTCCAACTCCCAAGAAACCAAGTTATTACAAAGTGTCCACTATAAATTCCTATGCATGGTGTGTTACAACATTCTAATTATATTCTTGTTTTCAGCTATCTTCCAATTAAAAACTATTTTGTTATGTGAAAACTTAGTGATTAAAACCCTCACAAACTTGACGGCACACTTTATATTATTTGCCCCTAATAAACTTGAACCATTGTGTCGTCTATATTGTATATGCTTGCACTTATGCGTTGGGATTAGCAGAACCATGTTGTCATGGGGAACGTTTTCAACATTGCACTTGTACTTTGTACTCAGTTGATATCATGCTCTTTTGTCTATGGATGTCACCGGTGTGAAATAAAGAGGGAACTTGTAAGTCCATTGAGTTTGTATTTTGTGTTAGAGAAACGCCTGGGCCGCTAGCCTAAGCCATGCCTAATCATGGTGGAAACTTGCAGCATCACCATAGTGAGCTATCTATGAAGCATCCTCAATAAAAAGCTATGCATATAGTAAATAAAAAGATCGCTGAGATGCTCATTGTCTGCTTGCCTTGTCATTTTGGTTATGGGATAGCTCCTATACCATGTGCAAGGGGTACCCCGTTGGCAGTTCTCAATGATATGCAAATACTTACAATGACAAGAACTTACAGGTGACTGAAGCTGAGTAGCAAGGTGTGGCACTCGTATTCAAGGGACTTGAGATTGCCAACTTATACTTGTCAAGCATATACTCCATAGTTAGTTCACTTTAACCTTAATCACTTCAAGATGCTTATGATAGGGGCAATGAGGGCTGAAAGCTAACAAGTACCATAATTTTTGGAAGCTCTTTTTGAAACTTGAAATTCGTGATTCCTTTACAAAAGGCCTTTCTTCCACCATTATTAAGTCTCCACCTTCTACTTTTAGGCACCATTAAGAGAGCATAGTTGTCATTCTGTGTGCAGTGTTCCAAAGCTTATTGATTGATGCATATTGTGATATTACTTGTTCATGTGCTACTTGTTTCTTGTCACCCTTGTGAACTTTGAAGGTGCCATATGCATTTATTTGTTACTCTATGAGGGACAAGATGAATGCCACTATGCTATGTTTTCTGTATGTGAAACAAACAAACGTTTTTCAATGCATATTATTCATGATCTTTGTTTGTAGCCTTTCATGTTGCATGCATAGTTACTATGTACTACTGTTAGAACCCTATCTTTTATGCTCATGTTTAGAGTTCTTTGATCCCAGCTTTCAATGCTTGCAAATGGTTTGATCTTGGTTTTGATGGTGCATGTCACCTAAAAAATTATTCTTTTTATCACTTACCTACTCGAGGACGAGCAGGAGTTAATCTTGGTGATGCTTGATACGTCGGAAACGTATCTATAATTTTTTATGATCCATGCTTGTTTAATATCTACTTTTCTTTGCTTTGTCTACACTTTGAGGTGTTTTTATATCTTTTCTGGAACTAACCTATTGACAAGATGCCATAGTGCCAGTTGCCTGTTTTCTTCTGTTTTTGGTTCCAGAAAGGCAGAAAATCAATATTCTCGGAATTGGACGGGACAAAAGCCAAAGTCATTATTTTTCCCGGAGCAACACGGAACCACAAAGCAGATCCGGAGGGGGGGACACAGGGTGGCCGCACCGCCCTAGGCACAAGCAAGCCCTGGAGGCGCCCACAGGGGGTGTGGGCCCCCTGGACCCCCACCGACCTTGATGCATGCTCCTATAATAAGCCTTCGACCCAAAAACACTAGGGCATCTAGAAGAAATCCACGAAAACCTCTGTTGTGCCGCCGCCACTAAAGGGGAGATTCGAGGGACAGAGAGTCTCTATTCCGGCACCCTGTCGGGACGGGGAAGTGCCCCCGGAGCCATCTCCATCGATCTCCACCACCATCTCCATCACTGTTGCTGATTCCCATGATGAGGAGGGAGTAGTCCTTCCTCGAGGCTAAGGGTTCTACCGGTAGCTATGTGTTCATCTCTCTCTATATGCATGATCTTGTGGTCATGAGCTTTGTAATCAAGTAGATCTACCTTCCTACTCAAGTGCTTCATTATATCTCTGCTCTCCCCCTGTGTGTGAAAGTGACAACGTGCACACCATGGTGGCACTTAGGGAAAACACCAAGTATGAGAGCTTGTCATGGACTCGCCACGCGACTGATTCTCCGAGTCAGGTGGAGTGACGCGCCAAATACAACGCGCTTCGTCCTCACCTACCTTGGGCATGCGACTAGAACGGCTAAGTACCACACTCGGGGACTCGCCCAACCGACCCCGTTCGCGTCCGGGAAAACGGCTAAGTATAGAGCACCCCTTGGGGTCGCCATGCGACTGGCTTTCCAAGCCACGGCGAGTCGACCTCAACTAATTAACAATACAACAACAAACATTAACACAAAGATACGAGGTAAACCCCATACAAGGGAGGACGCGCTCGGGGACTCGCACAACACAACAATTCAAAATCACAACAAAACTGACAAAATCATGCATGCATTCCTTATGGCAACAAAATCGGTTCGCTTACAAGGGCAGACATGCACTTCTTTACAACTGACGCCAATCGGCAACATGGTCTACTCCACAGGTTTCGACGATTACGCGCCACCGCCACCGTGGACATGGATGAAGGGAACCCACGGGTTCGACGGATACGTCGTCAAGGTGCCCGCCATCACCGCTCGGAATGGCTGCTCCACCTTGAAGTCGCATTTTGCCGGCTCGGGGTCTCCCATTGCCAGCACCCGATCGACGTAGACCGCATCCCGGTCGGTCAGCTTTAGCACGTCAGAGATCTCGACCAAGCCAGTCGACAATCGATACCCGCTGGTGATGTCGTCGAGGTCGAGGTCGTTGGGGAAGTGCACGAGCCCGAGCCTCAACATAGTCGCAGCCCCACGGTGGAATGTTGACCATGACATGAACTCCACAACCGCCGGAGCCTTCTCTAGGTAGCGCCAGACCTCAGTGAGTTCACTGGGGATCACCTCCGTCGGTGAAATCTCCTAAAGATACGCGTGAATGCAGGTCGCCAAAAGGGCGGCAGAGTCCACCAGCATGTCGACACACTGCCGCGCGTCGTATGACTGCTCCTCGGGATCATCATCCAGAATCTTCCCTGCAAGACACAAGAAACTCAACGTCAGAAAGGTGCACAATGTCAACGGCGACCTGCACGCTCGGGGACTCGCCAAATCAATCAAACGCAAGATGAAGGAACTCACCAATTAAGGGACGGCAGCACCCCATAATGAAATCTTGGAGACCGAACAAGTCAGTCTGCAGCCCCGCGACGAGAGTGTCCGACACCTTCCGCTCTTCCGCTGCGGCAGCGACAGCTGCCTTAGCCCTCTCGTCTGCCGAGTTCGCCTCCGCCTTCGCAGCCTTGAGCTCTCGCTCAAGATCGGCCACTCGCTTCTCTGCGATGGTCAACGATGACTGGGCAGCCATCAACTCTCTAGCGGGGACCATCCCCTCGCAAGCCTTCGCCACCGCGGCCACATGCCCCTCTGCAGCAAAGTGAGCATGAGTATAAAATCAGAAAAAGCCATTTATGGAGAAGGGTACCTCGAAAACATACCAGTAGTCGCTTGAAGCTGCTTGTTCACCTCCTGCACGGAGCGGAGCTCTCTCTCCAGACGCTCCTTAGCGGCCAACCGATCCGCCGACTCCCGTTGGAGTCCCTACACATACATGGTCAAACATCAGCAAACATCGAAGAAGCTCCTAAGTACCTAGCCACTAAAATTCAGCGACTAGCCATTCAGGGACTGGACATCAAAGAAACTCCTAAGTGCCTAGCCGCTGAAATACAGCGACTAGCCACTCGGGGACTAGACATCAACGAAAAATAATAAGAATCTGCTCGCTGAAATTCAGCGACCAGATCCTCGGGGACTGGACATACCTGAATAGCTGCACCCAGCATGTTGTGCAGCTCTATTGCATCCACCGACAGGAGCACAAGAGGTGTGTGCCTGCGACGCTGCTAGACCTTCGAGCCTAAAACTTCAGGCGCTTGGGCCGACTGCGCCGATACACTTACGGTGGAGGCCCTCGCCATAAAGCGAGGGCAAGTCACCACCGCCGCTCCGGCAGCACTCGTCGAAGGGCCCGCCGCCCCAACCGATGCCCCCATCCACTACAGTCTTCGCGGCCGCATCCGCTCCAGTTGGAGCCTTACTGGAGGCGTCGACCGGCTCGTCCGAGATCGTGACGACTTCGTCGCCCTTCACCTTCTTCGCGCCCTCAGCAGGCGCCTCAGAGTCGTCGCCCTTCCTCTTCTTTGAGGGATTGGCCTCCGCCCCTCGGCGTCTACTGGAACTTTGGCCACCGAGGGGTGACCGATCTTCTTCACGCCAGTCCTACAAAAAGGAGTCATTAGCAAGCTTACCTGACAACTACACACCAGTAAACCGAGAGGACACACAAAGACGGTTACTTGGCGACTGGGATGAAGCGCAGGCCGGTGCGGATGTGCGCCGGTTTCTCCAATTCTGGCCCCAGCTTCTGGATGAGGCCCGTCTCGAGCAGGCTCGGAGCCCACGACACGGAGGCCTTCTTCGAGGATGAGGCCACGGCAGGAAGTTCCCCTGCGGTCGACGCGGGTGCCTCCCTCGATGCCGATGCGGTGCACGCGGGGTACGGTGGCGACCGACGTGGTGTAGGGGTTCGTAGCATGGAAAACAAAAAAATTCTATCACATGAACACACACAAGCAAAGATCTAATCTACAAGATCGGTGTAACGAGTTGATAGAGTACTAACCCTCGAAGATCCAAAGCGGTTAACGAGATCGGATTCTCGTGGTTGATGTAGTCATTCACTTGCCGATCTCAAGATCGCGTAGACGATCCTTCCAGTGCCGTGTTCCGGCAGCGCTTCCGCAGTCGGTCACACATTTGGTACTCGATGAAGACCTTCCTCTCCCTTGTTCCAGCAGGCAGCAAAGCTTGTAGATCTCTCCTCATGATTCCAGGAGCATGACGGCGTGGTGGTGGAAGTAGAGGGGAAATCCCGCAGGGCTTCGCCTAAGCCGGAGCGGGTATGGTAGAGTAGAAGAGGGCCTCGGCGATCTAGGGTTTAGAGGCCGGCGGCTAGTAGAGGGCTAGGCGGGGGCTACTTTAGAGGGCTCTAAATCGATGGCAACTTGAGAGGGTTGCTGCCAATCTAGGGTTTCTTGTGTGAGAACAAGGGGGCGCCCCCTCCCCTGTATTTATGAGAGGGAGAGGCGGTTTGGGGGGACGGGAGTCCTCCCCCAACTCCACCTTGTGGCCGGCGGCAAGGGAAGGGGAGGAATCCTCCCCCAGGTAGGATTCCTTTCCTCCCTCCACTAGGCATCCATGTTGGGATTTGACTTTTCAAATTGGCGTTTGACTTTCAAACTAGAGTTTGATTTCTCTCTTCCCATTGCCCAGCCAAGTGACCTAGGACATAATGCAATCATTCCAATTTGTCATGACACATCCATGTACCCTTCCCACTCCGTATCGGTGGACCTTCTAGACCCTTCTAGAACATTCCGGTGAAAACAACGAAACCATTCCCGAACTCCGGAATTGGACTTTCCTTATATGAATCTTATTCTCTAAATCTCCTCGTGATGTCCTGGATCCAATCCGAGACTCTGAACAACATTCTTACTCACATTTCATATCTACTAAACAACATTGAATCCTTAAGTGTGTCTCCCTACGGTTCGTGAATTATGCAGACATGATCGATACTCTTCTCCGTTCAATAACCAATAGAGGAATCAAGAAATTCATATGGCTCCCACATATTTCTACTATGACTTCATGATCGAATGAACCATTTACATACGATACCAATTTCCCGTTGTCTTGTGATACTTTACTTATCTGAGGTTTGATCGTCGGTATCTATGCATACCTAGTTTAATCTCGTTACCGATTAGTACTCTTTACTCGTTCCTATGATATGTGATCCCTTGTGAGCCAGTCACATGCTTGCAAGCCAATTGGATGACATTCCACCGAGAGGGCCCAGAGTAAATATCTATCCGTCATATGGATGGACAAATCCCACTCTTGATCCATGTGCCTCAACACATACTTTCCAAACACTCAATGCCACATTTATAACCACCCAGTTACGAAGTGGTGTTTGATGTCATCAAAGCATCCATCCGGTGATGGTGATTAACATGATCTCATGGTCGAAGGATTTAGGTTACTATGTATTTGAAATCTTATAGCAAACGAACTATTGAAATGACTTGATCTTATGCTATGCTTAACTATAGGAGTATGTCCATCACATCATTCTCCTAATGATATGACCTTGTTATTAATAACATCCAATGTTCATGATCAGGAAACCATGATCATCTATTAATCAACAAGTTAGTTTAACAAGAGGCTTTACTAGGGACTCTTATATGTTTACAAATCACATAAGTATTAATGTTTCCGGTTAATACAATTATAGCATGGGATATAAAAATTTATCATAAACACAAATGATGGGGATGTACCTACCGGGGTATACCCAGCAGGACGTTTCCGACTGGCCCAGGAACTGGCGAGTGGGCCTGCGAGACGGCGACTGGATCAAGGCCCGGCGTGGATCCAAGCGACTGGAAGCTGAAGCCCCAGGCGAGTAGGTAGGCCCAGTCGGATTAGGTTAAACAAGTACCGAAGCCTTAACTGATTCGGTTGAGATATGTAAACCCTAGGGAAGGTGAGCCTATATAAACCTCCCTGTGGGGCGTGTAGAGATACGTTCCATCATACACCCAAGCGACTCGCCGCCTAGCCGCCGAGCTCGCCCATTGTACCACCATAATAATACAATCTAGCAGGAGTAGGTATTTACCCTCCGGGGGGCCGAACCTAGGTAAAACCCTGTGTCTCCGCCCTCATCTCGCACCGCAGATGGCTGTCCGCCCTTGCCCCTCGTTCTACTACTCGCTGCCGATTGCAGCATCTGCCGTGACCATTCCCACGACAGTGGCGCCCACCGTGGGGCCTGGCCGGTCTGGCCGGTGTTCTGCGGCGAGATCCAATCTGCCCATCAATGAGACGGTCGCCACCGGCCGCATGATAGCGATCGGCGAGATGCTCCAAATCTTGACGAGCAGCTACGTCCCGGCGGCGCGACCCGTCACGCACAGCGTGATCCTGCCGGTCGGCACGATCAGCCTCTTCGTCGGCCTCACCGACGTCATCGTCTCGGAGGACTCAGCTCGCATCCGCGAGTCGCCGCCACGCGATCGGCTCTCCGAGAGCCAGATCTGTACGATCCATCGCCTCGCCTCCGAGTACAACTCGGCCCACAGCAACGTGGCCGAAAACTCAGCGGCCGCAGAAGACGCGGCCCTCAACGACGACGCCGACTCGGCGACCCCGGCGTCCCTTGCCGGATCCATCACCGCGGCTTCACCCGCGGGCTCCATCACCCAGGTCTCCAACATAGGAGACTTCGAGGACCCCTCCATCCTCGGGATCTTCGACTTCGACTCCGGGTCGGAAAATTCCGCCGACCTCCGCGACAGAACCGGTCGCCACGCCGCGACCTACATGGCAACCGGCACCGAACCGCCGGAGTATCCCTTCTCCACCCCGATCCCTCCTAACGCCACGGCAACGGAGGTCGAGGAACTCCGCCTGAAACTGGCGGAAGAAGTGCGCAAGGAGCAAGCCGAGCGCGAAAAATTTCGCCTCGAGCAGGTGACAGCGCAGGAGCTATCGCGCTACCACCAGCAGCGGATCAGGTCGCGCCTGAACCCCACCGTCCAGGGGCGCGCCCTGAACTTCGACGACGAAAATGACCTAGCCCACGTGGCCGAGCACGCGATCTGCGAGAACGCGCCACCAGGAGGAAGCGCCCGGCCCCCGCCAGGGTCGACGGCGATGGGCGCCCCACCTCCACCCAACCGCACACCCCCCAGGGACCAGCCGCGGATAGTGGTCTCCTCACGGGAGCGAGATGCAAACGGCCTCCCACTGTTCTCCACCCGATGGACAACCTCGTGGCGGGCCGAGCAGCAGCTGACAACATCACGGCCACCGGCGACGGCGCCCTACAGATCCAGTACGTCAGGGCCCTACTCGCAAAGGCCGTCGAGCAGCAAAACGCAGGCGCCGACTCGCAGGGTCGAGTGTACTCGCGTTCTTCGGGAAGCAGAGCGGCCTCGAGAGGCCGCCCAATGGTGGCAAACACCCTCAACTGCCCGCCACCAGAGCCACTGCAGCTCCAACACTGACCCGCGAACGCGGCACTCTCCACCAACGACCCCAGGCCAGCGACCAACTTCGTCGCCGCCAACGGTCAACCCATCGACGCCCGCACCCACATCATCAACAACCAAAGTTGGCGCGCACGCCAGCCCGACGACCTGCGACACACCCTAACCAATCGCCGTGACGGCGAGCCAATGGGGTCGCTAAGTCGACTCGGCCCCAAGTGCTTCGGACCGATGATCCGAGGCGAGAAGTACCCGCCGAACTTCAAGGCTCCGAAGGAGATAGAAAAGTACGACCCCTCGTACGACCCCACCGTCTGGATCGATACATACCTCATGGCGATGGGGATCGCAGGCCACACCGACCTGCTAGCCGCCCGTTACCTCCCCCTGATGATGGAGGGGATGTGCAGGCAGTGGATCAACACCCTCCCCCAGGATAGTATCGACTCCTGGGAGGAGATGCGCGACGCCTTCGTCAGGCACTTCGAGTGCTCCTACACCCGCGCCACCACCATCGAGGACCTGGAGCGATGCGTCCAGGGACCTCGCGAGTCGACCCGCAACTGGGTCCAGCGGTGGCAAGAACTCTGGTACAACGCGGTCGGCATTCACCCGGACACCGCGATCCATTGCTTCAAGACCTCGTGCCGCTACGAGCCTCTGGTCACCAAGCTCAAGCGACATTCTCGCACACTCGACAACATACCAGACCTCCTCGAGATCGCCAAACGGTACGCGGAGGAAGATCCAAACCAGGAAACCGACGACGAGTCGGGAGGTCAACGTCGCACGAGCGGCAACTGTAGCATCCCATTTGTCTAACAACTGTAATGCTACTTGATCTAGTAAGAAAATGGCTACTTCCTACATACAATTGTTGCATCATCATGTTACCATGCTCATGTCATCATGCCACCTTGCATTTGAGCATCATACAAAACCCCTTTTGTTTTGGTCCTTATCTCATATGCATTATTCTTTGTATTTGCCTCTTGATATTGTATTTGGTTCTTGATATATTGTTAAATGCCCAAGTTGAGTTGGGGGCATATCTTTTATTGACTCCACCACCCTTTCTTTCACCACTTTATAATTCCACCATCCAACTAATATGAGCTTGGCATTTTAATTAAGTTTACTTCTAGCTCATGTGGGTTGGGTGGATCCCACTCGTAATCTTCTGCTTAGGCCTTACTCCACATTTTTGAGTGCAAAAGAATAATGCCATGAAAATCATCTTGCTTTCACAAAATAAGCATGGTATTAATTATTATGCATGGCCCATGCAAGTACCATCTCTTGCTTGTCATTTGGATTATATTTGGTTTTTGAGTGGATCATCTCTATCTCTGTCCTTTCTTTTGGCTTGATATATGTTGAGCTTGCTTAAACCCTATCACCCCATCCCTCTCTCTTTCTTGTCTTGACCTTGTTGAGCTTGTGTGGATCATGCTTGATCTAATCAAGACACCAAACCCCTCATCTCTCTACCTCTCTAGCTATCTCAAAAAAACCTACCCCCCTACTCACCATACCTACTCCCATCTAACCCTAAACCTACCCCTCTAGTTAATCACACCCCATCTCACCTCTCTTTCTCTCTCGACCTACCCTCCCCTTCACTGTCAGCAGGCCCCCGAGCTACCCCTCACTTGCCAAGCCCAACCCTAGACCGAGCATACCTCCCTCTCACCAACCCGAGGCTAACCCTAGCTAAACCTAGCACTAACCCGACCCTCTCTCCTTCTCTCGGCCTCCCTCCTCTCTCTAGCTCTCTCGTTGCCATCAGGCCCCATCGATACCACCTGCCCACCTCCCATGTGCCCCCTGTTTCCCCCTATATCTCTCCAGAAACCCTAACCTAATCCGAGCCACCTCCCCTCTTTACAAAAAGGTGGCCACCACCCCATGTGCCTTCCCCTCTCCCTTATCTAAACAGCCACCCCGGTTTTCCTCACCTCAGCTCGAGATCTGGAGGCTCCCAGGCCCTCTCCAACCTACCCTCTCCTTCCTTCCTCCCCACCATGATTGCCACCCAAGCAAAGCCCTAGCCGCGGCCACCCCTTCCTCTGACCGATCCGGAGTGCGACGAGCTGCGCCAGAAGCACCAGGGCCTCCTTCTGCTTCCTCTACGTCGCCCAGGACGCGAGGCAGCCGCTGGACCCCGCCGGAGCAGCCCCGCCGCCGCCGTGCCCGCGAGCACCAGGAGCTCCGGATCGCCAGCCTCCTCGCAGATCGACAGTCCCTCCGGCCAAACCTTCACCCTGTCGGGATCCTGGTGAGCTCCTCGATCCCCTGGACATGCTCCCTTGCCCTCTCTTGCACCGTAGTGCCGCCGCCGTCCGCCGAACGCTCTGCGCGCGCGCCGCGCGTCGCTCCTGGCCGACAGCAGCACCCGCAGCAGCTCGTTCCGCCTCTGTTCGCCGCCCTGCCCCGCGCGCTGCGGCCCTCCTCCGCGCTAGCACCCCGAACGAATGTTGTAGGCTGTGAACCCCTCTTCGTCTTTCGTTTTAGGGTCGTGGCGTTTAGGCCGGCGACAGCGTCGCCATCGTCGTCCGAAACCCCGGCCAGATCCACGCCGCAGCACCGCGTCCAGCAGCAGCCGATGCCTGTTTGCTTTTAGCCCCCTGTATCTTTTCCCGCCTAAACCCGCAGCACCCACGACCCCACCTGCCAGCGCCTGCGAGAACTTTGCAAAAAGGGTCCTCACCTTCCGTTGTTTTCCGACCGTAGCCCCTGGATCGCCCACGTGTCGCCACCGGACGGCTGCGCGTGCGTGTGGCCCCGTTAGATCCCTGGGCCCGCTCGTCAGTGACGCGGGCTAGTCAGAGTCCGGTGAGAAAAGCAATCGGCGCGCGCATGTCTGCCCAGTCAGCAATGCGGCCCACCTATCATCCTCCTGGGGTAGGATCTGCTGAGTACCAAAAAGTCCAGGAGTTTGCTGTTTCAAATTTCAAACCTTTTCAAATTCATTCAATTCAGTTCAAATTCAAAATCTGTTTAAATTTAAGTGAATTCATAACTTATTCCTGGGTTGGAATTTGAATTCAAACCTTATATGAAAAATGATTTATTTTTGAATGTTAATTCAAATCTTTAATCAAATAATTTCAGAATTAATTTAATTAGTCAACCTTTGCCTTTGACCCTAATTTTAAATTTTTACTATAAAATAAATTTAAATTAATAATTCCAAATAATACAAATAATATATGTTTTTGAATCAGAAAAATGTGAGGATTTCAAATATGCTATTCAAAATCCTATTTGAATACTTTAAAATTCAAGTTGTGCAAAATTACAAGAAAATGCCCCTGGACTTAATTAATTAATAACTTTTGTTTTATAACTCCGAATTCGACAAATGATATGTCTAAAATGATCAGCTCGACGAGACCTTTCCGTTTATGCATTCCATGACTTGAATTGAAGCATGCATCATATAAATATAAAGTATACAGCAACTAATATGAGAATAAAATGTGACCAAAACTCAATAAAAATGTTATTCCTTGTATTCTACACCTCACCCATGCCATGCCACTTTATTGCCATGTAACTTGGGCATCATTCATCATGGCATGCTTGTTTTCTTGACGCATTTTATCCCTATGCTTGTGCACTTTATTTATGTTGGCCCTTGTTTGTTTGGTTCTTCTTCGAATAGACACTGAGCAGGGGATATATCAAGAGAACCAGGAGCACTACCCAGATCCATCTCTCGCTTCAACTGAGTTGCCAGGCAAGCACTACCACATGCTTGCATACATACAGTACCTATTGCCTCTATCTTATTCTTGCATCATTGAGTCGCGATTGCATTAAACTGAATCCCAAGAATTGCATAGCCTTACTTTTAAACCCCACCAAGCTTGTTACCCCATCCCATGAGCCATTACTACAGGAGTTGTTTGAGCCATGCGAGTCGTAGAACAGCATGTGTAGGGTTTGTGAGAGTCTGATGGATAACGAGGTACCTAAACAACTTAACCTGAGTAGTAATGGGATAACTAATGAAAGTGGCACCGGTGGGCAATATCTACTATTTGGTTTTTCCTGCTCACTTGTGTCCCGTAGGACCCCGAGTACTTGAAACCTGTTCCTTGAATATTCGCGCTATCCACATCCGGGAGGCTTATGGGACCCCCCTTAGCCAGAGCTTGATTCCGTCTTATTTCTTGGGGCCACAAACTAGTTTGAGGTTTTGTTACTATCCTGTACTTATGCCATGCTTTACTGCTTTATTAAGATTGTGCGAGGAGCACACTGTACTGTTTAGGTAAGCGGAGTGTTTTCGCGGTATCGACAATCCCAGTTTTGGGTTCCCAGTCGTTTACAGCCATTGACGCAAACCTTGAGTCCGTCTCGGAGTCAGCTAGCTTCGTTGCGGGTGTACTCCAAGGGGTGGCCCCCTGAAATAGTTTTGAATCCTGTGATTGCTTTGTCGTGAAGGCCTCGTTGGGTTTTGATTTGGTTTTTCCGAGGTTGATCGAGTGTGTGTTGCTATTTGTGCACCCCTGCAGGGTAAAACTTTCTGAAAGCCGTGTCCGCGGTTATGGACGACTTGGAGTACAGTTTCTCGATCATAGACAAGCATAACTAAAGTACCGCTTTTAACTTGACTAAATAACTGACTAGTAAATAGTGCAACACTCATGGAATGGTTAATAAAACTGCCAACGGATGGGGGGGTTGTTCGTCCGCTTCCTCGTCGGTAAGCGAGGAGGAGGATGGATCTGGTGATATTACTGTTATAACTGTTGTCATTAATTCACGGACATCCGTCTATCTTTGGTTAGGCGGATGGTTAGCGAGTATCTATAGAACTGTTAGGGTTTATCTTTTGCTGCAATTGCGTCACCCCAGGTTGTGTCCCCTTTAGAGGCATAAAGACTTGCTGAGTACCCTTAGGGTCTCACACGATAAATTATTGGTTCAGATGAACAGGTGCACTCGCAGGACGGATACTGGGTGGAGGAGGCTGATGATGTGGGCAACGATCGTTCGGTGTAGAGATTCCGGGAACGGGGATCCGTGAGATCTGTGGGCGGGATGTGCTTATTTCTGGGCATCTTATGCCGATTTGCTTCTTATCCGTACTTGGACCTTGTTTGCCGCTTCCGCCTGATACTCCGATGTGTGATGTATGAGGAAATATCCTAAAATATTATATCTATCTAGGTCATTTGAATCTTGCCGTATGGCGTTGCTATATTTCCTTTCTTTCTAGATGGAATGGCTCTGATGTACTATTGTATGGTGGCTTGCATACATACCCATTTGTGTATGAAGTTGATCCCTTCGCCTGCCGATTACGCCGCTCGTACTTGTCCCGATGACTGGAAGTGGTTGGGACGGCCGAAAGGTCTACCCGTGAGTGGCTTTTGGGGCCCCACCGTACTATTTCAACCACTTCCGCTCATCCAGGCTTGTATCTAGGAGCGTAATTCACCGAGGTAGTTACAATTGGTATCAGAGCCATCCCGACCTTCAGGGTCTCAGCCAAACGGTCGTTGTCAGTCTAGCAAATATTTTGGTAGTTATGTATACTAGGGAAAAACAAAACGCGAGAGTAGGACTGCTTCCATTTTTCTTCTTACCCACCCACCCACCCTTTTCTGGTAAGGAAGTGTAACATTTTCAATCCTCTTCTTAAAAATTCAAACTAGGATTCACGTGTTCTGGGTTTCCGTAGTACCATAGGTTGTGTGTGTGTGTGTGTAATCCCTTGTCTATCTGTTGCATCCAAGTTGTTATCTAATCAGCCTTTGGTTATCAACTGTTGGTACATTCCATACCGACAGGCTTTTGCAAACCGACGCGATCTATCTGATTCGTTGTATACCGACGCAATCTGTCTTACTCTTTGTTATCCGACGTTATCTTGTTTGGGGTGTTCGTTTCCGTAGTTACTACTCTTTAGGTTCAACGTGAGAAAAAGGGGTTAGGATATGTGTTCCACTTGTTCATGTGCGGAGTAATGATTTGAGTGCGGGATGGAGTCGCGACCATACCACTACTCTTATCATTCGCTTTTGTATATTGAATTGGTAGAGTCACTAATCTTGATTCGTTAAGTGATTTTGCGCATCTATTGGTATTTTAATGCCGAAATTTGTGAAAAAATTTCTTTGATATATTTGTGTACCACACTCCTTTTCAGTCGTGTGCGATATGCTTAATATCTTTTAGGTGCTTTGAACTTTGTTGATATTTTAATATCATCTTAGTAAATTGTATCCTTTAATCTTGGTTAATTCCATCTTGGTACTATTTTGGATTATTATTATTCTCCATTATAGTACTGACTTGTGTTTTATATCAATCTCAGGATGGCTCCACCACGCCGTTCAGATGAGGACATACCACCGGAATTGGGGGCCGCGTTGTCAAACATAGCCAATGCCTTGGCAGCAATGCAGCAGAACCAGCAGCGTTTGGAAGAAAGTGTCAGGAGAAATGAGTTTGCTCCACTCCCTCCACCTCCCAAGCGGGGCGATATCAAAAGCTTCCTGAAGTTCAACCCTCGCCAATTTGATGTTTCTGATCGACCACTTGATGCTGATGATTGGTTACGTGAGACGTCAAGGCTACTGGAGACTGTTGATGTTCCTGAGCAAGAATGGGTGAAATGTGCTACTCACCTTCTGAAGGGAGATGCAGCTCTCTGGTGGGAGAATTATCTGAAGGCAAGCTGCACTGGTTTTCAGCCCACTTGGGAACAGTTCTCTGGAGCTTTCAAAGAGCAATTCCTGTCAGAGATTGTCATGGAAAGGATGAAGGAAGCGTTTCTCAACCTCAAGCAGGGAAATGATAATGTCAACACCTACATCAGGAACTTCATGAACCTTTCTCGTTATGGTGGCGATGAGGTCTCCGATGACAAGAAGAAGCAAAAGAGGTTCAGGCAAGGGCTCAATGCATCGATCAAATATGCAATCACACATGCAAGGCCAGCGTCTTTTCTGGAACTTCAGCATACAGCTTTGCAGGAGGAAGCAAGTAGGCAAGTGTTTGAGGAGTCCAAGAAACACAACCTTGATGCACCAAGCTCTTCAGCTATGTCAGCTCCTTCTAAGCGGCGTGTCTGGGTTCCTAACACCCCACCGTCGCTCCCGGCTTCACCAAGACCTGCAAGCTACGCGTCAAGGCCACCAAACTTCATCACTGCTGCTCCCAGGGGCTACACCCACAACTACCCTGGAGCGCCTGGCGGAGTCCCTGGCTACGTTGCTCCACGTCCACCTGGTGCTTGCTTCACGTGTGGAGACCCTGGACATCTAAACTGGAACTGTCCGTTGAAAAACAAAGCTCTTCCTCCACCCCCTCCAAGATCTACGGCAAGCTCTCCTATGGTTCGTGCACCACCACCTCGGGCTCTCAACATCAACACTAAGCCCGGGTCTACTGTTGCTCGTGCCAACTGTGTCAATGCCGCTCAAGCGGAGCATGCTCCTGGAGTTGTGATGGGTATGCTATCCGTTAACTCAGTCCCTGCACGAGTTTTGTTTGATTCTGGTGCATCGCATTCTTTTGTTTCTCACAAGTTTGCAAATGAGAATGAGTTAGCTTTGGATCCTCTCCTTAAGCGGTTAATGGTCCTTTATCCTGGAGCAACAATGGCAGCTGCTAAAATCAGCCATGGCAATCAAATTGAGATTGGTGGCTCTTCGTTCTCGGCTTCCTTAATTGTTCTGGGCAATTCTGACATTGATGTCATCTTGGGCATGGATTGGTTGACGGCAAATGCAGCTGTGATTGATTGTGCTGAACGCTCGGTTTCTCTGAAGATTCCTGAAGGCCATATAGTCTTTTCTCCAAGTCTGACTCCTGCTGTCCAGCTTTTCTCTTTGGCGGCTCTGAATGATGATGCTATGGAAGCTATTCAGAGTGTTCCGGTGGTCTGTGAGTTCCCAGATGTCTTTCCTGAAGAGTTGCCGGGTATGCCTCCGGATCGTGAGGTTGAGTTTGTAATTGATCTTGAACCTGGAACGGCTCCTATCTCCAAGCGGCCTTATAAAATGGGTCCTTCTGAGTTGGCTGAACTCAAACGTCAGCTTGATGAACAAGAGAAGTTGGGTTTCATTCAACACAGTACTTCTTCTTGGGGTAGCCCAACAATCTTTGTGAAAAAGCGAGACAGGACTGATAGACTTTGTGTTGACTATCGGGCTCTCAATGCTAAAACCATCAAAAACAAATATCCCCTTCCGTGGATTAATGATCTCTTTGACCAGCTAGCTGGAGCTGTGGTATTCTCTAAGCTGGACTTGAGGAGTGGTTATCATCAAATCAAAATTCGCAAGGAAGATGTGCCTAAAACAGCTTTCACCACCCGCTATGGCCTGTATGAGTACACAGTCATGTCTTTCGGTCTCACCAATGCACCTGCTACCTTCTCGAGGCTTATGAACTCGGTTTTCATGGAGTACCTTGATAAGTTCGTTGTGGTCTATCTGGATGACATCCTGGTCTATTCTAAGTCCAAGGAAGAGCATGAAGAACACCTTCGTTGTGTCCTAAACAAGCTTCGCGAGAACCGCTTGTATGCAAAGTTCTCAAAGTGTGAGTTTTGGCTGCCTCAAGTAACCTATCTTGGTCACGTCATCTCTGCCAAGGGCATTGCAGTAAACCCGGAAACTGTGAAGACAATTGTTGAATGGCTTCCTCCTGTTAATGTCAAAGAAGTGCGGAGCTTCCTGGGTTTGGCTAGTTATTGCCGTCGCTTTGTTCAGAACTTTTCAAAGATAGCGAAGCCTCTTACCGATCTCCTCAAGAAAGGCAAGAAATACCTTTGGACTCCTGCATGTCAAGCAAGCTTTGAGACACTCAAAGAGAAGCTCACTTCCACGCCAGTCTTGGTTCCTCCGGATACATCCAAGCCTTCCCAGAAATTCTGTGACGCCTCTTTGCAAGGATTAGGTGCGGTCCTTATGCAAGAAAGACAAGTTGTTGCTTATGCCTCTCGACAGTTGAAGACGCATGAGATCAACTATCCCACACATGACCTCGAGCTCGCAGCAGTTGTCTTTGCTTTGAAGCTATGGAGGCACTACTTACTTGGCAACCGTTGTGAGATCTTTTCTGACCACAAGAGTTTGAAGTATATCTTCACTCAGCCTGATCTCAACCTTCGGCAGAGGAGATGGATTGAAGCAATCAATGATTTTGATTTGACCATCAACTACACACCGGGCAAAGCTAATGTCATGGCCGATGCTCTCAGCCGCAAAGCTTATGTCAATAACCTCATGATGGAAGAGAAGCAGCCTCTCTTGTGCGAGGAATTCCGCCAGCTCAACCTGGAAATTGTGGAACAAGGGCATCTCTCGAACCTTCTGGCTACTCCTCTCTTGGAAGAAAAGATTCGTTTTCGTCAGCGTGGTGATCCGCACACCAGAAAGATCACCTCCCAGCTTCAGCTTCCGAAGTATGAGTCCTTCCATGTCGATGATCAAGGCACGCTTTTCTTTGAACACCGGATGTTTGTTCCGAACTACCCGGGTTTGAGAAAGCAAGTTCTCAAGGAGGCGCACGATTCTGTTCTATCTATCCACCCTGGCAGCACAAAGATGTACATGGACTTGAAAACACAATATTGGTGGCCTGGTTTGAAACGATATTGTGCCAAGTATGTCTCGGAGTGTGATGTCTGCCGCAGAGTGAAAGCTGTCCATCAGAAACCTTTCGGTCTTCTACAGCCATTGAAACCTCCGGAATGGAAATGGGAGAAAGTAGAGATGGATTTCATCACTGGTTTTCCAAGGTCGTAGAAGGGCAACAATGCAATTTTTGTTGTCATCGACAGGCTTTCTAAAGTGGCTCATTTCTTCCCTGTCAAGGAAACAATTTCTGGAATTCAGTTGGCTGAGCTCTATATCAATAGAATTGTCTCTCTGTATGGGGTTCCACTTGAGATCAGTTCAGACCGTGGGAGCATCTTCACTTCCAAGTTCTGGGAAAGTTTCCAAAATGCTTTGGGAACAAAATTGAACTTCAGCACAGCTTACCACCCTCAGTCGCAAGGACAAGTTGAACGGATCAATCAGATTCTGGAGGATATGCTTCGTGATTGCGTCATCTCTTTTGGCATGAAGTGGGAGGAATGTCTTCCTTATGCTGAATTCTCTTACAACAACAGCTTCCAGAAAAGTCTGAAGATGGCACCATTTGAGGCTCTCTATGGTCGCAAGTGCAGAACTCCGATTGGTTGGTCAGGTGCAGGAGAAAGAATTTGGTTTGGCCCTGACATTGTAACTCAAGCGGAGGAGAAGGTGCATATCATTCTTGAGAATCTGAAGATTGCTCAAAGTCGCCAGAAGAGCAATTATGACAGGAAGCACACAGACATGGTGTATGCACCTGGTGATCTCGTTTACCTTTGTGTCACTCCCATGAAAGGCACACACCGCTTTGGTATCAAAGGAAAGCTGGCTCCTAGATACATCGGTCCTTTCAAAATTCGTGGAAGAAGAGGAGAAGTTTCTTATGCCCTGGAGCTCCCGGAAAAACTCAAGGTTCATGATGTTTTCCACATCTCTCAGCTCAAGAAGTGCTTCAAAGTTCCCGGCAGGACCGTGGATCATGAGCTAATCAATCTCCAAGAAGACCTGTCTTATCAAGAACACCCCACCAAAATCCTTGAGACCGCAGAAAGAAGGACTCGCAACAAGTCCATCAAGTTCTGCAAGGTGCAGTGGTCGCACCATTCTGTTGATGAAGCCACTTGGGAGCGTGAAGATGAACTCCGTGTCAACTATCCTACCCTCTTTGAGTCTTCTTCTTCCTAGAATCTCGGGGCGAGATTCCTGTTTAGTGGGGGAGAGTTGTAGCATCCCATTTGTCTAACAACTGTAATGCTACTTGATCTAGTAAGAAAATGGCTACTTCCTACATACAATTGTTGCATCATCATGTTACCATGCTCATGTCATCATGCCACCTTGCATTTGAGCATCATACAAAACCCCTTTTGTTTTGGTCCTTATCTCATATGCATTATTCTTTGTATTTGCCTCTTGATATTGTATTTGGTTCTTGATATATTGTTAAATGCCCAAGTTGAGTTGGGGCATATCTTTTATTGACTCCACCACCCTTTCTTTCACCACTTTATAATTCCACCATCCAACTAATATGAGCTTGGCATTTTAATTAAGTTTACTTCTAGCTCATGTGGGTTGGGTGGATCCCACTCGTAATCTTCTGCTTAGGCCTTACTCCACATTTTGGAGTGCAAAAGAATAATGCCATGAAAATCATCTTGCTTTCACAAAATAAGCATGGTATTAATTATTATGCATGGCCCATGCAAGTACCATCTCTTGCTTGTCATTTGGATTATATTTGGTTTTTGAGTGGATCATCTCTATCTCTGTCCTTTCTTTTGGCTTGATATATGTTGAGCTTGCTTAAACCCTATCACCCCATCCCTCTCTCTTTCTTGTCTTGACCTTGTTGAGCTTGTGTGGATCATGCTTGATCTAATCAAGACACCAAACCCCTCATCTCTCTACCTCTCTAGCTATCTCAAAAAAACCTACCCCCCTACTCACCATACCTACTCCCATCTAACCCTAAACCTACCCCTCTAGTTAATCACACCCCATCTCACCTCTCTTTCTCTCTCGACCTACCCTCCCCTTCACTGTCAGCAGGCCCCCGAGCTACCCCTCACTTGCCAAGCCCAACCCTAGACCGAGCATACCTCCCTCTCACCAACCCGAGGCTAACCCTAGCTAAACCTAGCACTAACCCGACCCTCTCTCCTTCTCTCGGCCTCCCTCCTCTCTCTAGCTCTCTCCTTGCCATCAGGCCCCATCGATACCACCTGCCCACCTCCCATGTGCCCCCTGGTTCCCCCTATCTCTCTCCAGAAACCCTAACCTAATCCGAGCCACCTCCCCTCTTTACAAAAAGGTGGCCACCACCCCATGTGCCTTCCCCTCTCCCTTATCTAAACAGCCACCCCGGTTTTCCTCACCTCAGCTCGAGATCTGGAGGCTCCCAGGCCCTCTCCAACCTACCCTCTCCTTCCTTCCTCCCCACCATGATTGCCACCCAAGCAAAGCCCTAGCCGCGGCCACCCCTTCCTCTGACCGATCCGGAGTGCGACGAGCTGCGCCAGAAGCACCAGGGCCTCCTTCTGCTTCCTCTACGTCGCCCAGGACGCGAGGCAGCCGCTGGACCCCGCCGGAGCAGCCCCGCCGCCGCCGTGCCCGCGAGCACCAGGAGCTCCGGATCGCCAGCCTCCTCGCAGATCGACAGTCCCTCCGGCCAAACCTTCACCCTGTCGGGATCCTGGTGAGCTCCTCGATCCCCTGGACATGCTCCCTTGCCCTCTCTTGCACCGTAGTGCCGCCGCCGTCCGCCGAACGCTCTGCGCGCGCGCCGCGTGTCGCGCCTGGCCGACAGCAGCACCCGCAGCAGCTCGTTCCGCCTCCGTTCGCCGCCCTGCCCCGCGCGCTGTGGCCCTCCTCCGCGCTAGCACCCCGAACGAATGTTGTAGGCCGTGAACCCCTCTTCGTCTTTCGTTTTAGGGTCGTGGCGTTTAGGCCGGCGACGGCGTCGCCATCGTCGTCCAAAACCCCGGCCAGATCCACGCCGCAGCACCGCGTCCAGCAGCAGCCGATGCCTGTTTGCTTTTAGCCCCCTGTATCTTTTCCCGCCTAAACCCGCAGCCCCCACGACCCCACCTGCCAGCGCCTGCGAGAACTTTGCAAAAAGGGTCCTCACCTTCCGTTGTTTTCCGACCGCAGCCCCTGGATCGCCCACGTGTCGCCACCAGACGGCTGCGCGCGCGTGTGGCCCCGTTAGATCCCTGGGCCCGCTCGTCAGTGACGCGGGCTAGTCAGAGTCCGGTGAGAAAAGCAATCGGCGCGCGCGTGTCTGCCCAGTCAGCAATGCGGCCCACCTGTCATCCTCCTGGGGTAGGATCTGCTGAGTACCAAAAAGTCCAGGAGTTTGCTGTTTCAAATTTCAAACCTTTTCAAATTCATTCAATTCAGTTCAAATTCAAAATCTGTTTAAATTTAAGTGAATTCATAACTTATTCCTGGGTTGGAATTTGAATTCAAACCTTATATGAAAAAGATTTATTTTTGAATGTTAATTCAAATCTTTAATCAAATAGTTTCAGAATTAATTTAATTAGTCAACCTTTGCCTTTGACCCTAATTATTAATTTTGACTATAAAATAAATTTAAATTTATAATTTCAAATAATACAAATAATATATGTTTTTGAATCAGAAAAATGTGAGTATTTCAAATATGCTATTCAAAATCCTATTTGAATACTTTAAAATTCAAGTTGTGCAAAATTACAAGAAAATGTCCCTGGACTTAATTAATTAATAACTTTTGTTTTATAACTCCGAATTCGACAAATGATATGTCTAAAATGATCAGCTCGACGAGACCTTTCCGTTTATGCATTCCATGACTTGAATTGAAGCATGCATCATATAAATATAAAGTATACAGCAACTAATATGAGAATAAAATGTGACCAAAACTCAATAAAAATGTTATTCCTTGTATTCTACACCTCACCCATGCCATGCTACTTTATTGCCATGTAACTTGGGCATCATTCATCATGGCATGCTTGTTTTCTTGACGCATTTTATCCCTATGCTTGTGCACTTTATTTATGTTGGCCCTTGTTTGTTTGGTTCTTCTTCGAATAGACACTGAGCAGGGGATATATCAAGAGAACCAGGAGCACTACCCAGATCCATCTCTCGCTTCAACTGAGTTGCCAGGCAAGCACTACCACATGCTTGCATACATACAGTACATATTGCCTCTATCTTATTCTTGCATCATTGAGTCGCGATTGCATTAAACTGAATCCCAAGAATTGCATAGCCTTACTTTTAAACCCCACCAAGCTTGTTTCCCCATCCCATGAGCCATTACTACAGGAGTTGTTTGAGCCATGCGAGTCGTAGAACAGCATGTGTAGGGTTTGTGAGAGTCTGATGGATAACGAGGTACCTAAACAACTTAACCTGAGTAGTAATGGGATAACTAATGAAAGTGGCACCGGTGGGCAATATCTGCTATTTGGTTTTTCCTGCTCACTTGTGTCCCGTAGGACCCCGAGTACTTGAAACCTGTTCCTTGAATATTCGCGCTATCCACATCCGGGAGGCTTATGGGACCCCCCTTAGCCAGAGCTTGATTCCGTCTTATTTCTTGGGGCCACAAACTAGTTTGAGGTTTTGTTACTATCCTGTACTTATGCCATGCTTTACTGCTTTATTAAGATTGTGCGAGGAGCACACTGTACTGTTTAGGTAAGCGGAGTGTTTTCGCGGTATCGACAATCCCAGTTTTGGGTTCCCAGTCGTTTACAGCCATTGACGCAAACCTTGAGTCCGTCTCGGAGTCAGCTAGCTTCGTTGCGGGTGTACTCCAAGGGGTGGCCCCCTAAAATAGTTCTGAATCCTGTGATTGCTTTGTCGTGAAGGCCTCGTTGGGTTTTGATTTGGTTTTTCCGAGGTTGATCGAGTGTGTGTTGCTATTTGTGCACCCCTGCAGGGTAAAACTTTCTGAAAGTCGTGTCCGCGGTTATGGACGACTTGGAGCACAGTTTCTCGATCATAGACAAGCATAACTAAAGTACCGCTTTTAACTTGACTAAATAACTGACTAGTAAATAGTGCAACACTCATGGAATGGTTAATAAAACTGCCAACGGATGGGGGGGTTGTTCGTCCGCTTCCTCGTCGGTAAGCGAGGAGGAGGATGGATCTGGTGATATTACTGTTATAACTGTTGTCATTAATTCACGGACATCCGTCTATCTTTGGTTAGGCGGATGGTTAGCGAGTATCTATAGAACTGTTAGGGTTTATCTTTTGCTGCAATTGCGTCACCCCAGGTTGTGTCCCCTTTAGAGGCATAAAGACTTGCTGAGTACCCTTAGGGTCTCACACGATAAATTATTGGTTCAGATGAACAGGTGCACTCGCAGGACGGATACTGGGTGGAGGAGGCTGATGATGTGGGCAACGATCGTTCGGTGTAGAGATTCCGGGAACGGGGATCCGTGAGATCTGTGGGCGGGATGTGCTTATTTCTGGGCATCTTATGCCGATTTGCTTCTTATCCGTACTCGGACCTTGTTTGCCGCTTCCGCCTGATACTCTGATGTGTGATGTATGAGGAAATATCCTAAAATATTATATCTATCTAGGTCATTTGAATCTTGCCGTATGGCGTTGCTATATTTCCTTTCTTTCTAGATGGAATGGCTCTGATGTACTATTGTATGGTGGCTTGCATACATACTCATTTGTGTATGTAGTTGATCCCTTCACCTGCCGATTACGCCGCCCGTACTTGTCCCGATGACTGGAAGTGGTTGGGACGGCCGAAAGGTCTACCCGTGAGTGGCTTTTGGGGCCCCACCGTACTATTTCAACCACTTCCGCTCATCCAGGCTTGTATCTAGGAGCGTAATTCACCGAGGTAGTTACAGCAATGACAGCGGACGATGGTCCGACCTACGCTACAGCAACACTCACCTCAACGGCAAGCGCCGCAGTGACGGGCGAGTCGACTTCGTCGCCAACGCCGGGCACGCACAACGCGAGCCCAAAAGCTTCCGCCGCGACGGAGGACAACGCCGCGACGGCGGCAACTACAAGGCCAAGCCAAGGTTCGACCCTGCGGCCCTCCTTAACCAACCTTGTGCGTTTCATAGCAGGGAAGGCAAACCCGCAACGCACACGACCGCCGACTGCCACACCCTCAGGGAGATTGAGAAGGCACGGCGAGCAAGGGAGGACCCCGACAACAACCCGCCGAACGGCGGAAAATTCGGCAACATGGCCGGCTCGCTCCATACCTTCACAAGCTTCAACACGAAGCGCGAGAAGAAGGTCATCACCCGCGTCGTCGCCGTCAACGCGGTGGCCCAGGTGAACATTCCCCAGTTCCTCAACTGGTCGGAGCAGCCCATCACCTGGAGCCGCCAGGACCACTCGCCACGCATCGAGTACCCAGGCCGAGTCGCCCTGGTGGTTAAGCCAAAGGTGGGCGACTACTGGCTCCCCAAGACATTGATGGACGGCGGCAGCTCCATCAACATCCTGTACCTGGACACCTTCAGGCGGTTGCGGCTCCCGCAGTCGATGATCGAGACAACCCACACCACGTTCCACGGCATCGTCCCCGGTCGGAAGGCGTACCCGATCGGCAAGGTCACGCTGCCAGTCACCTTCGGCACACCAGCAAACTTCCGCACCGAGCGGATCGTCTTCAAGCTGGTGCCCTTCGACAGCCCCTACCACTGCGTCCTGGGGCGCCAGGCATTCGCCAAGTTCATGGAAGCGCCACACTACGCGTACAACGCGATGAAGCTCCCCGGGCCGTGCGGCGTCATCACCATCAACGGCGACCCCGACATGGCCACCGAGTGCGAGGCCAAAGGAGCCGAACTCGCCGATGCCATCATCGCGGCAGAAACCAACCACGCCGACGAGCTCGCCAAGTACGCGAGCGGGGTCAACAACGACGAACCCACCATACTCAAGAAGCCCAACTCGGAGGGCGCAAACACCTCAACCTTCGAGGCAACGACGCACACCCGCACCGTCGAGCTGGTCCCAGGCGACTCCAACCAGACGGTGACGATCGGGACGGGCATGAGCCCATCCTAGGAAGGCGCGCTCATCGAGTTCCTCCGTGAGAACAGGGACATCTTCGCATGGAAGCCCTCTGACATGCCTTGTGTCCCTAGGGAGCTCGCTGAGCACAAGCTAAACGCCGACCCCAAAGTGCGACCCGTCAAACAGTCGTTGCGGCCCTTCAATGAAGAGCGCCGCCGAGCCATCGCCGAGGAGGTGCAGCGTCTACTCGCTGCAGGCTTCATCCGGCCAATCAAGTACTCCAAGTGGCTGGCAAACCCAGTCCTGGTCGAGAAGAAGGACGGGACCTGGAGGATGTGTATCGACTACACAAACTTGAACAGCGCCTGCCCAAAGGAGCAGTTCGTCCTCCCGTGGATCGACCAAATAATCGATTCCACCGCGGGCTCGGAGTCGCTATGTTTCCTCGACACCTACTCTGGGTACAACCAGATCAAAATGGCTGTCGAGGACGAGGAGAAGACGGCGTTCATCACGCCATTCGGAGCCTTCTGCTACACCGCCATGACCTTCGGCCTCAAGAACGCCGGGGCGACCTACCAGCGGTGCATGCAAGAGTGCCTCGCGAGCCAAACTGGCCGCAACATCCACGTCTACATCGATGACGTGGTCGTAAAGTCCGCTCGCCAGGGTGACCTACTCGCCGACCTGGCGGAAATGTTCGCCAACTTGCGAAAATACAAGATAAAGCTTAACCCAGGCAAATGCACCTTCGGTGTACCAGCAGGACAACTACTGGGGTACGTCGTCTCCAAGCGAGGGATCAAGGCGAACCCCACCAAGATCGACACGATCGCCCGACTCGGCAAACCCGAGTGCCTGCGCGACGTCCAGAAGCTGGCCGGGCGAGTAGCGGCTCTCTGTCGCTTCATCCCCCGCCTGGGTGAAAAGGCGATGCCCCTATACCGCCTGATGCGCAAGAACCCCACCTTCCAGTGGGACAAGGAGGCGGATGACGCGCTTCGCGACCTCAAGAAGGTGCTACTCGCCGCACCGCTACTCGCCACCCCCGCCGACAAAGAACCCATGGTGGTTTACGTCGCGGCTTCCGAGCGCGTCGTCAGCGTCGTCATGGTCGTCGAGCGACCGGAGGAAGGAAAGGAGCGCCCAATACAGCGACCGGTGTACTACATCAGCGAGGTCCTCACCGAGTCGCGCCAGCGATACCCGCAGTACCAGAAGCTGGTATACGCGGTCTTCAGAGCACAGCGGCGCCTGCCGCACTACTTCCAGGAGCACCCGATCACGGTCGTCTCCTCAGCACCATTGCAGGACATCATCCGTAACCGCGAGGCGACCGGGCGGGTCGCCAAGTGGGCCGTCGATATCGGCGTCCACAACATCAAATACGAGCCACGAAAAGCGATCAAGTCGTAGGCCCTAGCGGACTTCATCGCCGACTGGGAAGAGGCCCAGCAGCCAGAGAAGCTGCCATACCTCCATTACTGGAGCCTGCACTTCGACGGCTCCAAGAACACGGACGGCGCAGGCGCAGGGATCGTGCTAACTTCACCGAAGGGCGACAAGCTCCGCTACGTCCTCTGCCTCGACTTCACACCCTGCACCAACAACATGGCCGAGTACGAGGCCTTACTCCACGGCATGCGAGCTGCCAGGGAGATGAACGTCAACCGCCTACGCTGCTATGGAGACTCCGACCTCGTCGCTGGGCAAGTCGCTGGCACCTGCGACGCCGTCTCCCCCACCATGGCGGCGTACCGCCAAGCAGTGGACAAGCTGGGCGGACACTTCGCAGGCTACTCCGTCGAGTGGATTGACAGGCGGAAGAACGAGGAGGCCGACGCACTCTCTCGCATTGGGTCGGCTCGACTCGCACCACCCGCCGGCGTCTTCCTCGACACAATCACCAAGCCATCAGTCTCTCCCCCGAGGGAGATCGATATCGGAGTCCCGTTACAACCGGAGGCAGCCCTGGTCGCACTCGTCATCGAGCTAGACGACTGGACCAAGCCCTACGTCGCCTACCTGGAGGTCGGCACCTTGCCGGCAGACGAGACGGACGCTCGGATGATCGCACGCCGATGCAAGTCCTACACCATCATCGACGGCGAGCTCCACAAGCGCAGCGTCACCGGCGTGTTCCAATGCTGCGTCCAACCCGCCGAAGGACGCAAAATCCTCCATGACATCCACTCCGGCAACTGCGGCCACCACGCCGGCGCCCGCTCTCTGGTCGCCAAGGCTATGCGGCATGGCTTTTACTGGCCCACCGCACACGCCGATGCCATCGACATTGTCCAGCGGTGCGACGGGTGCCAGAAGTACGCCAACCAGACGCACGTGCCGAGCTCAGCGCTCAAGACAATCCCCATCACCTGGCCATTCGCCGTATGGGGCATGGACATGGTAGGCCCCTTCAAAAAGGCTCCCTCCGGCTACACCCAGCTCCTGGTCGCGGTCGACAAATTCACAAAGTGGGTGGAGGCCAAGCCAGTCCGGAAATCCGACGGGAAGACCGCCACTAAATTCCTACGCAAGCTCATATATCGCTACGGGTTCCCAAACAGCATCATCACGAACAACGGCACCAACTTCGCCAAAGGAGCCATGGCCAAATTCTGTGAGGAACACCACATCCGGCTCGACCTCGCATCAGTCGCCCACCCGGAATCCAACGGCCAGGCGAAACGGGCCAATCAAAGCATCCTCCACGGCCTGAAGCCGCGACTCCAAGTACCACACGAGCGCACCGCCGGGTGCTGGGTCGAGGAGCTACCCTCCGTCATCTGGGGCATCCGCACCTCGGTCAACAGGTCGACAGGATTCACCCCCTTCTTCATGGTGTACGGCGCCGAGGCAGTCATGCCCACCGACCTTGAGCATGACTCGCCGAGGGTCGTCCACTACACGTAGGCTGCGAACGAACTCGCACGACAGGATGGAGTCGATCAACTCGACGAGGCATGCGACCTAGCTCGCTCGCGCACCGCCATCTACCAACAAGGACTCCGCCGCTACCACAGCCGGCGGGTGAAAACTCGCACCTTCCAGGAAGGCGACCTGGTGCTGCGCCTCATCCAGGACAAGAAGGGCATGCACAAGCTTTCCCCTCCATGGGAGGGACCATTCGCCATCAGGCACGTACTCGGCAACGACGCTTACTACCTCATCGACGTCCGCGGGGACGGCAAACTCGACGTCAAGCGACCATGGAATGTAAACCTCCTACGGAAGTTCTATTCCTAGAACTCCACATATGTACTCTCCAGTCGCTATGAAATAAAAATAATCGGTTACCACAAATTGTGCCTACTCTCCGTGTCTTGTGCCACTCGCACTCGTAATAACAGCGTCAAGCTAACCGCAGAAGTCAACCTTTGGTAAAGCGATCGGCACGGCCAAGTACTGTGATGCAAAAGCACTGGGTCACCTTAGGTTTTGCATCGTCCACGAAAAACGCCTACCCGGAGCCCCATTGGAGTCGCCTAGCCCGACTGGCTCTACGAGCCAAGACAACTGCCTTCGCTTCTCACAGCGACCATGATCCTCCGCATCCTCGACATAGCGACTCGAACGGCCACGTACCACGCTCGGGGACTGACGACCAGTTCAGCGCGAGCGGCTCGGGAAAACGCCAAGTATGAGAGCATGCCCAGGACTCGCCATGCGACTGACCCAGCGGGCCAGGTAGGAGTGATGCGCTCAAACTAACGCGCCAAGTCCTCACCCACCCTCGAGTCGCGCCTAGAACAACCAAGTACCACGCTCGGGGACTCGGCCACCCGACCTCGTTCGCGCAAGGGAAAACGGTGAAGTACAGAGCACTCAAGGGAGTCGCCTTGCGACTGGCTCTCCGAGTCCGGGCGAGTCGACCACAATACCAAAACATTCAAAAACCACAAACACATCACACACGAGGTAAACCCCACAAAAAGGGCGGACGCGCTCGGGGACTCGTTCAACCCTCAATCGGAAAACACATGACAAGTCACAAAGCAAACACGATATCTCATTAATAGCATGTTGCAATCATCTCAGAATACAAAATATGCCCAAATGGCAGATCTGCTACTAACGCCCCAGGGCAAACTACTCTATTCCGCAGGCTTCGACGACGACTCACCAGCACCCTTGCGATTGCGGATGAACGGCGTGTACGGGTTTGCCGGGTACGTGGTCAGCTCACCCGCCATCGCCGCGCGGAAGGGCTGCTCGACCTTGAAGTCCCGGTGCTGTGGCTCAGGGTCGTTGGGCGCGACGACCGTTTCCTGGTAAGGAAGGAGGTCGCCCATCGCCCATACGCGTTCGGAGTACACTGCGGCGCGACCCCTCAACTTGAGCACCTCGGAGATCTCCACCTCGCCAGTCGACGACGGGTAGCCACTCGTCACATCGTCCAGACCGAAATCTTCTGGAAAATGAGCAAGCCCAAGGCTAAGCGCCGTCGCCGCTCCACGCCGGAACGCCGATCGCGTCATGAACTCAACAACCGACGGCGCCTTCTCCAGGTACTTCCACACCTCGATGAGGTCGCTGGGAATTACTTCCGTGGGCGATATCTCCTGGAGGTAGGCTCGGATGCATGTCGCCGACAACGTCGCCGAGTCGACGAGCGTGGCCACACATTGCCGCGCGTCGAACGAGCTCGCCTCTTCCGCGCTATCAAGGATGCGACCTGCGGATAGAAGATAACAGTGAGTACATCGGATATTACGAGAAGACACATGCAATAGGCAAGGCCAGACAAACTCACCAATCAAGGGACGGGAGAGATCCGTGATGAAGCTCTGAAGAGAAGTATAGTCGTCCTGAAGCCCAGCAACAAGGGCGTCAGAAACTTTACGCTCTTCCGCGGCGGCCGTAACGGCGGCCTTGGCTCGACCATCCGCCGAACTCGCCTCCTCTTTCGCCTCCCTCAGCTCGCGCTCGAGCTCGGCGATCCGCTTCTCAGCCGAGCTCAACGCCGATTGAGCCGTTGCCAACTCACCCGCGGGGACAAGTCCCTGGCGAGCCTCTTCTGCCTTCGCGGCAACCGCCTGAAGCCCCTTATTCGCCTCTTGGACGGTGGCCAGTTCCTTCTCCGCGCGGTGTTTCGCTGCCAATCGGTCAGCTGACTCACGTTGCAGACCCTTCACACAATTCAAACAGTTAACCAAAGCGAAATCCTAAGTGCCCACCCGCTGAAATTCAGAGAGTGTGCACTCGGGGACTGGCAATCAAGAAATCCTAAGTGCCCACCTGCTGAAATTCAGCGAGTGTGCACTCGGGGACTGGCAATCAAGAAATCCTAAGTGCCCACCCGCTGAAATTCAGCGAGTGTGCACTCGGGGACTGGCAATCAAGAAATCCTAAGTGCCTACCCGCTGAAATTCAGCGAGTGCGCACTCGGGGACTGGCAATCAACAAATCCTAAGTGCCCACCCGCTGAAATTCAGCGAGTGCGCACTCGGGGACTGGACGCGAAAAATAACAACAAGACACTAAAAGAATCAGACCGCTGCAACTCACCGGCCTGATCCTCGGGGACTGGACATACCTGGATGGCTGCGCCAAGCATGCCGTGAAGCTGTATCGCATCCACGGACGCGAGGAGAGCCGGCGTGTGCCCACGACGCTCCTCAACCTCCGCGTAGGCGACCCCAGGTGCACGACTCGAGGGCGAGGTCCCACTCGCTGTAGCCGATCTAGCCATGAAGCGCGGGAACGTGGCGATGGAGGCACCGACACCAAAGGAGACCGGCTCGGTCACCCCAGGCGAGGGAGCACCCTCCTTTGTGGGTACGGCCGCCTCCATTGCGGGTTCATTCGGCGCGACCGCCGTGTCATCGGAGATCGTGACGACATCATCGCCCTTGGCATTCTTGGCGCCATCCGCAGGGACGACGACTTCGTCCGCCTTCCTCTTGCGGGAAGGATCCTCCTTGCTGACGACGGGTGGCACCTTAGACACGGTCGGGTGGCCTATCTTCTTCGCTCCGGTCATGTAAATCGATCGTGTGAGTGAGATAATTCAAGCTGCTATGGAAGACAAAAGTAGGTGAGCGAACTCACTTGGCGACCGGAATGAAGCGTAGCCCCGTGCGGATGCCGGCCGGCTTCTCCAGTTCGGGGCCCAGTCGGCGACTGAGGCCCATCTCCAGGACGTCGCGTGCCCAAGACACGGACGGCTTTTTCGTCGTCGAGGCTGCAACGGGGGCTTCCCTGCGAGGTGAAGCCGCCGCGGCCGGAGCGGCCCCTAGTCCAGAGACTGGTGCGAATGGCGGAGGCATCGAGGCCAGTGGCACCTCGACGGTGGCCGTGTCCAGCGCGGCTGCCGTCGGCGACGCCTCGTCCTTGGCCGGGCTGGGGGCGTCGGAGCTGCTCGCCGAATGCGGTGGCGAGGCCGGCCTCATCGGCTTCGTCTTCTTCTTCGGAGGAGCCTTCGCCTCCTTCTCCTTCTTCTTCTTCTTTGATGGAGTAGCCTGGCGGCGCGAGGTAGTCTCCGGAAGTTCGTCATCGTCATCATGACACTCGAGGCTTTTACTCGCCTCAAGCTCACGCTGACGCTGCCCGCGAGTCTTGCGGACCAGCGGGGCGACCTCCTCCTCGGACTCGTCGTCGCCGTTGCTCTCGTCGCTCTCGGTGTCGCCCTTGGCGGGAGGCGACTCGCCCATGTCCTGGACGGACGAGCTCGAATTCTCATCGTCTGAAGGCGGGATCCATCCTTCCACCACTTGGAATAGCTGCAATGAACACAAAATGAAATTAGAATGACCGCGACTGCAAAAACTGCGACTGTGAATGATGCTAGGTGACTTACCGTTGGGGCTGGATGCTTTGCGGTGTAGGGGGCGACCCCAGCCTTTGCGTCCAGGTACACCGCCTGGGTGATCTTCTTCAGCGCTGGGGTGTAGTCCTCGAGCTTCCACTCGGCTAGGCAGGACTTAGTCGAGTCCTCCCGGCCCGTGTATTGGTACATATAGTGGTCGCGCCGAGCCAGAGGGACGAGCCGCCGCCCGAGCCAGCAGTTATATAAGTTGATCGTCTGGAGGCCCTTCTTCTTCAGACCGCGGATGGTTTGAAGCATTTCATCCACGACCATCCGCTGGTCGCTGGGGAGCTTGCCGACTTGAAGTCGGCGCGGTTCGGACCGGGTGGCAGAGTATCGTGGGATCGCCGTCTCGCCCTCCGGGGTTGCCTCGGCAACGTAGAACCAAGATTTCTTCCAGTCGCTCGCCGCCTTGGCGGGCAGCATCAAGTCAAAGAACGAAGCCTTCGACTTCAGCTGGAATGTTAGGCCGCCCGCGGCAAGCATTGGGCCGCCCGCTTCCTCACGGCTGATCCGTCCGTGGAACAGATCTTGCCATAGAGGGAAGTAGGGCCGGCAGCCCAAGTAGCACTCGCAGAACGCCACGAAGATGGCGAGCTGCTCGATGCTGTGTGGACCCAGGTCCGACGGTTGGATCCCGTAGTAGGCGCAGAAGCGCCGGAAGAACAGGGACGTGGGGAATCCTAGCCCCCGTTCTAGGTGGCTGGTGAAGCAGATGAATTCCCCCTCGCGCGGGTTCGGGGTCACCTCTCCGGCCGCAGGGATGCGCCAACAGCCGGCGCGCAGGATCCCGGCCTCCTCGAAGGACGTCAGTTGCGCCCTCGTACACTTAGATCTACCCCAAGGCTCGGTGGAGAGGGCCATGGCGGAAGGATTTGTGGGGGGTCGGAGGATTTCGGGTCGGCTGGATCGCGATGCGAAGGGAGGCAAAAATGCGTGCAATCGGAGGAAATGGCGAGAAGGTGGTTCTCTGATCGCCTGCCATTCCCCTTATATAGCGGTTGTTACCTGCCAAATCAGGGAGCCGTTACTACGCGGTGATTACGCCAAAAGTTACCGTTGGATTACCCCAACGGCTAGTTTGACCACGTTTAACGGTCCAACTTCAGCCACTCGGCTCGCCGACCCGATCACTATGACAGTGTTTCGCCGACTCGACTCGCCAAAGCTACGATCAGGATGACTAGTTTTCTCCTTTATACAGGAGCCCGCCGACGATTCGACTGGATGTCTACTCTGAAGCCGTATACTCCGACTGCCAGCAGCCACCTACGCCCAATCAACGACGGCCTCGGGGGACTACTGATGGGGATGTACCTACCGGGGTATACCCAGCAGGACGTTTCCGACTGGCCCAGGAACTGGCGAGTGGGCCTGCGAGACGGCGACTGGATCAAGGCCCGGCGTGGATCCAAGCGACTGGAAGCTGAAGGCCCAGGCGAGTAGGTAGGCCCAGTCGGATTAGGTTAAACAAGTACCGAAGCCTTAACTGATTCGGTTGAGATATGTAAACCCTAGGGGAGGTGAGCCTATATAAACCTCCCTGCGGGGTGTGTAGAGATACGTTCCATCATACACCCAAGCGACTCGCCACCTAGCCGCCGAGCTCTCCCATTGTACCACCATCATAATACAATCTAGCAGGAGTAGGTCTTTACCCTCCGGGGGGCCGAACCTGGGTAAAACCCTGCGTCTCCGCCCTCATCTCGCACCGCAGATGGCTGGCCGCCCTTGCCCCTCGTTCTACTACTCGCTGCCGATTGCAGCATCTGCCATGACCATTCCCACGACAACAAAGATATGATAATAACTGCTTTTATTATTGCCTCTTAGGCATATCTCCAACACGTGTTTGGGAAGAGGGAGGGGGAGCTTGGGAAAGACGGAGAGAGGGAATGATGGGGGAGATGCAGGTCGGGGCGGTGCGGGCTGGGAAAGTGGTGTCCAGGTTGGTGGCGTTTGCAAATTCCAAACGCCACCCCTAAATTTGGCTTGGTTCCACCCGTGGGTCCGCTTTAGTATTGGTGTCCGGAGTACACTGAATGCCACCGTTCCGCTCTAATAGTGGAATTCAGTATATTCGAGATGCCACTACTATGTTGGGTCTTAGCAACAGAGTGTTCTTTCTAGGGAACGCCACTAGAAAAATGACTACTATAAGGTTTTTCCTACTAGTGCTCGTGAGGAGGTAAATCCCCTACTGCTTCTTTGTTGTATTGCTCGCGTGCTTCGCGAGGGTACAATGGTGGATTAATGTCTAGGGTTTTAGATCTCTGGGATCGACCTCTTATAAGGTAGGAGAATGTCTCCTTATATAGAGGTGCTGGGCCTCTTCCCCCAACTCTTGGGCGGGAAGGGTCACCAAATTGCTGCCTCTTTCCTATTTGTCAGTGACCGAACCCAATGGTGATGGGGCGGCATCTCCTTTGAGGAGTGGTACCTTCTTGGTAAGGTTGTGGTCCTCTGTTAGACGCATATTCCACAAGGGTGACGAATCTAAATTGCTCGAATCTTGTGAGCCTTGGGAACCGCCGCAACAACTTCCCGATATATCTGCTCCACACGGAAGACGGTGTCCCGAGATCGGTCCTGATGGTGACGGCTCTCCCTTTGGTTAGGATCTTCATGGAATTATACTCGTAATGCGTTGCGGCCATGAATATGGCCAAAGCAGGTCACTTGAGAATTTCATTGTATGGCAGAAGAATATTTGTCATGTCGAAGGTGATGTTATCCATGCGAAAGTTGTTCGGGGTCCTAAAGATCATGGACAGCGTGACTTTCACAGCATTGCGTGGCTCTAGGGTTAATCCCCTAGAACGCTCCCGTGGGTAGCAGCCGCCCGGTTGGGATTTGCAGTCACCTCAGCAATTGGGTGTGCAGGAGGTTTAGGCCCGTGCCTTCGTCCACGAGCATTTTGGTCACCCCTGACGTTGTTGATAGTCGGGGAGACTACCAACAGCAGGATTCCCACGCTTGAACAACGGTCGGGGTGGTCGATGGCACGAAAATGACTGGGATGGCCAACCACTTGAGGAGACACTACGCTTCCACGCCTGGATGAACATGACACACCTCCCGGGCCGGCCTCTTGATGGCGTTGTGCGAGGGGAGGGCTGAAGCGCCCCCTAGATGCACATGACGTCACGTATCCTGAAGTTATACCGGACTCTGTCTCAAGCCACGCCGCGGTGAGCAAATGTTTGGGGCCTGGGAAGGATCCCACATGCGTGGTGGTCTCCCTTCCTTCTACTGTTTTACAACAACTCTCCTTCTTTTGGTGCCCCGGGCATCGGGGTCTAGAGGCCACACCCAACGCGGGGGAAAGGGGACACAATAATGCTTTTGGAGGGCATACCCTAGCAAGTCCACCAGTTGAACGAGCCGGGACAACATGTTGGGCCGCTTTCGACGGCTTTCGGGGGAAATGCAGGAGTGCATCGACCGACACGAGCACCGCCTCAGGACCGAGAAGGTCAGGGTGCGGAGGGGGTAGCTCGCTAGTTATGCCCATAAGGTCACACCTAGCCATTTCCCTCGATGGTGCTTGGTTTCCCAATGCCTGGCCGGCTCCTCCTCGTAGTGATGCTGAGAGGAAGGAGCTGGTTCCTGGGTCGACGAGGATTGGGCGCCCTGCGAGGCCTGGAGGCGCGTCGCCTGCGTGTGCGCCAATGCAGGGAGCGCTCCTTCTTGGTCCGCACTTCCCGCCTGCAGCCATGCCGGCGGAGGGAGGGATCCTTCAATGATGAGGGGCTCGACGGGTGCCTCTGTCCCCTACCTGGCGTGCCAGATGACGCGTCCTAATTTGTGTACATAGGGTACGAGGATCTTCTTTGAGTTCGTCCAGGGGAATATTGCGTCGCGACCGGAGACGGAACTCATCACACAAGGTTTTTACCCAGGTTCAGGCCGCGTTGAGCGAAACCCTACGTCTTGCAACTATGGTGGATATGGTGGATGGTGGATTATTACAGATCTCATTCCGGAGAGGGAACTCTCTTCTTTTATTCTCTAAGCTAGTGTTGTCTTACCTTTTTCTACGGCCTAGGGATCCTTTTAGAATGACAAGGGGACACCACCCTTGGCCGGCATCCACTTTGCCATAGGTTCGGTGCATGGCTGCGACGTGGCAAGGGAAACTTTCCATTCTCGGTGTGTGGCTGGGGCACCCTAGGACATGGCCTTAGGCCTTGTCTAGTATGGGATGCTTTCTTCCTGGAAAAACTTGGCCTGATGCCAAGCGTGTGCCAGGTGGTGAGGCAGGCTGTTGCTCGTCAGGGACCAGCTATGATGATGCTGGTAAGTCCTTCCAGGGTCGCTTGATAGGCGGCGGCAAAGCTTTGCTTAGCGCCTTCGGGAACGACCTATCGTACCGAGGCGATTGGCTCGCCCCTCGATACTTGCATGATTCACGGCAACGCGCGCTTCGCGTTGTTTCGGGGCATCATCTTGGTCGGGGTTCGGACAACTCGCAGTCTTTACCCGACGTACACGTGCACCCCTTTTTCCATGGGGACGACATAAAGGTATGGATACTGATGTGAGAGAGGGGAGTCTCCTAACCAAGTGTCTTCCAAGAACCTTATGTCCAGACCATTTCCAACAACGAAAGACTCTCTAGCAAGTACCACTTACATACTATGTATGTTTTCGGCTAGGTTTAGAAGTCTCAAATTTGGTGTGGTTAGGAATCCACATGCGTACCACGTGACGAGTTTGACCGTGTGATTAGGCATAATCAATCAATCTGGCATTTACTTCACTATTTGCATTCACTTAGTATATCATATTGGTATTTTCAGCGATGACGATAAGAAAAGGAAAGAAATCCTATTAGGATTTGTGAAAGTAACCAACCGAGATCATGTTTCCTACCTATTCTGTACTGAGACAAGCTTTCACACAGAACATGACATTTTATAGCGTTCAAATTTAGTAGAATATAATATACCGTGTTATATGTGTCAATCTTTACCTTTTTTGCTTCTCGTAATCTGAAAACGTTCACAAAACATAGTAGACACGGAGAAAACTGCAACCATATATATGCCCCATACATGAAGTTTGACAATCATTCCATCTACCAAGCAAAAACATCTCTAGTTATCATCACGAGACTACCCGGTTATACCTCTACATCACTATTGTCTTCTTTAACAATTCTATTGCTTTTGTAATGGAGGAGGTCGTAGTTCTGATTGTTGGAGCAGGACCAGCGGGCCTCGCGACGGCAGCGTGCCTTAACCAACTCTCTATCCCCTATGTCATCCTCGAGCGTGAGGATTGTAGCGCATCGTTGTGGCGCAACCGTGCATATGATCGCCTCAAGTTGCATCTGGCCAAAGAGTTTTGCGAGTTACCATACATGTCTTATCCGGTAGATGCCCCCACATACATACCAAAAAATCAGTTTGTCAAGTACTTGGATGACTATGTTGAACATTTCAACATTCAGCCGAAATATCACACTGCAGTCGAGTCATCTGCATATGACAAAGATGAAAAATGTTGGTCCATTGTGGCACGTGATGTGACAAAGTGCACATCAATCAGTTACATGGCAAAATTTCTAGTTGTGGCAAGTGGTGAGAATAGTGTAGCTAATATTCCGATGATCCCTGGACTGGAAGACTTCCCAGGTGTAGCCATTCACTCGTCAAGCTACAAGTCAGGCACACAGTACTCTGGGAAGAATGTATTAGTTGTTGGATGTGGTAATTCTGGAATGGAGATTGCTTATGACCTTGCATCTCATGGTGCCAATACTTCAATCGTTATACGAAGCCCGGTATGTGCACTATTCCTTTCATTTTATTGGATAACGTTTATTTTTTAGTGTCGCTAATCATAAATTGTAGATTTGTTATCAAAAAACTGATGGCAAAGTATAACATAGTGTTTATTGAGTGCTCCCTCTCCTCCCCAAATAAAGAAGAACATCTCAACCGTGAAAATAAATCAATATGGACTTCTACAAAGAAAGCTCTCTTATAAACTTTTTGTTTTTGCAGATTCATGTGATGACAAAAGAATTAATTCGATTGGGAATGACTCTAGCACAATATCTCCCACTGAAGGTTGTGGATTCTCTACTTGTGATGATGTCAAATTTCATATTTGGTGACCTATCGAGGCATGGCATCACCAGCCCAAAAATGGGTCCACTTGTCCTCAAGTCAGAAACCGGACGATCTGCGGTGATTGATGTTGGTACTGCTGGGTTAATCAAGAAAGGTGTTATTAAGGTAAGCATATATATGATCATGCCATACATGTTGGTTTCCTCTATACAGTCATTAAGTACTCTCATGCATTTCTTGTAGGTACTAGGAGGAATTACTAAGATCATTGGAAAAACAATTGAGTTTGAAGGTGGGAGCGAAAGCTCCTTTGATGCAATTGTGTTTTCTACTGGATACAAAAGAACGGCGAATAATTGGCTCAAGGTACTAGCATTGAGATTTGAGTTCCGCAAAGTATAATTTCTTTACATATAACAATTTTTAGATGTTCTAACAAAAGTGTATATGTAATTAATGTGTGCAGGATGGTGAGAGCATGTTGAATAGCGATGGATTGCCAACCAAAGAATTCCCAAATCATTGGAAAGGTGGCAATGGGCTCTACTGTGCTGGGTTGGCAAGGAGGGGGTTGGCTGGTATTGCCATGGATGCTAGGAATATCGCCAATGACATTAAATCTACCATAGACTCTATCTTCAACTAAATTAGCCTTGACATTTATTTTTATGAGAATCATGTCAAATATTCCTACTCTTACAATACCCATATTGTGTTTGACCTGTACATAATATGAGAATAACTTATATGTTGAAAATATTAGTTCATGTCAAGTGTATCATGTCTATGTGATCCAGAGTATTGTTGTTGTCCAAGTGTTGTGCGCTCATAATCGACATCATATTTAAACTGACCATGTGTGAATCACGTCGCCTACTAAGAAACATACAAAACCAGTAGTGTCAGATGATGTGATGTGTAAGGAGGCACGCAAGCAAACCTGGACGAGCCAATTATTCGCATATCTGCTGAACCTGCTCTTATTACATTCCTGAACCTGCTGATGTTCTAATGATTGACTGCTGATGTTCTAATGATTGAGAGTCGAGAGAGCATGACAGTGCTCTGTAATTTGTTTTGTTTAGTGGAGACTGTTCCTATGCGGAAGAAAACTTGAAACAGACACCATGTAAAAATCACCATAAAGAAAATTGGTCGTATGGGAAAGAAAATTTGAAACAAACACCATGTATAATCACCTTTAGAGTACATAAGCAAAAGGTATTAATCCAGGAGAAACACCATGCATATCACAGGCTTAACGGGCGAATGTACACAGAAAATTATTAGCTCGGCGTGTTTGTTCCACTGAGATGGTCATTTCATCAGTCTCAACCACAATATCCAATACAATTGCCTGAAATCTAATCAATTGGACATCACACATAAGGAGTTGAAAGGAAGACGGAACACTCTATTCCTGTTCAGCAGCATCAGATCTAATAGAAAACAAAACTTCTCCTCGACTAACAAAGAAAATTGATCACCCAACATAATATCCAACGGTAATGTAGACTAGCAATGGTGCTTGAGGTCGGCGATCAGACATGGTACCCGGTGAGGGTAAATCCTCTACCTATGATCTCACCAGCACAAAGCCATGCATACAACTCAATGCCAAATAAGGCAGCAACTCCCACATCCTCAACCTTCAGATTCTTTCTGTTTTTCAGCAAGAGCTTCGCACCATCAACCTCTTTCCAGAAAGACTGGTAACGGCCAGGAAGGCTGCAACAACAAGTTCTCTTGTGAGTAAACATACCGTATTTCTGATAAGTTATGACAGCACCATAAATAAAGTATGTGTGTCACATTGCCTAGTTATGCAAATATTTGGAAAATACAACTATACATTAGTTCTTCATTTTTGCAGTTGAACCGCTTGCCTAGATACATAGGCACAGATATAACGGGCATGGACAGGTTGGAAACAAATGGCTGAATACATCAAACTAATGTTGTCAGCTCCCAAACTCCAATGGATCAGCACCCAATCTTAATTAAGAAGTCAAAGTTCCTATCCATATAAGTTCAATATACTACAAGCACAATAGACAAGGCAGAACATACACAGAGCTCTCTTAAAAACAAGGGAGGGTACACACAATGTTATTTTTAAATTAAGCAGATTTCATTCAGCATCAAGACATCTGACATGATAAATGAATATCCATGTGATAGAAGCCATATGATTGATCAAAAGAAAATATAATACTCCTGTGCTCCATTAAAGTGGAGTCCATAAGTAACTTGAAACCTTGTAGAAGCTAATATTTACACCGGTATATTTTGAGTGATAAAAATCAGTGTATAAGGGATAATGATTAGGTGGGATATAAATATGTTCTGTTCTATTTGCAAGAGGGGGCATCATGGCTGCCTCGACACAACGAGGTGATAATTTCATTAGAAGCCTGAAACTTGATTTTGGGTTTTGATTCTTCGCTACCTAAGTGAATCTAAAAATATATATCTTCCCTACTTAAGCCCTTTTGCATCCCCATTGCCACCATCCCCAATGCTATATGAGGAAACCCCACAACAAAGTAATACAGCATCCGCGGCACACAAGCTCACAAATCGAAATTGGCATAACCAGATGAAACGCACACCATTGGACCCGAAGGCGTGCATCTCCTGCAGGCGGCCATACCAATGTGGACAACCAGCAGAGTAGCTATGGCAACTTAATCGGAAGCTGATTGGACGATCAACAGATAAACATCAGAAAACAACCTAACCAGCTACGCCAACAGCAGTAATCATCGGTGAGGAAGATGGTAGGTACCTGGCGAGGCGGGTGTAGAAGAGCTGCTTGGAGAGCTCCTGGCACTTTTCGATGGTGGGCGGGTCGACGACGTACTGCTTATTCCTCTCCATGAGCGTCTTGTGGTACGCGCCCCCGTGCTCGGCCGCGAACCTCGTCGCCTCGCACGCCTTGGACTGCAGCTGCTTCTGGTAGGCGCTCCCGTGCTTGGCTGCGACCCTCGTCGCCTCGCACGCCTTGGACTGCAGCTGCGCGATCGTCGGCGCCAACGGCACGGACTGCAGCTGCGCCAGCTTCGACGCCCACGCCGCGGGCTGCACCTGCTGCGCCAGCTTCGACGCGAAAGCCGCCGCCATGGATCTGCCGCTGTTCACAGGAGCAATGCCGACGAGAAGGTTAGAGAGAGATTCGCAAGCACGGATTGGACAATTTGACGACGGTTTCGTCGGCTCACCTTCGAATTCGGTCGGTTGGAGACGAAGAGATCGAAGGGGACGGCACGCGGACTGGGTGGTCTGGTCTCTATGGTGGCACGCACGGCTACAGGGGAAAGCTTTTTGTAGCAGCGATTGTGACTTGGAGGAGAGGTAAGGGCTGATTTGCGCAAGTAGAATCCATTATGCATACGATTGATTCATACTTCCCGTAATAAGAGGTTCCCGGTAAAACTGGACAGATACGATAACAATTATCATGTGTAAATCATGATTACGTAAACGTGCGCCATAGGAAAACAAGGTAGTGCGAATACAATCCGATGATAACAAAGTCATCAAGGTGTATTACAATATGTAGAGCAAAACAAATTACAAAACGTCTCTGTCGCATCTCTGGAACAGATATCAGGTACAAGAGTCCCGTGCTTATCAGCACAGCCTAGGCAGGCAATACAATCCTCCCAGGCACAACAGTAAGTTTTGCACATCCGAGCACAACGCCCTTCTTATTTCAGACGACGAGCAGGTAGAATCAAAGACAAATATAATAAGCAAGAACGGTAACAAACTTCACTTGGTCCACCAGTGAAGGAAATCCTTGCGCCTGTTGATCTTCTTCTGGAGCTGCAGGACACCATACAGCAGGGCCTCCGCAGTTGGGGGGCATCCAGGGACGTAGATGTCCACGGGAACAATACGGTCACATCCACGCACAACAGAGTAGGAGTAGTGGTAGTATCCACCACCATTGGCGCAGCTGCCCATAGAGATAACCCATCGAGGCTCAGGCATCTGGTCATAAACCCTGCAGAGGAAGTTACAAATGACAACAGTATTAGAGAAATATGAGCTGCTGAAAACTGAATGACGTTAAAACAAATCATCTCCAACATGGTACAATCAGAATACGACCACGATTTTTTCTCAAGTACAAACGCGCCTCCAAAAGAAGACAAATGGTTCATAGTTGATAGTACGAAGCAACCTAAAAGCTTACAACAGACCACTATAATCCAGTCCTGTTCCTTCAGGATAAACCAAACAGTGCACTTATTTCCATGTAAACCAAGACACTCACACACCATAACAACATACTCCATCTGATAACTAATATATGCAGTTTTAACATTTATGAACAATATCAAATTGATTAGATTGGTCATGAAATAGATTGCATAATTCTCTTTTGTTTCAAACATGTTTTTCAGAGATGTTATGTCAAATCGTTATTTTCTTTCTTTGTATACAAACTACTTATAATGTGAATCAGAGGGAGTAACTCTTAAGGTGTCACAAAAGCATATCAATCAGCTAAGGAAAATGACGATAACTGAATTTCTTTTACGTTCCAGTCTCCTGGCCAAGCAAGTTTAAGAAACACATGTTTTCTTGGTTTTCTAACTATTGTGTGGAAATATAAAACATCATCAAATTAAGAGCACTGTATATTACATTAAATAGAACGTCAGAACTTAGCAGGCCTAAATAACCCATATCCATGCTACGTAACAAATCAGCAAAAATCCTTCTTTACTTGTACAGTTGATAGTCTATCTATAGCTGAAAACAAGTTATCTTATGAAATCTCTTCAGCCATACAGGGAAGATACTTAAATTATGGTGTTCATCTTGCTATTGTAACAATATGCAACAACATGCGTGCAATCATGACGTATCAATAGTATTTAGCACTATGGATGCTGGAAAGTATAGAGCATTTCTGAGTTTGATCCTCTACAGAAGATGTTGTTTCTGGCAGGTTTTCAAATCAAATATCGGCTAGTACGAACTGCTCTTCATTTGTGTCAGCTCTTCAAATTAAAATTATCAATATTAAGAGCACTGCATTATTACATGAAATAGGATATTGAAACTTAGCAGGTCTAAATAACCTATGTGCATGACGCATCTAACAAATCAGCAAATCCTTCTTCACTTGTACAGTTGATGTGGTCTAAGAGCCTAAAACCTAGCCATGGGATTGGCTCTACCTAAACAACGAAACAATTTATCATGTAATCTCTTCAGGCATTCAGGGAAGATACTTAAATTACGGTGTTCGTCACAGGCTTCTAGCTTTAGCGATATACAGTATTTAGCACTACAGATGCTGGAATGTACTCCCTCCGTTTCAAAATATAAGATGTTTTAGTTTTGTGAAGCAAATGTATCTAGACTATTTTTAGTATGTAGATTCACTAAGGTTTGGAATGAATCTATACACTAAAAGAAGTCTTATATTTTGAAACGGAGTATATGGCATTTGTGATATTGATCATCTACAGTGGTCCATTTATGCTGGTCCATTTATGCAAACCATAAATTTGAAAGATAAGAGTTGGTGTTGTTTCTTGCAGGTCTTCAAACGAAATAGCAGCTAGTACGAGCTCATTTTGTGGCAGGTCTTCAAATCAGATTCAAAAATGGGGAACCAGAAATTGCGCCGACTAACATCATATTAGTGGTGGTCTGTGCCGGTGAGAAGATCCCTACAAGCAGCGAATTCGATGGAAATTTAAGCTAAAACTTCGATCGAAATTAATTGCCTCCAACGCAGATCCCTTCCGAGATCTAAGCAGGCGCGCCTACGCCACCAAACAGCCGGCCAAATCGGCCACGCGCATGCGAAATCTGAACGGCAACAGAGAAGGAAGCCGGTACTCACTTGCGGAGGGCGGGCGCCATCTTGTTGGTGAGCGTGCCGGCGACGATCATGCAGTCAGACTGGCGCGGGGAGGGGCGGAAGATGACCCCGAAACGGTCGAAATCGTAGCGAGCGGCACCGGCGTGCATCATCTCGACGGCGCAGCAGGCCAGCCCGAAGGTCATCGGCCAGATCGAGCCCCGGCGCGCCCAGTTCATGAGGTCGTCGACCTTGGAGACCACGAACTCGGCCGCCTTGGACCCCGCCGCCGGCGGAGGCACGCCCGCGTACGGCGCCGGTGGGGCCGGCGAGGCACCCGCCGCGGCGGCGGCGGAGTAGGTCCTCGGCGCGGAGAGGAGGGCCAGCCGCGCGGTGCGCGGGAGCAGCGCCATGGTCGCGGCCTAGGGTTTCCTTACCTCGTGGAGGAGAAGGTGGGAGCGTGGGCGATTGGGCGTTGGCTTTCTCCAAGCTCTCTCCCTCCGCAGTCGGAAGCGGCTTGTGGTGTGTGCAGAGGTACGGTGCGGTCGAGGTTCGTGGCTTCGTGCCGGGCGCACGACTGAGTGTGGATTGCCCAAGCCCAACGGGCCGACAGTTGTGTGCTCCTCCTGCTATGAAACACTCAGGCCCAGCACTAAGTTCTGGGCTGCCAATTACTGATCAATCGGCTCAAATTTAGCATTTGCTCATGGTAAATGCTATGTGGCGTTGCCTCCTCGTGCCGTGTACCTCCGTGTCTAGCGCATCAGCTCGTGGGCCGGCCCACCATCACCGACGACAGCAACAGAGAGGAAGAGGAAGATGCGACGGGCGGACCTCGTCGATGATGGGGACGACGCGACTGGTCATGGCGTCCGCCGGAGGTGAGGTCAAGACCTCGCTGACGACGGGGTGGACGTGGATGGTCGCGACACCCGACGAAGGTGAGGTCTGGACCTCGCCGGATATGGGGACTATGCGGCAGGTTGCGGCATCACCGGCGGAGGCAAGGAAGAACCTTAAGGTTGGGATGGGTGGTGTCTCGTCGGACTTGGGGTTAGAGGTGGGTGTAGCCGGCGACCGGGCTTAGGGTTAGGGGTGTAGGTCGGGGGGTAAAGGATGGTCGGTCGGTCAGGACCTTGTCGATGATGGGGACGGCGTGGTTGTTCGCGATGCCGCTAGCGGAGGTGAGGCTAGGACCTCGCCAGAGACAGGGATGACACGGTTGACCGCGACATCACTGACGGAGGCAAGAAAGAAAACTTACGGTTAGGGTGTGGGCCTTAGGGTTTTGGCGGTGTAAGGGTGCTTAGACAGAAGTTACGGTGGTGTCTTAGGGTTTTTGGCGGCAGGGACGGTGGCATGTGTGTCGACGGGATGGTGGCTAGAGGTGGCGTGCCGGTTAACACGAAGAAGAATAAGAAAGAAGCATGAAAAGAAGGATATATAGGTCATGGGACAGCCCACCAGCGGGTTTCTTCGGGCGGCACGCGACACGTCGCTGAAGGTGGTGTATAGCACCACCCTCCTCGAAAAAGGGTTTCACCCCGCTATATTAATATAACCAACCACACGGAACAACAGTTGGACCAAAGAGCACAAGCACACCCAAAAAAGAGAAACTAAAAACAACACCGGCAGATCGACAAAAACAAGGATGACCAGCAAGTGTTGCATCCTCCAAAGTTAATCCACCATGCTCCTAGTGCTCCGAGCCGCCGCGTAGTGTAACAACCTGTCCATCAGGCCCCAGGGGTGTCATTCCTGGCAGCTTATTAGGATCTCTAGACTAGCCCTACATGCCAACACTTGTATTTTATGTGCACTTTGTTCTCACTCGTGCGTACCCGGAGACAACTTCCCGGTCGATCACCCATTCTTAAATTGCTTCTGGCCAAGCACACTTAACCTTAGAGTTTTTTCAAATGAGCTTCTGAAAAAGAAGTTGTAGCTTGTTGGTACGGGTATCCTATCAATCCTATTAAGCCATGTGTCAGAATCTCACATACACCCACTCTTAGAATATTGATGCCCTCATCGATCAAGCACAAGTCAGGAATGTCCCCTCTCTTGGCACACATCTATGCGTCTAGTTCCGGCACATGTGCCATCTGTATCCACTCTGGGCCACGCGTGCCATGCTCCACATGTCTGCTCCACTGACCCGCACACGTCTGTGTAACCGCGAGGATCGGCTCCGATACCATTTGTAACATCCCGTCCACTAGGCCCCGGGGGTGTCACTCCTGATAGCTTAGTAGGATCTCTAGACTGGACCCACAGATCAATACATGTCTTTTTTGTGCACTTTGTACTCACTCGTGTGCACCCGAGAACAACTTTTCTGTCGGTCACCCAACCTGAAATTCTCCAGGTCAAGCATGCTTAACCTTAGAGTTTTTTCAGATGAGCTTCCCGTAAAGAAGTTGCATCTTGTTGGTATGAATATCCTATCAATCCTATTAAACCATGTGTCAGGATTTCACATGTACCAAGCAATTGTAGGGTTCGCAGCATAGAAAACAAAAAATTTCCTACGATGGGAACAACTATGTACCAAGATCTATCTACTAGATACAAACAACGGGAGGATGTATATCCGTAGAGAATATACCCTTGAAGACCGACAAAGATTAACGAGTCCAAACTCGTGGTTGATGTAGACGATCTCTTGCCGATCTCAAGATCGAGAGGAAGTTCTAGCGCCGCAAAACAGCAACGCATCCGTGCTCGCACACACGTTCGAGGCACCGAGCAACCTCCGCTTCCTCGCTCCAGCGATGCAGCGGAAGCACAACTCTTTCTTGCCGAATAGCCACCGGGAACATGTATCTCGCTAGTCCGAGACCATGGGGAATAAATTCTAGAGGGGGAGAGAGATCCTTCACGAGGAGGTGTGAGTGAGAGAGAGGGAGGGGGCTCCTTTTATAGGGAGAGGGGGCACCCAAGGGGCCATGCGCCCAGCCATGGGGCTGCCCCCACCTCTTCCACATTCATGTGGGTGGACACTCCACTCACTCAAATGTCTTTCAATTCCCTCCACTCAAAAACCCACTCAAATTCTCATTAAATTTCCACCAAATTTAATGCAAACTCTCATTAAATAAAACTCCTTTTATTTATTCAGAATTTTGTCAATTACTTTAATGAAAAACATTCACATATAACCCCTTGCTAGTATTTCATTTCACATGCAGAAACACTTTCTGCAATTTCACCCGAAAACCCGTTTCGGTATCTAGTGAAATAAATTCCTGCGCTTGTTATTCTTTTTAGCATGAAACTTTTGCTCCAAATGGATGTCGGTGTCTCTTAAGTGTGTCACCATACGGTTCGCGAATAATGCGGACATGATCGAGACCCCTCACAGATCAATAATCAGAAGCGGGATCTGGAGACCCATACTGACTCCCACACATTCAACGATGACTTTCTTGTGATCGTCGAAACCTTTTACGCTAGTATCTTAATCCTTTTGTTTCGCGATATATTACATGTCCAAGATTCGATCATCGGTATCTCCATACCTAGTTTGATCTCGTTACTGACATGCACTATTCTCATTCCCGTGATATAACATTGTAGTGATCAAATCACTTGCTTGCAAGATAATCAATGTGATATCACCGAGAGGGCCCAGAGCATATATATCCGTCATTGGGATGAACAAATTCCACTCTCGATCCATGGGCCTCAACATAACACTTTATTAGTTCTGAATCCATCTTTATAATCACCCTGTTACGGTGTGACGTTTGATGTTATCAAGAAACTCTTCCGGTGTTAGTGATTGACATGATCTCATGGTCTAAGGATTAGTATCACTTCGTAAGTTGTTATAGGAATATAAACTCAATGACTTTGATCGTAATGTTATACTTCGGATGAATGTTCATCACACCATTACACTAATGTTGTGATCCCGTTATTAACAACATCCAATGTCCATGATCGTAATGTTATACTTCGGATATGACGCTTTCAGGTCCGTGTGTATTTGCATGTCTTTGCGTCTTCACGCATCACTCATTCTCCAATGAGATGGCATTGTATAAATTTGGTCTTTTGGTGAGACCTTTAGTTCCTTGGGGTTAAAACACGTCGATACTATTGTCGTACAATATATCTTTAGTGTTAGCCCGTTGCGAATCACACCTTAGTTTGATAACAAACTACTTGACACAAATGCCCTCCTTTGTTGCTACTATAGCAGTCATATACTTAGCCTTTTTGTTGTAGTATTCGTCACAATGTCTTAAATATGGATTTCATCCAAATCCATCATGGAATCTTCTTTCCATTACATTGTGTCACCCATAGTTTAAATTGAGATAAACTTAATTTGTATATTGTGACAAACCTAGTATCAATATAACGCTTTACAATGAACTATTTGTAATTGTTTGTCACCTCTACACAAATATATTCTTAGTTCTTTCAAAAAGATCATACGAATATCCTCACTATCGTCCAATGATCATTTTATGATTCATTCTGGTATATGCTCATAACACTTAGAGCATAGGACATATCTGGATGTGTACATATCATGGTATGATTGATTAAAACATTCTCGTGATTTCACTCATCAAGTGTCAAAGCACTTGAATCTTGTTTCACTTATCAAGTGTCGATACACTTGAATCTTGATTCAATTCCTTTCCATGCAACAAGAACTGTTTCTTGTCGTTTCTATATTGAACTCCTTCAATATCTCATATATGTACGTTTGGCACAACCATATTGGCGTCACAGTCTATCCACTATAGACATTCACCCTAAATATTCGGGTTTTGCCTAAGTATTTCATCGAAATGAAATTATTAACCTTTGTCAATAAAAGATACATCATTTCTAATCAACAAGATGTCATCCACATAATGTATTAGAAATATGTCTCAGCGCTCCCAGTTAATTTCTTGCAAACACAAGCATCTTCATCGTCTCCTGATGAAAACTCCTTTTCATTAAGGTGAAGATTCCAACTCCGCGATGCTTACTTCAACCATTGAAGTTTGCATGCCCTTTTAGCATCCTTTGAATTTTAACAAAACCCTTTGGACCGTGTCATGTGCACGTCCTAGGTAACCATTCTATTAGAAGACTTTTGTTTTCTTTATTCATCTACCATATACCAAATTATATGTAGTGGTTGCTACTTTAATCCGTCCAGACTAAATATCGCTATGAAAGATCAAATCTTGTCATAGTCAACTCCTTGAACATTGTCGTAAAATACTTTACGACATGTCGACTATTTCATAGATGTGAAACATCCATGTCTGTTTCTTTATAGATCCAAATACGACTGATAGGTTTTTACACCTTTCCGGAGGGTCTTCCAAGTTCAAAACTTGATTTCTCGTGTATGGAACTATCACGGATTTTATGGCTTCAAGCCATTTGACGGAGTCAGGGCCCATCATCGCTTCTTTGTAGTCGGTTCATCATTATCAAACAATAATGATTTACTCTCAAATCTCAATATTTGATTGTTTATCCGACCGACTTGGTTCAATAAGAACTTAGATCTCCGTGACCACAACCTTTGAGGCACATAAGCTATGAGCATTATGGCAGCCTCCAGAACAATTTCCGGCGCTGCGCAACTCAGCACATTTAGCTAAGGTTCGTTAAACTTATCAAAGTTCTATTGTCCTCCCACTTAACTTTTGAGAAAAAATCCTTTTTCAAGAAACTTCACATTTCAAGCGACAAACCCTTTTGTCCTCGGTGTTATGGAGGAATAACCAATTGTTATTCGAAATAACCTACAAAGACATGCTCATCCGACTTTGGTTGCAAACATCTTACTTATGTTTAGCATACCAAAATTTAAGAAATGACAACTTGGGTTTTACCCCAAACCATAACTCATATGGTGTCATTTCAATGGATCAAGATGGAGCTCTTTTCAGTGTAAAAGCGGAAGTCTCTAAAGCTTTAATCTTTTAAAACATAATGGCAGTTTTATCAATAACACCTTTGATCCAACCATGTCAAACAAGGTTTTATTACAAATCTCAAACACTCCATATTCCTATGGTGTTTTGGGATATGTAAATCTAGGTGTTTTGCTAAACTTGTAATTCAAATAAATCCCTTTATGATAAAATCATAATTCATTTATTTTCTTGTTACACTTGTAACTCAAATAAATCCCTTATGATAAAATCATAAACCATTTATTTTCTTGGCACAATGATTTTCACTTCATCTTGAAAGTCTTTGAACGTTTTCAAATATTTCACACTTCTTTCTCATTAAGTGAACATTCACTCAAATTTCCGGAGAAAGCATATGAAGTTGAAATTCATCGCTTACGACTACACATAATGGACTACATACATCGATATGTATAAATTCCAATATTTTAGTCGTTCGTTCTTCTTTGGCCTTTGAACGAAGTTTTAATTATCTCGAGGAAAGTCTCACAAGCGTCACTTGATCAAATCAAAGACTCAAAAAATCCATGAATATGGAGATTCTTCATGTTTTCTTTCCAATATAATTTAAATGGCGATGTCACTTCGTAAGTGATCTTCCAATCATTTGTCTTGCGAAATTTTAGCATTAGCTTTATGGATGTGATTTCTTCAGCTAGATTTGTAAATCATCCATCTTATATGGAATACGGTAATTATTTGAACAACCTTTGTTCTCATAATACATGATTTAAATAACTATTATTAAAACAAATCTTGAAGGCAAGCTTTGGTGTCAACGAGAAATACAAACAACGGTTTGTTTGTTTTCGATGAACATCATCACATATTCTCTTGCTTGTTACTTAGGCCATTGTGGTTCATGAATTGTGTCGTTCCATATGAAATTTCATACCAACCAATTCGGTATCCAATACCCAAGAACCACATTGTTTAACAAGCAAAGAATACAACCATAACATGTATATCATCTATATACCTAAATTGGATATTTCCAATCTTTTCTATTCTGCCAAATATATTTTATAGATTCTCTTTCAGCATTTCCTTTTCCTTTTAAAAGAATCTATCAACATCAAAAGTGGTGCCATATACATGACACATAGTCCAAAGCGTGTATATTCAAATAATAATACCTTTGGACTTGCAATTTGAAGTAGATCACCATCATCAAAATGATCGGTATTCTTTCAAAATCCATTCTTTAGTAATCTTTGAAGGGTTTCGCGGCATAGTAAATCAAAATTTTCTACGGATGCGAACAGAGGGAAAGCCAAGATCTAATCTAGGAGATGCAAACAACGAGAGATATTGGATTAGATCTTCATACCCTTGAAGATTCGCACAGCGGAACGTTCGTCGAAACGTGGGTGATGTAGTCGTACTCGCTTCTCCTCCTCACGATCCGATCCGATCTAGCACCACAAGTGGCGGTGCCTCCGTGAGATGCACACGTGCAGCACCTCGACGTCTCCTCCTTCCTCGGCCCAGCAAGTATGGTGGAGATACGGATTGGATGTACAACACGACGGCGTGGTGTATATGGTGGAGAATTTCTGCAGTAGGGCTTCTCCTACAAACAGTCGGGAGGGAGAGAGGAGGGGCAGCAGGGCGGCTAGGGTTGGAGGGGAAGGTGTGGGGGGTGGTGCGCCCCCAGCCCTCTTTATATAGAGGGGTGGGGCGGCAACCCTATCCCCCTCCCCCAAGCCAAGGCCGGCGGCCAAGGAGGAGGAGTGGGGGGCAAGGAAACCCCCCCCTTCTAGAAGCTCTATCTAGAGTTTAAACCCTCTTGGCCGACTGGGCCCTATGGGGCCTTGTGCCCCTGGCCCAATGCGGCCAGGGCACTCCCTCATAGGCCCATGCCCCCTCCCGGAAGGTGGGGCCACGTTTGTCCCCTTTCGGAAGGTTCTAGAAGCTTCCGGTACAATACCGATTAACCCAGAACAATTCCGAACTCCAAAAACTGCACTGCCTTATATGAATCTTATTCTCCGGACCACTCCAGAACCTCTCGTGATGTCCCGGATCCCATCCGAGACTCCGAACAAAAACTCATAAACCAATTATCCAATCTATCTTAGCGTCGAGACGCGTTAAGTGTGTGACCCTGCGGGTTCGAGAATATGCAGACATGATCTTCTATCAATAATCAACAGAGGGGTCTGGAAACCCATATTGACTCCCACACATCCATCGATGATCATATCGGATGAACCACGATGCCAGGATTCAATCAATCCCATATATATATTCCCTTCGTCTCGCGATATTTTACTTGTCCGAGATTCGATCGTCGGTACCGTCATACCTAGTTCAATCTCGTTCACAGCAAGTACTTTACTCGTTCCGTAATCCGATATCAATTTGTGATTAACTTCTTAACCACATGCTTGCAAGCGGTGTTGATATCGATTACCGAGTGGGCCCGAAGTATATCTCTCCGACTTGGGAGGGACAAATCCCATCTCGATACATACAACCCAACAGATACTTTCCGATCACCTGAGAGACACCTTTATGATCACCCTCTCATAGGATGACGTTTGATGACCTCAAAGCTTTCTTCCGATACCAGGGAGTTGTATTATCTCATGGTCTAAGGAATACAATATTTGACATAAGAAAAGCTTCGCAAAGACGAACACGATGACACGATCTAATTGCTTCGCTTAGTTTGGGTCTGTCCACCATATCATTCTCCCAATGATATGATCTCATTATTAATCGACAACTCATGTCCATGGTTAGGAAACCTTAACCATCATTAATCAATGAGCTAGTGCATAGAGGCATACTAGGGACACGGTGTTGTTCACAAACCACACAAGTATTAAAGTTTCCGCTTAATACAATTCTAGCATGGAATATAAACATTATCATGAACAAGAATTATAATAATAACATCTTTATTATTGCCTCTAGGGCATAACTCCAACAGTCTCCCACTTGCACTAGAGTCAATAATCTAGTTTACATCTGGCAACAATCTCACACCCATGGCACTGAGGTGCTGATCATGTTTTACACGTGGAAGAGGTTTAGTCAATGGATCTGCGACATTCAGATCTGTATGTACTTTGCTAATCTTCAGATCTCCATCTGCTATATAATCTCGGATTATATAAAACTTGCGGTTGATATGCTTGGTCTTTGGATGATATCTTGGTTCCTTAGCGAGTGCTATGGCGCCAGTGTTGTCACACAATATCTCCAGTGGGTCCAATGCACTTGGAACCACGCCAAGCTCAGTGATGAAGTTCCTGATCCAAACTCCTTCACTTGACGCTTCTGCAGCCGCCATGTATTCCGCTTCTACTGTAGATCCCGCGATCACGCTTTGCTTGCATCTTCTCCAGCTCACAGCTCCTCCATTCAAAATATACACGTATCCTGTCCGAGATTTAGAATCATCCTTGTCGGTGTCAAAACTAGCGTCGACGTAACCTTTTACGACGAGCTGTTCATCACCCCCATAGACTAAGAACATTTCTTTAGTCCTATTTAGGTACTTTAGGATGTTCTTCACGGCTGTCCAGTGTTCCACTCCTGGATCACTTTGATATCTGCTCGTCAAACTAAGAGCATTGGACACATCCGGTCTAGTACACAACATGGCATACATGATAGAACCTATGGCCGAGGCATAAGGCACTTTGCTCATAGCTTCCCTATCATTTACCGTAGCTGGACACTGAGCCTTGCTCAATATCTTACCTGACCACATAGGCACTGAACCTTTCTTTGCTTTATCCATTCTGAACCTTTTCAGAACTTTGTCTAGGTATGTACTCTGGCTTAAAGCTATCAGGCGTCTTTGTCTATCTCTATAGATCTTGATGCCCAATATATAAGCAGCTTCGCCTAGGTCTTTCATTGAAAAACACTTGTTCAAATAACTCTTCACTTCGTTAAGCATGTTGATGTCATTTCCAATAATCAATATGTCATCCACATATAGTACCAGAAATGTCACCGAGCTCCCACTCACCTTTTTGTAGATGCAAGCTTCGTAGCAATTTGGAACAAATCCAAAGCTCTTGATCACTTGATCAAAACGAAGGTTCCAACTCCGAGATGCTTGCTTCAGTCCATAAATGGAACGCTGAAGTTTGCATACTTTATCAGCATCCTTAGGATCGACAAAACCTTCGGGTTGCATCATATACAACTCTTCATCAATGTTGCCATTGAGGAACGCAATCTTGACATCCATCTGCCATATTTCATAATCATGAAACGCAGCAATTGCTAATAAAATCCGGATGGACTTAAACATCGCTATGGGAGAGAAAGTCTCATCGTAGTCAACACCTTGAACTTGTCGAAAACCTTTCGCAACAAGCCGTGCTTTATAGACGGTAACATTACCATCCGCGTCCGTTTTCTTCTTGAAGATCCATTTGCACTCAACGGCCTTTCGGTCGCTAGGAGGGTCCACCAAAGTCCATACTTGGTTTTCGCTCATGGATCCCAATTCGGATTTCATGGCTTCTAGCCATTTCTCAGAGTCTGGGCTCATCATCGCTTCCTCATAGTTCGTAGGTTCACTGTCTTCTACTAACAAGACAGTCAAGACAGGGTTGCCGTACCACTCAGGAGGGGCACGCGACCTTGTCGACCTGCGATGTTCAGTAGCAGCATCGTCCGAAGCTTCATGATCCTTGTCATTAGCTTCCTCTATTGTTGGTGCAGGCGGCACTGGAACAATTTCAGGTGCTTCGCTACTCTCCAATTCAAGAGAAGGTTCAATAACCTTGTCTAGCTCTACTTTCCTCCCACTCACTTCTTTCGAGAGAAACTCCTTCTCAAGAAAGGAACCGTTCTTTGCGACAAACACTTTGCCTTCGGTTCTGTGATAGAAGGTATACCCAATAGTTTCCTTAGGGTATCCTATGAAGACGCATTTCTCCGCTTTGGGTTCGAGCTTGTCCGGCATCAAATTCTTGACGTAAGCTTCGCATCCCCAAACTTTAAGAAACGACAACTTAGGTTTAGCACCAAACCACAGTTCATACGGTGTCGTCTCAACGGATCTAGATGGAGCCCTATTTAAAGTGAATGCAGCGGTTTCTAATGCATAACCCCAAAATGATAACGGCAAATCAGTAAGAGACATCATCGATCGGACCATATCTAATAGGGTTCGATTCCGGCGTTCAGACACACCATTGCGCTGTGGTGTTCCGGGTGGCGTGAGTTGTGAAACGATTCCACTTGCTTTAAGATGCGTGAGAAAATCGTAACTCAAATATTCACCTCCACGATCGGATCGTAGAAACTTAATCTTTCTGTTACGATGGTTCTCCACTTCATTCTGAAATTCTTTGAACTTTTGAAATGTTTCAGATTTATGTTTTATTAAATAGATATACCCATATCTACTTAAGTCATCGGTAAAAGTGAGAAAATAGCGATATCCACCGCGCGTCGAAACACTCATCGGTCCGCATACATCGGTATGTATGATTTCCAACAAGTCCGTTGCTCGCTCCATCATACCGGAGAACGGGGTTTTGATCATCTTGCCCATGAGGCATGGTTCGCATGTGTCAAATGATTCAAAATCAAGAGACTCCAAAAGTCCATCATAATGGAGTTTCTTCATGCGCTTTACACCAATATGACCTAGACGACAGTGCCACAAATAAGTAGTATTATCACTATCTACTTTGCATCTCTTAGCCTCAATGTTATGGATGTGTGTTTCATCCCTTTTGAGATTTAGAAGAAATAAACCATTCACAATAGGTGCATGACCATAAAAGATGTTACTCATATAAATAGAACAACCATTATTCTCCGATTTAAATGAATAACCGTCTTGCAATAAACACGATCCAGAAATGATGTTCATGCTCAACGCAGGCACATAATAACATTTATTAAGGTTTAAAACTAATCCTGAAGGTAAAACTAAGGAGAGCGTGCCGACGGCCATCACATCAACTCTTGATCCGTTGCCAACGCGCATCGTCACCTCATCCCTCGCAAGCCGCCGTCTATTCCGTAGCTCCTGTTTCGAGTTACAAATATTAGCAACCGAACCGGTATCAAATACCCAGGCACTACAACGAGGGCTAGTAAGGAAAACATCAATAACATGTATATCAAATATACCTTTGATGGTGCCAGCCTTCTTGTCCGCTAAGTACTTCGGACAGTTGCGCTTCCAGTGACCCTTGTCCTTGCAATAGAAGCACTCAGTGTCCGGCTTAGGACCAGACCTGAGCTTCTTCTCAGAAGGGGCAACGCGCTTGCCGCCGCCTTTCTTGAAGGGCTTCTTTGCACCCTTACCTTAGGTGGGGGGCTTGTTGACCATCAACACATGATTATTCTTTTTGATGTCCACCTCCGCTACTTTCATCTTAGCGAAGAGCTCAGTGATCATATCAGTGGAACTAATCTGATTGTGAGCAACTACAAAACTTTTGTAGCTAGGGGGGAGTGACTGCAGAACTCTGTCAATCTTGAGCTCCTCTGGAATCTTGCAGTCCAGTTGCTCAAGGCGTTGAGTTTAGCCCGACATCTTAATGGCGTGCTCACTAACGGAACTCCCTTCCTCCATCTTGTAGTTAAAGAATTTCTTAGAGATTTCATATCTCTCAGAACGGGCTTGAGTCTGAAACATGGTTTTCAACTCCTCGAGAATCTCAAAGGGCCCGGGATAGTCTTCAAAACGATTTTGAAGATTCGATTCCACAGCATACAACATGGCGATCTTAATCAAATCATAATCATCCTTGCGCGACTGATAAACAGCTTTCTCATCAGCCGGCGCATCTATAGCAGGGGCGTCACCTAGCGCTTTCTCAAGGACATAGTCCTTTTGTCCGCCAGCGAGAATTATTCTCAGAATGCGGAACCATTTGGTGAAGTTAGACCCATTGTTTCTAAGCTTTTCTATCTCAGCAAAAACGTTGAAGTTGAAGTTGGACTTAGCCATGTGATCTACAGTATTTGCAAGTACAATTTAGACTATGTTCATGATAAATAGTTCAACTTAATCAAATTACCAGATGAACTCCCACTAAATTCAACATCCCTGAAGTTGTTTAGTGAACATGATCCAAATTCACCACACCTAATCCGATCATCACGAGAAGAGATGTGGCTTCAATGGTGGACAACAAAGTGTCGATCATATTATTCATATGACTCATGCTTAACCTTTCGGTTCATGTGTTCCGAGGCCATGTCTGTACATGCTAGGCTCGTCAAGTTAGACCCAAGTATTTCCGCGTGTGCAAAACTGGCTTGCACCCGTTGTATGTGAGCGTAGAGTCTATAGCACCCGATCATCAGGTGATGCTTGGACACGACGAACTTTCGCAACGGTGCATACTTGGGGAGAACACAGTTTTTATCTTGATATTTAAGTGAGGAATTATCTTATAATGCTACCGTCGCGATCTAAGCATAATAAGATACATAAAAGGATAAACATCACATGCATATAACTTTATGTGACATGGTATAGCCAATCTTCGCGCAATGATCTCCATCTTGTGCGTTCCGGCATGATCTCCATCACTCCACTATGATTGCCTCCACCACGAATAGCAACTACAACTATTGCTAACTACTTAGCGATAAAGTGAAACTATTACATGGCGTATAAGAAGTTGACACACAGATCATACATAATTATAAAGACAACCATATGGCTCCTGCCGGTTGTGTACTCATCGACATGCAAGTCGTGAAACATTACAAAACATGATCATCGCATACATTATACACATCACATCTTGGGCCATACCATATCACAGAAAACACTCCCTGCAAAAACAAGTTAGACGCCTCTACTTTGTTGTTGTATGTTTTACGTGGCTTATGGGAGTAGATGCTAAGAACGTTTCTTACCTACGGAAAGCCACAACGGTGATATTATGGTTGCCAAACTCTGGTGTAAATCCCATGACAACTATAGTGAGAGAAACTGGCATCCACCAGCCGCATGTGTGGAACAAGCCACACGTCAAGTGCAGAGCCGGTCTCGCGAACGATGTCGCGTAAGGTTGGCCTGGACCGCTTCAATCTCACTATCCCGCGTCATAAGAAGAACACAAACAAGAGGCTTGCAACATAAAACATCAACGCCCGCAACAACCATGTTGCGTTCTACTCGTGAAACACATCTACGCATAGATCTAGCTCTGATACCACTGAAGGGTTTCGCGGCATAGTAAATCAAAATTTTCTACGGATGCGAACAGAGGGAAAGCCAAGATCTAATCTAGGAGATGCAAACAACGAGAGAGATTGGATTAGATCTTCATACCCTTGAAGATTCGCACAGCGGAACGTTCGTCGGAACGTGGGTGATGTAGTCGTACTCGCTTCTCCTCCTCGCGATCCGATCCGATCTAGCACCACAAGTGCCGGTGCCTCCGTGAGATGCACACGTGCAGCACCTCGACGTCTCCTCCTTCCTCGGTCCAGCAAGTATGTTGGAGAGACGGATTGGATGTACAACACGACGGCGTGGTGTATATGGTGGAGAATTTCTGCAGCAGGGCTTCGCCTACAAACAGTCGGGAGGGAGAGAGGAGGGGCAGCAGGGCGGCTAGGGTTGGAGGGGAAGGTGTGGAGGGTGGTGCGCCCCCAGCCCTCTTTATATAGAGGGGTGGGGCGGCAACCCTAGCCCCCTCCCCCAAGCCAAGGCCGGCGGCCAAGGAGGAGGAGTGGGGGGCAAGGAAACCCCCCCCTTCTAGAAGCTCTATCTAGAGTTTAAACCCTCTTGGCCGGCTGGGCCCTATGGGGCCTTGTGACCCTGGACCAATGCGGCCAGGGCACTCCCTCATAGGCCCATGCCCCCTCCCGGAAGGTGGGGCCACGTTGGTCCCCTTCCGGAAGGTTCTAGAAGCTTCCGGTACAATACCGATTAACCCGGAACAATTCCGAACTCCAAAAACTGCACTGCCTTATATGAATCTTATTCTACGGACCACTCCAGAACCTCTCGTGATATCCCGGATCCCATCCGAGACTCCGAACAAAAACTCATAAACCAATTATCCAATCTATCCTAGCGTCGAGACACGTTAAGTGTGTGACCCTGCGGGTTCGAGAATATGCAGACATGATCTTCTATCAATAATCAACAGAGGGGTATGGAAACCCATATTGACTCCCACACATTCATCGATGATCATATTGGATGAACCACGATGCCAGGATTCAATCAATCCCATATATATATTCCCTTCGTCTCGCGATATTTTACTTGCCCGAGATTCGATCGTCGGTACCGTCATACCTAGTTCAATCTCGTTCACAGCAAGTACTTTACTCGTTCCGTAATCCGATATCACTTTGTGATTAACTCCTTAACCACATGCTTGCAAGCGGTGTTGATATCGATTACCGAGTGGGCCCGAAGTATATCTCTCCAACTTGGGAGGGACAAATCCCATCTCGATACATACAACCCAACAGATACTTTCCGATCACCTGAGAGACACCTTTATGATCACCCTCTCATAGGATGATGTTTGATGACCTCAAAGCTTTCTTCCGATACCAGGGAGTTGTATTATCTCATGGTCTAAGGAATACAATATTTGACATAAGAAAAGCTTCGCAAAGACGAACACGATGACACGATCTAATTGCTTCGCTTAGTTTGGGTCTGTCCACCATATCATTCTCCCAATGATATGATCTCATTATTAATCGACAACTCATGTCCATGGTTAGGAAACCTTAACCATCGTTAATCAATGAGCTAGTCCATAGAGGCATACTAGGGACACGGTGTTGTTCACAAACCACACAAGTATTAAAGTTTCCGCTTAATACAATTCTAGCATGGAATATAAACATTATCATGAACAAGAATTATAATAATAACATCTTTATTATTGCCTCTAGGGCATAATTCCAACAATCTTTTAGTGTAGTAAACACTTTACATACATCTTCTATTCATCCTTATCATGACGACTTTCATGATCAAGCTACTGTAGCTTATAAAGGCGAATCGTGAGTATAACATTACTTTCCAAAACCCTTTTTGGATGATTAGGATGTCTAGCATCTCCAACCTTTGTAAATTCTCATCCAATATGAGAACATATATTATACTCTATCATATTGCAACCAAAACATTGTTTCAGATATCGTTATATCTGCCACACATGATGGTTTCTGAAACAATTCTTTCAGCTCCTAGATAAACTTGATATTTTAAAACAATCAAGAATCGTGGAGGCAAACATGATACTTAAGATACTAACACTGGAATTGTTACTCTCGATTTAATACCAATTATTAAATTTTACGGAGTAAACAGAGTTTCCTGAAAGTTTGCAATAGGACTTTAAACTTTAGATTGACACTCAACACAATACGATACCAGTTCGTAAAGTATATATCCAGAATTCTATAGTTCTATTATCTCAATTACAACTATGCATAAGGTGGTGAACGAATGCCAATGACTACAACAAATTATGAAAAATCACTTTGATTTAATTTATGATAAATTGAGTTCTACTAATCCAAATTAGAAATGAACTCCCACTCAAAAACGGCATCCCTCGTGTCTTTTTGGTGATTACATGAACCAAATCCACTACACCAAGTACGATCATCACATGAGTCGGTGTAGCTTCAAAGGCGAGCATCCATATGGTCATCATATCAAAAATATATGACTCATGCTTAACCTTTCGGTCCGTGTTCCGAGGCCATGTCTGTACATGCTAGGCTCGTCAAGTAAGAACCTTAGTATTCGCGTGTGTAACTGTCTTACACCCGAGATATGCTCGTGGATTCAAGTACACCCGATCATCACGTGATGCCTTGAAGCGACGAAACATTGTCAGTGCATACTTAAGGAAGAACACATTTTTATCTTGATATCTAAATGAGGGATCATCTTATTATGCTAATAAAACGCCAAACAAGCAATATAAGATGCAATCAAACATCACATGTTTGTAAGTGAAAAGATATGGTTCCCGCATATGATCTCCATCATGTGCATCGTGGTATGATCACTATCATACCTTTATGTGTAAATCCAAGGTCTATGGAGTTTACACGTTATGTATGTTGTAAGAGTATCATCTCATACTTCTACTTACAACATCACCATATCATAACACTAGCCCAACAACAATCTAAACTAGACGCCTCTAATTTATCCATTGCAAATTTTACGTGGTTTAGGGCTTTGGAAGATAGAACCGTTCTTACCTACGAACATGAACCACAACGAGGATAACCAAATTGTTGACAACTCGTTGCAAATTAGATATTGACTATAGTAGGAGAGACAGACATCGGCTAGCCACTTATGCAAAACTAGTTGCATGTCAAGCGTGGAACAGGTCTCATGTGCGAGGACATGTAAAGTTTGTCCGGGCCGCTTCATCCCGCTATTCCACCAATATCCAAAGTACAACTAAGAAGCAATAAAATGATCATCATCGCCCACATACTCATATGTGTACTACCCGTGCAAAGCATCTACGCATAGAACCTGCTTTGATACCACTGTAGGGTTCGCAGCATAGAAAACAAAAAATTTCCTACGATGGGAACAACTATGTACCAAGATCTATCTACTAGATACAAACAACGGGAGGATGTATATCCGTAGAGAACATACCCTTGAAGACCGACAACGCTTAACGAGTCCAAACTCGTGGTTGATGTAGACGATCTCTTGCCGATCTCAAGATCGAGAAGAAGTCCTAGCGCCGCAAAAAAGCAGCGCATCCGTGCTCGCACACACGTTCGAGGCACCGAGCAACCTCCGCCTCCTCGCTCCAGCGATGCAGCGGAAGCACAACTCTTTCTTGCCGAATAGCCACCGGGAACATGTATCTCGCTAGTCCGAGACCATGGGGAATAAATTCTAGAGAGGGAGAGAGATCCTTCACGAGGAGGTGTGAGTGAGAGAGAGGGAGGGGGCTCCTTTTATAGGGAGAGGGGGGCACCCAAGGGGCCATGCGCCCAGCCATGGGGCTGCCCCCAGCTCTTCCACATTCATGTGGGTGGACACTCCACTCACTCAAATGTCTTTCAATTCCCTCCACTCAAAAACCCACTCAAATTCTCATTAAATTTCCACCAAATTTAATGCAAACTCTCATTAAATAAAACTCTTTTTATTTATTCAGAATTTTGTCAATTACTTTAATGACAAACATTCACATATAACCCCTTGCTAGTATTTCATTTCACATGCAGAAACACTTTCTGCAATTTCACCCGAAAACCCGTTTCGGTATCTAGTGAAATAAATTCCTGCGCTTGTTATTCTTTTTGGCATGAAACTTTTGCTCCAAATGGATGTCGGTGTCTCTTAAGTGTGTCACCATACGGTTCGCGAATAATGCGGACAAGATCGAGACCCCTCACAGATCAATAATCAGAAGCGGGATCTGGAGACCCATACTGACTCCCACACATTCAACGATGACTTTCTTGTGATCGTCGGAACCTTTTACACTAGTATCTTAATCCTTTTGTTTCGCGATATATTACATGTCCGAGATTCGATCATCGGTATCTCCATACCTAGTTTGATCTCGTTACTGACATGCACTCTTCTCGTTCCCGTGATATAACATTGTAGTGATCAAATCACTTGCTTGCAAGCTAATCAATGTGATATCACCGAGAGGGCCCAGAGCATATCTATCCGTCATCGGGATGAACAAATTCCACTCTCGATCCATGGGCCTCAACATAACACTTTATTAGTTCTGAATCCATTTGTATAATCACCCTGTTACGGTGTGACGTTTGATGTTATCAAGAAACTCTTCCGGTGTTAGTGATTGACATGATCTCATGGTCTAAGGATTAGGATCACTTCGTAAGTTGTTATAGAAATATAAAATCAATGACTTTGATCGTAATGCTATACTTCGGATGAATGTTCATCACACCATTACACTAATGTTGTGATCCCGTTATTAACAACATCCAATGTCCATGATCAGGAAACCTTGATCATCTTGTTAATCAATGAGCTAGTTTATGAGAGAGGCATAACTAGGAACTTCCTTTTTGTTTATTAAACACACATGTATTAACGTTTCCGTATTAATACAATTATAGCATGTAAAATAAACATTTATCATAAATAAGGAATACAATAATAACCACTTTATTATTGCCTCTCGGGCATATTCCCTTCAGTCTCCCACTTGCACTAGAGACAATAATCTAGTTTGAAAACTTTGCGTATTAAACACATATGGCTTTCTTGTGTTCCATATACGCAACTGCAAGTGGTTAACATAATCTACGGATATGACGCTTTCAGGTCCGTGTGTATTTGCATGTCTTTGCGTCTTCACGCATCACTCATTCTCCAATGAGATGGCATTGTATAAATTTGGTCTTTTGGTGAGACCTTTAGTTCCTTGGGGTTAAAACACGTCGATACTATTGTCGTACAATATATCTTTAGTGTTAGCCCGTTGCGAATCACACCTTAGTTTGATAACAAACTACTTGACACAAATGCCCTCCTTTGCTGCTACTATAGCAGTCATATACTTAGCCTTTTTGTTGTAGTATTCGTCACAATGTCTTAACTATGGATTTCATCCAAATCCATCATGGAATCTTCTTTCCATTACATTGTGTCACCCATAGTTTAAATTGAGATAAACTTAATTTGTATCTTGTGACAAACCTAGTATCAATATAACGCCATCGGGCATATTCCCTTCAGCAATACCTTCAAGAAGGAATGCAATATCCATGTCGCTATTGTCCGGATAAGTCCTAGGGTTTCCCTGGCATACTTAGATGAGTGGGGAAAGGGTACCCCCAACGCCCTTTAGGAAGGGATGGCGACACCTACAGGCGTCACCGCGTCGGGGTCGAACAAGCCTACAGGATTTCTCTCGTCCCAAAAAAATCACTATCCCAAACACTCCCTAGCACTCCACCCAACTTGCTGCCAACCAACAAGAGCCACCACGGTCTAGACGCCACCCTCGTCGTCTCATTGTGGTCACTGCTGTGAGGCCTAGTGATGAGGATTCGACTCGTCAATGCCCATTGTGATGGACTTGGGTTTTGGAGAAGATGGGGATGCTGGAAGTCGCGAGACAATTAATAGGAAAGAAACACGGGGACATGAGGTTTACCCAGGTTCAGACCCCCAGAGAGAAAACCCTACTCATGCTTATCTATTCTTGATTACGACGGAACCGAAGGTTACAGGGGTACGCAGATGTGATCTGACATGAGGTGTGTGTATTAGGTGAGTTGGCCCTTCTATAGACAGGCCAGGTCTCGGGGGTAGGTAGAGTCATTTATAGATTAAGTTGAACCCTTTGAAATTCTATCTACAACTAGCCGTGTCCTTCAAGGAGTCAAACTTGTCATGGGCTTGGGCCACCCGAAATCTTCTTGGACAGCAAGTCTTCGTGTGGGCCTTTCCTGGGCTGGACCGGGTATACCAATGTTATGCACCCGTAGGGTATATCCATGTCAGTAGCCCCCGAGTGTTCAGTTGAATCGTAGATTCGACTAGAGACTCTATAATCTTTTAGGTGCTTCTCATTCAAACCTATATTTTAGGTAAATGCGTTTGTTTCATAGGGATTGTTGATTCGTGTGCCTGACTCGCCCGACAGATCAGGGCCAGTTAACTGTCATAGGACAAACGTCACAAAACAACACGATCTTCTTCAAACTCGAGTCCCCGGACTCGAATTTGGAACAAATGCTGGTGTAATTCAACTCAGGCCGCTGAGGTCTTACAGGAGCCGAATTCCAGTGACTTTTAAGTGATGTACCCAACGCATCCGTCGGGATTTTAATCGTGCATGTTGACACGGGAGTTTACTGGCAGAGCGCAGTTGGGTGCATTTCCAGGCCATCAGATGATATATGTAGGGCTTATCTTTGCATCGTAGACACAACATCCGAAAATTTATCACCACGGAGGTGTTTCGGGGTCGAAGGAGACTACTTCTCACTTAGCGTTGATTAGGGCAAAGTTGCCAAAAAGTTTTTGTTATTTTGATCCGAAGGATCTCACTCGAATAGTTCATAGGGTGCGCAACCAGTGCTCCCTATGGAAGTATCCCCCGAGTGTCTGTTCGGGTCATAGACTCGAGCGGAGACTTTAGTTATGCGGATGTTATCCACGTCAATATGATTTCGAATGCGTGATTAGCGCTCCCTATGGGAGCAGCCCCCGAGTCCGTAGTGGAGTCGCAGACTTGACGTAGGACTCGAAGATTTTTTCGAGGTGCTGTGTCCATTGTAGTTTCTCAGGTGTGTGGCCAGCGCTCCTGATAGGAGTAGCCCCCGAGTTGTTGGTTGATTCATAGACTCGAGTAAGTACTTTTTGTTCAGTCAAAACCTTCGAGCCGTTGCTAGCTTTGCTTTGATGACGTCATTGTTGACGATTGGTGAGCTCAACCGTTTGCGACAGCAGAGACGATGCGATGGGACGATCGTGGGCCCCACCGTCTGACTTGATTTTGACTAGTCACGCGTAATCGTGGCAAAAATTATGGCGTCTCCTCGATTTTCGTGTGTAGTGGACGGCGTGCTTGCGACGGTTCAATTTGGTGCTGACACGTGTACGATGAGATTTGGGGCACGCGTTAGGGATTCTGCATCGACGGTTCTGCTTTGTCGTCCTTGTCCTTTTATACCGTGAGGGAAAATAGTGGATTTTTACCCCTTCTCCATTTGCATTGCTCTTTCGCCATTTGCATTGCTCTTTCGCCATTGCCACCATTTCCTGAGCTCTTGCTTTCATCGTGCTGGACGTCCTCTCTGTCTTCCCTTCCTCTTTTCTCCGTTCGTACCGCCATGCTCGCCGCTCCTCCATGGGCAAGCCGAAGAAAAGTTCGTCTGTGATAGCAGGCTCGAGCGTCGCCGGCGCCGCCAATAAAGCTGCAGCTCCCAGCCGCACCACTAACGGCGGGTGGCGGTGCACGGATATGCGCGAGTCGGACTTGCACAAATTGCGTGAGTCTAGCTTGATTTCCAAGACCAAGGGCGATGCCTTTCTACTGGATCAGGAGGTAATCCCGCGTCCACCAGAAGGGTTTCGGGTTATGTTCTATGCATTTGTCATCTGCGGTCTTTCTTTTCCCGCACACGAATTTCTTCGTGGGCTTCTTTTCCTTTATGGGATTCATATTCATCACATGTCTCCCAATTCTCTTCTCCACATCGCCTGCTTCATTACCCTATGCGAGTGCTAGCTCGGTATCGAGCCGCACTTTGGCCTCTTCTAGAGACTCTACTCCGTGAAGAGGCAATCTGGCACTGGTGGTGTTTATCCACTGGGAGGCTGCGGAATTTTTGTCCGCTCATCTGTCCAGTTCTTATCTTTTTATCTTTGCGAGTCCGTCCAGCAGTGGTGGAGGAAGTGGTTCTACATCCGCGACGTCAAGCTGGACGGTCAGCATTACAGGCTCGCTCCCTTCAACTCCACCCAGAAGATCAACCGAAAACGTTAGTGGTCGAACGACATTTTGGAGGGTGAGTTTGAAGAAGTGGAGAAGCTCTACCAGCGGGTGGAGGCTCTTCAGCTGGTGCCAGGCAAAGAGGTCAATGGTGTAGACATCATTCGCACATTCCTCAAGTGTCAGGTACAGCCGATCCAAGCGAGGGCGCACCCGATGTTCTTGTATGCTGGCGCGAGCGACCCGACAAGGGTATTGCCGGAGGAGATGTCTTCGAATGACCTTGATTGGGCGCTTCGGCCTCTGCTAAAGTACAAGGCCGACGAGGACCTCCAGGGGAAATCCTTGATTGCCCCTTTCATCACCAAGAAAGCAGTCCCCCAGGTGAAACCCATAGCTACGCATAACGCTTTTCGAGTGCTTGTTGTTTGTTATGAATACTTATATCGTTTCATCTTTGGTCTTCAACTTGCAGGGCCACAAGGTAGCGGGAATGATGCCAACACTGAATGGTCCCTCCTTTCTAGAGCATCACGGCGGGGATGAGGGTGCGACCTCCGCCCCCATCGTGGTTGTGCCTATTCGGGCGATGGCCCTGCAGTCGCCGGCCAAGAAGAAGAAGAAGAAGAAGAAGAAGAAGAAGAAGAGGAAGAAGAAGAAGAATAAGAAGAAGAAGAGGAAGAAGAAGAAGAAGAATAAGAAGGAGAAGGAGACAAAAGAGACTCCTGTCTTCAACCTGTCAGACATACCATCGTAAGTTTCTCTTGATCGAGTCTTGTTATTTTGCAAATATGCTAAGTATTAGCTTGTTGTTTATTTGGTTCCTCGTAAGTGCTAGTAGCAATCATTCGGAGGAGTCCCTCCATGAGGGACCTGAAGAAATGTTCGCGGAATCAAAGCCCACGTCTTCGTTTCCCAAGATGGTGGCCAACTCTGACGACGAACATTCGAGCTCCTTGCGGCAAGGGGCTCGTGCACTCGTCGCTCGGAAGATTCAAACGAAACCTTCGGAGTCCACAGCTGACCACGTAAGTGCTATTTCTCTTTGCCTGGGGTAGCCCCTGAGCCCTTTTATTCATCAGGTGTGTTGTTTCTCTTCGCAGCCCTTTGTCCGTGATGCCAATCGCCTGATCGAGCAGCACCTTTATCTGGAAGGCAGCCTCAAGCATCTCCAAGGTGCATTTTTCTTCTTGTTTGATTACGAGTGCCTGGCATAATATGCTCTTGTGTTTATTTTGTAGGGTTCGCAACATAGAAAACAAATTTTCCTACGATGGGAACAACTATGTACCAAGATCTATCTACTAGATACAAGCAACGGGCGGATATACATCCGTCGAGAACATACCCTTGAAGACCGATAAAGCTTAACAAGGTTGAACTCGTGGTTGATGTAGACGAACTCTTGCCGATCTCAAGATCGAGAGGAAGTCCTAGCGCCGCAAATCAGCGATGCATCTTTGCTCGCACACACGTCCGAGGCACCGAGCAACCTCCGCCTCCTTGCTCTTTCTTGCCAAAAAGCCACCGGGAACATGTATCTCGCTAGTCCGAGACCATGGGGGATAAACTAGAGGGGGAGAGAGATCCTTCACGAGGAGGTGTGAGTGAGAAGTGGAGGAGGGGATCATTATATAGGGGAGAGGGGGAAGCCCAAGGGGGTATGGCCGCTGGCCATGGAGGGTGCCCCCACCTCTCCCTCATTCATGTGGTGGAAGCTCCACTCACAAAATTGCCCCTTCATTTCTCCACTCAAAATTCCCATTAAATTTCCACCAAATTTAATGCAAATTCTATTTAAATAAAACTCATTTTATTTATTCAGAATTTTGTCAATTACCTTAATGACAAACATTCACATATAACCTCTTGCTAGTATTTCATTTCACATGCAGAAACACTTTCTGCAATTTCACCCGAAAACACTTTTGGTGTCTAGTGAAATAAATTCTTGCGCTTTGTTATTCTTTTCAGCATGAAGTATTTGCTCCAAATGGTGTCGGTGTCTCTTAAGTATGTCACCCTATGGTTCGCGAATAATGCGAACATGATCGAGACCCCTCTCAGATCAATAATCACAAGCGAGACCTGGAGATCCATACTGACTCACACACATTCAACGATGACTTTCTTGTGATCGTAAGAACCTTTTACGCTAGTAACTTAATCCCTTTGTCTCGCAATATATTACATGTCCGAGATTCGATCATCGGTATCTCCATACCTAGTTTGATCTCGTTACTAACATGTACTGTTTTCTCGTTCCCTTGATATAACATTCTAGTGATCAAATCACTTGCTTGCAAGCTAACCAATGTGATATCACCGAGAGGGCCCAGAGTATATCTATCCATCATCGGGATGAACAAATTCCACTCTTGATCCATGGGCCTCAACATAACACTTTAGTAGTACTAAACCCATCTTTATAATCACCCTGTTACGGTGTGACGTTTGATGTTATCAAGATACTCTTCCAGTGTTAGTGATTGACACGATCTCATGGTCTAAGGATTAGGATTACTTTGTATGATGTTATAGCAATATAAACTCAGTGACTTTGATTGTAATGCTATACTTCTGATGAATGTTCATCACACCATTCCAATAATCTTGTGACCTCGTTATTAACAACATCCAATATCCATGATCAGGAAAGCTTGATCATCTTGTTAATCAACGAGCTAGTTTATAAGAGAGGCATAACTAGAAACTTTCTGATTGTTTATTAAACACACATGTATTAACATTTCCATATTAATACAATTATAGCATGCAAAATAAACATCTATCATGTACTTGGAATATACATAATAACCACTTTATTATTGACTCTCAGGGCATATTCCCTTCAGTATCCCACTTGCACTAGAGACAATAATCTAGTTACATAGTGATAAATCTAACACCCATGGAGTTCTGGTGTTGATCATGTTTTGCTCTAGGGAGAGTTTTAGTCAACATATCTGCTACATTGAGATCCGTGTGTACTTTACAAATCTTTATATCTCCATCCTTGACACGCTCGCAGGTGGAGTGAAACCGGCGCTTAAAATGCTTGGAATTCTTGTGAGAACTTGGTTCTTTGGCATTGGCTATGGCACCATTGTTGTCACAATAGATCACCATTGGGTCCAACGCGCTTACAAACACACCTAGTTCGGTTATGAACTCCTTCATACAAACTGCTTCCTGAGCCGCTTCCAAAGCAGCAACATATTCGGCCTCAGTTGTTGATCCCGCCACCACGGGTTGTTTGGAACTCCTCAAACTAATCGCTCCACCATTCATGAGAAATACGTATCCAGATTGAGACTTAGAGTCATCTGGATCGGTGTCAAAGCTATCGTCGACATAACACTTAGCGACGAGCTCTTCTTCACCTCCGTATACGAGAAACATATCCTTAGTTCTTCGCAAGTACTTAAGGATATTCTTGACCACTATCCAGTGTTCTGATCCTGGATCAGATTGGTATCTACTAGTTAAACTAATAGCATGTGCCACATCCGATCTTGTACATAGCATGGCGTACATTATAGAGCCTATGGTTGAAGCATAGAGGACTTTGTCCATTATCTCTCTTTCTTCCACCATAGCCGGACTTTGAGTCCTACTCAATGTCTTGCCTTGCAACATAGGTAAGAACCCCTTCTTACTTCCGTCCATTTAAAAAAAAATTAAAATCTTATCAAGGTATGTACTTTGTGATAGCCTTATTAGGCGCCTAGATCTATCCCTATAGATCTTTATGTCTAGTATGTAAGACGCTTCACCTAGGTCCTTCATTGAAAATTTGCTATTTAGATAACTTTTAACACTGTTTAAAAGATCTATATCATTTCCGATCAATAATATGTCATCCACATATAATATCAGAAATGCCACATCACTCCCACTCAATTTCTTGTAAATACAATCCTCTCCATAAGTTTGAATAAATCCAAACTCTTTGATCACCTCATCAAAGTGGAGATTCCAACTCCGGGATGCTTGTTTCAGTCCATAGATGGATCGCTGAAGCTTGCATACCTTGTCAGCATCCTTAGGATCGACAAAACCCTTTGGTTGTACCATATACAACTCTTCTTCAATGTTGCCATTGAGGAACACAGTTTTGACATCCATCTGCCATATCTCATAGTCGAAATATGCAGAAATTGCTAACATAATCCTAACTGACTTTAACATTGCTACGGGAGAGAAAGTCTCATCGTAGTCAGCTCCTTGAATTTGTCGAAACCCCTTTGCGACAAGTAGAAATTTATAGACGGTTACATTACCATCAGCATCAGTTTTTCTTTTGAAAATCCATTTATTCTCCACAGCCTTTCGGTCGTGAGGTAAGTCCACCAAGGTCCAAACTTGGTTTTCGTACATGGATTCAATCTTGGATTTCATGGCTTCTAGCCATTTGTTGGAATCCGGGCTCATCATCGCTTCTTCATATGTCACACGGTCATCAATTTCATCGACCATGAAATTCATAACAGGATTTCCGTACAGCTCGGGAGCTACACGCGTCCTGCTAGACCTGTGAGGTTTGGTAGTATTCTCTTTCGGAGCTTCATGATCGTTATCATTAGTTCCCTCTTCATTTGGTGAAGTCAACTCTGGAACGGCTTCCGGTGCTACGCTACTCACCATACTATGAAGAGAAGGTTCTACAACCTCTTCGAGTTCTACCTTCCGTCTACACACACCTTTTGCGAGAAACTCTTTCTCTAGAAGGATCCATTCTTGGCAACAAAAACCTTGCCCTCGGATTTATGATAGAAGGAATTCCCAATAGTTTCCTTAGGGTATCCTATGAAGACGCATTTTTCCGCTTTGGGTTCGAGTTTATCTGGTTGAAGTTTCTTCACATAAACATCGTATGCCCAAACTTTAATAAATGACATCTTAGGTTTGTTTACAAACCACAATTCATACGGTGTCTTTTCAACGGATTTAGATGGTGCCCGATTTAAAGTGAATGCGGTAGTTTCTAGTGCATAACCCCAAAATAACAGTGGCAAGTCTGTCAGAAACATCATAGATCGAACCATATCTAGTAAAGTACGATTACGATGTTCCGACACACCATTTTGCTGTGGTGTTCCGGCAGGTGTGAGTTGTGAAACTATTCCACACTCTTTCATATGTGTGCTAAACTCGTAACTTAGATACTCACCTCCACGGTCGGACCGTAGAAATTTGATCTTTCTATTACGATGATTTTCCACTTCACTCTGAAATTCCTTAAATTTCTCAAAGGTTTTAGACTTGTGTTTCATCAAGTAGATATAACCGTATCTACTCAAATCATCTGTGAATGTAACAAAATAACGATATCCACCTCGCGTCGACGCACTCATTGGACCACACACGTCATAGTGTATGATTTCCAATAAATCTGTCGCCCGTTCCATTGAACCGGAAAATGGCGTTCTAGTCATCTTGCCCATAAGGCATGGCTCACATGTATCAAATGATTCGAAATCAAGTGATTCCAAAAATCCATCCGAGTGGAGCTTCTTCATGCGTTTAACGCCAATATGACCTAGATGGCAGTGCCACATATATGCGGATATATCATCATTAAGTTTAATCCTTTTAGCATCAACATTATGAATATGTGTAACACTATTATCCAGATCCAATAGAAATAAACCATTCATCATCGGTGCATGACCATAAAAGATATCATTCATATAAATCGAACAACCATTCTTTTCAGATTTAAATGAATAACCACTGCACATCAAACATGATCCGAATACAATGTTCATGCTCAGTGCTGGCACCAGATAACAATTATTCAAGTTTATAACTAATCCTGATGGTAAGTGGAGAGGTAGCGTTCTGACGGTGATCACATCAACGCTTGATCCATTGCCGACACGCATCTTAACCTCACCCCTTGCTAGTGGTCGCTTGTTCCGCAGCCCCTGATTCGAGTTACAAAAATTAGAAACTGAACCGGTATCAAATACCCAGGTGCTACTGCAAGTACTAGTCAATTACACATCAATAACATGTATATCGAATATACCTTTATTTTCCTTGCCGGCCTTCTTGTCTACCAAATACTTGGGGCAGTTGCGCTTCCAGTGGCCAGTCTCCTTGCAATAATAGCACTCGGTATCAGACTTAGGGCCAACTCGGGATTTCTTTTCAGGTATGGAAACCGTCTTGCCACCCTTCTTTCCCTTCTATTTACCCTTTCTGTCTTTCTTGAAACCGGTGGTCCTATTGATCATCAACACTTGATGTTCCTTCTTGATCTCCACTTTTGCAGTTTTAAGCATTGACAAAAGCTCGGGGAGAGACTTCTTCATGCCTTGCATGTTATAGTTCATCACGAAGCTCTTATAGCTAGGTGGCAGAGATTGGAGAACACGATGGATGCCTAAGTCAATGGGAATCATTATTCCCAAGGACACAAGCTTATCGGCGTAACCCGACATCTTGAGTACATGCTCACTAACGGAGTTGTTCTCTTCCATCATCTAGCTAAAGAACTTTTCTGAAGCATTATAACTCTCTACAGCAGCATGGGTGTCGAAAATCATTTTCAACTCACCCATTGTATCAAAAGCATTGTTGTTTTCAAAATGCTTTCGAAGTTTTGGCTCTAGCCCATACAATATGCCGCAATGAAATAAGTTGTGGTCCTCCTGACGAGTCATATAGACGTTCTTTTCCTCGTCAGGGCATCATCAAGTGGTGGGGGGCCTAGCGGCACTTCTAGCACATATTTCTTTTCTGCAGCAGAGAGGAGAATCCTCAAATTCATGACCCAGTCGGTAAAGTTGCTACCGTTTGTTGCAACTTTCTCTTTCTCTAGGAACACATTTAAATTAAAAGCAGGTAGTGCCATCTACAACAGAATTTGTAAAGTTTAGACTAAGTTTATGATAGATTGAGTTCAACTAATCTAAAATTAAGAATGAACTCCCACTCAAAAACGACATCCCTCGTGCCTTTTTGGTGATTACATGAACCAAATTGTAACATCCCAGGATTAGCACCTAGAAATAGAGAGGACACATGTTTGTGCATTGCATTCATGCATAAGAAAATCTGGGAAATTTTCGCGCAAAAATGGAAGAGCTATAGAGGGATTGGGATCTCTCTTGTACTGAAGGAAACTTCGGAGCAAGTGCGACAGATTTCGACATGACCTTTGTATAATTCTTTGTTTCAGGGGAAGATTTGTTCAAACATGTATTTGAATTTCAAATATGAAATTCAAATGAATTTATACAATTCACAAATGGAAATTAGAAACATTTAATAACTTGAATTGAAATGATTACAAAAAATGATATAAAAAGATTTCTTTAGTAATATATATATACATATAGTATTACTTTGATCTTTTACAATAGACAAATAAAAGTAAAGTATCAGGAAACAAATAAGTAGAAAAAATTACATTATTGAAAGAAATAAAAGAATTCCTTATTACTAGATAATATATATGACATTGTCGTTACAATTGGATTGTAAAAGAAAAAGGAAATAAGTAAATTATATTATTTAAAACAAACAATACAACATTTATTTACAAAGGAAGAATTAATAAATAAATAGTTCATTTATTACCATCACAATAATAATACAAAATCTTTACACATTTGAATAAAAAGTAATTACAACAAGAGTAATAATATAAAACCTAAACTATCTTTTCTATCTAATTCTTGATCTTCTCATTATCTCTTTGATACTGATTTCTGCAAAATAAAAACAACATACTAACAAAAGTAAAAGAGTAAGGGGGTTAGTTTATTAATTGTACTCTCAAATTTGGCTTAGAGATGCTAGAACCTGAATTCATCATTGAGTATGAATTAAAAAGGGGCCAAATCATAGTATCTGTTCTTAATCAGATAGTGGTCTCAGTACAACATCATTGGCTTAGGGGCAAGTTTCACCAAAGATAGATAAGAAGGTAAAGAGGTAAAACATCAGGAAATATCAAGCTTTTACTTGATCTGATCCCCAAACCACAGTATGCAAGCAGGCTGCTCACTCACCAGCATGCACTAGTGTGCTGTCAACACCACAGCAGCAGCCAATGCACATAAAAGGGGTAACACAGCCGTAGAAGCTCATCTAGAGCTGATCCATATCTCTCTATAGCATATCAACACACGCCCCAACTCATTTCTTAGCACTAGATCTCCCAAGCCCACACATAAACAATCATAAGTTCACCAATCTAGACCAGCGCCATCAACCAGCAACTGGTTGCTCCCAAGAGCCATCCAAGAGCTAGAATCAGGGGAAGGCAGATCCAGGAGCACAAGCAAGATTATCAAGATCCACATCAGGAGGAGCAGGCAACAACTCCATCACAAGGACAAAATAGGCTAACTGATCAAGTGCTAGTACCATCATAGAAACCTCAAGTCCAACATCAGGTTACTACTCAACACCAATATCATGCTTAATTATCTGTTCTTATCATTTTGTTTAGAGCACGAGGTTGGATAGAGAGAGCTCTTAGACTTGGTAGAAGTGCTACTCCAGTATCATCCTAGAGCTAAGATAAAGGCAAGAAAAATATCTGTATTCTAGTCACCAAATTAGCTTTAGCATTTTGCATCACAAGCTAAGTTTCTCTCTTGTTGACATTAACATCAACTACACCACTGTAGTTGTTCTCTGTAGCAAGTCATGCTACATGGGCTACCATTGTGCACTCTCCAAGGTGGAGGCACCACAATAGCAACCCAATAATAGCTAAAGCTACCAGAATAATCCTTGCATTTTAGCTAGCTCTCAAGTTATCCCAAACAAAACAAATTCCATCATTTTCCCAAAAGCTAATTCAGGAATCAATTAGGCATAATAGTTCCGTGTCCATATGAACAGGAACTCAATTCTTTCTCAATATATCCAGCAAGCAAAGCTAGTTCAACATTAGCTAATCATAGCAAGAAATCATCCAAGGATGTGATGTATCATAATAATAGTAATTATGCTAGCCTTCCAACTTAAAATTGAAAGTAAATTTGTCCTTATTCAACAAGAGCTTCAGACCAGCATCATAAGCATCAATTCCATATAAGTTTCTTCAATTGTTTAAACAGCAAAACATCTTACTAGAGTCATATTGTGCACACTCTTATTTGGAGGCACCACAAACATAACCAAGTCAAGAGAAGCCAACAAAACAATACATCTAGCCTAGTAATCATCTTCCTAATTAAATAATTAGGAATCATTATAAAAAAATCACCGCTATATGGATCACCCATGGGTGATATACCATTTCATCCCTAAGCAACAATGGAATACCAAATCCTTAATCTAGTCTCTAAACTAGAACATTAGCTATTCATCAAGAGAATAATAAATCACTTTCTTAGATATTCAAGGATATCCAAGAACCATTCTATATTTTAGAACAAGAATAACTGAATCAAAGATTCAGATGCACATTGCACACCTCCGCATTTTGATTCAAGGCAGCACATAACAGCAGTAGCTCAAACAGGTTTGTTCCACAACATCAATAGCTCACTCACAACCATCTACAAACAGATAGAATATGTTCAGCCTCAACATATACTGGACCAGTTGGCCAACATAGAGCACAACTAAAATTCAGATCCTCTTCCAAAGATTGCAAGTGGATTAATCAAGCCACTAATGTTAATCATTCCAATTCCACTATGTAGATATCACCAAATAACATATGTTGGGGATAACTATTAATCTAATTAGCACCACAGATTAAACCCAAGATTTCCAGAACCTAGGACTGTGTTCCATACCTAAAAAAAGCCATCAGCACTAAGGATGGTCACATGGAATCAAAACTCACCGAGGGTGCCGAGCACCTGGAGCGTAGGCTTGACGAAGACATGATCATACCATCACCGAATTAGAGGAAGCACCGGGTGCCAAGGTTACGCTGACAGCGCCCTTCCGCAGGCATCAGGAGAAGGGGAACACCGGGGTTGCGCATGCGCACCTTCCCGCCGGTGTCGGGGTCGAGGAAGAGGAAGTCCTGGTCTTCCTCGAGTAGCAGCCAGGGGCATCGGGGGCCAGCGAAGTCGCACCGGCGACCTAGCCGAACCCCATGGCTAGGGTTTCGCGGGGGCGCATACAGGGAAAGCAGAGCGGCAACAGGGAGACAGAGATTAAAGGAGGAGAGCGAGATGGGTCCTAGAAGGCAGGAGACAGTGCCGGAGTTGGCCGATGACCGGCCGAGACAGCACTAGCGCTGGCGGCGGCGACATCGCAAGCGAGCAGAGGATGAGAGGAAAGGTCCATGCGTATGCGAGTACGATGTGTGTGTGTGTCTATGTGTGTGAGATGAGGAAGAGAGGGGGTGTTGGGATGAGGTTGGCCCAACTATTTAGGTCGGATTGGACCAGGCATGGTCTAGCTGGGCCAAGTCGGCCCATGTACCCAACCCAAACAGCCCAAGATAGTTAGGATAAGAAATAAAATAAAAGTAAAACAAATAAATTACCAAAACAACCTCTAAACATTTTTAGCTATATAAAATTATATAAAAATCATAAAAATACATTTAATATGTTAAAATTATCATAAAATTAAGATCTATCTAATAAAAATATAACTTTATTTATTTAAAATAAATATAGAGCACATAAATATTAACATCATTAAATCTTGAGTGAAATTTCATAAAATAAGAAAAACTCCTAAAAATAAATAAAAATCATTTTTGTGTATAAAAATAACTCTACTATTTTATAAAAAATACTAGACTTCTGATTCAATAGGCCCCTGAAGGAAATGAAAAAAAGTTTAGGCGCGATCGAGGGCTGAGATGGGCGGATACCCCTTCGCGCCTGGGGGTAGGATTGGCATATAAAAGGATTAGATCGCGCGCGTAGAGCCCGCCAAAGCCCGTACATGCCCGAAGATTAGTACGCGCGTATTCTGCGACGCGACGTGGATTCTCGTCGTCCAACTCAGCTGTCTGACGTGGCAACACCCAAAAAAACACCCCTACATGGTTTGCTGGGCTACATTTCTGTTCCCGCTGGTGGGCCGTTTGTGTTGCACGCGCGGATAAGAGCGAGGGCTCGCGATACAGAAGGGAATGAAAAAATAGCGATACATCGGGAAGATGCACCGCCCTCACGTCGGCGCGGTGCACGTCTGACACTACCCGCAGGACTGTGTCATCATGACGCGTGCAGGGACGCGTGCACCATTTTATCAGCGCCGAAGTGAATTGTCAATCGACTTAATGGACAATCGTTGCATCATTGCAGTTCTCTTCCTGCCACGTGTGAACAAAACTTCTTTGAGAAGGCAGGTCGCACAGTAGGGGAGAGTACGGTGGGGTTATAAGACTGGTCTGCCTAGCCTTTTTGACAATCTACCTCCACTAGTCACTAGCGCCCTCCTCCCTTTCTTCTTCCTCCTGCTCATCCCGCTCCTGCTCCCTCCCTCTGCGCAGCCATGGATGCCTCTCGGAAGCGTGCCACAGCGACAATTCGCGAGGAGAGAAAAGAGAGAGCTCGCCGCGCCGCTTTACGCACTGAAGAGTCACAACATATGCTCATGCCCGCAGGCGAGGGATCCTCCGGGTAGGTCATGTACTTCTTCTCCTTAATAGTGTTATCTAGCATTCTTATTCTCCTTAATCATCACCTACTTCTCTTTCTTCAGAGCCGTTGGTTCACCAGCAGACATGTCCCCCCCAGATCCCCGGAACAGCGAGGTAAATAATATACACTTGGGTTTTTGCGACTAGGATTTGGGGTTTTTGCGACTAGGATTTGGGGTTTTTTCTCCTGGATCTTTTCCACACCGCCCATTTCTGCATAAAGCTCGTGTGCTATAATGACACGTTACTGTTGTTCCCGTTCCGTGATAGGACTGAAACCACGTATTCTTTGTCCCAGGAAAAGAATCCAAAACTCATCAATAATGTGGATGCTTGGCTTAATGAACGAATAAGCAGCCACAGGGAGAAAATGCAAACACAAGAGCGGAAATTAAAACAGCTCAAATTAGCTGTGAATACCCTTACTAAGGAGCGCGACGAGCTGAAAAGGGACAACCCTGCCTGGAATAAACTACATAAGAAGATCCAAGCCTCGAACCGACTGAATACATCCATCAACGAGGGGCTCTCAAGGATAATGCGAGGCTAAAAGATGATAATGCCAATCTCCGTGTCGAGAACATGAACCTCCTTTGGGAGCTCAAGGCTTCGCTCAGTGAGAAGGTCAAGATCAGGCGGGACGTGCTGGTACGTCGCATACAACTTGAAGAGATTGAGGACGTAAACCAACATCTCCTCGCCATGCTACGACTGTAATGTAGCAGACTTTCCTTGGTGCTGCAAAGCTGAATTGAACTATGTGTTTCTATTTTGCAACTGTAAACTGAACTATCCGAACAATGAGTTGCAACGGGAGACACCTTTTGCGCAGTACGAAAACTATCTGCTTTCCTGTTGTTTCTATCTACGGTCGCCGCCATGTTGGACAAGTGTCATTTTTGTTGTAAGAAAAACTTAAACTTAGATATTACACACACTCAACCGTGCATTAAAATTCAAATTAGGTATTCCAAACTAAACTTCAAATAGTTGCAAAAGGATGTAGCCACGATCGGAAAATAGTGGGTGGGCCACTGGCGGGGTTCGCAGAGAGAGAGAGAGTGAGTTTCGTAAAAAAAGAGAGAGAGATTTGTTTTTGACACAGAAGAGAGAGAGATTGTTGGCGAATGGGGCCACCGGGCGCATGAGAACCGTGCATGTACCATACTAGGCATGTCCGAGGCGCACCGTGCGCGTGTGAACTGTGTAGTACCGTACTACCGCATGTCCGCGGTGCACTGTGCGAGCAGGTGCGCATGAGTATGCTGCTGAACCGTACACGTGTGAACTGCGGGAGCACGAAACTTCAGCGTCTCACCATATACAGCCCATCTCTCTGTCTCTCTCCGCCTCCCCTCATTCACTCCGTCACGCCACCTCTTCCCAACTCCCCCTAGGCTCCTACCCACTACCCTTCCCCACTCCTCTCTCCGCCGACCAGGAAAAAACTCTCTCCCCTTCCGCTCCCGCTGCACTTACCATTCCGGCGATGGAGCACCCATCCGACGCTGTCGCCGCGAAGGAGAAGGCCGTGACGCTGGCGTTAGCCGCGGAGGAGGCGGCCAGAGCCGCGACGGAGGCGGCCAGAGCCGCGGAGGAGGCACAAAATGCCGCAAGGGCTTTAATCAAAGCCGCAGCGGATGCGAAATATGAAGCGGAGGACATTGCTGAAGGCCGGCCGATCGGTCCCTCATCGGCTCCCGCCGCTATCAGTACTTGTGCGTACAATCTTGGGAAGCAGCCGCAGGATGACGACAAGGAGGTCGAGCTCATCATGCCGCCGCCGCCGGCCTGTGACGAGAACATCATCGACGACGAGGAGGAGGTAAGTTCCAATTAATGGATTATCTGCTTGGGGCCTAGGGTTTTCGGTTAGCGTCAGACTCATTTGTTATCTGTTAAGATTGGGGCCTAGGGTTTTCACTTAGCGTCATATTCGTTTGTTATCTATTACGATTGATGTGTAATCAATGGATCTGTGGATTATTGCTAGCTAGGCTTCGATTATGGACAAAATCGATTAATATTTGTGGATCTGTGGATTATTGCTAGCTAGGGTTCGATTATGGACAGAATCGATTAATATTTGTGGATCTGTGGATTGTTGTTTTCATTTCTATGGATTAATGCTAGCTTATTGACCGACGGAAGTGGTTTATCTGCTTGATCCCTTGATTACTTTCTGTTATTGCTAGATGGAGACTATTATGCTTCCTTTGTTAAGCATTCAATTTTAGTTGCAGTTTCTACATATTTGCTTCACATGTGTATTTTGTATATTTCAGCAGGCTACTGATGATGTTGACAGCGATGTCAACTCGTGTCAAAGGAAGACCAGGGCCACTCTCAAAAATCTTAAAGCGGGTGGGTTCGACCGGTTCTGGAGTGAACCCTGGACTGATGGCATGAACAGCTGCCCCTTCTGCAAAAGGAGCATAAAGATGGACTTCCAAAGCATCCTGCAGCATGCTGAAGGCTGTGGATCTGGCCGTGTCAAAGTTGGGGAAACTGTGAATGTCCACGGCTTTAGGGCCAATCACATGGCCTATGGCATGTTCCTTAGGAACAAACTGAACCGAGCTATCGAGGTCGGTCGTGTGCCTGCTCCCAAGCCCAAGCCACCGAAGGTTCAGGGTATGGGCAGCAGGAAGCAGAGGAAGCGGGACAAGGAGGAGCGGGACCGGTAGGAGGCGGCGAGGAGGCAGTGATGTAATGATGTGCCTGTTTGTGAGTGCTGCTGCTGCTGGTTTAAGCAGCATGCTTTTGTTTGAACTGTGTTTATGTTGGCTGCTTAGCAGCGTTTGTGTTGAACCTCTGCCTTATCAAGTTTGTGTTGAACCTTGCTTAATTAGTTGCTTGTTATGTTTCTGCATTTTAGATGCTTAATTAGTTTGTGTTGAACCTTGCTTAATTAGTTGCTTGTTATGTTTCTATATTCGAGATGCTTACTATCCACATTTGTTTCTGTACATGCTGGTGTGTGGCGGGATTTCCTATTTCGGAAAGGTTCAAGGGAAATAGTTAAGGAATTGAGAAATAGATGCTGGTATAGATTTGCTACCAAATTGGGCAAAAAGGAATGAATGAGGTGAGCCTGACAGAGGTAGACAAAGGAAGAAAGGAGGGAGGGGGAGAGGGAGAGGGAGGGTTCTTTGATTTGTTGCCAAATTGGGCTGGCTGGTTGCGTTGCCCTATTGTGGCCTTATTTTCCTCTTCTTTCCTTTTTCATATAGTTGTTGATTTACAAACAAGCCTGTTTTGTCTCACCTGAACCTCTTTTTCCAAAAAATGACAAATCTACAAAAAGCCTGTTTTGTCTCACCTGACCCTCTTTCCTTCACGAAATAACCGCAAATTTGTTTACACATTCTAAAATACGCAGACTTAGCCCAGCCCAGCTCCTGTTTCCGTGCCCGTGTTATCGCTGCAGCGGCTGCTTTCTTATTTGGGCCGGCCCAAATAAGCCCAGCAAACGCGCGCGGGTATGACGGCGTAGACGCGTTAGGTATTTACTATTTAGTCACTCCACGGTCGCCTCCGCCCACGACTCGCCTCCTATCCCTCCTCACACGAGCGCCTCCACACGACAACAACCTCAAAAATTCCATCGAGGACCACCTCCAGTATTCAACGCCTGCGACGCACAGGTTCATGGATCAGAGATTCAAGGATCAGGTATGTTTTCGCCAACTCCTATATGAAAAACTAGAACGAGTGATGTATAGAAATTTCGTCAGATCTAGAGGAAATACGATCAAATTTTAAAAATGCATTACGATCATAATTGTGTAGATCGGATCTACATATGAACTAGTACAATAAAAACTCTATTATATGTTAGCATTGAAAGCATGTCGTGTCAGATCTATATGTACTATTAAGAAAATTGTACTAAATCTGTTTTAAAAAATAAGATGTTTTAGTTTTGTGAAAAAACTGTATCTAGATTTAATTTAGTGTGTAGAGTCACTTCAAACTTGAGTGAACCTACATACTAAAAGAAGTCTACATACATTTGCTTTACAAAACTAAAACATCTGATATTTTAAAACGGAGGGAGTATTATTTAATGGACACTACTCGGTGCTTTGGAATATCACGCATGTTTATAAACATGCAAACTACCTTCAAGTATCTAAAATAAGAGGTGGTAGAATATAGATTAATTTATTCTAAAAAGTTTGTGTACATGGCACTTTCTGGTTAGGTGGAAGAGTATGCTCGCACTCGTCATGCTCGTGCCGCTCTTAAGTTGCATAAACCTCTGCATATAAGAGGTATGTAATGTAAAATTAAAAAAAATCAATGAAGTTATAATATTGCTGCTTATGTATGTATTTGTTATATGCAGGTCCCGGAATAAAGTTCGAGAAAGAATTTGAATGTTTCTGCCATTATGGCAACCGTGTGGCGATGGATGATGCCAAAATTAATGTACTAAAGTATGGAGTTGATAAGAACCTCCCAAAAAGACCATTTTATGTATGCACCATAAATAAATCAAACACCTTGAAAGGCAAAGCAAAAATGGTAAAACTTTTGAACTAGTAACAATTTTTCAAAATGTTACATTACTACTATTAGGTACTGACATTTGTATGTATATATTGGTGTAATCTATATGCAGTACTTTTCGAGGAGCTTCACCATGGAGCATATTGTTCCATATATTGAACTACCAGCAAACATTCAAGTATTTTGTAACAATATGGAAGTTGTAAAAGTTAAAATGGTGATGGCCAAGTCAAACACTAGAGGAAAACTAAAATGTGGAGGTGCCATGATAACATGAAAGTGGATGGAGGTTGTGAACAAGTTTTATATGAGAGCTGGTGACATCTTTGTGTTTTGGTTCCGTGGTAGCTCGGCTAGCCTCAAGCTCCTTATTAATCATCTGTGAAATCAACATGTAGACCATGCAATGTTGTCATGTGTCCACAATTGTCACAAAGTGTTTCTAGCCAACTTAGTAATCACTAAGTTGATGAATTCAAAGTCCTTAGCCAAGCCTATAGATCTCTATAGGTTGGCTAGAAAGTCCTTCATCAACTTAGTGCTTATGTGATGATAGAATAGTACTGTAATTTATAAGTTAGAACTGTCACAAGCATCATGGCTAGGTCAAATTTACGAGCATCATGGCTAGAAACACCATCATCAACTTAGTTCCACTATTTCTTGATTTTTTTTAATTTCTGGTGCTTTTTTTCAAACTAAGGCAAAAACCACGACAGGTGAGACTCTGAATCAGTAATCACAACTTGAGTTCTAAGAGTAAAGCTGAAAGATAGTACTTACACATAATTATGAAAGCCGCCACACAGAATTCTGAAAGCTACCACACTGAATTCTAAAAGTACTAAAAATAAATACATTGCAATTTATTACTTCGAAAAGATCTGAACACGCTAGCGATTGAGCAAATAACCTAGGCTATTCAACCCTATATATTTCATCGGCGTTCGCTCCCGAGTCCTGCAGGAGAAATTCATTGAACTCCCCCCGTCTGCAATGTGCTGCCAGTATCTTGTCTAGACGGTAAGGCCTCGGTGAACGTTCCAGATCATAATGACCATAGCCATATGCAAATCTTGGTACCCCATACCAGGCCTTAAGATCATGATTGTACCCTCTGATATAAGAAAGATCCGCGTAGTAGATGCAACCGGCTAGGACTGTACTAGGGTGCACTCTAGTGTCGAAGGAGATCGACCGGTTAAAATGAACGAAGAAGGCACGACTGCCAATGTCACCTACAGCCTCGAGACAGCGTTTCTCCGTGTCCACCCGGTAAAGCACCGGTTGACCTTCGGCGAAAACCCCACCCAAAACAAGAAGCAGACCACCTTCTGACTCCACAAGGTAGAACTTGTAGGCTCCGCTTATCTTTTCAAAGACTAGACCTGAAATTATTCTGACCATATTGACTGTGCTCGCTCGCTGCTCCACCTGGATGTTGGTCGACACGATGTCTCCATGATCCTGTACTGCATACACTTCACCACGGAATGGGGTAATGCATCGCATGTCGGACGGATAAATTCCTTCTCCAAATACTCCATTGAAATCCCCTGTCGGGGTGGCCTCATCGACCCAAGCAATAGAATTCTCATAATGTGTGGAAACAAACACCATCATGGGGGACTTCGTGACGGCTACAGATGCCACAATATTTAATGGTATCTGCGCCTGAAACTCAGTGTTGAACTTACGGGTGAGTGGGTTCAGAAGGCGAATCTTGTGCGGCTCTTCCCTCTGAGCAATAACGACGACGCCACGATAAACACCGATGCAGTAGAACCTTTTGATGAAGAGAACAGTTAGCCCTAAGATATATGTACAATGGAAAAAACTCTCTTTGTTCACTAATATAAGACAGAGCTTCTAGATATTTCAAAATGTACTAGATATATATATCCTAAATGAGTGAACCTATACAATTAAACTTTGCTTAAGAATGTTCAAGAACATGCATGTTTAAGAACCTACTCCCTCCGTCCGCAAATAAGTGTACATCTAGCTTTTGCCTAAGTCAAACATAACCAAATTTGACCAACTTTATAGAGAAATATAGGAACATATATTACATTAAATTGACATATTATAAAATCAGATTTAAAAATAAATCTAAAGATATCAATTTAGTGTCATAAATGTTAGTACATTGTTCTAAAAAGTTAGTCAAACGTAGTAAAATTTGACTTAGGACAAGGCTAGAAGTACACTTATTTGTGGACGGAGGGAGTACACAATTAAACATGCATGTTTAAGAATAACTTCGTATCATAATAACAAATGAATGTTGATCGGATGAATTGTGAACCTGCGCTGAACTTCCATTAGATTCGTCGTGAAGCAACGACCTGTGGCGAGGTTGAGGAACGTGAAGTCGCCGACGTCTGGAAGTGTGTGATATACCAGGATCCAGTTGTTGAGATGGAACTCAGGTTCTTTTAATGCGCGGCACCAATCGCCGCAGACTCTCCGACAAGCAGCGTAGGCATCGACGTACTCCTCGTTCTCCAGGAAGGATTCGCCGATCTTGGCAAGTGGTCCGTCGGCCGGGAGATCGGACCAGCTCACCTTCAGTCGGCTGCTCGCCATGCCTTCCTATCGAGGAATAAAGAAGACCGGGAGATGACGAGGAGAAGAACAAGGAGAAGAACAAGGATAGGAGGAGGCGAAGAGGGAAGCACTACGCCGGAACAAGGAGGCGAGGAGACGGCAGGAACTGCCACTATGCGGTCGAGGAACTGGCGATTTTCTTTTCTTGTAATGTATAAGGACGTCGGCTAACCGCGCTGACAGGTCTGGGCCGGCCCTTGTGGGGGACCGGTGGGGCAGCCGCTCCGGGCCCAAAATTTTGGGGGGGCCCTCCCCAGATATGTGCTGCATATATAGGCTATAATAGATCTAAAAAAAGATTACAAAAATAGCAATTTTGAGTTTTCTATTGGGCTAGATTGAGCGCTCTACTTTGCTGGACATACACATACATTTCAAATTTGGAGTCCATCACGGCATCACATACCTAACCTACGATTAGATCAGCTATCCTCTTTGATTGTATCGTATGAAGGCACGCTGCACCCCGGTTCTTGCCTCAACCTCGACTCAACACTGGTAATTAAACTAACAGTGGTTAAGTAGTCATCAATGCTATTTATGCTGCATGCCATTAAAATACAAGGATTATGCAATTCTGTTACATGTACATAATTTCACCATAATTATACAACCTTTGTTCTATCATACATATAATCAAATTTTCCTATTACTACAACTTGCCAACATAACTGCTGCAATTCGACCATCTCACTATGACAACATCACTACTAGTTGATCCATAAAAGAAAGATTTAACAAAGGGCAACATCGTTCAATATTATTAACTAATATATCAAATATATTTATGCTAGATGACAGTAAATAATAAGGATTATGCACTTACGTTACATAAAAATAAAATACAACAAATGCAAACTTTCTTCTATCAAATATATGACCCAATCTTCTATTACTTAAACATGGCAACAACACATCAACAATCCCAACATCACACCATGGAAAAATCACTACTACATGATCCATGAAAGAAATATTCCAAAACAGGAGACATCATTTAATAAAGAAACATTTAACTGCTGCAACATGTTTAAGGATTAGAACATTTAAAACTCTACAAACCTTTTCAGGATATAGCATTGCCTGCATCAACTAAATCTGATGCCCATACATGTTATTGCCTTAGATAGTCAGGAACCAATGTTTAAAACTTGCAAAATTGAAGAGGCAGCTGACATAAGTCTACAAGTATTGCAGCCACAGAAACAAGGTAACCTAAAAGGCTAAGATTATTCTATTAATTGTCATAGAGTAGAGGTATAAACAACACAAACCACCAGGTAGTTCAATAACAGATAATGAAGACGATCTGACTGAACTTTCAGGACAACTCTCCAGTTCAAGTGTCCAAAAACAGCCGCCAAGGTCTACTCAGTATGCTAATACAGTTTAGAGCATGCAGCCATTTACCATTTGATCACCGTGCAAAAATCAAAGAAAAATGATAAACTGATATTGCACTATACTAACTACTTAAACTACACTGAATATCATATCTTAGGGACATCCCTCGCAGCTAAGCATTCATTTAATAGAACTAGTCTAATATATGATCATACAAGTTCAGGAAAAAAACTACAACAAAAATATGCACGCAACATTGTGTAATTTCATAGTTAATCATCCCGAATAATCCAATGCACTGAACTATTTCCTAGAGCTAGATATATGCCGCAACAAATAACTTTCGTTGAAATATATAAATCCCAAAAAAAATCTACACCAGGAATCTACAAAACCAAGCTTCCATCCAAAGAATCCCTAATAGGTGTCAATCCCTAATACTGATATAGATAAATCTACAGAACCGAGATTCCATCCAAACAATCAAAAGAGGGAAAAAGGAAGTTAGCTGAAAAAACCCTCTTGCCTGCATCGCAGCAACCCCCTGAGGTTGCACCGGCGATAGATCCTCCCCGGTGCCGAGCACGACGTTCAGATCTAGCCGCTTCGCCTCGCCGACCTCCGCATCCAGCATCTCCTCCTCTCCCAGAGCCGCATAGGCCAAAGCGGCCGTACCACCACTCCCATGGCGCTCGACCTCGTTGACTGCATCTGGGCGGGTCACGGCTCCCATCCCCACCCTAGCAGAACCGTCCGCATCAGCTCCGGAGCCCACTCCTGCCATCGCCGGAGTCGAAATCACGTGGAGGAGGACGACACCCAGACCGAAAGCGGAGGAGACGACGACGTGAAGAAGGGTTTGTCACTCCTCACTTCTTTCAGTATCAGGTGAGACAAAAGGGAGGAGGGGGAAAATGGTGGGGAACTGGCGACGCGGAGTGGCCGAGAGGGTTCTTATACGTCCCGTCGATTCGTTTCCGCTGACGTCACCGGCGCACGTGACGTCCACCTCATACTACCAACTTGCATGGACTCTAGACCAAGTGTTCACTTTCATCAACTTGTGCTTGTATGTGTGAACACTTGGTCACCGACGCACGTGACGTCCACCTCATACTACCAACATTGCATGGACTCTAGACCAAGTGTTCACTTTCATCAACTTGTGCTTGTATGTGTGAACACTTGGTCAACATGATCCCACCTAGTACTCTCGGTCCCAATTTAGGTTGCAATATAAGATTTTATCAAAGTCAAACTGTATAATGTTTGACCAAATAGTTTGATACAACTATAAACTAACACCGTGCCTAAATAATATTATTAGAATTGTCTTGAATTATATTTTCATAATATATACATTTTATATCACACATATTTATATTATTTTGTATATTCTTGGTCAAACTTTGCAAAGTTTGACTTGCACGCAAATTTATGCGCAACATAATATGGGATGGAGGGAGTAGATCAAAGTTGATGAAGGTGTTTCCACACAGCTCAAATAGGTCTGTATTGCATAATATATTGGCATAGTCCAGATCGACAACAAGCACAGGCTTCGCCAAGGCACACGCTCCTTGTTGCAGAGAAAGGCTTCACTAGCAAATTCAGAGCGAGTGTGATTGTGAGAGAACGAACAGAGACAAGTACTTTGTGCTGCTAAAACTTCCTAGTCTAGGGTGACATTATAGACCTATATATATCTGAGTTAGTTAGAAACACCTTGATCTCCTTCTAGTTGAATGAGTCAATGATTGGTCAACGTGTGATCCCAACTAGTTCTTAGATGTAACTATATCATTGCACAGCCCATAGAGGTCTAGACCCCATGCAATTTTGGTATGGCCCCACATTTGCCACAGGCTAGTGTGTGTCATGGCTAGGCAGACTCAAAATTATAGCTAGATCTAGCAAGTAGGTAGGATCATGTTGGCCAGGTGTGATGACACATACAACAACAAGTTGGTGAAGGTGTTTCTAGAGAGGTGTCTAGACCCCATGCATGCAAGGTTGGAATGGCCCCACATTTTCCACAAGCTAGTGTGTGTCATGCCTTGGCATAACACTTTTATAGCTAGATCTATCAAGTGGGTGGGATCATGTTGCTAGGTGTATTGACTCACACAACCACTAAGTTGATGATGGTGGTTCTAGCCAGCCCAGATAGGTCTAGACCCCATGCACTGTTGGCATGGCCCCACATTTGCCACAAGCTAGTGTGTGTCATGGCTTGGCATAGAAAAATTATAGCTAGATCTAGCAACTAGGTAGGATCATGTTGGCCAGGTGTAGTGACTCACACAGCCACTAAGTTGATAATGGTGTTTCTAGCCAACCCAAATAGGTCTAGATACCATGCAATGTTGGAATGGACCCACATCTTCCACAAGCTAGTGTGTGTCATGGCCTGGCATAGCACTCTTATAGCTAGATCTATGAAGTGGGTGGGATCATGTTGGTCAGGTGTAGTGACTCACACAACCACTAAGTTGATGATGGTGTTTCTAGCCAACCCAGAGAGGTCTAGATCCCATGCAATGTTTGCATGGGCCCACATTTGCCACAAGCTAGTGTGTGTCATGGCTTGGCAAACTCAAATTTATAGCTAGATCTAGCAAGTAGGTAGGATCATGTTGGCCAGGTGTGATGACATATACAACAACAAGTTGGTGAAGGTGTTTCTATCCAGCCCAGAGAGGTGTCCCATGCATGCAATGTTGGCATGGCCCCATATTTTCCACAAGCTAGTGTGTGTCATGCCTTGGCATAACACTTTTATAGCTAGATCTATCAAGTGGGTGGGATCATGTTGCTAGGTGTATTGACTCACACAACCACTAAGTTGATGATGGTGGTTCTAGCCAGCCCAGATAGGTCTAGACCCCATGCACTGTTGGAATGGTCCCACATTTGCCACAAGCTAGTGTGTCATGGCTTGGCATAGAAAAATTATAGCTAGATCTAGCAAGTAGATATGATCATGTTGGCCAGGTGTAGTGATTCACACAGCCACTAAGTTGATGATGGTGTTTCTAGCCAACCCAAATAGGTCTAGATACCATGCAATGTTGGAATGGACCCACATCTTCCACAAGCTAGTGTGTGTCATGGCCTGGCATAGCACTCTTATAGCTATATCTATGAAGTGGGTGGGATCATGTTGGTCAGGTGTAGTGACTCACACAACCACTAAGTTGATGATGGTGTTTCTAGCCAACCCAGAGAGGTCTAGATCCCATGCAATGTTTGCATGGGCCCACATTTGCCACAAGCTAGTGTGTGTCATGGCTTGGCAAACTCAAATTTATAGCTAGATCTAGCAAGTAGGTAGGATCATGTTGGCTAGGTGTGATGACATATACAACAACAAGTTGGTGAAGGTGTTTCTATCCAGCCCAGAGAGGTGTCCCATGCATGCAATGTTGGAATGGCCCCACATTTTCCACAAGCTAGTGTGTGTCATGCCTTGGCATAACACTTTTATAGCTAGATCTATCAAGTGGGTGGGATCATGTTGTTAGTTGTATTGACTCACACAACCACTAAGTTGATGATGGTGGTTCTAGCCAGCCCAGATAGGTCTAGACCCCATGCACTGTTGGCATGGCCCTACATTTGCCACAAGCTAGTGTGTGTCAAGGCTTGGCATAGAAAAATTATAGCTAGATCTAGCAAGTAGGTAGGATCATGTTGGCCAGGTGTAGTGACTCACACAACCACTAAGTTGATGATGGTGTTTCTAGCCAACACAAATAGGTCTAGATACCATGCAATGTTGGAATGGACCCACATCTTCCACAAGCTAGTGTGTGTAATGGCCTGGCATAGCACTGTTATAGCTAGATCTATGAAGTGGGTGGGATCATGTTGGTCAGGTGTAGTGACTCACACAGCCACTAATTTGATGATGGTGTTTCTAGCCAACCCAGAGAGGTCTAGATCCAATGCAATGTTTGCATGGGCCCACATTTGCCACAAGCTAGTGTGTGTCATGGCTTGGCAAACTCAAATTTATAGCTAGATCTAGCAAGTAGGTAGGATCATGTTGGCTAGGTGTGATGACATATACAACAACAAGTTGGTGAAGGTGTTTCTATCCAGCCCAGAGAGGTGTCCCATGCATGCAATGTTGGCATGGCCCCACATTTTCCACAAGCTAGTGTGTGTGTCATGGCTTGGCATAACACTTTTATAGCTAGATCTATCAAGTGGGTGGGATCATGTTGCTAGGTGTAGTGACTCACACAACCACTAAGTTGATGATGGTGGTTCTAGCCAGCCCAGATAGGTCTAGACCCCATGCACTGTTGGCATAGCCCCACATTTACCACAAGCTAGTGTGTGTCATGGCTTGGCATAGAAAAATTATAGCTAGATCTAGCAAGTAGGTAGGATCATGTTGGCCAGGTGTAGTGACTCACACAGCCACTAAGTGGATGATGGTGTTTCTAGCCAACCCAAATAGGTCTAGATACCATGCAATGTTGGAATGGACCCACATCTTCCATAAGCTAGTGTGTGTCATGGCCTGGCATAGCACTCTTATAGCTAGATCTATGAAGTGGGTGGGATCATGTTGGTCAGGTGTAGTGACTCACACAACCACTAAGTTGATGATGGTGTTTCTAGCCAACCCAGAGAGGTCTAGATCCCATGCAATGTTTGCATGGGCCCACATTTGCCACAAGCTAGTGTGTATCATGGCTTGGCAAACTCAAATTTATAGCTAGATCTAGCAAGTAGGTAGGATCATGTTGGCCAGGTGTGATGACATATACAACAACAAGTTGGTGAAGGTGTTTCTATCCAGCCCAGAGAGGTGTCCCATGCATGCAATGTTGGCATGGCCCCATATTTTCCACAAGCTAGTGTGTGTCATGCCTTGGCATAACACTTTTATAGCTAGATCTATCAAGTGGGTGGGATCATGTTGCTAGGTGTATTGACTCACACAACCACTAAGTTGATGATGGTGGTTCTAGCCAGCCCAGATAGGTCTAGACCCCATGCACTGTTGGAATGGTCCCACATTTGCCACAAGCTAGTGTGTCATGGCTTGGCATAGAAAAATTATAGCTAGATCTAGCAAGTAGATATGATCATGTTGGCCAGGTGTAGTGATTCACACAGCCACTAAGTTGATGATGGTGTTTCTAGCCAACCCAAATAGGTCTAGATACCATGCAATGTTGGAATGGACCCACATCTTCCACAAGCTAGTGTGTGTCATGGTCTGGCATAGCACTCTTATAGCTATATCTATGAAGTGGGTGGGATCATGTTGGTCAGGTGTAGTGACTCACACAACCACTAAGTTGATGATGGTGTTTCTAGCCAACCCAGAGAGGTCTAGATCCCATGCAATGTTTGCATGGGCCCACATTTGCCACAAGCTAGTGTGTGTCATGGCTTGGCAAACTCAAATTTATAGCTAGATCTAGCAAGTAGGTAGGATCATGTTGGCCAGGTGTGATGACATATACAACAACAAGTTGGTGATGGTGTTTCTATCCAGCCCAGAGAGGTGTCCCATGCATGCAATGTTGGAATGGCCCCACATTTTCCACAAGCTAGTGTGTGTCATGCCTTGGCATAACACTTTTATAGCTAGATCTATCAAGTGGGTGGGATCATGTTGTTAGGTGTATTGACTCACACAACCACTAAGTTGATGATGGTGGTTCTAGCCAGCCCAGATAGGTCTAGACCCCATGCACTGTTGGCATGGCCCTACATTTGCCACAAGCTAGTGTGTGTCAAGGCTTGGCATAGAAAAATTATAGCTAGATCTAGCAAGTAGGTAGGATCATGTTGGCCAGGTGTAGTGACTCACACAACCACTAAGTTGATGATGGTGTTTCTAGCCAACCCAAATAGGTCTAGATACCATGCAATGTTGGAATGGACCCACATCTTCCACAAGCTAGTGTGTGTAATGGCCTGGCATAGCACTCTTATAGCTAGATCTATGAAGTGGGTGGGATCATGTTGGTCAGGTGTAGTGACTCACATAGCCACTAATTTGATGATGGTGTTTCTAGCCAATCCAGAGAGGTCTAGATCCAATGCAATGTTTGCATGGGCCCACATTTGCCACAAGCTAGTGTGTGTCATGGCTTGGCAAACTCAAATTTATAGCTAGATCTAGCAAGTAGGTAGGATCATGTTGGCTAGGTGTGATGACATATACAACAACAAGTTGGTGAAGGTGTTTCTATCCAGCCCAGAGAGGTGTCCCATGCATGCAATGTTGGCATGGCCCCACATTTTCCACAAGCTAGTGTGTGTGTCATGGCTTGGCATAACACTTTTATAGCTAGATCTATCAAGTGGGTGGGATCATGTTGCTAGGTGTAGTGACTCACACAACCACTAAGTTGATGATGGTGGTTCTAGCCAGCCCAGATAGGTCTAGACCCCATGCACTGTTGGCATAGCCCCACATTTACCACAAGCTAGTGTGTGTCATGGCTTGGCATAGAAAAATTATAGCTAGATCTAGCAAGTAGGTAGGATCATGTTGGCCAGGTGTAGTGACTCACACAGCCACTAAGTGGATGATGGTGTTTCTAGCCAACCCAAATAGGTCTAGATACCATGCAATGTTGGAATGGACCCACATCTTCCACAAGCTAGTGTGTGTCATGGCCTGGCATAGCACTCTTATAGCTAGATCTATGAAGTGGGTGGGATCATGTTGGTCAGGTGTAGTGACTCACACAGCCACTAAGTTGATGATGGTGTTTCTAGCCAACCCAGAGAGGTCTAGATCCCATGCAATGTTTGCATGGGCCCACATTTGCCACAATCTAGTGTGTGTCATGGCTTGGCAAACTCAAATTTATAGCTAGATCTAGCAAGTAGGTAGGATCATGTTGGCCAGGTGTGATGACATATACAACAACAAGTTGGTGAAGGTGTTTCTATCCAGCCCAGAGAGGTGTCCCATGCATGCAATGTTGGAATGGCCCCACATTTTCTACAAGCTAGTGTGTGTCATGCCTTGGCATAACACTTTTATTGCTAGATCTATCAAGTGGGTGTGATCATGTTGTTAGGTGTATTGACTCACACAACCACTAAGTTGATGATGGTGGTTCTAGCCAGCCCAGATAGGTCTAGACCCCATGCACTGTTGGCATGGCCCCACATTTGCCACAAGCTAGTGTTTGTCATGGCTTGGCATAGAAAAATTATAGCTAGATCTAGCAACTAGGTAGGATCATGTTGGCCAGGTGTAGTGACTCACACAACCACTAAGTTGATGATGGTGTTTCTAGCCAACCCAAATAGGTCTAGATACCATGCAATGTTGGAATGGACCCACATCTTCCACAAGCTAGTGTGTGTAATGGCCTGGCATAGCACTGTTATATCTAGATCTATGAAGTGGGTGGGATCATGTTGGTCAGGTGTAGTGACTCACACAGCCACTAAGTTGATGATGGTGTTTCTAGCCAACCCAGAGAGGTCTAGATCCCATGCAATGTTTGCATGGGCCCACATTTGCCACAAGCTAGTATGTGTCATGGCTTGGCAAACTCAAATTTATAGCTAGATCTAGCAAGTAGGTAGGATCATGTTGGCTAGGTGTGATGACATATACAACAACAAGTTGGTGAAGGTGTTTCTATCCAGCCCAGAGAGGTGTCCCATGCATGCAATGTTGGCATGGCCCCACATTTTCCACAAGCTAGTGTGTGTCTCATGGCTTGGCATAACACTTTTATAGCTAGATCTATCAAGTGGGTGGGATCATGTTGCTAGGTGTAGTGACTCACACAACCACTAAGTTGATGATGGTGGTTCTAGCCAGCCCAGATAGGTCTAGACCCCATGCACTGTTGGCATAGCCCCACATTTGCCACAAGCTAGTGTGTGTCATGGCTTGGCATAGAAAAATTATAGCTAGATCTAGCAAGTAGGTAGGATCATGTTGGCCAGGTGTAGTGACTCACACAGCCACTAAGTTGATGATGGTGTTTCTAGCCAACCCAAATAGGTCTAGATACCATGCAATGTTGGAATGGACCCACATCTTCCACAAGCTAGTGTGTGTCATGGCCTGGCATAGCACTCTTATAGCTAGATCTATGAAGTGGGTGGGATCATGTTGGTCAGGTGTAGTGACTCACACAGCCACTAAGTTGATGATGGTGTTTCTAGCCAACCCAGAGAGGTCTAGATCCCATGCAATGTTTGCATGGGCCCACATTTGCCATAATCTAGTGTGTGTCATGGCTTGGCAAACTCAAATTTATAGCTAGATCTAGCAAGTAGGTAGGATCATGTTGGCCAGGTGTGATGACATATACAACAAGTTTGTGAAGGTGTTTCTATCCAGCCCAGAGAGGTGTCCCATGCATGCAATGTTGGCATGGCCCCACATTTTCCACAAGCTAGTGTGTGTCATGCCTTGGCATAACAAGTTGATGAAGGTATTTCTAGACAGCTAAGATAGGTCTAGATCTGCCACAACTGTGCTATGCCTTTGGATGATGCACACCTGTAGCACGTATAGCACCATGCCAACATTGCATGGGTTCTTGACCTATGGGAGTTGTCTATGAACACCTTCATCATCTTTGTGGTTGTATGAGTCAACACTTGGTCAACATGATCCCACCTAGTTGTTACATCAAACTATACAACTACTATGCCAAATCATGACATTGATTCTAAGTATAAAAGTGGTATGCCCATGGCATGATGCACACTTGTGCCTCATATAGGCTCATATATCCCAACATTGCATTGGGCTCCAGACCCATGTGAGTTGACTAGAAACACCATCATCAACTTGTTGTAGTATGAGTAAAAACTTGCTATGCCATGGTATGATGCACACTTGATGCTACACTTATATATATGTGTATGCCTATGCATAGTTGTTCATGTGTTTTCGGTGCTCAATTTTAATTTCATTAATTTACAATGTAAGATGCATCGATAATTGGAAGTATGAAAAACCCGTGATGCATATTCCATATGACACTCCTATTGTTTGAATTTGAATTAAAGCAAACGAGACCTAAATGGTCAACTTATTGTAGTAAAATAATATACTTCTGCTGAAGATTTCAGGTAATTTATATTTGAAGTATGTTCAATCCCATACATGAAAAATTGTGTGATAGAAATTGGAAGCGGGTGCTAGATAACGGGCCGGCCTAGTAACCCTGGTGCTCTGGTCATGCTGTTTCACGCACCGTACGCGTACGCGACGTTTATGGCGTACGTGGTGGTGGAGGAGTGACGTGGGCAAAACCGAAACGGCAACACGTATAAAAGGGTTCGTCGGCTGATTCGTCTCCTTTTCCCCACCCATTTACCCCCAAATCGGGAAGATGAAAACCCTCGTCTCACTCCATTGACTCCAGCCCCTCCCACTCGATTCTTCTCCCTCTCCCCGCACATTCGTCGACTCCACCAGCGATGAAGGCGGGGAGCAGCGTAGCCGACGCGACCGCTGCTACTGTGGACAAGAAGCGCGCCGTCACCGGCATAGATGTGGTGAAGGAGGTTGGCGGTTCCCACAGAAGTGCGGTTGGTGGTGCGGCCAAGTTGGCGGCGGCGCAGGATCAGGACGAGAAGGAGAATGTGGCGGTCGTTGAGGCGGACGTGCTGGATCTGGGCGCGAAGCACGGCTCCGACGAGAATCTGGTGGTGAAGGCCCAGCAGCTTGCGGTGGTGCATCTATGTGTTTTCTTTAACCTCCACTTCTCATTTTTTTAGTACTTATAACTAGTGTTTGATTTTTAGGGTTGATTCTTAGGATTTGAATGTTAGTACGAGGTTGGTGTAGTACTTCGTTCAGTGGTCAGCACCTTTTGGGGGCATTGAAGAGTAGATGGACACACTCTATGCATCGTTGATAGCACTTTGCAGAGAAGATCATAGATATTGAATGTTTGTAGTTTGAAGAATTATGTGTATGATAAAATTTCTCTGGATTGAATGCTGGAATTCATTAGTGCATAATGGCAATATACATCTTCGGCAACTGATAAGTTATAATATTTATGTGCTATATAAAAAATATAATTTATGATATCTAATCATTCAGAAAAAGTGTACACATGTTAATAAATTATTCATCTCTGGACATTACTAAAGATGTATATAAATGCATCATGTTTACACAGTCTAAGTGCACCACACAAAATTATATATGTTAGAAGCTTTAAATTTGTTCCTTTTACCCAGAGCTTAAACGTTTGATTTTGCATGAAATGATACTGCAAATTTATGTGTCTGAAATTAAGTATGTGTGTTCTTTGACAACTTTTATATGTATGGAATTATTATTTTCAGTCTTGTACTATTTGCCGAGGGAGCATGTGCTTCAGGGTGTAGTTTTGTTCATGCATTGTTTATATTCTAGTCGCTGATCGATCTACTATATAATTATTACTTGTGATCACCAACAAATAGACTGTAAGAGACCCTGACCACAAACAAATAGACTTATTTTTTATAATCTTGTGGCTCATCACCTATATAATGATTCTTGCCAACAATTATACATGCCAAGCTTTTATTTGTCATTTATTGAAACACTGGTATCTGTTGTGAACTATGCACTGGATTTTATCAAATTGCTCCCATTATTTATAGTATTGAGTTTGAACTTTGGCATCATGGAATAGGTTGGCAGTTGCATCTTATATGTTGTCATATATCTTGTTCTCTCTTGGTCATTTGCCAAGTGGACCATAGTGAGTTCTATTTTAGTTTTTGTGTACCTTAAACTGTGCATGAATACTAATTGAATGGTTATGTATCTTCTAAGTGTGTCTCATTTAGATGGAAAGTTGGTGTTGCATTTGCAGAAGGATAGGGCCCTTTTTTTAGCTTGTTTTTGCAATAGACATATGCAAATCTAAGACACCTTGTAATCAGTATATAGACGTGACAGTAGTATGTAATCTGTGAAGATTGCTCCCCTATTTTGGGGTTCTTTATGTTCTTGAAAGTGTTTTACAACCTTTTGTAATCTGTCTGACGTGTTAAAATTACAATACTGCGTTTTATTTGAATTACAAGGTTGTGTAGGTTTAAACTTGATAATCATACGGAGACAATTAGAAAACTTAATTTTGTTTTACAATACCCTATTATCCCGTAGAATCCTAATGATAACATCAGAACCTATTGTCATGTGCTATGGAATCTGAAGTCAAATTCCAATACTTTCAAAACAGGGCTTTAAATTGAATTGTTGCTGGTCTAGTGGAACCTGACAATGCATTGAGAGATGAGGATTTCATTTCCTTCCATTGCCTTAATCCATAATTTCAGAGAGTATTTGAACTTAGAAGTTTTTTTTTCTCATTATTCTTTATATTATAACCTGCCAATTATTTTGCTTTCCATAATTACCTCTTTTCAAATTAGATCATGTGAGCTGAAGTGTTGTTTATTTATTCAAAAAGGAAGGGGGGCTAGCAGAAGATGCGCAGAAGAGGAAGTTGCACCTTGGGTACTCCTCTGGCAGAGATGAGTCGGTGAGTTTTATGACATATGTATAGACTGAAAGAGGCCTTGATCAAAGTATAATCTTGCCAGCAATTATGCATGCCAAGCTTTTATTTTTCATTTATTGCCCAGATTTACATAGTCATTTATTGAAACACTGGCATCTTTTGTGAAGAAGGCACTGGATTTTATCAAATTAATTGAATGGTTACCTACTAGTTGTGTCTCATTTTAGATGGAAAGCTGGTGTTCCATTTGCAATAGGATAGGCCCTTTGTTTTGCTTGTTTTTGCAATAGACAATATGCAAATAAAAGACACCTTGTCATCAGTACATAGATGTGACAATAATAATATGTGAAGATTGCTCCCCTCTTTTGCGGTTTTTTATGTTGTTGAAAGTGTTTTACAACCTTTTATAATATGTCTGATGTGTTAACATTACAAAACTGAGTTTTATTTGAATTACAATATTGTGTAGGTCGAAAATTGATAAGCATACAGAGATGAGTAGTGATTATATATACATGACAGTTATAAATTGATAGTTCATTTTCATCATAGTAGATGATTTCATTTCCTTCCATTGCCTTAATCCATAATCAGTTATTTTTGGATGGAGGGAGTACCTCTTTTCAAACTTATTATACCCTTGGTCCTGTGAGCTAAAGAGTTGTTTATTTATTCAAACAGGAAGGGGAGCCAGCAGAAGATGGGTACAAGAGGAAGGTGCACTTTTGGTACTCCTCCGACAGCTACTGTGTGTCTTACAACTAGATCTATCAAGTGAGTGGGATCATGTTGGTCAGGTGTAGTGACTCACATAGCCACTAAGTTGATGATGGTGTTTCTAGCCAACTCGGAGAGGTGTAGATCCCATGCAATGTTGGCATGGGCCCACATCTACCACAGTTGTGTCTGTCATGGCTTGGCATAGCAAAATAATAGTTAGATCTATCAAGAGGGTGGGACAATGTTGTCCAAGCGATGACTCATACAACAACAAGTTGGTGAACGTGTTTCTATCCATCCCAGAGAGGTCTAGATCCCATGCAATGGTGGCATAGCCCCACATTTGCCACAAGTGTGTCTCATGTCTTGGCATAGCACTCTTACAACTAGATCTATCAAGTGAGTGGGATCATGTTGGTCAGGTGTAGTAGTGACTCACACAACCACTAAGTTCATGATGGTGTTTCTAACCTACTCGAAGAGGTGTAGATCCCATGCAATGTTGGCATGGGCCCAGAGAGGTGAGTCACACAACCACAAGTTGGTGAAGGTGTTTCTAGCCACCCCAGAGAGAGGTCTCAAGCCCATGCGAAAATTCAAAATTTGACCGGGCCACCTAAAATTCAAAAAAAAAATCAAAATTGTGTGAAAGCTTGGACACATTTTAAATTGCTTCTAGGTAGAGGATGCCATGTTTCAGCATGGAGCATGTATCACATCACAAAGGCCTAACCCATAGGCATCCTTAATAGACACCTTGATTTTTGGCCTAAATTTGACCGGGCCACCAAAAATTCAAAAACATTCAAATTTGTGTGAAACCTTGTACATGTCCTTAGTTTGTGTATGTTAGCATGTGTAAAAAAATCCAGGTTGTTTCACGAAAGTCGAAAAAAACACATTGCTAGGAAAAGAGGCCTAGGTGAGACCAGAAGGGCTGTTCGTAAATTTCTCAATTTTTCGATGCTCATCAAATGATCCCAAATTTTTGCACATGCTATACCAACGGTGCGTGTCAAGAATATGTAATTTATTTTATAAAATTCAAAATTTTAAAATAGCTATTTTGTTCAAATATTTAAATAGAAAATAAAAAGGAATATATGATCCAAGAAAAAAGTAAGACTTGCCGTGCAGGAAACAAGCCAGCCCAACTCCTACTCCCGCGCCCGCGTCACGGCTGCGTCCGGGCGTCAAGTAGTTTGGGGTGGCCCATCTTAATCCCGGGCATCAAAAAGTAATGGGCTCTTTCGGGCCCAACGGAAAACCGTAGCGGGAAGGACTGACGCGGGTTGGAGTTTTTTTTTGAAACCTCATATATTAGGCATGCAAGCCGCCTCATAGCCGAGCGAGAAACGATTAGACCTGCTTATATACCCTGCATTAATACGTGGCACGAGCTTCTCTCAACAAATCAACGATGACACGTACTGCTGTCAGTTGTCTTCCTTTTGGACTACACATGGGCCTGCATCCTGGTCCAACAATGGTCTTCTAGTCGTATGCAGGCCGTTGAGCTCGAAATGTGTACTAGCATTGTTTTTCATTCCCTTTACAAGCTTGTTGTTTGTTTGCTGAACATCTCCGTAGTAGTTTTTTTTGTTTTAGATTCAAAATTCAACTAATTTTTAGAATCAATTCAAAATTAATCATCTCTTGGCATAGCAGTGTTAATCTATCAAGTGGGTGGGATCATGTTATCCCACCATTGCATTAGGCTCTAGACCCATATGATTTGATTAGAAACACCATCATCAAGTTTGTCGTGGCTTGACATAGCACTCTTATAGCTAGATCTATCAAGTGGGAGGGATCATGTTGGTCAAGTGTAGTGACTCAAACAACCACTAAGTTGATGATGGTGTTTCTAGCCAGCCCAGAGAGGTCTAGACCCCATGCAATGTTAGCATGGCCCCACATCTACCACAAGTGTGTGGGATCTAGAGCCTGATGCAATGTTAGCATGGCCCCACATCTAGCATGGCCAACAAGTGTGTCATGGCTTGGCATAGCACTCTTACAGCTAAATCTATCAGGTGGGTGGGATCATGTTGGCCAGGTGTAGTGATTCACACAGCCTTGTTGATGATGGTGTTTCTAGCCAACCTAGAGAGGTATAGACCCCATGCAATGTTAGCAAAAGTATAGTTAGATCTATCAAGTAGGTAGGGTCATGTTGGTCAGGTGTGATGACTCATACAACAAGTTGGTGAAGGTGTTTAATTTCTATCCAGCGCATAGAGGTCTAGACCCCATGCAATGTTGGCATGGCCCCACATCAGCCACAAGTTTGTGTCATGGCTTGGCATAACACTCTTATATATATAGCTAGAACTATCAAGTGGGTGGGATCGTGTTGGTCAGGTGTAGTGACTCACACAGCCACTAAGTTGATGATGGTGTTTCTAGCTAACCCAGAGAGGTCTAGATCCCATGCAATGTTGGCATGGTGGCCCAACATCTACCACAGTTGTGTGTGTCATGGCTTGGCATAGCAAAAGTATAGTTAGATCTATCAAGAGGGAAGGATCATGTTGTCCAAGCGATGACTCATACAACAACAAGTTGGTGAACGTATTTCTATCCATTCTAGAGAGGTCTAGATCCCATGCAATGTTGGCATGGCCCCACATTTGCCACAAGTGTGTCTCATGTCTTGGCATAACACTCTTACATCTAGATCTATCAAGTGAGTGGGATCATGTTGGTCAGGTGTAGTGACTCACAAAGCCACTAAGTTGATGATGGTGTTTCTAGCCAACTCGGAGAGGTGTAGATCCCATGCAATGTTGGCATGGTCCCACATCTACCACAGTTGTGTGTGTGTGTCATGGCTTGGCATAGCAAAATAATAGTTAGATCTATCAAGAGGGTGGGACAATGTTGTCCAAGCGATGACTCATACAACAACAAGTTGGTGAACGTGTTTCTATCCAGTCCAGAGAGGTCTAGATCCCATGCAATGGTGGCATAGCCCCACATTTGCCACAAGTGTGTCGCATGTCTTGGCATAGCACTCTTACAACTAGATCTATCAAGTGAGTGGGATCATGTTGGTCAGGTGTAGTAGTGACTCACACAACCACTAAGTTGATGATGGTGTTTCTAACCTACTCGAAGAGGTGTAGATCCCATGCAATGTTGGCATGGGCCCAGAGAGGTGAGTCACACAACCACAAGTTGGTGAAGGTGTTTCTAGCCACCCCAGAGAGAGGTCTCAAGCCCATGCGAAAACTCAAAATTTGACCGGGCCACCTAAAATTCAAAAACAAAATCAAAATTGTGTGAAAGCTTGGACACATTTTAAATTGCTTCTAGGTAGAGGATGCCACGTTTCAGCATGGAGCATGTATCACATCACAAATGCCTAACCCATAGGCATCCTTAATAGACACCTTGATTTTTGGCCTAAATTTGACCGGGCCACCAAAAATTCAAAAACATTCAAATTTGTGTGAAGCCTTGTACATGTGTCTTAGATTGTGTATGTTAGCATGTGTAAAAAAATCCAGGTTGTTTCACGAAAGTCGAAAAAACACATTGCTAGGAAAAGAGGCCTAGGTGAGACCGGAAGGGCTCTTCGTAAATTTCTCATTTTTTCGATGCTCATCAAATGATCCCAAATTTTTTGCACATGCTATACCAACGGTGCCTATCAAGAATATGTAATTTATTTTATAAAATTCAAAATTGTAAAATAGCTATTTTGTTCAAATATTTAAATAGAAAATAAAAAGGAATATATGATCGAAGAAAAAAGTAAGACTTGCCGTGCAGGCAACAAGCCAGCCCAACTCCTACTCCCGCGCCCGCATTCACGGCTGCGTCCGGGCGTGAAGTAGTTTGGGGCGGCCCATCTTAATCCCGGGCATCAAAAAGTAATGGGCTCTTTTGGGCCCAACGAAACCGTAGCGGGAAGGACTGACGCGGGTTGGAGTTTTTGTTTTTTTGAAACCTCATATATTACGCATGCAAGCCGCCTCATTGCCGAGCGAGAAACGATTAGACCTGCTTATATACCCTGCATTAATACGTGGGCACGAGCTTCTCTCAACAAATCAACGATGACACGTACTGATGTCAGTTGTCTTCCTTTTGGACTACACATGGGCCTGCATCCTGGTCCAACAATGGTCTTCTAGTCGTCTGCAGGCCGTTGAGCTCGAAATGTGTACTAGAATTATTTTTCATTCCCTTTACAAGCTTGTTGTTTGTTTGCTGAACATCTCCGTAGTAGTTTTTTTGTTTTAGATTCAAAATTCAACTAATTTTTAGAATCAATTCAAAATTAATCATCTCTTGGCATAGCAGTGTTAATCTATTAAGTGGGTGGGATCATGTTATCCCACCATTGCATTAGGCTCTAGACCCATATGAGTTGATTAGAAACACCATCATCAAGTTTGTCGTGGCTTGACATAGCACTCTTATAGCTAGATCTATCAAGTGGGAGGGATCATGTTGGTCAAGTGTAGTGACTCAAACAACCACTAAGTTGATGATGGTGTTTCTAGCCAGCCCAGAGAGGTCTAGACCCCATGCAATGTTAGCATGGCCCCACATCTACCACAAGTGTGTGGGATCTAGAGCCTGATGCAATGTTAGCATGGCCCCACATCTAGCATGGCCAACAAGTGTGTCATGGCTTGGCATAGCACTCTTACAGCTAAATCTATCAGGTGGGTGGGATCATGTTGGCCAGGTGTAGTGATTCACACAGCCTTGTTGATGATGGTGTTTCTAGCCAACCTAGAGAGGTATAGACCCCATGCAATGTTAGCAAAAGTATAGTTAGATCTATCAAGTAGGTAGGGTCATGTTGGTCAGGTGTGATGACTCATACAACAAGTTGGTGAAGGTGTTTAATTTCTATCCAGCGCATAGAGGTCTAGACCCCATGCAATGTTGGCATGGCCCCACATCAGCCACAAGTTTGTGTCATGGCTTGGCATAACACTCTTATATATATAGCTAGAACTATCAAGTGGGTGGGATCGTGTTGGTCAGGTGTAGTGACTCACACAGCCACTAAGTTGATGATGGTGTTTCTAGCTAACCCAGAGAGGTCTAGATCCCATGCAATGTTGGCATGGTGGCCCAACATCTACCACAGTTGTGTGTGTCATGGCTTGGCATAGCAAAAGTATAGTTAGATCTATCAAGAGGGAAGGATCATGTTGTCCAAGCGATGACTCATACAACAACAAGTTGGTGAACGTATTTCTATCCATTCCAGAGAGGTCTAGATCCCATGCAATGGGGGCATAGCCCCACATTTGCCACAAGTGTGTCTCATGTCTTGGCATAGCACTCTTACAACTAGATCTATCAAGTGAGTGGGATCATGTTGGTCAGGTGTAGTAGTGACTCACACAATCACTAAGTTGATGATGGTGTTTCTAACCTACTCGAAGAGGTGTAGATCCCATGCAATGTTGGCATGGGCCCAGAGAGGTGAGTCACACAACCACAAGTTGGTGAAGGTGTTTCTAGCCACCCTAGAGAGAGGTCTCAAGCCCATGCGAAAATTCAAAATTTGACCGGGCCACCTAAAATTCAAAAAAAATATCAAAATTGTGTGAAATCTTGGTTACATTTTAAATTGCTTCTAGGTAGAGGATGCCATGTTTCAGCATGGAGCATGTATCACATCACAAAGGCCTAACCCCTAGGCATCCTTACTAGACACCTTTTTTGGCCTAAATTTGACCGGGCCACCAAAAATTCAAAAACATTCAAATTTGTGTGAAACCTTGTACATGTGTCTTAGTTTGTGTATGTTAGAATGTGTAAAAAATCCAGGTTGTTTCAAGAAAGTCGAAAAAAACACATTGCTAGGAAAAGAGGCCTAGGTGAGACCAGAAGGGCTGTTCATAAATTTCTAAATTTTTCGATGCTCATCAAATGATCCCAAAAGTTTTGCACATGCTATACCAACGGTGCCTGTCAAGAATATGTAATTTATTTTATAAAATTCAAAATTGTAAAATAGCTATTTTGTTCAAATATTTAAATAGAAAATAAAAAGGAATATAGGATCGAAGAAAAAAGTAAGACTTGGCGTGCAGGCAACAAGCCAGCCCAACTCCTTCTCCCGCGCCCGCGTCACGGCTGCGTCCGGGCGTGAAGTAGTTTGGGGCGGCCCATCTTAATCCCGGGCATCAAAAAGTAATGGGCTCTTTCGGGCCCAACCGAAAACCGTAGTGTAAGGACTGACGCGGGTTGGAGTTTAGTCCCACATTGCCGAGTGAGAAACGATTAGACCTGCTTATATACCCTGCATTCATTAGTGCGACTTGCTTCTCTTAACAAATCAACGATGACACTTACTACTGTCAGTTTTCTTCCTTTTGGACTAGTGAAGGTAGATAGTCAAAAAGGCTAGGCAGACCAGTCTTATTACCCCACCGTGGCAGGCAGAGAAATGCATCGATGCGACCGATTGGATGCTCCATTAAGTCGATTGATAATTCACTTCGGCGCTGATAGAACGATGCACGCGTCCCTGCACGCGTCATGATGACACAGTCCTGCTGTCAGACGTGAACCGCGTCGGAGGTGAGGGGGGTGCGCCTTCCCGATGTATCGCTATTTTTTTTCATTCCCTTCTGTACTAGTACAATAATATTTGGCATTTTGAATAACTTTGGACGAATTTAATTACTTACCATCTCATATATACAAGCTTGTTGTTTGTTTGCTAAACATCTTTTCCAATATGTTTTACATGAAAAACCTTGCTTGTGTGTCTTGGTTTGGCATAACAAAATTGTAGTTAGATCTATCAAGATCATAGGATCATATATACAGCAACAAGATGATCAAGAATTTACTAGACAGCTAAGATAGGTCAAGATCGCACGCACTGTTGGCATGGATTTTTACAAAGCGAGTACGTATCAGAATTACTACATGTACTTAGAAAATAGCAAAATTGAAATAGGTACTACACATGATCTTTTTGAAACATAGACCATCCATTGTATTACTGGCACACCATACAACTTACACTTACATATAATTCACAGACGACAGAGAATACAAGACCAGACCAACATGATCCATTAATCTAATCTGACGGGTAGCCATCGTAGTAATCGTAGTGGGTGGTACCATATTCGCCATAAGGCGGCACCATCTGCAGTTTAGAATGCTCAACGATTCTGCAATACTCCGCCAGCAATCGATCGAGTTCGAAAGGAAGGTCATTCATCCATAATCCTCCTACTCCATACCCATGGTCAACCCTTGGCTCCTCTTCCCACGCAAGAGCCTCAAAGTTGTAAGATCTAATCTGGGATAGGTCCGGATAGTAGATGCTGCCGGCCTGCACCGTGGGTACCCTGGCGCTGTCGACGCAGATGCACCGATTGTTAGCAACAAAGAGAGCACGGCTGCCGATGCCTCTGACCGGCTGAAGGACACGGTTCTGTGTATCAACCCGGTAAACAACGGGCCTGCCGCCGTAGACAGGTCCACTCACAACGAACAACAGCTCCCCGTCAGTATCGACGAGGTAAAAACGATTCTCCAGGTACCGGCAGCCCGAAACAGGGCCTTCGACGGTGGCATGCATCTTCAGGGTTCGTGCGGAGCGCTGCATCTGGACATCTCCATGGGCAACATTAGCCATAGTCGAGAAGACAGACCCGTATCTATCTGTGACGAAAACCTCACCGGCGTAAGAAGTCATGCTCCGGAGTTCGGCGAAGTCATTCAGCGTGTACCGCCCTTCACCAAATACAGGGCGACTGCATTCCTTCGTGCCCTCATCCGCCCACCGAATGACGTTGTTCCAAAGGTTTGATGTAAAGAGCATCAACGACGGGAACATCGTCACAGCGATAGAGGCCACCTGCTCGGTCGGTATCTCCACCCTCAGGCGCTTGATAGCGCCCGAGAAGGGGTTGTACAACCGTGTCTTGTACGGCTGCACCCTCTGTCCAAGCACAAGGAGGCCGCCGGTTGTGCTACCGACATAAAAGTACCTTCCAGAGACACAGAGAGGAAAACAGATAGAGATGAGAAGCAGAGATTCAGTCAAGGTAAACAGACAGAGATTCAATCAAGGTTAAAAAGTAGATGGAGAAACAAAACTTGAAAAACATATCGTATAAGAGCTGAACGCAAAGAAAAGGATCGCACATATACATATGAATATCAAAAAAGCACCTGCGAATAACCCGACTAATCTTCTTCTCAAGGAAGCGGCCGGTTCTCACGTTCAGCAACGAGATGGCGGCGTCGTCTACCCCATACTCCGGCGACAACTGGTGCTCTAGAACAATCCAGTTGGCTGGTATAAAACGCTCCTCCGTGAAGCCGCGTCAGGATCTGCAGACTGCCCGGAAGGCGGCGTAGTAGTCAATGTCGTCCGTCGACAGGAAGATATCACCTATCTTCTGCACGACTCCCTCAGGGAGATCAGCCCATGGCGAATCCTGCATCTTGTTGCCGGCCATGGATGATGGTGTTCGTGTGGTCTCGGTCCCGTCGAATGGCTGATGTAGCGGTTCCAGAGACAGACCGCCGTTTATTTATTGAAGAAGGCTAACGCGTCTGAAAATGAAATGACCGCGTGCACACAGCAACCGCCGATTTGGCGCACGCGGGAACCCGCGCGAACCTCCAGCGGACGCGTGAAAACTTTTTGCCGCTACCGTGTTTTTGCGCCATCCTGCGCGCCAAACATGCCGCGTCGACTGCCGGACCCAAACTTGCCACACCAAACTATCTAAAAGTTTCACCGCCCCCGCCTCGCTCCGCCTCCCACCTTGCTCCGCCTCCCGACTAGATGCCGCCCCGCCGCCGCTTGACCTCCGACAATCGAGGCGTCCGCGCGCGCCCGAGCGGCACGTTCTACGCCGAGATCCGCAGCGGCGCCGAGCACATCGGCCTCGGCACATTCGAGACAGCGCACGAGGTGGCGCGCGGTCGCCTGGCGCCTCGGCCTCTCCCGCCGGACGATGAACTTCCACGACGTGTGGACGCGGGAACAGGCGGAATCGCTCGCGCCGCCGCCTCCGGCCGTCACGCGCGAGCAGCAACAGCGCCAGCGCGAGCTCGAGCAGCGGCTCGTCAAGGCGGAGCTCGACGAGCGCTTCCGCCTCGAGTGGGCGCGGCATTTCCCGGAGGACGTCGCCGTGATGGAGTCATTTTACGAGAAGAAGGCGGCGGCGAAGGCGACGAAGAAGGCGGATCGCGAGGAGCGGAGGGCGAAGTCGATGGCGAGGAAGAAGGAGAGGGAGGAGAAGGCCGCGAGGAAGGCGAAGGAGAATAAAAACGGCGCCGGCCCATCGACGATCGTCCTCTCCTCCTCCTCCTCCTCCTCCTCCTTCGAGTGAACATCCACTCCGGTGTCGTCGACGACTCTGTCCTCGTCGGATTTTGACTGGCATTCCGAGTAGTTTAGGGTTGTTTCAAAGTTTGTAATATATTTCGTATTTTCAGTTAATTTTCCATGTTTTGTTTGATCTATTCAGTATGCAAAATATGATCTATCAACTCGGTAGGGTCATGCTATCAAGTGATGACTCATGCAACCATATCATGAACTATGTCATCAAGTTTCCTCTTCTTCTTCTGTGTTGTCGCTTGACTTCCTTCTATAAAAGTTTGCAGCATTTTTGAATATTCTGGTATACTTGTGAGTACATCACAGTAATATGATCCAAGATGCAATACATTCAACATTCAAGATACACATATCCTAAACATACATGATGATCAACATGTTCGACTTACATTCAGTAACACATTACAGTAGAAACAACATCCTAAACAAAGTTGAGACCAAGGTGCTCGTGCATATGCTCTACTTTCATCAGAAGTAGAGATGCCCATCCAATAGCAGCAGCAAATGTGAAGTAATTCCACCCTGTGGTGAAGCTGACATGTCCATGGTCCCTCTGAGGAACTGCTCTCAATCGGACGGGACGAACTGCTCTGAGGAACTGCTCTGCTCTGAGGAACTTCTGAGTGGATGTAAGTATTATGGATGTGGATGCACTAAGTAAGTGTAGGACTGCTAAGTGACTAAATCAACCAATTAACTAAAACGGCGAAGTGCTAACCTGACGATACTTAAAGTCTGTCAGACTAACACCTAAACTGAAGCCGAGCGCGTCGAGCGTGGCGTCCAACTTCGCGTTCTAGGCTCTAGCCTGTAGGTGCTTGACGGAGTCCGTAGAGTGGCTTGTGTAGGCGCATGGCCTAGCGCCCCTGGCCAGCAGACCCACCCGCGGTGCGCGGCGAGCGCCAGCAGGAGCAGCACGGACTCCAGCCGTGCAACAGGCCCAAAGGAGTCCGCGACGTCGATGCCCTGCTGCTTCACATATCCCTTTTCGCGACGAGGCGAGGCGGGTGTTCGGCTGCACGATGCCGTCCATGGTGCGCGCTTTTGGTCGTCGGGTGCGCATCGCGGCGAGGCAGATGTGATGGCGGTGCGGCTTCAGCATCGGGTGTCGGAGAGGCTAGCTCGGTGCGCGAGGATGACGCTGCCGGCGACGTGTGCTCTGCGCGAGCTGGTATCGATGGAGAGCTGATGCCGGCGAGTCCTGGCCTGCCACCTCAGGTGTAGCGGTACGCAGTGGAGTCGAGTCGAGTGCACGTAGCAGTCCACCGTGAACGCCGTGCTCATAGGGTTGTCCTCGTGTGTGCTCCAGTCCAAGATCGCATCCTCGGCAAAGACGGGATCGTAGACACGGTAGCCCTTGGTGCCGCTCTCGTAGCCGATGAAGACCATTGGCGTGCTCCGGTCGTATAGCTTCTTCAGGTGAGGACGCGCGCTCTTCACGTACGTGCGCGACGTACCCGAAGCTCCGCAGGTACCAAGCCTCATATGGCGTCATGCTGGTGACGCTGCGCCTGAACGCCCGGTTCAGGTTCAGCACGTAGACCGCTGTCAGCACGGTCTCGCCCCAGAACTAATTTGGCATGCCCTTCGGCGTCAGCGTGCTTCTGGCCGTCTGGTTGCGTCGCGCGATCACCCCGTTCTGCTGGGGTGATTACGGCGCCGTGAGGTGGCGCTTGACGCCGGTGTCGGCGCACTGTGCACAGCAAACGTGGCCGACACGTGAACTCGCCGACGCGGTCCGTGCGCAGTACTCGGAGCTTGCTCCCGCTCTCCGCTCGCCGACGCTGGTGTCGGCGCACCGTGCACAACTACTATGCCAAATCATGACAGTCATTCTAAGTATAAAAGTGGTATGCCCATGGCATGATGCATATTCCATATTTCTGGCTAACCGTCTCTCCTTTTATTATTTCTTACAGTGGGAAAACGTGGCTAAATCAACCAACTAAAACGGCTAAGTGCTAACCTGACGAAACTGAAACTCTGACAGACTAACACCTAAACTAAAGTCGAGCGCGTCGAGCGTGGCGGCGTCCAACTTCGCGTTCCAGGCTCTGCCTCTAGGTGCCTGACGGAGTCCGTAGAGGGGCTAGTAAATTCTCAAGGTACACTGTTATTAATCACGGATCTGACTTTCCTTTTCACAGCCTCTAGCTTGTTTCTTCTAGACATAAGAATCATTGCAACGGTAGGTCCTCTTGATTCTTCAATTGTTGTCTGCAGTACCATATAGAAGAGTTTATAAATTGAATTATAATCATATTGATTTTTGCGACTATACAAAGGAATAGTGTACAAACCTGATCAATGTTCTTAGTCATACGATCTCCGTCCCAGTGCTCTAGACATTGCAAAACCCATAATCCGCATGAGTTGCTGCCATACGATGAAACAAAATTCATTTACGACATCAGTAGTAAGAAAGTGATATGATTCACAAGTACTTACCCATCATCTTGCTTTCCAATTTCATATTTTTTAATAGGCCAAGTCTCGACGTCAGGAAATTGTTTGCCTGTAGTTTTGTTTGTCCAATATATGTCTAGTGCAATTTGTCCTTTCTGCAAAAGATTTAGAGTTACTGAAACGCCAAAAGATGACAGGAATTTGATGAGAAAAGTAGATAGTACCAAGTCATCCACAACTGCATGCGAATATGTTAAACTGTACTTAGGATCAAGGACTTGGAACTCCTGCTTGACGTTATGCATTACAACTGTCACATAATGTTCTCCCTGTATATTCAGAGGGAAATATGCCTACAAAACAAGATCACTAGCATGTACTATGTAGGATTCCAAATAGTTAACAACAACATCAACTTTATAAAAAACACTCTTTACCTTGTCACACGCAAAATATTCATTCAAAACCCTTCCTACAGCTCCTGGTCTTGGCACTTCTTCTACGTCAAAAGTTTTCAAGTTTTTTTTCATTGTGTACAATTTAATTGCTTCTTTGATAAGATAGCTTGACCTCAATGGTCCACATATGTGCCGATCATAGTCATGACGGGGAGCCAGCTCTAGAATGTAGGCATCAAGTATCTGAAAATAATAATCGTACAATGATTGCATGTTCATACTTCTTTGTTGTAAAATAACAACAATAGGTCAGCGAATTACTTACGGCAGTACTAAGCCATTCTTTTATAAGAACATCGTTAAGATCTTTCGAAGACAAGATGGCCTCATCTGAGTTTTTGTACGCCCTTTTTACAGCTTCTTTGGGGATCTTCACCAAAGTTGAAACATATTTGTCAGAAGCTTCTATTTCATCTAGTGTTAACATAGTGTAACATTCCCCAATATCATGATGTTCAAATAATATCACTGCATAACATTTATGAAAACACACAAGTTATCACACTGAACCATTTTGTTTGCTCAATAAAAATAAGTACTCCCTCCGGCCCATATTATAATTGACTCAAATTTGTCTAAATTTGAATGAATCTAGACACTATTTAGTATATAGGTTCATCCAAATTTTGACAAATCGAAGTCAATTAATATGGATCGGAGGGAGTAATGAAATCTATAAAACATTATAACTTTCGTATTTTTTGATTTATGTTTCGGTTGTTTCCGTCGCTAAAATAATGGGGAACCATACTTACTATTACCCAAGGTAGAAGTCATATCATTGCGTGCATCGTTCTCCACGACACCACAAAATATCTCCCCATCTAAATCGTCCATGCTGCACGAATCATTTAGAGAATGTGTTAATGTTTTGCTATCTAAATCTACACGAGTTCCCCAAAAACCTATGTGAGCATCTTGTATGCACGACAAACAATCGATGAGACATGGAATCTGTACCTGGACGATAGATGAGTAGAGTCGGCGAAGGGTGGCACCAATGAGAGACGGCGAAAGGGAGTCCTGCAAGGATGACATGGTGAGAGGCGGCGTCGATCCCTGGAGGACACACGAGAGGGGGTGGAGAAGGGAGTCGGCAATGTGGGACGGCGAGGGCGGCTCGTAATGGAGGCAGCGGTGATTGGCGGCCTACCTAGGTCGAGTCGTGGGTTGTGGGTCGATCGACGTGCCGATACGCCCTCCGTGATTAACTGCTGGCGTTGGGCCTCGTTGTGGGTAGTTAATTGGGCCTATAGGGTTATTACATTTTAATGTTTTGTTTTTCCTATTTTTTATGCGTCTTTACGTACTTTTAAATTTTTTATTGTACTGTTTAATGTCTTACCATATTTATGGTTTTTCCAAATTTGATATGCACAACACGATCTTTAATTAAATTTACACAGTATCAACTTCATCAATGGGAGTGTTTCCCCTGTCTTTGGAGATATTTTAGTACGTACAACGCAAAGGATGTGTATGGCGCACATGAATCCACCGAAGGATCACCAATATAAAGAAAGTTTTTGGATAAACCCAGATGCAAAACCAAAACATGTGTTCACGGCGAGAAACACAAATTCCGGATACGCACCCACTTGACCGATGGGATTTGTCTATGAACACCTTCATCATCTTTGTGGTTGTATGACTCAACACTTGGTCAACATGATCCCACCTAGTTGTTACATCAAACTATACAAGTACTATGCCAAATCATGACATTGATTCTAAGTATAAAAGTGGTATGCCCATGGCATGATGCACACTTGTGCCTCATATATCCAAACATTGCATTGGGCTCTAGACCGATGGCATGATGCATATTCCATATTTCTGGATAAGTTTTTCTCCTTTTATTCTTTCTTACAGTGGGAAAATGTGGCCATGATCCTTGTGTTCGTGCCATCCCACGAACGGATCGTCATCCGCGCGACTCGCTCCAGTTTGTAACAACAGAACCGGAGCTAGAACTGTGACTAAATCAACCAATTAACTAAAACGGCGAAGTGCTAACCTGACGATACTGAAAGTCTGTCAGACTAACACCTAAACTGAAGCCGAGCGCGTCGAGCGTGGCGTCCAACTTCGCGTTCCAGGCTCTAGCCTGTAGGTGCCTGACGGAGTCCGTAGAGTGGCTTGTGCAGGCGCATGGCCTAGCGCCCCTGGCCAGCAGACCCACCCGCGGTGCGCGGCGAGCGCCAGCAGGAGCAGCACGGACTCCAGCCGTGCAACAGGCCCAAAGGCGTCCGCGACGTCGATGCCCTGCTGCTTCACATATCCCTTTTGGCGACAAGGCGAGGCGGGTGTTCGGCTGCATGATGCCATCCATGGTGCGCGCTTTTGGTCATCGGGTGCGCATCGCGGCGAGGCAGATGTGATGGCGGCACGGCTTCAGCTTCGGGTGTCGGAGAGGCTAGCTCGGTGCGCGAGGATGACGCTGCCGGCGACGTGTGCTCTGCGCGAGCTGGTGTCGATGGAGAGTTGATGCCGGCGAGTCCTGGCCTGCCACCTCAGGTGTAGCGGTACGCAGTGGAGTCGAGTCGAGTGCACGTAGCAGTCCACCGTGAACGCCGTGCTCACAGGGTTGTCCTGGCCTGCTCAAAGTTCTCTGTGCTGTGTGTGTGGTGCACTCTATCTTTGGTATGAACAAAGTTTATGAATTAAGGGCAACTGTCTAGTTTTCTGCTACCTCCACATACCTGCATGCATAACATTAAGGCGCAGTTAGCTATTGACAATTTTAAAGAAAGTTTTGATAATGCTTTTTAGTTGTACTCTAGGAGTGACTTACTGTGTATGTAGTTTGCATAATTTAGCGTTTCGTCTGTTATGACCAGCAGTATTGCATGCGCTAGACAGGTGGTTCCCCTTCTTCTTCTTCTTCTTCTTCTTCTTCTTCTTCTTCTTCTTCTTCTTTTGTTCATCGTATGATCGTGGTCTGCCATTTTTACTCATGGGTTGCACCGTCAGCTCCAAGTCGTTTGTTTTTCTTAGGCGCGCCTTTGGATTTAACTTTTAGTGGATCGCCAACTTGAGGTGCTTTTTCCTTGCTGCTCTGTGCATCTGCATCGAAGTAGCTTGTTTGAATATTGCTGAGCCCCTTTGTCCTTTGCATTACTCGATCGATGAATTCATTGTATTCATGACGAGACTGTTCATCATGGCATAACACTGCGAGAACTTCTTGAGATCGTACATTCAAGTCAGAAAAAATTGCCCTCTCGGTTGCACTTGACCATCCGTATCCGAACATATCGCTCTCGCGCTTCGCAGACAATCCAAATCTTGCGTTCTTTGAGAAGCACCGATGGACACAACAAGTTGGTATTTTTTCTAGTTTTAGGTAATCCAACATGTAGAGGATGTGCTTGCAAGGTAGCCCCTTCCTAGCCATTCTTCCGCAGGGGCACTTTATAGTTTCCTCACTGTTAGGAGTGTAGGTCACGTCAAACTGCCTAGTAGGTTTATCTGCCCATATCAGAGAGTACTTATTATCACTGGAACCACCTTGCGCACATTCAGCAATCTTGAGTCCATCAACTCTTTTTAGCTCCGGTTGCAACATATAGAAGTTTGCTGCAGTGAATACTTTCGCTGCAGCATACTCAATATCTTTGTATTTAGTAACCGGCAAAGGTAATGTCTGTGAGTCCTCGCAGTCCTGTCGTGCATCTTCCTGACGGATACGGTTAATTGCATTCTCGTAGTTCACGATCAAATCCACTAGTGTCATTTTAGAGTCAAGATGAAGGTGTAGGCACGAGTTCAAACTCTCGCTTCTCTGATTGCTTTTCATTCCGAGAAAAAAGCCATTGGCTAGATACGCGGCGGCCCACCATCTCTTCTTCTTGTACATTCTACTCAGCCACTCGTTGGTTCCCTTCGTCTGCCATTTCTTAATATAGGCGCTCCATCTCTGCTCAAAGACCTCTTCTGAGGTGCTGTAGTATATCATTGACCTGAATTCATTCAGAGAATCGTGATTGAGGTGTTTTTTCATATTCTTTTCAACGTGCCACGTACATACACGGTGCCACACATCCTTGAAGACAATGGCAATGGCTTTCATCTTTGAACCGTCTGCATCAGTGATAACCCCTTTTGGCTTCTTTTGACACATAGCTTTCAAAAATGTTTGAAGGATCCATACATATGTTTCTGTTTTGTCGCCAGAGACGATTGCGCATGCGAAAACAGTAGTTCTGCGGTGATGGTTCAACCCCACGAAAGGAATGAACGTCATTCCATACCGATTCATTTTGTACGTACTGTCGAACACCAGCACATCACCGAAATCCTCATAGTCCCGACGTGACTGAGAGGCACACCAAAACATGCTTTTCAAATTTCCTCCATCATCTAGCTGGTAATCGAAAAAGAATTCAGGATCATGGGCCTGCCTGTTCTGCATAATTCGGATGGCTGTGTTAGCGTCACCTGATGCAATGAGCTTCCTCTTCTCCCGGGAACACATGTTGTAAAGATCCTTCGAGACGAACCCAACCTTGCTCCACCTTCCACTTTTGCTGATAAAGGTTTTCATAATCTCGAACTTGCGCATCCTAGTTGCTGCTAGTGACATTATTTCAGCTTTCTGGTAAGACTTGATCTTCCGATGGGACCGAAGAAACGGGACTTCATCGGGTCTAGCTAGCACATGGTTGTGCTCGTCCTTAAATTGCAGAACTTTCCAAATCCCCTTGGATTTGCTATACGACACGCTGAGATAGGCTCGACAGTGGCATCGAGACAGAGCTCGTGGCCTCTTCTTGCGGTTCTCCATGTGCACATACCTTCCCTCGCGTTCCCCTGCCCTGGAACAGAGAAACCGCCTGTAATCAATAACTCCTTCTAAATTTCACTTCACCCTCTGTTTCCTTATGCTAAAACCACGTTCTCTCGCATATGCGTTGTAGTAAGCGAATGTTGCTGCTTCGTTAGTGAAGGTCATCTCCTTTACAATCCGATGCCTTTCACACTCATCATGAGCATGCTGAAAATCCTTCTCTGGCATCACTGGATGCTGTCTGTGCTCATGCTGTGAACTGTCTGTAACCTACACAATTAGAAGAAAAAGAAATGTAAGTGGTGGTCATATGGTTGATCCTATATATGCCTTGTCATACAACAATAAGCAACTTACATCACTCTTGAATTCAGATTTTGAACTGTCTGTAACCTACAAAATTAGAAGCAAAAAGAAATGTAAGTGGTGGTCATAAGGTTGATCCTATATATGCCTTGTCATACAACAATAAGCAACTTACATCACTCTTGAATTCAGATTTTGAACTGTCTGTAACCTACACAATTAGAAGCAAAAAGAAATGTAAATGGTGGTCATATGGTTGATCCTATATATGCCTTGTCATACAACAATAAGCAACTTACATCACTCTTGAATTCAGAATTTGATCCTTCAGGTTCTTGTGATTCTTCCGCCGTCTCTTCATCATAGTTTTCTAAGTCCGAATCCCCAAAATAATCATGGTCGCAATGAGAGAATAGTACAACCTGCAGCATTGTAGCACAAAGTCATATAACATGGCTATTCAATTCTAATAAAAATAATGTAGCACTAGACATACATCACTAATGCTTTCCGAGATAGATTCTTTCCAATGGAGATCCTTGTTTACACAATCGATGTCCACCTGCACAATTTAAAAAGTATGTGTATAAATTTGCATGCTCTAGATGTGCAAATTAAAAAATAAAAAATAAACTTCACTTGACCTTATCATCCTCGGATGAGTTTTCTTCAAAGAGGTCGTTCTCAGTAAGCTCATCATCAAAGAAAAACATATCTTCATCATCCGAACTTGAATCACCATTGTGCGTAGGGATGCTCTCATTGTCACTACCAGTTGGCATAGAGTCCTCCATCTGTTCAAGCAAAGAAAACCAAAAACGCTAATCTAATCAGTGATCTATATGTGGAGGACTCGTAGATGCAAAGATGAAACCTAAGCCGCTATGCTAAAGGTGATGGAAAGAGTTTGGGTTAGAGAGGCAGCTACTCACATCTTCCGGGCGCCGGTGGCAAGATGGGACACGTGACTGGTTGATGCAGCCGGAGGATGAGAAGATCTGACTGGCCTTTGATCTGGAGATGTAGGATTGGAACGGTTATCGTCGGCGTGGACGGACACGTACGTCGCCACCGGAGCCGGGCAGATTCACAGGTGGAGGATTAGATCTCGGTCGACGGCCGGAGCCGGGAAGGCTCGTGTGGTTGGAGGATTAGAAGGCTGGCCGCCGGATTCACGTCGCCAATCCGGATCCTTCGCCGGTGCACGTCACCGCCGGAGCTAGGCAGGATGATCAAAAAATTAGGGTTAGAGCGGTGTCTGGGGAAATGGCGGCGCATTAGTTTTTGTGATCAAACCGAGAGACCTAATAATGTCGTGGCGAAGTGGCAATGGTTGACAACGTGGCAATGAATGGTCAAATATAATGGCATGGCGACGTGGCAATGGTTGACATCGTAGCAGGCAATAGTACGTATGCGAATACGTGGGAATACGGGCCTGGACTTGGGCTTCAGGGGCTACCCTCACGCGCCCTCCTCTGAAAACGCGCGGGGACAATTCTACCCTTACAAACTTTGCAACTTTCGAGAGCCACGGGGCCTATGGAATCAAGCCTCAAAATACTAACTTCGAGTTTTACAAATAAAATATAAAGCGAATATTTAAAGACACTTAATTCTGTAAATATTTTTATAAAAATAAAGAAAATTTAATATTAAGATCTTTAATAAGTATATTTTACTAGAAAAATACTATGTATATTATTCAAGAACATTTTAATAATCTTAGATAATAAAACTCATTTTGTTAATTCTTTAAAATTATTTCTTAAGAAAGAAATAATCACATTTTCTTATAAAACACTAAATCCTTTAAAGTTTAGTTACTAAGTCTAAATCCATAATAAAAATAAAAATTAAATATAACTATTAGCCTTTAAATGTTTTTTATTCTTAAATTCAAATTAAACTCCTTTAAATAAATATTATATATCACTCATGTATAAGGGGGTGAATAATCTCCATCTCTTAACCACTCTTAAAAATGACTCTAAACTCAAATAAATTTATAAGATCATCTAATTATGCTCCCATTAATAAGTTGCATATTATTAAATTTATCTTTCACTTAAATTAAAAGGGATCATATTTGCCAAAACCCTAAAACTAGATGTTATTCTAAAACTCATCATATCTTACAATTCACTTCTATTTTTATAGTTAACTTTGGTCTAAACAATCATAAACATCTCATTTGAAGTTTATTCATGTTTTTAAAGTTAACTTTGGTCATTTGTACCATCAATTAAAATATGATAACTTAACATCATTCATAACCATCACCAACCCTAATGTAAAACCTAATAACCCTCAAGACTGATTAACCTTAACTAAACACAAGTTTCTTCAAATGTTATTCTTTTTGCCACTTCACACAAAAAAGTATATAATAGTTCCTTTAGCTCTTAACAACTCAATCTAAGGACTTTTTATCCTAGTCACTAGATAACAATTAATCATAATCACATTACTCTATCCGTACTTATATATTTTGGATTATTAACAGTTAAGTTCCTTATCAATGTCATTGCTTATGAAATAAACTTAAAGATAAACCCAATCTTAAAGAAGATACCTAAGATCAACTTATTCAAAATACTAAGTGTTTCACTTTGGGAATTATAAAATTGCATAGCATTATTTATGCATAATGGCATCTTGCTTCTTTAAACATTAGTCCTTACCGGACCAACGATGATGATTTTAGATATTGGATCTTCTATTATCTCGAAAACCGTGAGTGCATAATCTTGCAATCACAAAAGGCAAGTTCACACTTGCTCATGTCCTTTGATTATTTTCTGTAAAGTATTTTGCAAATCCAGTGTTGTCATCACATGCATTTCAAAAAGGTCAAAAAACAATATTTTCTTAATAATATGATTATAGGTTATTTACCATGAGGTAATAACCTTCTATGGAAGTTCCGGTGGTAAAGGATCATATTATCTAGGACTTAACAACCAATGTTGCCAGTGATTCTTGCGCCGTATATTACGCGTTAACCATGAGATTTGGAATGGGACGGAGAAGTCAGCTGGATCGGCTCTCTCTCGCATGCCAACGGATGACCAGACCGTTGTTGCAACTCCTCTTGTAGAGGGTTAGCAGGTTATGGGTGGGATCCCTCAACGTCCCATGGCTTCTGGTATCTATGAGGGTTGTACACCTTAGGCTGATAATGGAAAAAGTTTTATCCTAGGTCTGATGTGCAATCCGTCGAGTATGCGGGGTCGCGGAGAAGGACAATGATTGGCTTGGATCTTAGTCTGGGCCTCACAGCAAGGAAGTGTGATCGAGCCTATAACTCGGATGTGCAACAAACCTAAGATCTCTCATAGGTAAAGTGACGCACCTCTGCAGAGTGTAAAAACTGTAACTTGTTACTCCCTGCTCTGGGATGGAGCTACGAACGCTGCAGGAAAGGAACTCCATGAAAGTTCTGGTAAACCCATGAAGGCTAATGGACATAGCTTTTCAGAATAAAAGCAACCTTTGAAGAAATGTTTTCGAAAACTTGCATTACCTACGACTTATGGTCCGTGGCTGCAGATACTGCATCAAACACCTCTCTTTAGTGAACTTGCTGAGTACGCTCGTACTCAACGTATCTTCTTAACCCTTGCTAGATCTCAGAGAAACCAATGGCTCCCAGGAAATAAGTTACTTGAAGAGTTGAAGATATCTGAGGGAGATCAACGGAGTCGAAGACCTTACCGGAATCTATCAAAGACAAGTTGAAGCGTAGAATATAAATAAAACTCCCAGAATCTAGAACCTACTTCTGTAGAACAATACTATAGTAGTACTTTCAAGCCTTATACATATATTAATAGTAGTACTTATATAGTAACTCCGAGTGGATCTTTCTGTATAATATTCCTCACTGTTCGAGGAAGTTCTCTGGATCTTTTGTAATATGTTATATGTAATATAAAGTGTTGTCTTGGACCCACGATGTTTCTGTTGTACCACTCTGAGGGATATAATGTGGATGGAACGGTGTTCCATTGGTGTTATGTCAACGACTATAGTGTACTACATCATGCAGTGGTATGCTTGGTCACCGCACAAATCCACTACACCAAGTCCGATCATCATGTGAGTCGGTGTAGCTTCAAAGGCGAGCATCAAATGGGCATCATATCTTTCATACGACTCATGCTTAACCTTTCGGTTCCTGTTCTGAGGACATGTGTGCACATGCTAGGCTCGCCAAGTAAGAACCTTATTCGCGTGTGTAAACTGTCTTACACCCGATATGATCGTGGATCCAAGAACACCCGATCATCACGTGATGTCTTGGAGCGGCGAAACATAATCTGTGCATACTTAAGGGAGAACACATTTTTATCTTGATATCTAAATGAGGGATCATCTTATTATGCTAGTAAAACGCCAAACAAGCAATATAAGATGCAACGAACATATCATGTGAAAAGTGAAATGATATGGTTCTTGCACTTGATTGATACGTTGGAAATGTATCTATAATTTTTGATGCTCCATGCTTGTTTAGTATCTACTTTGCTTTACTTGTCCACACTTTGAGGTGCTTTTTACATGTTTTCTGGTACTAACCTATTAACAAGTTGCAACAATGCCAGATGCCTGTTTTCTGCTGTTTTTGGTTTCATAAAAGTTAGTAAAGAAATATTCTCGGAATTGGATGGGACAAACGTCAAAGTCAATTACTTTCTGTGGGGAACAAGAAGTCTAGAGGGGATACGAGGAGGCATGCCAGGGCGTCTAAACCCCCCTAGGCACGGGTGGGCCCTACCCCACGCCTAGGTAGGGTTTGCCCCCCTCTGGCCACCGCCCTGGCCTTCCCCTTCGCCTATAAGAAGCCCCCGATGCAGAAACCCTAAGACTGATCAATATTCCACGAAACCGTCTGTAGCCGCCGCCACCATCGTCCCTAGATTAGGGGTATCTGAAGTTCTTTCCGGCACCCTACCGGAGGGGAGATCATCCCGAAGGCCTTCTCTCCGGTATGATGATGCGTGAGTAGTTCCACCTTGGACTATGGGTCCATGTACTAGCTAGATGGTTGTATCTCCTCCTTTGTGCTTTCATGTATAGATCTTGTGAGCTCCGTTCATGATCAAGATCTAATCTATTTGTAATCATGCATGTTGTGTTTGCGGGGATCCGATGGATATTGAGATTATTATGTTGGTTTGATTAATGGTTTTGTCTTTATGATTCTATCATGTCTGTGTTGTTTGTGATCTTGCATGCTCTTCGTTGTTAGTTGCTATCTTGGCCAAGTAGTTGCTAGTGACTCCAAGAGGGGGTATTTATGCTCGATAGTGGGTTCATGCCTCTAGTTTCCAAGGGAAGTGACATAAATCTCTTCGGTTGTCGATGTGTTGTTGTCACTAGGGATAAAACAACGGTCTCTTGTTCATGGGACATGTGGATTGTTTACCTTATACACTTTGCTTAAAGCAGTTGTCTGTTGCTTGCAACTTAATACTGGAGGGAGTTCGGATGATAACCTGAAGGTGGACTTCTAGTCATAGATGAAGTTGGATGGCGGTCTATGTATCTTGTTGTATTTCCCAATCGAATCTCATAGGATCTTTCTGACTAGTAATTGCATTGTTATGCCTTTCTCAGTTCCTGTCAATTGCCCTGCTGTAATTTGTTTACCCTTCATGCCATGTTGTTTATATAAGGAGAGCACCTCTACTGAACTATGGACTCTGGTCCAATCTTTACCATTGATACATCTTCCACTGTTACTTGTTTACTTGCTGCAAACCATTACCTTCCACACCATACGTTTAATCCTTTGTTACAGCAGCCGGTGAGATTGACAACCTCACTGTTAGTTGGGGCAAAGTCTTGAGTTTGTGTTGTGCAGGTCTCCGCGTTGCTTCCAACAACTGTGTGACGTTTCCTTCCTCCTAATGGTTCGATAACCTCGGTTTCTTACTGAGGGAAGACTTGCTGTTGTACTGCTTCACACCCTGCTCTTGGGGTTCCCAACAGGCTCCACATAAGCTATGCAAGCCATCAAGATTTCTGGCGCCGTTGTCGGGGAGGCTAAGGACATCTTCACAAGGGGAGTCCTTCAATTCCTTTCTCTTTGCTTTGTTTTTAGTTTGCTTAGTTTATTTTTCTTGGTTTTGTTTGCCTATTTTAAAAAAATCCAAAACAATTAGTCTAGTTTGGTTTTCTTGATTTATTCAAAAAAAAATTAGTTCTTGCTCTAGTTGCTGGTCTGTTGTTGCCTTGCTTGGCCATGCTTTCTATGAATGGATGATTTCTTTGAAACTAGTTCTTATTGTCAAGGTGGTTTCACGGAAGAACAAAAGTATTATTATAAGGAACACCGTTTGTCACAAAAAGGGAAACACTTATCGGAACAAATTGATAAGTTGAATACTATTGCTAGAGACGTGTGCTCTACTTATAATGTTACTTATTGCTTTGATAAGTCTTGTTGCTGTAGGAGGTATAAACACCTGCCTTTTCAATGTGAGTATAATGATAATGTTACCATATCTTCTTATGTTAAAGGATATGACTTTTATGATGTGGAACAAATTGAAGAATTTATTGTTTTCAAGGGTGCATTTGAACTTGCTAGTTTGCTTGAAAATACTGATGATGCACCTTATGAATGTGAGGTTTATGAGATACTTAAATTTTGCTTTGATAATTACAAGGAAGACAAAGGCTATATTCTTGAATATTTTAATAAGTGTTTTCCACAAATGGAAGAGACTAATGCCTTGCAGGAGCCTATGGAATAAGAAATTGTTGAAACTGGAAGCTCATTAGATGAAAAAGAGGAGGAGAATGATGAACAAAAGGAGGAATAACGGATCTACCCATGCCTACCTTCTAATGAGAGTAACTCTTTACGTATTATATTATTTGATTGTCCCCCATGCCTACCAAAGGAGGATGAATGTTATGTTCATGTGGATCCTTTTGAAATATCTACTTTGGGTAAAACCCGTGAAGGTTTTAATCCCCCTATTTTTGAGCTTGATAGAAATCATGTGTTTGTAGCTCATGAAAAGCATGCTTTATGTGATAGCTATATTGTTGAGTTTATTCATGATGCTACTGAAAATTATTATGAGAGAGGAAAATATGGTTGTAGAAGTTTTCATGGTACTAAAACACCTCTCTTTGTGCTGAAAGTTTTGAAGTTACTATTGTTTTCTCTTACTATGCATGTCACTTTGTTCTTTGTGCACTTATTTGTGTACATGATTCCTATGCATAGGAAGTGGGTTAGACTTAAAGGTGTTTTGAATTTGCTTCTCGATGCTCTCTTTTACTTCAACTCATAATTCTTATAAGAGCATCTTCTCAAGCTATCAAGCCTAACTTAAAGGCGTTAAAGAAAAGTACTTGTTGGGAGATAACCCAAGAGTTTCCTTGAGTCTTGGAAGTTATTACTTCAGTAATGACCTCTCCTTATCCTTTTTGTTTTCTTTTTGTGCCAAGAGTGACCTCTAATGAGAGGGAAGTAAGATTTGGGGAGTTGCTGTCCCAAATCAGATTTCTGTCCTCCACCAAAAAATATTGTCAGGAGTATCTGTAACTCGGATTGAGCTGAAAATTTACGAATAAATCCCCCAGTATGTTAGCTAACTTTCATTAGTTCAAAACTTTTTGATTTGAGCAACATAAGATGTTCGGAAAAAATCGGTTTCTACCTTCTGGTCTGTTTTGACAGACTTTTGCCATTATTTGCATTTGCTTCTTATTGATTCCTTTTTGAGTTCTCTTTAGGTGAATTTGTAGGGGTTTGTAGCATAGAAAACAAAAATTTTCCTACGATGGGAACATCTAAGTACCAAGATCTATCTACTAGATACAAGCAACGAGTGGATATACATCCATAGAATACATACCCTCGAAGACCGAATAGCGTTAACGAGGTTGTACTCGTGGATGATGTAGGTGAACGCTTGCCGATCTCAAGATCGTGATGAAGTACATCTGGTCCAGCTGGTCTAGCACCATCAAGTCCAGCACCGCAAAGCAGTGGTGCATCTGTGATCGCACACACGTAAGGGTACCCTGACAACCTCTGCGCCCTCGCTCCAGCGAAGCAGCGGAAGCAACAAATCCTTCCAGAAAAAGCCGTCGGGAACATGTATCTCGCTGATCTGGGACCATGGGGAAATTCTAAAGGGGGAGAGAGATCCTTCGCGAGGAGGTGTGCTTTGAGAGGAGGAGAGGGGGGCCTTTTATAGGGAGAGGGGGCACCCCAAGGGGCATGGCGCCAGCCATGGTGGCTGCCCCCACCTCTTCCACATTCATGTGGGTGGAGCTCCCACTCAAAATGAAAAGCCTCCACTCCCATAAAAGATCCTCTACTCAAAAATCCACTCACATGCATTAAATTTCCACCAAATTTAATGCAAGCTCTCATTTAAATAAAAATCTTTTCTTTATTTATTCAGAATTTTGTTAATTACTTTAATTAACAAACATTCACATAAAACCCCTTGCTAGTATTCAATTTCACGTGAAATAAATTCATGCGCTTTCCTTTTCTTTTTCTGACATATCATTTGCTCCGACTGGTGTCGGTATCCCTTAAGTGTGTCACCCTACGGTTCATGAATAATGCAGACATGATCGAGACCCCTGTTCGATCAATAATCAGCAGCGGGACCTGTAGATCTGTACTGACTTCCACACATTCAACGATGACTTCTGTGATCATGTGAACCTTTTACGCTAGTATCTTAATCCCTTTGTTTCACGATATATTACATGTCCGAGATTCGATCATTGGTATCTCCATACCTAGTTTGATCTCGTTAGCGACATGCACTCTTTTCTCGTTCCCTTGTAATAACATTCTAGTGATCAAATCACTTGCTTGCAAGCTAATCAATGTGATATCACTGAGAGGGCCCAGAGCATATCTATCCGTCATCGGGATGAACAAATTCCACTCTCGATCCATGGACCTCAACATAACACTTTAGTAGTTCTGAAGCCATCTTTATAATCACCCAGTTACGGTGTGACGTTTGATGTCATCGAGAAACTATTCCGGTGTTAGTGATTGACATGATCTCATGGTCTAAGGATTAGGATCACTTCGTAAGTTTTTATATCAATATAAACTCAATGACTTCGATCGTAATGCTATACTTTGGATGAATGTTCATCACATCATTACACTAATGTTGTGACCTCGTTATTAACAACATCCAATGTCCATGATCAGGAAACTTTGATCATCTTGTTAATCAACGAGCTAGTTTATAAGAGAGGCATAACTAGGAACTTCCTTTTTGTTTATTAAACACACATGTATTAACGTTTATGTATTAATACAATTATAGCATGCAAAATAAACATTTATCATAAATAAGGAATACGATAATAACCACTTTATTATTGCCTCTCGGGCATATTCCCTTCAGTCTCCCACTTGCACTAGAGACAATAATCTAGTTTGAAAACTTTGTGTTTTGAACACCTATGGCTTTCTGGTGTTCCATATACGCAACTGCAGGCGGTTAACATAATCTACGGATATGACACTTTCAGGTCCGTGTGTATTTGCATGTCTTTGCGTCTTCACGCATCACTCATTCTCCAATGAGATGGCATTGTATAAATTTGGTCTTTCGGTGAGACCTTTAGTTCCTTGGGGTTAAATCACGTCGATACTATTGTCATACAATATATCTTTAGTGTTAGCCCTTGCGAACCACACCTTAGTTTGATAACAAACTACTTGACACAAATTCCCACCCTTGCTGCTACTATAGCAGTCATATACTTAGCCTTTTGTTGTAGTATCCGTCACAATGTCTTAACTTTGGAATTCATCCAAATCCATCATGGAAACTTTCTTTCCATTTCATTGTGCCACCCATAGTTTAAATTGAGATAAACTTAATTTGTATCTTGTGACAAAACTAGTATCAATGTAACGCTTTTCAATGAACTATTTGTAATTGTTTGTCACCTCTACACAAATATATTCTTAGTTCTTCCAAAAGATCACAAGAATATCCTTAGTATTGTCCAATGATCACTTTATGATTCATTCTGGTATATGGTCATAACACTTAGAGCATAGGACATATCTGGATGTGTACATATCATGGTATGATTGATCAAAACATCCTTGTGATTTCACTCATCAAGTGTCAAAGCACTTGAATCTTGTTTCACTTATCAAGTGTCGATACACTTGAATATTGATTCAATTATTTTCCATGCGACAAGAACCGTTTCTTGTCGTTTCTATATTTAACTCCTTCAATATCTCATATATGTATGTTTGGCACAACCATATTAGCGTTACAGTCTATCCACTATAGACATTCATGCTAAATATTTGGGTTTTGCCTAAGTCTTTCATCGAAATGAAATTCTTAACCTTTGTTAATAAAAATTACATCATTTCTAATCAACAATATGTCCTCCACATAATGTATTAGAGACATGTCTCAGTGCTCCCACTTAATTTCTTGCAAATGCAAGCATCTTCATCATCTCCTGATGAAAACTCTTTTTCATCACGGTGAAGATTCCAACTCCATGATGCTTACTTCAACCATTGGAGTTTGCATGCCCTTTTAGCATCCTTTGAATTAACAAAACCCTTTGGACCTTGTCATGTACACGTCCTAGGTAACCATTCTATTAGAATAACTTTGTTTTGTTTATTCATTACCATATACCAAATTATATGTAGTGATTGTAGGGGTTCGTAGCATGGAAAACAAAAATTTTCTATCACATACAAACAAACAAGCCAAGATCTATCTACTAGATTGTAGCAACGAGTCGATGGAATAACTTACCCTCGAAGATTCCAAAGCGGTTAACGAGAGCAGATTCTCGTGGGTGATGTAGTCGTACACTTCCGATCTCAAGATCGTGTAGACGATCCTTCCGGCGCCACGTTCCGGCAGCGCTCCCGCAGTCGGTCACACGTTCGGTACTCGACGAAGACCTTCCTCTCCCTTGTTCCAGCAGGCAGCGGAGGTTGTAGCACTCTCCTCGCGATTCCGGCAGCACAACGACGTGGTACCGGAAGTAAAGGGGAGATCTCGCAGGGCTTCGCCTTAAGCCGGAGCGAGTATGGTGGAGTATGAGAGAGCTATTAGTGGTCTAGGGTTTAGACACACCAATTAGAAGGCTCTAAACCGCAGGCTAAAGCAATTAGAAGCTCTAAACCAAAACGGCTCTAAACCGGAGATTAGAGGATAGGAACTTGTGTGTTCTAGGAGGGGAGCCCTGCCCCTCCTTTTATGGGTGGGGAGGCGCGGCCAGGGGAGGGGAGTCCCTCCCCAAGTCAGCCTTGGGCTGGGCGCCGGCTTGGAGGAGTGGGACTCCTCCTCCAAGTTGGTTCCAACTCCTCTTGCTTGTTTCCCACAGTTTCCTGTTTCCCACAGTTTCCTGTTTTAGCCGTTTGACTTTCAAACTGGCAATTTGACTTTCATGTTTTTGGAACAGCAAGAACACTTAGTACATGATGCAATCATTCAATGACACACTCATGTACCCTTCCCCCCCGGAGTGCCGGACAATCCGGAACCTTCTAGAACATTCCCGATGAAAACATCGGAATCATTCCCGAACTCCGAAACGGGACTTTCCTTATATGAATCTTATTCTCCGGACCATTCCGGATCACCTCGTGATATCCCGGATCCCATCCGAGACTCCGAACAACATTCGGTCTCTTTCTCATAATACCATAACTACTCAAACAACGTCGAATCCTTAAGTGTGTCTCCCTACGGTTCGTGAATTATGCGGACATGATCGAGACACTTCTCCGAACAATAACCAATAGAGGAATCTGGAAATTCATATGGCTCCCACATATTTCTACGATTACTTTGCGATCGAATGAACCACTTACATACGATACCAATTTCCCTTTGTCTCGTGATATGTTACTTATCCGAGGTTATGATCGTCGGTATCTCTGCATACCTAGTTCAACCTCGTTACTGATAAGTACTCTTTTCTTGTTCCCGTGATATGTGATCCCTTGTGAGCCAGTCACATGCTTGCAAGCTAATTGGATGACATTTCACCGAGAGGGCCCAGAGTATATCTATCCGTCATATGGATGGACAAATCCCACTCTTGATCCATGTGTTTCAACCAATACTTTCTGAACACTCAATGCCACCTTTATAGCCACCCAGTTACGGCGTGGTGTTTGATGTCATCAAAGCATCCATCCGGTAAAGGTGATATGCATGATCTCATGGTCGAAGGAATTAGGTTACTATGTATCAGAAAGCATATAGCAATTGAACTATTGAAATGACTTGATCTTTATGCTACGCTTATCTATAGGAGTATGTCCATCACATCATTCTCCTAATGATATGATCCTGTTGTTAATAACATCCCTATGTTCATGATCAGGAAACCATGATCATATATTAACCAACAAGCTAGTTTAACAAGAGGCTTTACTAGGGACTCTTATTTTAGTTTACAAATCACACAAGTATTAATGTTTCCGGTTAATACAATTATAGCATGGTATGTAAACATTTATCATAAGTGTGAAGATATGATAATAACCACTTTATTATTGCCTCTTGGGCATATCTCCAACAGTCTCCCACTTGCACTAGAGTCAATAATCTAGTTTCAAACCTTTGTGTATTCAACACCTATGGCTTTCCGGTGTTGTATGTACACGATTGCTAGTGGTCAACTGATCTCCGGATCTGACACTTCCAGGTCCGTGTGTAATTGCATGTCTTTGCGTCTCTACGCATCACTCATTCTCTAATGAGATGGATTTGTACAAATTTGGTCTTTCGGTGTGACCTTTAGCTCTTTGGGGTTAAAACATGTTGATAATATTGTCGCACAATATATCTTCATAGTATTATCCCACTGTGAACTACACCTAGTTTGGTAACAAACTACTTGACACAAATGCCCTCTTTTGCTGCTAAAATAGCAGTCATATACTTAGCCTTTTGTTGTAGTATCTGTCACAATGTCTTAACTTTGGAACTCATCCAAATACATTATGGAACTCACTTTCCATTATATTGTGCCACCCTTAGTTTAGATTGAGATAAACTTAATTTGTACTTTGTGACAAAACTAGTATCAATGTAGTACTTTTACAATGAACTAACCATCTATTTGTCACTTCTACAAATATTATACTCTTAGTTCTTCCAAAAGACCATAAGAATATCCTTACTATTGTCCAATGATCATATTACGAATCATTCTGGTATATGCTCACAACATTTAGAGCATAGGACATATCTGGATTTGTACATATCACAGTATGATTGATATAAATACTCTTTGTGATTTCATACACCAAGTATCAATCTATACTTGATTATTTGTTTCACTTTACCAAATGTCAATACACTTGAATATATCATCAACATTGAACTCATTCAATCCTTTCTGTGCGACAAGAACCTCTCTTGTAGTTTCTATATTGAACTCATTCAATATCTTGTCTATGTACTTCTGGCACAACCATATTAGCGTCTATTGATGCTAAATATTTGGGTTTTGCCTAAGTCTTTCATCGGGATGAAATTCTTAATATATGTTAATAAAAGATACATTATTTCCAATCAACAATATGTCTTCCACATAATGTATTAGAAACATGTCTTAGCGCTCCCACTTAATTTCTTGCAAATGCAAGCATCTCCATCATCTCTGATGAACTTTTAAACTCCTTTAACAGTTTCATCACAGTGAAGATTCCAACTCCGCTATGCTTACTTCAACCATTGAAGTTTGCATATGTTTTTAGCATCCCTTGAATTAACAAAACCCTATGGACCGTGTTATGCACATGTCCTAGGTAACAATTCTATTAGAAGAACTTGTTTTGTTTATTCAACTACCATATAACAGAATTATATGTAGTGGCTGCTACATTAATCCGTCTAGACTAAATATCGCTATGAAAGATCAGATCTTGTCATAGTCAACCTTTGAACATTGTTGTGAACTCTTTCCCAACATGTCGACTATTTCATAGATGTGAAACATCCATGTCTATTTCTTTATAGATCCAAACACAACTGTAAGGTCTTACACCTTTCTCGAGGGTCCTTCAAGTTCAAAACTTGATTTCTCGTGTATGGAACTATCACGGATTTTATGGCTTCAAGCCATTTGATGGAGTCAGGGCCCATCATCGCTTCTTTGCATGTAGTCGGTTCATTATTCTCAAATAATGATTCAACCCTCAAATCTTGGTATTTGATTGTTTATCCGACCTACTTGTTTCAATAGGAACTTGGATCTCCGTGACCACAACCTTTCAGGTACGTGAGCCATGAGCTTTGTTGCTGCCTCCGGAACACTTTTCGGTGTTGCGCAACTCTGCACATATAGCTAAGGTTCTTTTAACCTTATCAAAGTTCTATTGTCCTCCCACTTAACTTTTCACGAAAAATTCCTTCTCAAAGAAACTTGACGTTCTAAGCAACAAACACTTTTGTCTCCGGTGTTTATGGAGGATTACTTAATAGTTATACAAAGACAGGTTCATCCGACTTTGGTTGCACACATCTTTCTTATGCATAGCATACCAATGTTTTAAGAAAGGACTACTTGGGTTTTATCCCAAACCATAACTTTATGTGGTGTCATTTCAACGGATTATGATGGAGCTCTTTTCAGTGGAAAAACGGTAATCTCTAAAGCTTTTAATCTTTAAAATATAATGGCAGTTTTATGAATTACACCTTCGATCTTACCATGTCAAACAAGGTTTAATTACATATCTCGAACGCTCCATACTCTTATGGTGTTTCGGGAAAATGAAAATCCACGGAACGATTCCATAAATCTTAGGTATTATGCTAAACTTTGTAACTCAAATATCTTCCTTTATGATCTTTATCATAAACTGTTTATATTCTTGTTACAATGATCTTGCACTTCATCTTGAAAGTCTTTGAACTTTTCAAATGTTTCATACTTCATCCTTATTAAGTAAATATTCATATATTCACTCAAATTTTCGGAGAAAGCATATGAAGTTGAAATCCATCGCTCTTGACTACACATAATGGATTTCGTATAACAATATGTACAAGTTCCAATAAGCTAGTCATTCGTTCCCTTTTGGCCTATGAACGAAGTTTTAATTATCTCTAGGAAAGTTTCACAAGCGTCATTTGATCAAAATCAAAAGACTCCAACATTCCATCCACATGGAGTTTCTTCATGTTTTCTTTCCAATATAATTTAAACGGCGATGTCACTTCCGAAGTGATCTTTCAATCAATTTGTCTTTCGACATTTTTAGCACTAGTTTTATGGATGTGATTTCTCCAACAAGATTTGTGAATCATCCATCTTTTATGGATTACGACAATTATTTGAACAATCCTTTTGTTCTCATAATACCTTATAAAACAAATCTTTGAAGGCAAGCTTTGATGTTTAACGAGCAACACAATAACCCTTTATTTGTTCTCGATGAACATCATCACATATTCTTTTGCTAGTTACTTAGGCCATTGTAGTTCATGAATTGTGTTGTTTCGTATGACGATTCACACCAACAAATTCAGTATCAAATACTTGAGAACCACATTGTTTAATAAGCAAAGAATATAGCCATAACATGTATATCATCTATATACTTAAGCTGAACAATTCTAGTCTTTTCCTTTCTGCCATATACTTATGAGATTTTCTTTCAATATTTCCTTCTCTGTTTGAAAGAATCTATCAACATCAATAGTGGAGTCATACATATGACATGTAGTCCAAAGCGTGTATAGTTAAATACCAATGTCTTTGGACTTACACTTTGAAGTAGATCACCATCATCAAATATTTGGTGTTCTTTCAAATTCCTTTCTTTAGTAATCTTTTGGTGTAGTAAACATTTTACCTACATCAAATATTCACCCTTATCATGGAATTGTCCATGATCAAGTTACTATTAGCTTGTAACGGTGAATCGTGAGTATAATGTTGCTCTCCCAAAAACTTTTGGAGGTTTAGGACAACTAGTGTCTCCAACCTTTTGCAAATTCTCATCAAATATGAGAACATGACTTTAGCCATATTATACTCTATCATGTTGCAACCAAAACTTCGTTTCAGATATCATAATATCTTCCACAAATCATGGTTTCTGAAACAACTCTTTCAGATCCTTAGATAACCTTGATATTAGGAGAATCCTTTGAATATCAAGAATCATGGAGACAAACATGACACTTATATACTAACACTTGGAATTGTTACTCTTGATTTAATACTTATTATTAAACTTCATGGAGTAACTGGAACTTACTGAAAGTTTGCAATAGGACTTTTAAACTTTAGATTAACACTTCAAAACAATACGATACCAGTTCGTAAAGTAACTAACCAGAATTCTATAGTTCTATCATCTCAATTATAACTAAGCGCAAGGTGGTAAACGGATGCCAATGACTACAACAACTATGCAAATTCACTTTGATTTAGTTTATGATAAATTGAGTTCTAATTAAATTAATCTAGGTGAACTCCCACTCAAAACAATATCCCTCACATTGTTTTAGTGATCACACGAACCAAATCCACCACATCAAAACCGATCATCACGAGAGTTGATATAGCTTCAATGGCGAACAATCAACATGTTCATCATATCTACTATATGACTCATGCTCTACCTTTTGGTAATCCGTGTTCCTGAGGCCATGTCTGTACATGCTAGGCTCGTCAAGATCAAACCTTAGTTTCCGCATGAGCAAATCTGGCTTGCTCACGTTGTATACACTTGTAGAATCTAACACACCCGATCATCACGTGGTGCTTCAAAACAACAAGCTTTAGCAACGGTGCTAACTAAGGGTGAACACTTTATGACTTGAAATTCATGTGCATGAGGGATCATCTTATAATGCTACCGTCGTCTACTAAGCAATACAAGATGCATAAAGGATTAACATCACATGCAATTCATAATATGTGATATGATATGGCCTTTCTTCTTTGTGCTTCCGATCTCCATCTTCTAGCACGAACATGATCTCCATCATCACCGGCATTGCATCAAGGTCAATGACGCTTCTCCATGGTTGTCGTCCACCGGCTTAAACTATTACAACTACTTTGAATAGACACGCGGGTCTTAACATAAATTAAAGACAACCATATGGCTCCTGCCGGTTGCCAACTTACAATAAGGAACATTGCATACATCAAATATAATCACAATCATGGCCATATCACATCACTGCACACCCCTGCAAAACAAAGTTAGACGCCTCTACTTTCTTTGCATATTTTATGTGGTTTGGGGCTTTCAATAATGTCGTTCTAACTTACGAACAAGAACCACAACATTGATACTAGCATTGTTGATCACCCGTTGTAAATTGGATCTTAACTATGCTAGGAGAAACAGGCACCCGCAAAGCCACTTATGCAATACAAGTTGCATGTCAAGCGTGGAGCAAGTCTCATGAACGATGTCATGTAAGGTTAGACCGGGCCGCTTCATCCCAACATACCGCAAGATGCAAAGTACACAAGAAGCAATCAACAATAAAAGCATCAACGCCCACAATGACCATTGTGTTCTACTCGTGCAACAGATCTACATATAGACACGGCTCTGATACCACTGTAGGGGTTCGTAGCATGGAAAACAAAAAATTTCTATCGCATACAAACAAACAAGCCAAGATCTATCTACTAGATTGTAGCAACGAGTCGATGGAATAACTTACCCTCGAAGATTCCAAAGCGGTTAACGAGAGCAGATTCTCGTGGGTGATGTAGTCGTACACTTCCGATCTCAAGATCGTGTAGACGATCCTTCCGGCGCCACGTTCCGGCAGCGCTCCCGCAGTCGGTCACACGTTCGGTACTCGACGAAGACCTTCCTCTCCCTTGTTCCAGCAGGCAGCGGAGGTTGTAGCACTCTCCTCGCGATTCCGGCAGCACAACGGCGTGGTACCGGAAGTAAAGGGGAGATCTCGCAGGGCTTCGCCTTAAGCCGGAGCGAGTATGGTGGAGTATGAGAGAGCTATTAGTGGTCTAGGGTTTAGATACACCAATTAGAAGGCTCTAAACCGCAGGCTAAAGCAATTAGAAGCTCTAAACCAAAACGGCTCTAAACCGGAGATTAGAGGATAGGAACTTGTGTGTTCTAGGAGGGGAGACCTGCCCCTCCTTTTATGGGTGGGGAGGCGCGGCCAGGGGAGGGGAGTCCCTCCCCAAGTCGGCCTTGGGCTGGACGTCGGCTTGGAGGAGTGGGACTCCTCCTCCAAGTTGGTTCCAACTCCTCTTGCTTGTTTCCCACAGTTTCCTGTTTCCCACAGTTTCCTGTTTTAGCCGTTTGACTTTCAAACTGGCAATTTGACTTTCATGTTTTTGGAACAGCAAGAACACTTAGTACATGATGCAATCATTCAATGACACACTCATGTACCCTTCCCCCCCGGAGTGCCGGACAATCCGGAACCTTCTAGAACATTCCTGATGAAAACACCGGAATCATTCCCGAACTCCGAAACGGGACTTTCCTTATATGAATCTTATTCTCCGGACCATTCCGGATCACCTCGTGATATCCCGGATCCCATCCGAGACTCCGAACAACATTCGGTCTCTTTCTCATAATACCATAACTACTCAAACAACGTCGAATCCTTAAGTGTGTCTCCCTACGGTTCGTGAATTATGCGGACATGATCGAGACACTTCTCCGAACAATAACCAATAGAGGAATCTGGAAATTCATATGGCTCCCACATATTTCTACGATTACTTTGCGATCGAATGAACCACTTACATACGATACCAATTTCCCTTTGTCTCACGATATGTTACTTATCCGAGGTTATGATCGTCGGTATCTCTGCATACCTAGTTCAACCTCGTTACTGATAAGTACTCTTTTCTCGTTCCCATGATATGTGATCCCTTGTGAGCCAGTCACATGCTTGCAAGCTAATTGGATGACATTTCACCGAGAGGGCCCAGAGTATATCTATCCGTCATATGGATGGACAAATCCCACTCTTGATCCATGCGTTTCAACCAATACTTTCTGAACACTCAATGCCACCTTTATAGCCACCCAGTTACGGCGTGGTGTTTGATGTCATTAAAGCATCCATCCGGTAAAGGTGATATGCATGATCTCATGGTCGAAGGAATTAGGTTACTATGTATCAGAAAGCATATAGCAATTGAACTATTGAAATGACTTGATCTTTATGCTACGCTTATCTATAGGAGTATGTCCATCACATCATTCTCCTAATGATATGATCCTGTTGTTAATAACATCCCTATGTTCATGATCAGGAAACCATGATCATATATTAACCAACAAGCTAGTTTAACAAGAGGCTTTACTAGGGACTCTTATTTTAGTTTACAAATCACACAAGTATTAATGTTTCCGGTTAATACAATTATAGCATGGTATGTAAACATTTATCATAAGTGTGAAGATATGATAATAACCACTTTATTATTGCCTCTTGGGCATATCTCCAACAGTGATTGCTACTTTAGTCCGTCTAGACTAAATATCCCTATGAAAGATCAAATCTTGTCATAGTCAACTCCTTGAACATTGTCATAAAATACTTTACGACATGTCGACTATTTCATAGATGTGAAACATCAATGTCTGTTTCTTTATAGATCCAAATACGACCGATAGGTTTTTACACCTTTCCGGAGGGTCTTCCAAGTTCAAAACTTGATTTCTCGTGTATGGAACTATCACGGATTTTATGGCTTCAAGCCATTTGACGGAGTCAGGGCCCATCATCGCTTTTTTGCATGTAGTCGGTTCATCAATGTCAAATAATAATGATTTACTCTCAAATCTCAACATTTGATTGTTTATCCGACCTACTTGGTTCAATAGAAACTTAGACCTCCGTGACCACAACCTTTGAGGCACATAAGATATGAGCATTATGGCAGCCTCCAGAACAATTTCCGGCGCTGCGCAACTTAGCACATTTAGCTAAGGTTCGTTAACCTTATCAAAGTTCTATTGTCCTCCCACTTAACATTTGTGAAAAATTCCTTCTTCAAGAAACTTGACGTTTCAAGCGACAAACCCTTTTGTCCTTGGTGTCATGGAGGAATAACCAATTGTTATTCGAAATAACCTACAAAGACATGCTCATCCGACTTTGGTTGTAAATATCTTACTTATTCTTAGCATACCAAAATTTAAGAAAGGACAACTTGGGTTTTACCTCAAACCATAACTCATATGGTGTCATTTCAACGGATTAAGGTGGAGCTCTTTTCAGTGAAAAAGCGATAGTCTCTAAAGCTTTAATCTTTTAAAACATAATGGAAGTTTTATAAATAACACTTTTGATCCAACCATGTCACACAAGGTTTCATTTCAAATCTCAAACACTCCATACTCCTATGGTGTTTCGGGAGATGTAAATCTAGGTGTTTTGCTAAACTTGTAACTCATATAAATCCCTTTATGATTGTAAGATCCCTCCCTTTATAAAGGTAAGGATCCCTGTGATTGCAATGCTAGTCCCTGGATCAATGCTAGCATCCACAGTTTAAGATGAAGTACACAGAAACAAAGGTCATTATTACATATCATTCCAGAGACAAACATAGTCTTTTACAAAATTCATGGCCACTGGCCTAATACAAGAGTTCAAATATATAATAAGATAAATAAGTCTTCATCTTCATGTGCCACAGGCAAGCATGTTGAGTGTAGACTCATAACCCCTAATCATCATCAGAATAACCTGCAACATCACAAGTTACAGCCACAGTGGGTCAATACATTGGAATAGTATTGGCAAGTGATACCTTAGTAGAATATTAGCAGTCTAGATACTATATGCATTTTGGCTAAGTGTAGCTTAGGCTTGCTTTGCTCAAAAATAGGTTTTACCTATCAGTTGAAAACACTAAGTTTTTCTTTGACAAAACTTTCCCAAGGAATCACCAATAGACATTGGTGATCCTTCACCCTTGTTCAAGCACAAGTTTTAACTTAGAAATAGGGATGAGGAGATTCTTGATAGCTTCCATGTCTTGATGCTCAAGTTGTCCAATACCAGGGACATGGCTAAGTACTTAGATTCTTCCATCTGCAGAGGTTGTGCACTTTCCCCACAAGACTTGATTTTCACCAAGACAGGACCTTTCAGAAGCCTTCCCTTAGACCAAATGGACGCGCTCCAAACCTACCATCCCACTACCACCAACTGTCCAAATGGCTAAGTTATTGCAACCTATATGATCCAGGCAGAGCCCATAATGCCATGTGGCTGCACTAGAAGCTTCTTGACATTTGGCATCTCAAATCCCTTTGTTCCTGGGTGGCTTTCCACAAGTGTGATACACAAGGTAAACCATAGAAATGGGCCTTGTGTAACCACTCAACACAAACCATTCTTTCCTTTCCACCCAGGTGTTTCATTCACTTAGTTGTTTTATTAAGCCAAAACACAAGTCCAAAGACTTAGAATATTTTCACATAACATGAATATATAACCACCCCTGGTTGCTACTAGCTAGGCTAAGCATGGCAATGGTAAGCATCTTAACTTAGAGGAATTTCTAGCAATTCTACAACTACTAGGATTTCCCAAGCATAGCATATAGATCAAAATATTCATGCAAGTCCTATACAAAATATTCCTAGTGCATAGATGAAAAAATATAGGAATAAAATCATGAAGTACCACTTGCCTTGGTAGTTTGGGGAGTAGCAACAATCTTCACAATCACAATCACTATTTGCACCAAAATCTACACATAAAATAATGGCACAAAGATCACACATCAAAATATACAAACCAAAATATATGAATGCATGCAAATGCCATGTGATGATTTTTCTACACCAAACAAGACAAGTATACAGTACTAAATACTAAACAAGTCCAAAACACACCAAATAAACTTTATTTGATCAACAAATCATTTTTCAAATAATTACTATACACAAATTATGCCTACAAATGTTTCTGTAAAAACAACCATTTTTACAGAGGCAAAAAATTAAACACATTGCATAAACAGAAAGGATTTTCTCTCCTGATTCCAATGATATAAAATTTGAACATGTGGATCAAAAGTTATGAATTTTACAAGTTTGGTTAACTAATAGATCAAATTTCTGTTTTAAATTTAAACACAGGCCACGCGGCGCTTTCTGATTCGTCGGTACCGCTTCGCATGGATCGACCAACGTGGACCGCAAGATCTAAATGAAATCGCACGGCCAGATCTATCTCGTACCCCTTCGTTAAGTGATCTATATAATGCGTTGGATCTGGATCTAACGGTTGCCGATCAAGCGACAAAAGTCTGGCGGCGCCAGCGGCGGCGAGTGGCTGCGGCGGATCTGTCAGAGACGTTGCCGGCGATCTAGGTTGCGCGGGAGAGGGAGAGATAGCTCACCGAGTTCTCCGTGCGCTGCTAATGCTCAAGGTATGCTTGGTTGGCGAAGGGGCGCTCGAGGTCAACGGGTATTGCTCGCCGGAGTCTCTTCTGTCGTCGGGCGTGTGCTGCTGGAGACGGTGGCGACGCTACGGTTCACGCGAAGGCGAGAGAGATTGCGTTAGATGCGTCCAGACGAGGCGAGTGTGTGAGTATGAACGAGAGAGGGAGGCGCGGTCAGTACAAACCAGGAGAGATCGTCGGAGTTGCGGCTGCGTCGGGCACTTGCGGTCGTCGACGTTGGTGAGGCTCCGAATGGTCCTAGCATGCACCAGTGGTGTTAGAAGATGCGCAAGGTTGCTACGATCATGCTGGCAAGATTAGAAGGCAAGGGGCGAGGAGTGCTCACCGGAATCGCACGCCGGAGTGGCTCGGTACGCGGTGGTGCAAGCGAGATTGTGGGCAGCCTGGTGGCGGAGTGGGGGCGCTGAGTGAGGGGAAATGGCCACATAGGGGTGGGGGTTATGTAGGCGGAGCAGGGGCGAGAATTACGCGCGGCATAAATGGGATTTAAGCGCATTTGCATTGGGTGGAAACGGCCGCGGCGGCACTGGTCGTAGGCGTGATTTGGGGACGACGAGGTGACGTGGCTGCGGGGCCCAGTGGTCAGCGAGGGGGTGTGCACGGGCGCGGTGAGGAAAGGAAGAGAGAGGTGGCCCGGGTGGGCTACTTTGCTTGCTGGGCCGAAAACGTGGCGCCAGGCCCAGTACAGATTTCTAAACCCTTTTCTTTTTCTAATTTGATTTTTAGGAATCATTTTAAAATGAAATCAAAAGCATTTGAATTCCAATCTTTTTCTGGATTTTTGTAAGGTGTAACCTTCATACTTTTGGGCATAAAACCATGTTGTCTCTCTGTACTTGCTTGGTCCTTTTGAAAAATCAAAATAAACAGTGCCTTAGCACATGATTTGAATAAGTTTTGAAAATGGTTTAAAACCATATTTGTTTTGTAAATTTTGTCCAAGCCTTGGCACACAACCAAACCAACTTAAGAGCAAACTAAACTTGGTTTAAAACAAATATTCTCTCATTTGAGAGTGGCATTAGATCAATGCTTGCTCACATAAAATAATAGTACTCGGTGCTTCTGTTTTCTTGAAATGAGTTTGAAATTGATCCCTAAATGATATGCATGCATGAATGATATGCAATCTTTGAAAACATGATTTTAGGGATGTTACAAATCTAACCCCCTTAAGGTGAATCTCGCCCTCGAGATTCGGGTTGGCTAGAAAATAGGTGAGGGTGGTCTTTCCGAAGATCATCTTCTCTTTCCCATGTTGCTTCTTCTTTAGAATGATGGTTCCATTGAACTTTGCAGAATTTGATAGTCTTAGTCCGAGTAACTCTTTCTGCAGTCTCAAGAATCTTGATAGGTTTCTCCTCGTAAGTGAGATCAATTTCCAATTGGACCTCCTCCAAAGGTATAGTATCCTTCAAAGAAGTCTCTTCCATTTCTGGATGGCATTTCTTTAGCTGACTCACATGAAACACATTGTGAACAGCAGACAATGACTCTGGCAATTCAATCTCATAAGCTACTTCTCCTTTATGACTCAGAATCTTGAATGGTCCAACATATCTTGGGGTCAATTTTCCTTTGACTCCAACTCTCTTCACTCCACGAAGTGGTGACACTCTAAGATAGGCTCTATCACCTACTTCATATGTGACCTCTCTACGCTTAGGATCTGCGTAGCTTTTCTGTCGGAACTGTGCTATCTTCAATCTGTCCTTAACAGTTTGACTTTTTCTTCGGCCTCTTTGATTAGTTCTGGTCCGAACAAACTTATTTCCACCACACCATTCCATAGTAATGGGGTGGTACACTTTCTCCCGTAGAGAAACTCAAATGGTGCCATCTCAATACTGTCTTGATAGTTGTTATTGTAAGAGAATTCTGCATAAGGCAGACTTTCATCCCAACTAGCTCCATAGTCTAGAGCATATGCTCTCAACATATCTTCAAGAATCTGGTTGGTTCTTTCTGTCTGACCATCAGTCTGAGGATGAAAAGCAGTGCTGAATTCCAACCTCGTTCCTAATGACTCATGTAGCTGCTTCCAAAAATGAGAAGTGAATTGGGTTCCCCTATCAGACACAATACTCTTGGGTACTCCATGCAGACATACAATCCTACTCATGTAGATCTTGGCTAACTTCGCACTTGTATAGGTTGTCTTCACGGGTATGAAATGAGCCACTTTAGTTAAGCGATCCACTACTACCCAAATAGAATCATATCCTGTAAGGTTCCCAACCTTTAATAAGGTAGAGATCCCTGTGTTTACAATGCTAGTCCCTGGATCAATAGCTAGCATCCACAGTTAAGATGTAATATCAAGAAACAAAGGTCATAATACAACTTTATAACCAGGAATAAAATAGTTTATTACATCTTACATAGCTTATTTAGCTATCACATTACATTGCAGCAGAAATCTATAAAGCATGGAGTCCTTCATCTTCAAAGTGCCACAGGCAATCATGTTGGTTGTAGACTTGTAATCCTATTCAACACACTTCACTAACATCAAACAAACCTGCAACATAATAAGTTGCAGCCACAAGGGTCAATACATTTCAATTGTATTGGCAAGTTTCACTACTATGTAAAATTTAGTGGATCCTATCATTACATGCATATTTGGCTAAGTAGGGTTTAGGCTCATTTGCAGAAAGCAATATAGTTTTATCCTATCTTTTGAAAATAGTTTTGATCTTTTGTCAAATCTTTCTGAACTTCTTGGAAAACTCCAAGTGCTTCAAAATCCCTTGTTGTCACCATCAAGTTTTACTTTGAGAAATTGGAATGTCGAGATCTTCCATAGCTTCAGGCCTTAGTTGCTCAGTATTGTCCATAACCTGGGACACGGCTAAGTACTTAGAATTTGATCTTCTGCAGAAGTTGTACACTTTACCCACATGACACAATCTCATCTTGATGCCACCAGTGGCCGCTGGATAAGTACTTGCCAAGATGGAGTACTGGCAGATTGAGAATGTGACAAAGTCTTTCCATAGGAGTCCTCCCAATACACAATGCTAGCTTGTCATCCAGGCACCAATGTAGGGTTTCAAGTTCCCTTACACAATTCTAGTTAACCTGAAGATGCCAATGCATGGGTCTTCCACTATGTAGTTGACTAAGCCAGAGCCCATTTAGCATGTGGCTGTACACGGAAACCACTGTACGAGAAACATGTTCAATCTCTAAGTCCCTGGGTGGTTTTCTTCTAGTGCACATACAAAAAGAGATAGCCATATAAACATGGTTCCTTTTGTTGCCACCTTGTCCAAAACTTGAGTATCCTTGTCCACCCAGGTGGTTCATTGAGTACTTGTTTTATTATATAAAACATATATCTTTTCAATACTTCATATAGTCATATCATGTATCCCATCCCAAATATATAGCAGGGCTAAGCATACTACAACTACAATGTTTCCACTAAGGAATATATAAGGGTATCCTATTAGGATTTAGCATAGCATAAAATATAGTAAACCTTTCCATGCATGTTACAAAATCCACTAAGTGTAATGAAAATAGTAGGACTTGGATGATAGTGTCACTTGCCTTTTTAGTAGAGAATGTTTGTTCACTTCTTGATCTTGCAAATATCACACTCTTCTAACTTCACTACAATTCAATCAAACAAACATAGATTCAACTAGCATTCCAACCAATTTATCACACATAAAATAATAGAAACAAGGTCATGCATGCAAGGATGCAAAAGATAGTTTTATTTGCAAAAGTGGTTTCTACTAGGCTCTAAACATTATAAAGTTCAAAGTGGTCATTTATAAAAGTGGTAAAACCATTTGAAAAAGGTTTTATCTATAAACCATTTTTAACCCAAACAATATTTTATGTGGTTGAAAATGATTTTAGCAAAGCAATATTCTTTAAAGAGTTCACCAAATATACTTTAATTCTCAAAACTTGGTGTTTAGGGTCAGAAGTTTTGAATCAAATCATTTCCCAAAGGTTTCACTCAAAAATCATTTCTAAAACAAAATCAATATTTTTATTTGACTAGAATGAGCTAATTCAATTATTTATTCCCTAACTTCAAAAAATATATTTTTAAATCCATAAGTTGGTTCCCAGGGTCAGTAGGTTCACAACAATCCATTTTGCAAAGATTTCACATTAAAATTATATCTAGAACAATTTTTATATTCAAAATAAGCCTACACAAGTTTCTGCAAATTCAACCAATTTTCAAGAACAAAAACATTAAACAAATTGCATGGTTGCAAAGTACTTGTTCTGCTGAATCCATTGATATAAAATTTGCAAAATTTGGATGTGTAGAACTAAAGTTATGAATTTTTCAAATTTGCAAATCTAATAGAACATATTTCTGTTTTTAAAACAGAGTCAGTGCCACGCGGCGTGATTCTATTGGCCGGTACCGCTTCGGGTGGATTGACCTCTGTGGACCGTAGGATTCCACTTAAATCGCATGGTTCAGATTAACACATACCCCTTCGACCAAATCTAATCATAGCCACAGGATTTGGATCCGACGGGCTCAGTTTGTTTGACCACGAACTGGTGGCGCTAGCGGCGGCTGGCGGCGGCGCACGCTCGGGCGGTGAACTTGCCGACGATACAGGGAGCGGGGGAGAGGGGGAAGTGGCTCACCGTGCTCACAGGAAGATGCTGAAGCTCAACGCGTGGTCGTCTTGGCGAGGGGCGCACCAGAGAGGCGACGATTGCTCGCCGGAGTTGGTGGCGGCGTCAGGCGGCTCTGTTTGCTGTCGAAGGTGAGGCTACAGGTTGCGCCGAGGCAAAACAAAGACGTGGTCAGATGCGTACTGTCCTGGGGATCTTAGGAGCATCAATAGGAAGGCTCGGGGCGGTCGAGGCTTACAAGGGACTGGAGAGCAAGCTTGCGTGCTCGGGGAGTGGAGAGGAGACGGGGTGTGGCCGGAATTGCTCGGAGACGCTCGCCGGAGCAGTGGCGGTGCAAGAGGAAATCGGGGCAGCCCTGGGGCAGAGAAGGAGGGGCGAGTGAGGGGAAAGCAAGAGGAGACGTGGGCGCTTATGTACGCGTGGTCACCGGAGGATTTATGGCCGCCATCAACGCGAATTCAACGCCAGAGTAAATGGCAGAAACGGCGAGGGGAACGGCTGGCGCGGTGAAGACGATGACGTGCTGGCGTGGGGCCCGTCTGTCAGTGAGAGAGAGAGAGGGCATGGGGTCCACCTGTCTGTGTCTCTGCGGGTTCCTTTCTAAGTAGAAAATGTTTCGCTGAGAGGGGGGAGAGTTGGGCTGCGACTGGGCCTTGCTGGTCTTGTTTGCTAGGCTGGGTTTGATTCAATTTTTTTTATACAGGAAGCTTTTTCTTTTTCCATTTGGAATTTCTGTTTTGACTTTCAAACAAATAATTCAAACAACAATTCAAATCAAACCACCACCAAACTTTGTATTTATTTTAATTCTGTTTAACTACACAATCCAAAGTCAAAATAAAATAATACTTATTCTTTTTAGGATCCATTAATAATTAAATAAATAGACCTTAGTCATTAATTCAAATAGGATTTAATTTATTTAAAAACTCTATTTGAAATCTAAAATAATATCAAAACCATTTCAGTAGGTTTTATTTGAATAAATAAAACACTTGGAAAACTTATTTAAAATAAAATAACAAGTTTTAATATTTATTTAAAATGGATAAACCTTTACTTTAATAAAATTGGATATTAATAAATCCTCATTATTTTATTTAAATAAACCTTTACTCTTTTTATCAAATAGAAATATTTTATTTCAAAAGCTTGGCCAAGATTTAATTTGGCTCTATAAAATAATCCTTATTTATAATTCTACCTTTGCTTTTGAAAATCAAATCTTTTTATTAAAAGATCTAAAAATAGTAATTCCAACTATCATAACTTTATTTATTAATTGTTTATATTTTTAAATCCCTTTAGGATTTTATTTGATCAAAATAGGTTTTGATGTTTCCAATTGGAATCAAAAAGTTTCTTCTCACCCTAAATTTCAACAAAATTTTATTTTGTTTATTTATTTTTCACATTTCAAAATTTGGAAAATTTTGGGATGTGACAGGCTACCACCCTTAAAATAAATCTCGTCCCGAGATTTGGGAAGGCTAGAGGTTACAAGTTGGTTTCAAGGCAACTAGGGTACTACCACCCTTAAAATAAAGTCTCATAGGGTTACATTTATGGTTCACTTGACTATGGGTTCAACACTTAATATCCAGACAAGGAATCTTTATTTGACTCTTCTGAGTTTACTAGTTCCTGACATCCACTTCTTCTATCTCTTCAAAGTTTCCATACATGTTGATGTGGTTCACATGTCCTTTCTGGATCACATTGGAGTCATTTCCATTGTCTCTTCTAGCATCCTTTTTCTTTTTCTTCTCAGGACAGTCTGATGCATAGTGTCCAAACTCCTTACAGTTATAGCACTGCAACTGGCTAATGTCTTTCTTCCTGAAAGTGTCATGTTGGCTCTGACCAAGGTCATCTCCATTGTCAGTATCATTTCCATTATTTTCACTTCCATTGTTGTTGTGGTGATACTGATGTGGTTCAGAATCTTCCTTGCTCTTTTTAAATGAATGCTTCTTTTTTGATGATCCTGAGTGATTCTTGAGTTTATGCTTCCTCTTTCTATTCTCAACTTGATTCATCTTGTTTTCCAAAATAGTGGCTTTGTCACAGAGTGATTGATAAGTTGGGACATAGGCAACAGCTAGCTGCAGGTTCAACTCATCATTAAGTCTTTCAAGAAATTTTTCTTTTCTCTTAGCATCTGTATCAACTTCATCAGGTGCATAGCGTGCCAGATTGTTGAATTCTTCAATATACTCAGCCACACTGAGGTGACGTTGTTTCAGATTGTGGAACTCCTTTTTCTTCAAGTACATCACTCCAGGTGAGATGTGAGTTGTTCTGAATCCATCCTCAAAAATAGCCCAAGTCACATCTTCAAGGGGAGTGGTGATCTGAAAGTTGTCCCACCATGTTGCTGCTGGTCCTTCAAGAAGAAATGCCGCAAACCTAACTTTTTCTTCATCGGTGCAGCCAACAGTCACTAAGTCTTTGTTCACTGAACGTAACCAATCATTGGCTTCCATTGGATCAGTTGTTCCAGAGAATCTTGCAGGCCTAAGTTTCAGAAACTTGGTGAGCATGTCAAGTGCTGGAGGATTATTCTGATTGTTGTTGTTGTTGTTGTTGTTGTTGTTGTTGTTGTTGTTGTTGTCGTTGTCGTTGTTGTTGTTGTTGTTGTTGTTGTTGTTGTTGTTGTTGTTGTTGTTGTTGTTGTTGTTGTTGTTGTGGTTGTTCTGATTCTGTATGTATGTGGTCATCTCCTGCATCAACTATGTCTGGGCTGCCAACATCTGCTGCATCTCAGGGGTGATGTTGTTGTTTTGGTTGGGGTTGGCACGACGGGGAGGCATCTGTTGGTTTGATAGGGATAAGTATGATGGATAGATTTTTAAGAAGTTTTAACACACAACTCAAAAACAACCAAGTTCAATCAAACAATCAAACAATCAACAAGCAACTATCCACTTAACAACTTATGAGCTTAACTCATGAGTTGAAGGAAAAAACAAGTTTTCTTGAAAATAATAACTTAGTATAATCATACCTCATAGGTCAATATGATCCATACTCTAACTTGATATCAATGTTTTTGGTAGGCAATCTAATGTCTCTTGGTTTTTCACTTGTAGTCCTTAGTGATGTCTAAGTTGAAGTCCTTGGTGAAACTAAAGTTGAAGTCATTGGTCATGCTGAAGGCTTTGTCCAACATCTTGAAAAGGAAGAGATGTAGAATCAAAACCAAAATGGTTGAGGAAAGAGTTTACAAGATTGTTTGTAAATAAGTTTTGGAACAAATACAACTCCTATTTTTCTAAGGGGTTTGTCCAATCCTAGGGTTACAATCCTACAGGCAACACAGTGCTCTGATACCATCTGTAAGGTTCCCAACCTTTAATAAGGTAGATATCCCTGTGTTTACAATGCTAGTCCCTGGATCAATAGCTAGCATCCACAGTTAAGATGTAATATCAAGAAACAAAGGTCATAATACAACTTTATAATCAGGAATAAAATAATTTATTACATCTTACATAGCTTATTTAGCTATCACATTACATTGCAGCAGAAATCTATAAAGCATGGAGTCCTTCATCTTCAAAGTGCCACAAGCAATCATGTTGGTTGTAGACTTGTAATCCTATTCAACACACTTCACTAACATCAAACAAACCTGCAACATAATAAGTTGCAGCCATAAGGGTCAATACATTTGAATTGTATTGGCAAGTTTCACTACTATGTAAAATTTAGTGGATCCTATCATTACATGCATATTTGGCTAAGTAGGGTTTAGGCTCATTTGCAGAAAGCAATATAGTTTTATCCTATCTTTTGAAAATAGTTTTGATCTTTTGTCAAATCTTTCTGAACTTCTTGGAAAACTCCAAGTGCTTCAAAATCCCTTGTTGTCACCATCAAGTTTTATTTTGAGAAATTGGAATGTCGAGATCTTCCATAGCTTCAGGCCTTAGTTGCTCAGTATTGTCCATAACCGGGGACACGGCTAAGTACTTAGAATTTGATCTTCTGCAGAAGTTGTACACTTTACCCACATGACACAATCTCATCTTGATGCCACCAGTGGTCGCTGGATAAGTACTCGCCAAGATGAAGTACTGGCAGATTGAGAATGTGACAAAGTCTTTCCATAGGAGTCCTCCCAATACACAATGCTAGCTTGTCATCTAGGCACCAATGTAGGGTTTCAAGTTCCCTTACACAATTCTAGTTAACCTGAAGATGCCAATGCATGGGTCTTCCACTATGTAGTTGACTAAGCCAGAGCCCATTTAGCATGTGGCTGTACACGGAAACCACTGTACGAGAAACATGTTCAATCTCTAAGTCCCTGGGTGGTTTTCTTCTAGTGCACATACAAAAAGAGATAGCCATATAAACATGGTTCCTTTTGTTGCCACCTTGTCCAAAACTTGAGTATCCTTGTCCACCCAGGTGGTTCATTGAGTACTTGTTTTATTATATAAAAAATATATCTTTTCAATACTTCATATAGTCATATCATGTATCCCATCCCAAATATATAGCAGGGCTAAGCATACTACAACTACAATGTTTCCACTAAGGAATATATAAGGGTATCCTATTAGGATTTAGCATAGCATAAAATATAGTAACCCTTTCCATGCATGTTACAAAATCCACTAAGTGTAATGAAAATAGTAGGACTTGGATGATAGTGTCACTTGCCTTTTTAGTAGAGAATGTTGGTTCACTTCTTGATCTTGCAAATATCACACTCTTCTAACTTCACTACAATTCAATCAAACAAACATAGATTCAACTAGCATTCCAACCAATTTATCACACATAAAATAATAGAAACAAGGTCATGCATGCAAGCATGCAAAAGATAGTTTTATTTGCAAAAGTGGTTTCTACTAGGCTCTAAACATTATAAAGTTCAAAGTGTTCATTTATCAAAGTGGTAAAACCATTGCAAAAGGTTTTATCTATAAACCATTTTTAACCCAAACAATATTTTATGTGGTTGAAAATGTTTTTAGCAAAGCAATATTCTTTAAAGAGTTCACCAAATATACTTTAATTCTCAAAACTTGGTTTTTAGGGTCAGAAAGTTTGAATCAAATCATTTCCCAAAGGTTTCACTCAAAAATCATTTCTAAAACAAAATCAATATTTTTATTTGACTAGAATGAGCTAATTCAATTATTTATTCCCTAACTTCACAAAATATATTTTTAAATCCATAAGTTGGTTCCCAGGGTCAGTAGGTTCACAAAAATCCATTTTGCAAAGATTTCACATTAAAATTATATCTAGAATAATTTTTATATTCAAAATAAGCCTACACAAGTTTCTGCAAATTCAACCAATTTTCCATAAGTAAAACATTAAAAAATTGCATGGTTGCAAAGTACTTGTTCTGCTGAATCCATTGATATAAAATTTGCAAAATTTGGACGTGTAGAACTAAAGTTATGAATTTTTCAAATTTGCAAATCTAATAGAACATATTTTTGTTTTTAAAACAGAGTCAGTGCCACGCGGCGTGATTCTATTGGCCGGTACCGCTTCGGGTGGATCGACCTCTGTGGACCGTAGGATTCCACTTAAATCGCATGGTTCAGATTGACGCATACCCCTTCGACCAAATCTAATCATAGCCACAGGATTTGGATCCGACGGGCTCAGTGTGTTTGACCACGAACTGGTGGCACCAGCGGCGGCTGGCGGCGGCGCACGCTCGGGCGGCGAACTTGCCGATGATACAGGGAGCGGGGGAGAGGGCGAAGTGGCTCACCGTGCTCGCAGGAAGATGCTGAAGCTCAACGCGTGGTCGGCTTGGCGAGGGGCGCACCAGAGAGGCGACGATTGCTCGCCGGAGTTGGTGGCGGCGTTAGGCGGCTCTGTTTGCCGTCGAAGGTGAGGCTGCAGGTCACGCCGAGGCAAAACAAAGACGTGGTCAGATGCGTACTGTCCTGGGGATCTTAGGAGCATCAATAGGAAGGCTCGGGGCGGTCGAGGCTTACCAAGGGGAGTCGCCGGAGAAACGGCCGAAGACGGTGGCGCTCTGATGTGGACGAAGCCGAGCTTCTAGAGCGCGGGGGAGCGAGCTGGGGCTATGGGAAGACGCGCAAGGGAGTGGAGAGGCGACGGTGTGTGGTCGGAATTGCTCGGAGACGCTCGCCGGAGCAGTGGCGGTGCAAGAGGAAATCGGGGCAGCCCTGGGGCAGAGAAGGAGGGGCGAGCGAGGGGAAAGCAAGAGGAGACGTGGGCGCTTATGTACGCATGGTCACCGGAGGATTTATGGCCGCCATCAACGCGAATTCAACGCCGGAGTAAATGGCAGAAACGACGAGGGGAACGGCTGGCACGGTGAAGACGACGACATGCTGGCGTGGGGCCCGTTTGTCAGTGAGAGAGAGAGAGAGGGCAACGGGTCCACCTGTCTGTGTCTCTGCGGGTTCCTTTCTAAGTAGAAAACGTTTCGCTGAGAGGGGGGAGAGTTGGGCTGCAACTGGGCCTTGCTGGGCTTGTTTGCTGGGCTGGGTTTGATTCACTTTTTTTATACAGGAAGCTTTTTCTTTTTCCATTTGGAATTTCTGTTTTGATTTTCAAACAACAATTCAAATCAAACCACCACCAAACTTTGTATTTATTTTAATTCTGTTTAACTACACAATCCAAAGTCAAAATAAAATAATACTTATTCTTTTTAGGATCCATTAATAATTAAATAAATAGACCTTAGTCATTAATTCAAATAGGATTTAATTTATTTAAAAACTCTATTTGAAATCTAAAATAATATCAAAACCATTTCAGTAGGTTTTATTTGAATAAATAAAACACTTGGAAAACTTATTTAAAATAAAATAACAAGTTTTAATATTTATTTAAAATGGAAAAGCCTTTACTTTAATAAAATTGGATATTAATAAATCCTCATTATTTTATTTAAATAAACCTTTACTCTTTTTATCAAATAGAAATATTTTATTCCAAAAGCTTGGCCAAGATTTAATTTGGCTCTATAAAATAATCCTTATTTATAATTCTACCTTTGCTTTTGAAAATCAAATCTTTTTATTAAATGATCTAAAATAGTAATTCCAACTATCATAACTTTATTTATTAATTGTTTATCTTTTTAATCCCTTTAGGATTTTATTTTATCAAAATAGGTTTTGATGTTTCCAATTGGAATCAAAAAGTTTCTTCTCACCCTAAATTTCAACGAAATTTTATTTTGTTTATTTATTTTTCACATTTCAAAATTTGGAAAATTTTGGGATGTGACATATCCTGACCTGTTCCTTGGCAATCCGGTGATGAAATCCATGTCAATCTTGTCCCACTTCCAATCAGGAATAGGTAGTGGTTGTAACAATCCTGCTGGTTTCTGATGTTCCGCTTTCACTCTACTACATACATCACACAAAGCAATATGTTCGGCGATGTCCTTCTTGAGGTTATTCCACCAAAATCTTTCCTTCATATCCATGTAAATTTTGGTGTTACCCGGATGAATGGAATACGGTGAGTTGTGCGCTTCTTGTGATCCGTGAACACTTCACATCGCTTTCCCAAAAGATAATGTCTCCATGTTTTGAGTGCATGGACAACAGAGGCTAACTCTAAATCATGAGTTGGGTAGTTTACCTCATGAGTTTTGAGTTGTATTGAGGCATAAGCCACAACTTTCCCTTCTTGCATTAGCACTGCACCTAATCCATGATGAGATGCATCACAATACACTTGGAAATCCTTCTCCAAATCTGGCAGACATAAGACTGGTGCTGTCACTAGTCTCTTCTTCAATTCTTGGAAACTGAGTTCACATCTTTCCGACCAAGCAAATTTCTTGTCCTTCATTAGCAACTCTGTCATTGGCTTAGCTATCTTGGAGAAATTCTCAATGAACCTTCTGTAGTATCCCGCCAAGCCAAGGAAAATACGAACCTCTTTCACTGACTTAGGAGATTCCCACTCAGTTACAGCTGACACTTTTGCGGGATCAACTGCTACACCATCTCCTGACACAACATGTCCAAGAAATCCAACTTCATTCTACCAGAATTCACACTTGCTGAATTTGGCATACAGCTTATGCTCTCTAAGCTTCTCAAGTATCAATCGCAAATGTCCTTCATGCTCTTCTTTGCTCTTGGAGTAGATCAAAATGTCATCGATGAAAAAGACAACAAACTTGTCAAGGAACTCCATGAACACCTTGTTCATCATATTCATAAAGTATGCTGGTGCATTGGTCAACCCAAATGGCATCACGGTATACTCGTACAATCCATACCTAGTGGTGAAAGTTTTCTTAGGTATGTCTTGTTCTCTTATCTTGAGCTGGAAATATCCTGATCGGAGATCAATTTTTGAGAACACATAGGCTCCTTCTAGCTGATCAAACAAGTCATTGATTCTAGGCAAAGGGTATTTGTTCTTTATAGTCACCTCATTGAGTGAACGGTAATCTATGCATAACCTTTGACTTCTATCTTTCTTTTCCACAAACAAAACTGGTGCTCCCCAAGACGAAGAACTTGGTTGAATAAATCCTTTCTGCAACTGTTCTCCAAGTTGTTTCTTGAGTTCTTTCAACTCATCAACTGACATCTTGTACGGTCTCTTTGCTATAGGTCCCGATCCTGGTAGCAAATCAATAAGAAACTCCACATCTCTATCTGGTGGCATTCCCGGCAATTCTTCCGGAAACACATCCGGATATTCACTCACAATTGGCACACTGTCTATGCTAACCCCCTTAAGATAATTTAGCTTACTCCTTTTCGATTCAAAGTTAGACTTGAATCTTATCCGTTTCTTTTCCGGGGTTGTGAGTGCAACAGTTCGATTAGCACAATCTAGTACTCCTTCATACTTGGTCATCCAATCCATTCCCAAAATTACATCCAGTCCTTGGGTGTCACATCCCAAATTTTAGATTTGGTTCTGCATATCATTCATATCATCGCATCATACTTTTCCATGCAAAATCGTCGGTTGAAAAGAATCGGCGAAACGCTATTTTCTAAACCCTATTCTATTTTGCTACGAGGCTCCTGCGGGAGGCTTTAGTAGGACTAGCGTTGTCCACCCTTGTAGCCAAGTGGTTTCATCCAACCATTGACCCTACATTGTTCCCCTCGATTTTACAAAACCGTAGGAGCAAGAATCGCTCGATTCGGAGCTCGTACGGAAAAGTTATCGCCGTTTTATGAAAAGTTAGAAAGACGGGCCGAAAATCGGGCCGATTGTTTCCGAGTCCGTATCCAACCGCGCCCGAATCGGACTAGGACCACGCGGGGCCCACAAAAAGGCAGCCGCCGCCGCCCTGCCTCGTAAACCGAGCCCACCCCGCCCCGCCTCGATCCACGCGAGCGCGCCGCCTCCCGCGATCGCCCGCCTCGGCCTCCGTGCACCCCGCCGCCTCCTTCCCGTGCTGCGCCGCCACCCGCCCTCGTCCGCCGTCCCAGGTACGCCGCCTCCGCCCGCCAGCGCAGTACCCCGCCGCCGGCCGCCTACACCGCCTCGCGCCACTCCCGCCTCCAGCGCGCAGCGCCGCGCTGCGCCTGCCGCCGCGTCGCTGCCGCTGTCGCAGCTGCACGCCCGCGCGCAGCCGCCCGCGCCGTCGCCTCCCGAGCCGCTCGCGCCGCCTCGCGTTGTTGCCTCGCGCGCCGTGCCGCCGCCGCCGTGATCACCGTCTTGATCCGCGCGCTAACTGTCTCTTTCCCGCGCAGGAAAAACTCCGACACCGGAACCGATCGCCGCCACCGTCCGGAACTCGCCGCACCGTCCGGAGTTCGTTTCGCCGTTTGTCTCCGGTAAGCCTGCAGCCACCGTTAGATTTCAGATCAGTGGTTCAGATCAGCCGTTGACCGGTCAGACTCAGGCGTTGACTAGTCAGACGCCCAGTCAGCAGACGCGTTGACCAGTCAACAGACACAGTTGACTGGTTATTTTCGTTAATCGTTTTAGTTGACAGATTTCGGTAGAAACTTGTAAATTGTGTAGAAATTAAAACGCTTGGCCAAAAATTGCAAATAAAATATGTGTGGGTTCAGTAAGTCGTGTAGAATCTTGCTGTACCTTTGGTTCAGACTTTTGCAGCAAGATTTAGTACAGTTTAATCAATTGGGTTAATGGCCTTTTCAGAGTAATTAATTCGTAGAAAAATATCCATAGCTCCAAAAATTGCGTATGATATGTCCCTGGATTCAGTGGAACGCGGGGAATCTCATCGTGAATTAAAAAGATAGGCTTACAGTAAAAACTTCTGCAGAAACTGTCTAGTGGCTTTCTGCAGTGTTTTAATTACTCGGGGAGTTTTATAATTCCTTTTTGAGTAATTCCAATTGGTATTGTTTCTAATCAGCGATGCCTATGCGGTAGAATTTTTCCAAGATTTTACAAATATTATACTACCGGTAGTGAATTAATTGAGTTCTAGCTCTAGATTTGGGTATTATATTTTGCATAATAGTTTCCCTTGCGCTAAAACTATTTTCCATGCATGCAATCAGTAGTATTATGGAATAGGATTATGTGGTGCAGCTGTAGCAGCAATTCACTTACCTTGCATACCTTCATGCATCATATCTGTTGCATATGCTTGTGGATTGTTTGTTTATGATTGCAATTGTATCGTGTAGATTGTGACGAGTGCAACGCTTGCTCGTGTGTGGATTGTTCTTCCGACCGCTACAACCAAGGCAAGTAGATGCTACTTGGTTCATGATATCATCCTACTATTTTCAATGCATTGTCGTGTATTTTGTAGATGCATGTGTAGGATGATACTATCGCTATGCTATGACCTATTATGTGGTAGGGCTTTCCTTGTAGATGAACCACCGTTGGTAGATGTGCTTAGCCATGCTATGTTGAACGAGGGCTGGGTTACATCATTGAGACTTGTTTCTAAAAGTATTGGTTTGTGAAAACTAAAACAACTTAATCAATGAATCTCCTGGCTGTAATGGTATTGATAATTTTTGGTGGTTTCATTGCGGAAAGGCACCCAGGTATCAAGAGAGAATGATCGGCTTCTTTATTGTCTAGCTTACGTGTACAGCCATGTGCCAATAATGGAATGGGCGGTTGGTTGGACTTAGTAGGTTGTGGTAACTCGAACCCGCGTATCCAGAGATGTAGAATTTTGGTAGGTTGGACCGGTGCGCGTCGGGATTGAGGAGCTACTTCCCGAACAGTCTCTTCTTGGACTTCTCCCTATCACCACTCAAAATGAGAGTGATGGTACGAGCTGGGCTGGCCAAGTCACATGGGTAAAGTGTACTAACCCCTGCAGGGTGTATAATCTAATCGATTAGCCGTGTCCCCGGTTATGGACAACTGAGTTGCTTGATATTGATTCCATGACATGTTTCTCGCTCATTCTAATTTCATAATTGTTTTAATATTGTTGGGTTAACTTAATTGGGATCTTTTCAAAGAAAATCAAAAACTGTTTATGAAAGTAGGACAAATGTATTTGCAAATGCAAGCCAGACACAGCTCCACTTGCCAAATATGCATGTAGATGTTAGTACTATTGTCTCCTTTACTAGCTCTACTTGCCATACATTCCATGTATTGACCCTTCGGGGCTGCTACGTTTCATGTTGCAGGTTATTCCGATTCTGAGTAATCGATATAGGCCACGGTACTCCACTCGGCACTTGTTCACTTGTGGGCAATTTGAAGAATGGAGGATTTACTTTATTTATGTTGCTACCTGAATAATTTGATCTAGCCTTGAGCTAAGCTTTTATTGTAATAATGGTACTCTGGATCTTCGTTATTTATGATACACGGATATTTTGCTATGTTATTCATCTTATTCTATTGTGGGCCAATGAACCGATCCAGGGATTGGCATGTCACATAGAAGCCTCGGTCTTTTCAGAACCGCGGTGTTACAAGATGGTATCAGAGCCCGTGTGTCGACTGTAGGATCGTGACCTAGGATTGGATTAGGAAGCCATAGATTTACTAAAGCCTATATTAACTCTGTCTTTCATCTTATGCCTTTCACCCCCGTAAATTCTTACCATATGTTATTCTCACACTTTACTCTTTTACTTGATAGATGGGAGAAGTCAGGACTGAGTATGCCACCATGGAGTCACCAAGGCCCTTTGCAAGGCAGTTAGCTCAGCTCTCGCAGTCATTGGGATTGCCACTGCCCATGTTCAAGGGAAGAAGACTGTACACCTATGGATATGGAGAGGATGCATGGGAGATCACTACCTTCATATTCAGGGACGCCGCCTTGCCAAACCCCGTGCACTTGATCTACACCAAGACATACTGCAACTGGGGACTTGGAATCAACTTGGCCATACATGAAGCCCTGTCTCGCCAGTGCCATAATGTCCGACACCTACTTCCAGCAGATTCACCCTACCGTGACTATGGGAGGCACGATGAAGATGGGCACATTGTGGTTACCCCGGGTGACAGGAACAACATGCCGCCCCGTCGGAGGCACATAGAGGACATGGAAAGGGAGAATGGAGCGCTAGCTGAGAAGGTGATGATGATAAAGGAGATTGCAGACTTTGCTAGCAATGGTATGGTGGTCCAAGGACAGGAGATTGACACCTTGCATGAAGCTGTGGGAGTTCTGGAGAATGCCCTGATAGACAGAGATGCAACCATAGCTCATCTTCATGGTACTGTGCAGGAGAACACCCAGAACATACAACAGTTGCAAGGGACCGTCCAGGAAAGGGATCAGACTATTGAAGCTATGACAGCCCAGATTGCCGCTCTCCAAGCGCAGCTAAACCCACCCTCTGATGATGACAATGGAGATGATGGCAACAATAGGGATGATGATGACAGTGGGAACGATGATGATGATGAGGACGAGGATGATGATGATGGAGACGATGATGGTGGAGGAGATGAAGTTGTTGCAGTTGCAGCTGAGAGTGAAGAAGAAGAGGAGGATCCCGAAGAGGTGGAGTTTGAGATCTCAAGTGATGATTCAGGAGAGGTGTACACTCCGCCGCCATGGTTGTACCGCGAACCGAAGCGCCAACGCTTGACCGCAAGGACCTACCGCAACCTCTTCAAGGAGTAGATAGAAGTCCACCAATTAGTTCTCGTTAGGTAAAATCATTAGGATTAGTCTCGATCGATGTGGAACTTAGTTGCTGTTATTTTAAGAGTGTTTAGTTGCTTATTTATGTACTCCAATATCCCAGGAATTATTTATGCGAAGTTTATGAAAGAGTTATGGCAAGTTTGGTTAGTATCTGTGTTATTTTCGCTGCAGTTTTCTGCTGATACAGCAGTACTGCACGATTTTTCATATTTTTCTGATAACTCGGAAAAATCTGAAAAAAAATTGGGCTGATGCGAAACTCTCTATACTATATGTGCAAAAATCAGATAAATTTTCTGACGAGCTTAAGTCAGGCGGAAAAATTCGTGAATGCTGTTGGACTGTTCTGGCAGATTGCTGTTTTTGCTGTTTGGTTGATCAACTGCTTAGTTAACCAATGCCAACTCTTGTAAAACTATTTCAGTAGGTTTATACTGCTAGGACAACCCCTGGGATGTTGCTGGATCACTTGTTTGTTGATGTGTTGCTTGCTTGTGATTGTCTGCTATTGTTTGTTGTTGATTGATCATATGCATGGGTAGAATCCTATTGTCGTAGTTGATTCTTTCTAAACTTACCTGTGCTGAACCGCAGCTGACCCAAGTGATGACTCAGTTCATGGCAAATCAGAACAACAACAATGGAAACAATCAGCCTCAGGGAGATGCTCTCACCAGATTTCTGAGGCTAAGGCCAGCTAAGTTCTCTACTGCAACGGAACCAATGGTTGCTCTCGACTGGTTGCATTCAGTCAACAAGGATATGGTAACTGTTGGATGCACGGATGCGGAGAAGGTGAGGTTTGCCGCTCACTTACTTGAGGGACCAGCCGCTTCTTGGTGGGACACTTTTCAGATCACCCACCCGCTGGATACTGTGACTTGGGCAATGTTTGAGGAAGGTTTCAGGACCAACCACGTGTCTTCAGGAGTTTTGAGCCAGAAGAGGAAGGAGTTCCGCAACTTGCGCCAAACGAATCGCACCGTGGCCGAGTACATTGAGGAGTTCAACAACTTGTCCCGTTATGCACCTGAGGATGTTGGCACTGATGCAAAAAGGAGGGAGAGATTCCTGGATGGCCTCAGTGATGAGCTTTCAGTGCAGCTACTGGTGGTTTATTGCCCCACTTTCCAGGAGCTTATGGACAAGGTCAGAATCTTGGAAGGGAAGCACAAGCAAGTAGAAAGCCGCAAGAGAAAGAGCAACAATCACCACTTTGGTTCACATCACAAGTCTCGCACTTCATATGATGGATACTCCAAGCATGGAGGGAGTGACCATGGGAGCCATGACCGCCACCACCATGGGGGCGATGGACATCGCCATGACAACCATAGGAGCACCCACCACAACCACAAGGGAGGACACTCTCACCACTCTGGAGGACACGGTGGGCATGACCGCAACCGTGATCGCAGCTTTGTGAAGAAGGATCTGAGTGAGGTGACATGCTTCAAGTGTAAGCAGAAGGGACACTATGCTGACAACTGTCCGGAGAGGAAAGGACTGAAGCCAACCAACAACGAGAAGGCCACAGTGAACCACATGAATGTGGAGGAGATTCCAGATGAGCCTGACCTTGTGATTGGTAAGTTTCCAATCAACACTTACCCTGCACTTATACTTTTCGATACTGGTGCATCTCATTCATTCATATCAAGGGCATTTGTGGATAAGTATAAGCTACCTACTGAGTCTATGAAAAGGTCTATTAGAGTGAGTTCCCCTGGAGGAGATATGATAGCTAGCGCGGGATGCCGCGATTTAACTGTGAGGATTGGAACACACAACTTCAGTGCACATTTGGTAGTGTTAGAATCACAGGGATTAGACGTTATTCTGGGTATGGATTGGATGTCTATGCATGGGGGACACATAGATTGTGCACAGCGAGCTGTTTCACTCAAAACCCCGGATGGTAAGAGAATTAGATTCAAGTCGGCTGCACGACCGAGAAGGTGTAAGTTGAATTCTCTTAAGGGGGTTAGCATAGATACTGTGCCAGTGATTAGGGATTACCCCGACGTGTTTCCGGAAGAGCTGCCAGGGATGCCACCTGACAGGGAAGTAGAATTTCTCATTGACCTGATGCCGGGAACAGGACCTATTGCAAAGAAACCATATAAGATGGATGTGGATGAGCTGAAGGAATTGAAGAAGCAGTTGAAAGAGCAGCTGGAAAAGGGATTCATTCAGCCTAGTTCGTCGTCATGGGGTGCACCTGTTCTGTTTGTGGAGAAGAAAGATAGCAGCAAGAGATTAGTGGTGGACTATCGCTCGCTGAATGAAGTAACCATCAAGAACAAGTACCCTCTGCCGAACATAAATGATTTGTTTGATCAAATGGAAGGAGCAAAGGTGTTCAGCAAGATTGATCTGCGATCAGGCTACTTCCAATTGAAGATCCGGGAGGAGGACGTACCAAAAACCGCCTTCACCACTAGGTATGGTTTATATGAGTATACGGTTATGTCTTTTGGACTAACGAATGCCCCGGCGTATTTCATGACCATGATGAACAAGGTATTCATGGAGTACTTGGACAAGTTCGTGGTGGTGTTTATTGATGACATACTGATATATTCCAAGGATGATGCTGAGCATGAGAAACATCTGCGACTGATTATGGAGAAGCTGGGGGAACACAAGCTGTATGCCAAATTCAGCAAGTGTGAATTCTGGCTTAGCACTGTTGGATTTCTTGGACACGTAGTGTCAGGAGAAGGAGTCGCTGTTGATCCAAGCAAAGTGACTGCAGTGACAGAATGGGAAGCTCCCAAGAATGCAGGAGAGATACGAAGCTTTTTGGGACTTGCTGGATATTACAGGAGGTTCATTGAAAACTTCTCAAAGATTGGTAAGCCGATGACCGAACTTCTGAAGAAGGAGAGGAAGTTTGAATGGTCAGACGTATGTGAAGCCAGCTTTCAGGAACTGAAGCGTCGACTAGTGACCGCGCCTGTTCTATGTTTGCCAGATCTTCAGAAGGATTTCCAAGTGTACTGTGATGCCTCTCGACAGGGACTTGGGAGTGTGCTGATGCAAGATAGGAGAGTAGTGTCATATGCCTCGCGACAACTCAAGCACCATGAGCAGAATTACCCCACACACGACTTGGAGTTAGCGTCAGTGGTTCATGCGCTCAAGGTATGGAGGCATTACTTAATGGGAAAACACTGTGATGTGTACACCGATCACAAGAGCCTGAAGTACATATTTACACAGAAGGAACTGAACATGAGGCAAAGGAGATGGTTGGAACTTATCAAGGATTATGATCTGAATTTGCAGTACCACCCAAGAAAGGCCAATGTAGTAGCCGATGCTCTGAGTCGGAAGGTTTATGCCAATGGATTGACAATTGGTGAATTGCCTGAGGATTTGTGCAAGCAATTCAAGGACCTTAGACTGGAGGTAGTATCTGAAGGGCACTTGGCAACAATGGAAGTCCAACCAACGCTACAGGACAGAATTAGGAAGGCTCAAGTGGGAGACAAAGAAATAGAGGAGATAAAGGAAAAGATGAAGGAGAATCGGGAAAAGGATATTCGCGAGGATGAGCAGGGTACCTTGTGGTATGGAGATCGTTTGTGTGTGCCCAGCGACCCGGAGATAAGGGAGTTGATTCTGCACGAGGCTCATAACTCGCCATACTCCATACATCCGGGCAACACAAAGATGTATATGGATTTGAAGAGCAGATTTTGGTGGAACAACATGAAGGGAGATATCGCCAAGCATATTGCCCTATGCGATGTGTGTAGCCGAGTGAAGGCGGAACACCAGAAGCCAGCAGGACTGCTACAGCCATTGCCTGTGCCGGATTGGAAGTGGGATAGAGTGGGAATGGACTTTATCACAGGATTGCCCAGGACCAGGTCAGGATATGAATCTATTTGGGTAGTGGTCGATCATTTGACCAAGGTAGCCCACTTTATACCGGTGAAGACGACCTATACGAGTGCAAAGTTGGCCAAGATTTACATGGACAGTATTGTGTGCCTACACGGAGTTCCCAAGAGTATCGTATCTGATAGAGGCAGCCAATTTACCTCGCACTTCTGGCGCCATCTGCACGAGTCACTTGGTACTAGATTGGAGTTTAGCACGGCGTTTCACCCACAGACTGATGGACAGACCGAGAGGGTGAATCAGATTTTGGAGGACATGCTGAGAGCTTGCGCCTTGGCTCATGGCTCTAGTTGGGATGAGAATTTGCCGTATGCTGAGTTTTCCTACAACAACAGCTATCAAACCAGCATCAAGACGTCACCGTTTGATGTGCTGTATGGGAAACGGTGCCGGACACCATTGCTATGGGATGGAGTAGGAGAACGCCAGTTGTTTGGGCCTGATTTGATCAAGGATGCTGAGGAGAAGGTCGCCTTGATTAGGGACAGGCTGAAGGTAGCACAATCAAGGCAGAAGAGCTACGCTGATGCCAAGCGCAAGAAAGTGGTGTATGAGATAGGTGATAGAGCATACCTCAGAGTGTCGCCACTTCGTGGAATCAAGAGATTTGGAATTAAGGGTAAGCTAGCACCTCGATTTATTGGACCATATCGAGTCTTAGCACGCAAATGAGAAGTTGCTTATCAGTTGGAGTTGCCAGAGGATCTGTCCGCTATTCACAATATGTTCCACGTATCCCAGCTGAAGAAGTGCCATCCGGAGATGGTGGATACACCATTGAGAGACACTGTACCGCTAGAGGAGGTTCAGCTTGAGAACGACTTGACCTATGAGGAGAAGCCGGTCAAGATTCTGGAGACAGCGGAGAGAATTACCCGTACCAAGACGATCAGGTTTTGCAAGGTACAGTGGAGCCACCACACCGAAGAGGAAGCCACTTGGGAGCGTGAGGATGACATCCGAGAGGACTACCCACACCTATTTGCTAGCCGCGCCGAATCTCGAGGACGAGATTCATCTTAAGGGGGTTAGTCTTGTCACATCCCAAATTTTAGATTTGGTTATGCATATCATTCATATCATCACATCATACTTTTCCATGCAAAATCGTCGGTTGAAAAGAATCGGCGAAACGCTATTTTCTAAACCCTATTCTATTTTGCTACGAGGCTCCTGCGGGAGGCTTTAGTAGGACTAGCGTTGTCCACCCTTGTATCCTAGTGGTTTCATCCAACCATTGACCCTAGATTGTTCCCCTCGATTTTACAAAACCATAGGAGCAAGAATCGCTCGATTCAGAGCTCGTACGGAAAAGTTATCGCCGTTTTATGAAAAGTTAGAAAGATGGGCCAATTGTTTCCGAGTTCGTACCCAACCGCGCCCGAATCGGACTAGGACCGCGCGGGCCCACAAAAAGGCAGCCGCCCGCCGCCCTGCCTCGTAAACCGATCCCACCCCGCCCCGCCTCGATCGCACCCCGCCGCCTCGATCCGCGCGAGCGCGCCGCCTCCCGCGATCGCCCGCCTCGGCCTCCGTGCACCCCGCCGCCTCCTTCCCGTGCTGCGCCGCCACCCGCCCTCGTCCTCCGCCCTAGGTACGCTGCCTCCACCCGCCAGCGCAGCACCCCGCCGCCGGCCGCCTGCACCACCTCGCGCCGCTCCCGCCTCCAGCGCGCAGCGTCGCGCTGCGCCTGCCGCCGACGCAGCCACCTGCCGCCTCGCCGCCGCCTCGCGGCGCGCCTCCGCCGCCGCGCAGCACCCCGCCGCCGCGTCGCTGCCGCTGCCGCTGCTGCACGCACGCGCGCCGCCTCGCGCGCAGCCGCCCGCGCCGTCGCCTCCCGAGCCGCTCGCGCCGCCTCGCGCTGTCGCCTCGCGCGCCGTGCCGCCGCCGCCGTGATGATCGTCTTGATCCGCGCGCTAACTGTCTCTTTCCCGCGCAGGAAAAACACCGACGCCGGAACCGATCGCCGCCACCGTCCGGAACTCGCCGAACCATCCGGAGTTCGTTTCGCCGTTTGTCTCCGATAAGCCTGCAGCCACCGTTAGATTTCAGATCAGTGGTTCAGATCAGCCGTCGACCGGTCAGACTCAGGCGTTGACTAGTCAGACGCCTAGTCAGCGCCCAGTCAGCAGACGCGTTGACCAGTCAACAGACATAGTTGACTGGTTATTTTCGTTAATCGTTTTAGTTGACAGATTTCGGTAGAAACTTGTAAATTACGTAGAAATTAAACCGCTTGGCCAAAAATTGCAAATAAAATATGTGTGGGTTCAGTAAGTCGTGTAGAATCTTGCTGTACCTTTGGTTCAGACTTTTGCAGCAAGATTTAGTACAGTTTAATCAATTGGGTTAATGGACTTTTCGGAGTAATTAATTCGTAGAAAAAGATCCGTAGCTCCAAAAATTACGTATGTTATGTCCCTGGATTCAGTGGAACGCGGGGAATCTCATCGTGAATTAAAAAGATAGGCTTACAGTAAAAACTTCTGCAGAAACTGTCTAGTGGCTTTCTGCAGTGTTTTAATTACTCGGGGAGTTTTATAATTCCTTTTTGAGTAATTCCAATTGGTACTGTTTCTAATCAGCGATGCCTATGCGGTAAAAATTTTCCAAGATTTTACAAACAATATACTATGGGTAGTGAATTAATTGAGTTCTAGCTCTAGATTTGGGTATTATATTTTGCATAATAGTTTTCCTTGCGCTAAAACTATTTTCCATGCATGCAATCAGTAGTATTATGGAATAGGATTATGTGGTGCAGCTGTAGCAGCAATTCACTTACCTTGCATACCTTCATGCATCATATCTGTTGCATATGCTTGTGGATTGTTTGTTTATGATTGCAATTGTATCGTGTAGATTGTGACGAGTGCAACGCTTGCTCGTGTGTGGATTGTTCTTCCGACCGCTACAACCAAGGCAAGTAGATGCTACTTTGTTCATGATATCGTCCTACTATTTTCAATGCATTGTCGTGTATTTTGTAGATGCATGTGTAGGATGATACTATCGCTATGCTATGACCTATTATGTGGTAGGGCTTTCCTTGTAGATGAACCACCGTTGGTAGATGTGCTTAGCCATGCTATGTTGAACGAGGGCTGGGTTACATCATTGAGACTTGTTTCTAAAAGTATTGGTTGATATTGATTCCATGACATGTTTCTCGCTCATTCTAATTTCATAATTGTTTTAATATTGTTGGGTTAACTTAATTGGGATCTTTTCAAAGAAAATCAAAAACTGTTTATGAAAGTAGGACAAATGTATTTACAAATGCAAGCCAGACACAGCTCCACTTGCCAAATATGCATGTAGATGTTAGTACTATTGTCTCCTTTACTAGCTCTACTTGCCATACATTCCATGAACCCTTCGGGGCTGCTACGTTTCATGTTGCAGGTTATTCCGATTCTGAGTAATCGATATAGGCCACGGTACTCCACTCGGCACTTGTTCACTTGTGGGCAATTTGAAGAATGGAGGATTTACTTTATTTATGTTGCTACCTGAATAATTTCAGCTAGCCTTGAGCTAAGCTTTTATTGTAATAATGGTAATCTGGATCTTCGTTATTTATGATACACGGATATTTTGCTATGTTATTCATCTTATTCTATTGTGGGCCAATGAACCGATCCAGGGATTGGCATGTCACATAGAAGCCTCGGTCTTTTCAGAACCGCGGTGTTACATTGGGAATCTAGGATTATCAGACTCACTGGAAACTTATGCTTTCGAAACTCTATTACTAGATCCCGGCATCCAAGACTCACTATCATATGTCCACCTAGAGAACTTACTTTTATTAGACACCCAATGTTTTCAGTTGGAAACCCATTTCTATCAACAAATGCTTTTGATATGATTGAATGTGATGCACCAGTATCAAAAAGAACAAGTGCTGGAGTAGAATTGAGTTTGAACTTACCAGCCACAGCATCTGACTCTTCATAGATTTCCTCCACATTGATGTGGTTACTTGACCCTTCTGGAAAGGGTTGGGCTTGTTGGGTCCTTCAACTTTCTTTTCTGGGCATTCATTTGCATAATGCCCCATCTTCTTGCACTTGAAACATTCAACCTGACTAAGATCCTTCTTGAAAGGCTGGCTTCCACTACCACTTCCACTTCCATTATGGTGGTTCTTGTACCCACTCTTGTGATTCTTGTACTTGTCATGACTACGGTGATGCTTGTTGTCATGATGACGGTTGTGTTTGTGGTGGCTGTTGTGCTTTCCATGCTTGTGGGATCCAGAATTCCCACTATCATCATAATGGGAACGCTTGTCAGACGATCCCGAGTTGTGCTTGTCAGAGTGCTTCCTCTTCCTGCTTTCAACCTGTTTCATCTTGCTCTCCAAGATGGCAGCCTTGTCACAAAGAGACTAATAAGTGGGGACATAGGCCACAGATAGCTGCAGGTTCAGTTCATCGTTCAGTCCTTCGAGGAACTTCTCTTTCTTCTTAGCATCAGTGTCAACTTCATCCGGTGCATAACGCGCCAGATTGTTGAACTCCTCAATATACTCAGCCACGCTGCGGTGGCGCTGCTTCAAGTTATGAAATTCCTTCTTCTTCAAACTCATCACTCCGGATGAGATGTGAGCTGTACGGAAACCATCTTCAAAGATAGCCCATGTCACATCCTCAATAGGAGTGGTGATCTGGAAGTTATCCCACCATGTAGCTGCTGGTCCTTCCAACATGTGTGCTGCAAATCTGACTTTCTCTTCATCAGTACAGTCAACAGTTACCAACTCCTTGTTCACAGAGCGTAGCCAATCATTGGACACCATGAGATCAGTAGTTCCTGAGAACTTTGCTGGCCTCAGTCTTAAGAATCTGGTAAGCATGTCAAAACCTGGTGGATTGTTCTGATTGTTGTTGTTGTTGTTGTTGTTATTCTGATTCTGTATGAAAGTGGTCATCATCTGCATCAGCCGCGTCTAAGCTGTCATCAGCTGCTGCATCTCTGGGGTGACATTGTTGTTGTTCGGGTTGGGATTGGCACGTCGGGGAGGCATCTGTGGTTTTCAATAAGGATAAGAATGAGATACCCATAGATGCTTAACATCACAATACATCACACAGACAATCATAAACAAGCATCAAAATAACAAAAGTTCAACAACATAGGCAACAAGTTTTGAAAAGTAAACACACCAATAGCAAGCCATCCACATGTTGGATGATCATTGCGACTCAATAATCAAAAGCATGGTAAATAAAAGGTAAATGAGTAGTCATCACTACTCCTCTGCATCAACCTCCTCATCAACAAGTGTAAGACCTGCATTCTCCATTGCGGTCTTGTATTCCTCGACATTGGTAGTCAAGGCCTCTACTTTGGCTTTGAGAGCCCTCTTCTGTGAACGAAGTCTCTCAATCACCACCTGCTGATGCTCGAGCTCGAAGTCCTTGGCCTCTAGTTTTGCAGTCATCTCTCGAATCCTCTTGTTCCTATCTTGGACTCTTTTCTCTTGACTCTTGAACTTTCTATCCTGACTCTCAAACTTGGCCTCCATTTCCTTGACTATATCATCTTGCTCCGCGAAGAGCTTGTCCTTCTCACGAAGATGCACCTAGAGTTCGTCATTGCTAAGCATGACGTTGGTCCTATCAGTATCTAGGTGCCTAAGAAGAACCTCTAAGTCCTGGAGGTATAGACGAATCGGCTCTGCCGTCTTTCTAGCAGTATCCTCGAAGTCAATGGCCTCACCATCCTCGTCACGTCTACCGAAGGCGTGGAAGTGAGTACCTCTAATCTCCCGAGAGTGTCTCCCTAGCAAACGTCCAAGCAAAGCCTGCATGACTACCTCTAGGCCTCTCTCCTTGTCATCATGCATGAGCTTGAAGGTGATAGCCTCCATGGCTGGCTCAGTCTGGCGCCCTGGCTGAGTAACCTTGAAGCCCCAAAGGTCCTTCCTCTCGAACTTGGTGAGGGGAAGCATCATGATGGTAGGAAGTGGGAGATTGAGCACACTAGTGAGCTCAATAAGACGAGTGCCAAAACGAGTTCCCTTGAACTCTTCAGCCGTGCTGATAGTAACATTAGGCATCTATTTTATAAGATAGAGAAAAGTTAGAAATAACATCAACAGAAGAACACAAAACAAGGTAGCACAAGCATATCATTTGCAAACCATACACAAGTCATGGCATACATAAATCCATTACAAGCATCCAAGGTTCAACATATCTTAGACAAAATTTTGGAAATAAAATGATAAGTGTGGTGGTCCAACTAACGAAGTACGTTACAACTCTCACTCACTAGACAAAATGGCTATCAAAGCATCCTTAGTAGCCATCTGCCTATCTTGTTCACAAGATTCCAAAATCAAGTCTATGATGTCTTCCCTTAGTTTTTGGTTGGTAGTCTCCAACTCTTGGGTATGTTTATTTTCTTCTCTAAGGTCATTCTGGGTGTTGATCATTCTGCACTTGAGTCTATCACCAAGCTCTTTGATGGCCTTCCAAGTTGCATCCCTTGCAGAATCAAATAATGTGGTGTGCATCACTGAGTTGGTAACCATGCAGAATCCTGATTCTTTGTGGTTGTATTCCTTGTTTTTGTACAAGTGAAGTTGTACCCACCAATATTCTTCTCCTTCATCCATCACAGGAAAACCTTTGTACACAGCTGCACCATGTATTCCCATAGTAACCATAAGGTTCTTGAGGGCCTTTGGAAATTCAGTCTCACATTCAAGGGTCATGGTCATGAGTGGTCCCTTCCTCACAGCTTCGTTGATGGAGTTCATCTACAAATAGAGTTGAGAAAGAAGAATTAGAAAAGTTTACGAGAAGAAAAAGACAAGTGTGGAAATTTTTGAAATTTTTTCCTTAGTGGTTTCTAATCCAATCCTAGGGTCATAATCCTATAGGCAACACAGTGCTCTGATACCATCTGTAAGATCCCTCCATTTATAAAGGTAAGGATCCCTGTGATTTCAATGCTAGTCCCTAGATCAATGCTAGCATCCACAGTTTAAGATGAAGTACACAGAAACAAAGGTCATTATTACATATCATTCCAGAGACAAACATAGTCTTTTACAAACTCCATGGCCACATGCCTAATACAAGAGTTCAAATATATAATAAGATAAATAAGTCTTCATCTTCATGTTCCACAGGCAAGCATGTTGAGTGTAGACTCATAACCCCTAATCATCATCAGAATAACCTGCAACATCACAAGTTACAGCCACATTGGGTCAATACATTGGAATAGTATTGGCAAGTGATACCTTAATAGAATATCAGCAGTCTAGATACTATATGCATTTTGGCTAAGTTTAGCTTAGGCTTGCTTTGCTAAAAAATAGGTTTTACCTATCAGTTGAAAACACTAAGTTTTTCTTTGAAAATACTTTCCCAAGGAATCACCAATAGACAATGGTGATCCTTCACCCTTGTTCAACCACAAGTTTTAACTTAGAAATTGGGATGAGGAGATTCTTGATAGCTTCCATGTCTTGATGCTCAAGTTGTCCAGTACTAGGGACATGGCTAAGTACTTAGATTCTTCCATCTACAGAGGTTGTGCACTTTCCCCACAAGACTTGATTTTCACCAAGACAGGACCTTTCAAAAGCCTTCCCTTAGACCAAATGGACGCGCTCCAAACCTACCATCCCACTACCACCAACTGTCCAAATGGCTAAGTTATTGCAACCTATATGATCCAGGCAGAGCCCATAATGCCATGTGGCTGCACTAGAAGCTTCTTGACATTTGGCATCTCAAATCCCTTTGTTCCTGGGTGGCTTTCCACAAGTGTGATACACAAGGTAAACCATAGAAATGGGCCTTGTGTAACCACTCAACACAAACCATTCTTTCTTTTCCACCCAGGTGTTTCATTCACTTAGTTGTTTTATTAAGCCAAAACACAAGTCCAAAGACTTAGAATATTTTCACATAACATGAATATATAACCACCCCTGGTTGCTAATAGCTAGGCTAGGCATGGCAATGGTAAGCATCTTAACTTAGAGGAATTTCTAGCAATTCTACAACTACTAGGATTTCCCAAGCATAGCATATAGATCAAAATATTCATGCAAGTCCTATACAAAATATTCCTAGTGCATAGTTGAAAAAATATAGGAATAAAATCATGAAGTACCACTTGCCTTGGTAGTTTGGGGAGTAGCAACAATCTTCACAATCACAATCACTATTTGCACCAAAATCTACACATAAAATAATGGCACAAAGATCACACATCAAAATATACAAACCAAAATATATGAATGCATGCAAATGCCATGTGATGATTTCTCTACACCAAATAAGACAAGTATACAGTACTGAATCCTAAACAAGTCCAAAACACACCAAATAAACTTTATTTGATCAACAAATCATTTTTCAAATAATTACTATACACAAATTATGCCTACAAATGTTTCTGTAAAAACAACCATTTTTTACAAAGGCAAAACATTAAACACATTGAATAAACAAAAAGGATTTTCTCTCCTGATTCCAATGATATAAAATTTGTAAAATTTGAACGCGTGGATCAAAAGTTATTAATTTTACAAGTTTGGTTAACTAATAGATCAAATTTCTGTTTTAAATTTAAACACAGGCCACGCGGCGCTTTCTGATTCGTCGGTACCGCTTCGCACGGATCGACCAGCGTGGACCGCATGATCTAAATGAAATCGCACGGCCAGATCTGTCTCGTACCCCTTTGTTAAGTGATCTATCTAACGCGTTGGATCTGGATCTAACGGTTGCCGATCAAGCGACCAAAGTCTGGAGGCGCCAGCGGCGGCGAGTGGCGGCGGTGGCTCTGTCAGAGATGTTGCCGGCGATCTAGGTTGCGCGGGAGAGGGAGAGATAGCTCACCGAGTTCTCCGTGCGCTACTGATGCTCAAGGTATGCTTGGTTGGCGAAGGGGCGCTCGAGGTCGACGGGTATTGCTCGCCGGAGTCGCTTCTGTCATCGGGCGTGTGCTGCTGGAGATGGTGGCAACGCTACGGTTCACGCTAAGGCACGAGAGAGATTGCATTAGATGCGTGCAGACGAGGCGAGTGTGTGAGTATGAACGAGAGAGGGAGGCGCGGTCAGCACAAACCAGGAGAGCTCGTCGGAGTTGCGGCTGCGTCGGGCACTTGCGGTCGTCGACGTTGGCGAGGCTCCGGATTTTCCTAGCACGCACCAGTGGTGCTAGAAGATGTGCAAGGTTGCTGCGATCATGCTGGCAAGATTAGAAGGCAAGGGGCAAGGAGTGCTCACCGGAATCGCACGCCGGAGTGGCTCCGTACCGCGGCGGTGCAAGCGAGATTGTGGGCAGCCTGGTGGCGGAGTGGGGGCGCTAAGTGAGGGTAAATGGCCGCAGAGGGGTGGGGGTTATGTAGGCAGAGCAGGGGCAAGAATTACGCGCGGCATCAATGGGATTTAAGCGCATTTGCATTGGGAGGAAATGGCCGCGGCGGCGCTGGTCGCAGGCGTGATTTGGGGACGACGAGGTGACGTGGCTGCGGGGCCCAGTGGTTAGAGAGGGGGTGTGCGCGGGCGCGGTGAGGAAAGGCAGAGAGAGAGGTCGACCGGGTGGGCTGCTTTGCTTGCTGAGCCGAAAACGTGGCGCCATCCCAGTATAGATTTCTAAACCCTTTTCTTTTTCTAATTTGATTTTCAGGAATCATATTCAAATGAAATCAAAAGCATTTGAATTCCAATCTTTTTATGGATTTTTGTAAAGTGTAACCTTCATACTTTTGGGCATAAAACCATGTTGTCTCTCTGTACTTGCTTGGTCCTTTTGAAAAATCAAAATAAACAGTGCCTTAGCACATGATTTGAATAAGTTTTGAAAATGGTTTAAAACCATATTTGTTTTGTAAATTTTGTCCAAGCCTTGGCACACAACCAAACCAACTTAAGAGCAAACTAAACTTGGTTTAAAACAAATATTCTCTCATTTGAGAGTGGCATTAGATCAATGCTTGCTCACATAAAATAATAGTACTTAGTGCTTCTGTTTTCTTGAAATGAGTTTGAAATTGATCCCTAAATGATATGCATGCATGAATGATATGCAATCTTTGAAAACATGATTTTAGGGATGTTACTATGATAAATCATAATTCATTTATTTTTCGTGTTACACTTGTAACTTAAATAAATCCCTTATGATAAAACCATAAACCATTTTATTTTCTTGTTACAATGATTTTTCACTTCATCTTGAAAGTATTTGAAACATTTTCAAATATTTCATAATTCTTTCTCATTAAGTGAATATTCACTCAAATTTTCGGAGAAAGTATATGAAGTTGAAACCCATCGCTTACGACTACACATAATGGAATACATACATCGATATGTATAAATTCCAATATTTAGTCGTTCGTTCTTGTTTGGCCTTTGAACGAAGTTTCAATTATCCCGAGGAAAGTCTCATAAGTGTCACTTGATCAAATCAAAGACTCCAAAAATCCATGAAAATGGAGATTCTTCATATTTTCTTTCCAATATAATTTAAACGACGATGTCACTTCGTAAGTGATCTTCCAAACATTTGTCTTGCGACATTTTAGCATTAGCTTTATGGATGTGATTTCTCCAACTAGATTTGTAAATCATCCATCTTATATGGAATACGGTAATTATTTTAACAACCTTTGTTCTCATAATATCTGATTTCAATAACAATTATTAAAACAAATCTTGAAGTCAAGCTTTGATGTAAACGACAAATGCAAACAACAGTTTCTTTGTTTTCGATGAACATCATCACATATTCTCTTACTAGTTACTTAGGCCATTGTGGTTCATGAATTGCGTCGTTCTGTATGAAATTTCATACCAACCAATTCGGTATCCAATACCCAAGAACCACATTGTTTAACAAGCAAAGAATACAACCATAACATGTATATCATCCATATACCTAAATTGGATATTTCCAATCTTTTCTTTTCTGCCAAATATATTTTATAGATTCTCTTTCAGCATTTCCTTTTCCTTTTAAAAGAATCTATCAACAGTGGCGCCATATACATGACACGTGGTCCAAAGCGTGTATATTCAAATAATAATACCTTTGGACTTGCACTTTGAAGTAGATCATCATCATCAAATGATCGGTATTCTTTCAAAATCCATTCTTTAGTAATCTTTTTAGTGTAGTAAACACTTTACATACATCTTCTATTCATCCTTATCATGAAAACTTTCATGATCAAGATACTGTAGCTTATAAAGACGAATCGTCACTACACCACAGCACTAGATTCCTGACCAACAAATTGGTGGGAAAAACTCGTTTCAACGACCAAAAGTCGGTCGGGAAAGGTTTTTGCCGACCGACCTTGTCGGTCACCGTAAGTCCGGTCGGCAAAGGTCATTCCCTACCGACTTTGTATTGCCGACCGATAGTTCGACAGCATTGCAAAACCTTTCCCGACCAACATATTCTTTGCCAACCGACATTTGTTCGCTGACCAACAGTCTGATGGTGGACGTTTTACCGACCAACATTTTGCAGGACAAGCATATAGCTTTTTCCAACCGACGGCCTGACAGTCTATGTTTTGCCGACTTACTACCCATGGGGCAATCAACATGCTTTTCAGTTCCAACTGTGTGTCTCATTTTACACATTTGACAATTATTTAAGTTACCATCATGCATATTTTCATAAGAAAACAATAAATCAAACGATAATATCATACATTAAAATCATACATATACAAATTGTCATCTATTCTCAGCATCTGTACCACCTAGATTGCTAAGAAATTGAAGGTATCTGAATGTGCACTACACATTTAGACTTCTTACAAAATAAATGGCACCCATCTAATTTTGCAGAAACATTTAGACTTCCTACAAAAGACACGGCACCCATATGATTTTGTAGAAGTGACTAGGTACATCTCCAATGACATGGAATCTTCTCCATTACAAAGAAATAACTTGATGTGGGCCACCAGCTACTAGGATCCTAATGCAGTCATTCCTGCAAAGTTATCAGCCATTAAGTTTAGTTGATAACATTAGCCACAAAACTATAATTTGACATTTAGCAGGCTCACATAACATAAAGTATGTCACAACATAGTAAAATATAGTAAGATATTCATCTACTGATGTCAAATCAAGATTCGTGTGTTAAATAATAGGTTGCTACAATAAAGATATAGTATGCTAATTAACCATTCAGATCAAATAAGGTTCTGTCTTTCCCTGAAATAGTAGTATATATTAAGAGAACCATAATTATTTAATTACTAAATACAAAGATCTTCTAACTTTGAAAATAATGAGTAGGTAACTAGACTATTGGATACACACATGTATCTATCCGACTGTCCAGCCCAAGCACACATACATGCATCAAATTAGGCAGAATAAGCATGCTAGCTAGCAATCTAACATCGGGATTCAGCTAATAAGCAATCTAGCATAGCAGGCTGTATGCGTACATGAACATGACGGCATGCATCGGTCAGATTCAGCTTCTAAGCACAGCCTTTGCCAAGAAATAATACTTAAACAGATAGAGAAATCAGACATGAACCAAATATGCAGACAATGCAAATAGCACCAGTTAAACTAATGACAAATTGATAGTATCATAGCAGTGTCACGCGCTGGACTCAACATAAACGGATGACAAATAACAGTTGCTAACTCGACAACACAGTGCTAAAATAGATAAAGGGCTCATAATTAGCAGCTTAACGAGCTCGTTTACTACAATTTCTCGGTAGCAGAATCCATTCTATTCATAGTAATTGATTGCGGTATGAAGAATCCAGTCTAGCCGTTAGTACATGATACAAGGGATTGGAGCAGATATTTTCAAAAGATTACCTGAAACAAGTCAGCGGTGGGATGAGGCAGTCGCCCTGGCTTGTACGCCTCCATCTAGAAAAATTATCACAAGTTATCATACTGATACAGTAGTGTAGCATCCCTTTTAATCGCAACATTTACAAGAACCTGATAGGTCCCCTAGCCAATGGGCTTCTCACCAACAACAGTGTCTGGGTCGATCGAGAGAATTGTTGCCATAGCAACAGGAGATTCCAAGGCTGCCCTCTATACAGTAAAATTAAGGAACACATTTGTGGTGTAAGTGTCCTTCCTATCCTACCTCTAGTACCATATACGATTGCTGTTGATCAGTAGGATTGTCTTGGTCAGATGTTCAACACCTCCCTCCAGTTTCCCTGCCAAGCAACATCAAGCATATTAGAAAACAAAACGGAGTTGGTCTGAACTAGCTAGATAGTGAAGAGGGGAAACAATATTACCACAAGAGGTATGGCTTCAAAAGGCCACGCCCTTTGCTTCCTGGGATGTGTCACGGGTCTCATTAGTCACCTCCTTGACACAAGGATCTCCCATCTTCCATGGAAAACCGCCACATTATTTGAGCATTTAGTTTCACTCTGATTCAAAGAATACAAGGACTAGGTCGACGAACAATTGCGCGCAAGGGATAGAGGAAACCTACCTGGCAGTTGTACTAGATGAGAAACTATACTAGAGCACACAGCAGACGAGGGAAAAACATGATCTTGGAAAGGTGGTGGTGAAGCGGTAAGGCACCTTACTACCTTGTATGAGGTGTCATCGTGGCCGAGCTCGACGATGCCAGGTTGTCTTACCCCTACTCCCTGTCGCCGCGCGAGGCCGGACAGCTGCCGCAGCAGCAGTCATGCGAGTAGATGGTCTGCAACAAGCACGACAATGGCTATAGTTTATAGGTTAATGTTTAACTCTTAGCAGCAGCAAAAAAAATAGCAGTAAGCAAAAACATCCAAGATTTACAGTAATATGGTGCTCATGTGTAGCAAATATTATTAACATATATCCTAAGGCACTTTTCAAGAAAAAAATAATTAAGCTTACAATTATTCAGATTTGACGAAAGACTAATCTCGTTTGTTGTTTCTCAAACCGAAAACTACTACTCATTGGCAAATGCAATTGCTATAAGATCTATCTGCTTCAGGCTGAAAATATCAACAACCTAGTAGTACACTTTGAGAATTAATTGGAATAAGAAAGCCATTGAGTATATAGAAATCAATCACAGATATGGATGGATTTGCCAAGTTCATATATAAAACCTCGTAAGTAGTAAGAAATCTACAACGAAAGTGAAACATGCAGCAAATAATAGCACGCTAGATGAATTCAACACCATGAATGAGCAGTCGGTCAATAATCGAGGACCTGACACTGATAGCAAGTAATGACTTTGCACATCACGTCATATGCTGAGAACAAAGCTAGCCACACCTTTCTTGATCTACAACGAACGAACTAGCAGCGTCACATAGATGGCCACGGTGGAATCTGTATCGCGAATAAACACTTTGAGATAATTTGTCTCAGTCACCGAGGACGGCCAGACCCTTCTAGCTAGCTACTTTGCAAATTCATAATAACAACCAGCTAAATTTGGAACCAGCAGTGGCAGGAACAGGGTCATCACCTACACGAGACATGTTCCTCTCCTGTTGGGTGGTGGTGGTGAATAGATGAGGAAGATCAACGGCGACCTGGAGCTGTGCGTGGCGGGCGGTGATGGCCGGCGTGGAGCAGCATGACGCGACGCCGTCAGGCGAGATCGACGGAATAGCGTGCGTCGATGCAGATGCGCTCCAACGAGCAAGCCCAGTCGGGCCGCCGCCGTTGTTCCTTTATGCTGCCTCTCTCATCGGTACGGAGGGGGGAGGAGAAGTGTGGTTAGGGATTTGGTTGGGGTTGTTGGATCTGGTGTGGGAGAAAGGAGAGGGTGGTGCGAGAGAGGTCGTGCAGGGGGTGGCTGGTGGCGGAGTGGCCGGAAGAGATAGCGTCGCCGCCGGCACGTGTGGTGGAGAGGCGGCCGGGAGAGTTCCGAGCACCTATGAATTTGGGGATTTAGGGTTCACACGCGTGGCTGTGGAGACTTTAATGTGTGGAAAATGGAAAATGAAACTTGTGCGCGCGTTGGGCCAAATGTTGGCGCTAATATTTTTCGCCCCCGCGCGCATTGGGCCAAATGTTAGCACGTTGGTCCACTTAACTACCCACAGTTGGTCGGCATTATTTTACCGACCAATCATCTGACGGCTAGATATTTCCGACCGACGATCAGTCATCCTGTACAAGTTTTTCCGACCGACTGTTCGACAAGAGCTTTGTCGACCAACATTCTGTCAACGATACTAACTTTTGCCGACCGACGTCAGTTGGGAATCTAGTGCTGTGGTGTAGTGCGTGAGTATAACGTTACTTTCCAAAACCCTTTTGGATGATTAGGATGTCTAGCATCTCCAACCTTTGTAAATTCTCATCCAATATGAGAACATACATTATACTCTATCATATTGCAACCAAAACATTGTTTCAGATATCATTATATTTGTCACAAGTGATGGTTTCTGAAACAATTCTTTCAGCTCCTAGATAAACTTGATATTAAAACAATCAAGAATCATGGAGGCAAACATGATACTTAAGATACTAACACTGGAATTGTTACTCTCGATTTAATACCAATTATTAAATTTCACGGAGTAAACAGAGTTTGCTGAAAGTTTGCAATATGATTTTAAACTTTAGATTGACACTCAACACAATACGATACCAGTTCGTAAAGTAAATATCCAGAATTTTATAGTTCTATTATCTCAATTACAACAATGCATAAGGTGGTGAAGGAATGCCAATGACTACAACGAATTATGCAAATTCACTTTGATTTAATTTATGATAAATTGAGTTCTACTAATCCAAATTAGAAATGAACTCCCACTCCAAAAACGACATCCCTCATGTCTTTTTGGTGATTACATAAACCAAATCCACTACACCAAGTCCGATCATCACGTGAGTCGGTGTAGCTTCAAAGGCGAGCATCCATATGGTCATCATATCAAAACATATGACTCATGCTTAAACTTTTGGTTCGTGTTCCGAGGCCATGTCTGTACATGCTAGGCTCGCCAAGTAAGAACCTTAGTATTCGCGTGTGTAACTGTCTTACACTCGAGATATGCTCGTGGATTCAAGTACACCCGATCATCACGTGATGTCTTGAAGCGACAAAACATTATCGGTGCATACTTAAGGAAGAACACATTTTTATCTTGATATCTAAATGAGGGATCATCTTATTATTCTAATAAAACGCCAAATAAGCAATATAAGATGCAATCAAACATCACATGTTTGTAAGTGAAATGATATGGTTCCCGCATATGATCTCCATCACGTGCATCGTGGTATGATCTCTATCATACCTCTATGTGTAAGGCCAAGGTCTATGGAACCTACACGTTATGTGTGTTGTAAGAGTATCATCTTATACTTCTACTTACAACATCACCATATCATAACACTAGCCCAGCAACAATCTAAACTAGACGCCTCTATTTATCCATTGCAAGTTTTACGTGGCTTAGGGCTTTCGAAGATAGAACCGTTCTTACCTACGAACATGAACCACAACGAGGATAATCAAATTGTTGACAACTCGTTGCAAATTAGATATTGACTATAGTAGGAGAGACAGACACCCGCTAGCCACTTATGCAAAATTAGTTGCATGTCAAGCGTGGAACAGGTCTCATGTGCGAGGACATGTAAAGTTTGTCTGGGCCGCTTCATCCCACTATGCCACCAATATCCAAAGTACAACTAAGAAGCAATAAAATGACCATCATCGCCCACATACTCATATGTGTACTACCCGTGCAAAGCATATACGCATAGACCTGGCTCTGATACCACTATAGGGGTTCGCAGCATAGAAAACAAAAAATTTCCTATGATGGGAACATCTAAGTACCAAGATCTATCTACTAGATACAAGCAACGGGTGGATATACATCCATAGAATACATACCCTCGGAGACCGAATAGCGTTAACAAGGTTGTACTCTTGGATGATGTAGACGAACGCTTGCCGATCTCAAGATCGTGATGAAGTCCATCTGGTCCAGTCGGTCCAGCACCATCAAGTCTAGCACCGCTAAGAAGTGGTGCATCCGTGATCGCACACACGTATGGGTACCCTAACAACCCCCGCGCCCTCGCTCCAGCGAAGTAGCGTAATCAACAAATCCTTCCAGAAAAAGCCACCGGGACCATGTATCTCGCTGATCCGAGACCATGGGGAAATTCTAAAGGGGGGAGAGAGATCCTTCGCGAGGAGGTGTGCTTTGAGAGGAGGAGAGGAGGGCCTTTTATAGGGAGAGGGGGCCACCCCAAGGGGCATGGCGCCAGCCATGGTGGCTGCCCCCACCTCTTCCACATTCATGTGGGTGGAGCTCCCACTCAAAATGAAAAGCCTCCACTCCCATAAAAGAGCCTCCACTCAAAAATCCACTCACATGCATTAAATTTCCACCAAATTTAATGCAAGCTCTCATTTAAATAAAACTCTTTTATTTATTTATTCAGAATTTTGTTAATTACTTTAATTAACAAACATTCACATAAAACCCCTTGCTAGTATTCAATTTCACATGCAGAACCATTTTCAGCAATTTCAACCGAAACAGTTCCGGCGTCTAGTGAAATAAATTCATGCCCTTTCCTTTTCTTTTTCTGACATATCATTTGCTCCTAATGGTGTCAGTATCCCTTAAGTGTGTCACCCTACGGTTCGTGAATAATGCAGACATGATCGAGACCCCTCTCCGATCAATAATCAGCAGCGGGACCTGGAGATCCGTACTGACTCCCACACATTCAACGATGACTTCTGTGATCGTGTGAACCTTTTATGCTAGTATCTTAATCCCTTTGTTTCACGATATATTACATGTCCGAGATTCGATCATTGGTATCTCCATACCTAGTTTGATCTCGTTACTGACATGCACTCTTTTCTCGTTCCCGTGATATAACATACTAGTGATCAAATCACTTGGTTGCAAGATAATAAATGTGATATCACCGAGAGGGCCTAGAGCATATCTATCCGTCATCGGGATGAACAAATTCCACTCTCGGTCCATGGAACTCAACATAACACTTTAGTAGTTCTGAAGCCATCTTTATAATCACCCAATTACGGTGTGACGTATGATGTCATCGAGAAACTCTTCCGGTGTTAGTGATTGACATGATCTCATGGTCTAAGGATTAGGATCACTTCGTAAGTTGTTATAGCAATATAAACTCAATGACTTTGATTGTAATGCTATACTTCGGATGAATGTTCATCACACCATTACACTAATGTTGTGACCTCGTTATTGACAACATCCAATGTCCATGATCAGGAAACTTTGATCATCTTGTTAATCAACGAGCTAGTTTATAAGAGAGGCATAACTAGGAACTTCCTTTTTGTTTATCAAACACACATGTATTAACGTTTCCGTATTAGTACAATTATAGCATGCAAAATAAACATGTATCATAAATAAGGAATACGATAATAACCACTTTATTATTGCCTCTCGGGCATATTCCCTTCAGAATTGAGCTTTTTGAAGGAGTTACTACAGTAGCTTGTGTTTTTAGTGAAAAGCCTTGTTGTTCCAAAGATTTGCCAGAGGTCTAATATCTTTTGAATACACTAATGTTGCTAATGAAGATTGTGTGAAGTTTTGTATGAAGGAAAATTTTCAGATGTAGAGAGAGAATGATGCAATGAGATGAAGAATGGACAAAAGCTCAAGCTTGGGGATGCCACCATGGTGTCACCCCAAGAAATATCCAAGAGGTACAAGCATCAAAGCTTGGGCATGCCCAAGGCATCCCCTTCTTCATCAATAAAAAGTTTAGGTCTATCTAGACACTTCGTTTTTATTGTTTCATGCACATTTGTGTTGTTCTTGGAGCGTCTTAGTTTTCGTTTGCTTTGCTTAGGTTGTTTAGTTTTCTTGAATAAAGTAGTTTGGACCCCCGTTCTCATTGTGTTGTTTTACAAATAAGTTGCTTGGTGTTGGAAAGGAGTAGTAAGTTCTTGCTTCTAAGTGCAAGAGGAGCTTGCATTGACTGTAACTTAGACTTTAGCATGACATGCTAGGTGTTATTTTAGCATTATGCTTAGTGATTATTTCTGTAGCATGTCTTGTTCCAAACAATTGGGATTGCTTAGTGTGCCTTGAAGAAATTATGTGTTGTTTTAGCATGCAAAAGCATAGTATTGTGGTATTCTCCTTTGATTCTTTGCTTGGGTTGACTTGGCACATGTTCACACCATGTTATGACTATGACAAGTCACCATTAGCCTCTACAATCATTTAGTCCTTGACTTGTAGTACCACTCTTTGCTTTGATTAGTATGCTTTGTTACACTGCATGATTATGGCCATTATTGCTCTATTAGTTGGTTGCTCCCAGTCTTTTGCTAGCCTCCACTTGTATGAGTAAGTTCTAATCATGCTTCCAACTCCCAAGAAACCAAGTTATTCCAAAGTGTCCACTATAAACTCCTATGCATGGTGTGTTACACCATTCCAAGTATATTCTTGTTTTCATCTATCTTCCAATTTAAAACTATTTTGTTATGTGAAAACTTAGTGATTAAAGCCCTCACGAACTTGATCGCACACTTTATATTCTTTGCCCCTAATAAACATGGACCATTGTGACAACTTTGTTGTATATGCTTGCACTTATAAGTTGGAATTAGCAAAACCGTGTTGTCATGGGGAACGTTTTCAACATTGCACTTGTACTTTGTACTCAGTTGATATCATGTTATTTTGTCTATGCATGTCATCGGTGGGAAATAAAGAGGGAACTTGTAAGTCCATGGAGTTTGTATCCTGTGTTAGAGAAACGCCTGGGCCGCTAGCCTAAGACATGCCTAATCATGGTGGAAACTTGCAGCATCACCATAGTGAGCTATCTATGAAGCATCCTCAATAAAAAGCTATGCATATGGTAAATAAAAATATTCCTGAGATGCTCATTGTCTGCTTGCCTTGTCATTTTGGTTATGGGAAAGCTCCTGTACCATGTGCAAGGGGTACCCCGTTGGAAGTTCTCAATGATATGCAAATACTTACAATGACAAGAACTTACCTGGGCCCAAAGTTGAGTATGCATGAGGTGTGGCCCTCGTATTCAAGGGACTTGAGATTTCCAACTTATACTTCGTCAAGCATATACTCCATCTTTGCCACTTTAACCTTAACCACTTCAAGATGCTTATGATAGGGGCAATGATGGCTAAAACTAAAAAGTTCCATAATTTTTGGAAGCTCTTTTCGAAACTTATAATCCCTGCTTCCTTTACAAAAATGCCTTTCTTCCACCATTATTTGAGTCTCCACCTTCTACCTTTAGGCACCATTAAGAGAGCCTAGTTGCCATTCTGTGTGCAGTGTTCCAAAGCTTATTAATTGATGTGTATTTTGTTATTACTTGTTCTTGTGCTACTTTTTTCTAGTCACCCTTGTGAACTTTGAAGGTGTCCTATGCATCTATTTGCTACTCTATGAGGGACAAGCTGATTGCCACTATGCTATGTTTTCTGTATTTGAAACAAACAAACATTTTTTTAATGCATGTTAGTCATGATCTTTGTTTGTATCTTGTAATTTTGTATGCATAGTTACTATGTCCTATTGTTAGAACTCCATCTTTCATGCACATGTTTAGAGTTCTTTGATCCCAGCTTTCAATGCTTGCAAATGGTTGGATCTTTATTGTGAAGGTGCATGTCACCTCGAAAATAATTCTTTTTATCACTTACCTACTCGAGGACGAGCAGGAGTTAAGCTTTGGGATTTTGATATGTTGGAAACGTATCTATAATTTTTGATGCTCCATGCTTGTTTAGTATCTAATTTTCTTTACTTGTCCACACTTTGAGGTACTTTTTACATGTTTTCTGGTACTAACCTATTAACAAGTTGCAACAGTGCCAGATGCCTATTTTCTGTTGTTTTTGGTTTCAGAAAAGTTAGTAAAGAAATATTCTTGGAAATGGACGGGACAAACGCGAAGTCAATTACTTTCCGTGGGGAACATGGAGTCTAGAGGGGAGACGAGGAGGCATGCCAGGGCGGCTAAACCCCCCTAGGCGCGGGTGGGCCCTACTCCGCTCCTGGGTAGGGTTTGCCCCCTCTGGCCGCCGCCTCGGCCTCCCCCTTCGCCTATAAGAATCCCTCGATGCAGAAACCTTAAGCACCCGATCAATATTCCATGAAACTGTCTGTAGCCGCCACCACCATCGTACCTAGATCGGGGGATCTGAAGTTCTTCCCGGCACCCTGCCGGAGGGGAGATCATCCCGGAGGCCTTCTCTACGGTATGATGCATGAGTAGTTCCACCTTGGACTATGGGTCCATGGAGTAGCTAGATGGTTGTATCTCCTCCTTTGTGCTGTCATGTATAGATCTTGTGAGCTCCGTTCATGATCAAGATCTAATCTATTTGTAATCATGCATGTTGTGTTTGCGGGGATCCGATGGATATTGAGATTATTATGTTGGTTTGATTAATGGTTTTGTCTTTATGATTCTATCATGTCTATGTTGTTTGTGATCTTGCATGCTCTCTGTTGTTGGTAGCTATCTTGGCCAAGTAGTTGCTAGTGACTCCAAGAGGGGGTATTTATGCTCGATAGTGGGTTCATGCCTCTAGTTTCCAAGGGAAGTGACAAAAATCTCTTCGGTTGTAGATGTGCTGTTGCCACTAGGGAGAAAACAACAGTCTCTTGTTCATGGAACATGTGGACTGTTTACCTTATACACTTTGCTTAAAGCAGTTGTGTGTTGCTTGCAACTTAATACTGGAGGGGGTTCAGATGATAACCTGAAGGTGGACTTCTAGTCATAGATGAAGTTGGATGGCGGTCTATGTATCTTGTTGTATTGCCCAATTGAATCACATAGGATCTTTCTGACTAGTAATTGCATTGTTATGCATTGCTCAGTTCCTGTCAATTGACCTGCTGTAATTTGTTTACCCTTCATGCCATGTTGTTTATCTAAGGAGATCACCTCTAGTGAAATATGGACCCTGGTCCAATCTTTACCATTGATACATCTTCCACTATTACTTGTTTACTTGCTGCAAACCATTACCTTCCACATCATATGTTTAACTTTGTTACAACAACCGGTGAGATTGATAACCTCACTGTTAGTTGGGGCAAAGTCTTGAGTTTGTGTTGTGCAGTTCTCTGCGTTGCTTGCAATACTTGTGTGATGTTTCCTTCCTCCTACTGGTTCGATAACCTCGGTTTCTTACTAAGGGAAGACTTTCTGCTGTACTGCTTCACACCCTGCTCTTGGGGTTCCCAACAGGCTCCACATAAGCTGTGCAAGCCATCATTGATCTCCATCATGTGTATCATGGTATGATCGTCATCATTCCTCTATGCGTAAGGCCAAGGTCTATGGAACTTACACGTTATGTGTGTTGTAAGAGTATCGACTCATACTTTTACTTACAATATAACCATATCATGACACTAGCCCAGCCAAAATCTAAACTAGACGCTTCTAATTTATCCATTGCAAGTTTTACGTGGCTTAGGGCTTTCAAAGATAGAACCGTTCTTACCTACGAACATGAACCACAACGAGGATAACCAAATTGTTGACAACTCGCTGCAAATTAGATATTGACTATAGTAGGAGATACAGACACCCGCTAGCCACTTATGCAAAACTAGTTGCATGTCAAGCGTGGAACAGGTCTCATGTGCGAGGACATGTAAAGTTTGTCCGGGCCGCTTCATCCCACTATGCCACTAATATCCAAAGTACAACTAAGAAGCAATAACATGATCATCATCGCCCACATATACATATGTGTACTACCCGTGCAAAGCATCTACGCATAGATCCGGCTCTGATACCACTGTAGGGTTCGCAACATAGAAAACAAAAATTTTCTTACGATGGGAAAAACTATGTACCAAGATCTATCTACTAGATACAAGCAACAGACAAATATACATCCGTAGAGAACATACCCTTGCAGACCGACAAATCTTAATGAGGTTGAACTCATGGTTGATGTAGACGAACTCTTGTCGATCTCAAGATCGAGAGGAAGTCTTAGAGCCGCAAATCAGTGGTGCATCCGTGCTCGCACACATGTTCGAGGCACCGAGCAACCTCCGCCTCCTTGCTCTAGCGATGCAGCGGAAGCACAACTCTTTCTTTCCAAAAAGCCACCGGGAACATGTATCTCGCTAGTTCGAGACCATGGGGGATAAACTAGAGGGGGAGAGAGATCCTTCACGAGGAGGTGTGAGTGAGAAGTGAGAGGAGGGGCTCCTTATATAGGTTAGAGGGGACAGACCAAGGGGGCATGGCCGCCGGCCATGGAGGGTGCCCCCACCTCTCCCTCATTCGTGTGGTGGAAGCTCCACTCACAAAATTTCCCCTTCATTTCTCCACTCAAAATCCCACTCAAAATTCCCATTAAATTTCCACCAAATTTAATGCAAACTCTCTTTAAATAAAACTCCTTTTATTTATTCAGAATTTTGTCAATTACCTTAATGACAAACATTCACATATAAGCCCTTGCTAGTATTTCATTTCACATGCCGAAACACTTTCTGCAATTTCACCCGAAAACAGTATCGGTGTCTAGTGAAATAAATTCCCGCGCTTTGTTATTCTTTTCAGCATGAAACTATTTGCTCCAAATGGTGTCGGTGTCTCTTAAGTGTGTTACCCCACGGTTCGTGAATAATGAGGACATGATCGAGACCCCTCTCAGATCAATAATCAGAAGCGGGACCCGGAGATCCATACTGACTCCCACACATTCAACGATGACTTTCTTGTGATCGTGAGAACCTTTTATGCTAGTAACTTAATCCCTTTGTCTCGCGATATATTACACGTCCGAGATTCGATCATCGGTATCTCCATACCTAGTTTGATCTCATTACTGACATGTTCTCTTTTCTTGTTCCCGTGATATAACATTCTAGTGATCAAATCACTTGCTTGCAAACTAACCAATATGATATCACCAAGAGGGCCCAGAGTATATCTATCCGTCATCGGGATGAACAAATTCCACTCTCGATCCATGGGCCTCAACATAAAACTTTAGTAGTACTGGACCCATCTTTATAATCACCCTGTTACGGTGTGACGTTTGATGTTATAAAGATGCTCTTCTAGTGTTAGTGATTGACATGATCTCATGGTCTAAGGATTAGGTTTACTTTGTATGATGTTATAGCAATATAAACTCAATGACTTTGATCATAATTCTATACTTCGGATGAATGTTCATCACACCATTCCAATAATGTTGTGACCTCGTTATTAACAACATCCAATGTACATGATCAAGAAACCTTGATCATCTTGTTAATCAACGAGCTAGTTTATAAGAGAGGCATAACTAGGAACTTTCTGATTGTTTATTAAACACACATGTATTAACATTTTCGTATTAATATAATTATAGCATGCAAAATAAACATCTAGCATATACTTGGTATATACATAATAACCACTTTATTATTGCCTATCAGAGCATATTCCCTTCATATTCTTCATTGCCTAATGTTGCAGATGAGAACAATGATGCCCTCCGCAAGCTGAATGCACTCGAAAAGATTCTTGGCAAAGCGTATAAGGAGGTAAAGGATGCTGCAGAGGCCCTCCAGCGTCAGCAAAAACAGGCTGAAGACCATGAGAAGCAACTCGCGGTTGACGCAGCGACTCGAGAGAAAGCCATGGCTAAAAAGCTTATGGCTGCTTCCAAGATTATATCCGGTAAGTCACCTTGATCTTCCTTTGAGTGTTAGATTCTTCGATTGCGATTCCTAGTTCCTCATCCGAAGGGTTTCTTTTGTTGGAGATATGCCCAAGAGGCAATAATAAAGTGGTTATTATCATGTCTTCACACTTATGATAAATGTTTACATACCATGCTATAATTGTATTAACCGGAAACATTAATACTTGTGTGATTTGTAAACTAAAATAAGAGTCCCTAGTAAAGCCTCTTGTTAAACTAGCTTGTTGGTTAATATATGATCATGGTTTCCTGATCATGAACATAGAGATGTTATTAACAACAGGATCATATCATTAGGAGAATGATGTGATGGACATACTCCTATAGATAAGCGTAGCACAAAGATCAAGTCATTTCAATAGTTCAATTGCTATATGCTTTCTGATACATAGTAACCTAATTCCTTCGACCATGAGATCATGCATATCACCTTTACCGGATGGATGCTTTGATGACATCAAACACCACACCGTAACTGGGTGGCTATAAAGGTGGCATTAAGTGTTTGGAAAGTATTGGTTGAAACACATGGATCAAGAGTGGGATTTGTCCATCCACATGACGGATAGATATACTCTGGGCCCTCTCGGTGAAATGTCATCCAATTAGCTTGCAAGCATGTGACTTGGTCACAAGGGATCACATATCACGGGAACGAGAAAAGAGTACTTATCAGTAACAAGGTTGAACTAGGTATGCAGAGATACCGACGATCATAACCTCGGATAAGTAACATATCGTGAGACAAAGGGAAATTGGTATCGTATGTAAGTGGTTCATTCGATCGCAAAGTAATCGTAGAAATATGTGGGAGCCATATGAATTTCCAGATTCCTCTATTGGTTATTGTTCGGAGAAGTGTCTCGATCATGTCCGCATAATTCACGAACCGTAGGGAGACACACTTAAGGATTCGACGTTGTTTGAGTAGTTATGGTATTATGAGAAAGAGACCGAATGTTGTTCGGAGTCTCGGATGGGATCCGGGATATCACGAGGTGATCCGGAATGGTCCGGAGAATAAGATTCATATAAGGAAAGTCCCGTTTCGGAGTTCGGGAATGATTCCGGTGTTTTCATCGGGAATGTTCTAGAAGGTTCCGGATTGTCCGGCACTCCGGGGGGGGGGGGAGGGTACATGAGTGTGTCATTGAATGATTGCATCATGTACTAAGTGTTCTTGCTGTTCCAAAAACATGAAAGTCAAATTGCCAGTTTGAAAGTCAAACGGCTAAAACAGGAAACTGTGGGAAACAGGAAACTGTGGGAAACAAGCAAGAGGAGTTGGAACCAACTTGGAGGAGGAGTCCCACTCCTCCAAGCCGGCGCCCAGCCCAAGGCCGACTTGGGGAGGGACTCCCCTCCCCTGGCCGCGCCTCCCCACCCATAAAAGGAGGGGCAGGGCTCCCCTCCTAGAACACACAAGTTCCTATCTTCTACCTCCGGTTTAGAGCCGTTTTGGTTTAGAGCTTCTAATTGCTTTAGCCAGCGGTTTAGAGCCTTCTAATTGGTTCAGAGCCTTCTAATTGGTGTGTCTAATTACTAGACCACTAATAGCCTCTCTCATAAGCTCCACCATACTCGCACCGGCTTAAGGCGAAGCCCTGCGGGATCTCCCCTCTACTTCCGGTACCACGCCGTTGTGCTGCCGGAATCGCGAGGAGAGTGCTACAACCTCCGCTGCCTGCTGGAACAAGGGAGAGGAAGGTCTTCGTAGAGTACCGAACGTGTGACCGACTGCGGGAGCGCTGCCGGAACGTGGCGCCGGAAGGATCGTCTACGCGATCTTGAGATCGGAAAGAGTACGACTACATCACCCACGAGAATCTGCTCTCGTTAACCACTTTGGAATCTTCGAGGGTAAGTTATTCCATCGACTCGTTGCTACAATCTAGTAGATAGATCTTGGCTTGTTTGTTTGTATGCGATAGAAAATTTTTGTTTTCCATGCTACGAACCCCTACAGTGGTATCAGAGCCAGGTCTATATGTAGATCTGTTGCACGAGTAGAACACAATGGTCATTGTGGGCGTTGATGCTTTTATTGTAGATTGCTTTTTGTGTACTTTGCATCTTGCGGTATGTTGGGATGAAGCGGCCCGGGCTAACCTTACATGACATCGTTCATGAGACTTGCTCCACGCTTGACATGCAACTTGTATTGCATAAGTGGCTTTGCGGGTGCCTGTTTCTCCTAGCATAGTTAAGATCCAATTTACAACGGGTAATCAACAATGCTAGTATCAATGTTGTGGTTCTTGTTCGTAAGTTAGAACGACACTTATTGAAAGCCCCAAATCACGTAAAATATGCAAAGAAAGTAGAGGCGTCTAACTTTGTTTTGCAGGGGTGTGCAGTGATGTGATATGGCCATGATTCTGATTATATTTGATGTATGCAATGTTCCTTATTGTAAGTTGGCAACCGGCAGGAGCCATATGGTTGTCTTTAATTTATGTTAAGACCCGCGTGTCTATTCAAAGTAGTTGTAATAGTTGAAGCCGGTGGACGACAACCATGGTGAAGCGTCATTGACCTTGATGCAATGCCGGAGATGATGGAGATCATGTTCGTGTTTGAAGATGGAGATCAGAAGCACAAAGAAGAAAGGCCATATCATATCACATATTATGAATTGCATGTGATGTTAATCCTTTATGCATCTTGTATTGCTTAGTAGACGACGGTAGCATTATAAGATGATCCCTCATGCACATGAATTTCAAATCATAAAGTGTTCGCCCTTAGTTAGCACCATTGCTAAAGCTTGTTGTTTCGAAGCACCACGTGATGATCGGGTGTGTTAGATTCCACAAGTGTATACAACGTAAGCAAGCCAGATTTGCTTATGCGGTGGCTAAGGTTTGATCTTGACGAGCCTAGCATGTACAGACATGGTCTCAGGAACACGGATTACCGAAAGGTAAAGCATGAATCATATAGTAGATATGATGAACATGATGATTGTTCGCCATTGAAACTATATCAACTCTCGTGATGATCGGTTTTGATGTGGTGGATTTGGTTTGTGTGATCACTAAAACAATGTGAGGGATATTGTTTTGAGTGGGAGTTCACCTAGATTAATTTAATTATTAATTAGAACTCAATTTATCATAAACTAAATCAAAGTGAATTTGCATAGTTGTTGTAGTCATTGGCATCCGTTTACCACCTTGCGCTTAGTTATAATTGAGATGATAGAACTATAGAATTCTGGTTAATTACTATACGAACTGGTATCGTATTGTTTTGAAGTGTTAATCTAAAGTTTAAAAGTCCTATTGCAAACTTTCAGTAAGTTCCGGTTACTCCATGAAGTTTAATAATTAGTATTAAATCAAGAGTAACAATTCCAAGTGTTAGTATATAAGTATCATGTTTGTCTCCATGATTCTTGATATTCAAAGGATTCTCTTAATATCAAGGTTATCTAGGATCTGAAAGAGTTGTTTCAGAAACCGTGATGTGTGGAAGATATTGTGATATCTGAAACGAAGTTTTGGTTGCAACATGATAGAGTATAATATGGCTAAAGTCATGTTCTCATATTTGATGAGAATTTGCAAAAGGTTGGAGACACTAGTTGTCCTAAACCTCCAATAGTTTTTGGGAGAGCAACATTATACTCACGATTCACCGTTACAAGCTAATAGTAGCTTGATCATGGATAATTCCATGAAAAAGGTGAATATTGATGTAGGTAAAATGTTTACTACATCAAGAGATTACTAAAGAAAGGAATTTGAAAGAACACCAAACATTTGATGATGGTGATCTACTTCAAAGTGCAAGTCCAAAGACATTGGTATTTAACTATACATGTTTTGGACTATGTGTCATATGTATGACTCCACTATTGATGTTGATAGATTCTTTCAAACAGAAAAGGAAATATTGAAAGAAAATCTCATAAATATATGGCAGAAAAGAAAAGACTAGAATTGTTCAGTTTAAGTATATGGATGATATACATGTTATGGCTATATTCTTTGCTTATTAAACAATGTGGTTCTTAAGTATTTGATACTGAATTTGTTGGTGTGAATCGTCATACGAAACAACACAATTCATGAACTGCAATGGCCTAAGTAACTAGCAAAAGAATATGTGATGATGTTCATTGAGAACAAATAAAGGGTTATTGTGTTGCTCGTTAAACATCAAAGCTTACCTTCAAGATCTGTTTTATCAGGTATTATGAGAACAAAAGGGTTGTTCAAATAATTACCGTAATTCATAAAAGATGGATGATTCGCAAATCTCGTTGGAAACATCACATCCATAAAACAAGTGCTAAAGATGTCGAAAGACAAATTGATTGAAAGATCACTTAGGAAGTGACATCGCCGTTTAAATTATATTGGAAAGAAAACATGAAGAAACTCCATGTGGATGGAATTTTGGAGTTTTTGATTTTTGATCAAATGACGCTTGTGAAACTTTCCTAGAGATAATTAAAACTTCGTTCATAGGCCAAAAGGGAACGAATGGCTAGCTTATTTGAACTTGTACATATTGTTGTACAAAGTCCATTATGTGTAGTCAAGAGCGATGAATTTCAACTTCATATGCTTTCTCCGAAAATTTGAGTGAATATATGAATATTTACTTAATAAGGATAAAGTATGAAACATTTGAAAAGTTCAAAGATTTTAAGATGAAGTGCAAAATCATTGTAACAAGAATATAAATAGTTTATGATAAGATCATAAAGGAAGATATTTAAGTTACAAGTTTAGCATAATACCTAAGATTTAAGGAATCGTTCCGTGGATTTGCATTTTCCCGAAACACCATAAGTGTATGGAGCGTTCGAGATATGTAATTAAACCTTGTTTGACATGGTAAGATCAAAGGTATAATTTATAAAACTGCCATTATATTTTAAAGATTAAAAGCTTTAGAGATTACCGTTTTTCCTCTGAAAAGAGCTCCATCATAATCCGTTGAAATGACACCATATAAAGTTATGGTTTGGGATAAAACCCAAGTTGTCCTTTCTTAAAACATTGGTATGCTATGCATAAGAAAGATGTTTGCAACCAAAGTCGGATGAACCTGTCTTTGTATAAACTGTAAAGTATTCCTCCATAACATCGGAAACAAGAGTGTTTGTTGCTTAGAACGTCAAGTTTCTTTGAGAAGGAATTTTTCGTGAAAAGTTAAGTGGGAGGACAATAGAACTTTGATAAGGTTAAAAGAACCTTAGCTATATGTGCAAAGTTGCGCAGCGCCGAAAAGTATTCCGGAGGCAGCAACAATTCTCATGGCTCACGTACCTCAAAGGTTGTGGTCACGGAGATCTAAGTTCCTATTGAAACAAGTAGATCGGGTAAACAATCAAATACCAAGATTTGAGGGTTGAATCATTATTTAAGAATAATGAACCGACTACATGCAAAGAAGCGATGATGGGCCCTGACTCCGTCAAATGGCTTGAAGCCATAAAATCCGTGATAGTTCCATACACGAGAAATCAAGTTTTGAACTTGAAGGACCCTCGAGAAAGGTGTAAGACCTTACAGTTGTGTTTGGATCTATAAATAAACAGACATGGATGTTGCACATCTATGAAATAGTCGACATGTTGGGAAAGAGTTCACAACAATGTTCAAAAGTTGACTATGACAAGATCTGATCTTTCATAGCGATATTTAGTCTAGATGGATTAGTGTAGCAACCACTACATATAATTTTATTATATGGTAGTTGAATAAACAAAACAAGTTCTTCTAAAAGAAGGGTTACCTAGGACGTGTGCATGACACAGTCCAAAGGGTTTTGTTAAAATTCAAGGGATGCTAAAAACATATGCAAACTTCAATGGTTGAAGTAAGCATAGCGGAGTTGGAATCTTCACTATGATGAAACTGTTAAAAGAGTTTAATTTCATCAGAGACAATGAAGATGCTTGCGTTTGCAAGAAATTAAGTGGGAGTGCTAAGACATATTTCTAATACATTATGTGGAGGACATATTGTTGATTAGAAAAGATGTATCTTTTATTAACACATATTAAGAATTTCATCCCGATGAAAGACTTAGGCAAAACCCAAATATTTGGCATCAATAGACGCTAATATGGTTATGCCAGAAGTACATAGACAAGATATTGAATGAGTTCAATATAGAAACTACAAGAGAGGTTCTTGTCACACAGAAAGGATTGAATAAGTTCAATGTTGATGATATATTCAAGTGTATTGACATTTGGTAAAGTGAAACGAATAATCAAGTATAGATTGATACTTGATGTATGAAATCACAAAGAGTATTTATATCAATCATACTGTGATATGTACAAATCCAGATATGTCCTATGCTCTAAATGTTGTGAGCATATACCAGAATGATTCGTAAGATGATCATTGGACAATAGTAAGGATATTCTTATGATCTTTTGGAAGAACTAAGAGTATAATATTTGTAGAAGTGACAAATAGATGGTTAGTTCATTGTAAAAGTACTACATTGATACTAGCTTTGTCACAAAGTACAAATTAAGTTTATCTCAATCTAAACTAAGGGTGGCACAATATAATGGAAAGTGAGTTCCATAATGGATTTGGATGAGTTCCAAAATTAAGACATTGTGACAGATACTACAACAAAAGGCTAAGTATATGACTGCTATTTTAGCAGCAAAAGAGGGCATTTGAGTCAAGTAGTTTGTTATCAAACTAGGTGTAGTTCACAGTGGGATAATACTATGAAGATATATTGTGCGACAATATTATCAACATGTTTTAACCCCAAAGAGCTAAAGGTCACACCGAAAGACCAAATTTATACAAAGCCATCTCATTAGAGAATGAGTGATGCGTAGAGACGCAAAGACATGCAATTACACACGGACCTGGAAGTGTCAGATCCGGAGATCAGTTGACCACTAGCAATCGTGTACATACAACACCGGAAAGCCATAGGTGTTGAATACACAAAGGTTTGAAACTAGATTATTGACTCTAGTGCAAGTGGGAGACTGTTGGAGATATGCCCAAGAGGCAATAATAAAGTGGTTATTATCATGTCTTCACACTTATGATAAATGTTTACATACCATGCTATAATTGTATTAACCGGAAACATTAATACTTGTGTGATTTGTAAACTAAAATAAGAGTCCCTAGTAAAGCCTCTTGTTAAACTAGCTTGTTGGTTAATATATGATCATGGTTTCCTGATCATGAACATAGAGATGTTATTAACAACAGGATCATATCATTAGGAGAATGATGTGATGGACATACTCCTATAGATAAGCGTAGCACAAAGATCAAGTCATTTCAATAGTTCAATTGCTATATGCTTTCTGATACATAGTAACCTAATTCCTTCGACCATGAGATCATGCATATCACCTTTACCGGATGGATGCTTTGATGACATCAAACACCACACCGTAACTGGGTGGCTATAAAGGTGGCATTAAGTGTTTGGAAAGTATTGGTTGAAACACATGGATCAAGAGTGGGATTTGTCCATCCACATGACGGATAGATATACTCTGGGCCCTCTCGGTGGAATGTCATCCAATTAGCTTGCAAGCATGTGACTTGGTCACAAGGGATCACATATCACGGGAACGAGAAAAGAGTACTTATCAGTAACGAGGTTGAACTAGGTATGCAGAGATACCGACGATCATAACCTCGGATAAGTAACATATCGTGAGACAAAGGGAAATTGGTATCGTATGTAAGTGGTTCATTCGATCGCAAAGTAATCGTAGAAATATGTGGGAGCCATATGAATTTCCAGATTCCTCTATTGGTTATTGTTCGGAGAAGTGTCTCGATCATGTCCGCATAATTCACGAACCGTAGGGAGACACACTTAAGGATTCGACGTTGTTTGAGTAGTTATGGTATTATGAGAAAGAGACCGAATGTTGTTCGGAGTCTCGGATGGGATCCGGGATATCACGAGGTGATCCGGAATGGTCCGGAGAATAAGATTCATATAAGGAAAGTCCCGTTTCGGAGTTCGGGAATGATTCCGGTGTTTTCATCGGGAATGTTCTAGAAGGTTCCGGATTGTCCGGCACTCCGGGGGGGGAGGGTACATGAGTGTGTCATTGAATGATTGCATCATGTACTAAGTGTTCTTGCTGTTCCAAAAACATGAAAGTCAAATTGCCAGTTTGAAAGTCAAACGGCTAAAACAGGAAACTGTGGGAAACAGGAAACTGTGGGAAACAAGCAAGAGGAGTTGGAACCAACTTGGAGGAGGAGTCCCACTCCTCCAAGCCGGCGCCCAGCCCAAGGCCGACTTGGGGAGGGACTCCCCTCCCCTGGCCGCGCCTCCCCACCAATAAAAGGAGGGGCAGTGCTCCCCTCCTAGAACACACAAGTTCCTATCTTCTACCTCCGGTTTAGAGCCGTTTTGGTTTAGAGCTTCTAATTGCTTTAGCCAGCGGTTTAGAGCCTTCTAATTGGTTCAGAGCCTTCTAATTGGTGTGTCTAATTACTAGACCACTAATAGCCTCTCTCATAAGCTCCACCATACTCGCACCGGCTTAAGGCGAAGCCCTGCGGGATCTCCCCTCTACTTTCGGTACCACGCCGTTGTGCTGCCGGAATTGCGAGGAGAGTGCTACAACCTCCGCTGCCTGCTGGAACAAGGGAGAGGAAGGTCTTCGTCGAGTACCGAACGTGTGACCGACTGCGGGAGCGCTGCCGGAACGTGGCGCCGGAAGGATCGTCTATGCGATCTTGAGATCGGAAAGAGTACGACTACATCACCCACGAGAATCTGCTCTCGTTAACCACTTTGGAATCTTCAAGGGTAAGTTATTCCATCGACTCGTTGCTACAATCTAGTAGATAGATCTTGGCTTGTTTGTTTGTATGCGATAGAAATTTTTTGTTTTCCATGCTACGAACCCCTACATCTTTCGCAGATGCTTCAGGTGTTGCGTTTGACCGTCACAGCTTGGAGCACGGTGATCCTCTGGCGGATGCTGTTGCAGCGATCGAAGATCGTTGCACCTCATCCGTGGAGTCGCTTGACAAGGCCAGAAATGTGCTCGCGTTATACAAGGAGATCAACCCCAAGGGCGTTGCCCTTGAGTACGTCGACTCCCTTGTGGATATTCTGGCAGATGATGCTCTAGCGAAGTAGAAGCAGACGCAGAAGGGGGTCGGCGCTACAATGGGGCTGGCAATGGAAATAGTGTTAGGAGCTCAACTGGATCTGCCCCAGGTCACATCCAGGATGCCAACGACGGCGGATGGCATTGAGATAGCGTTTGCAACCTTCGCCTCCCACTGTAAGCATTTTGGGCCTAAGCTCATAGATCTTCTTGCCGACTACTCGCTGGAGCAGCAGCGAGCGGACAAGAGTAGCCAGTCTGGATCTGAAGCTGCTCCAGGTGCTGGAGCTTAATTCCCTCTGTCTTGTATCTTGTCTAGCTTTCTGTCTCTTTTGCATATGTAACGCCTTTTGGGTTGAACAAGTTGTCACTTTGCCACGTAGTGTCTTTTATTTTTGTATATATGAATTCGTCTTTTGATTGTTGTCAAATGTTGCAATATTAATGTTTTCTTGTGCACCGTTAGGGTCCTTTGGGTGCGGTTACACCTTCTCTTGCGCCTGGAACTCGCCCGTCATTGAGTGAGTCGTCGCAGTTGCCTTTTTTGCGTGATCATGTCTGAATCTTGGAGAAGGACATCCTTAGCATCCGGGGTCACGCGGATGTGTGGAAGTCCAAGGCTGAGCGAGCCATTGCCAGAGAAGAGTTTCCGCTTGAATAATTTGGGCAGGTTGGCGATCAACTCCAATGTAAGCCCTCTTGACCCATTGCCTCTTCGAGTGTGCAAGTTGTTTATGTTAGCTCACCTATTGCATTGTGTAGTTGTGAATCTTCTTCTAAAGGAAGAGAAGGAGCGCGTGTCGATTCGAATGAATTGCTTGACGCAACAAGAGCTGGAGGTCGGCGGTTTCTTTTGGATGGACCGTGATCGAGCGATTGTCCTTGTGATTGTGCAAGCTCGTGTCCATCAGGTACTTCGAGTGCTGAAGCGAACGAGGTCATCACTCACGGTGATCTGGGCCACCATGTTCCCCTTAGATTCTGCACCTTCCAGCTTTCTGGGCTTGCTTGGAAAGTTTCGAGATGCAGGTCACGTGAAGGAGCTGGTGCGCCATCAACTAGTGGCGGGCGTGAAGGCAGCCCTGTCTCTTGTTCGACTGCATCGCCGCGACGTCAATCTTGCGGAGATAGCGGCTGGGCCACCTCCTCCTCCAGATGCTATGGCGTGGGATATGCGTCCACACTACACGGTGTTGCCGCAATATGCCGAAGAAATTGTAGATGTGTTTGAGGAGCGGACAAACGTTCTTCTCTAGCATAGTTGAGTCATGTAAATGATAAGACAAGGCAATGTAAAATCTGTATATTTTCGAGTGGGCTTGTAATGCCCTTGTAAAGTTGTAACATATTGGCATGTAGTGCATTGTTTGATTATAGAGTATGCATGCCCTTTTTGTTAGTGTCGTGGTATTGCACGGCAGATGCTACTGGGGGTAGCTTATGTAGAGGGAGCAAGGCGACGTAGGAGAATCCGGGAGCGAGATTGGCACACGATGTACCCAGGTTCACGTCCCCTCGGTGGAGGATCGCTACGTCCTGCTATCAATCCAGTATATGATCATAGATTGGTTTATATGGGAGCTGTCGTAGGCAAAGGGCGAGACTAGATCTAATCTAATGAGATGTGGGAGCAGATGCCCCTTGGGGGGGTGCTCCTGGTGGCTTTATATATGCATCTAGTTAGGGTTTACAAGGGTTTTGGTGGCTACGTAGTGTAGTCGCTGTCTTGGGCCTCCAGTCGGCGCCAGTCGTCTGGTCTAGTATGCGCCAGTCATCGTATTGGGCGAGTCGACCCGCTCAGGGTTAGGTTTCAGTCGGCTCGATCCAGCTGGCGACTCCGCTTCGTGGGTATACCCCGATTGGTATTCCCCCATCAGTAGTCCCCGAGCGTGTTGTCGATTCGATGCAGGCTTGAGGCAGGGAACGGAGAGTCTTGATGATGGGTCGTGGCGAATCGGCGACGAGCTCCTGAACAGAGAAAAGAACCGTGAAGCGGGAGGCGGTCGGCGTGAGCCGGTCGGTGATGGCCAGTTGGCGAAAGACGCAGGGTGTCGGTGAAACCGCCAGTTGCGGCGAGTCCCCGAACGTGGAGCGTGCCGAGGTCGAGCGACCGACGAGTGCCGAGTCCCCGAGCGCGCCGAGTGGAGAGGTTGGGCGACCGGCGAGTGGAGCTGTCTATAGTGCGTCGAGTACCCGAGCGCGTTTAGTACGCGAGGGAGAGTCCACGGTGGCGAGTCCCCGAGCGCATTGAGTACGCGAGGCGAGTCCACGGTGGAGAGTCCCCGAGCATGGAGAGTACACGAGTAGAGAGTCCGCGGTGGCGAGTCGACAAAGGCGATCCGCGGTCGTGGAACCACGTGTGCACGCAACATGCCTAGGAGTAGTCCCCGAGGCTCGAGTTGGCTTGTAGAGGCGACTTGAGGCTCTGTAGAGATGCATATTCTGAAAATAGTAGTGGTTGCTGCCGAGCATGGCGAGTGATGAGGTCGGGTGACCGGCGAGCGCCGAGTCCCCGAGCGCGGCGAGCGGCGGCGCCGAGTGACCGGCGAGCGACGAGTCCCCGAGTGTGGCGAGCGGGGAGGCCAAGCGACCAGCAAGCGCCGAGCCCTAAGCACGGCGAGCGCTGAGTCCCGAAGCGCCGCGAGCGGCGAGGCCGAGCGACCAGCGAGCGCCGAGCCCCAAGCGCGGCGAGCAGCGAGGGCGAGCGACCGGCGAGCGCCGAGTCCCCGAGCGCCGCGAGTGGCGAGGGAGAGCGAGCGACGAGTGCCGAGTCCCCAAGCGCGGCGAGCAGCGAGGTCGAGCGACCGGCGAGCGTCGAATCCCCGAGCACGGCGAGGCGCGAGGTTGAGCAACTGGAGAGCGCCGAGTACCCGAGCGCGGCGAGCGGCGAGGTCGAGCGACCGGTAAGCGCCGAGACCCGAGCGCGGCAAGCAACGAGGTCGAGTGACTGGCGAGCGCCGAGTCCCCGAGCGCGGCGAGCGGCAAGGCCGAGCAACCGACGAGCGCCGAGTTCCCGAGTGCGGCGAGGCCGAGCAACCGGCGAGCGCCGAGTACCCGAGCGCGGCGAGTGGCGAGGCCAAGCGACCGGCAAGCACCGAGCCCCGAGCGCGGCAAGCGGAGAGGGCGAGCGCCGAGTCCCTGAGCGCGGCGAGTGGCGAGAAAGACACCGTTTTGCTGAGGAGGAAAAAGTACTAATGCAATAAGGTGTATTTATGAAATATATTGAACATTTGTAAGACGTGCAAATTGTAGATGTTGAAGAAAATGCACTTTTGCTATGTGGATCGATGGGCAGTATGTAAGGTTTATGCGTGTCTTTTCATGAGTAGGCAGACCTCCAGCATCAAACACTTGCCGGGTAACAGGGACACGATGCCAGACTGTTGAACCCGGAGACAAGGTCGGGCTTTCGGTACCTAGCCTCACTACTTCGACGGACGCGAATAAACAGTAGATAAAACTGAAACCGATCCCAAGTATGATTTTGGTCCCTGAAAGGGTCATATGCGACTGCATGGTCGGCTTTGAAAAATAAATGAAGATGCATATATGTTTTAGGCTCATAGCATGTACGAGTTAAAAAACTTAGCTGTTAACATAGCAAGTCTGCGACGGCGAGTCCGGGAGCATGAAGAATCCACGCTAGACGACCGCGATGGCGAGTTCCCGATAGGCGGTCCGCGAGTGTGGTGAGTCGCGGTCGTCAAGCTCAAACGCACGGACTCGATTTAGATTGTGCGATGCATGTATTGCAAAACAATTGTACACATAATTAGATTCAACTAAAATAATGAATCGACTGAATAATTAACAAGAGAAGTTCTTTAGAAATCGAATCAATCCAACGCTGATGTGAAGGGCCAATCTGTGAAAGCATCGTGTAGCCATGCCAATTGATCTCACGCGAATTTCTTCAGCATAGCACAGAAGGCGGGGCTCATGCGGCCATGGACACGGATCGCGTTCCGGCTTGACTTCCCATCCAAATCCAATTCTCCAAACAATTGATACATGTTGCACATAGGGTAGTAGATTAGTTCTAAATAAAATAATTGGTTGGCAAAGTGATTAATACGAGAGAGTAATCAATGCAAAAGGAAACTGAATATAAAATTCAGCAGCTGTACTCACATCGGATCATGTACATGGGAAGTAGAAAACCTTTGGCCTTTGCGATCGACCTGGTACTGATTGAATCAACTAATAGAGAAAGCATGCACCTTACCGATTGAAGTTGCTCACTGTCCCATACGCGCATGACTATATCGCTTTTTACCTGGGACGTGTGTGGATCATGGTCGTGTTCCGCAGACTTGGCCATCTGCCTTGATGTCGAAGGCGGCAGCACATATTAACTAGTTGATGGAGATCTTGCCGATGTTGATGAAGGATCTCGCTCGGATTATCACCCTCCAAGCACCGCTAGCCCCACGGTGGGCGCCAACTGTCGTGGTATTGCACGGCAGATTCTACTGGGGGTAGCTTACGTAGAGGGAGCAAGGCGACGTAGGAGAATCCGGGAGCGAGATTGGCACACGATATACCCAGGTTCACGTCCCCTCGGTGGAGGATCGCTATGTCCTGATATCAATCCAGTATATGATCATAGATTGGTTTACATGGGAGCCGCCGTAGGCGAAGTGGGAGACTAGATCTAATCTAATGAGATGTGGGAGCAGATGCCCCGTGGGGGTGCCCCTGGTGGCTTTATATATGCAGCCAGTTAGGGTTTACAAGGGTTTTGGTGGGCTACGTATTGTAGTCGCTGTCTTGGGCCTTCAGTCGGCGCCAGTCGTCTGGTATAGTATGCGCCAGTCATCGTATTGGGCGAGTCGACCCGCTCAGGGTTAGGTTTCAGTCGTCTCGATCCAGCTGGCGACTCCGCTTTGTGGGTATAGCCCGATTGGTATTCCCCCATCAGTTAGCCTGACATGGTCAGCTACTCAGGTTATATCCTTTGTTGTCAATCGACGAAGTCGTAGGGTGAGGCGTAGCCCCCGAGGGTGTTTGAGCGATAAAAAATATAAGGGAGAAAAATTTGGGCCAAGAACTTAGCTTTTATTCAACGTAATGTTGGAGGTACATTGCTCGGATGAGTAGCCTAACTGAATAGCCTTACTGAAAGTAAAAGGTAACTAAGGGTAGAAGAGTCGCAGTCTTGCGACGTTCCATGGGTTGGAGTATTCGACTCCTGATGCGACGTCCATGAGGCAGTAGGTGCCACATTGTATGACTTCAGTGACGATGTAGGGTCCTTCCCAGGGTGACTCGAGCTTCTTGTGCCCTTCCTTCTTGAGGCGCAGAATGAGGTCTCCTTCGACGAAGGACCTTGGACGCAATCGGCGGCTGTGGTAGTTGCGGAGGCTCTGCTGATACACCACTGAGCGAGCTGCTGCGATGTCGCATGCTTCATCCAACGTGTCGACGGAGTCTTCGAGTGCGGCTGATGATTCGTCTTTGTTGTAGACGACGACCCGTGGGGCCTTGTAGCGTACCTCAGCAGGTAGCATAGCTTCGGCTCCGTGCACCAAGAAGAAGGGCGTGTAGCCAGTTGAGCTGTTTGGCGTTGTGCACAGGCTCTAGAGAACGGAATGTAGCTCGTCCGCCTAGGCTCCCGCAAGCCTTTCGAGTGGGCGTAGTAGGCGCTTCTTGATGCTGTTGATGATGAGGTTGTTCGCCTTTTCGACCTGTCCGTTGGTCTGCGGATGCGCCACAGAGGCATATGACAGGTTGATTCTGAGGTTTTCGCAGAAGCCTCGGAACTCCTTTGAGATGAAGTTCGAGCCATGGTCCGTTATGATGCTATGAGGTACTTTGAACCTATAGACAATGGACTCGAAAAATTTAACGGCGGTGGCGCCGCTTTGGTTAGTAACAGGCATATCCTCGATCCACTTGGATAATTTGTCGACTGCTACCAGGAGGAAGACGTGTCCTCCTGGCGAGGACTTTGGCAGTTTGCCGATCATGTCGAGCCCCCACTAGGTGAAAGGCCATGCCAGCGGTATGGGCCGCAGCTCTGATTCAGGCGCGTGTGGCTTGTCTGCATACCGCTGACAGGCGTTACACCTCTGGACTATCTCCTTGGTTTCGTTCATTACGGTTTGCCAGTAGAAGCCAGCTCGCACAGCTTTGGCGACTAGAGCGCGGTTGCCTGTGTGGTGGCCATAGATGCCCCTCATGGATGTCTAGGAGGATGCTTTTGCCGTCGCTGATGGTGACACATCGTTGGAGTACAACCAAAATGATGCGCTTGTACAACTCGTCATTGATGATGGTGAAGGCCTTCGACCAGCGAGATATGTGTCTGGCGTTTGCCGGGTCCTCAGGCATCTACTTGCTCATCAGGTAGCGGAGGTACGGTTGGGTCTGATGATGGCGCTGTATCAACGTGGAAGCGCTTCGTCGGGAAACCCCAAGAGCAAGGTGTGATGCAGCACAGCAGCAACTTTTCCCTCAGCAAGAAACCAAGGTTATCGAACCAGTAGGAGGAAGGAAACATCTCAAAGATGTTGCCAGCAACTTGGATACCTGCACAACACAAACTCAAGACTTTGTCCCAATGAATAGTGAGGTTGTCAATCTCACCGGTTTGCTGTAACAAAGGATTAATTGTATGGTGTGGAAGGTAACAGTGGTTTGCAGCAAGTAAACAGTAATAGTGGAAGATGTATCAATGGTAAAGATTGGACCGGGGTCCATAGTTCACTAGAGGTGTTCCCCATATATAAACAAACATGGCATGCTGGGTAAACAAATTACAACAGTGCATTTTACAGGACTGAGCAAGGCATAACAATGCAATACTAGACATCAAGATCCTATGAGATTCGATTGGGCAATACAACAAGATACATAGACCGCCATCTAACTGCATCTATGACTAGAAGTCCACCTTTGGGTTATCATTCGAACCCCCTCCAGTATTAAGTTGCAAGCAACAGACAACTGCTTTAAGCAAAGTGTGTAAGGTAAACAATCCACTTGTTCCATGAACAAGAGACAGGTGTTTTCTCCCTAGTGGCAACATCACATCTACAACCTTAGAGATTTATGTCACTTCCCTTAGATTAAATAGAGGCATGAACCCACTATCGAGCATAAATACCCCCTCTTGGAGTCACTAGAAACTACTTGGCCAAGATAGCTACTAACAACAGAGAGCATGCAAGATAACAAACAACACAGACATGATAGAATCAATAAGACAAAACCATTAATCAATCTGACATAGTAATCTCAATATCCATTGGATCACCGCAAACACAACATGCATGATTACAAATAGATGAGATCTTGATCATGAACAGAGCTAAGATCTAGACATGAAAGCACAAAGGAGGAGATACAACCATCTAGCTACTACATGGACCCGTAGTCTAAGGTGGAACTACTCATGCTTCATATCGGAGGCTAACATAATGAAGAAGAAGGCCTCCGGGATGATCTCCCCTCCGGTGGGGTGCCGGGAAGAGCTTCAGATCCCCCCGATCTAGGGACTATGGTGGCGGTGGCTACAAACGGTTTCATGGAATATTGATCGGGTACTTAGGGTTTAGGCATCGGGGGCTTCTTATAGGCGAAGAGGCGGGGCAGGAAGGCGGCCAGGGAGCCCACACCCTGCCCATGCGCGACCTAGGGTGGGCCCGCGACTGGGAGGGTGCGGCCGCCCTGTGGCTCCCCTCCGTCTCTCCTCTGGACTTCGTGTTCTCCTTGGTGAAATATTGACTTTGGCTTTTGTCCCGTCCAATTCTGAGAATATTTCTTTAGTAGATTTTCTGGAACCAAAAACAAAAGAAAACAGGCAACTGGCACTGTGGCATCTTGTTAATAGGTTAGTACCAGGAAACATATAAAAACACCTCAAAGTGTATACAAAGCAAAGCAAAGTAGGTACTAAACAAGCATGGAACATCAAAAATTATAGATACGTTTCCAACGTATCAAGCATCCCCAAGCTTAACTCTTGCTCATCCTCGAGTAGGTAAGTGATAAAAAGAATAATTTTTAAGGTGACATGCACCATCAAAACCAAGATCAAACCATTTGCAAACATTGAAAGCTGGGATCAAAGAACTCTAAACATGAGCATGAAAGATGGAGTTCTTACACTAAGACAAGGTAACTATGCATGCAACATGAAAGGCTACAAACAAAGCTCATGAATAACATGCATTGAAAAACGTTTGTTTGTTTCACATACAGAAAACATGGCATAGTGGCATTCAGCTTGTCCCTCATAGAGTAGCAAATAGATGCATAGGACACCTTCAAAGTTCATAAGAGTGACTAGATACAAATAGAACAAGAACAAGTAATATCAACAATATGCATCAACCAAATAAGTTTTGGGACAATGCACATAAAACTAAGAATGACAACTATGCTATCTTAACTGGTGCCTAAAGGTAGAAGGTGGGGACTCAATATAATGGTGGAAGAAAGGCCCTTCATAAAGGGACGCAGGGATTTCAAGTTTCAAAAAGAGCTTCCAAAGATTATGGTACTTGTTAGCTTTCAGCCCTCATTTCCCCTATCATAAGCATCTTGAAGTGATTAAGGTTAAAGTGAACAAACTATGGAGTATATTCTTGACAAAGTATAAGTTGGCAATCTCATGTCCCTTGAATACGAGGGCCGCTCCTCGTGCTACTCAACTTTAGTCACCTTTAAGTTCTTGTCATAGTAAGTACATGTGTATCATAGAGAACCGCCAACGGGGTACGCCTTGCACATGGTACAGGAGCTATCCCATAACCAAAATGACAAGGAAAGCAGATAATGAGCATCTCAGAGATCTTTTTATTTGCTATTTGCGTAGGTTTTTATTGAGGATGCTTCACAGATTGCTCATTATGGTGATGCTGCAAGTTTTCACCATGATTAGGCATGGCTTAGGCTAGCGACCCAGGTGTTTCTCTAACACAAAATACATAACTTCATGGACTTACAAGCTCCCCTTTTATTCCACACTTACGACATCCATATACAAAAGAGCATGATATCAACTATGTACAAAGTACAAGTGCAATGTTGAAAGCGTTCCCCATGACAGAACGGTTCTGCTAATTCCAACGTATAAGTGAAAGCATATACAACATAGATGACACAATGGTTCAAGTTTATTAGGGGAAAGAAAAATAAAGTGTGCCATCAAGTTTGTGAGAGCTTTAATCACTAAGTTTTCACATAACAAGATACTTTTTAATTGGAAGATAGTTGAAAACAAGAATATACTTGGAATGGTGTAACACACCATGCATAGGAATTTATAGTGGACACTTTGGAATAACTTGGTTTCTTGGGAGTTGGATGCATTAGTAGAACTTACTCATACAAGTGGAGGCTAGCAAAAGACTGGGAGCAACCAACTAAGAGAGCAATAATGGCCATAATCATCTAGAGCGGCAAAACATTACTAATAAAAGCATAGAGTGGTACTACAAGTCAAGGACTAAATGATCATAGAGGCTATGGTGACTTTTTCATAGTCATAACATGGTGTGAGCATGTGCCAAGTCAACCCAAACAAAGCATCAAAGGTGAATACCACAATACTATGCTTTTGCATGCTAAAACAACACATGATTTTTTCAACGAACACTAAGCAATACCAATTGTTTGGAAATAGTCATGCTAAAGCAATAATCACTAAGCATAAGGTTAAAACAACACCTAGCATGACATGCTAAAGTCTAAGTCTCAGTCAAAGCAAGCTCCTCTTGCACTACTCAAGCAAGAACTTTCTACTCCTTTCCAACACCAATCAACTTATTTGAAATAACACAGTGAGAACGGGGGTCCAAACTACTTTATTCAACCAAACTAAGCAAATCAAACGAAAACTAAGAAGCTCCAAGAACAACACAATAGTGCATGAAATAATAAAAACGAAGTGTCTAGACAGACTTGAGCCTTTTCTTGATGAAGAAGGGGATGCCTTGGGCATCCCCAAGCTTTGACGCTTGTACCTCTTGGATATTTCTTGGGGTTACACCGGGTTGGAATCCCCAAGCTTGAGCTTTTGTCCATTCTTCATCTCATTACATCATTCTCTCTCTACACCTGAAATTTTCTTTCATACAAAACTTCACACAATCTTCATTAGCAACATTAGTGTATTCAAAAGATAATAGACCCTTAGGTTTAGCTTTAGAACAAAAAAACTTTCACTAAAAACACAAGCTACTGTAGCAATTCTCTAAGAAATATCAATTTCCCAAAAAGAACCCAAAAAGGAATCAATAAGAAGAAAATGCAAATAATGGCAATAATCTGTCAAAACAGACCAGCAGGTAGGAACTGATTTTTTCGAAGATCGTCTGTTGCTCAAATCAAAAAGTGTTGAACTAACGAAATTTATCTAACATACTGGGGGATTTATTTGTAAATTTTCAGCTCAATCCTACTTACAGAGATTCCTCACGAATTTTTACGGTGGAGCACAAAAATCTGTTTCGGGACAGCAACTCCCCAAATCTTACTTCCCTCTCATTAGAGGTCATTCTGGGCACAAAAAGCAAACAAAAAGTATAATAAGAAGTCATTACTGAAGTAATAAATTCCAAGACTCAAGAAAACTCTTGGGTTATCTTCCAACAAGTACTTTTCTTTAACGCCTTTAAGTTAGGCTTGATAGTTTGAAAGATGCTCACATAAGAAATATGAATTGAAGCAAAAGAGAGCATCAAGAAGCAAATATGAAACACATTTAAGTCTAACCCACTTATTATGCATAGTAATCTTGTAATAAAACAAGTCATGAAAGCACAAAGCAACAAGCACAGGAAAGCAAAACAAGTGCAACTTCAAGATTTTCAAGATAAAGAGGGGAAACTTAATATTGTCGAGATACATAAGACCATATTTCCCTCTCTCATAATAACTTTCAGTAGCATCATGAATAAAATTAACAATATAACTATCACATAAAACATTCTTATCATGAGCCACATGCATAAAATGATTATTACTCTCCACATAAGTAGTGGGAGCAAATTCAACAAAATAGCTATCATTATTATTCTCATCGCCATAATCATAAAATATAGGAGGCATATTGTAATCACAATTAATTTTCTCCTCAATAGTAGGTGGACTGAAAATATCATATTCATCATTGTAATCATCATAAATTGGAGGTAAAGTATTATCATAGGCATTAGAATTTTTAGAATTGGTACCAAAGAGATTTTCAATATCAAAAGTAGTGTATTTTTCCCAATCATGATCACTACTATAGGTAACAAGCATAGGAACATCATCACAAGTTTTACCCATGGTAGATATTTCAAAAGAATCCATAGGAGCATAACATTCATCCTCCTCTTTTTCATCTAATGAGCTTCCTGTTTCAGCAATTTCTTCTTCCATAGGGTCCTGCAAGGCGTTAGTCTCTTACGTTTGTGGAAAGCACTTATTAAAATATTGAAGAATATAGCCATTTTTCTTCCTTGTAATTATCAAAGAAAAATTTAAGTATCTCATAAACCTCATATTCATAAGGTGCATCATCAGTATTTTCAAGCAAACTGGCAAGTTTAAATGCACCCTTGAAAGCAATAAATTCTTCAATTTGTTCCACATCATAAAGGTCATAATTTCCTTTAACATAAGAGGATATGGTAACATTATAATTTTACTCACATTGAAAAAGGAGGTGTTTATACCTCCTATAGCAACAAGCTTTATCAAAGCAATAAGTAACATTATAAGTAGAGCACACCTCTTTAGCAATAGTATTCAATTTATCAATTTGTTCCCATAAGTGTTTCCCTTTTTGTGACAAACGGTGTTCCTTATAACAGTACTTTTGTTCTTCCATGAACCCACCTTGCCAATAAGAACTAGTTTAAAAGTAACCATCCATTGATAGAAAGCATGACCAAGAAAGTCAATAACAGACCACCAACTAGAGTAGGAACTTTTTTGTGTGTTTTTGATAAGAGAAGGCAAACCAAACTAAACTATTTTTTGGAGTTTTTGATAAAAATAGGTAAACAAAACCAAGCAAAAGAAACTAAGAAAAACAAAAACAAAGTAAAGAGAAATGTTGAGGAGGACTCCCCTTGTGAAGACGTCCTTAGCCTCCTCGGCAACGACGCCAGAAAAGCTTGATGATGGTGTTGTATCAATGTGGAAGCGCTTCGTCGGGAAACCCCAAGAGCAAGGTGTGATGCAGCACAGCAGCAAGTTTTCCCTCAGTAAGAAACCAAGGTTATCGAACCAGCAAGAGGAAGGAAACGTCTCAAAGGTGTTGCAAGCAACTTGGAGACCTGCACAACACAAACTCAAGACTTTGCCCCAACAAACAGTGAGGTTGTCAATCTCACCGCTTTGCTGTAACAAAGGATTAACTGTGGAAGGTAAAAGTGGTTTGCAGCAAGTAAATAGTAACAGTGGAATATGTATCAATGGTAAAGATTGGACCGGGGTCCATAGTTCACTAGAGGTGTTCTCCTTAGATAAACAAACATGACATGTTGGGTAAACAAATTACAGTAGGACAATTGACAGGACTGAGCAAGGCATAACAATGCAATACTAGACATCAAGACCCTATGAGCTTCGATTGGGCAATACAACAAGATACATAGACCGCCATCCAACTGCATCTATGACTAGAAGTCCACCTTTGGGTTATCATCCGAACCCCCTTCAGTATTAAGTTGCAAGCAACAGACAACTGCTTAAGCAAAGTGTGTAAGGTAAACAATCCACTTGTTCCATGAATAAGAGATCGTTGTTTTCTCCCTAGTGGCAATAGAACATTTACAACCTTAGAGATTTCTGTCACTTCCCTTAGATTAAATAGAGGCATTAACCTACTATCGAGCATAAATACCCCCTCTTGGCGTCACTATCAACTACTTGGCCAAGATAGCTACTAACAATAGAGATCATGCAAGATCACAAACAACATAGACATGATAGAATCAATAAGACGAAACCATTAATCAATCTGACATAGTAATCTCAATATCCATCGGATCCCCGCAAACACAACATGCATGATTACAAATAGATGAGATCTTGATCATGAACGGAGTTCACAAGATTTAGACATGAAAGAACAAAGGAGGAGATACAACCATCTAGCTACTACATGGACCTGTAGTACAAGGTGGAACTACTCACGCTTCATACCGGAGGCTGGCATGATGAAGAAGAAGGCCTCCGGGATGATCTACCCTTCGGCAGGATGCCGGGAAGAGCTTCAGATCCCCCCGATCTAGGGACGAAGGTGGCGGCGGCTACAGATGGTTTCGTGGAACATTGATCGGGTACTTAGGGTTTAGGCATCGGGGTATTCTTATAGGAGAAGAGGCGAGGCAGGGAGGTGGCCAGGGGGCCCACACCCTGCCCAGGCGCGACCTAGGGTGGGCCCACGCCTGGGGGGTGCGGCCGCCCTGTGGCTCCCCTCCGTCTCTCCTATGGACTCCGTGTTCTCCTCGGTGAAATATTGACTTTGGCTTTTGTCCCGTCCAATTCCGAGAATATTTCCTTACTAGCTTTTCTGGAACCAAAAACAGAAGAAAACATGCAACTGGCACTGTGGCATCTTGTTAATAGGTTAGTACTAGAAAACATATAAAAACACCTCAAAGTGTAGACAAAGCAAAGCAAAGTAGATACTAAACAAGCATGGAACATCAAAAAAATTAGATACGTTTCCGATGTATCAGGGTCCATGTTTCTTCAACCGCCATGACCTGCATAAGGCTTACCAGATCGACCTCCATGTTGAGATTTTCGGGTCCTTCTTGTCCTTCGGGTGGCGTGGCCCTGAGTGTTCTGCGGCTTTGGCTGTGCCCTTTGGAAACTTTCGCTTAGTGGAAGGTACGCAGATTTGTTCGAGGAACACACCTGGTGGCACTGGGGCACATGTGGAGCCGATGTTGGCGAGCTTGTTGGACTCCTCATTGCTTTCTCTGCCAACATGCCAAAGCTCACAGCCATCGAAGTCTCCTTTGAGTGAGTTGTAGAGCACACGGTATGCGATCATGTTGGTGTTATCAGCGTCGCACTCATTCATCGTATGTTGGACGACGAGCTTGGAGTCACCGTAGATGACGAGGCGTGTGGCGCCGCACACCTTGGACATCCTCATGCTGTGTATGAGTGCTTCGTATTCAGCCTCGTTGTTGGATGTGTGGAACTTCATCTGAAGGACATGCCTCATCTTGTCCCCTTTAGGGGACATCAATATTACGCCAGCTCCTGCCCCAGCCTCGCGCTTAGAGTCGTCAAAGTGCATTGTCCACGACTGGGACATGTCCGGAGAGTCCGGCAACTAGAGCTCCATTCAGTGGATAAGGAAATCAGGGAGCACCTGAGACTTGATGGCGGGTGCGTCGCTCATAGATGATGTCTCAAGGAGACAACTCGATGCCCCACAAGGCTACTCACCCTGTAGCTTCGGGGTTGTTCATGATGTTCGATAGCGGGGCGTCGTTGACGACCATGATCTGGTGCTCCTAGAAGTAGTGGCTCAATCAATGCACTGTCATGAATACGCCGTAGGCGAGCTTCTGGTAGTGAGGGTACCTCTACTTTTTCGGTGTCAGTACCTTGCTAAGGTAGTAGATTGGGCGTTGGACCCCGTGGGTCTTGCCGTCTTCGGGTCGTTTGACCACGTGTGCGGTGTTGACCACCTGGTGCGTGGTTGCGGTGTATAGCAGCAGAGGCTCTCTCTCCTTTGGTGTTACTAGCACGTGTGATGTGGAGAGCAGGCGCTTGAGGTCTTTGAATGCCATGTCCGCCTCGGCTGTCCACTCGAATTTGTCAGCTTTGCACAGAAAGTAATAGAAAGGGAGAGCCTTCTCGCCCATGCGACTGATGAATTTGCTGAGCGTCGCAACTCGCCCAACCAGTTGGTGGACTCCCTTGAGGTTCTTGGGCCTATCCATGGATAGTATAGCCTTGATTTTCTCCGGGTTTGCCTTGATGTCGCGCTGAGAAATGAAGTACCTGAGTAATTGGCCAGACGGGATGCCGAAGGCACACTTGTCCGGATTCAATTTGATCTTGTAGCGATCAAGGTTGTCGAATGTCTCGCGGAGGTCGTCGATGAGCGTCCTGGCCTCCTTGGTCTTGATCACTATGCCGTCTACATAAACATGAACATTGCAACCAATCTCGTTCTTCAGACATGCCTGCATGCATCTCTGGTAAGTAGCGGCTGCATTCTTCAGCCCGAAAGGCATTGTAGTAGAACACCCCGAATTGCGTGATGAACGCCGTTTTCTCCTAATCTTCGGCCTTCAGCCAAATTTGATTGTAGCCAGAGTAGGCGTCGAGGAAGGAGAGTTTCTCGCATCCTGCAGTGGACTCAATGATTTGATCGATTCGTGGGAGAGGAAAGTGGTCCTTGGGACAATGCTTGTTAAATGATGTGAAGTCCACACACATCCGCAGGATGTCCGTGTCCTTCTTGGGGACAAGCATGGGGTTGGCCAGCCACTCGCTATACTTGATCTCCCTGATGAAGTTGGCATCGAGGAGTCTGTTGACTTTGATACCAACGACTTTAGCTCTTGGCTCGGACAGTTGATGCATCGACTGCTTGACTGGCTTCGCATCTGGAAACACATTGAGTGCATGCTCGACGAATTCCCTGGGAACTCCTGGCATGTCCGCAGGACACCAAGCGAAAATTTCCTAGCGCTCATGGAGGAATTCTATGAGCGTGCTTTCCTATGCGAGGCTCAGGTCATTGGCGATCAACGCCGTCTTAGAGGCATCAGTCGGATGTACCTGCACCTTCTTAGTGTTGATTATGGAGTCGAATGACATATCAGGTGTGTTTTGCCTGGCCATCGGGGGTGCCCTGTTATCTGTGACCTCCTTGAGCCTTGTTAGCTCCTCCTGCATGCAAAAAGACTAGGAGATTCTGTTGAAGTCCCTATCGTAGCTTTTTAATCTTGTGAAGCTTCTTGGGACATTGATGGCGCCGTTGGGTCCTGGCCAGTAGCAGGTACGCGTAGTGTGGTACTGCCAGGAATCTTGCAAATGCCACACGTCCGAGGATGGCGTGGTATTGTGATGTCCAGTCCACCACTTCGAATTCCAGCCATTCACGCCAAAAGTTGTCGGGCTTGCTAAATATGACGTCGAGCCAAATTTTGCCCAGAGGGTATATGCCCTTCCCTGGGACAATGCCATGGAACATCGTGTCCGAAGGCTCTAGGAGGCATAGCAGGATCCGCATGGCTACGAGTGTGCTGGCGAACATCAGGTTGATGCCGCTGCCGCCGTCCATCAAGACGCGACTCATCTCATACCCTCCGATCCGGGCCTCGAGCACCAGGGCAGAGTGACCTAGGTGAGGGATTTGGCGCGGGTGATCCGAATGTTCGGACGTGATGCAGGACTCTGAGCCGCTGAGGTACGTAGGTATGGCTGGTAGGGAGGTCACGGCCAGGTTGACTTGGCGGGTGATCTTCTTCTGAACCCTGTTGGTTGGGCGCCCCTTATGTATCATCATGGACCCTATCGGTGACGGGTATCCGTCCGTGCTGTTATTCGGCGCCGGTGCAGCCACAGGTTGCGAGGGTCTTCCAGGTGGTGGTGGTGGAGCCCCATGAGCTACGGCTCCTGGAGACGGTGCGAATCCTGGGTTCACCGTTTGGTGTTGCATCTGGGTGAGGCCCTCGCTGAGTTTCTGGGACTCCTGACAGTCCTTAAGCATATGGCTGGCCTTCTTCTTGCCATCTTGTTTATAGATGTAGAAGTGGATGGTGTAGGGACCTGAGAGTTTGTCGTATGCCGAAGGCTCGTCGTCGCGGTTGCGACATTGCCATGTTTGGGTGGGCTGCCCACCATCGCGGTACCCGCTGTTGTGGTTGCCATCATCGCGGTGATCGGCGTAGCCAGCCGTGACCATGTCGACTTCCTCGCGATCATCGTAGACGCGTTATCTTCTCTTTCCGCGGCGATCATGCCTACGGCCGAAGTCATCTTCGTCATTGATGACCCACAAGTATAGGGGTGTATCGCAGTACTTTCAATAAATAGGAGTGTCGATCCCAACGAGGAGCAGAAGGTGATGAACAGTGGTATGGAGCAGGAAATCCCTGTGAATACTTAACAAATGGATTTTTAGTGGTTTTCTGATAAAGCAACAAAACAAAGTGCGAGTAACAAAGAACAAACGCAGCAAGTGTCCCAATCCTTTCTTAGCAAAGGACAAGCCGGTGGAAATACTTATAAAGAACAAATGTTCTTGAGGACACATGGGAATTCTGTCAAGTGCTTTCGCTTCAAATAGCTGAGTACTCTTCTTTGGTGTTGTAAGTGTTGTGTGGGTGAACCTGTGCTAATGTACCAACCTTACTTGGACTAATACATACTTAACCCCTGCAAACATCTGTAGCTACAGGAAAGTAATTAAGATATAAATCTAACCACGGCCTTAAACTCTGAGATCCTACACTCCCTTGTGCAAAGGTGTCCTAACGGGGGTTCAGGTTTCTGTCACTCGGGCAACCCCACAATTAGTAGCCAAATACACAATGCATTCCCCTAGGCCCATAAATGGTGAAGTATCGTGTAGTCGACGTTCACATGACACCACTAGAAGAATAGCACCACAACTTAAATACTAACCATTGAATAATAACTCAACACAAATCCACTAATAACAACATGACTTCTCCCATGTCCTCAAGAACTACACGAACTACTCACAAGACATCATATGGATCAAGATCAAAGATGATATGATAATGGATAACAATCTGAACATAAACAATAATCCAGGTGACGCGAAGCTGCTCGGTGTCACGCTCGCCGCCGCCGTCAGCCACGCGCCAAAATCCTCGCCGCCGCTTCGGAGGAAGATAAGGAGGAGCCCCGCACGCCTCTCTCCCTCACCCTTGGCCTTATCCCCTCCCGCGCCCTCTCTCTCTCTCTCTCATTCTCCGCGACGTGCCCAAAACCCTAGCTTGTGCAGTCGCCGTCGTCCCACGCCTCCCCGTGCCCTGTAGATAGCTCCACGAGCTTCGCCTCGTCCTGCTAGTCCCCCTGGCCAAAGGAATCGACTTCTGGCGGTCGAAATCGAGCCCCTGGACTCCGTCTTCCCCGCCTCCGATGACCACCCCCTCCGGCCGCGTCGTCGCCACGGACCTCCTCCGGCCTCACCGACCACTCCAGCGCGCTCAGGGTGAGCTAGCGGTTCCTCTGGACCCCTCCATCCTCCCCCTCTCGCTCTGTAGCCGTCTCTCGCCGTTGACCTGTAAGCTCCGATGCCGTGCGCCGCCGTTCCCCTAGCTCCGGCAACCTCTACCTAGCGGCGCCGCCCTTTTTTGGTCTGACTTGTTCCCTTGCGTCGAACCCGCCTAACCGCGCAGCCCCTCGAGCCCCCTACCGTCGGTCCCGACGCTGTTCTGCAGCTCACCGTCGTCAGTGACGTCGCCGTGACATCACCTGTGCGTCACCGCGCGGGTCAGACCAGGTCAACAGGCTGCTGGACCCACTCGCCCGCGTGGCAGCCGAGGTGGCCTGGGGCCCCTCTGTCAGTTGTTGGGGGTAGACTCTGGTTGGGTGTAAAAAGTCTAACAAGTTGTTTAATAATTTCAGAAAATGTTTTAAATATTCCAAAATTTGATATAAACTTGTAAAATTTATAACTTATTATTTATAAGTCAGAAAAATATGAATAATATATCAAAATGTTCAGAAAAATAAGATCTAAATATCTAAGCTATAATCATGCATTGTTAAGAAACTTTAATGACAAGTTTAATTAGAAGAACAAACCAACCCCTCTCATATACATCCGGAGTTTCCCCGAGTTAGGGTTTTCACCCCTCGGAACCCCGATTAAATGGTCGAGCATGCCTTAGGGTTACATTTCAATGCAAATTTACTTGTCATATCATCATACTTGCTTGATCATTGCATCGATGCCATGTGTTGATTGTTTCCCTCTCTTTCCGGTGTTTGCTTCTTTCCGGTAAAATATGATATCGAGATCGAGATCGAAGCCAGAGATCAACACCGTCGAAGTTCGAAGATCGACGAACAATACTTGACCAACTATAACCAAGTCAAGTATAAGGCTCCTGAAGCTCTGCCTTTTGGTTATCAACTGGCAAAGGCAAGCATAGCCCCACCATGATATAATCCTATGATTTCGAAAGCATTTCAATTATTGCCATGATGCATACGATTATACTATGGTCTTTTATTGATAGATAGAGTATCCTATCTATTGCATACTCCCTTTGAGCTTATATTACCTAATCCACTGCTCCTAGCATAACTAGGTTTGGCTTGTGTGCAATGCTAGAGCTTTTATCTGTATCTTGCTTTGCCATTCTTAGCTGTTGAGTCTGGTTCATCCAGATGATGTATCAGATGCAGAGAATTTAGTATGACAGGAGAACGTGATAAGATGAGATCAGAGGTGATGAGATTAAACATGCTAAGGCTTGTATGGGAGGCCACGATGGGATGTGGTTTTTCTAGTCCCATGCTCGCCACCACTAGGACCCGAGTTCTTGCCTCTCAAACCAAGACGAGCGTACAACCACATGGGGTTTATGGGGACCCCCTGATTGACTAACTTGCCTAGTAGATTCCATGAGTCACATAGTTCGGGCGTTCCATTCGACATACGCATTGAAAACGTTTTTGAAAGAGGGGGTGAAGGAGGTGCACTCATACAGGTAGGGAAGCATGGACCGGGTTGCTTGGGGTCGATGGAGCCCCTGGTAAACCAACATCGCCTCACATCTTTAAGTACCGGCTTCCGGATTTGACCCATTACGGCGGAACAATACTTATTGCGTGACTCATGGTCTCGGCGAAAGAAAGGTAAAGGTCGTGTCTAACCACCCTCTGTCGGCCTTCCAAGGAAGAGGGCTAATGATTCTGGCATTAAGAGAAGGTTAGTACGTGTGGGTAAAGTTGTACACCCCTGCAGGGTAATAATCTTTCGGAAAGTTGTGCCCATGGTTATGGACGACTTGGGAACGGACGTGATGATCATAGAGAACTTGAACCTAACCGTAAAACTTGTAGATCAACGTGTGCTTAAGGATGCTTCCTCATGGGTACAAGGGGGTGATCCTAGTAGGTAGATGATGATGATTTGGTGGATATCAAAATATGATGATCAATACTTCGGAGATGTCGCTCTCTTATCCCCTTTTAAAATACTCTGATGAGACGAGCTTATTCTCCCTCTTGTTTTATAAAAAAAGATGGCTTTATGCAAAACAACTCCACCAGCCAGAAGTCTTGCTGAGTACACCCTGTACTCACCCTTGCTTTGTTGATACTATTGGCGGAGTAAGTGTTCCCCTGAAGACTGAGTTTGGTACTACGTCGACATTGACGAGTAGCTTGGGGTTCCTGGCCGGCAGCCTGGAATCTATGGGCTAGGACGTCATCGTTATGCTTCAGGCCTCTTAGGCCATTTTTTAAGTTTGCTATACTTAATAGCACAATTTGTCTTCCGTTGTTTGATGTTTGTGGTCAGTGACCTCTGTTTGTAATAATTTGGTTCTCTGCTCAGTTATGAGCTTGCTGTAATAAATTTTGTGTCGTAGGGTCACTGTTGTGTTACCAATTCTTCACTGGATATTCTTGAGCTCAAGGTTCATCTTATGTCAGACGGAGGTCTGGGATTTGTTTAGCCCTGATCCTGGGGTGTCACACTTAGCTTGACGATGGTGTTGATGGCGACGATCTCCCCTCTCCGGGAAGGAATTTCCCCGGCAGAAATCTGTCTACCACAGAGATCTTTCTCTCTCGGTGTTTTCCACCCCCAGAGGCGGCGAAAATCTATCTGTGGTCACTCCCCTAGCCTTAGGGTTCCGTAGGGAAGATATAGGCGAAGGGGCAGAGTCGGGAGCCGGGCAGGTGGGCCACACCTGCCCTAGGTGTGCCCCAGGGTGGGGTCGCGCCTAGGGGGTGTGGGCCCCCTGCGGCCCTTCTTCGGCCCTCCTTATGGCTTCCTCAATCTTCTGGAAAAATAATATTTTCCCATATTTTCTGCTATTTTTCTGATCTTCACGAAATTCCACCGAAACGCCTTCTTTTCCATCAGAATCCAGACTCTGGTAGTTCATCCTCTAAGAATCATCCAACATGCATAAACAGGTGAAAAGCCGTAAGTAATACCTCATAATAAGACAAATATCAATGTATAGAGGTAGATTATGATATATAATGGTGATGTAAATTGGGCGTATCAGTCATCCAAATGCGTTCGGTTGACGACATATTCGCCATCTGCCTAGCGGTTCGCGATATCCATCGAGTGATCTAGGGTTTTGGTCTTGACATGTCCAAGCTAGTTATTGAGGACATGGGATAAGTCATGTTGTTAGTAGTGAATCAATGATGAGTTATTATTCAATGGTCTAGTATTTAAGTTGTGGTGCTATTCTTATAGTGGTGTCATGTGAACGCCAACTACATGACACTTCACCATTTATGGGCCTAGGGGAATGCATTGTGTATTTGGCTACTAATTGTGGGGTTGCCGGAGTGACAGAAACCTGAACCCCCGTTAGGGAACCTTTGCACAAGGGAGTGTAGCATCTCAGAGTTTAAGGTTGTGGTTAGATTTATATCTTAATTACTTTCCTGTAGTTATGGATGTTTTAGGGGGTTTAATCACAAGTATGTATTAATCCTAGGAAGGGCGGTATGTTAGCACAGGTTCACCCACACAACACTTACAAACACCAAAGAAGAATACTCAGCTATTTGAAGCGAAAGCACTTGACAGAATTCCCATGTGTCCTTGAGAATGTTTGGTCCTTATAAGTATTTCCACCGGCTTGTCCTTTGCTAAGAAAGGATTGGGCCACTTGCTCCGTTTGTTTGTTACTTCTGTTACTTGCTCTTTGTTTTGTTGCCTTGTCAAAAAACCACTAAAAATCCGTTTGCTAAGTATTCACAGAGATTTCCAGCTCCATACCACTGTGCAGCACCTTCTGCTCCTCGTTGGGATCGACACTCCTATTTATCGAAAGTACTACGATACACCCCCTATACTTGTGGGTCATCAAGACTTTTTTGGCACCTTTGCTGGGCAGTGAAGCGCTATTGAAGAGTGGAACTGGTAAGGGAAACTTTTACTGTGAGTATTGCTTTTGTTACTGCTTGTTACTTTGTTTCCAATATGGATAACCCAATTGGTTTTCTGTTTGGGAAAACTACTACCACTGCTAGGGTAGTAGATGAACCACCTCATGTTGAGATAGATCCTTTTAAGATAGCTACAAGTATTTTTAATCGTGTTATGGATAATTATTATTTTGGGGATGGAACTGTCCAGCCCGGTGATCACTTGATCTTTATGCATGAATTATGTGGGTTGTTTAAGTGTGCAGGTATCACAACTGAACAGGTGAATAAGAAGTTACTCTTCATATCCTTGAAAGGGAGAGCTGAAGAATGGTATAAGCTGCTGAAGAATGGACAATCCATGGAATGGGAGGAGTTGGCATGTCTCTTTTACTTTAAATTTTATCCTTCGAGTGAGATTCATAAGGATAGAAATCTTATATATAACTTTTGGCCTCTTGATGGAGAAAGTACAACTCAAGCTTGGGGGAGATTGAAGTTACTAATGCTTAAATGTCCTATTCATGAACTCCCTAAAATTATTATTCTCAATAACTTTTATGCTAGGCTTTCTCTCCATGATAAAGATTTACTAGATGCTTCTTGTGCTAGATCATTCACACGTATGAAGGAAGAAGCTAAGTGGGATCTTCTATACTGTATTCAAGAGAACAATGAAGCTTGGGAGAATGACAAAGGAAGAAAGTCAGGTATAAACTATGATTATGAATGCATTAAATCTTTTATGGGAACTGATAGCTTCCGTGATATTAGTAATGAGTTTGGTCTTAATTCCCAAAGTATTGCCAACTGTTTTAAAGCCTTTGCCTCTTACATTGAAATTCCCAAGAAGAAGTGGAATAAGTACTCCTTATAAAGATGTTGTTAGTCATGTTCCTGTTAGAAGTACTCAAGTTTGTACTACTAATCATATTGTACATGAACCTCATGTTGAAAAAATGCCTTTCCCATCTAAGGTAAAGGAGTATTCTATGATTATTAGTGCAAATAACAAAGGTACAATGAAAACTGTGGATCCTGGTGAGCATTTGAGTGATGAACCTGTGGTAGCTATTGTGAAAGACACTGTCACTAGAAATATGGAGGGTGAGCATATTGACTTCTGTGAAGACGTTTCTAATATTATTTCTCATCCTAGTAAGGCTAGAAAAGCTAGTGTTCCTGTGCTTTCTGTTAAAATTGGTGATCATTGCTACTATGGTTTATGTGATATTGGTGCTAGTTCTAGTGTTATTCCTTATGAGCTTTACAGGGAAATTATGCATGAGATTGGTCCTTGTGAGCTTGAGGAAATTGATGTGGTTATTCACCTTGCTAACAAGGAGACCATTTTCCCCATTGGTATTGTAAGAGATGTGGAGGTTCTCTGTGGTAAGATTAAGTATCCTGCTGATTTCCTAGTGCTCAATTCAGCAGCTAGCAAAACTTGTCCTATCATTTTTGGTAGGCCTTTCTTGAACACTTGTGGAGCTATTATTGATTGGAAGAAGGAAAAAGTTTTAACTAAGTTTGATGGAGATTCTTATGAGTTTAACTTTTCCAAATTTGCTAAAGCTCCTTGTGAAAATAGCTTGCCAAATAAATATTTCAGGATGGAACAACTTCCTTCTATTGATCCAGTCTATGACCTTGGACCTCTTTTTGGTGACTGTAAGTATGCTTATTCTGATGATAAAGTTGTTTCCAGTGACAGTTATATTGTAAACTTTATTCAAAGTGCTACTGAAAGTTATTTTGAGAGAGGGAAACATGGTTTTATGCATCTCAATGATGTTAAGTTTCCCCGTTTTATGTTGAAAGATTTAAAGTTGCATCTGTTTTGTCTTCCTATGCTTGTGGATTTTTGTTTCAACAATTCGTTTTCTCTTGATACCCCCATGCATAGGAAGTGGGTTAGACTCAAGTGTGTTGGTTATTTGCTTCTTGATGCCCTCTTTCATTTCAGATATATATATCCTATGTGAGCATCTTTGGAAGTTTCGAGCCTAACTTAAAGGCATTAAAGAAAAGTACTTGTTGGGAGATAACCCAAGAGTTTTGTCGAGTCTTGGAATTTATTACCTTAGTAATAACCGCTCCTTATCCTTTTTTGTTTTGGTTTTTATGTCAAGTTCAACTACTTTTGTGAAGTAGAGGAGTTGTGAAAAGTGGCTGTCCTGGGACAGATTTTAGGTGCTGCATTGTAAACATTCATGTGGAAGCTTAGTACTTCGGATGGATATGCATTTTTCTGATCTTTTCTCCAAGTTGTTACCCAACTTTCATCAGTTCTGCACTTTTTGATTTGAGCAACAGAAGGTCTTCAGAAAAATCAATCTTTACCTCCTGGTCTATTTTGACAGATTTCTGCCATCATTTGCATTTGCCTCTTACAAAAGCTTTTGTTTTGATGGGTTTTCAGTTGAAGTGTTTACCAAGGGTTTATTGTTTTTTTATTACACTAATGTTGTCAATGAGTTTGTGCAAAAGTTTTGTAAGAAGGAAACTTTCAGGAAAAAGAGAAAAGGATTCTACAGAGTTCGTCTTTGAATAGGTAAAAGTGGTGAAAACAGAAGATTCGTGAAACCCCAATCTTTTTATATTTTGGATGTTTTTAATAGATAAGGGAAGTTACGAGACGAAACTGAAGAGGAAACAGAGCCCGGGTTGGACAAACCGACCCCAGGCGCGGGCCCAACTTGGCCGCGCCTGAGGGGGGGTGTTTCCCCCCTCGAACTCCGTCTCCGCCTCGTTTCCATGTCAAAACCTTCCTTATGCATTGAAACTTCGTAATATATATCCCCCCGGATCCCCCGAGGTTCGTGAATCGTGTTCTCGTCATGTTTTAGTTTCAATCTGTTTTTGTCAGGAAATCTTCTCAAGTTTAGAGCACCATGGCCTCCGCCAACGACAAAGGTAAGGAGCCCGAGAAAGAAGAACCTCAAGTCCCCAAGGAAGAGGAGATTTTGGTAGGTTATGAAGGAGACATGGAGGAGGACGAGCATCCGGACACCCGCGCTAACGTCGCAAGCATTGGTTTGGTGGCACAACCTACCCAGCTTAGGAGGACAGCACGGATGTCTACGGGAGGGAGAACTCCAGGTCATATCCTCGCTCCGCGCACACTTCCTCCTAGTACCCCTTGTTATAACCATGTAGGAAAGAAACACTCTAATTTGGAAGAATGGAGAAAGAATAACAAGTACTAGGATCCTCGGTCCGAGTTGATCATGCGCTGCATTGAGCATAATTCGGAGTTAATTCGTACTCTGACCTTCGATATGGAGGATTTGAAGAAACTTGTTGAATAGCTTATCAAGACAACACCACCACCACCAAAGGAGTAATTCGTCATAAGGTTTAGCATCCCCTTGGATTGTTTCAAGCTTGGGGGAGTGCCGCGGTATCACCACCATTATCTTTCATCTTTTACCTTTTTAGTGGATTCATATCTGTGGTAGAGAGGTTATCTTATAGTTTGGTTTGCATGTGGAAGTATCTCTCTTTTAGTTGATTATCTATGTTTCCCTTGGTGTGAGTGCCTTTACTGGAATATTAATGAGAAGTCTCATCTTTTAATTTTTGCACTTCTTAATTTAGTTTGCAATCTCTATTATATGATGGATCTTGTTGTTCAGTATTGGCACCACATTGGTATCATCAAGTGGATCTAAATTGGTTTTGGCAAACCGAGTTCTGGTCAGTGGCTTTAGTTTGAAAGAAAAAGAAAGAAAGAGAAAGCTTACAGGTATTTGGTATCATTTGTTTTCTTTATTGTTGGCTCATAAACTTAGTATTATTTATTTAAGATTATTTTGTGTCTTCAAGGAAGATTGCATGTTTGCCTTTATTACTTGTATGTTTGCTTGTTTCTTTCAACTCTCTTGCTTGCTACCCAGCCTTGCTAGCCAAAAACCTGTTTTGATAAGGCATACTTCTCATGTTTCTAAAATCCTTTGAATCCAAAACTTTTGCCACTTGTGTCCACCATATCTACCTAGTAGCTTTTTCTATTCCAAGCAAATTCTTGTAACTACCTCGGTGAATTACGCTCCTAGTTACAAGCCTGGATGAGCGGAAATGGTTAAAATAGTACGGTGGGGCCCAAATGCCACTCACAGGTAGACCTTTCGGCCGTCCTAACCATTTCCAAACATCGGGACAAGAACGGGCGGCGTAATCGGCAGGCGAAGGGATCAACTACATACACAAATGAGTATGTATGCAAGCCACCATACAACAGTCCTCAGAGCCATTCCATCTAAAAGAAATAGAAATATTGCAACGCCATACGGCAAGATCCAAATTTCCTAGATAGATATAATAGTTTAGGATATCTCCTCATACATCAAACATCAGAGTATCAGGCGGAAGCGGCAAACAAGATCCGAGTACGGATAAGAAGCAAATCGGCATAAGATGCCCATAAATAAACACATCCCGCCCACAGATCTCACGGATCCCCGTTCCCGGAATCTCTACACCGAATGATCGTTGCCCATATCGTCCGTCTCCTCCACCCAGTATCCATCTCGTGAGTGTACCTGTTCATCTGAATCAAACAATTTATCGTGTGAGACCCTAGGGGTACTCAGCAAGTCTTTATGCCTCTAAAGGGGACACAACCTGGGGTGACGCAATTGCAGCAAAAGATAATACCTAACAGTTCTATAGATACTCGCTAACCATCCGCCTATCCAAAGATAGACGGATGTCCGTGAATTAAGAACAACAATTATAACAGTAATATTAACAGATCCATCCTCCTCCTCGCTTACCAACGAGGAAGCGGACGAACACCCCCCCCCATCCTTTGGCAGTTTTATTATCCATTCCATGAGTGTTGCACTATTTACTAGTCAGTTACTTAGTCAAATTAAAAGCGGTACTTTAGTTATACTTGTCTATGATCGAGAAACTGTGCTCCAAGTCGTCCATAACCGCGGACACGGCTTTCAGAAAGTTTTACCCTGCAGGGGTGCACAAATAGCAACACACACTCGATCAACCTCGGAAAAACCAAATCAAAACCCAACGAGGCCTTCACGACAAAGCAATCACAAGATTCAAAAATATTTCAGGGGGCCACCCCATTAAGCTACCCGCAACGAAGTTGGCCGGCTCCGAGACGGACTCAAGGTTTGCGTCAATGGCTGTAAACGACTGGGAACCCGAAAATGTGACTGGGCTTGTCGATACCGCGAAAACACTCCGCTTACCTAAACAGTACAGGTGCAGTACCTCGCACAATTTAAATTAAGCAGTAAAGCATGGCATAAGTACAGAATAGTAATAAAGCCCCAAACTACTTTGTGGCCCCAAGAAATAATCCTCCCGGATGTGGATAGCGCGAATATTCAAGGAACGGGAATCGAGTACTCGGGGTCCTACGGGACACAAGTGAGCATGGAAAACCAAATAGTAGATATTGCTCACCGGTGCCACTTTCATTAGTTATCCCATACTACTCAGGTTAAGTTGTTTAGGTACCTCGTTATCCATCAGACACTCACATACCCTACACATGTTGTTCTACGACCCGCATGGCTCAAACAACTCCTGTAGTAATGGCTCATGGGATGGAGGAACAAGCTTCGGTGGGGTTTAAAAGTAAAGGCTATGCAGTACTTGGGATTCAGTTTAATGCAATCGCGACTCAATGATGCAAGAATAAGATAGAGGCAATAGGTACTATATGTATGCAAGCATGTGGTAGTGCTTGCCTGGCAGCTCAGTTGAAGCGAGAGAAGGATCTGGGTAGTGCTCCTGGGTTTCTTGGTATATCCCCTGCTCAGCGTCTATTCGAAGAAGAACCAAACAAACAAGGGCCAACATAAATAAAGTGCACAAGCATAAAATAAAATGCGACAAGCAAACAATCATGCCATGATGAATGATGCACAATTTGCACGGAAATAAAGTAGCATGGCATGGGTGAGGTGTGGAATACAAGAATAAAGCCTTTTATTGAGTCTTAATCATATTTTATTCTCAATTAAGTTGCTGTAATCTTTATATTCATATGATGCATGCTGCAAAACAGAACATGGAATGCATAAACAGAAAGGTCTCGTCGAGCTGATCATTTTAGACATATCATTTGTTAAATTTGGAGTTATAAAACAAAAGTTATTAATTAATTAAGAAAAGGGCATTTTATTGTAATTTTAATCAACTCGAAAATTAAAGTGTCCAAAATATATTTTGAAGGGCATATTTGAAATCCTCACATTTTTCTGATTTCAAAACATATATTATTTACATTATTTAGAATTATGAATTTAAATTTATTTTAAGTCAAAATTAGTCAAATGGAGTCAAAGTCAAAGGTTTGACTAGTTTGAATTAGTTCTGAAAATATTTGACTAAAGGTTTGAATTAACATTCAAAAACAAAACATATTTCATATAGAGTTTGAATTCAAATTAGAAATATTTAATTAGTTATGAATTTATTTGATATTAATCATTTTAATTGATTTAAGAAATAGCTGAAGGTTTTTCTTACTCGGCTCAGAGCTAGCCTTAGACACTGACGAGTGGGGCCAACGGCTGACTCAGCAGCAGCTGACACGGCGGGGTCTGGGCCGGCTTTTCTCACTAGGGTCCTTCCTAACCGCACCCATGACAGGTGGGTCCGGGGGCAGCGGGGCCACGCGCGCGCGTCGCCCAGCCAGGGCGTGACACGTGGGCGATCCCCGGGCGCGGGTTAAGGGCATCTATCTGCGGGGGGGTTTTCTGCAAGTTTGGTAGGGCGACTGACTAGTGGGCCACGAGGACCGCGGGTTTAGGCGGGAAAAAGGGGAAGGGGCTCTGCGCAAAACGGCCAGCGGCTACTGCTGACGCTGACGGACGCGGCTGCGCGCCGACGGCGAAAGACTGGCCGTCTTCCGGCGACGATGGCGAGCCAACGGCGGCGAATCTCGCCAAGCCGCAAAAAGGGAAGATGGAGAGGGTGGTGCAGGCTACAACTTCCGTTCAGAGGGCATCATTGGAGGAGGGCTACAGCGCGCGGGCACGGCGAGAAACAGAGGCAGAACGGCTGCTGCAGTTGCTGCTGTCGGCCAGAGCGCGACGCGCAGCGGCGCACGGAGGCTACTCGACGGAACGTCCGGCGCGTCTGGGCCGCTAGGAGGAGGACGGGCATGTCTAGGAGCTTGAGAGGCTTACCAGGGGGTTATCGGTGTAGGCGAGGTCGCTCGTGGTGGGGACGATCTGCCACGTAGCTGGGGCTCTGGAGCTCCTGATCTTGGCACCCCACGCGGCGTGCTCCGGTCTCCGGCGAGGCACGGCCGTCCTGTGGCCACTGGGAGGAAGCAGAGGCCGGCGATCAAGCTTCCCCGACCCCAAGACTCCCTCCTGCTCGACTCCAAACGCCTCCTCTTGTGATGGCCGGGGCTAGGGTTAGTGGAGCTCATGGCGTGGTCATGGCTTCTTGGGGGAAGGGAGGGAGGAAGATGGGGTGCCTGGGGTCCAGATCTTGCCCTGGGGTTTTTCCTGGGGTGGTTGAGGTGATAAGGGAGAGAGGGGAGAGGCACATGGGGTGGTGGTGGCTTTGCAAAAGATGGGAAGGAGGCCACGGGCTAGGTCTTCTCTTTTCCTCTCTTTCTTGTCCTGTAGCTTAGAGAGGGAAGAGGGACCAAGGGAGGTGGCGTGGAGGAGCTGCCTGGTAGGGAGAGAGGGAGGGACTCGGGTGTAACTAGGGTTAGAGCTAGAGGGGGCTCGGGTTAGGGTTTGAGAGGAACTAGGGTAGATCATGGGGTGGTGGCTCGGGTTAGAGAGGAGAGGTGAGGTGAGAGAGAGATGAGGGAGGGGACCTAGGGTTTAAAGAGAGGGATTAGGTGGAGGGGTTTTCTTTTGTCAAGATCAAGCAAGAACATGCCAAGCTCAAACAAGATCTAGACAAGAAAAAGAGAGGGTGAGATAAAAAGGTGGTGAGGGTATGGATGGAGATAGATGAGAGATGAGATAGGGTGCTTAGGGTTTAGCTACTTGCATGCACCAAGCTAGATCAAACAAGAATAGGTGGATGAGGTGTAGGGTTTAGCAAACTCAAACAAGATCAACAAAAAGGAGTGGAAGAGAAGGGTAGAGATGTGGTGGTTCTTGCATGGCCCATGCAACATAATTAATGCTAGGTTTCATCTTGTGAAAACAAAATAAATATCCATAGCATTTATACATATGCATTCCAAAAATATGGAATAAGCCAAGCTAAAAGAAGTGAAAGGATGCCCCATGTGGAGTAGATGGAGATGACCATGTTTGAATATAAATGGGACTTGCTAGTGTGTTTATTCCACTAGATGTTTAATAGTCCCATAAATATCCCAACATGAGCATAAATCCATGACAATCCATATGAAGCTAGGTAAAAGGTTCCACTCACAAGGCATGCAAAGGTGGCCATGTGGATCTTATAAACCAATAATGTGAAAACAAAATGGTGCATATATGAGAGCATGTGGAGATAGAATTGGATCCATCCCAACCCACATGAGCTAGAGGTAAAACCAAATAAAGTGCAAAGCTCATATTTAGTTGGATGGTGGAATTATAAGGTGGTGAAAGAAAAGGTGGTGGAGTGGAATAAAAGATATGCCCCCAACTCAACTTGGGCATTTAAACAATATATCAATAACCAAATACAATATCAAGAGGCAAATACAATTTACAATGCATATGAGATAAGAACCAAAGAAAGAGGGTTTTATATGATGCTCAAATGCAAGGTGGCATGATGACATGAGCATGATATAATGATGATGCAACAATTATATGTAGGAAGTAGCCATTATATAGACTAGGCTAGTAGCATTGCAATTGTTAGACAATTGGGATGCTACAACTCTCCCCCACTAAACAAGAATCTTGCCCCGAGATTCCTAGGAAAAGAAAACAACACAAGGAGAGGCGGGTGTTCGAACGAAGGTGACCCTCACGTTCCCAAGTTGATGAACAACGGAATGGTGCGACCACTACACCTTGCAAAACTTGCTAGACTTGTTGCGAGTCTTGCGTTTTGTTTGAGAAACAACGGGATAGAAGAATTGAAGGATTGTCGTGAGACAAGAAGGATAGGATGGACATAGCTCCGGTTTTCTCAAGAAACATGATAAAAGAATAGAACCACTTGTGAAAGAAGGGACAAGATGATGTATCATGGATAAAGAAAGACACCGTTAAGATTAAAGATTTACCGATACTAGAGGGGATGAATCTTTATCTCGCCGGAAGAAAGGAGCTAGATTGGAGAGGTTTGAACCACTATGACAATAGCATCGTATCCTATCTCGGATTTGAGAAATGAAGTTCGGAAACAATATTGCCTTCAAACAATAGAGTCCCTTGATATCAACAGAAAGATTTAGTTAGACATCGTCGGATTAGATTCTTGTTGCGCCGGTAAGAACCAAGGATCACGCAATTTAGGTGCGCAGATATAACTTCCAGAGACGGATGTGAAGCCAGATCATGGTGAAATCCCGAGAAGCAAAGGATATGGAGGATCTGGAGTTTATTGTAGAGATACTTATTGCTTTCTTTAGCCTTGAGGCTAACGCAATAGATTTGCGGCTGATGGCCTCAACCATAATTGGCTTTACCACAGAAAAAGAATTGATGAAACAAAGAGAGAGGTAGTTTCCTTTAATCTTGTTTGGGGATATCGAGCATCGGTAGAAAGACGAGGATAGAAAAAGGTTTGTGTTTGTTTCCACCAGATAATTGAGGATTTTGCTCCGTGTAGAAAGGGTGAGATCACCAACAATAGATTATTGATTACTTTCTTCGAAAGAGCACTCCGGAAAAACAAGGACGGAAGTAAAAGTATCGAGGGATAAAGGCCAATTCTAACTTCCGTGGAATGAGTGAAATCACATTAATTCACCAATTCAATGTACAAGAGCGAATGATAAGAGTAGTGGTATGGTAGCTACTCCATCCCGCACTCAAAGCATTACTCCGCACATGAATAAGAAAATCATGCAACCCAACTACCGAAACAGACTGAAGGTGTTGGCAAAAACTCATAGAACTCCGTTAGAAAACAAGGATAGATGCAAACGATTCGGCGGATTCATAGATAGATAAAGATGATGATGTTGTCGTCATGTCGGAAGTACCAAGCCACCGGAAAGATATAAAGGAAGATCACGGAGACAACTGCAAAATTTCACAGATATAGAAAAAGATAGCACCACTTGAACAGAAGGAATACAAGATCTGGAAGGTCTTCATGGCCTCCAATGGATTGAGCATAGACGATAGAGCGAGAGGGTTTCAAGAGATTACTTAACGAGATTGAGGTGAAAGAACTCCATGTTCTTCTTGAAATGATTGAGAGAGATTTAGCAGCCTTGAGGAAATCTTCAGCGGAACGACGATGATAACTTGCCAACAAGGAACAACTCCGGATTGGTTGAAGATGGAGGATGGAATTAACAATGTACTTGCTGATTCCAGAGTTGAAGTAATGTATTTAGCAGAAGGACGTGGTCGAGATATGTGACTTCAAAAAGTCAGAATTCTCACTTGGAGACTTTGCACACAGGCAGTGCTCACGAAGCTTGAAAGAAAGAGACATAGATGATCTTCCATGTCCTTCCATAGATATCGAATAGGCAAGCATATTATCAACATATACCACCATGGATTAACAAGATATTCCCAGAATACCAAGTTCAAGAGGCGGGAGAACGAACAAATGCTCAAAACACTTTCTGAGCTCAACGCTCTTTGAAAGATCAACGTTACGAGTAAGGATTCCTGTTGACGAAGATGCGCTGACAGAATAGGTTAACTGGTCCTTCGGAAGAAGAAGAGATGTCACCTGGTTCACATTGTCGATCGGATCACCGGTTAAAAAGATAAAGAGATCTTGGATAAGAACCGATGATAGCTCATACTTTAAGCAAAGCTATCAGAGACGAAAAGATGCAATTCCCTCGTATCCAGGAGAATTGTGCAGATATGGGGTTCAAAAGGATGTGCAGCATGATGGACAGATGATAGACCGCCGTAGTGCTTGGAGAAACTCTGGGTTGCCAAAGATGCTTGAATATGCATAGATATGATCGCGGTGTACTCAAAATCACAGGAGATAACCGTCACCATTTGGAGGATAGTGGTGATTGAATTTTCCATATTCCACTCATGATAAGTGTCATATAGCTATGCCGAGAACCAAATTACAATCACCAGCATCGGATCGACACATGTTATGTAATTAGCCCCAGAGAATTGGAGATGAAAAGAAACTCTAGGATTAAGCGCCGGTGACAAAAGAATGAGTTAGCATGGACATGCTGATAAAAGGGAGATAGATAATGTTTCACACACGACTGAAAAGGAGTGTGGAAGCACAGATGTATCAAAGAAAATTTTTCCGCATTTTTCGGCATTAAAATACCAATAGATGCGCAAAAACACTTATCAGGTAGAGATTAGCAACAGATGCTTACACAGAATGTGGAGTTGCTAGAAGGAAGGACACCCTTAAGAAGATGGCAATGGTTAACAAGGAGTCAGATAGATCGCGCCGGTATTCAAAAGCCTGTCAGTATGGAATGTACCAACAGTTGATAACCAAAGGCAGATAAAGATAACATGTTGGATGCAACAGATAGACAAGGAATTACACCCACACACACACACTTAACCTATGGTACTACGGAAACCCAGAACACGTGAATCCTAGTTTGAATTTAAGAAGAGGATAGAAAACGTTACACTTCCTTACCAGAAAAGGGTGGGTGGGTGGGTAAGAAGAAAAGTGGAAGCAGTCCTACTCTCGTGTTTTGTTTTTCCCTAGTATACATAGCTACCAAAAATATTTGCTAGACTGACAACGACCATTTGGCTGAGACCCTGAAGGGCGGGATGGCTCTGATACCAATTGTAACTACCTCGGTGAATTACGCTCCTAGTTACAAGCCTGGATGAGCGGAAATGGTTAAAATAGTACGGTGGGGCCCAAATGCCACTCACAGGTAGACCTTTCGGCCGTCCTAACCATTTCCAAACATCGGGACAAGAACGGGCGGTGTAATCGGCAGGCGAAGGGATCAACTACATACACAAATGAGTATGTATGCAAGCCACCATACAACAGTCCTCAGAGCCATTCCATCTAAAAGAAATAGAAATATTGCAACGCCATACGGCAAGATCCAAATTTCCTAGATAGATATAATAGTTTAGGATATCTCCTCATACATCAAACATCAGAGTATCAGGCGGAAGCGGCAAACAAGATCCGAGTACGGATAAGAAGCAAATCGGCATAAGATGCCCATAAATAAACACATCCCGCCCACAGATCTCACGGATCCCCGTTCCCGGAATCTCTACACCGAATGATCGTTGCCCACATCGTCCGTCTCCTCCACCCAGTATCCATCTCGTGAGTGTACCTGTTCATCTGAATCAAACAATTTATCGTGTGAGACCCTAGGGGTACTCAGCAAGTCTTTATGCCTCTAAAGGGGACACAACCTGGGGTGACGCAATTGCAGCAAAAGATAATACCTAACAGTTCTATAGATACTCTCTAACCATCCGCCTAACCAAAGATAGACAGATGTCCGTGAATTAACAACAACAGTTATAACAGTAATATTAACAGATCCATCCTCCTCCTCGCTTACAAACGAGGAAGCGGACGAACACCCCCCCATCCGTTGGCAGTTTTATTATCCATTCCATGAGTGTTGCATTATTTACTAGTCAGTTACTTAGTCAAATTAAAAGCGGTACTTTAGTTATACTTGTCTATGATCGAGAAACTGTGCTCCAAGTCGTCCATAACCGCGGACACGGCTTTCATAAAGTTTTACCCTGCAGGGGTGCACAAATAGCAACACACACTCGATCAACCTCGGAAAAACCAAATCAAAACCCAACGAGGCCTTCACGACAAAGCAATCACAAGATTCAAAAATATTTCAGGGGGCCACCCCATTAAGCTACCCGCAACAAAGTTGGCCGGCTCCGAGACGGACTCAAGGTTTGCGTCAATGGCTGTAAACGACTGGGAACCCGAAAATGTGACTGGGCTTGTCGATACCGCGAAAACACTCCGCTTACCTAAACAGTACAGGTGCAGTACCTCGCACAATTTAAATTAAGCAGTAAAGCATGGCTTAAGTACAGAATAGTAATAAAGCCCCAAACTACTTTGTGGCCCCAAGAAATAAGAATGAATCAAGCTCTGGCTCAGGGGGGTCCCATAATCCTCCCGGATGTGTATAGCGCGAATATTCAAGGAACAGGAATCAAGTACTCGGGGTCCTACGGGACACAAGTGAGCATGGAAAACCAAATAGCAGATATTGCTCACCGGTGCCACTTTCATTAGTTATCCCATACTACTCAGGTTAAGTTGTTTAGGTACCTCGTTATCCATCAGACACTCACATACCCTACACATGCTGTTCTACGACCCGCATGGCTCAAACAACTCCTGTAGTAATGGCTCATGGGATGGAGGAACAAGCTTCGGTGGGGTTTAAAAGTAAAGGCTATGTAGTACTTGGGATTCAGTTTAATGCAATCGCGACTCAATGATGCAAGAATAAGATAGAGGCAATAGGTACTATATGTATGCAAGCATGTGGTAGTGCTTGCCTGGCAGCTCAGTTGAAGCGAGAGAAGGATCTGGGTAGTGCTCCTGGGTTTCTTGGTATATCCCCTGCTCAACGTCTATTCGAAGAAGAACCAAACAAACAAGGGCCAACATAAATAAAGTGCACAAGCATAAGAATAAAATGCGACAAGCAAACAATCATGCCATGATGAATGATGCACAATTTGCACGGAAATAAAGTAGCATGGCATGGGTGAGGTGTGGAATACAAGAATAAAGCCTTTTATTGAGTCTTAATCATATTTTATTCTCAATTAAGTTGCTGTAATCTTTATATTCATATGATGCATGCTGCAAAACAGAACATGGAATGCATAAACAGAAAGGTCTCGTCGAGCTGATCATTTTAGACATATCATTTGTTAAATTTGGAGTTATAAAACAAAAGTTATTAATTAATTAAGAAAAGGGCATTTTATTGTAATTTTAATCAACTCGAAAATTAAAGTGTCCAAAATATATTTTGAAGGGCATATTTGAAATCCTCACATTTTTCTGATTTCAAAACATATATTATTTACATTATTTAGAATTATGAATTTAAATTTATTTTAAGTCAAAATTAGTCAAATGGAGTCAAAGTCAAAGGTTTGACTAGTTTGAATTAGTTCTGAAAATATTTGACTAAAGGTTTGAATTAACATTCAAAAACAAAACATATTTCATATAGAGTTTGAATTCAAATTAGAAATATTTAATTAGTTATGAATTTATTTGATATTAATCATTTTAATTGATTTAAGAAATAGCTGAAGGTTTTTCTTACTCGGCTCAGAGCTAGCCTTAGACACTGACGAGTGGGGCCAACGGCTGACTCAGCAGCAGCTGACACGGCGGGGTCTGGGCCGGCTTTTCTCACTAGGGTCCTTCCTAACCGCACCCATGACAGGTGGGTCCGGGGGCAGCGGGGCCACGCGCGCGCGTCGCCCAGCCAGGGCGTGACACGTGGGCGATCCCCGGGCGCGGGTTAAGGGCATCTATCTGCGGGGGGGTTTTCTGCAAGTTTGGTAGGGCGACTGACTAGTGGGCCACGAGGACCGCGGGTTTAGGCGGGAAAAAGGGGAAGGGGCTCTGCGCAAAACGGCCAGCGGCTACTGCTGACGCTGACGGACGCGGCTGCGCGCCGACGGCGAAAGACTGGCCGTCTTCCGGCGACGATGGCGAGCCAACGGCGGCGAATCTCGCCAAGCCGCAAAAAGGGAAGATGGAGAGGGTGGTGCAGGCTACAACTTCCGTTCAGAGGGCATCATTGGAGGAGGGCTACAGCGCGCGGGCACGGCGAGAAACAGAGGCAGAACGGCTGCTGCAGTTGCTGCTGTCGGCCAGAGCGCGACGCGCAGCGGCGCACGGAGGCTACTCGACGGAACGTCCGGTGCGTCTGGGCCGCTAGGAGGAGGACGGGCATGTCTAGGAGCTTGAGAGGCTTACCAGGGGGTTATCAGTGTAGGCGAGGTCGCTCGTGGTGGGGACGATCTGCCACGTAGCTGGGGCTCTGGAGCTCCTGATCTTGGCACCCCACGCGGCGTGCTCCGGTCTCCGGCGAGGCACGGCCGTCCTGTGGCCACTGGGAGGAAGCAGAGGCCGGCGATCAAGCTTCCCCGACCCCAAGACTCCCTCCTGCTCGACTCCAAACGCCTCCTCTTGTGATGGCCGGGGCTAGGGTTAGTGGAGCTCATGGCGTGGTCATGGCTTCTTGGGGGAAGGGAGGGAGGAAGATGGGGTGCCTGGGGTCCAGATCTTGCCCTGGGGTTTTTCCTGGGGTGGTTGAGGTGATAAGGGAGAGAGGGGAGAGGCACATGGGGTGGTGGTGGCTTTGCAAAAGATGGGAAGGAGGCCACGGGCTAGGTCTTCTCTTTTCCTCTCTTTCTTGTCCTGTAGCTTAGAGAGGGAAGAGGGACCAAGGGAGGTGGCGTGGAGGAGCTGCCTGGTAGGGAGAGAGGGAGGGACTCGGGTGTAACTAGGGTTAGAGCTAGAGGGGGCTCGGGTTAGGGTTTGAGAGGAACTAGGGTAGATCATGGGGTGGTGGCTCGGGTTAGAGAGGAGAGGTGAGGTGAGAGAGAGATGAGGGAGGGGACCTAGGGTTTAAAGAGAGGGATTAGGTGGAGGGGTTTTCTTTTGTCAAGATCAAGCAAGAACATGCCAAGCTCAAACAAGATCTAGACAAGAAAAAGAGAGGGTGAGATAAAAAGGTGGTGAGGGTATGGATGGAGATAGATGAGAGATGAGATAGGGTGCTTAGGGTTTAGCTACTTGCATGCACCAAGCTAGATCAAACAAGAATAGGTGGATGAGGTGTAGGGTTTAGCAAACTCAAACAAGATCAACAAAAAGGAGTGGAAGAGAAGGGTAGAGATGTGGTGGTTCTTGCATGGCCCATGCAACATAATTAATGCTAGGTTTCATCTTGTGAAAACAAAATAAATATCCATAGCATTTATACATATGCATTCCAAAAATATGGAATAAGCCAAGCTAAAAGAAGTGAAAGGATGCCCCATGTGGAGTAGATGGAGATGACCATGTTTGAATATAAATGGGACTTGCTAGTGTGTTTATTCCACTAGATGTTTAATAGTCCCATAAATATCCCAACATGAGCATAAATCCATGACAATCCATATGAAGCTAGGTAAAAGGTTCCACTCACAAGACATGCAAAGGTGGCCATGTGGCTCTTATAAACCAATAATGTGAAAACAAAATGGTGCATATATGAGAGCATGTGGAGATAGAATTGGATCCATCCCAACCCACATGAGCTAGAGGTAAAACCAAATAAAGTGCAAAGCTCATATTTAGTTGGATGGTGGAATTATAAGGTGGTGAAAGAAAAGGTGGTGGAGTGGAATAAAAGATATGCCCCCAACTCAACTTGGGCATTTAAACAATATATCAATAACCAAATACAATATCAAGAGGCAAATACAATTTACAATGCATATGAGAGAAGAACCAAAGAAAGAGGGTTTTATATGATGCTCAAATGCAAGGTGGCATGATGACATGAGCATGATATAATGATGATGCAACAATTATATGTAGGAAGTAGCCATTATATAGACTAGGCTAGTAGCATTGCAATTGTTAGACAATTGGGATGCTACAATTCTAAAGCTTCATCTACCTTTCGAATTAAAAAGTATTTTGTTATGAGAAAACTAGTTAGTAAAGCTCTCGCAAACTTGATGGCACACCTTATTTACTTGCCCCCAATAGACTTGAACCATTGTGAACATCGAAGTTGTATATGCTTGCATCTATACGTTGGAATTAGCAGAACGTGCTGTCATGGGGAACGTTTTCAACATTGCACTTGCACTCTATACATAGTTGATATCGTGCTCTTTTGTCTATGGATGTCAACGGTGTGAAATAAAGAGGGAACTTGTAAGTCCATGGAGTTTGTATCCTGTGTTAGAGAAATGCCTTGGCCGCTAGCCTAAGCCATTCTTAATCATGGTGGAAACTTGCAGCATCACCATAGTGAGTCATCTATGAAGCATCCTCAATAAAAATCTATACACATAGTAAATAAAAATATCGCTGAGATGCTCATTGTCTACTTGCCTTGTCATTTTGGTTATGGGAAAGCTCATGTACCATGTGCAAGGGGTACCCTGTTGGCGGTTCTGAATGATATGCAAATACTTACAATGACAAGAACTTACCTGGGCCCAAAGTTGAGTATGCATGAGGAGTGGCCCTCATATTCAAGGGACATGTGATTGCCAACTTATATTTCGTCAAGCATATACTCCATCTTTGTTCAGTTTAACCTTAATCATCTCAAGATGCTTATGATAGGGGAAATGAGGGCTCAAAGCTAGTAAGTACCATAATCTTTTGGAATCTCTTTATGACTTGTAATCCCTGCTACCCTCTAAGAAGGGACCTTTCTCCTAGTTACCAGTTGAGTCAGTAAACCTACTTCCTCTCTATCTCCAGCAAGCTTTTGAGTTGTTGTGTTTCAAGCATTCATATGGTGATTTATTTAATCATGTTTTTTTATCTTCCTTGTTTGCACAAAACTCTAATGTATTGAGTACTATGAAAGCCTTCACTTGGGAAAAACCTTTTTGAGCAAAGAGTGCTCCTGTTGAAAAACTTCTACAAAAAGCTTTTTGTGAAACTGTTTGCCAGGTGTTCTCTGACCAAGAACAAGTTTGCCAATTCCAATTATGATTTATCTTTATGTATCTCTATTGTGACTGTTGTACTTGGTTGCAAGCTAAGTTATATAATGGTGAGTTGCTTTCTTCTATGAGTTGTGAAATGGTAAGTGTGATGCTTCTTGTTCGCATTCTTTTATCGACACTTCACTCCATAAACCTGTGGACATGTTTACTGAGCTCAGTATTCGCTTGGGGACAAGCGAAGTCTAAGCTTGGGGGAGTTGATACGCCCAATTTGCATTACCATTCTATATCATAATTTACCTCTATTCATTGATATTTCTCTTATATGAGGTATTACTTATGGATTTTCATCTGTTTATGCATGTTGGATGATTCTTGGAGAATGGACTACTGGAGTCTGGATTCTGATGTAAAAGAAGGCATTTCGGTGCAATTTTGCGAAGACCAAAAAATATGGAAACATATTATTTTACCAGAAGACGAAGGAAGCCAGAAGGAGGGACGAAGTGGGGCCTTAGGGGGCCCACACCCCCTAGGCGCGGGCCCACCTAACACCGCGCCTAGGGCAGGTGTGGCCCACCTGCCCGGCCTCCGACTCCGCCCCTTCGCCTATATCTTCCCTTTAAATCCCTAAGGCTCGGGGAGCGACCACAGATAGATTTCCGCCGCCTCTGGGGGCGGAAAACACCGAGAGAGAAAGATCTCTCCGACAGACAGATTTCTGCCGGGGAAATTCCTTCTCGGAGAGGGGAGACCTTCGCCATCAACACCATCATCAAGCTAGGCTTCATCGAGATCATCATCATCCACACCATCATCTCCACCAGCACCATCATCACCACTCTGTCCCACTGTAACAATTGTGTTGGATATTTCTTTAGTTCTTAGGGGAAAGTTTCCCTGTGTTGATTACTATTGTAGTTGATGCTTGTGAGTGGAACCATTGGATTATTGTTTATGTTCAGATTGTTATCCATTACCATATCATCTTTGATCTTGATCCATATGATGTCTTGTGAGTAGTTCGTCTAGTTCCTGAGGACATGGGAGAAGTCATGTTGTTAGTAGTGAATCTGTGATGAGTTATTATTCAATGGTTTAGTATTTAAGTTGTGGTGCTATTACTCTAGTGGTGTCATATGAACGTCAACTACATGACACTTCACCATTTATGGGCCTAGGAGAATGCATTGTGTATTTGGCTACTAATTGGGGGGGTTGCCGGAGTGACAGAAACCTGAACCCTCGTTAGGACACCTTTGCACAAGGGAGTGTAGGATCTCAGAGTTTAAGGCTGTGGTTAGATTTATATCTTAATTACTTTCCTGTAGTTACGGATGTTTGCAGAGCGTTTAATCACAAGTATGTATTAGTCCTAGGAAGGGTGGTATGTTAGCACAGGTTCACCCACACAACACTTACAAACACCAAAGAAGAGTACTCAGCTATTTGAAGCGAAACCACTTGACAGAATTCCCATGTGTCCTCGAGAACGTTTGGTCCTTATAAGTATTTCCACCGGCTTATCCTTTGATAAGAAAGGATTGGGCCACGTGCTCCGTTTGTTCATTACTTCTGTTACTTGCTCTTTGTTTTGTTGCCTTGTCAGAAAACCACTAAAAATCCGTTTGCTAAGTATTCACAGGGATTTCCTGCTCCATACCACTGTTTAGCACCTTCCGCTCCTCGTTGGGATCAACACTCCTATTTATCGAAAGTACTACGATACACCTCCTATACTTGTGGGTGATCATCCCCTAGGCGCGGTCCCCCCTAGGCCGCGCCTAGGGCAGGTGTGGCCCACCTGGCCGGCCTCCGACTCCTCCCTCACGCCTATATCTTCCTCTTGGAACCCTAATACCAGGGGCGACGATAGAAAGATTTCCGCCGCCTCTGCGGGGCGGAAAACACCGAGAGACAAAGAGCTCTCCGACAGACATATTTCTATCAGGGAAATTCCTTCCCGGAGAGGGGAGATCGTCACCACCATCACCGTCATCAAGCTATACTTCATCGAGATAATCATCATCATCATCCACACCATCATCTCCACCAGCACCATCCTCACCACTCCATCCCGCTGTAACAATTGTGTTGGATCTTTCATTAGTTCTTAGGGGAAACTTTCGCGGTGTTGATTACTATTGTAGTTGATGCTTGTGAGTGGAACCATTGGATTATTGTTTATGTTCAGATTGTTATCCATTACCATATCATCTTTGATCTTGATCCATATGATGTCTTGTGAGTAGTTCGTCTACTTCTTGAGGACATGGGAGAAGTGATGTTGTTAGTAGTGGATTTGTGTTGAGTTATTATTCAATGGTTTAGTATTTAAGTTGTGGTGCTATTCTTCTAGTGGTGTCATGTGAACGCCGACTACATGATACTTCACGATTTATGGGCCTAGGGGAATGCATAATGTATTTGGCTACTAATTGCGGGGTTGCCAGAGTGACAGAAACCTGAACCCCCGTTAGGACACCATTGCATAAGGGAACGTAGGATCTCAAAGTTTAAGGCTGTGGTTAGGTTTATATCTTAATTGCTTTCCTGTAGTTGCGGATGCTTGCAGGGGGTTTAATCAGAAGTATGTATTAGTACAAGTAAGGTCGGTACATTAGCACAAGTTCACCCACACAACACTTACAACACCAATGAAGGGTACTCAGCTATTTGAAGCGAAAGCACTTGACAGAATTCCCATGTGTCCTCGAGAACGTTTGGTCCTTATAAGTATTTCCACCGGCTTGTCCTTTACTAAGAAAGTATTTGGCCACTTGCTGCAGTTGTTCGTTGTCTTTATTACTTGCACTTTGTTTTGTTGCTTTATCAGAAAACCCCTAAAAATACGTTTGCTAAGTATTTAGAGAGATTTCCTGATCCACAACACTAGTCAACACCTTCTGCTCCTCGTTGGGATCGACACTCCTATTTATCGAAAGTACTACGTGTAGAGGTGTTGCCTGTCAAAACCCACCGGCGAGCAGCGACGAGCAACACGAAGAGCCGGGAGGCTCCCAGAACTGCTGGTGGGCCCTGGTCCCTCGGGCAACGGCCCGCAAAACTCCGGCACACGTCCTGGCTGATGCAAGGGCGTGCCACCTGACCTATACCTGGTCAGGAAGGTGATGGATTGCTTCGGTTAGTTTCCTGCATGGCAAACAAGTATACGTAAAATTCGAGCCGCGACCGGCTCCCAGGTTTCCCTGTGAATCGGCTCCTGGAACCGATTATCCCATGGTTCTGCATTAAATCTACGATAACATGGGGTTTTGCTTCATCAATACAAGTTAAATCGACCTACGACAGTTTAACGTTTTCACCACATAATTGGAACATCCTACACGTAATTGAGCCTGGTAGATACAAAAGATGATAGAAAACTAACCCTAGAGAAGGCCTAACAACCGACGTAAAGTCAATTCCCGGAACAACTCCTCTCGAATTGGCAAACCATGTCCTTACATACTACTGGATCGTTCAACCCGTTTGCAAGGCCTGACTATGTGGATATCAAACTAAACCTTTGAAAACAAGGCATAACTATAACAGATCAAATCAACTGAATAAAGATCAAGCAAGATGCTGCCCTTACACCCGAAAAAGGTGCAAAGGCAGCGAGATAACTAAAGGCAGCATAACTAAGCAATCATAACAAAAAGGTACCGATGCTAGCCCAAACAAATCTATGATAACAGTATTACTCGCCATCAACAAGGCTTCAGTACGAGTAACACTAAATAACGCATAAGCAGATACTGCCTAGACCGCAAGATGCGATCTAGGCAGCATGACACTTACCCGAGAAAAACCCTAGAAACAAGGGGTGGCGATGCACCGAGATTGTGTTTGTTGTGAACGTGATCGTCCTCTTTTCTCAATAACCTTAGGTACATATTTATAGTCCGGAGACTTTCTATCTTTGGAATAACCCTAACAACTCTATCTCTTACTTAAACCGAAACGTAACCTACCATAATATACAGATACACGGGCAATTTAGCCCAAACCCACGCACAAGGCTGATCCAGCAATACGTTGCATATATGTATCCTCCAAGCCCATCTTGATTACGGCCCATCTCCTCCTTTGGCCAAAATGTGGCGATAACACATGCCCCCCTGGTTTTGGCAATAATAATTCCAAAACCACTCTGTTTTTTTTTATCGGGTTACGCGTTGCAGAGCAGAATTGTCACACCGCCCCCTCATCATGACGCCTTGTCTTCTCAACTTCTCCGCAGTGCATGATTTGACAGTTTTGGCACCACATTCTGGAAAACCGCTATGGCATTGAACCACCTCCCACTATTTCCCTTATTTAAATTCATCTGAGCAGTTTGTACCCCCATCCTCTTCCATTAGCCAAAAAACCCTCTTCCTCCGCCATGGCCTCCTCTTCTTCCTCCAAATCATCCGGCCTTTCCTTCCAATCCTCCAACACAATGAGCGACCGGGAGCCGACGCCGGAGCACCCGCCAATGGCGGCGTACGAGGCTCTCGCCCCACAATGGTGGGACGAGAGGGACTGGGACTTCGCCGCCTGGTCAGAGGACGACGAGTCCCTGACCGACGGCGAGGAGGGCCTCCAGTTCCTTGTCGACGGGGAACTGGAGGCGGAGAGCGCCGATGACGCCGTGTCCTGGGGCGAGGACGTCGAATCCTCCGACGAGGAGGAGGAAGCGGAGGAGGACACCTCCTCCGACGAATACCCGCCGGTGAAGCGCTTCCGCGCCGGGTCCAGCGAGGACACCGACGACGACGACGAGGACGAGGAGGCCCCCGCTGACAACTTCAGCAGCAGCGGCGAAGACTACGCCGGCAGCAGCGCCGATGACAGCGAATACGACGACGGCGAAGACAGCGGCGACGACACCGGCTTCTAGATTAGGAACTAGTAGTAGTAGTACTAGTAGTAGATTTCCATTTGTAAGCAATCGACTTCATTGTAAACAACCGTCTTTTGAATCAACAAAGATTGCTTTCCCAATTCGATTTTGCCGATAGTCAAAATAGGTCAACGTTCCAGAAGCCGATAGTAATGTATCGGCTTTCACCATACTACGCTCATATGGTCAACCAAGTCAAAGCCCAAAGAGCCGATGGTAACACATCGACTTTCCCCACAAACGTTGACAAGGTCAAATTTGGTCGCATATTTAGATAAATCTGAGCGGCCACTTTCCAATTTCAAACGGTAGCCTGCGACCCTCTTCAAAAAGGCTAACCCAGATCTCCAATTGCCTCACCGAATAGATCGAGCTTACAGCGACAAGAACCCTCGATCCCCAATCGCATAGATCCATCTCCACCGGCAAACTAGATGGCGGAATCGTCCAATACCAACACAGCGGTCTCTGGTCTGAAGGTACGCCTGCTCCTCGCAGTCTGAACACGGTGCTAGAATTAATAGCAAACACCTGAATTAATGCTTTATTCCACCGTTAAATTTTTAGGTTTCAGACATTCTGCTGCCGCATCCTTCTCACCCAAATTCTCTCTGTCTTTGCCCCCGTACAGAATCTAGTCATGCCCATCTGATCTCTTGCGAGGCAAACAGAATCCCCTTCGTAAGCCAACACCTAGATTTGAATTCTTGGGCCGACTGCTTGCGAGCCTGGCCTAATCCTCTTGAACATTGGGTCTCTTGGTATAGCAGGGTAGCCAAAACTTACCAATCCCAATGGGAAACCACGGGAATAGCCGATGCCTTGTATTTGTCATTGTCTCCCCTCGAGAAACATGAAAATCTTCTAAAAACCATCGGCTATTTCTGGTCCGATGCTCTGAACTGCTTCATGTTCGGTCATGGCCCCATGACACCAACTCTGTTAGACGTGGTGATGATTACTGGTCTGGACGTTACATCACCCAGCCCCTCTGCTTTTAAGCTGACAAAGGTCCCCTACAAGCTTTCTTCCAAAACAGACTGCACGAACTGGGGTGCCTATCTTCAAAGCCACATGAAAACTAAAGGCCCTGTCACAGAGAAAGAACACACGGCTTTCCTCAACTTCTGGCTGGAACATTTCATATTCTGTGGCCCTTCCCTTGCTCCAACCAAGAATTATCTCTCCTTGGCCTACGAACTCGCCAGAGGCACTCAACTTGGCATCGGCAAACTGTTCCTTGGAGAAGTCTATCGATATCTCCAGTTGATGTCTGTCAAACTATTCTCCGGCATAGCAGTCAAAACAGGAGGTCCTTGGTGGTTCATTCAGCTATGGTCTCAGCTGTATTTTCAAAACCATGTCCCAAACTTCCCCCTTTTGGCGAGTTGCACCTTTCCAGATGCCAAAGGGAAGCAGATCCGATGCACCAGCTACGGCCAAGCTCTGTATAGACTGCCAGGTAGTAAACTGATCCCTCAGGAAGCATCCAAGTGGTTCAGCATTTTCTTCCAAGGCCTGGACAATCCTATCTTCTTTCCTTACACGGAAGAATCGGAACATTTTGAAAATCCAATCTCCTTCAGGCTAGACAACTTTGCCGATGACACCAGCACTCGGCAGCTATTTTCCACTGTGATCCGTCCCTGCTTCCTTCCAGTTGGCATGAGCACATCCAACAGAATAATCAAGCCTGGATACGAATTCTACCAGCCGGTCGTAGTGGCTCGGCAATTTGGCCTTGGACAAGTACCTCCCCATTTCTTTCTCCACCATCTTACAGAGAGCAGAGCTGACCTGCCCGATCCTCTCACCAGTCAAAGGTGTTATTCCTTCTTCGATGCTCTGACCATCCCAATTCCTAACAACCTCACCTTCGCTTCATCAACCGATGGTTTTGAGAACTGGTGGTCGATGTGGAAGACTCATGCCTTCAGGAGAGCTCTGGGACCGTTGCTGGAACATCTCGATGCTGAATATGATATCCCCGTAGAACAGGTACCACTACTTGTAAATTTTCTTGATGCAGCTCATAAATGATTCTTCTAATAACCCGCTCTGTCTTCTTGCAGCAACAAGATGGTCCTGAACCTACACACGGTGATGGCTCCCCCTTCGAATTCTTCCCACCAGCTCCTGTGGTCCTTTTCTGCAAAAACTCGCCACCTTTGAAAAAGGTCGTGATGCAGGACCAGCCGATATCACCACAATCGGCTTCCAAGAGCCAAGCAACTTCTGGGTCAGCCGCCTCTCGAGTTCCAACTAAAACAAGAACGGCGGTGAGGAAGGTAGCTGCCAGGAAGACTTTGAGGCGCCGGAGCCCTTCTCCAGAAAGTTCGCATGTACGCTGATCCATGCCTTGGTTGATATCTTTCATCCTTGCAAACATGCTTGTGCTTACTAGCTCTCCTTTTCTTACAGGTTTCCATCGAAGACACCTCCAGCGGGGACACACAATCCGATCGAGGAGAATCGGGCCCAACAGACTCTGAGAGGACCACCACACCGAGCCAGCCAGATTTGCCACCATCGGCTCCCAGGAAAAGGCCGGTTCCTGAACCTACTGCCCCCCGAGCATCAGTCGAGGCGGGGCCAGCTGTGAGCCCCAAGAGGGCTCGCAAGGGACTGCAAACTTCTTCGTCGAGCCAAGAGGTTTCGAAAGTCATCACCCTCCATGCTCTTACCAATTGTTTTTTTATCTGCCGATTCATCACTATTTACATCGGCTAAGCACCTTCTATGCAGACGACTGACACTTCTAGTGGGAAAGCCGGGGAAGTGCCGATGCCTTTCGCAAGGCTGGATCTAGTAATCCCTGAAGGTGTAGACGAAACGGTTACCACTTTGGCCAAGCCCCCAGCAACAACACACAAGCCGATTGTCTCGTCATCTGCTATCCCCTTGATCTTAGGAGAGGTACGTTCGCTTTGTTCGGCTCATCCTTCCATGTTGGACGCATACTGACGCCATTTCGGCCTGCCAGGGTTGTGATATCTCAGGCCTGCTGACATTCGACCCTGAATCCATCGAACCAACTCTCTCTGTCGCCAACGATGAACCACGAGCAAGGGCTGTTCTACCTCAATTCCAGCGTCTCAAAGCCTTGCTGTCCTCCCCGATCGAGAAGTTGATCGAGGGTTCTGAAGAGGTGAAGAGTGTTCTTGCCGAAATCAAGGACCAACTCCCAGTAGCATTGCAGGTGAAGCTTTGGCCAGTTGTAACTCTGTCTTTCTACGGGTCAAGGGTGAAGTTGGCTCGTGAGAGGATTAATCTGCACCGCTCCCAACTCCCGCTGAAGGCCAATATTGCAGACAAATGTCAGCGGCTCAATGAGAAAAAGGCGTCTCTGGATGCCAAAACTGACACCTCTGTCAGCACCGCCGAGCTTGCATCCTTGAAAAAGGAATTGGGAGATCTTGAAGAGAAGGTCCGGGCGACTAAACAGCTCATTCGTGACAAGGAAGCATTCATCGCCCGCTCCCAAGACGAAGCAGAAGGCCTCAAAGCTCAACTGAAGACTGATCTGGCGGAAATACGTGCCCTGAACAAGCAGCTAGTGATGGGCAAGGACGAAGATGACGAAGCCGAGATCGCCGAGGTGGATCGTGTCCGCGCTGACGCCCTCCACGCCTTCGAGGCATTCCTTCAGTAGCTTATTCATGTAAACTGACACCTGCTCGTAACAGTTTGAACCTCTAGAGTCGATGGCTGTGCATCGGCTATATTTTTTTATTGGCCGATTTCATGTATCGGCCCCCATATTTCACTGTCCATCATCCCACATGCTTGGGAAATATTTCTTGAGATGCTGACCGTTGACAGCCACTGGGAATTTCACGCCGTCCAGCTCCTCAAGCATGTACGTGTTCCCCCTTAAAACTTGATCGACCCTGTATGGCCCGTGCCAATTTGGAGACCATTTACCATATGCTGCATCCTTAGTCCCCAATGGCAATACAGCTTCCCATACCAGATCGCCAACGTGGAACTCCTTTGGTCTCACCTTCTTATTATATGCACGAGCTACCTTGGCCTTGTTCTCTTTGATTTTCTCAAGCGACCACAGCCTAAGCTCAGTTAAATCCTCAACACTGTCACTCATCAGGGCCGCATACTCTTCAGTTGTTAGATCGTTCTGAAAAGTGACACGTCTCGATCCAGCCGTAATCTCCCAGGGCAATACGGCTTCTTGTCCATATACTAGATGGTATGGCGAGGTTTTTATCGCTCCATGACATGACATGCGATAAGCCCATAAAGCCTCTGACAAAACCTCGTGCCAACGCCTAGGGTGCTCGTCGACTTTCCTCTTGATCAGCTTGATAAGGCTCTGGTTGGACGCTTCAGCTTGCCCATTTGCTTGAGCATAGTATGGAGATGATCGGATCAGCTTAATTCCCGTGTCCTCACAGAACTCTCTAAACTTGTGAGAAATGAAGACCGAACCTCCATCGGTCGTGATGGTTTGGGGAATCCCGAATCTATGAATGACATGTTCTTTCACAAAATCGATAACATCCTTCGAGTTCACTGACTTCATAGGGACGGCTTCCACCCATTTAGTGAAATAATCTGTAATGGCCAAAATCCACATGTGGCCTTTGCTTGATGGAGGATTGATCTTGCCAATCATATCCATGCCCCAACCTCGGAATGGCCAAGGCTTGATGATGGGGTTCATTGCTGACGCGGGTACCGTCTGAATTTTTCCAAATTTCTGACATGCTTGACACCCTTTGTAGTACTTAAAACAGTCCTCAAGCATGGTGGGCCAATAAAACCATGATCGCCTGATCAACCATTTCATCCTGTGAGCCGATTGGTGAGTTCCACAGGCGCCTTCGTGTACCTCGTGTAGGAGCCGATTGGCCTCGGTTGGCCCCAGACATTTGAGCAGTAACCCTTCCAGAGTCTTGTAGAACATGTCGTCCCCAATAAGCACATACTTCATGGCCTTGTACCTTATCCGTTTAGGTGCCCCCCGAGCCGAATCTTTCAAGTAATTGAAGATATCGGCTCTCCAGTCGTCCGCCTCCAGGAACTGTACCTGAACATCAGCTCCCTCTGCTACGTCCTTGTAGCCTGAAGCCATTTGTGCGAGATCATTCGCCTCGGTATTCTGCGATCGCGGGATCCAGTTAAAGTTTATGTACCGGAACTGTGCCATCAGCTCACGGCATTGCAACCATAATGGGAAGAGCGACTCGCTCTCACACTTGTATTCCTCCGTGAGTTGGGAAATCACCAATTTGGAGTCTCCAAAAATTTCCACTGCTTCTGCTCTAGCTTCGATGAGCAACTCCATTCCCTTGCGTATCGCCTCATACTCAGCGACGTTGTTGGTGCAAGGGGTAGATAGCCTGATGGAGAAGGAATATGTTGCCCCCGGGGCGACACGAGTAGAATGCCGATGCCGCAACCATCATCACAAACCGATCCATCGAAAAACATAGCCCACGCTCGTATAGACAGCGCTGCTATATCAGTGTTGATTCTTTCAGCAATAAGGTCGGCCAACGCCTGACCCTTAACCGCTTTCGCGGGTTGATACCGGATATCAAATTCCGATAATGCAAACATCCATTTGCCGAGTCGGCCTTTCAACATAGGAGCCGACAGCATATGTTTTATGACATCTGATTTGCATATAATGATAATCTCCGCTGAGAGCAAGATGTGGCGCAGCTTGGTGCAGGTGAAAAACAGGCAGAGGCACAACTTATCGATCTCAGGATACCTTGTCTCTGCATCCAGTATCCTTCTGCTGATGTAAAACACAACTCGCTCCAGACCATCATAAACTTGCACCACCACCGAGGCGATGGACGTGTCAGCTACTGACAAGTAAATGTAGAACGGCCTATCCGGCTGGGGCGGAACCAACACTGGCGGCTTCGTTAGATATTCTTTGATCTCGTCGAAGGCTCGTTGTTCTGTCCCCCAGCGGAACTCCTCATCAGATTTAATTTTCACCAGTCCCATGAACGGCTCTATTCTTCCTGACAGATTGGAGATGAATCTTCTGACGAAGTTGATCTTGCCGATGAGAGACTGCAGTTCTTTCTTCGTGGTAGGTGGCTTCATTGTTCGCACTGCCTCCTGACTTTTCAGGCCGATCTCAATTCCGCGTTCATGGACCAAGAAACCCAAGAACTGACCGGCCGTCACACCGAAGGCACACTTCTTTGGATTCATCCGTAGCCCGAATTTTCTTGTTCGGTCCAGGACGCGTTGCAGATCGTCCAAGTGTCCTTGTACTGAAGCAGACTTGACCACCACGTCATCAATATAAATTTCCACCAGCTTGCCGATCAGATCATGGAAAATGTAATTCATGGCTCTTTGGTATGTGGCGCCGGCATTCTTCAGTCCAAACGTCATGACTACATATTCAAACAACCCCACCGAACCTGGGACTCTGAATGCAGTCTTGTGTATATCTTCCGAAGCCATAAAAAATTGGTTGTAACTGGCATTGCCATCCATGAAGCTCAAAACCTTATGACCAGCAGCTGCGTTGATTAATGTCTCTGCTACCGGCATCGGATACTCATCCTTTGGAGTGGCTCTATTGAGATCCCGAAAATCTATGGCAACACGCCAGCGGCCATCCTTTTTCTCTACAGGTACGATACTAGAAATCCACTCAGCATACCTGCATGGCCTGATTAACCTAGCTGTCAACATTTTCTCGATCTCTTTCTTGACTTCTTCCAAAATTTCGGCCTTCATCTGTCGTGCTCGCTGCTGGAATGGCCGAAACCCTTTTTTAAGCGGGAGTCGATGCTCAATGATGCTCCTGTCTAACCCGGGCATCTCTGTATAGTCCCAGGCAAAGCAATCTGGATATTCTTTCAACAAAGCTATCATCGGACCCCGCAGATTCGGATCTAACTTCTTGCTGATAAATGTTGGTCGCGGCTTATCCCCAGGACCGATGTCAATCTCCTCTAGCTCATCAGCGGAGGTAAACCCATACCCTAGCTTTCCGTCACCTGCTAAATCGATGCTAAACACGGGGCAAACAGTTGGTGAGGATAACAAAGATAATTTGGGCCGATTGCCGGAATCGGCCCCCTTTTTGATTGCATTAGTCAAGGAAGGTTTACAACTTATTTGTGCTCTACAATGGCAGGGAATCTCCCTACTACGACTGCATGACCTGTTTGTCGTAAGATTACTGCTTTTTATTTTTTGTGGCCGATCGCAGGGATCGGCCATACCACGTACGATCGTGGACTTTGCTACTCTGTCAGGCCAGTGGATAAGACCAGCCTCACCCCATTTTTTGTAGCTTCAATGCGCTCACAGCCGTCTATACTGATTCCAGAGATCGGCTCTTGGTCTTCTGCCTCCCAGATGTTCATGCCAGCTATGGAGATCTCGATCGAATCATCTGCATGAATGACCTCCACTTCATCTCCATCCCACTCTATTAGGCACTGGTGCATCGTGGATGGAATGCAGCAGTTAGCGTGAATCCAATCCCTCCCCAGCAAGACAGCGTAGGTGCTTTTGCTGTCAACGATGAAGAATGACGTAGGGATGGTTTTTCTGCCCACGGTTAGATCCACGTTCAGAACGCCTTGCGTTTCTGAAGTTTGGCCGTTGAAGTCGCTTAATGTGACGTTGGTTTTGATCAGATCTGCAGTGGAGCGTCCCAAACGCCGTAGCATGGAGTATGGCATTATATTGACTGCCGCTCCGGTGTCAACCAACATCTTGCGGACAGGCTGCCCATTGATATAACCTCGCAGGTACAGGGCTTTCAGATGTTTGTAGCCCTTCTCTCGTGGCTTTTCAAAGATAACCGGCCGTGGGCCGCAGTCAAACTGTGCCACTGGTAGTTCTTTGGTTCTTGGAGCGCAAAACTCTGACGGAAGTATGAACACCATGTTTGTGCCAGCCGATGTCTTCGCATCGGCTTTTACTGGTTTGGGGCGCCACTCTTTCCTTTTCGGACGAGCCTCCGTTTCCAAGGTTTGCCGAATTTTCACGGCCAGATCGGGCCGTGCTTTCCTTAAAGTGTGGAGGTACTGCGCTTCGGCTTCCTCCAAGCTACGCAGTCGCTGAACTCTACGCTTTTGGGTGTGTCTGAGTCCATCGGGACACCACCTTGGCCGGTGATATCTTTCTTCTTCTTCTTCACCCTTTGGATCCTCGAGATCTTTTGCTCGAGATGACTCCTCTTGTCTGTTCTGAGGCGGGAGAGGCCCTAGACGCTTGAACACTGAAACTGGACCTGTGTCATCCTTATGCTGTCCACATTCCGGGCAGTTGTCGATTGTAGGCAATCGGCTCATTCCCGCATCCCAGCAATACTTGAAGAAAGGACAATCCCAATGTTTATCCACGCCTTCCTTTTCCTTTGACTTTCCCCTAGCGAGGTGCTCATATCCTTCATCATCTCTATCGTGCCAGCGACGTCGGTCATACTGACGCTCATACTTGTTAAGGAGATGCGTGGAGTGTGGCTTCTGATATCGCACGCTTCTCACTTGCTCCTCGGTTAAATACCGCCTGTCATCATAACGGGGCCGGTCACGTGGACCAGCCTCCTCTCTTTCTTTGCCCCGAGAGCGACCGCCTTCCTCCTTATATGTGCCATGGTGGTACACAGGCCCTGCCATATTAACATCGAACGAGAAATCTAACTGACGCCTCGTGGAGTGGCTGTGTTCTACCATGTTGACGCCGGGAAACGGGTTTGTGTCTATTTTCATGGCGAATTGCCCCAGGATCAGACGGCCCTATTCTATCGCCGTTTGGATCTGGCGACGTAGCTCTTTGCAATCATTGGTGGTGTGGGTGAACGAGTGATGCCACTTGCAGTATGGTCTCCCGTTCATCTCTTGAGCCGTAGGGATTTTATGGCCTTCGGGTAACTTCAGCTGCTTTTCTTTCAGCAGTAAATCGAATATCTGCTCAGCTTTGCTCACATCGAAGTCGAACCCTTTCGCAGGCCCTTGCTGTTTCACCCATTTGTAGGACACAGGATCTGCCCCCCGAGCCCATTCAGCCACGGCCACCTCCTGGTCTTGTACGGGATCCTCTTCTTCTGTATCGACCAGGCCTATCGGACGTTTGAACTTGTCTTGGTACAACTCAGGGTGGCGCTGTTCATACATTGTCAGTTTCTGGGCCATGTGCACCAATGAATTGTATTCTACTTGGAAAGCCAGATCCTTGATAGGTGCTGAGAGACCCAACACTGCCAGCTTGACTGCTTCTTTCTCAGTTAAACGAGCCGAATAACATCGGTTCTTGACAGTCCTGAAACGCTGAATGTACTCGGCTACCATTTCTCCCCGCTTTTGCCGCACCTGCGCCAGATCTGCAATGCCAGCCTCGGTAGCTTCTGAATGATACTGAATGTGGAACTTCTCTTCCAGTTGCTTCCAGGTCTGGATCGAATCCGGTGGCAACGAGGTGTACCACCCAAAAGCTGGTCCTGTCAGAGATTGCGCAAAGAACCTTACGCGTAACTGATCCGATGCTAAAATCATGCCTAACTGTGCCAGGTATCGGCTCACATGCTCGATCAAGCTCGACCCTTCTGATCCGCTAAACCTTGAGAACTCAGGGAGCCGATACTTGGGTGGCAGCGGAATCAGATCAAACTCGTTGGGGTACGGCTTGGAATAGCCGATTGTCCTTCTCTTCGGCACGAAGCCGAACTGGTCTCTCAAGATGGTACGGATTTGCTCCACCGTTTGAGCTGCAGGGGCTAAATTCTCATGACTCGTTCCGGTGGCATACTTGGCTAGCCATGCCTATTTATCAGCGTCCATCCCAGACATCCCTGCTCCAGAAATACCTGCTCCCGAAGCCCCTGCTCCAGAAACTCCTGCCCCAGAAATCCCTGCGGTTGCAATCTGGTTCGTGCGCGTCAGGCTATTGCAGTCCGGCACGTAGGTGCACACATATCCATGTGGGATTTCTTTAGGTGGTTCAAATAGGAATTGGCAATCGCCAGGGTCACCTCCAACCTTGTAGACGACGTACGCCGGTGCCCCTGGTGGCTCCGGAGCTGCAAGCGTGAATGGCAGCTGTGGCCTGGTCTGGAGCAGTCTTTCTCCCTGGTGAGTCCCTAGAGTAGGCCCCGACGGAGAGTACTGATGTTTCATGATCTCCTGAACTACGCGAACCGCGACGCGCTCGAAAGCCTTCACTAGGTTCTCAGAATGGCGGTGAAGAGAATGAGCCACCATGTAATTGACTTCCTGTCGCAGAGCTCTGGTGCGCTCCTCTGAAGGAACAGACAGATCCACCTCATCAAGAGCACCTTCGGGTGAGAACCCTTTCCACCTGATGCCATGCTTACGGGTCCTCTCAAAAGAGCCGATGAGATCGGCTTCGAAGAGAGCTTTGATATCATCATACTTCGCCTTGTGCTCATCAGGCGGATCGTCGTACGTGACCGGTCTGTCCCCCATCGCAGCGTCGGATGTCGATACAGATGTTGTCGAATGTCCCACCGGGCGTGCCAGAATGTGTTGCCTGTCAAAACCCACCGGCGAGCAGCGACGAGCAACACGAAGAGCCGGGAGGCTCCCAGAACTGCTGGTGGGCCCTGGTCCCTCGGGCAACGGCCCGCAAAACTCTGGCACACGTCCTGGCTGATGCAAGGGCGTGCCACCTGACCTATACCTGGTCAGGAAGGTGATGGATTGATTCGATTAGTTTCCTGCATGGCAAACAAGTATACGTAAAATTCGAGCCGCGACCGGCTCCCAGGTTTCCCTGTGAATCGGCTCCTGGAACCGATTATCCCATGGTTCTGCATTAAATCTACGATAACATGGGGTTTTGCTTCATCAATACAAGTTAAATCGACCTACGACAGTTTAACGTTTTCACCACATAATTGGAACATCCTACACGTAATTGAGCCTGGTAGATACAAAAGATGATAGAAAACTAACCCTAGAGAAGGCCTAACAACCGACGTAAAGTCAATTCCCGGAACAACTCCTCTCGAATTGGCAAACCATATCCTTACATACTACTGGATCGTTCAACCCGTTTGCAAGGCCTGACTATGTGGATATCAAACTAAACCTTTGAAAACAAGGCATAACTATAACAGATCAAATCAACTGAATAAAGATCAAGCAAGATGCTGCCCTTACACCCGAAAAAGGTGCAAAGGCAGCGAGATAACTAAAGGCAGCATAACTAAGCAATCATAACAAAAAGGTACCGATGCTAGCCCAAACAAATCTATGATAACAGTATTACTCGCCATCAACAAGGCTTCAGTACGAGTAACACTAAATAACGCATAAGCAGATACTGCCTAGACCGCAAGATGCGATCTAGGCAGCATGACACTTACCCGAGAAAAACCCTAGAAACAAGGGGTGGCGATGCGCCGAGATTGTGTTTGTTGTGAACGTGATCGTCCTCTTTTCTCAATAACCTTAGGTACATATTTATAGTCCGGAGACTTTCTATCTTTGGAATAACCCTAACAACTCTATCTCTTACTTAAACCGAAACGTAACCTACCATAATATACAGATACACGGGCAATTTAGCCCAAACCCACGCACAAGGCTGATCCAGCAATACGTTGCATATATGTATCCTCCAAGCCCATCTTGATTACGGCCCATCTCCTCCTTTGGCCAAAATGTGGCGATAACAAGAGGTCCCAACCTTTAATAAGGTAGAGATCCCTGTGTTTACAATGCTAGTCCCTCGATCAATAGCTAGCATCCACAATTAAGATGTAATATCAAGAAACGAAGGTCATATTACAACTTTATAACCAGGAATAAAATAATCCATTACATCTTACATAGCTCATTTGGCTATCTCATTACAATTGAGCAGAAATAACTATATAGCATGGAGTCGTTCATCTTCAAAGTGCCACAGGCAATCATGTTGGTTGTAGACTTGTAATCCTATTCAACACACTTCTCTAACATCAAACAAACCTGCAACGTTATAAGTTATAGCCACAAGGGTCAATACATTTGAATTGTATTGGCAAGTTTCACTACTATGTAGAAATAAGTGCAACCTATCAATATATGCATATTTGGCTATGTAGGGTTTAGGCTCATTTGCAGAAAGCAATATAGTTTTATCCTATCTTTTCAAAATAGTTTTGATATTTTGACAATCTTTCTGAACTCCTTGGAAGACTCCAAGTGCTTCTAATCCCTTGTTGACACCATCAAGTTTTACTTTGAGAAATTGAAATGTCAAGATCTTCCATAGCTTCAGGCCTTAGTTGCTCAGAGTTGTCCGTAACCGGGGACACAGCTAAGTACTTAGAATTTTGATCTTCTGCAGAAGTTGTACACTTTACCCACATGACACAATCTCGTATTGACGCCACCAGTGGCCGCTGGATAAGTACACACCAAATGGAGTACCGGCAGATCGAGAATGTGACAAAGTCTTTCCATAGAAGTCCTCCCAATACATGATGCTAGCTTGTCTACCAGGCACCAATGTAAGGATATATTTCCAATACATGAATCCGGTTAACTTGAGTAGGTTCCAATGCAAGGGTATTACACTATGTAGTTGACTAAGCCAGAGCCCATTTTGCATGTGGCTGTACACGGAAGCCACTGTACGAGAAACATGTTCAATCTCTAAGTACCTGGGTGGTTTTCTTCTAGAGCACATACAAAAAGATAGCCATATAAACATGGTTCCCTTTGTTGCCACCTTATCCAAAATTGAGTATCCATATTCCACCCAGTTGGTTTATTGAGTACTTGTTTTATTATATAAAACATATATTTTTCCAAAACTTCATATAATCATATCATGTATTCCATCCCAAGTCTATAGCAGGGCTAATCATACTAAAACTATGAGGTTTTCACTAAGGAAGATGGATTTCCTAATAGGACATAACATAGCATAGTAATATAGTAGCCCTATCATGCATACTACAACAATTCCACTAAGTGTAATGAAAATAGTAGGACATGGATGATAGTGTCACTTGCCTTTTTAGTAGATAATATTGGTTCACTCCTTGATCTTGCAATAATTCACACTCTTCAAATTTCACTACAATTCAATCAAGCAAGCACATATTCAAACTAACATTAAAACAATTCACCACATAAAACAATAAAAACAAGGCAATGCATGCAAGCATGCAAAAGATTGTTTTATCTGAAAAAGTGGTTTCTAATAGGCTATAAACATTTTAAAACTCCTATTGGTCATTTATAAATGTGGCAAAATCATTTCAAGCCAAGTTAGTGAAAATGGGCCATTTAAATCATTTTGTTTTGCTAGGAGTGATTTAAATCAAAGTAATATTTTGTAGTTTTTAGCCAAATATATACTTTAAAAACAAATGTTAGTGTTTATGGTTAAAGGATTTAATATTAATCCATTTGCAAAAGGTTTCACCTAAATTCAATTTTTAAACCAAAACATTATTTTTTATTTGCTAGAAATGCCTTTAACAAAGTAATCATTTACTAGGGTTCATCAAATATATTTTTATAAAATCCTAAAACTTGGTGTTTAGGGTTAGAGAGTTTAAATCAAACCATTTTCCAAAGGTTTTAGTCAAAAAGAATTTTTAAACCAAAATCAATATTTTTATTTAACTAGAAATGCTTTTATTCAAAGATTTATTCCCTAGTATCACAAGATATTATTTTAAATCTACAAGTTGGCTCTTATGGTCAGTAGGTTCAAAACAATCAATTTACAAAAGATTTTACCCTAAAAACATTTTTAGAATAAATTTTATACTCAAAATAGGCCTAAACAAGTTTCTGCAAAAAAATAAATTTTACAGTATCAAAATACTAAACAAAGTGCATGGTTGGAAAGTTCACATTTTTCTGAATCCCGTGATATAAAATTTGCAAAATTTAGCCTAGCAGAACAATAGTTATGAATTTTACAAGTTTAAACAATCTAAAATCATTTCTGGAATTTTAATCAAACAGGATAGCCATGTGTCTTAATCTTATTGGACGATACTGCTTCACTGGGATCGATTGATGCGGTGTGTTGGATCTACTTAAATCGCACGGCACATAGCGCTTGATACCGGTTCGATTAAATCTAATCTAAGCCACGCGATTAAGATCTAACGGCTGGAGCATAGTGACCAGGAACTGGCGGCGCTCGACGGCGGCTGTGCGGTGGCGTGGCTCTGTCAGTGACGTTTACGGAGAAATAGGAAGCAAGAGAGGGAACGGATGTGCTTACCGTGCTCGCGTGGTTGCAGTCAAGCTCAAGGTGGTCTCTGTTACTCGACGGGCGCACGGGAGCGGCGGCGATTGCTCACTGGAGATGGCGTCAGGCGTCTCTGTTCATCGACGGGGGTGACGTTGTAGGTCATGCCAAGGCAAATGGAAGGAGGCGTTAGACGCGGGCGAGTGTGGCGAACGCATGTGCATCATCAAGAGAGAGAGAGGTGGACGGAACTTACGGTAAATGGTCGCCGGAGAGAGAGACAGACGATGGTGGCGACAAGACTTCGTCGTTGCCGAGCCTCTGGGGCATGCGCGGCCAAGGGGAAGGTGCTGGAAGATGCGCACGTCGATGGGAAACAGGCTCATGGGTACTGGGAGGCAAGGGGAGGGCCGACGTCGCCGGAATCGGCCGGTGAGCTCGTCAGAGCAGTGGGTGCTTGGGCTTGCAATTCTTGCAGCCTGGTGGCCCGGAGGGAGTGGTGTCTGGGGGAAAGGAAGAGGGGGCGTGGGCGTTTAAGAGTGCCTGGTCACCGGCGAGGATTGATCACGCATTCATGTGAATTTAAGAGAGTTTATTCGCGGCAGAAACGGCGAGGTGCGAGGGGGAACGGTCGTCGCGGGTGGAAACGATGAACAGGCAATGTGGGGTCATGCTATCAGCGAGAGAGAGGGAGTGCGCGTGGGGCCGAGCGTTCAGCGACTGCGCGGGTGCGAGTTCAGGTGAGAGAAGAAAACGCTTCGGGAAAGGAATGGGCTGCGAGTTGGTCTGGACTTGGGCCAGATGGGCTGGTTGGCTTCGTTTCCATTTTTTATTCTGTTTTATATTTTCCTTTTTTATTCTAATTTATTCTGTTTTGAATTTTTTCAAATGATTCAAGTATTTGTTTGAATTCAAATGTTTCCCAACTTTCAGTAAGGATTTCATTCTGTTTATTAATATTTTCTATAGTCCATTTTAGAATATTTATTTTATTCTTTTAGGGTATATTATTTATTTAAAATAGACATTTGTCTTTATTTTAAATAAGATTTAAATATGTTTTCAAACTCTATTTGATTTCTAATTTTTACCAAACCTTTTTCAGTAGGTTTTATTTATTCTTTAGTGCAAATAATTCACTTTGAATTATTATTTAAAATAATTTAATATGATTTAATGTTCATTTAAATTGTGAATTGTCTTTATTTAAATAAAATTGGATATTAAGCAATCCTTATGATTTTATTTAAATAATTCTTTACTCTTTTTATTAATCAATAATCTTTCATTTCATTTGTTTGGCCAAGATTTAATTTGTCTTTTAAATAGTCCTTATTTATTTATTTCTTCCTTTGCTTATAAAATCCATATCTTTTTATTTAAAGATCCAAAAATGGTGATTCCAACTTGCATAATTTTATTTAATATTTTTTATCTTTTTAAATCCCTTTAGGATTTATTTGCTCAATATTTGGCATGGATTTTAGATAGGGCTTTATTAGCTTTGGAAATTAATTCCTTTTATCTTAATAAATTCATAAGTTTTTATCTATGACTCCAAATTGAGTGAAACCAATTTCTATGGTTTTATAATATTTTTATTTATCATTCTTGATCATTTATAAATGTTTGTTGACAAATTTTTATATGGATCAAATCCATAGTCTTAGAGAGATCTTGGAAATGAATTATTTCATTAGGGTTTTAGGGTTTTGGTTTAACTTTTCCAAGTGTTTAAATTTCAAGATACATTATTGATGAATGCACTTCACTTGATTGAAATTTTGTTTGATTCCCTTTTCATCCAAAGTTTGTTCAAGATGGGTTTTGATGTTTCCATTTGGAATTAAAAAGTTTCTTTTCACCCTAAATTTCAACAATTATTTATTTTGTTTATTTATTTTTCACATTTCAAAATTTGGAAAATTTTGGGATGTGACACTACGATACACCCCCTATACTTGCGGGTTATCAAGACTATTTTCTGGCGTCGTTGCCGAGGAGTGAAGCGCTATTGAAGAGTGGAACTAGTAAAGGAAACTTCTACTATGAGTATTGCTTTTTATTCTATTTGTTACTTCGTTTCCAATATGGATAACCCACTTGGTTTTCTGTTTGGGAAAACTACTACCACTGTTAGGGTAGTAGATGAACCACCGCCTGTTGAGATAGATCCTTTTAAGATACCTACAAGTATTGTTGACCGTGTTATGGATAATTATTATTTAGGGGATGGAATTGTTCATCATGGTGATCACTTGCTTTTTATCCATGAATTATGCAGGTTGTTTAAGTGTGCAGGTATCACAACTGAACAGGTGAAGAATAAGTTACTCTCTATATCCTTAAAAGGGAGAGCTGAAGAATGGTATAAGCTGCTGAAGAATGGACAATCCATGGAATGGGAGGAAATGACATCTCTCTTTTATTCTAAATTCTATCCTCCCAGTGAAATTCATAAGGATAGAAATCTGATATATGACTTTTTGCCTCGTGATGGAGAGAGTACAACTCAAGCTTGGGGGAGATTGAAGTTACTAATGCTTAATGTCCTATTCATGAACTCCCTAACAATATTATTATCAATAACTTGTATGCTAGGCTTTCTCTTCATGATAAAGATTTACTAGATGCTTCTTGTGCTGGATCATTCACATGAATGCAGGAAGAAGCTAAATGGGATCTACTAGACCGTATTCAAGAGAACACTGAAGCTTGGAAGAATAAAAAAGGAAGAAAGTCAGGTATAAACTATGATTATGAATGCATAAGATCTTTTATGCGAACTGATGACTTTCGTGATATTAGCAATGAGTTTGGTCTTGATTCCCAAAGTATTGCCAATTGTTTTAAAGCCTTTGCCTCTTACATAGAAATTCCCCAAAAGAAGTGAACAAGTACCATGCACCTTATAAAGACATTGGTACCCATGTTCCTGTTAGCACTGAAGTTTGTACTACTAATCATATTGTGCCTGAACCTTATGTTGAGAAAATACCTTTCCCAACTAAGGTAGAGGAGTATTCTATGGTGATTAGTGAGAATAACAAAGGTACTAATAAAATTGTGGAACCTGATGAGCAAATGAATAATGAGCCTGTGGTAGCTATTGTGAAAGATATTGTCACTAGAAATATAGAGGATGAGCATATTGTCTTCTGTGAAGACGCTTCTAATATTGTATCTCATCCTAGCAAGGCTAGAAAAGCTAGTGTTCCTATGCTTTCTGTTAGAATTGGTGATCATTGCTATTATGGTTTATGTGATATTGGTGCTAGTTCTAGTGCTATTCCTTATGAGCTTTACAGGGAAATTATGCATGAAATTGTTCCTTGTGAGCTTGAGGACATTGATGTGGTTATTCACCTTGCAAATAAGGAAACCATCTGCCCTATTGGTGTTGTAAGAGATGTGGAGGTTCTCTATGGTAATATTAAGTATCCTACTGATTTTCTAGTACTTAATTCAGCAGCTAGTAAAACTCGTCCTATCATTTTTGGTAGACCTTTCTTGAACACTTGTGGAGCTATTATAGATTGTAAAAATGAAAAAGTTTTAACTAAGTTTTATGGAGATTTTTATGAGTTTAACTTTTCCAAATTTGCTAAAACTCCTTGTGAAAGTAGCTTGCCCAATGAAGATTTGAGGATGGAACAACTTGCTTCTATTGATCCTGTTTATGACCTTGGACCTATTTTTGGTAATAGTAAGTATGCTTATTCTGATGATAAAGTTGTTGCTAGTGACAGTTATATTGTCAACTTTATTCAAAGTGCTACTGAAAGTTATTATGAGAGAGGGAAACATGGTTTTATGCATCTCAATAATATTAAGTTTCTCCGTTTTATGTTGAAAGCTTTGAAGTTGCATTTGTTTTGTCTTCCTATGCTAGTCGATTTTTGTTTCAACAATTTGTTTTATCATGATACCCCCATGCATAGGAAGTGGGGTAGACTCAAATGTGTTGGTTATTTGCTTCTTGATGCTCTCTTTCACTTCAGATATATATCTCCTTTGTGAGCATCTTTTAGACTTTCAAGCCTAACTTAAAGGCATTAAAGAAAAGTACTTGTTGGGAGATAACCGAAGAGTTTGGTTGAGTCTTGGAAGTTATTACCTCAGTAATAACCGCTCCTTATCCTTTTTGTTTTGGTTTTTGTGGCAAGTTCAACTACTTTTGAGAAGTAGAGGAGTTGTGAAAGGTGGCTGTCCTGGGACAGATTTTTGTGCTGTATTGTAAAAATTTGTGAGAGAGATCAGAACTTCAGATGGAGCTGTATTTTTCTGAGCTTGTTCTCCAAGTTGTTACCCAACTTTCATTAGTTTTGCACTTTTTGATTTGAGTAACAGAAGTTTTTCGAAAAAATCTATCTTTACCTGCTGGTCTGTTTTGACAGATTTGTGTTATCATTTGCATTTGCCGCTTACAGAAGCCTTTGTTTTGATGGATTTCAGTTGAAGTGTGAACCTAAAGTTTTATTTTTTTTGCTTACACTAATGTTTCCATTGAGGTTTGTGTGAGAACTTGTAGGAAAGGAATTTCCAGGAGAAGGAGAAAAAGAGTCTGTAAAGTTCGTCTTTGAATAGGTAAAAGTGGTGAAAACAGAAGGTTCGTGAAAACCCAATATTTTTTATATTTTTTATGTTTTTATTACATACAGGAGGATGTGAAACGAAACAGGGGAGGAAACGAAGCCGGGGTGGCCAAACCCACCCCAGGCACAGGCCCCAGCTGGCCGCGCCTGGAGGGGCTGTGAGCCCCCCGAGCTCCGTCTCCGCCTCGTTTTCATACCAGTACCTTCCTTATTCTTTGAAACTTCATAATATATAACTCCCCGGGTTCCCCGAGGTTCATGCATCGTGTTCTCATCGTGTTTTCGTTTTGATCTATTTCTGTCAGGAAATCTTCTCAAGTTTAGAGCACCATGGTCTCCGCCAACAACAAAGACAACAAGCCCGAGGAAGATGATCCACAAAACCCCAAGGAGGAGGAGATTTTGGTAGGGGATGAAGAAGACATGGAGGAGGACAAGCATCCGGACACCCGCGCTACCGTCGCAAGCATTGGAGTGGTGGAAAAACCTACCAAGCTTTGGAGGATAGCACGGATTTCTACAGGAGGGAAACCTCCACGTCATATCCTTGCTCCACGGTCATCTCCTCCACGTACCAAGATACCCTTCCATACTCTTATACATGAGCATCAATACCAATAGGTGCCCAAAGGGAACTTGCCCTCGATGTGGGATATGCCTCGTTCTAACCATGCAGGGGAGGAACACACTAAGAAGGAAGAGTGGGGAAAGAATAGCAAGGACTGGGGATCTTGGTCTGATATGATCATGAACCGCATTGAGCAAAATTTGGAGTTGATTTGTACTCTGACCTTTGAGATTGAGGATTTGAGGAAACTGATTGAGGAGCTTATCAAGAGAACACCACCACCGAAGGAGTAGTCATCAGGTTTGGCATCCCCTTGGATTGTTCCAAGCTTGGGGGGAGTGCCGTGGTATCACCATCATTATATTTTATCTTTTACCTTTTTATAGGTTATCTTATAGGTTATCTTATAGGTTGGTTTGCATGTGGAAGTATCTCTCATTTAGTTGGTTATCTATGTATCCCTTGGTGTGAGTCCCTTTATGGAATATTAATGAGAAGTTTCATCTCTTACGTTTTGCACTTCTTATTTTAGTTTGCAATCTCTATTATATGATGGATCTTGTTGATTAGTATTGGCATCACTTTGGCAGCATCAAGTAAATCTAAATTGGTTTTGGCAAACCGAGCTCTGGTCAGTAGCAACACTTTTTGAGGTTTGAAAGGAAAAGAGAAAAAGCTTACATGTATTTTGTATCATTTATTTTCTTTCTTGTTGGCTCATAAGCTTAGTATTCTTTATTTAAGATCTTTTGTGTCTTCAAGGAAGATTGCATGTTTGGCTTTATCACTTGTATGTTTGCTTGTTTCTTTCAACTCTTTTGCTTGCTACCCAGCCTTGCTAGCCAAAAACCTGTTTTGAGAAGGCATTCTTCTCATACTTCCAATCCCTTTGAACCAAAACTTGTGCCATTTATGTCCACCATATCTACCTATTAGCATTATTGATATTCGAAGCAAATTCTCAAGCTTCATCTATCTTTCAAATTAAAAAAGTATTTTGTTATGTGAAAACTAGTTAGTAAAGCTCTCACGAACTTGATGTCACACCTTATTTTCTTGCCCCTAATAGACTTGAACCATTGTGTCATCGAAGTTGTATATGCTTGCATCTATACGTTGGAATTAGCAGAACTGTGTTGTCACGGAGAACACTTTCAACATTGCACCTGTACGTTGTACACGGTTGATATCATTCTCTTTTATTTGCGGATGTCGTCGGTGTGAAATAAAGAGGGAGCTTGTAAGTCCATGGAGTGATGTATGTCTGTTAGAGAAACGCATGGGCCGCTAGCCTAAGCCATGCCTAATCATGGTGGAAACTTGCAGCATCACCATAATGAGCATTCTGTGAAGCATCCTCAATAAAAAGCTATGCATATAGTAAATAAAAAGATCGCTGAGATGCTCATTGTCTACTTGCCTTGTCATTTTGGTTATGGGATGGCTCCTGTACCATGTTCAAGGGGTACCCCGTTAGCGGTTCTTTATGATACACATGTACTTACAATGACAAGAACTTACCGGTTACCAAAGTTGAGTAGCATGAGGAGCGGCCCACGTACGCAAGGGACATGAGATTGCCAACTTATATTTCGTCAAGCATATACTCCATCCTTGTTCACTTTAACCTTAATCATCTCAAGATGCCTATGATAGGGGAAATGAGGGCTCAAAGCTAGTAAGTACCATAATCGTTTGGAAGCTCTTTATGACTTGAAATCCCTGCTTCCCTCTATGAAGGGACCCTTCTCCTATTTCCAAGTTGAGTCACAAACCTACTTCCTCTCTATCTCCAGCCAGCAATGGTGATTTATTCAACCATGTTATTTATCTTCCTTGTTTGCACAAGACTCTTATCTATTGAGTATTACTTTGAAAGCCTTCATTGAAAAAAAAACCTTTTTGATCAAAGAGTACTCCTGTTTTAAAACTTCTTCAAAAGCTTTATTTGTGAAAATGTTTGCTAGCTGCTCTCTGACCAAGAACAAGAGTTTGCCAATTCCAATTATGATTTATCTTTATGCATCTCTATTGTGGCTCATGTACTTGTTGCAAGCTAAGTTATATAATGGTGAGTTGCTTTCTTCTATGAGTTGTGTGATGGTAAGTGTGATGCTTCTTGTCTGTATTCTTTTATCGACACTTCACTCCATAAACCCGTGGACATGTTTACTGAGCTCAATTTTCGCTTGGGGAAAAACGAAGGTCTAAGCTTGGGGAGAGTTAATACGTCCAATTTGCATCACCATTCTATATCATAATTTGCCTCTATTCATTGATATATTTTCTTATTATGAGGTGTTATTTATGTCTTTTCCTTTGTTTTTGCATGTTGGATGATTCTTGGAGGATGGACTGCCGGAGTCAGGTTTCTGATGGAAAAAGAGGTGTTTTGATGCAATTTCGTGAAGATCAGAAAAATACCAGAAAAATATTGGAAAATTATATTTTCCCAGAAGACGAAGGAAGCCAGAAGGAGAGGCGTAGCTGGGCCAGAGGGGGCCCACACCCCTAGGCGCGAGTCCCCCCTGGGCCGTGCCTAGGGCAGGTGTGGCCCACTTGGCCGGCCTCCGACTCCGCCCTCTCACCTATATCTTCCTCTCGGAACCCTAATACCAGGGGGGCAACGACAGAAAGATTTCCGCCGCCTCTGCGGGGCGGAAAACACAGAGAGAGAAAGAGCTCTCCGGCAGACAGATTTCTGCCGGGGAAATTCCTTCCCGGAGAGGGGAGATCATCGTCATCATCGCCGACATCAAGCTAGACTTCATCGGGATCATCATCATCATCCACACCATCTCCACCAACACCATCATCACCACTCCATCCCGCTGTAACAATTGTGTTGGATCTTGCATTAGTTCTTAGGGGAAACTTTCCCGGTGTTGATTACTATTGTAGTTGATGCTTATGATTGGAACCATTAGATTATTGTTTATGTTCAGATTGTTATCCATTACCATATCATCTTTTATCTTGATCCATATGATGTCTTTTGAGTAGTTCGTCTAGTTCTTGAGGACATGGGAGAAGTCATGTTGTTAGTAGTAGATTTGTGTTGAGTTATTATTCAATGGTTTAGTATTTAAGTTGTGGTGCTATTATTCTAGTGGTGTCATGTGAACGTCGACTATATGATACTTCACCATTTATGGTCTTAGGGGAATGCATTGTGTATTTGGCTACTAATCGCGGGGTTGCCGGAGTGACCGAAACCTGAATCCCCGTTAGGACACCATTGCATAAGGGGGCGTAGGATCTCAGAGTTTAAGGCTGTGGTTAGGTTTATATCTTAATTGCTTTCCTATAGTTGCGGATGCTTGCAGGGGGTTTAATCACAAGTATGTATTAGTACAAGTAAGGTCGGTACATTAGCACAGGTTCACCCACACAACACATACAACACCAAAGAAGGGTACTCAGCTATTTGAAGCAAAAGCACTTGACAGAATCCCCGTGTGTCCTCGAGAACGTTTGGTCCTTATAAGTATTTCCACCAGCTTGTCCTTTGCTAAGAAAGGATTGTGCCACTTGCTGCAGTTGTTCATTGTCTTTATTACTTGCACTTTGTTTTGTTGCTTTATTAGAAAACCCCTAAAAATCTGTTTGCTAAGTATTTACAGAGATTTCCTGCTACACAACACTAGTCAACACCTTGTGCTCCTCGTTGGGATCGACACTCCTATTTATCGAAAGTACTACGATACACCCCCTATACTTGTGGTTTATCAGTGCAGGCCCGCAGCTTTTCGATTGAGGCTGGCCTCTCGCTGGTGCCTTTGAAGTTGCGGATGAAGCTGTACGCCAGCTCTTCCCAGCTTCGAATGGAGCCGGAGGGGAGGATGCTTAGCTAGACCCTGGCTGTGCCTGTCAGCTGTAGCTGGAGGCATTACAGGGCGGTGTTTTTGTTCCCGCCATGGAGCTTGACTGACGATAGATGATCGTCAAGCCAAGTTTTCGGCTCCTGCGCGCCATCAAACTTCGGGTTGTCCGAAGGGAGCTTGAAGTTTTTCGGCATCCGTGATTGCCAAACGGACCTGCTGAAGCATCAGGCTCCACATAGCTCTTCTTCCTCCTCTTCGGACTCAGTTGAGCACGCGCGCTTAGCGCGTAATTTATTGATCTTGCGATGTGTAAGCTCGCTACGAGCATCGTAGTTGCTGCTGCGACATCGTGGGCTCCAACGGCGTCAAGGTAGGTCATGCTCTTCTTCGTCGGATGAGGGTGTGCGGCTTCGAGTGAACCTCACCGCATCCTTTTTCTTTGGCTTCGCGGGAGTTTCGTCGTGGAGCGCAGCTCCGATGAGTCCAATACCTACCAGCGCAGACTTATGGATCACGTTCTTCGGGTCTCCCGCTGGTGGCGGGTTGGACGCGAGGTAGGTGGTCGCCGCCATGATCATAGCCTGCAGCGTTTTTGGCATGATGTTGCCTTGCGAGTCCATCGTCATGAAGGACGTGTCGAGTGCCTTGGTGACCTCGCGCCGCGCGGCGGGGTCCATGCGCTCCAGGCAAGAGCGGTACTTGTTGGCGTTGTTCCCGTGTGAAGAGGAGCCACCAACGACGGAGAGCGCAGCTCGCCACATGCTTGATTCGTCGGCTGCTCACTTGCGTTTTTCGAGGTCGCTTTGTAGCTTGACCTGTCGATTGTGTTGCTCGATGAGGAGCCAGTGATAGGCCATCATCATGTCGCGGGAGGCATTAACGGGTAAGATGTGATTGCCCCGAACGGCCTCACGCGCGATCTCCCAGCCCTCTTCGTTGAGGTGGATTTCATTGTGGGCACGATTTACGCCCTCGGTGCCTCGAGCTCCCCTATTAGGTGGGTTCACCCTGTTTCCTCCGTTCTCGACCTGAGGGTTGGGAGGGGGATTAGGGGTGTGATACAGTGGTGGATCGGCTCTGTTGTTGACATCGCTGCCATGGATGACGGCGTACAGTTAACGCTCACAGAGAGCTGCTTCCGCAACTTTCAAATCCGGAATCGTAGGTTCCTTCATCCGAAGGAGGGTCGCACATATCGGAGTTGTAGCAGCTGATGTCATCCGAATCGCCCGTCGACGATGTCGTGCGCGAGGCGTCGATGGGTGGGACCCATGAAGCGGGCCTGATTGATGGGAGTGGCACCCGCTCTAGGAGGCGGAGGGTGCCGGTCTGCCCCACCTGGAAGCAGAAGCTCCCGAACAGCACCTCGATTCCGTCGCCTACGGACTCGAAATATTTTCTGGTGGCCGATGAGTGGGCGGTGAAGTCGAAAGCGCCGAAGAGTAGTCGATTCTCCGTCGTCGAGGAATCGTAGATCACTTTGGATGGAACCGTCACGATCGCATGATCAGCGTCCCCAGTTCCAACAGACGGTGCTAATTGATGAGGGTTCGACTCGTCAATGCCCATTGTGACGGACTTGGGTTTTGGAGAAGATGGGGATGCTGGAAGTCGCGAGACGGTTAATAGGCAAGCAACACAGGGACACGAGGTTTACCCAGGTTCAGGCCCCCGGAGGTAAAATCCTACTCCTGCTTGTCTGTTCTTGATTACGACGGAACCGAAGGTTACAGGGGTGCGCAGATGCGATCTGGCGTGAGGTGTGTGTATGAGGTGAGTTGGCCCTTCTCGTCGTGCCCTCCTGGCCCTTATATAAACATGCCAGGTCTCGGAGGTAGGTCGAGTCGGTTACAGATTAGGGTTGAACCCTTTGAAATTCTATCTACAGCTAGTCGTGTCTTTCAAGGAGTCGAACTTGTCATAGGCTTGGGCCACCTGAAATCTTCTTTGACAGTAAGTCTTCACCTGGGCCTTCCCTGGGCTGGACCGGGTATACCAACGTTATGCACCCGTAGGGTATATCCATGTCACCTAGAAGCCGAAAGCGGAGAGCACAACAAGAATCGGGGTTGGCAGCATTGTAGCCAAGCAGGAGGGAACTTCCTCCACCACTGTAGAGGTAGCCAACGCACGGTAGCAAGGATACACTAGGCCCACAAAGGGCTTGACCGGGCCCTTATCAAACCCACAAAGTCCCCGTCGCTATGTTCCAGCAGGCTGGCGGGGCGTCGCCGCCACCCAGAACTGCCGACTCACCATCTCCACTTTTAGAAAGCTTTACCACGAGAGGCCCGCCGGCCCGTCCTAGCTAAGATGGGGCCAGAGGGTCTAGATCTTGGTCAAACGGGCACCGCCGTCTCTCCTACCTGCAAGTCTGCCCAACCACCAAGTGGCAGCGTCACCGCCTAGCAGCCACCCGCCCATCGTCATGAACCCTGCCGTCGCCATGTTGCACCTCCCGGAGCTAGAGTGCCCCACTTCGTCCATGGCCAGAGGGGAGAGGCCGAGGGTCCGTCACCACTGACACCGTGTGGCATAAGACCGACGGCGCACTCTGGGAGAGGAGAGGGCCTAGGAGAGGGCGAAAGGGGCACGGCATGGCCACCGCGGGTAGTGAAAGCTGAGAGGGTCGGGGGTCGTTCCGTCTGTATAGCACCATCGGATGAGCATGACCTGTGAGGCACTTGAGCTTCGTGGACCGGTGGATGTCCTCGTCATCACTGGCAACAGTCGGCGTCGGTCAGAACCAACATGTTATCGTGACCAGCTTTTAGTCCGTGGCTTCAGCAGCTTTCCCGTGCATCGACGAGACGCCAGAGAGGGCATATCCCAGGAATATGTGCCTAAATTTTGGTGAGAGCGGACCTGTAGCGAACTTGCCGTGGAATATCCCTTTCAGTTTCACGGGCATACGATACGCAAACATATCTTGGCGGCCGCCGCAATTAATGTCCTTCAAGGAACAAATTTTAGCAGGTGCTATGACGAGACACCTTTCAAATTGCAGGACAGCATTAAAGTTTACGGTTGCTGGCGGCCGTTTTGTTACATAGACTTTTTTTTTTCCGGCTACATAGACTTTTTTATTACTTCTTCCAACCCATATTAATTGACTTGCATTTGTCAAAATTTAGATAAACCTATATACTAATAAATAGTGTCTAAATTCATTTAAATCTCAATTCAACTAATATGGATCGGAGAGAGTACTATAAACGATAATTGTCAGGGTCAATCAAAGCAATACTTTAATATTTTTTTCTTTTGTCTGTTTTCTTAAAGAAAGGGCCGGACCACTTTTTCCAATACTTCAAAAGCGAAGAAAGCCGGGAATCTAATTCGGCTCGCAGGTGCAAAAAAATTCATTGTGTGAAAACATATTTTAAAATATAAAAAATTAGAAAAAAATTGTATACAAGATCATCCGGACACTAAATGTTTGTACACAAATTTTGCGATTGAAAAGAATATTTAGATGTCTCATATAAAAAGACAAATTTCAGTGTCTATTTTGAACATGTTTTTTGTCTTTTTACACAAGCCACATAAAATTTTCATTCTTTCTGAAAACTTGTGTACGAGCATAGACGTCCGAATGTATATGAAAAAAATTTGTTCAGATTTTTTGACAATTCAAAATTTATTTTTTATATATTTTTCGTAACACGTTCATTTGCAACCTGGGAGCCAAAACACTACCTCCCGAAGAAACCATGGTTTAAAAAAATGTAACATTTCCTAGAGCCAAACACCTCAAAGTATGTTACTACCTTGCCTTCCAAAATATCTTTGAACAGAGGGAGTAAACCGCCTGTATTCTTACAAACCATAGTACGACCCCTTGAATGTTTGAACTAGTTGAAACCACAAGAAGATACCATAAGATGCATTTCGGGCTCTCCTCGCGTCGTCCTCTCCAGGCTACCGAGGGGTCAAACCCTAGCGTCGTTGCCCCCGCCTCCCCACCTGATCTCCCTTCCTTGTCGCTTCTGGAGGGTCACGGGCCAAAGGTGCGTGGCACCGGTGATGGGGGCAATTCCAAATACCGAGAATTAGGATTTGATCCCTCTCAATCTCTCTTTCAATTCGAGGATCCACAAAGGTGTTTTCATAGTCATCTCTGAATATTTTTTATTTTATTTTTCTATGATATGTCTTTATCTTTACCAATTAACCAACTTCTGGACACATGGTGGATCCTAAAGAGATACCACTTCTCCATGAATTTATCTTCAATCGTGATCTTTTGACTCAACTTTATCCTAGTTTTGATGAAGGAGGAACACCTTTATTGACCTTAAATTGGTCCAAAGATGCAGAATTTCTGACTTTCCATGAAGACCCGATCCAGTAATCGGTGGTCTATTGGCGGGGATCTGGCTTTCTCGGCTCTACGCACTGGAAGGGAGGAAGATGTCGCACTGGCCAGAGACGGCTCGTTGTCGACATTGTTGCTCCGATAATGCTTTTGGCTGGAGTTCTAGAAGCCAGGGCAGCGGCCCTGGAAGGCGGCGGGCCACATTGTTCCTGGCGGCGGGAGGCACTCTCCGGTGCTGCAGTTTGTCCTCCTCGGCCGTGAGCGCGGCGAGGGGGCGGTGGATGGTGGTCTCCACGAAGATCGCCCCATCGACCTTCAATCAGTGCTGATGATGGTGTCCTCGTCCCACGTAGTTCCCACCCTTTGGCCTTGCTTCTCGGCTCGCCGAATCTGGCGTCTATTGGGTGGCTGGGTTGGGGCTCTAGCCGGGAGAAATCCTTGGATGGCGGTGGCGGTCATATTGTCGGCGACGTTTTTTGACACCGTCTTTCTCCTTGGAGGCGCGTCGAGGTACACCCCCTCCCACCTTCTCTGATGCCTAGGTGAAAACTCTAATTCCACGGATTAGGAGGCGGCAGCATTCTGATCGTTCCCTCCTTGTAGGGGGGGCGTCTTGGGTTTTGCGAAAAGGTGTCGTGTTGCGTGTGGTTTGTGGTCTACGTGGCATTGTCGTGTCTTCGGTTGGTGGTCTTGTCCCCAAAGCTTGCATCTTACTAGGTGGTCAGTGCTTTGGCCAGCGGCGATGTTTTAGGGTGTCGCGTGTAGAGACGTTTGAGCTTCTATTCCTTGGCAATCCGTCCCTTGTATGCACCCGCGCTCTTGGGGGAAGCTGCTCTGCCTGTTGACGGCCTTCAACCCTATGCGAGAAGGTTGGAGCCTTCAAAGGTAAAGGTGGATGGCACGACGAGCCGGGACTCAACGAAGGCGGGCTTCTCCGGTGGTGTGCTTCTTGGCGTTTCCTCTCCTAGGTTTTGCCTCTTCCAATGGATGAAGACCTTAAAACTCATGCGGTGTTTCTTCTATTTTTCTGTTTTGTTTGTTGTTCTTGGCCTGTAAATTGATTCTTTAGCACCCTGTACTATGCGTTTTGGCTTGGTTAATTTAAGAGTAATGCTACGTGTATGAAGAAATTGTTTGAACAGGCTTACGGGATGATGTGGTGGACGGTGGCAAACCGTGATTTGCTGGAAAAACAACCGTTCCTAATACTTCACCAAAGTCCACGTCTATTCTGTAAGTTCATTTTGTAAGCCCAGTCTATAAGTCTAGGATTTTCGTTGATTTAAAGTCAGACTCATTTCAAGCCTACCGTCTACAAACCATAGTATTATGAGAAAACTTTAAAAATACTCTTGTCAAATGTACAGCTCTTATACATGCCGAGTACTCTAAATCCATATGCTTTAAATGGACCCATATCGTAGGTAGTAATAACGATGTATTTCCCTTAAAAACTGGAATCTGCTATTCCAAGTAATAAAATATTCGAAGCACATGACATAATGCTTGAGACAATATTGATCTGCTGAAAATTGACTTGCGTACCGTCACATCAACTCATCTATTCTTTTCGTCAATAGATACAACGAGCTCTACCATTGCTAGCAGACTCGGTAACAAGTAACGACACACAGTTCCAAACACACAAAATTAGCCAGTATACTATTCCTAGTTAATACTGCAAGCCTCCCACGATTATTCGACCTCGCCATTATTGGCGCTCGAACACCTCACACCCTGAATTAGTTTCCTTTCCTCGGACGCCCTACCCAAATCAGAAGATTACGTATCGATCCCCAAATCACAATGCACGGATAATTGATCAGTTCTTGACGCCGAGCGGCATGGGCATGCCATCCTGGACGGCGACCACCGGCATCGTCTCCAGCTTGCAGTCCAGCGGTGGTAGCAGCATGCTCTCCTCGACGAGCACCCTCCCGACGAGCCGCAGCAGCGTGTCCTCCATGTCCTTGCCGTCGCTCCAGGGGTGCACCTCCGCCTGGAGCAGGCCCGGGTTCTCGCAGATGAGGTCCCACACGGGGAACCCCTTGCGCGGCATCATGAAATCCTCCCTCGCCAGGCGCAGCGACGGGCAGTAGTCGCCGCGGCCGTCGCCGAGGTAGATGAACCGCTTCCTGCCGCCGCCGTCCGCCGCGGCGGAGGCGCGGATGCGGTCGAGCACCTGGCCCTTGCACATGTTGGGCGGGCAGGTGCCGAGGGCGCAGCCGTGCGCGCCGGCGTGGAAGTCGTGGTAGGGCGCGATGCGGAGGCGGCCGTCGGCGTCGACGCGGCTCGGGTTGGTGTTGATCTCGGAGAAGTATCCGCGGAGGCCGTGGTGGTCGAGGATGGTCTCGATGAAGAAGCGGTTGGCGTCGCAGAGGACCCTGAGGTCGTAGCCGAGGCTGTAGGCGGCCTTGATGGCGGCGACGACGTGCGGGTCGATGGGCGCCGCCCTGAGCACCTCGGCGATGTCGCCGAGCGTCTTGCCCTGCGCGTGTAGCTCCCCCATGACGGTGTCGATGAGGGTGTTCCACGGCATGGTGGGGAGGAGGCGGTCGAAGAGCTCGGTGGCGCCGAGACCGTCGACGACCCAGTTGTCGCTGTCGACGTCGATGATGGTCTTGTCGAAGTCGAACACCACGACGACGCCGGCCATCTCGACGATCGCGCGCTTCTTGCAGTTGTGTGTCTGGCTACTGTGTGTCTTACAACTTCTTGACGAGGAAAAGGTCTGGACGGCGGTGGTGGGATTATATACTAGCCAGGGAGGCGGGAAGATGCCGAGGGAATATTACGAGATGCCTAAGAATAGAGGTAGGATTCGGATTTGCAATTACTCTGGCGCGTTGGCGACCGATCTTCATTGGTACGCTGCCTTTCCGGAAGCCGCGCGACGAATCAGTTTTGGTTTCGGGCTCCGGTTTGATTTGATGTGATTTGATGCCGGCGCATATGCGGGTTCCCGTCCGTGTTCCTCGCGCATTTGCGTCGCGCCGTGTTCCTCGCGCGGGCCGAACCCTTCGGGTTTGGCTTCGGAAGGACGGAAGGATCCGGAGTGGGCTCCTGCATGTGGCAAGGGAATATCCTTTATGTAGTCCTTGTGGAGTCGGCACGCGCTGGCTTTGCGCCTGAAAGCAGAGATGCTTCTGTCGCGCGATCTAGGTGTGCACGGAATTTTTGCTATTTTTCTACTCCTAAGAAAAGACGGGGAATTGCGAGTATAGAAAAAAATGGGTGGCAGTGGCACGGGATCCGGTTCCTGACAATTGACAACAAAAGACGAGTACCAAGTGAGAAAAACAGATAAGATGTCCTGATGCCTTCCTGGTGGATATTCGGTCTGTGGATGCGGAGAATCTCCGTGAGGTTAGTCCTGCTCCGCCTTCCACTTTGGACAGCGCTAGGTGTCTGGGGGATAATTTCCCCCAATCCACCAGGTCCCTAGGCCGCCACGTATACCTAAAACAAAGTCTAATTCTGTTTTTTTATAAAGGGGCCGTATTTGCTATAATACTATCTGTTTTTACTACATGTAGCAAAAAACGAAAAATAGACTAGATCTTGCCGGAGATTTCGCCGGAGACCTCGCCGGCTACCGCGTAGCAAATAAAATATCTAATATAGCAGATTCGACCTCGCCGGAGACTCGTCGGAAACTTTTGCCGGTAGACCTCACCGAAGACCGTGTAGCAAAAACTTTACGCTATTGTAGCAAAAACACAAGACGTATGTAGCAAAAAAAATCATATTGTAGCAAATCCGACCTCGTAGGACACTTCGCCGGAGACATTGTAGCAAAACCCAAGACACACTTGTAGCACCGTGGCCGGCCGCACGTAGCAAACCTCAACGCCGTAGGTAGAGCGGTGGTGGTAGTAGGTAGCAGCGCCGCTAACCTCATGTAGCAAACCTCGATGCCGTTGGTAGCACCCGCGCGGAGAAGGAGACCACCGGCGCAAGGAGGCAGCAACACCACGCGGGGCAGCACATCCCATCGATGGTCCAGGCTCTCATCCATGGCGCATGTGCGGAGATGGGGGCGGCTGCGGCAGTGCGCACAACCTCCGGCGACAGGCGCGCTTGCAGGAACCGGCAACGGGCACGCGGGCGCGGACCTCCGTCGACGGCACGTGCAGTCCGGCGGCAGCGCCCGGACCTCTGACGGCGGCGCGTTCAGTCTGGCGGCAGCGCGCGAACCTTCGGCGACGGGCGCATGGGCACTGACCTCCGGCGGCGGCGCGTGCAGTCTGGCGGCAGCGTGCGGACCTCTAGCGACGGTCGCGTGGGCACGGACCTCTGGTGGCGGCGCATGTAGTCTGGCGGCAGCGCACGAACCTCCGGCGACGGGCGCGTGGGCACTGACCTCCGGCGACGGCGTGTGCAGTCAGGCGGCAGCGGCGTGTGCAGTCAAGCGGCAGCGCGCGGACCTCCGGTGACGGTTGCGTGGGCACGGACCTCCGACGGCGGCGTGCGCGCGGTCTAGCCCGGCAGCACGATAGCAATAGTTGTGTCAGTTTTCCGGAAAGGAGAAGCACGTACGAGAGAACTCTTTGTTGAACAACCCCTGCCGGCTAGCCGGTCCCGAGGATGCTCCACACCCGAGGAAGAAGACTAAGCCGAAAGCACCCAAAGAATACACAGTAGATTGACACAGGAAACAGGGAGAAGCTTTATTGATATGTCTCTGGTAAAAGTCATGTACAATGATTGCTCCTCTATTTATAGACTAAGGGGATAGGATATCCACATGGGTTAACCCTAGCCTGGTAGAGGCCACACCGAATGGGCCTCTACTGGCCCAGTTTCCCAGCACTCCCCCTGGGTATCTTATCCGTATAACCATGGCTTAAAACTCCGAAAAACCCAGTGGGAAAAATATGGAGAAATGCACATGGTATAACTTTTGCTATGTTGCACGAATTGCCTCATTAAAAACCTCATGTGAGAAACTTCATAAAAACTCACTAAGGGAAAAAGAGTACAATTCACTTTACTATAAAGTTAAGCACTCAATCATCAGGATCAAGATTTCAGCGATGAGTTTGTGAAGATTCTCCCCCTGAACCTTGCATCTCCCTAAGTCTCATCATGTCGATCCCACGGACACATCTCTCGAAAGAAGATGCTGGCAATGATTTAGTGAACAAATCAGCGAGATTTTCACACAACTTAGTATGCAAGACTTTCACTTCGTTCATCTTTTGCAGTTCATGTGCATAGAAGAACTTGGGGTTTATATGCTTTGTAAGATTACTCTTCACGTAACCCGTCTGGACTTGTGCAACACAAGCGGCATTATCTTCATAGATAATTGTTGGGGTTTGTACGGTGTTCAGTTCACATGACATCTGGATGTGGCTGACTACTCGCCGAAACCATACACATTCTCGTGATGCTTCATATAATGCTATGATTTCCGAGTGGTTCGTCGAAGTTGACACAAGAGTTTGCTTAGACGATTTTCAGGAAATCGCTATTCCACCACAAAGGAAAACATATCCAGTCTGCGACTTGGATGTGTGCGGGTCTAAAAGGTACCCAGCATCTGCATAGCCTACAACAGATAGGTCTTGGTTCTCTTGGTAAAACAAGTCAAGGTCCTTGGTCCCTTGTATGTACCTAAAGATGTCCTTAACGCTTTTCCAATGCCTCTTGGTAGACTCAGAACTATACCTAGCAAGCAGATTAACGGCGAATGCAATATCCGGCCGTGTACAATTTGCAAGGTACATAAGTGCGCCAACTACACTTAAGTAGGGGAATTCCGGTCCCAGAATCCCCCCCTCTTCTTTAGGCCTGAACGGGTCCTTGTCTTGCTGCAAAGATCTTCCGACCATCGGGGTCTTAGAAGGATATGCCTTTTCAAACCCAAATCGTTCCAACACCTTCTGGGTGTAGGCCGACTGATGAACTAAAATCCCAGCTGGGGAATGCTCAAGTTGCAGGCCCAGGCGGAACTTGGTTTTGCCTAAGTCTTTCATCTCGAATTTCGACATCAGGTAGGAACTCGCTTCCTCAATATCGTCAGGTGTACCGATTATATTCAAATCGTCCACGTACACCAAGATAATACAGAAACCATCCTGGGATCTCCGTATAAAAACACATGGGCAATCTTCATTGCTCGCGTAGCCCTTCTGATGAAGGAAATCGCTTAAACGATTATACCACATCCTACCTAACTGTTTTAGTCCATACAATGACTTCTTAAGCTGAACACTGTATAAGCTCTTGTTTGCTCTATCCTGATTCGGGACAGAGATACCTTCTGGTACTTTCATGTATATGTCCGAATCCAGGTTACCATATAGGTAAGCGGTGACAACATCCATTAGTTTCATTTTTAAGTCCATGTTTACTGCCATTGAGATCAAGTATCTAAAGGTAATTCCATCCATGACCGGGGAGTAAGTTTTCTCAAAGTCGACACCTGGTCGCTGAGTGAAACCTTGAGCAACGAGCCTTGCTTTGTACCTTACTACTTCATTATTCTCGTTTCTCTTTCGAACAAAAACCCACTTATGGCCAACGGGGCGAATGTGGGAAGGAGTTAGACAAACAGGTCCAAATACCTCTCTTTTGTTTAACGATAATAATTCAACAGTGATTGCCTTCTGCCAATCTTTCCAATCCGACATTTTCTTGCAATCAGCGAGCGTGTTAGGCTCAGGGTCAAGATCTATGATTGAGGCAATTTTCTTGGCAAAATTAATGTCGACATTTGCCATGGCTCGGTTGTATGACTCGCCCGAATTTACATAGTTAATGGCCATTTCGTCATGGAGTGCATCAGGCACATCCTCTTGCTCCACCGGATTTCCCAATCCAGGGGCTAGGTCCTTTAGCTTTTCTGCTCCGACGTGTGCGCACACAACTTCGCTGGGTATTTCCGATATAGGAAAATTCAAGTCCGAAATTTCGTGCACTGAAATATCCGTACTTGTGCCAGGTCTCAACTGGCTCCCCTCAACAGGGGCAAACTGTAATAAATCTCTCTTATCCTTTTTCTTCGGGCGTCCCTGGGTACTTGGGATTTGAGAAACCGGATTCCGCATCCTCTTAGGCCTTGGAACGGGAGCGGGTATACCATCATTTTTCTTCGGTATTTCAACCCTTTCCGGTGTATTGCGTGCATGCACATGCGACTTTTTGACAGTCTTTAAGTCACTAAAATGATCAGGCAGTTGATTCGCTAGGGAGTGCAAATCTAGTATCTTTTGGACTTCTCTATTATTCTCAACAGTGCGCGGGTCATGAGCGTGGATCCCCGTGGCTTTCCACGTGATTTCTCGACTTTTGTCATCCAGGGGTTGATTACCTTCCCCCAAAGTCGGAAAAAGATCCTCGTCAAAAATGCAGTCAGCAAAGCGGGCTGTGTGACAGTCACCTGTCAAGGGGTCCAAGAACCTGATTATGGACATGGTCTCATAACCAACGTATATCCCCGACTTACGGAGTGGTCCCATTGCTGATTGCTGGGGTGGTGGTATAGGTACATATACCTGGCAGCCGAACCTACGTAGGTGGGAAATTTTCGGTGCCGACCCTTGCGCAAGTTGGATAGGAGAGTGGATGTTGTAGGCCGATGGTCGAAAGTTGATGAGATTAGCGGCGTGTAATACCGCGTGCCCCAACATGTAGTTGGTAAATTACAACCCTGAAGGAGTGGTCTGGCAATGAATTTAATCCTTTTAATCAACGCCTCCGCAAGTCCATTTTGAGTGTGTACATGCGGTACAGAGTGCTCAAGATTGATTCCTGTTGCCATGCAATAATCATCGAATGCCTTTGAAGTAAATTCTCCGGCATTGTCCATTCGAATAGACTTTAAACGATAATCAGGGAATTTATTCCTTATTTGTATGATCTGAGAGATCAACTTTGCAAAAGCATGGTTCCTTGTTACAACAGGCAAACATTGGACCATTTAGAGGAAGCATCGATGAGCACCATGAAGTACCGAAACGGCCCCGAGAGGGCCTGAATTGGACCACATATATCCCCTTGTATACGTTCCAAGAACGCGGGGAGTTCATCCTTCACCTTTAGGGGGGACGGTCTAATGATCAATTTCCGCGTAGCGCATGCGGAGCACACGAAATCATCGGGATTCGGGAAATTTTTCACATTAATATTATGACCATTTGAGTTGTTAATTATATTTCTCATCATCCTAAGACCGGGGTGGCCTAACCTATCATGCCAAAGGCAGAATAGTTCAGAGCTTCTAAAGACAGTCTTAAGGATAGTGTAAATAGGTGGTGCTACTATCTTAGTGTAGTACAGCCCAGTAGCTAATGAAGGGAGTCTTTCGACAACATGTTTACCATTTTCGTCGCGCTTGGTAATGAGTAGGAACTCCTTTCCATTCTCATCATCATCGGTTTCTACATGGAAACCATTTGCGCAGATGTCTCTAAAACTCAAGAGAGTACGAGTCGACTCCGGATACAACAATGCCTCTTCAATGATCAGAGTTGTTCCATTTGGGAGTATTATAGTTGCTCTTTCGGAGCCAGCTACATTCAGACCGCAGCCGGCGATCGTCATTATGTTACCGGGGATTTTGGTAATAGACTCAAAGTACTTTGTTTCTCTCAATATGGTATTTGTGGTGCCGCTATCAGCAAGGCACGTTTCCTCCATTTGGGGGCCACACGCGTTCTAAAATATAGTGCCTAATTAATATAATGGAGCGAGGAAGATGCTACATCAAGTAAGTAAAACACATAAACATTTCAGAACATAACACAACCAAATAATGGAATAAATGAATGAAATAAATGTCATCCAATCGCCGAAAATAAATAAATGTTATGCTCTCATAGAGCTTACAACCATATCGAAGAATTGTATCAGATTATTTACGGAAAAGAAATCATCACAACAAAAAGGAGCTCAGGTGGATTCTGCAAAAAAACCATCAATCTCAGCCTGTATCTCAAGATCGTTAAGCTTCTCTTCGTTGGCTATTATCATCGAGGCAGCAGAAATGTCTAGCTGGGGCGGGGGGAGGGGGCACGACGTGCTCAACCTCCATGGGCATAGTGGCGTTCGTGGGAACCGCCGAAGGTGCTGCCACTTGTGATACGTCTTGCACCACTACGGGCGCGACGTTCTGCACGGGAGCCGCTCCGGGCGCCAGTGGTGCCTCAACCTGGACGAGGTGCGCCTCGCACGCCTTCTTGTTGGCCTTGAAGGCGTCCACGACGTGTTTAGGGGCCAAACACTGCCTGGAGAAGTGAGTCTTGGAGCCACAGCGGAAGCAGTCCTGGGGCCTTGCCTCCCCCTTGCCCGCCTTGCGTTGCTTGGCCGGGTTGGAGGAGTTGGGGCCCTTCTTGCCCTTCTTGCCTCTCTTCTTGTGGATGGGCTTGCGCACCTTGTAGGCACCGGCATTAGCCTCATGACTTGGGCCCCCCGCGAAGGGTTGCGCGGAGAAGTTCTTTTTTAGAACATTATCCTGCGCCTCGGCCACCTGGAGAGCATCAATAAGCGCTGCATATTCCGTGAATCCTTCCCGGCGAAAGTTTCGCGAGGACTGGATGTTGTCCGGATGGAATGTGGAGAGAGTTTTGTCTATCTTCTGCTGATCTGTGGTACTGGTCCCACACAGCTGAAGAATGATACAAATCCGGTGTAACCTGGAGTTGTACTCTCCCACGGTCTTGAAGTCCGTAAACCTCAGACGAATCCAATCTGCCTCCGCCTGTGGCTGAATGGTGTACTTAAGAATAGAGAACCGCTTGTTGAGGGCGGTCCAAAGGGCAGAAGCTCTCCGTTCTGCCATGTACTCGTTCTTGAGTGTCTCACACATGTGATGGCGGAGGAAATGCAGGGCTTTGGCGTTGTCCGCCGGGATGGTGGTGCTGGGGGCCGTCGGGGTCCCCGCAATCAGCGCATCCTTGATGCATCGGCCCTCGAGGACGATCTCAACGTCCGAGGCCCAAGTCAGGTAGTTAAGCCCATCCTGGGTCAACTCCGGGAACTCGCGGCTGACGATTCCGGTCATCTGCAATTTATGCAAAGTGTGTAAGATTACAGCAGGTAATCGGTTGCATAAATGCGATAATCGATACAATAATTCAAAATATGACGACGTTCCAGAATTGAAAAAAATGGTACAAGCTAACTATGAGATACAAAGTATTAAAATCGTGCGATAATTAATAACTGTAGTAAAACATAGTACAAAAGCTTGTGCAAAAACAGGCCGAAAACATGATCAAAAAGGGCCAATAGTCCAGCAATCGCGTGCTCCCACGCCCCACTTTTTTTAGGCCAGAAAACGGCCCAGCCACTTTTGGCACTGCGCGGCCGGCCCACTCCAGACCGTCCTGGCCCGCATAGCGGGGGAACAGAGCTAGCAGAGCTAGCTCCCGACTAGGACGGCGGCGCCGGCAGCAGGCCGGACCGGCGGCGCATGCGTCCAGCCGGGACGGGGCGCGGTGGCTGCGAGTGATTGGAGGGGGGGCGGTCGCGGGGCTGCGAGGCGGCGGCAGCGGCCAGCGGGCGCCGCAGCAATGGCCAGCACGCGCAGGTGGCAGCACGCGGCGCAGCATCGGGCGCGGCGAGTGCGGCCAGCAGCGCGCGGCGGCGTGGGCGGTGCGGCCAGCAGCTCGCGGCGGCGCGGCGAGCGTGGCAGCGGCACGGGCAGCGGCCAGCAGGGCCCTGGCGAGTGCGCACGGGCATGCGGCCAGCTGTAGCGGCGAGCGCGCACGGCTGCGGCTCGGCCAGCAGGGCGCGGCGCGGACACGTGGGCGTGCGGCCAGCTGCAGCGGCGAGCGCGCACGGCGGCGGCTCGGGCAGCAGGGCGCGGCGCGGGCACGTGGGCGGGCGGCCAGCTGCAGTGGTGAGCGCGCGCGGCGGCGGCTCGGCCAGCAGGGCGCGGCGCGGGCATGCGGGCGCGCGGCCAGCTGCAGCGGCAAGCGCGCGCGGCGGCGGCTCGGCCAGTAGGGCGTGGCGGCGTCGCCAGCTGCAGCGGCGAGCGTGCGCGGCGGCGGCTCGGCCAGCAGGGCGCGGCGACGGCCCGACGCGCGTCAGCGAGGCCACGGGGCGGCGGCGGCCCGGCGCGCGGCCAGCAAGGCCACGGGGCGGCGGCTGCTGCACGAGCGCTGCTCGTGGTCATGGCGTGTGCATATACGGGTGCAAAAAGTACATAAAAAAATGTAGATCGATCCGATCTACTAAATAAAACGTCCAAGATCAATACGATCTACTAAATAAAAACTAGATCGGCACAACAGGTGCACGGTTCAGTCAACAAGATCCTAAGCCGAGAGTGATTAAATCGACATTGGTCGGCGACAGTGGGTCAGCTCGACTCCCGGGAGGAAAATCCGTACCATAGATGGGATCTGATCTATGAACTAAACGCAAAAATTGAAAGGAAATCGCCTAACGAATCTATTTTTGCGGTCAATTTTAGATTACCTTTAACGAAAGCATGCGTGATGTAGGCTCGACGGTGGCTTGACGGAGGTTCAAAGGAGAGACACGTGTTGATAACGTGTTGAACACTCTTCTCTATTGAAGACGACATGCGCGCCTGGTCCAACCCGGGGGATCGCCAAGCAGTTAACCCCCGGGGGCTAGGTATCATTTTCCTACCACTTTTGAACCCCATCTATAGCATATACCAGAAACGACACTACCAGAAAACGATTTTAGGTTGAGTATTTTCGAGTTTTCCAAGTGTCTAAAACCCGGATAGTCGGCAAACGCTGATTTATCACGTACTCCCTCTATTTTAAAATATAAGATATTTTAGGTTTGTGAAAAAATTGTTTCTAGACTTTTTTTAATATATAGATTTACTCTAAACATGAGTGAACCTATATGCTAAAAGTAGTTTAAATATATGTGCTTCACAAAGCTAAAACATCTTGAAGAAGAGAAAGTATCTCAGATGAGCACGTAATATTCATGGCAACCGAGAAGATTTGCCGAGCGTAGGGAAAATATACAATCCACAAATAACAAATAGTAACTAAATACACCCGGTAAACCGGTGATACTCAGCTCAGCAAACCGCCAATACATGTGGCAGGTCTGACCGCCTCATACGGGACAGCGTTAGACTTTGCCGAGTGTCTTGTAACGGACACTCAACACCATTTTTTGCTTCTGGTTAGAGCATCTCCACTCGTTGGACGAATTAAGGCCGAAATCCGGATCAAACTTTGGCAGGACGAAGCAAGTTTTCGGTCTAGGTACGCCGAGTTCTCCACTCGCGTATCCATCCCGTTTTTGCTCAAATTCGGCTTAATTTTGTCCAGATTTCGGCATACAATGAATACATAACATTTTACGGCCAAAATACGGCGAAATCTTAAACATAGTTTGGCGTAAATGTAAACATAGTTCGGCATACAGTAAAAGTACAACATATTTCGGCCTAGTTCGACCAGTTCATGCTCGGCATCTACGACATGTTGCTCCTGCGTATCCATAGGTTCTCAACAAGATCATCCTGCAGCCGTTGATGCATCGCCGGATCTCGGATCTCCTGACGCATGGCGATAAATGCAGCCTAGGTTGAAGGCACCTGATGATCAGGCTCGTCAAGAGGACCCTGTCTGTAGTATGACTCGTTCTCCTCGAGCAAACTCACTGGATCCTTTCTCTCATTCTCAATGATCATGTTGTGCAAGGCCACACAACAGTTCATCACTTCCCACATCTGATCTTTCGACCAGGTCATAGCAGAGAACCGGACAACTGCAAACCTCTGCTGGAGGACACCGAATACCTGCTCCACGTCCTGCTGGGGAGTGGAGGGCTGCTCAGGGCAGCGGTGGCGGTCAGCGTCGCTCGACGCGGTCTTGGCCCCCTCAACCGGTAGTGCGTCGCGGCTAGGACAGTGGAGGTGGTGTGTAACACCCCGGTTTTGTTTAAATAATAATTAGGGTTGATTGTGCATTCATGTGCATCATATATTTGCTAATACAAAATAAAAATGCAAACCCTAAAACCCTATTTCCCCTCTCTCCCTAAAAACATTCAGATGGTTTTGATAATTTCGAAAACTACCAAAACTATTGGAGCCCAAATTAAATACAAGGGCTCTTGAGTATTTTATATATTCTTATAAAGCCTATGGTGTTTTTGAAATACCCTAAAATAGATCTCAAATGAAAATACAAAAGGGAGAAATAAAAACAGGAAAAGGAAAAGCTTTTGGAAAGAAAAATAACCAGCAGAGCTCCCAGACCGCAGCCCATCTTCCCTTTCTCCTCTCTGCCGCCCACGCACGCCCGCAGTCGGCCCAACCTCGGCCCAATTCGGCACGTACCCCTTCGTTCTTTTCCTCTTTCTTCTTCCTCCGCCAAAAGGACGCAACGAGGCTACTGCGTGTCGTCGGCTGCCGTCGCCCTCTGCGTCAGGATTCGCGCCCGCCTCCGCCCCAGGAGAAGAGTATAATACCCCCCAGCTCCATGGCCATTCTTCTCAGTCCTCCTTGCTCGCCCTCTTGCCCTCTCTCTGCAGATCCCCTCTCCACGGAACCCTAGCCCGCCATGGCCTCAAGCTAGAGATCGCTCCCGGCCTCCCCGTGCCTTTCCGACATCGCCATGAGCTCCACCGCGCCTTGAGGATCATCTCCACCAAAGGAAGCAAGTCGGGAAGCCTCTCCATCGATGGAATCATGTCGTCTTCCTCGAACCCGATGAAGCTCCCCGCCGTCGATTGGCTCGATTCCGGCCCTAACCCTCCTCAATGACCGCCTATTCGTGCTCGCGGTGAGCTTGTGGTGCTCACACACCCCTCCGCTTCCTTCCCCCTCTCTTGTTTGCCCTGGTGCCGAACGCCACCGTGTGCCGCCACTAGCTACCGTTGCGCAGCTTGCTCTGGCAACCTAAAATGGGTGGCTCACCACCATAGGATTTGTCACGCCGCGCTGGTTTGAATATGCTAGATCTCGTAGCCCCGCTCGTTTTCTTTTGTCGCCCCTGTCATTGGCATGTGAGCCACCGCCAGCATGACATTGTGCTAAGGTCATGCTGACGTCAGCAGCACGCAGTCAGCGCAGTCAAACCGCACCGGGTCCCACTTCCCCCACGTGGATGCTGAGGTGGCCATGGGGCCCCTCTGTCAGCCTCTATGGCTTTCTATAGCCGTGGTGTAAAAGGTATTCTAGTTTCTTTTATTTTCCAGAATATGATATAATCTTATAAAATCAGTAACTAATTATTTATAAGTTAGAAAAATATGTATAATATATCAAAATGTTTAGAAAAATGATATCTATCTGTTAAATCTATAATCATGCATTGTTCAACAACTTAAATAACAAGTTTAATTAGAATAAAAAAGTAACCCCTCATAGGTGCATCTAGGGTTTCTCTGAATTAGGGTTTGGACACCTCGGACCCTTTTTAAAATGGCCGAGCATGCCCTAAGGTTACATTTCAACTATATTTAACTTCTCATACCATCATCATTGCTTGAGCATTGCATAGATAACATGTGTTGATTGTTTCCCTTTCTTTCGGGTGTTTGGTTCTTCTTCAGTAGATTACGATATCGAAATCGAGATCGAAGTTCGAGATCAACATCGTCGAAGCTCGAAGATCAATAATTGACCAACTGTAACCAAATCAAGTGCCAGATGTTCGAAGCTCTGTTTTTTTGGATATCAATAGGCAAAGGCAAGCATATCCCCACCATGATATAATCATGTGCTTTCAAAGTATTTCAATTCCTGCCATGATGCATACGATTCTACTATGGTATTTTATCGATAGATAGAGTATCCTATATGTTGCATTATTCCCTTTGAGATTATATTACCTGATCCACTGCTCCTAGCATAATTAGGTTTGGCTTGTGTGCACTGCTAGAGCTTATATCCTTGTCTTGCTTAGCCATGCATAGTTGTCAATGCTGGTTCAAGTTCTTCCACTTGAACCAAGACGAGCGTACAACCACACGAGGCTTGGGAACCCCTCGACCAACTAACTTGCCTAGTAGATTCCATGAGTCACATAGTTCGGACATCCCATTCAACATATTCATAGAAAACCTTTTGAAAGATTTGGCGGGTGAAGGTGCATCATAACAGGTAGGTAAGCGTGGCCGGGGTTGCTTGGGGTCGATGGAGCCCCTGGTGGAACCAACCTCGCCTCACATCTCTAGGGACCAGCTTCGGGATTTGACCCGTTACAGCGCAACCATCCTTAGGGCGTGACTCATGGTCTCGGCGAAAGAAAGGTAAAGTTCGTGGTCAACCATCCTCTATCGGCCTTCGAAGAAAGAGGGCTAATAATATTTAGCATTAAGAGTCGATTCATACGTGTGGGTAAATTTGTACACCCTACAGGGTATTAATCTTTTTGAAAAGCCTTGTCCATGGTTATGGACGACTTGGGAAGGGACGTGGGATCATATAGAACTATAAACTAATCGTAAAACTTGGCAACTAAGGTTTGTTAAGGATGCTTCCTCATGGGTACGAGGGATTACTTTGGTAACTTGGCAACTAAGTGTGATCCTAGATGACCTTCGATGAGGATTACTTTGGTGGATATCAACATATCATGATTAATACTTTGGAGATGTCGCTCTCTTATCCTCTTTTAAAATACCCTGATTAGACGAGCTTCTTCCCCATCTTGTTTTACAAACAAAAATAGCTTTATGCAAAATAGCCCCACGATCCATAAGTCTTGCTCGGTACACCCTGTAATCATCCTTGCTTTGTTGATACTTTTTTTAGCAGAGTAAGTGTTCCCCTGAAGACATGTTTGGTACGATATCGACACCGACGAGTAGCTTAGGGTTCTTGGCCGGCAGCCTGGAATCTATGGGCTGGGACGTCATCGTTATGCTTGAGGCCTCTTAGGCCATTTGTTAAGTTTTCTATACTTAATAGCATAATTTTCCTTTCGTTGTTTTGATGTTTATGATCAGTGACCTCTGCTTGTAATATTTTGCTCTCTACTAAGTTATGAGCTCGCTGTAATAATTTTTGTGTCATAGGGTCACTGTTGTGTTACCGATTCTCTCACTGGATATCCTCGAGCTCTAGGTTAGGCTTATGTCAGACAAAGGTCTGGGATTTGTCTAGTCCTGATCCTGGGGGTGTTACTGTTTTTGGTATTAGAGCAGTACTGACCGTAGGAAAACCTTGCTATTGGTTAATGTTGAGTCTAGTGCTTGCGAAAACTATTTCAAAGATGAAAAGTATTTACAAAAACTCTAGTATGCTTCTTTTAGTCCTCATCTGGTATCGCTCTAATTCTGGGCCATCTTATCTTGTGTTGACTTTGAAAGGTTTTGATATGTCTTCTAGCATTTCAAATCTTAGGTGCCTTCTAGGCATGTTCTAAACCATTTGACCTAGTGTTGAGTTCTCTAGAGTTGTATGTGTTGTGAGTTCCTTGTTTCCCTTGCTCTGTTTATGCTAAGAGATTCCTTTCCATCATGATCTCTCTATCCTATGGTGTCTACAATATAATGGTACCACAATGTTCTATTCTAGGCTTCGAGGTCTCCTTTCGCCTCGTGTGCCTCCTTTTCATTTGTTTGTTGGGTACTTCAGAAGTTGTTTCTTCTCTTGGAAGCTACCTTGTGATTATTACCTTGGAGTATACGCTATGTCACTCAGTTAGTAGTTACTCTTTTCCCGAGTTTTAACCCGTGGACTTGAACCGAAGATCTCTGATTGTGCTAGATTCCGGTGTTGTGAATCTCGTACATGAAGCTGACCTTTAACCCAAGATCCATTCCTTTGATCCTTGTTGTTAATGTTCATACATTACCTCAGGATGGCTGGTACTATAATCCTGGCCTTTAAGCTTGTGGTCTTTGTAGCGATTGAATTGCCACAACTAAGGACTTCCCCTACCACTAGCCATGGCAGATGTTCTTTAATGGAACCAAATAGATCATGACAAGAGTACTCCTCGTGAGTATTCCATCGATATTCGTGACTCTTACACCCTTTCCCCTTTCTACATTGGTTTTCGGAAGATTGATAATCTATGCATCCACATCTTGGGATTCTATCCTGAGCATGTTCCTTTTCCCCTTGTTGCTTTCTGACCTATTGTCTACCAGTTGGTAGCCAAGTAGTAAATGTTCATTGGTGTGTTCCAATGCAAGATACTCTTGTGGTCCATCATACAAACCATTTCGAAATGTCAGGAGAAACAGACTCCAGTGCCTCATCATTTATAGGACCAGGTCAAAGTGTTGTAATCCATAGATCAAGAGGCATTAATTATCTTCTGTATGTTCTACTTTAAAGTATCACACCCTTTTAAACTAAGAGGTTGTGCTGAGTTTCATAACCTTCTTAATCAAGTGATGCTTTTACGCATATTTACCCACCCTTCCTCGAGCTCTCGTGCTCGTGAGTGATGCATGTGCATAATAATGTGTCCATCTGAGATTCTTAGCAATTCTTAATTCTTTGAACTCTAAGGACATTTGAGTTATTCTTAGCGTGAATGGTTAATCCTATCACTAAGCAAAGAATGATTGTGCTACCAAGTCCATTATTCTAGTACACTCTCTTCAATCAAAGAGTTAGCTTGTGCTGAAGCTCCGAGACTGTGTCTTCTTGCCTTACTAAGCTAGTTTCCTCTCAAACTAAGTGACATATCGGTGGTTTGTGATATTCTAGATGTCTACTAGAAGTATCGCCATGTCGTCACATGACTGTGTTGTCAAGTTCTTGAGCAAGTCAGTTCTCTGAACTGCTCCTTCCTCGAAGGATCCGTACTGGATACCCTTGAACTAGTTGGTTGAGCTTAAACAACAACTTGGAGAGTTGTAAGAAAAAAGTTCTATCCAGCTTTGTTTCTTTGTAAAGGGATGTCTAGTTTGTTCTTGCTGAAGAAAGATAGTATTTCCTTCATGGATATGTTATCTTCCCCACCTTTTATTTGATTTGGGTTATCGTCAAATCAAACTTAGTTCCAAGGACTATCCTGGTAATGTTTCTTCTCGTGATTCTTCACTTGAGTACATCTTCATGTCCTTTGGTCTGTCCAATACGTTTGCCTCGTTCAAGCAACATGTGAGTCCATCTTCTTGGAGTGTCTTGATAAGTTTATTATTGATCCCATCAATAACATTCTTATTCTCTCCATGCTAGTTTTGATTCGTATGGAATAGCTGGCATTAATGTTGGAAACCTTTGAGAACTGTCTTTGAGTCATATTGAAGTACATGTTCTGGATGTTAGAAGTAACCTTCTCCGATTCACGTGCAAATGTTGAAACATGACATCGTGGATTCGAGAAGAGTTATCTTCCTTTCCTTAAGGGCACATGTGTGTTTTGTTGCAAGTACTTCATGTGTGTGTAGTTGTCTATCGACAAGTTGCTAAATGCATGGGTATAGAAATCTAGCTCGTCTTTTGCAGCTTTACACTGTAGTCCATATCTTGAGAATCTAGTGACCTTACCTCTGTGTAAATGTTGCAAACTTTCTATTCAGATATGCTGAGTCTGAAGTATTTCCACCTAACCAAAGTTGAATCTCAAGTAGCAACGATGTTTGGTGTTCCTCAAGGTTTTGACATAGGTCTCTTTGTAAATCTGGCAAGATTGATGTAATGGTTGACACACTTAGCCTGAAAGCCTATTGCCATATTCTCTTGAATCAGCAATAAAAACCACTCTTCATGAGGCTTTTTCTATGATTTATTATAGGAGTTTTGCTCATGGTTTCCTTTGTATCCGAAGTCTGACCTTTACTTGATGTCTGCTATCTCGAACATCAAGGAGAACATTTAAAGTGGAGCTGCCCCTTGCTGCATTCTATTCCAAGATCCGAGTTGTGTCTTCTGCATTGGGTGTTCTTAGGTAATTCTTCCCATACACTGCGACAATTGTCATGCAAAACCTGTACATGTAGTCGATGGTTTTGGACTCGGCCATGTGGAGGTAATCGTCATGTGTGTCCAGGAATTCCATATGCAAGCATCCGAAGAGTAACTATGCATTTTTGGATGATGGAGAAACCAAGCGTGACGACGACGTCTTCTTTAGTTTGAAGTAGTTGTCGAACTCTCTCAATTACTCGACGATCTTCAGGAAAAGCTTTCGGCTCATTCTAAAACAACGTTGAATTGTGATGTCGCCGTGCAATGGGTCGTCGACAAAATAGTCGGTGTAGAGCATGTAGTGCCTTTCATCCTCTGCCTCGGCTTGCTCTTGCGCCGCCTGAGCTTCGAACCCCTAGAACACGGTTTCTCCTCGGCCCCGACCATCATGCCAAGGAGGGAAGCGACGATCATGATATGATCGTCGTCGCCGACGGTGCCTCGGAGCCAACAGCAATGGCGACCATATCATACATCAGACCGGCCAGCATCTCTTCCTCATCTGAATCCATACCTTAGGCAAAGCGTCGAACACCTAGTGGGAAGGGCGGTTGTGTCGCGGGCTTGGAGCTACCAGGAGGCGGAATGGCGGCGGCGACGCGGGCGAGGAGGCGGATTGGGAGGGCGCGAGGAGTATTTCCGACGGCTGCGAGGATTGCTCTAGCGGACCGAACGGCATGGCAACGAGGGGTGGTAGCGGCGTCGGGCTGATGGAGTGGTGGTCGTTGGGGGAGGAAATGCAGAATGTGGGCGACTTTGTGGGCGCGTGTCGCCGACAGGACTGGCCCTCGTCGTTTTCAGCTCCATCCGATGCCCCGCTTGCCCCCCGTGGGCTGGGTTCGGTCTGGGACGCCGGATAACAAAACGGGCCGTTGGTGCAAAATAAAATTCCCAAGGGCGGGATTTTAAGCACTGACACCCGCATAGCTCTTTAAGCGACCATTAAGGACTCGAGTGGAGATGCTCTTTAAGCGACCATTAAGGACTCGAGTGGAGATGCTCTAACAGATCAATTGATTCCCGTCCTAGGTACTCCCTGTGTTTCATCATAATATAAGATGTTTTAGCTTTGTAAAATTAGTGTATCTAGACTTTTTTTAATATATAAATTCACTCTGAACCAATACACTAAAAAACATCTAGGTACACTCTTTCTATAAAGCTAAAAACATTTTATAATATGAAATCGAGGGAGTAGATTCAAACATGAAAACATGGCCTACTGGGAATAGCTAAATAGGCGCAAACTTGCCTAGGAAACTTTATACGTCTTTTTTCAGCAGATTTTCGAAGTTTCAGCTACCTATATATATGTGACCTCGGCGGAGTATCTGCAAGTGCCGGCGTCAAGCTCGGACACATGCCTAGGGTACCCAAACGGTAAAGTCCGCCCCATAAGATTTGACCAGGATCGGGATCCAAACGACTTCTCTAAGCCCAGTTGGCTAAGACATACTCCCTTTGTTTTAAAATATAAGATATTTTAGATTTGTAAAAAAATGTATCTAAACTTCTTTTTGTGTGTAGGTTCAATAAAGTTACATATAAAAAGAAGTTTAGATATATTTTTTTTACAAACCTAAAACATTTATATTTTGAAACGAAGGGAGTACCTCGGAACGTTCTAAACATCAATTTCGCAGGAAAAAAAATCCATATGCTTTAAATGTTTCAATATCGACATATCGTAGTTAGTGCCTGAAATAACTTAACTTTAAGGAAAATAATATTCGAATCACCTACATCATGTTTTTGACAATATTGATCGGCTGCCTCACATCAACTCATGTAATATTTTCGTCAATACTCCCTTCGTTTTAAAATATAAGATATTTTAGCTTTTTGAAGCAAATGTATCTAGACTTTTTTTATTATGTAGGTTCACTAAACTTTAGGGTGAACCTACGAATAGAAAGAAGTCTAGATATATTTCCTTTACAGACCTATCTTATATTTTGAAACAGATGGAGTAGATGAGATACAACCAGCTTTACCATTTCTAGCAGGCCCAGTAACAACTAACGACACACAGTGCCATACACTAAAAATTAGCCAATATACTATTCCTAGTTAATACTGCAAGCCTCCCACGATTATTCGACCTCGCCATTATTGGCGCTCGAACACCTCACACCCTGAATTAGTTTCCTTTCCTCGGACGCCCTACCCAAATCAGAAGATTACGTATCGATCCCCAAATCACAATGCACGGATAATTGATCAGTTCTTGACGCCGAGCGGCATGGGCATGCCATCCTGGACGGCGACCACCGGCATCGTCTCCAGCTTGCAGTCCAGCGGTGGTAGCAGCATGCTCTCCTCGACGAGCACCCTCCCGACGAGCCGCAGCAGCGTGTCCTCCATGTCCTTGCCGTCGCTCCAGGGGTGCACCTCCGCCTGGAGCAGGCCCGGGTTCTCGCAGATGAGGTCCCACACGGGGAACCCCTTGCGCGGCATCATGAAATCCTCCCTCGCCAGGCGCAGCGACGGGCAGTAGTCGCCGCGGCCGTCGCCGAGGTAGATGAACCGCTTCCTGCCGCCGCCGTCCGCCGCGGCGGAGGCGCGGATGCGGTCGAGCACCTGGCCCTTGCACATGTTGGGCGGGCAGGTGCCGAGGGCGCAGCCGTGCGCGCCGGCGTGGAAGTCGTGGTAGGGCGCGATGCGGAGGCGGCCGTCGGCGTCGACGCGGCTCGGGTTGGTGTTGATCTCGGAGAAGTATCCGCGGAGGCCGTGGTGGTCGAGGATGGTCTCGATGAAGAAGCGGTTGGCGTCGCTGAGGACCCTGAGGTCGCAGCCGAGGCTGTAGGCGGCCTTGATGGCGGCGACGACGTGCGGGTCGATGGGCGCCGCCCTGAGCACCTCGGCGATGTCGCCGAGCGTCTTGCCCTGCGCGTGTAGCTCCCCCATGACGGTGTCGATGAGGGTGTTCCACGGCATGGTGGGGAGGAGGCGGTCGAAGAGCTCGGTGGCGCCGAGACCGTCGACGACCCAGTTGTCGCTGTCGACGTCGATGATGGTCTTGTCGAAGTCGAACACCACGACGACGCCGGCCATCTCGACGATCGCGCGCTTCTTGCAGTTGTGTGTCTGGCTACCGTGTGTCTTACAAACTTCTTGACGAGGAAAAGGTCTGGACGCCGGTGGTGGGATTATATACTAGCCGGTGGAGGAAAAGATGCCGAGGGAATATTACGAGATGCCTAAAAATAGAGGTAGGATTCGGATTTGCAATTACTCCTTACTCCGGCGCGTTGGCCACCGATCTTCAATGGTACGCTGCCTTTCCGGAAGGCGCGCGACGAATCAGGTTTGATTTCGGGCTCCGGTTTGATTTCATTTGATGCCGGCGCATATGCGGGTTGGCGTCCCGCGTCCGGGCCGAACACGCGAGGTGGCTTCTGGTTTGGTCCCGGACAAGCGGAGATGGATCCGTAGGGGAATATCCTCTCCCGTGCCGTAGTGGAGTCGGCGCGCGCTGGCTTTGCGCCTGAACGAAGAGATGCTTCTCTCGCGTTATCTAGGTGTGCTCAGAATTATACACTGAACTTTTTTTTGCTATTTTTTTACTAAAGAAAAGACGGGGATTTGCAAGTAGAGAAAAAAATAGGTAGTACAGGATCCGGTTCCTGACAATCGACAACTAAAGGCCATGTGACAAAAACAGATAAGATGTCCTGATGCATTCCTGGTGGATATTCGATCAGTGGATGCGGAGAATCTCCCATGAGGTTGGTCCTGCTCTGCCTGCCACTTTTGAACCACCAGAAACGTGCTTTTTTTTAAAATGATCGAGTTATGTTTTCTAGAACGATTTTGGGAGGACAATGTTAACTAGGTGGAACAGTGACTTCTCCACGGTCTCGGTTACGTGTTAAGTACTAGATGGAAAAACCCCATTATAACATATAGATTCATCCAAATTTTTAAAAATCCGAGATGTCTATTTTAGGACGGAGGGAGTACTAGGAACGACACTACCGGAAACAATTTTAGGTTGAGTATCTCCGAGTTTCCCGAGTGTCTAAAACCCGGATACTCGGTAAACGCTGGTTTACCATATATCTCAGAGGAGACACTTGGCAAACATAATATTCACGACAATTCACGACAATGGAGAAGATTTGCTGAGTGTAGAGCAAATGTATACTCGACAAACAACGAATACACAACAAATAACTAAAATGCACCCAACAAACCGGCGATACTCAGCAAACTGCCGTGACACGTGGCAGGTCTGACCGCCTCTGACAGCGCTCTTGACGGCGTTAGACTTTGCCGAGTGTCTCATAACGGACACACAACACCATTTTTGGCGTGCAATTTTTTCTCCCCTGCATACCAAAAACCTTTTTGGGTAGGGTTTGCCGTGTGTCTTATCAGAGACACACGACAAATAAGCTCATTGCCGTGTAATGGACACACATACTGGGCAACTAGACTCTTTGCCATGTGTATTTTTTTGATAAACAGCAAATACCAAAACCATGTTTTTCTTTTTCTCCACTCATCCTCGTAATCATTCCCACCACTTCCACTCCCTAGACAACCTCGTTCCATTTATAGATAGTCCGCTCTGGCACTGATGCTCACACTCACTCACTAGCTAGCAAGAGCTTTGTGGTCTATTATTCTCCCTCTAGCTAGATATCTTCTTCCTTGTTTTCGGTAATATTTTTTCTGTTCATGAAGAAGAGTGTTGCTAATTGGATATCTTGGAGGTGCATATCTTGTACAAGATTACAATATTGATGTACAAGGTTTGCATCCCAAAGGTGTTCGAGTAGGTACATCTAGACATGGTGCTACCTTCTCACTAGATAATATCATTCCCATATATCGGCGCCGTGAAGAAGAGTGTTGTTGGTAGGACACCTTGGATATGTAGATCTTGTACAAGATCAGAGTATTGATGTATAAGGTCTACATGTCCAAGGTGGCCGAGAAGGTACACCCATACGTTTACACCTTCTTTGAGGCCATCGACCGTGCATGACTCTTTTGTCAACCCCTTTGTCCCTAGATTATGAGTTTGTCTTGTAATACAAGTTGGTTAGGCTAGCCGAGTTGGTTAGGGTTTTGGTTGAATCGGTTCTGACTCCAGCCTCATATATACTCCTTGTACTCGCTACAATCAATATACGTGAGATTCATTATAATTCTACATGGTATCATATTAGTTCCGTTCCTAGGCCATGGTCGTGCCCCCCCACACCGCCGCCGCCGCCTCCACCTGGCTACTTCGAACGCCGGGTTGCCCTTGCCGTCGCCAAAACCGCCTCTCTCGCAACGTCCTCTTCCAATCCTTCCACTCAAACCCTAGCCCCAACTATCCCCACTATCAACTATGCTGACACGATCTCAGATGCCAGCCTGTTTATCCCAATTACCCTAGATTTACCAAAGTATAATTACTACCATTGGCGCCATCTCTTCAAAGTTCACCTTGGTCGGTGCAATCTTCTCGACCACGTCGTCGCCGACACCATCCCTCGGCCCTCGGATCCGCGCTGGGTCAAGGACGATCTCGCGATCATCCAATGGATCTATCAACGAGTCTCCACCGTGTCATGGTATTGCCGACGAGTACGCCATGGAGGGGTACTCACAATGCGTGTTTAGAGACATGGGGGAAGGCGGTCGGTTGACGGGTACGAGGTAACACAGCTTACCCAGGTTTAGATCCCACGACGGTGGCGGAATCCTACTCTTGCTATAAATCACTATAAGGGCAATACGCCGAGTTATAGAGATTGGTCCGCTGTGCGAGGTGACTAGAAAGTCTAAGTTATCGTCTGAGATTGTTCCCTAAAGGCTCCCATAGGCCCGACTTATATAGTCGCCAGGTCCTAGGGTTATAGGGAAAAGTCCTAGCCGGACATGTTACAAGTCCTACACCGTCTATTTCTAGTCTTGTGTGTCTTGTACTCCAAGGCTCCGGGTACGTCGGTGACTCCAACCGTAGCCTTCCTTTATTCGGCATGGGCCTTCCTTCTGGATCCATCTAATTGGGCCGCCCAGCAGGCCATGGGCCATGCTACCAACTATGGGCCACCCGGGTTATCCGGATAGGAGACATGCTATGAGGATACCCATATAGCATATCCCTAACACTAGCCCCGGAGAACTCTGAGATCTTGCGCCGTCTTGCCTTGTTGAATGCTCCGTCTAGATGGATGTCGGCAAATCGTCAAGCAATATCTTATAGTCCTACCAAAGAACCTTGCAAGGTTTTCTCCGTCTTCAATATTTAAGTCGGAGAAATGCTGAATCTTCCATCGTACTCTTCCGTAGCCAGACTGGATCCGTCCATGCCAGAATCTTCCGATGTGATGGCTCATCTACCTATGTCAGCTAGGGAGATGTAGGAATAGGTCAGCGATGCCTCGTAACTCACACATGCAGAGAACGCAATCATGTCCGATTTTCCTGCGCGAGCGATACGAACCGTTGGCGGTGACGGTTGGGACGTGGCGAAATTTCCGCGCACGTTCGTGCACACGTCGTCTACACGGAAACCGTCCGATCAAGCTGCACGAATCTTGATGCTAGAGATCATAAATAGTAACTGCGGTGGAACTTTTTACTTTTCACCTCATTCTCTCCTCGCATCGTCTTCTTCCTCTAGCGAGCGCCCCCTCGAGCTCTCCGCGCAATATTCACGAAAAACCCTAGCTCCAATTCTCGCCAGTCACCTCCAAATTCACTCAATGGCCAGCAACAGCTCTACTCCTTCCATGGCGGCGTGGGGCGAAGCCACGGCGAAGCCGGCGAGCTCCGTCGTCGTGCCCCCAGAGGGTCTGGTCATCCCCGTCTCGGCGGTGGTTGAGTCCATCGGCGGTGACCATAATCCAGCGGCGCTGGAGCCGCTGGAGGAGGAGCTTGACTCCCACAAAGGCGATTGGTGCGGTTCGGACATCACGGACCGTAACATCAAGGAGCTGATCGCCGAGGGCTACCTCCCTATGACGGAGGGGCTCGCCTGGCGGGCGGCGCCGGCCAGCGAGGTGACACCTTCTCCCCAAGCCGGAGAAAAGGTGTACCTCAAAGCCCAATTGGTACGCGACGTCTCCCTGCCCATCTCTAACTTCTTCCTTTCCGTCTTGAACCACTATCGATTCCAGCCCCAAAACCTCTCTCCCAATAGCATCCTAGCGCTTAGCAATTACGCGGCGCTCTACAAGGGTTACTTAGGGATTAAGCCTAGGCTATATCTCTCCGTGTATTTCTTCATCGTCAAGCGTGAAGCCGGAGCCAGTAAGGACGAACTTAGAAATTGCGGCACCATAAGCTTCAAGATTCGTCCTGGCCGGCTGTTCCCCGACATCGTCGTCCATGAGTCCTGCAAAAACTGGCAGCGTACTTACTTCTACGGCCCAGATATCCCTCTGGCTGGCCGAGAAGTAACGTACCCGGACTTCGTCGATGGAGCCGCCGCCGAAACTTCGACATGGAGATCCCAGGCCCCCTTCCCTCCGACATCGATGCTTCCCGCGCCATAAGGCGAATAGAGTGGTTCGTAGAGACAGGTTTGACCGGCTTGGACCTAACCATGTGCTGGTTCATCAGGCGAATCCAACCTCTGCAGCACCGCGCGAAGCTGATGCACGAGTATACCAGCAATAGAAGGGATAGCCTCCGCATCTCCGTGGAAAATTTCTCGAGCGACTCCGTCAAGCTCCGTATTAAGGACATCGTCAGGGTGAAGGACAAGAAGCGTGGCTTCACCATCACCTATGACATGTTCGTAGACGTCAAGTGCCCAAAGGTAACTGTTTATTTTTCGTGTATGACATATACTCCAGTTCTTCCGTCTAGCCATTACCATCTTATCTAACACGGTGGTTCTTCACCTTACAGCTTAGCGACATAGATGAGGATAGCATGGCTCCTCAAATCAATGATCCAAAGATGAAGGAAGTCACCGTCGTGTCCGACGATGATGCTCCATTGGCGCGAAAGCGAAAGAGCTCCACCTCTGACGCCGCCGACGGAGGCAAGAAGAAGACGGAGGGTGGAGCCTCCAAGAAGACTACCGCCGCCCTGGAGGCGGAGAAAAGAAAGATTACCGGGATCCCTTTTGCTAAAGCACCCCCACTTGTGTAAGCTTATTTTCCTCCGACATTGTCTATTTATCTGTCTTGCTCCTGTACTTATACATTTTGCATGTTTCAGGAAGAAAACCACGACCAGCTTGAAGAAGACCTCCAAAACATTGGGGGCTTCTAGAACCATTAAGGACATGCTGCATCGCGACGCATCTCCCGCCATCGCCCCTGTCACTCCCTCCGTCAAGCCCTCGTCTGCCCCGACAAACGCACAAGCTAAGGAGGCATCTGTCCCTTCCGCCATGGAAGTGGACTCAGGTGCCTCTACCGAGGTCGCTGTTGTCGGCGAGCAGACGACGCAGGAGAGTGCCGTCCACCAAATGGCTGAAGCTCCGGCTAAGGATGCCATCGGTGGTGGTAAGGCGATGGTGGAAGCAGGTACTTCTGCCGTAGGCGGTGCCCCCGCACCCAAGAAAACCATAGAGTATCCAAAGATAGTCTATCTGGTACTTACTCCGGATAGAACTGCTCTGGTTCCTGGTGCGGCACCGACATCTCCGGTCTTGAGGAGCTCCTCCGACAAGCAGAGATCTTGCAAGGAAACAGCGTATCCTTTGGCAAGCTGCTGGTCGAGAGCGCTACCAACCTCAAGATTATTGCACTTGTAAGTTTTTATTTGCCTTTTGCATTTCATATGAGTATCCCACTGTAGCCCCCGAAGATGTAGACGGAAAACCATAGGTCTTTGCGTCTAGATGCTCTAAGAGTGACTAAGCTAGAAAACTTCTCACTGTAGCCCCCAAGCATATAGGTGGAATGAATTATTCCGACTAGATGCTTTAAAAGTAGCATACGCAGTGTTTATAAATTTCAATACTGTAGCCCCCAAGCCTCTAGTTGTAAAGAAAGACTAAGCATATTGCTAAGTTAAAAACTCTCGCTGTAGCCCCCGAGCATCTAGGTGGAATTTTTTCGGATAGATGCTCCAAGCAGACCAAACAACGTTTAACTTTTTCCTTTTTTCCACAGAACGAGAATGCTCGGAGGGGCATGGCCAACGACAAGTATCAGAAGATGCGCGCAGACTTGGAAGCTGAAAAGGGTAAAACTGCCTTCTTGAAGGAACAGATCACCAAGAGCAAGCGTCTGTTTTCTTTTTCGCATTCCGACTTGGTTTTGTGCCCACATTCTCCGAGTACTCACTATGTACTTTGCTTTCTCCGACTTGCAGAAACCATTGCCAAGGCTAAGGACATTGTCGAGCAATCCAAGCACATTCAGGAGCTAGATAGCAAGAACAAGATCCTTAATATGGAGAGGAAGGACATGCTGAAGATGCACGAAGAATTGATGAAAGCCCTACAGGACTCCGCTACCGAGGAGATGAACCGCTTGAAGGAGGAGATCTCGTTCTTAAAGGATCAGAAGAAAGCTGCTGACGAGCAGAATCAACACCACCATGAGGTATACAAGCTCCTACAGCAAGAAAAGGACTCCTTGGCGGATACCCTCTGGCAAGCTGAGGCTAGCATCTTTAGTAAGTGATTCTCCATCTTGGATTTCTGTAGTCTAGATACTCTGTATTTTTGAACTCATGTGCTCCTTGTCGGAATTTGCAGCTCCTATGGGTTTAACCCGTTCGCCTCCTCCAGCAAAGGAATGCATGGTTCTTGCCGACAACTTCATCAACACCGCCATCATGCAAGCCAAAGAGATTGCCAAGCCCCTCCAAATCAACATGAAGGCATCAGACTCTATGGTGAAGTACTCGGAGATCTTGCGCCGAGCCCCCGAGCGTATCACAAGATGGAAAGCTTCATGTGCATGGGCCGGCGCAAGGATGGCGCTATCCATGGTCAAGGCACACTACGAAGATGCCGACATCGACACGGTGACCTCTGGTATTCCCGACGTAGATGATGATGGCAAAGAGATTAATCACGAATCCATCTTGTCGTCACTCGCGGGCTATGATACCAGAGTTGCCGAGTTAGTGGACGCCAATGTCTTCGTGCCGATGAATACCATCTGACTTCGGACCTGGCAACCAAAGCTCCTCTGAGTCCCTTCACACCACCGACTTCGAGGGTGGTTCTCCTGCTGCTAATGATGCTGCTTCCATGTCGCCTGCGCCAAAGGAATGAAAAACAACTTGTAATATTTGTTTCACCTTTGTTGCGTATGTAGAAAAAAATATGTATTTAACTTAAGGCGGAAAACAATGTTGTATGTCCTGCTACTTAAGAACCAGTTTCTAGCATGTATATATTGTTTAAGAAAATGCTGGCTTATCCATTACTTTGGTTCTTATGCTTGACCTTTTGTGAGTCGGAAGACTCGTTGTCGGAACCATGCGCTCAGGTGATGATGCCCAATGGCACCGTCAATAACCTAAGTACAAAATCGCCGACAATAAGTGCCGAAAGTCACTACTCCAGAATCAACATAAAAATGACAAAGAACGTGTAGACTAGAAAACTTAAGCTAACGCCTGTAGGCGGAATTTTCACAAGTGCAATCGCAAAACTTGTGCATAAAGGTTTTACATGATCCAAAAATGAACACTAAAGGAGGTAAAAGACTCAGAAATATGAGTGAACCAGAGAGCTTTATTTCATTGATCATATAAGAAGTACACAATTAGATAAAAATGCTAAGTGTAAAAACGACGTAGCTGTGCTATGTTCCATGGCCGATCAAGCTCCGGGTAGTCATCATCCGGGTCACGTTTCTTACGCTTATGATCCTCGTTGGGTCTATCCTTCAGTTCACGATTGTCAACGAGGTAGTAAGACCCATTGAGCAGCGCCTTGGTTATGATGAACGGTCCTTCCCATGGCAGGGATAATTTGTGCGACTTCTTCTGCTTAAGTCGGAGAACCAGATCCCCCTCTTTAAATGAGCGATGCCGAACGCGGCGACTATGGTAGCTGCGTAGCTTCTGCTGGTAGATGGAAGATCTTTGGCATGTCAAAACACGCTCCTCCTCCAGAAGGTTCACATCTAGGCGTCTGGATTCTTCAGCATCATCTTCGTCGTAGGCGGCAACTCTTGGTGTATCGTGAAGTATGTCGGAAGGTAGGATGGCTTCTGCTCCATATACCATGAAGTAAGAGGTGTAGCCGGTGGATCTGTTGGGTGTAGTTCGTAAACTCCACAGCACAGATGGCAATTCTTCCGCCAAGGCTCCAGCTGCTCTATGTAGCGGTTCCTCAAGACGTGGCTTGATTCCCTGCAGAATTAATCCATTAGCTCGCTCAACCTGACCATTGGATTGGGGGATGTGCCACGGATGCAAGGTCAAGTCGGATGCCCTTCTCCCAACAATAAGCCTCCACTTCTCCGAGTGACAAGTTGCTGCTTGTAACACCCTCAGAATCGGCCCTATGCAAGTTTCAGCGCTTCCCGCCAAACCCGCATAGAAACGATTCAAAGGTGCCCACCAGGCACTTGCGTGCGGGTGGAAAACGAAGTAATAACATTACACAACAGTCCTCGATGGGACCCACAGAACAGATATATATATACAACACGACTCCATGAGTCAAGAATACAGATATACAGAACAAAGATCCAAATCACCTTGAAACGATAGAGCGTTCGACTACAGACAAGATGCAAATGGGGCTAAGAGCCCTGAAGAATAACCAATGGCGTCCATAACCCTGCCCAGGCCAAGCCGGAAGGGTAACCCTGCTAACGACGTCGATCTCAAAACCTGCTTAAACAAAAGGGGTGCCGGCAAAGGGCAAAGGAAAAAGAGAGAGCGGTCAGTACTGAGGCCAGTACACGGCGAGGCTAGAATTCGGCGGTCCTCGCCTACATAGGTATGGTGGACTGAAGCAGCAGCGACAGCATGCACTAAACAACCTATAGAGACTCGATATAACTGTCGGCTATCAGAGAGGGATAAGAAAGACCTATTCGGTACCAATCTGATACTACCACCAAACATACCCATCCTGGTATTTCCCCCTCGAGACCAAACGAGGAAGTCAACCGAGGAACTCACACAGTTGACAGTTTTACTTATTCAGTTATCGTTGCAACAATTACTAGTCAGGTATAGATAGTCATCCTGATAAGATAAGCAGTGGGCAATTTTATTTAACCATTCCGTTGTAGTTGCAACACTTACTAGTCAGATACAATTAGCATGAGATATCCCAAAACCCAGCAGTTGTTGGTACTTTTATTTAGCCATTCCGTTATAGTTGCAATACTTACTAGTCAGGTACAATGGTAGCAAGCGACAACCCAAACAAGCAATTGTTGGCAATTTTATTTAGCCATTCCATTATAGTGAAGCTGATTACTAGTCATTATAAAGTCAAATTTATAGCACTACTTTAGTTATAGTTGTCTATGATCGAGATACTGTGCTCCAAGTCGTCCATAACCGCGGACACGGCTTTCAGAAAGTTTTACCCTGCAGGGGTGCACAAATAGCAACACACACTCGATCAACCTCGGAAAAACCAAATCAAAACCCAACGAGGCCTTCACGACAAAGCAATCACCAGATTCAGAAATATTTCAGGGGGCCACCCCATTAAGCTACCCGCAACGAAGTTAGCTGACTCCGAAACGGACTCAAGGTTTGGGTGGACGGCTGTAAACGACTGGGAACCCGAAAGTGTGACTGGGCTTGTCGATACCGCGAAATCGTGTCCCGATCCTAAACAGTACAGGTGCAGTACATCGCACAATTTAAATAAAGCAGTAAAGCATGGCATAAGTACAGGATAGTAAATAAAACCTCAAACTAGTTTGTGGCCCCAAGAAATAAGAATGAATCAAGCTCTGGCTCAGGGGGGGTCCCATAATCCTCCCGGATGTGGATAGCGCGAATATTCAAGGAACAGGTATCAAGTACTCGGGGTCCTACGGGACACAAGTGGACGGTTAAAAACCAAATAACATCTATTGCCCACCTGTGCCTCTGCATTTACCTACTTCAATTTTAGTTATTAAACAATAATTAAAGTTATGATCATCTCCAACATTAAACATGCGGCAATACTCCAACAACTGTGGCACTTGACGACACGCAACGGCACTTGAGCAAGCGACTACGAAGCGCGGTCCAACTATCTACCAAACAACAGGTAATAGGATGTGTCCAAGGTAATATACGGCTGCAAGAGATATCACGGGTACGAAAACTAGAGCAACGCAACACAGGTAGCAATAGATCAACAGGAGGGAAATAAATACTATAAAAGTAAGATAGGTAGAAAGGGGGAGATGCTCGCCTGAAAACATTGCCGAAGGTTCATCCAAAGATCGGGTCAAAACTCGCATCAACTCATCGGCCTAATCCGTGAAGAAGCAAAGCACTAGCAAAAACACCAGGTGCAATATTTAATACCACGTCAGAAGATCGAGCATGATGCATGTATGATGTATGACATGGCAAAGGTGCGATGCAACCAGGCCACATTAAGCGGAACCAGGGTCCCGACAATATTCAGATGGTTCAAGTTATTTAACTACCCCGCAATTTAATTGTTGTCTTAACATGGCAAAAGATAGCATCGGTTCGCTACACAAATTTAAATGGGACCAATATACGACTAGATTTGCCCGCATATGGATCCCACATTTAATTTAGGTGAATCGGCATAAGGCCCCCAAACCACATGACAATATGTATGCAAGCATGGCAATTTTATATGCAACAAGTAATATATCATTTAATAAAATAAGGGCTCGGGTTTGGGTTCACACATCTCGGACCGAAGATCTTGGGGTTCGGGGTTCCGGGGTCGGTCTTCGGATCTTCGGGATCGGGCTTCGGGGTTTGGATCCGGAAGGCGACCTTCGGTTCTGTGAAGATCTTGGAATTCAGCTCCCCTGGTCGATGGAAAACTTGTTCAACACCAGGAGCATCGGAAGATCTTGTCGTCAAGGCAAGCTTGGCAGCATTCTCGACGTCCGACACCATACTGTCTCAAAATCACCTCGGTGAACTCACCACACAACACCATAACACAGGAAAACCATAACTTGACCAGGGGGTGCATCGGGACAACATGTTTACTGCGGACGGCGACACGCGCACACGACGGACGGAGACGGCGACGAGCGACGCATCAGACCGCTGAGGGAAAAGCAGGCAAAGGAGGACACAGCGACCCAAGGACGCCTGCGAGGGGTGGCTAGACGGGAACCGCATGACATGGGCAGGGCACTGCACGTCAGCAGACGCGGCGGCGGAACGGGCGGCTCCGCAGCGAGGCAACGAGGGCAGGCCAGCCGGAGGTGGACGAGGTCGGGGAGGCGGCTTGCGGCGTGGCCAGAGGGCGGCTCGGGTCGGCGAGCTCGATCGGGCAGAGGCGCGCGACCGCGGGTGGTCGCAGAGGAAGCACGGGCGACGGGGCCGGCGCCAGGAGGCGTCATTGCGACGTGGCTCGCGGGTGAGGAGAGGAGAGGGTGGACTGCGAGGCGGCTCGCCCTGGCGGGATTGAGGGAGGAAGGTGGGGTTCACTTGGGGAGGGCGGGCTCGAGCGAGGCAGGCGAGGCTGGCCGGAGCCAAGCACGGCGGCGGGCGACGCGGGGTGGACAGAGGAGGCGGCGCTCGGAGGAGGGTGACGAGGAGGAAAGGGCCGGCGGTGGAGACGCAGAGGAGGCCCAGGGTAGGGTGGCGCCAGGGCCGGAGAGGAGCACCGGCGGCGAGGTCGGGCTCGTGCGGCGGCGGGGTTTGCGGGAGGAGCCAGACGGGGAGAGGCGAGAGGTGGGGAATCGAACGGGGTGGGGTCCGATCGTGGGGTTGGTGGGTCCAGGGGTTGTCGGGCTGGGGCAGGGAGACGGCTGGTGGGGTGGGGCCCAGGATGGCGGTGAGAGAGGGAGTAGGGATTAGGTGGGAATATGGGGTGGGGTTGGTGAGGTGGAGGTTGGTGATTGGGTGGAGAGAGGGATGAGAGGTGAGGTGTCGACATGCTATTGGGTGGGGTGAGGTGGAGGCAGAGTGGGTAGAATAGGACTGGGTAGGAAAAGGATTTAGGGTAGGCTGGTTTGCACTGGGGGTGACCGACTGGGTCGGATCGGCCCGGTACGGCTGCCCCCTAAAAATAAAATAAATATTTTATTATTTAAAACAGGGCGTTTGAAATCCGTTGGTAGACAAAGCAAAATAATCCGGCAACACGGGTTTTAATTTGGAAATAAAGATGGGGTGTTTAGAATACAAAATATGCTTTTCGAAAATAGTTTCAGACAAACAAATGCATGATGATGACGATGCTCAAATGCAATGTGGCATGATGACATGAGCATGCGGTCATGATGATGCAATGCACAAAAACAACGCGATTTTCTAGTAGTGGTTTTTGCGGGATGCCACACTGCCATTGTCGGTGATAATGCTATGTGGAAGACCAAATATCACCACTAGATCCCGAACAAACCTGAGGGCAGTTGCCCCATCAAGCTTTCTAATGGGTTTAGCTTCTATCTATTTACTGAATTTATCAATGAAAACGATACATATCACCCGGGGGATAAAACGTTTTTATCATCCGGGTCGTGTCGCTAGCATCAACTGAACGGACCGCGCGTCTTTTTCGTCTACCTCGTCTCCAACTGCACATACCGCGCCCCTCTGCTGCCTCCGCGCACCGCCGCTACTACGACGCCCCTTCGGCTGCCCCCGTACGCCGCCGCTGCTGCCGCGCGCCACCGCTGCTGCGGCGCCCCTCCGTTGCTGCCGCGCGCCTCCACTGCTGGCCTGCTGCCATGCGCTCCCGCCGCGCACTCCCATCTTCTCCACTGCTCGCGGGCGGTTCAACCTCACGACTCGCCGGTCATCCTCCCAGCAGCCGACTCGCTCGTGATATCCCTTCCCTCCCAGTTTCCTCCACCCGCCGCCATGGCCTGCTCACGTACGCAGTGTTTACTGCGATTGATTTTTGCTACCACCAACAGGTCAATTTGCTATAGACAGCAGGGATCGTTGCTATCAAAGACACACGATTGATTTGCTTCTCTAGATTTACCCTTTTGGGGATTTTTTTGCTCAAATAGGGATTTGGTACATATGAATAATGCTACAATGTCACATAATTTTTGCTACAACTATTTTATGATCTTGCTACAATATCACAAAGATGTTGCTACGTGATCTCTGACGAGGTATCCGGGAAGCTCTTCGGACGAAAAGTTTCCGGCGAGTCTCAGACGAGGTCGGGTTTCTGCTACATTAGAACATTTTTTCTGCTACCACCGTTCTCTGATTTTGCTACAATAGCGTAAAACTTTTGCTACGAGGTCTCCGACGAGGTTTTCTCCGGCGAGTCTCCGGTGATATTTTCCGGCGAAGTCGGTTTTGCTACATTAGAATATTTCTTTTTGCTACAAGGTCGCTGGCGAACTCTCCGGCGAGGTCTGATATGTCTGTTCTTTTTTTTGGCCCAAATATTTTTTGCTACATGTAGAAAAAGCGGGCAATATTGTAGCAAACTCGGTCCGTTTGTACGAAAAGCGGGATTAGAGACACATGGCGGCCTAGGGACCCGGGGGATTGGGGGAAATTATCCCCCGGGGGACGCCTAGCGCTGTCTATTTATCAACTGCTACAAGCAGATGCGTAAACCCACATGGTGCCGTCTGTAACTGTCCCACCATGTCTAGCCCCCAGACTGCAAATGGCCAAGTTATTGGTATTGTTCGCAATTCTTCAGCAGGAACATGTGGTTGTCGGGCATAATACTGGCATCCCATGCATGTCTCAACCAGCTTGTCGGCGTCCGCCTTCGCGGTCAGCCAGTAGAATCCTTGCCGAAAGGCTTTCGCGACCATTGACCGAGGAGCGGCGTGATGCTCGCAATCTCCGAGGTGGATTTCGCGTAGGATTTCAATACCTTCTAGCTGAGAGACACACTTAAGGTATACACCAGTAGTGATCCTTTTGTAGAGTTGTCCATTGATTATGGTATAACCCTTTGCTCGTCGTACTATTTGCCGTCTTTCGACCTTGTCGTCGGGCAAAGTTCCGTGTTCGAGATATTCCCTGAACAGTTTTGTCCAAGACGGAGGAACCTTTGTCACCATGTTGATGAAAGAGTCAGCTATATCCGGGTTGTCGATGTCGGCTCCCTTCACGGATGTTGTACGTAGATGCTCTAGGAAGACTCCTGGTGGAATTTTTTTGCGCCCTGATCCAAGCTTAGGTAGCAGATCAGCCGCCTTGTTTTGCTCCCTAGGTACATACTTGACTTCGTAGCCCAAGAAGCTCTTGGCTATCTCGTCCACTTCGTCTCGATATGCCGCCATCATAGGGTTCCGCGCATTCCAGGTGCCAGCCACCTGCTGGGCAACCAAGTCGAAATCTCCACAGCAAACTATGCGCTTGATGCCAATATCCTTGGCTACACGTAGTCCGTGAATGAGTGCTTCATACTCCGCCATGTTGTTTGTAGCCTCGAAGTGGATCTGCAGAACATAGTGTAGCTTGTCTCCTGTTGGTGACTGTAACAATACACCAGCCCCCGAGCCGTTGAGTAACTTTGATCCGTCAAAGTGCATCACCCAGTACTCTGGTTCCGGCAACGGAGTAGCATCTGGCATCTCCGTCCAATCTGCAACAAAATCCGCCAAGGCTTGTGACTTGACAGCGTCGCGTCTCTTGTAGGTGATCTCGAAGGCGGCAAGTTCAATGCCCCACTTCGCGACCCTTCCCGTAGCGTCGCTGTTGTTGATTATGTCGGACAGTGGAGTCTTGCTCACCACTGTGATTGGGTGCTCCTGAAAGTAATGCCTCAGCTTCCGAGAAGTAAGGAATAATCCGTAAGCTATCTTCTGGTAGTGCGGGTAACGCTGCTTGGACTCCGTCAAGACCTCGCTCACATAGTAAACTGGTCGTTGAACTCCGTGCTCATAGCCTGGTTCCTTCCGCTCTACCACGACGACGATGATGATTATCCGGTTGGTTGCCGCCATGTAGAGTAACAGGGGTTCTCCAGGCTCGGGTGCTGCAAGGATGGGCGCTGAGGAAAGGATCTCCTTGAGCTACTTCAATGCTGCATCTACTTTGTCCATCCACGTGAATTTGGCCGCCTTCTTCAGTAACTTGTACAGTGGCAAAGCCTTCTCTCCAAGTCGACTGACGAACCGACTAACTGCTGCAACACAACCTGTTAGTCGTTGAATGTCCTTTAGGCATGTCGGACGGTTTATGTTTAAGATGGCCTTGATTTTCTCCGGGTTGACCTCGATTCCGCGCTGGGAAACAATGAAACCCAACAATTTGCCGGCTGGAACCCCGAAGACGCACTTCTTAGGGTTAAGCATCATGTTGTATTTCCGGAGATTATCAAATGTTTCTTTTAAGTCGGAGATTAAGTCATTTGACTTTTTAGACATCACCGCGATATTGTCCACATAGGCATGAACGTTCCGACCAATTTGGTCATGAAGGCAACGTTGCATTGTCCGCTGGTATGTAGCACCTGCGTTTTTCAGCTCAAAGGGCATCGTAACATAGCAAAACGTGTCGTATGGGGTAGTGAATGAAGTGGCCAATTGGTCCGACTTACTCATCTTGATCTGGTGGTATCCTAAGTATGCATCGAGAAAACACAAAAGTTCCGAGCCAGCCGTCGAGTCAATGACTTGGTTAATGCGAGGCAAAGCAAACGGATCTTTGAGACATGCTTTGTTCAAGCCGGTGTAATCAACGCACATTCTTAATTCTTTGGTTCCCTTTTTGGGGACAAGTACAGGATTGGCCACCCATCGGGTGTGAAGGACTTCTCGGATAAATCTAGCCTTAAGTAACCTAGCTATCTCTTTGCCAATGGCGCGTATATTATCGTCTCCGAAGCGTCGTAGAAGTTGTTTCACTGGTTTGCATTTTGGATCAATGTTTAAGCTCTGCTCGGCAAGTTCCCTAGGTACACCTTTCATGTCGGCAGGTTGCCAGGAAAAGATGTCCCTATTCTCATGGAGGAACTCGATGAGCGCGCTTTCCTATTTGGGATCCAGGTTCGTCCCAATGGCAGTGACCTTGGAGGCATAGCCTACCACAAGTTCCACCGGCTTGGTCTCGATGGCGGCCTTGAATGCAGGAGCGGAGTCGGAGATCTGTTTCTTTGACGCGGGCATCTCTGAGTCATCGACCTTGCTCTGGATCTCTTTGAATTCTTCGCTGTAGAGGACAGCTTCCGCGAAGGATGCTTCATTAATCTCGCAGTCCCTTGCCTTGGTAAAGCTTCCGGATACGGTGATGACACCGTTTGGTCCGGGTATCTTGAGTTTGTTGTAGAAGAAGCATGGCTTGGCCATAAACGTGTGGAATATGTCGTGGCCGAATATGACGTGGTACACACTCTTGAAGTGGACCACCTCAAAGGTCATGCGCTCTTGGCGGTAATTATTAACATCGCCAAAGGCAACCTGAAGTGTAATGCACCCAAGGGACCGAGCCTCCCGACCAGGAACTACGCCGTGGAAGATGGTGTTGGTCCGCCTTAGGTTTGCCTCCGTCAAGTTCATCTTCTGAAGTGTATCCAGGTACATGATGTTGATGCTGCTTCCACTATCCACCATACACTTGGTGAACTCCACGCCGTCAATCAAAGGGTTGATGACCATGGCGTATTGGTTCTCCGTAGGAATAATGTCTGGGTGGTCCGTCCTGTCCCAAGTAATTGGAACCTCCGACCAGCGCAGGTACTGGGGGACTGGGGGCAGAGTAGCCATCAGGATCCTCATAGAGGTCTTCTGTTGTCGGACGGTGGGGGTGCCAAGGAAAGTGTGGTAGACTGGTGCCTTCTTCATGAAGGGGTTCTTGCCCTTGTCGTCGCCCTTGGCGGCATGCTTGGGGTCAACATCCTCGTCCATGTCACTTGAATCCTTGGACTCCTTCTCCTTCTTCTTCCCCTTGCCCTTCCCTCGCGGTCTATTCTTCCGACTTTGCTTGTAGCCGGACTCTGGGTCTTCCTTGAGGTCGTTGACGAACTTGCAGTGTCGATTGGTATGGGTGGCCTTGCTATTGACATCGAGGTGTATGAGGCACGACATATCGCAGTACTCCTTGTAGGTTTGGGGAACGCGGTACTCCTCATGGAGACCATGTCGGTAGATTGCTTTTCTGCTGGAGCGGTTTTCCGTTTTGTACTGCTGTTCCTCCGAGCTTGAGTTGGAACGGCCGTTTCCGGCAAGGAGCCACGAGTATCGTCGTCGGCAGCTGCGAACTCACTAGCCAACTGAATCATCTGGTTCAAGTCAAGCTGGTGATTGTCCTGCAAGCGCTTCATCTTATGTCGGAGCAACATGCCCCTTTCCATCCTATCGATGAAGGCGGCCATGGCGGTCTGAGCGTGCACTCCTGCGTAGGAATTCTTCATGTCCAGCCAGCGGGAGAGGTAGGCGCGAGATGTCTCGTCTTTCTCTTGCATGCACCGATGTAGATCGCCAACAGTGCAGGGACGCTGGTATGTACCCTCAAAGTTCTTGGTGAACGCTTCTTGCATGTCCAACCAATTGCATATGGATTTCTCCGGCAAGTCGTCGATCCATTGACGGGCCATGCCCGCCAACACTAACGGGAGGTATTTGACGGCGACGTTGGGATTGCCTCCGGCAATCTCCACCGCGTTGCCGTAGTCCTGCAACCATGTGGCTGGCTTGGCGGTGCCGTCATAGGGCTTGATGGTCTTGTCAATCCGGAATCCTTTGGGGTAAGTTGCGGACCGTATTGCAGGTCCAAAGCAACGTGGTCCCAGGTATGATCCTTCCTGGGCCTCGTGGATCTTATCGATCCATGAACGTGCATCGTACGGCTCTGGGATCTTATTTTTCTTATCAACAGGGGATGGGCTGCGTGAACGACGTGGGCCTCCTCCGCCATGGTGACTGCTAGGTGGTGACGGCGGCGGAGGTGGCGGTGGGTTATTCTTCTTGCTGTTACCCTCCTGCGACGCCTCACGCCTGTCACGGTTGCTTGTCGGACGCGGAGGGTCATGGCGTGACCTGCTCTTGTGTCCTTGGTTGCGCTCTCCGTCATGACGGGTCTGCTCCGTGTTGTCGCGGATGACGATGCCGCACTGCCTTGGCGGGGGCATATTCGTACGACGGTGAGCCTTGGGATCTTCGCGATGTCGGGGGGATCGGGGCGGTGGCGATGGGCGACGAGGTCGAGCCTTTTCACCGTGGTCGGAGGATATGGGGATAGCATCCTTCCTATTGTGCGCATCCCTCCGTCTTTGTTCTGATGAACCCGTCTGGGACCCGACATCAAGAGGAGATCTGTCCCTTGGTGGCTTATACTGGCTAGACTGGCAAAGCGCTGGGTCGGACTCAAGCCTCTGAGAGGTGGCCTTTTCCTGCTGCTTCACTGCCTTTGCCACTAGGTCGTAGACCTGTTCCACTGCCTCGGGCGATCTATCCTGCTCAAGAAGGGTCTTGGCAACGGCGATGTTAAGGAGTGGGGTGGGCATCACCTGTTTTCCTTCACTGTCAATGTATGGCTTGTCCTGTGCCGGCTTCGAGGGAGCCCATCCTAGGTTTCGCCGTACACCAGGATCGTTGATGACGCGAGCCAGAGCTTTCTTGGCCTTCTGCTGCTGCAGCAGAGTCTTGTACTCGGCCTCCATTGCTCTAGCTTTCTCTATGGACTTCTGCGTGTTGACTAGATCTCGATCCAGCTTAGCACCTTGCTCCGCGATGGCCTGCACCTCCTCCAGCAGCTGCTGGCACTTCTCGTCAAGCTAAGTCACATTCCGGATATGAGCTACGGTCAGTGGCTCAACGAGGAGATTGCCATACATCACTCTATCAGCTAGAGTAACTTGGGCAGCAGCAGACGTAGATGCCGGAGGCGGCAAGTTTGCGGTGCTGTTGTTGCTCGGGCCGGTGCCGAGTTCCTGCGGTTGCTGCACTGGGTTAGGCAGAGGAGGCATGACCTTTGCGCGATCATCGTCAGCAACAATAAGTGGCCCCTTCCCCTTTTCCACGCTATAAGCGGAGCTCGTCCGGGTTGATCTTCATCCATCACCGTCCCAATGGTGACGAACACCTCTCGAGACGTGACGACATTGTTGGCTTGCTCGTCGCACGTGTACTCCTCCTCCATCTCCTGCATGGCGGAGTCTAGTTCCTCTGGACTAAAATCTATCTCCTCCGAATCTGCACTGGAGTGGGCATAAAGCGTGTCAATCACAGAGTAGGAGGGTGCCAGGACTTCTTCGATGACGGGCGGTGGAGGTGCAACAACAGCGACAATGACTGGAGGTGGCGGTGCGACTGCGACAATGGCGGGCGGAGGCGGTGGCTGAATCGAAGGGTCTCCGCCAATGAGCGCAAGCGCTGTCTGAGCTGCCGCTTCAGCTCCACGTAGTTGTTGACGGTGTTCACCATGCCTTCTAAGGTAAGGCGTCCTGACGCCTGCTGCCGTCTTAGAGAATGCCGGAGAAGCATGTCGTGGTCCAGTCCTTCCACAAAGTGATACATAGCATCATCATTGGGGTAGTGGGCCAGATCGGCTCGTATATGGAGCCACCTGGCCAGGTAATCACGGGGGTATTCGCCCTCTCTCTGAACGCAACGCGCCATATCGAAGATGGTAACCATGCTGACGAACTTGGATCTCTGCTGTCCAGACGCACGGGCGAAGCCGGCGGACTTGCAGCGATCTTCCACCTTTATATCCTGCACAGGGGCGGTTTGGGTGGGCCTTGAATTTTTCCGATCTTTGCCGGCAAACTCCAAAGAGAGGTCCGACATCGATCCTTCCGCGAACGTATTCTTCCCGTAGGCGGTGCGTGCGGGCCTTGATGCTCCTCCGACTCCCAGGGAACTAGTGACCGAGTCGGTTTCACCAATGAAGAGGTGGATGTCTTCGATAGGAACAATCGAACACCGTGTAGGTTTCGTCTTCGCCGGGATCCATAACTCGTCGGGAGGGACGATGGGAACGTTGCCGGAGAAGAGAACGCGACCGATGGATACGGTTTTGCCGATTCCCGCGAAGATCTTGGTCCTCGCCTGCTGAAGAGCATGAAGCGCCTCTTGCCCCACGGTGGGTGCCAACTGTCGTGGTATTACCGACGAGTACGCCATGGAGGGGTCCTCATAATGCGTGTTTAGAGACGTGGGGGAAGGCGGTTGGTTGACGGGTACGAGGTAACACAGCTTACCCAGGTTCAGATCCCACGACGGTGGCGGAATCCTACTCCTGCTATAAATCACTATAAGGGCAATATGCCGAGTTATAGGGATTGGTTCGCTGTGTGAGGTGACTAGAAAGTCTAAGTTATCGTCTGAGATTGTGCCCTAAAGGCTCCCATAGGCCCGACTTATATAGTCGCCAGGTCCTAGGGTTAGAGGGAAAAGTCCTAGCCGGACAGGTTACAGAGTCCTACACCGTCTATTACTAGTCTTATGTGTCTTGTACTCCAAGGCTCCGGGTACGTCGGTGACTCCAACCGTAGCCTTCCTTTATCCGGCATGGGCCTCCCTTCTGGATCCATCTAACTGGGCCTCCCAGCAGGCCATGGGCCATGCTACCAACTGTGGGCCACCCGGGTTATACGGATAGGATACATGCTATGAGGATACCCATATAGCATATCCCCAACACACCGAGATCTTCAACCTCATCTTATGCGATGCCACCAACGCCGCCGCCCTCTGGGTGGCTCTACGTCAACTCTTCCAGGACAACATCGACGGTCATGTCAACACTCTCCACACGGAGCTCCGCAACACCGTCCAAGGAGACTCACAAGTTGGCGTCTATTGCCAGCGCCTAAAGTCCATCGCCGATGAACTTCGCGAGCTTGGGGATCCTATCGATGACAAGCAACTCATCAACGTCCTCCTCGTCGGCCTTGGCAAACGCTTCGAGAAACAGGCGTCCTTTATCCCCATGATGCGGCCACCACCCTCCTTCGCCGAGGTCCGGTCCATACTCCAATGGGTGATCGCGCCATGAACAACAAAGAGTCCCGTCATCAGGTCTTCGTCGCCACGCCACGGCCACCGCCTCCACCACCGACCGCTCCTCCAACTCCTCCAATACAGCCCCCCGCGCGATGGCGCCCGAGCCCAAACTACCATGGCAAAAACCCGACCTATCGCCCGCCAATGCCGTGCCCACCAGCTGCACCAACCCCGCCAGCTCCGACGCCACCTCCAAGCGTCGCCCCACCCCCTGCGCCCCAGCTTTGCGCCCTCCACATGATCCCTGGACCAGGCTTGTCCAAGCCTGGCCGATGCCCTGGACTCCACCGTCCCCGATCAGTGCACCTCCTGCATACTCTGGTTTGGGGAACGCGGTACTCTGAAACGAGGGGCCGACGTCGTCGTCATCGAGGACGATGAGTGGTGTGCCCTAGTAAGCGAGCTCCCAGCTCGCGAAGAAGAAGCAATTTCCAAGGGCTTTGGGCCTATTGGAATCATGTAGAAGAAGAATAAAGAAAAAATATCAAATGTGTCTTGAAGAAGAAGATGGAGTTTCTCACGTGTATCTTCAAAACATCATCCAAATAAAGTTAGAAGAATTGATGTGCAAGCTCAAGATGTGTCATCTCTAATAGATCTCATGCTTAAAGCTTTCCATCCTCGGTGTTCCTGGATCGATGAAGACAATCTCAAAGAAGAAGTTTCCCCATGGGTATGGGGGAGCAAGTTGCAAGTCTTCATCAAGCAAGAGCGAGGAAGAGCAATCAAGAAAGGTGTTCCATCTTGAGGAAGACAAGATTTTCTACATCAATCTCAAGTATATGCTCAAGGAAAAGGTATGATCTTGATAGGTTTCCTCTTTTGCCGGTCTCAGGTGTTAGATGGGAGACCGGGTTAGGATATATAGCCATACTATCAAGAGGGGCTCTCGAGTGAGTAACTCGGTCGTATATTTTGAAGAGATCTCAAACCTTTGTATAGTTAGCATCATCTTTCTTGGTTGTTATTTAGATCTTATCCATGTTAAGTTCTTGATCTTGTGGTAATCTTCATAATAAGCTCTAGTTCATAAAAAACGGATTTCCCTTGTTTATCTTATTGCCTTTTTGATCTTGAAGGTTTTCCGGCTCCACACCTTGGGACGTATCTCACATAATAATACTTGATATTTTATCCTTTTGTGGTATCCAATTTTTTGTTGGATTCTCCTCATCGTTGTCTTTCAAAAAAAAATTTGGTTCATCCTATTTGGAGTTCGGATGCTCGAGTTATTGTGTTCGCTGCTGCTGTCAGATCTGTTTGTCGTGTTCGATAGTACCAGAACCTTGTATCCGGTAGTACCGCTCGACAGCGATAGTATCATTCGGCAGTACTGCTCACATATGAACCCAACAGCGAGATAGTATTATCCTCTGGAGCATTCGGTACCTCCTCCCGGTACTACTGGAGGTCAGCAGTAGTACCGCTCCATGGCCCAAAACTACTGATAAGCGGTAGCACCGCCCTTGGACCCGGCACCACCGGTGAGCACAGAGCTGGTTCAACCCCTTTGATTTCCTTGCTGGCTCGCCCAGCTGCTCGCACCGGTACCAGGATGGTAGTACCGGGATTCTCTGGTACTATCTGATATGTTGGAAACGTATCTATAATTTTTTGATGCTCCATGCTTGTTGAGTGTCTACTTTGCTTTGCTTGCCTACACTTTGAGGTGTTTTTTACATGTTTTCTGGTACTAACCTATTAACAAGTTGCAACAGTGCCAGATGCCTGTTTTCTGCTGTTTTTGGTTTCAGAAAATTTCGTAAAGAAATATTCTCGGAATTGGACGGGACAAAGGACAAAGTCAATTACTTTCGGTGGGGAACAAGAAGTCCAGAGGAGAGCTAGAGGGGCTGGCCAGAGGAGACAGACCAACCCCAAGTGCGGGTGGGCCCCACCCCTCGCCTGGCTAGGGTTTGGTCGCCTAGGCCGCCGCCTTGGTCTCCCCCTTCGCCTATAAGAAGCCCCCGATGCGGAAACCCTGGGTACCCGATCAAATATCCACGAAACCGTCTGTAGCCACCGCCACCATCGTCCCTAGATCGGGGGGGATCTGAAGTTCTTCCCGACACCCTGCCGGAGGGGAGATCATCCTGGAGGCCTTCTCTCTGGTATGATACGTGAGTAGTTCCACCTTGGACTATGGGTCCATGTAGTAGCTAGATGGTTGTATCTCCTCCTTTGTGCTTTCATGTATAGATCTTGTGAGCTCCGTTCATGATCAAGATCTAATCTATTTGTAATCATGCATGTTGTGTTTGCGGGGATCCGATGGATATTGAGATTATTATGTTGGTTTGATTAATGGTTTTGTCTTTATGATTCTATCATGTCTGTGTTGTTTGTGATCTTCATGCTCTCCGTTGTTAGTAGCTATCTTGGCCAAGTAGTTTCTAGTGACTCCAAGAGGGGGTATTTATGCTCGATAGTGGGTTCATGCCTCTAGTTTCCAAGGGAAGTGACAGAAATATCTTCGGTTGTAGATGTGCTGTTGCTACTAGGGAGAAAACAACGGTCTCTTGTTCATGGAACATGTGGACTGTTTACCTTACACACTTTGCTTAAAGCAGTTGTCTGTTGCTTGCAACTTAATACTGGAGGGGGTTCGAATGATAACCCGAAGGTGGACTTCTAGTCATAGATGCAATTGGATGGCGTTCTATGTATATTGCTGTATTACCCAATCAACCTCATAGGATCTTTCTGACTAGTAATTGCATTGTTATGCCTTGCTCAGTTCCTGTCAATTGCCTTGCTGTAATTTGTTTACCCTTCATGCCATGTTGTTTATCTAAGGAGAGCACCTCTAGTGAACTATGGACCTCGGTCCAATCTTTACCATTGATACATCTTCCACTGTTACTTGTTTACTTGCTGCAAACCATTACCTTCCACACGGTATGTTTAATACTTTGTTACAGCAAACCGGTGATCTTGACAACCTCACTGTTCGTTGGGGTAAAGTCTTGAGTTTGTGTTGTGCAGGTCTCCATGTTGCTTGCCAAACCTGTGTGACGTTTCCTTCCTCCTTCTGGTTCGATAACCACGGTTTCAACTAAGGGAAAACTTGCTGCTTGCTCTTCACACCCTGCGCTTGGGGTTACCAACAAAGTGCCACGTCGAGCACCATCACTAGCGCTGCCAGGTCTAGTAGTACCGGTCTTCGCACAACAGCCAACGGGTAGATTCCCGGACCCCTTTAAAAGGGGCCCTTCTTCTCCATTGGACTTTATCCTTTTGATCTATTTCCCCCTCCATTATTGAATCTCTTGAGCTTGTCCTGTCACTCTTCCTCCCATGCTTCTTGCATCTAGTTGAGGGAAAATAGAGAGGAGATCTAGATCTACAACCTCGCCAATCCATCTCTCCTCTAAGTGAGGGAAACATCTTGGGATCTAGATCTTGGAGACTTTTGTGGTTTTACTCTTGTATTCTTCATCCCTTATTTCCCCAATATCTTTTGTAGCTTTGGTGTAATTTGGGAGTGAAGTACTTGCAATTGCATTAGGTACATCGGTTTGAGTTCTCCTCGGAGGATTTGGTTGGTGAAATCAAGAAGCTTGTTCTCTTGGTTTCTTGGAACCCTAGATGGTGTAGTGGCATTTGTGGTGAGTTCTTAGGGCCTCCAATTAATTTGTGAAGCTCTCCCCAAGGTAGTGGCCTTGGTGGTGATTATTGGGAGCCTCCAATCAAGTTGTGGAGATTGCCCAATCTTGTATGAGTTTGGTGACAGCTCGCAAGTGTCCCATAGTGGATCGGGTGATTTCTGTGCGACGGGTGCTCAGGAGAATAGGGTGAGGCCTCTTGTGGCGTTGGTGGTCTTAGTACCTCCCTCCCCTACAATGGATACATACTTCCCCTCAAAAGGAAGGAACTTCGGGATACATCTTCATCTCCGCGTGCCGCAGTTATCTCTATACCCGAGCCCATTGATACGTCGTAAACGTATCTATAATTTTTGATGATCCACGCTTGTTTTGAACCAACTATCTTATGTTTTATCTACACTATGAGGCATTTTTTTACATTTTTTGGAACTAACCTATTAACAAGATGCCACAGCGCCAGTTCATGTTTTCTGCTGTTTTTGGTTCCAAAAAAGCTAGTAAGGAAATATTCTCGGAATTGGACGAAACCAAAGCCAAAGTTCCTATTTTTCCAAACACTACACGGAGTCCAAAGGAGAGATGAAGAAGCGCCACGAGGCAGCCGCACCAGGGGGGCGCACGGGTCCACCCTAGGCCGCGCCGCCCTATGGTGTGGCACCCTCGGGCATCAACCGACCGTGCCCCTTTGCCTATATAAAATCCCCAAGGAGAAAACCCTAAGCACCCGATCAGAAATCCATGAAAAAGTCCATAGCCGCTGTCACCATCATCCCTAGATTGTGAGGGATCTTAATATCTTCCCAGCACCTTGTCGGAGAGGGGAGATCATCCCGGAGGCATTCTTGATCACCATGCCAACCTCTAGAGTGATGTGTGAGTAGTTCATCCTTGGACTATGGGTCCATAGCAGTAGCTAGATGGTAGTTTCTCCTCTTTTGTGCTATCAAGTTTAGATCTTGTGAGCTGCCTATAATGATCAAGATCATCTATTTGTAATCCTACATGTTGTGTTTGGTGGGATCCGATGGATATTGAGTACTACGCCAAGATTGATTATTGATTCTATCATGTCTATGTTATTTGTGATCTTGCATGCTCTCCGTTGCTAGTAGTTACTTTGGCCAAGTATTTGCTTGTGACTCCAAGAGGGAGTATTTATGCTCGATAGTAGGTTCATGCATCTAGTAATCTGGGGGAGTGACAGAAACCTCTAAGGTTGTAGATGTGTTGTTGCTACTAGGGAGAAAACAACAATCCTTTGTCCAAGGGCAATTGTATTGTTTACTTTACACACTTTGCTTAATGCAATTATCTATTGCTTGCAACTTAATACCCGAGGGTTGTTAGGATGATATCCCGGAGGTGGATTATTAGTCATAGCTGCAGTTGGATTACGGTCTATGTATTATGTTGTAATGCCCAAACGAATTTCATAGCGAGCATCATGACATGTACATGCATTATTATGCATTCTCAATCTGTCAATTTCCCAACTGTAATTTGTTCACCCAACATGTTATTTATCTTATGGAGAAATACCTCTGGTGAACTGTGGACCCCGATCCATTCCTTCCCAGTGATATTCAATCTACTGTCTACTATTTACTTTTTGCAATTACTACAAGCAATTACTTTCTTCCACATTATACGTTTAATCCTTTGTTTTTAGCAAACCGGTGAGCTTGACAACCTCACTATAAGTTGGAGCAAAGTATTGTGGTTGAGTTGTGTAGGTTCCACGTTGCTAGCAACACCTTGGGAGTTGTTTCCTTTCTCCTACTTGTTCGATAACCTTGGTTTCACAACTCAGGGAAAACTTGCTGTTGTGATCATCACACCTTGCTCTTGGGGTTTCCCAATAGGCTCTACATTAACCGAGCCACATCAAGACTTTCTGGCACCGTTGCCGGGGAGACACAGGACAACTTCAATCTATTCCTCCCCGTCAAAAAGCTTTTCTTGGAGAAAGAAGATTTCTGCAAGGGGAGTCTCTCTGAATCAATCTCTTTACTTTGTTTCTTTAGTTTTATTTGTTTTACTTTTTATTATAAAAAACAGAAAAAAAAATTAGTTCCTACCTTAATTGCTATTTCTGTTGGTTTACTTCTTTTTATCAAAAACACAAAAAAATAGTTCTTTCTTTAGTTGTTACCTTGTTCTTAGCTCATTATGTTGACACCTAAGTTCACCCTGAAGGACCTTTCAATAGGTAGTGGCTCTATAATTGGGAAAGATAATATTGAAGAATTCATTAATCATGTTAGTAAGCATAAGGATATTAAGGATAGATCCTTAGCAGAACATGCTCCAAATTATGAAACTGCTGCATCTTCTTTAGTTCACATGTTGGAGGCTAGGTTTGTTAACCTTAACCCCATGATACAGATAATGTTTCTTAAACTTAATGACATTGAGGACACTGAAAAGAGAGATTTTATCCTGGAAACTTTGCTTAAAGAATTTAGTGTTGTTGCTATAGAAGCTAGAAATGTCTTTGATCATTTTAATATGCTAGGCTCATGTGTAGATGTTGTTGGTGCACTATAAAAATTGGACAATACCAAACCCAAAAATGGGGAGGAAATTAAAATACCAATACCTTTTAAAACTTGTAGGAGTGCATGAAGCCTTGGAAAAGAATTTTGATTGGATTATTCCTGGAAACCCGTTTGATCAAAATAGTGAATCCAAGAGTATTGAGAGAGGATTCTATAGAACTTATTTGGATAAGATACATTGCCTTGTTGCAGATATTTCTGGTATTGATCTTAATGCTTCTTCATTTGAAAATACTTGATTTTTTGCTTTCTGTGCCTAGCTGAAAGACGTTAAAGAAAATCACTTTTGGGAGATAACCCAATTTTTATTTCAGTAAGTTTTCTTTTGTTAAGTCTTGGAAGTTATTGCCTATGTAATAACCTCTTATTATCCTTTTTGTTTGGTTTTTGTGCCAAGAATAACCTCTAATGATAGGGAAGTAAGATTTGGGGAAGTTGCTGTCCCGAAACAAATTTATGCGCTTCACTGTAAAAAATCATGAAAAATCCCAGTATGTCGGATTGAGATGAAATTTTTTGTGCGCATGCCCCTGTTATTTACCCAAATTTCGCAAGTTTTGCACTTTTAGATTTGAGCAGCAGAAGATTTTCGAAAAATAGGTATTTACCTGCTAGTCTGTTTTGACAGATTTCTGTCATTATTTGCATTTGCCTCTTAATTGGTTTCTTTTTGAGTTCTATTTGATCACTTGAGCTTTTAAAAGGAGTTTCTACAGTAGCCTATGTTTTAATGTATGATTTACTTGAGTTGAAACTGAACCCAAAGGCTTATTATTTTGAATACACTAATGTTGCTAATGAAGATTGTGTAAAGTTTTGTATGAAGGAAATCTTCAAGTGCAGGAGAGAATGATGTGATGAGATGAAGTATGGACAAAAGCTCAAACTTGTGGATGCCACCTGTGTCACTCCAAGAAATATTCAAGAGGTACAAGCGTCAAAGATTGGGGATGCCCAAGGCATCCCCTTCTTCATCAATAAAAATCTGAGGTCTTCTTTCAAGACACTACATTTTTATTACCTTATGCACTATGCATTGTTCTTGGAGAGTCTTTGTTTTTTTGTTTTTAGTTTTCTTCTGATTTTTTTGCTGCAATAAATTGGTTGGACCCCCAACACACCTATTTTGGAGAAGTCACACCCCGTTCTTCATTGTCTAGAACACTCTAGTTTTCACTCTTACTGTTCTGTGAGTGTTCACTTTTGCTAGCACTGCGCTTAGCTTTAGTTTTCTTATGATTTTTGCCTAGAACTTTTTATTTCTTCTTTGTAGTTATGTGAGACAAGCTCTCTGATCTGTATTGATTATTATCTTTGTGAGTTGTTTCAAATAAGTTGATTGGTGTTGGAAAAGAGTAGAAAGTTTCATGCTTATAGTGGTACAAAAGGAAGCTTGTTTTGACTGTGGCTTATACTTTATCATGTCATGTTGGATGTTGCTTTGACCATATGATTAGTAATTATTGTTGTAGCATGACTTGTTTCAAACAATTGATATTGCTTAATGTGCCTTGAAAGAATCATGCGTTGTTTTAGCATACAAAAGCATAATATTGTGGTATTCTCCTTTGATGCTTTATTTGGGTTGACTTGGCACATGCTTACACCATGTTAAGACTATGAACTAGTCACCTTAGCCTCTATGATCATTTAGTTTTTTACTTGTGATATCACTTTATGCTTTGATTAATAATGTTTTGTCGCTCTACATGATTATGACCAGTATTGCTCTCTTAGTTGGTCGCTCCCAGTCTTTTGCTAGCCACCTGTACTGAGTATGAGCTCTACTCGTGCATCCAACTCCCAAGAAACCAAGTTATTCCAAAGAGTCCACCATAAATTCCTATGCATCGTGTGTTACACCATTCCAAGTATATTCATGTTTTTATCTATCTTCCAAATTAAACTTTTGTTATGTGAAAATTAGTGATTAAATCACTCACGAACTTGATAGCATAATTTATTTTCTTACACTTAATAAACTTGAACCATTGTGCCCATCTATGTTTCTTATATGCTTGCAAGTCATAATTTGGGAGTTAGCAGAACCATGTTATCATGGGGAACGCTTTGTACATATCTATTCAGTTGATATCATGTTCTTTTGTTTATGGATGTCAGTGGTGTGAAATAAAAGGGGAGCTTGTAAGTCCATGGAGTTTTGTATATGTGTTAGAGAAACACCTGGGCGGCTAGCCTAAGCCATGTATAATCATCATGGAAACTTGCAGCATAACCATAGCGAGCAATCTATGAAGCATCTTCAGAAAAAAAAGAAAAAAAAGAGAAAAAAAGCACCATGCTCATGGTAAATAAAAAGATCGTTGAGATGCTAATTGCATGTTTCCTTGTCATTATGATATGGGATAGCTCCTATGTCATGGGGCAGGGGGTACCCCGTTGGCGGTTCTCTATGATACACATATACTTACAATGCCAAGAACTTGCTTGTCACTAAAGTTGAGTAACATGAGGAACGACCCTCGTACACAAGGGGCATGAGATTTTCAACTTATGATGTGTCAATCATATAACTCATATTTGTCTCACTTTAACCTTAATCACCTCAAGATGCTTATGATAGGGGCAATGTGAGATCAAAGATAGTAAGTAAAATAATTTTTGGAAGCTCTTTATGAAACTTGAAATCCCCACTATCATATGCGAAGGGCCTTTCTTGTTTACTTTTTTTTGAGTCTCCATATTCTATCTTTATGCACAAATTAAGAGAGCATATTGTCATTCTTAGTTCAATGTGCATTGTCCCAAAACTTGTTGATTGATTCATAATTATGGTATTGCCCGTTCTTAAATTATTTGTATCTAGTCACCCTTATAAACTTTGAGGGTGTTCTATGCATTTATGTTTTGCTATTCCATGAAGGACAAGGTGATTACCACTCTTGTTATATTTTCTATATGTGAAACAAACAAACGACTTTCAATGCATTGTTATTTATGATCTTTTCTTTGTGTAACCTTTCATGTTGCAACATAGTTGCTATGTCTTATTGTTAGAAATATATCTTTCATGCTTATGTTAGAGTACTTTGATCCCAGCTATCAATGCTTTACAATACCTTGATCAGGATTGTGATTGTAGCACCCCAGGTAAAACCACTACTAGAAAATCGCATGTCTTTTCTCTATGTATCATCACGACATCTGCATGCATATTGTTTGTTTAAAAACTATCTTGCTAAAAGTGTATTTTGTCTTCTAGTTATTCCCCCGTTGTTCAAACTAAAACCATCGGTCCGTCTGGATCCTTTACTTTGTCTAAAATATTTATCAAAATACTATTTAAAAATAAAATAAAAAAACATATTCTTTTAAAAACTGGGGAGGCAGACAACCGGCCAGGCCCAATGGACCGACCGGAGTCCACCTACAACCCAGCAAAATAAACTCTAAACTACCCTTACCTCAAACCCTAACCCTAATCCCTAGCTACCTACCCCACTTTCTCTCCCTAGCCGCCGCCGCTAGCCATCCCACCGCCCGCTCGCGGTCAAACCCTAACCCCACAGCGACCCACCTCCATAGCCCCACTCCCTGCCTCGCGGTACACCGCCTCCTGCAAACCGTGTAGGCCCGCTCCCCATCGTCTGGCCCCACCCCACCTACCGCTTACGCCTGCACCCCACGACCGACGCGGCCCAACCCGCATCCCGTCGCCCCCAACGCGACCCATCCCCACCCCGCATCCACTGCCGCTATCCCTGCGAGCCGCGGCAGCGCCTCCTCCCCATGCAAGCGCCGCACCTCATCGCCGCCTCTGCATTGCAGGGCACCCCTCGACTCCGCTGACGCCTCCATCTCCCAAGCTCGATGCCATCTCCCCTGGCCTCTTTGTCCTTCCTCTGTCGCAGCACCGGCCCATCCGACCTTCCCAGCCATGAGCTCGTTCCACCTCCGTCAAGCCGCCTCAGCTCCGCTGTCGCATGACACGTCCTCCCGATGCATAGCCACCGCCCCTGCCGAGTCCCCTAGTCGTCGGGCCCTCCCTGCCTCTGCATCCTCGTAGGATGCGCCCTCCCCTCCATGTTCTGCAATAGGTAGCAGGGACCCAAGCTCGTCCATGATCTCTCTTTTCTCCACACGTCCGAGCTCCACCTTTCTTTGCTGCTGGTTGTCGGCCAAGCCTGCTCTATGGTATCCTGTTCCCAGCGTCGTATGGAGGCCACATGAACAAGTTATATGACATCCCTCTGTTTTCCTCCTGCAAGGCGTTCGAGCTAACGTCTGAGCACCACAAGGCCTCCTAGAAATGTTCTTATGTCACTGCTTTGTTTTGTGTCATCCTGTTTGTGCACTTGTTGCTCCACGTTTCATCATATATCCTCGTCTGCCAAGATCGACACCGAGTGGAGTTATTGTCACCGACCAAGATAACCCGATAAATCATCGGCACCGAACCCGAGCCCGACACCAACACTCGAGCACTTTGACTCGGAACACCAAGATCTCCTACACGGAAACCCCGATGCCTTCGGCACGGTGCACCGACAACGCCATCATGGAAATCAAAGACCCCGTTTTTGAAATCCAAAGACCGATCCTAGCGTGCCGAACCCGTCGAAGCTCGGGACCAAGATCATCGATCCGCCATGTGTGACCCTCTTCTCGAGACCCCTATTTTTATAATATATGACATATACTTGTTGCATATTAATTGAACATGTTTTGCATACATATTATGGGTGTTTGGGGGTATTTTATCGACTCATCTAATAATTAAATATAGAGACCATATGCGGGCTATTTTAGTCTTATATTGGCCATATTTAAATTTGTGTAGCAAATCGATGCTATGTTTTGCCATGTTAAGACAACATTTAAATTGTGGCTACCTAAACAACATGACACACCTAATTAATTGGCGGGACCCGGTTCCGCTTAATATTGCCTAGTTGCATCGCATATTTTCCATGTCATACATCATACATGCATCATGCCTGATCTTCTACCGTAGTATTAAATATTGCATCCGGTGTTTCTGCTAGTGCTTTGCTTCTTCACGGATTAGGACGATGAGTTGATGCGAGTGTCGACCCGATCTTCGGATGAACCTTCGGCAGTGTTTTCCAGGCGAGCATTCTCCCTCGGTCTACCTATTTTACATTTCTAGTCTTTATTTCCTCCTGTTGATCTATTGCTATCCGTGTTGCGATGCTATAGATTCTGTACCCCTTTATATTTCCCTGCAGCCTCTATATTGCCTTGGACACCTCCTATTACCTATTGTTTGGTAGATAGTCGGCCTTGCGAGTCGTAGTCGCTTGCTCAGGTGCTGCTTCGTGTCGTCGATGTTCCACCGTTATTGGGTTGTTGGCACATGCTTAATGGTGGAGATGATCATGAATTTAATTATCGTTTAACAACTAAAATTGGAAGTAGGTAAATAAGGCAGAGGCACCGGTGGGTAATAGACAATATTTGGTTTTTAACCGCTCACTGGTGTCACGTAGGACCCCGAGTTCTTGACAACCTGTTCCGAGATCGAGCGCGCTAACCACAGGTGGGGTGTGTGGGCACCCCCATCGATTTAGTACCTGATTTCAAAGTACTATACCGGCTGCCACAAACTAGTTTGGGGCTTTATTACTATCCTGTACTTATGCCATGCTTTACTGCTTTATTTACGATTAATATGACTTGCATCTGATATGACTAGTAAGTTTGACAACCACCATGGAACGAATGAATAAAACTGCCAACTGTGTGAGTTTCCTCAGATTGACTTCCTCGTTTGGTCTTGAGGGGGAAATACCAGGATGGGTATGTTTGTTGATAGTATCAGGTTGGATCCGAATAGGTCTTTCTTATCCCTCCCTGATAGCCGGCAGTTGTATCGAGTCTCTATAGGTTGTTTAGTGCATGTTGTGCTGCCTCTTCAGTCCACCATACCTATGTAGGCAAGGACCGTCGAATTCTAGTCTTGCCGTGTACTGGCCTCAGTACTGACCGCTCTCTTTTTCCTTTTCCCTTTGTCGGCACCCGTTTTGTTTTAGCAGGTTTTGAGATTGACGTCGTTAGCAGGGTTACTCTTTCGGCTTGCCCTCGGCAGGGTTATGGACGCCATTGGTTATTCTTTAGGGCTCTTAGCCCAATTTTCATCTTGTCCGTACTCGGACAATGTATCGATTTAAAGGTGATCTGGATCTTTGTATTGTATAGTTGTATTCTTGACTCGATGAGTCGCTGTTTTATATATCTGTTCTGTGGGTTCCATCATGGACTATTGTGTAATGATATTACTTCGTTTTCCACCCGCACGCAAGTGCCTGGTGGGCACCTTTGAATCGTTTCTATGGGGGTTTGGCGGGAATCGATAGAACTTGCATAGGGCCGATTCGAGGGTGTTACAGTGATGGTGCATGTCACCTCAAAAATTATTATTTTTATCACTTACCTACTCGAGGATGAGCAGGAGTTAAGATTGGAGATGCTTGATACACCGTAAACGTATCTATAATTTTTGATGCTCAATGCTTGTTTTGTACCAACTATCTTATGTTTTGTCTACACTTTGAGGCATTTTTATACATTTTCTGGAACTAACCTATTAACAAGATGCCACAGTGCCAGTTCCTATTTTCTGCTATTTTTGGTTTCAGAAAAGATAGTAAGGAAATATTCTCAAAATTGGACGAAACCAAAGACAAAGTTCCTATTTTTCTAGACACTACACGGAGTACAAAGGAGAGACGAAGAAGCGCCACGAGGCAGCCACACCAGGGGGCCACGCGGGTCCACCCTGGGCGGCGCCGCCCTATGGCATGGTCCCCTCGGGCGTCAACCGACCGTGCCCCTTCGCCTATAAACCCCCCGAGGAGAAAACCCGAAGCACCCGATCAGAAATCCACGAGAAAGTCTATAGCCGCCCCTACCATCATCCCTATATCAGGAGGGATCTGAAGCTCTTCTCGGCACCCTGCCGGAGAGGGGAGATCATCCTGGAGGCCTTCTTCATCACCATGCCAGCCTCCAAAGTGATGTGTGAGTAGTTCATCCTTGGACTATGGGTCCATAGCAGTAGCTAGATGGTAGTTTCTCCTCTTTTGTACTATCATGTTTAGATCTTGTGAGCTGCCTATCATGATCAAGATCATCTATTTGTAATCCTACATGTTGTGTTTGTTGGGACCCGATGGATATTGAGTACTACGTAAAGATTTATTATTTATTCTATCATGTCTATGTTATTTGTGATCTTGCATGATCTCCGTTGCTAGTAGTTACTCTGGCCAAGTATTTGCTTGTGACTCCAAGAGGGAGTATTTATGCTCGATAGTAGGTTCATGCGTCTAGTAATCTGGGGGAGTGACAGAAACCTCTAAGGTTGTAGATGTGTTGTTGCTACTAGAGAGAAAACAACAATCCTTTGTCCAAGGGTAATTGTATTGTTTACTTTACACACTTTTCTTAATGCAATTATCTATTGCTTGGAACTTAATACCCGAGGGTTGTTCAGATGATATCCTGGGGGTGGATTATTAGTCATAGCTGTAGTTGGATTATGGTCTATGTATTATGTTGTAATGCCCAAACGAATTTCATAATGAGCATCATGACATGTACATGTATTATTATGCATTCTCAATCTGTCAATTGCCCAACTGTAATTTGTTCACCCAACATATTATTTATCTTATGGAGAAACACCTCTAGTGAACTATGGACCCCGGTCCATTCCTTCCTAGTGATATTCAATCTACTGTCTACTATTTACTTTCTGCAATTACTACAAGCAATTAGTTTCTTCCACACTATACGTTTAATCCTTTGTTATCAGCAAACCGGTGAGCTTGACAACCTCACTGTAAGTTGGGGCAAAGTATTGTGGTTGAGTTGTGCAGGTTCCACGATGCTAGCAACACCTTGGGAGCTATTTCCTTTCTGCTACTGCTTCGATAACCTTGGTTTCACAACCGAGGGAAAACTTGCTGTTGTGCTCATCACACCTTGCTCTTGGGGTTTCCAAACAGGCTCTATAGTAACCGAGCCACATCACCCATTACTTATGCACTTTACATTGTGATTTCCATCTTGCTTGAAGTAATCTACTTGCTATCACCTTGTTGCTTGTCTTGCTTAGCATAAGTTGTTGTTGCACATAGGTGAACCATAGTATATATAGGCTTTGTGCTTGGTAAAGTAAATGCTAGTTTTATTCCTCATTTGTTAAGCCCGTCTTTCTTAGCATAAGTTGTTGTTTTTCACAAAGGTGAACCATAGTATATATAGGAAGCATCTATGTCCTTTCAGTAGGTTAGTCACCTTGCATGAAAACCCTAGGTGTCAACACTATAAGAACCCTAGAACACTTTAAATAGGCCCCCCAAAACCATCTTAGAAATCACAATCCTCAGAGCCCATGCATACTTATAAGAACACTCACATCAGAGGTTGAGTGAAGAGGAAACACACACATTACACACATATTTCTAAGGGAGAGAGAGCGAGACATCTGTGAGAGAGGATAATCAAGAACAGGAGCAAGAAATAGGAAGAAATCCACAATATCTTTCTCAAGCACACTTTTGATTATAGAAGAGAGAGTGTTTAGGTAGAAACCTAGTGTAATTAGTGGACTAGATCTATGCCTCTTCATAAATGAAGAACACCACAGAAACTATGTCAACATGATTACACTAGCAAAACAATTGTAGTAAAGGTAGAGAAGATTACCTTAGACATTCAAAAGTAAAATCATAGTAGTTTCACCTACCCCCACTTCCTTAGGCATCAACTAAATGAATGGCATAAGGAATAGAAGGTAGGCATTAATGAGCAAATATTTCATTTGATGCCAATATCACTACAAGATTAAGTAAGGAAAACTACCTAAGAAAAAGATCAGCACACTTACACAATTAAACCTAAAATTATAGTCCAGTAAAAGCTTAAGCAACTAAATCACAACTCACATGAATACAGGATTAAGGATAAATGTATCTTTGCAACTAACAGTACCTAACAAGGTTAAGCAATAGCTAACAAACCTGTACAATACTAAACAAGTTCAGTTAAGAATGCATACTATAATTGAGTTGTGGATTTTGACCACACTAATAACTAGAACAACTAGAAGTACATAACAAACTTAGGAACTAGCTAACAAGGCAACACTATACTACAGATCAAATGAAATTCAGTTAAGCCATGTGACAATATTGATCATACAAATGTAAGGATCAGAATTAAGAAATCTAGATAGCATACTAAGACTTGTAAAACTTTATATATTCATTAACAATAGCACCTAAAACCTTAACTAAAGAAGTAGACGGTTAACTATCGACACTGCAAACTGAAGAAATTCACTGAACTAAACCTAGAGTAAACTCAAATCCATGAAATACACAAGTAGTAGAAGCATCATACATGCTATAGGAACTACTAGAACGTTATAGAGACGTCTAGAAGAAGACCAAACCCTAGAAGCATCGGTAGGAGAGGCTAACCCTAAATAGAGTGAGCCAGTGGAAGAAAGTAGAGTAGAACGTATAGGAGAAGGAGAGGAGGAAGACGACCACTACGGTGTCATATGGAGCACCACGAGTGGGTACCTCAACCTACGCCCACCCCACAACACATGGAGACACTAGAGGATAGTTCCATCACCGTCTTGATAGTTGGGAGTCACTAGATTAGTGCTAGGCACGTCGGATCCACCATAGCCAAAACCCTAGGTTAGGTCAGGATAGAGCATAACCCCGAGAGAGGGACACTACTAGGAAAATGGCCTTTAGTGGCGCACCATGAAACATCATCTGTGGCGCACTAGCAGTGCGCCACGTGCCTTGCGCTACAGAAGTTTAAACTTCTGTGGCGCACTGCCTAGTGCGCCACAGAAGTTTAGAGACAGGCGTGGCGCATATGCCAGTGCGCCACAGAAGTTTGGGCAGGTGCGCCACGCGTATGAAACGATAACCGTGGCGCACTAGGTGCTGTGCGCCATGGATGTAAATTTCAAAATTTAAAAAAAAAGCAGCAGATCTGGATCTCGTCGTCAGTGCGGCCGCGCGTCGGTGCAGGTCGCCATCGCCGTCAGTGCGGTCGCGCGTCGGTGTCGTCGTCGGAACTGCAAGGAGGAGGAAGAGGAGAATGGGAGGAAGAGGAGGAGAAGAAGAAGATGAGGCAGAGGAGGAGAAGAAGAGGAGGAGGAGGAGAAGAGGAGGAAGAGGAGGAGAAGAAGAAGAGGAGGCAGAGGAGGAAGAGGAGGAGAAGAATAGGAGGCAGAGGAGGAAGAGGAGGAGAAGGAGGCCGCCGTTGCACCGCCGTCGCGAGGAGGAGGAGAAGGAGGCCGCCGTTGCACCGCCGTCGCCCGTTGTCACTGCGAGGAGGAGGAGAAGGAGGTCGACGTCGTGCCATCACTGCAAGAAGAGGAGAAGGGGAAGGAGGAGAAGGGAGAAGGAAGAAGGAAGAAGGAAGAAGGAAGAAGGAAGAAGGAAGAAGGAGAAGGGAAAGGGAAAGGGAGAGGAAGAGGGAAAAGGGGAAGGGAAAAGTGGAAAGGGAAAGGGAGAGGAAGAGGGAAAAGGGGAAAGGGAGGAGGAGGGCGGGGTGGGGATTCAAATTTGAATCCCGCCCAAGCTTATCCGTGGCGCACTAGGTGTAGGTGCGCTACGGATAAGTCGCCCTGTATTTTTTTTTTCTGCAGGAAAAAACGGTTTTTTGACCGTAACTTTTTACTCTTTTCGAATTTTGAAAATCTAAAAAATCGCTAAACGACCTAAAGGGGTTGCAAGCGGATCTGGAATCTCGTTCTGGTCATTTTGGTATATTATACGATTTTTTTCGATATCGTATGCAAAAGTTACGGCCTTTTTACCGTGGCATAACTTTTTTTTGCAAATAAAGTCGAAACTCATTTTTGTTAATTTTACTAGAAGCTATACCACATTACCTACCTAAATATGAAAGGATTTAATTTTTTGAAGTGTTTATCATTTTCTTTTATTTTTTGCAAACCCTAAAAAGGCGATCCACGGGGGGGGGGGTGGAGTTGGTGCATGCCACTACATCTGTGGCGCACATGCCATAGTGCGCCACAGAGAGTACAAACTTCTGTGGCGCACTATGCCATGTGCGCCACAGATGCTTGCGGATGGTTCACATCAGAGAGGGGCGTGCGCTTAGGCGTAGCGCACCCCCCATGTGCGCCACAGATGACACTAACAACCGTGGCGCACATGACTATAGTGCGCTACAGATGTTTGGCGTGCGGCCAACAGGGCCCTGGCCCACACACATCTGTGGCGCACTATAGTCATGTGCGCCACGGTTGTTCTAGTTACTAGTAGGGCACTGCCCACAGGTGAGCCATGCCTGTTTTAGCCGTGGGCCACTTCAACCATGTGAGCCACGGATGTGCTAATTACCTATAGCTGTTTTCCTAGTAGTGGGATAAGAACAAATCTGAGATGTGAAACGGTATATGGGAAAGGGGGTAGTTTGATAGGCATGGCGTTAACGAGGAAGGCTGGTAGCGACCAAATTCGATGGCGAGGAGGCGGCAGCACACGGTCACCGGAGCGCATGTGTGCGTGAGAGAGAGAGAGGAGAGAGAGAGTGAACGGGATGGTTGGACTATTTTTTGACCAAATGGGCATGAATAGTGAGGCCAAGGTATTTTTAGTAATTTCACATTTTCCAAAAAGGCAAATTAACATAAAAGACCCTATAACTATTCATAAAAATAAAATAAAAATAGTTTCAAAAAGGAAAAAGATACAAGGATTCTAAATCCTAATTTTCTAGAATTATTAATTTTTTGTATAAATAGAAGTTCCAAATTAATTATTGAAATTGAAGAAATACTTCTAATGGAGTAAAAATACTCTAAAAACCCTTTTAAGTCTAAATAATATTTCCTAAAAATATAAATATTATTTTCAACCTGAAAACACACACTTCGATTTGTGCAATGTAGTTTTTTTAAATTATATGAAAATTCTAAAGTGAAATTAATATAAGAAAATTCTAAAGTGAAATTCAATAAAACCCTAGAAACGACAATTCACCTAAAAGCCAACGTAATTCAAAACAAGAGAAATTGAATTACAACACTTAAGGAATTTGCATTCATATAGTTGCATTAGATCGGCAAATGGTTTTTATCGAATCTGTCTTTATCGGACAATGATTGTTATTTCCAAAACCTGAGATCAATGGTTAAGTAAAACTTTGAACTACATTACACTGCAGTTACCAGGAAAGTTCAACCTTGCATGAGAATTGCAAGTTTATCAAAAGTCAAAATCTTGCAAATCCTTATATTTTATATAAAAGGCTTTTCAAAATATTCTCAAATGAATAGCAAAATAAAATATATTTTTATTAAATCATAAACTGTTGGGCAATAAAGTCATGGACTGGGGACCGGGCATCAATGGGGAGCTCTACGTGCGACTAGGGAAGTCAGGCGGTGAGGTGGAGGTGGGGTCAGGGAACCAGCAAGGTGCCACTAGGGGTGAAGGGTGGGCACCCTGGGCCGCTACGACGATGCACGTCATGGTGGTAGCAAACCACGGCGCCACAGGGAGGCACCCCCGAGCAGGCATGGAAAGGAGGTTGCACTCCCGTTCAACTTGTGGGATGGAGGTTGTGCTTCGGTTGGCATGCAGGAAGGGGACGATGCTCCTGGTGTGAAGGAGTGGACGGTCTCGGCCGACGCGTGAGAGAGAAGGAGTCAGGGATCCCAAAGCCCAGCCGACGCATAGGATGGAGGCGATGTGCGTGTAGCATGTGGCCAGCAGCGGGGATGGAGGCCGACTGAGTTTCGATCATGGAATGGTGGGGTTGTGTTCAACCGACGAGGGGATAAGAGCATCACTAGTAGTACCCTTAAACCCTTAAATAACCGCTTTTTTATAGTTCGCGAGCGAAAAAACCCTAGACTAAAACCCCTTAACCCTCAAACCCCCCAAAAAAATTGAGGGTCCAACCCTCAAACCCCATCCCAACCTGTAGAAGTGAGGGTTAGAGAGGGGAAACGAACCCACCCCTACTCCTCCACTATGAACGAGCGGGAGGGAATTTTAAGCCCAGTCCCCAACCTCTCGCCCGCCCGCCAATACCGCCGCCGCCGGCCGCCGTGCGCCATGGAGCCACCGCCCGCTCGCCTCCTCCCTTGCCCCGCCCCTAATCCCCGACTCCGCAATGCCCGCGCTGGCCGAGCATCCGGCCGTCCCGAGCCGTGCGCGGGTGGCCTCGGTGGTCGCCGCGACCCACATCGGCGCCAAGCGGCGGCGTGCTGGCCAGCACGTCGTCCTTCCACATCCCGTAGTCGCCCCGGCCCCCGCATACTCCCTCGCCCCGCCCACCTCCTCCCTCGCCCCGCCGCAGTCGCCCACCACCAAGCGCCCTCGAAAGACATCGACGCTTGGGCCGAAGGGTGCTGTGGCCGCCAAGCGGACCTTGGGGGACCTCGGCCATGAAGAAGACCACCTCCCGGAAGAAGACCGCACCCGCGCCCCCAATCGCCGACCCTCCGCCACGTCGTGCACGAGGTGCTCGACGGAATGCCCGGAATGACGACATCGTTCATGGGGCTTCTCCAAGAAGCGGAGGTGGACATCGGGGCTCCTCCTCTCGAACCCTTTGGGTTTGGTGATGAATTGGAGGAAGAGGAGGAGGAAGGGGAAGAGGAGGAGGAGGAGGTGGCCGAGATAGAGGAGGAGACATTCGCCGCCGTTGCCCGCCCCGCCGTGCACTCGACAAACTATAGTGAGGCCGAAGATATTCTCTTGGTTCGTGCTTGTGCTGCTGTGGGGATGGATGCATGCACCGGTAACGATCAAACCGGTAAACGCTATTGGTAACGCTTAGAGGACACCTATTGTAAGATCAAGCCGAAGACCGGTGGGTACATCTCTCGTACATACCGGTGGCTTCAAGGCTGGTGGGAGTTGATGAAGCCCCGATGTGCTTGTTGGAGTGCGGCAATGAAACAAGTGATTGATGCATCGCCTATTGGAAGCGTGGAGAGTGACTATATGAGTACATATGGGTGTTTTCACATCTATTTTGATTTTCTATGCTATTTTTAGGTTCTTATGTGTGTTTACTATGTCATTGGTGGGTTTGTAGGAGGGCATTGCCGCCATAAGGTACAAGGAGATGCCCACTTCCAAGGGCAAAGCATTCGCATATGATGAAGTCAAGGGAGACATTGACAATGAAGACATTGGAGACAAAGCTTCTTATAACCGAGAAGAAGAAAGAGGTGAAGCTTGCACAAGTTGAAGCAAGGCATGAAGAAGCCAAGCGCAAGGCCGAATAAAGAGGGCGCAAGGCCGACTTGGCAGAGAGGATGATCAAGGTCAAAGAAGCAAAGGAATGGAAAGAACTCATGGTGGAAGAGAAGGAGCACATGATGATGTCCAAGAAGAACATGGATGAAGACCAATTGATGTGGTGGAAGGAGTACAAGGAGGACATCGTGGAGAGGAAGAGGATATTCCGTGGTGTGTCCTCTACTCTTCGAGGTGACACTCCGATGAGCGGTGGTGGCGATGGCGGTGTGAGGACTCCACCACCGATGCCTATGGAGGTGCTTGATGGACGTGGAAGTGGTCTAGGAGATGGCGCCGAGGTGCAACGTTTTGGTCATGGTGCCGATGAGAGGGGGAAGATAATGATTTTGTGATGTAAACTATTAAACCATGCATCACTGGTTTTCATTTCCTAGTTTGTTTCAAGGTTGATTGTGTTTTTCTAGTGATAATTGTGATATTTCAAATGACAGTTTTAAGGGTTGGGGTTGCGTCAAAGACTAGAACCCTCAAACCCAACCCTTATAACGGAATATTACGTTATAAGGGTTGGGTTTGAGGGTGATGCAGCCCGTCCTACGGAAGCTTCTACATCTCCTCCAACTAGTCCCCCAAGTGGACCCATGACCCGCGCTCGAGCCAAGATCCTACAAGCTAAGTTTAACTCGCTCCTCTCCTTGTGTGATTTCGATACACCCTTGTATGACTTGATACTTCATGCCAATACTTTATGCATCCTCAGCCATAAACCCCAAGAAGCATCACCAAGGGAGGGACCAAAGGCAGCACAAGAAGATGCTCCAGGGCAATCCGGCGCCAGGCTCGACGAACTGGTTCCCTCGTCGGAACTTCTGGCGACAGCCCCGATCGACCGATCCCCTCGCTGAAAGTCCCGGCACCAACCGAAGTCTCCCGGCTGCGACCGACAACGTGTTCTGTAAGGCTTTCCGGTTTGCAATCAGAAATACCGGCGGTTACCGGAATTTCTGGCACCAACTCCGGCGCCGCCGGACTTCTCACCGGAAAACCCCCAGTCTCAAGTTAACTATCAGGTTTGACCTGTGTAACCCCTTATTTTACCTAGACTTTACCTGTTAACTACCCCTGTTTAAGTGGCTGGCCTATAAATAGCCCCCACCCTCTATTGTAATCCCTAGACTTGGATAATTGTAATTCAAGAAACCCTAGAGGATCTATCAATTGCTAGTCTCATGCTCCTTGACAAGGAGAACCAATTATCCCCCACCTCTTGGATTTTGCCTCATGCGTTCAAGTTGTACAAGTCCTTGGAGTCGGTGTCTCGTCTCCAAGTAGTCAATATCTCATCAAGCTTCTCACCCCCGTTGTTGTCCGTGGGAGAGTGTCTTGCCTGATGTTGATCCTAGGGATTGTGTTGGACCGGTTGCCACCGGCGTGAGCTATCGGCTTGTATCGTGTCTTCGTGTGTGTGCGTGCGTTCATCGAGTTCTTCGTGTGTGAGTTCATGGATTTCATCCTCCCTCCTCCTCCCACTCGCCTTCACATCGAGTTCCACGGGGATTCGTCAAAGATCGCGCAACCCCAAGGGGGCAACCCTAACATGTTGGTATCAAGAGCAAGGTTGATGACGAGTTTCCCCTCAATTGTTCTTCTATCCACCATAAAATCGAAAATTACCAAAAAAGAGCCCCAAATTGCCTTCGGATCGATCTTTAGATTTGGTGAGTTTTTGGTGGTTTTGGTCCATAGATCTGTTGCTTTGGGTATTGATCTACATTCTTTGACCTTCCCCCATCCCAATTTCAACGGATTTTCGACAAAATTCTCCATTTGAATTTCTGGAGTTCCTCACGAATACGTTTAGGCACCAGATACGGTGAACCGGTTCTACAACCGGAATTTCCGGCAATAGCTCCGGCACGACTGGACAAACGACCGGAAATTCCGGTGGCAGACTCGGCTCCGCCGGTCCTTGCGCCGAAAATTTTCAGATCCAAAATTTTGACAGTTTTCTTCTTGTTTGTTCGTGTTTCACGTGCGTGTCGCCCAAAACTAACCACAAGCTTCCGCAAATCAGTAAATCCCGTGCTCCTCGACACCGCGGAACCCAAGAATCTTCCCCAACACTGGTTGTGAGTCATCAACAATACCAAAGGTATAACTTATGCCACTTTGACAACCCCATATCTTCCTTTGTGTGTATCTATCCTATGAGAGCAGCTCATTTTGTGTTTGTCTAAGCATGTGCACTTGCCATTGGAAAGTGATAGTGCGAGGGCAACTACAAAAGTTAACATAGTAGTATAGAAAGGGAGAAAACGAAGCAAAAAAAAGCAAAAGAAAAATAGAAAGATAGATAGTCTCCCAATACAAAGAGAGTATCAAGATTGTAAGCAAAAGGAGAGCAAAAGCGCGACCAAGGCAAGTGCACAAATCCGTTACTTAACCCTCTTTTGGAAAACGAGTTGTGGTATCTCCTTGCGTTGGCACTACATCGAGCTTAGTCTATGTTAGGATGTTTTGTGCTCATTTTCTTAGTCGCGCTAACCCCATTCATCTCCACGTGTGTGTGTTCCCCTCATGTTTTTGTAGATCGTCTCCTTCTTGCTTTTGATCTTTGGTTCTTTACCACCTAGAACAATAGCCTTTTTCTTGGATCATTTCGTTTGGTTTTCCACAATCTTAACCTTCCACCAAAAGCTTTTGAGAGTTGTATTTTCCTTTTGTGTGAGTTTCTTTGCGATTTCACTTTGCAAGCTTTTAGTTCTCTTGTGTGGCAACTAGTTTGATACAATCCCCAAGGTGAGGTAAAAGGCTAACTCTCCACGTATTACCCTCCATATACAATCCTTGTTGGCTTTGCATCATGGACAGGCACGGTGAGACGCCCCAACCACCTCCACCTCAAGAGGAAGACGCACAATATATGACAAGGTTGGATCATTGGAAGATTCGAGGAGAATTCAACTACCATTGTCACGCCCTTGAGCAGCGCCAAGACGAACAATTTAGTGAAACCCGACTGGAGTTCAAGAGCATCGACAACCGCTTCGAGGAGGTCCGAGGACATACGCATGCAATGCAACATAACCTCGGCTATCAAAATGAAGCTCTTCAACGCTGTTGCCGCAACGTATGACAAGCTTCAACGTCTCATTGATGGGTTGGCAAGGCTGCGATCTCGTGCCTCAAGATCGTCACGACACTCCTCAAGTGTGTCAAGCTCTTCGCACCATCGTGCTTCAAGGCACAATGACGGATCCATACTTCACTCCATGAGCTCTTATAAAGAGGTACCATCTCCGTGACACACCGCAATGTCAAGATATGATGGTGACCTCTCCGCAAGACCTCCAAGGCATGAAGTGCAACACCCACAACCAAGGGCACTGGTGATCCAACAAGAGCAACCTCAAGTGGAACCCCAAGATCCTTGTCAACAACACATTCCTTCAACAACAAGCTCGCCGTCGACGTGAAGCACTCGAAGATCCACCAAGGCATCATCATCAACATGAGCGTCAACATCGACAACATGATCACCATGATGAGCCTCCACAACATCATGAAGAAAGGTAGCGTCCCATTGCACATGCGGCACGCCAGCCCCCTCGCCACATGGCTCAATACAATGCTCGTCGTCATGATGGCCAAGGGCCTAACCAACCTTGTGATGACCAAACGCCTCCTCCTCATCAACAACCGTGCCAAGAACAAGATCAAGCTCCCCAAGCTCGTCATGAGGACGAAGTTCTACCACAAAATGCGGCACCGCGACAACCACAAGGGCAAGACCAACATCGTCAAGCAAGACATGAGAGATCGGATGATGAAGATGGCCACCAAAATCATGGCAACCGCCGTTGCCGGAACCGCAATGAAGAGGAAACTTTCGGCAAGCTCATATTCACCATGCCCAAGTTCACCGGTTCCAATGATCCCGAAGAATACCTCTCGTGGGCACTCAAGGTTGACAAGATATTCCGCATGCACAACTATAGCAATGAGAAGATGATGGCCATGGCGTCCCTAGAATTTGATGATTATGCCAACCTTTGGTGGGAACAAATCCAACTAGCTCGTGAAGCAAGACAAGAGCCTCCAATCACCACTTGGCAAGATAAGAAGGCTCATATGAGAACTCGCTTTGTTCCTTCTGAGGGGTTTTGCGGCATAGTAAATCAAAATTTTCTACGGATGCGAATAGAGGGAAGCCAAGATCTAATCTAAGAGATGCAAACAACGAGAGAGATTGGATTAGATCTTCATACCCTTGAAGATTCGCACAGCGGAACATTCGTCGGAACGTGGGTGATGTAGTCGTACTCGCTTCTCCTCCTCGCGATCCGATCCGATCTAGCACCGCAAGTGGCGATGCCTCCGTGAGATGCACACGTGCAGCACCTCGAAGTCTCCTCCTTCCTCGGTCCAGCAAGTATGGTGGAGAGATGGATTGGATCTACAACGCGATGGCGCGGTGCAATTGGTGGAGATTTTCTGCAGCAGGGCTTCGCCTACACGCAGTCGGGAGGGAGAGAGAGAGAGGAGGGCAGCAGGGCGACTAGGCTTGAGGGGAAGGTGTGGGGGGGTGTGCCCCAGCCCTCTATATATAGAGGGGTGGGCTCCATCCCTAACCCCTCCCCCAAGCCCTAGGCCGGCGGCCAAAGGAGGGAGGAGTGGGGGGCAAGGAAACCCCCCCTTCTAGAAGGTCCAATTAGGGTTTATCCCTTGTTTGGCCGGCTGGGCCCTATGGGGCCTTGTGCCCCTGGCCCAATGCGGCCAGGGCACTCCCTCATAGGCCCATGCCCCCTCCCGGAAGGTGGGGCCACGTTGGTCCCCTTCCGGAAGGTTCTAGAAGCTTCCGGTACAATACCGATTAACCCGGAACAATTCCGAACTCCAAAAACTGCACTGCCTTATATGAATCTTATTCTCCGGACCATTCCGGAACCTCTCGTGATGTCCCGGATCCCATACGAGACTCCGAACAAAAACTCATAAACCAATCATCCAATCTATCCTAGCGTCGAGACACGTTAAGTGTGTGACCCTTCGGGTTCGAGAACATGCAGACATGATCTTCTATCAATAATCAACAGCGGGGTCTGTAAACCCATATTGACTCCCACACATTCATCGATGATCATATCGGATGAACCACGATGCCAGGATTCAATCAATCCATATATATATTCCCTTCGTCTCGCGATATTTTACTTGCCCGAGATTTGATCGTCGGTACCGTCATACCTAGTTCAATCTCGTTCACAGCAAGTACTTTACTCGTTCCGTAATCCAATATCACTTTGTGATTAACTCCTTAACCACATGCTTGCAAGAGGTGTTGATATCGATTACCGAGTGGGCCCGAAGTATATCTCTCCGACTTGGGAGGGACAAATCCCATCTCGATACATACAACCCAACAGGTACTTTCCGATCACCTGAGAGACACCTTTATGATCACCCTCTCATAGGATGACGTTTGATGACCTCAAAGCTTTCTTCCGATACCAAGGAGTTGTATTATCTCATTGTCTAAGGAATACAATATTTGACATAAGAAAAGCTTCGCAAATATGAACACGATGACACGATCTAATTGCTTCGCTTAGTTTGGGTCTGTCCATCACATCATTATCCCAATGATATGATCTCATTATTAATCGACAACTCATGTCTATGGTTAGGAAACCTTAACCATCATTAATCAATGATCTAGTCCATAGAGGCGTACTAGGGACACGGTCTTGTTCACAAACCACACAAGTATTAAAGTTTCCGCTTAATACAATTCTAGCATGGAATATAAACATTATCATGAACAAGAATTATAATAATAACATCTTTATTATTGCCTCTAGGGCATAATTCCAACAGTCTCCCACTTGCACTAGAGTCAATAATCTAGTTTACATTTGGCAACAATCTCACACCCATGGCACTGAGGTGCTGATCATGTTTTACACGTGGAAGAAATTTAGTCAATGGATCTGCGACATTCAGATCTGTATGTACTTTGCTAATCTTTAGATCTCCATCTGTTATATAATCTCTGATTATATGAAACTTGCGGTTGATATGCTTGGTCTTTGGATGATATCTTGGTTCCTTAGCGAGTGCTATGGCGCTAGTGTTGTCACACAATATCTCCAGTGGGTCCGATGCACTTGGAACCACGCCAAGCTCAGTGATGAAGTTCCTGATCCAAACTCCTCCACTTGACGCTTCTGCAGCAGCCATGTATTCCGCTTCTACTATAGATCCCGCGATCACGCTTTGCTTGCAGCTTCTCCAGCTCACAGCTCCTCCATTCAAAATATACACGTATCCTGTCTGAGATTTAGAATCATCCTTGTCAGTGTCGAAACTAGCGTCAACGTAACCTTTTACGACGAGCTGTTCATCACCCCCATAGACTAAGAACATTTCTTTAGTCCTATTTAGGTACTTTAGGATGTTCTTCACGGCTGTCCAGTGTTCCACTCCTGGATCACTTTGATATCTGCTCGTCAAACTAAGAGCATTGGACACATTCGGTCTAGTACACAGCATGGCATACATGATAGAACCTATGGCCGAGGCATAAGGCACTTTGCTCATAGCTTCCCTATCATTTAGCGTAGCTGGACACTGAGCCTTGCTCAATATCTTACCTGACAACATAGTCACTGAACCTTTCTTTGCCTTATCCATTCTGAACCTTTTCAGAACTTTGTCTAGGTATGTACTCTGGCTTAAAGCTATCAGGCGTCTTTGTCTATCTCTATAGATTTTGATGCCCAATATATAAGCAGCTTCACCTAGGTCTTTCATTGAAAAACACTTGTTCAAATAACTCTTCACATCGTTAAGCATGTTAATGTCATTTCCAATAATCAATATGTCATCCACATATAGTACCAGAAATGTCACCGAGCTCCCACTCACTTTCTTGTAGATACAAGCTTCGTAGCAATTTGGAACAAATCCAAAGCTCTTGATCACTTGATCAAAACGAAGGTTCCAACTCCGAGATGCTTGCTTCAGTCCATAAATAGAACGCTGAAGTTTGCATACTTTATCAGAATCCTTAGGATCGACAAAACCTTCGGGTTGAATCATATACAACTCTTCATCAATGTTGCCATTGAGGAACGCAGTCTTGACATCCATCTGCCATATTTCATAATCATGAAAAGCAGCAATTGCTAATAAAATCCGAATGGACTTAAACATTGCTACGGGAGAGAAAGTCTCATCGTAGTCAACACCTTGAACTTGTCGAAAACCTTTCGCGACAAGTCATGCTTTATAGACGGTAACATTACCATCCGCGTCCATTTTCTTCTTGAAGATCCATTTGCACTCAACGGCCTTTCGGTCGCTAGGAGGGTCCACCAAAGTCCATATTTGGTTTTCTCTCATGGATCCCAATTCGGATTTCATGGCTTCTAGCCATTTCTCAGAGTCTGGGCTCATCATCGCTTCCTCATAGTTCGTAGGTTCACTGTCTTCTACTAACAAGACAGTCAAGACAGGGTTGCCGTACCACTCAGGAGGGGCACGCGACCTTGTCGACCTGCGACGTTCAGTAGCAGCATCGTCCGAAGCTTCATGATCCTTGTCGTTAGCTTCCTCTATTGTTGGTGCAGGCGGCACTAGAACAATTTCAGGTGCTGCGCTACTCTCCAACTCAAGAGAAGGTTCAATAACATCGTCTAGCTCTACTTCCCTCCCACTCACTTCTTTCGAGAGAAACTCCTTCTCAAGAAAGGAACTGTTCTTTGCGACAAACACTTTGCCTTCGGTTCTGTGATAGAAGGTATACCCAATAGTTTCCTTAGGGTATCCTATGAAGACGCATTTCTCCGCTTTGGGTTCGAGCTTGTCCAGCATCAACTTCTTGACGTAAGCTTCACACCCCCAAACTTTAAAAAACGACAACTTAGGTTTAGCACCAAACCACAGTTCATACGGTGTCGTCTCAACGGATTTAGATGGAGCCCTATTTAAAGTGAATGCAGCGGTTTCTAATGCATAATCCCAAAATGATAACGGCAAATCAGTAAGAGACATCATCGATCGGACCATATCTAATAGGGTTCGGTTCCGGCGTTCAGACACACCATTGTGCTGTGGTGTTCCGGGTGGCGTGAGTTGCGAAACGATTCCGCTTGCTTTAAGATGCGTGAGAAAATCATAACTCAAATATTCACCTCCACGATCGGATCGTAGAAACTTAATCTTTCTGTTACGATGGTTCTCCACTTCATTCTGAAATTCCTTGAACTTTTCAAATGTTTCAGATTTATGTTTCATTAAATAGATATACCCATATCTACTTAAGTCATCGGTAAAAGTGAGAAAATAGTGATATCCACCGCGCGTCGAAACACTCATCGGTCCGCATACATCGGTATGTATGATTTCCAACAAGTCCGTTGCTCGCTCCATCATACCGGAGAACGGGGTTTTGATCATCTTGCCCATGAGGCATGGTTCGCATGTGTCAAATGATTCAAAATCAAGAGACTCCAAAAGTCCATCAGAATGGAGTTTCTTCATGCGTTTTACACCAATATGACCTAGACGACAGTGCCACAAATAAGTAGTATTATCACTATCTACTTTGCATCTCTTAGCCTCAATGTTATGGATGTGTGTTTCACCCTTTTCGAGATTTAGAAGAAATGTGCATGACCATAAAAGATGTTACTCATATAAATAGAACAACCATTATTCTCCGATTTAAATGAATAACCGTCTTGCAATAAACAAGATCCAGAAATAATGTTCATGCTCAACGCAGGCACATAATAACATTTATTGAGGTTTAAAACTAATCCCGAAGGTAAAACTAAGGAGAGCGTGCCGACGGCCATCACATCAACTCTTGATCCGTTGCCAACGCGCATCATCACCTCATCCCTCGCAAGCCGCCGTCTATTCCGTAGCTCCTGTTTCGAGTTACAAATATTAGCAACTGAACCAGTATCAAATACCTAGGCACTACAACGAGGGCTAGTAAGGAAAACATCAATAACATGTATATCAAATATACCTTTAATGGTGCCAGCCTTCTTGTCCGCTAAGTACTTCGGACAGTTGCGCTTCCAGTGACCCTTGTCCTTGCAATAGAAGCACTCAGTGTCCGGCTTAGGACCAGACCTGAGCTTCTTCTCAGCAGGGGCAATGCGCTTGCCGCCGCCTTTCTTGAAGGGCTTCTTTGCACCCTTACCTTTCTTGAAGGTGGGGAGCTTGTTGACCATCAACACATGATTATCCTTTTTGATGTCCACCTCCGCAGCCTTCAGCTTTGCGAAGAGCTCGGTGATCATATCAGTGGAACCAATCTGATTGTGAGTCACTACAAAACTTTTGTAGCTGGGAGGGAGTGATTGCAGAACCCTGTCAATCTTGAGCTCCTCTGGAATCTTGCAGTCCAGTTGCTCAAGGCGTTGAGTGTAGCCCGACATCTTAATGGCGTGCTCACTAACGGAACTCCCTTCCTCCATCTTGCAGTTAAAGAACTTCTCAGAGATCTCATATCTCTCAGAACGGGCCTGAGTCTGAAACATGGTTTTCAGCTCCTCGAGAATCTCAAAGGGCCCGGGATAGTCTTCAAAACGATTTTGAAGGTCCGATTCCATAGCAAACAACATGGTGCTCTTAATCACACCATAATCATCTTTGCGTGACTGATAGACAGCTTTCTCATCAGCCGGCGCAGTAGCAGCAGGGCGTCACCTAACGCATTCTCAAGGACATAGTACTTTTGACCGCCAGAGAGAATGATTCTCAGATTGCGGAACCAGTTGGTGAAGTTAGACCCATTGTTTTTAAGCTTTTCCTTCTCAGCAAAAACGTTGAAGTTGAAGTTGGACTTAGCCATTTGATCTACAATATTTGCAAGTACAAATTAGACAATGTTCATGATAACTAGTTCAACTTTCAATCAAATTACTAGATGAACTCCCACTAAATTTAACATCCCTCAAGTTGTTTAGTGAACACGATCCAAATTCACCACACCTAATCCGATCTTCACGAGAAGAGATGTGGTTTCAATGGTGGACAACGAAGTGTCGATCATATCATTCATATGACTCATGCTTAACCTTTCGGTTCATGTGTTCCGAGTCCATGTCTGTACATGGTAGGCTCGTCAAGTTAGACCCAAGTATTTCCGCGTGTGCAAAACTGGCTTGCACCCGTTGTATGTGAACGTAGAGTCTATAGCACCCGATCATCACGTGATGCTTGGACACGACGAACTTTCGCAACGGTGCATACTTGGGGAGAACACAGTTTTATCTTGATCTTTAAGTGAGGAATCATCTTATAATGCTACCGTCGCTATCTAAGCATAATAAGATACATAAAAGGATAAACATCACATGCATATAACTTTATGTGACATGGTATAGCCAATCTTCGCGCAATGATCTCTATCTTGTGCGTGCCGGCATGATCTCCATCACTCCACCATGATTGCCTCCACCACGAATAGCAACTACAACTATTGCTAACTACTTAGCGATAAAGTGAAACTATTACATGGCGTATAAGAAGTTGACACACAAGTCATACACAATTATAAAGACAACCATATGGCTCCTGCCGGTTGTGTACTCATCGAAATGCAAGTCGTGAAACATTACAAAACATGATCATCGCATACAATATACACATCACATCTTGGGCCATACCATATCTCAGAAAACACTCCCTGCAAAAACAAGTTAGACGCCTCTACTTTGTTGTTGCATGTTTTACGTGGCTTATGGGAGTAGCATGCTAAGAACGATTCTTACCTACAGAAAGCCACAACGGTGATATTATGGTTGCCAAACTCCGGTGTAAATCCCATGACAACTATAGTGAGATCAACTGGCATCCACCAGCCGCATGTGTGGAACAAGCCACACGTCAAGTGCGGAGCCGGTCTCGCGAACGACGTCGCGTAAGGTTGGCCTGGACCGCTTCAATCTCACTATCCCGCGTCATAAGAAGAACACAAACAAGAGGCTTGCAATAGAAAACATCAACGCCCGCAACAACCATGTTGCGTTCTACTCGTGAAACACATCTACGCATAGATCTAGCTCTGATACCACTGAGGGGTTTCGCGGCATAGTAAATCAAAATTTTCTACGGATGCGAACAGAGGGAAGCCAAGATCTAATCTAAGAGATGCAAACAACAAGAGAGATTGGATTAGATCTTCATACCCTTGAAGATTCGCACAGCGGAACGTTCGTCGGAACGTGGGCGATGTAGTCGTACTCGCTTCTCCTCCTCGCGATCCGATCCGATCTAGCACCGCAAGTGGCGATGCCTCCGTGAGATGCACACGTGCAGAACCTCGACGTCTCCTCCTTCCTCGGTCCAGCAAGTATGGTGGAGAGATGGATTGGATCTACAACGCGACGGCGCGGTGCAATTGGTGGAGAGTTTCTGCAGCAGGGCTTCGCCTACACGCAGTCGGGAGGGAGAGAGAGAGAGGAGGGCAGCAGGGCGACTAGGCTTGAGGGGAAGGTGTGGGGGGGGGGGGTGGTGCGCCCCAGCCCTCTATATATAGAGGCGTGGGCGCCAGCTCTAACCCCTCCCCCAAGCCCTAGGCCGGCGGCCAAAGGAGGGAGGAGTGGGGGGCAAGGAACCCCCCCCTTCTAGAAGGTCCAATTAGAGTTTATCCCTTGTTTGGCCGGCTGGGCCCTATGGGGCCTTTTTCTCCTGGCCCAATGCGGCCAGGGCACTCCCTCATAGGCCCATGCCCCCTCCCGGAAGGTGGGGCCACGTTGGTCCCCTTCCGGAAGGTTCTAGAAGCTTCCGGTACAATACCGATTAACCCGGAACAATTCCGAACTCCAAAAACTGCACTGCCTTATATGAATCTTATTCTCCGAACCATTCCGGAACCTCTCGTGATGTCCCGGATCCCATCCGAGACTCAAAACAAAAAATCATAAACAAATCATCCAATCTATCCTAGCGTCGAGACACGTTAAGTGTGTGACCCTTCGGGTTCGAGAACATGCAGACATGATCTTCTATCAATAATCAACAACGGGGTCTGGAAACCCATATTGACTCCCACACATTCATAGATGATCATATCGGATGAACCACAATGCCAGGATTCAATCAATCCCATATATATATTCCCTTCGTCTCGCGATATTTTACTTGCCCGAGATTTGATCGTCGGTACCGTCATACCTAGTTCAATCTCGTTCATAGCAAGTACTTTACTCGTTCCGTAATCCGATATCACTTTGTGATTAACTCCTTAACCACATGCTTACAAGCGGTGTTGATATCGATTACCGAGTGGGCCCGAAGTATATCTCTCCGACTTGGGAGGGACAAATCCCATCTCAATACATACAACCCAATAGGTACTTTCCGATCACCTGAGAGACACCTTTATGATCACCCTCTCATAGGATGACGTTTGATGACCTCAAAGCTTTCTTCCGATACAAGGGAGTTGTATTATCTCATGGTCTAAGGAATACAATATTTGACATAAGAAAAGCTTCGCAAAGATGAACACGATGACACGATCTAATTGCTTCGCTTAGTTTGGGTCTGTCCATCACATCATTCTCCCAATGATATGATCTCATTATTAATCGACAACTCATGTCCATGGTTAGGAAACCTTAACCATCATTAATCAATGAGCTAGTCCATAGAGGCGTACTAGGGACACGGTGTTGTTCACAAACCACACAAGTATTAAAGTTTCCGCTTAATACAATTCTAGCATGGAATATAAACATTATCATGAACAAGAATTATAATAATAACATCTTTATTATTGCCTCTAGGGCATAATTCCAACACCTTCGCACTACACGCGTGACCTCTTCAACAAGCTTTAAACGCTTAGTCAAGGGACAAAGACCGTGGAAGAGTACTTCAAGCAAATGGAGCTCAACATGATATGTGCCAACATTGAAGAGCGCGATGAGCAAACAATGGCACGCTTCCTTAATGGCTTGAACCATCCAATCAAGCGCATCATCGAGTTCCAAAAGTACAACAACATGGTTGAGCTTGTGCACATAGCAACAAAGTCCAAATGTCAAGTGCAAGAGAACATCAAGTACAACAAGCCAAAGACATACTTCACCTACAAGAAAGCGCCAACAACTACATAAACAAACCCAAATGGAAGCTCCTTAAGTACCACCAAGCTTCCCTTCAAGCCAACATTTCCTCAGGGAAAACCGCCCCTAGTGGCAAATACACAAAGGATGATCAACCATTCAATGGTGAATGCTACAAGTGTGGAGGCTAAGGACACAAGTCGGTCACATGTGGAAACAAGAAAGTTTTGTTCACCCATGACAATGGCAACGAAGAATACTTGATTGAAGATGAGTTTGATGCAAGAGTCAAGGAAGCTTTGGCAAGGCAACATTTGGAAGATGACCAAGAACTACTTGTGTGTGAGCATGACGCAAGTCCATCGCTTGTTGTCACAAGGGTCTTAACTACTCATGTCCATGAGCATGAAGACCAAAGATCAAACATCTTTCAAACACGTGCCGTTATAAATGGGAAATCCATCAAAGTTGCCATCGATGGAGGGAGTTGCCACAATCTTGCAAGCACAGAATTATGTGAGAAGCTCAACCTCACCCTCCATCCACATAAGCACCCCTACCATATACAATGGCTAATTGACCAAGGGTCCGTCAAGATCAAGCACACCGTCTCGATAACATTAGGAATTGGACCATACAAGGACACAGTGGAGAGTGATGTGGTTCCAATGATGGTTTGCCATATGTTGCTAGGTAGGCCTTGGCAATATGACAAGCATGCTTTACATGATGGTCACACAAACGCTTATACCTTCAAATAGCTTGACAAGACATGTGTTTTGCAACCAATGACTCCTAGCCAAATAATTGCGGACAATGCAAAGGCTTTAGAGAGGGCGCAAAGCACAACACCATCTTGTGAGAAGAGCGGTGAGTGAGAGAACCACCATATAATGAGTGAGAGCCACAATCCAAACTCGAGTGGAAAAACTAAGAGTGTTCTTCTCGCCACCAAAAGTGAGATGAGAGAAGTGCGGAACAACCCATCCATCTTGCACTATGTCCTCATTTGTGAGGGGCTAGCGCAAGGAACTAATGACTTGACAAATGTTCCTCCTCCTTTGATGGCGGTTTTTCAGGAATTCAGGGACGTGTTTCCCGAAGAGCTTCCTCATGGACTACCTCTGCTTCGTGGAATAGACCACCGCATCAACCTCATACCCGGTGCACCCCTCCCAAACCGCGCCGCATACCGCACGAACCCGAAAGAGACAAAGGAGATAGAATGACAAATCAACCAACTCGTATCCAAAGGTTTGATCCAAGTAAGCACTAGCCCAAGCGCTGCACCTATGATTCTTGTCCCAAAGATGGATGATACATTGCGGTTATGCATGGACTGTCGTCCAATCAATGCTATCACCATGCATTATCGCCATCCAATACCACGTCTTGATAAAATGCTTGATGAGTTATGTGGAGCCACTATTTTTTCGAAAATTGATCTTCGTAGTGGTTACCATAAAATACACATGGCTGAAGGAGATGAGTGGAAAACCGCCTTCAAGACCAAACTTGGTCTCTATGAATGGTTGGTTATGCCTTTTGGCTTATCTAATGCCCCATCCACCTTCATGCGCCTTATGAACCATATTTTGAGATCTCTCATTGGAAAGAGTGTCATTGTTTACTTTGATGATATTCTTGTCTATAGCCAGTCACTAGAGGAGCATGTTACACGTGTTAAGGAGGTTCTACAAATCCTTTGTCATGAAAAGTTATATGCTAATCTCCCAAAGTGCACTTTTGCCAAAGACAACTTGATTTTCCTTGGATTTGTTGTTTCTTCGAATGGTATCGAAGTTGATATTTCAAAAGTTAAGGACATACGAGTTTGGCCTATTCCTACCAATGTAAGTGAACTTTGTAGTTTTCATGGTTTGGCCGGTTTCTATAGTAGCTTTATGAAAGACTTTTCTACCATTGCTTGCCCTCTCAAAGAGTTGACCAAGAAAAATATCACATTTGTTTGGGGCAAAGCACAACAAAAGGCCTTTGATGAGCTTAAAAAGAGGCTCATCGAAGCACCACTCCTTGCTTTACCAGATTTCACAAAAACTTTGAGTTAGAGTGTGACGCTAGTGGTATTGGTATTGGAGGTGTCCTTATGCAAAATGGGCGTCCTATTGCTTACCATAGCGAGAAACTTGATGGCGCATGCCTCAACTATCCGATTTATGACAAAGAGCTTTTTGCCTTAGTTCGTGTCCTTCAAGTGTGGCAACACTGACTTTGGCCCAAAGAATTTATCATACATTCTAACCATGAGTCGTTGAAATATCTTAAGGGTCAATCCAACTTGAGTAAAAGGCACGCTAAGTGGGTTGAGTTCATGGAATCTTTCCCTTACATTGTCAAGTATAAGAAGGGTAAATAAAATGTAGTAGTGGACGCCTTGTCTCACAAGAATACTAGCCTTCTTACGCGCCTTGAAGTAATGTGTTGGGTCTTGATGACATCAAATATTTGTATGCTTCTGACCCGTTCTATGGATCAATTTTTGCTAAGTGTTCAATAGACAAAGGGGTTGATGATTTCTATTTGCATAAGGGTTGTCTATTCAAACAAAACAAGCTTTGCATTCCAAAGTTGTCTCTCCAAATTTTGCTTCTTCAAGAGTCCCATGGTGGAGGCCTTATGGGTCACTTTGGCCGTGAAAAGACATATTACATGCTCTCCACTCACTACTATTGGCCAAAGAAGCGCGACGTGGAGCGCCACGTCCAACGATGCACTACATGTGTCCAAGCTAAGTCTAAGTCTAACCCTTTTGGTCTTTATATGCCATTGCCTATTCCTCATGCACCTTGGTCGGACATTAGCATGGACTTTTTGTTAGGCTTGCCTAGGTCTAGACATGGACATGATTCTATATTTGTGGTAGTGGATCGTTTTTCCAAAATGGCACACTTCATCCCGTGCCATAAGACCGATGATTCTTCACATGTCGCAACTTTGTTTTTCAGGGAAATAATCCGTCTTCACAGTGTACCATGAACCATCGCCTCCGACTGCGACGTCAGATTCATGAGCTACTTTTGGAAGACACTCATGGCCAAGCTTGGCATCAAGCTACTCTTCTCGTCTGCTTCTCCCTCTCAAACCGATGGGCAAACCGAGGTCGTCAACCGGAGCCTCGGGACACTACTTTGCGTGTCGATAAAAAAAAACTTAAGGATTGGGAAGAATGCATCCCCCACGCTGAGTTCGCCTACAATCGTGCCAATCACTCAACCACCTTGAAGAGCCCATTCATGATCGTCTACGGATTCGAGCCCCTGATATGTTGGAAACGTATCTATAATTTTTGATGCTCCATGCTTGTTTTGTATCTACTTTGCTTTACTTGTCCACACTTTGAGGTGTTTTTTACATGTTTTCTGGTACTAACCTATTAACAAGTTGCAACAGTGTCAGATGCCTATTTTCTGCTGTTTTTGGTTTCAGAAAAGTTAGTAAAGAAATATTCTCGGAATTGGACAGGACAAACGTCAAAGTCAATTACTTTTCGTGGGGAACAAGAAGTCTAGAGGAGATCCAGAGGGACCAGCCAGGGGGGTCAGACCCACCCCAGACGCGGGGGCAGGTGGGCCCGCACATGGCTAGGGTTTGGTGGCCCTGGCCGCCTCCCGGTCTCGCCCCTTCACCTATAAGAAGCCCCCGATGCAGAAACCCTAAGTACCCGATCAGAAATCCATAAAACCGTCTGTAGCCACCGCCACCATCGTCCCTAGATCGAGAGGGATCTGAAGTTCTTCCCGTCACCCTGCCATAGGGGACATCATCACGGAGGCCTTCTCTCCGGTATGATGCGTGAGTAGTTCCACCTTGGACTATGGGTCCATGTAGTAGCTAGATGGTTGTATCTCCTCCTTTGTGCTTTCATGTATAGATCTTGTGAGCTCTGTTCATGATCAAGATCTAATCTATTTGTAATCATGCATGTTGTGTTTGCGGGGATCCGATGGATATTGAGATTATTATGTTGGTTTGATTAATGGTTTTATCTTTATGATTCTATCATGTCTGTGTTGTTTGTGATCTTTCATGCTCTTCGTTGCTAGTGGTTATCTTGGCCAAGTAGTTGCTAGTGACTCCAAGAGGGGGTATTTATGCTCGATAGTGGGTTCATGCCTCTAGTTTCCAAGGGAAATGACAGAAATCTCTTCGGTTGTAGATGTGTTGTTGCTACTAGGGAGAAAACAACGGTCTCTTGTTCATGGAACATGTGGACTGTGTACCTTACACACTTTGCTTAAAGCAGTTGTCTGTTGCTTGCAACTTAATACTGGAGGGGGTTTGGATGATAACCTGAAGGTGGACTTCTAGTCATAGATGCAGTTGGATGACGGTCTATGTATATTGTTGTATTGCCCAATAAACCTCATAGGATCTTTCTGGCTAGTAATTGCATTGTTATGCCTTGCTCAGTTCCTGTCAATTGCCCTGCTGTAATTTGTTTACCCTTCATGCCATGTTGTTTATCTAAGGAGAGCACCTCTAGTGAACTATGGACCCCGGTCCAATCTTTACCACTGATACATCTTCCATTGTTACTTATTTACTTGCTGCAAACCATTACCTTCCACACGGTATGTTTAATCCTTTGTTATAGCAAACCGGCGAGCTTGACAACCTCACTATTTCGTTGGCACAAAGTCTTGAGTTTGTGTTGTGCAGGTCTACGCGTTGCTTGCAACACCTGTGTGACGTTTCCTTCCTCCTTCTAGTTTGATAACCCCGGTCTCTACTGAGGGAAGACTTGTTGATGTGCTGCTTCACATCTTGCTCTTGGGGTTTCCAACGAAGCGCTCCTACATCAACTTAGGCACCATCAACAAGTTTTCTGGCGCCGTTGCTGGGGACCTACATGACAGCTTCAACCTTTTCCTCCCCGACAAGTTTTCTGGCGCCGTTGCCGGGGAGGCTAAGGATGTCTTCACTGGGGGAGTCCTTCACTTCCTTTCTATTTACTTTGTTTTTAGTTTGCTTTGTTTCTTTTGCTTGGTTTTGTTTGCCTCTTTTCAAAAAACCCAAAAAAATTAGTCTAGTTTGGTTTGCTTGCCTTATTCAAAAACACAAAAAAAATTAGTTCCCGCTCTAGATCACCATGTTGCTCCCCAAGTTTGCCCTGAAAGATCTTGCAATAGGTAGTGGCTCCATAATTGGGAAAGATAATATTGAAGAATTCTTTAATTATGTTAGCAAGCATGAGGATATTAAGGATAAATCTATAGCTGAACTTGCTCCTAATTATGAGATTGCTGCAACTTCTTTAGTTCATATGTTGGAGGCTAGGTTTGTTAGCCTTAACCCCTTCATACAATTCTTGTTCCTAAAACTAAAAGAAGAGAAGAATGTTGAAAATAGGGAATTCATCCTTGAAACTTTATCAAAAGAATTTCATGATGTTTCTAGGGAGGCCAAAAAGGTTTTTGAACGTTTCAATATGCTAGGTTCAAGTGTAGATGCTGTGGGTATTTCTGATAAAACTAAGCCTAGAGAGGAATTCAATATACTCATTCCCTTTAAGCTTGTTGGAATGCATGAAGCCTTTGAAAAGAACTTTGATTGGATTGCCCCTGAAAATATTTTTGATGAAGGTAGTATACCAAAGAGAGATGAGAAAGGATCCTCCAAAACCCATTTAGATGAGATACCTTTCATAGTTGAAGATTTTGCAAGTATGAATGTTAATGCTTCTTCATTTGAAAATACTTGATTCTTCTTACTTCTTGTGCCTAACTTAAAGGCGTTAAAGAAAAGTACTTGTTGGGAGATAACGCAAGAGTTTCCTTGAGTCTTGGAAGTTATTACTTCTGTAATGACCTCTCCTTATCCTTTTTTGTTTGCTTTTTGTGCCAAGAATAACCTCTAATGAGAGGGAAGTAAGATTTGGGGAGTTGCTGTCCCGAAACAGATTTCTGTCCTCCACCAAAAAAATTCGTGAGGAGACTTTGTAACTCGGATTGAGCTCAAAATTTACGAATAAAACCGCCCGTGATGTTAGATAACTTTCGTTAGTTCAACACTTTTTGATTTGAGCAACAGAAGATGTTCGAAAAAATTCGTTTCTACCTGCTAGTCTGTTTTGACAGATTTCTGCCATTATTTGCATTTGCTTCTTATTATTTCCTTTTTGAGTTCTCTTCAGGTAAATTGATATTTTTGAAGGAGTTACTACAGTATCTTGTGTTTTTAGTGAAAAGCCTTGCTGTTCCAAAGCTTTGCCAGAGGTCTAATATCTTTTGAATAAGCTAATGTTGCTAAAGATTATGTGAAGTTTTGTATGAAGGAAAAATTTCATGTGTAGAGACAAAAATGATGTAATGAGATGAAGAATGGACAAAAGCTCAAGCTTGGGGATGACGCCATGGTGTCACCCCAAGAAATATCCAAGAGGTACAAGCGTCAAAGCTTGGGGATGCCCAAGGCATCCCCTTCTTCATCAATAAAAAGCTCAGGTCTATCTAGACACTTCGTTTTTATTGTTTCATGCACAGTTGTGTTGTTCTTGGAGCGTCTTAGTTTTCTTTTGATTTGCTTAGTTTGTTTAGTTTTCTTAAGTAGTTTAGACCCCCGTTCTCGCTGTGTTGTTTTGCAAATAAGTTTGCTTGGTGCTTTGAAAGGAGTAGTAAGTTCTTGCTTGAAGTGCAAGAGGAGCTTGCATTGACTGTGACTTAGACTTTAGTATGACATGCTAGGTGTTGTTTTAGCATTATTCTTAGTGATTATTTCTGTAGCATGTCTTGTTCCAAACAATTGGGATTGCTTAGTGTGCCTTGAAGAAATTATGCGTTGTTTTAGCATGCAAAAGCATAGTATTATGGTATTCTCCTTTGATGTTTGCTTGGGTTGACTTGGCACATGCTCACACCATGTTATGACTATGACAAGTCACCATTAGCCTCTATGATCATTTAGTCCTTGACTTGTAGTACCACTCTTTGCTTTGATTAGTTTGCTGTGTTGCACTGCATGATTTTGGCCATTATTGGTCTCTTAGTTGGTTGCTCCCAGTCTTTTGCTAGCCTCCACTTATATGAGTAAGTTCTACTCATGCCTCCAACTCCCAAGAAACCAAGATATTCCAAAGTTTCCACTATAAACTCCTATGCATGGCGTGTTACACCATTCCAAGTATATTCTTGTTTTCAACTATCTTCCAATTAAAAACTATTATGTTATGTGAAAACTTAGTGATTAAAGCCCTCACGAACTTGATGGCACACTTTATTCTTTGCCCCTAATAAACTTGAACCATTGTGACAACTTTGTTGTATATGCTTGCACTTATAAGTTGGAATTAGCAGAATCGTGCTATCACGGGGAATGCTTTCAACATTGCACTTGTACCTTGTTGTACTCAGTTGATATCGTGTTCTTTTGTCTATGGATGTCACTGGTGTGAAATAAAGAGGGAACTTGTAAGTCCATGGAGTTTGTATCCTGTGTTAGAGAAACGCCTGGGCCGCTAGCCTAAGCCATGCCTAATCATGGTGGAAACTTGTAGCATCACCATAGTGACATCTATGAAACATTCTTCTTCTAAAAAAAGAGACGCATTGAGAAACGAGGAAAGAGAGAAAAACACCATATTCCCATGGTACATAAGAAGAATTGCTGAGATGCTCATTGTCTGCTTGCCTTGTCATTTTGGTTATGAGAAAGCTCCTGTACCATGTGCAAGGGGTACCCCGTTGGCAGTTCTCAATGATATGCAAATACTTATAGTGACAAGAACTTACCTAGACCCAAAGTTGAGTATGCATGAGGTGTGGCCCTCGTATTCAAGGGGCATGAGATTTCCAACTTATACTTCGTCAAGCATATACCCCAGCTTTGCCACTTTAAACTTAATCACTTCAAGATGCTTATGATAGGGGCAATGAGGGCTGAAAGCTAACAAGTACCATAATTTTTGGAAGCTCTTTTTGAAACTTGAAATCCCTGCTTCCTTTACAAAAAGGCCTTTCTTCCACCATTATTGAGTCTCCACCCTCTACCTTTAGGCACCATTAAGAGAGCATAGTTGTCATTATGTATGCAGTGTTCCAAAGCTTATTAATTGATGCATATTGTGATATTACTTGTTCTTGTGCTACTTGTTTCTAGTTACCCTTGTGAACTTTGCAGGTGTCCTATGCATTATATTGCTACTCTAGGAGGGACAAGCTGATTGCCACTATGCTATGTTTTCTGCATGTGAAACAAATAAACGTTTTTCAATGCATGTTATTCATGATCTTTGTTTGTAGCTTGTCATGTTGCATGCATAGTTACTATATCCTATTGTTAGAACTCCATCTTTCATGCACATGTTTAGAGTTCTTTGATCTCAGCTTTCAATGCTTGCAAATGGTTGGATCTTTGTGAGGGTGCATGTCACCTCAAAAATTATTTTGTTTATCACTTACCTACTCGAGGACAAGCAGGAGTTAAGCTTGGGGATGCTGATACGTTGTAAACGTATCTATAATTTTTTATGCTCCATGCTTGTTTTGTATCTACTTTGCTTTACTTGTCCACACTTTGAGGTGCTTTTTACATGTTTTCTGGTACTAACCTATTAACAAGTTGCAACAGTGCCAGATGCCTGTTTTCTGCTGTTTTTGGTTTCAGAAAAGTTAGTAAAAAATATTCTCGGAATTGGACGGGACAAACGTCAAAGTCAATTACTTTCCGTGGGGAACAAGAAGTCCAGAGGAGAGCCGGAGGGGCCAGCCAGGGGGGTCAGACCCACCCCAGACGCGGGGGCAGGTGGGTCCACGCCTAGCTAGGGTTTGGTGGCCCTGGCTACCTCCCGGTCTCGCCCCTTCGCCTATAATAATCCCCCGATGCAGAAACCCTGAGTACCCGATAAGAAATCCACGAAACCATCTATAGCCGTCGCCACCATCGTCCCTAGATCGGGGGGATCTAAAGTTCTTCCCGGCACCCTGCCAGAGGGGTGATCATCCCGGAGGCCTTCTCTCCGGTATTATGCGTGAGTAGTTCCACCTTGGACTATGGGTCCATGTAGTAGCTAGATGGTTGTATCTCCTCCTTTGTGCTTTCATGTATAGATCTTGTGAGCTTTGTTCATGATCAAGATCTAATCTATTTGTAATCATGCATGTTGTGTTTGCGGGGATCCGATGGATATTGAGATTATTCTGTTGGTTTGATTAATGGTTTTATCTTTATGATTCTATCATGTCTGTGTTGTTTGTGATCTTGCATGCTCTCCGTTGCTAGTGGTTATCTTGGCCAAGTAGTTGCTAGTGACTCCAAGAGGGGGTATTTATGCTCGATAGTGGGTTCATGCCTCTAGTTTCCAAGGGAAGTGACAGAAATCTCTTCGGTTGTAGATGTGCTGTTGCTACTAGGGAGAAAACAACGGTCTCTTGTTCATGGAACATGTGGACTGTTTGCCTTACACACTTTGCTTAAAGCAGTTGTCTGTTGCTTGCAACTTAATACTGGAGGGGGTTCGGATGATAACCTGAACATGGACTTCTAGTCATAGATGCAGTTGGATGACGGTCTATGTATATTGTTGTATTGCCCAATCAACCTCATAGGATCTTTCTGGCTAGTAATTGCATTGTTATGCCTTGCTCAGTTCCTGTCAATTGTCCCGCTGTAATTTGTTTACCCTTCATGCCATGTTGTTTATCTAAGGAGAGCACCTCTAGTGAACTATGGACCCCGGTCCAATCTTTACCATTGATACATCTTCCACTGTTACTTGTTTACTTGCTGCAAATCATTACCTTCCACACCTACGTTTAATCCTTTGTTACAGCAAACGGAGCTTGACAACCTCACTGTTTTGTTGGGACAAAGTCTTGAGTTTGTGTTGTGCAGGTCTCCGCGTTGCTTGCAACACCTGTGTGACGTTTCCTTCCTCCTTCTGGTTCGATAACCTCGATCTCTACTGAGGGAAGACTTGCTGTTGTGCTGCTTCACACCTTGCTCTTGGGGTTTCCAACGAAGCGCTCCTACATCAACTTAGGCACCATCAGCCCCTCACCGCACTCGACATCCTACCTCTTCCTCTCCACGATCGCACCAACATGGATATCGACAAGCGTGCCCAAGCAATGAAGAAACTCCATGATGACACACGAGCTATGATTGAGAAACAAGCACTTCGCCAAGCATCAAGGCTAAACAAGAACAAGAAAGAGATGATCTTCGAAGAAGGCGACCTTGTGTGGATACACTTGAGTAAAGACCGCTTCCCCAAGGATCACGACTCCAAGCTCAAGCCAAGGGGTGATGGGACGTTCAAAGTCCTCAAGAGGATCAACAACAACGCCTACACCATCGACATTCCAACGTTAAAGTACCTTGTAAGCCCAACGTTCAATGTCAAGGATCTCTCACCATTCCATGGAGAAGACAAAGATGAGAAGGGTGAAGAGTCGAGGAGGACTCTTTCCCAAGGGGGGGAGCTGATGCGGAAGCTTCTACATCTCCTCCAACTAGTCCCCCAAGTGGACCAATGACCCGCGCTCGAGCCAAGATCCTACAAGCTAAGATTAGCTCGCTCCTCTCCTTGTGTGATTTTGATACACCCTTGGATGGCTTGCTACTTCATGCCAATACTTTATGCATCCTTAGCCATAAACCCCAAGAAGCATCACCAAGGGAGGGAGCAAGGCAGCACGAGAAGATGCTCCAGGGCAAACCGGCGCCAGGCTCGGCGAATCGGTTCCCTTGCCGGAACTTCCGACGACAGCCCCGGTCGACCGATCCCCTAGCCGAAAGTCCCGACACCGAACGAAGTCTCCCGGATACGACTGACAACATGTTCTCTAAGGCTTTCTGGTTCGCAACCGGAAATACCAGCGGCTACCGGAATTTCCGGCACCAACTCCGGCGCTGCTGGACTTCTCGCCGGAAAACCCCCAGTTTCAAGTTAACTATCGGGTTTGACCTGTGTAACCCCTTATTTTTCCTAGACTTTACCTTTTTGTACCCAAACTATCCATGTTTAAGTGGCTGGCCTATAAATAGCCCCCACCCTCTATTGTAATCCCTAGACTTGGATAATTGTAATTGAAGATACCCTAGAGGATCTATCAATTGCTAGTCTCATGCTCCTTGACAAGGAGCTCAAATTATCCCCCACCTCTTGGATTTTGCCTCGTGCATTCAAGTTGTACAAGTCCTTGGAGTCGGTGTCTCGTCTCCAAGTAGTCATGATCTCATCAAGCCTCTCACCCCCGTTGTTGGCCGTGGAAGAGTGTCTTGCCCGACGCCGATCCTAAGAATTGTGTTGGTCCGGTTGCCACCGGCGTGAGCTATCGGCTTGTATCGTGTCTTCATGTGGGTGTGCATGCATTCATCGAGTTCTTCGCGTGTGAGTTCATGGATTTCATCCTCCCTCCTCCTCCCACTCGCCTTCACCTCGAGTTCCACAGGGATTCATGAAAGATCGAGCAACCCCAAGGGGTCAACCCTAAGAGAGGGTTCTAGTCTTTGCCCCTGTTTTTCAACCATTAAAAGTGTCAAAAAATGCCAATTCTCAACCCTTAAACATTTTAGGGTTTGAGGGTACTACTAATGATGCTCTAAGGCTTGACCAGGATGATCCAACGCCTCCTGTGAGCTCGTCGGCTAAGACAAACTTCAGGATTTTCTATAGATCGATTTCGCAGGAAAGAAATTCATATATACTTTAAATGTATCCATATCGACATATCATAGATACTACCTGAAATAAATTAACTAAGGAAAATAGTATTCGAATCACCTGTTAACAGGCAGCATCATGTTTGATACAATATTGATCGGCTAAAATTGACTTGCGTCACATCAACTTATGTATTCTTTTCGTCTAGACGAGATACAACGAGATTTACACCATTGCTAGCAGGCTCAGTAACAAGTAACGACACACAGTGCCACACACACACACACACAAATTAGTCAACATATACTATTTCTAGTTAATACTGCAAGCCTCACGATTATTCGACCTCGCCATTGGCGCTCGAACACCTCACCCCTAATTAGTTTCTTCGGACGTCCTACCCAGTGGATCAGGAACCAAATCAGAAGATTACGTATCGATCCCCAAATCACAATGCACGGATAATTGATCAGTTCTTGACGCCGAGCGGCATGGGCATGCCATCCTGGACGGCGACCACCGGCATCGTCTCCAGCTTGCAGTCCAGCGGTGGCAGCAGCATGCTCTCCTCGACGAGCACCCTCCCGACGAGCCGCAGCAGCGTGTCCTCCATGTCCTTGCCGTCGCTCCAGGGGTGCACCTCCGCCTGGAGCAGGCCCGGGTTCTCGCAGATGAGGTCCCACACGGGGAACCCCTTGCGCGGCATCATGAAATCCTCCCTCGCCAGGCGCAGCGACGGGCAGTAGTCGCCGCGGCCGTCACCGAGGTAGATGAACCGCTTCCCGCCGCCGCCGTCCGCCGCGATGGAGGCGCGGATGCGGTCGAGCACCTGGCCCTTGCACATGTTGGGCGGGCATGTGCCGAGGGCGCAGCCGTGCGCGCCGGCGTGGAAGTCGTGGTAGGGCGCGATGCGGAGGCGGCCGTCGGCATCGACGCGGCTCGGGTTGGTGTTGATCTCGGAGAAGTATCCGCGGAGGCCATGGTGGTCGAGGATGGTCTCGATGAAGAAGCCGTTGGCGTCGCTGAGGACCCTGAGGTCGCAGCCGAGGCTGTAGGCGGCCTTGATGGCGGCGACGACGTGCGGGTCAATGGGCGCGGCCCTGAGCACCTCGGCGACGTCGTGGAGAGTCTTGCCCTGCGCGTGCAGCTCCCCCATGACGGTGTCGATGAGGGTGTTCCACGGCATGGTGGGGAGGAGGCGGTCGAACAGCTCGGTGGCGCCGAGACTGTCGACGACCCAGTTGTCGCTGTCGACGTCGATGATGGTCTTGTCGAAATCGAACACCACGACGACGCCGGCCATCTCGACGATCGCGCGCTTCTTGCAGTTATGTCTGGCTACTGTTTGTCCTAAAGTTCTTGACGAGGAAAAGGTCTGGACGGCGGTGGTGGGATTATATACTAGCCAGGGAGGCGGGAAGATGCCGAGGGAATATTACGAGATGCCTAAGAATAGAGGTAGGATTCGGATTTGCAATTACTCCGGCGCGTTGGCGACCGATCTTCAATGGTACGCTGCCTTTCCGGATCAGTTTTGGTATTGGGCTCCGGTTTGGTTTGATTTGATGCCGAACACGCGAGGACCGAGGTGGCTTCTGGTGGCCCCGGACAAGCTAGCGGAGAAGGATCCTGCATGTGGCCAAGGGAATCGAAAATCCTCTCCCCTGCCGCAGTGGGAGGAAACCTTCGATTCAAATTTGATCGAGTTAAAAAAAGTAAAATGATACTGTTTCCCTGGGATCCCGTCGTCGCGTCCCCCGGGCCGGGAGCCGTTCAATCTGATTTAATTCGGCCGTCTATTTCACGCCACGTGACCCTCTTTCTTGCGGTACCTACACGGCTCCACGATATATGGGTCGGGTGGTTCCTCCTCGCACGATTAGAACAGTGTTCGCTCGTCTCAGGGATTCAGCGGAGGAGAGGCGACGGAGAGGCGACCGTGGTGCGCCTCCGCGCCGCTGCTGAATCTTTCATCCTCGACTGCCGGCGACCGCTGCCGAGCGCCACCACCGGTTCGTGCTCCCCCGGCTCTGCTCCCTCTCTGATCTCTCTCCTCTCTAATATCTCTCGGCTCTGCTTTCCCGCAGAGTAACCCCCGCGCCGCCGTCGACCGGTTCATCCTCGCTCGCCGCCGACCGCTGCCGAGCGCCGCCGCCCATCCTCGGTTTGTGCCGCCGCCCATCCTCTATAATCTCTGCTCTCTAACCTCCCCTCTCTAACCTCGCTCGGCTCTCTGATTTTGCGCAGAAACCCTAGGCGGCAGGAGGTGATGGGACCGCCGCCGACGAGCGATGCGGCAGGAGGGAGCACCTCCGGCGGCGCGAACGTTGAGGTGATCACCCGGCAGCACCTTCGTTCTGTTTTCCCCTTCCATTTTTGGTAGTTGCTACTTGCTACTTTAGTACTAGGATTTGCTATTGCAGTAGCATGATTTTGGGCAATTGATTTGGCAATTGTATGATCTGGCAATTCTGGCAATTGTATGATCTGGCAATTCTTTTCTATTATCTGTTTGAGGTTGCTACAATAGTATGATCTGGCAATAGTATGATATTTTGCTAGTTTAGTACTAGGATTTGCTATTGCAGTAGTATGATCTGGCAATTTTTAGTAGTTTTGCTACTGCAGTAGTATGATTTTGCTAGTTTAGTACTATCATTTTGCTACTTTAGTACTAGGATTTTGCTACTAGGTACAACCACCATTTTGCTAATGTATAAACAATTTTGATAGTTAAGTAGTAGCATTTTGCTACTTTAGTACTAGCATTTTGCTACTAGGTATAGTCACCAAAGTTGCTGCTAACTATCAGTTTTGTTAGCAGTATTCAGTAGTAGCATTTTGCTACTTTAGTACTATTATTTTGCTAGTTTAGTAGTAGCATTTTGCTACTTTAGTAGTAGGACATGTAGCAATATTCATTAGTTTAGTGGTAGTATTTTGCTAGTTTGTACTTTTCATTAGTAGTATTTTGCTACTTGTGCATGTTTCGGCAGGTTTTTGCTACTAGGTTGATATGTTGACATGCTATATGTAGCTTTTTTAGATTGTTTTGCTAATTTTGGTTTGTATGCTACATGCTATGTTTTTTTGGCTACATATATAGCTTTATGTAGCTTTTTTTGTTTGCATTTTATTTTTTGGTTGGTTGCTACATGTACCTTTGTTCGAGGTTGAGATCACACCATAACCATATCTGTTATATTTTTCTTTTGCTGCAGGTTGCTGCTGTTGATAAGAGCAAAAAGGACAAAAAAGTTGTTACTAGCTGCACTTTCTGCTCTTGTAGCAAATTTTTGTCCAAAGGTTTCTGTAGCAGCATACTCTTCATAAGCAGATTGTAGTGGAGCAATTATTCCTTCAGCAGCATATCCTTCAGGACCGTATCCATCAGCAGGCTGGTTGATGTCGAATCCTCCTAGTATACTGTCAGCAACAAACCCCTGCAATTTAAAAAATAAAAGTTTAGGTCGAAGCATATTGTGCTACATAAATGTGCTGCATGTAGTATCACCCTAATTTGCTACATAAATATGCTAGTATCATCCTAATTTGCTACAATGTAGTACCATCTGCCTAAACTTTTTCTGCGGTGTAGCACCCCTAATTTTTCTTTTGCTACAATCTAGCACCCTTATCTGTTTTGAGGTTGTTTTCCTTCCATCTGCCTAGCAGCACCCTATTTTGCTACAATGTACAACCCAATTAACTAGTATTTGCTACATATTTAAGTATTTGCTGCTACCATTTAGCACAAACAGGAACAACAATGGTGGAAACCCTAAGAAGATGGAGCTAGAGCTTATCGATGGTGCTGGAGGTTCTTCCTCAGGATTTTGATTGAAAAACACAAGAGGATTTTTGTGTTGGGCTAGATTAGGTTGCTGCGCTCGATTGGAGACATCGGCGTTCGTCGAATCGGAGCGCCGTCGGGTGAGAGGATTTGATCCACCACTAGAAGCTATGATTGGCGGCGGTATAAGGTGGTGAGGCTGACCAGGAGGGGGGTAGAGTATGGTGGAACGAATATGGCTCATCTCCGGCGCCGGCGAACGAGATCGACGGCGCAGTCGTCTCCGTCGTCCTCATAGGCCGCCCGCACGACGCGGCTTGTCGCTGCCTCCGTTTGTTTCCCAGGTTGCTGCGTGCGAAGCTTTTTTTGCTTCAACGTAGCAAAAGCAGACGGCGTGTACCGGTTAGACGGTTCGATCTGATTTAATCGGAGGAGCTGTCCGAGGGAATTTTTGAAAAATACCCCCAAGAAACGTCGTAGCGCTCGCCTTAAAAAAACAGTTTCTTTCCGGCCCCTTTCATCACTTGCTTAATACGTGATTTTGAACGCAGAGATGTTTCTCTCGCGCGATCTAGGTGTGCTCAGAGTTATACACGGAACATTTTTTTTTGCTATTTTTTCTAAGAAATAGAGAAGAAATGGATGGTACAGGATCCGCTTCCTGACAATTGACAACTAAAGGCCATGTGACAAAAACAGATAAGATGTCCTGATACGTTCCTGGTGGATATTCGATCGGTGGATGCGGTGAATCTCCCATATGAGGTTGGTCCTGCTCTGCCTGCCACTTTTGAACCACCAGAAACGTGACTACATGAGGGAGTTTTTTTTACATCATCGATTTATGTTTTCTAGACCAATTTTGGGTGGATGATGTTAACATAGGTGGAACGATGGTCTCTCCCGGTCTCGATTACGTGTTAAATACCGGAAAAGGGTTTTAGGTTGAGTATTTCTGAGTGTCTAAAACCTTTTTTTTTTTTGAGCAACCAGCAGGAGCACGGCCTTTTCTATTAGAAGAAGAGAATTGACCGGTTTGAAAGGGGAACCGGCCAAAACCCGATACAATCGTATGTACACACGGGTCCGATTAAAAGGGAACCAGACCGAAAAATACCCCAAACGGCACAGTTTTCAGGAAAACCGGCAAAAACCAAGACGAGGCCACGCGACCTAGCACGACTAAGTCTGGAGCACCGCCGAACTACACCAGCACAACGGCAATAGCGGGCGCTACGAAAAACCTGGTCCATGTCCCCGGAGAGGAAGTCAGAGCCGAAAAGGAAACGGCTAGGCCTCTTAGGCTTCATGGCGAGAGGCAGGCCGCAGGGAACACACCAGCGGTACTCGCACGCCGGCAGGGCCCGAAGGCGTCAACTCAACCGACAGCACAAGAATCGCAAGAAAAGACTCCCCTCCCTCCGAAAAATGACGCCTCCAAGGAGGTAACGACGTTCAGAAGACGCCGCCGTCATCCAACCCGGCAAGCCAGATTTGGGTTTTCACCCCGGAGTGATGGGCGGAAGGGTGTCGGGGCTCCACGACAACGCCCCCAAGAGGGTGAACGGCGCCCTCAAGCGCCGCCGCTGTCGGCACCAACCAAGTCAGGCTAGACTTTCGTCCGGAGACCTCGACCACCACCTCCAATGGACTATCCGAGAAACAGTCCATGCCGCCCAACGAGCAAGAACACCAGCGAGAGAGCCGACACCCACGCCCACGGAGCCATGCCTGCCGCCCGCGCAGCCAAAGGCAAAGCATCACCACCATCACAATCCGGAGCCGCCGCCCCGGCCTCCTTGCATAGCAGGGGAGCTTCTCATGCCAACCTGCCACCGATCGCGAGCCACTGGGAACTAGCGCCTCGCCCACCAAAGCGGCACCGCCGCACCGCCGTCCTCAATCCATGGCACACCTCCACCACGGACCTACACAGCCGGCCAGGAACACCGCGCCCCAGCCAGCCATCCACCCACGGCGACCCCCCCAGCCGCCAAGACACCGCCGGAGCCGGGAAGCGCCCCCACGAGACCACCGCGCCGAGGCACCCCCGGACCCGCCGTCCTCCACGCCACCACCGCGTCGAGGCAGAATCTGACCGCCGACCATCCAAACGCCACCGCGTCCCCGGGGCCGCCACCCCGGCATCCACAACTCCGGCCGTCGGACGCTGCCGGCGCCGGAGCAGCAGCACAGCCACCTCTGCCGCCCTCCCATGGTCGAGGGGCGCCACCCTCACCGGTCCCTGCCCGAGCCCGCCGGCTCGGCTTCCTCCACAGCCGCAGGAGAGGAGCCAGCGCCGTGGCCCGCCCAGCCCATCCAGGGTCTAGATCGGGCCCCCGTAACCTCCCCATCCCCGGCCACCGCCCCAGGCCGGCGCACCCGCCTCCGACAGCAGCAACGCCGGACCCCGACTGGGCGCGGCGCAGCTCCCCCGAGGCTGCCACACCCGCCGACGACAGTGGCAAGCCCGCGCCGCCCGCAGAACGTCCACGCGCCAGGGCAGGGGGAAAAACGCCCCGCCGCCTCCATCCCTGAGCCGCGCACGGCTTTGCCGGCGGACCCTCCGGCGGCGGCGACGCGGGCGAGGGTGGTGGAGGGGGGCTCAAGCGCCGGCGGCGGCTAGGGTTTCCCCCGTGTCGCCAAGGGGAGGGCGACGCGGGGGCTTTTGAACAGGAAGGTAGTCGTAGTCTAGATATTTCAGTCCGAGTGTCTAAAACCTGGATACTCGGCAAACGCTGATTTACAGTGTATCTTAGAGAAGCCACTTGGCAAACATATTATTCACGCAACGGAGAAGTTTTGCTAGAGTGTAGAGAAAATATGTACACTCGACAAACAACGAATACGCAACAAATAACTAAAACACAATCCAAACCAGTGTTACTCAGCAAACCATTTTTGGCCCCCAATTTTTCTTCTCATTCACGTCAATAACCTTTTTGATAGGGTTTGCCGTGTGTCTTGTCAGAAACACACTGCAAATAAGCTCGTTGCCGTGTACTGGACACACATACTAGGCAAATAGGCTCTCTTTGTTGTGTGTATTTTTCTGATACACAGCTAATACCTAGAAAACGATGTTTTCCTTTTTCTCCACTCATTCATGTAATCATTCCTACGACTTGCACTCCCTAGACAACCTTGTTCCATTTATAACTAGACCGATCAGGCACTGATCAGCTCACACATACTCACTAGCTACCAAGAGCTTTCTGCTCTATTACTCTACCAAGAACAGTGTTGCTAATTGGACATCTTGGAGTTACAGATCTTGTAAAATATTACAGTATTAATGTACAAGGTCTGTACCTCGAAGGTGTTCGAGCGGGTACATCTAGACGCACTAGTGCAGAACGGCCCATACGTCCCGGTTGGTAAGGGGTTTTAGTCCCGGTTGCCCCACCGGAACGGAGGCAATCGGGACTAAAGCCCAACCTTTAGTCCCGGTTGCCCCACCAACCGGGACAAAAGGGGGTACACGTGGCCGCGGCAGAGGGCGAGGGGGGGGGGGGGGGGAGCAACCGTCACGGTTCGTAACACGAACCGGGACAAATAACCCTCTGCCGCGACAGAGATTTGACACATTTCTCTGTCGCGGGAGAGAATTTATTTTGGCAACTTTTGTTGCCACGACAGCATTTTGGCCACTTTTTGTGCCGCGGCAGAGAATTCATTTATATTGTTTTATTGTTTATTTAGTGTTTTGCACTCATCAATGAAGGAACCATTATATTACACAAGATCATCATGACAATATTACATTCGATACACGAATCGAGTTCATGCACTACAAACAAAATAAGCTCTTTGTACAATCCCTATTGTTTATACACACCCGAATAGTATTCCCCTTTCGGGTTTAGGACTTCTGCATCCAAGAATCCCGCCAATTCCTCCTGAATTGCTCGTACGCGATCCTTTGACAGAAGACCGTCCCGTAGACGTTCGATCTGATTTAAAAAAGGAGTCAGTCTATATGAATGAAACTAAACACAATTTGATGGTAATTAAAAAACTATAGAAATTGTTTACTTACGTGGAGTTGCTTTAAATTTCTGCCATTCTTACAACACGTTTGCCGGATGAACTCGCAAACATAGTATCCACATAAATTGTTACCTGGTCACTGCGTCAGGCACTTTACGAGAACATAGTTCAATCAAAATAATAATCAAGCATGATAATAACGGTATCAAAACTAGAATCAAAGAGATGCGCGGATATAGCTAGTGGTGCTTACATCTAATGCTTGAAATATAAGCTCCTCTTTCCAAACACCCCTAGCCTTGTTGGTGAACCGTTTCCAAGCGCTGCCCGGCAAAGAAAACGAATAAAAGAAGTTATTAATTACTTGATATCATAAAATTCATGAACGTTACCGATATAGTGTCGTAATAATTAAAATTACCGCTGGAGAAGCATCTGCATGTCCTTCCACTGCTCAAGGGTTTTATGTTTCGAGTCCATGACTAGTACACGCCCTTTGTCAAGTTGAATGATTAACGGAATATAGTGGAAGCTGCGAATGCATAACTAATCAATTATATACTTAACATCGAGTAAGCGAAATAGAAAGTGTATACAAGACAATAACACCCACTCGAAGTTGTAAGGAAATAGTATTTCCCTTCTGGTTTCTTGAAACCTTAACGCGTGTACGATATTATCCTCCGTATCCTGGAGGCTTGTTTTGAGATTAGCTTGATGAACCCAATATGGGTCAATAAAGCCAATGTCATAGATTTGTCCTCTGCTGCATTCGAGAATCTTCATTCTGCATACTATAGTATGATTATATACATGCAATAAACAAGGTGAGATAGCTAGAGACTAAATTAATTACAGAATTAGTACTTACAGACAATAGGCACTGATGATCGATTTGTCCAAGGCGTCTTGATTGAATAATTGAAATAGTTCATCAAATTAAATGGATATCATGTCATCTATTTCTTTCCCATAATGCTTTTTTGTAATCCTCAGCACTATCCAGTTAGCCCCGGCCTTTGTGGCATGCATGTACCAGTTATGCAATCTTCGCATTTTTGTTGGAAGATTATTTACCTCCTCAGGTTTGACGAGAGGTTTGCCGTACTGGTATTTGTATGCTACTTTACTCACGGGGAAGTACTCTAACTGGGATAAGTACTGGGCAATACTCATACCTTGAGCAGCGGCAGCTTCTCCGTATTGTGCAACTACCTCTGGATCATACTGCTCTTCGGCGCCATATTTGCTCGACCCCACATTGGTATGGGAAATCACCTTGAGAGGGGCGCAATACTGTTTTGCTTGTTCTCTGAGCTGCGCAACAGATTTCTCGCTTGCATCAGTACTGCTCTTAGAGGCTTGTTGTGCCGCATGTGACTTGAGAATAGAATGCTCATAGTCTGATAACAGCTTTGGCTCGGGTTGATGAAGAGTCTTTAGCATTTTGAACACTCTGGCTTTTTCTTCTTTGGTGCTGGGGAACTCTGGCTCTTTCGGTCGCCTCAGCTTAGCGAAAAACGCTGTCGTTTCCGCATCAACGATAGCCGTAGTCTCCTCTTCAGTACAGTCATAAGCTCTCTTGGGAGGAACCTTTGGTACTTTTGGAAGAGGCTCTTGTTTACATTTCGGCGATCGCTTAGCACGACGTAGAGTAGCGGTACGCTTACGCTTTTTATCCTGAGGTGCCGACGATGGTTGCCACGGCGATGGCTGCGCCGGAGATTGGTGAGGCGACGGAGCCGGGTGAGGCGACGAAGACGGCTGCCGCGGAGGCGACGACCTCGCTGGAGACGGGTGAGGCGGCGGCAAAGATGGCCTTGGCGTGTGTTTTCGAAGCACGATACATTCCTTTGGCCATATAATGGTGACGTTTGTTGCGTCTCCCAGTTCAGTCACATCCCCTTCACTTGCAGGGTAGTCAAGCTTCAAAACTTCAAAGGTGGGCATGATTTCATCCACCCCGACAACAGCGTAGCCCTGTGGAACCGGATGACAGTGGTAAGTTGGTGTGGGTCCAATTGGTAAGGCATAGCCAACCGCCACCTTCATTGATATGTTCACAACTTTGACATGTAGCTCGCAGTGTGTCATCTGTGTGATATCATCCACAGGGTAGCCAACAGGAGCCATCGTCGGTGCACCATCGTCATCGTCATTGTCATCACCCGGGACCTCGGTGGAAGCCACACGGCTTTTTCAATTATTGGATAGGCCGGTAGCATCGAATGCAGTGTGCTGCTGAGATGGGCCGGTAGTACTTTGCTCTTTAAGTGCGTTAATTTCATCTTGTTGTTGCTTTATTCGTTCTTCAATTATACGCATTCGCTCTTTCTCAATATCTACTTCAACTTCCGCCTTGTCCTTTCTCCTCTGACGGCTTCTATTAGGATATTTCTTCCTCTCTTCGGGAAACCCAGTCCTCCATGGTTTGGAGCCTATTGTGCCTCGTGTTCGTCCATCATGTTCCTTATCTCCAAAGGCGAGGGTAAGCTCATCATTCTCTCTATCGGGAATGAAGTCCCCATCTTTAATAGCCTTTACTGCTTTTCTCATCTTCTCGATTGGCAAGGGGTCTTCTTTATGTCGTATGTTATATATACACTTCCCTTCCGAGTCCAACTTGCCCCCATGCCCGTAAAACCAATTCCTTGCACGTTCGATCCAATCGTCTGTTTCTGGGATGATCTTTTTAGCACGCAGTTCATTCTCAAGTTTCTCCCACTTAGGCCTTGTTTACTTCTAGGGTATTTCAGGGGATGGGAGGGGATTATTTTGTATTCCGAAATTTCCCCGATAGGTTGTTTACTAGGTCGGGTTTTGAGGGGATAATCCCGGAATATCCCCACGAATCCCCTCCACACTAGTGTATTTTTGACTAGATTAAAAACTCTCCATCATGGTAGAGTATTTTTGGGGAAGGGATTTGAGGGGATTTGAGAGTATTGGGCGAACACCAAATCCTCGCATATCCCGACGTCTTTGTGGTTAAAAATACTGGAGAAGTAAACAAGGCCTTAGGAATGCCAACCCTGTAGCCACCTTGCCCCATAGTATGGTGATACTTCTTGTTAGAAGCATTCATCTTATTCGTTGCAGACATTTTCTTAGCTTTTTCTGATGTCTTGTAATTCACAAACTCAGCCCAGAATGGTTCTATCTTCTGAAACTGAATCTTCTTGAAATCCGGAGTCTTCTCTTTCACGACATAGTCAAGCTGCAATCTTTTCTTCCAGTTGGTGAAACACTGGGCCATCTTCTTCATAGCCCACTTCCTAACCTTAGCCTCCATGGCTCTCCCATGTTCTAAGGCGTCCTCAACTGGATCCTCCGCATTTGGATCCAACTCTATCTTCGGTAGTTTGAAATTAACCATGAGCCTCTTCCACAGTAAATCTTTGGCCACATTAGGGAGAAAAAAGACGTTCCCTCTTCTTCCGCATCAGCAGGCCTATTCCAATTTCGAATGGTGATCAGGATGAAGTCCCTAATGATTACTCCGCATTGTGCCACAAATTTGGTTGCGACAACTTCGGGAGCAATCGGTTTGCCGTCTTCACCGATATCTTCGATCCTAAACCTCTCATGGTCTTCCAACTATTTGGTTGGGCCTCGTCCGCTCTTTTTAGTAGATTTCTTCGATCCGGAGGGCTAAAAGAAGAAAGATCGTCGTTACTATTTCTATATAGATAGCAGATGATTAATTAATGAATTAATTATATTACATGCACCTCGCCGGAGCGGTCGACTTCTCCCTCGCGGAAGGCATCACCTTCAACCTCAAACAAGTCGTCTCTTCCAGCAAAAAGAGGATCACCCTCAGGGGAGTTGTTCAGAAACGTCGATACATCTAAATTTTCTTCCCCGCGGATCACACCTTGGATCAACTCTTCCTTTTCTTCGTCTTTGTCGTGTGGGTCCGTATTTTCTGCATAGGTGAAAAAACGGATAAGTCAAAGCGGCTAAGGGAAAATGTGGATCCTATCGAGAAGAACCAATACCGGAAAGAAAGGCGGCAATCAATACATGGCATAATACAATGCGCAATAAATATGTATGACATGTCAGATTTAGAGATCCTACACTAACCCTAGGTGCAACATCGATTTAAAAGGGTTCGGGATGCCCTAGCAAGTACACACCGGCGAACTCACATGTACATAAAGGGTGTCGATGTTTCTTTAACTAAACTAGGGTTTAAAGTTTCTTGACAATGTATTATGATTGATTAGACACATAGCTCTCAATTTTTTGAACATTTTGATATATTATTTGTATTTTTCTGACTTATAAATCATTAGTTACTGAATTTACAAGTTTATATCAATTTCTGAAAATATTAAACCATTTTAAAACAGTTACTGTGTCACTTTACATCAGCACAGGGGGGTAGTTTTTCATCGGGTCTAGGGCTACCCATAGTGACTGACCAGTGGGGCCGAAGACTAATAATACCTAACTAATTAATAAACCTAATAATACCTAACTAATAATAAACCTAATAATCCAAACTAATAAACCTAATATGCTAGGAGCAGTTGATCAGGTAATATAAGATCAAAGGGAGTAATGCAACAGATAGGACACTCTATCTATCGATAAAAGACCATAGTAGAATTGTATGCATCATGGCAAGAATTGAAATGCTTTCGAAATCATAGGATTATATCATGGTGGGGCTATGCTTGCCTTTGCCTGTTGATAGCCGAAAGCAGAGCTTCAGGATCCTTATACTTGACTTGATTATAGTTGGTCAAGTATTTGTCTTCGAGCTTCGAGGGTGTTAATCTCTGGCTTCGATCTCGGTCTCGATATCGTATTCTACCGGGAAGAAAACACCGGAAAGAAAGGGAAACAATCAACACATGGCATCGATGCATTGCTCAAGCAAGTATGATGATATGACAAGTTGAACTGCATTGAAATGTAACCCTAAAGCATGCTCTACAATTAATCAGGGTTCCGAGGGGTGAAAACCCTAACTCGGAGAAACTCCGGAACACATGAGAGGGGTGGATTTGTTCTTCTAATTAAACTTGTCATTTAAGTTGTTGAACAATGCATGATTATAGCTTAGATAGCTAGGTTTCATTTTTCTGAACATTTTGATATATTATTCATATTTTTCTGACTTATAGATTAAAAGTTATTGAATTTATAAAATTATAATTATTTCTGAAATTATTAAAAGCTGGTTAAACTTTTTACACCGCAGGCATACCTAGCCACAGTGACTGACAGAGGGGCCCGGAGCCACCTCAGCAGCCACACAAGCAAAAGTGGTTCAGGGGCATTTTTCACTCGGGCTGGGGCTAGCCAGAGAGGCTAACCTGTGGGCCGGAGGCCACACATGCAAGCCATGCAGGCAAAGTGGGTGTGCGCGCGCGCTGATGCACGGGTGACGTCAGGATGACATCACGCCGGTGGTGGCATGTAGGACGGTGACGGGGAACGACGTTAGGGGGCGATCTAGGGCGCGTGCGTGCGCGCGTTAGAGAGAGGAGGTTGAGGCGAGCCAAAGAGTAGCGGCGCCGCCTCGAAAAGGTCACCGAAGAGGAGAGCACGACGACGGTGAGCGGCGGTGGTGGCAGGTGATCGACGGGGAGGAGGAACCAGAGCGAGAGGGGGCAAGAGAGGGTCCACGAGGACCAGCAGCTCACCAGGTGTGCGGTGGTGGTGTCGGGGAGGCGAGGCGAGGTCGAGAGCCGGCGAATCGACAGCGGCGCGCGGTCGTCGGGCTCGAGGGAGACAGAGTCGGCGGCGACGATTGGGATCGAGCGGGGCCGATTCCTTCGGGGAGAAGCCTCAGGGCGACGAGGCGAAGCTTCCTGCATGCTTGGCTAGGCGAGGGGGGGGGGGGCAGGTAGGGCGTGCAGGGCGGCGGGGCAGCCTGACGGCGTCGTGCACGAGAAGAGATTGTGAGATGGCGAAGAAGAAGAGGAGGGGCACCCAGTTATAACCAAAGGAGTATACGTCCTGGTTGGTGGCTCCAACCGGGACTAAAAGGTCATACGTCCCGGTTGGAGCCACCAACCAGGACGTATACTCCACTTTTTTTAGCAGACCAAGGGGCGCGCAGGGGTCTTTAGTCCCGGTTAGTGGCTCCAACCGGGACATATGACCATGTTTTCAAATTTTTTCAGGAATTTTCTCTCTGTGCCCGCCTTATTTTTTATTTTGGGGTTTAAATTTGTAATATTTTTTAAATGATAATTACTTTGGAATTTATAAAAACTTTAAACATAAAAAGTGTTTGAATTTGAATAACTAATTCAAAACCATTTTCTGTTTTTAAAAATAATTAATGTAACCATTTAAACTATGAACTATTTAAAATTAAAAATGAATTAACTTATATTTTTTGAATATTAATTTGGAATTTAGAAAAACTTCAAACATAAAAAGTGTTTGGATTTGAATAACTAATTCAAAACCATTTTCTATTTTTAAAAATAATTAATAAAACCATTTAAAATTAAAAATGAATTAACTTATATTTTTTGAATATTAATTTGGAATTTAGAAAAACTTTAAACATAAAAAGTGTTTGGATTTGAATAACTAATTCAAAACCATTTTATATTTTTAAAAATAATTAATGCAACCATTTAAAATTAAAAATGAATTAACTTATATTTTTTGAATATTAATTTGGAATTTAGAAAAACTTTAAACATAAAAAGTTTTTGAATTTGAATAAATAATTCAAAACCATTTTCTGTTTTTAAAAATAATTAATGTAACCATTTAAACTATGAACCATTTAAAATTAAAAATGAATTAACTTATATTTTTTGAATATTAATTTGGAATTTAGAAAAACTTTAAACATAAAAAGTTTTTGGATTTGAATAACTAATTCAAAACCATTTTCTGTTTTTAATTTGGATTTGAATTAACTTATATTTTTTATATATTAATGGGAGGGAAAAAAGGAGGGGAAATAATGGGTGGAAAGAAAATTTTATTAGGATAGACGTGGAATTAAAGTACATAACGCAACTAACACAAAGTTACATAGAAGAACTGAAAATTAAGATACATGACCAAATTAAGCCACAATCGGCCGAACTTTTTTTGCAATGTTGGAGTATTCAGTCATGCTCCTGCCTACACCTGTAATACTCGCCACTATAGTCGTCGTACTCGCCGCGGCCGTCGTCGCTGTCGTCATCGGGGTCGCCGTAGTTGAACCTTGAAGGCTGAGTACGAGTGGGCTGGACTTGAGGGTAGCGCAGGTGGGGGTTAGAGTCGGCGGCCGTGACGTAGGCCATGACGCTCTGGAGAGTTCGGCCGCGCCACCACAGCCGACGGCAGGCCTCGTTGAAGTTCGGAGGAGGTGGGCCGTCCTCCTCGTGCCAGGCGAGCGCCCTCTCACGCCGATCCACGAAGAAGGCTTCCCAAGTCGAGAAATAGTCGGGATGCCATCTGGGATTCCTCCGCTGCTCCAGCGTGAGCTCGAAGTAGTAGTGGTTCGTGATGGCCATCCGGCGCGCCACACCTAGAGGGACAGGAGGAACCGGCACACCTCCGGCGCTCAGCATCCAGCCGACAGGGACACAGTAGCCCGGCGGTCAGGGGTAGTTCGAGACGCAAAGCGCCTCCGCCTCTCTGGGGGTTAGTGCTACGGTGGAAGTCATGGGAAAGACTGATGAGGTTGCAGATATGAGTCTAGAGATGTGCAATGACAATGGAGGCCAACCCTACATATATATATATATATAGTGAGAAATGGCAGGAAGATAACTGGAGGGAAGAACTAGCGGGGAAAACTGGCGGGAAGAACTGGCGGGAAGAAAAATGGCGGAAAGAAATGTCGGGAAAAAATGGCGGGAAGAAAAATGGCGAGAAGAAAAATGGCTCATTTAGAACTTGCATTGGATCTCTGAAGAAACCACATATTGCGAGTCCAAAAATGATTTTTTCAAAAATCACGGGCGTTAGATCATGTACCTATAGTACAAACTGGGCCCACTTCCTACCGATTCGGCAGATATTTGTCCTTTTTACCCGGGATGGACGAAAAGGTTTGAGATGTCCCAGTTGGGAGATAACCCATGTAAGGTGGTCTAGTATTTTAGGAAAATGAGACGATAGCATTCTGAAACAGCATTTTGGTGGTTACTTCACAAAACGACCCGTTTTTTGCGCTCGGAAAATGGAAAAGGGCTTTTCCGTGCGACAAAAAGGAAAATTTCCTCCTGTAACATTGCTCTCCATACCAATGTCCACATGCATGCATAATATGGGCACATCATCAGAAACTATGCCGTGATTCAGCACATAACATCGGTCATTCGGACCGAAAGCCATGAAACCTCGAACATGATAGGTCATTTTGTGAAGGTTTTTTCGAGACATGATCAATATACCAAGTCTGGTATTTTTCCTTTCAACTATGTCACATAATATGACACCACGCGAAGGATTTTCATTGTTCGGATTTTTTTTGAATTTCTTATGCCTGTTTTGAATTTTTTGAATTTCTAACTATGGTCGAACCGGCGTGGATGAAGATAGGGGACGAGCATCGTTAGAACTTGCATTGGATCTCTCAAGAAACCACATATTGAGAGTCTAAAAATGATTTTTTTAAAAAATCACGGGCATTAGATCATGTACCTGTAGTACAAACCGGACCCACTTCCTACCGATTCGGCAGACATTTGTCCTTTTTACCCGGGATGGATGAAAAGGTTTGAGATGTCCCGGTTGGGAGATAGTCCATGTAAGGTGGTCTAGTATTTTAGGAAAATGGGACGGTAGCATTCTGAAACAGCATTTTGGTGGTTACTTCACAAAACGACTCGTTTTTTGCGCTCGGAAAATGGAAAAGGGCTTTTCCATGCGACGAAAAGGAAAACTTCCTCCTGCAACATTGTTCTCCATACCAATGTCCACATTCATGCATAATATGGGCACGACATCACAAACTATGCCGTGATTCAGCACATAACATCGATCATTTGGACCGAAAGCCATGAAACCTCGAAAATGATAGGTCATTTTGTGAAGGTTTTTTCGAGACATGATCAATATACCAAGTCTGGTATTTTTCCTTTCAACTATGTCACATAATATGACACCACACGAAGGATTTTCATTCTTCGGATTTTTTTTGAATTTCTTATGCCCGTTTTGAATTTTTTAAATTTCTAACTATGGTCGAACCGGCGTGCATGAAGATAGGGGACGAGCATCGTTAGAACTTGCATTGGATCTCTGAAGAAACCACATATTGCGAGTCTAAAAATGATTTTTTCAAAAAATCACGGGCGTTAGATCATGTACCTGTAGTACAAACCGGACCCAGTTCCTCCCGATTCAGCAGACATTTGTCCTTTTTACCCGGGATGGAAGAAAAGGTTTGAGATGTCCCGGTTGGGAGATAGTCCATGTAAGGTGGTCTAGTATTTTAGGAAAATGGGACGATAGCATTCTTAAATAGCATTTTGGTGGTTACTTCACAAAACGACCCGTTTTTTGCGCTCGGAAAATGGAAAAGGGCTTTTCCGTGCGACGAAAAGGAAAACTTCCTCCTGCAACATTGTTATCCATACCAATGTCCACATGCATGCATAATATGGGCACATAATCACAAACTATGCCGTAATTCAGTACATAACATCGGTCATTTGGACCGAAAGCCATGAAACCTCGAACATGATAGGTCATCTTTAGTCCCGGTTCAATATACTAAAGGTTCATCTTTAGTCCCGGTTGGAGGGATTTCGGCAGGCTGGGCCAGGCAGCACTAATGATAGGGGTGAGTATCGACATTATGTTGTGCGGCGTGTACCTTGTCCCGGATGGTATCACCAACCGGGACTAAAGATGAACCTTTAGTCCCGGTTGGAGACACCAACCGGGACAAAACACGAGTCAGCACTAATAATAGGGGTGAGTGTCGACATTATGTCGTAAGTGTCGACACTATGCCGAGCTGCTTGTACTATAAATAGGCATCCTTGTGAGTCCAGTCCTCCAGCCAGATTGAGGCATCTCCAATATTGTTTTCGAGAGCAGGGACACCACTACGACCAGTTTCAGGGAGATGCCGCCGGATCCCAGTCCTCCGGCATATCCAAGAAACTGGTCATAGAGGCACTCCCTAATATTTGAAATTAGTTATCTCCTAGGTGTATTGATCTAGTTAGAGAAGTTACAAGCTGCAAGATGGTTTTCGAGAGCAGGGACACCACTACGACCAGTTTCAGGGGGATGCCGCCGGATCCCAGTCCTCCGGCATCTCCAAGAAACTGGTCATAGAGGCACTCCCTAATATGTGAAATTAGTTAGCTCCTAGGTGTATTGATCTAGTTAGAGAAGTTACAAGCTGCAAGATGGTGTGCGAGAGCAGGGACACCACTACGACCAGTTTCAAGGAGATGCCGCCGGATCCCAGTCCTCTGGCATCTCCAAGAAACTGGTCATAGAGGCACTCCCTAATATGTGACCACGTGTGTTTGGAGATCAGATCTTAATGGTAAGTACGAATCGGGACAACTTCTTCATAGTCTCGGTCCAGCCATAAAATGGGACTAACACTCAAGACATTTATTAATATTAAAAACTGATACTACAAAACCGGGACTAAAGGCCCCCCTCTATATAGTCTCGGTCAAGCCACAAACCGCGAAAGATATCCCGGCCAGACATGAACTAGAGTTACATAATATGAGCATGAACTTCTTGGCATATGTCCTTCCTTATGATCGCTTCAGATGTAACCATGGAGCATCTTCTTTACTTAAAGGAATGATTGGGTCAGTTTTCACTGTGAAGGGCGGAATTTCATCAAACTTATTATAATTTTCTGACATGTCTGTCTTTTCCTCGATTCCCACGATGTTTATTTTCCCTAAAAGAACTATGTGACGCTTTGCTCATCATATGATGTATTCGTTTGCATATTTTTTCTTTTTTTCGGTCTGGAGGACATGTCCTTCACATACAAAACCTGAGACACATCATTGGCTAGGACGAATGGTTCATATCTATAACCAAGATTGTTGAGATCCACTGTTGTCATTCCGTACAACTGGTCTATCTTTACCCCTTCCCCATTCAGGTTGACCCATTTGCAGCAAAACAAAGGGACCTTAAAAGAGACTCCATAGTCTAGTTCCCATATCTCCTCTATGTAACCATAGTATGTGTCCTTTTGTCCATTCTCGTCTATTGCATCAAAGCGGACACCACTATTTTGGTTGGTGCTCTTTTTATCTTGGGCGATCGTGTAGAATGTATTCCCATTTATTTCGTACCCTTGGAAATTCAATATAGTAGAAGATGGTGATGCGGCCAACAAGTATAGCTGATCTCCAACAGTGGTGTCATTCAAGAGATGTGTCCGCATCCAACCACCAAAAGACTTCATGTGTTCATCTGTAATCCATGATTCAAGCTTCCCCGGGTTTTTGGAGCGTACAATATTCTTGTGTTCCTCGATATACGGAGCTGCCAAGGTGGAATTATGTAGAATTGTGTAGTGTGCTTTAGTGAAAGAATCCCCGTCCCTACATATCATTGCTTTCGCTCCCAGCGTGCCTTTTCCACTTAGTCTTCCCTCATGCCGCGAGTCAGAAACACCAATCGACTTAAGGTCAGGAATAAAGTCAACACAAAACTCAATGACCTCCTCTGTTCCATATCCCTTGGAGATGCTTCCTTATGGTATAGCACGGTTATGAACATATTTCTTTAAGACTCCCATGAACCTCTCAAAGGGGAACATATTGTGCAGAAATACCGGACCGAGAATGGCAATCTCTTCCACTAGGTGAACCAGCAGATGCGTCATAATATTTAAGAAGGATGGTGGGAACACCAACTCAAAACTAACAAGACATTGTACCACATCCTTCTGTAACCTTGGCAGAATATCTAGATTGATTACCTTCTGAGATATTTGTAACACCCCCGGCCACTCCGGACCGATGGCTGTCACTTCTGGCAGCTCAATAGGATCTCTAGACTAGCCCCACAGACCAACACTAGTCTTTTCTGCGCACTTTGTCCTCACTCATGCGCACCCGGTTACCCACTTCCCGGTCGGTCACCCATCCTAGAATTGCTCTAGGCCAAGCACGCTTAACCTTAGAGTTCTTTTCGAATGAGCTTCCGGAAAAGAAGTTGCAACTTGTTGATATGGGTTTCCTATCAATCCTATTGAGCCATGCGCCAGGGTCTCACATACACCCACCCTTACAAGATCGACGTCCTCGTCGATCAACCACAAGCCAGGAACGTCCCCTCTTGGCACACGTCTGTGCGTCCAGTGTCGGCACATTGCCATGTCGTGTCCACTCCGGGCCACACACACCATGCTACACATGTCCGCCACTGACCCGCACACGCCCATGTAACCGCGAGGGTCGGCTCTGATACCACTTTGTAACACCCCCAGTCACTCCGGACCGACGGCTGTCACTTTTGGCAGCTCAATAGGATCTCTAGACTAGCCCCACAGACCAACACTAGTCTTTTCTACGCACTTTGTCCTCACTCATGCGCACCCGGTTACCCACTTCCCGGTCGGTCACCCATCCTAGAATTGCTCTAGGCCAAGCTCGCTTAACCTTAGAGTTATTTTCGAATGAGCTTCCGGAAAAGAAGTTGCAACTTGTTGATATGGGTTTCCTATCAATCCTATTGAGCCATGCGCCAGGGTCTCACAATATTGCATTGAGGAATGCACACAACTTCACAATGGGTACTCGAACATTTTCCGGTAGAAGCCCCCTCAATGCAATCGGAAGCAACTGCATCATAATCACGTGACAGTCATGAGACTTCAGGTTTTGGAACTTTTTCTCTGCCATATTTATTATCCCCTTTATATTAGATGAGAAGCCAGACGACACCTTGATACTGTAAAGGAATTCAAAAAAGATTTCCTTCTTTGCTTTGGTAAGAGCATAGCTGGCACGACTTAAGTGACGCCCTTTATCCGTCTTGTTCTGTGTATGCATGTTCTTTGGGTCTTTCATAATTTGTTGGTCCTCCCGTGCTTCTGGTGTATCTTTTGTCTTCCCATACACGCCTAGGAATCCTAGCAGGTTCACACAAAGATTCTTCGTCACGAGCATCACGTCGATTGAAGAGCGGACACGTAGGACTTTCCAATATGGCAGCTCCCAAAATATAGATTTCTTCTTCCACATGGGTGCGTGTCCTGTAGCGACGTCATTCGGAACTGATTGACCGCCGGGACCCTTTCCAAAGATTACTTCTATGTCCTTGAGCATACCAAATACATCATCACCAGCAGGGTGTTCAGGCTTCTTCCGGTGATCTGCCTCACCTTTGAAATGCTTGCCTTTCTTTCTTACGGGATGATTGGTCGGAAGAAATCGTCGATTCGCCAGGTACACAACCTTCTTGCATTTATGCAAATATGTACCTTCAGTCTTATCTAAACAATGCGTGCATGCCTTATATCCCTTGTTTGTCTGTCCTGAAAGGTTACTAAGAGCAGGCCAATCATTGATGGTTACGAAAAGCAACCCTCGTAGATCAAATGGCTCCTGTTTGTTCTCATCCCACGCACGTACACCTGGTTTGCCCCACATCTATAAGAGTTCTTCAACTAATGGCCTAAGGTACACATCAATGTCGTTGCCCGGTTGCTTCGGGCCTTGGATGAGCACTGGCATCATAATGAACTTACGCTTCATGCACAACCAAGGAGGCAGGTTGTAGATACATAGACTCACGGGCCAGGTGCTGTGACTGCAGCTCTGCTCCCCAAAAGGATTCATGCCATCCGTACTTAGACCAAACCATAAGTTCCTTGTGTCACCTGCAAAGTCTGGGAAGTCTCTCTCGATTTTTCTCCACTGTGACCCATCAGCAGGGTGTCTCAACTTCCCGTCTTTCTTACGGTCTTCTTTGTGCCATCGCAACAACCTGGCATGCTCTTTGTTTCTGAACATGCGTTTCAACCTTGGTATTATAGGAGCATACCACATAACCTTAGCAGGAACCCTCTTCCGGAGGGGCTCTCCCTCAACATCACCAGGGTCATCTCGTCTGATCTTATACCGCAATGCATTGCATACCGGACATTTATCTAAATTCTCATACTCCTTACCGTGGTAGAGGATGCAGTCATTAATGCATGCATGTATATTTTGCACATCTAATCCTAGAGGACAGAGAGTCTTCTTTGCTTCGTAGGTACTCTCGGGAAGTTCGTTATGTTTTGGAAACTTCGGCTTCATTATTTTCATCATCTTTTCAAATGAGGAGTCAATTAGACCACACTCTGCCTTCCATCGCAACAATTCCAGTGTGGTACCGAGCTTTGTGCTGCCATCTTCACAATTTGGGTACAACAATTTCTTGTGATCTTCTAACATGCCCTCTAACTTTAACTTCTCATTTTCTGTTTCACAGTCTCGCTTTGCATCAGAAATGACCCTACCAAGTTCATCAGCCGGCTCATCTGATGCCCGTTCTTCACCTCCTTCCTCTTCATTGTCTTCCATTGCAGTATCACTGTATTCAGGAAACATATGATGATAGTTGTTATCATCATCTTCTTCACCGTCTTCCATCATAACCCCTCTTTCCCCATGCTTGGTCCAGCAGTTATAGTTGGGCATGAAACCTTTCATGATCAGGTGGCCGCGAATGATTTTCGAGGAAGAGTACTCCTTGTTGTTCCGACATTGAACACATGGACAACGTATAAAACCATTCTCTTTGTTTGCCGTAGCCACATCGATAAATTTATCCACGCCTTTCATATACCCGGGTACACGCCGGTCACCGTACATCCATTTCCGACCGTTCATCTGCATCATATAAGTAAGTTTATCAAAAACAGGACATCATAAATAGTGAAATGACCAATTCACATTGACACATGCATTGTATCAATGACAGAGAAAAGATAAGATTGCTAACCTCGATCAAGGGAAATAAAGAGGAGAGAAAGCTCAAGTGCGTCTCGGGCACCTTCTTTATTTTTGTTCTATGAGAAATTGAACGGGATCATTGACTCAAACATTTCATCAAACACCTTGAATGCATGCATAGGGAAAAAAACTAGCACACCCCTCACACCTTCCACCAAGAAAAAACAGAGTGGAGGCAGAGGGCTAGGGCGTTGCATTTATAGAGGGCGGGATCATGCGTCCCGGTTTGTAACACAAACCGGGACTAAAGGTGTGTGCCACGCCACGTGGCGGACACCCAACCTTTAGTCCCGGTTTGTGTTACAAACCGGGACGCATGCCCCCTACCAATCGGGACGCATGCCTCCGGCCCCCGTGCCCGCTCGAACCGGGACGCGTGCCAGCATTAGTCCCGGTTCGTGGCGGAACCGGGACTAATGTTGTTAGGAGGCACGGACGGATGGCCTATTTTCTACTAGTGACGTGTTGCTTGTTAGTGTATATATTTGTACATTGTAGTTTCCCCGTGTGTTAGGGGGTTTCCTGTATATTTGTACCTATACATGTACTATATATTGTGGCCTTTGGTCCCCTGGTAATACAAACAGTCTATTACCCTAACATGGTATTAGAGCTGTAAGGTAGCTCCTCTCCTCGCAGCCGCCACCCACCCCGGCTTCCTGCCACCGCGCCCGGCCGCCGCCGCTGCCTCTCCCTCGCCTCCTGCGAGCTTGCCCCGTCCTCCCTGGTCACTGTCGCCCATCCGATCAGCCCCGGCCGCTGCCCGACAGCCCCGTCCCGCCCGCCCGCCGGCCCATCGCCTTCCGCCGCCCGGCCGCCCTCTCCCGGCCGCCGCCGCCTCCCGGCCGCTTCCTGGCCATCGCCCGGCCGCCCCACCTCCCGGCCGTCCACCGCGGCTGTTGCTGCGTGCTGGAGATCTGATCAGATCAGATCAGATCTGATTTTCGTCCAAAAAAAAGAGAAAAAAATGTCTTCCTCGTCGGGCTATCTTGCGATTCCTAGCTGCCCGGTGATTTTTGATGGCGCGAATTATCCTGATTTCGTTGCCTTTATGCGCGTGCACATGCGTGGTCTTTGTCTTTGGGGTGTGCTTTCTGGCGAGGTCTCCTGTCCGCCGCGCCCCGCTGCTCCTACGCCGCCTATTGCCCTTGCCCCCGATGCTCCTCCGGATCTGACTAACTACACTAAGTGGATAGATGAGGATGCTCGTGCTGCTGCTGTTCTCACTTCCAGTGTTCTGCCTCAGTATGCTGTTGAGTTCATGGGTCTTCCCTCTACTGCTGCTCAGTGGGCTTTTCTTTGTCAGCGCTATCAGCCGTCTGGGGATGCTCTTTACCTGTCTGTGGTTCGCCAGGAGCATGCTCTTTAGCAGGTGATTCTACTATTGATGAGTTCTATACTCAGAGTGCTGCTATTTGGCGTCAGCTTGATTCTCTTTGTATAGTTGTGTGTGCCACCTGTCCCTGCTGTCTGACTGTGCGCGCGGATCTGGAGTTTCAGCGCGTATTTGAGTTCTTGTCACGGCTCCGTAAGGAGTTTGAGCCGCGCCATGCCCAGCTGCTTGCCCGTCGTCGTGTTTCGCTCTCTGAGGTACTGTCTGAGCTTCGTGCTGAGGAGACTCGTCTTTTTGGTGCTGGTATTCTTGAGGTTCCCTCCGTACTTGCTGCTCATGGTCCTCCTGTGCCGTCGGCTTCGTTGCAGCCTCCAGTACCGCCGATACTCTCTACTCCTCCGGTCCAGGGCCAAAGTCAGCCTCAGCAACCTCGTGGTATGACAACACCTCCTCGTCCTCCCTGCGCCTACTGTGGCAAGCCTGGCCACGATGTCTCTAGCTGCTGGAGGAGGGATCCTAGCTTATGTCAGCAGTACCATGCTCGTAGGCAGGCTGGTTCTTCAGGATCTTCTGCTGTTGCACTGTCTGATCAGGACATTCTTCGTGGTCTACTCGCTGCTACAGGTTCTTCCTCGTCGGGTACTGCTGGTTCTGTGCCTATCTCTTCTGGCACCGCGCGACCACCACCTTCTACACAGTCAGGTACGTCATCCTCGTGGTATCTGGATTCTGGAGCTTCTTTTCATATGACTTCTGTGTCCTCTATTCTTTCTGCTCTTCGCTCTCTTATTTCTCCTGTCCGTGTTATCACGGCTGATGGTACCTCTCTTCCTATTTCCAGTCGAGGCACCCTTTCTACTTCATCTTTCTCTGTTCTTGACGTTTCTCATGTTCCTAGTCTTAAGATGAACCTTTTCTCTGCTAGTCAGCTTACTGATTCTGGTTGTCGTGTCATGCTTGATGCTGATTCTTGTGCTGTTCAGGACCGCCGTACCCAGGCCCTGGTTGGAGCTGGTCCTCGCAGCCTTGAGTCTCCGGGGCTATGGGAGTTAGACTGGCTTCGCGTTCCATCCACTAACACTTCATCTTCTAGTTCTTCTGCGGTTGCTGCTTCTGTTGCTGTCTCTTTTCACCAGTGGCATCATCGGCTGGGTCACCTTTGTGGCTCCCGTTTATCGTCCTTAGTTCGTCGTGGTCTTCTGGGTCTGTCTCAGGAGATGTGTCTTTACACTCTTGTCAGGGTTGTAGGTTAGGCAAACAGATTCAGCTTCCCTATCCTACTAGTGTGTCTGTATCTCAGCGACCTTTTGATTTAGTTCATTCAGATGTTTGGGGTCCGGCTCCCTTTGCGTCCAAAGGGGGCCATCGATAATCTATTTTATTCATTGATGATTTTTCACGGTACACCTGGTTGTTTTTTATGCGCTCTCGTAGTGAGGTGCTCTCTATTTATCAGCGCTTTGCGGCCATGGTTCGTACTCAGTATTCCACGCCTATTTGTGTGTTTCGTGTTGAATCTGTAGGAGCGTATATCTCCCAGCACCTGTGTGGTGTCCTTGCTGAGCAGGTCACCCTCGCTCATTTCTCGTGTCCCGGCGCCCATGCTCAAAATGGTGTCGCCGAGCGTAAGCATCGTCATATTCTTGAAACTACCCGTGCTATGATGATTGCTTCCTCTCTTCCACCGCATTTCTAGGCTGAGGCTGTCGCTATGTCGACTTACCTCATTAACATTCAGCCTTCTGCTGCCCTTCAAGGTGGTATTCCTCTCGAGCATCTCTCTGGTAGCTCTCCAGACTACTCGACTCTTCGTTTATTTGGCTGCGTTTGCTATGTCCTTCTACCTCCTCGCGAACGCACCAAACTGACCGCTGAGTCTGTTGAGTTTGTTTTTCTCGGATACAGTGATGAGCATAAGGGATATCACTATTGGGACCCCGTTGGTCGTCGGATGCGCATCTCTCATGATGTCACGTTTGATGAGACGCGTCCCTTCCATCCTCTCCCCATCTCTGGTACTTACCCGGTGGATGATATCTCTTTTCTTCTTTTTCCTGATGCACCTCTTGCTGTCCCTTCTTCTCCACCTCTTACTTCTGATGCGCCCCCTTCGATTTTGGCACCATCCTCTCCTCCGTCTAGTTCCCCTAGTTCTCCTCGTTCTCCGGCATCGGACCCTTCCTTTGATGTTCCTTCTTCCACTTCTTATGACGAGTCGTCTTCCGCCGATGAGCTTCCCTCTTTACTTCATGTTCGTCAACGTCGTGCTCCAGACCGTTACTCTCCTAGTCAGTATGGTCTCTCTATCGTCTCCGAGCCGACTTCTTATCGGGATGCCGAGCGTCATCCTGAATGGCAACTTGCCATGGCTGAGGAGATCGCTGCGCTTGAGCGCACTGGCACCTGGGATCTTGTTTCTCCCCCTCCTGGTGTTCGTCCTATCACGTGTAATTGGGTCTATAAAATTAAGACCCGCTCTGATGGATCTCTTGAGCGCTATAAAGCGCGTCTTGTGGCTCGTAGCTTTCAGCAGGAGCATGGCCGTGACTATGATGAGACTTTTGCCCCTGTGGCTCATATGACCACTATGCGTACTCTTCTTGTTGTTGCTTCTGTTCGACGCTGGTCTGTGTCTCAGCTTGATGTTCAGAACGCTTTTCTTAATGGCGAGTTGAGTGAGGAGATTTACATGCAGCCTCCTCCTGGGTATTCTGTTCCCGATGGGATGGTTTGTCGTCTTCGACGTTCCCTTTATGGCCTGAAACAGGCCCCTCGTGCCTGGTTTGAGCGCTTTGCCTCTATGGTGACTACTGCTGGTTTCTCTCCTAGTTTTCATGATCCAGCACTATTTGTTCACACTTCTCCTCGTGGACGCACTCTTCTTCTTCTTCTCTATGTTGATGATATGATCATTACTGGTGATGATCCTAAGTATATTGCCTTTGTCAAGGCTCGTCTTCGTGATCAGTTTCTTATGAATGATCTTGGTCCTCTTCGCTATTTTCTTGGGATTGAGGTCTCCTCCACTTCTGATGGCTTTTCTATCTCTCAGGAAAAGTATATTCAGGATCTTCTTGCTCGTGCTGCTCTTGGGGATGAGCGCACTGTTGAGACTCCTATGGAGCTTAATGTTAAGCTTCGTCCTACTGATGGTGATCCTCTTCCTGATCCCACGCATTATCGCCATCTTGTTGGGAGTCTTGTTTATCTTGCTGTCACTCGTCCTAATATCTCTTATCCTGTACATATTCTGAGTCAGTTTGTCTCAGCTCCTGCCACCGTTCACTACAGTCATCTCCTCCGTGTCCTTCGTTATCTCCGTGGCACGATCACTCGTCCCCTTTTCTTTCCTAGTTCCAGTTCTCTCCAGCTCCAATGCTACTCGGATGCTATGTGGGCGAGTGATCCTACGGATCGTCGTTCACTTTCTGCTTACTGTGTGTTTCTTGGTGGTTCGCTTGTTGCTTGTAAGACGAAGAAACAGGTAGAGGTTTCCCGTTCGAGTGTTGAGGCTGAGCTGCGGGCTATGGCTTTATTGATTGCTGAGGTGACCTGGTTACGGTGGTTGCTTGCAGATTTTGGGGTCTCTGTTACGACACCCACTCCACTTTTGTCTGACAGTACAGGTGCTATCAGTATTGCACATGATCCGGTCAAGCATATTGGTGTTGATGCTTTTTATACACGTGCTCAGGTGCAGGATCAGGTTGTTGCGCTTCATTATGTGCCTTCAGATTTGCAGTTGGCGGATTTCTTTACAAAGGCACAAACTCGAGTGCATCATGACTTCTTACTCTCCAAACTCAGTGTTGTGGATCCACCATGAGTTTGAGGGGGGGGGGGTGTTAGAGTATATATTTGTATATTGTAGTTTCCCCGTGTGTTAGGGGTTTCCTGTATATTTGCATCTGTACATGTACTATATATTTTGGCCTTTGGCCCCCTGGTAATACAAACAGTTTATTACCCTAACATTGCTACCTTCTTACTAGATAATATCATTTTGATATATCGGCCCCATGAAGAAGGGTGTTTTTGGTAGAACACCTTGGATGTGCAGATAGTGTACAAGATCAGAGTATTGATATACAAGATCACATATACATGGTGGCGGAGCAGGTACCCCCAGACATTATTGTTACCTTCTTTGAGGCCATGTCCACCCCGCAAGAGTTGAAGAAAAGAATCATAATTTTTTAGGGAAAAAGAGGTAGAGTCAAGAGTTGGAGAAGTCGACAAAAAATGTCACAAAAATGAATGTGTGGTGGCTTTCCATTTTCCTATGAACAATATTTTTGGAAAATATCTTTAGCGAATTATGTTAATTTTCCTCTCAAATATACCACATACAATGACGTTGTGTGTGGTTTTTCAGTTTTTCAGTTTTTTTAGTTATGCTCTCTCAAAATAGTGGTCAAAACGGGCGGTTACAACACAACATCGCTAGAGGATGCTTTTCGCGGAATTGTCACCGTATCCGTGATGAAATGACACCTTGTGAACATCAAAGTGATTTAAAAAAATCAGAACCAAGCTTGAGGACACATGCAGTTTAAATTTCACCTACTTGCCGAATAGAAGGAATCCATATAAAATCTCAAAAATTCACATAAGTGTTGCATCGTCAACTGGACGTTGAATCATTTTGCTGAAGTGGTCTAGTATTTTTGTATACATGTGTGGTACCGACAGAGAAGTGTGGTTAAGCTGCTTCACAAATCTTGCACTAAAAAAATAGAAAATACAGGTTTTTTCAGGATGGACAACGAAAACTCCCTTTGGAAACCGTGTGGGGAATATTAAGATGCATGTTTGTGTCAAATATGGGATCGTTTTGATAAAATATGCCATGGTTAAGAGCATGAACTAGCTAATGATGATGATATATACAGGAAATACAATGATTACAAGTGTTTGAACATGAAGGAAATATCGAGTCAAATCGATGATGACTATCAGGTGAACTCATTTCTAGTGGAACATAATACTTTGATTTATTGTGAGGCTATTGCTTTGTTTATGCCTCCTTGTGACTTGCCTTGCACTAATATTACAACACAATGTGATAGTTTACCAAATTCGAATTTTGATCATGTCATACTGATTAAACATAAGGAAATACTTGCTCGCGTACCAACTATTGAAATTGTCTCACTAGTGCAGAACGGCCCATTGGTCCAGGTTGGAAAGGGGCTTTAGTCCCGGTTACCCAACCGGGACGGGGCAATCGGGACTAAAGCCTAAACCTTTAGTCCCGGCTGCCCCACCAACCGGGACAAAAGAACGTACACGTGGCCGCTGCTCCGTGCGAGGGGGGAGGAGCAACCGTCCCGGTTCGTAATACGAACCGGGACAAATAAGCTTCTGCCGCGGCAGAGATTTGACACATTTCTCTGCCGCGACAGAGAATTCATTTTGGCAACTTTTATTGCCGCGGCAGCATTTTGGCCACTTTTTGTGCCGCGGCAGAGAATTCATTTCTGTTGTTTTATTGCTTATTTAGTGTTTTGCACTCATCAATGAAGGAACCATTATATTACACAATATCATCATGACAATATTATATTCGATACACGGATCGAGTTAATGCACCCGTTTACAAAAGTTGCTCTTTGTATAATCCCTATTGTCTATACACAGCCGAATAGTATTCCCCTTTTGGGTTTACGACTTCTGCATCTAAGAATCCCGCCAATTCCTCCTGAATTGCTCGTACGCGATCCTTTGGCAGACCGTCCCGTAGACGTTCGATCTGATTTAAAAAAGGAGTCAGCCTATATGAATGAAACTAAACACAATTTGATTGTAATTAAAAATTATAGAAATTGTTTACGTACGTGGAGTTGCTCTAAATTTCTTCCCTTCTCATCGCACGTCCGCCAGATGAACTCGCAAACATAGTATCCACATAGATTGTCACCTGGTCCCTGCGTCAGGCACTTTACGAGAACATAGTTCAATCAAAATAATAATCAAGCATGCTAATAACTGTATCAAAACTAGAATCAAAGAGATGCGCAGATATAGTCAGTGGTGCTTACATCTAGTGCTTGAAATGTAAGCTCCGCTTTCCAAACACCCCTAGCCTTGTTGGTGAACCGTTTTCAAGCGCTGCCCGGCGAAGAAAATGAATAAAATAAGTTATTAATTACTTGATATCATAAAAATTCACGAACGTTGCCGATATAGTTGTTTCATCTTGTTGTTGCTTTATTCGTTCTTCAATTATATGCATTCGCTCTTTCTCAATATCTGCTTCAACTTCTGCCTTGTCCTTTCTCCTCTGACGGCTTCTATCAGGATATTTCTTCCTCTCTTCGGGAAACCCAGTCCTCCATGGTTTGGAGCCTATTGTGCCTCGTGTTCGTCCATCATGTTCCTTATTTCCAAGGGCGAGTGTGAGCTCATCATTCTCTCTGTCGGGAATGAAGTCTCCATCTTTAACAGCCTTTACTGCTTTTCTCATCTTCTCGATTGGAAAGGGGTCTTCTTTATGTTGTATGTTATATATACACTTCCCTTCCGAGTCCAACGTGCCCCCATGCCCGTAAAACCAATTCCATACACGTTCTACCCAATCGTCTGTCTCTGGGGTGATATTTTTAGCATGCAGTTCATTCTCAAGTTTATCCCACTTAGGAATGCCAGCGCTGTAGCCACCTTGCCCCATAGTATGGTGATACTTCTTGTTAGCAGCATTCAGCTTATTCGTTGCAGACATTTTCTTAGCTTTTTCTGATGTCTTGTATTTCACAAACTCAGCCTAGAATGGTTTTATCTTCTCAAACTGAATATTCTTGAAATCGGGAGTATTCTCTTTCACGACATAGTCAAGGTGCAATATTTTCTTCCAGTTGGTGAAACACTGGGCCATCTTCTTCAAAGCCCACTCCCTGACCTTAGCCTCCATGGCTCTCCCATGTTCTAAGGCGTCCTCAACTGGATCCTCCACATTTGGATCCAGCTCTATCTTCGGTAGTTTGAAATTAACCATGAGCCTCTTCCATAGTAAATATTTGGCGTTGTTAGGGACAAATAAACATGTTCCCTCTTCTTCCGCATCAACAGGCCTATTGCAATTTCGAATGGTGATCGGGATTAAGTCCCTAATGATTACTCCGCATTGTGCCACAAATTTGTTTGCGACAACTTCGGGAGCCGTCGGTTTGCCGTCTTCAGCGACATCTTTGATCCTAAACCTCTCATGGTCTCCCAACTTTTTGGGTGGGCCTCGGCTGCTCTTTTCAGTAGATTTCTTCGATCCAGAGGGCTAAAAGAAGAAAGATCGTCGTTACTATTTCTATATAGATAGCAGATGATTAATTAATGAATTAATTATATTACATGCACCTCGCCAGAGCGGTCGTCTTCTCGATTACGCAAGGCATCGCCTTATCCCGCGCGGAAGCCAACACCTTCAACCTCAAACAAGTCGTCTATTCCGGCAAAAAGAGGATCACCCTCACCGGAGTTGTTCAGAAATGTCGATACATCTAAATTTTCTTCCCCGCGGATCACACCTTGGATCAACTCTTCCTTTTCTTTGTCTCTGTCGTGTGGGTCCATATTTTCTACATAGGTGGAAAAACGGATAAGTCAAAACGGATAAACCCTAATTCAGAGAAACCCTAATATATACATACACAATAATAAAAATATATACATACACACTATATATACATACACACTAAAAGGGAAGGGGCGGCTGGAGCGCGTGGCGATGGACGGAGACGGAGGCGCTATGGCGGTCAGGGAGGAGGGATAGGAGGAATGCTCAAACAAGGATGATGATATGACAATTTGAATTGCATTAAAATGAAACCCTAAAATTTGCTCGGCAATTTAAACAGGGTTCCGAGGGTTGAAAACCCTAACTCGGGAAACTCCGGAAACACATGAGAGGGGTTGATTTAGTTCTCTAATTAAACTTGTCATTAAAGTTGATGAGAAATGCATGATTATAGCTTAAAAAGGTAGAACCCATTTTTCTGAACATTTTGATATATTATTTGTATTTTTCTGACTTATAAATAATAAGATATGAATTTTACAATATTTAATCATTTTCTGGAATTATAAAACAATTTATTACATCAGGCTGACGTCATAAATAACCCAGGGCTTTTGTTACCACGACTGAACCTACCCAGAGAGACTGACTGGTGGGGCCGGAGCCACATCAGCAGCCCCACACGCAAAGTGGGGGGGGGGGGGGGGGGTCAGGGCGTTTCTCACCGAGGCTGGATCTAGCCAGAGGGGCTGACTGGTGGGACCTGGCCACGCAAGCAAGCCACTTGGACCTCGCCGGAGCACGGCCAGACGGCGGAGGCTGGCGGCTCTAGGGGGTGAACGGAGACGCACGGGTAGGCCTAATCGAGTCAAGGCGTCACCACGAACCTAACTAGGGCGGCGCCGCTAGGTACAGGTCGCCGGAGCAGGCCGCACGACGACGGCCGACGGGGACGCATGTAGATGATTGCGACGACGTCGTGTATTGTATTGAAACCCTAAAGCATGCTCAAGCAGGGATGATGATATGACAAGTTAATTTGCATTGAATTGAAACCCTAAAGCATGCTCGACAAATTAATCGGGTTCCGAGGGGTGAAAACCCTAACTCGGCGAAACTCCGGAATCACCTGTGAGGGTTACTATGTTCTTCTAATTAAACTTGTCTTGAAAGTTGTTGAACAATGCATGATGATAGCTTAGATAGCTAGGTTTCATTTTTCTGCACATTTTGATATATTATTTGTATTTTTCTGACTTACAGATTAAAATTTATTGAATTTTCAATATTCAAAACAATTTCTGAAAATAAATAAGTCTAGAATTTTTTTTACACCCAGGCAAACTATACACACAGCAACTGACAGATGGGCCCTGTGCCACATAGGCAGCCACCCTGACGGCATCAAACCCTAACCCTAAAACTCTCTGTACCGCACAGAAACATACCCATAGTCATTGACGAGCGGGCCCCAGGCCACGCTGGGTCCACCCGTGGCCACGTGGTGGCCACGTCACTCGCGACGACGCGACCGGAGCGACAGGCGGTGGTCGTCGGCGATGTTTCCGGCGATTCTAGGGAGCGCAGTTGGGTCTGTTCAAACCGTGCGAGCGGGAGGAACCTATCTAACCTAGCGTCCCTAGCTAATGGTCGCCGGAGCAAGCACGACGACAAGCATCTGCGGCGGAGCTCTCGGGTGAACGGCGAGCAGCGGCTATGCGCGACGCCAAGAAGCAAATACTGGGCCAGGGAGGTTCAGTGGCTCACCCTGAAGCGATTGGGGACGACGGTGAGGAAAGGCGAGGCTCGGAGTGTCGGCGAGGAGCGCGGCGGAGCTCGTCGGGGTCGAGGAAGAAGCAACGCATGGAGGCATGACGACGGGGCAGCGAGTGGAGTCCGACGGCGGGGCAGCGCGTGGAGGCCGATAGCGGGGCGGCGGTTGGGCAACCTGACAGCGTCCGAGCGCTTGTCCTCGCGGCGGCGATGATCTGTTGCGGGTGAGTGAAGAGGAACGGGGAAGAAGGAGAAGGAGAAGGGGCGCGTGGTTAAGTAGTGAAGCCTCTTTTGTCCCGGTTGGTGGCTCCAACCGGGACTAAAGGGTTATACGTCCCGGTTGGAGCCACCAACCGGGACGTATACTCCACCTTTTTCAGCAGACCAAGGGTTGGCGCGCGCAGGGGTCTTTAGTCCCGGTTGGTGGCTCCAACCGGGACATATGACCCTGTTTTCAAATTTTTTCAGGAATTTTCTCTCTGCTCCCGCCTTATTTTTTATTTTGGGTTTAAATTTGTAATGTTTTTTAAATGATAATTACTTTGGAATTTAGAAAAACTTTAAACATAAAAAGTGTTTGAATTTGAATAACTAATTCAAAACCATTTTCTGTTTTTAAAAATAATTAATGTAACCATTTAAACTATGAACCATTTAAAATTAAAAATGAATTAACTTATATTTTTTGAATATTAATTTGGAATTTAGAAAAACTTTAAACATAAAAAGTGTTTGCATTTGAATAAATAATTCAAAACCATTTTCTGTTTTTAAAAAATAATTAATGTAACCATTTAAAATTAAAAATGAATTAACTTATATTTTTTGAATATTAATTTGGAATTTAGAAAAACTGTAAACATAAAAAGTGTTTGGATTTGAATAAATAATTCAAAACCATTTTCTGTTTTAAAAAATAATTAATGTAACCATTTAAAATATGAACCATTTACAATTAAAAATGAATTAACTTATATTTTTTAATATTAATTTGGAATTTAGAAAAACTTTAAACATAAAAAGTGTTTGGATTTGAATAAATAATTCAAAACCATTTTTTGTTTTAAAAAATAATTAATGTAACCATTTAAAATATGAACCATTTACAATTAAAAATGAATTAACTTATATTTTTTTAATATTAATTTGGAATTTAGAAAAACTTTAAACATAAAAAGTGTTTGGATTTGAATAAATAATTCAAAACCATTTTCTGTTTTTAATTTGGATTTGAATTAACTTATATTTTTTATATATTAATGGGCGGAAAAAAAGGACGGGAAATAATGGGCGGAAAGAAAATTTTATTAGGATAGAACTGGAATTAAAGTACATAACGCAACTAACACAAAGTTACATAGAAGAACTGGAAATTAAAATACGTGGCCAGATTAAGCCACAATCGACCGAACTTGTTTTGCAATGTTGGAGTGATTCAGTCATGCTCCTGCCTACACCTGTAATACTCGCCACTTTAGTCATCGTACTCGCCGCGGCTGTCGTCGTCGGGGTCGCCGTTGTTGAACCTTGAAGGCTGAGTACGAGTGGGATGGACTTGAGGGTAGCGCAGACGGGGGCTAGAGTCGGCGGCCGTGTCATAGGCCATGACGCTCTGGAGAGACCGGCCGCACCACCACAACCGACAGCCGTCCTCGTTGAAGTTCGGAGGAGGTGGGCCGTCCTCCTCGTGCCTGGCGAGCGCCCTCTCACGCCGATCCACGAAGAAGGCTACCCAAGTCAGGAAATAGTCGGGATGCCATCTGGGATTCCTCCTCTACTCCGGCGTGAGCTCGAAGTAGTAGTGGTTCGTGATGGCCATCCGATGCGCCACACCTAGAGGGACAGGAGGAACCGACACGCCTCCAGCGCTCAGCATCCAGCCGACGGGGACACAGTAGCCCGTCGGGCAGGGGTAGTTCTAGGCGCAAATCGCCTCCGCCTCCCTAGGAGTTAGTGCTACGGTGGAAGTCATGGGAAAGAGTGATGAGGTTGCAGATATGAGTCTAGAGATGTGCAGTGACAATGGAGGCCAACCCTACATATATATATAGTGAGAAATGGCAGGAAGATAACTGGAGGGAAGAACTGGCGGGAAGAAAAATGGCGGGAAGAAAAATGGTTCATTTAGAACTTGCATTGGATCTCTGAAGAAACCACATATTTCGAGTCTAAAAATGATTTTTTTCAAAAAATCACGGGCGATAGATCGTGTACCTGTAGTACAAACCGGACCCACTTTCTACCGATTCGGCAGAAATTTGTCCTTTTTATCCGGGATGGACGGAAAGGTTTGAGATGTCCCGGTTGGGAGATAGTCCATGTAAGGTGGTCTAGTATTTTAGGAAAATGGGACGGTATCATTCTGAAACATCATTTTGGTGGTTACTTCACAAAACGACCCGTTTTTTGCGCTCGGAAAATGGAAAAGGGCTTTTCCGTGCGACAAAAAGGAAAACTTCCTCCTGCAACATTGTTCTCCATACCAATGTCCACATGAATGCATAATATGGGCACAACATCACAAACTATGCCATGATTCAGCACATAACATCGGTCATTTGGAGCGAAAGCCATGAAACCTCGAACATGATAGGTCATTTTGTGAAGGTTTTTTCGAGACATGATCAATATACCAAGTCTGGTATTTTTCCTTTCAACTATGTCACATAATATGACACCACGAGAAGGATTTTCATTGTTCAGATTTTTTTGAATTTATTATGCCCGTTTTGAATTTTCTAAATTTCTAACTATGGTCGAACCGGCGTGCATGAAGATAGGGGACGAGCATCATTAGAACTTGCATTGGATCTCTGAAGAAACCACATATTGCGAGTCTAGAAATGATTTTTTCAAAAAATCACGGGCGATAGATCATGTACCTGTAGTACAAACCGGACCCACTTCCTACCGATTCGGAAGACATTTGTCCTTTTTACCCGGGATGGACGAAAAGGTTTGAGATTTCCCGGTTGGGAGATAGTCCATGTAAGGTGGTCTAGTATTTTAGGAAAATGGGATGGTAGCATTCTGAAACAGCATTTTGGTGGTTACTTCACAAAATGAACCGTTTTTTGCGCTCGGAAAATGGAAAAGGGCTTTTCCGTGCGACAAAAAGGAAAACTTCCTCCTGCAACATTGTTCTCCATACCAATGTCCACATGAATGCATAATATGGGCACAACATCACAAACTATGCCGTGATTCAGCACATAACATCAGTCATTTGGACCGAAGGCCATGAAACCTCGAACATAATAGGTCATTTTGTGAAGGTTTTTTCGAGACATGATCAATATACAAGATGGTTTTCGAGAGCAGGGACACCAGTACGACCAGTTTCAGGGACATGCCACCGGATCCCAGTCCTCCGACATCAACAAGAAACTGGTCATAGAGGCACTCCCTAATATATGACCGCGCGCATTTGGAGATCAGATCTTAATGGTAACACTCAGGACATTTATTAATATTAAAAACCGAGACTACAAAACCGGGACTAAAGGCCCCCCTATATATAGTCCCGGTCAAGCAACAAACCGTGAAATATATCCTTCAGTGAAGCCACAAACCGCGAAAGACATGAACTAGAGTTACATAATATGAGCATGAACTTCTTGGCATATGTCCTTCCTTATGATCGCTTCAGACGTAACCATGGAGCATCTTCTTTACATAACGGAATGCTTGGGTCAGTTTTCACTGTGAAGGGCGGAATTTCATCAAACTTATTATAATCTTCTGACATGTCTGTCTTGTCCTCGATTCCCACGATGTTTCTTTTCCGTGAAAGAACTATGTGACGCTTTGGCTCATCATATGATGTATTCGTTTGCATATTTTTCCTTTTTTCGTTCTGGAGGACATGTCATTCACATAGAAAACCTGAGACACATCATTGGCTAGGACGAATGGTTCATCTCTAAAACCAAGATAATTGAGATCCACTGTTGTCATTCCGTACAACTGGTCTATCTTTACCCCTTCCCCATTCAGGTTGACCCATTTGCAGCGAAACAAAGGACCTTAAAAGAGACTCCATAGTCTAGTTCCCATATCTCCTCTATGTAACCATAGTATGTGTCCTTTTGTCCATTCTCGTCTATTGCATCAAAGCGGACACCACTATTTTGGTTGGTGCTCTTTTTATCTTGGACGATCGTGTAGAATGTATTCCCATTTATATCGTACCCTTGGAAATTCAATATAGTAGAAGATGGTGACGCGGCCAACAAGTATAGTTGATCTCCAACAGTGGTGTCATTCAAGAGATGTGTCCGCATCCAACCACCAAAAGACTTCATGTGTTCATCTGCAATCCATGATTCAGGCTTCCCCGGGTTTTTGGAGCGCACAATATTCTTTTGTTCCTCGATATACGAAGCTGCCAAGGTGGAATTATGTAGAACTATGTAGTGTGCTTTAGTGAAAGAATCCCCGTCCCTATATATCATTGCTTTCTTTACCAGCGTTCCTTTTCCACTTAGTCTTCCCTCATGCCGCGAGTCAGAAATACCAATCGGCTTAAGGTCAGGAATAAAGTCAACACAAAATTCAATGACCTCCTCTGTTCCATATCCCTTGGAGATGCTTCCTTCTGGTCTAGCACGGTTATGAACATATTTATTTAAGACTCCCATGAACCTCTCAAAGGGGAACATATTGTGTAGAAATACCGGACCGATAATGGCAATCTCTTCCACTAGGTGAACCAGGAGATGCGTCATAATATTGAAGAAGGATGGTGGGAACACCAACTCAAAACTAACAAGACATTGTACCACATCCTTCTGTAACCTTGGCAGAATATCTGGATTGATTACCTTCTGAGATATTGCATTGAGGAATGCACACAACTTCACAATGGGTACTCGAACATTTTCCGGTAGAAGCCCCCTCAATGCAATCGGAAGCAACTGCGTCATAATCACGTGATAGTCATGAGACTTCAGGTTTTGGAACTTTCTCTCTGCCATATTTATTATCCCCTTTATATTAGATGAGAAGCCATACGGCACCTTGATACTGTAAAGGACTTAAAAAAAATTTCCTTCTCTGCTTTGGAAAGAGCATAGATGGCACGACTTAAGTGACGCCCTTTATCCGTCTTGTTCTGTGTATGCATGTTCTTTGGGTCTTTCATAATTTGTTGGTCCTCCCGTGCTTTTGGTGTATCTTTTGTCTTCCCATACATGCCTAGGAATCCTAGCAGGTTCACACAAAGATTCTTCGTCACGTGCATCACGTCGATTAAAGAGCGGACACGCAGGACTTTCCAATATGGCAGCTCCCAAAATATAGATTTCTTCTTCCACATGGGTGCGTGTTTTGTAGCAACGTCGTTCGGAACTGATTGACCGGCGAGACCCTTTCCAAAGATTACTTTTATGTCCTTGACCATACCAAATACATCATCACCAGCAGGGAGTTCAGGCTTCTTCCGGTGATCTGCCTCACCTTTGAAATGCTTGCCTTTCTTTCTTACGGGATGATTGGTCGGAAGAAATCGTCGATTCGACAGGTACACAACCTTCTTGCATTTATACAAATATGTACCTTCAGTCTTATCTAAACAGTGTGTGCATGCCTTATATCCCTTGTTTGTCTGTCCTGAAAGGTTACTAAGAGCAGGCCAATCATTGATGGTTACGAATAGCAACCCTCGTAGATCAAATGGCTCCTGTTTGTTCTCATCCCACGCACGTACACCTGGTTTGCCCCACAACTGTAAGAGTTATTCAACTAATGGCCTAAGGTACACATCAATGTCGTTGCCCGGTTGCTTCAGGCCTTGGATGAGCACTGGCATCATAATGAACTTACGCTTCATGCATAACCAAGGAGGCAGGTTGTAGATACACAGAGTCACGGGCCAGGTGCTACGACTGCAGCTCTGCTCCCCAAAAGAATTCATGCCATCCATACTTAGACCAAACCATAAGTTCCTTGCGTCACCTGCAAAGTCTGGGAAGTCTCTCTCAATTTTTCTCCACTGTGACCCATCAGCAGGGTGTCTCAACTTCCCGTCTTTCTTACGGTCTTCTTTGTGCCATCGCAACAACCTGGCATGCTCTTTGTTTCTGGACATGCGTTTCAACCTTGGTATTATAGGAGCATACCACATAACCTTAGCAGGAACCCTCTTCCGGAGGGGCTCTCCCTCAACATCACCAGGGTCATCTCGTCTGATTTTATACCGCAATGCATTGCATACCGGGCATTTATATAAATTCTCATACTCCTTACCGCGGTAGAGGATGCAGTCATTAATGCATGCATGTATCTTTTGCACATCTAATCCTAGACGACAGAGAGTCTTCTTTGCTTCGTAGGTACTCTCGGGAAGTTCGTTATGTTTTGGAAACTTCGGCTTCATTATTTTCAGCATCTTTTCAAATGAGGAGTCAGTTAGACCACACTCTGCCTTCCATCGCAACAATTCCAGTGTGGTACCGAGCTTTGTGCTGCCATCTTCACAATTTGGGTACAACAATTTCTTTTGATCTTCTAACATGCCCTCTAACTTCAACTTCTCATTTTCTGTTTCACAGTCTCGCTTTGCATCAGAAATGACCCTACCAAGTTCATCAGCCGGCTCATCTGATGCCCGTTCTTCACCTCCTTCCTCTCCATTGTCTTCCATTGCAGTATCACTGTATTCAGGAAACATATGATGATAGTTGTTATCATCATCTTCTTCTTCACCATCTTCCATCATAACCCCTCTTTCCCCGTGCTTGGTCCAATTCACATCGACACATGCATTGTTGTTTCGCGAATGATTTTCGAGAAAGAGTACTCCTTGTTCTTTCCCCGGGCATGAAACCTTTCATAATCAGGTGGCCACGAATGATTTTCGAGGAAGAGTACTCCTTGTTGTTCCGACATTGAACACATGGACAACGTATAAAACCATTCTCTTTGTTTGCCGTAGCCACATCGATAAATTTATCCACGCCTTTCATATACCCAGCTATGCGCCGGTCACTGTACATCCATTTCCGACCGTTCATCTGCATCATATAAGTAAGTTTATCAAAAAACAGGACATCATAAATAGTGAAATGACCAATTCACATCGACACATGCATTGTATCATTGACAGAGAAAAGATAAGATTGCTAACCTCAATCGAGGAAAATAAAGAGGAGAAAGCTCAAGTGCGTCTCGGACAACTTCTATATTTTTGTTCTATGAGAAATTGAAAGGGATCATTCACTCAAACATTTCATCAAACACCTTGAATGCATGCATAGGGGAAAAAACTAGCACACCCCTCACACCTTCCACCAAGAAAAAACAGAGTGGAGGCAGAGGGCTGGGGCATTGCATTTTATAGAGGGCGGGAGCATACGTCCCGGTTTGTAACACAAACCGGGACTAAAGGTGTGTGCCACGCCACGTGGCTGACGCCCAACCTTTAGTCCCGGTTTGTGTTACAAACCGGGACGCATGACCCCTTACCAACCGGGATGCATGCCTCCGGGCCCCGTGCCCGCTCGAACCGGGACGCGTGCCAGCATTAGTCCCGGTTCGTGGCGCAACCGGGACTAATGCTCTTAGGGGGCGCGAACGGATGACCTGTTTTCTACTAGTGTCTATTCGATCATGCTAAATGAACATATGTCACGAACCGGGACTAATGCTCTTAGGGGGCGCGAACGGATGACCTGTTTTCTACTGGTGTCTATTCGATCATGCTAAATGAACATATGTGTATGAATTGTGCTATGGATAAGATTTCTGAAATTTTACCTTCGCATTCTAGCACCTATGCCTACAATTTCACTTTTAATCTAATTGGTAACTATAGAATGAATTATCATTTTCTGGTGGATCGCATATGCATTACCTGTGATAGAATTGCTGAATATAGAATTGCTGAATTCAAACTTGCTGTTTTTAGCCATATATACTATGTGTCGAGATATCTTTGCGGTGGGATAGATACTACAATTTGTTATAATATGAAAGTAAATTCTCCTTCAGTTGATATAGCCCAGCCAACAAAAGTAACTTTACATATGTTGGATTGTTCCAATCTATGTAGATTTGAATCTGATTTTATACCCCTTGTGTTTATCCCACAACGTGTTGCATAAGTGTGCTAATGGTATATACTCTGCGAGTAATAATCATGGTCATATAAATCAGAGTAACGTTGTTGCAGCATGGTATCCAACATATATACATCTGACTATTTTGGATTGGTTTGACCTTGCTTGTAACAAATATGATCATCGATCTTCTGTGAAGACACTTGAATTAATATTGATAAATAAGACTCTCTTATGCGTTCCTTATTATAATCATGACTATATGACCTTCACTTATACCTGCAATTGTGACCGCCGATTGATGAGATATGCTTTGTTCCCATATGTCAATTATATCTTCTCTACTTGCGATTTGAGTTGCATTTTGTATATTGGAAATAATTATCATGTCAACAAAAATGATAAAAAAATTTATATATACATATATTGCGCGTACACGTTGTTATTTTTGCAACTTTTAGTTTACCCAAAGCCGCGGACGACTTTTCTTAAAAAAAGGGAGGATGATGAGGATATATACAAGGATTACAATGATTCTGACTATTTGAACAAGAGAAATTGAGTCAAATAGATGATGACTATGAGGTGAACTCATTTCTAGTGGAACATGATACTTTTATTTATAAGAAGTTTATATTACCTAAGTCATTATATGTGTGTATCATTAGGATTGAAATAATAAAGACCATGGCGCGTGGTGATATGGTTATACCCTACGGGTACACGACATTGGCATACCTGGTCCAGCCCAAGGATGGCCCACAAGAATATACGCGGCCTGTGGAGATTTTTGGGTGGCCCAAGCCCATGACATCTTTGGATCCTTGGAGAGCAAGACTAGAATAGATAGAATATTCAAAGGGGCAAACCCTAAACTTGTAACCGACTCGATCTATGCCTGGAACCTGCCTATCTCTATATAAAGGCTAGGAGGGCACAACGAGGAGGACATCCTTTTCACCGCATACACACCTCCACGCCAGATTGCATCTGTGCACCCCTGTACTTTTCGGTTCCGCCGTAATCAAAAGCAGACAAGCAGGAGTAGGGTTTTCCCTCCGGGGGCCTGAACCTGGGTAAATCTCATGTCCCCTGGTTGCTTGTCTGTTAACCGTTTCGCGATCTCCACTACCCCCATCTTCTCCAAAACCCAAGCTCATAACAATGGGCATTGACGAGATCGAATCTCGTCAATTGGCGCCGTCTATGGGAATTGGGGGCGCTGATTGTGAGATCGCGACGGTCCCGACCAAAGCGATCTACAACTCCTCGGCGACGGAGAGCCATCTCCTCTTCGGCGCTATCGACTTCACCTCCCACTCGCCAGCCACCATGAAGGATTTCGAGCCCGTAGGCGACGGTCTCGAGATTCTGTTCGGGAGCTTTTGCTTCCAGGTGGGACAGACATGCACCCTCCGCCTCCCAGAGCGGGTGCCACTTCCATCAATCAGGCCCACCTCATGGGCCCTGCATCCCAGCGTGCTACGCACGTCAACGCTGACAGATGAGTCATACGGTAGCAGCAGCTGCAACTCAGATCTATGCAGCCCCCCGTCGGATGAAGGAACCTACGGTTCTGGATCCGAAAGCTGCGGCAGCAGCGATCCAATCCGTGGACGCTACCAGTGCGCCGTGGTCATCGAAAGCGACATGGAGCAACAACCACCAGGTTCGGGTGCCCACGTACCGCCACCCAACCCAGAGGGTGAAAATGGAGGAAACATGAGACAACCATCCCTCCCACCCAACGAGGGCGACACTGCCGCCTACAATCGGATCAACCTCAGCAAGGATGGCTGGCGCCAGGCACACGAAGCCATCGTGGGCAACAAGATACTACCCGTGAACTCTTCACATGACCTGCTGATGGCATACCACCTTATCCTCATCGGTGAACACAACAGGCAGGTGTAGCTGCAAGAGGAGCTTGACAAACGCAAGCAAGCAGCTTCGGAGTCTAGCACGCAGCGAGATAGGCTCTCCGTCGCTGGAGGCTTCATCTCACACGGCAACAATGCTAACAAGCATCTCTCTCGCACAGAGCACATGGATCCCCCTGCACGTCGCGAGCTCACCCAAACCCTCAACACATCCTTCATGGAGATGGACGTCAACGACAATGTCATCCCGAAGACGCCGCAAGCTGCGATCATGGCAGCCACCACATATCTCGTGTCCCATCCACCTCAGGTTGGGGACCCGAATAGAGCTATGCACAAGTCCGCACGAGCCAGACTCAGACTCGTTGGAGCTGTGCTCCACGAGGAAGCTCCTACGGAGCCAAAGAAGAAGGCTACGGTCAGATTCAACCGTAGCCCCACACACTGATCGAACGAAGAGGAAGACGAGCACAATCTACCTCGACGACACAAGAGCCCAAGACGTCGCAGTCGCGACTACGGCGCTCGAAACGACCTTGCCCAGTGCAAGGTCGACAAGGCACGTGCCAAGCGCGCGTGCTTAGACGAATCCGAAGAGGACGACGATAGAGAACTTTGCGGAGCTCAATGCTTCAGCAGATCTGTTCGGCGAACGCGGATGTCGAGAAATTTCAAGCTTCCTTCGGACACTCCGAAGTTCAACGGGACGCAGGACCCGAAAGCTTGGATCAGCGGCCACCTGTCGTCCGTAAAGATGCATGGCGGAAACAAGAACACCGCCCTGCAATGCCTTCAGCTGCAGCTGACAGGAGCAACCCGGATCTGGCTTAGCAGCCTGTCCTCAGGCTCCATCCGAAGCTGGAAGGAACTGGAGTACAGTTTCATCCGAAACTTTAAGGGCACTAGCAAGAGACCAGGCTCGATCGAGGAGCTGCGGGCCTACACTCAATGAACGGGCGAATCCATTCGCTCGTACATACTACGCTGGTCTAACATCAAGAACTCTGCCGCACACATCTCCGAGGAGAGAACGATCGACACCTTCAAGGATGGCGTCAAATGCCCGGACTTCAAGGAAGAACTTGGGTGCGTCAAGCCCAAGACACTCGACCACCTCATGGACATCGCCAAGAGGTGGGCAGATGGCGAGGATTCCGTCCACCGAGCACATTTGGATGAGGAAGATGACTACGGTCGCAGACGCGAGCGCCGTAGCAAGCGAAGATCGCGCGTCTACAGACCCGACATGGTTGCGGCTGGCTACGCCGAACGCCGCAACGAAAACAACCGCAGCAGCGGCGGATACAGTGGAAGCAACTTCCGTGATTGAGGACGCAACGTAAACGTGGCAGCGCCGCGACCGCGACGACGAACCCTCGGCATACTACAAGTTGTCGGGCCCATGCACCATCCACTTCTACATCGACAAACAGGATGGCAAAAAGAAGGCTAGCCACATGCTCAAGGACTCCCGCGAGTTCCAGAAACTCAGCGAGGGTTTCACCTAGATGCGACGGCAGATTCTCACCCTCGGGTTTGGACCCGCACCTGCACTAGGCGACATCGCCCACGGATCTCCTCCATTGCCACCTGTGGGACCTTTGAATCAAGCAATCGCGCCCGTGCAAAACAACGGCGTAAACGGATACCCCGCACCAAAAGGGTCCCTGATGATCCAAAAAGGGCACCCAACAAATAGGGTGCAAAAGAAGATCACCTGCCAAGTTAGCCTGGCTGTGACCGCTCCACCCGCCATCCCTGAGTACCTAAGTTTCTCAGAGTCCTGCATCACATTCAGTCGTTCGCATCACCCCCGCCAGATCCCTCACCCAGGACATGCTGCCCTGGTGCTTGAGGCACAGATCGGAGGATTCGAGATGAGCCGCGTCTTCATGGACAGCGGCAGCGACATCAACCTGATGTTCGCTAGCACCCCAGCAGCAATGAGGATCCCGCTGTGCAGCCTGGAACAATCTGATAATGTTCCACGGCATAGTCCCAGAGAAGGGCATATACCCCCTGGGAAAGATATGGCTCGACGTCATCGTCGGTAAACCTGAAAACTTTCGGTGCGAGAGGCTCGAGTTTGAAGTGGTGGATTGGCCATCACAATACCATGCCATCCTCGGACACGTGGCATTCACAAGATTCCTGGCGGTACCACACTATGCGTACCTGCTACTCAAGATACCAGGACCTAGAGGCGTCATCATGATCCAGGGCAGCTTCACCCGATCCGACCACTGCGACAGAGACTTCAACAGAATCTCCTAGTCATTCGGTATGCAGGAGGATCCCACAAGACTTCGAGAGGTGACAGACAATGGGGCACCCCCAGTCTCCAGGCAAAGTGCACCCGACATGTCATTCGACTCAACAGTCAACATGAAAAAGGTGCAGGTCCACCCGACGGACGCTTCCAAGATGGCGCTGATCGCCAATGACCTCAGCCCCGCATAGGAAAGCGTGCTCGTCGAATTCCTCCATGAGCGCTGGGAAATCTTCGCCTGGTGTCCTGCGGACATGCCAGGAGTTCCTGGGGAATTCGCCGAGCACGCAGTGAATGTGTTTCCAGATGCCAAGCCCATCAAACAGTCCATCCGACGATCGTCCGAGCCATGGGCCAAAGCCATCGGAGTCGAAGTCAATGGACTGCTCGACGCCGACTTCATCCGGGATATCAAGGAGAGCGACTGGCTAGCAAACACTGTGCTAGTCCCTAAAAAGGACACGGACATCCTGCGGATGTGCGTAGACTTCACATCGCTCAACAAGCACTGCCCGAAGGACCACTTCCCTCTCCCTCGGATCGATCAGATCATCGATTCAACTACAGGATGCGAGAAACTCTCCTTCCTCGACACCTACTCAGGCTACAATCAGATTCGAGTGAAGGTCGAAGATCAGGAGAAAATGGTGTTCATCACACCGTTCGAAGTATTTTGCTACAACACAATGCCCTTCGGGCTGAAGAATGCAGGTGCCATGTACTAGCGGTGCATGCAGGCGTGCCTAAAGAGCCAGATAGGCCGCAACATACAAGTCTATGTCGATGACATAGTCGTCAAGACAAGGGGGGCCAAGACATTGATCGACGATCTCCGCGAGACGTTCGACAACCTCGATCACTACAAGATCAAGCTTGTAACATCCCAGCATTTAGGAACCAACGAAGGGTAGATTTAGGAATTTGTGCAATTGCATGCATTCATATGTAAAAATGTGGGTAAATTTTTCGCCAAATAAAAACTTTAAGTGATCAAAGCTTCTTCACTCTTTAAGTTTAGGAATAGCCTTGGAGAATGACCGTTATAAACTTTGAGATGATCTTTATGGATTAGTGTGTTTTGGGTAAAGGAATTTGAATTCAAACTTGAGAGTTGGATTTATATTTTTAAAAGATTAAGATTATGTTTGAGTAATATTATTTAATCAAGAAATAATATTTAGTAACTAAAACTTTAAATAACATAACACAATCAAGTAAATGAATATTTATTCAATGAATAAGTTACAAAATGTAACTTATGAAGTTGATAAAGAATATTTACAATAGTAAATTATAAAAGGAGGAATATTTACATATTGAGAAATATTACATCTATATTACAAAAGAATAAAATAAAGACTACAAAAGAATAAAATAAATATTACAAAGGAACTAGTCTATAAAAAATAAAACCTATTCTAATCTTAAATCCTCAAGTCTTGTACCTGCAAAACAGAGAACAAAGAAAAAGAAAGAAAATAAAGGTTAAGATATTTTTACTCTCAGTAGTGAACATTGTGATGCACTATTCCACTTTTCATCATTGAGTAAATCTTTAGGGGCAAGTTTCACCAATATGAAAGAATTAAATCTTTCATAATAAATAAGCCACAAGTCCAATGATTCCAATCAGTAAGAGGGGAAAGTTTCACCAGGCAGATAAATGGTAATCAGATAAAAAGGAAGATCATCTCCCTGAGCATATCCATAAGGATATAGTAGGCACACAAGCAACTTACACACCTAAATGCATGGTGTGTGCTGTCAACACAGCCACAGCTGACTACACAATCAAAAGAGCTCAACACAGCCGTGGGCAAGCACAACAATACCATTATTTTGCTCATACACACCAAGCATTAGCAGTCTAGCCACAACAAACCAAACCAAACCAACCACACACCAGATCATCCCAGTACTCACCTAGATGGTGACATAAGGAGGGGGTGGATCAGGTGGATAGCAAGGACAAGGCCAAGCTAACAGGAACCAGAAGGTGGATAGCAAGATCAAGGACAAACTTCCAGGAGCTAGAAGTAGTAGGAGCAGCATCAGGAGAAGAACCAGATCAGGCCAGCAACACAACCAGCAAGATCAAGCCACAAGATCAACCAGTTACAACACCAACAACTCAACTGTTGTGGTGAGTAGTTAAAACCATCACATGATCTGTCTATCTAAGTTAGATAAGAATTCATGTGTTGTCTTATATTAAACCTCTCAGAAAACAGGCAAGTGGGGTGAATCCATCATAGAGGATTTTGAATACTAAAGTCATAGCCATAAAAAACCATACAAGTAAAAACAGGATCTCGGACCAACATCACTGATCCTGGATATAAAGGCCACATCTTATAATTCAATATAATCATAGTCAAGATTATGAATTCTAGGCACATCTCTTAAAAGAGTAGCACCCTAGAATCCATAAATCTTATGGATCCATGCAAAATCATTAGCACCCCAATTATTTTATCAAAGGGATTCCATAATAAGTAACTTGTATCACTACCAGAACATATCTATGAGGAACAGCAGGATAGGAACCTAGTTTCTAAGCCTCAGACCAACATCATAGGCACTGATGTTTAAAGAAAGAAGCTTCTAACTTATCTTTGGCATTAATCCAATCTTAAGCATTAACAGAATCAAGCCAAGTAGTAGAACCTAGACTTTGGTGCCATTTCAAGATGGTGTCACAAGAGCAGATTCTAACCAAGCAGATTAAGTATCTAGCTTTCATAGATAAACTGACAAACAACTAATCATCATTTTCCTGGTATCAATCACCAGGAATCATTTCCAAGTTTATGTATACAAAACATCACTGTAAGAAACTAATTAACCCCAATCTGCATATGAATCCATAATCCAACAAATATAGATACACTGAATAAATCACTCACAAAATCACTATTAATAACCAAACCATGACAGTAGTGAACTTCCAAATCACTAGGATCCACAAGTAATGATTCCACGGTAGCATTATCATTTGAACCATATCAAATTACCCACTGGAATTAGTCTGGTAAGCCACTAGCATCACCAAATCCCAATTATAAACAGTAATCCACATCAAACAACCATTCATCATCCTCAATTACCATTACTACTAATATCAATGCATCATATATAACCATAACAGAGGGATGAACCCTAATCAGGGCATGAATCCTAATCAAGACATGAACCCTAATCAGGGGTAGCCACTAGAAACACACAGGGTAGGGAGCCATAGTACAAAGAGCATGAGAGATAAGAAAGAACAACTTACTGGAGGTTCTAGCTGTAGTCTAGAAGAAGAATTAGAGGGGTCGACGAGCGCGGAGGCACGGGAAGCACCCAAGGGGCGCTGCAACCCGCACCGAGCCGAGGTGGCGACCAAAACAACGCTCGAGGGCGAGCAGCACCACCACAGCAACATAGGAACAACACAGCACCACGCGACGGCGGCGGCAGTACCAGCACCACCCCAAACCCTAGGTTTCGGGACGGAGCCGGCCTGGCCATAGGGGAGCCCCAAATCCAAATCGAAATGGACTACATGAAGGAGCGGGGTCAGCAACCACGCCATGCACCACGACGAGTCAGGGGAGGACCACGGCGGCGTGAATCGCCCGGCGGTGGTATCGGCGACCACGGGGTCGAGGAAGAAGAGAGGATGAGGACGAGAGAGAAGGATGTGGAGAGTGGGATGAAAGGGCCAACCCTTCGGGGAGTCCTTTTGGTCTTGATCACTTCGGCCAAAACGGCCCAATAAGCACAACAAAGCCAGCCCAACAACCTAAAGAAAGTTTTAATAATTAAGAAAGGACCAAAATACCCCTGAACTTAAATAAATTCTAGAAAATAAAAAAATCTAGAAATTATAAATAAAATATTTTTAGATTCACGATAATCCAATATATCTAAATAAATTAAGAAATAAATTTTTGTGCATATAATTTTTATCAAGAATTTTATAATATATATATTCCTTATGGAATTTTATAAAATTAAAGAAAGAAGATAAAAATAAATAAAAATCACTTTTATTATATGTTAATATTGTAGTATTTTAGAAAAATACTAAATAAATGTTTAATATCATAAAAAGAAATTCTTGTATTCAAATGATAATTCTTAAAAGAATTATTAAATAAATAAAAATAAAATAAAATAAAAATACAATATTCAATAAATATTAATAATTAATATTTATAAATCCATTACTAATTAAAGGAATTTTTGTAACTATAATAATGGTAGAACACACAAACATAAATAATGCATTACATTACTTTGCATAATCATTTTGCCTCTTTAAATATTGTCCTTACCGGGCAATAATGATGTTTTGTAGACTTAGAAGCTCAAGGTCCAGTGCAAGCATCCGACTTCACTACCTTGCAATCACAAGGCAAGTTCATCACTTGCTCATGTCCTTTGAAGAGTGTTTATCAAAGTATTTGCAAATTGTGTGTTATCATCAATATTCTAGAAAAAGAAAGTATTATTTTCTCAAACAAATAAATCTTTGGTATCATCCTAAGTGATGATATAATGAAGCAATAGAACTTAGGTTTCTATTTACAACAATGATGATCAATTAGGGATTTAATAAACCATGACATTAGTGATTCTAGCGCCGTATATAACGCGTTAACCATGAGATTTGGAATGAGACGGAGAAGTCAATTGTATCCCTTTCCTCTCAAATGGAGGCAAGACGACCTTAACGTGACGTTGTGATTCCTTGTGCAGATCCAACATATGGGTGGGCACCCTTATGCCCCACACTTTTGGTGTCTAGATTATCTATGAATGGTGTTTATTGGTATAGTCCATTTAATATGGCACTTGCCAGGGCATCACCAGGTCATAGAGTCTTCGGGAACTCATCAGGGTTTTAGCCTACCTGAAAGGGGGCTTAACGGAGGTGATCCGGCCCCGAAGGATCATGCAGACATATGAGGTCGCAGAGAGGGCAGTGATTGGCTTGGACCAACTAATAGGCCCCACATCATGGAATTGTGGACGGGAAAGTACGCCCGGTTCTGCAACAAGTTGATTTCTCATGGGTAAAGTAACGCACCTCTGCAAAGTGTAAGAAATATAACTTGTTACTCCCTGTTCCAGGAAGGAGCTACGAACGCGGCAGGAAAGGAACTCCATGAAAGTTCTGGTCAACATGTGAAGGCTGATGGTCATAGATTTTCATAATAAAATCAACCTTTGAAGAAAGATTTATAAAAAACCTGCACAGTGCTAAGGACTTATAGTCCGAAGTGGTAGATAGAGCGTCAAACTTCCCACCTTGCATATAATGAACTTGCTAGGTAACGCTGTTACTCACCCTTTCCTTTGATCCCTTGCTTAGACTTTGAGGATCCCGAAGATATTCCAATGTATGCAACTGAGAACCAAGAGGAGGTCTTCTATGAAGATCCCAATTTGTATGGAGTCGTAGAAGGGGAGGACTACGATATCGTCTACGAAGGAGAGTACCAAGAGTCAGAATAATTACTATAGTTCTAGGAGCCAATTGAGCTGAGCAACATGAACAATATTTAGCAATAAGTTGTTGAGCTCAATTTGGAGTTTAAGTTTCACTTTGAAACTTCTGCTGAAACACTTATATTTTGGTTTGTAAGTTGAATCTTTTGGAAGTCTTGAACTTCTGGTATTGTAATAATAATAATGTGTGTATGTTTGTAATATGGACCCGCAATGTTTCTATTGTACCACTCTGAGGGATGTGATATTTATGGAATGGTGTTCTATGGATGTCATGTCAACGACTATAGTGTACTACACATGCAGTGGTATGCTGGGTCACCGCAGTTGGTATCAGAGCAAATTGCTCTGACCTTAGGTTGGAAACATATTAAAGGGTATTTCCTTTAGGAGTGTGTAGCAATGATAAAGAATTCTCTAAAAGAAATATAATGGGTAGTCGAATGAGAATATTCAGTTATATATTTTAGTGCAATAATTCTTTGTTATGATGCAATATATTATTGGTTACTAATTAAAATATTTTTTTTACATACAGAGTTATGGCACCAAAGTTTCCAAAACAGACTTTGGTAAGGAAAGAAGAGACTCTCGATGATACCAAGGATCATTCACGGACCAACTTTGTCAACTCTTAGAGTTTTTTAGTTGTCCAACTAGAATCCTAGTGAACACCATAACCTATTATGATGGTCAGATGCTATCCAAGTATCGTGTGAGCATCAAACTCCCAAAGGAGTTTGGATTATATCACGATCTATCTATTGGTGAAGGTAGGAGTCACTTAGCAGCATATCATGTTGCTGTTGTGGAGGCGATAGCTAATATCCGGGAGTATAAAGCCAAGGAGTTAGAAGGTAGCACATTTTCTATGATTCCTCATGATTCTATAGACTCGGAGCCTGTACCGGATCATCTTACTTTCTTTAAGAAGCATCCTAAGTTAGCTTCCAATTTTATGGATAGATACCGAACACTTGTTGCATCTTTTTATAAGACACATCAAGTTACTGTCGAAGATAAAAATGACATGTTAGAGGATCTAACTAATCCGGAAAGGTGGAAGCAGTTAGCATTCCAGTTGGAGAAGGAAGCCAGTAGTAACACAAAATCCAACTTTAAGGATATACCTATAGATCCTGATTCTTTTACACCATATCCTTATTCACCGAGTCCTGAACCTATATATGATCCTACTTTAGATATGAGGTATGCAGTACCACAGGGTTCAGAGGAGGGTTCTGATTAAGAACTTCCTATTGAGAATTCTGATGGTTGGAGAATGGGACCATCCGAAGGATCCCAGGGACACCAGATGTCCATAGATAGTTCTGACAGAAATGTTGGACAATCTAGTTGGATTAACCCTAGTAACAGTAGTAGAAATACCGTTTTCATAGATAATCAGGATGAAGAAGAAGATCCTGAGGAGAGAGTGTTTGAATCATCAACACCTTCTCAAAACCCAGGGAATATACATTATCCGGTTTTCAACTATCTTTCCCGAAGGAGCACCTGGGGAGCAGCAGGATCTGCGTATTCTGTTGACGACTCAAGGAATGAAGCTCGGGAGGTGCAAGTGGGTGATAATGTTGATTATGTTTCTGAAGACTTTTCAACTGAGCTGGAGGGAGTCAATGCGCTCAGGTTGAGTAATGACTCAAGCCCTGACACTTCAGATACTGATTATGTTCCTTCTGGAAGGCCATTTGTTCCACAAACTGTACGCCGATCGTCACGTCATCACGGTTGGACATCAGGCATGTATGATGAGCGTAGTAGTTACTAAAAGCAGGCGGCTTAGTAGAGAGTATCGGGTACCATGTATTGTTATCCGAGAAAATGATGTAGTTAGATAAATAAGGTAGTGTTGTGATTATACCTATATGGTATATGTTGTAATGACTTTGTATTATTAAGGTGTTGTAGTGTATAATATGTGAAATGCATATTTGGATTTTATTTGGATTTTCATTGTGTGACTAGTTCTGTGCGTAAAGTCGAGCTCAGAACACATGTGCATGATGTAATTATGAGTATTCGCTTTATGTTGCAGGACTAGGGGGTCATGGACACGGGTGTAGAAACCTAAACTAAGCAGCCGTGAATGGAACGTGAGGCCAAGGAGAAGGCCGATGCAGATGCAGGAAATCAGGGAACATTACCACCACTACCACCACCAATGAGGCCGTTAATGGAGCAGAAGTTTATGCAGTGTATGCAAATGATGCAAGAAAACCAAAACAAGTTCATGGAAGAGCTGCTGGGACGAGCTAGGAATCAGAGAGCACCTAAAGGGGGAGCAGTGAGTCTTTCTGACTCCCAGAATGCAAGGCCATTACCTTTTGCATCAGCTCCTGAACCAATGGATGCAGAAGATTGGCTAGTAGATATAGAAAGAAAGTTGAAGACTGTAGGTTGTAATGATGAGGAGAAACTGAGGTATGCAACTCATCTTCTGACCGGACCTGCAGCGTCATGGTGAGGAAATAAGTTAGCCATGCAACAGCCAGGAAGGGAGTACACTTGGGAAAAGTTCAAATATTGATTCCGTGAATATCATGTTCCGGAAAGTGTTATGGATTTGAAGCGGAGAGAATTTGAGGAGCTTCCATAGGGATATACTAGTGTCATAAAGTATATTCGGGAGTTTAGTCAACTCTCTCGTTATGCTGAGGAAGAAGCTAATACAGAAGAAAAGAGGAAGAAGCGTTTCTTGCAAGGGTTAAATCCATATGTGAGGATGAAGTTAAGGTTGGCTAATAAGCAAACTTATCAGCAGTTGCTAGATGCAGCTATCACATTTGAAGATGACTACAAGAATTTCCAAGAGGATAGAAGGAAGAGAGCTAAGAAGGAAACTAAGAGGATACAAGCAAGTAAACCCAAGCCCAATCTGGAATTCAAACCAAGGAATAGACCATATAACAGCAACAATTCCAATTGGAGTGTAAATCCAAACGTAAAGAATATTATATGCCACAATTGCAAACTTCCAGGGCATATGAGCAGGGATTTCCTGAAACCAGTAATTGTGTGCCATGCTTGTGGTTAGAGAGGTCACATAAAGCCAAATTGTCCAAGCAAACCACAAGGAGGGTGGCCGGTTAGAGATGGAAGACAAGCTAGTGGAGGCTATTGGGCAGCCAAATAAAGGAGGAAATAATGTCAAGAACAACAATGGCAAGAGGAACAGACCTACCAGGAAGCTGAATTGCGCAACCCGAGAGGAGGTGGATATCTCGGAGCATGCAATGATAGGTACGCTCAATATCCTTACCAATCCCGGCAAAGTTGTATTTGATATTGGTGCAACTACTTCATTCATTTTGAAGAATTCTATGATAAATTCGGGATTAGCAGGGCAATGTTAGAAAACCCTACGACCGTAGTTACGGCAGGGGGAAATGTGATTGTACGCCACATTAAACAAGATTAGGTTATTTCGATCTGTGGTTGTACATAATTTGCGGACCTTTATGTGATTCCTTTGAAAGGAATTGCAGCAGTGCTGGGGTTGGACTGGATGACTGAACATGGGTCTTAGATAAATTGTGAGGAGAAAACTGTCTCAATCAAAACTCCAAGTTGTAGCATCCCGGGGAAAACCACTACTAGAAAATCGCTTGCTAATTACTACTTTGTGCATCATCATGACATCATGCATCGTTTGTCTAAAACTATTTTCTAAAATCCTATATTTCTTTTCTAAATATCCCTTCTTTTATTTCAAATCAAACCCCGATTGTCCGGATATTTTATTTTGACTAAATGATTTACAAAATTCTTTTAAAATAAATATATAATAAAATAAAACCCTAAATATTTTTAGTAGGGGAGGCAGCCACCGGCCAGGCCCAAAAGGCCCAACCGGCAGCCACCTACCACCCCACAAACCCTAACCCTAAACCTAACCCTAATCCCACCCAGCACACCCGCAACACCCCTCCCCACAGCCGCCGCCACCCTCCAACCCTTTCACGTCGAACCACCGAAAACCACCCCCACTCCATGGAACCCTGGCCCCACCCTGTGGGCTCGATCCCCTCGCGACCGCGTCCAGCCCCGCTTCCTCTCTCCCGTCACACGTGACCCCAGCCCCGCTCCTGGCCCCACCCCACTACCCGACGAACACCAACCCACCGCATACAACCAACGCAGCCCACCTTGCGCCGCCTACAGGACGCGTCCGTGACCTGCGAGCCTGGGCTGCAGTGCTGCCTCTGGCCCTCCTCTCCTCTGTCCGTGGTCTCGCTCTCCCTCTGGCCGCCGCGACCTCCCTCCCCGGCAGCAAGCTCTCGCCTCCCTAGCGTCCCTCTCCCCGGCCGTGCGCCTCCGGCTCATCACCCTCTCCCCGCGAGCTCCTCCCACAGAACCTGCGTCGTTGCCGGCCCCTGTTCCGAGCCTGTAGGCCCTCGACCTCGCCGTCCCTGCAAGCATCGGGCGCCGCCGCTCCGTCCCTGTCGCCAAGCTCTTCCAGAGGCCGCCCTCGCCACCACTCGGCCTCTCTACGCCGCCCCGGCCTTCGCGGCGAGCGTCGTCGGGTCCGTCGGCTTTGGCACCAAGGACGGTCGCCCTACCCTGTCCTCTATCGCGGAGCTCCGCGAGCCCTACCGTCATGCGCGCCTCGCCCAGCTCCGCCTCACCCTGCTGTCGTTCAATCTCGAGCCGCCTTCATTGACCCCTCTCTGAGCGTGTCGCCGTCGAGGCTGCCCCGCCAGCGATGACTTCTCCTCCCCCGTCCTCAAGCGCATCACCGACTATGTCGCCCCTCTCCTATGTCATGTACCTCGCATCCGCATCCGCCAATCCCGTCACTCCTATCAAGCTCGTCATTCGGGAGGCTCCTTGCTTGCTTTGGCCCTGTCCAAGTGCTTGCCTCCCGTGTACTCCTGGGGTTTGGCAAATTTCGGTTGAGTTGTTGGTACAGGTAACTACAGATCCTTGTGGATGTGATGTATGCGTTAAGTGATTCTTCCTTGTGACCCAAGGCTGTTGTGGTAATGTTTTGTCAACAAGAACTTCTACCGGATTCAGACTCGAAGGCCGTGAGTCCTTCTTCACGGATCTGATGATGCGAACACCAAGTCCTTCTTCCGAAGACCCCATCCTGGAGTTCAAGACCGATCCCTCGGCGAACCCCATGATCGCCGGTACCCCATGTGTGACCCTTTCTGAGACCCCATATTTTTATAATAATTGAAATCTATATCAATTGTTGCATATCAAATTGTACATGCTCGCATACATATTTCACGGGTCTGGGTTGCATAGTCGATTCACCTTATAATTAAATATGGAGACCATATGCGGGCAAATCTAGTTTAATAATGGCTCCATTTAAATTTGTGTAGGGGAACCGATGCCATGTTTTGCCTTATTAAAATAACATTTAAGTTGCGGGGTAGCCAAACAATATGAAACTTCTAAATAATTGTCGGGACCTCGGTTTCACCTAATATTTCCTAGTTGCATCATATCTTTGCCATGTCATACATCATACATGCATCATGCCCGTTTTCTGCCGTAGTATTAAATATTGTATCCGGTGTTTCTTGTAGTGTTTGCTTCTTCACGGATTAGGCCGATGAGTTGATGCGAGTGTCGATCCGATCTCCGGATGAACCTTTGGCAATGTTTTCAGGCGAGCATTCTCCCTCTTTCTACCTATTTTATATTTCTAGTCTTTATTTCCTCCTATTGATCTATTGCTATCTGTGTTGCGATGCTCTAGTTTTCGTACCCGAGATATACCTTGCAGCCATTATATTGCCTTGGACACCTCCTATTACCTGTTGTTTGGTAGATAGTCGGCCTTGCGAGTCGTAGTTTCTTGCTCAGGTGCTGCTTCACGTTGTTGATGTTCCACCGTTGTTGGGTCGTTAGCACATGCTTAATGGTGAAGATGATCATGGATTTAATTACTGTTTAATAACAAAAATTGAAAGTAGGTAAATAATGCAGAGACACCGATGGGTAATAGACAATATTTGGGTTTTAACCGCTCACTGGTGTCCCGTAGGACCCCGAGTTCTTAACACCTGTTCCGAGATCGATCGCGCTAACCACAGGTGGGGTGTGTGGGCACCCCCATCGATTAGTACCTGATTTCAAAGTACTGTACCGGGGCCACAAAGTAGTTTGGGGTTTATTACTATCCTATACTTATGCCATGCTTTACTGCTTTATTTACGATTGCGCGTGGAGCGCCTGTACTGTTTAGGAACAAATGTGGAATGTTTTCGTGGTATCGACAAGCCCAGACACAAATTCGGGTTCCCAGTCGTTTACAGCCATTGTCACAAACCTCTGGGTCCGTCTCGGAGACCGGCCGACTTCGTTACGGGTAGCTTAGTAGGGTGGCCCCCATGAGCTTGCTTTGGGTCTGGGAAACGTCGTGTTCGAAACCCCGTCGACATACCGTTGGGTGTATGTTTTGTGATCTTGTACCTACATGATCTGACAACAAGGGTGTAGGTGCGTGTGGAAACTTTGGTGCACCCCTGCAGGGTTAAATCTTTTCGAGAAGCCGTGTCCGCGGTTATGGACGACTTGGAGCACAATTCTCGATCATAGACAACTATAACTAAAGTTTACTGTTATAACATGACTTGCATCTGATATGACTAGTAAGTTGGACAACCACCACGGAATGAATGAATAAAACTGCCAACTGTGTCAGTTTCATCGGCTTGACTTCCTCGTTTGGTCTCGAGGGGGAAATACCAGGATGGGTATGTTTGGTGGTAGTATTAGCTTGGTTCCAGATAGGTCTTTCTTATCTCTCTTTGGTAGCCGACAGCTATATCGAGTCTCTATAGGTTGTTTAGTGCATGCTACGCTGCCGCTTCAGTCCACCATACCTATGTAGGCGAGGACCGCCAAATTCTAGTCTCGCCATTTACTGGCCTCAGTACTGACCGCTCTCTTTTTCCTTTGCCCTTTGTCGGCACCCCTCTTGTTTTAGCAGGTTTTGAGATCGACGTCGTTAGCAGGGTTACCCTTCTGGCTTGGCCTGGGCAGGTTTATGGACACCATTGGTTATTCTTCAGGGCTCTTAGCTCAATTTTCATCTTGTCCGTACTTGGACGCGGTATCGTTTCAAGGTGATTTGGATCTTTGTACTGTATATCTGTATTCTTGACTCTTTGAGTCGTTGTTGTATATATCTGTTCTGTGGGTTCCATCATGGACTATTGTGTAATGATATTACTTCATTTTCCACCCGCACGAAAGTGCCTGGTGGGAACCTTTGAATCGTTACTATGCGGGTTTGGCGGGAATCGCTAAAACTTGCATAGGGCCGATTCCGAGGGTGTTACACAAGTGGATCAAGGATAGTTTATCAAACATATAAGCACAGTCATATCATGGTGGATCTTCAGTTGAACTCAATGAAGGAGGTCAAATTGGAGAATATTCCTGTAGTAAATGAGTTTCAAGATGTTTTTCCAGCAGAGCTACCTGGAATGCCACCAGATCGGGAAATAGAGTTCACTATTGATCTAATTCTAGGTACAACACCAATAGCTCAAGCACCATACAAGATGGGACCAAAATAATTAAAAGAACTCAAAGAGCAAATTGATGAGTTAGCCAGAAAAGGATTTATTCAGGAAAGTGTATCCCCATGGGGAACACCGATGATCTTTGTGGATAAAAGGGATGGTGGAAGAAGTATGTGTGGGAATTACAAAAATCTGAACAATGTTACCATAAAGAATAAGTATCCCTTACCAAGAATTCAAGATTTGTTTGACCAAGTGAAAGGAGCTGGAGTATTTTCTAAGATCGATCTAAGATCTGGATACCATTAGATAAAAATAAAACCAGAGGATCTTCCAAAGATAGCATTTGTCTCAAGGTATGGACACCATGAGTATCTTGTAGTACCATTTGGTTTTACCAATGCACCAGCAATATTCATGAACCTAATGAACAAAATCTTCATGCCATATTTGGATAAGTTCGTCATAGTCTTCATTGATGATATTCTGATATATTCCAAGGATAAGGAAGAGCATGCAAATCATTTAAGAATAGCATTGCAGACCGTAAGAGAACATAAACTTTATGCTAAGCTCAGTAAGTGTGAATTCTTGTTAGATGAGGTAGTGATCAGTAAAGATGGAATTGATGTAAATCCATCCAAAGTTCAATCAGTACTAGAACGGACTGCACCAACCAATGTGAAACAAATTTGAGGTTTCTTGGGAATGGCTAGTTATTATCGGAGATTCATTGAAGGTTTCTCCAAAATAGTTGGACCAATGACCAAATTGTTAAGGAAGAATACACCATTCAATTGGGATGAGAAGTGTTAAGAAAGTTTTCAGGAGTTAAAGACCAAATTAACTAACGCTCCAATCCTAGCAGTTCCAGAAACATGGAAAGACTTTACAGTATACTGTGATGCATCTAAAGAAGGTCTGGGTTGTGTGTTAATGAAAGATCGGAAAGTGATTGCTTATGGATCAAGACAACCGAAACCACATGAAGTCAACTATCCAACTCATGATTTAGAGTTAGCAGAAGTAGTCTTTGCTCTGAAAGGATGGATGCATTTTCTTTATGGGGCCAGATGTGAGTTATACACTGACCATAAAGGTGTCAAGTATTTATTCACCCAAAAGGAATTGAATATGAGACAAAAGTGTTCGTTGGAACTAATCAAAGATTATTATTTAACAATCAACTATACACCGGGAAAAGAAAATGTTGTAGCAGATGCTTTAAGTCGTAAAAGTGAAGATATTTAGCCTAGCATTCAGGAGCTACCAAAAGAGTTACAGATGGACTTGGAAAGATTAGAGCTTCAATTTATTAAAACAAAGACTGTTGGAGGATTAGATACTATGCAGGTAGTTGCAGAACAGGATAGTGATATTAAGCACGAAATTTTTAGACATCAAGCAGAAGATCCTTTCATTGCTGAAGAAATTCGAAGGATATCTCAAGGGCAAACATCAGTTTTTCGCCTAGGATATTATGAATCTTTATGGTTCCAAAATCGTCTTTGTGTTCCAGATGTGACTGAGATTCGTGAAGTCATACTCCGAGAAGCACATGAAACACCATATTATATACATCCAGGAAGTACTAAGATGTACATGGATCTAAAAGAATTATTCTGGTGGAATAACATGAAAAGAGACATTGCAAAATATGTATTAGAATGTCCTACCTGCCAAAGGGTGAAGGCTGAACATCAAAGTCCAGCAGGGCCATTGCAACCTTTGGAAATTCCCGAAAGGAAATGGGAGGAAATTGGTATGGATTTCATCACAGGATTGCCCATGACACCTAAATGGAAGGATATGATATGGGTAATTGTTGATAGACTCACTAAAAGTGCACATTTTATTCCGGTAAATCAGAAGGATAATGCCAAGAAGTTAGTGGAAGTTTACATCAAAGAGAAAGTAAGTAAGCACAGAGTGCCCAGGAAGATCGTAACTGATAGGGGATCAGTGTTTACTTCGGCATTTTGGAAACAACTACATGAAGCACTTGGTTCAAAGTTAGATTTTAGCACAGCTTATCATCCTGAGACAGGGGGTCAAACGGAAAGAACCAATCAAATACTGGAAGACATGCTAAGGGCTTGTGCATTAGATTTTGGAGATTCGTGGGAAGATCATCTACCGTTGGCAGAATTTTCCTACAATAACAACTATCAAACTAGTCTGAAGGCATCTCCATATCAAGTTCTATATGGAAGGAAATGTAGATCACCAATATGTTGGTATGAGCCTGGATATAGCAAAGAATTTGCGCCAGACTATATCAAAGAAAGACAAGATATCATTGATAAAATCAAGGATAGATTGAAAATAGCTCAAAGTAGGCAAAAAAGTTATGTTGATCAAAGTCGAAGATCATGGCATCCTGAAGTGGGAGACATGGTATATCTGAAAGTAAGTCCAATGAAAGGAGTTAAAAGGTTCGGAGTTAAAGGAAAGTTGAGTCCAAGATATATAGGGCCATTCAAAATACTGAGCCAGAACAGGACTATAGCTTATGATTTAGAGTTACCCTCAAGATTGGCTCAAGTTCATAATGTTTTCCATGTGTCACAACTCCGGAAATGTTTGAAAGTTCCTGATGATGCAATCACACATCAAGAGATAGAATTACAAGTAGACTTGACCTATGTTGAAAAACCCTGTAAATTTTTGGAAGAAAACTGGAAAAGGTTGAGGAACAGGGCAATCAAGTACTGCAAGGTACAGAGGGAACATCACCCCGAGAGAGAAGCCACCTGGGAGAAAGAAGATGATTTAAGAAAACCCTATCCAGAACTATTCAGGTACACTTCAACAAACTTCGGGACAAAGTTTAATTTAAGGGGGGAAGTCTGTAACATCCTAGCATTTAGGAACCAACGAAGGGTAGATTTAGGAATTTATGCAATTGCATGCATTCATCTATAGAAATGTGTGTAAATTTTTCGCCAAATAAAAACTTAAAGTGATCAAAGTTTCTTTCACTCTTTAAGTTTAGGAATAGCCTTGGAGAATGATTGTTATAAACATTAACATGATCTTTATGGATTAGTGTGTTTTGGGGAAAGGAATTTGAATTCAAACTTGAGAGTTGGATTTATATTTTTAAAATATTAAGATTATGTTTGAGTAATATTATTTAATCAAGAAATAATATTTAGTAACTCAAACTTTAAATAACATAACACAATCAAGTAAATGAATATTTATTCCATATATTTATTCAATGAATAAGTTACAAAATGTAACTTATGAAGTTGATAAAGAATCTTTCCAATATTAAATTATAAAAGGGGGAATATTTACATATTGAGAAATATTACATCTTTATTAAAAAAGAATAAAATAAAGATTACAAAAGAATAAAATAAATATTACAAAGGAACTAGTCTATAAAAAATAAAACCTATTCTAATCTTAAATCCTCAAGTCTTGTACCTGCATAACAGAGAACAAACAAAAAGAAAGAAAATAAAGGTTAAGATATTTTTACTCTCAGTAGTGAACAGTGTGATGCAGTGTTCCACTTTTCATCATTGAGTAAATCTTTAGGGGCAAGTTTCACCAATATGAAAGAATTAAATCTTTCATAATATATAAGCCACAAGTCCAATGATTCCAATCAGTAACAGGGGCAAGTTTCACCAGGAAGATAAATTGTAATCTGATAAAAAGGAAGATCATCTCCCTGAGCATATCCATAAGGATGCAGCAGGCACACAAGCAGCTTACACACCTAAATGCATGGTGTGTGCTGTCAACATAGCCACATCTGACTACACAATCAATAGAGATCAACACAGTCGTGGGCAAGCACAACAGTGCCATTCTTTTGCTCATACACACCAAGCATCAGCAGTCTAGCCACAGCAAACCAAACCAAACCAACCACACACCAGATCATCCCAGTACTCACCAAGATGGTGACATAAGGAGGGGGTGGATCAGGTGGATAGCAAGGACAAGGCCAAGCTAACAGGAACAAGAAGGTGGATAGCATGATCAAGGACAATCTTCTAGGAGCTGGAAGTAGTAGGAGAAGCATCAGGAGAAGAACCAGATCAGGCCAGCAACACAACCAGCAAGATCAAGCCACAAGATAACCAGTTACAACACCAACAACTCAACTGTTGTGGTGAGTAGTATAAAACCATCACATGATCTGTCTATCTAAGTTATATAAGAATTCATGTGTTGTCTTATATTAAACCTCTCAGAAAACACCCAAGTGGGGTGAATCCATCATAGAGGATTTTGAATACTGAATTCATAGCCATAAGAAAACCATACAAGTAAAACCAGGATCTCAGACCAACATCACTGATCTTGGATATAAAGGCCAAATGTTATAATTCAATATAATCATAGTCAAGATTATGAATTCTGGGCACATCTCTTTAAAGAGTAGCACCCCAGAATCCATAAATCTTATGGATCCATGCAAAACCATTAGCACCCCAATCATTTTATCAAAGGGATTCCATAATAAGTAACTGGTATCACTACCAGAACATATCTATGAGGAACAGGAGGATAGGAACCTAGTTCCTAAGCCTCAGACCAACATCATAGGCACTGATGTTTAAAGAAAGAAGCTTCCAACTTATCTTTGGCATTAATCCAATCTTAAGCATTAACAGAATCAAGCCAAGGAGTAGAACCTAGACTTGTGTGCCATTTCAAGATGGTGTCACAAGAGCAGATTCTAAACTAAGAAGATTAAGTATCTAGCTTTCATAGATAAACTGACAAACAACTAATCATCATTTTCCTGGTATCAATCACCAGGAATCATTTCCAAGTTTATGTATACAGGACATCACTGTAAGAAACTAATTAACCCCAATATGCATATGAATCCATAAGCCAACAAATACAGATACAGTGAATAAATCACTCACAAAATCACTATCAATAACCAAACCATGACAGTAGTGAACTTCCAAATCACTAGGATCCACAAGTAATGATTCCTCAGTAGCATTATCATTTGAACCATATCAAATTACCCACTGGAATTAGTCTGGTAAGCCACTAGCATCACCAAATCCCAATTATAAACAGTAATCCACATCAAACAACCATTCATCATCCTCAATTACCATTACTACTAATATCAATGCATCATATATAACCACAACAGAGGAATGAACCCTAATCAGGGCATGAATCCTAATCAAGGCATGAACCCTCATCAGGGGTAGCCACTAGAAATACACAGGGTAGGGAGCCATAGTACAGAGAGAACGAGATATAAGAAAGAACAACTTACTGGAGGTTCTAGCTGTAGTCTAGAAGAAGAATTAGAGGGGTCGACGAGCGCGGCGGCACGAGGAGCACCCAAGGGGCGATGCAACCCGCGCCGAGCTGAGGCAGCGACCACATCAACGCTTGAGGGTGAGCAGCACAACCATAGCAACATAGGAACACCCCACAGCACCACGTGGCGGCGGCAGTACCAGCACCACCCCAAACCCTAGGTTTCGGGACGGAGCCGGCCTGGCCAAAGGGGAGCCCCAAATCCAAATCGAAATGGACTAGATGAAGGAGCGGTGTCAGCAACCACGCCATGCACCACGATGGCGGTCGAGGAGGACCACGGCGGCGTGAATAACCCGGCGGTGGTATCGGCGACCACGGGGTCGAGGAAGAAGAGAGGATGAGGACGAGAGAGAAGGACAGGGAGAGTGGGCTGAAAGGGCCAACCCATAGGGGAGTCTTTTTGATCTTGATCACTTGGGCCAAAACGGCCCAATAAGCCCAACAAAGCCAGCCCAACAACCTAAAGAAAGTTCTAATAATTAAGAAAGGACCAAAATACCCCTAAACTTAAATAAATTCTAGAAAATAAAATAAAAAATCTAGAAATTATTAATAAAATATTTTTAGATTCACAATAATCCAATCAATCTAAATAAATTAAGAAATAAATTTTTATGCATATAATTTTTATCAAGAATTTTATAATATATATTCCTTATGGAATTTTATAAAATTAAAGAAAGAAGATAAAAATAAATAAAAATCACTTTTATTATATGTTAATATTGTAGTATTTTAGAAAAATACTAAATAAATGTTTAATATCATAAAAAGAAATTCTTGTATTTAAATGATAATTCTTAAAAGAATTACTAAATAAATAAAAATAAAATAAAATAAAAATACAATATTCAATAAATATTAATAATTAATATTTATAAATCCTTTGCTAATTAAAGGAATTTTTGTAACTAAAATAATGGTAGAACACACAAACATAAATAATGAATTACATTACTTTGCATAATCATTTTGCCTCTTTAAATATTGTCCTTACCGGGCAATAATGATGTTTTGTAGACTTAGAAGCTCAAGGTCCAGTGCAAGCATCCGACTTCACTACCTTGCAATCACAAGGCAAGTTCATCACTTGTTCATGTCCTTTGAAGAGTCTTTATCAAAGTATTTGCAAATTGTGTGTTATCATCAATATTCCAGAAAAACAAAGTATTATTTTCTCAAAAAAATAAATCTTTGGTATCATCCTAAGTGATGATATAATGAAGCAATAGAACTTAGGTTTCTATTTACAACAATGATGATCAATTAGGGATTTAATAAACCATGACATCAGTGATTCTTGTGCCGTATATAACACGTTAACCATGAGATTTGGAATGGGACGGAGAAGTTAGTTGTATCCCTTTCCTCCCATATGGAGGCAAGACGACCTTAACGTGACGTTGTGATTCCTTGTGCAGATCCAACATATGGGTGGGCACCCTTACGCCCCACACTTTTGGTGTCTAGATTATCTATGAATGGTGTTTAGTGGTATAGTCCATTTAATATGGCACTTGCCAGGGCATCCCCAGGTCATAGAGTCTTCGGGAACTCATCAGGGTTTTAGCCTGCCCAAAAGGGGGCTTAACAGAGGTGAGCTGGCCCCGAAGGATCGTGTAGACATATGAGGTCACATAGAGGACAGTGACTGGCTTGGACCAACTAATGGGCCCCACATCATGAAATTGTGGACGGGAAAGTACGCCCGGTTGTGCAACAAGGAAGTTGATCTCTCATGGGTAAAGTAACGCACCTCTGCAGAGTGTAAGAACTATAACTTGTTACTCCCTGTTCTAGGAAGGAGCTACGAACGCGGCAGGAAAGGAACTCCATGAAAGTTCTGGTCAACCTGTGAAGGATGATGGTCATAGATTTTCATAATAAAATCAACCTTTAAAGAAAGATTTACAAAAAACCTGCATAGTGCCAAGGACTTATAGTCTGAGGTGGTAGATAGAGCATCAAACTTCCCACCTTGCATATAATGGACTTGCTGGGTAACGCTGTTACTCACCCTTTCCTTTGATCCCTTGCTTAGACTCTGAGGATCCCGAAGATATTCCAATGTATGCAACTGAGAACCAAGAGGAGGTCTTCTATGAAGAGCCCAATTTGAATGGAGCCATAGAAGGGGAGGACTACGCTATCGTCTACGGAGGAGAGTACCAAGAGTCAGAATAATTATTATAGTTCTAGGAGCCAATTGAGCCGAGCAACATGAACAATATATACCAATAAGTTGTTGAGCTCAATTTGGAGTTTAAGTTTCACTTTGAAACTTCTGCTAAAACACTTATATTATGGTTTGTAAGTTGAATCTTTTGGAAGTCTTGAACTTCTAGTATTGTAAAAATAATAATGTGTGTATGTTTGTAATATGGACCCGCAATGTTTCCGTTGTACCACTCTGAGGGATGTGATATTTACGTAACGATGTTCTATGGATGTCATGTCAACGACTATAGTGTACTACACATGTAGTGGTATGCTGGGTCACCGCAGTTGGTATCAGAGCAAATTGCTCTGACCTTAGGTTGGAAACATAGTAAAGGTTATTGCATGTAGGAGTATGTAGCAACAATAAAAAATTCTCTAAAAGAAATATAATGGGTATTCGAATGAGAATATTCCGTTATATATTTTAGTGCAATAATTCTTTGTTATGATGCAATATATTATTGGTTACTAATTAAAATATTTTTTACATACAGAGTTATGGCACCAAAGTTTCCAAAACAGACTTTGGTAAGGAAAGAAGAGACTATCGATGATTAGCAAGGATCGTTCACGGACCAACTTCATCAACTCTTAAAGCTTTTTAGTTGCCCAACTAGAATCCCAGTGAACACCATAACCTATTATGATGGTCAGATGTTATCCAAGTATCGGGTGAGCATCGAACTCCCAAAGGATCTTGGATTATATCATGATCTACCTATTGGTGAAGGTAGGAGTCACTTAGCAGCATATCATGTTGCTGTTGTGGAGGCGATAGCTAATATCCAGGAGTATAAATCCAAGGAGTTAGAAGGTAGTGCATTTTCTGTGATTCCTCATGATTCTATAGACTCGGAGCCTATACCGGATCATCTTAATTTCTTTAAGAAGCATCCTAAGTTAGCTTCCAAGTTTATGGATATATACCGAACACTTGTTGCGTCTTTTTATAAGACACATAAGATTATTGTCGAAGATAAAAATGACATGTTAGAGGATCTAACTAATCCGGAAAGGAGGAAGCAGTTAGCATTCCAGTTGGAGAAGCAAGCAAGTAGTAGTACAAAATCCAACTTTAAGGATATACCTATAGATCCTGAATCTTTTACACCATATCCTTATTCACCGAGGCATGAACCTATATATGATCCTACTTTAGATATGAGGTATGCAGTACCACAGGGTTCAGAGGAGGGTTCTGATTCAGAACTTCCTATTGAGAATTCTGATGGTTGGAGAATGGGACCATCCGAAGGATCCCAGGGACACTAGATGTCCATAGATAGTTCTGACAGAAATGTTGGACAATCTAGTTGGATGGGTGCAAGAATTAACCCTAGTAACAGTAGTAGAAATACCGTTTTCATAGATAATCAGGATGAAGAAGAAGATCCTAAGGAGAGAGTGTTTGAATCATCAACACCTTCTCAAAACCCAGGGAATATACATTATCCGGTTTTCAACTATCTTGCCCGAAGGAGCACCTAGGGAGCAGCAGGATCTGCGTATTCCGTTGACGACTCAAGGAATGAAGCTCAGGAGGTGCAAGTGGGTGATAATGTTGATTATGTTTCTGAAGACTTTTCAACTGAGCTGGAGGGAGTCAATGCGCTCAGGTTGAGTAATGATTCAAGCCCTGACACTTCAGATACTGATTATGTTCCTTCTGGAAGGCCATTTGTTCCACAAACTGTGCGTCGATCGTCACGTCATCACGGTTGGGCATCAGGCATGTATGATGAGCGTAGTAGTTACTAAAAGCAGGCGGCTGAGTAGAGAGTATCGGGTACCATGTATTGTTATCCGAGAAAATTATGTAGTTAGATAAATAAGGTAGTGTTGTGATTATACCTATATGGTATATGTTGTAATGACTTTGTATTATTAAGGTGTTGTAGTGTATAATATGTGAAATACATATTTGTATTTTATTTGGATTTTCATTGTGTGACTAGTTCTGTGCGTAAAGTCGAGCTCAGAACACATGTGCATGATGTAATTATGAGTATTTGCTTTATGTTGCAGGACTAGGGGGTCATGGACACGGGTGTAGAAACCTAAACTGAGCAGCAGCGAATGGAACGTGAGGCCAAGGAGAAGGCCGATGCAGATACAGAAAATCAGGGAACATTACCACCACTACCACCACCAATGAGGCCGTTAATGGACCAGAAGTTTATGCAGTGTATGCAAATGATGCAAGAAAACCAAAAAAGTTCATGGAAGAGCTGCTGGGACGAGCTAGGAATCAGAGAGCACCTAAAGGGGGAGCAGTGAGTCTTTCTGACTTCTAGAATGCGAGGCCATTACCTTTTGCATCAGCTCCTGAACCAATGGATGCAGAAGATTGGCTAGCAGATACAGAAAGAAAGTTGAAGACTGTAGGTTGTAATGATGAGGAGAAACTGAGGTATGCAACTCATCTTCTGACCGGACCTGCAGCGTCATGGTGAGGAAATAAGTTAGCCATGCAACAACCAGGAAGGGAGTACACTTGGGAAAAGTTCAATTAGAGATTCCGTGAATATCATGTTCCGGAAAGTGTTATGGATTGGAGCGGGGAGAATTTGAGGAGCTTCAACAGGGATATACTAGTGTCATAAAGTATATTCGGGAGTTTAGTCAACTCTCTCGTTATGCTGAGGAAGAAGTTAATACAGAAGAAAAGAGGAAGAAGCGTTTCCTGCAAGGGTTAAATCCATTTGTGAGGATGAAGTTAAGGTTGGATAATAAGCAAACTTATCAGCAGTTGCTGGATGCAGCTATCACATTTGAAGATGACTACAAGAATTTCCAAGAGGATAGAAGGAAGAGAGCTAAGAAGGAAACTAAGAGGATACAAGCAAGTAAACCCAAGCCCAATCTGGAATTCAAACCAAGGAATAGACCATATAACAGCAACAATTCCAATTGCAGTGTAAATCCAAATGTAAAGAATATTTATGCCACAATTGCAAACTTCCAGGGCATATGAGCAGGGATTGCCTGAAACCAGTAATTGTGTGCCATGCTTGTGGTCAGAGAGGTCACATAAAGCCAAATTGTCCAAGCAAACCACAAGGAGGGTGGCCGGTTAGAGTTGGAAGACAAGCTAGTGGAGGCTATTGGGCAGCCAAATAAAGGAGGAAATAATGTCAAGAACAACAATGGCAAGAGGAACAGACCTACTAGGAAGCTGAATTGCGCAACCCGAGAGGAGGTGGATAACTCGGAACATGCAATGATAGGTACGTACGCTCAATATCCTTACCAATCCCGGCAAAGTTGTATTTGATACTGGTGCAACTACTTCATTCATTTTGAAGAATTCTATGATAAATTCGGGATTAGAAGGGCAATGTTAGAAAACCCTATGACCGTAGTTACGGCAGGGGGAAATGTGATTGTACGCCACATTAAACAAGATTAGGTTATTTCGATCTGTGGTTGTACATAATTTGCGGACCTTTATGTGATTCCTTTGAAAGGAATTGCAGCAGTGCTGGGGATGGAATGGATGACTGAACATGGGGCTTAGATAAATTGTGAGCAGAAAACTGTCTCAATCAAAACTCCAAGTTGTAGCATCCCGGGGAAAACCACTACTAGAAAATCGCTTGCTAATTACTACTTTGTGCATCATCATGACATCATGCATCGTTTGTCTAAAACTATTTTCTAAAATCCTATATTTCTTTTCTAAATATCCCTTCTTTTATTTCAAATCAAACCCCGATTGTCCGGATATTTTCTTTTGACTAAATGATTTACAAAATTCTTTTAAAATAAATATATAATAAAATAAAACCCTAAATATTTTTAGTGGGGGAGGCAGCCACCGGCCAGGCCCAACTGGCAGCCACCTACCACCCCACAAACCCTAACCCTAAACCTAACCCTAATCCCACCCAGCACACCCGCAACACCCCTCCCCACAGCCGCCGCCACCCTCCAACCCTTTCACGTCGAACCACCGAAAACCACCCCCACTCCATGGAACCCTGGCCCCACCCTGTGGGCTCGATTCCCTCGCGACCGCGTCCAGCCCCGCTCCCTCTCTCCCGTCACACGCGACCCCAGCCCCGCTCCTGGCCCCACCCCACTACCCGACGCACACCAACCCACCGCGTACAACCAACGCAACCCACCTTGCACCGCCTACAGGACGCGTCCGTGACCTGCGAGCCTGGGCCGCAGTGCTGCCTCTGGCCCTCCTCTCCTCCGGCCGCGGTCTCGCTCTCCCTCTAGCCACCGCGACCTCCCTCCCCGGCAACAAGCTCTCGCCTCCCCAGCGTCCCTCTCCCCGGCCGTGCGCCTCCGGCTCGTCACCCTCTCCCCGCGAGCTCCTCCCACAGAACCCGCGTCGTTGCCGGCCCCTGTTCCGCCGCCTACAGGCCCTCGACCTCGCCGTCCCTGCAAGCATCGGGCGCCGCCGCTCCGTCCCTGTCGCCAAGCTCTTCCAGCGGCCGCCCCCGCCACTACTCGGCCTCTCTACACCGCCCCGACTTTCGCGGCGAGCGTCGTCGGGTCCGTCGGCTTTGGCACCAAGGACGGTCGCCCTACCCTCTCCTCTGTCGTGGAGCTCCACGAGCCCTACCGTCATGCGCGCCTCTCCCAGCTCCGCCTCACCCTGCTGTCGTTCAAGCTCGACCCGCCTTCGTTGACCCCTCTCTGAGCGTGTCGCCGTCGAGGCTGCCCCGCCAGCGATGACTTCGCCTCCCCCGTCCTCAAGCGCATCACCGACTGTGTCGCCCCTCTCCTATGTCATGTACCTCGCGTCCGTGTCCGCCAATCCTGTCACTCCTATCAAGCTCGTCATTCGGGAGGCTCCTTGCTTTCTTTGGCCCTGTCCAAGTGCTTGCCTCCCGTGTGCTCCTGGGGTTTGGCAAATTTCGGTTGAGTTGTTGGTACAGGCAACTACAGATCCTTGTGGATGTGATGTATGCGTTAAGTGATTCTTCCTTGTGACCCAAGGCTGTTGTGGTAATGTTTTGTCAACAAGAACTTCTACCGGATCCAGACCCGAAGGCCGTGAGTCCTTCTTCACGGATCTAATGATGCCGAACACCAAGTCCTTCGTCCGAAGACCCCATCCTGGAATTCAAGACCGATCGCTCGGCGAACCCCAAGATCGCCGATACCCCATGTGTGACCCTTTCTGAGACCCCATATTTTTATAATAATTGAAATCTATATCAATTGTTGCATATCAAATTGTACATGCTCGCATACATATTTCACGGGTCTGGGTTGCATAGTCAATTCACCTTATAATTAAATATGGAGACCATATGCGGGCAAATCTAGTTTAACAATGGCTCCATTTAAATTTGTATAGGGGAACCGATGCCATGTTTTGCCTTATTAAAATAACATTTAATTTGCGGGGTAGCCAAACAATATGAAACTTCTAAATAATTGTCGGGACCCTGGTTTCACCTAATATTGCCTAGTTGCATCATATCTTTGCCATGTCATACATCATACATGCATCATGCCCGTTTTCTGCCGTAGTATTAAATATTGCATCCGGTGTTTCTTCTAGTGTTTGCTTCTTCACGGATTAGGCCGATGAGTTGATACGAGTGTCAATCCGATCTCCGGATGAACCTTCGGCAATGTTTTCAGGCGAGCATTCTCCCTCTTTCTACCTATTTTATATTTCTAGTCTTTATTTCCTCCTATTGATCTATTGCTATCTGTGTTGCGATGCTCTAGTTTTCGTACCCGAGATATCCCTTGCAGCCAATATATTTCCTTGGACACCTCCTATTACCTGTTGTTTGGTAGATAGTCGGCCTTGCGAGTCGTAGTTGCTTGCTCAGGTGCTGCTTCACGTTGTTGATGTTCCATCGTTGTTGGGTGGTTGGCACATGCTTAATGGTGGATATGATCATGGATTTAATTACTGTTTAATAACAAAAATTGATAGTAGGTAAATAATGCAGAAGCACCGGTGGGTAATAGACAATATTTTGTTTTTAACCGCTCACTGGTGTCCCGTAGGACCCCGAGTTCTTGACAGCTGTTCCGAGATCGAGCGCGCTAACCACATGTGGGGTGTGTGGGCACCCCCATCGATTAGTACCTGATTTCAAAGTACTGTACCGGGGCCACAAAGTAGTTTGGGGATTTATTACTATCATGTACTTATGCCATGCTTTACTGCATTATTTACGATTGCGCGTGGAGCGCCTGTACTGTTTAGGAACAAATGTGGAATGTTTTCGCGGTATCGACAAGCCCAGACACACTTTCGGGTTCCCAGTCGTTTACAGCCATTGTCACAAACCTCTGGGTCCGTCTCGGAGACCGGCTGACTTCATTACGGGTAGCTTAGTGGGGTGGCCCCCCATGTGCTTTCTTTGCATCTTGTCCGTACTCGGACGCGGTATCGTTTCAAGGTGATTTGGATCTTTGTACTATATATCTGTATTCTTAACTCTTTGAGTCGTTGTTGTATATATCTGTTCTGTGGGTTCCATCGTGGACTATTGTGTAATGATATTACTTCGTTTTCCACCCATACGGAAGTGCCTGGTGGGCACCTTTGAATCGTTTCTATGCGGGTTTGGCGGGAATCGCTAAAACTTGCATAGGGTCGATTCCGAGGGTGTTACAGAGTGGTATCAGAGCTCAACAGTTACGATACCCCATTGGTCCAGCCTGTAGGATAACCTAGCTAACAGACATTATAGAGTGTCAAAACTATTTTGGAAAAATCGGTTGGATAGATCTGATTAGGTCTGCTTTTACTCCTTACCCCTCTGCTATTCTCTTCTTACCTCTGCGTGTTTTGAATCTGCTCTCTTATATTTCTTCGAGTCCAGGATTTCTCACGGTTGGGTTTCCGTCATACCTTCAGGGTTTCGCTTTCTCCCTTTTATAACGGTGGTGCTACGATCAACAAATCTGCATCTTGTCTATTGTACCCTTTATACATTCTTTTTGTTCTTGAACCCTTTATCTGTATGTGTACCTTGATGGATATCTGTATCGTTGAAAAACATATGAGAAGGACGAGCATTGGGAAGTTGGAGTATACCTTGAGCATGTGTTGTTCATGCCAATGGAACCATCGCGGAACCTAATCGTTATGTATTTTCATAAAATTTCTTTTGTATCTTCCGATGTTTTCTAACGTGATGACATCATCTACATCAGATCCGATGTAGATCTTGCATCACCCCTTTGTTCCGAATACCGCTTATGAAGATCTTCATTCTAAATTTCGAGAATTGTGTTGCACGATTTGCCTATTCATCTATGGAGTTAATAGTTTGGGTATGGGATGGACTGATCACCCTACCGGACTCTTACTATTCACTCTTGTACATCGAACTGGTCGATCACTGTAACTTTTCCTCTTCTCATGGAAGTTAGAGATGGCCTTATCTTTTGATACCTCTACCTTCGTCATTTGTTTCTCCGGAGTGTTCTCTCGAAGAACGTGAGCGTCGATCCTTGTTGGTGGTGTCGCGGATTTCAAGATGGATAAATAACCCTTGTTAGTGGTGTCGCGAGGAGCTACATGAAGCCAGAAGTTTCAGATCGTCGACCTTCTTCCCTGTACTATGAGGTGGATCTCGAGGGCGAGATCCATTGTTAGTGGTGTAGAATTGTAGCATCCCTGGGAAAACCACTACTAGAAAATCGCTTGCTAATTACTACTTTGTGCATCATCATGACATCATGCATCGTTTGTCTAAAACTATTTTCTAAAATCCTATATTTCTTTTCTAAATATCCCGTCTTTTATTTCAAATCAAACCCCGATTGTCCGGATATTTTGTTTTGACTAAATGATTTACAAAAGTCTTTTAAAATAAATATATAATAAAATAAAACCCTAAATATTTTTAGTGGGGGTGGAAGCCACCGGCCAGGCCCAAAAGGCCCAACCGGCAGCCACCTACCACCCCACAAACACTAACCCTAAACCTAGACCCTCTAAACCTAACCCTAATCCCACCCAGCACACCCACAACACCCATACCCACAGCCGCGCCACCCTCCAACCCTTTCACGTCGAACCACCAAAAACCACCCCCACTCCATGGAACCCTGGCCCCACCCCGTGGGCTCGATCCCCTCGCAATCGCCTCCAGCCCTGCTCCCTCTCTCCCGTCACACGCGACCCCAGCCCCGCTCCTGGCCCCACCCCCACTACCCGACGCACACCAACCCACCGCGTACAACCCACGCAACCCACCCTGCACCGCCTACAGGATGCGTCCGCGACCTGTGAGCCTGAGCTGCAGCGTCGCCTCTGGCCCTCCTCTCCTCCGGCCATCTCCGTTGTGGAGCACAAGGAAAGACGGGTCCCTAGGCATCGGCGGAGTCGAGGCATCCGAAGACTCGCTCGAACTCCGTGCCTGCTTTTGGGTCTGCCCCTCGCTCGCCTCGGGAGCTTCAAGAGTTGGCGACTGCGCCGGTGGAAGCTCGGATTCGGAGTCCATAACTTCATTGTCTGGCGCAATCGGAAACCTTTTGGGAAGTGGACGCACCATGCCAGCCACCTTGAGCTCCTGCACAATGAAGACATCAACGATCAGTACAAGCAATCATAAGTAAAAGCACTCGAAAAAAGGCGCTACGGGCATGTCGCAAATCTACACCTGCGGAACTGGTTTCGTGGCACTGAAGGGGGACATCAACGACTTCCCCGGAAGATCCTCCTCGGCCTTGAACTTCAGCAGCGGCCGGAGAGCCCTATCGAGGTCGCCCCTGGAGAGCTCCTCAACCGAAACTCTCGTCGGGTCGTGGCGGCCGGAGTAAAGGAACATCAGATGCGCCCTCGCCTGGAGTGGCTGCATCCGACGTTTGAGGAAGGTGTTGATGATGTCCACACCATTCACCTCCTTCTCCGCAACCATCTGGAGCGCCTCCACCCGACGGTAGAGCTCCTCTACCTCCTCCACCTTGCCCTCTAGGATCTGGTTCTTCCAGGATCTCTTTGGCAAGATCTCCTGGGCGGACTCGAAGGAGGCAAGGCCGAAGTTTTGCCTGTCCACTATGGAGTCGCGGATATAAAACCACTTCCTCCGCCAGTATTGGACGGACTCAGACATGGAAAAGGAAAAGAAGAGAACAAAAGATCGAAGGGAAATAATACAGCCGCCGAGCGGGTAAACCCGGCCGGTGCCAGACTGCCTCTTCATGGAATAGAGCTTCCGAAAAAAGGCCAAAGTGTGGCTCGATACCAAGCCAGCACTCACAAAAAGTGACGAAGCAGGCAATGTGGAGAAGAGAATTAGGCGAAAAATGATGGAGTTGGATGCCATAGAAAAACAGAAGTCCACGAAGAAAATTGTGGACTAGGAGAGAAAGTCCGCGAAGAACGAAGGCAACAAAGATTACCCGAAACCCTACGGGTGGACGGGGAATTACCTCATCGCCGGGGATCCTGACGGCCTCCCTATCCTGCGGGATTAGACCCGCATCACGCAGCTTGCGCAGGTCGCCCTCGCACGTCTCCGTGCGCCGCCACCCGCCATCAGTGACGCGAGCGGTGGTGGTGCTTTTCTTGCCACCGGCAGCAGCACTTGAGACCGCTCTGGCGGAGGCTTTCTTCGACTTCACCATTATGGAGCGTCGACGGCGGCGGTGTGCGCGCAGGAAATAGGAAGGAAAGGACCGGAGAACGTCCAACGTGCAAGGAGAAAGCTCGAGAAAGGGGAAGCAGTGAAAGCAAATGGCGAATGGTGAAAACAAACTAATGTTTTCCCCACGGTTATAAGGGTGAAGACGACGAACAGGAACCGTTCATCCAGAATCCCTAATGCCAGGGTCAGATCCAACCGTCCACATGTCAGCACAGCAGCGAACCGTCGGCTGCACGCCGTCCACTATGCATGGAAACCGAGGAGACGCCGTAATTATCGCCACGTCGCGCACGACCAATCAACTCCAAGTCAGAAAGTGGGACCCACGTTCGTCCAGTCATGTCACCTCTGGCTCCGCAGACGGTTGAGGTCACCAATCGTCAGCACTGACGTCATCAAAACCACACTAGCAACGGTTAGAAATCTTCGGTTGACAACTAAAAGTACTCACTCGAATCTGTGATTCGAGCAATTACTCGGGGGCTACTCCTATCAGGAGTGCTGGCCGTGCACTCGAGGCATGATTAAGGTACTACACCAATGATTGATTCTTCGAGTCCTACATCGAGTCTACGACTCTACTACGGACTCGGGGACTACTCCCATAGGGAGGATTTATTCAAGCACCCGAAAAATTGTGTCCCACAGACCTAAAGCTAAAAACGACTAAACTAAAGTCCCTGCTCGAGTCTACGACTTGAACAGACACTCGGGGGCTACTCCCATAGGGAGTGCTCGTCGCGCACCCTATGAATTCTTTGACTGCGATCTTTCAGATCGAAATGCAAAAACTTTTTGGCAACTTTACCCCAACCAACGCTAAGTGAGTAACATCCTCCTTGTCCACCTGAAACACCTCCGCGGTGATAAAATTGCGGATGCTGTGTCTGCGACACAAAGATAAGACCTACAGATACCATCTGATGGTCTGGTAACGCACCTGACTGCGCTCTACTAGTAAAAATCCGTGCCAACAGGCGCGATGAAAATCCCGATAGACGCGTTGGGTACATCATTCAAAAACTACTAGGATTCGACTCCTGTAAGAACTCAACGGCCTGAGTTGAATTACGCCAGCATCCGTTCCAGGTTCGAGTCTAGAGACTCGAATCTGAAGAAGATCGTGTTGTTTTGTCCTAAGAAAGTTAACTGGCCCTGATCCGTCAGGAGAGTCAGGAACACGCATCAAGAATCCCTACGAACTAAAGTCATTTTTCTTTCTCTTATGAACAGAAACAGCTGCACCCGAAAGATTGAAGAGTCCTTAGCCAAATCTATGATTCGACTGAACACTCTGGGGCTACTGACATGGTTATACCCTACGGGTACACGACATTGGCATACCTGGTCCAGCCCAAGGAAGGCCCACAAGAATATATGCGGCCTGTGGAGATTTTTAGGTGGCCCAAGCCCATGACATCTTCGGATCCTTGGAGAGCAAGACTAGAATAGATCGAATATTCAAAGGGACAAACCCTAAACTTGTAACCGACTCGATCTATGCCTGAGACCTGCCTATCTCTATATAAAGGCTAGGAGGGCATGACGAGGAGGACATCCTTTTCACCGCATACACACCTCCACGCCAGATTGCATCTGCGCGCCCCTGTACTTTTCGGTTCCGCCGTAATCAAGAGCAGACAAGCAGGAGTAGGGTTTTCCATCCGGGGGCCTGAACCTGGGTAAATCTCGTGTCCCCTAGTTTCTTGTCTATTAATCGTTCCGCGATCTCTAGTACTCCCATCTTCTCCAAAACCCTAGCTCATAACAATGGTCCTTGACAAGATCGAACCTCGTCACGTAGAGAAGAAGCAGAGCTGCAAGAAGAACAAGCACCGATTTCCAATATCAGTAAGTGTGCGAGGGAGGAGAGGGAGGAAGACGCACTAGGAGGTGATGACCCACAAGTATAGGGGGTGTATCGTAGTACTTTTGATAAATGGGAGTGTCGATCCCAACGAGGAGCAGAAGGTGTTGACTAGTTTGGAGCAGGAAATCTCTGTAAATACTTAGCAAACGGATTTTTAGGTTTTTTTGATAATGCAAGGAAATAAAGTGCAAGTAAATAAAGACAACAAATAAATGCAGCGAGTGGCCCAATCCTTTCTTATAAAATGACAAGCCGGTTGTATTACTTATGAGGACCAAACGTTCTCGAGGACACATGGGAATACTATCAAGTGCTTTTGTTTCATATAGTTGAATAATCTTCTTTGGTTTGATAAGTGTTGTGTGGGTGAACCTGTGCTAATGTACCGACCTTACTTGGACTAATACATACTTGTGATTAAACCCCTTGCAAGCATACGCAACTACAAGAAAGTAATTAAGATGAAAACCTAACCACAACATTAAACTCTGAGATCCTACACTCCCTTGTGCAAAGGTTTCCTAACGGGGGTTCAGGTTTCTATCACTCCGGCAACTCCACAATTAGTAGACAAATACATAATGCATTCCCCTAGGCCCATAAATTGTGAAGTATCATGTAGTCGATGTTCACATGACACCACTAGAAGAATAGCACCACAACTTGAATGTCAAACCATTGAATAATACCTCAACACAATTCCACTACTAACAACATGACTTCACCCATGTCCTCAAGAACTAAACGAACTACTCATGAGACATCATATGGATCAAGATCATAGATGATATGACGATGAATAACAATCTGAACATAAACAATAATTCAATGGTTCCACTCACAAGCATCAACTACAAAAGTAATCAACACCACGAAAGTTTCCCCTAAGAACTATGCAAGATTCAACGCAATTGTTACAGCAGGATGGAGTGGTGATGATGGTGCTGGTGGAGATGGTGGTGAGGATGATGATGATGATGATTATCCCGATGAAGTCTAGCTTGATGACGGTGTTGATGGCGACGATCTCCCCTCTCTGGGAAGGAATTTCCCCGGCAGAAAACTGTCTGCCAGAGAGCTCTTTCTCTCTCTGTAGTTTACGCCCCGCAGAGGCGGAGGAATCTTTTTGTGGTTACTCCCCGTGATTAGGGTTTCGAGGAGAAGATATAGGCAAAAGGGCGGAGCAAGAGGTGGGATAGGGTGGCCCACCCATGGGGGGGTGTGGGCCCCCTGTGGCCCATCTCAGCCTCCCCTTCTGGCATCCTTCGTCTTCTGGAAAAATATGATTTTCCATATATTTTATGGTATTTTCCGATCTTCATGAAAATTTCATCTAAACATCGCTTTTTCCATCAGAATCCTGACTCCGGCAGTTCATCCTCCAAGAATCATCCAACATGCAAAAATAGATGAAACAACATAGGTAACACCTCTTAATATGAAATATATCAATGTATAGCAGTAAATTATGATATAGAATAGTGATGCAAAATGGACGTATCAACTCCCCCCAAGCTTAGACCTCGCTTGTCCCCAAGCGAAAACTAAGCTCAGTAAACATGCCCACAGGTTTATGGAGTGAAGTGTTGATAAAAATAATATGAACAAGAAGCATCACATTCACGAATACACAACTCATAGTAGAAAGCAACTCACCATTATATAGCTTAACTTTCAATGGGTATGGGAGTTACAATAAAGATTCATAAACAGAAATCATAATTGGTAATGGCAACCTTTGTTCTTGGTCAGAGAACAGATGAAAAATTATACTTTTTCAAGCAGAGCTTTTGTAAAGAAGTTTATAACATGAGTCCTTTTTTCTCAAACATAAAAGGCTTTTAACAATGATGGCTTTCAAAGTAATACTCATTCAGATAAGAAAAATGTGCAAAACAAGGAAGATAAGAAACATGATTGAATAAATCATCATATGAATGATTGAAACACATCAACTCAAATGCTTGCTGGAGATAGAAAGAAATAGGTTCACTGACTCAACTAAGAAGTAAAAGAAAGGCCCTTCGTAGAGGGAAGCATGGATTTCAAGTTTCATAAAGATCTTTCAAAAGATTATGGTACTTACTAGATTTGAGATCTCATTGCCCCTATCATAAGTATCTTGAGGTGATTAAGGTTAAAGTGAACAAATATGGAGTATATGCTTGACGAAATATAAGTTGGCAATCTCATGTCCTTTGAGTATGAGGGTCGTTACTCATGCTACTCAACTTTAGTTACCGGTAAGTTCTTGTCATTGTAAATATATGTGTATCATAGAGAACCGTCAACGTGGTACCCCTTGCCCCATGACACAGGAGCTATCCCATATCAAAATGACAAGGCAACACACAGTGAGCATCTTAGCAATCTTCTTATTTAGCATGGGAAAATGGTGCTTTTTTTATTCTTTCCTATTTTTATTTTTCTCTCTTTTTTCTATCTCTCTCTTTTTTATAAGAAGAATGCTTCATAGATTGCTCACTATGGTGATGTTGCAAGTTTCCACCATGATTAGGCATGGCTTAGGCTAGCGGCCCAGACGTTTCTCTAACACATATACATAACTCCATGGACTTACAAGCTCCCCTTTTATTTCACACCGCCGACATCCATAAACAAAAGAGCATGATATCAATGGGGTAGATATTTACAGGTGTTGAAAGAATTCCCTGTGACAGCACAGTTCTGCTAATTCCCAACCTATAGGTGCAAGCATATACAACACAGATAATACAATGGTTCAAGTTTATTAAGGGCGGGAAAAATAAGGTGCGCCATCAAGTTCGTGAGAGCTTTACTAACTAGTTTTCACATAACAAAAGAATTTTTAATTTGAAAGATAGATGAAGCTTGAGAATTTACTTGGAATAGCAATAATTATAATAGGTAGATATGGTGGACATAAATCGCATAGGTTTAAGTTTAAAGCATTGGATGCACGAGAAGTATTCCCTCTCAGTACAGGTTTTTGGCTAGCAAGGCTGGGTAGCAAGCAAAAGAGTTGAAGGAAACAAAACAAACATACAAGTGATAAAGACAAACAAGCAATCTTCCTTGAAAACACAAAAGATCTTAACTAAAGAATACTAAGCTTATGAGCCAATCAGTCAAGAAAGAAAATGATATAAAATACTTGTAAGTGCTTTTCTCTTTTCCTTTCAAACCTCAAAAACTGTTGCTACTGACCAGAGCTCGGTTTTACAAAACCAATTTAGTTTTACTTGATGCTCCCAAAGTGATACCAATACTAATCAATAAGATCAATCATATAATAGAGATTGCAAACTAAAATAAGATGTGCAAAAAGTAGAAGATGAAACTTCTCATTAATATTCCATAAAGGAACTCACACCAAGGGATACATAGATAACAACCTAAAGGAGAGATACTTCCACTATGCAAACCATCATAAATGATAACTTCTCTATTCAAAATATGAATCTAAAAAAAAGTTAAAAAGATAATAATAATGATGTGATACCGCGGCACTCCCCCAAGCTTGGAACAATCCAAGGGGATGCCAAAACCTGATGATGAATTACTCCTTCGGTGGTGGTGTTGTGTTCAGGGTGAGGAAACCCTCCAGCATCTTATGAAGCCTGTTATTCTCCTCTTGAAGTATATCCACCTCCTCCTTAGAGCTCAGTACTTATCACAACACTCATAGTGGTTTGATGGCTCCTAAGTTGATGTAGGAGCGCTTCGTTGGAAACCCCAAGAGCAAGGTGTGAAGCAGCATAGCAGCAAGTCTTCCCTCAGCAGTGGCCGAGGTTATCGAACCAGAAGGAGGAAGGAAACGTCACACAGGTGTTGCAAGCAACGCGGAGACCTACAAAACACAAACTCAAGACTTTGTCCCAACGAAACAGTGAGGTTGTCAAACTCACCGGTTTGCTGTAACAAAGAATTAAATGTATGGTGTGGAAGGTAATGGTTTGCAGCAAGTAAACAAGTAACCGTGGAAGATGTATCAATGGTAAAGATTGGACCGGGGTCCATAGTTCACTAGAGGTGCTCTCCTTACATAAACAACATGGCATGAAGGGTAAACAAATTACAGCGGGGCAATTGACAGGAGCTGAGCAAGGCATAACAATGCAATTACTAGCCAGAAAGATCCTATGAGGTTGATTGGGCAATACAACAATATACATAGACCGTCATCCAATTGCATCTATGACTAGAAGTCCACCTTCAGGTTATCAGCCGAACCCCCTCCAGTATTAAGTTGCAAGCAACAGACAACTGCTTTAAGCAAAGTGTTTAAGGTAAACAGTCCACATGTTCCATGAATAAGAGACCATTGTTTTCTCCCTAGTAGGAACAGCACATCTACAGCCGAAGAGATTTCTGTCACTTCCCTTGGAAACTAGAGGCATGAACCCACTATCGAGCATAAATACCCCTCTTGGAGTCACTAGCAACTACTTGGCCAAGATAACCACTAGCAACGGAGAATATGCAAGATCACAAACAACACAGACATGATAGAATCATAAAGATAAAACCATTAATCAAACCAACATAATAATCTCAATATCCATCGGATCCCCGCAAACACAACATGCATGATTACAAATAGATTAGATCTTGATCATGAACGGAGCTCACAAGATCTATACATGAAAGCACAAAGGAGGAGATATAACCATCTAGCTACTACATGGACCCATAGTCCAAGGTGGAACTACTCACGCATCATACCAGAGAGAAGGCCTCCAGGATGATCTCCCCTCCGGTAGGGTGCCGGGAAGAAATTCAGATCCCCCCCGATCTAGGGACGATGGTGGCGGCGGCTACAGACGGTTTCGTGGATTTCTGATCGGGTACTCAGGGTTTCTGCATCGAGGGCTTATTATAGGCGAAGGGGAGATACCGGGAGGCGGCCAGGGCCACCAAACCGTAGCCAGGTGCGAGCCCACCTGCCCCCGCACCTTGGGTTGGTCTGGCCCCCCTGGCTGGCCCCTCCGGCTCTCCTCTGGACTTCTTGTTCCCCACGAAAAGTAATTGACTTTGTCCCGTCCAATTCCAAGAATATTTCTTTACTAATTTTTCTGAAACCAAAAACAGCAGAAAACAGGCATCTGACACTATTGCAACTTGTTAATAGGTTAGTACCAGAAAACATGTAAAAAGCACCTCAAAGTGTGGACAAGCAAAGCAAAGTAGATACAAAACAAGCATGGAGCATCAAGAATTATAGATACATTTCCAACGTATCATGGTTCGAAGGGCTTCCACTGCCTTAGGGCAGGAACTGAAGTCTGGAACGGAGGTCATCATCCCCTCCATATTATGAGAAAAAGCACGTCTAGTGTTAATTGCCGCTATAAAAGTAGGTCTTCTCGCCCTTGATCCTATGGCAGTTTGTCCCTTCATGCTTGCTTACATGTTCTTTACTTCCTCCTCGACACTCCAATCCATGTCTTCGCGCCTAGCTGTGATCCTTTCTTCCACGGGTTTCTTGTCCTTGTCGTTGGCAGAGACCATGGTGCCTCTAAACTTGAGAATATTTCCTGACAGAAACAGATCGAAACGAAAACACGATGAGAACATAATATACGAACCTCGGGGGATCCGGGTGATTATATATTATGAAGTTTTATGACGTAAGGAAGGTATTGGGCAAAAACGGGATGGAGAAGGACTCCGGGGTGATCACACCCCCTGGTAGCGCGGCCAGGCAGGGCCCGCGCCACTGGGAGGTGTGGCCCACCTGGGCTCCGTTTCCTCCCCTGTTTCGAGTCATTACCTTCCGTATGGAATAAAAACTTCAAAAATATAAAGATAATTTTTTCGCAAACCTTCTGTTTTCAACACCTTTACCTATTCGGAAACGGACTCTGCAGATTCCTTCTCTCCAACACTTGAAAGTTCCTTTCACACAAAGCTCCACACAATCTTCAATAGCAACATTAGTGTATGCAAAAACAAAGAACCTTTGTTCAAATTTCAACTGAAATCCATCAAAACAAAATCCACTGTAGCAACTCCTTTCAAAAATCCCAAAAAGAATCTAAAAGGAAATCGATTTAAGAGGCAAATGCAAATGATGACAAAACTCTGTCAAAACAGACTAGCAGGTAAAGATTGATTTTTTAGAAAATTTTCTATTGCTCAAATAAAAAAGTGCATAACTAACGAAAGTTGGATAACAACTTGGGGTAAAAGCACAGAAAATTACAGCTCCATCCGAGGTACTGGGATCTTTTACAAATTTTTACAATGCAGCACAAAAATCTGTCCCAAGATAGCAACTTCTCACAACTCCTCTACTTCTCAAAAGAGGTTGATCTTGACACAAAAACCAAACAAAAAGGATAAGGATCGATTATTACAAGGTAATAACTTCTAAGACTCAAAGAAACAAAAGTCAAAAGCAAACTAAAATGGGTTGTCTCCCGAAATCTCTTTCTTTATAGCCATTAGGATGGGCATTATAATTTCAATGGTGCTCTCAAAGGAGATACAGAGTTTGAAGTGAAAGAGAGCATCAAGAAGCAAATATCCAACACATTTGAGTCTAACCCACTTCCTATGAAAGGTAGTTTCATAAGAAAACAAATTATTGAAACAAAAGGCCACTAGCATAGGAAGACAAAACAAGTGCAACTTCAAAGCTTTTAACATAAATAGGGAAAACTTAATATTATTGAGATGCATAAAACCATATTTCCCTCTCTCATAATAACTTTCAGTAGCACTTTCAATAAAGTTCACAATATAACTGTCACAATAAACAACTTTATCATCAGAATGAGCATACTTACAATCATCAAAAAGAGGTCTAAGGTCATAAACTGGATCAATAGAAGCAAGTTGTTCAACCCTAAAATCCTCATTAGGCACTTCATTTTCATAAGGAGCTTTAGCAAATTTGGAAAAATTAAACTCATAATATTCTCCATCAAACTTAGTTAAAACTTTCTCCTTTTTACAATCTATAATAGCTCCACAAGTGTTCAGAAAGGGTCTACCAAAAATAATAGGAAATTTTTTACTAGCAGTTGAACCAAGCACTAGAAAATCTACAGGATATTTGATCTTACCACAAAGGACTTCCACATCTCTTACAATACCAATAGGGCAAATGGTCTCTCTATTAGCAAGTTGAATAACCACATCAATGTCCTCAAGTTCACAAGGACCAATTTCATGCATAATTTCACATAAACCATAAGTTCACAAGGTCTCATAAGGAATAGCACTAGAACTAGCACCAATATCACATAAACCATAATTGAAATGATCATCAATTCTAACAGAAAGCACATGCACACTATCTTTCCTAGATTTACTAGGATGAGAGACAATATTAGAAGCATCTTCACAAAATATAATGTGCCCATCTTCTACATTTTTGGTGACAAGATCTTTCACAATGGCTACTATAGGTTCAATATTTATTTGTTCATCAGGTTCCACAATTTTCTTTGTAGTTTTGCTAACCACATTAGCTATAATAGAATGTTCCTTTACCATAGCAGGGGAAGGTATTTTCTCAATATAAGGTTCGGGAAAAATGCAATCAACAGTACAAACTTTAGCGTTTCTAGCAAGAACACGATTAACAATATCTTTATAAGGTGCATGGTACTTTCTCCACTTCTTTTTGTGAATTTCAATATAAGAGGTAAAGGCCTTAAAACAATTGGCAATACTTTGAGAATCAAGACCATACTCAGTACTAATATCATGAAAGTCATCAGTTCCCATAAAATATTTAATGCATTCATAATCATAATTTATATCTGACTTTCTTCCTTTGACATTCTCCCATGCTTAAGTGTTCTCTTGAATACGGTCTAGAAAATCCCATTTAGCTTCTTCCTTCATACGTGTAAATGATCCAGCACAAGAAGCATCTAATCAATCTTTATCATGAAGAGAAAGCCTTGCATAAAAGTTATTTATAATTATATTATTAGGGAGTTCATGAATAGGACATTTAAGCATTAGTAACTTCAATCTCCCCCAAGCTTGGGCTATACTCTCTCCATCACAAGGCCAAAAGTTATATATTTGATTCCTATCCTTATGAATCTCACTGAGAGGATAGAATTTAGAATAAAAGAGAAGCACAATTTCCTCCCATTCCATAGATTGTCCATTCTTCAGCAGCTTATACCATTCCTTAGCTCTTCCTTTCAATAATATAGAGAGTAACTTTTTCTTAACTTGATCTGATGTGATACCTGCACACTTAAACAACCCGCATAATTCATGGATAAAAAGCAAGTGATCACCAAGATGGACAGTTTCATCGCAAAATAATAATTATCCATAACATGATCAACAATTCTTGTAGGTATCTTAAAAAGATCTATCTCAGCAAGTGGTGGTTCGTCTACTGCCCTAGCAGCGGCAGTAGCTTTCCCAAATAGGAAACCAAGTGGGTTATCCATATTGGAAACAAAGTAATAAAAAATAAAAAGCAATACTCACAGTAGAAGTTTCCTTTACCAGTTCCACTCTTCAATAGCGTTTCACTCCCCGGCAACGGCGCCAGAAAATAGTCTTGATGACCCACAAGTATAGGGGGTGTATCACAGTACTTTTGGTAAATAGGAGTGTCGATCCCAACGAGGAGCAGAAGGTGTTGCCTGGTGGTTTGGAGTAGGAAATATCTGCAAATACTTAGCAAACAGATTTTTAGGTTTTTTTTATAATGCAAGGAAATAAAGTGCAAGTAAATAAAGACAACAAATAAATGCAGCGAGTGGCCCAATCCTTTCTTAGCAAAGGACAAGCCGGTTATATTACTTATTGATGACCTAGAAGTATAGGGGGTGTATCGTAGGACTTTCGATAAATAGGAGTGTCGATCCCAACGAGGAGCAGAAGGTGTTGACTAGTGGTTTGGAGCAGGAAATCTCTGTAAATACTTAGCAAATGGATTTTTAGGGTGCAAGTAAATAAAGATAGAAAATAATTGCATCAAGTGGCCCAATCCTTTCTTAGCAAAGGACAAGCCGGTTGTAATACTTATGAGGACCAAACATTCTCGAGGACACATGGGAATACTGTCAAGTGCTTTCATTTCATATAGTTGAATAATCTTCTTTGGTTTGATAAGTGTTGTGTGGGTGAACCTGTGCTAATGTACCGACCTTACTTGGACTAATACATACTTGTGATTAAACCCCTTGCAAGCATACGCAACTACAAGAAAGTAATTAAGATGAAAACCTAACCACAACATTAAACTCTGAGATCCTACACTCCCTTGTGCAAAGGTTTCCTAACGGGGGTTCAGGTTTCTATCACTCCGGCAACCCCACAATTAGTAGCCAAATACATAATGCATTCCCCTAGGCCCATAAATTGTGAAGTATCATGTAGTCGATGTTCACATGACACCACTAGAAGAATAGCACCACAACTTAAATATTAAACCATTGAATAATACCTCAACACAATTCCACTACTAACAACATGAATTTTGCCATGTCCTCAAGAACTAAACGAACTGCTCACGAGACATCATATGGATCAAGATCAGAGATGATATAATGATGGATAACAATCTGAACATAAGCAATAATTCCCACTTTTAATAATTTTCTCTTATTCCTTCATGGTTTATTTATTAATTAATTTAGACACTTGTATTTATTTTATTGAGATTTCAAATATGTTTTCAAACTTCTATTGAAAACCAAATTTTACCAAACCTTTTTCAGTAGGTTTTATTTATTCAAGAGGGAAAGTATTTCAATATGATTTATTAATCATTTAAATTGGGCAATTGTTTTTATTCAAATCAAATATGGTTTTAATCCCATTTATATTTTATTCAAATAATTCTTTGATCATATTTAGGTTAATTAAATAACTTTTATATCCACCTTGGAAAATTCCACTTTATTATTTTCCCATGATTTAATTAATCATTTTCATTTGGGTTTTTGTCTCCATTTAAATATAATTGGAATATGGTTTAATCCCATATATTGTTATTTTATTATTCTTTATCCATTTATTTTATTTGGATTTGATTTATCTTTGTTTCATTTGTTTATGGATTTGGCCAAGGTTTAATTTGGCTTTTAAATATTCCTTATTTATTTATTTATTTCTTTCTTTGTCTTATAAAATCCATATCTTTTTATTTAAAGATCCAAACTTGGTGATTCCAATTTGTATAATTTCATTTAATATTTGTTTAAATTTTTAAATCCTCTTAGGATTAATTGCTCACAATTTGGTATGGATTTTAGATTGGGGTTTATTAGCTTTGGAAATTATTTCCTTTTACCTTATTAAATTCGTAAACTTTTATTTATGGCTTCAAATTAAATGAAACCACTTTCTATGGTTTATAATATTTTTGTTTATCATTTTGATCATTTATAAATGCTTGTTGCTAAATCTTTATATGGATCAAATCCATAGTCTTAGAGAGATCTTGGAAATGATTTTCTTCCATTCGGGTTTTGGGTTTTGGTTTATTTTTCCCAAGTTTGAATTTCAAGATACATTCATTGATGAATGCATTTCACTTGATTTGAATTTTTTTGGATTCCCTTTTTATTCAAAATTTGTTCAAGTTGGGTTTTGATGTTTTCATTTGGAATCAAAAGTTTATTTTCACCCTAAATTTCAACAATTATTTATTTTGTTTATTTATTTTTCACATTTCAAAATTTGGAAAATTTTGGGATGTTACAGGCTACCACCCTTAAAAGAAATCTCGTCCCGAGATTTGGGGAGGCTAGAGGTTACAATTTGGCTTTAAAACAACTAGGGTACTACCACCCTTAAAAAGGTTTTCAACTACATTACATCTTGGCTTACATGGGATCTTGATGTATCTTCTCTGGGCACTTGTTTGCATAATGGCCTAGCTCTTTGCATTTGAAACACATCACTTGGATAATATCCTTCTTTTTCCTTTGGTATCATTACCTCTTGTTTTTTCCTTGGTTCTTCTTCTTTTCTGGGCAATCACTGGCATAGTGTCCCATCTCTTTGCAATTGTAACATTGCAACTGGCTTATGTCCTTCCTCTTCTTTTTGGGTCTCTCCAAAGCTAGGAGTTCTTCTAGTTCATGCTCTTCATATCTCACCTCAAAGGTGGGAAATCTTTCTCTCTTCTTGGGGCAGTTACTAGAGATATGACCTTCTTCTTCACAAGAGTAGCAACACCTTGTTGTCACTTTGGATTTGGCCTTATGATGCATGGTTTTGACTTTGCCTTCATCCTTCTTGGTAGAAGTTGTTCCCTTATGGAGGTTTCCAAACATTTGATGCATTCCATCTTGATTCATTTGAACTATAGGATAGATGGGGAATTGAATAGGGACATGATCATTTCCTTCACATAGGAAACAAGTCACTTGAGATGTGGGGCATTGATTAGTTGGATGTTTCTCTTCACAATTAGGGCATTGGTCCACATGCTCCTTAGAAGTGTGTTCCATGTCCCCACAAATATTGCAAGCTTGAGTTCCTTCTATAATATCATCCTTCATATCATTGTTGTCACAATCTCCTTGAGAAGAGTTGATTATCATGTTGATCATTTGATTGGTCATCCTTTGCAGCAATTGAGATTGGGTTTCCAAAAACTTTTGCATGTTTGGGTCTAACTCATTGTTGTTGGCTAAAAACTGAGTTGTCACTTGATTCAACTGGGCTTGAGTTGCTAAAAGCATCTCTTGGTTGTTGTTTTCACCATTATTGATGTTGGAGTTTCTTGGAGAAATCATTTGTTTGGGTTGGATTGAGATTAGAATAGGCAAACGATTTCTAGAGAAAGAAGTCTAATGACACACAATAATTTACACAACAATGTGCAAGCAATCACAAACAAACATTCCACTCAAACAACAAGGTTCAAACATATTTTCAGGCAACAAAATATTTTGCTACACCACCTAAGTTGGTGTGATCAATATATGTTCTAATCTAAACACTAGTATGGTGGTCCAACTATATGGTTCACTTGAGATCATTTCCTTCTTCTTAATTATTTTGTCAACACCCGGATTTTTAATCCCAGATGCCTGTTATGCCATACATCGCAATCCAGGATTACCATTTTTCCGAGACACAACAGATTTGGATATCACAGTACATCATCCATTACAAACCATACATAAGGTCTTACACAAATAAGGATCTCATGATCCAGTTCTTAATACAACTCAAGCAGCGGAATAATGTAATAATAACGGTAGCATAGGCGAAGCTCCATCTTCGGGGTCACATGCAATGCTGACGATGGGAGATGATCCTAGTTGTCGTAACCTTCCTGGGCTCCATCCTCCTGGTACTCCTCTTCATAGTCTGGCCACGGGAATAGCCAGGGACAAAGCCATGAGTACTCTTTAAGTACTCTTTATGAAAGGTTTTTTTTGTAGTAGGACACTAAGCTCTAGGGTTGTTTTGCAAAAATCCAGATTTACCTCTACTAAGTTCAGAAGCAAGAAAAGCTAGTCGAAATTTTATAACACCTAAGTGGGAACTTGAATTTCATATCACAACTCAGTTTTATAAAGGGCTAAGGCTCATGCCTCAACATTTTTATCATCAAAATCATCTGGTGTTCGAGAACACATGTCAAAACATCTCAATAGAATGATCCATCATTCCAAGGTTTTCATAACCATTTTCACCAAGTATTCCCATCTAAAGTTGATCAAGTTTTATGCTTAGCACTAGCATCTACAAGTGGGGTAAGTACTAATGAGGGGTGGTAAACAAGTGGGGATTAATTGAGTTCAATCTCATGCCTTAGGATGACATAAAGATTATCTAGCTTAGGCCAAGTTTTATGCTCTTTATGCAACCTTCAATTATCTTTCTAATATCTATAATTTACTTAAGTAATCTCTAAGTAAGAGCTTTGATAAAGAAATAAAGTAGAAGCTTGCAAATAAAACTAGGATTGGTTTATCAAGTGGGTATGATCATATATGCTTAAGGCATATAGTTGGAATGGTAACAAGCAAGTATTTACTTGCATAGGTATAGTATCTTGCAAGTGTTAACTTGCACAATCAACTAGTAGTATTAGGCTTGCTAAAGTAGAGTATCTTGCAAGTGTTAGCTTGCAAGGTTAATAGCTTGCCTTGAGCAGAGCAGTGGTTGAAGTTCTCCTCGGCTTCTTCTTCGTAGTATCCTTCTTCCTCCTCGTATCCTTGGTTGGTACTAGCGTCTATGAATAAATACGAGATACGCAATCACCAAACTATACTTAACTACTTTCAATCCTCACACACAAGGGTTCTATAGATGATCTAGCATCATCACTAATTTTACAAGATTATTTCTTTTATTTTTAGAAAAGTAATTTCTACTCATTGAAAAACTACTTAAGATTTAATATTCTCCAAGCCAAACATGGGATCATGTTGACACATGTCATCACCACATATTTCAGTATATGGGAATGTGATTTAAAGTGATGTCACAATTTAATAAGGTTTAACCTTTTATTTTAAATAAAATTAAATGACTAGAAATGCCTATGTGGCCTTCTTTTATTACTTGAACATTATTTCTGTAAGTAAACACAAATTTTTTTATATATTCTAAAAGGTATGATCAAATGTGATTTTTGAGAGTTGGAATCAACTCAAAGGCTATTATAGTTTAAATTTGAAAAATGTTTGAATGCAGAAAAGGTTCTGCCTTGTTATTTTTACCAAGGTTGATCTATAGATTCAAATGATTTGAATCCAACGGGCTTGGATTAAGCATTTCAAAAAAATTCTAACAAAGTTGGTTTCATTCAATTTGGTTCAATGAATCGAGCTGGGTTGATTTTTGAAATTGGGTACAGAACTATGTTTGAATTAAAATGGAAAAAGTTAGATTCAAACGACTGGGCTGCGCGGGAACTGCTAATGGGCCGGCCCAGTGTCACTCCACGGCGCGGGGCGCAACTAACAGGGCGGGTCTACTGGTCAGTGGCTCTTTAAACACGAAGCGGTACGGGGCGATCTCAATTGCACGATCTAAGTCTAATCGAACGGCTTCTACTCATCATCCACGTCGGGCGGCGCCGGTGAGACAGAAACCTAACGTGGCAGGTGGGGGTCGTGGGAGGCTCACCGGGGCTTAGGTGAAGGTCGGCGATGCGGGCGAACGACGAAGTCGACGACGGCAACTCAAGGGTGGTCGCGGCAGCTCCTGGGATGGTCGAAATCGACGGCCCCTCTTCTCCGCTACAGCGGCGAGCTCCGACCAAATTCTGGCGATGCGCTGCTCGACTTGCTTCGGGAATGGGGTGGAACGATCAATGAGATGGTGTGCTTCAATCGGCTGGGGGTGGCCTCCTTTTATAGGCTCGACGGCGAGACCGAACGGGATGGGCAAGCGACGGTGGCGACACGGCTACTGACGGCTAGAGGCATGGCCGAGGGTGGCGATCGATCGGTCTCCTGGCGATGCTCTAGGGCTTTAATGCGCGTGTAGGGACGGTGGCAAACGGTCGGGAACGCTCGATGCTCTACGAGGCAGAGGCGGCGAACTCTGCGGCGAGCGGTGGCTACGGGGTACGGGCGGTGAAATGGGCATGTCTGGCGGTCTCCTGGGACGGTGGGGTGCATGCTGGCGGGCGGCGAGGGCTCGAGGTGGTCGGGTTGCGTGGGAACGGAGCGTGCTCTACGGCATGCGTCGGCATGGTCGACAGCGGCGCGGGCGCGGCGTTCCTGGCAGTTCTGGTTGATGTCTACGAGGCAGGGCTGGTCGAGAGGGGGCGGTGAGGCATGGGCTACCTCCCAGACAAGGTTGGCACGGCTAGTTCTTCCTCTAGCCTGTTTTCCACACTGGGGTGACATGGGTGCTCTCGGCCTGTTCACTTGATGATATTGGCAAGCTTACAGTGGGGCTAGTGATTAGTTAAGATTGTTAGATGATCTACTGAGGCTAGTGGTGTCAAGAGAGGGAACAAGTTAGGCCAGAATCACTGCACACTATAGTGTTTAGGATTTGTTTGATTTGCATCTGCAATGTGTTTGATAAAATGGCCGCATGAATTCAATTTTTGAATTATGAAAAGATTTTTGGTGGGTGTGCTAGGCATGTGCTGGTGAGTCTGTAGATGCTTGGGTTTTGAAAGTTGAGCTTGTTTGAGTGGTTTTTGAAAAAGTGGGATCTTCCCATATGAAATTGATTCAATTTTCAACTGTCATTTAAACTATGCATTTGAATGTTTCTGGATGATCACAAGGTGGGCCTTGATACTTTGTTATGAGTACTATCAAGGGGTGCAAAGATCCAAACAAGTTTCTGTTAAGTTCTGAAAGTTAGAGATAGCCAAAGTAGGCATGGGAGTTAATTTGGCAAAAGTGACCATTCACTTAAGTTGATGGTTTTGATTTGTTTGTCTTTGGGAAAAGTTTGGGGATTGTTTAGATGATGTTTATTTCACCTAAGGATCATTTTACAAGCAAAGAAACACATAATCATGGCAATTCAAAAGAATACACATTTTAATACATACACATATGAATGCTTTCATATTTTTATTGGAAAAGTTTTTGTTAACCCTAAATTTGGTGATTAGAGTTTGATTATTCTAGTTTAATATTTTTGGGATGTTACATGTTTCTTCTTGAATGAGATCATGGTTTCCTTGGAAAAATTCTTGCATCTTGGTCACAAAACTTCAAAGGTGATGATGGTTCCTTCTAAGTTGTGTTTCCTTAATCTTCAAGTCTTGAGTATTGTTCTTGTCTCACTTGTAGTCCTTAGTGATGTCCAAGTTGAAGTCCTTGATGAAACTAAATTTGAAGTCATTGGTGATGTTGAAGTCTTTGCTCAAGTTGATGTCTTTGTTCTTGTTGAAGTCTTTGCTCATGTTGAGGCTTGCTCATATTGAGGTTTTTGTCCAACAAGTTGAAATGGAAGAGATGTAGAATCAAAACCAAAAGGTTGAGGAAAGAGTTTACAAGATTGTTTGTAAATAAGTTTTGAACAAATATAACTCCTATTTTTCTAAGGGGTTTTTTCCAATCCCAGGGTTACAATCCTACAGGAAACACAGTGCTCTGATACCATCTGTAGAGATCCCTATGTTTACAATGCTAGTCCCTGGATCAATAGCTAGCATCCATAGTTAAGATGTAATATCAAGAAACAAAGGTCATAGTACAACTTTATAACCAGGAATAAGATAATTCATTACATCTTACATAGCTCATTTGGCTATCTCATTACAATGCAACAGAAATAACTTAATAGCATGGAGTCCTTCATCTTCAAAGTGCCACAGGCAATCATGTTGGTTGTAGACTTGTAATCCTAATCAACATACTTCACTAACATCAAACAAACCTGCAACATAATAAGTTACAGCCACAAGGGTCAATACATTTGAATTGTATTGGCAAGTGATACTATGGTAGTATAGTGGTATCTATCATCTATATGCATTGGACTAAGTGGAGCTTAGGCTTGCTTTGCTCAAAATAGATTTTACTTATAAGTTGAAAACAATAAGTTTTTGTTTGTCAAAATCACCCAAGGCATCTACCAATAGACATTGGTGATCCCTTAACCCTTGTTCAACCACAAGTTTTTAACTTAGAAATTGGGATGAGGAGATCCTTGATAGCTTCCATGTCTTGATGCTCAAATTTTCCATTGCCGGGGACACGGCTAAGTACTTAGATTTTACTCTCTCGAGAGGTGGTGCACTTTCCCCACAATACTCGACATGCATCGAGACAAGATCTTTCAGAAGCCTTCCCTTAGACCAGAATGGACGCATTCCCAAACCTATCACCCCCTACCACCAACTGTCCATTTGGCTAAGTTATTGCAACCTATATGATCGAGGCAAAGCCCATAATGCCAAGTGGCTGCACTTGAAGCTTCTCAACATTTGACATCTCAAATCTCTTTGTTCCTGGGTGGCATTCCACAAGTGTGATACACAGGGTAGGCCATTGAAAAATGGGCCCTGGTAACCACTCAACAAAAATCCATCCATGCAAGTCCCATTCCACGCAGGTGATTCATTCACATAGTTGTTTTATTAAACAAAACACAAGTCCTTGACTTAGAAATATTTCATATCATGAATATAATCCACCCTTGTTTTCTACTATCTAGGCTAAGCATGATAGTAGTAGGAATCTTAACTTAGGGAAAATTCTACTAAGGTTTCATCTACTAGGATTTCCCATGGCATAGTTAACACCTAGAAAATTCCATGCAAGTCCTACTCAAAATATCACTAATGCATAGTGAAAATAATGGGACAAAAGTATGAAGCACCACTTGCCTTTTTGGTAGAGAATATAAGTTCACTCCTTGATCTTGCAATAGTCACACTCTTCAAAGTTCACTACAATTCAATCAAGAAAGGCACAAATTCAAAACTAGCATTCAAACAATTCATCACATAATAATAATAAAAACAAAGCAATGCATGCAAGCATGCCAAAGATTGTTTTATTTGGAAAAGTGGTTTCCAATAGGTTATAAACATTTTAAAACACCTATTGGTCACTTATAAAAGTGGTAAAACCATTTGATATTAAGTTAGTGAAAAATGGCCTCTTTAAATCATTTTTGTTTTGTTAGAAATGATTTAATCAAAGTAATAATTTCTAGTGTTGACAAATATATTTTTAAACACAAATTTTAGTGTTTTAAGGTCAAGTGTTTAATATTAAGACCATTTGCAAAAGGTTTTACCTATAAACCATTTTAAATCAAAGCAATATTTTATTTTGTTGGAAATGCCTTTAAATAAGGTAATAATTTTATAGGGTTCACCAAATATATTTTTAAATCTCAAAACTTGGTGTTTAGGGTCAGAGAGTTTAATTCAAATCATTTTCCAAAGGTTTTACTCAAAAAGCATTTTAAAATCATAATATTTTTATTTAACTAGAAATGCTTCTATTCAAAGATTTAATTCCTAAGTGTCACCAAATATATTTTTAAATCCAAAAGTTGGTTTCCATGGTCAGTAGGTTCAAATCGAACCATTTAGAAAAGATTTTACCCTAAAAACATTTTTAGAATAAATTTTATACACAAATTATGCCTACACATGTTTCTGCAAAAACAACTAACTTTCCAGAGGCAATTTAATAAACAAAGTGCATGGTTGGAAGGTACTCTTTTTGCTGAATCCATTGATATAAAATTTGTAAAATTTGGACGTGTAGATTTAAAGTTATGAATTTTACAAATTCAAATATCTAATAGACATGTTTCTGTTTTTAAATCCAAACACGTGCCACACGTCTGTTTCCTATTCGCCGTTACCGGTTCGCGTGGATAAGCTAACGTGGTGCATTGGATCTATTGAGATCGTGCGACACAGAATCGATCGTACCTCTTCGTTTAATGAATCTATCGTATCCGTCAGATCTAAATCGAATGGCTCTAATCGCAGTGGCCAAAGATGGGCGGCGCTGCGATGGTGGCTGGCGGCGGCGCGCTCAGACGGTCTCGGTGCCGGCGATACAGGAAGCGAGAGAGAGAGAGAGAGAGAGAGAGAGAGAGAGAGAGAGAGAGAGAGAGCTCACAGTGTTCGCCGAAGCTTGATGATGCTCAAAGTGCTCGCGGGAAGGCAGGGGCACTCGGACGTGTCGTCGATTGCTCGCCGTAGTTGCTGTCGGCGTCGAGCGCTCACTGTTGAAGATGGTGGCGACGGTACAGGTCACGCTAAGGCACAAAAAAAGGTGCGTTAGCTGCACATAGAAGAGGCGAGTGTGCGAGTGTCAAGGAGAGGGGGAGGCGCGGTCAGAGGTTACCGAAAAAACTCAACAGAGTAATGGCAGACGGCGGCGGCGTTCAGTCAAAGTCGTTGCCGACGCTGTGGATCATGCGCGGGCGAGTGGAGGCTACAGGCAGATGCGTAGGGAGGTGGGGATCACACTCGTGTGGTTGAGGGGGCAAGGCAGTGGCTGGGCTCGCCGGAATTGTCACGGTGGCTCGTCGGAGATAGTGGTGGCGCAAGTGCGATTCGAGGCAACCTGGGGGGCTCCGATGGGGTGATGTCTTGGGGGGAACGGAGAGGAGACCTGGGTGATTAAGAGGGCACGGTCGAGGGCGAAGTTTACTCACGCATTGAAGCAAATTAACGCGAGGAAATTACGTCTAGGAATGGCAGCGGGGTGAGGGGGATTTGGTCGCGGTAGGTTGAAGACGACGCTGATGTGGCGTGGGGCCGGTGCGTCAGTGAGCTGAGAGGGTAGGGTTTTATGTGAGAAATCGATTCGCGAAGAGAGGGGAATGGGCTGCGCTGCTGGGCCTGCTGGGCTGAGGTTAGCTGGGCTGGTCTCTTTCATTGTTTTTATTCTGTTTCTTTTTCTGTTTTGAATTCATTCAAATGATTTCAAACCCTTTTTCATTTCAAATCTTTTCAAACTTTTCAGTAAGTTTCTATTCTGTTTTAAACATATATTTTAAAGACCACTTTTAATAATTTTCTCTTATTCTTCATGGTTTATTTATTAATTAATTTAGACACTTGTCTTTATTTAATTGAGATTTCAAATATGTTTTCAAACTTCTATTTGAAAACCAAATTTTACCAAACCTTTTTTAGTAGGTTTTATTTATTCAATAGGGTGTTATTTAAAGTATTTCAATATGATTTATTAATCATTTAAATTGGGCAATTGTTTTTATTTAAATCAAATATGGTTTTAATCCCATTTAGATTTTATTCAAATAATTCTTTGATCCTATTTAGGTTAATTAAATAACTTTTATATACACCTTGGAAAATTCCACTTTATTATTTTCCCATGATTTAATTAATCATTTTCATTTGGGTTTTTGCTCCATTTAAATATAATTGGAATATGGTTTAATCCCATATATTTTTATTTTATTATTCTTTATCCATTTATTTTATTTGGATTTGATTTATCTTTGTTTCATTTGTTTATGGATTTGGCCAAGGTTTAATATGGCTTTTAAATATTCCTTATTTATTTATTTATTTATTTATTTATTTCTTTGTCTTATAAAATCCATATCTTTTTATTTAAAGATCCAAACTTGGTGATTCCAATTTGTATAATTTCATTTAATATTTGTTTACATTTTTAAATCCTCTTAGGATTAATTGCTCACAATTTGGTATGGATTTTAGATTGGGGTTTATTTGCTTTGGAAATTATTTCCATTTACCTTATTAAATTCGTAAACTTTTATTTATGGCTTCAAATTAAATGAAACCACTTTCTATGGTTTATAATATTTTTGTTTATCATTTTGATCATTTATAAATGCTTGTTGCTAAATCTTTATATGGATCAAATCCATAGTCTTAGAGAGATCCTGGAAATGATTTTCTTCCATTCGGGTTTTGGGTTTTGGTTTATTTTTCCCAAGTTTGAATTTCAAGATACATTCATTGATGAATGCATTTCACTTGATTTGAATTTTTTTGGATTCCCTTTTTATTCAAAATTTGTTCAAGTTGGGTTTTGATGTTTTCATTTGGAATCAAAAGTTTATTTTCACCCTAAATTTCAACAATTATTTATTTTGTTTATTTATTTTTCACATTTCAAAATTTGGAAAATTTTGGGATGTTACAGGCTACCACCCTTAAAAGAAATCTCGTCCCGAGATTTGGGGAGGCTAGAGGTTACAATTTGGCTTTAAAACAACTAGGGTACTACCACCCTTAAAAAGGTTTTCAACTAGATTACATCTTGGCTTACATGGGATCTTGATGTATCTTCTCTGGGCACTTGTTTGCATAATGGCCTAGCTCTTTGCATTTGAAACACATCACTTGGATAATATCCTTCTTTTTCCTTTGGTATCATTACCTCTTGTTTTTTCCTTGGTTCTTCTTCTTTTCTGGGCAATCACTGGCATAGTGTCCCATCTCTTTGCAATTGTAACATTGCAACTGGCTTATGTCCTTCCTCTTCTTTTTGGGTCTCTCCAAAGCTAGGAGTTCTTCTAGTTCATGCTCTTCATATCTCACCTCAAAGGTGGGAAATCTTTCTCTCTTCTTGGGGCAGTTACTAGAGATATGACCTTCTTCTTCACAAGAGTAGCAACACCTTGTTGTCACTTTGGATTTGGCCTTATGATGCATGGTTTTGACTTTGCCTTCATCCTTCTTGGTAGAAGTTGTTCCCTTATGGAGGTTTCCAAACATTTGATGCATTCCATCTTGATTCATTTGAACTATAGGATAGATGGGGAATTGAATAGGGACATGATCATTTCCTTCACATAGGAAACAAGTCACTTGAGATGTGGGGCATTGATTAGTTGGATGTTTCTCTTCACAATTAGGGCATTGGTCCACATGCTCCTTAGAAGTGTGTTCCATGTCCCCACAAATATTGCAAGCTTGAGTTCCTTCTATAATATCATCCTTGATATCATTGTTGTCACAATCTCCTTGAGAAGAGTTGATTATCATGTTGATCATTTGATTGGTCATCCTTTGCAGCAATTGAGATTGGGTTTCCAAAAACTTTTGCATGTTTGGGTCTAACTCATTGTTGTTGGCTAAAAACTGAGTTGTCACTTGATTCAACTGGGCTTGAGTTGCTAAAAGCATCTCTTGGTTGTTGTTTTCACCATTATTGATGTTGGAGTTTCTTGGAGAAATCATCTGTTTGGGTTGGATTGAGATTAGAATAGGCAAACGATTTCTAGAGAAAGAAGTCTAATGACACACAACAATTTACACAACAATGTGCAAGCAATCACAAACAAACATTCCACTCAAACAACAAGGTTCAAACATATTTTCAGGCAACAAAATATTTTGCTACACCACCTAAGTTGGTGTGATCAATATATGTTCTAATCTAAACACTAGTATGGTGGTCCAACTATATGGTTCACTTGAGATCATTTCCTTCTTCTTAATTGTTTTGTCAACACCCGGATTTTTAATCCCAGATGCCTGTTATGCCATACATCGCAATCCAGGATTACCATTTTTCCGAGACACAACAGATTTGGATATCACAGTACATCATCCATTACAAACCATACATAAGGTCTTACACAAATAAGGATCTCATGATCCAGTTCTTAATACAACTCAAGCAGCGGAATAATGTAATAATAACGGTAGCATAGGCGAAGCTCCATCTTCGGGGTCACATGCAATGCTGACGATGGGAGATGATCCTAGTTGTCGTAACCTTCCTGGGCTCCATCCTCCTGGTACTCCTCTTCATAGTCTGGCCACGGGAATAGCCAGGGACAAAGCCATGAGTACTCTTTAAGTACTCTTTATGAAAGGTTTTTTTTGTAGTAGGACACTAAGCTCTAGGGTTGTTTTGCAAAAATCCAGATTTACCTCTACTAAGTTCAGAAGCAAGAAAAGCTAGTCGAAATTTTATAACACCTAAGTGGGAACTTGAATTTCATATCACAACTCTGTTGTGGTCAAGTCAAAGTCTCAATTCATTTCACAAGTCATTTTGAAAACATCTGACGGGGGAACAGTATGGCCACTCCAACTATCCATAACCGCGGACGCGGCTATTCGAATAGTTTGACACTCTGCAGAGATTGTACACTTTCACCACAACATTCGATACATCCGTGAGGAACAAATCCTGAATTCACCATACTCAGTATGCGGATAATCAATCCTAACCTTTTGATTACACGCCCTAGTATAGGCACCTCTCCTGTGAGTTTGGCCTCCCAACCATGACCAACTGTCATCTTGGGTACTGCACAGGTGGACAATCTTCACAAGGTAGCCTCAGCTCAGACCTTGGCCGTGAGGGAACCCATACTAAGGTATATAAGTTTCCAGTCAAGCCCTACCCAATTCTCGGGTATTGTGGTTGTACGGTAAAATTGGAATGGTATCGCATCCAGACAACCGTCAGTTTTATAAAGGGCTAAGGCTCATGCCTCAACATTTTTATCATCAAAATCATCTGGTGTTCGAGAACACATGTCAAAACATCTCAATAGAATGATCCATCATTCCAAGGTTTTCATAACCATTTTCACCAAGTATTCCCATCTCAAGTTGATCAAGTTTTATGCTTAGCACTAGCATCTACAAGTGGGGTAAGTACTAATGAGGGGTGGTAAACAAGTGGGGATTAATTGAGTTCAATCTCATGCCTTAGGATGACATAAAGATTATCTAGCTTAGGCCAAGTTTTATGCTCTTTATGCAACCTTCAATTATCTTTCTAATATCTATAATTTACTTAAGTAATCTCTAAGTAAGAGCTTTGATAAAGAAATAAAGTAGAAGCTTGCAAATAAAACTAGGATTGGTTTATCAAGTGGGTATGATCATATATGCTTAAGGCATATAGTTGGAATGGTAACAAGCAAGTATTTACTTGCATAGGTATAGTATCTTGCAAGTGTTAACTTGCACAATCAACTAGTAGTATTAGGCTTGCTAAAGTAGAGTATCTTGCAAGTGTTAGCTTGCAAGGTTAATAGCTTGCCTTGAGCAGAGCAGTGGTTGAAGTTCTCCTCGGCTTCTTCTTCGTAGTATCCTCCTTCCTCCTCGTATCCTTGGTCGGTACTAGCGTCTATGAATAAATACGAGATACACAATCGCCAAAATATACTTAACTACTTTCAATCCTCACACACAAGGGTTCTATAGATGATCTAGCATCATCACTAATTTTACAAGATTATTTCTTTTATTTTTAGAAAAGTAATTTCTACTCATTGAAAAACTACTTAAGATTTAATATTCTCCAAGCCAAACATGGGATCATGTTGACACATGTCATCACCACATATTTCAGTATATGGGAATGTGATTTAAAGTGATGTCACAATTTAATAAGGTTTAACCTTTTATTTTAAATAAAATTAAATGACTAGAAATGCCTATGTGGCCTTCTTTTATTACTTGAACATTATTTTTGTAAGTAAACCCAAATGTTTTTATATATTCTGAAAGGTATGATCAAATGTGATTTTTGAGAGTTGGAATCAACTCAAAGGCTGTTATAGTTTAAATTTGAAAAATGTTTGAATGCAGAAAAGGTTCTGCCTTGTTACTTTTACCAAGGTTGATCTATAGAATCAAATGATTTTAATCCAGCGGGCTTGGATTAAGCATTTCAAAAACTTTCTAAAAAAATTGGTTTCATTCAATTTGGTTCACTGAATCGAGCTGGGTTGATTTTTGAAACTGGGTACAGAACTATGTTTGAATTAAAATGGAAAAAGTTAGATTCAAACGACTGGGCTGCGTGGGAACTGCTAATGGGCCGGCCTAGTGTCACTCCACGGCGCGGGGCGCAACTGACAGGGCGGGTCTACTGGTCAGTGGCTCTTTAAACACGAAGCGGTACGGGGCGATCTCAACTGCACGATCTAAGTCTAATCGAACGGCTGCTACTCATCGTCCATGTCAGGCGGCGCCGGTGAAACAGAAACCTAACGCGGCAGGTGGGGTCGTGGGAGGCTCACCGGGGCTCAGGCAAAGGTCGGCGATGCGGGCGAACGACGAAGTCGATGACGGCAACTCAAGGGTGGTCGCGGCAGCTCCTGGGATGGACGAAATCGACGGCTCCACTTCTCCTCTACAGCGGCGAGCTCCGACCAAATTCTGGCGATGCGCTGCTCGACTTGCTCCGGGAATGGGGTGGAACGATCAATGAGATGGTGTGCTTCAATCGGCTGTGGGTGGCCTCCTTTTATAGGCTCGACGGCGAGACCGAACGGGATGGGCAGGCAACGGTGGCGACACGGCTACTGACGGCTAGAGGCATGGCCGAGGGTGGCGATCGATCGGTGGTCTCCTGGCGATGCTCTAGGGCTTTAATGCGCGTGTAGGGGCGGTGGCAAACGGTCGGGAACGCTCGATGCTCTGCGAGGCAGAGGTGGCGAACTCTGCGGCGAGCGGTGGCTACGGGGTACGAGCGGTGAAATGGGCATGTCTGGCGGTCTCCTAGGACGGTGGGGTGCATGCTGGCGGGCGGCGAGGGCTCGAGGTGGTCGGGTTGCGTGGGAACGGAGCGTGCTCTGCGGCGTGCGGCGGCATGGTCGACAGCGGCGTGGGCGCGGCGTTCCTGGCAGTTCTGGTTGCTGTCTGCGAGGCAGGGCTGGTCGAGAGTGGGAGGTGAGGCATGGGCTACCTCCCAGACAAGGTTGGCACGGCTAGTTCTTCCTCTAGCCTATTGTCCACACTGGGGTGACATGGGTGCTCTCGGCCTGTTCACCATTGATGATATTGGCAAGCTTACAGTGGGGCTAGGGATTAGTTAAGATTGTTAGATGATCTAGTGAGGCTAGTGGTGTCCAGAGAGGGAACAAGTTAGGCCAGAATCACTTCACATTATAGTGTTTAGGATTTGTTTGATTTGCATCTGCAATGTGTTTGATAAAATGGCCGCATGAATTTAATTTTTGAATTATGAAAATATTTTTGGTGGGTGTGCTAGGCATGTGCTGGTGAGTCTGTAGATGCTTGGGTTTTGAAAGTTGAGCTTGTTTGAGTGGTTTTTGAAAAAGTGGGATCTTCCCATATGAAATAGATTCAATTTTCAACTGTCATTTAAACTATGCATTTGAATGTTTCTGGATGATCACAAGGTGGGCCTTGATACTTTGTTATGAGTACTATCAAGGGGTGCAAAGATCCAAACAAGTTTCTGTTAAGTTCTGAAAGTTAGAGATAGCCAAAGTAGGCATGGGAGTTAATTTGGCAAAAGTGGCGATTCACTTAAGTTGATGGTTTTGATTTGTTTGTCTTTGGGAAAAGTTTGGGTATTGTTTAGATGATGTTTATTTCACCTAAGAATCATTTTACAAGCAAAGAAACACATAATCATGGCAATTCAAAAGAATACACATTTTAATACATACACATATGAATGCTTTCATATTTTTATTGGAAAAGTTTTTGTTAACCCTAAATTTGGTGATTAGAGTTTGATGATTCTAGTTTAATATTTTTGGGGTGTTACATGTTTCTTATTGAATGAGATCATAGTTTCCTTGGAAAAATTCTTGCATCTTGGTCACAAAACTTCAAAGGTGATGATGGTTCCTTCTAAGTTGTGTTTCCTTAATCTTCAAGTCTTGAGTATTGTTCTTGTCTCACTTGTAGTCCTTAGTGATGTCCAAGTTGAAGTCCTTGATGAAACTAAATTTGAAGTCATTAGTGATGTTGAAGTCTTTGCTCAAGTTGATGTCTTTGTTCTTGTTGAAGTCTTTGCTCATGTTGAGGCTTGCTCATATTGAGGTTTTTGTCCAACAAGTTGAAATGGAAGAGATGTAGAATCAAAACCAAAAGGTTGAGGAAAGAGTTTACAAGATTGTTTGTAAATAAGTTTTGAACAAATATAACTCCTATTTTTCTAAGGGGTTTTTTCCAATCCTAGGGTTACAATCCAACAGGAAACACAGTGCTCTGATACCATCTGTAGAGATCCCTATGTTTACAATGCTAGTCCCTGGATCAATAGCTAGCATCCACAGTTAAGATGTAATATCAAGAAACAAAGGTCATAGTACAACTTTATAACCAGGAATAAAATAATTCATTACATCTTACATAGCTCATTTGGCTATCTCATTACAATGCAGCAGAAATAACTTAATAGCATGGAGTCCTTCATCTTCAAAGTGCCACAGGCAATCATGTTGGTTGTAGACTTGTAATCCTAATCAACATACTTCACTAACATCAAATAAACATGCAACATAATAAGTTACAGCCACAAGGGTCAATACATTTGAATTGTATTGGCAAGTGATACTATGGTAGTATAGTGGTATCTATCATCTATATGCATTTGACTAAGTGGAGCTTAGGCTTGCTTTTCTCAAAATAGATTTTACTTATAAGTTGAAAACACTAAGTTTTTGTTTGTCAAAATCACACAAGGCATCTACCAATAGACATTGGTGATCCCTTAACCCTTGTTCAACCACAAGTTTTTAACTTAGAAATTGGGATGAGGAGATCCTTGATAGCTTCCATATCTTGGTGCTCAAATTTTCCATTGCCGGGGACATGGCTAAGTACTTAGATTTTACTCTCTCGAGAGGTGGTGCACTTTCCCCACAAGACTCGACATGCATCAAGACAAGATCTTTCAGAAGCCTTCCCTTAGACCAGAATGGACGCGTTCCCAAACCTATCACCCCCTACCACCAACTGTCCATTTGGCTAAGTTATTGCAACCTATATGATCCAGGCAAAGCCCATAATGCCAAGTGGTTGCACTTGAAGCTTCTCAACATTTGACATCTCAAATCTCTTTGTTCCTGGGTGGCATTCCACAAGTGTGATACACAGGGTAGGCCATTGAAAAATGGGCCCTGGTAACCACTCAACAAAAATCCATCCATGCAAGTCCCATTCCACGCAGGTGATTCATTCACATAGTTGTTTTATTAAACAAAACACAAGTCCTTGACTTAGAAATATTTCATATCATGAATATAATCCACCCTTGTTTTCTACTAGCTAGGCTAAGCATGATAGTAGTAGGAATCTTAACTTAGGGAAAATTCTACTAAGGTTTCATCTACTAGGATTTCCCATGGCATAGTTAACACTTAGAAAATTCCATGCAAGTCCTACTCAAAATATCACTAATGCATAGTGAAAATAATGGGACAAAAGTATGAAGAACCACTTGCCTTTTTGGTAGAGAATATAAGTTCACTCCTTGATCTTGAAATAGTCACACTCTTCAAAGTTCACTACAATTCAATCAAGAAAGGCACAAATTCAAAACTAGCATTCAAACAATTCATCACATAATAATAATAAAAACAAAGCAATGCATGCAAGCATGCCAAAGATTGTTTTATTTGGAAAAGTGGATTCCAATAGGTTATAAACATTTTAAAACACCTATTGGTCACTTATAAAAGTGGCAAAACCATTTGATATTAAGTTAGTGAAAAATGGCCTCTTTAAATCATTTTTGTTTTGTTAGAAATGATTTAATCAAAGTAATAATTTCTAGTGTTGACAAATATATTTTTAAACACAAATGTTAGTGTTTTAAGGTCAAGTGTTTAATATTAAAACCATTTGCAAAAGGTTTTACCTATAAACCATTTTAAATCAAAGCAATATTTTATTTTGTTGGAAATGCCTTTAAATAAGGTAATAATTTTATAGGGTTCACCAAATATATTTTTAAATCTCAAAACTTGGTGTTTAGGGTCAGAGAGTTTAATTCAAATCATTTTCCAAAGGTTTTACTCAAAAAGAATTTTAAAATCATAATCAGTATTTTTATTTAACTAGAAATGCTTCTATTCAAAGATTTAATTCCTAAGTGTCACCAAATATATTTTTAAATCCAAAAGTTGGTTTCCATGGTCAGTAGGTTTAAAGCAAACCATTTAGAAAAGATTTTACCCTAAAAACATTTTTAGAATAAATTTTATAAACAAATTATGCCTACACATGTTTCTGCAAAAACAACTAACTTTACAGAGGCAATTTAATAAACAAAGTGCATGGTTGGAAGGTACTCTTTTTGATGATTCCATTGATATAAAATTTGTAAAATTTGGACGAGTAGATTTAAAGTTATGAATTTTACAAATTCAAATATCTAATAGACATGTTTCTGTTTTTAAATCCAAACACGTGCCACGCGTCTGTTTCCTATTCGCCGTTACCGGTTCGCGTGGATAAGCTAACGTGGTGCGTTGGATCTATTGAGATCGTGCGACACAGAATCGATCGTACCTCTTCGTTTAATGAATCTATCGTGTCCGTCAGATCTAAATCGAATGGCTCTAATCGCAGTGGCCAAAGATGGGCGGCGCAGCGATGGTGGCTGGCGGCGGCGCGCTCAGACGGTCACGGTACCGGTGATACAGGAAGAGAGAGAGAGAGAGAGAGAGAGAGAGAGAGAGAGAGAGAGAGAGAGAGAGCTCACAGTGTTCGCCAAAGCTTGATGATGCTCAAAGTGCTCGCGGGAAGGCAGGGGCGCTCGGACGTGTCATCGATTGCTCGCCGTAGTTGCTGTCGACGTCGGGCGCTGACTGTTGAAGATGGTGGCGACAGTACAGGTCACGCTAAGGCACAAAAAAAGGTGCGTTAGCTGCACATAGAAGAGGCGAGTGTGCGAGTGTCAAGGAGAGGGGGAGGCGCGGTCAGAGGTTACCGAAAAAACTCGACGGAGTAATGGCAGACGGCGGCGGCGTTCAGTCAAAGTCGTTGCCGACGCTGTGGATCATGCGCGGGCGAGTGGAGGCTACAGGCAGATGCGTAGGGAGGTGGGGATCACACTCGTGTGGTTGAGGGGGCAAGGCAGTGGCTGGGCTCGCCGGAATTGGCACGGTGGCTCGTCGGAGATAAAGGTGGCGCAAGTGTGATTCGAGGCAGCCTGGGGGCTCCGATGGGGTGATGTCTTGGGGGAAACGGAGAGGAGACCTGGGCGATTAAGAGGGCACGGTCGAGGGCGAAGTTTACTCACGCATTGAAGCAAATTAACGCGAGGAAATTACGTCTAGGAATGGCAGCGGGGTGAGGGGGATTTGGTCGCGGTAGGTTGAAGACGACGCTGATGTGGCGTGGGGCCGGTGTGTCAGTGAGCTGAGAGGGTAGGGTTTTAGGTGAGAAATCGATTCGCGAAGAGAGGGGGAATGGCCTGCGCTGCTGGGCTGAGGTTAGCTGGGCTGGTCTCTTTCATTGTTTTTATTCTGTTTATTTTTCTGTTTTGAATTCATTCAAATGATTTCAAATCCTTTTTCATTTCAAATCTTTTCAAACTTTTCAGTAAGTTCTATTTTGTTTTAAACATATATTTTAAAGACCACTTATAATAATTTTCTCTTATTCCTTCATGGTTTATTTATTAATTAATTTAAACACTTGTCTTTATTAATTGAGATTTCAAATATGTTTTCAAACATCTATTTGAAAACCAAATTTTACCAAACCTTTTTTAGTAGGTTTTATTTATTCAATAGGGTGTTATTTAAAGTATTTCAATATGATTTATTAATCATTTAAATTGGGCAATTGTTTTTATTTAAATCAAATATGGTTTTAATCCCATTTAGATTTTATTCAAATAATTCTTTGATCCTATTTAGGTTAATTAAATAAGTTTTATATCCACCTTGGAAAATTCCACTTTATTATTTTCCCATGATTTAATTAATCATTTTCATTTGGGTTTTTGCTCCATTTAAATATAATTGGAATATGGTTTAATCCCATATATTTTTATTTGATTATTCTTTATCCATTTATTTTATTTGGATTTGATTTATCTTTGTTTCATTTGTTTATGGATTTGGCCAAGGTTTAATTTGGCTTTTACATATTCCTTATTTATTTATTTATTTATTTATTTCTTTGTCTTATAAAATCCATATCTTTTTATTTAAAGATCCAAACTTGGTGATTCCAATTTGTATAATTTCATTTAATATTTGTTTACATTTTTAAATCCTCTTAGGATTAATTGCTCACAATTTGGTATGGATTTTAGATTGGGGTTTATTAGCTTTGGAAATTATTTCCTTTTACCTTATTAAATTCATAAACTTTTATTTATGGCTTCAAATTAAATGAAACCACCTTCTATGGTTTATAATATTTTTGTTTATAATTTTGATCATTTATAAATGCTTGTTGCTAAATTTTTATATGGATCAAATCCATAGTCTTAGAGAGATCTTGGAAATGGTTTTCTTCCATTAGGGTTTTGGGTTTTGGTTTATTTTTCCCAAGTTTGAATTTCAAGATACATTCATTGATGAATGCATTTCACTTGATTTGAATTTTGTTGGATTCCCTCTTTATTCAAAATTTGTTCAAGTTGGGTTTTGATTTTTTCATTTGGAGTCAAAAGTTTCTTTTCACCCTAAATTTCAACAATTATTTATTTTTCACATGTCAAAATTTGGAAAATTTTGGGATGTGACATTGCCTTGTCATTTTGATTATGGGATAGATCCTGTATCATGTGCAAGGGGTACCCCGTTGGTGGTTCTCTATGATATACATGTACTTACTATGACAAGAACTTACAGGTGACTAAAGTTGAGTAGCATGAGGTGCGGCCCTCGTATTCAAGGGACATAAGATTGCCAACTTATACTTTGTGAAGCATATACTCCATAGTTTGTTCACTTTAACCTTAATCACTTCAAGATGCTTATGATAGGGGCAATGAGAGATGAAAGCTAACAAGTACCATAATTTTTGGAATCTCTTTATGAGACTTGAAATCCCTGCTTCCCTTTATGAAGGGCCTTTCTTCCACCACTATATTGAGTCTCCACCTTCTACCTTTAGGCACCAGTTAAGAGAGCATCGTTGCCATTCTTAGTTCTATGTGCATTGTCCCAAAACTTATTGATTGATTCATATTGTTGATATTGCTTGCTCATGAACTATTCACTCTTATGAACTTTGAAGGTGTCCTATGCATCTATTTGCTACTCCATGAGGGACAAGCAGAATGCCACTATGCCATGTTTTCTGTATGTGAAACAAACAAACGTCTTTCAATGTATTGTTATTCATGAATCTTTGTTTGTATCTTTTCATGCTGCAACATAGTTGCTATGTCTTATTATTAGAGCTACATCTTTCATGCTCATGTTTAGAGTACTTTGATCTTAGCTTTCAATGCTTTACAATAGTTTGATCATGATTGTGATGGTGCATGTCACCTCAAAAATTATTCTTTTTATCACTTACCTACTCGAGGACAAGCAGGAGTTAAGCTTGGGGATGCTTTATACGTCGTAAACGTATCTATAATTTTTGATGTTCCATGATTGTTTAGTATCTACTTTGCTTTGCTTTGTCTACACTTTGAGGTGTTGTCATATGTTTTCTGGTACTAACCTATTAACAAGATGTCATAGTGCTAGTTGCCCGTTTTCTTCTGTTTTTGGTTCCAGAAAGGCAGAAAATCAATATTCTCGGAATTGGACGAGACAAAAGCCAAATTCATTATTTTTCCTGGAGCAACACGGAACCACGAAGCAGAGTTGGAGGAGGACACCAGGGTGGCCGCACCCCCCTAGGCGCGGGCCAGCCCTGGTGGCTCCCATAGGGGGTGTGGGCCCCATGACCTCCACCTACCTTGCCTCATGCGCCTATAAGAAGCCCCCGGGGAGAAAACCCTAAATCATCCAGAAGAAAGCCACGAAAAAAGTTTCACAGCGCCGCTGCCACCGGGGGAGATTTTGTCAACACCCGGATTTTTAATCCCAGATGCCTGTTATGCCATACATCACAATCCCAGGATTACCATTTTTGCGAGACATAACAGAATTGGATACCACAGTACATCATCCAATACAAACCATACATAAGGTCTTACACAAATAAGGATCTCATGATCCAGTTATTAATACAACTCAAGCAGCGGAAATACGTAATAATAAAGGTAGCGTAGGCGAAGCTCCATCTTCGGGGTCACAGGCAATGCTGACGATGGGAGATGATCCTAGTTGCCGTAACCTTCCTCGGGTCCATCCTCCTGGTACTCCTCTTCATAGTCTGGCCATGGGAATAGCCAGGGACAAAGCCATGAGTACTCTTTAAGTACTCGCAAACTAATACTAACAAGTGAAGGGGATTTTTGTAGTAGGACACTAAGCTCTATGGTTGTTTTGCAAAAAGCCAGATTTACATCTACTATGTTCAGAAGTAAGAAAAGCTAGTTGAAATTTTATAACACCTAAGTGGGAACTTGAATTTCATATCACAACTCTGTTGTGGTCAAGTCAAAGTCTCAAGTCATTTCACAAGTCATTTTGAAAACAATCTGACGGGGGAACAGTATGGCCACTCCAACTGTCCATAACGGCGGACGCGGCTATTCGAATAGTTTAACACTCTGCAGAGATTGTACACTTTCACCACAACATTCGATACATCCGTCAGGAACAAATCCTGAATTCACCATACTCAGTATGCGGATAATCAATCCTAACCTTTCAATTACACACCCTAGTATAAGCACCTCTCCTGTGAGTTTGGCCTCCCAACGATGACCAACTGTCATCTTGGGTACTGCACAGGTGGACAATCTTCACAAGGTAGCCTCAGCTCAGACCTTGGCCGTGAGGGAACCAATACTAAGGTATATAACCTTCCAGTCAAGCCCTACCCAATTCTTGGGTATTATGGTTGTACGGTAGAATTGGAATGGTATCGCATCCAGACAACCATCAGTTTTAAAAAAGGGCTAAGGCTCATGCCTCATCATTTTCATCACCATAAATCATCTGGTGTTCGGAAACACATGTCCAAAACATTTCAATAGAATGATCCATCATTCAAAGGTTTTCATAACCATTTTTCCACCAAGTATTCCCATCTAAGTTGATCAAGTTTTATGCTTAGCACTAGCCTCTACAAGTGGGGGTAAGTACTAAAGAGGGGTGGTAAACTAGTGGAGTTTTAGGATGACATAAAGATTATCTAGCTTAGGCCAAATTTTATGCTCTTTATGCAACCTTCAATTATCTTTCTAGTATCTACAATTCACTTAAGTAAACTGTAAGTAATAGCTTTGATAAAGAAATAAAGTATAAAGCTTGTAAGTAAAACTAGGATTGGTTTATCAAGTGGTTATGATTATATATGCTTAAGGCATATAGTTGGCATGGTAACAAGCAAGTATTTGCGTGCATAGGTATAGTATCTTGCAAGTGTTAGCTTGCACAAGTATCAGTATAAGCTTGATAAGTTAATAGCTTGCAAGTATTGGCTTGCACATTCAACTAGTAGTATTAGGCTTGCCTTGTGCAGAGCAGTGGTTGAAGTTCTCCTCGGCTTCTTCTTCGTAGTATCCTCCTTCCTCCTCGTACCCTTGGTCGGTACTAGCGTATATGAATAAATACGAGGTTTAGGCTTGCGTTGTGCAGAGTAGTGGTTGAAGTTCTCCTCGGCTTCTTCTTCGTAGGATCCTCCTTCCTCCTCGTACCCTTGGTCGGTACTAGCGTCTATGAATAAATATGAGGTACACAATCACCAAACAATACTTAACTACTTTCAATCATCACACAAAATCATCATCACTAACATTACAAGATTAAAGCTTGGTTTAATTTCTTTTATTTTTAGAAAAGTAATTTCTACTCATTGAAAAACTACTTAAGATTTAATATTCTCCAAACCAAACATGGGATCATGTTGACACATGTCATCACCACATATTTTAGTCCATGGGAATGTGATTTAAAGTGGTGTCACAATTTAATAAGGTTTAACCTTTTATTTTACTTAAATAAAGTGACTAGAAATGCCTATGTGGCATTCTTTTATTACTTGAACATTATTTCTGTAAGTAAACCCAAATGTTTTTATATATTCTGAAAGGTATGATCAAATGTGATTTTTTAGAGTTGGAATCAACTCAAAAGCTACTATGGTGTAAATTTGAAAATTGTTTGAATGTAGAAAAGGTTCTGCCTTGTTATTTTTTCCAAGGTTGATCTATAGATTCAAATGATTTGAATCCAACGGGCTTGGATTAAGAATTTCAATATATTTCTAACAAAATTGGTTTCATTCAATTTGGTGCACTGAATCGAGCTGGATTGATTTTTTAAACTAGGTACAGAACTGTGTTTGAATTAAAATGGAAAAAAGTTAAATTCAAACGACTAGGCTGCGCGGGAAACGATAATGGGCCGGCCCGGTGTAACTCCGCGGCGCGGGGCTCAACTGACAGGGGGGTTCCACCAGTCAGTGGCTCTTTAAACGCGAAGCGGTACGCGGAAATCTCATCCGCACGATCTAAGTCTAATAGAACGGCTGCTACTCATCGTCCACGTCGGGCGGCGCCGGCGAGACAGAAACCTAACGCGGCAGGTGGGGGTCGTCGGGGGCTCACCGGGGCTCAGGCGAGGGTCGGCGAGGCGGGCGAACGATGAAGTCGACGACGGCGAACCTCCTGGTACCGGCAGCTTCTCCTGGGGTGGACGAAATCGACGACGCCCTTCTTCTCCAGAGGCAGCCGGATCCGGCCAAATTCCGGCGATGCGCTGCTCGCCTTGCTCCGGGAACGGGGTGGAACGATCAGTGAGGAGAGGGGAGTGAGATGGTGTGAAGAGTTTGAGCGGGGGAGGCATCTATTTATAGTCTCGACGACGAGACAGAACGGAATGGGCAGGCGACGGTGGCGACATGGCTACGGGCTGCTAGAGGCATGGACGGTGGTGGCGATCGGTCGGTGGTCTCCTGGCGATGCTCTATGCCTTTAATGCGCGTGTAGGGGCGGTGGCAATCGGTCTGGAACATGTGATGCTCTACGCGTCAGAGGCGGCGTTTTCGACAGCGAGCGGTGGCTGTGAGGCATGGGGCGGCGAACGGGGATGTCTGGCGGTCTCCTGGGATGGTGGTGATCGCGTATGCACGCGGCGAGGGCGGCGCGCGGTCTGTGGGCGTGTGTCGAGGGTGGCGCTCTGGCGCACGCTCAGCATGGTTGACAGAGGCACAGGCGCGGCATTCCTGGGTGCTCTGGTCGATGTCTTCGAGGCAGGGCTGGTCGAGAGGGGGCGGTGAGGCATGGGTGATCTCCCAGACAAGGTTGGAATGGCTAGTTCCTCTCCTAGCTTGCTGTCTACACTGGGGTGGCATGGGTGGCTTCGGCTGTTCACCATTGATGACATTGCCAAGCTTACAGTGGTGCTAGATGTTTACAAATGAGCTAGATGATCTACTAAAGCCTAGTTGCAACCAGAGAGGGAACAAGTTAGGCTCAAATCACTGCTCCAAATAGTGTTTGGATTTTATTTGATTTGCATCTGCAAGGTGTTTGATGATATGGCCGCATGAATTCAAGTTTTGAATTTTGAAAAGATTTTTGGTGGGTGTGCTAGGTAGGTGCTGGTGAGTCTGTAGATGCTTGGGTTTTGAAAGTTGAGCTTGTTTGAGTGGTTTTTGAAAAAGTGGGATCTTCCCATATGATAAAGATTCAATTTTAAACTGTCATTTAAACTATGCATTTGAATGTTTCTGGATGATCACAAGGTGGGCCTTGATACTTTGTTATGAGTACTATCAAGGGGTGCAAAGATCCAAACAAGTTTCTGTTAAGTTCTGAAAGTTAGAGACAGCCAAAGTACGCATGGGAGTTAAATTGGTCAAAATGACCATTCCCTTATTTTGTTTGTTTTGATTTATTTGTCTTTGGGAAAAGTGTGGGGATTGTCTAGATGATGTTTATTTCACCTAAGAATCCTTTTACAAGAAAAGAAACACATAAATAAGGCAATTCAAAAGAATTCAAAATGGGATGCATACACACATGCATGCTTTCGTATTTTTATTTAGAAAAGTTTTTTGTTAACCCTAATTTGATGCATAGAGTTTGATGATTCTAGTTTAATATTTTTGGGATGTTACAGATTTGGGGGACAGAAATTCTCTGTTCCGGCACCCTGCCGGGACAGGGAAGTGCCCCCGGAGCCATCTCCATCGATCTCCACCACCATCTCCATCATCATTGATGATTCCTATGATGAGGAGGGAGTAGTTCTTCCTCGAGGCTAAGGGCTCTACCGGTAGCTGTGTGTTCATCTCTCTCTCTATGCATGATATTGTTGTGGTCATGAGCTTTGTAATCAAGTAGATCTACCTTGATACTCAAGTGCTTTAATATATATCTGCTCTCCCCATGTGTGTGAAAGTGACAGCATGCACGCCATGGTGTCACTTAGGCTAGAGTCTACTTAAATACTCATCATGCTTTAATAGATCTATGCTTTTCCCCACGTATTTGAAAGTGACAGCGTGTGCGTCGTGTGTGGCACTTAAGCTAGACTACATATATATTTGTTATGAGTTATATTTTGAGTTGGTTGTCTCTATGAAATTGTGGTGTTTTTTGGAACCATCTAGTGCTCAAGGTGACAGTGTGGGGTTATCTAGATTGGGAAAGGCGGACTTTGAGGAGTGATGTTATAGCCCTACCATGGATTAGAGTGTCCAACCGGAGAGTAGTTAAGAGTAGTATCATGAAGAGAATATATTTATGAGAGAGTGTTCACTAGTGAAAGTATGATCCCTAGGCCTTGTTTCTAAGCATTGAAACACCATTTGCATCTAGATTTGTTGCATGTTTGCTTGCTTCCTTCTTGTTGCCTTTAGTCTTTACCTCACCGTCAAGCTATTTTCTAGCACCATTACCGCTTGTATTTCACTATCTCTTCGCCGAACTAGTGCACCTATACACCTGACAAGTGTATTGGGTGTGTTGCGGACACAAGAGACTTCTTTTATCTTGATTGCAGGGTTGCTTGAGAGGGATACCTTTGACAACTTTCTCCCTGAGTTCGATAAACCTTTGGTGATCCACTTAAGGGAAACTTGTTGCTGTTCTACAAACCTCTGCACTTGGAGGCCCAACAACTGTCTACAAGAATAGAAGTGCGTAGGCATCAAGTAACTCTACCATTAGCAGCATAGAATCAAACCACCATAATTCAGTATATTTATAACTACATCAATAATGTGTATTTTTCAAGCACTTCATATACCACTAGCATCACGAACACTCAATCAAGCTAAGAGTCACGTGCTCACAATTTTTCACCAAACAAACCATTGTGAAACACTAAGCATCAAAATAAGGAGGAAAATAAACCTAATTAAGGATGTATACTAAGATAGAGAGAGGTTTGTGAGAGGGGGAAAGTAGTACCAACCTGCTGACGAGTCCAAGCTCGCCGAAGTAGTAGTAGTAGTAGTAGTAGTAGTGGCAACAATAGAGAGGCGGAGCACAGCACGGCGTCACAGCAACATGAGGAACGCCATCGCGCTGCACTGCATCAAATCACACCACCAGAAAGGCTTCAGCATCCAAACACCCACGCCATACCACCGGAGTTGCAGAAAACCTCGTCGTCCCGCCGGAGTATTGGCAAATGGAGGAATTAGGGTTTGGAGATTGGTGGTAGGCATGTAGTGACGCAATACTCAAATCGAATTGGGTAGGCAGGTCGAGCTCGATGGGGCGCATCGATTAGGACCCACAGCACCGGCTAGAGTGGCTGGAGTTTGCCGGAATCAAAGCCGGAGGCGAGCAGGAGAACGACAGTGTTAAGCCGAGTAGGGAGAGGAATGAAGAAGAACGTGAGCGTGAGTGAGGTGTGCGTGGGTGAGGGAGTGGAACGGGGCCAAGGTGACCCCGATCCAGGTCAGTTTGGCCCATGTGCCCAACCAAACGGCCCAAATTGATTAGGATAAGAAATAAAATAAAAATAAAACAAATGAATTACCAAAATAACCTCTAAACATTTTTAACTATAGAAAATTATAGAAAAATCATAAAAAATACATCTAATATGTTAAAATTATCATAAAAATAAGATTTACCTAATAAAAATATAACTTTGTTTGTTTAAAATAAATATAAAGCAAATAAATATTAACATCATTAAATCCTAAGTGAAATTTCATAAAATAAGGAAAAATCCTATAAAAAATCATCTTTGTGTATAAAAGTAAAACTAATATTTTATAAAAATACTAACCTAATTTTTTTATATAAATAAAATATGAAGTATCTATTCAAATACATTTAATCCTTTATGGAATTTTATAAACATAAAAATAATATTTAAAAAAATAAAAATCATTTTTAAGGTCTTGAATAAATATATCACACTAGAAAAATATTAAATATATTATTAGAAAAGTTTTAAATATTTTAAAATAATAAATCCTTATCTACACCCTATTTTAAAAAATTCTTTAAAAAACATTTCTTAAGTAAGAAATAATTATATTTCTTTAGAACTATTAAAAATTTAAAATCTAATTACCAAAGTTCTAAACCATAACTAAGATTTATAATAAAACTTAAGTGTAAATCACTAACTTAATAATACTATTTTGAAACGTTAAAGTCAAAATTCAAAACCACAACCTTAAAGATAATTTTATACATCACTCACTGATATTAAGGGGGAATGATCTGAATATCTAAATAATAATTAGCATGAATTTAAATCCTAACAAATTACTAAGATCATCTAATTATGCTTCCATTAGATAGATACATATTATTTTCATAACAGCAAAACAAATTTAAGCTAATCATTCACTTAAATATAAAGTGAATAACTCCACACCTTAGTCATACTTATCATAAATCCAAAACTTGAGAATAATTAAAACAAATTACACCTTAAGTTTATTTACCCTTTTAAAGTTAACTTTAATCTCAAAAGATTATAAACATCATGTCTAATAAACTACTTATATTTTTATAGTTAACTTTGGTCTATTTCAATTAAGACATAAAGTATCTCAAGTCCAAACTAATCAATCAAACACCAAAAGACATTAACCACATTCTATTAACAATAAAGATTGTTTAAGCCTTAGAAAGGAAATCTTTTCTTTAAATGTTATTCTTTTTGCAACTTCAAACAATAACTCTATACCAATTTCCTTCAACCCTTAAACAACCCAATACATAGACTTTCATCATAATCACCAAATAGCAACTAATCTCAATCTTAGATTACTATTGCACTCTACTTTTATATATTGTATATCAAGACTTAAGTTCCTTATAAATGCATTTCATGTGAAGTAAAATTTAAATATGAACCAACTCTTAAAGAAATCACCTAGGCTCACTTCACTTAAAGTATTGGGGATACACTTTGGGAGTTTTACAAACAAATGCATAACATTACTTATGCATAACTGCATATTTATTTTTTAAACATTAGTCCTTACTAGAAAAATAATGCTGATTTCAGATATTGGATCTTATATCGTCTCGCAGACCGTGATTGCATAATCTTGCAATCAAAAAGGCAAGTTCACACTTGCTCATGTCTTTTGATTATTTTCTGTAAAGTATTTTGCAAATCCAGTGTTGTCATCACCTGCATTTCAAAAAGGTCAGATAACACTATTTTCATAATAATATGATTATAGGTTATTTACCATGAGGTAATAACCTACTATGAAAGTTCCGGTGGTAAAGGAACATAATATCTAGGACTTCAACCAATGTCGCCAGTGATTCTCGCGTCGTATATTACACGTTAACCATGAGATCTATATGGCTCTGGGAAAGTCAGCTGGATTGGCTCCCTCTCGCATGCATCGGACACTGTTCTGGGCATTTGTAAGTTGTATATCGTGGATCTAGGCTTACAAAAGACAGATTTCTAGTGTTAATGGTTGTTGTGTGTATCCAACAAAGGTATAGCCGTTTTATACGGGGAAAAGTCTACCTTGAGTGTGGATATACAACAATTGTGATGTATGCGGGGTTGCGGAGAAGGGCAGTGATTGACTTGGATCTTAGACTGGGCCCCATACCAAGGAAGTATGGACAAGGTCATGACTTAGTTGTGCAACAAGACAAAGGTCTCTCATGGGTAAAGTAATGCACCTTTACAGAGTGTAAGAACTGTAACTTGTTACTCCCTATTCCGGGAAGGAGCTACGAATGCGGGAGGAAAGGAACTCCTCGAAAGTTCTGGTAAACCTGTGAAGGCTGACGGACATAGCGTTTCAGAATAAAATCAACCTTTGAAGAAATGTTTATGAAAACATGCATTGTCTACTACCTATGGTCTGTGGTTGTAGCTAGTGCATCAAACACTTCTTTCTAGTGAACTTGCTGAGTACGCTCGTACTCAACGTATCTTCTAAACCCTTGCTAGATTCTGAAGCTAATAAGACGATGTCTACATCAACTTATGCTCAAAGGAATCTTCATCAACAGCTCAAGCCCTTCAATGAAGTCAGGGAAGTCAACATATACATCAACTGAAGTGAATACAAAGTTGCTGATTAGATAGGATTATAATCTCTAGCCATAGAACCTACTTCTGTAGAGTATTGCAATAGCCGCAATGCAAGCCAAATTGATTAGATGCTAATCTTATTAGCATGATAGTTATGAGTTTATTATTTATGGTTCTTCTTTGTAAGAAGTTTATTTCTCTCTCTTTAACCTAGAGTGTTCTCTGGATCTTATGTAAAGAGTCGAGTTGTAACCTATAGTCATGTCTTGGACCTGCTGTGTTTCTGTTGTACCACTCTAAGGGATGTAATACTAGTGAACGGTGTTTCATTGGTGTTATGTCAACTTCTATAGTGTACTACATCATGTAGTGGTATGCTGGGTCACTGCATATTATCACTTGCTTTTTGTGTACTTTGCATCTTGCGGTATGGTGGGATGAAGCGGCCCGGGTTAACCTTACATGACATCGTCATGAGACTTTCTCCATGCTCAACATGCAACTTGTATTGCATAAGTGGCTTTGCAGGTGTCTGACTCTCCCATCATAGTAAAGATTCAATTTACAACGGGCACTTGATAGTTCAAGCATCAACGTTGTGGTTCTTGTTCGTAAGTTAGAACGGTACTTATTGAAAGCCCTAAACCACGTAAAATATGCAAAGAAAATTAGAGGCATCTAACTTTGTTTTGCAAGGGTGTGATGTGATGTGATATGGCCATGATTGTGATTATATATTATTTATGCAATGTTCCTTATTGTAAGTCGGCAACCAGCAGGAGCCTTATGCTTGTCTTTTAATTTCGTTAAGACATTCGTGTCTATTATTCAAAGTAGTTGAATAGTTGATGCTGGTGGATGACAACCATGGATCGATGTCATTGACCTTAACGCCACGCCGGTGATAATGGATATCATGTTCGTGCTTGAATATGGAGATCGGAAGCACAAGAAGAAAGGCCATATCATATCACATATTTTGAATTGCATGTGATGTTAATCATTTTATGCATCTTGTATTTCTTAGAACGCGACGGTAGCATTATAAGATGATCCCTCTCACAAAATATCAAGTTATAAAGTGTTAATCTTTAGTAGGCACCGTTGCCAAGACTCGTTGTTTCGAAGCACCACGAGATGATCGGGTGTGTTAGATTTTGCGAGTGTATACAATGGGAGAAAGACAGATTTGATCATGCAGAAATTGAGGTTTGATATTGACGAGCCTAGCATGAACAGACATGGTCTTGGAACACAGACCATTGAAAGGTAAAGCATGAGTCATATAGTAGATATGATGAACATGTTGATTGTTCGCCTTTGAAGCTACATCATCTCTCGTGATGATCGGTTTTGATGTAGTGGATTTGTTTCATGTGATCACTAAAATAATGTGAGGGATGTTTTTTGAGTGGGAGTTCACCTAGATTAATTTAACTATTAATTAGAACTCAATTTGTCATAAAAAAGTATAAACAATTTCAAATATGTTGTAGATCAATGGTGGACCCTACCATCAATTTTAATGCGTTCCTAGAGAAAGAAAAGTTGAAAAACATTGGAAGCAACTTCGTGGATTTGTTCCGCAATTTGAGGATTGTCCTCAATGCTGGTCAGTTGACCTATGTGCTGGATGCACCGCTAGGTGACCCGCCTACAGAAGATGCTACCGATGATGAGAAAAATGTTTTCCGTACTCGGAAGAATTAGTACTCCACAGTTCATTGTGCTATCTTGTATGGTTTGGAATCGAAGCTTCAAAATAGGTTTGAGAACTTTGACCCACATGATATTGTTCGTGAACTCAAAATGATATTTGGGGCTCATGCGGCAGTTGAGAGTTATGAAGCTTCTGAAAAGTTCTTTAACTGCAAGATGGAGCAGGGCAGCTCCGTCAGTGAGCATGTGCTTAAGATGTCTGGGCACGCTAATAAGCTCCAGAGCTTGGGCATAATAATTCCTAATGCTTTGGGGATTCACCGTGTCCTCCAATCACTACCACCAAGTTACAAGAACTTTGTGATGAACTACAACATGAAGTGCATGGATAAGACGTTGCCAGAACTCTTCTCTATGTTGAAGTCTGCGAAAGTGGAGATCAAGAAACAGAACCAAGTGTTGATGGCCAATAAGTGTAACATCCCAAAATTTAGGAACCAACAAAGGGTAGATGTACGAATTTGTGCATATGCATGCATTCATCTGTAAAATGTGGGTAAATTTTTCGCCAAATAAAAACCTAAAGTGATCAGAGTTTCTTTCACTCTCTAAGTGTAGGAATAGATCTGGAGAGTGATCGGTATAAATTTTGACATGATCTTTATGAATTAGTGTGTTTTGGGGGAAAAGAATTTGAATTCAAATTTGAACTTTGAGTTTATATTTTAAAGTTAAGAATTGATATTTTAGAATGAATTTCAAAATGATTTAGTAATATTATCAAGAAATAATAAAAAATAATAGAAATTCAAATAAGAAATGAATCTTTTATTCCATATCTTTATACCATGAATAAATTACAAAGATTAACTCATAGAGTTAATAAAAATTCAGTATAGTAAGGAAATTACAAAAAGATAAAGATGTCTATATGAATAAATTATTACAAAATTAATACAAAAGAATGAAATAAAGATTACAAAGGAATCTGTTTATCTAAGTAATCCTATACTAAATCTTTAATCCCTAGATCTTGTACCTGCAAAATATAGAACAGACAAAAAAGGAAAATGAAAGTTAAATTATTAATTTTACTCTTAGTAGAGAGCAGTGAGTTGCACTTCTCAAGATTACATCATTGAGTAAATCTTTTAGGGGCAAGTTTCACCAATATGAAATAATTTGATATTTCATAATAAATAAGACATAAGTCAAATGATCACAGCAAGTAAAAGGGGCAAGTTTCACCAGGCAGGTTAACAGTAAAAAGGATCAAAGGGTGAGACACCTCACTCATCTCATCCACAACCATGCAACAGACACACATGCAGCACAATCACTTAACTGCATGGGGTGTGTTATCGACACGGCCACATCAGCTCACCCAAGTAAAAGGACCAAGCACAGCCGTGGGCAGCTACTAGTGCATCTCTGCATTTTCAACACCACACCAAGAACACTCAGTCTAGCCAAGCCAAGCAAACCACCAGTTAAAACTACACACCAGATCAACTTAGCAACACCAGATGGTGACATAAGGAGGGGGAGAATCAGGTGGATAGCAAGGTCAAGTGGTAGGAGCTAGGAGGTGCAGGGCTAATCAAGGCCAAGCACAGGAATCAGGAGAAACAAGAACTGCACCAAGAGGTGAAGGACTAGATCAAGCCAGCAACACTACCAGCAAAATCAAGCCATCACCATCACCAACTATTGTGGTGAGTATCATAAAACATCCACATGATCTGTTCATCTTATCCAAACAGAAAAATATGTGTTGTTTTATAAGTTAACCTCTCAATGATCACCCAAGTGGGGTGAACCTATCCTAGAGGATTTGAAATATAAAGACCAGAAGTAAACTCTAGCAAACCCACCAAAATCTCAGACCAGCATCATAGATCTGGTGATATTGAAACAACTAATATATTCCACCATTGGTTCATATAAAATTTGGGCACATCTCCTAAATAAGTAGCACCTCAGATTTCATAAGCTATAAACCAACCAATTATCTTAACCAACTAGGATCCAAGATCTAGTGAGCAACCATGATACTTTAGCATATTTAGAAGGGACAGCAAGATAGGAATCTAGTCCCTAGAGCCTCAGACCAACATCATAGGCCTAAATGTCAAGAGAAGCTTTCAACTTATTTTTGCATTTACCCCATCTTAAGCACTTACCCAAAGTTAAGCCAGTAATAGAATCATCGCTTGTGTGCCATAGCAAAATGGTGTCACAAGGGCAGACTCTATCAACCAAATCAAACCATTAACAGGTTATGATAAGGAAAGTGATAAGCTATTGATATCATTTCCCTGAGACTACACTCAGAGATCATCTAACATATCTAGATATCTTCAAAGTATCATCAGATTCCAATGATTAAGTGCAATCTATTGATAACCATACAAGCCAACAACCACTGATGCAGTGAACAACCACTGACAGTGTTACTGTCAGTATCAAAGTAATGACAGCAGGTAAACGCACTAAGCACCAATCTCACCAATCATATTTCACAATTATGCCATCAGGTTAACCTAGATTAATCACCAAATAGAGGCAACACTATTTAACCACTAGCATCAGATCCACAGTGGCATCAAACAATCAAATCATGACAGTAAGCCTTAAGGTACAGTGAGCACAATTCAAACTAGGCATCACTACCAGATCAAATCATCATCTTACAAGCACACAGAGGGATGAACCCTAGAACCAGGGATGAACCCTAGAACCAGGGATGAACCCTAGAACCAGTACAAAACCTAAGGCAGGATAGCCACTAGTTACACACTGGCATACTCAAAGAAGGCAAAGGCATGGGGGATAACCAAGAACCAACTTACCTATGGTCCTCGCTGAATAATTGAAGAGGAGGCAGAGGGACCGACGAGCTCATGGCGGCATGGGGAGCACCCATAGGGCGCTGCAACCCACACCTAGCCGTGGCGGCGGCCACAGCAGCACACGAAAACACACGAGCATCTCATCAGCACCACTGGAGCATCAGCGACGGCATCAACAACACCACCCCCAAAACCTAGGGTTCGGGATGGGGCTAGCCTGGCCGTAGGAGGACCCCAGAGCCAAATCGAGTTGGAGCTGACAAAGGAGCATGGTCGACAACCTTGCCATACACCATGGCAGTGGCCATGGAGGACCACGGCAGCGGGAATAGCACGGCGGCGGCGCCAGCGACCACGGGGTCGAGGAGGAGAAGAGGTGAGGACGAGAGAGGGAGAGACAAATAGAATGGGCCGATAGGGCTAGAACCCTTCGGGGAGATCCTTTGGCCAAGCCACTTGGGCCAAGTTTGGCCCAATAAGTCAAATGAGTTGGCCCAAATGTCCTAAAAGAAATTTTAATAAATTATAAAAGACCAAAATAACCCTAGAATTGAATAAATTCTAGAAGAAAAAATAGAAGTCTAAAAAATACAAATAATATATTTTTAGATTCATAATAATCCAACCTATTTAAATAAATTAAGAGATAATTTATATATATATAATTTTTAGTCAAGAATTTTATAATATATATATTCCTTATGGAATTTTATAAAATTAAAGAAAGAGGATAAAAATAAACAAAAATCACTTTTATTGTATTTATTATTGTAGTATTTTAGAAAAATACTAAATAAATATTTAGAGTTACCAAAAAAATTCCTTTTTTCATAATGCTAATTCTTAAAGGAAATTACTAAACAAATAAATACAAGAGTTCCTATCGAATAATTTTTTTACATTTTAACTCTATTAATAATATATTACATTATAAAATAGTGAATGTAATATTTATAAAATATTAAAAGGTTATTCTTTAAAATAAATTTCTTTATTACTTAAAGTATTCCAGAAACTAAAATATTGGGTAAAACACACAAAGAAGATAAATAAGAATAATGCATTATATTACTATGCATATTCATATTGCTTCTTTAAATATTGTCCTTACTGGGCAACAATGATGTTTTGTAGACATAGAAGCTCAAGGTCCAGTGCAAGCATCTGACTTCACTACCTTGCAATCACAAGGCAAGTTCATCACTTGCTCATGTCCTTTGAAGAGTCTTTACCAAAGTAATTGTAAATTGTGTGTTATCATCTATGTTAAAGGAAAGAAAATATTATTTTCTCAAGTAAATAAATTATTGATATCATCCTAAGTGATGATATAATGAAGCAATATAACTTAGGTTTCTATTTGCACCAATGATAATCATCTAGGAATTTAACAACCCATGATATCAGTGATTTTAGCGCCGTATATAACACGTTAGCCATGAGATTTGGAATGGGACAGAGAAGTCAGTTGTATCCTTTTACTTTCGTATGGAGGCAAGACTACCTTAACGTGACGTTGTGATTCCTTGTGCAGATCCAACATAAGGGTGGGCACCCTTAGGCCCCATGTTTTTGGTGTCTAGATTATCTATGAGTGGGTGCCGGAGGTTTAGCCAGACCTATAAGGTACTTACCAGGGGCACCACGAGCTCATAGAGTCTTCGGGAACTCATCAGAGTTTTAGCCTGCCCAGAAGGGGGCTTAACGGAGGTGAGCCAGCCCCGAAGGATCATGCAGACATATGGCGTCGCGGAGAGGGCAGTGATTTTCTTGGATCACCTATTGGGCCCCACATCATGGAATTGTGGACGGGAAAGTACGCCTGGTTGTGCAACAAGGAGTTGATCTCTCATGGGTAAACTAACGCACCTCTGTAGAGTGTAAGAATTGTAACTTGTTACTCCTTGTTCCGGGAAGGAGCTACGAACGCGGCAGGAAAGGAACTCCATCAAAGTTCAGGTCAACCTGTGAAGGCTGATGGTCATAGATTTTCACAATAAAATCAGTCTTGGAAGAAAGAGTTACAAAAACTGCATAGTGCCAAGGACTTATAGTCCGAGGTGGTAGATAGAGCATCAAACTTCCCACCTTGCATATAATGAACTTACTGGGTAACGCTGTTACTCACCTTTTCCTTTGATCCCCTGCTTAGACTTTGAGGATCCCTAAGAAACTCCAATGTATGCAGCTGAAAGCCAAGAGGAGGTCTTCTATGAAGAGCCCAATATGTACGGTGCTATAGAAGGGGTGGACTACGATATCGTCTATGGAGCAGAGCACCATGAGTCAGAATAATTACCGTAGTACTAGGAACTAATTGAGACGAGCAGCATGAACTTTATACAATAAGCTATTGATCTCAACACTGAGATGAAGTGGTTACTTTAAACTTCTGCCAAAACACTTTATATATATGGTTTGTAATTTGAATCTTATGAAGTCTTGAACTTCTGGTATTGTAATCATAATAATGTGTGTATGTTTGTAATATTGACCCGCAATGTTTCTGTTGTACCACTCTGAGGGATGTGATGTTTACGGAACGGTGTTCTGTGGATGTCATGTCAACGATTATAGTGTACTACACATGCAGTGGTATGCTGGGTCACCGCAGTTGGTATCAGAGCAAATTGCTTTGACCTTAGGTTGGAAACCTAGTAAAGGGTATTACATGTAGGAGTGTAGAGCAACGATAAAGAATTCTCTAAAAAAGTATAATGGGTATTCAAATTAGAATATTCCGTTATATGTTTTAGTGCGATAATTATTTGTTATGATGCAATATATTATTGGTTACTAATAAAAATATTTTTGATATACAGAGTTATGGCACCAAAGTTTCCAAAACAAACTTTGGCAAGGAAAGAGGAGACTCTTGATTATTACCAATGGTCATTCACTAATCATCTTCGTCAACTTTTAAGGATTTTTAGTTGTCCAACTAAAATTCCGGTGAATAACCTATTATGATGGTCGTATGCTATCCAAGTGTCGTGTGAGTATCCAACTTCTAGAGGAGCTTGGATTATATCATGATCTGCCTATAGGTAAAGGTAGGAGTCATTTAGCAACATACCATTTTGTTGTTGTGGAGGCGATAGCCAATATCCGGGAGCATAAAGCCAAAGAGTTAGAAGGGAGCAAATTTTCTATGATTCCTCATGATTCTATAGACTCGGAGCCAGTACCAGATCATCTTACCTTGGTAAAGAAGCATCCTAAGTTAGCTTCCAAGTTAATGGATTGATATCGAACACTTGTTGCGCCTTTTTATAAGACACATCAAGTAATTGTTGAAGATAAAAATGAAATGTTAGAGGTTCTAACTGATCCAGACAGAAGGAAATAGTTAGCATCCCAGCTGGAGAAAGAAGCAAGGAGTAGTGCAAACCCAATTTTTAAGGATATACCCATAGATCCTGAATCTTTTACACCATATCCTTATTCGCCTAGACCAGAACCTACCTATGATCCTGCATTAGATATGAGGTATTCTGTGCCACAGGGTTCTGAGGAAGAGTCTGATTCAGAACTTCCTATCGAGAATTCTGATGGATGGAGAATGGGATCATTTGAAGGATCCCAAGGGAATCAAATGTCCATAGATGGGTCTGATAGAAATGTTGGACAATCCAGTTGGATGGGTGCGAGAACCAATCCTAATAACAGTAGTAGAAATACCATGTTTGTAGAAAGTCAGGATGAGGAAGAAGATCCTAAGGAGAGAGTCTTTGAATCATCAACATCTTCTCAAAACCCAGGGAATATACATTATCCAGTGTTTAACTATCTTGCCCAACAGAGCACCCATGGAGCAGCAGAATCTGCGTATTCTGTTGACAATTCTAGGAATGAAGCTCAGGAGATGTAAGTGGGTAATAATATTGAATAGGGTTCTGAAGACTTTTCAGCTGAGCTGGAGGGAGTCAATGCACTAAGGCTGAGTAATGACTCAAGTCCTGATACTTCAGATACTGAGTATGTTCCTTCTGGAAGGCCATTTTTTCCACAAACTGTGCGGCGGACGTTACGTCATCACGGTTGGACTTCAGGCATGTATGATGAGCGTCGCGAATACTAGAAGCAGGCTACTTATTAGGAAGTATCGGGTATTGCATATTGTAATCCGAGAGAGTGATGTAGCGAAATAAATGAGGAAGTGTTGTAAGTTGTTTAGTGTACCTATATGGTACATGTTGTAATGACTTTGTATTACTAAGTTGTTTGTAATGTATAATATATAAAATGCATATTTGGATTTTGATTTCCATTGTGTGACTAGTTCTGTGCGTAAAGTTGAGCTCATAACATATGTGCATGATGCAATTATGAGCATTCGCTTTATGTTGCAGGAATAGGGGGTCATGGAATCGGGTGTAGAAACTGAATCTGAGCAGCAGCGCATGGAGGGTGAGGCCAAGGAGAAGGTAGATGCAGATGCCGGAAATTATGGAACATTACCACCACCACCACCACCAATGAGGCCGCTAATGGAGCAGAATTTTATGCAGTACATGAAAATGATGCAAGAAAACCAAAACAAGTTCATGGAAGAGTTGTTGGGACGAGCTGGAAACCAGAGAGCACCTGAAGGTGGAGGAGTGAGTCTTTCTGACTTCCAGAATGAAAGTCCATTACCTTTTGCATTAGCCCCTGAACCAATGGATGCATAAGATTGGCTAGCAGATACGGGGAGAAAGCTGAAGGTTGTAGGTTGTAATGATGAGGAAAATTTGAGGTATGCAACTCATATTTTGACTGGACCTACAGCATCATGGTGGGAAAATCAGCTAGCTATGCAATAGCCACGAAGAGAGTATACTTGGGAAGAGTTCAGGCAGAGGTTCCGTGAGTATCATGTTCCGGAAAGTTTTACGGAGTTGAAGCGGAGGGAGTTTTAGGAGCTTCATCAAGGCTATACTAGTGACATGAAGTACATCCGGGAGTTTAGCCAACTATCTTGTTATGCCAAGGATGAAGTGAGCACTGAAGAAAAGAGAAAGAAGTGTTTTCTACGAGGGTTAAATCCATTCATGAAGATGCAGTTGAGGTTGGCCAATAAACAAACTTATCAGCAGTTACTGGATGCAGCTATCACTTTTGAGGATGATTACAAGAATGTCCAAGAGGATAGAACGAAGAGAGCCAAGAAGGAAACTAAGAGGATTCAGGCAAGTAAACCCAAGCCCAATCTGGAGTTCAAGCCAAGGAATAGACCTTACAACAACAACAATTCCAACCGGAGTGCAAATCCAACCGGAAGGAATATTATATGCCATAATTGCAAACTTCCAGGGCATATAAGCAGGGATTGCCAGAAACCAATAATAGTTGCCATGCTTGTGGCCAAAGGGGTCGTATAAAGCCAAATTGCCCGAGTAAACCACAAGGTGGTTGTCCTATTAAAGGTGGAGGACAAACCAGTGGAGGCAGTGGACAACTCAATAAAGGAGGAAATTTTGTCAAGAACAATAATGGCAAGAGGAATAGACCTACCGGGAAGCTGAATTGTGCAACCCTGGAGGAGGTGGATAACTCAGAGCATGCAGTGATAGGTATGCTCAATATCCTTACCAATCCCGAAAAAGTTCTATTTGATACTGGTGCAACTACTTCATTCATTTCTAAAGAATTATGTGATAAATTTGGGATTACAAGGGAAGCGTTAGAAAACCATATGACCATAGTTACGGCAGGGGGAAATGTAGTTGTACGCCACATTAAACAAGATCAGGTTATCTCGATCTATGGTTGTACCTACTTTTCGGACCTTTATGTGATTCCTTTGAAGGGAATTGCAGTAGTGTTGAGTATGGACTGGATGACTGAACATGGGGCTCAGATTAATTGTGAGGATAAAACTGTCTCAATCAAGACTCCAAGTGGAGCCAGGATAGTTTATCAAGTAGATAAGCATAGTCATATCATGGTGGATCTTTGGTTGAACTCAATGAAGGAGGTCAAGTTGGAAGATAATCCTGTAGTATATGAATTTCAAGATGTTTATCTAGCAGAGCTACCAGGAATGCCACCAGATCCAGAGATAGAGTTCACTATTGATCTAATTCCGGGTACAACACTAATAGCTCAAGCAGCATACAAGATGGTTCCGAAGGAATTAAAAGAACTAAAAGAGCAAATTGATGAGTTAGCTAGGAAAGGATTCAATCAGGAAAGTGTATCTCCATGGGGAACACTGGTGATCTTTATAGATAAAAGATATGGAGGAAGAAGGATGTGTGGGGACTATAGAAATCTCAACAATGATTCCATCAAGAATAAGTATCCATTACCTAGAATTCAGGATCTATTTGATTAGGTTAAAGGAGTTGGAGTATTTGCCAAGATTGATCTGAGATCTGGATACCATCAAATAAAAATCAAACCGAAAGATGTTCCAAAGACAACATTTGTCTCAAGGTATGGACACCATGAGTATCTTGTCGTACTGTTTGGATTGACCAATGCACCATCAATATTCATGAATCTAATGAACAAAATCTTCATGCCATACTTGGACAAGTTTGTCATAGTGTTTATTGATGATATTTTGATATATTCCAAGGATAAGGAAGAGCATGCTAATCATTTTAGAATAGCATTGCAGATCCTAAGAGAACATAAGCTTTATGCTAAGTTCAGCAAGTGTGAATTCTGGCTAGATGAGGTAGAATTCCTAGGTCATGTGATCAGTAAGGATGGGATTATTGTAAATCCATCCAAAGTTTAATTAGTATTAGAATGGACTGCACCAACCAATGTGAAACAAATTCCAGGTTTCTTGGGTATGGATGGTTATTATCGGATGTTCATTGAAGGATTCTCCAAGATAGTTGGACCAATGACCAAATTGTTAAGGAAGAATACACCATTCATCTGGAATGAGAAGTGTGAGGCAAGCTTTCAGGAGTTAAAGACTAGATTAACTACCGCTCCAATTCTAGCAGTTCCTGAAACAGGGAAGGACTTTACAGTATATTGTGATGCATCTAAAGAAGGTTTGGATTGGGTATTAATGCAAGATCGTAAAGTAATTTCTTATGGATCAAGACAACTGAAACCACATGAAGTCAATTATCCAACCCATGATTTGGAATTAGCAGCAGCAGTCTTTTCTTTGAAAGGATGGAGGCATTTCCTTTATGGAGCCAGATGTGAGTTATACACTGACCACAAAAGTCTCAAATATTTCTTCACTCAAAAGGAATTGAATATGAGACAGAAGCGATGGTTAGAGCTAATCAAAGATTATGATTTGACAATCAATTATACCCCTGAAAAAGCCAACGTTGTAGCAGATGCTTTAAGTCGTAAGAGTGTAGATATTCAGCCTAGAAATCGGGAGCTACCAAAAGAGCTATAGATAGATTTGGAAAGGTTGGAACTTCAACTTATAATGACAGAAACTCTTGGAGGATTAGCTACTATGTAGGCCGTTGCAGAATAGAATAGTGATCTCAAGCACGAAATTTTCAGACATCAAGTTGATGATCCTTTTATTGCTGAAGAAATTCGGAGGATATCTCAAGGACAAGCATAAGTTTTTTTTGCTTAGGAGATTATGGATCTTTATGGTTCCAGGATCGTCTTTGTGTTCCAGATGTGTCAGAGATTCGTGAAGTGATACTTCGAGAGGCACATGAAACACCATATTCCATTCATCCAGGAAGTACTAAGATGTACATGGATTTGAAAGAATTATTCTGGTGGAATAATATGAAAAGAGACATTGCAAAATATGTGTCAGAATGCCATACTTGTCAAAGGGTAAAAGCTGAACATCAAAGTACAGCAGGACCATTGCAACCTTTGTAAATTCCCGAGTGGAAATGGGAGGAAATTGGTATGGATTTCATCACAGGATTACCCAAGACACCAAAATGGAAGGATATGATATGGGTTATTGTTGATAGACTCACTAAAAGTGCACATTTTATTCTAGTAAATCAGAAAGACAATGCTGAGAAGCTAGTAGAAGTTTACATCAAGGAGATAGTAAGTAAGCACAAAGTGCCCAAGAAGATCGTAACTAATAGAGGATATGTGTTTACTTCAGCATTTTGCAAGCAATTACATGAAGCACTTGGTTCAAAATTGGATTTCAGCACATCCTATCATCCAGAAACTGGGGGTCAAACTGAAAGAACCAATCAAATACTAGAAGTCATGCTTAGGGCTTGTGCATTAGATTTCGGAGGTTCCTGGGAAGATCATCTACCACTGGCATAATTTTCCTACAATAACAGCTATCAGAGTAGTCTGAAGTCAGCTCCATATCAAGTACTCTATGGAATAAAGTGTAGATCACCAATATGTTGGTATGATCCTGGGAGTAGCAAAGAATTTCTGTCACACTATATCAAGGAAAGGCAAGATATTATCGATGTAATCAAAGATAGATTGAAAATAGCTCAAAGTAGGCAGAAAAGTTATGCTGACCTAAGTCGAACATCATGGCATCCTGAAGTAGGAGACATGGTATATCTCAAAGTAAGCCCAATGAAAGGAGTTAAGAGGTTCAGATCTAAAGGAAAATTGAGTCCAAGATATATAGGACCATTCAAGGTACTGAGTCAGAACAGGACCATAGCTTATGCTTTAGAGTTACCACCAAGATTGGCTCAAGTTCACAATGTTATCCATTTGTCACAACTCCGGAAATGTCTTAAAGTTCCTGATGATGTAATCACACATCAAGAGATAGAATTAAAAGTAGACCTGACTTATGTTGAGAAATCTTGTAAAATTCTGGAAGAGAACTGGAAAAGATTAAGAAATAGGGCAATCAAGTACTGTAAGGTACAGTGGGAACATCACCCCGAAAGAGAAGCCACCTGGGAGAAAGAGGAAGACTTAAGAGAAGCCTATCCCGAACTATTCATGTACACTTCAGCAAACTTCGAGGCGAAGTTTAATTTAAGGGGGGAAGTCTGTAACATCCCAGCATTTAGGAACCAACGAAGGGTAGATGTAGGAATTTGTGGATATGCATGCATTCATCTGTAAAATGTGGGTAAATTTTTCGCCAAATAAAAACCTAAAGTGATCAGAGTTTCTTTCACTCTCTAAGTGAGCTCTGGAGAGTGGTCGTTATAAATTTTGGCATGATATTTATGAATTAGTGTGTTTTGGGGGAAAATAATTTGAATTCAAATTTGAACTTTGAGTTTATATTTTAAAGTTAAGAATTGATATTTCAGAATGAATTTCAAAATGATTTAGTAATATTATCAAGAAACAATAAAAAGTAACAGAAATTCATATAAGAAATGAATCTTTTATTCCTTATCTTTATACCATGAATAAATTACAAAGATTAACTCATAGAGTTAATAAAAATTCATTACACTAAGGAAATTACAAAAAGAGAAAGATGTCTATATGAATAAATTATTACAAATTTAATACAAAAGAATGAAATAAAGATTACAAAGGAATCTGTTTATCTAAGTAATCCTATACTAAATCTTTAATCCACAGATCTTGTACCTGCAAAATATAGAACAGACAAAAAAGGAAATGAAAGTTAAATTATTAATTTTACTATCAGTAGAGAGCAGTGAGTTGCACTACTCAAGATTACATCATTGAGTAAATCTTTTAGGGACAAGTTTCAACAATATGAAAGAATTTGATCTTTCATAATAAATAAGCCATAAGTCAAATGATCACAACAAGTAAAAGGGGCAAGTTTCACCAGGCAGGTTAACCGTAAAAAGGATCAAAGGGCGAGACACCTCGCTCATCTCATCCACAACCATGCAATAGACACACAGGCAGCACAATCACTTAACTGCATGGGGTGTGTTGTCAACATAGCCAAAACAACTCACCCAAATAAAAGGACCAAGCACAGTCGTGGGAAGCTACTAGTGCATCTTTACATTTTCATCACCACACCAAGAACACTCAGTCTATCCAAGCCAAGAAAACCACCAGTTAAAACTACACACCAGATCAACTTAGCATCACCATATGGTGACATAAAGAGGGGGAGAATCAGGTGGATAGCAAGGTCAAGTGGCAGGAGCTAGGAGGTGCAGGGCTAATCAAGGCCAAGCACAGGAATCAGGAGAAATAAGAACAACACCAAGAGGTGAAGGACCCGATCAAGCCAGCAAAACCACCAGCAAAAACAAGCCATCACCATCACCAACTATTGTGGTGAGTATCATAAAACATCCATGTGATCTGTTCATCTTAACCAAATAGAAAAATATGTGTTGTTGTATAAGTTAACCTCTCAGTGATCACCCAAGTGGGGTGAACCTATCCTAGAGGATTTGAAATATAAAGACTAGAAGTAAACTCTAGCAAACCCACCAAAATCTCAGACCAGCATCATAGATCTGATGATATTAAAACAACTAATATATTCCATCATTTGTTCATATAAAATCTAGGCACATCTCCTAAAGAAGTAGCACCTCAGATTTCATAAGCCACAAACCAACCAATTATATTAACCAACTAGGATCCAAGATCCAGTGAGCAACCATGATACTTTAGCATATTTAGAAGGGACGGGAAGATAGGAATCTAGTCCCTAGAGCCTCAGACCAACATCATAGGCATAAATATCAAGAGAAGATTTCAACTTATTTTTGCATTTACCCAATCTTAAGCACTGACCCAAAGTAAAGCCAGTAATAGAATCACCACTTGTGTGCCATAGCAAAATGGTGTCACAAGGGAAGACTCTATCAACCAAATCAAACCATTAACAGGTTACCATAAGGAAAGTCACAAGCTATTGATATCATTTCCCTGAGACTACACTCGAAGATCATCTAACATTTATAGATATCTTCAAAGTATCATCAGATTCCAATGATTAAGTGCAATCTATTGATAACCATACAAGCCAACAACCACTGATGCAGTGAACAACCACTGACAGTGTTACTGTCAGTATCAAAGTAATGACAGCAGGTGAACACACTAAGCACCAATCTCACCAATCAGATTTCACAATTATGCCATCAGGTTAACCTAGATTAATCACCAAATAGAGGCAACACTATTTAACCACTAGCATCAGATCCACAGTGGCATCAAACAATCAAATCGTGACAGTAAGCCTTAAGGTACAATGAGCAAAATTCATACTAGGCATCACTACCAGATCAAATCATCATCTTACAAGCACACAGAGGGATGAACCCTAGAACCAGTATAAACCCTAAGGGAGGATAGCCACTAGTTACACACTGACATACTCAAAGAAGGAAGAGGCATGGGGGATAACCAAGAACCAACTTACCTGTGGTCCTCGCTGAAGAATTGAAGAGGAAGCAGAGGGGCCGACGAGATAACGGCGGCACGGGGAGCACCCAGAGGGCGCTGCAACCCGCACCTATCCGCGACGGTGGCCACAGCAGCACACGAAAACAAACGAGCACCTCACCAACACCACTGGAGCATCAACGGCAGCGTCAACTGCACCAGCCCCAAAACCTAGGGTTTGGGATGGGGCTATCCTAGCCGCAGGAGGGCCCCAGAACCAAATAGAGTTGGAGAAGACGAAGGAGCATGGTCGACAACCTTTCCATACACCATGCAGGTGGTCATGGAGGACCATAACGGAGGGAATCGCATGGCGGCGTCGCCAACGACCACGGGGTCGAGAAGGAGAAGAGGTGAGGACGAGAGAGGGAGAGACAAAGAGAATGGGCCGATAGGGACAGAACCCTTCGAGGAGATCCTTTGGCCAAGCCACTTTGGCCAAGTTTGGCCCAATAAGTCAAATGAGTTGGCCCAAATGTCCTAAAAGAAATTTTATTAAATTATGAAAGACCAAAATAACCCTAGAATTGAATAAATTCTAGAAGATAAAATAGAAGTCTAAAAAATACAAATAATATATTTTTAGATTCATAATAATCCAACCTATTTAAATAAATTATGAGATAATTTATATATATATAATTTTTAGTCAAGAATTTTATAATATATATTCCTTATGGAATTTTATAATATTAAATAAAGAGCATAAAAATAAATAAAAATCACCTTTATTGTATTTTATTATTGTAGTATTTTAGAAAAATACTAAATAAATATTTAGAGTTACCAAAAGAAATTCCTTTTTTGATTTAAATGCTAATTCTGAAAGGAAATTATTAAACAAATAAATACAAGAGTTCCTCTTGCATATTTTTTTATATTTTAACTCTATTAATAATATATTACATTATAAAATAGTGAATGTAATATTTATAAAATATTAAAAGGTTATTCTTTAAAATAAATTTCTTTATTACTTAAAGTATTCCAGAAACTAAAATATTGTGTAAAACACACAAAGAAGATAAATAAGAAATAATGCATTACATTACTATGCATATTCATATTGCTTCTTTAAATATTGTCCTTACTAGGCAAAAATGATGTTTTGAAGACATAGAGCTCAAGGTCCAGTGCAAGCATCCGGCTTCACTACCTTGCAATCACAAGGCAAGTTCATCACTTGATCATGTCCTTTGAAGAGTCTTTACCAAAGTATTTGTAAATTGTGTGTTATCATCTATGTTAAAGGAAAGAAAATATTATTTTCTCAAGTAAATAAATTATTGATATCATCCTAAGTGATGATATAATGGAGCAATATAACTTAGGTTTCTATTTGCACCAATGATAATCACCTAGGAATTTAACAACCCATGACATCAGTGATTCTAGCGCCGTATATAACGCGTTAGCCATGAGATTTGGAATGGGACAGAGAAGTCAGTTGTATCATTTTCCTTTCGTATGGAGGCAAGACTACCTTAACGTGACGTTGTGATTCCTTGTGCGGATCCAACATAAGGGTGGGCACCCTTAGGCCCCACATTTTTGGTGTCTAGATTATCTATGAGTGACTGCCGGAGGTTTAGACGGACCTATAAGGTATTTACTAGGGGCACCACCAGCTCATAAAGTCTTCGAGAACTCATCAGGGTTTTAACCTGCCCAGAAGGGGGCTTAACGGAGGTGAGCCAGCCCCGAAGGATTGTGCAGACATATGGGTGTCGTGGAGAGGGGAATGATTGTCTTGGATCACCTACTGGGCCCCTCATCATGGAATAGTGGACGGGAAAGTACGCCCGGTTGTGAAACAAGGAGCTACGAACGCGGCAGGAAAGGAACTCCATCAAAGTTCTGGTCAACCTGTGAAGGTTTATGGTCATATATTTTCACAATAAAATTAATCTTTGAAGAAAGATTTACAAAAACAGCATAGTGCCAAGGACTTATAGTCTGAGGTGGTAGATAGAGCATCAAACTTCCCACCTTGCATAATGAACTTGCTGGGTAACGCTGTTACTCACCTTTTCGTTTGATCCCCTGCTTAGAATCTGAGGATCCCGAAGAAACTCCAATGTATGCAGCTGAAAGCCAAGAGGTGGTCTTCTATGAAGAGCCCAATATGTATGGTGCCGTAGAAGGAGTGGACTACGATATCGTCTATGGAGGAGAGTACCATGAGTCAGAATAATTACCGTAGTACTAGGAACTAATTGAGCCGAGCAGCATGAACCTTATACAATAAGTTGTTGAGCTCAACACTGAGATCAAGTGGTTACTTTAAACTTCCACTGAAACACTTTATATATATGGTTTGTAATTTGAATCTTATGAAGTCTTGAACTTCTAGTATTGCAATAATAATAATGTGTGTATGTTTGTAATATGGACTCGTAATGTTTCTGTTGTACCACTCTGAGGGATGTGATGTTTTCGGAACGGTGTTCTATGGATGTCATGTCAACGACTATAGTGTACTACACATGAAGTGGTATGCTGGGTCACCGCAATAAGACCACTAATTTCAAGAAGTAAGGCAAGCCTAAGAAAAAGGGAAACTTCAAGTAGGGCGGTAAGAAAGCTACCGCGCATGCGAAGAAGACCCAGGATGGGCATAAGCCTGATACTGAGTGCTTTTACTGGAAGGGAGAAGGTCACTGGAAGCGAAATTTCCCTAAGTACTTGGCGGATATAAAGAACGTCAACATCAAGAAGAAAGGTATATCCGATATACATGTTATTGATGTGTATCTTACTAGTAGTCATAGTAGTGTCTGGGTATTTGATACTGGTTCGGTTGCTCATATTTGTAACTCAAAATAGTTGTTGCAGAATAGACGGAAACTAGCGAAGAACAAGTTGACGATGCGCGTTGGAAATGGATCAAAGGTTGATGCGATCACGGTCGGCATGCTACCTCTTCATCTACCATCGGGATTAGTTTTATGGTTAAATAATTGTTATTTGGTGCTTGCGTTGAGCATGAACATTACATCCGGATCATTTTTATTGCGAGACGGTTACTTGTTTAAGTCCGAGAATAATGGTTGTTCGATTTATATGAGTAATATGTTTTATGCACATGCACCTTTGGTAGATGTTCTATTCTTGTTGAATCTTGATTGTAGTAATACACATGTTAATAATATTGAAGCTAAATGTTTGAAATTCAGCGATAACTCGACCTATATGTGGAACTGTCGTCTTGGTCATATTGGAGTGAAGCGTATGAAGAAACTCCATTCTGATGGTCTTCTTGAATCACTTGATTTTGTATCACTTGAAAGATGCGAAGCATGTCTGATGGGTAAAATGATTAAGACTCCATTTTCTGGTATGATGGAGCGAGCTACGGACTTATTGGAAATCATACATATCGATGTGTGTGGCCCAATGAGTGTAGCATCGCGCGGTGGTTATCGTTATGTTCTTACTTTCACGGATGACTTGAGTAGATATGGGTATATCTATTTCATGAAACATAAGTCCGAAACTTTCGAGAAGTTTAAGGAATTTCAAAGTGAAGTGGAGAATCAACATAACAAGAAGATAAAATTTCTACGATCTGATCATGGTGGTTAATATCTAAGTTACGAGTTTGGAGAGCATTTGAAGAAATGCGGAATACTTTAACAATTGACACCGCTGGGAACACCACAAAGTAATGGTGTGTCCGAACATCGTAATCGAACTCTTGTAGATATGGTTCGTTCTATGATGTCACTTATAGATTTACCTTTGTCATTTTGGGGTTATGCATTAGAAACATCCGCGTTCACTTTAAATATGGCACCATCTAAATCCGTTGAAACAACACCATATGAATTATGGTTTGGGAATAAACCTAAATTGTCGTTCCTTAAAGTTTGGGGTTGCGAAGATTATGTAAAGAAGTTACATCCCGACAAGCTTGAACCCAAAGCGGAAAAATGCGTCTTCATAGGATACCCGAAGGAAACTATTGGGTATACCTTCTACCATAGATCTGAGGGCAAAATCATTGTTGCCAAGAATGGATCCTTTCTAGAGAAGGAGTTTCTCTCGAAAGAAGTGACTAGAAGGAAAGTAGAACTCGACAAGGTTATCGAACCCTCTCTCGGATTTGAGAGTAGCGTAGCACCAGAAGAAGTTCCTGTGGTGCCTACACCAATAGGAGAGGAAGCTCATGAAACTTCGTTCGAAATTACTACGGAACCTTGCAGGTCAACGAGAACACGTACCACTCCCGATTGGTATGATCATGTTATGAGTGTCATGTTGGTGGACAACACCGACGACCCTGTGACATATGAGGAAGCGATGATGAGCCCAAATTCCAATAAATGGCAAGAAGCCATGGAATCCGAGATTGGATCCATGTACGAAAACCAAGTATGGACTTTGGTGGACTTACTGGATGGCCAAAAGGCTATCGAGAACAAATGGATTTTCAAGAAGAAAACAGATGCTGATGGTAATGTAAACGTCTATAAAGCTCGACTTGTCGCAAAAGGGTTTCAACAAATTCAAGGAGTTGACTATGATGAAACTTTCTCATCGGTAGAGAAGCTAAAGTATGTGAGGATTTTGTTAGCAATCGCTGCATATTATGATTATGAGATATGGCAGATGGATGTCAAAACAGCGTTCCTCAATGGAGACATTGATGAAGAGTTGTATATGGTACAACCCAAAGGTTTTGTCGATCCTAAGGATGCTAACAAGGTATGCAAGATTCAATGGTCCAGTTATGGATTGAAGCAAGCATCCCGAAGTTGGAATCAATGTTTTGATTAGGTGATCAAAAGTTTTGGTTTTATACAAACTTATGGAGAAGCTTGTATTTACAAGAAAGTGAGTGGGAGCTCTGTAGCATTCCTAGTACTATATGTGGATGGAATATTGTTGATTAGGAATGATATAGACCTTATTAATAGTGTCAAGGATTATTTGAATAATAGTTTTTCAATGAAGGATCTTGGCGAAGCTGCTTACATATTAGGCATAAAGATTTATAGAGATATATCGAGACGCCTAATATCATTGTCATAGAGTACATATTTGGACAAAGTTCTAAATAGGTTTGGAATGGAAAATAGCAAGAAAGGGTTCTTGCCCATGTTGCCCAATACGACCTAGAGTAAAATTCAAAGTCTTGCTATGGAAGAAGATAGAGAGAGAATGAGTAAGACTCCCTATGCCTCATCCATAGGATCTATCATGTATGCCATGCTATTTACAAGACCCGACATTGCATATGCTGTTAGTTTAACTAGCAGATATCAAAGTGATCCAGGGGTGGATCATTAGACAACGGTCAAAAACATCCTTAAATACTTGAGAAGAATTAAGGATATGGTTTTGTCACATCCCAAGATTTTCCAAATCTTGTAATGTGAAAAATAAATGAAGAAAATAAAACTTTGTTGATTTTCAGGGTGAGAAGAAACTTTTTGAATCCAATTGGAAACCTTCAAACCAAATTGGATCAAATAAATCCTAAAGGGATTTAAAAAGATAAACATTTAATAAAAGGAAAATAAAAATATTTGGAATTAATATTTTGGATCTTTTAAATAAAAAGATTTGGTTTTCAAAGGAAATAGAAGTTTTATAAATAAAGATTATTTTATAAGCCAAATTAAAACTTGGCCAAAGCCTTGGAAATAGAATATTTCTATTTGATAAAAATGGTAAAGGTTTATTTAAAATAAAGTAATAAGGATTTAATATCCAAGTTTTATTAATAAAGGTTTTACTATTTCCAAAACATCAAAACTTATTTATTTATTTAAAATAAGTTTTCCAAGTATTTTATATTCCCAAATAAAACCTACTGATTTGGTTTTGAAAATAATTAGATTTCAAAAGGAGTATTTAAATAAAACAAATCCTATTTGATTTAATAACAATTGTCTATTTATTTAATTAATAATGGACCCTAAAAATAAAATTATTATTTTGATTTTGGAATTTGGTTTATGTTACTGAACAGAACCAAATTCAAAGTTGTATAGTGTGGTGATTGTTTGAATTGATTTGAGTTTTGTTTGGTTGTTTGAATTTCAAAACAGAAATTAGAAATAGAAAAAGAAAAAGGTTTTGAAAGAAAAAAATAAGAATTGGACTCAGCCCAACTGGCCAAGCCCAACAAGACCCAATCCAGCCCACCTACTCTCACCCACGGCGAAATGTTTTTCACTCAGAACCGCACCCGCACAGAAGCTGACCGGTGGACCCTCCCCCTCACTTCCTTTCTCGCTAACAAGTATGCCCCACCCTTCCTGTTCATCCTCCTCACCCGCCGCGACCAGTTCTTCCCCGTTACTGCCGTTGATTTTGCATCGTCAATTCACCTTAATGCCGCTTTTAAACCTCGCAGTGATCACGCGTGATAAATCCCCTCCCTCTCCCATTCATTTCACCTCAAACCCCGCTACCAGAGAGCCCCTAGGCTTCCTCGAATCAACCTTGCACCGCCGCTGCTCCGACGAGCTCCCTCCTCCAATTCCGGCCGAGCCTCGCCACCTCCTGCCTTCCCGAGCACACGAGCACACTCACCACTCCCAGACGCTCCTCCCAGTACCCTCCGTTCAACCGCGGGCGCCCCAGAACGCCGTCTTCGACAAGCTCTGAGCGTCGCCGCGTCTGTTTACTTCTCCGGCGAGTTCCCCAGGTAGAATCCGACCGCCCCTCTACTTCTCGATCATGCAAGCATCTTCGCCTTGGTCTTGCGCACCTAACCATGCCCTCTGTTTGCCTTCTCGTGATCGACAGCATCGCCTTCGACCGCGAACAGAACCACCCGACGCTGTTCTCCACTCCGGCGAGCAATCGCTGCTGTTCCAGAATGCACCTTGCCACGCCGACCACACGACGAGCATCACCACGTCCTCGCGATCACAGTGAGCATCCGCACCTCGTTCTTTGCTTCCTAGAACCACTGATAGGACTTCGCCTGACCGTCGCCGCCGTCTGCCGCCGCGCAGCGCCGCCAGCTTTTGGTCAAGCACGCGAGAGCCGTTAGATCTCCATCCTGTGGCGTAGATAGAACAACTTAAGCGAACCGGTATGGAAGCATCTAAGCCGTGCGATCTGTCTAGATCTAACGCACCAGAGAGCGCAATCCGCACGAAGCGGTACCGCCCAATAGGAACATGACGCGTGGCCAGGTTTTCGATTTAAAAACAGATTGAAAACAGATTTGAATTGCAAATTGAAACTCTTATAACTTTTGATCCACACGTCCAAAAATTACAAACTTTATATCGTTGGAATCAGTGGAACAAGCCCTAGCCAACCATGCCTTTTGTTTAGTAAATAGTATCTGTTAGATTGTTTGTTTTTGCAGAAACATTTGAATGCTTGTTTATAATAGAAAAATTATTCAAAAATGTTTTTGAGGTTGAAATCTTTGCAAATTAGTTTGTGGTAAACATACTGACCCTAGGAACCAACCCATGGTTTTGAAAATGGATTTGATGAAGTTTAGAAAGGATTAATTGGTTTAGCCCATTCCTAGCCAAATAAAAATAATGGTTTTGCTATGGAAACGACTTTGGAAGTAAAAACTTTGAGAAAATGATTTGGATCAAACCTACTGACCCTAAACACCAAGTTTTGAGAAACAACAACTTATTTGGTGAACAACTTAAAGTTGTTGCTTTGACAAAAATATTTTCCACCACATAAAATAATGAAAGGATTTAAAAATGGTTTATGGACAAAACTCTTTTGCAAATGACTTTGCCACTTTGGAAAATGACCACTTTGAACCTTACAAAGTTTAGAAGCCTAGTGGAGACCATCTTTGCAAATAGAACCACCTCTTGCATGCTTACATGCATGACTTAGATCCCATTGTCTTATGTGTGTGAAATTGTTTGATTGATTATTGGTTTGGAATGCTAGTTGATATTGTGTTTGCTTGATTGATTGTAGTGAAGTTAGAAAAGTGTGAGACTAGCAAGATCAAGGAGTGAACCAACATTCCCTACCAAAAGAAAGGCAAGTTACACTATCATCTAAAGTCCTACTATTTTCATTATACTTAGTGGACTTTGAAACATGCATGAAAAGAATTTCTATACTTATGCTATGCTAAATCCTAATAGGATACCCTATACATTCCTTAGATAAAACAATGTAGTTGTTACATGCTTAGCCATGCTATATTTTGAAAAGAGATACATGTTGAGATTTTATGAAGTTGAGAAAAGGACTTGTGATTTTATATAATAAAACAAGGACTCAATGAACCACCTGGGTGGCCAAGGATACTTTGAGTTTTGGAGAAGGTGGCAACAAAAGGAACCATGTCTATGGCAATCTCTTTGTGTTGTGCTCCAAAGGAAACCACCCAGGAAACTTAGAGATTGAACATGTTTCTCCAATTGTGGCTTTCGTGTGCAACCACATGCTATTATGGCTCTGGCTTAGTCAACTACATTGTGAAGACCCATGCATTGTCTTCAGGCTACTGGACATGAGGACCTGGAATCCTACATGGGTACTTGAAGACAAGCTAGCAATGGTGTATGGGAGAACCCTCTGGAAAGACTTTGTCACATTCTCAATCTGCCAGTACTCCATCTTGGTGAGCACTAATCCAGTGGACACTGGTGGCAACAAGATGGGATTGTGACATGTGGGTAAAGTGTACTACTTCTGCAGAAGATAATAAAATCTAAGTACTTAGCCGTGTCCCCGGTTATGGACAATACTGAGCAACTAAAGTTTGAAGCTATGGGAAATCTCGACATTCTAATTTCTAAAAGAAAACTTTATAAAACTTGATGCACTTGGGGGTACCAAGGAGCTCAAGAGATTTTGATAAAACTTGATGCACTTGGGGTTACCAAGGAGCTCAAGAGATTTTGATAAAACTTGATGCACTTGGGGGTACCAAGGAGCTCAAGAGATTTTTGACAAGGACTTGAATACTTGGGGATACCAAGTAGTTCAAGGGATTTTGATAAAGAGATTTGACAAAGGAAACAAAACCATTTGAAAAGATAGGATAAATTATTGCATTCTGCAAATGAAGCCTTAAACCCTACTTAGCCAAAAATGCATGTAATGATAGAACCCACTTATATTCCACATAGTAGTGAAACTTGCCAATACAATTCAAATGTATTGACCCTTGTGGCTGTAACTTGTAATGTTGCAGGTTTGATTGATTTTAGTGAAGATTGATTGATTAGGATTACAAAGTCTACAACCAACATCTTCCTGTGGCACTTTGAAGATGAAGGACCCATGCTTATAGTTATTCCGCTGCAATGTAATGTAATAGCCTAATGAGCTATGTAAGATGTAATAAAATTATGTTATTCCTGGTTATAAAGTTATATTATGACCTTTGTTTCTTGATATTACATCTTAACTGTGGATGCTAGCTATTGATCCAGGGACTAGCATTGTAAACACAGGGGGCTCCACCTTATATTGTTTAAAGGTTGGGACACTCCCTCTACAGGTTCTTTCTTATGGAGGTGATGAACTGCTCGTTGTTAATGGTTACACCAATGCTAGTTGGAACACCGATCCAAATGATTCTAAATCTCAATCTGGATACGTATTTACTTTGAATGGTGCAGCGGTGAGCTGGAGGAGTGCAAAACAAAGCATTGTGGCGAGATCTTCAACTGAATCGGAATACATAGCTGCTTCGGATGCTTCACAAGAGGCGATATTGTAGGGTTCGCAGCATAGAAAACAAAAAAATTCCTACGATGGGAACTAAGTACCAAGATCTATCTACTAGATACAAACAACGGGCGGATGTATATCCGTAGAGAACATACCCTTGAAGACCGACAAAGCTTAATGAGTTGAACTTGTGGTTGATGTAGACGATCTCTTGCTGATCTCAAGATCGAGAGGAAGTCCTAGCGCCACAAAGCAGCAACGCATCCGTGCTCGCACACACATACAAGACACCGAGCAACCTCCGCCTCCTCGCTCCAGCGATGCAGTGGAAGCACAACCCATTCTTGCTGAATAGCCACCGGGAACATGTATCTTGTTAGTCCGAGACCATGGGGGATATGCTCTACAGATGGTATCAGAGCATTGTGTTGCCTGTAGGATTTGTAAACCTAGGATTGGACAAAAACCCTTAGAAAAATAGGAGTTGTATTTGTTCCAAAACTTATTTACAAACAATCTTGTAAACTCTTTCCTCAACCATTTTGGTTTTGATTCTATCTCTCTTCTATTTCAAACTTGATGGAAAAACCTACCCCATGGCCAAAGACTACACCATGTGCAAAGGACTTCTTCAACTTCTACAACTCTAATGACTTCAACTTCTTCAACTCTAATGACTTCAACATCTTCAGCATATTCACCAAGGACTTACAACTTGGATACCACTAAGGATTACAAGTGAGACAAGAAAATCTTGCTCAAGATATGGAGACTAAGGGAATGCAAAATAAGAAGGAGCCGTCAACAACTTTAAAGTATTTGTAACCAAGATTTTTTCTCAAGGAAACCATGATCTCAAACAAGAAGAGTCAACCAAAGAAAGATGGAAAGATCACAAGTGAACCATGTAGATGGACCACCATATTTTAGTTAAGTCAAAACCACCAACTTATGTGGTGTAACAAAAAAATATTTTATTGCCTAAGTATGTGCTTGAACTTTGTTGTTTGAGTGAAATGTTTGGCTTGTGATTGCATGCACATTGTTTGTGTGAATTGTGATGTGTGTGATTAGGAGTATTTCCTTAGAAATATCTTGCCTATTCTAATCTCCCTTCAACCCAAACAGATGACTACTCCAAGAGACTCCAAGGTTGATGACACCAACACCAACCAAGAGGACAGCATGAAAGAGCTCATAGCAACTCAGAACCAGTTGAACCAAGTGACAGCTCAATTCATAGCCAACACTAGTGGAGAAGATCCAACCCTGCAAGGATTTTTGGAAACTCAAGGCCAATTGATGCTTAAGGTGACTGATCAAATGATCAATATGGAAGAAAGCTATCCCAAAAGAGTCTTTGAAAACAAGGATGACAGAAATGTTATTCTAGATGGAGCCCCAGCTTGCATTATTTGTGGAGACAAGGATCATACTTCCAAGGAGCATGGAGATCAATGCCCCAACTGTGAAGAGAAACATCCTGTTGGACAATGTCCCACTTCTCAAGCTACTTGCTACCTATGTGAAGGAAACAACCATGTTCCTATCCAATGCCCCATCTATTCCATTGTGGAACAAAGGAAACAAGGTGGAGTGCAACAAATGATTGCAAACCATCAAGAAGGATCCAAGTCTACCCAGAAGGTTGATGACAAAGGAAAAGGACCACTTATACCTCCAAACAAGACAGCCCAATTCAAAGGACCAAAGAAAGGACCTATGAATTATCCAAAGAGCAAGAGAAGGCCCAGGAAGCATGTAGACATTCCTACCTACCAGATAACATATGAACAACATGAACTGGATGCACTCTTAGCTTTGGAGAAACCCAAAAAGCAAAAGAAGGACAAAAGCCATGTGCAATGTCATAAATGTAAGGAAATGGGACACTATTCCAGTGAATGCCCAGAGAACCAGAAGAATAAAGAGATTGGCCAAGTGGTGTGCAACAATTTCAAAGAGCTAGGCCATTATGTAGCAACTTATCCACAAGAGCTACGTAAAGAACTCAAGGATATCAACTGTTTCAATTGCAAGAACCCAGGACATTATGCAAGCAACTGTCCAGAAAAGATGAAGAACAAGTTGAACAAGCCTATGGAGAAACTCAACCTTGGCCCATGAGTCAAGTGTGGAAACCAAGGACACAATGCAAATGTTTGCCCGGAGAAGTTTCCCTAGGATCCCAAGAAGGCTAATATGTAATTTTTGTTTGAAAAATTTTAAGGGTGGTAGTAACCTAGATGTTTTGAGCCTACTTGTAACCCTAGCCTTCCCAAATCTCGGGACGAGATTTATTTTAAGGGTGGTAGCCTGTCACATCCCAAGATTTTCCAAATCTTGTAATGTGAAAAATAAATGAAGAAAATAAAACTTTGTTGATTTTCAGGGTGAGAAGAAACTTTTTGAATCCAATTGGAAACCTTCAAACCAAATTGGATCAAATAAATCCTAAAGGGATTTAAAAAGATAAACATTTAATAAAAAGAAAATAAAAATATTTGGAATTAATATTTTGGATCTTTTAAATAAAAAGATTTGGTTTTCAAAGGAAATAGAAGTTTTATAAATAAAGATTATTTTATAATCCAAATTAAAACTTGGCCAAAGCCTTGGAAATAGAATATTTCTATTTGATAAAAATGGTAAAGGTTTATTTAAAATAAAGTAATAAGGATTTAATATCCAAGTTTTATTAATAAAGGTTTTACTATTTCCAAAACATCAAAACTTATTTATTTATTTAAAATAAGTTTTCCAAGTATTTTATATTCCCAAATGAAACCTACTGATTTGGTTTTGAAAATAATTAGATTTCAAAAGGAGTATTTAAATAAAACAAATCCTATTTATTTAATAACAATGGTCTATTTATTTAATTAATAATGGACCCTAAAAATAAAATTATTATTTTGATTTTGGAATTTGGTTTATGTTACTGAACAGAACCAAATTCAAATTTGTATAGTGTGGTGATTGTTTGAATTGATTTGAGTTTTGTTTGGTTGTTTGAATTTCAAAACAGAAATTAGAAATAGAAAAAGAAAAAGGTTTTGAAAGAAAAAAAATAAGAATTGGACTCAGCCCAACTGGCCAAGCCCAACAAGACCCAATCCAGCCCACCTACTCTCACCCGCGGCGAAACGTTTTCCACTCAGAACCGCACCCGCACAGAAGCTGACCGGTGGACCCTCCCCCTCACTTCCTTTCTCGCTGACAAGTATGCCCCACCCTTCCTGTTCATCCTCCTCACCCGCCGCGACCAGTTTTTCCCCGTTACTGCCGTTGATTTTGCGTCATCAATTCACCTTAATGCCGCTTTTAAACCTCACAGTGATCACGCGTGATAAATCCCCTCCCTCTCACCTTCATTTCCCCTCAAACCCCGCTACCAGAGAGCCCCTAGGCTGCCTCGAATCAACCTTGCACCGCGCTGCTCCGACGAGCTCCCTCCTCCAATTCCGGCCGAGCCTCGCCACCTCCTGCCTTCCCGAGCACACGAGCACACTCACCACTCCCAGACGCTCCTCCCAGTACCCTCCGTTCAACCGCGGGCGCCCCAGAACACCGTCTTCGACAAGCTCTGAGCGCCGCCGCGTCTGTTTACTTCTCCGGCGAGTTCCCCAGGTAGAATCCGACCGCCCCTCTACTTCTCGATCATGCAAGCATCTTCGCCTTGGTCTTGCGCACCTAACCATGCCCTTTGTTTGCCTTCTCATGATTGACAGCGTCGCCTTCGACTGCGAACAGAACCACCCGACGCTGTTCTCCACTCCGGCGAGCAATCGCTGCTGTTCCAGAATGCACCTTGCCACGCCGACCACACGACGAGCATCACCACGTCCTCGCGATCACGGTGAGCATCCCCACCTCGTTCTTTGCTTCCTAGAACCACCTATAGCACTTCACCTGACCGTCGCCGCCGTCTGCCGCCGCGCAGCGCCGCCAGCTTTTGGTCAAGCACGCGAGAGCCGTTAGATCTCCATCCTGTGGCGTAGATAGAACAACTTAAGCGAACCGGTATGGAAGCATCTGAGCCGTGCGATCTGACTAGATCTAACGCACCAGAGAGCGCAATCCGCACGAAGCGGTACCGCCCAATAGGAACATGATGCGTGGCCAGGTTTTCGATTTAAAAACAGATTGAAAACAGATTTGAATTGCAAATTGAAACTCTTATAACTTTTGATCCACACGTCCAAAAATTACAAACTTTATATCGTTGGAATCAGTGGAACAAGCCCTAGCCAACCATGCATTTTGTTTAGTAAATAGTATCTGTTAGATTGTTTGTTTTTGCAGAAACATTTGAATGCTTGTTTAGAATAGAAAAATTATTCAAAAATGTTTTTGAGGTTGAAATCTTTGCAAATTAGTTTTTGGTAAACTTACTGACCCTAGGAACCAACCCATGGTTTTGAAAATGGATTTGATGAAGTTTAGAAAGGATTAATTGGTTTAGCCCATTCCTAGCCAAATAAAAATAATGGTTTTGCTATGGAAACGACTTTGGAAGTAAAAACTTTGAGAAAATGATTTGGATCAAACCTACTGACCCTAAACACCAAGTTTTGAGAAACAACAACTTATTTGGTGAACAACTTAAAGTTGTTGCTTTGACAAAAATATTTTCCACCACATAAAATAATGAAAGGATTTAAAAATGGTTTATGGACAAAACTCTTTTGCAAATGACTTTGCCACTTTGTAAAATGACCACTTTGAACCTTACAAAGTTTAGAAGCCTAGTGGAGACCATCTTTGCAAATAGAACCACCTCTTGCATGCTTACATGAATGACTTAGATCCCATTGTCTTATGTGTGTGAAATTGTTTGATTGATTATTGGTTTGGAATGCTAGTTGATATTGTGTTTGCTTGATTGATTGTAGTGAAGTTAGAAAAGTGTGATACTAGCAAGATCAAGGAGTGAACCAACATTCCCTACCAAAAGAAAGGCAAGTTACACTATCATCTAAAGTCCTACTATTTTCATTATACTTAGTGGACTTTGAAACATGCATGAAAAGAATTTCTATACTTATGCTATGCTAAATCCTAATAGGATACCCTATACATTCCTTAGAGAAAACAATGTAGTTGTTACATGCTTAGCCATGCTATATTTTGAAAAGAGATACATGTTGAGATTTTATGAAGTTGAGAAAAGGACTTGTGATTTTATATAATAAAACAAGGACTCAATGAACCACCTGGGTGGCCAAGGATACTTTGAGTTTTGGAGAAGGTGGCAACAAAAGGAACCATGTCTATGGCAATCTCTTTGTGTTGTGCTCCAAAGGAAACCACCCAGGAAACTTAGAGATTGAACATGTTTCTCCAATTGTGGCTTTCGTGTGCAACCACATGCTATTATGGCTCTGGCTTAGTCAACTACATTGTGAAGACCCATGCATTGTCTTCAGGCTACTGGACATGAGGACCTGGAATCCTACATGGGTACTTGAAGACAAGCTAGCAATGGTGTATGGGAGAACCCTCTGGAAAGACTTTGTCACATTCTCAATCTGCCAGTACTCCATCTTGGTGAGCACTAATCCAGTGGACACTGGTGGCAACAAGATGGGATTGTGACATGTGGGTAAAGTGTACTACTTCTGCAGAAGATAATAAAATCTAAGTACTTAGTCGTGTCCCCGGTTATGGACAATACTGAGCAACTAAAGTTTGAAGCTATGGGAAATCTCGACATTCTAATTTCTAAAAGAAAACTTTATAAAACTTGATGCACTTGGGGGTACCAAGGAGCTCAAGAGATTTTGATAAAACTTGATGCACTTGGGGTTACCAAGGAGCTCAAGAGATTTTGATAAAACTTGATGCACTTGGGGGTACCAAGGAGCTCAAGAGATTTTTGACAAGGACTTGAATACTTGGGGATACCAAGTAGTTCAAGGGATTTTGATAAAGAGATTTGACAAAGGAAACAAAACCATTTGAAAAGATAGGATAAATTATTGCATTCTGCAAATGAAGCCTTAAACCCTACTTAGCCAAAAATGCATGTAATGATAGAACCCACTTATATTCCACATAGTAGTGAAACTTGCCAATACAATTCAAATGTATTGACCCTTGTGGCTGTAACTTGTAATGTTGCAGGTTTGATTGATTTTAGTGAAGATTGATTGATTAGGATTACAAAGTCTACAACCAACATCTTCCTGTGGCACTTTGAAGATGAAGGACCCATGCTTATAGTTATTCCGCTGCAATGTAATGTAATAGCCTAATGAGCTATGTAAGATGTAATAAAATTATGTTATTCCTGGTTATAAAGTTATATTATGACCTTTGTTTCTTGATATTACATCTTAATTGTGGATGCTAGCTATTGATCCAGGGACTAGCATTGTAAACACAGGGGGCTCCACCTTATATTGTTTAAAGGTTGGGACACTCCCTCTACAGGTTCTTTCTTATGGAGGTGATGAACTGCTCGTTGTTAATGGTTACACCAATGCTAGTTGGAACACCGATCCAAATGATTCTAAATCTCAATCTGGATACGTATTTACTTTGAATGGTGCAGCGGTGAGCTGGAGGAGTGCAAAACAAAGCATTGTGGCGAGATCTTCAACTGAATCGGAATACATAGCTGCTTCGGATGCTTCACAAGAGGCGATATTGTAGGGTTCGCAGCATAGAAAACAAAAAAATTCCTACGATGGGAACTAAGTACCAAGATCTATCTACTAGATACAAACAACGGGCGGATGTATATCCGTAGAGAACATACCCTTGAAGACCGACAAAGCTTAATGAGTTGAACTTGTGGTTGATGTAGACGATCTCTTGCTGATCTCAAGATCGAGAGGAAGTCCTAGCGCCACAAAGCAGCAACGCATCCGTGCTCGCACACACATACAAGACACCGAGCAACCTCCGCCTCCTCGCTCCAGCGATGCAGTGGAAGCACAACCCATTCTTGCTGAATAGCCACCGGGAACATGTATCTTGTTAGTCCGAGACCATGGGGGATAAATTCTAGAGGGGGAGAGAGATCCTTCACCAGGAGGTGTGAGTGAGAGAGAGGGAGAGGGGTGCCTTTTATAGGATAGGTGGGACCCCAAGGGGGTGGATAGCGCATGGGGGCTTCCCCCTTGCCCTCCCCTCATTCATGTGGGTGGACACTCCACTCACAAAATCCTTTCAATTCCCTCAACTCAAAATCCCACTCAAAATTGCTATTAAATTTCCACCAAAATTAATGCAAACTCTCATGAAATAAAACTCCTTTTATTTATTCAGAATTTTGTCAATTACTTTAATGACAAACATTTACATATAACCCCTTGCTAGAATTCCATTTCACATGCAAAAACACTTTCTGCAATTTGACCCGAAAACCTGTTTCGGTATCTAGTGAAATAAATTCCTGCGCTTGTTATTCTTTCCGGCATGAAACTTTTTCTCCAATTGGATGTCAGTGTCCCTTAAGTGTGTCACCCTAAGGTTCGCGAATAATGCGGACATGATCGAGACCCTTTTTCGATCAATAATCAGAAGCGGAACCTTGAGATCCATACTGACTCCCACACATTCAACAATGACTTTCGTGTGATCGTCGGAACCTTTTACGCTAGTATCTTAATCCCTTTGTTTCAGATTCGTTCATCGGTATCTCCATACCTAGTTTTATCTCATTACCGACATGCACTCTTTTCTTGTTCCCGTGATATAACATTCTAGTGATCAAATCACTTGCTTGCAAGCTAACCAATGTGATATCACCGAGAGGGCCCAGAGTATATCTATCCGTCATCGGGATGAACAAATTCCACTCTTGATCCATGAGCCTCAACATAACACTTTAGTAGTTCTGAAGCCATCTTTATAATCACCTCAGTTATGGTGTGACGTTTGATGTCATCAAGAAACTCTTTCGGTGTTAGTGATTGACATGATCTCATTGTCTAAGGATTAGGATCACTTCGTAAGTTGTTATAGCAATATAAACTCAATGACTTTGATCGTAATGCTATACTTCGGATGAATGTTCATCACATCATTACACTAATGTTGTGATATCGTTATTAACAACATCCAATGTCTATGATCAGGAAACTGTGATCATCTTGTTAATCAACGAGCTAGTTTATGAGAGAGGCATAACTAGGAACTTTCTGTTTGTTTATTAAACACACATGTATTAACGTTTCCGTATTCATACAATTATAGCATGCAAAATAAACATCTATCATATACTTGGGATACACATAATAAACACTTTATTATTGCCTCTCGGGGCATATTCCCTTTAGTCTCCCACTTGCACTAGAGACAATAATCTAGTTACATAGTGATGTATCTAACACCCATGGAGTTATGGTGTAGATCATGTTTTTCTCTAGGGAGAGTTTTAGTCAATGGATCTGCTACATTGAGATCCATATGTACTTTACAAATCTTTATATCTCCATCCTTGACATGCTCGCGGATGTTGTGAAACCGGCGCTTAATATGCTTGGAATGCTTGTGAGACCTTGGTTCTTTGGCATTGGCAATGGCACCATTGTTGTCACAATGGATCACCATTGGGTCCAACGCGTTTGCAACCACACCTAGTTCGTATATGAACTCCTTCATCCAAACTGCTTCTTGAGCCGCTTCCGAAGCAGCAACATATTCGGCCTCCGTTGTTGATCCCGCCACCACAGGTTGTTTGGAGATCCTCCAACTAACCGCTCCGCCATTCATGAGAAATACGTATCCGGATTGAGACTTAGAGTCATCCCGATTGGTGTCAAAGCTAGCATCGACATAACACTTAGCGACGAGCTCTTCTTCACCTCCGTATACAAGAAACATATCCTTAGTTCTTCGCAAGTACTTAAGGATATTCTTGACCGCTTTCCAGTGTTCCGAACCTGGATCCGATTGGTACCTACTAGTCAAACTAATAGCATGTGCCACATTCGGTCTTGTACATATCATGACGTACATTATAGAGCCTATGGCTGAAGCATAGGGGAATTTGTCCATTATCTCTCTTTCTTCCGCCGTAGCCGGACTTTGAGTCTTACTCAATATCGTGCCTTGCAACATAGGTAAGAACCCCTTCTTACTTTCGTCCATTTTAAACTTCTTTAAAATCTTATCAAGGTATGTACTTTGCGATAGCCCTATTAGGCGCCTAGATCTATCTCTATAGATCTTTATGCCTAATATGTATGACGCTTCACCTAGGTCCTTCATTAAAAATTTGCTGTTTAGATAACTTTTAACACTGTTTAAAAGATCTATATCATTTCCGATCAATAATATGTCATCCACATATAGTATCAGAAATGCCACATTTCTCCCACTCACTTTCTTGTAAATACAAGCTTCTCCATAAGTTTGTACAAATCCAAACTCTTTGATCACCTCATCAAAGCGGAGATTCCAACTTCGTGATACTTGCTTCAATTTATAGATGTATCGCTGAAGCTTGCACACCTTGTTAGCATCCTTAGGATCGACAAAACCCTTTGGTTGTATCATATACAAATCTTCTTAAATATTACCATTGAGAAACACGGTTTTGACATCCATCTGCCATATCTCATAAACGAAATATGCAGCAATTGGTAACATAATCCTAACTGATTTTAGCATCGCTATGGGAGAGAATGTCTCATCGTAGTCAACTCCTTGAATTTGTCGAAACCCCTTTGAGACAAGTCGAGCTTTATAGACGGTCACATTACCATCAGCATCAGTTTTCTTTTTGAAAATCCATTTATTCTCCACGGCCTTTCGGTCATGAGGTAAGTCCACCAAGTTCCAAACTTGATTTTCATACATGAATTCCAACTCGAATTTCATGGATTCTAACCATTTGTTGGAATCTGGGCTCATCATCGCTTCTTCATATGTCGCATGGTCATCATTTTCATCAACCATGAAATTCATGACAAGATTTCTGTACAGCTCGGGAGCTGCACGCGTCCTGCTAGACCTGCTAGGTTCGGTAGTACTCTCTTTCGGAGTTTCATGATCATTATCATTAGTTCCCTCTTCAACTGGTGCAGCTAACTCCGGAACGAATTACGGCGCTGCGCTACTCGCCATACTTTGAAGAGAAGGTTCAATAACCTCTTCGAGTTCTACCTTCTAACTATTCACACCTTTCGCGAGAAACTCTTTCTCTAGAAAGGATCCATTCTTGGCAACAAAAACCTTGCCCTCGGATATGTGATAGAAGGAATACCCAATAGTTTCCTTAGGGTATCCTATGAAGACGTATTTTTCCTCTTTGGGTTCGAGTTTATCCGGTTGAAGTTTCTTCACATAAACATCGCATCCCCAAACTTTAAGAAATGACAGCTTAGGTTTGTTTCAAAACCATAATTCATACGGTATCTTTTCAACGGATTTAGATGGTGCCCGATTTAAAGAGAATACAGCAGTTTCTAGTGCATAACCCCAAAATGACAACGGCAAGTCCGTCAGAGACATCATAGATCGAACCATATCCAATAAAGTACGATTACGACATTCCAATACACCATTTCATTGTGGTGTTCCGGCAGGTGTGAGTTGTGAAACAATTCCACACTCTTTCATGTGAGTGCTAAACTCGTAACTTAGATACTCACCTCCACGGTCGGACCGTAGAAATTTGATCTTTCTATTACGATGATTTTCCACTTCATTCTGAAATTCCTTGAACTTTTCAAAGTTTTCAGACTTGTGTTTCATCAAGTAGATATAACCGTATCTACTCAAATCATCCGTGAAAGTAACAAAATAACGATATCCACCTCGCGCTGACACACTCATTGGACCACATACATCAGAATGTATGATTTCCAATAAATTTGTCGCCCGTTCCATTGAACTGGAAAACGGCGTTCTAGCATCTTGCCCATAAGGCATGGCTCACATGTATCAAATGATTCAAAATCAACTGATTCCAAAAGTCCATCCGAATGGAGCTTCTTCATGCGTTTAACGCCAATATGACCTAGACGGCAGTGCCACATATATGCGGATATACCATCATTAAGTTTAATCCTTTTAGCATCAACATTATGAATATGTGTAACACTATTATCGAGATTCAATAGAAATAAACCATTCATAATCGGTGCATGACCATAAAAGATTTCATTCATATAAATAGAACAACCATTGTTCTCGGATTTAAATGAATAACCACTTCGCATCAAACACGATCTAGATACAATGTTCATGCTCAGTGCTGGCACCAGATAACAATTATTCAAGTTATTACTAATCCCGACGGCAAGTGGAGAGGTAGTGTTCCGACGGTGATCACATCAACGATTGATCCATTTCCGACACGCATCTTGACCTCACCCCTTGCTAGCGGTCGCTTGTTCCGCAGCCCCTCATTCGAGTTACAAATATTAGCAACTGAACCGGTATCAAATACCCAGGTGCTACTGCGAGCACTAGTCAAGTACACATCAATAACATGTATATCATATATACCTTTGTTTGCCTTGCCGGCCTTCTTGTCTGCCAAATACTTGGGGCAGTTGCGCTTCCAGTGGCCAGTCCCCTTACAATAGTAGCACTCGGTATCAGACTTAGGTCCAACTCGGGGTTTCTTTTCAGGCACGGCAACTGGCTTGCCGACCTTACTTCCCTTCCGTTTTCCCTTCTTGTCTTTCTTGAAACTAGTGTTCTTATTGATCATAAACATTTGATGTTCCTTCTTGATCTCCACTTCTACAGTTTTAAGCATTGACAGAAGCTCGGGGAGAGACTTCTTCATGCCTTGCATATTATAGTTCATCACGAAGATCTTATAGCTAGGTGGCAGAGACTGCAGAACACGATGGATGCCTAAGTCAATGGGAACCGTTATTCCCAAGAACACAAGCTTATCGGCGTAACCCGACATCTTGAGTACATGCTCACTTACGGAGCTGTTCTCTTCCATCATGCAACTAAAGAACTTTTCTGAAGCATTGTAGCTCTCTATAGTAGCATGTGTGTCGAAAATCATTTTCAACTCACCCATTGTACCAAATGCATTGTCGTTTTTGAAACGCTTTCGAAGTTCCGGCTCTAGCCCATACAATATGCCGCAATGAACTAAGTTGTGGTCCTCCTGACGAGTCTGATAGACATTCTTCTCCTCGTTAGGGGCATCTTCGAAAGGTGGGGGCCTAGAGGCGCTTCTAGCACATATTGCTTTTGTGCAGCAGAGAGGATAATCCTCAAATTCATGGCCCATTCGGTAAAGTTGCTACCGTTTGTTGCAAGTTTCTCTTTCTCCATGAACACATTGAAATTAAAAGCAGGTGGTGCCATCTACAATAGAATTTGTAAAGTTTAGACTAAGTTTATGATAGATTGAGTTCAACTAATCCACATTACGAATGAACTCCCACTCAAAAATGACATCCCACGTGCCTTTTTGGTGATTACATGAACCAAATCCAATACACCAAGTCCGATCATCACGTGAGTCGGTGTAGCTTCAAAGGCGAGCATCAAATGGGCATCATATCTACTATATGACTCATGCTTAACATTTTGGTCCGTGTTCCGAGGCCATGTCTGTACATGCTAGGCTTACCAAGTTATAACCTTAGTATTCGCGTGTGTAACTTTCTTACACCCGAAATATGGTCGTGGATCCAAGAACACCAGATCATCACGTGATGTCTTGGAGCGACGAAAACATAATCGGTGCATAATAAAGGAAGAACACATTCTTATCTTGATATTTAAATGAGGGATCATCTTATTATGCTAATAAAGCGCCAAACAAGCAATATAGGATGCTATCAAACATTACATGTTTATTAGTGAAATGATATGGTTCCCGCATATGATCTCTATCATGTGCATCATGGTATGATCACTATCATACCTTTATGTGTAAGTCCAAGGTCTATGGGACTTACACGTTATGTGTGTTGTAAGAGTATCATCTCATACTTCTACTTACAACATCACCATATCATAATACTAGCCCAGCAACAATCTAAACTAGACGCCTCTAATTTATACATTGCAAGTTTTACGTGGCTTAGGGCTTTCAAAGATAGAACCGTTCTTACCTAAGAACATGAACCACAACGAGGTTAACCAAATTGTTGACAACTCGTTGCAAAATAGATATTGACTATAGTAGGAGAGACAGACACCCTCTAGCCACTTATGCAAACTAGTTGCATGTCAAGCGTGTGGAACAGGTCTCATGTGTGAGGACATGTAAAGTTTGTCCGGGCCGCTTCATCCCACTATGCCACCAATATCCAGAATTACAACTAAGAAGCAACAACATGATCATCATCGCCCACATACTCATATGTGTACTACCCGTGTAAAGCATCTACGCATAGATCCGGCTCTGATACCACTGTAGGGTTCGCAGCATAGAAAACAAAAAATTTCCTACGATGGGAACTAAGTACCAAGATCTCTCTACTAGATACAAACAACGGGCGGATGTATATCTGTAGAGAACATACCCTTGAAGACCGACAAATCTTAACGAGTTGAACTCGTGGTTGATGTAGACGATCTCTTGCCGATCTCAAGACCGAGAGGAAGTCCTAGCGCCGCAAAGCAGCAGCGCATCCGTGCTCGCACACACGTACAAGACACCGAGAAACCTCCGCCCCCTCGCTCCAGCGATGAAGCGGAAGCACAATCCTTTCTTGCTGAATAGCCACCGGGAACATGTATCTCGCTAGTCCGAGACCATGGGGGATAAATTCTAGAGGGGGAGAGAGATCCTTCACGAGGAGGTGTGAGTGAGAGAGGGACAGGGGTGCCTTTTATAGGAGAGGGGGGAACCCCAAGGGGGTGGCCAGCACATGGGGGCTGCCCCCTTGCCCTCCCCTCATTCATGTGGGTGGACACTCCACTCACAAAATCCTTTCAATTCCCTCCACTCAAAATTGCTATTAAATTTCCACCAAATTTAATGCAAACTCTCATTAAATAAAACTCCTTTTATTTATTCAGAATTTTATCAATTACTTTAATGACAAACATTCGCATATAACCCCTTGCTATAATTCCATTTCACATGCAAAAACACTTTCTGCAATTTCACCCGAAAACCTATTTCGGTATCTAGTGAAATAAATTCCTGAGCTTGTTATTCTTTCTGGCATGAAACTTTTTCTCCAATTGGATGTCAGTGTCCCTTAAGTGTGTCACCCTACGGTTCGCGAATAATGCGGACATGATCGAGACCCTTCCCCGATCAATAATCAGAAGCGAAACCTGGAGATCCATACTGACTCCCACACATTCAACTATGACTTTCCTGTGATCGTCGGAACCTTTTACGCTAGTATATTAATCCCTTTGTTTCACGATATATTACATGTCCGAGATTCGATCATCGGTATATCCATACCTAGTTTGATCTCTTTACCAACATGCACTCTTTTCTCGTTCCCGTGATATAACATTCTAGTGATCAAATCACTTGCTTGTAAGCTAACCAATGTGATATCACCGAGAGGGCCCAGAGTATATCTATCTGTCATCGGGATGAACAAATTCCACTCTTGATCCATGAGCCTCAACATAACACTTTAGTAGTTCCGAAGCCATCTTTATAATCACCCAGTTACGGTGTGACGTTTGATGTCATCAAGAAACTCTTCCGGTGTTAGTGATTGACATGATCTCATGGTCTAAGGATTAGGATCACTTTGTAAGTTGTTATAGCAATATAAACTCAATGACTTTGATCGTAATGCTATACTTCAGATGAATGTTCATCACATCATTACACTAATGTTGTGATTTCGTTATTAACAACATCCAATGTCTATGATCAGGAAACTGTGATCATTTTGTTAATCAACGAGCTAGTTTATGAGAGAGGCATAACTAGGAACTTTCTATTTGTTTATTAAACACCCATGTATTAATGTTTCCGTATTAATACAATTATAGCATGCAAAATAAACATCTATCATATACTTGGAATACACATAATAAACACTTTATTATTGCCTCTCAGGGCATATTCCCTTCAGATATGGATGAAGGAATTCATTATAGAGCTCGGTGTGGTTCCCAGTGCGCTGGACCCAATGTCTATCTATTGTGATAACATGGGCGCCATAACCAATGCACAAGAACCAAGGTCACACAAGAAGCTGAAGCATATCAACCTACATTTTCACGCTATTTCAGAGCATGTCCAAGATGGTGACATAAAGATTTGCAAAGTACACACAGATCTGAATATGGCAGATTCGTTGACTAAACCTCTCCCGAGGGCAAAACATGACCAGCACCAAACCGCCATGGGTGTTTGGTATATTACCATGTAATCTAGATTAGTTGACTCTAGTGCAAGTGGGAGACTGTTGGAGATATGACCTAGAGGCAATAATAAAAGTAGTTATTATTATATCTTTGTGTTTATGATAATTTTTTACATTTATGCTATAATTGTATTAACCGTAATACTTGTGTGATTTGTAAACTGATTAGAGTCCCTAGTAAAGCCTCTTTATAATACTAGCTTGTTGGTTAATAGATGATCGTGGTTTCCGGATTATGAACATTGAGATGTTAACAACAAGATCATATCATTAGGAGAACGGTGTGATGGACATACTCCTATAGATAAGCGTAGCATAAAGATCAAGTCATTTCATTAGTTTGTTTGCTATAAGCTTTTTGATACATAGTAACCTAATTCCTTCGACCATGAGGTCATGTTAATCACCATCACCAGAAGGATGCTTTGATGACATCAAACACCACTTCGTAACTGGGTGGTTATAAAGGTGGCATTGAGTATTCGGAAAGTATGTGTTGAGGCACATGGATCAAGAGTGGGATTTGTCCATCCATATGATGGATAGATATATTTTGGGCCCTCTCGGTGGAATGTCATCCAATTAGCTTGCAAACATGTTACTGGATCACAAGGGATCACATATCACGGGAATGAGTAAAGAGTACATATCACTAACGAGGTTGAACTAGGTATGCAGAGATACCGACGATCAAACATCAGATAAGTGAAATATCGCGAGACAAAGGGAAATTGGTATCGTATGTAAATGGTTCATTCGATCGCAAAGTAATCGTAGAAATATGTGGGAGACATATAAATTTCCAGATTCCTCTATTGGTTATTGATCGGAGAAGAGTCTCGATCATGTCTGCATAATTCATGAACCGTAGGGAGACACACTTAAGGATTCGATGTTGTTTAGTAGATATGGAATGTAAGTAGGAAAACCGAATGTTATTCAGAGCATCGAATGTGATCCGGGATATCACAAGGAGATTCGGAATGGTCCGGAGAATAAGATTCATATAAGGAAAGTCCAATTCTAGAGTTTGGGAATGATTCCGGTGTTTTCACCGGAATGATCTAGAAGGGTCTAGAAGGTTCACTGGACCGGAAGGGGAAGGGTACATGAATGTGTCATGACTAAGTGGAATGATTGCATCATGTCCTAGGTCACTTGGCTAGTCGTTTAAAAGAAAGAAATTAAACTCCAAAATTGAAAGTCAAAAGGCAAGTTTGAAAAGTCAAATTGAAACAATATTTCCTGGTGGAGGAAGGAGAGAATCCTTCTCTCCCTCCACCACGTGCCTAGAAGGAGAGGGAGTTGGGGTAGGATTCAAACTCCCCTCTCCCAAGCTGCCCCTCTCTCTCATAAATAGAGGGGAGGGGGTGCCCCCCAAGACCACCACAAGCCCCAACCCACCTAGCCGCCGCCTGTTGTCGCCGCCGCACCGCCCTCGCCGCCCTAGCCACCGCCCCACCTCCTCCTCTCCGGCTTCTAAACCCTAGACGCCGGGAACCCTACTAATCCACCATAACCCGCTTCGGCTTAAGGCGAAGCCCTGTGGGATTTCCCCTCTAACTCCGACACCACGTCGTCGTGCTGCCGGAATCGCGAGGAGAGAACTACAACCTCCGCTACCTGCTAGAACACGGGAGAGGAAGGTCTTCATCGAGTACCGAATGTGTGACCGACTGCGGGAGCACTGCCGGAACACGGTGTCGGAAGGATCGTCTACGCGATCTTGAGATCGGCAAATGAACGACTACATCACCCACAAAAATCTGCTCTTTGGAATCTTTAAGGGTGAGTACTCTAATCGACTCGTTGCTACAATCTAGTAGATAGATCTTGGCTTGTGTGTGTTCATGCGGTAGAATTTTTTTGTTTTCCATGCTACGAACCCCTACACTAAAACTTTAGGATATTATTATAGAAGAGAGAGTGTGCGTTTAGGTAGAAACCTTGTGTAGTTAGTGGACTAGATCTATGCACCTTCACAAATGAAGAACACCACAGACACTATGGCAACATGATTACACTAGCACAACCATTATAGTAAAGGTAGAGAATATTACCTTAGACATTCAAAAGCAAAATCATACTAGTATCACCTACCTGCACTTCCTCAGGCATCAACTAAATGAATGGCCTAAGGAAGAGACGGTGGGCATTAATGTGTAAAGTTTTCATCTAATGCGAATATTACTGCAAGATTAAGTAAGGAAAACTATCTAAGAGAAATATCAACACACTTACACAACTAAACCTAAAATTATAGTCCAGGAAAAGCTTAAGCAACTAAATCATAACTCACATGAAGACAAGATTAAGGATAAATGTATCTTTGCAACTAACATTACCTGACAAGGTTAAGCAACGGCTAACAAACCTATACAATACTAAACAAGTTTGGTTAAGAATGCATACTATAATTGAGTTGTGGATTTTGACCACACTAATAACTAGAATCACTAGAAGTAGATAACAAACAAGGCAATACTAGACTATAGATCAAATGAAATTCAGTTAAGCCATGTGACAATATTGATCAATTAAGCAATCAAGATAGCATACTAAGACTTGTAGTACTTTAGATATTCATTAACAATAGCACCTAAAACCTTAACTAAAGAAGTAGAGAGTTCACTATCAACACTGTAAACTGAAGAAATTCTATGAACTAAACCTAGATTAAACCTAAATTCATAAACTACACAAGTAGCATACGCATCATACATGCTATAGGAACTACTAGAATATTATAGAGGCGTCTAGAAGAAGACCAAACCCTAGAAGCATCAGTAGGAGAGGCTAACCCTAAATAGAGCGAGCCAGCGGAAAAAAGTAGAGTAGAACATATAGGAAAAGGAGAGGAGGAAGACGACCACCACAGTGGCACATGGAGCACCACGAGTGGGTACCTCAACCTACGCCTACCACACAACATAGGGAGACACCAGAGGATAGTTCTAGCACCGTCTCGATAGCTGAGAGTCACTAGAGTAGCGCTAGGCACGTCAGATCCACCAGAGCCAAAACCCTAGGTTAGGACAGGGTAGAGCACAGCCGCGCGAGAGGGAGAAGTACAAATCTGATCTGTGAAATGGTATACGGAAGCAAGGGGAGTAGTTTGATAGGCATGGAGGTGACCAGGAAGGCTAACAATGACCGAAATCGATGGCGAGGAGGCGGCGTCCCTCGGTCACCAGAGCGCATATGTGCATGAGAGAGAGGAGAGAGAGTGAACGGCCGGCTCGACTGGTTTTGACCAAATGGGTGTGACCAGTGAGGCGAGGGTCTTTTTAGTAATTTCACATTTTCTAAAAAGGCAAATTAACATAAAAGACCCTATAATTATTCATGAAAATAAAATAAAATAGTTCCAAAAATAAAAATACAAGGATTCTAAATCCTACTTTTTCAGAATTATTAAATTTTTTGTATAAATAAAAGTTCCAAATTCATTATTGGAATTAAAGAAATACTTTTAATGGAGTAAAATACTCTAAAAACCCTTCAAGTCTAAATAATATTTCCTAAAAAGTAGAAATATTATTTTCAACTTGAAAACACACACTTTGATTTTTGCGAAGTACTTTTCCTAAATTATATGAAAATTCTAAAGTGAAATTCAGGTAAGTTATATGAAAATGATAAATTGAAATTCAATAAAACCCTAAAAATGCACCTAAAATCCAAAGTAATTCAAATCAAGAGAAATTGAATTACAACTCTTAAAGAATTTGCGTTCATCTAGTTGCATTAGATCATCAACTGGTTTTTACCGAATCATTGTCTCGGACAATGATTATTATTTTCAGACATGAGATCAATGGTCATGTAAAACTTTTGAACTGCATTATATCATAGTTACCCGGCGAGTTCAACCCTTGCATGAGAATTGCAAGTTTATCAAAATTCAAATCTAAATCCTTATATTTTATATAAAATACTTTTCAAAATCTTCTCAAATGAAGAGCAAAATAAAATATTTTTTATTGAATCATAAACTGTTGGACAATATAATCATTGTCTAGGAACTCAGGCATCAATGGGGAGCTCCACCTACGACTAGAAAAGTCAGGCGATGAGGTGGAGGTGGGGCCGATCGATGGCAGAGGACAATGTGACCAGAGAACAAGCGAGGCGCCACTATGGGTGAAGGGTGGGCACCCCGGGCCGCTATGGCGATGCATGCCAAGGCGACAGAAAATCACGACGCCACAAGGAGGCACCCTGAGCAGGCGAGGAAAGGGGGTTGCGCTCCCGTTCAACTTGCAGGACGGAGGGTGCACTCCGGTTGGCGCGCGGGAAGGGGACGAGGCTCCCGGCGTGAAAGAGAGGGCACTCCTAGCCGGCGCGCGAGCGAGGAGTCAGGGCTCTCGACGCCCAGCCAAGGCATAGGATGGAGGCGATGTGCGTGCAACATGTGGCCTGCAGCGGGAATGGAGGCCGGCTAAGCTTCAGTCGTGGGATGGTGGGATTGCGTTCAACCGATGAGGGGATAAGGCTTGACCAGGATCACGATCCAACCCCACTTGTTACATATCGTAGGTACTACCTGAAATAACTTAACTAAGGAAAATAATACACCCTTCGTCTAGAAATAATTAACTTGAGTTTTTCTAAATATGAATGTATCTATACCTAAAACGTGTCTAGATACGTTTGAATCTAAACAAACCTAAGTTAGTTATTTCTGAACGGAGTGAGTATTCGAATTAACTGGCAGCATCATGTTTGAGACAATATTGATCGTCTGAAATTGATTTGCGTCACATCAACTTGTGTATTCTTTTTGTCTAGATGAGATACAACGAGATTTACCATTGCTAGCACGCTCAGTAACAAGTAATTAACGACACACACTGCCATACACACACAAAATTAGTCAATATACTATTTCTAGTTAATACTGCAAGCCTCACACGATTATTCGACCTCGCCATTGGCGCTCGAACACCTCACCCATAATTAGTTTCTTCGGACCAGTGGATCAGGAACCAAATAATAAGACTACGTATCGATCCCCAAATCACAATGCATGGATAATTGATCAGTTCTTGACGCCGAGCGGCATGGGCATGCCATCCTGGACGGCGACCACCGGCTTGCAGTCCAGCGGTGGTAGCAGCATGCTCTCCTCGACGAGCACCCTCCCGACGAGCCGCAGCAGCGTGTCCTCCATGTCCTTGCCGTCGCTCCAGGGGTGCACCTCGGCCTGTAGCAGGCCCGGGTTCTCGCAGATGAGGTCCCACACGGGGAACCCCTTGCGCGGCATCATGAAATCCTCCCTCGCCAGGCGCAGCGACGGGCAGTAGTCGCCGCGGCCGTCGCCGAGGTAGATGAACCGCTTCCTGCCGCCGCCGTCCGCCGCGGCGGAGGCGCGGATGCGGTCGAGCACCTGGCCCTTGCACATGTTGGGCGGGCAGGTGCCGAGGGCGCAGCCGTGCTGGCCGGCGTGGAAGTCGTGGTAGGGCGCGATGCGGAGGCGGCCGTCGGCGTCGACGCGGCTCGGGTTGGTGTTGATCTCGGAGAAGTATCCGCGGAGGCCGTGGTGGTCGAGGATGGTCTCGATGAAGAAGCGGTTGGCGTCGCTGAGGACCCTGAGGTCGCAGCCGAGGCTGTAGGCGGCCTTGATGGCGGCGACGACGTGCGGGTCGATGGGCGCGGCCCTGAGCACCTCGGCGACGTCGTGGAGAGTCTTGCCCTGCGCGTGCAGCTCCCCCATGACGGTGTCGATGAGGGTGTTCCACGGCATGGTGGGGAGGAGGCGGTCGAACAGCTCGGTGGCGCCAAGACCGTCGACGACCCAGTTGTCGCTGTCGACGTCGATGATGGTCTTGTCGAAGTCGAACACCACGACGACGCCGGCCATCTCGACGATCGCGCGCTTCTTGCAGTTGTGTGTCTGGCTACTGTGTGTCTTACAACTTCTTGACGAGGAAAAGGTCTGGACGCGGCGGTGGGATTATATACTAGCCGGGACGGGGGAAGATGCCGAGGGAATATTACGAGATGCCTAAGAATAGAGGTAGGATTAGGAATTGCAATTACTCCGGCGCGTTGGCGACCGATCTTCAGAGTAGTACGCTGCCTTTCCGTATCAGTTTTGGTATTGGGCTCCGGTTTGGTTTGATTTGATGCCAGCGCATATGCGGATTCGCGTCCGGGGGTTCCTTGCGTCGCGCCGTGTTCCTCGCGCGGGCCGAACACGCGAGGTAGCTTCGGGTTTCGCATCGGACAGCCGGAGCAGGAAGGACGGAAGGACCCGGAGGGCTCCTGCATGTGCCCAAAGAATATCCTCTCCCGACTCCGTGCGCGCGCTGGGTTTGCGCCTCCACAAAATATTACTAGACGAAACCTTCAATTCACATTTGATCGAGTTATAAAAAAAAGTAGTACGTAATTATGTTTCTTGCCAGACCCTTTCGCTTGCTTAATAGGTGATTTTGAACGCAGAGATGCTTCTCTCGCGTGATCTAGGTGTGCTCATAGTTATACACGGAAATTTTGCTATTTTTTCCAGGAAGACAAGGATTTGCGAATAGAGAGAAAATGGGTGGTACAGGATCCGGTTCCTGACAATTGACAACTAAAGGCCATGTGACAAAAACAGGTAAGATGTCCTGATGCATCCCTGGTGGATATTCGATCGGTGGATGCGGAGAATCTCCCACGTGAGGTTGGTCCTGCTCTGCCTGAGTACATGAGGTTGAATATATTTTATCTATTAATTACAATAATTAATATAAAATACATATTCATTAAATCCTTTTTATCTGAAACACCTTTCATTTCACTCCAATTTCCTTTGGGAATACCCTAAATGATTCTGGTTCTCGGTATTCCTTTCTCTTTCTTCCTATGATTCCATTAATTTTAGAATGATCTCCGGGCGTCGTAAAACCCTTAAGTGTGTCATCCTATGGTTCGGGAATATCATAAACAAAGATCAAGATGACTCTCGGATTAATGATCAATAGCGGGACCGGGATGCTCATAATGATTCATGTGCATTCCACGATTTTAACGTCATTTGAGCCATAAACATCGAGTCCAAATCCTTTTGTTACTTCAATACCAGACTTGTTCGAGATCTGATCATTGGTATCATGATACCTTGTTAAATATCGTTTCCACAAGTGTTTCTTTACTCGTTCTCGTGATATTCCATTTCCATGACCTAGTCATATGCTGCGCAACTTATGGATGTAATTCAAAAAGTGGGCCCAGTGTATCTTCCCGTCACACAGGAGAACACATCCCGATCTCGATGCATACGCATCAACCAGCCCTTTCGAATACCTAACATGCACCTTTATGATCACCTTGTTACGGTGTGACGGTTGATGCAGTCAAAGCAGCCGCGAGTGATAGTGATTAAATATGACCTCATGGTCTAAGTATTAGAATACTTTGTTTATAACTATTGCAACAATGAACTTTATGACTTGATCATGTTGCAATACTTATATGAGTAGTGTCCATCACATCATATTACCAATGATATGAATTCATTGTCAATTGGCATAAATGCTCAATGATCAAAAAACCTTGATCATCGGTTGCCCAATGAACTAGTTGTATAGATGCTAATAGAGACCTTTGATTTGTTTACATAGAACACCTGTATCAATGTTTCCAATTGATATAATTATATCATGATATAAAACTATTATGGACTAATGAGATATGACAATAACACTTTTATTATTTGCCTCTAGGGCATATCTCCTTCAGTCTCCCACTTGCACTAGAGGACAAATAATCTAGTTGAGTTGTTACGAATCGTAAAACCATATCACATAAGTGTTTATTGATCCCCTCCATGCAAAGCCCGAATGGCATGGCAGTGGCGGTGGCCTCCCTCGGCCACCGTTGGCTGCAGCGAAACCTGTCCCCGGAGATGTTGCATGTCCCTTCCCTTGGCAGTTCGATCCTTCCCATGGTGGCGCCTCTCTTGCCCTGGTGGCGTGGCCATGGAAGTACTCCCCCACCGGTGTTGTGGCGGCGGCCCTCAATGGTGGTGCGACCTTGTGTTTCCCAGGCCGAGGCGGTGGCTTCGGAGGCTGGGCAGCTGCGAGGATGTTTCGGCGGTGACACGTTGTGGGGAGGCGGCGGCCCAGTGACCTCCTGCTGGACGATAGCACGAGACATCAGGGTTTCTCCCGCGGCATGAGGACGCCTAAGGAAGTGTCCCTAGGTGTGATGGTGGAGGTGGCTTTCTTCTTTGTCGAAGGTGGTCGGCCTGAGGCTGGTTTGGCAAATCTCGCGATCTGTCATCTAGTCTCGGCAGCGAGGCGGAGAGACCTAGGTGCCGATGAAAACCGATCCATTGGCAGGCGATGGCAGTGTTACTATGTCGTTACCTTGATGAAGTCATCACCATGCAACGAGTGTTGACCTCATTCGTGCTACTCCAGGAGAAACCCTAAGATCTTCTGGTCGGGCAATGGTGGCGCTGCAGTGTCGCGTTCTCTCTTGGGAGCATCATTTGTGGAGCAGTGCTGGAGGGCAGAGGAAGGAGGTGGAGCGGCTTCATCTCGCAAGGAGTATTTGGAGGAGATGTCAAGTCATGCCTAGACGCCAAGTGCTACGCTCAGTCATGTATGGTTAGGTAGGTGCTACGCATGACAGATCTTTCGGAGGTCTCTAGTTGCGTCTATTGATGGAACCCGACGACATGGTGCCAAGAGGTCTCAGTGGCGATCACACGTTCTTGGATGGATGCGCGCAGGGCGGTGGCGCCGTCTGGCGTCATGGCAGTGTTGATGGCAGGCCTCACAAGGTCACTGCAAGTTGGGTGGCGGCGGCTAGGACTTTTCGGAGCATGTATGATGGTGCACGCTAAGGGTCTATCAAATCGGTTGTGCCACTTGCTCTCCAATGGGCGACTTGTCGAGGCCTTCGTTTTATATGATGCGTGTTGGTGGGATGTTAGGGATATTGGCCCTATTCATAGACACTCCCTTCATCAAGGTTGTAGGATTAGCGAGTTGTCGCTTGTTTTGGTGGGCTTCAGTTTGATCTTTGTAATCCCTCTTGTAAGGTTTTGGTGATAAAGTGGGACTTTGTTTTCTAGTGTATACAATGACGGTCGATCAGTCAATTGATCTTTCAATGTTGTCATGTATGCCTAAAAACACACTTATCGAAAGTTGATCTTTCTTAATCCAAAAGTTATACTTGTTAATTTTGAAGCATTTTCACACTTCTATATCTATGTAGATTTGATCGATAGTGCATTAGTTGCATCCTCAGTACTCAACCATAATTCCTTTGTGTTTTAAACTTAACTCTAGTTTAAGTTTCATTTCCCCTTTTTAACTTTGCAGTTATTGCGAAGGTTTAAGTAAGTGTCTTTACTTAACAAGATCAAGTAACCTTTACTTTGCAATCTTAAATGTAACTTAATACGGGATTTCATGACTCTTAGTCATTTCTTGTACTTAGGTTCATTATTGTTTCTTTGTAGTTCGTAGGTTTGTCTTGTTCCATTAACATGACTAGTGAATCAACAATATAATTCTACAAGTGGCACAATGTATTCTTGAATCCTACTTCTTTTAGCAAAAGGATTAGATGAAATCGTCATGATGATTTATCACTAGTTTCCCCTCCTTGTGTAGAGTTTGTCTCCCGAAACATGTTCCATTGCGCTACTCGACATGTCGTAGGTTAGGTTAAACTTTGCTTATGCTTTTACTATCTTTCACTAACACTTTCTCAAGGAAGTACCATGCTAGACGATACAAGTTTTTCCTTCTTTGGTTTTTGTTTGAATTTTTATTCATAGTTTCCTAAGAATACACTACAAAGATTTACTTGTTTGTCACGATCTCGATTTATTGAAATCTCTAGAAACTCGAACATGCCATATCTCATATGGTGTTATTTTCATGAATCTTTAGATGTTCCTTATACCTTAATGAGTGTTTACTACTTCAATCTATAACTCTGATATCTAAAGTTAACGTAGTAGAAGATCATTTACGGACCATATGTATCTAATATGCTATAATTACGATGTTTAGCCTTATCAACACGATTTTATTTGTCCAACCGTCATAATTTTCTAAACAGTTTTCCACAAGTCCTTATGCCAAAATTGTTAACTTGAATACACAATCACTTTGATCAAATCATAGAGACTTTAATATTCTTGTTAATTTTAATATCCACCTTTTATTTTGAAGGTTTTTTTGAACAATTCAAATAGTTTTAGACTTTTGTTTCATTGAGTGAATACACATATTCACTTAAGTCCACAATAAAGCTTACAAAATAATGATATCCACTAAATGTTGAATTATAGTCATCATGCATGATATTCAACAATTTAATCCACAATCTTTTTTAGTAGACTGCGAATTTTTAGTTATCTCATTCGGTGAGGCATGGTATGTGTAAGTCATGGGATCTACTATCTTGCAGTCTTCTTGTTTCATCAGAATAAAACTATCAGCTTGACTTAAACCATAGTGTCATTCAATAATGATGTCACTATTAAGTTTGAATACCTTTTGGCAATTTTCAGATGTTTTATAAATGCTTAAAGTATTATCATGCAGATGAAGACAATAATACATTTTTTATAATCACAATGTTAACATAGAAGAAATCATTCATAGGAAAAGGAACAACTGACTTGTATCTCATTTATATGAATAATTGTCTTGTAATAAGCAAGACGTACTAATAAGGTTCACACACTCGATTATAAAGCTTTTATTCAAAATCATCTAATTTGAATGATAAATGTCTAGGGAAAGAGTGTATTCGGCCATCAACCAGATTCCTTGCCGCCATCACGCCATCGGCGCGTCATCCCATCCAGCAACTCTTAAGCAGAGGGTCCTATTTTCAAAAAATGGAGTAAGCATCAAATACTTAGAAAACTGCATAGTATTTTATGTAAACATTTATAACTTGTATATCAAACATATACCTTCTCCATTGACAACATCCCCTGCAATGGGCTCGACCTTGGTGGTCCTCAGCTTATTCATGAATTCATAAAAGGCATACAATATCGCTCTCACGACATAGCCAGTGACGATGTCCTTGTAGCTGGGAGGAAGCAAGGACAACACCCCATTTATTGCAAAGTCGTCATTCACCCAGTTTCCCATGGCATCCACAAGGCATTCATGCATCTCCTCCATGATGTTCAAGTGGCTCTCCAAGCGGCAGTTTTATTCCATCTTTGTGGAAGTAAACTCGGCCATGTACTCATGTCCCATGATTTTGAACTGAACTGGGAATATACTCTTCAATCCACCGAGCATATCATATGTGTCGATTTCATGGAAGTGTATCCTCAGTCTAGATTCCATAGTATGAATTATGGTATACTTGACATTCATGAAGGTGTCACAGCGACCATGAAAAATCGTATCTTAAAGTTTGACCCATCTAGGTTAAGTTTCTCACCGTTCATGAATGGACCAAAGATGTCCCGAATTTTAGGAATGGCCATGATCTATAATTATATTTGCAAAGATTTAGAATAAATTCATAATACGAGTTCAAATTTGTAATCATATTATCAAATGAGCTCCCACTAGAACTATCATCCCTAAGACAGTTTAGTGATTACACTATCCAAATTCACTATATGATCCCCAATCGTGGACAACATAATATCGATCACATTATTCATATGACTCATGCTCGATCTTTCGATCTTCTCATGTTTGGAGGCCATGTTTGTACATGCTATGCTCGCCAATTCAACCTTAGTGTATTCTCAATGCATACATGGCTTGCACCCATAGTATGCAAACGTCGATATGTTTAGCATCGAACCAGTTGGAAAACACTAAAGGAGAAAGATGCTCGTGATTCTAGACGCACCCGCTCCCTCCCCAACCTCCATGTAGCCTAGCCAACCCCGACACCGCCTCTTCTCACCGGCAGCCTCCCCACCTCCCAGCGCCGCCCAACCCAGCCACCTCCCTGGACGCCATGTCCTCCTCTAGCTCTGCGTTAGGAACCACCGCCCCGCCGACGAGTGCTGTCGGGTCGGAGCCGGGGAGAGACCTACAACGGCCGCACCTACCGCGACGTTGTAAGCAGCGCCTCCCCCTCCCCGCCCCCTCCATGTCCGCCATGACCTTCCCGATCAGTGATGCGCCTCGCGCCGCTCCCGCCGAACGCGTCCCGACCATGGACCAGCTCGTCCCCCGCTCTGAGGTTCATCATGTCAACCATGGAGCCGTCATGGTGGATGACAAAGGCTACCAGCAGCCCAAGCGCAAGAATCCCTACCGGTACGAGCAGCGCAAGGCGCGTCGTGCTTCGCCACCATTGCGTATCCAGGAACACCGCCACTACGAGAAAACACCGCAACACCGCGCCGGAGGCCAGCGCCGGCCTATGTCATCGCTGTCTTATGCCCAGCCATATCATCCGTGATTGTACTGGCGTGGTGCGCTTCCGCAAGTGCCTGTACCCTGGCCACGAATCCTGGCAGTGTGATTTGCGTTGCAATGAGCGTGGCGAGCTTGACCGCACGCCTCCACCGCCGCGCACCCACAACGGCTACCGGGACTTGCCACGCGCTGCTCCCGCCCCTGAGTCTACGCCCGTGGCTGCTGGCGCCCGCACCATTGAGTCGTTCCAGCGTCGCGCCCCAACACCTCCCTCCCCTGTGGCCACCCCCTTCCACTCCGCCTCGTGTCGTCATGGCGCAAACTGCTAAGATGGTGGAGGCCAGGGCTGTCCTAAGGCTTGCAATGGTGGCCTCGATCACCGGCACCAGGCCCAGGGTTGCAATCGAGGCTGTTGAGCGCTTTCTCTAGTCAAGATTCAACCTGGGCCTAGGAGATTTATCTGTGCATCTTCACCACCTGGAGGATTTCCTCACCGTCTTGCACTCTGATACGTCGGAAACGTATCTATAATTTTTGATGTTCCATGCTTGTTTAGTATCTACTTTGTTTTGCTTTGTCTACACTTTGAGGTGCTTTTTACATGTTTTCTGGTACTAACCTATTAACAAGTTGCCACAGTGCCAGTTGCCTGTTTTCTGCTGTTTTTGGTTCCAGGAAAGCTAGTAAGGAAATATTCTCGGAATTGGACGGGACAAACGTCAAAGTCAATAACTTTTCGTGGGGAACAAGAAGTCCAGAGGGGAGACGGAGAGGCGTGCCAGGGCAACTACACCCTCCTAGGCGCGGGTGGGCCCTGCCCCGCGCCTAGGTAGGGTGTGGGGCCCTGGCCGCCTCCTCGGCCTCCCCCTTCGCCTATAAGAAGCCCCGATGCCTAAACCCTAAGCACCCGATCAATATTCCACGAAACCTTCTGTAGCCGCCGCCACCGTCGTCCCTAGATCGGGGGGATCTGAATTCTTCCCGGCACCCTGCCGGAGGGAAGATCCGGTATGATGCGTGAGTAGTTCCACCTTGGACTATGGGTCCATGTAGTAGCTAGATGGTTGTATCTCCTCCTTTGTGCTTTCATGTATAGATCATGTGAGCTCTGTTCATGATCAAGATCTAATCTCTTTGTAATCATGTCACGACCCGGGATCAGGGCTAGACAAATACCAGATCCTTATCTGATATAAGCCTAACCTAAATTCCGAAACGCGCAGGGAAAGATCGGTAACATTACAGAACATACAAACCATACATTAATAAGGTAAACTCTTAAGAGAGTTACAAACCAGTCATACAAGCCAGGGGTCACAGACCCATCATTACATCAAACAACGGAAGCAAACAAGTTGTTCTAAACAACAAACTTAGCAAAGGGCCTAAGAGGCCTTAAACATAAGTAGCGACCCTTCCATAGATCCTAGGCTACTGCCCGGGAAACCCGACTACTCGTCGACTTCGACGTAAAAACCACCTTCAGTTGGAGTAGCATCATCTGTAGAAAAACATCAACGAAGCAAGGCTGAGTATAGGGTGTACTCCGCAAGACTTATGTCTAGTGGAGTTATTTTGCTTAAAGCCATCTTTTGTTTTCAAAACAAGAGGGAGAAGAAACTCGTCTAGTCAGATCATTTTCAGAAGGGGATAAGAAGACTACAACTCTAGCTCTTAAAATCATCTTTGATATCCACCAAGAACCATCATCAACAGAACCTCTCTTCCCGGACTACCCCCTCAACAACCCCGAGGAAGTATTCCGGATCTCACTTTAGTTGACAAGTTTTAACATTCGGTTATAGTTCTCTATGATCTTCACGTCCGTTCCCAAGTCGTCCATAACCGTGGACACGGCTTTTCGAAAAGATTAATAACCCTGCAGGGGTGCACAACTTTACCCACACATACTAAATGATTCTTAATGCCAAATTATTAGCCCTCTTCCTTGGAAGGCCGGCAGAGAGTGGTTGACCACGACCTTTACCTTGCTTTCGCTGAGACCATGAGTCACGCACTAGGGAGATGCCGCCATAACAGGTCAAGTACCGAAGCCGGTCCCTAATGATGTGCACAGGGTTCAAGATTACGGATGTCGGGCATCTCTTGTTCCCGGTCACGCTTACCTACCTGTTATGAATGCACCTCCTTCACCTCCATTCAAGAACAACCAAGATGCGTATGTCGAATGGAAAGCCCAAACTATGTGATTCATGGAATATACTAGGCAAGTTAGTGAGTCGAGGGGGTTTCCAGGCCCCCGTGTGGTTGTACGCTCGTCTTGGTTCAAGAGGCGAGAACATCAGGTCCTAAGGGTGGGAAGTATGGGACTACAAAAACCACAACCCAAGTGTCCTCCCATACAAGCCTTAGCATGTTTATTATCCATCTTTGATCACATCACATATCCTACCATACTAGATTCATCTTCATCTCCGGTGCATCACATGAATGATCAGCAACAAACCACTAAGCATGGCTAAGCTTGACTGAACTGTGGAACTAGCGATGCTCGTAAGCCAAACCCTAGTTATGCTAGGAGCGGTGGATCAGGTAATATAGTTCACAAAGGGAAACATGCATCAGATAGGATTTCTCTGTCTACTGATAAAAGACTGTTGAACCGAATGCACATGACAAGAATGAAATACTTTGTAATCATAAGATTCATATGTATGAGTGGGGCTTCGCTTGCCTTGTCCGTTGTTGGACTGATACTGCTCTTCGGTGGCATTGACTTCAGCTTCGGGTTTGGTTCCTATTCGCGAGAACCAATCACTGGAAAAGAGAAAGCAACACTCAACACATGGCATGTGAAATGCTCATACAATATGGATGATATGACAAGTTAAATGGTGTTAAAATAAACCCTATAACATGCTTGATCGTTTTAAACGGGGTCCGAAAGGTCCAAACCCTAGAATAGGGGGATCTTCAGAATCACCTATGGGGTTCAATTAGTTCTTATAATTAAACTTGCTATCAAAGTTGATTAACAATGTATGATTATAGCTTAGTTAGATAGGTTTCATTTTTATGATCATTTTGGTATATTATTTGTATTTTTCTGATTTAAAATGAATTAGTTATGAATTTCCCAAATTTTAATTCATTTTAAATCATTTTTGAAATATTTGAAATAATTTCCAAACTTGGGCCAACATGTTAGATTTTTAATCATTTCATAAAATAATTACAGAAAATAATAAAATCCTAACAGGCAGGGCCCACCTGTCATATATTTATTAATTACAGAAATAATTTCCAAAACAATTAAAAGAAATAAAAAGGAATTATGACATCATGATGATGTCATGCTAACATCATCAATGGGTTTGCTTGCAGATCAACGATGGAGCTGGCGATTGGGGACGCGCGAGCGAGAGCGGGCGCGTTCGAGAGAGGGCGACGCAGGCGACCAGAAAGTGGCGAAACCGCTGTGGATTGACCACCAGAGCGTGGCCGGCGACGACAAACAACGGCGGCGACTGCAAATGCATGGCGATAGCTCGAACCAGAGAGGGGGGGAGACGATGGGAAGGTCTAGGGGGACCGCAAGCTCACCACGAACGCGTCGGTGGTGACGGAAAGGCGAGGCGAGGTCGAACGGTGATGAATCGATGGTGACAACGGCGGCGATTGGCGGTGCTTCTTGCTCGATTCCGGCCAGGGGAGGTCATCCCGACTCGCGTGCTTCGAGGAGGAGGACGAGGGAAGCACGGTGGTTCTCTAGGACGTATCGTCGGGGCTCGGGGAGGCTTCAATCGGCGGCGGCACGAAGATCTGGTCGGACTAGGGTTTGGCCAGAGGGGGAAATCGGCGAGGGAGGGAGAGAGGAAGCGAAATTGGTATGGGGGAGGAGAGGAGGAGACGGCTGGTCTTTTCCGCGGCTCCAGGGCGGCGGCGGGCATCATGACGCGCAGGATATCGACGGCGGGCGCGCTGCGAGGCAGCTGCTTGCCAGTGACGAGAAAGAAGATGGGGAAGAAGGCCGAAGGGGTATCAGGCCAGGATGGGCCGGCTTGGGCCCCGGGTGGCTGGCTGCTAGCTACGGTGGGCAGCAAAAAGAGAGAGGGAAGAGGTGGGCTGCGTCCCAAATAGGTTAGAAACCTGTTTTATTTCTAGAAAACCTTTTTATTTTCTATTTTTCTGATTTCCTTTTATATTTTGAATTTCGAATCTGTTTTGAATAATTTCAAATCACAGAAACTTTTGTATTATAACTGTAAACACTAAGGGGCCCTTGGTACTGATTGGGATCCATGCATTTTGTGTTTCTTTCCAAATGTTTTTTTTCAAAACCAGATGAATGTTTCAAAATAGAGAGAGGAGTTAGGGTTTAGGGTTTTGTTGGTTCTTTCTTGATTAAACCAAAATGCAAGTGTTATGCATGCATGCAATGCTCAAACATATCTTATTTAATATTACACAAAAGGGGTGGTATGTTACATCTCTACGCCACTTACAAGAATCTCGACCCGAGATTCCTAGGTTTTAGAAAAGAAAGCAGGGTACTCGGATCGAAGACGATCTTCTCATTCCCAGGTTGCTTCTGACTCAGAGTGATGAGACCATTGAACTTTCAGGAACTTGATGGTTTGACGACGAGTCTTGCGCTCGGTTTCATCAAGAATACGAACAGGGTATTCTCGGCAGGTTAGATCATCTTGGAGATCCAAAGTTTCATGGTCCACACCACGAATGGGATCTTTGAAACAACGCTTGAGTTGAGACACATGAAAAACATCATGTACCTTTGGAAAAGATGAAGGTAGATCCAATTTGTAGGCAAGCTCACCCCGCTTGGAGAGAATGCGAAAGGGACCAACGTAGCGAGGAGCCAATTTGCCTTTGATACCGAATCGATGGACACCCTTTAGAGGAGTGACCCGGAGATAGACTTGGTCACCAACTTCATAATAAACATCAAGATGATGACGATCATAGTTAGTCTTCTGACGGGATTGAGCGGCCTTCAGACGCTCTCGAATTATGCAAACTTGATCTTCTGCTTCTTGGATCTTGTCCGGACCAAAGAATTGTCTTTCGCCGGTTTCGGTCCAGTTCAGCGGTGTTCGACAGGTTCTCCCATATAGGAATTGGAAAGGTGCCATGCCCAAACTGGATTGAAAACTGTTGTTATAGGAGAACTCCGCAAAAGGAAGACATTTCTCCCAGTTCTTTCCAAAGGATATGACACATGCTCTGAGCATGTCTTCAAGAATTTGATTCACTCTTTCAGTTTGACCACCGGTTTTAGGATGATAAGTTATGCTGAAGGAGTCATGAGTTCCCATTGCTTCTTGGAAACTTTGCCAGAATTTGGAAGTAAACAAACTTCCACGACCAAAGATGATCTTCTTGGGAACACCATGAAGAACGACAATCCGAGAGATGTATAGATCAGCCATTTGACTAGCACGGATAGTTTCTCGAACCGGAAGAAAATGAGCAACTTTGGATAACCGATCAACTATTACCCATATGGAATCATTTCCTTCTTGTGTTCTTGGGAGTACAGTGATAAAATCCATACCAATTTCATCCCATTTCCACTCAGGAATTTTCAACGGTTGCAGAAGTCCAGCAGGCCTTTGGTGTTCAGCCTTCACACGACGGCAAACGTCGCACTCTGCAACAAAACGAACGATTTCTAGTTTCATTCCACTCCGCAGAATCTTTGACGGAGATCTCGGTACATCTTGGTACCACCAGGATGGATAGACAGAGGGGATTCATGAGCTTCTAGTAGGATTAGATCTTTGATTTTCCGACTGTTTGGAACCACTAGCCGGTTACTGAAGTATAGAATACTTTGATCATTGACGGAAAAACATTTAGCTTCATTGCTTGCAACACATTCTTTGATCTTGGTAACTTCATCATCTTGCTTTTGAGCTTCCTTGATTTGGTCCTCGAGAGAAGATTTTATTTCAAGGTTAGCAAGGAATCCACAAGGAACTACTTCAAGGTTAAGACGCTTGATTTCCTCGTAGAGAGCAGGTTGGGCTTGTGAAATCATCAGATTGTTGCAATAAGACTTCCGACTTAGCGCATCAGCTACAACATTGGCTTTGCCGGGTTGATAGTTGAGACCCAAATCATAATCTTTGATGAGTTCCAACCATCGTCTTTGCCTGAGATTCAGATCTGGCTGGGTAAAGAGATACTTAAGACTTTGATGATCCGAATAAAGTTCGCAACGGTTACCGATGAGGTAATGTCGCCATTGCTTGAGAGCATGAACAACAGCAACAAGCTCGAGATCATGGGTTGGATAATTATTCTCATGTGGCTTCAACTGCCGAGAAGCATAGGCCACTACATGACCATCTTGCATCAACACACAACCGAGCCCTTGGAGAGAAGCGTCACAGTAGATGACGAAGTCCTTGCTTGTGTCCGGAAGGACGAGCACAGGGGCGGTGGTTAGCTTAGTTTTCAAAGCTTGGAAGATTTCTTCTGCCTTTTCTGAACATTCAAACTTCTTATCTTTCTTAAGAAGATCGGTCATAGGCTTGGCTATCTTGGAGAAGTTCTCGATGAATCGACGGTAATATCCTGCCATTCCAAGAAAACTTCGGACTTCCTTGACTGAAGTAGGTAACTTCCATTCCAGAATGGTCTGAACCTTATCCGGTATGACAACAACACCACTTGCAGACACAACATGACCAAGAAATATGAGCTCTTGTAACCAGAACTCACATTTGGAAAACTTGGCGTAGAGACGATGTTCACGAAGTTTAGTCAATACCAAACGTAGATGTTCGGAATGCTCTTCTTCGGTCTTGGAGTAGATTAGAATGTCATCAATGTATACCATGACGAACTTGTCGAGATACTCCATGAAGACGGAGTTCATGAGCCTCATGAATGTGGCAGGGGCATTGGTCAACCCGAAGGACATCACTGTATACTCGTAAAGACCATAACGATTTGTGAATGTTGTCTTTGGGATATCCTCCTTTCTGATCTTGATTTGATGATACCCTGATCTTAAGTCCATTTTGGAGAAGACAGTGGCACCACTTAATTGATCAAAGAGGTCATTTATCCGTGGAAGTGGGTACTTATTCTTGATTGTCACCGCGTTGAGTGGACGGTAATAATTAACCAATCTTGGAATATTTGTATCCCGCTTCTTGACAAAGATGGTAGGGAAACCCCAAGAGGATGTGCTAGGTTGAATGTATCCTAGACCCTCTAACTCTTCAAGTTGCTTCTTCAACTCAACCAACTCATGAGGAGGCATGCGGTAAGGTCTTTTGGAGATAGGAGCATTTCCAGGAACTAGCTCTATGACAAACTCCACACTTCGATCAGGTGGCATGCCAAGCAACTCTTCAGGAAAGACATCCGGGAAATCACATACTACATGAACATCTTGGACCTCGAGAGCAGGTAGGACATCCATGGCATACAACTCCGAGAAAGGTTTAAGGACTGCTGACGGGGACTTTGAACAATTAGTCCAATACTTGACAGTTATGCCAGCAGGAGAGGTCACTGAAACTGTTCTAAGTGCACAGTCAATGACGGGTTGATGCTTGGTTAACCAGTCCATGCCCAAAATGACTTCAATGTCAGTTGACTTGAGTGCAATGAGGGAAGGGGGAAACTTCTGATATGCTATATCTATCTCAACCCCATGAGTAACCCAGATGGTCTGCCAACGAGACCCAGGAGTACTAATCTCTACAGGGGAAGACATTGCTTCAAAAGGTATACCATGCTCCCGTGCAAACTCTTGTGATATGAATTTATGCGATGATCCAGAATCAAACAAGACTGTTGCGAGAATTGAATTGACACGGAGCGTACCCAGAATGACGCGTGGATCTTCCTGAGCTTCCTCAACAGTGACATGGGTCAGATGACCACGTCCAGCACCTTGAGATTTATCATTCTTCTTTTCCTGCTGATCATTGCGTCCGGCAGCCCTTTGGGAGCACTCCCTTGAGTAGTGACCAGGCTGACCACAGGAGTAACAGGTAACCCCAGTGTGAGAACCAATAGGAGGATGATAGTTTGATCCACCAGTATTTGACTGTGGCTGACGAGAGTTATTGCCAGAAGACTTGGGTGCATAAGGAGCACGAGGCACATCATTGTATGGAACAAAGACACGGCGCTTCTTGTTACCAAAGGAAGAAGCACGAGAATTTCCTTCTTCACGCTACTGAGAGACTTCCATGTCCTTCCTTCCATGCTCCAGAGTAAGAGCCTGATTGTGCAAGTCCCGAAAAGACTGGAACTTGAAGGGTAGCATCTCATAACGAAGTGCAGGGTTAAGTCCTTTACGGAACAACTCTTGCTTATCTTCATCATTGGTCACATCCCTGGTTGCATAACGAGCCAGGCGAGTAAACTCATGCCCATAGGTTTCAATATCCTTGCGCCCCTAAGTCAGATCCAGAAACTCCCTCCTTTTGAGATCCATGACGGGCTTAGGGATATAAGAGGCACGAAATGCTGCAACAAACTCCTCCCAGGTCACAACATGTCCCTGAGCTTGCAGATTCTGAAAACCTTCCCACCAAACACCATCCTCACCTTCCAGTTGATAGGTGGCGAAGTTGACACGGTCAGCGAGACGGGCACGGAGAGCACTGAACTTGCGCTCTATGGTGCGAAGCCAATCATCAGCTTCAAGGGGCTCCTTGGAGTGGGTGAAGATTGGAGGAAAAGAGCGGATGAAATCTCCAAGTGTGACACAGTCGTCAGGACGACGTTCATTGTTCTACGCCACACGCTCCAGAAGGTGTTCATTCCTTAGACGGTTGGTATCAGTGTTTTTGAGAACCTCAGCCATTGTGGGAGGTGGCGCAAGTTCCTGATTAGCATTGTTGTTTCCTCGACGGCCAACAGAACCACGAGTACCAGACGACATCCTGAGGAGAAAACAGAAACCATGAGAATGGATTCACCAAAAAGGGTACAAGAAAGGATGGCAAAACCATATCAAAAGATCATGGCAGAGGTGAATATGTGGATTAAAATTATATCAATGCATTAAGTATGGCAGTAGAACAAGCATACAAAACGTATACGCTACCAACTTAGATACAAACCATAACAACGGAATGCAAGCATGATATGGTACCAAAAAATCACAAAAGAGTTGAGAGCGGGCTTAGAGGCATCCTTAGCAAAGTTGAGAAACAATGCTTCAGTTGCACAGATATATCTTGGAAACTGTAAGCCTTGCAACCAAGTACGGAGTACTTAGGGAAAAACAACCCAAACCCGTATATCCTAAGAGTTTGAAATGATAGACGAGAAGTGAAAACCTTGCAAAGCAAATGTAATAAGATAACTCAGAAATAGAACAACCTTGGATAAGGAGTAAAAGGAGTCCTATTCAGAGTTTTGCAAATAATTTTAGCTTTCAAGTAGTTTTCTCAAACTCTAGACTCAACATCGACCAGCTAGAAGGGTTTCCTACAGGCAGTCCTGCTCTGCTACCAAAATCTGTCATGACCCGGGATCAGGGCTAGACAAATACCAGATCCTTATCTGATATAAGCCTAACCTAAATTCCGAAACGCGCAGGGAAAGATCGGTAACATTACAGAACATACAAACCATACATTAATAAGGTAAACTCTTAAGAGAGTTACAAACCAGTCATACAATCCAGGGGTCACAGACCCATCATTACATCAAACAACGGAAGCAAACAAGTTGTTCTAAACAACAAACTTAGCAAAGGGCCTAAGAGGCCTTAAACATAAGTAGCGACCCTTCCATAGATCCTAGGCTACTGCCCGGGAAACCCGACTACTCGTCGACTTCGACGTAAAAACCACCTTCAGTTGGAGTAGCATCATCTGTAGAAAAACATCAACGAAGCAAGGCTGAGTATAGGGTGTACTCCGCAAGACTTATGTCTAGTGGAGTTATTTTGCATAAAGCCATCTTTTGTTTTCAAAACAAGAGGGAGAAGAAACTCGTCTAGTCAGATCATTTTCAGAAGGGGATAAGAAGACTACAACTCTAGATCTTAAAATCATCTTTGATATCCACCAAGAACCATCATCAACAGAACCTCTCTTCCCGGACTACCCCCTCAACAACCCCGAGGAAGTATTCCGGATCTCACTTTAGTTGACAAGTTTTAACATTCGGTTATAGTTATCTAAGATCTTCACGTCCATTCCCAAGTCGTCCATAACCGTGGACACGGCTTTTCGAAAAGATTAATAACCCTGCAGGGGTACACAACTTTACCCACACATACTAAACGATTCTTAATGCCAAATTATTAGCCATCTTCCTTGGAAGGCCGGTAGAGAGTGGTTGACCACGACCTTTACCTTGCTTTTGCCGAGACCATGAGTCACGCACTAGGGAGATGCCGCCATAATGGGTCAAGTCCCGAAGCCGGTCCCTAATGATGTGCGCAGGGTTCAAGATTACGGATGTCGGGCATCTCTTGTTCCCGGCCACGCTTACCTACCTGTTATGAATTCACCTCCATTCAAGAACAACCAAGATGCATATGTCGAATGGAAAGCCCAAACTATGTGACTCATGGAATCTACTAGGCAAGTTAGTGAGTCGAGGGGGTTTCCAGGCCCCCGTGTGGTTGTACGCTCGTCTTGGTTCAAGAGGCGAGAACATCAGGTCCTAAGGGTGCCAAGTATGGGACTACAAAAACCACAACCCACGTGGCCTCTCATACAAGCCTTAGCATGTTTATTATCCATCTCTGATCACATCACATATCCTACCATACTAGATTCATCCGCATCTCCGGTGCATCACATGAATGATCAGCAACAGACCACTAAGCATGGCTAAGCTTGACTGAACTGTGGCACTAGCGATGCTCGTAATCCAAACCCTAGTTATGCTAGGAGCGGTGGATCAGGTAATATAGTTCATAAAGGGAAACATGCATTAGATAGGATTTCTCTGTCTACTGATAAAAGACTATTGAACCGAATGCATATGACGAGAATGAAATACTTTGTAATCATAAGATTCATATGTATGAGTGGGGCTTCTCTTGCCTTGTCCATTGTTGGACTGATACTGCTCTTCGGTGGCGTTGACTTCAACTTCTGGTTCGGTTCCTATTCGCGAGAACCAATCACTGGAAAAGAGAAAGCAACACTCAACACATGGCATGTGCAATGCTCATACAATATGGATGATATGACAAGTTAAATGGTGTTGAAATAAACCCTATAACATGCTTGATCGTTTTAAACGGGGTCTGAAAGGTCCAAACCCTAGAATAGGGGGATCTTTGGAATCACCTATGGGGTTCAATTAGTTCTTCTAATTAAACTTGCTATAAAAGTTGATTAACAATGTATGATTATAGCTTAGTTAGATAGGTTTCATTTTTCTGATCATTTTGGTATATTATTTGTATTTTTCTGATTTAAAATGAATTAGTTATGAATTTCCCAAATTTTAATTCATTTTAAATCATTTTTGAAATATTTGACATATTTTCCAAACTTGGGCCCACATGTCAGATTTTTAATCATTTCAAAAAATAATTACAGAAAATAATAAAATCCTGACAGGCAGGGCCCACCTGTCATATATTTATTAATTACAGAAATAATTTCCAAAACAATTAAAAGAAATAAAAAGGAAATATGACATCATGATGATGTCATGCTGACATCATCAATGGCTTTGCTTGCAGATCGATGATGGAGCTGGCGATTGGGGACGCGCGGGCAAGCGAGAGCGGGCGCGTTCAAGAGAGGGCGACGCAGGCGACCAGAAAGTGGCGGCGCCATTGTGGATTGACCACCAAAGCGTGGCCGGCGACGACAAACAACGGCGGTGACTATAGACGCATGGCGGCAGCTCGAACCAGAGAGGGAGGGAGACGATGGGAAGGTCTAGGGGGACCGCAAGCTCACCACGAATGCGTCGTTGGTGACGGAAAGGCGAGGCGAGGTCGAACGGTGATGAATCGATGGTGACAACAGCGGCGACTGGCGGCGCTTCTTGCTCGATTCCGGCCAGGGGAGGTCGTCCCAGCTCGCGTGCTTCGAGGAGGAGGACGAGGGAAGCACGGCGGTTCTCTAGGACGTCTCTTCAGGGCTCGGGGAGGCTTCAATCGGCGGCGGCACGAAGCTCTGGCCGGACTAGGGTTTGGCCAGAGGGGGAAATCGGCGAGGGAGGGAGAGAGGAAGCGAAATTGGTATGGGGAGGAGAGGAGGAGACGGCTGGTCTTATCCGTGGCTCTAGGGGCGGCGGCGGGCATCATGACGCGCAGGAGATCGACGGCGGGCGCGCTACCAGGCAGCTACTTGCCGGCAACGAGAAAGAAGATGGGGAAGAAGGCCGAAGGGGTATCGGGCCAGGCTAGGCCGGCTTGGGCCCCGGGTGGCTGGCTGCTAGCTGCGGTGGGCGGCAGAAAGAGAGAGGGAAGAGGTGGGCTGCGGCCCAAATAGGTTAGAAACCTGTTTTATTTCCAAAAAACCTTTTTCTTTTCTATTTTTCTGATTTCCTTTTATATTTTGAATTTCGAATCTGTTTTGAATAATTTCAAATCACAGAAACTTTTGTAATATAACTATAAACACTAAGGGGCCCTTGGTACTGGTTGGGCTCCATGCATTTTGTGTTTCTTTCCAAATGTTTTTTTTTCAAAACCAGATGAATGTTTCAAAATAGAGAGAGGAGTTAGGGTTTAGGGTTTTGTTGGTTCTTTCTTGATTAAACCAAAATGCAAGTGTTATGCATGCATGCAATGCTCAAACATATCTTATTTAGTATTTCACAAAAGGGGTGGTATGTTACAAATCATGCATGTTGTGTTTGTGTGGATCCGATGGATATTGAGATTATTATGTTGGTTTGATTAATGGTTTTGTCTTTATGATTCTATCATGTTTGTGTTGTTTGTGATCTTGCTTGCTCTCCGTTGTTAGTAGCTATCTTGGCCCAGTAGTTGCTAGTGACTCCAAGAGGGGGTATTTATGCTCGATAGTGGGTTCATGCCTCTAGTTTCCAAGGGAAGTGACAGAAATCTCTTCGGTTGTAGATGTGTTGTTGCTACTAGGGAGAAAACAACAGTCTCTTGTTCATGGAACATGTGGACTGTTTACCTTACACACTTTGCTTAAAGCAGTTGTTTGTTGCTTGCAACTTAATACTGGAGGGGGGTCGGATGATAACCGAAAGGTTGACTTCTAGTCATAGATGCAGTTGGATGGCGGTCTATGTATCTTGTTGTATTGCTCAATCGAATCTCATTAGAATCTTTCTGACTAGTAATTGCATTGTTATGCCTTGCTCAGTACCTGTCAATTGCCCCGCTGTAATTTGTTTACCCTTCATGCCATGTTGTTTATCTAAGGAGAGCACCTCTAGTGAACTATGAACCCCGGTCCAATCTTTACCATTGATACATCTTCCACTGTTACTTGTTTACTTGCTGCAAACCATTACCTTCCACACCATACGTTTAATCCTTTGTTACAGCAACCGGTGAGATTGACAACCTCACTGTTAGTTGGGGCAAAGTCTTGAGTTTGTGTTGTGCAGGTCTCCGCGTTGCTTGCAACACTTTTGTGATGTTTCCTTCCACCTACTGGTTCGATAACCTTGGTTTCTTACTGAGGGAAGACTTGTTGCTGTGCTACTTCACACCTTGCTCTTGGGGTTCCCAACAGGCTCCACATCAATTGAGCCATCAACAAGTTTTCTGGCGCCGTTGCCGGGGAGGCTAAGGGCGTCTTCACTAGGGGAGTCCTTCACTTCCTTTCTCTTTACTTTGTTTTTAGTTTGCTTTGTTTATTTTGCTTGGTTTTGTTTGCCTCTTTTCAAAAAACCCAAAAAAATTAGTCTAGTTTGGTGTGCTCTCTTTATTCAAAAACACAAAAAAATTAGTTCCTGCTCTAGCTGCTGCTGCTATTTTTGGCTTGCCCACCTTTGCCAAAATGAACTCTGCTGAGAACACCAAGTTGTGTGACTTCACTAGCACCAACAACAATGATTTCCTAAGCACTCCTATTGCTCCACCTGCTCCTGATGCTACCTTTTATGAAATTAAGCCTGCTTTGTTGAATCTTGTGATGAGAGAGCAATTTTCTGGTGCTAGTTCTGATGATCCTGCTGCCCATCTCAATAGCTTTGTTGAACTTTGTGAGATGCAAAAGTATAAGGATGTAGATGGAGATATTATTAAGCTCAAGCCTTTTCCTTTTTCCTTGAGAGGAAAAGCTAAAGAATGGCTGTTATCTTTGCCTACAATAGTATTGATTCTTGGTCTAAGTGCAAAGATGCTTTTATTGGAAAATACTATCCTCCTGCTAAGATTATATATATGAGAAGTGACATTATGAAATTTAAACAACTTGATAGTGAACATGTTGCTCCATCTTGGGAAAGAATGAAATATTTGTTTAAGAATTGTCCCACTCATGGACTCACTGCTTGGATGATTATCCAGACTTTTTATGCAGGTTTGAACTTCTCCTCGAGAAATCTGTTGGATTCAGCTGCTGGAGGTACCTTCATGGGCCTCACTTTGGGTGCTGCAACAAGGCTCCTTGATAATATTATGGTTAAGTACTCTAAATGGCACGTTGAGAGAGCTCCACATGGTAAGAAGGTAAATTCTATTGAGGAAACTTCCTGTTTGAATGATAAGATTGATGTTATTATGGCTATGCTTGTTAATGGGAAAGCTCCTTTAGATCCTAATAGTATTCCCTTAGCCTCTTTGGTTGCTCAAGAAGAGAAAGTTGATGTGAACTTCATTAGAAACAACAATTTCAACAACAATGCCTATAGGAATAATTTTGGTGGTAACAACAATTATAGGCCTGATCCTCCTAGTGGAAATGTTTATCATGGTAGATCTGAAATGCCTAGTGAAGAAAGGATTCTAGAAGTAGAGAGATCCACTATGAATTTTATGCAGATGCAATATGAGAAAAATAAGATTTTCACTAAAACTATGGAGGAACAATCTATCATTTTGAAAAATATTAGTCATCAGCTTGAGAATCTGAATTGATAAATTCCTAGTTTACAGTCAAAAAATTTAAGTGCTGAAAAGAATATATCCTGTCTGTCTGAAGCTCAGTCCTCCTTGATTAATAAAATGGCTGCTAAACCTGAGACCGTGGAAAATACCTTTGATACTGCTCATGCCATATAAGTTACTATTGATGAAAAGTTAGGCTGTTAGCTCAACTTCATGCTAAGTGGGAAAGGGAAGCTGAAATTGATAGAAAAAATAGTGTGTGCACTATTACCACTAAACCACAAGTAGTTCCTCCTCCTACTATGTCTAAGCCTATTGAGCCTACTACTAGTGATGCTAAGTTTGATTTTGATATTGATGGTTGCAATATTTCTGAAGTGATTATGTTCCTACAAAAGCTTTCTAGAAGTCCTGATGCTAGTGATATGCATGTTGCTTTCACCAAACACATTACAGATTCTCTTGTTAAGATTAAGGAAGAGAAGCTGAAACACAAAGCTTCTATTCCTAGAAAAGTAGAAGATAGTTGGGAACCCATTATTAATATACAAGTGAATGACTCTGATCTCAAAGCCTCATGTGATCTTGGTTCTAGTGTCTCTATTATGCCTAGGAAGATTTATGAAATGCTTGACGAGGTTTAATCTCGACAATGCCCATTGTTATGGACTTGGGTTTTGGAGAAGATGGGGATGCTGGAGATCACGGAACGGTTAGGAAACAAGCAACACGGGACACGAGGTTTACCCAGGTTCAGGCCCCCGGAGGGAAAACCCTACTCCTGCTTGTCTGCTCTTGATTACGGCGGAACCGGTGATTACAGGGGTGCGCAGATGCAATCTGGTGTGGGGGTGCGTATGCGAAAGTATGAAGGTGCTAGATCTGTAGATCTAGTGTGGAGGTGGAGATCGTAGATCTATCTATTGGAGGGTTTATGGCGTGCGTAGGTCGTGCTCTTCTTGTTGGACCCTCCTAGCCTTTATATATGGGGAGGCTAGGTCTCAGGTACCGATACGAGTAGGTTACAAGTTAGATTTGAACTCTAGTCTTGAGGTTTCCTTGTCTTGTGCGCTTGGGACTCCTTGTCCATATGGGCTTCGTTCTAGCCGAACCGTCATAGGCGTCATGGACCCGGGCAGGTCGTCGAGTGGGCCTTCCGTCGGGCTGGACCAGTTATGCTAACATCGGGTACCCGTAGGGTATAACCATGTCAGCTAGTGATATGCATGTTGCTTTTGCCAAACACATTACAGATGCTCTTGTTAAGATTAAGGAAGAGAAGCTGAAACACAAAGCTTCTATTCCTAAAAATGTAGAAGATAGTTGGGAACCCATTATTAATATACAAGTGAATTACTTTGATCTCAAAGCCTCATGTGATCTTGGTTCTAGTGTCTCTATTATGCTTAGGAAGATTTATGAAATGCTTGATTTGCCACCATTGGAAGATTGTTATTTGGATGTCCTACTCAATGATAATGCTAAGAAGAAACTCATGGGGAGTATTAATGATGTTCTCATTATGGTTAACAATGCTTATGTCCCTGTGGATTTCTATGTTTTGGATGTTGAATACAATGCTTCTTGTCCTATTACTTTGGGAAGACCTTTTCTTAGAACAGTTGGTGCCATCATTGATATGAAAGAAGGCACCATTAAATATCATTTTCCATTCAAAAAAGGTATTGAACACTTCCCTATGAGGAGAGAGAAGTTGCTTTTTGCTCCTCCTTTGAAAGCAAGGTTTGATGTTAATGCTTCCTCATTTGAAAATACTTGATTCTTCTTGCTTCTTGTGCCTAACTTAAAGGCGTTAAAAAAAGTACTTGTTGGGAGATAACCCAAGAGTTTCCTTGAGTCTTGAAAGTTATTACTTTAGTAATGACCTCTCCTTATCCTTTTTGTTTGCTTTTTGTGCCAAGAATGACCTCCAATGAGAGGGAAGTAAGATTTGGGGAGTTGTTGTCCCAAAAAGGATTTCTGTCCTCCACCAAAAATATTCGTGAGGAGTCTCTGTAACTCGGATTGAGCTGAACATTTACGAATAAATCCCCCAGTATGTTAGCTAACTTTAGTTAGTACAACACTTTTTGATTTGAGCAAGAGAACATGTTCGAAAAAATCAGCTTCTGACTGCTGGTCTGTTTTGACAGATTTCGGCCATTATTTGCATTTGCTTCTTATTGATTCCTTTTTGAGTTCTCTTTAGGTTAATTGAGCTTTTTAAAGGAGTTGCTATAGTAGCTTGTGTTTTTAGTGAAAATCCTTGTTGTTACAAAGCTTTGCCAGAGGTCTAATATCTTTTGAATAAGCTAATATTGCTAATGAAGATGGTGTGAAGTTTTGTATGAAGGAAAAAAAATTAGGTGAAGAGAGAGAATGATGTAATGACATGAAGAATGGACAAAATCTCAAGCTTGGGGATGCCACCATGGTGTCACCCCAAGAAATATCCAAGAAGTACAAGCGTCAAAGCTTGGGGATGCCCAAGGCATCCCCTTCTTCATCAATAAAAAGCTCAGGTCTGTCTAGACACTTCGTTTTTATTGTTTCATGCACTGTTATGTTATTCTTGGAGCGTCTTAGTTTTCGTTTGCTTTGCTTAGTTTGTTGAGTTTGCTTGAGTAGTTTGGACCCCCGTTCTCGCTGTGTTGTTTTGCAAATAAGTTGCTTGGTGTTGGAAAGGAGTAGTAAGTTCTTGCTTGTAAGTGCAAGAGGAGCTTGCATTGACTGTGACTTAGACTTTAGCATGACATGCTAGGTGTTGTTTTGACATTATGCTTAGTGATTATTGCTGTAGCATGTCTTGTTCGAAACAATTGGGAATACTTAGTGTGCCTTGAAGAAATTATGCGTTGTTTTAGCATGCAAAAGCATATTATAGTGGTATTCCCCTTTGATGCTTTGCTTGGATTGACTTGGCACATGATCACACCATGTTATGACTCTCACAAGTCACCATAGCCTCTATGATCATTTAGTCCTTGACTTGTAGTACCACTCTTTGCTTTGATTAGTAATGCTTTGTTGCACTGCATGATTATGGCCATTATTGCTCTCTTATTTGGTTGCTCTCAGTCTTTTGCTAGCCTCCACTTGTATGAGTAAGCTCTACTCATGCCTCCAACTCCCAAGAAACCAAGTTATTCCAAAGTGTCCATTATAAACTCCTATGCATGGTGTGTTACACCATTCCAAGTATATTCTTGTTTTCAGCCATCTTCCAATTAAAAACTATTTTGTTGTGTGAAAACTTAGTGATTAAAGCCCTCACGGACTTTATGGCACACTTTATATTCTTTGCCCCTAATATACTTGAACCATTGTGTCATCTATGTTGTATATGCTTGCACTTATACGTTGGAATTAGCAGAACCGTGCTGTCACGGGGAACGTTTTCAACATTGCACTTGTACTTTGTACTCAGTTGATATCATGCTCTTTTGTCTATGGATGTCACCGGTGTGAAATAAAAAGGGAACTTGTAATTCCATGGAGTTTGTATTTTCTTTTAGAGAAATGTCTGGGCCGCTAGCCTAAGCCATGCCTAATCATGGTGGAAACTTGCAGCATCACCATAGTGAGCTATGTATGAAGCATCCTCAATAAAAAGCTATGCAATGGTAAATAAAAAGATCGCTGCGATGCTCATTGTCTGCTTGCCTTGTCATTTTGGTTATGGGATAGCTCCTGTACAATGTGCAAGGGGTACCCGTTGGCGGTTCTCTATGATATGCAAATACTTACAATGACAAGAACTTACAGGTGACTGAAGTTGAGTAGCATGAGGTGTGGCCCTCGTATTCAAGGGACTTGAGATTGCCAACTTATACTTCATCAAGCATATACTCCATCTTTGTTCCCTTTAACCTTAATCACTTCAAGATGCTTATGATAGGGGCAATGAGGGCTGAAAGCTAACAAGTACCATAATTTTTGGAAGCTCTTTTTGAAACTTGAAATCCCTGCTTCCTTTATAAAAGGCCTTTCTTCCACCATTATTTGAGTCTCCACCTTCTACCTTTAGGCACCATTAAGAGAGCATAGTTGACATTCTGTGTGCGGTGTTCCAAAGCTTATTGATTGATGCATATTGTGTTATTACTTGTTCTTGTGCTACTTGTTTCTAGTCACCCTTGTGAACTTTGAAGGTGTTCTATGCATCTATTTACTACTCTATGAGGGACAAGTTGATTGCCACTATGACATGTTTTTGTATGTGAAACAAACAAACGTTTTTAATGCATATTATTCATGATCTTTGTTTCTATCTTGTCATGTTGCATGCATAGTTACTATTGTTAGAACTCCATCTTTCATGCACATGTTTAGAGTTCTTTGATCCCAGCTTTCAATGCTTGTAAATGGTTTGATCTTTATTGTGAGGGTGCATGTCACCTAAAAAATTATTCTTTTTATCACTTACCTACTCGAGTACGAGCAGGAGTTAAGATTGGGGATGCTTGATACATCGGAAACGTATCTATAATTTTTGATGTTCCATGCTTGTTTAGTATCTACTTTTCTTTGCTTTGTCTACACTTTGAGGTGCTTTTTACATGTTTTCTGGTACTAACCTATTAACAAGTTGCCACAGTGTCAGTTCCCTGTTTTCTGCTGTTTTTGGTTCCGGAAAAGCTAGTAAGAAAATATTCTCGAAATTGGACAGGACAAACGTCAAAGTCAATTACTTTCCATGGGGAACAAGAAGTCCAAAGGGGAGACAGAGAGGTGTGCCAGGGCAGCCACACCCCCTAGGCGCGGTTGGGCCCTGCCCCGCGCCTAGGCAGGGTGTAGGGCCCCTGGCCGCCTCCTCGTCCTCCCCCTTCGCCTATAAGAAGCCGTCGATGCCTAAACCCTAAGCACACGATCAATATTCCACGAAACCTTTTGTAGCCGCCGCCACCATCGTCCCTAGATCGGGGGATCTGACGTTCTTCCCGGCACCCTGCCGAAGGGGCGATCATCCCGGAGGCCTTCTCTCCGGTATGATGTGTGAGTAGTTCCACCTTGGACTATGGGTCCATGTAGTAGCTAGATGGTTGTATCTTCTCCTTTGTGCTTTCATGTATAGATCTTGTGAGCTCCGTTCATGATCAAGATCTAATCTATTTGTAATCATGCATGTTGTGTTTACGGGGATCCGATGGATATTGAGAATATTATGTTGGTTTGATTAATGGTTTTGTCTTTATGATTCTATCATGTATGTTTTGTTTGTGATCTTGCATGCTCTCCGTTGTTAGTAGCTATCTTGTCCGAGTAGTTTCTACTGACTCCAATAGGGGGTATTTATGCTCGATAGTGGGTTCATGCCTCTAGTTTCCAAGGGAAGTGACTGAAATCTCTTCGGTTGTTGATGTGTTGTTGCTACTAGGGAGAAAACAACGGTCTCTTGTTCATGGAACATGTCGACTGTTTACCTTACACACTTTGCTTAAAGCAGTTGTCTGTTGCTTGCAACTTAATACTGGAGGGGGTTCGGATGATAACTGAAGGTGGACTTTGTAGCACCCCGGGTAAAACCACTACTAGAAAATCGCTTGGTTTTTGTTTTGTTTTGTGCATCATCATGGTATCATACTCATGTCATCATGCCACATTGCATTTGAGCATTATACCAAACATTGCATATAATTGTCTTGCTTGTGTTGTTGCTATCAATCAAATTTACCCCTCTTTGATATCTCTATTTTGTTTTCAACAAAGGAGGATCCATTGCTAGTTCCAATATTTCCATAAATGTTTTTGTTCTTCTACTAAAACCCTAATCTGGTAAAATGCCCAAATTGGCACATACACATATTATGTATGTGGGCATCTCCTCCCCTTTAAATTATTCTCTCTTAATCCCTATTTGAATGCCACAACCCTCTATTCAAAATCATCGGAATTTTTTTAAAAGGATTTGAGTTAGTTTGTTGGTTTGCATTTGAAATAAACCTATACAACCAAGCAAATAAAAATGAACACAGTAAATAACAAAGGAGAGAGGAGCCACTGCAGCCCAGACCAGTTTTCCTGCCCGGCCAGCTCCCAACTCCCGCCGTGGCCCGTACCCCTTCGTGTCAAGAGACGGCGTCTCCTGTTCCTCTTCCCCGACGCCTCAATCTCTCTCTGATCCGCGAATGGCAGCGGGCAGGTCGTCGTTCCTCCCGTCATCCTCGTCATACCGCACCTCCACCTCGCGCCCTTCTTATCCCCAGGCCGCCCCCCTGCAACCCTAGCGACCCCTTTCTTCCCAGCACGCCACCATTTCCTCTGTCTCCCTACCTTTTTCCCCCACCTCTCTGTGAGCAACTGAGAGCGGCACGGGCCGCACGGCTGCCTTCCCCAACCGTGTCGATGCCATGAGCTCCACAAGGCCGAGCTGAGGCCGGGAATTGCACCAGGACGCTTCCCTCATCAATTCGCTGAAGGAGGCAGAGCCGAAGCTGTGGTAGAGGACGCCAAGGTCGTCTTACTGTACGCATTCACGCCATCGACTTCTTCTTTCCGGTGTCATCGCCCCCGCCGCCTCTCCGGCAGCCAACCTCCTTCATCAGCCCCTCTCGGTGAGCCTCCATGTCGCCCATCTCTCTGGCCTCGCCTTGCATCGGTGCCGCCTCGCTGCAGTCGCCGCGCCCACCGACGCTCGCCGCAGCTCGCGCTCAGAACAGCACGCGCGCATCGCCGTCTCGCGCAACCTCTTTTTCCCTCTGAATTTCGGCGCAAAACTCCGTGATTCAGGCCATATCTCGTCGAGCACATTTTAGCAAAGATGTAGCCTGTAGATGGATCTATATTTACTCTCTTATCGGCGTCGTCCGTTTCGGACTCCAGCTCTTGCCATCATCGCCTGAAGTCAGTCGTCGCGCGAGCGAGCTTCGGCCGAACAAGCAGCCGCAGCGGCACATCGACGTCAAATTGCCGCTCTGTTCCTCCCTCTTTCCTGACGCGTACAGTCCTCCTTTGAAGAAACTTGTTTTTACATAGTTTGAGCCCTTCGGTAGATCTGCATCTTTTATTTTTGAAGCTTACCCAAATTCGTAACCTTTTGCTCGACATCTTCCTTCTAAGATTGGTTCAGCTAGCTCATTTGTCGAATCAGATTTCAGTTTCTCTCTGGATCAAACTGACGTGTCCTGGTTGGTTTGCAAAAAGACCCTTTCTCTTCTCAGTCCTCAACCCGCTGTCCCTCCCTGCGTGGCTTTCTTTTAAAAAGGAACCCCAGCTTTGTAAAACCTTAACCCACGAGCCCGTTGTACCACGTGGCGCCATCCAGATGCACAGTGAGCCAGTGGACCCGTGGCTGTTCCTGTCCCCACCTGCCAACCCTGTGGGTACACTCGACCTGAGTAACCAAAGTCACCAAAGTCAGGAGCTGTTTCAGAATTCAAAACTAAAATTGATTTACATTCTGATTAAATACAAACTCATTTATAACTTTTAAATAAATAAGAATTTGAATAAGAGTTTAACAAGAAATATGTTTAGTTTTTTTTTAATATGAATTCAAGTGCATATTCAAATATTTCCAAATCTGGGTCAAGCTAGTCAAACCTTTGACTTTCGCCTCTTTAATAATTTTGACTTAAATAATTTAAAATCATAATTTTGAATAATAAGTATAATATATGTTTTTGAATCAGAAAAATGTGAGAAATCTGTTTATGCTATTTATAATAATATTTGAGCAAATTAAAATTTTCGAATTATTAAATATTAACAAATGCCTATTTCTTAATAATTGCATAACTTTAAAACCGTAAATCCAAATTCAGTAAATAATATGTCCAAATCGATCAGTGCGATGAGACCTCTCCAACCATGATATCTATGTTATCATTTGCATCATGCATTAAGAGCAGTTTTATAATCAATACTATTTATGCAAGGAAAACATGATAAATAAAATTGGGAACTAATTGTTTCTTTTTAATAATGCCTCACAAGTGCTATATCATTAATGTGATATGCCCCTAATACCTTTTCGACATAGTTGCATCATTAACTTGCCATGTCATGCATCATATCATGATCATGCTGATTCTTCCGCATTAGTTGTAATTGCTGCATCGCTTGTTTCTTTTAGTGTTTGCTTCTTCCCGGATAGAACGATGAGACGTTGTGAGCTTCGATAAGTTCTTCGATTATGAAACTTCGGCAATGTTTTCCAGGCGAGCATTCTCCCCCTTTCTACCTATTTTACATTTCTAGTCTTTATTTCCCCATGTTGATCTATTGCTATCTGTGTTACGATGCTCTAGTTTTCGTACCCGCGATATCCTTTGCAGCCTTATATTACCTTGGCCACATCCTATTACCTGTTGTTTGGTAGATAGTTGGACTTGCGTGTCGTAGTTGCTTGCTCAAGTGTTGTTGCGTGTCGTCAAGCACCACAGTTGTTGGAAGACTGCCATATGCTTTATGTTGGAGATGATTATAACTTTAATTACCGTTTAATAACTAAAATTGAGGTAGATAAATAATGCAGAGGCACAGGTGGGCAATAGATGTTATTTGGTTTTTAATCGTCCACTTGTGTCCCGTAGGACCCCGAGTACTTGATACCTGTTCTTTGAATATTCGCACTATCCGCATGTGGGACCATGGATCCCCCTAGCCAGAGCTTGAGTCATATATTATTTCTTGGGGCCACAAAGTAGTTTGGAGCTTTATTACTATCATGTACTTATGCCATGCTTTACTGCTTTATTTACGATTGCGCGTGGAGCGCCTGTACTGTTTTGGATCGCGGCACGATTACGCGGTATCGACAAGCCTAGTCACACTTTTGGGTTCCCAGTCGTTTACAATCGTTCTCGCAAACCTCTGGATCCGTCTCGGAGCCGGCCAACTTCGTAGCGGGTAGCTTGGTGGGGTGGCCCCCTGAAATTTATATGAATCTTGCAATTGCTCTCTCGTGATGCCTCGTTGGATTTTATTTGGTTTTTTTCGAGGTTGATCGTGCGTGTGTTGCTATTTGTGCCCCCCTGCAGGGTAAAACTTTCTAAAAGCCGTGTCCGCTGTTATGGACGACTTGGAGCACAGTATCTCGATCATAGACAACTATAACTAAAGTAGTGCTATAAATTTGACTTTATAATGACTAGTAATTAGCTTCACTATAATGGAATGGCTAAATAAAAGTGCCAACAATTGCTGGTTTGGATTGTCGCCTGTTACCATTGTATCTGACTAGTAAGTATTGCAACTACAACGGAATGGCTAAATAAAAGTACCAACAACTGCTGGGTTTTGGGATGCCTCACCTATATGTATCTGACTAGTAAGTACTACAACTACAATGGAATGGTCAACTAAAAGTGCCCACTGCTTATTATATCAGGATGACTATCGATACCTGACTAGTAATTGCTGCAACGATAACTAAATAAATAAAACTGCCAACTGTGTGAGTTCCTCGGTTGACTTCCTCGTTTGGTCTCGAGGGGGAAATACCAGGATGGGTATGTTTGGTGGTAGTTTCAGGTTGGATCCGAATAGGTATTTCTTATCCCTATCTGGTAGCCGCCAGCTGTATTGAGTCTCTATAGGTTGTTTAGTGCATGCTGCGCTGCCGCTTCAGTCCACCATACCTATGTAGGCGAGGACCGCCGAATTCTAGTCTCGCCGTGTACTGGCCTCAGTACTGACCGCTCTCTTTTTCCTTTGCCCTTTGTCGGCACCCCTTTTGTTTAAGCAGGTTTTGAGATCGACGTCGTTAGCAGGGTTACCCTTCCGGCTTGGCCTGGGCAGGGTTATGGATGCCATTGGTTATTCTTCAGGGCTCTTAGCTCAATTTGCATCTTGTCCGTACTCGGACGCTGTATTGTTTTGAAGGTGATTTGGATCTTTGTGTTGTATATCTGTATTCTTGACTCTTTGAGTCGCTGTTCTATATATCTGTTCTGTGGGTTCCATCGCGGACTATTGTGTAATGATATTACTTCGTTTTCCACCCGCACGAAAGTGCCTGGTGGGCACCTTTGAATCGTTTCTATGCGGGTTTGGCGGGGATAGCTGAAACTTGCATAGGGCCGATTCTGAGGGTGTTACAGACTTCTAGTCATATATGAAGTTGGATGGCCGTCTATGTATCTTGTTGTATTGCCCAATCGAATCTCATAGGATCTTTCTGACTAATAATTGCATTTTTATGCCTTGCTCAGTTCCTGTCAATTGCCCGCTGTAATTTTTTTACCCTTCATGCCATGTTGTTTATCTAAGGAGAGCACCTCTAGTGAACTATGGATTCCGGTCCAATCTTTACCATTGATACATCTTCCACTGTTACTTGTTTACTTGCTACAAACCATTACCTTCAATACCATACGTTTAATCCTTTGTTACAGCAACCGGTGAGATTGACAAACTCACTGTTAGTTGGGGCAAAGTCTTGAGTTTGTGTTGTGCAGGTCTCTGTGTTGCTTGCAACACCTGTGTGACGTTTCCTTCCTCCTACTGGTTCGATAACCTTGGTTTCTTACTGAGGGAAGACTTGTTGTTGTGCTGCTTCACACCTTGCTCTTGGGGTTCCCAACAGGCTCCACATCAACTGCGCCATCAACACACTCCAGGACGACACACGACAAGGTTGCCGGAGACCACTTCCTCAAGGACCCGCACTTCTCACTCACGATGCGCCCCTGGTGCAAGCTTGAGCCCGCTGGTGTCGAGCGCATGGACAACCACGTGCAACTAGAGCTCCGATGCATTCCAGCGCATGCATGGCACTTCTCCATCATGGAACACATCTTGGGCAGCAACTGCTGGATCAAACGCCTACACCCTAACACGTGCTCGCGCCGACCTCACCATGTTCCGGCTCGACGGCCGCGCCCGTGACCCCAAGGAGATAAAACCCGAGGCGGTGCTGGTCAACGTCGAGCAGTTGATGGCAAGCTCCGCCATGGCCAAACCCATCACTCGCACACTGACGTATCCCATCACCATCAAACTCATCAGTGCGGTCATTGACGATGATACGCTAGACGTCGGAAGCCTTCCTCCTCATAATGGTGACGGGGACGCCCATGGTGGCAACCATGGCGGACCTAGGCAGGGAGCTGGACGCCAGCGCCCTTGTCGACGCGTCCGCAAGCGATGTCGTGTGGACGATACCCCAGTCGGCCGTGCTGATGGCATGGAACTAGACACTTGTGGCTAGTGTCAGGGGGATGACCCCCGGATGGGGCAAGCCAGGCCTAAGCAGGCCGGCTCCAGAAGCAACCGGTCGGATGGCCGCAAGACAAAAGAGTCCCAGCCAAATGGACCACCGCACCCGGTTGGAGCTCAAGCTTTCCTAGTTGGCCCATCTAGTCGGATAGACAGAAGAACCGGCTGGGTGGCCGTTTCCACCTAGCCCACCTCAGATTCGTTGGGAGATACGGAGGGGGTGATGCTCTTTGCGGCACACGCCTCTGGATCCTCCCGTCAACAAACAGGCTGGCGCGCCGCCCTCCCGACGCTACCAGACAAAGATAAAACAGTGTTTTCGGCTGACGCTAAAGCCCCGGGTGACCGCTAAAGCCCCGAATGACCGTTAAAGCTAAGGGTGACGCCTAAAGGAAGGCGTTGGGACACTGTAGCACCATCCCTCTATACTGAGAGGTTGACTTGGGTCCTGGTCCACCGGCTAGACCCTGCAGCTGACCCGCTTTGTAAGCCTAAACAGTAAACCCTAGAGCCCACATTCTAACCTACCTCTCCCCGCCAGTATATAAGGGAGGGTAGGGCTAGGGTTCTAGGTAGATTCACATTCAGTAGAGTTCTCCTCTAGTTTATCTTCTTCTTCTAGCTCCTGATAGTTGCTAAGGAAACAACTCTAGTAGCACTAGTTTTGGGCATTCGCCCCTCGTATAGTAGATCTTGCAGGAGTAGGGGTGTTACCTCACAGAGAGGGCCCCAAACTTGGGTACATAGCTGTGTTTGCAGTTTCCTGTATCCAACCCATTGTGTGAGCCACCGATTGCATCCTGAGTGTACCTCTTAAACCATTCCCGATGGTACTGTCGTCTTCCACACCGCGATAGTTGGCGCCCACCGTGGGGCACAACGCTTCGGCCGAGATCATCTTCCACACGTGGCCTCTGGCCTCGTCCTCACTCTCGGCACCTTCGATTGCATAATCGACAACGAATCATGCTTTGTCGGGGACACGTTTCTGTCAATGGCTCCATTCTCCACTTCGGATACAACCGCGTCTATGTCGCCACCGTTGTTGAGGCCTTCCCTAGCGAGGTCATCATTGTCTCCGATGTGTCGCTTGGCTCCGCCACCACCCACCCTGCCCCAACCGGCAACTACGTCGAGGTCATGATGGCAGGATCCCACGAGAACTACCACCGCCTCTGGAGCGTCGACCAGGGGGCAACAACACCATGTGCGAGCAGGACCAAGATCCGCTCGCCGCCTCCATCCAGCACCTTCGTGCGCCCGTCGTTCCGGAGGAAGATCCAACGGCAGTTGCGGCTACACTATAGGCTACCCGCCAAAAGCTCTTTGAGGAGGCCGACAAGGTCGCCGCCACCCAGTGTCGGCTCAACACCACTGTGCGCGAGTACAACACTACTCATGGCTTCAACTGGCAGATCCAACATCGAGGCCGCGACCTCGCCTCAGTGTTAAACCGCGTCACCGAATCACGTGCGAACATGGTTTAGCTGGTCTACAGTACTCCCGCTAAGAACATGAGGGAGGGGAGGCGGCCGCCGCCAAACTGAGGCACGTCAAAGCAGAATAACTTCGTCGCCAGCAAGAGCGTGTCCAGCTCCTCGTTGCCACCGCAAACAAGCAACAGGTCAAAGGAGCTTCGAGCCAAGGAGGCAACAACCGGGACATAGTCGCCCGCCGCGCGCCAGATCCGGCAGCCCCGAGTGGAAGCAGACACCAGCATGCCTCGTTGCCGCCTGGCTCAAGGCAGAACAACCGTCCACGTGGCAGATTGGGCGGCCGCAACCAACATCCTCCCAAGGAGGCAGTAACCACCGAAAGTCACGTACCCTCCGGCGATGGCGGACATGGAAGAAAGAACTGCGCCCCCAACAACGAAGCTGGTGGGAGAAAAGCCCCTCAGGTGTCTCGCCTCTCAGGACAGCTCAGCCCCTACAAGCCGGCAGACATGCGCGAACGCATCGACCTCTCGGTCCAGTCACGCGCGGTTGAAGAAGAAAGTCTGTCCGGCCCAAAATGCTTTGGCCCGCGCATCCGGAACGAACCGTTCCTAAAGGGATTTTCGCTCCCTAGAGACACGCTAAGGTATAACGGAACCGTCAAGCCGGAGGACTGGCTAGTGGACTACGTCACCGCGGTAGGCATCGCAAACGGCAACCGGTGCATGGCCATGCGCTATGTTCCACTCATGCTCCTCGACTCGGCACGAACATGGCTCAACAGCCTCCCTGACAACAGCATCAACACCTGGCTAGACTTTGAGGAGCCATTCATTCGCAACTTCACTAGCACCTACAAGTGACCTGCCGGCCTCGTGAGCTCGCCCTTTGCATCCAAGGCAAGGACGAGTCTGACCGCTCCTACCTCACTCGATGGACGAGCATGTACAACTCATGCGAAGGGGTGCGCGAGCATCGGGCGGTCGGCTTCTTCACTAACGGCTGACGAGACTGCACTATGCTGAAGCACAAGATCATCTGGGCAGATCCATAAACCATGGCTCAGGTCATGGCGATCGCGGACAAGTACGCCACGGCAAACGTGGCAATGAAGAATACCATCGTGGTGGATGACCAAGGCCATCACGGACAAGCAGGAGGAAAGGCGCCACCCAGGTGAACATCATGACTCCAGGCGGCATGGCCATGACAACGTCACAACAAAAGGAAGGACGACCAGCCGGATAACCGGTACGACACCAAGAAAGTAGCAGTCCACGAAGATCCGACTGTAGGAGGCAGCCGCAGGCAGAAGCCGGATGATAGGCCCCCGTGGCCCAAGTACACCATGGAGTCGATGCTCGATGGGCCATGCAAGTTTCATAGTGGTGGTAACAGGCCAGCCAACCACACGACACGCCAGTGCAGCTGGACGAAAAAGATGGCCCTCACCTACGGCCAGTTTTTCCTTTGCCGGGGAAGCGTGCGCATAAGCAAAATCTCAACTTCTCCCCCGACGAGGTTGTTCCTCTTCGGTGAAGAAGAGACCAACCATCGCTGCCCCACCCACTGCAAAACGACGTGCGTAGGTCTAGATCCTATGCACCTTGTGCGTCATCGATGTTAATGAGACCATCTCCCCTAGGGTGATGAGCACCTACGATCGGGTGTTCTCTGCTCCTATCCCTTTTGACATCCTCAGCGCCATCACATCTATCATCGATCACGAGCTACCAGTAGATCCCGAGGCGCCTCCTAGTAGGGTGCTGCCTGTTGGCTGCCTCGTTGAGGTTTAGCAGTGTGTTGTGCTCTTTTGACGACTATGTTACCTATGTCAGACAACATTAAGTTTATAATTTGGAACGTGTGTGGACTCAACACAAGGGCACGACGCACGGCTATCCGATCCCTCATGGCCACTACGGATGACACAATCGTGTGCTTGTAGGAGACCAAGATGAACCTGATCACCCCGCAGATTGTTCTCGAGGCACTAGGGCCTGACTATGATGAGTTTGTCTTCCTTCCAGCGGAATACACCCGTGGAGGCATCCTTCTCGCTTGGCAAAGCAACCTAGTGACCATCGCCAGCCCCATGTTCACAAAAAACGCCCTCACAACTTTCATCTCCACTGACAGAAGCCCATCTTGGTGTCTCTCTATCATCTATGGGCCTCAACAGGACAATGACAAGATTGAATTCCTCCAGGAAATTCATAACATTAGCGTTGTCTACCCCGGTCCATGGATGATCTATGAGGACTTCAACCTGATTTATTTGGAGGCAGATAAGAACAATGCCATGCTGGATAAGCGCATGATTGGCAGATTTAGGCGATGCATCAACGACCTTGCACTTAAGGAAATATATCTTAATGGGCACCGCTACACCTGGTCCAATGGCCAATCACCTCCGACGCTGGTACATCTAGATCGTGTACTCTGCATGTCTGACTGGGAGGATATTGTTGGCGATTGTCACTTGCGCTGCCTAGCATCTGTTGTTTCTGATCACAGTCCCCTGCTGCTTGACTGCTCTCCTACACCACCTACCCATTGTTGGTTCCACTTCGAGGATTACTGGCTCCGACTCGACGGTTTCTAGGACACTGTCACAGAGGCATGGCTGTCTGTAAACGAAAAAGACTGGCTCTTCGCATGCGGGCCACCTCTAGGCGCTTGACAAGCTAGAGATCTAAATCAGTGGGAAACGTTAAGCAGAAACTCGCCCTATCCCATGATCTAATCCTCAGATTTGATAAGGCCCAAGACGAACGGCGGCTCACCCCACACGAGAAACGGTTGCATAGGAGTCTGAAGGTCACATACTTGGGATACGCCTCGCTAGAGCGCACCATCTCTCGCCAGCGTGCGCACATCGCCAACCTCAAATACGGGGACGCCAACACCATGTTCTTCTACCGGCAGTGTGCCTATCGCCGGTAGAAGAACATGATCCATAGCATATCTGCTAAGAGTCGTGTCCTGTCGGAGCCTACTGATATGGTGGAAGCGGCATTCGACTACTTTGATGGTGTCATCGCAACAGAGTCTCCACGGGATTGCACCCTGAACTTTGAGGATCTCATTGACCCCGCATATGAACTGTTGGAGCTTGACGCTCCGTTTTTGGAGGACGAGATCTCGGAAGCAATTAAGCGCCTACCCTCTCACAAATCTCCAGGGCCTGGCGACTTCACTATCGAATTCTTGCACGCTTGCTGGGGCACGGTGAAGCAAGATTTTCTCGCCATTTTCCGGTAGCTTGATGACCTTAAAGGCAGAGGATTCCACAAACTCAACCAAGTGCTCATCACCCTTCTTCCCAAGCGCCCAGATGCTCACACTCTTGGTGATTACCGTCCCATCAGCCTCATGCACCTGGTGGGGAAGGTCGTGGCCAAGGTGCTATCTTTGCGGCTATATCCCAAACTAGATAAGCTCGTGGACAAGAGTCAGAACGCCTTCATTAGCGGTAGGAGCCTACACGATAACTTTGTGTTGGTCAGACAATCGCTGCGCTTGCTGCATCAGCTGCGTGCGCCCAGGGTGCTGCTAAAGCTCGACCTGGCCAAAGCATTCGACACCATATCCTGGTCATTCCTCTTTGAGGACCTACAACATTACGGATTCAGCGACAAGTTCCTAGACCTACTCGCTATCTTGCTCTCTTCTGCAAGCATGCGTGTACTGATCAATGGCGAGCCCGGACCACCCATCTGGCATCAATGCGAGCTGCGGTAGGGAGACCGCATATCACCGCAACTCTTCGTCCTTGCAGTCGACCTATTGGGTCGCTTGGTTCAGCGCGTGGTCAGCTTAGGCATACTCCAGTAGCTTCATCGTCGTCGGCCCATTCATCCCATCTCGCTCTACGCAAATGACGTCGTCATGTTCTTGTTGGAGATATGCCCAAGAGACAATAATAAAATGGTTATTATCATATCTTTATATTTATGATAAAATTTTACATCCCATGCTATAATTGTATTAACAAGAAACATTAATACTTGTGTATTTTATAAACATAAAAGAGTCCCTAGTAAAGCCTCTTGTTAGACTAGCTTGTTGATTAATAGATGATCATGGTTTTCTGATCGTGGACATTGGATGTCATTAATAACAAGATCATATCATTAGGAGAATAATATGATGGACACTCCTATAGTTAAGCGTAGCATAAGATCAAGTCATTTAAAGTTCGTTTGCTATAAGCTTTCAAATACATAGTAACTTAAATCCTTCGAGCATAAGATCATGTTAATCACCATCACCGGATGGATACTTTGATGACATCAGACACCATGTCGTAACTGGGTGGTTATAAAGGTGGCATTAAGTATTCTGAAAGTATGTGTTGAAGCGCATGGATCAAGAGTGGGATTTGTCCATCCATATGACAGATAGATATACTTTGGGCCCTCTCGATGGAATGTCATCTAATTGGCTTGCAAGCATGTGACTAGGTCACAAGGGATGTCATATCACGGAACAAGTAAAGAGTACGTATCATCAATGAGGTTGAACTAGCTATTAGAGATACTACATCAAACCTCGGATAAGTAAAGTATCGCGAGACAAAGGGAAATTGGTATCGTATGTAAATGGTTCATTCAATCACAAAGTCATCGTAGAAATATGTGGGAGCCATAATGGATTTCCAGATTCCTCTAATGGTTATTGATCGGAGAGGTGTCTCGATGTGCATAGTTCACGAACCGTAGGGAGACATGCTTAAGGATTTGATGTTGTTTAGTAGATATGGAATATGAGTTGGAGACCGAATGTTGTTCGGAGTCTCGGATTGGATCCAGGACATCACGAGGAGATCCGGAATGGTCCAGAGAATAAGATTCATATAAGAAAAGTCAATTTCCAGGGTTTGGAAATGTTTTTGGTGTTTTGACCGAAAGCTTCTAGAAGGTTCTGGAATGTCCACCACCCTGGAGGGGGGCGCATGGATGTGCCATGCCCTAGTAGGGCTGGCGACATCAATCCCTAGGTCAAGTCGGCCAAGACTAGGAAGTTGGAATCAAACTCTAGTTTGAAAAGTTAAATCCCAATTTGAAAAGTCAAAGTCCTAGTGGAGGAAGGAAAGGAGACCTTGGGAAACTAGGTTTCCCTTGCCGCCGTCCATGAGGAGTTGGGGGAGGACTCGGCCATGGCTGGGAACCCTCCCCCCCCCCCCGCCTATATAAGGAGGGGTGAGGGCGGCCCCTTGACCCTCACCCCAAACCCTAGCTGCCAGGCGCCTCCCTCTCTCCTCCATACAGCTGCTCCGGCTTAGGCAAAGCCCTGTAGTAATCTCTTCTCCACCACCACCACCACACTGTTGTGCTGCTGAGATTCCGTGGAGATCTACAACCTCCGCTGCTCTGCTGGAACTAGGGAGAGGAAGGTCTTCATCGACTACTGTACGTGTGACTGACTGCGGAAGCGCTGCCAGAACATGGCACCAGAAGGATCGTCTACACGATCTTGAGATCGGCAAGTGAACGACTACATCAACCACGAGAATTCGATCTCATTAAACGCTTTGGATCTACGAGGGTTAGTACTCTACAAACTCGTTGCACCAATCTCGTAGATTAGATCTTGACTTTTCTGTGTTACTGCGATAGAAATTTTTTGTTTTCCATGCGGCGAACCCTACAATTTTGCCATTAAATGCCCACCGAGATCGACGCCACCCAAGCCCTCTTGCAACTCTTTGGCAAGGCATCTGGGCTGTTGGTGAACTACAACAAGAGCCCCACCACGATGCTCAACTACGATTACATGGACGCTACATTTGTGGTGACTGCACTAGGATGCCAGGCTGCTGAATTGTTGCTCACCTATCTTGGCATCCCACTTACTGTGAGGAAACCTACCAGTGCACAACTACATCCCCTGGTCAACAAGGCAGCAGCCATGCTACCCACCTGGAAGTCCAAAATCATGAACAAAGCTGGAAGGCTCGCGCTTGTAAAGTCAGTGCTCATGGCCATCCCGGTACACCAATTGCTTGTCTTGGCGCCCACAAAACAGATCATCAAATCCTTTTAGCGCATCGAGCGAGGGTTCCTATGGGAAGGCCGTGCGGAAGCTAATGGTGGCAACTGCTAGGTCAATTGGCAAGCCATGTGCCACCCCTTATCTCATGGAGGGCTTGGTATTCAGGACATGGAAAAGGCTGGGCTAGCACTGCGACTACGATGGCTGTGGTATAGCAAGACCGACACCTCCAGGGCTTGGAGTGGACTTGACATGCAGTTCACCACCCAGGAAGAAGAGCTATTATTTGCCTCCACCTACCTGGTTGTCGGCGATGGGCGCACGGGCAAATTTTGGACGGATCATTGGCTGGACGGTCGCTCAATGAAAGAAATTGCACCCCAACTCTACAATTGCATCCCTAAGCGTCGGCAGAACAAGAAAATCACCGAAGGGCTACAAGCAAACAATTGGGCGAGGGACATTCAATGGGTGGTGGGCATCCAGGAGCTGGGGCAGTACCTCACCCTCTGGCGATGCCTCGCACTAGTCCACCTAACTGATCAACCAAACCAGTTGATTTGGCGATGGAATGCGACTGGCAACTACACGGCGAAGTCCTGCTACCTTGCTCTGTTCCAAGGCGCCACCACCTGTAGCGCTTGGAGGCTGATTTGGCGAACTTGGGTGCCGCCTCGCGTCAAGATCTTCCTCTGGCTCACCAACAAGAATAGGTGTTGGACAACCGACAGATTGGAGAGGAGGGGCTTGCAGCACCATGCCAAGTGCATCATGTGTGATCAGGAGCCGGAGACCATGCACCATCTCCTCCTAACCTGTCCCTTCTCGAGGCAAATCTGGTACGAGGTTCTCGCCTGGCTCCAGATGCCATGCAGACCACCGACAGGGGAAGCATCGCTCAACCACTAGTGGCTAACAACAAAACAAGCCACACCCACACCTCTCCGAAAGGCCTTGCCACCACAACTCTGACTGCATAGATGATCTGAAAACAACGCAACGGCGGGGTTTTGATGGCATCTCACCATCTATATCTCAGCTTGTAGCGAGAAATCCGTGAGGAGGCTGCCTTGTGGGTTAGAGCATGAGTTGCTGGTCTCGGCATTGTCACCCCTAGAACCTGGGATGTACATTAATTTCCTATCTTTATTGGTTTGCTTGCCTGTCTGTTTGTAAAGTGTAAACATGTAACAAACTCTTCTATGCAATGAAAAGAAACACAAAGTCTTTGCGTTTTCCCCCAAAAAATATGTTTAGCACCCGATCGTCACGGTCTGCTTCATAACGATGAACTTTATTGGTGGTGCACACTAATAAAAAAACACTATAGTTGGTATTAATTAGGGATCATCTTATTTAATATTACCATTGTGTATCTAATACTAGCGAACAATAAGATGCACACAAAGAATTAAATGCAACCATAGCGTTGTAGTGTTGTTTCGTTGTAAGTATATTGGAAGATATCAAGTCATGTGGAGAAGCCTCGCTGCGTCCTTGTTATTCTACTCTATCAGATAAGGAAAGAATAAGTTCTCATCATGAGCTCCTAAGTGCAAATAATGCATGCCCCTCTCCCTTTCAGTTAGTGCATGAATAATTCATGCATGGGCAAAAGAGAATAATGCCAACATTAGTCATCTAAGAGGAAAAAGGATAGATAGTCCATGCGATCCTATATACAGTTAAACATCGTGTATGGACTTGCATTCTTTGGCCGACACATGGACCAACGTCACCGTGATTAGATGCTTCCATGTGGGTAGAAGAATCGGTGCCAGGTGTCTAATACAGTAGACAGGACGCACTCCGGCGTGGTAACAGGTAAAGGTTCGTGCCTTTGTATGGTACTACGCGATGCACGTACATTATGCTGCGACAAAACAACAACCATGGTATCATCGTGCCAAACAAGTCAGATGGCATTCCCTGATAAGATCTGGATCCACATACCACCCCAATTATTCCTCGAAACGTTTTTTGTCATGCTAGTTAATATAGCCATCACATTACGGAGGTGCTTATTCGGCTTACATGTGCATTTGCACCTATTGAGAAAACATATTTCAAAATATCAAATAATTCGGAAAAAATGTCTATATATACATTCAAACATTTTATGTTCATTCACAAGTTTTTGAAAGTTTTCGCGATGAAAAAATATTCTACATGTCCTGTGCAAAAAAGACAAAAAATATCCTACGATTGATTAGTTCTATTCGCGTGACATTTTTTTGTCTTTTTATACATGGTACATAAAATATTTTTTCATCTCGAAAACTTGTGAACGAACATTAAATATTCGAATGTACATATAGATATTTAAAAAAAAATACATTTCAAAATATGTTTTCTCACCATGGGTGCAAATGCACCCGTGAGCCAAAAAGGATTTCCACCACATTACAACCATCCATATTGCTGGAGCAATAGCACAATCCAACCCAAAAGTAAAGAAAGACAAACAAATAGATCGGCAGAACGAAGATGACCCACAACCGTTGCGTCTTCCGAAGTTGTCCCATCCCACTCCTAGCGCTCCAAATCGCCGTGTATCAAGCAACACCCTCAAAAAGGGATGCGACACCGATGACGTTGTTACCTAGACTTGTCCTAGGGTTTCCCCCGATATGTCGTGGGAGTGGGGAAGGGGTACACTCGGCGCCCTTTAGGAAGGAAGGTAGCACCTGCAGGTGTCACCGCATCGGTGCTGGATGAGCCGATGGGGATTTCTCCCGACCCCCAAAAAAAACCACCCCGATCGATCCCTGGTGCTCCACCAAACTTGTCGTCCACCAACACGCACCCAACACGGTCTTGCTGACATCATCGTCGTCTCACCATGGCCACCGATGGGAGGCCTGCAAGATGGAGAAGAGGGACCGCAAGAGACGGAGGGTAGCACGACAGCCTCGCTGGAGGGACCGACCTCCACCGCCTTTGACAATAGGCAACCGGACACGGCAGTAGGGGCACACAAGGCCCAAACAAGCCTTGGCCGTGCCTAGATCAGGACCGTAAAGCCGTCGCCACCACGCTGTAGCAGGCGCGCTGCCGGTGCCACCCCCAGGCCACGCGGACGCCATCTCCATCCTATAGAAACCATCACCTAAACCAGGCTAGAGACAGGCCCGCCCTAGCACAGATGGAGCCCAGTGGGCTCAGATCTAGGTCAGGAGGGCTCGCAATACGCGCCGCACCAAGCTCCGCCACGCCAAGCTCTGCCCCACCACCAAGGAAAGGCGCCACCGCATCCCCGCCACCTGGAACCACTGGACCCGTCACCGGGCATATTCATACTCCCTCCGTTACATACTAGTTGTCGCTGATTTAGTACAATCGGAGGGAATACAAAATAAACCGAGAAGAGAAGTAGGCAGACCTGAATATGCGGGGACATGAACCCAGGAGCCCAAACTGTTCTACTAACTCAGCACTTCTGTATATTGCATGTCTGATAAGATTTAGACCGTTCTGAGGAACTAGCCTGTTGGTGCAGCAAACCTGGTTCAGAAATTTTCAGTTATGTATCACAATACTACTATAGAAGTGCTGCATAAAATGAGGATCAAAACTGAACATATGGACACAAACAAAAGCCATATTTTGGAATGTAGAAAATTTGCATCAATTTCGTTAATCCCTTCCTAGAAGAATTGGGGAGAATCCTTGCATGCCAAGTGGGGACAATTTCAGTAAACCATTTAGCACCATATATTCTTCTAAAACAACAAAATATCTTGTACCAAGTACACAATCATAAGCCGATATTGACTTATCAAAACAAGAGTTATTTAGATTCTAGGTATTAATAATATGTTAGTAAAGGATAAGTTATACGTTAAAAGTATTTTAAGACAAGTATAGCGATGCTATCCTCATGTAGGCCTCTGGCTTCTCCATAAAACTGTGGACCCGCATGGAATGGCCCAATGAATTGAGCATACAAAATCCACTTGACACCAACATTATGCTTGCACGATATATGGCTAAATCCTATTGGCTATTGCTGCCTTGACTCCCTATCCAGTCTTATTGGGAATCGAGATGTCCACATGCCATCTCCCAATTGGTTGTGCCCACTTTCATATGGTTACCCTTTACATGTAAGCAATACGTTCCCAGGTGGCATGCTAAGACAGAATCAAAGAAACCAATGTCCAATCAGAGCATCAGGAGAGATATTGATAGGCCCATCCATGCAGTGACATAGCAGGTAAGGCCCTCACGAAGTCACAAGTGCACTCGCTATTTAAACTCCACACTCTAGGTCTCTAGTTCACACCACGCCCTACAGCTTTCAAGCACAACACGAGCAACAGAGTCTGCCCTGTCATTTCCTCTACAATGGCAGCTTCCACCATGGCACTCTCGTCCCCGGCTCTTGCAGGTAAGCCCTCCTCCACCTCCAATGTGTTCGGTGAGGGCCGCATCACGATGCGCAAGGCGGCCGCCAAGTCCAAGCCTGCCGCGTCTGTCAGCTCGTGGTACGGCCCAGACCGTGTCCTCTACCTTGGCCCATTGTCAGGGCAGCCACCATCCTACCTCACTGGTGAGTTTGCTGGGGACTACGGCTGGGACACAGCCGGTCTCTCGGCCGATCCCGAGACATTCGCCAAGAACAGGGAGCTTGAGGTGATCCACTGTCGGTGGGCCATGCTCGGCGCGCTCGGGTGCGTCTTCCCGGAGCTTCTAGCTCGCAATGGTGTCAAATTCGGTGAAGCGGTTTGGTTCAAGGCCGGATCTCAGATCTTCAGTGAGAGTGGCCTAGACTACCTCGGCAACTCTAGCCTTGTCCATGCACAGAGCATCCTTGCCATTTGGGCCTGCCAGGTCATGCTCATGGGCGCGGTCGAGGGGTACCGTGTTGCCGGTGGCCCGCTCGGGGAGATTGTTGACCCTCTCTACCCCGGTGGAAGCTTCGACCCTCTTGGCTTGGCTGAAGACCCAGAGGCATTCGCAGAGCTCAAGGTCAAGGAGATCAAGAACGGCCGGCTCGCCATGTTCTCCATGTTCGGATTCTTCGTACAAGCCATCGTGACAGGCAAGGGTCCCCTGGAGAACCTTGCTGACCACATTGTCGACCCTGTCAACAACAATGCATGGGCATTTGCTACCAACTTCACCCCCGGCAATTGATTGATCAGGCCATGCAAGTCAATGTGTGACATCGAATGCACGGATTTGAGCTTATTGCTAAAGGGCATTGGGAAGCATGGAACTGATAGGCTATGGTGAAATAAGCATTTTGCCCACCTAAATTTGTGGATTCTAGTTGTATCATGTAATATTATTTGATTGGTTTATGAAACAAGAAAGAGTTAGACTTGCAAGAATCGATCTAAAGTATGTAATGATTCCGTGCTGTGCTTGACAGTCTGGAAGACCAATGGAAATGGAAGGATTCAGTTGTAACAATCAAAGCGAAAACATTGTACTACCTCCGTTCCTGAATATAAGATGTTTTAGTAGGCTAAAATAGATTACCAGAACATCTTATATTTAGGAACAGAGGTAATACTTAATTTCGGTCAAACCAACAAACTAATGTCATGAAAACAAAAACATAAGGTTGAATAGAAAGAAACCAAAGACTCGCCGCCAGAGAAATATGATGGCCAGGTGGGGATAATCAGCAACAGAATATAATTGCTCACTTACAGGAAGGCCCAAAAGTTCTTTTTGGAAACAACTTCACCATGGTAATTTATTTCGTGTCTGGTTGTGTCCTTTATCACCTCTGTTGGCGTCAGCAACGATGACCACGTGTATTCTGTATACGGAAGACATATATAATTCTGCAGCAAATGCCTAATTTGTAGCTGAAGAAACCAAACATGGGATCTGAAAAAAGAAAACAAGCTCATGAAGACCGTGGAAACAGTCCGTGTTTGAGCTGCTACCCTTACCTGAGCAATAGTACTCTGATAAAGATCTCCGTACTGTGAAGCTGGCGAATCCCAACTGAATTCCATCTGCATGTTCTTCTGTACTACCTGTTTACAGACCATCAGCTTTCTAGTGCAGTACCTGAACGCTCTTTCCAATGGACTGCTTAGATCCTGTTAAAATGGGCACCACAAGTGAGATCTATCCAGAAAATATGAAAACTTTAAACACGTCGATATAAAAATCACCCGCTCGTCAGCCATAGAAAATGTAAGCCATTCCGGAGTTGCACAAGTATTGTTTTATCATCAAGATCAAACACACTGATAGAAGCAAGAAAAGGCAGATAAATGACGTTATGCTGTGTCGAGTCGATATTGGAGGAATAATCAATTGTTAACCTGCCACTCAGCCAACGGTTTTCCTAACAATTGGAATACAAATATATCTTATTTTTATCATTTGGTTGATGCAAAATTGTCAGACATGGACACAAAAAGAAGACTTATACACCAATAAAAATTGACCACTGAAAGATGGGGCAGGTTGTATAGAAGGGAAGGTTATTTTTAAAGATCCTATAGAAGGGAAGGTTAGTACAACACGAGACAGGTCATCTGTATGTACATTGGATAGAGCCCATTATTTCATAACATGGGGAAAGAACTCACAATTGCCAGTTGAGTCCAAATGAGCTATGCGACACACATGCCATGCTAGGCTTACTTAGCTAGTAACTGTATGGTTTGTATTAAAACTATAGATACCTCAAAATGTGAAGCTACAGAGACCCCTGAGTAAGGCAACAAGGCACACTGACTAAATGAATAAATTGTCAGATGCCACATAAATACAGTGAGACAATGCATAATACTTCAGAATTAGCCAGATATTGTTATTCTTCAGGAAATGGTTGGCAACACCCTCAAATTCCCTCTGCATAACAAATGCACTGTAAGCAAGTTCACGGACGGCACTGCCAAAAAATACATGAGAATGATCTAACAATAGAATCAGGGGATTTAAGGAAAATTAAGTATAGATGAGGTAAAAAGTGAGTTCATGTCTTAATTCTACTTCCTCCATTCCATATTAGTTGTCACTGATTCAGAATTGTACTAAATCAGCAAGACAACTAATATGGAACAGAGGGAATACAAAATAAACTGAGAAGTAGGAAGACATGAATATGCGGAACTGGACATGAACCCAGGAGCCCAAAATGTTCTCCTAACTCAGCACTTTTGTATATTGCATGCCTAATAAGATTTAGACCGTTCTGAGGAACTAGCCTGTTAGTGCAGCAAACCTGGTTCAGAAATTTTCAGTTATGTATCACAATACTTCTATAAAAGTGCTGCACAAAACGAGGATCAGAGCTGAGCATATGGATACACAAAACAAAAGCCACATTTGGAATGTAGAAAATTTGCACCAATTTCATTAACCCCTTCGCAAAAGAATTGGGGAGAATCCTTGCATGCCAAGTGGGGACAAACTTGTGATCTAAATAAATAGTTCAGTAATAAACCATTTAGCACCATATTCTTCTAAAACAATAAAATACCTTGAACTACCAAGTACACAATCATAAGCCGATTTTGGCTTTTCATAAAAAGAGTTCTTTTATTCTAGGTATTAATGATATGCTAGTAAAAGATAGTTATATGTTAAAAGTATTTTAAGACAAGTATAGATATGCTATCCTCATGTAGGCCTTATCAAAAAAGAATCCTCATGTAGGCATCTGGCTTCTCCATAAACCTGTGAACCCGCATGGCATGACCCAATGAATTGAGCACACGAAATCCACTTGACACCAATATTATGCTTGCAATATGGCTATAATCCTATTGGCTGTTGCTGCCTTGACTCCTTATCCAGTCCTACTGGGTATCGAGATGTCCACATGCCGTCTCCCAGTTGGTTGTGCCTGCTTTCATAAGGTTACCCTTTACATGTATGCAATACGTTCACAGGTGGCATGCTAAGACAGAATCAAAGAAACCAACGCCCAGTCAGAGCATCAGGACTCAGGAGAGATATCGATAGGCCCATCCATGCAGTGACATAGAGGGTAAGGCCCTCACTATTTAAACTCCACTCTAGGTCTCTACTTCACACCACGGCCTACAGCTTTCAAGCACAACACGGGCAACAGAGTATCCCCTGTCATTTCAGCTGCAATGGCAGCTTCCACCATGGCACTCTCGTCCCCAGCTCTTGCAGGTAAGCCCTCCTCCACCTCCAATGTGTTCGGCGAGGGCCGCATCACGATGCGCAAGGCGGCGGCCACGTCTGGCAGCTCGTGGTACGGCCCAGACCGTGTCCTCTACCTTGGCCCATTGTCAGGGCAGCCACCATCCTACCTCACTGGTGAGTTTGCTGGGGACTACGGCTGGGACACAGCCGGTCTCTCGTCCGATCCCGAGATATTCGCCAAGAACAGGGAGCTTGAGGTGATCCACTGTCGGTGGGCCATGCTCGGCGCGCTTGGGTGCGTTTTCCCGGAGCTTTTAGCTCGCAATGGTGTCAAATTCGGTGAAGCAGTTTGGTTCAAGGCCGGATCTCAGATCTTCAGTGAGAGTGGCCTAGACTACCTCGGCAACTCCAGCCTTGTCCATGCACAGAGCATCCTTGCCATTTGGGCCTGCCAGGTCGTGCTCATGGGCGCGGTCGAGGGGTACCGTGTTGCCGGTGGCCCGCTTGGGGAGATTGTTGACCCGCTCTACCCCGGGGGAAGCTTTGACCCTCTTGGCTTGGCTGAAGACCCAGAGACATTCGCAGAGCTCAAGGTCAAGGAGATCAAGAACGGCCGGCTCGCCATGTTCTCCATGTTCGGATTCTTCGTACAAGCCATCGTGACAGGCAAGGGGCCCCTAGAGAACCTCGCTGACCACATCGTTGACCCTGTCAACAACAATGCCTGGGCATTTGCCACCAACTTTGCCCCTGGCAAGTGATTGATCAGGCCACTTCAAATGCAGGGTTTTGAGCTTAGTTCCAAACGTCAATGGAAGCACGGAACTGATAGGCTGTGGTGAATTAAGTATTTTGTTTTTCCCACCTACATTTGTTGATTCGGGTTGTATCATGTACATTATCTGATGGTTTATGAAACAAGAGTAAGGTAGAATTACAAAGATCGATCTGAACTAAGTACGGGATGATTCCTTGCAGTACTTGAAAGTCTGGAGACCAATGGAAATGGAAAAATTAAATTGTAACAATCAAAGAGAAAACATTCTACTACCTCCATTCCTGAATATAAGATGTTTTAGTAGGAAAAAATAGCCTGCCAAAACATCTTATATTTAGGAACAGAGGTAATACTTTATTTCAGTCAAACCAACAAACTAATGACATGAAAACAAAAACATAAGGTTGAATAGAAGGACACCAAAAACTCACCATCAGAGAAATATGATGGCCCGCTGGGGATAATCAGCAACAGAATATAATTGCTCACTTACAGGAAGGCCCAAAAGTTCCTTTTTTGCAACAACTTCACCATGGTAATTTATTTTGTGTGTGGCTGTGTCCTTTATCAGCTCTGTTGGCGTCAGCAACGATGACCACGTGTATTCAGTATACTGAAGTGATGATGAATGCGGGCAGACATATATAATTCTGCAACAAATGCCAAATTTGCAGCTGATGAAACCAAACACGGAATCTGACAAAAGAAAACAAGCTCATGAAGACAGTGGAAACAGTCCGTGTTTGAGCTGCTACCCTTACCTGAGCAACAACACTCTGATAAAGATCTCCATACTGTGAAACTGGCAAATCCCAACTGAAGTCTATCTGCATGTTCTTTTGTACTATCTGTTTACTGACCATCAGCTCTATAGTGCAGTACCTGAATGCTCTTTCCAACAGATTGCTTAGATCCTGTTAAAATGGTCTCCTCAAGTGAGATCTATCCAAAAATATGAAAACTTTCATTGAATGTACACGTTGATATAAAAATCACCTGCTCGTCAGCCATAGAAAATGTGAAGCCATTCTGGAGTTCCACTAGTATTGTTTTGTCCCTGGCGGTGCAACCCCCTTCGACTCTGGAGCGGGATTCTGGAGGCCCCTCCGATGGTGCTTGTCCGGTGGACATGGAGGGGCGCTCTAGCTCGGATGGTGGACCTGTGACCGGGGGGATTGACCTGATCCAGGAGGGGTTGGGTTTGTCCCTAGCCGCGGATGGTCCTGATTTCGTGGCCGAGACCCCAGCTCGCAGGAGCTCTCGGCATGCTGTCGACGCTCTGGGGGCCTCAGCCACGGATGAGGACTCCTTGGGCAAGGCCATGCGGAGGAAGGCGGAAAAGAATTTGGACACCCCGGGTATATCTTCTAAATCCTTTCTTTCTTTCTCCAACAACTCTATTATGGATAAACTGGCTAACGTTGGTGTTAGTTTGGGGAGATCTGTAAGTGAAGTTAATCTCTCTAGTTCTGTATTGAGACATATGGAGGTTGACCGTCTAACGGTTACTCCTAAAATCTCTTTTGTTCCTGACTCTTCACCAATGGAGGAGGAGGAGTTGCATGCCACAGTAGATGGTCAACTCTTATCTCACTTAGTTGGTGAAGTATCAGAAGTGGGCTTTGATGAGACTAGGTTGGATTCATTATATGATCTTAAAGCTTCTAGTCGGAAATCAAAGAGCCAAACGTCCCGTAAGAGGTCACGTGTATCCAAATCTCCAATTGTTTCTCAATGAATGGCATGTTCTCAAATAGCAGAGGTCTTCGTGACTTGGCTAAACATTTGTTCTTTGCCGATTGTGTGAGAGATTATAAGTTAGATTTTTTGGGTATTTCTGAGACTGGTAGACGTGATTTCTCACAAAGTCAACTCAATCGCCTTTCTGGTGGAGTGGATTTTTCATGGGTATCACGCCCGCCGCGGGGGAGATCCGGAGGAATTCTGTTAGGCGTCAGAGATGAGACTATGGAAATCTTAGCCAGTTCGGTTGGAGATTTTTTTATTAAACTCCATATCCGGAATAAGGCTGATGATTTTGTTTGGTCTCTAGTCGCCGTATACGGGGCTGCCCAGGATGTTTATAAAGTTGACTTTTTACGTGAGTTGGTAAATCTAGCTAAGGACAATCCCTATCCTATCCTTATAGGTGGGGATTTCAATTTGCTAAGATTCCCTCATGAGAAAAGTCGGGGCAGGTTTGATGAACATTGGCCTTTTATGTTTAATGCTGTCATTGATAGCTTGGACTTAAGAGAGGTTACAATGTTAGGAAGACAGTTTACTTGGGCTAATAGTCTTCCGGAGCCTACATACGAAAAATTAGATAGGGTGCTTATGGATACCGAATGGGAAGATAAATTTCCTATGGTAACTGTTCGCGCTCTAGAGCGTATTGAGGCTTTGTCAGATCATGCTCCATTACTGTTATCTGTCGGAACACCACCACGAAAATCCAAAAACGGTTTTAAGTTTGAACTGGGATGGATTGATCGTGATGGTTTTTATGAACTGGTGAAGGCTATTTGGGAAAAACCAGTTAGTGGTCGCACACCCATACAATGTTGGAACAACAAAATGCGTGCCTTGCGCAAATTCCTTCGTGGTTGGGCTAGACATACTGTTGGTATTCTTAAAAAGGAAAAACTACGCCTTTCTGCTATTATTAATGATTTGGAGGCCTCAGCGGAGGTTAGGTTATTGACTGCACAAGAGATTGAGCTTAAAAAGCAATCGAATGCAGAAATTGCCAGACTTCTGCGTGAGGAAGAACTCAAGTGGTACCAACGTTCTAAAGCTAAATTTATCCTTGAAGGAGATGCGAATACAAGATACTTCCATGCTGTTGCAAATGGCAAGCATAAGAAGAAACTTATTCACTCCCTAATTCAGGATGAAGGAACGATAGAAGGACAACAACATCTTAAATCTTATATTACCAAATACTATAAATCCTTGTTTGGGGCACCACCAGAAAATTCCTTTTTGCTGGATGAGTCCCGGACGGAGGATATCCCTCAGGTTTCCATTGAGGAAAACACATTTCTGACTGCCCCTTATACCGAGGAGGAGGTTAAGAAGGCTGTCTTCCAAATGGAACATAACAAAGCGCCAGGCCCTGATGGCTTTCCAGCAGAGTTTTATCAAAAATTCTGGGAAGTTATCAAGGTGGATTTGATGCGCTTGTTTGAGTTTTTGCAAGTTGGTCAGCTGGACCTATTCAGGTTAAATTTTGGCAACATAATTTTACTACCTAAGGTTAACAACGCAGAACGTATACAACAGTATCGTCCAATCTGCCTTCTTAACGTTAGTTTTAAAATTTTTACAAAGGTTGCTACGATTAGACTGAATTCAGTGGCTGATCATGTTGTTCGCCCTTCTCAAACTGCTTTCATGCAAGGAAGAAACATCTTGGATGGAGTTGTAATCCTGCATGAAACGATACATGAATTGCACTCTAAAAAACTAAATGGTGTATTGTTCAAGATTGATTTTGAGAAGGCTTATGATAAAGTTAATTGGTCTTTCCTACAACAAACACTCCGTATGAAAGGTTTTTCAAAAGAGTGGTGCGCTCTCATACAGTCTTTTGTGTCTGGTGGAAGTGTTGCCATTAATGTCAACGATGACACAGGTAATTACTTCCAGACCAAAAAAGGGCTGAGACAAGGGGATCCACTATCGCCTATACTATTTAATATAGTGGCAGATATGCTGGCTATCCTTATTGAGAGAGCAAAGACTGATGGCCAAATTGAAGGATTGGTTCCACATCTTGTTGATGGTGGACTATCTATTCTTCAATACGCCGATAATACAATACTATTTATGGAACATGATCTGGAGAAAGCCAAGAATCTGAAATTAATATTATCAGCATTTGAGCAGCTCTCTGGATTGAAAATAAACTTCCATAAGAGTGACTTGTATTGTTTTGGCGAGGCTAAAGACGAGGCCCACCTGTATGCCGATCTCTTTGGCTGTGGTCAGGGGAATTTTCCAATCAATTATCTGGGAATACCGATACATTATCGGCGTCTCACGATTGCTGAATGGAAACTCGTCGAGGAAAGACTCCAGAAACGTCTTAATAGTTGGAAAGGTAAGTTGCTATCCCTCGGTGGAAGACTGGTACTCATTAATTCAGTACTCACCAACATGATACTGTATATGATCTCATTCTTCCAGTTACCAAAAGGTGTCTTGTCAAAAGTGGACTATTTCCGCTCAAGATTCTTTTGGCAGGGGGATAGTGAGAAAAAGAAATATCGACTGGCCAAATGGAATGTTGTTTGCCGACCCAAAGAATATGGTGGATTAGGCATACATGATTTAAAAGTCAAAAACACCGCATTACTGGGTAAATGGTTATACAAACTTCTTACCGAAGAAGGGGTATGGCAAACCATTCTATGGAGGAAATATGTTGGCTCAAAAGCGGTGTCTAAACTGGTTTGGAAACCAGGTGACTCACACTTTTGGGCTGGGCTAATGGCTTCCAAAAAGCATTTCTTCCGGTTTGGCAATTTTAATATTAAGGATGGTTCACAGATTAGGTTCTGGGAAGATAAATGGCTTGGCCAAAATTCTCTTCGTGAACAATATCCCGCTCTATACTCAATTGTTAGGCACAAGGGGGATACTCTCGCTGAGGTAATGGAAACCAATCCTCCTAATGTGTCTTTCAGAAGAAGTCTCTTAGGTCCTAGACTGGTGTCTTGGAATAATCTTTTAGTGAGATTATCCAGGATACAGCTATCTGAGGGAATGGACGAATTCAAATAGAAATTACTACACAGTGGTAAATTTTCTGTTGATTCATTTTATAGAGCTTTGATCCAACCTAATATTCCAGTCGATGACAATAGTAAAATTTGGAAAATGAGGATACCCCTTAAAACGAAGATATTCGCTTGGTATCTCCGTAAAGGGGTGATTCTCACAAAAGATAATCTTGTTAGGAGGAATTGGCATGGTAGCACTGAATGCGTATTTTGTCATCATAATGAGACAATACGTCATTTATTCTTCCATTGTAAATTTGCTCGTGCTATATGGTCAATAATCCAAATAGCCTCTGGTTTATCTCCTCCTAGATCGGTAGTCAATGTATTTGGCAACTGGATGAATGAGATTGAGGATAAATATGGGACTTTATTTAGGGTGGGAGCGCTTGCCATTATTTGGTCGCTTTGGCTATGTAGAAATGACAAGATTTTTAATAATGTTGTATATTCTCCCTTGCAGGTTACCTATCGAGCTACGGCTGTCCTCCGATCATGGACTTCACTACAACGAATGGAGTTCCGCGAGTTGTTTGCGGAGGGTTGTAGGCGGCTGGAGGATACGGCGCGAGATATCTTCTCCCGGCATGGATGGCAGCAACCGTTGCGGATAGATCTTCCTTAGCTAGTTTGGAGAACTGTGTTTTCATTTACATTATTTTGTAATCCCGTTTTTATTGTCTTGGTCCGAGACTGTGTGATTGATCGGCTGTGTGCATCCTAGCTATGCAGAGGCCGGGTGTAAACTTACTGTTAAGTAATAAAACGCCCATTTCCAAAAAAAAAAAAAAAAGTATTGTTTTGTCATTGAGTTCGAACACACTGATAGAAGCAATAAAAAGAAGATAAATGATGTCATGCCGTGTCAAGACGATATTGGAGGAATAATCGATTGTTAACATGTCACTCAGCCAGCAGGTTTTTCTAACAATTAGAACACAAACATATCTTATTGTTATCATCTGGTATTCTGGTTGATGCAAAATTGTCAGACTTTGACATAAAAAGAAGACTTATACACCAATAAAAATTGACTACTGAAAGATGGGGCAAGTTGTATAGAAGGGAAGTATTTTTTTAGATCCTATAGAAGGGAAGTATTTTTTTAGATCCTATAGAAGGGAAGGTTAGTACAACACAAGACAGGTCATTTGTATGTACATTGGATAGAGCCCATTATTTCATGACATGAGGAAAGACCTCGCAAGTGCCAATCGAGTCCAAATGAGCCATGTGCCGCACATTCCATGCTAGATTTACTTGGCTAGTAACTGTATGGTTTGCATTAAAGCTATAGATACCTCAAAATGTGAAGCCACAGAGACCCCTTGAGTAAGGCAACAAAGCACACTGACTAAATGATGAACATGTCAGATGCCACATAAATACAGTGAGACAACACATAATATTTCAGAATTAGCCAGATATTGTTATTCTTCTGGAAATGGTTGGTAACACCCTCAAATTCCCTCTGCAAAATAAATGCACTGTAAGCAAGTTCTCGGACGTAAAAGCGCTCGGGCACTACCAAAAAATACATGAGTGATCAAACAATAGGATCGGGCCATTTAAGGAAAATTAAGTATAGACGAGGTAAAAAGTGAGTTCATGTCTTAATTCATACTCCTGTTCCATATTAGTTGTCACTGATTTAGCATAATCGGAGGGAACAGAAAATAAACTGAGAAGAGAAGTAGGCAGACCTGAATATGTGGGGACATGAACCCAGGAGCCCAAACTGTTCTCCTAACTCAGCACTTCTGTATATTGCATGTCTGATAGGATTTAGACCGTTCTGAGGAACTAGCCCTTTCGTGCAGCAAACCTGGTTCAGAAATTTTCAGTTATGTATCACAATACTACTATAGAAGTGCTGCACAAAATGAGGATCAGAGCTGAACATATGGACACACAAACAAAAGCCACATTTTGTAATGCAGAAAATTTGCACCAATTTCGTTAATCCCTTCCCAGAAGAATTGGGGAGAATCCTTGCATGCCAAGTGCGGACAATTTCAGTAAACCATTTAGCACCATATTCTTCTAAAACAACAAAATATCTTGTACTACCAAGTACACAATCATAAGCCGATTTTGACTTTTCATAACAAGAGTTAATTTGATTCTAGGTATTAATCATATCCTAGTAAAAGATAGTTATAGGTTAAAAGTATTTTAAGACAAGTAAAGTGATGCTATCCTCATGTAGGCATCTGGCTTCTCCATAAAACTGTGGACCCGCATGGCATGACCCAATGAATTGAGCATATGGAATCCACTTGACACCAATATTATGCTTGCATGATATATGGCTATAATCCTATTGGCTATTGCTTCCTTGACTCCCTATCCAGTCCTATTGGGAATCGAGATGTCCACATGCCATCTCCCGATTGGCTGTGCCTGCTTTCATAAGGTTACCCTTTACATGTAAGCAATATGTTCACAGGTGGCATGCTAAGACAGAATCAAAGAGATCAATGTCCAATCAGAGCATCAGGAGAGATATCGATAGGCCCATCCATGCAGCGACATAGCGGGTAAGGCCCTCGTAATGCCCTCACGAAGTCACAAGTGCACTCACTATTTAAACTCCACTCTAGATCTCTACTTCACACCACGACCTACAGCTTTCAAGCACAACACGAGCAACAGAGTCTCCCCTGTCATTTCATCTGCAATGGCAGCTTCCACCATGGCACTCTCGTCCCCAGCTCTTGCAGGTAAGCCCTCCTCCACCTCCAATGTGTTCGGCGAGGGCCGCATCACAATGCGCAAGGCGGCCGCCAAGTCCAAGCCTGCCGCGTCTGGCAGCTCGTGGTACGGCCCAGACCGTGTCCTCTACCTTGGACCATTGTCAGGGCAGCCACCATCCTACCTCACTGGTGAGTTCGCTGGGGACTATGGCTGGGACACAGCCGGTCTCTCGGCCGATCCCGAGACATTCACCAAGAACAGGGAGCTTGAGGTGATCCACTGTCGGTGGGCCATGCTCGGCACGCTCGGGTGCGTCTTCCCGGAGCTTCTAGCTCGCAATGGTGTCAAATTCGGTGAAGCGGTTTGGTTCAAGGCCGGATCTCAGATCTTCAGTGAGAGTGGCCTAGACTACCTCGGCAACTCTAGCCTTGTCCATGCACAGAGCATTCTTGCCATTTGGGCCTGCCAGGTCGTGCTCATGGGCGCTGTCGAGGGGTACCGTGTTGCCGGTGGCCCGCTCGGGGAGATTGTTGACCCGCTTTACCCCGGCGGAAGCTTCGACCCTCTTGGCTTGGCTGAAGACCCAGAGGCATTCGCAGAGCTCAAGGTCAAGGAGATCAAGAACGGCCGGCTCGCCATGTTCTCCATGTTCGGATTCTTTGTACAGGCCATCGTGACCGGCAAGGGCCCCCTGGAGAACCTTGCTGACCACATCGTCGACCCTGTCAACAACAATGCATGGGCATTTGCTACCAACTTCGCCCCTGCCAATTGATTGATCAGGCCATAAGTCATTGTGCTACATCGAATGCGCAGATTTGAGCTTATTGCCAAAGGGCATTGGGAAGCATGGAATTGATAGGCTGTGGCGAAATAAGCATTTTGCCCACCTACATTTGTTGATTCTGGTTGTATCATGTAATATTATTTGATTGATTTATGACACAAGAGAGAGTTCGATCTAAAGTATGGAATGATTCCCTGCAGTGCCTGACTGTCTGGAAGACCAACGGAAAAAGAAGGATTCAATCATAACAACAAAAAAGACATTGTACATAATTTTGGTCAAACCAAAAAATTAGTGACGTGAAAAAAATCATAAGGTTGAATAGAACGAAACCACTCACCATGAAGGAAATATGAAGAGTCCGTTCGGGATAATCGGATACAGAATACAATTGCAAACTCACAGGAAGGCCCAAAACTTCTTTGCAACAACTTCACTATGGTAATTTACAATTTAGTGTGTGTTCGTGTCCTTTATCAGCTCTGTTGGCAACAGCAAGCATGAGCACATGTATTTTATTTTATTTTTTTGAAACGGCATGACGACGTGTATTCAGTGCCTAATGTGAGGAGATAAATATCTGCAGCAAATGCCTAATTTACAGCTGATGAATCCAAGCACTAAATCTGGAAAAAAAAAACTAAGCTCCTGAAGGCATATGGAAACAGTATGTTTGAGCTGCTACCCTTGCCTGACCAATAGCACTCTGATTATGCAGTTTACCAGTCATGGCAGTGGATAACATCTATTTTCTCCCTGATTGATGAAGTAGCTCCAAGTTCCGAGTTCCAACGCTGCACGGCAAAAGTACAAATAACGTTTAAATCATCATGCTCTAAATAATATTGGACCTCCAGAAAAATTTCATGGATGTTGTGGCTCCATATAATAGACTAGAAGACCTGCTTACGGGAATTTTAGTTAGCATAACAGTTGTTGAATTTATGTTCTATAAGGTCAAATAGAGTTGCTTAAGAGTCTGAACCTTCAACAGTTCCCATGCAAATGTTTTTGTTGAATATATTACCCTCAAAATAGGATTGTGTATCAACATCTAAAACCTGCAGGACTACCAGGTATATAACTTTTTAAAAATGCCAGATAAAAGATGCAGAAAACGTGTCAGAGCATGGGTAACCAAGACGCACAAACCTTAAGATTGGGAAGAACAATCTCTGCTAGATTATCCCTTTCTGTGAAGAGCCAGTAACTACATCTGCCAGACCACCAACCTGAAAAGTCATGTTGTTAAGCAAAATGAATAAGAATGTAGATGTAGTATTGAAATTTTGGGTGAGACTCAAATACGAACACCACAGTATAAAAAATTTGCAACAGTATCTCAGCAAATGTTTCTCATTTTGATAGACCCAAGTAACAGATGTCCTTATTTGAGCATTCAGTCAAGATGAAGCTGACTAATACACAATTCTTCACAGCCACTCAGTCTTGTACATAACTTAACTTGAAGAGTGTGAGTGATTCTTTGCAGGAATTCAACCATCTTCAGAACTAACATTAATACTACTGAGCGACTACGGCAGAAACATGATGTCACGTGTTCATATTGTTCAACTTAAATCAGTATTTTGTCTTTTTCATACTTAAAAAAAAAGCCAAAACTTATCATGTCGAACAGCAGTAAGCAAGAGCCCAGGAATGGAAATCATGCAGCTGATACTGAAGATAACTCTTCTGCGTACTATTGATTAGAAGAATCTCCATTGAGAAACAAGTACACAGATGTTTTATAATTTCCATGAATAATAAATAGCTGAGTACCAATCACCTTCCCGAAAACATAATCGCATCTTCTGTTTTGAATGATCTCGGCGATCAGGCAATCAAGGGTGATCTGGCCTTTGCCTACAGCCCGAGGATATTATGACATGGGGCACTGGAACGAATAAAGTGTTGTTTCCGGATGACAGATCACTGCAGCAAGAGAAGCACTGAAGACAACTGTACAGAGCAAGCTCCGGATCAACCGCCGCGTAGCAGATGTGCTCGTCAGCAATTCATCGAACACATCGTCGGCCGCCGCCTAAGGACATTCAGGGCACTCGGGTGGGTCAAGGTACGCACCTCAGGTTGCGGGGGCAAGTGCGGCAGGAGATGTGAAACGGCGGTGCTCGAAGCGGCGGGACGGGAAGGCCGCCACCGCTGCATCGGTCGCCGCGGCCGCACCAGAAAAAAGTCTATATAACCCCCTTAACTATTAGGTTCAGTACGCTAACCCTGCTTAACTATTAATTGGATCATTTAACCCCCACAACTATTCAAAACGGGCAGATAACCCTTTGGGCTATTATGGCTGTTTTGAGAGTGGCTTAGACCATGATGGACCCTGGTTTTGGGACACGGTGGACAATTAGGAGACACAACTAGGATAAAAAGGTTCAGCCAGTGACGCAGTATTTCTTTCCACTGTAGTAGGTGGTGGCGGCACACTCACATTGTGTGACCAACATGATTTTGCGTGCATGTGTGTTAGATCGCCTAAATTATTTTGTAAATAGAGCTAGCTTACATACATGCAAGTGAGAGAGCATGTCACTAGAAGATTTTATGCGTGCGTTGCTCTTGGCCATAAGCACAGCCTGGTTACGCTACGAACTACAGGCGCACATGTACTGTGAACACTATGACCACTAGTGGAATGCCCGTACGTTGTTATGGTTCTTATTTCTGTTATAATCTATCAATACAATACATATAAAAAATTATCGGACTGAATACAACCGCAAGATATTCTATGAACCCATAAGATCCTACCTCGTTTGAAGTATATTTCAACAACCCATATAATTGATATCGTTTGAATATAAAATAAGACACACGACTATTTTGTTATCAACTAATGTTTACTCCTTGATGTTCCTTAGATATTGCCATACAATGCTAGGGATATTGTCTTTTGCTTCATTCTCACCATACTTGAGCAAGTGTACCAAAAACTTCTTCTACAACTCGTTACCATTATACACAATAATATTTATTAGTAGCATGTATATTTCATTTATGAACAATAAATAAGTATAACGTAAAATACCCACCGCACATATTGGATGAACCAATTCTTTGCCATTCCATGAGATCATAATGTAAAAAATAAAATAGCCAGAAGCATTCCTGTGTATGAATGTCATTATATTGAATATTAAAGAAAATGAGTAATCTCTTTGAGTTTATGTTTAGAGATAGTTATCTATCTGAACTTTTTGGAATATCAACTGGTGATCTACGTGACCAGAGAAATATATCGGCATCCCAGCCGGGTTGTGCTAATGCTAGTGCATCGCTTAGGTAGAATGTAATTCTTTATAACTTCAATTACAAGTTGTGAGATCGAAGCAGTTTACCCTCTGGCGATGGCAACACAGAAAGAGGATCCAGAATAGATACAGAAGAGGCATGCTTATCGATTGAGAACAAGTTAAAGTCTCCCGCAGAAGCATAAGGGAGCAAAACCTTCAAAGTAACAACCATCAGAAACACATATAACATGACAATGTTGGACAAGTGAATTATCTTTACCAATTTGCGTGAAGAGATTTTGTAGTCTATCTCAGGCCAACTATTGAATAACGTTGCCAGTGTGTGACTATTTGGCTTTACTCGCCACTTTGGACCCCGTGTTGAATCGACCATCGCCGTCTGAAAAATTGTTTTGTTTAGAAATATATTTATAATAATGAAAATACGAGATTGCAATAACTTACACAAAAACGTAGATCCATGTAGTGCACATCAGTCTCTACCATCTGCAAGATCTCGTTGCATGCCACTATGCGTATGCCCAAGTTGAAACAGTCATTGTCCATAGGCATCTCGTTCTTAAGTATATCCTGAATTTTCTTAAGACTCAGACCTATAGGATATGGTTTGGAGCTCCGCACCCATTCCTGCTTGTGATACAAATGTTAAGAATGAAAAAATTATAGCAATGCATATTATCACAAGTAATCCTTTTAACATGTTTCTTACTCTAATAATTTGGCATCTTGAATCGACATGATATGTTCGCAAAGCTCGTCAACTAACTTGCGTGGATCCATGGGCATCACGTGGACTAAAATTGGGCGTATGTCTTCAGCTTCATTAGTCAAGGCAAGTCGCTCTGGACCATCCATAATCATACAATCAGAATTAGACACGTTTTCTTCATTGCTAGGTTGATAGTATATTGGCTTTCCTTTTATCTTATTCAATTCCGACTCTACCAATATAATGACTAATTTTAGTTTCGTATCTTCCTGCAAAATAGTATTCAGAAACATTTCTTTAAAACAATTATTTAAGATGTAAGCGAGTACTAATGTTATCCTAAACAAAAATAATTACCTGAGTGACATGATCAGACAACATATCACCTGTCCAATATTCCATATAATTAAGCATGAATAACCCGCATGATGCGCTACAAGATTACCGGACACTGATTTAGTCTCTCATATAGACAAATCAACATAAATAAACCAGTTGGACGTGTATGAATACACAAGTTTTAAAAATAACAATTTGAGATTTTAAGAAGTGTCCAACATACCCATCAGTTTGTGTTGGTTCTTGAAAATGTTCTACTACTGGCCAATTTGTGACATCAAGATCCTTCCACTTATCATCTATGTTAAAGTCCTTCATCTAGGATACAATTTTTAGATGCTTCTCAAGTCCCTGTAACTTTTATACAAGAAATAGATATTAGATATTGAGGCAAACACAATGTTAAGAGAAAATCAAATTCAGTAGACAATTACTTACCATAAGAGTCAGATCACTCCGATCCATTCCAGCACCAAGCGAGTCCAATACTTGAATCACGCGTTTTTTCGCATTGATGACAGCTAAATACCAGTGGGTCTTGCTAATGTTTATTGGAAGTAAGACCTGAAGTAAATATTATATAAGACTAAGAAATACACATGTTTAAACCATATTGAATAAGACCCATAGGTAGTGAGTGAATTCTAACCATGTCATGCTTTACATAAAGATGCACCCGTTTTAGGATGCAGTGACGTTCTGATTGTTTCAGTACAGCAGAGGCAAATGTAGTGTCCAGATACACCTTTCCACCCGCTCTATCCCGCAGATGATCACATGCACTTATACAGTAAATATAAGCATTTAAAACCTATAATTGGACACATAAAAGTACATTTAAGTTTAAGACAATTGTAGACTTTAAATTAGTAAGTAGTGGTCTCTCTGCTGTTGACTTACACCATCCGGCAAGAAACCATCGTCACGTGTCAGACACTGTAAGTCATCGTTTGATACGAACACGTCACCAATGTCTATAAACTTCGTATTTTTTTGTGCGGACGTGATTAATTTGACAACTTCTATATCTTCGGAAGTGCAGACATAATCTGGCATAACATGGTAGTGCACAAAAAAAAATAGTTAGGTAAGAAAATAATAGAGCACAAGCAAGAATATAATATCCGCAACCAGAGTACGAACCTTGTGGGTTAACCATTTTGTCTATTTTTTTCGGTTTCTTATGTTGTGAATTGGTCATCCACCTATGCTCCTTCTTTAGTGGTGTAAGATCGGACAAACTTTCAGTTTGTTCCAACATCTCATCACGGCATATGTCCATGGGTACTTTCATAACATCAATAGGATCCTTAAATTTCCTGCTAGCGATCTGCAAAAGTGAAACAGTATTTATTGAAATAAAATTCAAATATGGGTATATGCTACATGCATAGAGAAAACATTTGTTCATATCCAACCTCATTTGGTGGTGTAGAGTCAATAGGGGCATTCAGAGCATCGATAGAATTCATGTGGGTTCCCATGATCTAAAACAGTGAGACATAATATAATTGCATTAAAATTAGTACATGGTAACGTGCGACATGCCTAGTAACCAAAAAGAAACCAATTACACGTGCACACCTCCATTGGTTGTGTAGAACTCGATGAATCGTCTATCTGTCCCAACATCATGGCATTGGGGCATTTATCTGTTGATTTATGTGGATCATCAATAGAATCCATCAGGTTTCCGCTTGCAATCTGCAAAAGTGAAACATAAGTGTTAAACGGCTTCATTGAATTTATGGAAAAGATGTAAATTTGTTGCAGTATAGGTACATCAAGTTTTGGATGTGAAATCAGTATGAACTCCCTTAAAAAAGAAGGCAATTTCCTGGGAACATACATCATCATTGTTTCATAGAACATATGAGGCTAGTAAAGAGCTGCAACTTGGTTTTGCAACACGCGAAAGAGTCTTTGTAGTAACTAATGTAGAGCTATGCCTTCGGTTTTGCAACTTCTTTTTAAATGATGTATCTAATGTAAATACTGTCTAACATCAAAGTAGTAGCAAGTCCAAAACAATAGAGAGAAATTGAGAGAAATACATCTGTTTTTTTAGGAGTATAAAAGCATCGTGCTACAACAATAAAAGTTGCCCATGGGAAAAAACAAAACCTCAAGGAGACACTAATATAAGCATGGGAAAATTGGCTATTTACCAAAAACTTCATCATCCTTGGATCATCTAACCAAACTTGAGTTTACATTGGTAAAATACCCAAAGGGGACTTGAAAATAAAAAAAGACAATTGTAGCAGGTCCCTAATTAAAAGGCTTGATTGGGTCAACTATCGATTAAATTGCAACCGCCGGGCTCAACATTGAGCGACGGTGCAGCCGTCCGACATCGTCCACCCTTCACCAGCGCGTTTACTATATCTCCAGCATGGACTCCCACAAAATCAAAGATAAGAACCACGAGAAAGATTATTCCTAACAATAGGAGAATAAATTATACTCATAGTTTTTTAATCATTTCTTGTGATATGTGAGCTGAGGTACAGTTTGAATTTTCTTGTGATGTACTACACTTATTTCAACATTATTTTCGTATGCCGTAAACCTGTTAATTACTAAATATTTTGCCACAAATCATATGCCTTTAAATACAATCTGTTGTGAACACCTTCTGTTGTTTATTTGTTGCACATATTTCCGTTGTTGCAATGTTGATCATATTCCTTCTAGTGCAATGTTGAAATCAAACGTAGCAGCAGCCTGGGATGAGCTCAACATTGGGCATGCCCTACGGGATGATACTATGATACTGTACTCCACTTGCCTCAGCCTTGGGCACTATCACTACAATATCACAGTGTCCAAATGCCGAAACAGCAGAGGCCAGACCGTGTGTGGAAGTCTCAAAAAGATGTCCATCCAGGCATCCAGCATTAAAGGGTACAATTTGCTTAGTTTATAGAAAACGCCTCTTGCATAAAACATAAACACATTTAATCCTTTTTGGGTATTTTACTAATGTACACTCAAGTTTGGGCAGATGAAGTTTTGGGTAAATAACCAATTTTCCCTATAAGCATTTATGTCGAAAATAAATTAAAACTAAAAAAACTTGTATGCTTGAAAAACAACAGTAGCTAGAAGAAATGTCACTTCGAAACACACACATGTCAGATCTGTTTGAACTATTACATTTTACCATAAGCAAATGGGCCTAAGAAATAGACTAACATGATGGTATGGCCAATACACTAATATGATGGTGATATCAAACGAAGAGGTAAATGGTGGTCGATCTAATCTCTACTATATAATTGTGCACGGTAGGCTCTGGCCCTAATGGTCCCAAGTGGATGGGATCGTGCATTACTTGGGGGAGCATCCTCTTCGTTAGGGATGATCCATAACTCCTCTCCATTTGGTATTAAAGCAATGAGCTCCTCTGGATCTTCTTCCTCATTCCGCATCTCCTGGTCTTGTGGGACTGCTGAGGTCTCCTTAGGCATCAATGCCTTCTTCAGTTGGCTAATCTCGATATCTCTTGCAAGAACCTTGTCATCCGTATCACGGAGCACCATGGTCAACTTCGTGTTAACATGCTTCAGTTTTTCCATGGTAACCCTCAATTTCTCATTCCTTATCATCTCAGCAGTAAGGTTATTCTCTAAGTTGACTATGTGGCACTCCAAGTCCTCCATCTGGATAACCTCGTAATCCATCCCTCCACGATCTCTAGCAGTCCTGTTGGTTGTCCCATCCTCAAAGCGCCTTCCTATGGCATAAAAAGCAGAATCTTGAGATATCTCCTGGCGGTAAGTCTGCACAGTGCGGGCCAGTGCGTCCTGCATGGCCATCTCTACGCCAATCTCCCAGTTGGGGCTCTCCTTGTATAAAACTATGTCTTGTGTATATGGCTTCACACGCCGTCCCCTCACATTGCCCTCAATAATCCAACGATGATCTCCAGGTGATGTGGGTGGGAGTTGCTTGCCCCTGAACTCTGGTGGTTGAAGTCCAAGCAAATTCGTCAAGGTCGCCAGCTGGTCACCGAAAAGACTATCATCATCTTCCTCGGGGGTTGACATGACAGTGAACTCTCCAAAGTCTCACATCTACATTTTGAAATAGAGAAGAGTGAGATATTGAAAATGAGAAGTTACGAGAAAAAAAGGGTGTTGAAAGTGGTATTTGTATTGGCTACTACTTAGGCCCATTTTCCTTCTTATGGATAACCAAAACTGGGAATAAAAGGCAGTATACATACCCATGCATAAGAAGCACCCAAAAACATTATCCCAATTTTAGAAATTATTAAGTTGATATGTTCTTCACCTTGTATCGGTGCTTCTAGTTTGTAGTTAATGAAAGAAAAGGCTAACCATTATGTATTTTCTTACAAAAAGGGAGGAACAACTGGAACAATGCCTCTACAAAATTTGAAACTTTAAAAAATACCACTGACACCGTGTGTAGGACATGTTTTGGCATGGTTCACGATTTCCATGTATAACTTATCTAACCGTCTAATTAGTTTAGGTCTAAATGTTCTAATTCACTCTATAGTGATCTAGTACAATACTTACACATGGCCAGGTTTTTTTTGATTCGGGTCAAACTTCTCAAAACTACTATCAGTTTTTAGAGGCTGGTTTTACAGATAACCGTGGAATCTCACCCTAAACTACAATCTAGAGAGGTCTAGCCTAAACTTTGTCACAACACATGGGTAGCACGAATTTTACGAAAAAATCTAAGAGGCAAACTGAGAGATAATGTGTCTTAACGACATCAATCAAATTTCCAAATATCAATTACCTCCTGAACCTCACAAGGAAGTGGATCTGAAAAGCAGGTTAGGGATGAAGAACTCCTTCGTGTACCTTGCAGTCACCTCCGCGCGATGGTGCACAATCCTGGAACCACCACCTGCATGTCATGAATATCAATCAAACCAAAGAGGAACCAACAGCAGTGCGTGCGGTAATGCACGAAGACAGTGTCGATGAGTGAAGCAGACCAAGGCTTCTTCGGCCAAAGATGTGGCGTAAAGAAGAGGAAGACGTCTTGTGCACGCCCTCCTGACTTGCTGGTGGGGCGAGCAAGATGTACGGGGCCGCCGTGTGGCCACTGCCGGCGGCGTCGAACCGGTTCTACACTCGGATGTATCCCGGCGGCGGCGGCAGGTCCGGTCGCGGATTTTCGGGAGACCTGGTGGGGAGGCGAGAGGAGAATAAGGGTGGGGGAGGGGCTTTGAGTATTTTGTACTGGTTGTGGTGGAAATCATCACGACCTCCACGATCGGCAGTTGGCACGCACGGAGCTGACCGGCAGTTTCCATTGATTTACCCTCACAGGGACAGGGCTGAACGGCGGTTGTGAGGCGGCAGCGTGGGATATGATTGTTGGGAAACCGGGCCGGTAGAGGCCCATTCGGTGTGGCCTCTACCAGGCTAGGGTTGGCCCATGTGGGTATCGTATCCCCCTTTTTGCCTATAAATAGAGGAACAACCTTTGTACGTGGGTTACCGAGAGAGATATCAATAAAAGTTCCCTGTTTCATCTACTTGTACTGTGTGTGCCTTCTCCTAGTCTTCTCCTTCGACGTGGAACAGCCCCGGGACCGGTCAGTCGGCAGGGGGTGTTCCAACACGTTATCAGCACATGTCTCTCCGTCGAGCCTCCGTCAAGCCACCGTCGAGCCTGCATCACGCAGGCTTTCGTTGAAGGTAACACAAATCTGATCGCAAAAATGGATTCGTCTCGCGTTTTCCTTTCAAGATTTGCGTTCAGATCTTAGATCAGATCCCATCTTAGGTGCGGATTTTTCTTTCCGGGAGTCGAGCTGACCTGCTGTCGCCGACCAATGCCTCGCGTATAGCCCGCGTATTGCTGCTGGCCTTGCATGCGACGAGCTGCTGTGCTGCTGCTGGCATGCGTTGCTGGCCTGGCATGCGTTGCGTGCTGCTGCGCTGCTGGCCTCATGCGTGCAGCCCGCGCGTTGCTGCCGGTGTGGCTAGACACGGCCGCCGCCCCACTAGGGAGTTAGGGGAAATCCAGCTCTGTTCCCCCGCAGGCGGGCAGGGACGTGGTGGGGTGGGCCGGCCCATCCGGAGCCTGAGTGGTTGGGCTGTTTTTGGCTTATGCGAAATAAATTAAAAAAAAAAGATACACGTACAAACATAAAAATAGTCTCGAAAATCCATTTTTTGGACCGTTTTTTCATGTTTAGAGTTCGTCCTTTATATATTTTTTACATGCTTTTGTACTATGTTTTACTATAGTAATTAAAAAATTTTACGCCTTTTAATTCCTTGTACTCCCTCCGTCCCGGTTTAAAAGACACAATTTGCAAACCATGCAATTCCAAAATACTTAGACACAAAAGCATTCAATCTCTGTAATTACTCCTGTGTGAAAGCAATAAAATGCTTGCATGCACATGTGTGAACAAATGTGAACACTTTCCTAACTCCTTTTCTCCTTATGCATGTTCTACTCCATACTATTAAATGGACCAATTAGATGACACCTAGGGCCCAGAGAATTGCAAATTGTGTCCTTTAAACCGGGATGGAGGAAGTATTACATAGTTAGCATGTACCGTTTTTAATTTTGGAACGCCGTCATATTTGAATTATTGTCTAGATTATCGCATTTATGCAACCGATTACCTGCTGTAATCTTACACACTTTGCATAAATTGCAGATGACCGGAATCGTCAGCCGCGAGTTCCCGGAGTTGAGCCAGGATGGGCTTAACTACCTGACTTGGGCCTCGGACGTTGAGATCGTCCTTGAGGGCCGATGCATCAAGGATGCGTTGATTGCGGGGACCCCGACAGCCCCCAGCAAAACCATCCCGGCGGATAACGCCAAAGCCCTGCACTTCCTCCGCCATCATATGTGTGAGACTCTCAAGAATGAGTACATGGCAGAACGGAGTGCTTCTGCCCTTTGGACCGCCCTCAACAAGCGGTTCTCTAGGCTGAAGTACACCATTCAGCCACAGGCGGAGGCAGATTGGATACGTCTGAGGTTTGCGGACTTCAAGACGGTGGGAGAGTACAACTCCAGGTTGCACCGGATTTGTACTATTCTTCAGCTGTGTGGGACCAGTACCACCGATCAGCAGAAGATAGACAAAACCCTCTCCACATTCCATCCGGACAACATCCAGTCCTCGCGAAACTTTCGCCAGGAAGGATTCACGGAATATGCAGCGCTTATTGATGCTCTCCAGGTGGCCGAGGCGCAGGATAATGTTCTGAAAAAGAACTTCTCCGCGCAACCCTTCGCAGGGGGCCCAAGTCATGAGGCCAATGCTGGTGCCTACAAGGTGCGCAAGCCCATCCACAAGAAGAGAGGCAAGAAGGGCAATAAGGGACCCAACTCCTCCAACCCGGCCAAGCAACGCAAGGCGGGCAAGGGGGAGGCGAGGCCCCAGGACTGCTTCCGCTGTGGCTCCAAGACTCACTTCTCCAGGCAGTGTTTGGCCCCAAAACACGTCGTCGACGCGTTCAAGGCCAACAAGAAGGCGCGCGAGGCGCATCTTGTCCAGGTTGAGGCACCACTGGCGCCCGGAGCGGCGCCTGTGCAAAACGTCACGCACATAGTGGCGCAGGACGTAGCACAAGTGGCAGCACCCTCGGCGGACCCCACGGACGCCGCTGTGCCCATGGAGGTTGAGCACGTTGTGCCCCCGCCACCTCAGCCAGGCCCCTTGTCCATGATGATGGCCAGCGCAGAGCCCCCCACTGACCTTGAGATACTGGCTGAGCTTGGTGAGTTCCTCGCAGAATCCACCTGAGCTCCATTTTGTTGTGATGATTCCTTTTCCGCAATAATCAGATACAATTACTCGATATGGTTGTAAGCTCTATGAGAGCATAACATTCATTTGTTTTCTGGCGATTGGATGACATTTATTCATTTATTCCATTATTTGATTATGTGATGTTCTGAAATGCTTCTGTGTTTTACTTACTTGATGTAGCATCTTCCTCGCTCCATTATATTAATTAGGCACTATATTTTAGAACGCGTGTGGCGCCCAAATGGAGGAAACGTGCCTTACTGATAGCGGCACCACCAATACCATCTTGAGAGAAACAAAGTATTTTGAGTCAATTACCAAAAACTCTGGTAACATAATGACGATCGCCGGCTGCGGTCCGAATGTAGTTGGCTCCGGAAGATCAACTATCATACTCCCAAACGGAACAACTCTGATCATTGAAGAGGCATTGTTGTATCCGGAGTCGACTCGTACTCTCTTAAGTTTTAGAGACATCCGCGCAAATGGTTTCCATGTCGAAACCGATGATGATGAGAATGGAAAGGAGTTCCTACTCATTACCAAGCGCGACGAAAATGGTAAACATGTTGTCGAAAGACTCCCTTCATTAGCTACTGGGCTGTACTACACTAAGATAGTAGCACCACCTATTTACACTACCCTTAAGACTGTCTTTAGAAGCTCCGAACTATTCTGCCTTTGGCATGATAGGTTAGGCCACCCCGGTCTTAGGATGATGAGAAATATAATTAACAACTCGAACGGTCATAATGTTAATGTGAAAAATTTCCCGAATCCCGATGATTTCGTGTGCTCCGCATGCGCTACGGGGAAATTGATCATTAAACCGTCCCCCCTAAAGGTGAAGGATGAACTCCCCGCGTTCTTGGAACGCATTCAAGGGGATATATGTGGCCCAATTCAGCCCCTCTCAGGGCCGTTTCGGTACTTCATGGTGCTCATCGATGCTTCCTCTAAATGGTCCAATGTTTGCCTGCTGTCAACACGGAACCATGCTTTTGCACAGTTGATCTCCCAGATCATACAAATAAGGAATAAATTCCCTGATTATCGTTTAAAGTCTATTCGAATGGACAATGCCGGAGAATTTACTTCAAAGGCATTCGATGATTATTGCATGGCAACTGGAATCAAACTTGAGCACTCCGTACCGCATGTCCACACTCAAAATGGACTCGCGGAGGCATTGATTAAAAGGATTAAATTCATTGCCAGACCACTCCTTCGGGGTTGTAATTTACCAACTACATGTTGGGGACACGCGGTGTTACACGCCGCTAATCTCATCAACTTTCGACCATCGGCCTACAACATCCACTCTCTCATCCAACTTGCGCAAGGGTCGGCACCGAAAATTTCCCACCTACGTAGGTTCGGCTGCCAGGTATATGTACCTATACCACCACCCCAGCGATCAGCAATGGGACCGCTCCGTAAGTCAGGGATATACGTTGGTTATGAGACTGTGTCCATAATCAGGTTCTTGGACCCCTTGACAGGTGACTGTCACACGGCCCGTTTTGCTGACTGCATTTTTGACGAGGATCTTTTCCCGACTTTGGGGGGAGGTAATCAACCCCTTGATGACAAAAGTCGAGAAATCACGTGGAAAGCCACGGGGATCCACGCTCATGACCCACGCACTGTTGAGACTAATAGAGAAGTCCAAAAGATACTAGATTTGCACTCCCTAGCGAATCAACTGCCCGATCATTTTAGTGATTTAAAGACTGTAACAAATTCGCATGTGCATGCACGCAATGCACCGGAAAGGGTTGAAATACCAAAGAAAAATGATGGTATACCCGCTCCTGCTCCAAGGCCTAAGAGGACGCGGATTCCGGTTTCTCAAATCCCAAGTACCCGGGGACGCCCGAAGAAAAAGGATAAGAGAGATTTATTACAGACTACCCCTGTTGAGAGGAGCCAGTTGAGACCTGGCACGAGTACGGATATTTCAGTGCACGAAATTCCGGACTTGAACTTTCCTATATCGGAAATACCCAGCGAAGTTGTGTGCGCACACATCGGAGCGGGAAAGCTAAAGGACCTAGCTCCTGGATTGGGAAATCCGGTGGAGCAAGAGGATGTGCCTGATGCACTCCATGACGAAATGGCCATTAACTATGTTAATTCGGGCGAGTCATACAACCGAGCCATGGCAAATGTCGACGTTAATTTTGCAAAGAAAATTGCTTCAATCATAGATCTTGATCCTGAGCCTAACACGCTCGCTGATTGCAAGAAAAGGTCGGATTGGAAAGATTGGCAGAAGGCAATTACCGCTGAATTATTATCGTTAAACAAAAGAGAAGTATTTGGACCTGTTTGTCTAACTCCTCCCCACATTCGCCCCGTTGGCCATAAGTGGGTTTTTGTTCGAAAGAGAAACGAGAATAATGAAGTAGTAAGGTACAAAGCAAGGCTCGTTGCTCAAGGTTTCACTCAGCGACCAGGTGTCGACTTTGAGGAAACTTACTCCCCAGTCATGGATGGAATTACCTTTAGATACTTGATCTCAATGGCAGTAAACATAGACTTAAAAATGAAACTAATGGATGTTGTCACCGCTTACCTATATGGTAACTTGGATTCGGACATATACATGAAAGTACCAGAAGGTATCCCTGTTCCGAACCAGGATAGAGCAAACAGGAGCTTATACAGTGTTCAGCTTAAGAAGTCATTGTATGGACTAAAACAGTCAGGTAGGATGTGGTATAATCGTTTAAGCGATTTCTTTCATGAGAAGGGCTACGCGAGCAATAAAGATTGCCCATGTGTTTTTATACGGAGATCCCAGGATGGTTTCTGTATTATCTCGGTGTACGTGGACGATTTGAATATAATCGGTACACCTGACGATATTGAGGAAGCGAGTTCCTACCTGATGTCGGAATTCGAGATGAAAGACTTAGGCAAAACCAAGTTCTGCCTCGGTCTGCAACTTGAGCATTCCCCTGCTGGGATTCTAGTTCACCAGTCGGCCTACACCCAGAAGGTGTTGGAACGATTTGGGTTTGAAAAGGCATATCCTTCTAAGACCCCGATGGTCGGAAGATCTTTGCAGCAAGATAAGGACCCGTTCAGGCCTAAAGAAGAGGGGGAGGAAATTCTGGGACCGGAATTCCCCTACTTAAGTGCAGTTGGCGCACTTATGTACCTCGCAAATTGTACACGGCCGGATATTGCATTCGCCGTTAATTTGCTTGCAAGGTACAATTCTGAGCCTACCAAGAGGCATTGGAAAGGCGTTAAAGACATCTTTAGGTACATACAAGGGACAAAGGACCTTGGCTTGTTTTACCAAAAGAACCAAGACCTATCTGTTGTAGGCTATGCAGATGCTGGGTACCTTTCGGACCCGCATACATCCAAGTCGCAGACTGGATATGTTTTTCTTTGTGGTGGAACAGCTATTTCCTGGAAATCGTCTAAGCAAACTCTTGTGTCGACTTCGACGAACCACTCGGAAATCATAGCATTATATGAAGCATCACGAGAATGTGTATGGCTTCGACGCGTAGTCAGTCACATCCAGATGTCATGTGGACTGAACACCGTACAAACCCCAACAATTATCTATGAAGATAATGCCGCTTGTGTTGCACAAGTCCAGACGGGTTACGTGAAGAGCAATCTCACAAAGCATATAAACCCCAAGTTCTTCTATGCACATGAGTTGCAAAAGATGAACGAAGTGAAAGTCTTGCATACTAAGTCGTGTGAAAATCTCGCTGATTTGTTCACTAAATCATTGCCAGCGTCTTCTTTCGAGAGATGTGTCCGAGGGATCGGCATGATGAGACTTAGGGAGATGCAAGGTTCAGGGGGAGAATCTTCACAAACTCATCGCTGAAATCTTGATCCCGATGATTGAGTACTTAACTTTAATAGTTAAGTGAATTGTACTCTTTTTCCCTTAGTGAGTTTTTATGAAGTTTCTCACATGAGGTTTTTAATGAGGCAATTCGTGCAACATAGCAAGAAGTATACCGTGTGCATTTCTCCATATTTTTCCCACTGGGTTTTTCGGAGTTTTAAGCCATGGTTATACAGATAAGATACCCAGGGGGAGTGTTGGGAAACCGGGCCGGTAGAGGCCCATTCGGTGTGGCCTCTACCAGGCTAGGGTTGGCCCATGTGGGTATCGTATCCCCCTTTTTGCCTATAAATAGAGGAACAACCTTTGTACGTGGGTTACCGAGAGAGATATCAATAAAAGTTCCCTGTTTCATCTACTTGTACTGTGTGTGCCTTCTCCTAGTCTTCTCCTTCGACGTGGAACAGCCCCGGGACCGGTCAGTCGGCAGGGGGTGTTCCAACAATGATCAGCGTCGCAGCAGGGATTAAGGAGGCAGCACGGGGCGACGGGTGTTGCTGGTATGGCTGCAAGACGGAGCTAGAGTTCATGGGGTTGATCGGCAGTGTTTGGCTCGGCGGCCACATCAGGATGGTGAGGGGAGGCCGCGTATGATAACGGGGATGGGGATTGGGGAATTGTGGACTGTTTTTTCTTTCTCCTCAGGTTCGTGGCCTTCGGTTTTTTACCTTTTTTTTCGAGGGACGGTTTTTTACCGTTCTGTTCACATGGGACAGAAGTCGACCGTTTTTTCTTTGCGGGAGTGGAGGCAGGACGTACCAACTACCAAGATCTGTCAAGCGTGCAAGGAAACGTGCAAATAATATTACAGGGACAAAGTTCCTCAACCCTATGTTGACTGAGACATGTAAGAAGAAAAAGAAAGTGTGCTTGAGCTCATTGTACAGATCGGTTCCAAAAGAAAAAAACAAATTGATGGATTCATGCCTGATGCATGCGACGAGCTACACAAGAGCTAGTTTGTGCCTTTCTCCGTAAACCGTTTCACGTTTGCTCTCGCAAGCGGGCGGCGGCGACGAAAAAGTCCTTCCGATTAATGTATTAATTATTTTTTCCGCAATGTCGCCGACGTTCGTTGTTATCCGTGATGGCGCTGGCGTCGTCAGATTAATGCATTAATTATTTTTTCCTCCTTTATTTTAGCTAGGAGTATTACATATGTATCTCATTCTTTCGTTTTTATCAATTGTTTCAAGATCTAGAAATCAACTGGCTAAACGAACATGAATTGAATTGATGTGGTGACGACTATGGATACAATTGAATTGATGTGGTGACGACTATGGATACACACGAGCTGCTACAACAAGAATTTTCAAGCTATTAAATGATCAATAAACCAAATGTCTAGATAGAACAGGAATATTTCACAAAAGCTAAAGAAGTATATATGCACTCTGCAACCATTCCCCAACTGGTAAACTGTGTTCGATGATTTTTGCTCAGCTATATCCATGCGATGAGAGTGATTTGGCTCGGGAAGTAACACCTAAACTGGCTCATCCTGAACTTGGCTTTGCTGCTCTTGTCTGCATACGAAATCATGGATTAAAATAGAAGACAAGATCACATGGCACTCCTTCAAAGTAATGAGGGAAGTAAACAATTAGCATGCAGATATACAAGATAGTATACTAAGGCCCTCCACAATGTATGCAAAATTCGGTGCCCAAACCAGTTTTGAGTCTTTGGAAACCGATGCCCTACGTTGTGAGACCGGTGCCCAATAAAAATTTGAGGGAACCGGAGCAGCTAGTTGCTCCGATGCCCCATTCTCAAATCACTAAAATATGAGTATACTTGTGTACTATGCATGCAATTGAGACGAGCTAATGTGAAAGAAAGAGCTGGGATTGGCTGGTCCATTTGATGATGACGTTGTGGGTCCAGTCATTTATTCCTGGCAAGATTCTCAACGTTGTGAAACCGGTGCCTCAAAGAAAGTTTTAGGCATCGCTGACTATTTCAGAATATTTTTATGTATTGGACACCGACAACACTGTGGAAGGCCTAAGAGGCTGTCGTGATTGACCCGTGACGTACCTTTATAGCAACAACAACAGAGAACGGATTCTTGTTATCTTGTAATTTATTTTTTTCAGAAAGTTACAGATGAATGCAGTGGAAAAAATTCAACTGATACGTACTGCGGCAGTGGACGGTTCTGGTTTTCAGAAAGTTTCAGATGAATGGAAAAAATTCAACTGATATGTACTACAACAATGGACAGTTCTGCCCCCATCCTCTCTGTCTCTCCAACTCACCGCTGATTCTAGCGTCTTCAACAGCCTTCTGTCGCCGGCACTCACCAGCTTTCGCCGTTGTCCAACTTCCTGAATCCCATCTCACGGCCAAGAGTGCAAGCTAGAGTGGAACAGTATTGGCCTCAGCTGCAAAGATGGAAACCTTGTAACCATAACACAAATGAATCAGGAGTTAGGCAAACACGGCTCTGAGAAAAGGACCTAGAGCGCGGCATGGCCCTGCTGCAGCAATGAGCAGTGCGCCGTACAGAGAACGACAGGCTGCTTTGCCCTCTTATAACAACGGTGAGGGAACTAACAATAGGAGGATCCGGGCGTGCCATATGCCATATGTAGGGTGCATACCGGATGTCGATAAGGGGAGGGTGCCGCCATAAGATTCTGGCGATCCTGGCCTGCAACCCTTCCTCTCTGACTCCTGGCCTGCGAGATCCAACTTCACCTGATGTTTGCCTCCACCAGAGCCCTCAGCAGGCCTCACCCAACCCCCAAGCAGCCCCTTCGTCGGCAGTTTCGGCGAGAGGCCATGAAGGGGGGAATGAGGCGGCAGGATGCACGGGAGCAGGGTAGCGGTCGGGTCAACCGGTCACCGGTGCCGATCTAGAGAAGGGTGGTTGTATCAGGGCTTCCTTGACAGGTTGGATCATCTAAGTAGTTTCCATGGATTGGCCTCTTGGATGACCTTGTCGTGCATGCAACAGAAGTCTACAGTAAAGAGACAGAGTAAGTATCAGGTTTGGTAGTAATGAATAAGAAAGAGATCCAAGATCATAGGACTAAATTGACAATAGGAGATGCATTAGATCTTTATTCAACACGAGAAAATGGCTGGGTTTGAACAGTTAGACCAACCAATGTAAAAGATAGGTATCATTCATGATTCCACTACACAATTGTTTCCAACTTGAATGGATAGAGAACAAATGCTAGCATTCATGCCAAGCATATAACTTTTGTCTGACACATACAAAGGTCTAAATATAAAGTGATAGGTGACCCAACATATTTTACCTGATAGTCCTAGCCAGTTTTTCCACAAGAAAGACGAACAATAATTCAGAAAGTGTCATTGTTCAGTGCTAATAAAACATATTTTCAGCCTTAGCACCAAAAGATCTATTCTTTTTGTGGTCGTTGCTCCCAAAACAAACTTTTACTCAATCACTCAATTAAAAAATCATCAGTTAGTTAAGATAGTAAAGGTGCACGTGCAATGCACGTCTTCATTTAGACATAAAATGGTGACAAATAAACTTAAGTGTTGACTTTTCTTAGAGAAGAATAAACCTGACGACTTAGAAAGGTTTGAAGGACACATCCTAAACGATATTTCCGATCCGTACCAATTCGTACAATGAGATTTCTGTTTTATATATATGGGAAATAAACACAGGTATTAAACAGTACCTCTTCCCTACAAACTGTAGTTGTCGCCAAAACAAACCCACCTCCACCAACACTGGTGACTAACCCATCCAAATGTTTCTACAGAATAATGACACCAGAATAACTGAAATCATCGGCTTTGCCACAATGCAATAGTATTCAGGTAGTGATGATTGCTAGAATTACATTTTTGTATGCTACCTAAGACTATGTAGACCAACACAAGGTAGAAAAATATCAGCAAAATGAATGACAACTCAAGAAGACGGATGACTTACAAAGTTGTAAAGAAAAGGAAAACTCTCAGGGGAAATTGTATTATCACAAAATTGTATTAGTTACAAAGAAGACGGATGACTTACAAAATTGTATTATCACAACATGGACTAATCTTGTGTTGTTCAACAAACTCAGAACATGTTTATCAGCTTTCTGATACTAATCTCTTGCCAGCAGAAGATGATTGGACCCCGTTGCATTCTATACAGAGAAGTCCACAAGTTGAGTTGTAGCAAAAAATACAACAAATGATATTAATTTTTTTATCAAGAACTGGTTTAAACATTTGACTAACCCCTGATTAAAAAACATTGACCAAGTACTGAAAGAGAAGCACGAGCATTCATCTGGCAGTTTGTAACACATTATAAAAAAATTGATTATCAGGATGGAACAAAGGCACGTTAGAGTAAAATGGATGTTGAGCTCTCCCAGCATCAATTCAAGAAACTGAAGCGATATGGACCATGTAGTGTACAAACGCATCCACTAAAAAGGCCACACTCAAGTGTGTTTCCCTTTCCTTCTCTACAACAACTCAGTGTTGATGCAATAAGTTTTGCTGCTAATCTGCTACTGTGAAATCTAGAATTAGAATAAAACTTGTTAAGCCATTTCTGCTAAATTAGTCTTCCATAAGTACATCAAATCCAACAAATATCAACAATGCCAATAAGCACTTATATAGACTAATTTCTGATGTACAGTAGCACATGCGGTCTTCTCAGTTCAGATAAATCTTAACTCAGGTCAACAACAATTAGACATCTTGCTTTCTCGTGAGAAGAAAAAAGACAGGAAAATTCATAGTCGACAAACATGTCTAAGAAATAATGCACTCACTAATCAGTGGTGTAATTTAAATGTAAATCAGTCGAAAAACAACATACCTTGGACTCTTGATTTTGTTGTAGCTTCTACTTCTCGGGTAACTGAGGTTGCAGCTTTTGCCTGCCAGGTTGTGCATGGTTGATCCTGATTAGAAGTATACCTGATTACAAGTATATTTCTTCAGGGCTTCAAGCTGACAATAACTTTGCAAGTAAATTCGGTAAATCATGTATTGACAGTAATTTCACAAGTAAATTCAGTAAATCATGCACTGACAGTAAATGAATCTTTATACAGTACTGAATGTGAACACACAAATCTCTACTAATCTGCAAGAAAAAATTGATGAAAAGGGATTTATCCATGATTTCTAATAGAGAAACCAACAAGGTACAATATTCCATCACAACACAGCGACCACCAGAAAAGAAAGAACTATTGAGGAAAAAGAAAGCTGTTAAAAAATTGTGGGAGACAAATTAAGAAGAACTGTAGACAGAGATCACATAACGATCACTGATAGTATAAATTACCATGAAATAACGTTCACCTCAATTCTCCATTAATACAAGCATTTATCACGAAAATAAATTAACTCTAAATAAATGACATACTCCAAATGCACATATATCAAATATGTTTGCAACCACTACATTTTATGAAGACGCCACTAAGAGGACACCTATAATGATAGTCATAGTATAATCTGCTCAAATTTTTCCAATGACATCAAGCGCTAAGGACTTCCTTGAATACTATGTTTTGTGTGGTCGGTAATAAGGAATCAGAACTTCTCCACTTCTCTGAATTCTTGGTATCGTCCTTTCTCTTGTTATGACTGGCAAGGATCTTAATGTTGCTCTTCGCGGTGGCTCTGGACAACGCCACATAGAGTTGACCATGGGAGAATACCGCTTCCGGTAGGTACACGCCGACAACTGGGATGGTCTACCCTTAGGCCTTGTTGATTGTCATGGCAAAACTGAGTCTGACTGGGAACTTCTTCCTCTTGAATCTGAATGGGAACATCTCATCATCAGAGGGGCAGAGTGGTATTCTAGGAAGAAACACCCTTCGTCCGGCGTGTTGTCCCAGCACAATCTCTGCGTCGATAGCATTCCTTTGGAACCCACTGACCACAAGCCTTGTGCCATTACATAGCCCGTTAGCTGGGTCGATGTTCCTCAACAGTATAATGGGACAGTTTATCTTCAGCTTAAGTGCGTGTGGGGGCAGTCCATTAGGAATCAAATCATTCAGGAACTCTGGTGCATAGTAGCCATGTGGATCGTCTTCTGCGCTGTCAAAACTATGGTAGACCTTCTCCTCTCCCTGAAAACGCTCTATCATACGCATGTTTATTACATCAACATTGTTGTTCTTCGTGGAGAGGATTGCTCCAGACGTCATGTAACCAGGATCGGTCATGTTGTGGTCTAGTCCAGGAAACACATGGTCGATTAGCTTATCTATGTCGGCGACCTCGTCTGTAGATGGAACACAGATATCTTCGGGGAGCTGGATGTTGCCTTGCTCATCAGTGTCCTCGGTGCCATTACCTACCCTTAGAAGGTAATCCGCGAACCACTGGTCGTTATGAGCCCTCATGTTCTCCACAAGCTTTAGCTGGCGCATGCCCTGCCAGAGGTACGAACTCCGCAGGGTCGCGTCGACTATCTGACCTCGTGACCCTTTCCTGACTACTGGAAGCACCTGCCTAAAGTCCCCACCGAACACGACAGTCTTTCCTCCAAAAGGTCGGTCCCGTCGGCCCATGATGTCGCGCATGCTGTTGTCCAGTGCCTCAACCGCCTTCCGCTTTGTCATGGTGGCCTCGTCCCACAAGATGAGCGAAGCCATCCTCAAGAGCTTGGCTGTCCCACTTTGCTTGTTGAAGTTGCATGATGACCCTTCTTGAATGTTTAGTGGGATCTTGAATCTAGAGTGTGCAGTCCTGCCACCTGGCATGATGGATGCAGCGACACCGGAAGTTGCCGTGGCCACCGCGATCTTTCTCTCACCTCGAACCGTAGCGAGAAATGCCCTGTATAGGAAGGTCTTCCCAGTGTCTCCCGGGCCATCGACGAAGAATACACCCCCATCGTCATTGTCGAGTGCCGCCAGTATCTCGTCATATGCTAGCCTCTGCTTAAGGTTTAGTGATTGATATAGAGACTTGTCGTTGTCATCAACATTGATAGTGGTTTCTGTTGGGGTTCGTAGCATGGAAAACAAAAATTTTCTATCGCATACAAACAAACAAGCCAAGATCTATCTACTAGATTGTAGCAACGAGTCGATGGAATAACTTACCCTCGAAGATTCCAAAGTGTTTAATGAGAGCGGATTCTCGTGGGTGATGTAGTCGTACTCTTCCCGATCTCAAGATCGTGTAGACGATCCTTCCGGTGCTGCGTTCCGGCAGCGCCCCCGCAGTCGGTCACACATTCGGTACTCGACGAAGACCTTCCTCTCCCTTGTTCCAGCAGGCAGCGGAGGTTGTAGCACTCTCCTCGTGATTCCGGCAGCACAACGGCGTGGTACCGGAAGTAGAGAGAAGATCCCGCAGGGCTTCGCCTTAAGCCGGAGCGAGTATGGTGGATTATGAGAGAGGGCTATTAGTGGTCTAGGGTTTATACACACCAATTAGAAGGCTCTAAACCGCAGGCTAAAGCAATTAGAAGCTCTAAACCAAACGGCTCTAAACCTGAGATTAGAGGTGGAAACTTGTGTGTCTCAAGGAGGAGCCCTGCCCCTCCTTTTATAGGTGGAGGGGCTAGGCGCGCCAGGGAGGGAGGGAGTCCCTACCCAACTCGGCCTAGGGCTGGGCGCCGGCTTGGAGGAGAGGAACTCCTCCTCCAAGTTGGTTTCAACCTCCTCTTGCTTGTTTCCCACAGTTTCCTGTTTCCCACAGTTTCCTGTTTCCCACAGTTTCCTGTTTTCCACAGTTTCCTGTTTTAGCCGTTTGACTTTCAAACTGGCAATTTGACTTTCATGTTTTTGGAACAGCAAGAACACTTAGTACATGATGCAATCATTCAATGACACATTCATGTACCCTCCCCCCCGGAGTGCCGGACAATCCGGACCCTTCTAGAACATTCCCGATGAAAACACCGGAATCATTCCCGAACTCCGAAACGGGACTTTCCTTATATGAATCTTATTCTCCGGACCATTCCGGATCACCTCGTGATATCCCGGATCCCATCCGAGACTCCGAACAACATTCGGTCTCTTTCTCATAATACCATAACTACTCAAAACAACGTCGAATCCTTAAGTGTGTCTCCCTACGGTTCGTGAATTATGCGGACATGATCGAGACACTTCTCCGAACAATAACCAATAGAGGAATCTGGAAATTCATATGGCTCCCACATATTTCTACGATTACTTTGCGATCGAATGAACCACTTACATACGATACCAATTTCCCTTTGTCTCACGATAGTTTACTTATCCGAGGTTATGATCATCGGTATCTCTGCATACCTAGTTCAACCTCGTTACCGATAAGTACTCTTTTCTCGTTCCCGTGATATGTGATCCCCTGTGAGCCAGTCACATGATTGCAAGCTAATTGGATGACATTTCACCGAGAGGGCCCAGAGTATATCTATCCGTCATATGGATGGACAAATCCCATTCTTGATCCATGTGTTTCAACCAATACTTTCCAAACACTCAATGACACCTTTATAGCCACCCAGTTACGGTGTGGTGTTTGATGTCATCAAAGCATCCATCCAGTAAAGGTGATATGCATGATCTCATGATCGAAGGAATTAGGTTACTATGTATCAGAAAGCATATAGCAATTGAACTATTGAAATGACTTGATCTTTATGCTACGCTTATCTATAGGAGTATGTCCATCACATCATTCTCCTAATGATATGATCCTGTTGTTAATAACATCTCTATGTTCATGATCAGGAAACCATGATCATATATTAACCAACAAGCTAGTTTAACAAGAGGCTTTACTAGGGACTCTTATTTTAGTTTACAAATCACACAAGTATTAATGTTTCCGTTTAATACAATTATAGCATGGTATGTAATCATTTATCATAAGTGTGAAGATATGATAATAACCACTTTATTATTGCCTCTTGGGCATATCTCCAACAGTCTCCCACTTGCACTAGAGTCAATAATCTAGTTTCAAACCTTTGTGTATTTAACACCTATGGCTTTCTGGTGTTGTATGTACACTATTGCTAGTGGTCTACTGATCTCCGGATCTGACACTTCCAGGTCCGTGTGTAATTGCATGTATTTGCGTCTCTAGGCATCACTCATTCTCTAATGAGATGGCTTCGTACAAATTTGGTCCTTTGGTGTGACCTTTAGTTCATTGGGGTTAAAACATGTTGATAATATTGTCGTACAATATATCTTCATAGTATTATCCCGCTGTGAACTACACCTAGTTTGATAACAAACTACTTGACACAAATGCCCTCTTTAGCTGCCATTATAGCAGTCATATACTTAGCCTTTTGTTGTAGTATCTGTCACAATGTCTTAACTTTGGAACTCATCCAAATCTATTATGGAACTCACTTTCCATTATATTGTGCCACCCTTAGTTTAGATTGAGATAAACTTAATTTGTACTTTGTGACAAAACTAGTATCAATGTAGTACTTTTACAATGAACTAACCATCTATTTGTCACTTCTACAAATAATATACTCTTAGTTCTTCCAAAAGATCATAAGAATATCCTTACTATTGTCCAATGATCATCTTACAAATCATTCTGGTATATGCTCACAACTTTTAAAGCATAGGACATATCTGGATTTGTACATATCACAGTATGATTGATATAAATACTCTTGGTGATTTCATACATCAAGTATCAATCTATACTTGATTATTTGTTTCACTTTACCAAATGTCAATACACTTGAATATATCATCAACATTGAACTCATTCAATCCTTTCTGTGCGACAAGAACATCTCTTGTAGTTTCTATATTGAACTCATTCAATATCTTGTCTATGTACTTCTGGCACAACCATATTAGCGTCTATTGATGCCAAATATTTGGGTTTTGCCTAAGTCTTTCATCGGGATGAAATTCTTAATATGTGTTAATAAAAGATACATTATTTCCAATCAACAATATGTCTTCCACATAATGTATTAGAAACATGTCTTAGCGTTCCCACTTAATTTCTTGCAAACGCAAGCATCTTCATTGTCTCTGATGAATTAAAACTCTTTTTAACAATTTCATCATTGTGAAGATTCCAACTCCGCTATGCTTACTTCAACCATTGAAGTTTGCATATGTTTTTAGCATCCCTTGAAATTTAACAAAAAAAACCTTTGGACTGTGTCATGCACACGTCCTAGACAACCCTTCTATTAGAAGAATTTGTTTTGTTTATTCAACTACCATATAACAAAATTATATGTAGTGGTTGCTACACTAATCCGTCTAGACTAAATATCACTATGAAAGATCAAATCTTGTCATAGTCAACCTTTGAACATTTTGTGAACTCTTTCCCAAAATGTCGACTATTTCATAGATGCGAAACATCCATGTCTATTTCTTTATAGATCCAAACACAACTGTAAGGTCTTACACCTTTCTCGAGGGTCCTTCAAGTTCAAAACTTGATTTCTCGTGTATGGAACTATCACGGATTTTATGGCTTCAAGCCATTTGACGGAGTCAGGGCCCATCATCGCTTCTTTGCATGTAGTCGGTTCATTATTCTCAAATAATGATTCAACCCTCAAATCTTGGTATTTGATTGTTTAACCGATCTACTTGTTTCAATAGGAACTTAGATCTCCGTGACCACAACCTTTGAGGCACGTGAGCCATGAGCATTGTTGCTGCCTCCGAAACACTTTTCGGCGCTACGCAACTCTGCACATATAGCTAAGGTTCTTTTAACCTTATCAAAGTTCTATTGTCCTCCCACTTAACTTTTCACGAAAAAATTCCTTCTCAAAGAAACTTGACGTTCTAAGCAACAAACACTTTTGTCTCCGGTGTTTATGGAGGAATACTTAACAGTTTATACAAAGACAGGTTCATCCGACTTTGGTTGCACACATCTTTCTTATGTATAGCATACCAATGTTTAAGAAAGGACAACTTGGGTTTTATCCCAAACCATAACCTTATATGGTGTCATTTCAACGGATTATGATGAAGCTCTTTTCAGTGGAAAAATGGTAATCTCTAAAGCTTTTAATCTTTAAAATATAATGGCAGTTTTATGAATTACACCTTCGATATTACCATGTCAAACAAGGTTTAATTACATATCTCGAACGCTCCATACTCTTATGGTGTTTCGGGAAAATGCAAATCCACGGAACGATTCCTTTAAATCTTAGGTATTATGCTAAACTTGTAACTCAAATATCTTCCTTTATGATCTTATCATAAACTATTTATATTCTTGTTACAATGATTTTGCACTTCATCTTGAAAGTCCTTGAATTTTTCAAATGTTTCACACTTCATCCTTATTAAGTAAATATTCATATATTCACTCAAATTTTCGGAGAAAGCACATGAAGTTGAAATCCATCGCTCTTGACTATACATAATGGACTTCATACAACAATATGTACAAGTTCCAATAAGTTAGTCTATCGTTCCCTTTTGGCCTATAAACGAAGTTTTAATTATCTCTAGGAAAGTTTCACAAGCGTCATTTGATCAAAATCAAATAGACTCCAAAATTCCATCCATATGGATTTTCTTCATGTTTTCTTTCCAATATAATTTAAACGGCGATGTCACTTCCTAAGTGATCTTTCAATCAATTTGTCTTTCGACATCTTTAGCACTAGTTTTATGGATGTGATATCTCCAACGAGATTTGCAAATCATCCATCTTTTATAGATCACGGCAATTATTTGAACAACCCTTTTGTTCTCATAATACCTGATAAAACAAATCTTGAAGGCAAGCTTTGATGTTTAACGAGCAACACAATAACCCTTTATTTTGTTCTCGATGAACATCATCACATATTCTTTTGCTAGTTACTTAGGCCATTGTAGTTCATGAATTGTGTTGTTTCGTATGACGATTCACACCAACAAATTCAGTATCAAATACTTAATAACCACATTGTTTAATAAGCAAAGAATATAGCCATAACATGTATATCATCTATATACTTAAACTGAACAATTCTAGTCTTTTCCTTTCTGCCATATATTTATGAGATTTTCTTTCAATATTTCCTTTTCTGTTTGAAAGAATCTATCAACATCAATAGTGGAGTCATACATATGACATATAGTCCAAAGTTAAAAACCAATGTCTTTGGACTTGCACTTTGAAGTAGATCACCATCATCAAATGTTTGGTGTTCTTTCAAATTCCTTTCTTTAGTAATCTCTTGGTGTAGTAAACATTTTTCCTACATCAAATATTCATCTTTATCATGGAATCGTCCATGATCAAGCTACTTTTAGCTTATAACTATGAATTACGAGTATAATGTCACTGTCCAAAACCTTTTGGAGGATTAGGACAACAAGTGTCTCCAACCTTTTGCAAATTCTCATCAAAATATGAGAACAAGAACTTTGCCATATTATACTCTATCATGTTGCAACCAAAACTTCGTTTCAGATATCACAATATCTTCCACACACCATGGTTTCTGAAACAACTCTTTCAGATCCTAGATAACCTTGATATTAAGAGAATCCTTTGAATATCAAGAATCATGGAGACAAACATGATACTTATATACTAACACTTGGAATTGTTACTCTTGATTTAATACTAATTATTAAACTTCATGGAGTAACCGGAACTTACTGAAAGTTTGCAATAGGACTTTAAACTTTAGATTAACACTTCAAAACAATACGATACCAGTTCGTAAAGTAACTAACCAGAATTCTATAGTTCTATCATCTCAATTATAACTAAGCGCAAGGTGGTAAACGGATGCCAATGACTACAACAACTATGAAAATTCACTTTGATTTAGTTTATGATAAATTGAGTTCTAATTAATAATTAAATTAATCTAGGTGAACTCCCACTTCAAAACAATATCCCTCACATTGTTTTAGTGATCACACGAACCAAATCCACCACATCAAAACCGATCATCACGAGAGTTGATATAGCTTCAATGGCGAACAATCAACATGTTCATCATATCTACTATATGACTCATGCTCTACCTTTCGGTAATCCGTGTTCCTGAGGCCATGTCTGTACATGCTAGGCTCGTCAAGATCAAACCTTAGCTTCCGCATAAGCAAATCTGGCTTGCTTACGTTCTATACACTTGCAGAATCTAACACACCCGATCATCACGTGGTGCTTCGAAACAACAAGCTTTAGCAACGGTGCTAACTAAGGGTGAACAATTTATGACTTGAAATTCATGTGCATGAGGGATCATCTTATAATGCTACCGTCGTCTACTAAGCAATACAAGATGCATAAAGGATTAACATCACATGCAATTCATAATATGTGATATGATATGGCCTTTCTTCTTTGTGCTTCCGATCTCCATCTTCTAGCACGAACATGATCTCCATCATCACCGGCATTGCATCAAGGTCAATGACGCCTCTCCATGGTTGTCGTCCATCGGCTTCAACTATTACAACTACTTTGAATAGACACGCGGGTCTTTAACAGAAATTAAAGACAACCAAATGGCTCCTGCCGGTTGCCAACTTACAATAAGGAACATTGCATACATCAAATATAATCACAATCATGGCCATATCACATCACTGCACACCCCTGCAAAACAAAGTTAGACGCCTCTACTTTCTTTGCATATTTTACGTGGTTTGGGGCTTTCAATAAGTGTCGTTCTAACTTACGAACAAGAACCACAACATTGATACTAGCATTGTTGATCACCCGTTGTAAATTGGATCTTAACTATGCTAGGAGAAACAGGCACCCGCAAAGCCACTTATGCAATACAAGTTGCATGTCAAGCGTGGAGCAAGTCTCATGAACGATGTCATGTAAGGTTAGCCCGGGCCGCTTCATCCCAACATACCGCAAGATGCAAAGTACACAAGAAGCAATCGACAATAAAAGCATCAACGCCCACAATGACCATTGTGTTCTACTCGTGCAACAGATCTACATATAGACACGGCTCTGATACCACTGTTGGGGTTCGTAGCATGGAAAACAAAAATTTTCTATCGCATACAAACAAACAAGCCAAGATCTATCTACTAGATTGTAGCAACGAGTCGATGGAATAACTTACCCTCGAAGATTCCAAAGTGTTTAACGAGAGCGGATTCTCGTGGGTGATGTAGTCGTACTCTTCCCGATCTCAAGATCGTGTAGACGATCCTTCCGGCGCTGCGTTCCGGCAGCGCTCCCGCAGTCGGTCACACGTTCGGTACTCGACGAAGACCTTCCTCTCCCTTGTTCCAGCAGGCAGCGGAGGTTGTAGCACTCTCCTCGTGATTCCGGCAGCACAACGGCATGGTACCGGAAGTAGAGAGAAGATCCCGCAGGGCTTCGCCTTAAGCCGGAGCGAGTATGGTGGATTATGAGAGAGGGCTATTAGTGGTCTAGGGTTTAGACACACCAATTAGAAGGCTCTAAACCGCAGGCTAAAGCAATTAGAAGCTCTAAACCAAACGGCTCTAAACCTGAGATTAGAGGTGGAAACTTGTGTGTCTCAAGGAGGAGCCCTGCCCCTCCTTTTATAGGTGGAGGGGCTAGGCGCGCCAGGGAGGGAGTCCCTCCCCAACTCGGCCTAGGGCTGGGCGCCGGCTTGGAGGAGAGGAACTCCTCCTCCAAGTTGGTTTCAACCTCCTCTTGCTTGTTTCCCACAGTTTCCTGTTTCCCACAGTTTCCTGTTTTCCACAGTTTCCTGTTTTAGCCGTTTGACTTTCAAACTGGCAATTTGACTTTCATGTTTTTGGAACAGCAAGAACACTTAGTACATGATGCAATCATTCAATGACACATTCATGTACCCTCCCCCCCGGAGTGCCGGACAATCCGGACCCTTCTAGAACATTCCCGATGAAAACACCGGAATCATTCCCGAACTCCGAAATGGGACTTTCCTTATATGAATATTATTCTCCGGACCATTCCGGATCACCTCGTGATATCCCGGATCCCATCCGAGACTCCGAACAACATTCGGTCTCTTTCTCATAATACCATAACTACTCAAAACAACGTCGAATCCTTAAGTGTGTCTCCCTACGGTTCGTGAATTATGCGGACATGATCGAGACACTTCTCCGAACAATAACCAATAGAGGAATCTGGAAATTCATATGGCTCCCACATATTTCTACGATTACTTTGTGATCGAATGAACCACTTACATACGATACCAATTTCCCTTTGTCTCACGATAGTTTACTTATCCGAGGTTATGATCGTCGGTATCTCTGCATACCTAGTTCAACCTCGTTACCGATAAGTACTCTTTTATCGTTCCCGTGATATGTGATCCCTTGTGAGCCAGTCACATGCTTGCAAGCTAATTGGATGACATTTCACCGAGAGGGCCCAGAGTATATCTATCCGTCATATGGATGGACAAATCCCATTCTTGATCCATGTGTTTCAACCAATACTTTCCAAACACTCAATGACACCTTTATAGCCACCCAGTTACGGTGTGGTGTTTGATGTCATCAAAGCATCCATCCAGTAAAGGTGATATGCATGATCTCATGGTCGAAGGAATTAGGTTACTATGTATCAGAAAGCATATAGCAATTGAACTATTGAAATGACTTGATCTTTATGCTACGCTTATCTATAGGAGTATGTCCATCACATCATTCTCCTAATGATATGATCCTGTTGTTAATAACATCTCTATGTTCATGATCAGGAAACCATGATCATATATTAACTAACAAGCTAGTTTAACAAGAGGCTTTACTAGGGACTCTTATTTTAGTTTACAAATCACACAAGTATTAATGTTTCCGTTTAATACAATTATAGCATGGTATGTAATCATTTATCATAAGTGTGAAGATATGATAATAACCACTTTATTATTGCCTCTTGGGCATATCTCCAACAGTTTCCTCGATGACCTCCCTCGCCTCGCCTTCTGTGTTGTCATAAGTCTCGTCGATGTCCGGAAGAGGGAACAACTTTATGTCTTTGCCCATGGACTGCAGCATGCCCCTGATGTCAAGCAACACCTTCTGCTCCACCGCGATAGGGCACGTGTGACATCGCCTGAAGTCGTCTGACATTGCTTCAAGGTGCCTATCCCATAGACCACGCACATCGCCAGGCTCGCAAAATACCAAGATCGTTGCAAAGAGCCTCCTAAGAGAGACTGGCATGGCCCACTGTGCTGACTCCATAAGACACTCGTCGAGTGTGTTGTCATCCTCAATGAGACCCCTCCTCTCGGCAGCCTCTCGAAAGTTATCACATAGCACGCCATCCATGGTTTTCAGGTCTTCAAAGGACTGTGATCCTGCTACATGGTTTAGAAGCACCCTCAGGAAGTACCGTTCCCCCTCGGCAGGATTGGCTGACACTATTCTGCCTACTTGGAAGCAGCGGTTTTTCCTTTTTTGCCAGAAATTTGTTCTTTGCCATGTGAAACTTCCTGGAAAGTCCTTGTACAGAATATCTCGAGCCCATACGTGCTCCTGATTAGCCACAAAGTACTCCGTTAGCATAGACTTTGATGCATTCTCCCTTGCAAGAACATCGTTCAGGTTATCTCCCGCTTTGAATGTGACTCTGTGCATGTTCGGGAGATGTAACAAAAGTTGTAGGACCGGAGGGTAGTTCTCACAGAGGGTGAAGCCAAATATCCTCCACATCGCTTCTGGAGGAGTAACCCACCTCGCATTAATGAATCTCTTGATCTCATCTATGTTACCCTTGGCGTCAGGTTGGTCGATGTTGAAAGAAATCTGATCGTGGCCCTTGTATATGTAATTGTATAGGTACTTGACGGCCTTTATGCTGGAGCACACCTCCACGTTGATGTGGCAGTTGAACATATGGAGGAGGTAAGGGTTATACGGCACAACCCATCTATTGTCCAGCATCTGACCGTGGACCTTCACTGAACGACCATCTTTCCGTCTCCGATAAACAGGGTAGGAGTCCTTTCCTTGTATGGTTGTCTCGTTGAACTCTCGGGGATACTTGCACTTGCACGACCCCTCTTGCATGCACACATTGTTGGGATTCAGGACGCCACATGGTCCATGCATCATATTCTTCACGACCATGGCGTATAGCTCTGGGTACTTATGCTTGTCCGGGAGCTCAGCGGATATTACACGTGTAGGGTTTCGTAGCATGGAAAACAAAAAATTTCTACCGCATACAAACAAACAAGCCAAGATCTATCTACTAGATTGTAGCAACGAGTCGATGGAATAACTCACCCTCGAAGATTCCAAAGTGTTTAACGAGAGCGGATTCTCGTGGGTGATGTAGTCGTACTCTTCCCGATCTCAAGATCGCGTAGACGATCCTTCCGGCGCTGCGTTCCGGCAGCGCTTCCGCAGCCGGTCACATGTTCGGTACTTGACGAAGACCTTCCTCTCCCTTGTTCCAGCAGGCAGCGGAGGTTGTAGCACTCTCCTCGCGATTCCGGCAGCACAACGGCGTGGTACCGGAAGTAGAGGGGAGATCTCGCAGGGCTTCGCCTTAAGCCGGAGCGAGTATGGTGGACTATGAGAGAGAGACTCGGCGATCTAGGGTTTAGATGCACCAAGGAGGGGGCAAGGCCGGCGGCTAGGGTTTAGCCTAGGCGGCGGCGAGTTGCCCTAGGCGGCGGCGGCGGCTATGGAGGGCGGCGGCGGCTAGGGTTAGGGTTTAGAGGGCGTGGTGTTGTGTGTTTGGAGGGGCAACCCTGCCCCTCCTTATATAGGTGGAGGGGGCGTGCCAAGGGGAGGGGAGTCCCTCCCCAACTCGGTCTCCAAGTGGGCCGGAGGTGGAGGGAGGGAACTCCTCCCCAAGTAGGTTTCCTACTTCCCCTCCACCTCACAAAATAGCCGTTTGACTTTTCAAATTGGCGTTTGACTTTTCAAACTAGGATTTGATTAAACCCTTTATTTTGTTCAGCGATGACACCTAGTACATGATGCAATCATTCCAACTTGTTATGACACATTCATGTACCCTTCCCCTCCGGAGTGCCGGACATTCCGGAACCTTCTAGAACATTCCCGATGAAAACACCGGAACCATTCTCCAACCCCGAAACAGGACTTTCCTTATATGAATCTTATTCTCCGGACCATTCCGGATCTCCTCGTGATATCCCGGATCCCATCCGAGACTCCGAACAATATTTGGTCTCTTACTCATCATTCCATAACTACTCAAACAAACGTCGAATCCTTAAGTGTGTCTCCCTACGGTTCGTGAATTATGTGGACATGATCGAGACACTTCTCCGAACAATAACCAATAGAGGAATCTGGAAATTCATATGGCTCCAACATATTTCTATGATTACTTTGCGATCGAATGAACCACTTACATACGATACCAATTTCCCTTTGTCTCACGATAGTTTACTTATCCGAGGTTATGATCGTCGGTATCTCTACATACCTAGTTCAACCTCGTTACTGATAAGTACTCTTTTCTCGTTCCCGTGATATGTGATCCCTTGTGAGCCAGTCACATGCTTGCAAGCTAATTGGATAACATTTCACCGAGAGGGCCCAGAGTATATCTATCCGTCATATGGATGGAGAAATACCACTCTTGATCCATGTGTCTCAACCAACACTTTCCGAACACTCAATGCCACCTTTATAGCCACCCAGTTACGGTGTGGTGTTTGATGTCATCAAAGCATCCTTCCGGTGAAGGTGATATGCATGATCTCATGGTCGAAGGAATTAGGTTACTATGTATCAGAAAGCATATAGCAATTAAACTATTAAAATGACTTGATCTTTATGTTACGCTTACCTATAGGAGTATGTCCACCATATCATTCTCCTAACGATATGATCTTGTTGTTAATAACATCTCAATGTTCATGATAGGGAAACCATAATCATTTATTAACCAACAAGCTAGTATTATAAAGAGGCTTTACTAGGGACTCTATTTCAGTTTACAAATCACACAAGTATTAATGTTTCCTTGTTAATACTATTATAGCATGAATGTAAACATTTATCATAAACACAAATATATAATAATAACTATATTTATTATTGCCTCTAGGGCATATCTCCAACAGTCTCCCACTTGCACTAGAGTCATCTAATCTAGATTACATGGTAATATACCGAACACCCATGGCAGTTTGGTGTTGGTCATGTTTTGCCCTCGGGAGAGGTTTAGTCAACGGATCCGCCACATTCAGATCTGTGTGTACTTTGCAAATCTTTATGTCCCCATCTTGGACATGTTCTCGAATAGCGTGAAAATGTAGCTTGATGTGCTTCAGCTTCTTGTGTGACCTTGGTTCTTGCGCATTGGCTATGGCGCCCATGTTATCACAGTAGATAGACATTGGGTCCAGCGCACTAGGAACCACACCCAGCTCTGTAATGAACTCTTTCATCCATATCGCTTCTTGTGAAGCCTCCGAAGCAGCCATGTATTCCGATTCAGTTGAAGATCTCGCCACAACGCTTGCTTTGCACTCCTCCAGCTAACTGCTACACCATTCAAAGTAAATACGTATCCAGATTGTGATTTAGAATCATCCGGATCAGTGTTCCAACTAGCATCGGTGTAACCATTAACAACGAGCTGTTCATCACCTCCATAATAAAGAACCATATCCTTAGTTCTTCTCAAGTACTTAAGGATGTTTTTGACTGTTGTCCAATGATCCACTCCTGGATCACTTTGATATCTGCCAGTTAAACTAACAGCATATGCAATGTCGGGTCTAGTACATAGCATGGCATACATTAGAGATCCTATGGCTGAGGCATAGGGAGTCTTACTCATCCTTTCTCTATCTTCTGCCGTTGTCGGACTTTGAGTTTTACTCAAGGTCGTATTGGGCAACATGGGCAAGAACCCTTTCTTGCTATCTTCCATTCCAAACCTCTTTAGAACTTTGTACAAATATGTACTTTGTGACAATGATATTAGGCGTCTCGATATATCTCTATAAATCTTTATGCCTAATATGTAAGCTGCTTCGCCAAGATCTTTCATTGAAAAACTATTATTCAAATATTCCTTGACACTATTAAGAAGGTCTACATCATTCCCAATCAACAATATGTCATCTACATATAGTATTAAGAATGCTACAGATCTCCCACTCACTTTCTTGTAAATACAAGCTTGTCCATAAGTTTGTATAAAACCAAAACTTTTGATTACCTTATCAAAACGTTGATTCCAACTTCGGGATGCTTGCTTCAATCCATAGATGGACCGTTGAAGTTTGCATACCTTGTTAGCATCTTTAGGATCGACAAAACCTTTGGGTTGCATCATATACAACTCTTCATCAATGTCTCCATTGAGGAATGTTGTTTTGACATCCATCTGCCATATCTCATAATCATAATATGCAGCGATTGCTAACATAATCCTCACAGACTTTAGCTTCTCTACTGGTGAGAAAGTCTCATCGTAGTCAACTCCTTGAATTTGTCGAAACCCTTTTGTGACAAGTCGAGCTTTATAGACAGTAACATTACCATCAGCATCTGTTTTCTTCTTGAAAATCCATTTGTTCTCGACAGCCTTTCGGCCATCCGGTAAGTCCACCAAAGTCCATACTTGGTTTTCGTACATGGATCCAATCTCGGTTTTCATGGCTTCTTGCCATTTATTGGAATCTGGGCTCATCATCGCTTCCTCATATGTCGCAGGGTCATCGGTGTTGTCCACCAACATGACACTCATAACGGGATCATACCAATCAGGAGTGGTACGAGTTCTCGTTGACCTGTGAGGCTCTGTAGCAACTACAACCGAAGTTTCATGATCATCATCATTAGCTTCCTCTCTTATTGGTGCAGGCACCACAGGAACTTCTTCCGGTGCTGCGCTACTCGCAAGTTCGAGAGAAGGTTCGATAACCTCGTCGAGTTCTACTTTCCTTCCAGTCACTTCTTTCGAGAGAAATTCCTTCTCTAGAAAGGATCCATTCTTGGCAACGAAGATTTTGCCTTCGGATCTATGATAGAAGGTATACCCAATAGTTTCCTTCGGGTATCCTATGAAGACGCATTTTTTCGCTTTGGGTTCAAGCTTGTCCGACTGTAACTTCTTTACATAGGCTTCGCAACCCCAAACTTTAAGGAACGACAATTTAGGTTTCTTCCCAAACCATAATTCATACGGTGTCGTTTCAACGGATTTAGATGGTGCCCTATTTAAAGTGAATGCGGTTGTTTCTAATGCATAACCCCAAAATGATAGCGGTAAATCTGTAAGTGACATCATAGAACGAACCATATCTAAGAGAGTTCGATTATGACGTTCGGACACACCATTACGCTGTGGTGTTCCCGGCGGTGTCAATTGTGAAAGTATTCCGCATTTCTTCAAATGCTCGCCAAACTCGTAACTTAGATATTCACCTCCACGATCAGAACGTAGAAATTTAATCTTCTTGTTACGTTGATTCTCCACCTCACTTTAAAAGTCCTTAAACTTCTCGAAAGTTTCGGACTTATGTTTCATGAAATAGATATACCCATATCTACTCAAGTCATCCGTGAAGGTAAGAACATAACGATACCCACCGCGCGATGCTACACTCATTGGACCACACACATCGGTATGTATGATTTCCAATAAGTCCGTAGCTCGCTCCATCATACCAGAAAATGGAGTCTTAGTCATTTTACCCATCAGACATGCTTCGCATCTTTCAAGTGATTCGAAATCAAGTGATTCAATAAGTCCATCGGAATGGAGTTTCTTCATACGCTTCACTCCAATGTGACCAAGACGACAGTGCCACATATAGGTCGAGTTATCGCTCGATTTCAAACGTTTAGCCTCAATGTTATTAATATGTGTATTTCCACTATCGAGATTCAATAAGAATAAACCATCTATCAAAGGTGCATGTGCATAAAACATATTACTCATAGAAATCGAACAACCATTATTCTCGGACTTAAACAAGTAACCGTCTCGCAATAAACAAGATCCTGATATAATGTTCATGCTTAACGCAGGCACCAAATAACAATTATTTAAGTATAAAACTAATCCCGATGGTAGATGAAGAGGTAGCGTGCCGACCGCGATCACATCAACCTTTGATCCGTTTCCCACGCGCATCGTCACCTCGTTCTTCGCTAGCTTCCGTTTATTCTGTAGCACCTGTTTCGAGTTACAAATATGAGCAACCGAACCAGTATCAAATACCCAGGCACTACTACGAGTACTAGTGAGATACACATCAATAACATGTATATCGGATATACCTTTCTTCTTGATGTTGCCGTTCTTCAAATCCGCCAAGTACTTTGGGCAATTCCGCTTCCAGTGACCTTCTCCCTTGCAGTAAAAGCACTCAGTATCAGGCTTAGGTCCAGCCTTGGTCTTCTTCGTCGGCGCGGTAACTTTCTTACCACCCTTCTTGAAGTGTCCCTTTTGCTTAGACTTGCCTTTCTTGAATTTGGTGGTCTTATTGACCATCAACACTTGGTGCTCTTTCTTGATCTCCACTTCTGCAGATTTCAACATGGCGAAGAGTTCTGGCAACTGCTTGTTCATGTTTTGCATATTGTAGTTCATCACAAAGTTCTTGTAACTTGGTGGTAGTGATTGGAGGACACGATAAATCTCCAAAGCATTAGGAATCACTATACCCAAGCTTTGAAGTTTGTTTGCGTGCCCAGACATCTTAAGCACATGCTCACTGACGGAGCTGCCCTCTTCCATCTTGCAGTTAAAGAACTTTTCAGAAGCCTCATATCTCTCAATTGCCGCGTGAGTCTCAAAGATCAATTTGAGATCACGGACAATATCATGTGGGTCTGAATTCTCAAACCTTTTCTGAAGATCCGATTCTAAACCATACAAGATAGCACACTGAACTGTGGAGTACTGAGTCTTCCGAGCGAGGTAAACATTCTTTACTTCATCGGTAGCAGTAGCTGCAGGTGGGTCACCCAGCGGTGCATCCAGCACATAGGTCAAATTACCAGCTGTGAGGACAATCCTCAAATTGCGGAACCAATCCGCGAAGTTGCTTCCATTGTTTTTCAACTTTTCTTTCTCTAGGAACGCATTAAAATTGATGGTATGGGCTGCCATTGATCTACAACATATTTGCAATAGTTTAGACTAAGTTTATGACAAATTGAGTTCTAATTAATAGTTAAATTAATCTAGGTGAACTCCCACTCAAAACAATATCCCTCACATTGTTTTAGTGATCACACGAACCAAATCCACCACATCAACACCGATCATCATGAGAGTTGATGTAGCTTCAATGGCGAACAATCGACATGTTCATCATATCTACTATATGATTCATGATTTACCTTTTGGTGATCCGTGTTCCGACCATGTCTGTACATGCTAGGCTCGTCAAGATCAAACCTTAGCTTCCGCATGAGCAAATCTGGCTTGCTCACGTTGTATACACTTGCGGAATCTAACACACCCGATCATCACGTGGTGCTTCGAAATAACAAGCTTTAGCAACGGTGCTTACTAAGGATGAACACTTTAGAACTTGAAATTCATGTGCATGAGGGATCATCTTATAATGCTACCGTCGTTAACTAAGCAATACAAGATGCATAAAGGATTAACATCACATGCAATTCATAATATGTGATATGATATGGCCTTTCTTCTTTGTGCTTCCGATCTCCATCTTCAAGCACGAACATGATCTCCATCATCACCGGCATTGCATCAAGGTCAATGACATTGCTCCATGGTTGTCGTCCACCGGCTTCAACTATTACAACTACTTTGAGTAGACACGCGGGTCTTAACAGAAATTAAAGACAACCATATGGCTCCTGCCGGTTGCCAACTTACAATAAGGAACATTGCATACATCAAATATAATCACAATCATGGCCATATCACATCACAGCACACCCCTGCAAAACAAAGTTAGACGCCTCTACTTTCTTTGCATGTACATGGTTTGGGATTTTCAATAAGTGTCGTTCTAACTTACGAACAAGAACCACAACATTGATACTAGTATTGTCAATCACCCGTTGTAAATTGAATCTTAACTATGTTGGGAGAAACAGGCACCCGCAAAGCCACTTATGCAATACAAGTTGCATGTCAAGCGTGGAGCAAGTCTCATGAACGATGTCATGTAAGGTTAGCCCGGGCCTCTTCATCCCACCATCCCGCAAGATGCAAAGTACAAAAGAAGCAATCGACAATAAAAGCATCAATGCCCACAATGACCATTGTGTTCTACTCGTGCAACAGATCTACATATAGACACGGCTCTGATACCACTGTAGGGTTTCGTAGCATGGAAAACAAAAAAATTCTACCACATACAAACAAACAAGCCAAGATCTATCTACTAGATTGTAGCAACGAGTTGATGGAATAACTCACCCTCAAAGATTCCAAAGTGTTTAACGAGAGAGGATTCTCGTGGGTGATGTAGTCGTACTCTTCTCGATCTCAAGATCGCGTAGACGATCCTTCCGGCGCTGCGTTCCGGCAGCGCTTCCGCAGTCGGTCACACGTTCGGTACTTGACGAAGACCTTCCTCTCTCTTGTTCCAGCAGGCAGCGGAGGTTGTAGCACTCTCCTCGTGATTCTGGCAGCACAACGGCATGGTACCGGAAGTAGAGGGGAGATCTCGCAGGGCTTCGCCTTAAGCCGGAGCGAGTATGGTGGACTATGAGAGAGAGCCTCGGCGATCTAGGGTTTAGATGCACCAAGGAGGGGGCAAGACTGGCGGCTAGGGTTTAGCCTAGGCGGCGGCGGCGAGTTGCCCTAGGCGGCGGCTATGGAGGGCGGCGGCTAGGGTTAGGGTTTAGAGGGCGTGGTGTTGTGTGTTTGGAGGGGCAGCCCTGCCCCTCCTTATATAGGTGGAGGGGACGCGCCAAGGGGAGGGGAGTCCCTCCCCAACTCGGTCTCCAAGTGGGCCGGCGGTGGAGGGAGGGAACTCCTCCCCAAGTAGGTTTCCTACTTCCCCTCCACCTCACAAAATAGCCGTTTGACTTTTCAAATTGGCGTTTGACTTTTCAAACTAGGATTTGATTAAACCCTTTATTTTGTTCAGCGATGACACCTAGTACATGATGCAATCATTCCAACTTGTTATGACACATTCATGTACCCTTCCCCTCCGGAGTGCCGTACATTCCGGAACCTTCTAGAACATTCCTGATGAAAACACCGGAACCATTCTCCAACCCCGAAACAGGACTTTCCTTATATGAATCTTATTCTCCGGACCATTCCGGATCTCCTCGTGATATCCCGGATCCCATCCGAGACTCCGAACAATATTTTGTCTCTTACTCATCATTCCATAACTACTCAAACAACGTCGAATCCTTAAGTGTGTCTCCCTACGGTTCGTGAATTATGCGGACATGATCGAGACACTTCTCCGAACAATAACCAATAGAGCAATCTGGAAATTCATATGGCTCCCACATATTTCTACGATTACTTTGCGATCGAATGAACCACTTACATACGATACCAATTTTCCTTTGTCTCACGATAGTTTACTTATCCGAGGTTATGATCGTCGGTATCTCTGCATACCTAGTTCAACCTCGTTACTGATAAGTACTCTTTTCTCGTTCCTGCGATATGTGATCCCTTGTGAGCCAGTCACATGCTTGCAAGCTAATTGGATGACATTTCACCGAGAGGGCCCAGAGTATATCTATCCGTCATATGGATGGACAAATCCCACTCTTGATCCATGTGTCTCAACCAACACTTTCCGAACACTCAATGCCATCTTTATAGCCACCCAGTTACGGTGTGGTGTTTGATGTCATCAAAGCATCCTTCCGGTGAAGGTGATATGCATGATCTCATGGTCGAAGGAATTAGGTTACTATGTATCAGAAAGCATATAGCAATTGAACTATTAAAATGACTTGATCTTTATGCTACGCTTATCTATAGGAGTATGTCCACCATATCATTCTCCTAACGATATGATCTTGTTGTTAATAACATATCAATGTTTATGATAGGGAAACCACATTTATTTATTATTGCCTCTAGGGCATATCTCCAACAACATGGTCATACTGTTCCGGCACAACAAGCTTATAACTCGAATCCATGATCAACAGGAAATTCCTCTCTTCTGGAACTCTACGACGTAGACATATGCCTTCACAACACCTAAGATATGTTCCTTGGTCAGCATGTGTTTCATCTTATCTAGCTTGGCTCTAAACACTCGGGCCACAAGATCGGGCCGATCTTGTGGGGTCTGGACGGGAAACAGCTCATCTTGTATCTCCTGCCAGTTTGGGTTGCAGGTCATTGTTAGGAAGATGTCAGGCTTGCCATACGTGTGGACCAGTGCCATGGCGTCCATATGCCTCCACTTCATGTCTCGGAAGCCCCCCTGGAACGTGTGCGGGAGAACGGTCCTAGTGCCCACAGCGCTCGCTCGTGTCTCCCCGACTATGATGCTATCAACAATGCCTTTATATAAGTCTGCACGTATCTCCGGCTGGTGGTCCCTGACCCATTTTAACCTGCAGCCCTCGATCTTGATGTACATGTCGACACCCCACTGTTGTAATAGGCGCCCTCCATGCAGTATGGGGTTGAATATTTCAGGACGCGTCTGTAGCCTGTAACAATAGTAGTCTCTGACGGAGACACATAAACGGCCACCTCCCTCTGTGAGAAGGATGGAAAAAATGAAGGTTAGATAACATGAGACAATGATATATTCTCTAAATAAATGCACAATCATATGGAATAGGCGAACCTTGATTGTCATTACGACCCGCTCTTGGTAGTTGCGCAACGTCCCAGGACACCTTATCTTTGGGAATATTCGGATGCCAACCGAGCTCCCCCTTCGGGAAGAAGAGAGGGTACGAGAGAGGGTCGTAGCACCCCTGTGTGGCTTGTATGTTGTACCTCTCGTTGTTGTTCCCGTGGAGGGTAATGATACGTTTGAACCTATTCGCCAGGTCGCTCCCCTCGACCCAGATGGCAGCCACCTCAGACGAGACTGGTAGATTGTATGTCCGTTGGTCTAGCTTCTGGTCGGTGTTTAGTTCTATCCGATAATCCCGGAGGTTGTCCCTGTGGGCACCCAAACTCCTTAATTGCTGGGAGTAGGGGTTTCCTCTCATGATGTTCGTCAATGTACGGACGACATCCTGGTCGAGTTGCTCGGTGGCTTCCTTGCGATGGATCAGGCTAGGATCATCGTCATAGAAGTACAGTTGTAGATGATTTGGATGAGAGCCTGGCCCAAACGAATGGACATTATGGTACATCGAGCCACTCGCCCTAAATGTGTAAACCCCTGACCTCATATTGGTGCAATTGTTATCAAGGGTTACGCCAAGCGTTGTGAAGGAGAAGTGGCCGTTGAAGAATCGGATGTTGTCTCGAAAATGCCAACAGTCCGCATCTGTGCTCGACCATAACCTCATCAACTCCGGGATAGGTTCTTGTTCAGACAACTTGATATCCCCTTTGAGACAACAGAAACTAGGGGGCTCACGCTCGAACCTCTTGGCATTGCAGAATATGCAATTTGGGACTTTCTCCAAAATGTCTGTGCTTTCTGGTAGATTCATATACACAAAGTCAAAAGGATCAGCAGAGCCCAGCTCGGACAAGTCTGACAATTCATCTAGTTCCATGTCATCAGCATCGGAACCTACAGGCATAAGCTTGTCACAAAGAATGTTCACATTATTTCTTCTGTAGCAGAGTGGGCATGTGGAAATCCTAGTGGACATACCTTCAGTAGAATATAGGTAGTACTTCTCGTCCATGAGGTCATCGGGGATGGCATTCTCGTCCATGAGTCTTCTAAGAAAGGCCTCCATGTCATCTGTACCATTTTTCGACCCCATAATTAATGGTCCACTGATTATATTAACATAAGAAGAAGAGTAAAGATGGGAGAATTACCGTTGCTTCCAATGGTGTAGTCTGACGTGCTCCGTGAAGGGGAGGTAGGAGGTAAAGCAACTCCCTTTTTGGCTAGGTTTACCGTTGCCAAAGGAGTTGCATTTGGGCATGGCATTGCGATGGATTCAGCGCAAGGGGTGTTCCGCCTAGCCACGTCATTTGCCTTGCGCTTAGCTAGACACTCCTCCCTCTTATGTCGAGGTAAGCTCTGCATGCGTCCTCTTATGTTGGCATTCATCTCCTGTCTCTTTTCGGCGGAGATATTTTTCCTGTTATCCCTTTGTCGTGCATTCCTCTCATCCAGTGCTTTATTTTGTCGGGTTCTTCTTCTACTTGCATTAATCTCCTCCTTTTTCTCAACATCTTTGTTTTGGCGGGCTGCTCTTCTACGTGCATTAATCTCCTCTTTTTGCCCGGTTGTCAAACTATTTCTTTGATCTCTATATCGTTCACGTCTTGCTCGATTTCTTTCTTCTAAACTGTTTGCAAAATGTTGCCTTTGGTCGGTCATCATCGTAACTGAACTTCCCATGACATTATCGACATGTTTACTACCTATGGTATATCACATTTACAAAGATAATTAGTCGTGAAACCAGATGACAACATTATATTGCACTGCCAGTCAAAGTGTATACCATTTGAACCTTCGCCCCGTAGTATCACGGTGTTGGTAAGATTGCTATGAAATTCAGTTGTGTAGGGAGTATGGAATTCAGTCTCTCCTTCTTCCTCGGATGATGAAATAACTGGAGTTCTTGAAGGCTCATGTATGGAAAACCCAGTAGGAGGACGTGGCACATAGTTGGTGCGGGATTGTTTGGAAGCCCGATGCTCATGAATGACTGGTCAATCAATAATTCAAAAACACAGCCACATTAATGTCAATTAGTATCTCTAATGTGAAGATGGGAACTTTTGGTCTACTTAATATTAAAGGGAAGCATATTGTAACCTTCTTTTCCTTTTCGTGATGGTTGGTTCGGATGCGACATCTTTGCAACACTTCTGTAATCTACTTCTCACAACACCTATTATACATAATCCAAAGGCAATGATATATTGGCTTGAAGGTAATGTTGGCTTCCTTATTCTTCCTCTTTTCACTTCAGATCCCAATAACCTTATGTCTTATTTTTCCTGTTACATCAAAGTAACCAAGTTTCAAGTAGAAGTAACCGAGTTTCAAATAAATAAACTTCTTGATAGTTCATTGCTGCTTAACTTTAAACATAGGGAGAATAGTAAAAAGTACCATTTGAGACAATTTATCTGCATCTATAGACTAAGCTACTATTACTGTAGCAGATATGGAAAAAAAATTCTCAAATAAATTTATCTCAAACAAAGTGAGCTCATCACACATTTTTCCCACACATAAGCAACATATAAACAATCGATGTATTTATTAGGTGTCACCTAAAATATCCTTGAACATTGTTCACAAGCATCCTTCAAAACAAAACATCCATACACATAGACAAACTTTATCCCGACACAATCTTACATGATAATAGATGAAACAAGCTTATCACTTAAATTTACAACAACGGATACTGGATCCAACCAAGTTGGATAGACCCAAGATATCTCCTATCCTACTTCATGAATCGAGCATCCTTCTTATCCCACGCGGTCGCCAGAAAAGCCCACCTCTTCTCTAGAAACTTTTGCAAGAACCTCATGTCAATAGCTCCACTAAATTAATTTCTGACGGATGTCTGCATATTTACATTTCAACTTGATCAGGACGTATTAAATAAGTGTTGTCATTTGTATAGATTTTTTATTTTGTGTTATGCTAAAATCACTCACCATGAAGTGGTCGTGCCGCAGGATGATCTGGATTGAATGTGAAGTTTGTGTGCTCTGAAGTATTCAGGCCACCTATTGAAGTTGGAAAAAATGTGTTTATGTCAGACATTTCAAGAAAGTTTGATTAAATTGACAATATATGTGGATGCGGATAAATCAGTTACCAAATCCCTTGTCTTTCTGCAACATAGTTGCAATGGCAATAGGTCTGCCATTTTCAGCCATTGACCACCGGTATGAATTCTGAGTCAATTTGGAACCCCAAATGCCAACGGCAATAAAATTTCCCCTATAGTTTGAAAATTTTAAAATGTATCATTCAATAAATAACTTCGATTGGTAACTAATTATGTTAGAAGATAATTAGGGGCGTTCTAAATACACATACCACACATCCATGAAGTTGGCATGTTTATACTTGGTGAGCATCCCAACGCATTCAAGTTCACAACAGTGAACAACTATGCCAACTATGTCTGTATAATGATGAATGTCATTAGTCCATTCTGAATACTGAATTTGTATTGGACACTGTGAGGTTTATAGTTGAAATATATGAGGTACATACCTACAAATGTTTTATTTGGACGCGTGGGAACTTCCAAGAATGACATCAAATGCTTAGGGAGTATTGGAAACTCAATGGATAGACAAGGTTCAACTATTGTCATTCGATCAAATGATATTTCAAAGATGTGCCCAATCGCTCTAAATTCCACCGATTCAGCGTTAGGATTAATTTTGACCCTATGTATAACATACTTGCAACCAGGTTGTAGTATGCGGTTGAATCGCTCCACTTCAGCATGTCCCCAAACGCTAGCTTCGATTTTTGAGCCCTTGAATGTGTTTGAGAAGAAAAGGTAAGACTGTGGTAAACACATGTTTACATTTAATAATTAATCTGAAGTGTTTGTTACTCACATTCCTATCCATGAGAATGAAGCGAATGTTGTCAGCATATGAATTAGGTGGAAATTTAACTTCCACCCGCACAGAAATGCTCCACTTTGAGAATAAAATGATATCGACATACTCGATGTCGTCGAAATCCTTAAATCTATAGTCAACGGTGTAAGACAGAAAGTAATTTTTTGAATGATGTGAAGGTAAGTTAAACTAACCTAGGAGTTTCCGGGGTTTCTGACATTTGCACATACGTCCGCTTACTTGTAACGTTAATAGGTGCCATCTACATAACAAATATATTAAAGGTTTTATATGGTTGCACACTTCCATGGAGAACAATCCCATCCCAAGAAATGCATGAAAATTGGAAACCACCATTGTACATACAAAGTGTATAACAACCAAAAATATTTATCTAAGAAGTTGAGAAATGGTGTGGGAGGCAAATCTCTACTATTCCTTAAAACCAACCAATCGAGATCTCCGAAAAACCAACCAATCTAAGAAGTTTATCTACTGTTTTTAATATTTATCTAAGAAGTTCAGTCAGCAGTCCAGTTTTTCAAACCATGCTTGGGATGGGAAACGCTTTCAGAACTCGAGATCTCCGAAAAGAGATAACAGAAAACCTTACTTTGGGCTTTAACCGCTGAGGTTCTAATAAAGAATCTGGCCCAATGTTGGAAAGTGCTGAATAGTGGTATATTATAAAGCAACGGCTCCATGTAGCTTCTGGTGCCAACCCACTAAGCATAATGCTCTGCATTTACTGCACTACCGAAAACAATATCGCTGCTAGGCAGCATGCAGATCAGATGAGACTGGACTGGATGGATATATAGCCCAAATCGATAATGGAAAATGTAGTTATGTGTAACTTCACACATAACGGCCCACTGAGCATTACCGCACTTCCGAAAACAACATCTAGCAGCGTGCAGACCAGATGAGACTGGATTGGATGGATATATATCCCAGCGGGAGAATGGGATATTTCCTAGCATAACTACGGTCGCGGAGTTACACATAGCCCCATCCAGATGTTTCATTGCTGGATGCATAAAGAGGTCAAGTATCAGAACCTAGCCTTGTCCAGATGTTTCATTGATCCAAGCGACAGTGGGTAACAACTCTGCATTCTCCCATAGAAGTACAGATGTTAAATTTAGACTTGACTCAAGTGAGTCAGAGTGCAAATCAAGTTTAAGTCTAGTTGTAAATAACATGGCTCTAATGTTAAATGAAGTAAATAAATTACTATTTCATATGCATAATTCAGTGCTGGTGATTAACATCTTATTGGTCCATTTACCTACACCACGTAGACTGCTAACCAGAATCCCATAGGTGGGCTGTAGAGAATGAGGTAATTCAAGAAAAGGAAGCCCAAAAGGACAAGAAAATGTTAATAGGCGGTACAGAGCAGTCACCCCTTGTTTATTTCTTTCACCATGCTATCCTCATTCGACCGAAGGAGGATGAGGTAACTGCTTAAACTATCATTAGCAAACTACCTGAACTCTGTTGCAGCCAAAATGGAAGTACTAATTATGCAGTTATGATTGCTATGGCATACCTCTTTCAGTTGCACCCAGTACTAAGTAGTCATTATACTCTAATGGACTTGAGGCAGTAAGAGGGATATATAAAACTAAAGGATGCATGTCACAGCACATGGATGCAACTCCTTTGTGTACCTTGCAGTCGCCACCAAGCGATGGTACACCGTCATGGAACCACCACCCGCACGTCATGAATATCAATGAAATCAAACCAAAAGAGCAAGCAGAAGCGGTGCGTGGGGTAATGTAGGAAGACGATGTCAAGGAGTGAAGCAGGCTATTTTTCTTGTTAAAACCTGATCAATAGGAACTCTCATGCGGGAACTAAACAAAGTGTTGCAGGTGCAGAATATGTTATAGGAAACTAACGCCGCAAAAACTAAAGCATGAAATAATTAATCATCTCGACTTCCATTGGAAACTCAAGTTTATTTAAAACCATTGTACTATAGCATAATTAGTTATGCAAAAAAATCAATGGAGTGGAAGATATTGGAGCATGTCCAAATTAGGCAATAGCACTTTCAAAAGTCTGAACAACAGGGATCACCAACATGTGTGGGATCGCACTTGCCAGCCACAATTACATTAAGGCACTCAAAAATAGCTCAAACAGAATTACTTGTATAAAATGATGATGCAGCAAGATGATGTGACATAATAGGAAATAATTTCCTAGAAGATTAACTCACAAAAGAGCACAAAATATTAGACTTAGCATCTACGCATCTACGCATTCTCCAATCTCAACACCTAGGAACCAGCAGCTGCAACTGCAGGGTGCTGTTAGACTACTATGGCACCCAAGACAATCAGTACGAGAAAAATCTCAAGCTACTGACCCAATCATATTGTTTGGCTGCTACATAAAACCCCTAACCCTTTTAGCGTCCTAACAATCGGACATCAAGTAAACAGAATATCAAACTACTATGGCACCCAAGACTAATAGCACGGAACAAGCATGACAAGATATTCAAGTGGCAATGCTCTAGGAAACATTTACATCGTGCAAGCTAAAATTGCTCACCACTCTTTTAAAAAAAGCAGAGGTCAAATTAGAAATTAATCCTTCTTCCAATTACTTTGCAGGCAAACTAATCTCCCACTTAAAAAACAAAAGCTATCCATGCCATATACTAACACCAAACTAACCTCTACTAAATCTTACACAAAAGGAAGCTAAATGTTTCTCAGATTTTCTCAGGTTACTAACTAAATTATTGTATGCATATTTTACTAACAAGACTCAGAAACATCAATGAGATCCATGTGGAGTTACCAGGAGAAGGAAGCGGATTCGAGCAGCAGGTATCCGTCGTGTACCTTGGAGTCGCCTCCGCGCGATGGTACAGCGTCCCAGAGCCACCTGCACACCATGATTAACAATCATCTCCAAAGAGCAACCGGCCAATCAAATCTAAGAGCAAGCACCAACAGTAAAATTTTGTAATTCACGATATATGTATCGTGGACTTATTACGCTCATACAACAAGATCAGTAATATTCAATAATTTACTTAGGACGTATGATAAATTAAATCACAACACTATAAATGATACCACTCGGGTCTTTCATAAGGTAATGACACAGGAATAGAAAATTAGCATCCATAATAAGAAAGGGAGATCTAGTGAGATTACTAATGTAAAATCTTAATCTTAAAAGAAAATACAAGGGTATTCTTTTCCCCTGTTACATATTCTAGAGATCAATTCCGGAGCAAAGATAGATCATGCCCATTCCCATATGCCATTTTGTATGAATTTACGATTTATATTCTACTTAACGAAAAGGCAGAGATTTAGCGAGTTCCTATTAAGTTTATATCAAACCCTGCATGTTAAGAAGCTTCACTATACTTTAATGACAAGCAGTTGATTTGGAGATAATAAGTAATCTACCGTTCTATATGTAAAAGCTAAACTGAAACAGCTGCAAACATGGGAAGTGAGTCTTAAACATGACCATCGGCAGCGACAGTATGACTCTAAAACTGTAACTGTAATGGATGATAATTATGAACAATATAAACAATTCACATCTGCCGTGGAATCTCACCCTAAACTACAATCTAGAGAGGTCTAGCCTAAACTTTGTCACAACACATGGGTAGCACGAATTTTACGAAAAAATCTAAGAGGCAAACTGAGAGGTAATGTGTCTTAACGACAGCAATCAAATTTCCAAATATCAATTACCTCCTGAACCTCACAAGGAAGTGGATCCGAAAAGCAGGTTGGGGATGAAGAACTCCTTCGTGTACTGCCCGATGGTGCACAATCCTGGAACCACCACCTGCATGTCATGAATATCAATCAAACCAAAAGAGGAACCAGCAGCAGTGCGTGCGGTAATGCACGAAGACAATGTCGATGAGTGAAGCAGACCAAGGCTTCCTGCACTACTTCAAATCCGAGGAAAAGGATATGCATTACTACCTTCTGCTCAAATTTGAATTCCTATAGCAACTGTCTTGGAGCACAGGAACGGACAGAAGATTCTGCGCAAATTTGTTCTTCTCTAGCCACTGTCTTGGAGCATAGGACCGCTGAGGAGATAGCACGTGATGTCCGGGAGCCGGGCGGAGCGTCGGCGGCGCGGCAAGGAGCGTCGGCGGGCTCCTGTTTCTGGACTGGAGGGAGGAGAAAGTGAGGAAAGGGCGTGCAGCAGTAGGAGAATAGGTGCGCTCGTACCGATCGGCATCGGCAGTTGCCGAGCTGACCGGCGGTTTCCATCGGACCATGGCAGATGGGGAGGTTGCGCCGATGGGGATGGGCCAGGAGTCCCGGGGAACGGGGACGGGCGGAATCGGCAGTGCGGCGGCGCGCGGGACAGTAGGAACGTCGGGTGGCGCGTGGGACAGCCTGCACTCGGCGCAGAGGACGGGAGTTCGTGGCGGCGGAGCGGTTCCAGACGGGAGCTGGACGAGGGGGCGATGCGGCAGGACTTGTGGCGTTTTTTTTCTCCTTGCGCCGGGGGATGGATGGACGAGGGTTTGACGGGGTTTTTTTAGCCCTGTTTTTTAGCCCCGTTTTTTCTTCCGTGCGTGGCTCAGAGGACGTACCACCATCAGGTCGTTCCCTCCTTTAAGGAATAGTAGAGATTACTTCGACGTGCAGCACAAGCTCGCTAGAGCGACGTGCGAGCGGCAGTCGTGTGTATCTGCATGCTTGGCATGCGCGGTGGTCGTGTGATGCAGCTAGCTGGTGCGCGTGAGGAGCAACTGCGGCGGCAGCGCGTCCAGCTAGACAAGCACGACATGGCAGCAGCAATAGATGTGAGTCGCAGCTAGCAGGGCGCCGCATAGAGCTAACCTGAATCCAAATCAAACAAGTTTCAGCCTGACCACGCCATGACATCGCCAACTCAACAACACCCTGTTCTCCGATTGTCTTAGGTGCGCTTTTCAATTGTCCAGCCTGTTCTAAAACCAGGATCCACCATGGTATAAACCGCTCTCAAAACAGCCATAATAGTCCAAGAAGGTTATCTACACGGTTTTAAATAGTTGTGGGACTAAGTGATCCACTTAATAGTAGGGGTGGTTAGCGTCCACGTAGCAGTTTTCGCTCCTGCTTTTGTCGAGGGCAAACTCGTGCTTTCGGACCAAGCTGGGCCACCGAAGGCCGCCAGCCCACCCCGGGGCGGGGGCCCCGGTTGCGCTCGGCAACTCGGGCTCGTGCTCTCCGTGTCGTGTCGTGTTGCGTGTACCACCTTAGGTTAGGATAAGCTTCTATTGGCTGGTCCACGACGCGGGAGGGACGTGTCTGCACGCGGCCCCTGCCTATACATCCGTTTCCACGGCGGGGGCAGAGTCACGGCGCCCTCACACGCCAACGGCCCACACACCGCAGAGGCGGGGCGACGACGATGACGGCCGGGCAGCCCCTCCGCACAGATCCCCCTTCCCAGCAGCGCCGCCACGCCCCGCCGGCGCTCCACCCCGCCGTCGTGCCTTCCTACCCGCCCCCGGAGTCGGACAACGACGAGTCCTGGGTCTGGTCCCAGATCAAGGCCGAGGCGCGCCGCGACGCCGACGCCGAGCCGGCGCTCGCCTCCTTCCTCTACGCCACCGTGCTCTCCCACCCGTCGCTCGAGCGCTCCCTCTCCTTCCACCTCGCCAACAAGCTCTGCTCCTCCACCCTCCTCTCCACGCTCCTCTACGACCTCTTCGTCGGCTCCCTCGCCGCGCACCCCACCATCCGCGCCGCCGCCGTCGCGGACCTCCTCGCCGTGCGCTCCAGGGACCCCGCCTGCGCGGGCTTCTCCCACTGCCTCCTCAACTACAAGGGCTTCCTCGCCGTCCAGGCACACCGCGTCGCGCACGTCCTCTGGGCGCAGAACCGACGCGCCCTCGCGCTCGCGCTCCAGTCCCGGGTCGCCGAGGTATTCGCCGTCGACATCCACCCGGCCGCCGCCATAGGCAAGGGCATCCTCCTGGACCACGCCACCGGCGTCGTCATCGGCGAGACCGCTGTCGTCGGCGACAACGTCTCCATCCTCCACCACGTCACGCTCGGCGGGACCGGCAAGGCGGTGGGCGACCGGCACCCCAAGATCGGAGACGGCGTCTTGATTGGCGCCGGGGCGACCATACTTGGCAACGTCCTGATTGGCGCTGGGGCCAAGATCGGTGCCGGGTCGGTGGTCCTCATCGATGTGCCCCCGAGGAGCACGGCCGTGGGGAACCCCGCCAGGCTGATCGGAGGGAAGAAGGGCGATGACATGCCGGGGGAGTCCATGGACCATACCTCCTTCATACAGCAGTGGTCGGACTACACCATTTGAGTCATTCAGCCTCTGCAAGACTGTAATATTAATGCCCGATCACGTTCCTTTCTATCGGATCGTCAACTGGTGCTAGTCCCTTATTGTCTCTGCCTGTAAGATCTGCCTCCGGTGACGGCGGGGAGAAGGTGAACTATAGTGCATCGGCATGCTCAGACAAATGTACTGAACTGAATGTTCACCCTGTACCTGTAATTTTTGCCCTGTAGTGAAGTGAAATGTTGCGCCTCTTCGAGTCTTTCTATATTTTTTTTGAATTTACTTCGAGTCTTTCTATAGTCATCACTACGTAGGTAAATTGGTGTTGGTACAAATCAAATTGCTCAAGTCTCCGGATACATGCGCTCAAACAACTTTCTGCAATTCCAAGCATAAAACAATCAGGCGGAGAGCCCCTGAACATGATCTCTCCCTCCATATACTTTCAGATCTGTCATTTCTTTGAAAACAAACACCAGTCCAGTGACATTGGAAAACCAAAGCATATCCATGCAGCATCTTCAAAAACAGACAGATCAAGCATGATGTATACTCCTGGTGGGTGGGTAAGCACTATGCAGCACACGGTTTTAATTAATCTTGATTTTTTCAGGATTCTATTTCTTCAGAACATTTTTATGGAATTTGTTCGATTTATAGAATAGAAACACATGTGAATTTTTCCTATGCAACATTTAGCATGAATTTCCATTAGGCTATGGCCATGCTTTCTATACTCACATAAACAGTGTAAGCCAAAACTGGTGGTGGCATGAATCATATTGCCCGTATCCAAATAAATGTATTCCCTTCGATCCATATTAGTTGACTCAAATTTATCTAAATACGGATTGTATCTAGCACTAAAACTTGACTAGATATATCCGTATTTAGATAAATCTAAGTCAACTAATATAGGTCGGAGGAAGTACTGAAACTTGTGTCAGTCGAAATTGCAAACAATAAAGCAATGAGCATCTCTCTCCAACGTCGTTTTCTTAATCATGTTACCTTCAGACATGTCATTTTCGTAGACATAGTGTGTGCAAGCTCCTGGGCCGGTGCTTGAAGATGATTCTTTTGAAGTCCTGAGCCAATGGATGACAATCATCGTCGTAGACAAAAGCAGCTAGGCCATGGTATCAACAACATCCATATTTACAGTCCGAATTCACAATCATCCATCCGGTTGCATCCAATCCAAGGGCCGAGGGACAGGCAAGGAAGATGACACTTCGAAGTTCTACTGCTTCAGTCAATTACAGTGTCCTACATAATCAATCCTGGTCGTTGGACATGGCGCGTTGCTCCCTCACCCTCACGAAGCCGCTCGGCGGCACCACCGCCGCGGCTCCGCACCATTCTCTCCGCCGCGGGCTGCTGCCCACTAGCGCCGCCGCCTCCCCAACCATGACAACAAGAACTCAGCGGTTGTCGGCCCTATCGAAATCGCCTAAATCACCGCCGCTGCCGCCTCTCTTCCCGCGCCCAAAGCTCCCCATTCCCACCACCTCCAACGACACCCCCACCAACCGCAACCAAGAAAACACCGATCAGTTATCGACGGACGCAATCTCCTCCGGGGCTGGCGACGTGCTCCGCCTAATGGATGCGCTCTGCGTCGCACCCGACGAGGACGTCTACATCTCCCTCCTCAGGGATTCCGTCGTCGTCGCCGAGGTTGCTGCTGTGCACTCTCACATCAAACGCTCTACATTTGTCCTTCCCCTGCCACTAGCTAACCGGCTGCTGCTGGCCTACGCGAGGTGTGGCGGCACGGTGGAGGCCCGCAATATGTTTGACGAAATGTCTGCCAAGAACGGCATCACGTGGGCAACCATGGTATCGGCGTACTCTGATGGCTGCTTCCATAACGAAGCAATAAGGATTTTCTCCTCCATGTGTTATGACGAACAGGAGCTCGCTGGTGATTTGCGCGACCATGCCATTGTGGCAGTGCTGCGTTCATGTGCTCGGTTGGGCAAACTAAGCTTTGGGGAGCAGGTACATGCGCTTGTTGTCAAAACAAAGGGAGTGTGCGCTGATACTGGCAGTTCACTGCTGCAGTTGTACTGCAAGAGTAATCGGCATGACAGTGCACGGCAGATGGTTGAGACAATGAGGTGTTCTTCCCAGGAGCCAATACCTGAGGCTGCCTGGACTAGCTTCATGACAGCTTGCCACCGAGATGGCCTACTGGATGAGGCCATCCACGTCTTCAGAGACATTGTGTCCTCTGGTGTTGCCAGGAGCAGCTTCTCCCTGTCGAGCATCCTCGCAGTGTGCGCAGAATCAGACAAGTACAGGTGCTACGGACAGCAAGTGCACGCCGACGCCATCAAGCAAGGCTTGGAAAGAAACCAGTTCGTCGTGTCTGGTCTGGTCCACATGTATGCTAAGCAAGAGCGGCTTGCAGATGCTGAAAGGGCATTCCAGGAAGTCGGTGGCGAGCCTGACGCGGTGTGCTGGAACGCCATGGCCATGGGGTATGCCCGCGGCGGATGGTACAGAGAGGCCGCCAGAATGATGTACCAGATGAAAGCTGCTGGAATTGATCCTCCTGGACTAAATTACTACCTATAACCGCCCCTGGCCAACCCGCCTCCGGGGAGCGTCCCGGTGCGCGCACCTTTGTCGTCCGTCCGATTGTTCGAGCACAGTGCGCGCATGGTTCAACGTGCAGAGAAGGTCAGTGACCATGTCCCAGTTTTATATCATAATCCAAGCTGTAGGGTGACAATGCAGCAGTGACCATGGCCTCCTAGGTTTCTTCAACGTGCAGAGAAGGTCAGCGATTCTGGTGGCCATTTGTTCTGCTGCTTAAAGGTGCTCTTGTTGGGTATTTTCATCGGGTCACAGAGTAAAGTGCAAGCTGCATTCTTTCAACATGAATGGTACTTAGGTGCTCTTGGTGCCTTGATGAGTTACGGGGATACAGAGATGGAAAGTCCTTTTGAGAATTCACGAGAAAGTGAGCTCCTGTTGTAAAAAAAAGTTGCAGCAAAATATGAGAATGTCAAACAGAATTGGTTTAGACTATTGATGCTCTAATCTGAGAGTAACAATGGCTGATGATGGTCTGGAGAACATCAAGAAGAAGCTGGATGCAGCTAAAAAGGCTGTTTCGAAGATCAAACATCACATGTCAGGTAGCGGTGTCGCTAATGGTGGTAGCGGCAGTATTGGTGGAGACCAGACCCCGGAGGCTGATTACCAGGAGGCGAGGTTGTAGATTTGAATCTGCATTAGGTTTCTACTTTTTTTGTGTACCAAGTTTAGGAAGTTATAATATATTCATCTACCGCCGGCTGCTTAGATTTCTCTATGAGGGCCACGGTACGTGTAATTTTTTGGCAATTGTTTGAACTGCGGATAAGTTGTGAGGGTAACAAACTCATAACCTATATCGGTTAGGCCTTGTTTACTTCTAGGGGATGGGAGGGGATTATTTCGTATCCCGGAATTTCTCCGATAGGTCGTTTATTAGGCCAGATTTGGAGGGGATATCCCGGAATATCCCCACAAATCCCTTCCACACTAGTGTATTTTTGGCTAGATTAAAAACTCTTCATCATGGTAGAGTATTTTTAGGGAAGGGTATTTGAGGGGACTGGAGAGTATTGGGTGAACACCAAATCCCCGCATATCCCCACATCTTTTGGGGATAAAAATACCGAAGAAGTAAACAAGCCTTTAATGTATTGCACCATCCGCCGCAATATCTTGCCTGATGTTTTGTTTACAAAAAAAAAACATAATCAATCCTGTTGTTTGCCGCCGCCAGAGAGTTACCATGTGAATCTCTCACCCAGTGGCGGAGCTTCAGTCCGGCGTGCCCGGGCAGCTGCCCGGGCTCTCTCTGAAATCTTTTGCTAAAGTGGTAGCTGCTAACGAAGGATTAATCAGCTTTTTCTTGGGCAAAATGTCCGTTGGCCAGGAGCCTTTGTACTTTGCCCAGGCTATGTCTCTCAGCTGGCTCCGCCACTGCTCTCACCACAGCTCCAGTTTCACCATTTAGTTAATCGACATGTATCCGCATTCAGTTTTGCAGGTTCACACTAATTGCTATGTTCCATGTGCAAGCCCATGGTTTTAATCAATCATGTGGGCGACTCATATGGGTCTTTGCACGTTCAAAGTAATTGGTATGTTCCCTGTTTGCTCCAAGGGTCTCTTAGATTCCCATGAATTCCATGGAAACTTTGGAGAATTCTACTCCTTAAGAATATTTGGAGATTGTTCGAATTGTTAGGTTGAGGCGTGTATGATTTTTTTTGGTAATATTTTGCATGAATTTCGATTGAGGCCAACATCAAGGGAATTTTTCTTTCATGTTGCTTTCCATATGGTATGGCATTCAACTCATACATATTTGTAGTTTTGCATTTCTGAAGTCATGCAGATCAAAATGCCCTCGGCCTCCATGTCTCTCTTTTTAACATCTTTGATTTAGAAATGATTTCCAGTCATGCTAATTTGTTCTATGTAACACTGAGAGCACTTAGTGGAGAGTAGAAGCTCCCGCAGGGAAATTAAATTGAAGAAATGGCAGGGGCTAGGTTACCGTGCTCTTATAAGCCTTGGGTATTCCGGTAGGATCGACGGTGCTAATAATATGGCCGATGGTGACAATGCTTCCTGAAAACAGATAGTGCTAACCACAGATAATTGCATTTCTTGCATGTGTTGCAATGTTGTTTTTTATTGCTTTAATGATCATATTGAGCTTAGCTGTGGGCATATTGCCCTTGTATGACTGACAGTTCATTCCACATGCACCATCGGATGCTGGCAAAGCAATTTGTCGACGATGACATGATATTCTTTGAGAACGACTTGTGCTCCAATTCTTGGTGGCCCTTGTTTTAACAATATTTCCTTAGTTAAGTTGGAGTGATATGAATATATTAAGTTGTTAACCTGCTATGCTAGTGAAATATGCACCTGAAATAAATTCATTCAAAAAATCAATGTCTAAATTGTACAGATTAATTATGTGATGTTGCTATATTAGTCCTTATAGTATATGTCCCGTAAAATGCATACATAATACATGGTTATAGTTTTCTTGTAAGTGCTCGTTTTATTATGTCATGCGTCCATGACTTTGAACTTTAGGTGCATGTGATTAGAGCATTCCCACTCGTTGGGCGAACCCAGGAAAAAATCCGGACTAAATTTTGACCGGAAGAAACTTGATATCAGAAACGCCGAGTTTTCCACTCGCGTTCCCAGGCCGAGTTCCCGCGTTCGGCTAAATTTCAGCCGAGTTTGGCAAATTCAGGCGGATTTCATTAAAGATGGACGAATATAGGCGGATTACATCGAATTTAAACTAAAGTGCTAGATAATAAACTAAAAAACATTAAAAAGGCCGCCGCCGTTGCCGTCGCTGCTTCTACATGTCGAAGTTGCTGTAGAAGGACGTGTAGCCGGGATCGGTCCTGCCATCGTCCTTGCCGCCGTCGTCGTCACTCGGTGGTTGTGGCGGGCGGGAGCTCCCCTGGCCGACGTCGCCGCACCTCCATGGCTGGTAGGAGGGGCTGGCTTCGTCGTCGTCGAGGACGACGAGCGGCGCGCCCTGGTAGGAGAGAACGCGACCAGACCAGGCCTGACGTTCGGCCTCCTACTGCAGGCGGTGGGCGCGTCACCGCTCCGTCTCCTCCCAGTCCATCCTGGACCATTCCAGGATGTCCGGCGAGGACGGCTCCACTGGCGGCTGCGGCGCCGCCACCCGGAGGGACTCCTCCATCGCCATCTTGATGGCGAACGCCTCCTCGTCGACCGGCACCGGCCAGTCATGTGGCTCCGACTTGGGCGTGCGAAGGCGGAGACGGTCGATGGGCGGCGTCGGAGTGCGCACCTCGTTGATGACGATGCCGCGCGACCTGGTCCTCTGCGGCGAACGGACCGGCGTCTCCGGCTGATGCTTAACGGGCCGGAGCGGCGGTGAAGCTACCGACGCGGAGCCCGACGAGTGGAAGGACAACGAGGAGAGGCTGGTCATCCTCCTCAGCAGCCAGTTGGCCGGGAGGCGCCGCCCCGACCTGGCCGCCGGCGTGGGGTTGCGAGGGAAGGCGAGGCGGGGCTCGTTGCCGGCGTGGATGTGCTCCAGCACGGCCGCGAGTGTGCACCCGGGAGCACTCCAAAAGCGGCGGCGCCCCGCCGTGTTGTTCCTCTTCGGCGGCGAGCCCGGCGGCCCTTCGTGGAGGGCTAGAGTCTGCTGCCGCCGCTCGGCGAGATGCTGCTCTGAAAGTGTAAGATGGTTAACCTATAGGGGGTGAATAGGTTTTTACAAAATTCTTTATAATCTTTTGCAAGTTTTAGGCTTTTCGGAATATAAGTGATCCTAAATGCAAACTAGGTGAGGCAACCTAGATGATGGACAAGATACTTCAAGCTCGAAGGCTATCACAAGGTAAACAACACAAGTAAGAGATCGGTTAAGGAATAACCGAAGCACACGGAGACGAAGATGTATTCCCGTGTTCACCACCTTTGGGAAGGGGGCTACGTCACGTTGGAGAGGTGTGAGGTTCCACGAAGGATTCCTCACGCGCCACAAAGGCTCACCTTCTTCTCCGAGCCTATCCCACGAAGGAATAGCTCACTTACTCGTGGTAGACTTTAAGGTAGTCTCCAAACCCTCACAAACTTTCCACTGAGCAAATCACAAGCCGAATGCCTCTGGACGACCCTAGCCACCTAGGGTTTCCCACAAACCTAAGAGTAACAAGCTAACTCGATGAACTCAAGGGGGAATGAACTTTGGCTTGGTGGAAACGTATATCGGGACCTCCTCTTCCTTTCTACCAAAGGGATTTGGATTTGGTTGGGTAGAATGGGAGATCCTCAAACTTTTGTGTTTCAACAATGGGGGAGAGAGAGAAAGCTTCAAGAAATGAAATGTTTGCTCAAGTGCCTCACCTTACAGTGGAGAAGAAAGGGGTATATATAGTATGAGGGGAAAAGAGCCGTTTGGGGGCTTCTGCGACAGAACCGGCAATAAGTCCGGTCGGACCGAGTTGCTCGCCGGAATTTCCGGCGACAGCTCCGGTCGACCGGACCACACGCCAGAATTTTTGGCGGCGACCAAAATTCTCGGCAAACAACCAAAGGGTATGCAGTAAGCCATATCGGCGTACGCCGAGAATTTCCGGCGGCGACCGGAAATTCCGGCGACAGCATCGGCGCCGCCGGCGCTTTTGCCGATTTCACAGTAACCCCTTTTGACTCATTTTTCAAGGCTATTTTTTCTCTCTCTCTTCGAACGGGTGTGTGGTGGTGGATGATGAGAGGTATATTTGGTTTAGAGCATCCCCAAAGAGCACATCGAGATCACCCCTCTTAATAGTGAGTGTTTCCTATTTGACTCAAGAGTAAATAAGAGAAAATAATAAACACCACCACCGGCTCTCCATAAAGAAACGAATGGGGGGTCACCCATCACCTATCACCAACAACCTGCGGACTCTCACCTGTAGAGAAGCTAATAGAAACATTAGTCTGTTCTCTAGCTCCGATGTCATAGTTAACCAAAACACTAGATAAGGGCTATTTGCCCTTTCAATCTCCCCCTTTTTGGTTAACGATGACAAACCGAGCTAGAGTCAAAATATGATATTATGATGCGATTATATCTAGCATATAATAGCAAGCACATAGTGATAGGAAATCCAAGTACAATAAGAGAACTGCAGAGTTGTCCAAACACACACACAAATGGTTCGATAGAGCAAATAAAAGCACAAGTCTATGAGAGACAAACGAGCAAAGTAGGGATTGTGCAAGAGGAAAATCAGAAAGAAGCGACTCTACTCTTTCTCCCCCTTTGGCATCGAGACCAAAAAGGAAGAAACGAGCGGAGAGATCGATCTAGCCAGCAAAGTTGTCCTCATCGTCATCATCATAGGCTTATTCCTCATCTTCTTCTTCATCGTCACCCTCCTCTTCGTCCTCGTCCTCACCATCATCTTCATTCCCTGTAGATGTAGCACGGAGCTGAGAGGAACTGGAAGTGACAAACCCGGGGAACATAGATGGATCAAAGCCCCTAAACATGTCCTCATCCAGCGGGGGCTTCTCAAAGTTGACATAAGGGACAGGAGCTAGAGCATTGCCCAAGTCTGGCACTGGTCGACCACGCTCTGTCAAGAAAGCATTGTGCTGCCTCCTGTTCTCCTGACTGAGCTCCAAACTGCGATGGGCAACATCATAGGAGGAGCGACACATATCCCACAAGCTGTTGAAGAACCGGGCAAGACCTTTATTGCGAGGAAGAGCACGGGGAAGGTCCCTACGAGAGCACGAGCCACTAGCAGTCAGAGGATCATGAGCAAGCTTGGTCCGGCGTTCAGACGGCATCATCTAAGGGAGATCCACATGAGAGCCCCGACGAGGTAAGGTGAAATCCTCCATATCTTCACACGGACCTTTGGGGATAGCAGCTGTAGGAACGGTGGCCTCAATCAGACGCTGAACATACTGACAAGAATTGGGAGACATGCGCTTCTCAATGGATCGCTGAATCTCACAGTAGATGAAATCACACACATTGATCTTCCGGAGGCGACGAGGCTCACATTAGTACAACAGATTCTTGTGGTAATCGCGGACATCAACGACATCACCAGCCTTGCTCACAAGATTGTAGCGGAAGAACCAAGCAAGCACCATATAGTAGTAGTACATGCCTGACAAGCTGGGAGGTTGATGGCTGGGGTCACTGGGATAGCAGAAAAGGAGCTGGTTGTCACTGAAGGCCTTCTCAGAATGAATGCAGAAGCCAGAGACACGGTCAGGAGGGTAACCCAGGGCATGGCAGAAAGCATCAAAAGAAGCCGAGTACGGCTTGGTTCCGGTCATCCAAGTGACAGTGCGAGCCTCATCAGTGTGAAGTAAGCAGTGTAGAAGAACTGGCGAATGAGATCTGGCATTAGCTTGACCTTGATAGTAGCAAGAGCAAAGACATCCATCTGCTTCAGGGCCACATCCACATGCTCGAAATCGGTAGAGAGGTAATGAGCATAGTGGTCCTCATTGAGATACTTGGGAGGAACAAAGAAACCCCGCTTCATACGAGTTGGCTCATTTTAAAGGCCATCCCAAAAGCACTTCTGAGTGTCAGTCCAGAACATCTTGTCAGCCCCTTGATAAGTGCGGTTGGGAAAGCGGTACGGATTCTGCCTCCTCAAGTCCTGCCACTGATTCACATTAATATTCGAAGCAGTATTATAGTTGGGAGGAACTTTTTCTTCAGTAGGACCAAGACTGGACTTTCCCTTGATAGCGGATCTTCCAGCAGAGTCTTTCTTCTTCTGTCCACTTGCAGATCCAGAACCCCCTGTGAGAGCAGCTTTCTCTAGTTGACGCTGAGTGAGGCGAGGAGGAGGAGGAGGCCGCTGAATAGTAAGCTTTCTCTTTTTGCCGGTGTCGGGCTCAAAGTTGTTGTGGTTAGACTCTGCACAAGAAGCACACAAGAACGCAAGGCAAAGAAAGCTATGCCATAAGAGAGCTCACCGGAACACATATGGAAAGTTGGTAAAGCGCATGGACAGACGAACAAGCGAACGAAAAATTTCGGCTCCAGGTCCGGTGGAACCGAATTTGTCGCTGGAATTGTCGGCGACGGTTCGGCGAACCGGAAGCTCGATCGAAATTTCCGGCGAGCATTTCGGTCGACCGGAACGTTGACCAGAAATTCTGGCAGCAGTTTCGGCACAACCGGGCCTGGGACCGAAAAGTTAGGGCATGCGACTGTGAGACTATCCATGACTTAGTACTTGCACAAATAACAACATGTGGGAGAACAGGGGGGGTGAAACTAGGGTGGTACTAGCCTAGTTACTCTAGGGGGTAGATAACTAAGGGAGCACAAGTGACCATGAAAGCTAGGGTTTCACCACCAACAAGAGAGAATGAAGGAAAATAAATAGCACAATACCCTCGGATGCCGAAGAAGAAGCCATGCCCCCTCCCTTGCCAAAGATGGGCACGAAGAAAGCACCACACGAGAAAGAGGGGAAGCACTCCCCGATCTCCCAATGCGGACAAGGAGAGAGCAAAACCTTCGGTGAAAAGACTTGTAGAGGCCCTATCTACAACTTGGTGGAGTGGAAAGGGATTTGGGTGGAGGGAAGGGCCTATGGGGGGGTGGGGAAGCTTGGGGCGGCAGCCATGGAGGAGGGGAGGGTGTGGGGAAGAAATAAAGAAGAAGATGGAACTGCCCCACGCGCGGGCTATAAATACCCCCTCGGAAATTTTTCGGTGATAAGTCCGGTCGAACCGGTGCCCACGCTAGAATTTTTGGCTAGAACATCGGCGAACCGGACCTGTGACCGGAATTTCCGGTGGAGACCGAAAGTCTTGGCAGAGAACCTAAAACGTGTACTGAAAGGGTTTTCGGTCGTCTGCCGGAATTTCGGCGGTCGCCGGAATTTTCGGTCGCCAAGCCGGTCGAACCGGAATTTTTGCCGGAAAATTTCTGGAGACAGCGTATGAGAAAAAATTTCTAGAGATGAAACATTGTGAGCAATCATATGAGCATATACACAAGATCCAAATGAGAACCAGATAAAGCACTGTCCATATGACAAGGTCATGAAGAACCAAAAACGAAGAGCAACCATGGACAAAGGATTTAGCTTGGAACAACAAAGCACCCAATACACAAAACCAACCATTTGGCGGAGGATTTCTCCCCCTATGTTTAAGCACAAATGTCATGGCACCTCAAAGATAGATGCTTGGACCCATATCATGACACGAGATCAATTTATGTTGCACACATAGGTAAGCATCAAACCAAGACATGGTAAAATGACCATCCCTACATGTGCTGCACAACTAGGCTACATAGCACGTTAAGAGCAAGAATATAGTCCAAGAAGCAAATCAATCCAAGTTTTGGGGATCTAGGATACCGAGTTCTCGCCTCAACATGACAAACCCGGCTTCATCCAAAGGCTTCGTGAAGATATCGGCCAATTGGAACATCGTACCCACATGAGTGAGATTGATATCACCATTTGCGACATGGTCACGTAGGAAGTGGTGGCGAATGTCAATATGTTTGGTGCGGCAATGTTGGACGGGGTTATTGCGCTTTCATTGTCACATAGAAGAGGCACCGTACCAAGAGACACACCATAGTCTTTCAAGGTTTGCCTCATCCATAACAATGGAGCACAACAAGATGCCGCTGATATGTATTCGGCTTCGGCGGTGGATAGGGATGTGGAGTTTTGTTTCTTGGAAGACCAACTCACCAACGACCGGCCAATAAATTGGCAATCCCTGGAGGTTGATTTCTGGTCAACCTTATCACCTTCCCAATCGGCATCCGAATAGACAACAAGCTAAAAGGTTGACCCATTTGGATACCAAAGCCCGAGAGTAGGAGTGAGAACAAGGTACCTAAAAATCCGTTTGACCTCCATCAAGTGGCACTCCTTGGGAGCGGATTGAAAACGAGCACACATTCCAACACTTAACATGATATCTGGCCTAGAAGCATAAAGGTAGAGCAAGGAACCAATCATAGAATGATATACGTTTTGATCCACGTCCTTCTCACCAACTCCAAGGCCAAGTTGTCCATTTAGTGGCATGGGTGTCTTCATGGGATTAGCCTTGGCCATCTCGAACTTATTGAGCATGTCCTTAATGTACTTCTCTTGAGAGATGAAAGTGCCGTGAGGAAGTTGATTTATGATGAAGCCTAGAAAGAACTTCAACTCCCCCATCATGGACATCCTAAATTTCATAGTCATCACTCGGCAAAAGCTTTGTTATGAGATTCGTTAGTTCCACCAAAGATAATATCATCAACATAAATTTGAACAATGAATAAGCCACCCCCTTTAACCCGTTTGGTGAAAAGGGTAGAATCGACCTTACCCACGCTAAACCCATCCATGAGTAGAAAATCCCTAAGGTGCTCATACCAAGAACGAGGAGCTTGCTTTAGTCCATAGAGAGCCTTATGGAGTAGATACACATGGTTGGGATAGCGTGTGTTTTCGAAACCCGGGGGTTGAGCTACATATGCAACCTCTTTCAAGGGACCATTAAGAAATGCACTTTTCACATCCATTTGATAAAGCTTGAAGTTATGGAAAGATGCATAAGCAAGCAAGAGACGAATAGCTTCAAGACGAGCAACGGACGCAAAGGTGTCCTCATAGTCAATACCTTCTATTTGGGCATACCCTTGCGCTACTAACCTTGCTTTGTTTCTTGTGACGACCCTGTTCTCATCTTGCTTGTTCTTGAATACCCACTTGGTCCCAATGACATTGATGCGATGATTTTTAGGCCTCTCCACTAGAGACCAAACTTCATTGAGGGTGAAACACTCGAGTTCTTCTTGCATGGCAATGACCCAATCCGGATCCTCCAAAGCCTCATGAACCTTGAGGGGCTCAAAGTTGGACACAAAAGCATGATGCCCACAAAAGGTTGTGAGGTTCTTCTTCCTGGCACGGGTCTCGATTTCTCTTGATATGCTTCCAAGGATATTGTTGACTTGAAGTCCACTTGCAATGGAGGCGGCCTTGATCTTCCGAATTGTGCCTTCATGATCAACGAATTCATCTTTTGAGAGGCCTTGATCATTGACACCATCTTGAGATTGACCTTGGGATGGAGATTGATCTTCTACTTGGTATTGCTCAACGGATTGAGGGCTCGTTTCTTGTTCTTTGGTTTGCATGGCATCTTGAGTGAGATGTTGATCTTGTGGTGCACTTGATGGCTCGACTTGAGTAGAGCTCGGCTCTTCTTGAGTTGAGTTTGATTCTCCCCCATCATCTTGTTGAACATGAATGTGAGACTCGGTGGGCAAGATATGCCCAATACCCATCAACTTGATGACTTGAGAGGAATCGCCATCACCTACATCATGATAAGAAACTTGCCCCTCATGGGGACCATTATTCTCCAAAAACTCCATGTCACAAGATACTTCAACACAACCATTGGTTTAGTTGTAGTATCTATAGGTGACGAGGTTTAATCTCGTCAATGCCCATTGTTATGGACTTGGGTTTTGGAGAAGATGGGGATGCTGGAGATCGTGGCACGGTTAATAGACAAGCAACCAGGGGACACGAGATTTACCCAGGTTCAGGCCCCCGGAGGGAAAACCCTACTCCTGCTTGTCTGCTCTTGATTACGGCGGAACCGAAGGTTACAGGGTGCACAGATTCGATCTGGCGTGGAGGTGCGTGTGAAAGTATGAGTCGAGAGATCTAGGACGTACCCTCCTGGCCTTTATATAGACTTAGGCAGGTCCCGGGCATAGTCCTAGTCGGTTACAAGCTCTAGGGTTTTACCCCTTTGAATTTCCTATCTATGCTAGTCTTGCTCTCCAAGGATCCGAAGGCGTCATGGGCCTTGGCCACCCGAAAATCTTCGTGCGCCAGCATGTATCTGCTGTGGGCCTTCCTTGGGCTGGACCAGGTATGCTGAAGTCACGTACCCATAGGGTATGACCATGTCAGTAGCCCCCGAGTGTTCAGTCGAATCGTAGATTCGGCTGAGGACTCTTCCATTTTCGGGTGCAATAATATATGTGTGTAGGGATTGTTGATGCGTGTGCCTGACTCACCCGACGGATCAGGGTCAGCTAACTGTCTTAGGACGAAACAACACGATCTTCTTCAATTTCGAGTCCCTTTACTCGGACCTGGAACATATGCTGGCATAATTCGACTCAGGCCGCTGAGGACTTACAAGAGTGGAATTCCAGTGTTTTTAATTGATGTACCCAATGCGTCCGTCAGGATTTTTCATCACGCCTGTTAGCATGGATTTATACTAGCAGAGCGCAGTCGTGTACGTTGCCAGGCCATCAGATGATATCTGCAGGTCTTATCTTTGCGTCGCAGACGCAGCATCCGAACATTTGTCACCACGGAGGTGCTTCGGGTGGCCAAGGAGATTGTCACTCACTCAACGTTTTGTTGGGGCAGAGTTGCCGAAAAGTTTTTGCGTGCTGATCCGAAAGATCGCAGTCGAAGATTTCATAGGGTGCACGGCCAGCGCTCCCTATTGGAGTAGCCCCCGAGTGTCTGTTCTAGTCGTAGACTCGAGCAGAGACTTTAGTTCAAGCATTGTTTAGTTGTTAAGTCCGTAGGACACGAAATTTTTCGGATGCTTAAATTCCTCCTCCCTATGGGAGTAGCCCCCGAGTCCGTAGTGGAGTCGTAGACTCAACGTAGGACTCGAAGAAATACTTTGTCTTGATTCATCTTCCGGGTACGCGGCCAGCGCTCCTGATAGGAGTAGCCCCCGAGTATTTAGTCGAATCGAAGATTCGAGTGAGTACTCTTAGCTCTTAGCTGTGGAGCCGAAGAATCGTAATTGGTGCTAGTATAGCTTTTGATGGCATCAGTGCTGACGATTGATGACCTCAAGCGTCTGCTACGCCAGAGATGATTTGACTGGACGAACATGGGTCCCACTTGCTGACTTTGAATTGACTGGTCACGCGGGGCGTGGAGATAATTACGGCGTCTCCTCCATTTCCGCGCGTAGTGGACGGCGTGGTAACGACGGTTTGTTGTGGTGTTGACACGTGTATGGCCAGATCTGCCGTTGGCGTTAGGTCTTCTGGATGAACGGCTGCCATGCGTCGTCTTCGCTGTTATAATCATTGAGGGGAACCTTGGTTTGTTTTCACCGCACCAGTTCTTGTGTTTCACTGCCTCCTTGCGCTCGAGCGATTCTTGCTTCGCGCTGGGATTTCCTTCCACATTTCCGTCGTCCTTTGTACGTTTTCACCACCGGCGCCGCCGTAGCGTGATGGGGAAACCAAAGAAGTCTTCATCTGCGGTTGGGACCAGCGCCGCCGGAGGAAAGAAGGGCGCCGCCGCTGCTCGCGTCACCGATGGTGGCTGGCGGCGATCAGAGACGCGGGAGAGCGATCTCCGCAAGCTGCGCGAGCGGGGCTTGATCCGAGAGGACAGGGAGGCCGTTAAACTCCCCGGCAATGAGGTAATCCCACGTCCCCCATCTGGGTACCGGGTTATGTTTCTTGCCTTCGTTTTGCATGGGTTTTCGTATCCAGTCCATGACTTCCTTCGTGGACTGCTCTTCTTCTATGGGGTTCAGCTGCATCATCTGTCTCCCAATTCTCTTCTCCACATTGCTTGTTTTATCACTTTTTGCGAGTGCTGGCTTGGCATTGAGCCGCACTTTGGCCTCTTCCGGAAGCTCTATTCCGTGAAGAGGCAATCTGGTTCGGATGGTGTGTACCCCATTGGGGGTTTCATCATCTCTCTTAGTCCCAATCTGCTCTTCTTCTCCTTTTCCATGTCCGAATCTGTCCAGTACTGGCGGAGGCGATGGTTTTATATCCGCGACTCCGTAGTGCCCGGGCAAGATTTTGGTCTTGTTCCCTTTGACCCCTCCCAATTGATTGAGAAGAAAAGGTCTTGGAAAAACCGAATCTTAGACGGTGAGGTGGCAGAGATAGAGGCCCTGTACCGTCGGGTGGAGGATCTCCAACTGATTCCTGAGAAGGAGGTGAACGGTGTGGACATCATCCGGACATTTCTTGAGCGTCGGGTGCAGCCTCTCCAAGCAAGGGCGCACCCGATGTTTCTTTATTCTGGGCGCCGTGATCCGACGAGGGTTTCGAGTGAGAAAATCTCCGAGGGGGATCTTGACAAGGCTCTTCGCGCGCTGTTGAAGTTCAAGGCCGACGAAGAAATCCCGGGAAGTCGCTGACTCCTCCCTTTTCTTCGACATTGGTCGTACCGAAGGTGTAGATTTGCGCATGTAGTGCTCCCCTTTATTTTTGTCGGCTGTGTATTTGTTTCCTTTGTTTGCTAACAAAGTTCCTTCTCATTTTGCAGAGCTTCAAAGTGCCGGGCATGGTACCGCCGTTGCCCGAAAGGTATCCGAATGCCCCGGATAATGAAGTGGTTGATTCCGTGTTCGAGCTACCGTCAGCGTGATCTCCAGCGGAGGATGCCGACGAGTCGAGTGAGGACCATTCGCGCAAGCGATCACGGAGCTCCAGCGAGTCTTCGGATGCCTCGACTCCTCCGACTCCCAGAAATCCTCTGGGCCTTGAGCGTCATAGTGATGGTCATGGAGGTTCTTCCTCTCCCCTTCCTGCCATTCCTGTGCGGGCTGTCGCGCCGCACCCGCCAGCAAAGCGGAAGAAGGAAGAAAAGAAGGAGGAGAAGAAGGAAGAGAAGAAAGAGGAGAAGAGGGCCCGAAGGGCTTCTCCTATCTTCGACCTAAGCGCATTGGGCTCGTAAGTTTTCTTGTTGTACTGTTGCCCTTGTTCCTTCGTGATTTTTGTACTTGTGCTGATTGGTTTGTATGCAGGCAATCCTCCCACGATGCCTCCAGTGATGGTGAACTGGAGATGATGGGGGAGTCGAAAATTGCGTCTCCTCCACCTCAAACGGTGGAGACTTTGGGTGGCGCCGCTCCAGATCCTCCTGTGCGGGAGGTGCTGGTGGTTGCGCCTCAGAATTTCGCAGGCGGGGCTTCGGGGTCGCCATCGGAGCATGTAAGTTTTCTGCTTCATGTCGCGGGGGAATCCCCCGAGTGTCTTCGTGTGCTGATGTTGTTTTTATTCCTTTGTGTTGGGCGTAGCCCCCAAGTCCTTTTCTTACTGCTATTTCCTTTTTCTGCAGCCTTTTGTACAGGAGGCCAAGCGGCTGGTGGGGGAGCACCTGGCGCTGGAGGCGAAACTTCGGCAGCTTCAAGGTATCCGTCTGCCTTTTAATTCCTCTCTTGTTTATCCTGGTCCTGTTCTTTGACACTTGTTTGTCTTGAACGCAGAGGAGCATAACGACTCTCTCCGTGAGGTCGACGCTCTCAAGAAGAGCCTTGGTCAGTCGGAGCAGAAGGCCGAAGCCGCCATTGGCGCGAAAGAGCGCCTCGAGCTGGAGCTGACTGAGGCAGCCGAAGCGAAGGAGCGTCTGCGGCAGGAGGCCGCGGATCGTGAGGAGCAGCTGGCCACGGTTGCGGCTGCTCGCGAAAAAGAGGTGGCGGCGAAGCTCATGGCTGCTGCCAAGGCTATTTCGGGTGAGTGACATGGTTATACCCTACGGGTACGTGACTTTAGCATACCTGGTCTAGCCCAAGGAAGGCCCACAGCAGACATACGCTGGCCCATGAAGATTTTCGGGTGACCAAGGCCCATGACGTCTTCGGATCCTTGGAGAACAAGACTAGTATAGATAGGAAACTCAAAAGGGCAACGCCCTAGGACTTGTAACCGACTAGGACTATGCCCGAGACCTTCCTAAGTCTATATAAAGGCCTGGAGGGTACGTCCTAGGGGTAGACAACTCGACTCATACTTTCGCACACGCATCCACGCCAGATCGAATCTGCGCACCCTGTAACCTTCGGTTCCGCCGTAATCAAAGAGCAGACAAGCAGGAGTAGGGTTTTCCCTCCGGGGGACTGGACCTGGGTAAATCTCGTGTCCCCTGGTTGCTTGTCTGTTAACCGTGCCACGATCTCCAGCATCCCCATCTTCTCCAAAACCCAAGTCCATAACAATGGGCATTGACGAGATTAAACCTCGTCAATTGGCGTCGTCTATGGGAATTGGGGCTGCTGATTGTGCGGTCGTGACGGTTCCGACCCGATCGATCTACAACTCCGCGGCGACGGAGAATCACCTCCTCTTCGGCGCTTTCGACTTCACCACCCACTCGCCGGATACCATGAAGGATTTCGAGCCCGTAGGCGACAAACTCGAAATCTTGTTCGGGAGCTTCTGCTTCCAGGTGGGACAAACCGGCACCCTCCGCCTCCCTGAGCGGGTGCCCGTGCCGTCCATCAGGCCCGCTTCGTGGGCTCCACACCCCGTGCTACGCACGTCACCATCAACAGATGAGTACTACAGCAGCAGCAGCTGCAAATCCGATCTGTGCGATCCACCTTCGGATGAAGGGACCTACGGTTCCGGATCCGAAAGCTGCGGCAGCAACCAACCGATCTACATGCGCTATCTGTGCGCCACAGTCATCCAAACCGACGAGGAAACGCCTAACCCGCCGCCCAACCCCAACCCGCAGGACAGAAACGGCGAAAACGGTGGAAACGGCAAAAACGGGGAAAACCGTGGCCACCTCATCCAACTTAGAAAAGAAGGATGGGTCGAAGCACGCCGCGCCGTCGCAGGCGAAATAGTCCTACCTCTGGACTCCCCACGTGATCTGCTGAGGGCATACCACTACCTCCTCATCGAGGAGCACAAGAAGCAAGTCAAGATGCAGGAGACGCTCGACAAACGCAAGCAAGCAGCCTCTGAGTCCAGTGCGCGACGAGCTGCGCTCTCCGCCATGGGACCCGGATCTAGCACAAACGGAAATCAGGGAAACAATCACCGCTCTCGGGTGGAAAACATGGACCCCAAGGAGCGGCGTGACGTGACCCGAACTCTCCATACATCGTTCATGGATATGGACGCTGATGGCAACATCATCCCGAAGACGCCACAAGCTGCGATCATGGCAGCCACTGCGTATCTCGCGGCTCACCCACCTCCGGAGGGGGACCCGAAAAGGGCCATGCATAACTAGGACTAATCGGAGCTGCGCTCCACGAAGACGCTCCTGCGGAGCCGAAGAAGAAAGCTCTGGCCAAGCGCGACCGGAGCCCCACCCCCTCATCCGAAGAGGAAGAGGAGCACGACCTCCCTCGAAGAAAGAAGAGCTCGCACCGCCATAAACGCGACTACGATGCCAGAGACAAGCTTACACAGCGCAAGATCGACAAAGCACGCGCTAAACGCGCATGCTCGTCCGAATCTGAGATGGATGAAGACGAAGGAGAACTCTGTGGAGCTCGATGCTTCAGCAGATCTGTCCGGCGAACACAGATGCCACGCAACTTCAAGCTTCCTTCGGACTCTCCGAAGTTCAACGGCACGCAAGATCCAAAGTCCTGGCTTAGTGACCACCTGTCATCCGTCAAACTTCACGGAGGCAACAAAGAAACCGCCATGCAATGCCTTCAGCTGCAACTGACAGGCGCGGCGCGAGTCTGGCTCAGCAGCCTATCATCAGGATCCATCCGAAGCTAGGATGAGCTGTCTTACAGCTTCATCCGAAATTTCAAAGGCACCAGCAAGAGGCCCGCATCAATCGAAGAATTGCGAGCCTGCACTCAAAGAACGGGTGAATCTATTCGCTCATACATACTACGCTGGTCTACGACCAAGAACTCCGCAGCACACATCTCCGAAGAGAGGGCCATCGACGCCTTCAGGGACGGCGTCAAGCGCCCAGACTTCAAGGAGGAACTTGGGCGTGTAAAGCCCAAGACACTCGACCACTTCATGGAAATCGCCAACAGTTGGGCAGACGGCGAAGATTGCATCCAGCGAGCGCAATCAGATGAAGAGGACGACTACGGCCGAAGACGCGAACGCCGCAGCAAGAGGAGATCGCGCATCTACGAGGACCGCGACGGACCCGACATGGTCGCGGCCGACTACGCCGACCGCCGTAACGACAACAGCCGCAACAGCGGAGGATACCGCAGCGGAAACTTCCGCGACAACGGACGACCAACGCAGTCGTGGCAACGCCGCGACCGCGACAACGGACCCTCAACATTCGACAAACTTTCGGGTCCATGCACCATCCACTTCTACATCGACAAACAAGATGGCAAAAAGAAAGCTAGCCACATGCTCAAGGACTGCCGCGAGTTCCAGAAACTCAGCGAAGGCATGATGCAGATGAGGCAACAAGCTCCAATCCCTGCGTTCGGAAACACACCTGCGCCAGGTGAAATAGCACATGGAGCTCCTCCACCGCCGCCTATTGGAGGCCCAAATCAACCAGTCGCACCAGCGAAAACAACGCCGGGGTCCCATACCCCCCACCAAAAGGAGCACTCAATATGATACAGAAGGGACGCCCCACAAATAGGGTGCAGAAGAAAATCACCCGACAAATCAACTTGGTCGTGGCAACTCCGCCTGCAATCCCTGAGTACCTCAGCGGATCGGAGTCCTGCATCACATTCACTCGCGCGGATCACCCTTTCCAGATCCCTCGCCCAGGTCATGCTGCCCTGGTGCTGGAGGCACAGATCGGAGGCTTCGAGATGAGTCGCTTCTTCATGGACGGCGGCAGCGGCATCAACCTAATGTTCGCAAGCACTCTAGCAGCTATGCGGATCCCACAATGCAGCCTGGAACAATCAGACACAACGTTCCACGGCATTGTCCCAGGGAAGGGCATCTTCCCCCTGGGAAAAATAGGGCTCGTCGTCATCTTCGGGAAGCCGGAAAACTTTCGGCAGGAGCGCTTAGAATTCGAAGTGGTGGACTGGCCGTCGCAATACCATGCCATCTTGGGACGTGTAGCATTCGCAAGGTTCCTGGCCGTCCCACACTACGCATACCTACTACTCAAGATGCCAGGACCAAGGGGCGTCATCACAGTCCACGGGAGCTTCACCCGATCGGACCAATGCGACAGGGATTTCAACAAAATCTCCAAGTCCTTCAGCATGCAAGACGAGCTCGTAAGGCTCCGCGAGGTGACGAACAATGGGCTACCCCCAGTCACAAGGCAGAACGCACCCGACATGTCCTTCGACTCCACCGTCAACACCAAGAAAGTGCAGGTCCATCCGACAGATGCCTCCAAGACGGCGCTGATCGCCAACAACCTCAGCACCGCATAGGAAGGCGCGCTCGTCGAATTCCTCCGTGAGCGCTGGGAAATCTTCGCCTGGTGTCCTGCGGACATGCCAGGAGTTCCCAGGGAATTCGCTGAGCACGCACTCAATGTCTTCCCAGACACCAAGCCAGTCAAACAGTCTATCCGAAGACTGTCGGAGCCACGAGCCGAAGCTATCGGCAAGGAGATCAATAGATTACTCGCAGCAGACTTCATCCGGGAAATCAAGGAAAGCGAGTGGCTGGCAAATACGGTGATGGTCCCGAAGAAGGACACGGACATCCTGCGGATGTGCGTGGACTTCACGTCACTAAATAAACACTTCCCAAAGGACCACTTCCCCCTACCTCGGATCGACCAGATCATCGATTCGACTGCAGGTTGTGAGAAGCTCTCCTTCTTCGACGCCTACTCAGGCTATAACCAGATTCGACTCAAGGTCGAAGATCAAGAGAAAACGGCGTTCATCACACCGTTCAGAGTATTCTGCTACAACACAATGCCCTTCGGGCTAAAGAACGCGGGTGCCATGTACCAGTGATGCATGCAGGCCTGCCTCAAGGACCAGATCGGTCGCAACGTCCAAGTCTATGTCGACGACATAGTCATAAAAACCAAGGAGGCAAGAACACTTATCGACGATCTCCGCGAGACGTTCGACAACCTTGATCGCTATAGGATCAAGCTCAATCCAGAAAAGTGCGCCTTCGGCGTCCCCTCGGGTCAGCTGCTCGGGTACTTCATCTCTCAACGGGGGATCAAAGCGAACCCGAAGAAAATCAAATCTATCATGACAATGGAGAAGCCGAAAAACCTCAAGGGCGTTCAGCAGCTCGCAGGGCGAGTAGCGGCGCTAAGCAGGTTCATCAGCCGCATGGGCGAGAAGGCCCTACCATTTTACCAGCTGCTGCGCAAGGCAGACAAGTTCGAGTGGACACTAGAAGCCAACGACGCATTCGAAAGCCTCAAGCGGCTCCTCTCCACCTCGCCACTTTTGGTCACGCCAAAAGAGCGCGAGCCCATGTTGCTGTACATAGCAGCTACACACCAAGTGGTCAGCACAGTACTCGTGGTCGAACGACCAGAAGAAGGCAAGACCCACGGGGTACAACGCCCAATCTACTACCTCAGCGAGGTTCTCACTCCAACAAAACAGCGGTACCCGCACTACCAGAAGCTGGCCTACGGCGTGTTCATGACGGCTCGACGACTGAGCCACTACTTCCAGGAGCATCAGGTGATGGTCGTCAACGAGGCACCCCTAAACAACATCTTGAATAACCCAGAGGCCACAGGACGCGTGGCCCTGTGGGGCATTGAACTATCACCCCTGGACATCATCTACGAGAAGCGACACGCAATCAAATCTCAAGTCCTTCCGGACTTCCTGGTGCACTGGATGGAGCTGCAGCTGCCTGACACCCCAGACATGTCGCAGTCCTGGACAATGCATTTTGACGGCTCCAAACACGAAGCCGGAGCAGGGGCAGGAGTCATACTGACCTCCCCGCAAGGTGACAAGATGAAGTACGTCCTTCAGATGAAATTCAGAGCCTCCAACAACGAGGCCGAATACGAAGCCCTCATCCATGGCATGAAGATGGCAAAAATATGTGGCGCAATGCGCCTGGTCATCTACAGAGACTCCAACCTTGTCGTACAGCAGACGATGAATGAGTGCGACGCACACGCCGAAAACATGATTGCGTACCGCGCGCTATACAATGCACTCGAAGGAGAATTCGACGGCTGCGAACTTCGGCACGTTGGAAGAGAGAGCAACGAGGAGGCCGATAGACTCGCCAACATTGGCTCCACTTGTGCAAAGGTGCCACCAGGTGTGTTCCTCGAACAGATCTGCGTGCCATCCATCAAGCAAAAATTCCCCAAGGGATCACCCGAAGAAGCAGAACACTCGGGGGCTACGCTACCCGAAGGTCATGAAGGACCCGAAAAGTTGGATACCGAAGTTGCCATGGTCAACCTGATGCAGGTCATGGCAGTCGAAGAAACTTGGACACGTCCATACCTCCAGTTCCTGATAAACGGAGAATTGCCAGACAGCCCGACAGATGCCCGGCGCGTATCTCGTCGGTCAAAAGCCTTCACCATCATCAACGGCGAGCTGTACAAACGCAGCATTACGGGCGTACTACAACGTTGCGTCACCATCAACGACGGCAAGGCCATACTCCAAGATATCCACGAGGGCATCTGCGGCCACCACGCAGGTAGCCGCTCCCTCGTCGCCAAAGCTCTGCGAGCAGGATTCTACTGGCCAACGGCCATGAGCGATGCGAAGGACATCGTCCGAAGATGCAACGGGTGCCAACGGTTCGCCGACAAACCGCACGCACCTGGGTCAGAACTTCGACCCATACCCATAGCCTGGCCTTTTGTGAAGGGAATATGCCCGAGAGGCAATAATAAAGTGGTTATTATCGTATTCCTTATTTATGATAAATGTTTATTTTGCATGCTATAATTGTATTAATACGGAAACGTTAATACATGTGTGTTTAATAAACAAAAGGAAGTTCCTAGTTATGCCTCTCTTATAAACTAGCTCGTTGATTAACAAGATGATCAAAGGTTTCCTGATCATGGACATTGGATGTTGTTAATAACGAGGTCACAACATTAGTGTAATGGTGTGATGAACATTCATCCGAAGTATAGCATTACGATCAAAGTCATTGAGTTTATATTGCTATAACAACTTACGAAGTGATCCTAATCCTTAGACCATGAGATCATGTCAATCACTAACACCGAAAGAGTTTCTTGATAACATCAAACGTCACACCGTAACAGGGTGATTATAAAGATGGATTCAGAACTACTAAAGTGTTATGTTGAGGCCCATGGATCGAGAGTGTAATTTGTTCATCCCGATGACGGATAGATATGCTCTGGGCCCTCTCGGTGATATCACATTGATTAGCTTGCAAGCAAGTGATTTGATCACTAGAATGTTATATCACGGGAACGAGAAAAGAGTGCATGTCGGTAACGAGATCAAACTAGGTATGGAGATACCGATGATCGAATCTCGGACATGTAATATATCGCGAAACAAAAGGATTAAGATACTAGCGTAAAAAGGTTCCGACGATCACAAGAAAGTCATCGTTGAATGTGTGGGAGTCAGTATGGGTCTCCAGATCCCGCTTCTGATTATTGATCCGAGAGGGGTCTCGATCATGTCCGCATTATTCGTGAACCGTAGGGTGACACACTTAAGAGACACCGACATCCATTTGGAGCAAAAGTTTCATGCCGAAAAGAATAACAGCCGCAGGAATTTATTTCACTAGATACCGAAACGGTTTTTCGGTGAAATTGCAGGAAGTGTTTCTGCATGTGAAATGAAATACTAGCAAGGGGTTATTTGTGAATGTTTGTCATTAAAGTAATTGACAAAATTCTGAATAAAATAAAAGAGTTTTATTTAATGAGAGTTTGCATTAAATTTGGTGGAAATTTAATGGGAATTTGAGTGGGTTTTTGAGTGGAGAAAATTGAAGGGACATTTTGTGAGTGGAGTGTCCACCCACATGAATGAGGGAGAGGTGGGGGCACCCTCCATGGCCGGCGGCCATGCCCCCTTGGGCTGCCCCCCCTCCCCTATATAAGGAGCCCCTCCTCTCACTTCTCACTCACACCTCCTCGTGAAGGATCTCTCTCCCCCTCTAGAATTTATCCCCCATGGTCTCGGACTAGCGAGATACATGTTCCCGGTGGCTATTCGGCAAGAAAGAGTTGTGCTTCCGCCGCATCGCTGGAGCGAGGAGGCGGAGGTTGCTCGGTGCCTCGAACGTGTGTGCGAGCACGGATGCGCTGCTGTTTTGCGGCGCTAGGACTTCCTCTCGATCTTGAGATCGGCAAGAGATCGTCTACATCAACCACGAGTTTGGACTCGTTAAGCTTTGTCGGTCTTCAAGGGTATGTTCTCTACGGATATACATCCGCCCGTTGTTTGTATCTAGTAGATAGATCTTGGTACATAGTTGTTCCCATCGTAGGAAATTTTTTGTTTTCTATGCTGCGAACCCTACAGTGGTATCAGAGCCAGGTTTATGCGTAGATGCTTTGCACGGGTAGTACACATATGAGTATGTGGGCGATGATGATCATTTTATTGCTTCTTAGTTGTACTTTGGATATTGGTGGCATAGTGGGATGAAGCGGCCCGGACAAACTTTACATGTCCTCGCACATGAGACCTGTTCCACGCTTGACATGCAACTAGTTTTGCATAAGTGGCTAGCGGGTGTCTGTCTCTCCTACTATAGTCAATATCTAATTTGCAACGAGTTGTCAACAATTTGGTTATCCTCGTTGTGGTTCATGTTCGTAGGTAAGAACGGTTCTATCTTCGAAAGCCCTAAGCCACGTAAAACTTGCAATGGATAAATTAGAGGCGTCTAGTTTAGATTGTTGCTGGGCTAGTGTTATGATATGGTGATGTTGCAAGTAGAAGTATGAGATGATACTCTTACAACATACATAACGTGTAAACTCCATAGACCTTGGATTTACACATAAAGGTATGATAGTGATCATACCACGGTGCACATGATAGAGATCATATGCGAGAACCATATCATTCCACTAATAAACATGTGATGTTTGATAGCATCTTATATTGCTTGTTTGGCGTTTTATTAGCATAATAAGATGATCCCTCATTTAAATATCAAGATAAGAATGTGTTCTTCCTTAAGTATGCACCGACAATGTTTCGTCGCTTCAAGACATCACGTGATGATCGGGTGTACTTGAATCCACGAGCATATCTCGGGTGTAAGACAGTTACACACGCGAATACTAAGGTTCTTACTTGACGAGCCTAGCATGTACAGACATGGCCTCGGAACACGGACCGAAAGGTTAAGCATGAGTCATATGTTTTGATATGATGACCATATGGATGCTCGCCTTTGAAGCTACGCCGACTCACATGATGATCGGACTTGGTGTAGTGGATTTGGTTCATGTAATCACCAAAAGGACACGAGGGATGTCGTTTTTGAGTGGGAGTTCATTTCTAATTTGGATTAGTAGAACTCAATTTATCATAAATTAAATCAAAGTGAATTTGCATAATTTGTTATAGTCATTGGCATTCGTTTACCACCTTATGCATAGTTGTAATTGAGATAATAGAACTATAGAATTCTGGATATTTACTTTACGAACTGGTATCGTATTGTGTTGAGTGTCAATCAAAGTTTAAAGTCCTATTGCAAACTTTCAGCAAACTCTATTTACTCCGTGAAATTTAATAATTGGTATTAAATCGAGAGTAACAATTCCAGTGTTAGTATCTTAAGTATCATGTTTGCCTCCATGATTCTTGATTGTTTTAATATCAAGTTTATCTAGGAGCTGAAAGAATTGTTTCAGAAACCATCATGTGTGGCAGATATAACGATATCTGAAACAATGTTTTGGTTGCAATATGATAGAGTATAATATATGTTCTCATATTGGATGAGAATTTACGAAGGTTGGAGATGCTAGACATCCTAATCATCCAAAAGGGTTTTGGAAAGTAATGTTATACTCACGATTCTCCTTTATAAGCTAAATTGGCTTGATCATGAAAGTTGTCATGATAAGGATGAATAGAAGATGTATGTAAAGTGTTTACTACACTAAAATATTACTAAAGAATGGATTTTGAAAGAATACCGATCATTTTGATGATGGTGATCTACTTCAAAGTGCAAGTCCAAAGTGTTGGAGATATGCCCAAGAGGCAATAATAAAGTGGTTATTATCATATCTTCACATTTATGATAAATGTTTACATACCATGCTATAATTGTATTAACCGGAAACATTAATACTTGTGTGATTTGTAAACTAAAATAAGAGTCCCTAGTAAAGCCTCTTGTTAAACTAGCTTGTTGGTTAATATATGATCATGGTTTCCTGATCATGAACATAGAGATGTTATTAACAACAGGATCATATCATTAGGAGAATGATGTGATGGACATACTCCTATAGATAAGCGTAGCATAAAGATCAAGTCATTTAAATAGTTCAATTGCTATATGCTTTCTGATACATAGTAACCTAATTCCTTCGACCATGAGATCATGCATATCACCTTTACCGGATGGATGCTTTGATGACATCAAACACCACACCGTAACTGGGTGGCTATAAAGGTGGCATTGAGTGTTCGGAAAGTATTGGTTGAAACACATGGATCAAGAGTGGGATTTGTCCATCCATATGACGGATAGATATACTCTGGGCCCTCTCGGTGGAATGTCATCCAATTGGCTTGCAAGCATGTGACTGGCTCACAAGGGATCACATATCACGGGAACGAGAAAAGAGTACTTATCGGTAACGAGGTTGAACTAGGTATGCAGAGATACCGACGATCATAACCTCGGATAAGTAAACTATCGTGAGACAAAGGGAAATTGGTATCGTATGTAAGTGGTTCATTCGATCGCAAAGTAATCGTAGAAATATGTGGGAACCATATGAATTTCCAGATTCCTCTATTGGTTATTGTTCGGAGAAGTGTCTCAATCATGTCCGCATAATTCACGAACCGTAGGGAGACACACTTAAGGATTCGACGTTGTTTGAGTAGTTATGGTATTATGAGAAAGAGACCGAATGTTGTTTGGAGTCTCGTATGGGATCCGGGATATCACGAGGTGATCCGGAATGGTCCGGAGAATAAGATTCATATAAGGAAAGTCCCGTTTCGGAGTTCGGGAATGATTCCGGTGTTTTCATCGGGAATGTTCTAGAAGGGTCCGGATTGTCCGGCACTCCGGGGGGGGGGGGGGGGGGGAGGGTACATGAGTGTGTCATTGAATGATTGCATCATGTACTAAGTGTTCTTGCTGTTCCAAAAACATGAAAGTCAAATTGCCAGTTTGAAAGTCAAACGGCTAAAACAGGAAACTGTGGAAAACAGGAAACTGTGGGAAACAGGAAACTGTGGGAAACAAGCAAGAGGAGGTTGAAACCAACTTGGAGGAGGAGTTCCTCTCCTCCTTGGCCGGCGCCCAGCCCTAGGCCAAGTTGGGGAGGGACTCCCTCCCTCCCTGGCGCGCCTAGTCCCTCCACCTATAAAAGGAGGGGCAGGGCTCCTCCTTGAGACACACAAGTTTCTACCTCTAATCTCCGGTTTAGAGCCGTTCTGGTTTAGAGCTTCTAATTGCTTTAGCATGCGGTTTAGAGCCTTCTAATTGGTGTGTCTAATCTCTAGACCACTAATAGCCCTCTCTCATACTCCACCATACTCGCTCCGGCTTAAGGCGAAGCCCTGCGGGATCTCCCCTCTACTTCCGGTACCACGCCGTTGTGCTGCCGGAATCGCGAGGAGAGTGCTACAACCTCCGCTGCCTGCTGGAACAAGGGAGAGGAAGGTCTTCGTCGAGTACCGAACGTGTGACCGACTGCGGGAGTGCTGCCGGAACGTGGTGCCGGAAGGATCGTCTACACGATCTTGAGATCGGAAAGAGTACGACTACATCACCCACGAGAATCTGCTCTCGTTAACCGCTTTGGAATCTTCGAGGGTGAGTTCCTCTATCGACTCGTTGCTACAATCTAGTAGATAGATCTTGGCTTGTTTGTTTGTATGCGATAGAAAATTTTGTTTTCCATGCTACGAACCCCTACAGTGGTATCAGAGCCGTGTCTATATGTAGATCTGTTGCACGAGTAGAACACAATGGTCATTGTGGGCGTTGATGCTTTTATTGTCGATTGCTTCTTGTGTACTTTGCATCTTGCGGTATGTTGGGATGAAGCGGCCCGGGCTAACCTTACATGACATCGTTCATGAGACCTGCTCCACGCTTGACATGCAACTTGTATTGCATAAGTGGCTTTGCGGGTGCCTGTTTCTCCTAGCATAGTTAAGATCCAATTTACAACGGGTTATTAACAATACTAGTATCAATGTTGTGGTTCTTGTTCGTAAGTTAGAACGACACTTATTGAAAGCCCCAAACCACGTAAAATATGCAAAGAAAGTAGAGGCGTCTAACTTTGTTTTGCAGGGGTGTGCTGTGATGTGATATGGCCATGATTGTGATTATATATGATGTATGCAATGTTCCTTATTGTAAGTTGGCAACCGGCAGGAGCCATATGGTTGTCTTTAAATTATTTTAAGACTCGCGTGTCTATTCAAAGTAGTTGCAATAGTTGAAGCCGGTGGACGACAACCATGGAGAAGCGTCATTGACCTTGATGCAATGCCGGTGATGATGGAGATCATGTTCGTGCTAGAAGATGGAGATCGGAAGCACAAAGAAGAAAGGCCATATCATATCACATATTATTGAATTGCATGTGATGTTAATCCTTTATGCATCTTGTATTGCTTAGTAGACGACGGTAGCATTATAAGATGATCCCTCATGCACATGAATTTCAAGTCATAAAGTGTTCACCCTTAGTTAGCACCGTTGCTAAAGCTTGTTGTTTCGAAGCACCACGTGATGATCGGGTGTGTTAGATTCTGCAAGTGTATACAACGTGAGCAAGCCAGATTTGCTCATGCAGAAACTAAGGTTTGATCTTGACGAGCCTAGCATGTACAGACATGGCCTCAGGAACACGGATTACCGAAAGGTAGAGCATGAGTCATATAGTAGATATGATGAACATGTTGATTGTTCGCCATTGAAGCTATATCAACTCTCGTGATGATCGGTTTTGATGTGGTGGATTTGGTTTGTGTGATCACTAAAACAATGTGAGGGATATTGTTTTGAGTGGGAGTTCACCTAGATTAATTTAATTATTAATTAGAACTCAATTTATCATAAACTAAATCAAAGTGAAATTGCATAGTTGTTGTAGTCATTGGCATCCGTTTACCACCTTGCGCTTAGTTATAATTGAGATGATAGAACTATAGAATTCTGGTTAGTTACTTTACGAACTGGTATCGTATTGTTTTTAAGTGTTAATCTAAAGTTTAAAAGTCCTATTGCAAACTTTCAGTAAGTTCCGGTTACTCCATGAAGTTTAATAATTAGTATTAAATCAAGAGTAACAATTCCAAGTGTTAGTATCATGTTTGTATCCATGATTCTTGATATTCAAAGGATTGTCTTAATATCAAGGTTATCTAGGATCTGAAAGAGTTGTTTCAGAAACCATGATGTGTGGAAGATATTGTGATATCTGAAACGAAGTTTTGGTTGCAACATGATAGAGTATAATATGTCTAAAGTCATGTTCTCATATTTGATGAGAATTTGCAAAAGGTTGGAGACACTAGTTGTCCTAATCGTCCAAAAGGATTTGGAGAGCAACATTATACTCATGATTCACCGTTATAAGCTAAAAGTAGCTTGATCATGGATAAATCCATGATGAGGGTGAATATTTGATGTAGGTAAAATGTTTACTACACCAAGAGATTACTAAAGAAAGGAATTTGAAAGAACACCAAACATTTGATGATGGTGATCTACTTCAAAGTGCAAGTCCAAAGACATTGGTATTTAACTATACACGCTTTGGACTATGTGTCATATGTATGACTCCACTATTGATGTTGATAGATTCTTTCAAACAGAAAAGGAAATATTGAAAGAGAATCTCATAAATATATGGCAGAAAAGAAAAGACTAGAATTGTTAATTTTAAGTATATAGATGATATACATGTTATGGCTATATTCTTTGCTTATTAAACAATGTGGTTCTTAAGTATTTGATACTGAATTTGTTGGTGTGAATCGTCATACGAAACAATACAATTCATGAACTACAATGGCCTAAGTAACTAGCAAAAGAATATGTGATGATGTTCATCGAGAACAAATAAAGGGTTATTGTGTTGCTCGTTAAACATCAAAGCTTGCCTTCAAGATTTGTTTTATCAGGTATTATGAGAACAAAAGAGTTGTTGAAATAAATTACCGTGATCCATAAAAGATGGATGATTCACAAATCTCGTTGGAGAAATCACATCCATAAAACTAGTGCTAAAATGTCGAAAGACAAATTGATTGAAAGATCACTTAGGAAGTGACATCGCCGTTTGAATTATAATGGAAAGAAAACATGAAGAAACTCCATGTTGATGGAATTTTGGAGTCTTCTGATTTTTGATCAAATGACGCTTGTGAAACTTTCCTAGAGATAATTAAAACTTCGTTCATAGGCCAAAAGGGAACGAATGACTAGCTTATTGGAACTTGTACATATTGTTGTATGAAATCCATTATGTGTAGTCAAAAGCGATGGATTTCAACTTCATATGCTTTCTCCAAAAATTTGAGTGAATATATGAATATTTACTTAATAAGGATAAAGTATGAAACACTTGAAAAGTTCAAAGACTTTCAAGATGAAGTGCAAAATCATTGTAACAAGAATATGAATAGTTTATGATAAGATCATAAAGGAAAATATTTAAGTTACAAGTTTAGCATAATACCTAAGATTTAAGGAATCGTTCCGTGGATTTGCATTTTCCCGAAACACCATAAGTGTATGGAGCGTTCGAGATATGTAATTAAACCTTGTTTGACATGGTAAGATCAAAGGTATAATTTATAAAACTGCCATTATATTTTAAAGATTAAAAGCTTTAGAGATTACCGTTTTTCCACTGAAAAGAGCTCCATCATAATCCGTTGAAATGACACCATATAAAGTTATGGTTTGGGATAAAACCCAAGTTGTCCTTTCTTAAACATTGGTATGCTTTGAATAAGAAAGATGTTTGCAACCAAAGTCGGATGAACCTGTCTTTGTATGTTATTTCGAATAACTGTTAAGTATTCCTCCATAACACCAGAGACAAAAGTGTTTGTCGCTTAGAACGTCAAATTTCTTTTGGAAGGAATTTTTCGTGAAAAGAAAAGTGGGAGGACAATAGAACTTTGATAAGGTTAAAAGAACCTTAGCTATATGTGCAGAGTTGCGCAGCGCCGAAAAGTGTTCCGGAGACAGCAATAATGCTCATGGCTCACGTGCCTCAAAGGTTGTGGTCACGGAGATCTAAGTTCCTATTGAAACAAGTAGATCGGGTAAAACAATCAAATACCAAGATTTGAGGGTTGAATCATTATTTGAGAATAATGAACCGACTACATGCAAAGAAGCGATGATGGGCCCTGACTCCGTCAAATGGCTTGAAGCCATAAAATCCGTGATAGTTCCATACACGAGAAATCAAGTTTTGAACTTGAAAGACCCTCGAGAAAGGTGTAAGACCTTACAGTTGTGTTTGGATCTATAAATAAACTGACATGGATGTTGCACATCTATGAAATAGTCGACATGTTGGGAAAGAGTTCACAAAATGTTCAAAGGTTGACTATGACAAGATTTGATCTTTCATAGTGATATTTAGTCTAGACGGATTAATGTAGCAACCACTACATATAATTTGTTATATGGTAGTTGAATAAACAAAACAAGTTCTTCTAATAGAATCGTTACCTAGGACATGTGCATAACACGGTCCATAGGGTTTTGTTAATTCAAAAGGATGCTAAAAGTATATGCAAACTTCAATGGTTAAAGTGAGCATCGCGGAGTTGGAATCTTCACTGTGATGAAACTGTTAAAGGAGTTTAAAAGTTCATCAGAGACGATGGAGATGCTTGCATTTGCAAGAAATTAAGTGGGAGAGCTAAGACATGTTTCTAATACGTTATGTGGAAGACATATTGTTGATTGGAAATAATTTATCTTTTATTAACACATATTAAGAATTTCATCCCGATGAAAGACTTAGGCAAAACCTAAATATTTGGCATCAATAGACGCTAATATGGTTGTGCCAGAAGTACATAGACGAGATATTGAATGAGTTCAATATAGAAACTACAAGAAAGGTTCTTGTCGCACAGAAAGGATTGAAAGAGTTCAATGTTGATGATATATTCAAGTGCATTGACATTTGGTAAAGTGAAACAAATAATCAAGTATAGATTGATACTTGATGTATGAAATCACAAAGGGTATTTATATCAATCATACTGTGATATGTAAAAATCCAGATATGTCATATGCTCTAAATGTTGTGAGCATATACCAGAATGATTCGTAAGATGATCATTGGACAATAGTAAGGATATTCTTATGATCTTTTGAAAGAACTAAGAGTATAATATTTGTAGAAGTGACAAATAGATGGTTAGTTCATTGTAAAAGTACTACATTGATACTAGCTTTGTCACAAAGTACAAATTAAGTTTATCTCAATCTAAACTAAGGGTGGCACAATATAATGGAAAGTGAGTTCCATAATGGATTTGGATGATTTCCAAAGTTAAGACATTGTGACAGATACTACAACAAAAGGCTAAGTATATGACTGCTATTATAGCAGCAAAAGAGGGCATTTGTGTCAAGAAGTTTGTTATCAAACTAGGTGTAGTTCACAGTGGGATAATACTATGAAGATATATTGTGCGACAATATTATCAACATGTTTTAACCCCAAAGAGCTAAAGGTCACACCAAAAGACCAAATTTGTACAAAGCCATCTCATTAGAGAATGAGTGATGCGTAGAGACGCAAAGACATGCAATTACACACGGACCTAGAAGTGTCAGATCCGGAGATCAGTTGACCACTAGCAATCGTGTACATACAACACCGGAAAGCCATAGGTGTTGAATACACAAAGGTTTGAAACTAGATTATTGACTCTAGTGCAAGTGGGAGACTGTTGGAGATATGCCCAAGAGGCAATAATAAAGTGGTTATTATCATATCTTCACATTTATGATAAATGTTTACATACCATGCTATAATTGTATTAACCGGAAACATTAATACTTGTGTGATTTGTAAACTAAAATAAGAGTCCCTAGTAAAGCCTCTTGTTAAACTAGCTTGTTGGTTAATATATGATCATGGTTTCCTGATCATGAACATAGAGATGTTATTAACAACAGGATCATATCATTAGGAGAATGATGTGATGGACATACTCCTATAGATAAGCGTAGCATAAAGATCAAGTCATTTAAATAGTTCAATTGCTATATGCTTTCTGATACATAGTAACCTAATTCCTTCGACCATGAGATCATGCATATCACCTTTACCGGATGGATGCTTTGATGACATCAAACACCACACCGTAACTGGGTGGCTATAAAGGTGGCATTGAGTGTTCGGAAAGTATTGGTTGAAACACATGGATCAAGAGTGGGATTTGTCCATCCATATGACGGATAGATATACTCTGGGCCCTCTCGGTGGAATGTCATCCAATTGGCTTGCAAGCATGTGACTGGCTCACAAGGGATCACATATCACGGGAACGAGAAAAGAGTACTTATCGGTAACGAGGTTGAACTAGGTATGCAGAGATACCGACGATCATAACCTCGGATAAGTAAACTATCGTGAGACAAAGGGAAATTGGTATCGTATGTAAGTGGTTCATTCGATCGCAAAGTAATCGTAGAAATATGTGGGAACCATATGAATTTCCAGATTCCTCTATTGGTTATTGTTCGGAGAAGTGTCTCAATCATGTCCGCATAATTCACGAACCGTAGGGAGACACACTTAAGGATTCGACGTTGTTTGAGTAGTTATGGTATTATGAGAAAGAGACCGAATGTTGTTCGGAGTCTCGTATGGGATCCGGGATATCACGAGGTGATCCGGAATGGTCCGGAGAATAAGATTCATATAAGGAAAGTCCCGTTTCGGAGTTCGGGAATGATTCCGGTGTTTTCATCGGGAATGTTCTAGAAGGGTCCGGATTGTCCGGCACTCCGGGGGGGGGGGGGGGGGGAGGGTACATGAGTGTGTCATTGAATGATTGCATCATGTACTAAGTGTTCTTGCTGTTCCAAAAACATGAAAGTCAAATTGCCAGTTTGAAAGTCAAACGGCTAAAACAGGAAACTGTGGAAAACAGGAAACTGTGGGAAACAGGAAACTGTGGGAAACAAGCAAGAGGAGGTTGAAACCAACTTGGAGGAGGAGTTCCTCTCCTCCTTGGCCAGCGCCCAGCCCTAGGCCGAGTTGGGGAGGGACTCCCTCCCTCCCTGGCGCGCCTAGTCCCTCCACCTATAAAAGGAGGGGCAGGGCTCCTCCTTGAGACACACAAGTTTCTACCTCTAATCTCCGGTTTAGAGCCGTTCTGGTTTAGAGCTTCTAATTGCTTTAGCCTGCGGTTTAGAGCCTTCTAATTGGTGTGTCTAATCTCTAGACCACTAATAGCCCTCTCTCATACTCCACCATACTCGCTCCGGCTTAAGGCGAAGCCCTGCGGGATCTCCCCTCTACTTCCGGTACCACGCCGTTGTGCTGCCGGAATCGCGAGGAGAGTGCTACAACCTCCGCTGCCTGCTGGAACAAGGGAGAGGAAGGTCTTCGTCGAGTACCGAACGTGTGACCGACTGCGGGAGCGCTGCCGGAACGTGGCGCCGGAAGGATCGTCTACACGATCTTGAGATCGGAAAGAGTACGACTACATCACCCACGAGAATCTGCTCTCGTTAACCGCTTTGGAATCTTCGAGGGTGAGTTCCTCTATCGACTCGTTGCTACAATCTAGTAGATAGATCTTGGCTTGTTTGTTTGTATGCGATAGAAAATTTTGTTTTCCATGCTACGAACCCCTACACAAAGGTATTATTATTTGAATATACACGCTTTGGACTATGTGTCATGTATATGGCGCCACTTTTGATGTTGATAGATTCTTTTAAAAAGGAAAAGGAAATGCTAAAAGAGAATCTATAAAATATACTTGGCAGAAAATAAAAGATTGGAAATATCCATTTAGGTATATATATGATATACATGTTATGGTTGTATTCTTTGCTTGTTAAACAATGTGGTTCTTGTGTATTGGATACCGAATTGGTTGGTATGAAATTTCATACGGAACGATGCAATTCATGAACCACAATGGCCTAAGTAACTAGCAAGAGAATATGTGATGATGTTCATCAAAAACAAACAAACCGTTGTTTGTATTTCTCGTTGACATCAAGGCTTAACTTCAAGATTTGTTTTAATAATTGTTATTTAAATCAGGTATTATGAGAACAAAGGTTGTTCAAATAATTACCGTATTCCATATAAGATGGATGATTTACAAATCTAGTTGGAGAAATCACATCCATAAAACCTGATGCTAAAATTTCGCAAGACAAATGATTGAAAGATCACTTACGAAGTGACATCGCTGTTTAAATTATATTGGAAAGAGAACATGAAGAATCTCCATATTCATGGATTTTTGGAGTCTTTGATTTGATCAAGTGACGCTTGTGAGACTTTCCACGTGATAATTAAAACTTTGTTCAAAGGCCAAAGAAGAACGAACGACTAAATTATTGGAATTTATACATATCGATGTATGTAGTCCATTATGTATAGTCGTAAGCGATGGATTTCAACTTCATATGCTTTCTCAGAAAATTTGAGTGAATGTTCACTTAATGCGAGAGAAGTATGAAATATTTGAAAATGTTTCAAAGACTTTCAAGATGAAGTGCAAAATCATTTTAAACAAGAAAATAAATGGTTTATGATTTTATCATAAGGGATTTGTTTGAGTTACAAGTGTAACAAGAAAATAAATGAATTATGATTTTATCATAAAGGGATTTATTTGAGTTGCAAGTTTAGCAAAACACCTAGATTTACATCTCCCGAAACACCATAGGAGTATGGAGTGTTTGAGATTTGTAATGAAACCTTGTTTGACATGGTTGGATCAAAGGTGTTATTTATAAAACTGCCATTATGTTTTAAAAGATTAAAGCTTTAGAGAATACCGCTTTTACACTAAAAAGAGCTCCATCTTGATCCATTGAAATGACACCATGGAAGTTATGGTTTGGGGTAAAACCCAAGTTGTCATTTCTTAAATTTTGGTATGCTAAACATAAGTAAGATGTTTACAACCGAAGTCGGATGAGCATGTCTTTGTAGGTTATTTCGAATAACAATTGGTTATTCCTCCATAACACCGAGGACAAAAGGGTTTGTCGCTTGAAATGTGAAGTTTCTTGAAGAAGGAATTTTTCATAAAAGTTAAGTGGGAGGACAATAGAACTTTGATAAGGTTAACGAACCTTAGCTAAATGTGCTGAGTTGCGCAGCGCCGGAAAATGTTCCGGAGGCTGCCATAATGCTCATAGCTTATGTGCCTCAAAGGTTGTGGTCACGGAGATCTAAGTTCTTATTGAACCAAGTCGGTCGGATAAACAATCAAATACTAAGATTTGAGAGTAAATCATTATTGTTTGACAATGATGAACCGACTATATACAAAGAAGCGATGATGGGCCCTGACTCCGTCAAATGGCTTGAAGCCATAAAATCCGTGATAGTTCCATACACGAGAAATCAAGTTTTGAACTTGGAAGACCCTCCGGAAAGGTGTAAAAACCTATCGGTCGTATTTGGATCTATAAAGAAACAGACATGGATGTTTCACATCTATGAAATAGTCGACATGTCGTAAAATATTTTATGACAATGTTCAAGGAGTTGACTATGACAAGATTTGATCTTTCATAGCGATATTTAGTCTGGACGGATTAAAGTAGCAACCACTACATATAATTTGGTATATGGTAGATGAATAAACAAAACAAAAGTTCTTCTAATAGAATGGTTACCTAGGACGTGTACATGACACGATCCAAAAGGTTTTTTGTTAATTCGAAGGATGCTAAAAAGGGGCATGCAAACTTCAATTGTTGAAGTAAGCATCGCGGAGTTGGAATCTTCACCGTGATGAAAAAGGAGTTTTCATCTGGAGACGATGAAGATGCTTGCATTTGCAAGAAATTAAGTGGGAGCGCTGAGACACATTTCTAATACATTATGTGGATGACATCTTGTTGATTAGAAATGATGTATCTTTTATTGACAAAGGTTAAGAATTTCATTTCGATGAAAGACTTGGGCAAAACCCGAATATTTAGCATGAATGTCTATAGTGGATAGACTGTAACGCTAATATGTTTATGCCAAACGTACATATATGAGATATTTAAGGAGTTCAATATAGAAACGACAAGAAACAGTTCTGGTCGCATGGAAAGGAATTGAATCAAGATTCAAGTGTATCGACACTTGATAAGTGAAACAAGATTCAAGTGCTTTGACACTTGATGAGTGAAATCACGAGAATGTTTTGATCAATCATACCATGATATGTACACATCCAGATATATCCTATGCTCTAAGTGTTATGAGCATATACCAGAATGAATCATAAAATGATCATTGGACGATAGTGAGGATATTCTTATGATCTTTTTGAAAGAACTAAGAATATATTTGTGTAGAGGTGACAAACAATTACAAATAGTTCATTGTAAAGCGTTACATTGATACTAGTTTTGTCACAAGATACAAATTAAGTTTATCTCAATTTAAACTATGGGTGGCACAATGTAATGGAAAGGAGATTCCATGATGGATTTGGAAGAGTTCCAAAGTTAAGACATTGTGACGAATACTACAACAAAAGGCTAAGTATATGACTGCTATAGTAGCAGCAAAGGAGGGAATTTGTGTCAAGTAGTTTGTTATCAAACTAAGGTGTGGTTCGCAACGGGCTAACACTAAAGATATATTGTACGACAATAGTATCGACATGTTTTAACCCCAAGGAACTAAAGGTCTCACCAAAAGACCAAATTTATACAACGCCATCTCATTAGAGAATGAGTGATGCGTGGAGACGCAAAGACATGCAAATAAACACGGACCTGAAAGCATCAGATACGTAGATTATGTTAACCACTTGCAATTGCGTATTTGGAACACCAGAAAGCCATAGGTGTTCAATACACAAAGTTTTCAAACTAGATTATTGTCTCTAGTGCAAGTGGGAGACTGAAGGGAATATGCCCGAGAGGCAATAATAAAGTGGTTATTATCGTATTCCTTATTTATGATAAATGTTTATTTTGCATGCTATAATTGTATTAATACGGAAACGTTAATACATGTGTGTTTAATAAACAAAAGGAAGTTCCTAGTTATGCCTCTCTTATAAACTAGCTCGTTGATTAACAAGATGATCAAAGGTTTCCTGATCATGGACATTGGATGTTGTTAATAACGAGGTCACAACATTAGTGTAATGGTGTGATGAACATTCATCCGAAGTATAGCATTACGATCAAAGTCATTGAGTTTATATTGCTATAACAACTTACGAAGTGATCCTAATCCTTAGACCATGAGATCATGTCAATCACTAACACCGGAAGAGTTTCTTGATAACATCAAACGTCACACCGTAACAGGGTGATTATAAAGATGGATTCAGAACTACTAAAGTGTTATGTTGAGGCCCATGGATCGAGAGTGGAATTTGTTCATCCCGATGACGGATAGATATGCTCTGGGCCCTCTCGGTGATATCACATTGATTAGCTTGCAAGCAAGTGATTTGATCACTAGAATGTTATATCACGGGAACGAGAAAAGAGTGCATGTCGGTAACGAGATCAAACTAGGTATGGAGATACCGATGATCGAATCTCGGACATGTAATATATCGCGAAACAAAAGGATTAAGATACTAGCGTAAAAAGGTTCCGACGATCACAAGAAAGTCATCGTTGAATGTGTGGGAGTCAGTATGGGTCTCCAGATCCCGCTTCTGATTATTGATCCGAGAGGGGTCTCGATCATGTCCGCATTATTCGTGAACCGTAGGGTGACACACTTAAGAGACACCGACATCCATTTGGAGCAAAAGTTTCATGCCGAAAAGAATAACAAGCGCAGGAATTTATTTCACTAGATACCGAAACGGGTTTTCGGTGAAATTGCAGGAAGTGTTTCTGCATGTGAAATGAAATACTAGCAAGGGGTTATTTGTGAATGTTTGTCAATAAAGTAATTGACAAAATTCTGAATAAAATAAAAGAGTTTTATTTAATGAGAGTTTGCATTAAATTTGGTGGAAATTTAATGGGAATTTGAGTGGGTTTTTAAGTGGAGAAAATTGAAGGGCCATTTTGTGAGTGGAGTGTCCACCCACATGAATGAGGGAGAGGTGGGGGCACCCTCCATGGCCGGCGGCCATGCCCCCTTGGGCTGCCCCCCTCCCCTATATAAGGAGCCCCTCCTCTCACTTCTCACTCACACCTCCTCGTGAAGGATCTCTCTCCCCCTCTAGAATTTATCCCCCATGGTCTCGGACTAGCGAGATACATGTTCCCGGTGGCTATTCGGCAAGAAAGAGTTGTGCTTCCGCCGCATCGCTGGAGCGAGGAGGCGGAGGTTGATCGGTGCCTCGAACGTGTGTGCGAGCACGGATGCGCTGCTGTTTTGCGGCGCTAGGACTTCCTCTCGATCTTGAGATCGGCAAGAGATCGTCTACATCAACCACGAGTTTGGACTCGTTAAGCTTTGTCGGTCTTCAAGGGTATGTTCTCTACGGATATACATCCGCCCGTTGTTTGTATCTAGTAGATAAATCTTGGTACATAGTTGTTCCCATCGTAGGAAATTTTTTGTTTTCTATGCTGCGAACCCTACATTTTGCCCAATGGGGCCTCGACATGATCGACAAACTACCAAAATCTTCGAAAGGAGGACACGTCTTCCTCCTGGTCGCAGTCGACAAATTCAGCAAATGGATCGAGGCCATGCCAGTCACCAACCAGAAGGGCAAAACTGCCGTCAAGTTCTTCGAATCCATTGTCTACAGGTTTGGCGTACCGCACAGCATCATCACCGACAACGGATCAAACTTCATCTCCGAAGAATTCCAGGACTTCTGCGAAGGCCTCGGGATCAATATCACGTATGCCTCAGTGGCACACCCGCAAACAAACGGGCAAGTGGAAAAGGCCAACGGCCTAATCGGCACCGGCATCAAGAAGCGCCTCATGAGCTCACTCGAGCATAAAGCTGGAAACTGGACGAAAGAGCTACCGTCTGTCCTGTGGAGCTTACGGACTACACCAAACAGCTCCACCGGCTACACACCGTTCTTCATGGTGGACGGAGCTGAGGCCGTGCTACCAGCCGAAGTACGCCATCAGGCTCCACGAGTCGTCGCGTACAGCGAAGCCGAATCCACGGTTGCACTCGAAGACGCCGTCGACACACTCGATGAAGCGCGGGATATAGCAGCCGCTCGATCAGCGGTGTACCAGCAGAGTCTCCGCAACTATCACAGCCGCCGGCTGCGCCCAAGGTCCTTCGTCGAAGGAGACCTCGTCTTGCGACTCAAGCAAAAGATACCGAACAAACTCGATTCACCATGGGAAGGACCCTACGCCATCACCGAGGTCATCCCAGGTGGCGCCTATCGCCTCAAGCACGTGGAGTCTGGAGTCGCATACTCCAACCCGTGGAACGTCTCGCACCTGCGACGATTCTACCCGTAGCAACCTACCCCCCTTTTTACTTTCAATAAGTCTTTCAGCCAAGGCTACTCAGCCGAACCATGTACCTCCTCCGTTACGTTATAAATACAGCTAAGTGTCTCGCCCCCAACCTTCGGTTGACCTTTTTTCTGCAACTTTACTACATGCTACATACGCACTTGGGGGCTCCCCCCACCTCACGATTTCATCGACTGAGGACCAAACGTGTACACCTGAGTAGATGACTACGTCAGGCAAACGAAAAGGGCACGTACTCAATCAAAGCACTGCGTGCTCACAAACCTTTACAACAAAGGGCACAGAAACGCCCAGCCGCAATATACAAATTTTACATCTATCTGTTTATTTTCAGGTCCTACCTATTCTGAAGAATAACCTGAGCACGCTGCTCAAACAAATCTACAATCTGTTCGGCATACTGCCTTACAGCCGCGTAATACGGACGCATATCCCACTCGCCACCATCTGGCCGAGGAGGTGGCCCAGTCGCCACAGCAGCCAAATCTACGTCAGGGCGGTGCACCCTCACAAGAGAAAAGGCAGCCTTCACCCCTGCGACGAGCTGCTGCCGCACCAGCTCCTTGACATTGCTGACACTCCGAAACTTCGTCAGAAGACCTGCAAGGGTCGTTGGCACGGCATCCAACGGAAACATGACGTGCAGCACCGAGGAAAGTGATGTCTGCACCTGGCGGAGCACCCGCGAAACCTGGTAGACACGATCCTGCACCGTCGCCAGAACTATGGCGTGATCACGATCCATCCAGAAGAAGCCGCCGGCCTCCATGTCCTGTTGAGTCAGGCAATTGACTCGAACAGCAATACGCTCCTTTTCTTCCCTCGGAGCAAGATTGGCACCTGAGACAACCGCACAAAACAAGAGTAAGGCCAGCAGGCTCACCCGAAGAACTGGGCTACAGCCCGAAAGAAGGATCAACTTACATTGCAGCTGCTCGGACAGCCGACCCAGCTCCGCCATCAAATACTCCTCTCTGGCTGCACCACGGTCTGCCTTGGATTTCCAAACGTCGGCGCGATCGCGTAACCCAAGCAAATCTCTCTCCAAGCTGCGCACGCGATCTCGAAGAAAAGTGAGCTACGAGGAATCATCCAATGACGCTCGCAAGGGCCTTTCGGATGAAGTGTCAACTGGGTCAGCACCCGAAGGAACCTATAGCAGCAGAAAAAAGAAGGCACACAGACATTCAGCCAAGGATAGAGCACAACTCAGAGGAATTCATTAAAATATATAAGGCCACTACGTGGCACAAGGATGGTACTACAAAAGATATTTACAACAAAAGAAGACTAAAAACTACCCTATGTCTACTATGACTAAGGCGGAGGGCACTGAGTCGCCTCAGAACCAGACTGCCTAGCTTTGGCCTCGCCCTGCTGCCGCAATGCATACTCAGACAGCAAGTCAATGAGCTTGGGCCCATATCGTCTGCAGCGAGCGGAGTAGGCGGCGAAGGCTACCTCGGATCCATCTACAGCCGTCGGCATCCGAGAAGTAATCTGGGGCAGGTCCAGCTCCGCCCCAGCCGCCATGGCCATCGCCAGCCCGACGGACGCGCCGATGCCCTTCTGCTTGCGCTTGTACGCCGCAGGCGCTTCGCCTGACAGAGCCTCTGCCAGGGCATCCACATCTTCAAGGGATGCGCCCTTCGGGAAGAGCTCCTGGTAGAAGCGACCAAGGACCTCTTTCGCCTTGGCAAGGGAGTTGACGACGGTGCTGCAGCGGTCTTCGACCGCTACAGTGGCATCATCTAGAGCACTCCCGTGCTCCAGAGCACCGCGGTCGAACTCGATGCCTGCGGCATCTGAGACAAAAAAGAAGAAAACATGAAGAAAGGCAACATAGAAGAAGATCCGTAGAAAAAGAAACAAGTCCAAAAGCTTGTACTCACCCGAAATAGCCTTGGCAGCAGCCATGAGCTTATCCGCCACCCCTTTTTCACGAGCAGCCGCAACGGTGGCCAGCTGCTCCTCACGATCTGCGGCCTCCTGCTGCAGACGCTCTTTCGCTTCGGCTGCCTTCGTCAGCTCCAGCTCAAGGCGCTCTCTCGCACCAGCGGCATCTTCGGCCTTCTGCTCCGATTGGCCAAGGCTCTTCTTCAGAGCATCGACCTCACGGAGAGAGTTGTTATGCTCCTCTGCATTTACAACAAGCAAGTGTCAAAGAACAGGACTAGGATAAGCAAAAGAAGTACTACAAGGCAGACGAATACCTTGAAGCTGCCGCAGTTTCGCCTCCAGCGTCAGGCGTTCCTCCACCAGCCGCTTGGCCTCTTGGACAAAAGGCTGCAGCAACAGGCAATAGTAGTAAGAGCAGGACTTGGGGGCTACGCCCAACACAAAGAAGCATTCGAAGACACTCGGGGGCTCCCCGCGTAACATCAAGCAGAAAAACTTACGTGCTCCGAAGGCGAACCCGCAGGACCGCCTGCGAAATTCTGGGGCGCAACCACCAACCTCTCCTGCACAGGAGGAACCGGCGCAGCGTCACCAAAAGTCGCCACCGTCTGAGGAGGAGGAGACGCAATGTTCGACTCCCCCATCATCTCGCGCGCACCATCACTAGAGCCGTCGGAGGATTGCCTGCATACGAACCAATCAACACAGGTGCAAAAATAACAAGGGAACAAAGGACAACAGTGGCAAGAAGAAAACTTACGAGCCCAACGCGCTCAGGTCGAAGATAGGAGAAGCCCTTCGGGCCCTCTTCTCTTCCTTCTCTTCCTTCTTTTCTTCCTTCTTCCGCTTTGCTGGCGGGTGCGGGGCAACAGCCCGCACAGGAATGGCAGGAAGGGGAGAGGAAGAACCCCCATGAACATCATCATGACGCTCAAGGCCCAGAGGATTTCTGGGAGTCGGAGGAGTCGAGGCATCCGAAGACTCGCTCGAGCTCCGTGATCGCTTGCGCGAATGGTCCTCACTCGACTTGTCGGCATCCTCCGCTGGGGATCGTGCTGACGGTAGCTCGGACACGGAGTCCACCACTTCATTATCCGGGGCATTCGGATACCTCTCGGGCAACGGTGGTGCCATGCCCGGCACTTTGAAGCTCTGCAAAAGGAAAAGGAACTTTGTTAGCAAACAAAGGAAAAAGTACATAGCTGACAAAAACAAAAGGGGAGCACTACGTGCGCAAATCTACACCTTCGGTACGACCAACATCGAAGAAAAGGGAGGAGTCAGCAACTTCTCCGGGATTTCTTCGTCAGCCTTGAACTTCAACAGCGCGCGAAGAGCCTTATCAAGTTCCACCTCGGAGATTTTCTCACTCGAAACCCTCGTCGGATCACGGCGCCCAGAGTAAAGAAACATCGGATGCTCCCTCGCTTGGAGAGGCTGCACCCGACGCTCAAGAAACGTCCGGATGATGTCAACACCGTTCACCTCCTTCTCAGGAATCAGTTGGAGATCCTCCACCCGACGGTACAGGGCCTCTATCTCCGCCACCTCACCGTCTAAGATTTGGTTTTTCCAGGATCTTTTCTTCTCAATCAATTGGGAGGGGTCAAAAGGCACGAGACCAAAATCTTGCCCAGGCAGTACGGAGTCACGGATGTAAAACCATTTCCTCCGCCAGTACTGGACAGATTCAGACATGGAAAAGGAAAAGAACTGCACATTGGGACTGAGGGAGATGATGAAACCCCCAATGGGATACACACCATCCGAACCAGACTGCCTCTTCACGGAATAAAGCTTCCGGAAGAGGCCAAAGTGCGGCTCAATGCCAAGCCAACACTCGCAAAGCGTGATAAAATACGCAATGTGGAGAAGGGAGTTGGGAGACAGATGATGGAGTTGAACCCCATAGAAAAAGAGCAGTCCACGAAGGAAGTCATGGACTGGATACGAAAACCCACGCAAGACGAAGGCAAGAAACATAACCCGGTACCCAGATGGGGACGGGGGATTACCTCATTGCCGGGGAGTTTGACGGCCGTCGTATCCTGCGGGATCAGGCCCCGCTCGCGCAGTTTGCGGAGATCGCTCTCCCGCGTCTCTGATCGCTGCCAGCCACCATCAGTGACGCGAGCAGCGGCGGTGCTCTTCTTGCCTCCGGCGGCGCTGGTCCCAACCACAGATGAAGACTTCTTTGTTTTCCCCATGGCGTTGCAGCGGTGGTGGCGATGACAATGCAGAAAGAACGAAGGAAATGTGGAAGGAAAGCTCAGCGCGCAGCAAGAATCGCTCAAGAACAAGGAGGCAGTGAACTGATGAACTGCTGCGGTGAAAAACAAACCACGATTTCACCCAGGATTATAACAGCGAAGACGACGCACGCTGGCCGTCCATCGAGAAGACCTAACGCCAACGGTAGATCTGGCCGTACACGTGTCAACACCACAACGAACCATCGTTACCACGCCGTCCACTACGCGCGGAAATCGAGGAGACGCCGTAATCATCTCCACGCCGCGCGTGACCGGTCAATTCAAAGTCAGCAAGTGGGACCCACGCTTCGTCCAGTCAAGTCATCTCTGGCATAGCAGACGCTTGAGGTCATCGATCGTAAGCACTGACGTCATCAAAAGCTATACTAGCACCACTTCGGCTCCACAGCTAAGAGTACTCACTCGAATCTACGATTCGACTAAATACTCGGGGGCTACTCCTATCAGGAGCGCTGGCCGCGCACCCGATAGACAAATGAGGACAAAATTATTTCTCTGAGTCCTCCGTCGAGTCTACGACTCCACTACGGACTCGGGGGCTACTCCCATAGGGAGAATGGATTCAAGCATCCGAAAATTTTCGAGTCCCGCGGACTCAATGACAAGGAAAAACGCTTAATTAAAGTCTTCGCTCGAGTCTACGACTCAAACAGACACTTGGGGGCTACTCCCATAGGGAGCGCTGGTCGCGCACCCTATGAAATCTTCGACTGCGATCTTCCGGATCCGCATGCAAAAACTTTTTGGCAACTCTGCCCTAATTAACACTAAGTGAGCAACGTCCTCCTTGGCCACCCGAAACACCTCCGTGGTGATAAACATTCGGATGCTGTGTCTGCGACGCAAAGATAAGACCTACAGATATCATCTGATGGCCTGGCAACGCACCTGACTGCGCTCTGCTAGTATGAATCCGTACCAGCAGGTACGATGAAAAATCCCGACGGACGCGTTGGGTACACCAATTAAAATCACTGAAATTCCACTCCTGTAAGTCCTCCGCGGCCTGAGTCGAATTACATCAGCATATGTTCCAGGTCCGGGATGAGGGACCCGAACCTGAAGAAGATCGTGTTGTTTCGTCCTAAGACAGTTAACTGACCCTGATCCGTCGGGTGAGTCAGGCACACGCATCAACAATCCCTACACACATATACTATTAACATATAACTGCACCCGAAGGATGGAAGTGTCCTCAACCGAATCTACGATTTGACTGATCACTCGGGGGCTATTGACATGGTTATACCCTACGGGTACGTGACTTTAGCATACCTGGTCTAGCCCAAGGAAGGCCCACAGCAGACATACGCTGGCCCATGAAGATTTTCGGGTGACCAAGGCCCATGACGTCTTCGGATCCTTGGAGAACAAGACTAGTATAGATAGAAAACTCAAAAGGGCAACGCCCTAGGACTTGTAACCGACTAGGACTATGCCCGAGACCTGCCTAAGTCTATATAAAGGCCAGGAGGGTACGTCCTAGGGGTAGACAACTCGACTCATACTTTCGCACACGCATCCACGCCAGATCGAATCTGCGCACCCTGTAACCTTTGGTTCCGCCGTAATCAAAGAGCAGACAAGCAGGAGTAGGGTTTTCCCTCCAGGGGCCTGAACCTGGGTAAATCTCGTGTCCCCTGGTTGCTTGTCTGTTAACCGTGCCACGATCTCCAGCATCCCCATCTTCTCCAAAACCCAAGTCCATAACAATGGTCATTGACGAGATTAAACCTCGTCAGTGAGTGCTAGTTTTGTACTTTTTTCTTTTTCTTTGGGTCTTTCTTCTATGCAGCTTTTCTTCATGTTTTCTTCTTTTGTCTCAGATGCTGCAGGCATCGAGTTTGACCGCGGTGCTCTGGAGCACGGGAGTGCTCTAGATGATGCCACTTTGGCGGTCGAAGACCGCTGCAGCACCGTCGTCAACTCCCTTGCCAAGGCGAAAGAGGTCCTTGGTCGCTTCTACAAGGAGCTTGTCCCGAAGGGCGCAGCCCTTGACGATGTGGATGCTCTGGCGGAGGCTCTGTTAGCCGAAGCGCCTGCGGCGTACAAACGCAAGCAGAAGGGCATCGGCGCGTCCGTCGGGCTGGCGATGGCCATGGCGGCTGGAGCGGAGCTGGATCTGCCCCAGATCACTTCTCGGATGCCGACGGCTGCGGATGGATCCGAGGTAGCCTTTGCTGCCTATTCTGCTCGCTGCAGGCGATATGGGCCCAAGCTCATTGATTTACTGTCTGAGTATGCACTGCGGCAGCAGGGTGGGGCCAAAGCTAGGCAGTCTGGCTCCGAAGCGACTCAGGCTCCTGCATCTTAGACGTAGTGAATGCAGGCTAGTTTGTAGTTTGTTTTTGTTGTAAATATCTTGAAGAACACCATCCTTGTGCCACGTAGTGGCCTTATATATTCAATGAATTTCTCTGAGTTGTGCTCCATCCTTGGCTGAATGTTTGTGTTCCTTTCTTTTGCTACCGCTATAGGTTCCTTCGGGTGCTGACCCTGTTGACGTCCCATCCGCAACGCCATTGCGCCCATCCTTGTATGATTCTTCGCAGCTTGCTTTCCTTCGGGATCGTGTGCGCAGTTTGGAGAGGGAATTGCTCGGGCTACGCGGTCATGCCGACGTTTGGAAGTCCAAGGCGGATCGTGGCGCAGCCAGGGAGGAGTACTTGATGGCGGAGTTGGTCCGTCTGTCCGAGCAGCTGCAATGTAAGTTGTTCTTTGGTCGAGCTGTAGCTCTGGTCTTCGGGTGAGCCTGTTGGCCTTACTCTTATTTTGTTCGATTGCTGCAGGTGCAAATCTTGCTCCGAGGGAAGAAAAAGAGCGTGTCGCTGTTCGGGTCAACTGCTTGACTCAACAGGACATGGAGGTCGGCGGCTTCTTCTGGATGGATCGTGATCGCGCCATAGCCCTGGCGACGGTGCAGGATCGTGTTCATCAAGTTTCGCGGGTGCTCCGCCAAGTGCAGACATCGCTTTCCTCGGTGTTGCACGTCATGTTCCCTTTGGATGCCGTGCCAAAAAGCCTTGTGGGTCTTCTGTCGAAATTTCGGAACGTGAGCAATGTCAAGGAGTTGGTGCGGCAGCAGCTTGTCGCCGGAGTGAAGGCTCCGTTGTCTCTTGTGAGGCTGCACCGGCCTGATGTGGATTTGGCTGCCGTGGCTGCTGGGCCACCTCTTAGCCCTGATGGTAGCGAGTGGGACATGCGTCCGCATTACGCGGCTGTGAGGCAGTATGCCGAACAGATTGTAGATTTGTTTGAGCAGCGTGCCCAGGTTATTCTTCAACATAGGTAGTACCTGTAGAAAGAGAGATATGTAAAATTTGTATATTTCGGCTGGGCGTGTTGTGCCCTTTGTTGTAAAGGTTTGTTTTTATGTGAGCACGCAGTGCTTTAATTGGATACGTGTCCTTTTCGTTTGCCTGACGTTGTCAGCTACTCAGGTGTACACGTTTGGCCCTCAGTCGATGAAATCGTGAGGTGGGGGGGAGCCCCCGAGTGCGTTTGTAGCATATAATATAGTTGCAGAAAATTGTGAAACGAAGTTTTGGGGCGAGACACTTAGCTTTATTTATATCGTAATGGAGGAGATACATTGTTCGGCTGAGTAGCCTTGGCTGGAAGCCTTATTGAAAGTAAAAGAAGGGGTAGGTTGCTACAGATAGAACCGTCTCAGGTGCGAGATATTCCATGGGTTGGAGTATGCGACTCCAGACTCCACGTGCTTGAGGCGATAGGCGCCACCCGGGATGACTTCGGTGATGACGTAGGGTCCTTCCCATGGCGACTCGAATTTATTCGGTCGCTTTTGCTTTAGTCGCAAAACGAGGTCTCCTTCGACGAAGGACCTTGGGCGCAGCCGGCGGCTGTGGTAGTTGCGGAGACTCTGCTGGTACACCGCTGATCGAGCTGCTGCTATATCCCGTGCTTCGTCGAGTGTATCGACAGCGTCTTCGAGTGCAGCCGTGGATTCGGCTTCACTGTAGGCGACGACCCGTGGGGCCTGGTGGCGTACTTCGGCTGGTAGCACGGCTTCGGCTCCGTGTACCATGAAGAATGGTGTGTAGCCGGTGGAGCTGTTTGGCGTAGTTCGTAAGCTCCATAGGACGGAGGGTAGCTCCTTCGTCCAATTTCCAGCTTTATGTTCGAGTGAGCTCATGAGGCGCTTCTTGATGCCAGCTCCGATTAGGCCGTTGGCCTTTTCCACTTGCCTGTTCGTTTGCGGGTGCGCTGTTGGAGATATGCCCTAGAGGCAATAATAAATGTAGTTATTATTATATCTTTGTGTTTATGATAAATGTTTACATTCATGCTATAATAGTATTAACAGGGAAACATTAATACTTGTGTGATTTGTAAACTTGATTAGAAGTCCCTAGTATAGCCTCTATACTTCACTAGCTTGTTGGTTGATAAATGATTGTGGTTTCCCTATCATGAACATTGAGATGTTATCAACAACAAGATCATATCGTTAGGAGAATGATATGGTGGACATACTCCTATAGATAAGCGTAGCATAAAGATCAAGTCATTTCAATAGTTCAATTGCTATATGCTTTCTGATACATAGTAACCTAATTCCTTCGACCATGAGATCATGCATATCACCTTTACCGGATGGATGCTTTGATGACATCAAACACCACACCGTAACTGGGTGGCTATAAAGGTGGCATTGAGTGTTCGGAAAGTATTGGTTGAGACACATGGATCAAGAGTGGGATTTGTCCATCCATATGACGGATAGATATTCTCTGGGCCCTCTCGGTGAAATGTCATCCAATTAGCTTGCAAGCATGTGACTGGCTCACAAGGGATCACATATCACGGGAACGAGAAAAGAGTACTTATCAGTAACGAGGTTGAACTAGGTATGCAGAGATACCGACGATCATAACCTCGGATAAGTAACATATCGTGAGACAAAGGGAAATTGGTATCATATGTAAGTGGTTCATTCGATCGCAAAGTAATCGTAGAAATATGTGGGAGCCATATGAATTTCCAGATTCCTCTATTGGTTATTGATCGGAGAAGTGTCTCGATCATGTCCGCATAATTCACGAACCGTAGGGAGACACACTTAAGGATTCGACGTTGTTTTGAGTAGTTATGGTATTATGAGAAAGAGACCGAATGTTGTTCGGAGTCTCGGATGGGATCCGGGATATCACGAGGTGATCCGGAATGGTCCGGAGAATAAGATTCATATAAAGAAAGTCCCGTTTCGGAGTTCGGATATGATTCTGGTGAATGTTCTAGAAGGTTCCGGAATGTCCGGCACTCCGGGAGGGGGGAGGGGTACATGAATGTGTCATTACATATTGGAATTATTGCATCATGTACTAAGTGTTCTTGCTGTCCCAAATAAAGGATTAAATTGAATCCTAAAACAGAAAAGTCAAATGTCCAGATTGAAAGTCAAACGGCTAAAACAAGAAACTGTGGGAAACAAGCAAGAGGAGTTGGGAACCGACTTGAGGGAGGAGTCTCCTCCCCAAGCCGGCGCGCCACCCAAGGCCGACTTGGGGAGGGACTCCCCTCCCCTGGCCGCGCCTCCCCACCTATAAAAGGAGGGGCAGGGCCCCCTCCTCTAGACACACAAGTTTCTACCTCTAATCTCCGGTTTAGAGCCGTTTTGGTTTAGAGCTTCTAATTGCTTTAGCCTGCGGTTTAGAGCCTTCTAATTGGTGTGTCTAATCTCTAGACCACTAATAGCCCTCTCTCATAATCCACCATACTCGCTCCGGCTTAAGGCGAAGCCCTGCGGGATCTCCCCTCTACTTCCGGTACCACGCCGTTGTGCTGCCGGAATCGCGAGGAGAGTGCTACAACCTCCGCTGCCTGCTGGAACAAGGGAGAGGAAGGTCTTTGTCGAGTACCGAACGTGTGACCGACTGTGGGAGCGCTGCCGGAACGCAGCGCCGGAAGGATCGTCTACACGATCTTGAGATCGGGAAGAGTACGACTACATCACCCACGAGAATCTGCTCTCGTTAAACGCTTTGGAATCTACGAGGGTAAGCTATTCCATCGACTCGTTGCTACAATCTAGTAGATAGATCTTGGCTTGTTTGTTTGTATGCGATAGAAATTTTTTGTTTTCCATGCTACGAACCCCTACAGTGGTATCAGAGCCGTGTCTATATGTAGATCTGTTGCACGAGTAGAACACAATGGTCATTGTGGGCGTTGATGCTTTTATTGTCGATTGCTTCTTGTGTACTTTGCATCTTGCGGTATGTTGGGATGAAGCGGCCCAGGCTAACCTTACATGACATCGTTCATGAGACTTGCTCCACGCTTGACATGCAACTTGTATTGCATAAGTGGCTTTGCGGGTGCCTGTTTCTCCTAGCATAGTTAAGATCCAATTTACAACAGGTGATCAACAATGCTAGTATCAATGTTGTGGTTCTTGTTCGTAAGTTAGAACGACACTTATTGAAAGCCCCAAACCACGTAAAATATGCAAAGAAAGTAGAGGCGTCTAACTTTGTTTTGCAGGGGTGTGCAGTGATGTGATATGGCCATGATTGTGATTATATTTGATGTATGCAATGTTCCTTATTGTAAGTTGGCAACCGGCAGGAGCCATATGGTTGTCTTTAATTTATGTTAAGACCCACGTGTCTATTCAAAGTAGTTGTAACAGTTGAAGCCGGTGGACGACAACCATGGAGAAGCGTCATTGACCTTGATGCAGTGCCGGTGATGATGGAGATCATGTTCGTGCTTGAAGATGGAGATCGGAAGCACAAAGAAGAAAGGCCATATCATATCACATATATATTGAATTGCATGTGATGTTAATCCTTTATGCATCTTGTATTGCTTAGTAGACGACGGTAGCATTATAAGATGATCCCTCATGCACATCAATTTCAAATCATAAAGTGTTCACCCTTAGTTAGCGCCGTTGCTAAAGCTTGTTGTTTCGAAGCACCACGTGATGATCGGGTGTGTTAGATTCTGCAAGTGTATACAACGTGAGCAAGCCAGATTTGCTCATGCAGAAACTAAGGTTTGATCTTGACGAGCCTAGCATGTACAGACATGGTCTCGGAACACGGATCACCGAAAGGTAAAGCATGAATCATATAGTAGATATGATGAACATGTCGATTGTTCGCCATTGAAACTATGTCAACTCTCGTGATGATCGGTGTTGATATGGTGGATTTGGTTCGTGTGATCACTAAAACAATGTGAGGGATATTGTTTTGAGTGGGAGTTCACCTAGTTTAATTTCATTATTAATTTGAACTCAATTTGTCATAAACTTAGTCTAAACTATTGCAAATATGTTGTAGATCAATGGCAGCCCCTACCATCAATTTTAATGCATTCCTAGAGAAAGAAAAGTTGAAAAACAATGGAAGCAACTTCGCGGATTGGTTCCGCAATTTGAGGATTGTCCTCACAGCTGGTAATTTGACCTATGTGCTGGATTTACCGCTGGGTGACCCACCTGCAGATGATGCTCCCGATGAAGTAAAGAATGTTTACCTCGCTCGGAAGAATCAGTACTCCATAGTTCAGTGTGCTATCTTGTATGGTTTGGAATCGGAGCTTCAGAAAAGGTTTGAGGATTCAGACCCATATGATATTGTCGAGGATCTCAAATTGATTTTTGAGACTCATGCGGCAATTGAAAGTTATGAAGCTTCTGAAAAGTTCTTTAACTGCAAGATGGAAGAGGGCAGCTCCGTCAGTGAGCATGTGCTTAAGATGTCTGGGCACGCAAACAAACTTCAAAGCTTGGGTATTGTGATTCCTAATGCTTTGGGGATTTACCGTGTCCTCCAATCACTACCACCAAGTTACAAGAACTTTGTGATGAACTACAACATGTAGAACATGAACAAGACGTTGCCAGAACTCTTTGCCATGTTGAAATCTGCAGAAGTGGAGATTAAGAAAGAGCACCAAGTGTTGTTGGTCAATAAGACCACCAAATTCAAGAAAGTCAAGTCTAAGCAAAAGGGACACTTCAAGAAGGGTGGTAAGAAAGTTACCACGCCAGCGAAGAAGACCAAGGCTGGACCTAAGCCTGATACTGAGTTCTTTTACTGCAAGGGAGAAGGTCACTGGAAGCGGAATTGCCCAAAGTACTTGGCGGATTTGAAGAACGGCAACATCAAGAAGAAAGGTATATCTGATATACATGTTATTGATGTGTATCTCACTAGTACTCGTAGTAGTGCCTGGGTATTTGATACTGGTTCGGTTGCTCATATTTGTAACTCGAAACAGGTGCTGCAGAATAAACGGAAGCTAGCGAAGAACGAGGTGACGATGCGCGTGGGAAACGGATCAAAGGTTGATGTGATCGCGGTCGGCACGCTACCCCTTCATCTACCATCGGGATTAGTTTTATACTTAAATAATTGTTATTTAGTGCCTGTGTTAAGCATGAACATTATATCGGGATCTTGTTTATTGCGAGACAGTTACTTGTTTAAATCAGAGAATAATGGTTGTTCGATTTATATGAGTAATATGTTTTATGCACATGCACCTTTAATAGATGGTCTATTCTTATTGAATCTCGATAGTGGAAATACACATATCAACAACATTGAGGCTAAACGTTTGAAATCAAGCGATAATTCGACCTATATGTGGCACTGTCGTCTTGGTCACATTGGAGTGAAGCGTATGAAGAAACTCCATTCCGATGGACTTCTTGAATCACTTGATTTTGAATCACTTGAAAGATGCGAAGCATGTCTGATGGGAAAAATGACTAAGACTCCATTTTCTGGTATGATGTAGCGAGCTACGGACTTATTGGAAATTATACATACCGATGTGTGTGGTCCAATGAGTGTAGCATCGCGCGGTGGTTATCGTTATGTTCTTACCTTCACGGATGATTTGAGTAGATATGGGTATATCTATTTCATGAAACATAAGTCCGAAACTTTCGAGAAGTTTAAGGAGTTTCAAAGTGAGGTAGAGAATCAACGTAACAAGAAGATTAAATTTCTACGTTCTGATCGTGGAGGTGAATATCTAAGTTACGAGTTTGGCGAGCATTTGAAGAAATGCGGAATACTTTCACAATTGACACCGCCGGGAACACCACAGCGTAATGGTGTGTCCGAACGTCGTAATCGAACTCTCTTAGATATGGTTCGTTCTATGATGTCACTTACAGATTTACCGCTATCATTTTGGGGTTATGCATTAGAAACAGCCGCATTCACTTTAAATAGGGCACCGTCTAAATCCGTTGAAACGACACCGTATGAATTATGGTTTGGGAAGAAACCTAAATTGTCGTTCCTTAAAATTTGGGGATGCGAAGCCTATGTAAAGAAGTTACAGCCGGACAAGCTTGAACCCAAAGCGGAAAAATGCGTCTTCATAGGATACCCGAAGGAAACTATTGGGTATACCTTCTATCATAGATCCGAAGGCAAAATCTTCGTTGCCAAGAATGGATCCTTTCTAGAGAAGGAATTTCTCTCGAAAGAAGTGACTGGAAGGAAAGTAGAACTCGACGAGGTTGTCGAACCTTCTCTCGAAATTGCGAGTAGCGCAGCACCGGAAGAAGTTCCTGTGGTGCCTGCACCAATTAGAGAGGGAGCTAATGATGGTGATCATGAAACTTCGGTTGAAGTTGCTGCAGAGCCTCGAAGGTCAACGAGAACTCGTACCACTCCAGATTGGTATGATCCCGTTATGAGTGTCATGTTGGTGGACAACACCGATGACCCCGAGACATATGAGGAAGCGATGATGAGCCCAGATTCCAATAAATGGCAAGAAGCCATGAAATCCGAGATTGGATCCATGTACGAAAACCAAGTATGGACTTTGGTGGACTTACCGGATGGCCGAAAGGCTGTCGAGAACAAATGGATTTTCAAGAAGAAAACAAATGCTGATGGTAATGTTACTGTCTATAAAGCTCGACTTGTCGCAAAAGGGTTTCGACAAATTCAAGGAGTTGACTACGATGAGACTTTCTCACCGGTAGCGAAGCTAAAGTCTGTGAGGATTATGTTAGCAATCGCTGCTATTATGATTATGAGATATGGCAGATGGATGTCAAAACAGCATTCCTCAATGGAGATATTGATGAAGAGTTGTATATGATGCAACCCAAAGGTTTTGTCGATCCTAAAGATGCTAACAAGGTATGCAAACTTCAACGGTCCATCTATGGATTGAAGCAAGCATCCCGAAGTTGGAATCAACGTTTTGATAAGGTAATCAAAAGTTTTGGTTTTATACAAACTTATGGAGAAGCTTGTATTTACAAGAAAGTGAGTGGGAGCTCTGTAGCATTCTTAATACTATATGTGGATGACATATTGTTGATTGGGAATGATGTAGACCTTCTTAATAGTGTCAAAGAATATTTGAATAATAGTTTTTCAATGAAGGATCTTGGCGAAGCAGCTTACATATTAGGCATAAAGATTTATAGAGATAGATCGAAACGCCAAATATCATTGTCACAGAGTACATATTTGGACAAAGTTCTAAAGAGGTTTGGAATGGAAGAAAGCAAGAAAGGGTTCTTGCCCATGTTGCCCAATACGATCTTGAGTAAAACTCAAAGTCCGACATCGGCAGAAGATAGAGAAAGGATGAGTAAAACTCCCTATGCATCAGCCATAGGATCTCTAATGTATGCCATGCTATGTACTAGACCCGACATCGCATATGCTGTTAGTCTAACTAGCAGATATCAAAGTGATCCAGGAGTGGATCATTGGACAGCGGTCAAAAACATCCTTAAGTACTTGAGAAGAACTAAGGATATGGTTCTTTCTTATGGAGGTGATGAACAGCTCGTTGTTAATGGTTACACCGATGCTAGTTGGAACACCGATCCGGATGATTCTAAATCACAATATGGATACGTATTTATTTTGAATGGTGCAGCAGTTAGCTGGAGGAGTGCAAAGCAAAGCGTTGTGGCGAGATCTTCAACTGAATCGGAATACATGGCTGCTTCGGAGGCTTCACAAGAAGCGATATGGATGAAAGAGTTCATTACAGAGCTGGGTGTGGTTCCGAGTGCGCTGGACCCAATGTCTATCTACTGTGATAACATGGGCGCCATAGCCAATGCGCAAGAACCAAGGTCACACAAGAAGCTGAAGCATATCAAGCTACGTTTTCACGCTATTCGAGAACATATCCAGGATGGGGATATCAAGATTGCAAAGTACACACAGATCTGAATGTGGCGGATCCGTTGACTAAACCTCTCCCGAGGGCAAAACATGACCAACACCAAACTGCCATGGGTGTTCGGTATATTACCATGTAATCTAGATTAGATGACTCTAGTGCAAGTGGGAGACTGTTGGAGATATGCCCTAGAGGCAATAATAAATGTAGTTATTATTATATCTTTGTGTTTATGATAAATGTTTACATTCATGCTATAATAGTATTAACAGGGAAACATTAATACTTGTGTGATTTGTAAACTTGATTAGAAGTCCCTAGTATAGCCTCTATACTTCACTAGCTTGTTGGTTGATAAATGATTGTGGTTTCCCTATCATGAACATTGAGATGTTATCAACAACAAGATCATATCGTTAGGAGAATGATATGGTGGGCATACTCCTATAGATAAGCGTAGCATAAAGATCAAGTCATTTCAATAGTTCAATTGCTATATGCTTTCTGATACATAGTAACCTAATTCCTTCGACCATGAGATCATGCATATCACCTTTACCGGATGGATGCTTTGATGACATCAAACACCACACCGTAACTGGGTGTCTATAAAGGTGGCATTGAGTGTTCGGAAAGTATTGGTTGAGACACATGGATCAAGAGTGGGATTTGTCCATCCATATGACGGATAGATATTCTCTGGGCCCTCTCGGTGAAATGTCATCCAATTAGCTTGCAAGCATGTGACTGGCTCACAAGGGATCACATATCACGGGAACGAGAAAAGAGTACTTATCAGTAACGAGGTTGAACTAGGTATGCAGAGATACCGACGATCATAACCTCGGATAAGTAACATATCGTGAGACAAAGGGAAATTGGTATCGTATGTAAGTGGTTCATTCGATCTCAAAGTAATCATAGAAATATGTGGGAGCCATATGAATTTCCAGATTCCTCTATTGGTTATTGATCGGAGAAGTGTCTCGATCATGTCCACATAATTCACGAACCGTAGGGAGACACACTTAAGGATTCGACGTTGTTTTGAGTAGTTATGGTATTATGAGAAAGAGACTGAATGTTGTTCGGAGTCTCGGATGGGATCCGGGATATCACGAGGTGATCCGGAATGGTCCGGAGAATAAGATTCATATAAAGAAAGTCCCGTTTCGGAGTTCGGATATGATTCCGGTGAATGTTCTAGAAGGTTCCGGAATGTCCGGCACTCCGGGAGGGGGGAGGGGTACATGAATGTGTCATTACATATTGGAATGATTGCATCATGTACTAAGTGTTCTTGCTGTCCCAAATAAAGGATTAAATTGAATCCTAAAACAGAAAAGTCAAATGTCCAGTTTGAAAGTCAAACGGCTAAAACAAGAAACTGTGGGAAACAAGCAAGAGGAGTTGGGAACCGACTTGAGGGAGGAGTCTCCTCCCCAAGCCAGCGCGCCATCCAAGGCCGACTTGGGGAGGGACTCCCCTCCCCTGGCCGCGCCTCCCCACCTATAAAAGGAGGGGCAGGGCCCCCTCCTCTAGACACACAAGTTTCTACCTCTAATCTCCGGTTTAGAGCCGTTTTGGTTTAGAGCTTCTAATTGCTTTAGCCTGCGGTTTAGAGCCTTATAATTGGTGTGTCTAATCTCTAGACCACTAATAGCCCTCTCTCATAATCCACCATACTCGCTCCGGCTTAAGGCGAAGCCCTGCGAGATCTCCCCTCTACTTCCGGTACCACGCCGTTGTGCTGCCGGAATCGCGAGGAGAGTGCTACAACCTCCGCTGCCTGCTGGAACAAGGGAGAGGAAGGTCTTCGTCGAGTACCGAATGTGTGACCGACTGCAGGAGCGCTGCCGGAACGCAGCGCCATAAGGATCGTCTACACGATCTTGAGATCGGGAAGAGTACGACTACATCACCCACGAGAATCTGCTCTCGTTAAACGCTTTGGAATCTTCGAGGGTAAGTTATTCCATCGACTCGTTGCTACAATCTAGTAGATAGATCTTGGCTTGTTTGTTTGTATGCGATAGAAAATTTTTGTTTTCCATGCTACGAACCCCTACATGCGCCACTGCGGCATATGTGATGTTGATCCCAAGGCCTTCGCAGAAGTCCTGGAATTCTTCGGAGATGAAGCTCGATCCGTTGTCGGTGATGATGCTGTGTGGTACGCCGAACCTGTAGACAATGGACTCGAAGAACTTGACGGCAGTTTTGCCTTTCTGGTTGGTGACCGGCATGTCCTCGATCCACTTGGTGAATTTGTCGACCGCAACCAGAAGGAAGACGTGTCCTCCTTTCGAGGATTTTGGCAGTTTGCCGATCATGTCGAGGCCCCATTGAGCGAAAGGCCAAGCTATAGGTATGGGCCTGAGCTCGGACCCGGGTGCGTGCGGTTTGTCGGCGAACCGTTGGCATCCTTTGCATCTTCGGACGATGTCCTTTGCGTCGCTCATGGCCGTCGGCCAGTAGAATCCTGCTCATAGGGCTTTAGCGACAAGGGAGCGGCTGCCTGCGTGGTGGCCGCAGATGCCTTCGTGGATGTCTTGGAGTATGGCCTTGCCGTCGTCGATGGTGACGCACCGTTGAAGTATACCCGTGATGCTGCGCTTGTACAGCTCGCCGTTGATGACGGTGAAGGCTTTTGACCGGCGAGATATGCGCCGGGCGTCTGTTGGGCTGTCAGGCAATTCTCCAGTTATCAAGAACTGGAGGTATGGTCGTGTCCAAGTTTCTTCGACTGCCATGACCTGCATCAAGTTGACCATAGCGACCTCTGTGTCCAGTTTCTCGGGTCCTTCATGTCCTTCGGGTAGCGTAGCCCCCGAGAGTTCTGCTTCTTCGGGTGATCCCTTGGGGAATTTCCGCTTGATGGATGGCACGCAAATTTGTTCGAGGAACACACCTGGTGGTACCTTTGCACAAGTGGAGCCGATGTTGGCGAGTCTATCGGCTTCCTCGTTGCTCTCTCTTCCAACGTGCCGAAGTTCGCAGTCGTCGAATTCTCCTTCGAGTGCGTTGCAGAGCGCGTGTAACACCCTCAGGATCGGCCCTATGCAAGTTTTAGCGAAACCCGCCAAACCCGCATAGAAACGATTCAAAGGTGCCCACCAGGCACTTTCGTGCGGGTGGAAAACGAAGTAATAACATTACACAACAGTCCTCGATGGGACCCACAGAACAGATATATATAACAGCGACTCAATGAGTCAAGAATACAGATATACAATACAAAGATCCAAATCACCTTGAAAACGATAGAGCGTCCCGCTACGGACAAGATGCAAATGGGGCTAAGAGCCCTGAAGAATAACCAATGGCGTCCATAACCCTGCCCAGGCCAAGCCGTAAGGGTAACCCTGCTAACGACGTCGACCTCAAAACCTGCTTAAACAAAAGGGGTGCCGACAAAGGGCAAAGGAAAAAGAGGAGCGTCAGTACTGAGGCCAGTACACGGCGAGAATAGAATTCGGCGGTCCTCGCCTACATAGGTATGGTGGATTGCAGCGGCAGCGCAGCATGCACTAAACATCCTATAGAGACTCGATAAAACAGGCGGCTATCAGAGAGGGGTAAGAAAGACCTATCCGGAACCAACCTGATACTAACACCAAACAATCCCATCCTGGTATTCCCCCCCTCGAGACCAAACGAGGAAGTCAACCGAGGAACTCACACAGTTGGCTGTTTTATTTATTCAGTTATTGTTGCAGCAATTACTAGTCAGGTGTAGATAATCGTCCTGATAAAATAAACAGTGGGCCGTTTTAGTTAACCATTCCGTTGTAATTGCGACACTTACTAGTCAAATACAATTAACATGAGATATCCCAATCCCAGCAGTTGTTGGTACTTTTATTTAGCCATTCCGTTGCAGTGAAGCTGATTACTAGTCATATCGGATACAAGTTAAATTATAGCAGTAAACTTTAGTTATAGTTGTCTATGATCAAGCACTGTGCTCCAAGTCGTCCATAACCGCGGACATGGCTTCTCGAAAAGATTAAACCCTGCAGGGGTGCACCAAAGTATCCACACGCACTTCGACCCTTTTTGCCAGATCAATTAACATACACCCATCGGTATGTCGGCGGGGCCTAAGTCATGACGTTTCCCAGACCCAAAGCAAGCACGGGGGGCCACCCCACTAAGTACACCCGCAACGAAGTCGGCCGGTCTCCGAGACGGACTCAGGGTTTGCGACAGTGGCTGTAAACGACAGGGGATCCCAAAACTGGGCCTGTCGATACCGCGAAAACACTCCGCTTCCAAAACAGTACAGGTGCTATCCATCGCACAATCGTAAATAAAGCAGTAACGCATGGCATAAGTACAGGATAGTAATAAAGCCCCAAACTACTTGTGGCCCCCAGTACAGTACTTTGAAATCAAGTACTAAATCGATGGGGGGCCCATATCTCCCCACATGTGGTTAGCGCGCTCGATCTCGGAACAGGTGTCAAGAACTCAGGGTCCTACGAGACACAAGTGGACGGTTAACAACCAAATAACATCTATTGCCCACCTGTGCCTCTGCTTACCTACTTCAATTTTAGTTATTAAACAATAATTGAAATAAATGATAATTAAAGCCATGATCATCTCCAACATTAGACATGCGGCAATACTCCAACAACTGTGGTACTTGACGACACGCAACAGCACTTGAGCAAGCGACTACGACGCGCAAGTCCAACTATCTACCAAACAACGGGTAATAGGATGTGTCCAAGGCAATATAAGGCTGCAAGGGATATCACGGGTACGAAAGCTAGAGCATCGCAACACAGATAGCAATAGATCAACAGGAGGGAATAAATACTATAAAAGTAAGATAGGTAGAAAGGGGGAGATGCTCGCCTGAAAACATTGTCGAAGGTTCAACCGAAGATCGGGTCGACACTCGCATCAACTCAACGGCCTTATCCGCGAAGAACCAAAACACTAGAATAAACACCAGATGCAATATTTAAGATTACGGCAGAAGATCGGGCATGATGCATGTATGATGTATGGCATGGCAAAGGTGCAATGCGACTAGGCCACATTAAGCGGAACCGGGGTCCCGACAATTAATTAACGGTTCAAGTTGTCTAGGTACCCTGCAATTTAAATGTTGTCTTAACAGGGCAAGATAAGTTACCGGTTCGCTACACAAATTTTAATGGGACCAATATTAGACTAGATTTGCCCGCATATGGGCCCCATATTTAATTAGGTTAATCGGCATAAGGCCCCCAAACCACATGACAATATGCATGCATGAACAATTTAATATGCAACAAGATATATCATTTATAAAAATAGGGGCTTAGGGTCACACATTAGGGTTCGGCAGATCTTGGGGTTCCGGGGTTCGGGGTTCGGTCTCAGGGTTCAGGGTTCGACGGGATCGGTCTTGGACAACGGAAGTAGATCTTGCCGCATCCGGGAAGGGACCCTGGTTCGGCGTCAGGGGCGCACCGGACCCGCTCTGGTCGGAGTCGATCTTGTAGTCGCGAAGATCTTGTCGGTCCGCGCCATTGAGTCGGTCGTGGCATTCGGGGCGAAGGACTTGGCGTATCCGCGTCGGCGATCTTGGCGTTCTTCAGGTTCGGTCCTGGCGCTTCGGATCGGTCTTCAGGGGTCCGGGAAGTAGATCCTGGCGCTCGGGTTCGGCGGTATCGGTCTTCAGACTCCGTGAACGGGGCATCGGATCCGCATCTCTGAAGGAGATCTTGGCGTCTGGGATTCCGACGAGCTTGGCGTCCTTGTCAGAGTTCTCGGATGACGATGTCGGTCTTGGGGTCCGGGGATTCTTCCGGGTCCATGACGGCATCCTCAATGCCCTGTGTCGAAGGCATCGGAGTTCCGTGATGGAGATCTTGTCGGGAGGGTCGTACTTGCCACCGGGTTCGGTACGGTCTTCAGATCGCACGGGTTCTCGACAGGGTTCGCTCGAATCAAGCACCGGACAACATCTCGAGAACGGCTCAGGGACGAGGACCTGCGGATTACACAAACGGGAGAAAGACGGGCAGAGCGCGTGAGAGACAGAGGCCGCAGGGGCACGGCGCTCTGCAGGGGGGGTCTGCAGGGGCGAGCAGAGGCACCGTGGCGGCTGGCGGAGGAGCAGCGGGAGGGGCGGCGCTAGGCGACGGCGGCCGAAGCGACGGGGACATGGTCGGCAGCGAGCTTCGCGGCAGGAGGGTTGACGGCGACGGGGGCCGCAGACACGGGGAGGCGTGGGGGCCGGCGAGGTCGCGCAGGAGGCGTCCGGCAACAGGCGGCGGGGACGCGGCCGCGAGGGGCGAGGCCGGCCGGGAGAGGCGAAGGAGGAGGAAGGGCGCCGGGCGCGAGCGGAGGCGGGCTCGCCGGCGACCGGCGAGAGGAGGTCGGGGACGAGGCGCTGCAGGCCGGGACGAGGGAGAGGCGTCGTTGGCGAGGCAGGAGGGCGGCGGCCGGAGGGGCAGCGACGGCCGGCGAGCTCGAGGGAAGGACGGCGGCGGAAGAGGCGGCGCCGCGGGCTCTGGAGGAAGGCGGAGAGAGGCGGGGCGGGGCACCGGAGACGGGCGGCCGGCGCGGGGAGAGAGAGGCAGAGGAGAGGTGGCCGGAGGGGAGGACGAGGAAGGGGAGAGGAGCGGGTCGGGGGCGGTGGCGGTTGTCAGGGAGGAAGAGAGAAGCGTGGCGCGGTGGAGGAGGAGGTGGGGCGCGTGGGGAAAACGCGAGGAGGGGGGTGGATCGAGGTGGTCGGGGTGGGGCCAGGGGCTGTCTGGTTGAGGGCAGTGGCCCAGGGGAAGAGAGGGAGCGGGGTGAGAGAGGAGGGAGGTGGGACCAGGGGTGGTGGGGATTCGCTGTGTGGGGTGAGTGTGGGGGTGGGTCCTGGCGGTGGAGGGAGAGAAGGGAGAGGGTGAGGTGGCGAGAGAGGATTGGGTGGGGTGAGGTGGAGGTAGGGTGGGTAGACTAGGTGTAGGTAGAAAAGGGTTTTGGGTGGACCGTTTTACTCTGGGGGTGGCCGACTGGGTCGGCTCGGCCCGGTTTGGCTGCCCCCTAAAATATTTAAACATTTTATTTGATTAAAACGGGCCGTTTGAAATCTGTGGTTAGACAAAACAAAATATTTCGGATACCCGGGTTTGCGTTTGAACAAAGACGGGGCGTTTAGAAAACAAAAATAGGTTTTTCCGAAAATAATTTTATGCAAGCAAATGCAAGATGATGACGATGTTCAAATGCAATGTGGCATGATGACATGAGCATGCGGTCATGATGATGCAATGCACAAAAACAACGCGATTTTCTAGTAGTGGTTTTGCGGGATGCCACAGCACGCGGTACGCGATCATATTTTCGGCGTGTGCGTCACACTCATTCATCGTCTGCTGGACGACGAGGTTGGAGTCACTGTAGATGACCAGGCGTGTTGCGCCACATATCTTTTCCATCCTCATGCCATGGATGAGGGCTTCGTATTCGGTTTCGTTGTTGGAGGCTCTGAATTTCATCCGAAGAACGTACTTCATCTTGTCACCTTGCGGGGAGGTCAGTATGACCCCTGCTCATGCTCCGGCTTCGCGCTTGGAGCCGTCGAAATGCATTGTCCAGGACTGCGACATGTCTGGGGTGTCTGGCAGCTGCAGCTCCATCCAGTGCACCAGAAAGTCCGGAAGGACTTGAGATTTGATTGCGTGTCGCTTCTCGTAGACGATGTCCAAGGGTGATAGTTCGATGCCCCACAGGGCCACCCGTCCTGTGGCCTCTGGATTATTTAGGATGCTGTTCAGGGGTGCTTCGTTGATGACCATCACCTGGTGCTCCTGGAAATATTGGCTCAACCGTCGAGCCGTCATGAACACGCCGTAGGCTAGCTTCTGGTAGTGAGGGTACCTCTACTTTGTTGGTGTCAGTACCTCGCTGAGGTAGTAAATTGGGCGCTGGACCCCGTGGGTCTTGCCTTCTTCGGGTCGTTCGACCACGAGTACGATGCTGACCACCTGATGTGTGGCTGCTATGTACAGCAGCAGGGGCTCGCGCTCCTTTGGCGTGACCAAAACAGGCGAGGTGGAGAGGAGCCGCTTGAGGCTTTCGAATGCGTCGTTGGCTTCTGGCGTCCACTCGAACTTGTCTGCTTTACGCAGCAGCTGGTAGAATGGTAGGGCCTTCTCGCCCATACGGCTGATGAACCTGCTTAGCGCCGCTACTAGTCCTGCGAGCTGCTGGACGCCCTTGAGGTTTTTCGGCTTCTCCATCGCCATGATGGCTTTGATTTTCTTCGGTTTTGCTTCGATCCCTCGTTGAGAGATAAAGTACCCGAGCAGCTGACCTGATGGGATGCCGAAGGCGCACTTTTCAGGATTGAGCTTGATCCTGTAGCGATCGAGGTTGTCGAACGTCTCGCGGAGATCGTCGATAACTGTCCTTGCCTCTCTGGTTTTTATTACTATGTCGTCGACATAAACTTGGACGTTGCGACCAATCTGGTCCTTGAGGCAGGCCTGCATGCATCGCTGGTGCGTGGTACCCGCGTTCTTTAGCCCGAAGGGCATTGTGTTGTAACAGAATACTCCGAACGGTGTGATAAATGCCGTTTTCTCCTGATCTTCGACCTTGAGCCGAATCTGGTTATAGCCTGAGTAGGCGTCGAGGAATGAGAGTTTCTCGCAACCTGCAGTGGAATCGATGATCTGGTCGATCCGTGGAAGAGGGAAGTGGTCCTTTGGGCAGTGCTTATTTAGTGACGTGAAGTCCACACACATCCGCAGGATGTCCGTGTCCTTCTTCGGGACCATCACCGTGTTTGCAAGCCACTCGCTTTCTTTGATTTCCCTGATGAAGTCTGCAGCGAGCAGTCTATTGATTTCCTTGCCGATAGCTTCGGCTCGTGGCTCTGACAGTCTTCGGATGGACTGCTTGACTGGCTTGGTGTCTGGAAAGACATTGAGTGCGTACTCGGCGAATTCCCTGGGAACTCCTGGCATGTCCGCAGGACACCAGGCGAAGATTTCCCAGCGCTCATGGAGGAATTCGACGAGCGCGCCTTCCTATGCGGTGCTGAGGTCATTGGCTATCAAGGCCGTCTTGGAGGCATCCGTCGGATGGACCTGCACTTTCTTGGTGTTGACGGTGGAGTCGAAGGACATGTCAGGTGCGTTCTGCCTTGTGACTGGGGGTAACCCATTGTCCGTCACCTCGCGGAGCCTTACAAGCTCGTCTTGCATGCCGAAAGACTGGGAGATTTTGTTGAAATCCCTGTCGCATTGGTCCGATCGGGTGAAGCTCCCATGGACTGTGATGACGCCCCTTGGTCCTGGCATCTTGAGTAGTAGGTGTTGGAGATATGCCCTAGAGGCAATAATAAATGTAGTTATTTTTATATCTTTGTGTTTATGATAAATGTTTACATTCATGCTATAATAGTATCAACAAGGAAACATTAATACTTGTGTGATTTGTAAACTTAATTTGAAGTCCCTAGTATAGCCTCTATACTTCACTAGCTTGTTGGTTGATAAATGATTGTGGTTTCCCTATCATGAACATTGAGATGTTATCAACAACAAGATCATATCATTAGGACAATGATATGGTGGACATACTCCTATAGATAAGCGTAGCATAAAGATCAAGTCATTTCAATAGTTCAATTGCTATATGCTTTCTGATACATAGTAACCTAATTCCTTCGACCATGAGATGCATATCACCTTTACCGGATGGATGCTTTGATGACATCAAACACCACACCGTAACTGGGTGGCTATAAAGGTGGCATTGAGTGTTCGGAAAGTATTGGTTGAGACACATGGATCAAGAGTGGGATTTGTCCATCCATATGACGGATAGATATACTCTGGGCCCTCTCGGTGAAATGTCATCCAATTAGCTTGCAAGCATGTGACTGGCTCACAAGGGATCACATATCACGGGAACGAGAAAAGAGTACTTATCAGTAACGAGGTTGAACTAGGTATGCAGAGATACCGACGATCATAACCTCGGATAAGTAACATATCGTGAGACAAAGGGAAATTGGTATCGTATGTAAGTGGTTCATTCGATCGCAAAGTAATCATAGAAATATGTGGGAGCCATATGAATTTCCAGATTCCTCTATTGGTTATTGTTCGGAGAAGTGTCTCGATCATGTCCGCATAATTCACGAACCGTAGGGAGACACACTTAAGGATTCGACGTTGTTTTGAGTAGTTATGGTATTATGAGAAAGAGACCGAATGTTGTTCGGAGTCTCGGATGGGATCCGGGATATCACGAGGTGATCCGGAGAATAAGATTCATATAAGGAAAGTCCCGTTTCGGAGTTCGGATATGATTCCGGTGAAATGTTCTAGAAGGTTCCGGAATGTCCGGCACTCCAGGAGGGGGGAGGGGTACATGAATGTGTCATTACATATTGGAATGATTGCATCATGTACTAAGTGTTCTTGGTGTTCCAAATAAAGGATTAAATTGAATCCTAAAACAGAAAAGTCAAATGTCCAGTTTGAAAGTCAAACGGCTAAAACAAGAAACTGTGGGAAACAAGCAAGAGGAGGCAAAAACCGACTTGGGGGAGGAGTCCCTCCTCTCCAAGCCGGCGGCCCACCTAGGCCGAGTTGGGGAGGGACTCCCCTCCCTCCCCTGGCGCGCCGGCCCCTCCACCCATAAAAGGAGGGGCAGGGCCTCCTCCTCTAGACACACAAGTTCCTATCCTCTAATCTCCGGTTTAGAGCCGTTTTGGTTTAGAGCTTCTAATTGCCCTAGCCTTCGGTTTAGAGCCTTCTAATTGGTGTGTCTAATCACTAGACCACTAATAGCCCTCTCTCATACTCCACCATACTCGCTCCGGCTTAAGGCGAAGCCCTGCGGGATCTCCCCTCTACTTCCGGTATCACGCCGTTGTGCTGCCGGAATCACGAGGAGAGTGCTACAACCTCCGCTGCCTGCTGGAACAAGGGAGAGGAAGGTCTTCGTCGAGTACCGAACGTGTGACCGACTACGGGAGCGCTGCCGGAACGCAGCGCCGGAAGGATCGTCTACACGATCTTGAGATCGGGAAGAGTACGACTACATCACCCACGAGAATCCGCTCTCGTTAAACACTTTGGAATCTTCGAGGGTAAGTTATTCCATCGACTCGTTGCTACAATCTAGTAGATAGATCTTGGCTTGTTTTGTTTGTATGCGATAGAAAATTTTTGTTTTCCATGCTACGAACCCCTACAGTGGTATCAGAGCCGTGTCTATATGTAGATCTGTTGCACGAGTAGAACACAATGGTCATTATGGGCGTTGATGCTTTTATTGTCGATTACTTCTTGTGTACTTTGCATCTTGCGGTATGTTGGGATGAAGCGGCCCGGGCTAACCTTACATGACATCGTTCATGAGACTTGCTCCACGCTTGACATGCAACTTGTATTGCATAAGTGGCTTTGCGGGTGCCTGTTTCTCCTAGCATAGTTAAGATCCAATTTACAACGGGTGATCAACAATGCTAGTATCAATGTTGTGGTTCTTGTTCGTAAGTTAGAACGACACTTATTGAAAGCCCCAAACCACGTAAAATATGCAAAGAAAGTAGAGGCGTCTAACTTTGTTTTGCAGGGGTGTGCAGTGATGTGATATGGCCATGATTGTGATTATATTTGATGTATGCAATGTTCCTTATTGTAAGTTGGCAACCGGCAGGAGCCATATGGTTGTCTTTAATTTATGTTAAGACCCGCGTGTCTATTCAAAGTAGTTGTAATAGTTGAAGCCGGTGGACGACAACCATGGAGAAGCGTCATTGACCTTGATGCAATGCCGGTGATGATGGAGATCATGTTCGTGCTTGAAGATGGAGATCGGAAGCACAAAGAAGAAAGGCCATATCATATCACATATATATTGAATTGCATGTGATGTTAATCCTTTATGCATCTTGTATTGCTTAGTAGACGACGGTAGCATTATAAGATGATCCCTCATGCACATCAATTTCAAGTCATAAAGTGTTCACCCTTAGTTAGCACCGTTGCTAAAGCTTGTTGTTTCGAAGCACCACGTGATGATCGGGTGTGTTAGATTCTGCAAGTGTATACAACGTGAGCAAGCCATATTTGCTCATGCGGAAACTAAGGTTTGATCTTGACGAGCCTAGCATGTACAGACATGGTCTAGGAACACGGATCACCGAAAGGTAAAGCATGAATCATATAGTAGATATGATGAACATGTCGATTGTTCGCCATTGAAACTATGTCAACTCTCGTGATGATCGGTGTTGATATGGTGGATTTGGTTCGTGTGATCACTAAAACAATGTGAGGGATATTGTTTTGAGTGGGAGTTCACCTAGTTTAATTTCATTATTAATTTGAACTCAATTTGTCATAAACTTAGTCTAAACTATTGCAAATATGTTGTAGATCAATGGCAGCCCCTACAATCAATTTTAATGCGTTCCTAGAGAAAGAAAAGTTGAAAAACAATGGAAGCAACTTCGCGGATTGGTTCCGCAATTTGAGGATTGTCCTCACAGCTGGTAATTTGACCTATGTGCTGGATGCACCGCTGGGTGACCCACCTGCAGATGATGCTCCCGATGAAGTAAAGAATGTTTACCTCGCTCGGAAGAATCAGTACTCCATAGTTCAGTGTGCTATCTTGTATGGTTTGGAATCGGAGCTTCAGAAAAGGTTTGAGGATTCAGACCCATATGATATTGTCGAGGATCTCAAATTGATTTTTGAGACTCATGCGGCAATTGAAAGCTATGAGGCTTCTGAAAAGTTCTTTAACTGCAAGATGGAAGAGGGCAGCTCCGTCAGTGAGCATGTGCTTAAGATGTCTGGGCACGCAAACAAACTTCAAAGCTTGGGTATAGTGATTCCTAATGCTTTGGGGATTTACCGTGTCCTCCAATCACTACCACCAAGTTACAAGAACTTTCTGATGAACTACAACATGCAGAACATGAACAAGACGTTGCCAGAACTCTTTGCCATGTTGAAATCTGCAGAAGTGGAGATTAAGAAAGAGCACCAAGTGTTGTTGGTCAATAAGACCACCAAATTCAAGAAAGGCAAGTCTAAGAAAAAGGGACACTTCAAGAAGGGTGGTAAGAAAGTTACCACGCCGGCGAAGAAGACCAAGGCTGGACCTAAGCCTGATACTGAGTGCTTTTACTGCAAGGGAGAAGGTCACTGGAAGCGGAATTGCCCAAAGTACTTGGCGGATTTGAAGAACGGCAACATCAAGAAGAAAGGTATATCTGATATACATGTTATTGATGTGTATCTCACTAGTACTCGTAGTAGTGCCTGGGTATTTGATACTGGTTCGGTTGCTCATATTTGTAACTCGAAACAGGTGCTGCAGAATAAACGGAAGCTAGCGAAGAACGAGGTGACGATGCGCGTGGGAAACGGATCAAAGGTTGATGTGATCGCGGTCGGCACGCTACCCCTTCATCTACCATCGGGATTAGTTTTATACTTAAATAATTGTTATTTGGTGCCTGCGTTGAGCATGAACATTATATCGGGATCTTGTTTATTGCGAGACGGTTACTTATTTAAGTCCGAGAATAATGGTTGTTCGATTTATATGAGTAATATGTTTTACGCACATGCACCTTTGATAGATGGTCTATTCTTATTGAATCTCGATAGTGGAAATACACATATCAACAACATTGAGGCTAAACGTTTGAAATCAAGCGATAATTCGACCTATATGTGGCACTGTCGTCTTGGTCACATTGGAGTGAAGCGTATGAAGAAACTCCATTCCGATGGACTTCTTGAATCACTTGATTTTGAATCACTTGAAAGATGCGAAGCATGTCTGATGGGAAAAATGACTAAGACTCCATTTTCTGGTATGATGGAGTGAGCTACGGACTTATTGGAAATCATACATACCGATGTGTGTGGTCCAATGAGTGTAGCATCGCGCGGTGGTTATCGTTATGTTCTTACCTTCACGGATGACTTGAGTAGATATGGGTATATCTATTTCATGAAACATAAGTCCGAAACTTTCGAGAAGTTTAAGGAGTTTCAAAGTGAGGTAGAGAATCAACGTAACAAGAAGATTAAATTTCTACGTTCTGATCATGGAGGTGAATATCTAAGTTACGAGTTTGGCGAGCATTTGAAGAAATGCGGAATACTTTCACAATTGACACCGCCGGGAACACCACAGCGTAATGGTGTGTCCGAACATCGTAATCGAACTCTCTTAGATATGGTTCGTTCTATGATGTCACTTACAGATTTACCGCTATCATTTTGGGGTTATGCATTAGAAACAGCCGCATTCACTTTAAATAGGGCACCATCTAAATCCGTTGAAACGACACCGTATGAATTATGGTTTGGGAAGAAACCTAAATTGTCGTTCCTTAAAGTTTGGGGATGCGAAGCCTATGTAAAGAAGTTACAGCCGGACAAGCTTGAACCCAAAGCCGAAAATGCGTCTTCATAGGATACCCGAAGGAAACTATTGGGTATACCTTCTATCATAGATCCGAAGGCAAAATCTTCGTTGCCAAGAATGGATCCTTTCTAGAGAAGGAATTTCTCTCGAAAGAAGTGACTGGAAGGAAAGTAGAACTCGACGAGGTTGTCGAACCTTCTCTCGAAATTGCGAGTAGCGCAGCACCGGAAGAGGTTCCTGTGGCGCCTGCACCAATAAGAGAGGGAGCTAATGATGGTGATCATGAAACTTCGGTTGAAGTTGCTACAGAGCCTCGGAGGTCAACGAGAACTCGTACCACTCCAGATTGGTATGATCCCGTTATGAGTGTCATGTTGGTGGACAACACCGATGACCCCGAGACATATGAGGAAGCGATGATGAGCCTAGATTCCAATAAATGGCAAGAAGCCATGAAATCCGAGATTGGATCCATGTACGAAAACCAAGTATGGACTTTGGTGGACTTACCAGGATGGCCGAAAGGCTGTCGAGAACAAATGGATTTTCAAGAAGAAAACAGATGCTGATGGTAATGTTACTGTCTATAAAGCTCGACTTGTCGCAAAAGGGTTTCGACAAATTCAAAGGAGTTGACTACGATGAGACTTTCTCACCAGTAGCGAAGCTAAAGTCTGTGAGGATTATGTTAGCAATCGCTGCATATTATGATTATGAGATATGGCAGATGGATGTCAAAACAGCATTCCTCAATGGAGATATTGATGAAGAGTTGTATATGATGCAACCCAAAGGTTTTGTCGATCCTAAAGATGCTAACAAGGTATGCAAACTTCAACGGTCCATTTATGGATTGAATCAAGCATCCCGAAGTTGGAATCAACGTTTTGATAAGGTAATCAAAAGTTTTGGTTTTATACAAACTTATGGAGAAGCTTGTATTTACAAGAAAGTGAGTGGGAGCTCTGTAGCATTCTTAATACTATATGTGGATGACATATTGTTGATTGGGAATGATGTAGACCTTCTTAATAGTGTCAAAGAATATTTGAATAATAGTTTTTCAATGAAGGATCTTGGCGAAGCAGCTTACATATTAGGCATAAAGATTTATAGAGATAGATCAAAACGCCAAATATCATTGTCACAGAGTACATATTTGGACAAAGTTCTAAAGAGGTTTGGAATGGAAGAAAGCAAGAAAGGGTTCTTGCCCATGTTGCCCAATACGACCTTGAGTAAAACTCAAAGTCCGACATCGGCAGAAGATAGGGAAAGGATGAGTAAGACTCCCTATGCATCAGCCATAGGATCTCTAATGTATGCCATGCTATGTACTAGACCCGACATCGCATATGCTGTTAGTTTAACTAGCAGATATCAAAGTGATCCAGGAGTGGATCATTGGACAGCGGTCAAAAACATCCTTAAGTACTTGAGAAGAACTAAGGATATGGTTCTTTCTTATGGAGGTGATGAACAGCTTGTTGTTAATGGTTACACCGATGCTAGTTGGAACACCGATCTGGATGATTCTAAATCACAATCTGGATATGTATTTATTTTGAATGGTGCAGCAGTTAGCTGGAGGAGTGCAAAGCAAAGCATTGTGGCGATATCTTCAACTGAATCGGAATACATGGCTGCTTCGGAGGCTTCACAAGAAGCGATATGGATGAAAGAGTTCATTACAGAGCTGGGTGTGGTTCCTAGTGCGCTGGACCCAATGTCTATCTACTGTGATAACATGGGCGCCATAGCCAATGCGCAAGAACCAAGGTCACACAAGAAGCTGAAGCATATCAAGCTACGTTTTCACGCTATTCGAGAACATATCCAGGATGGGGATATAAAGATTTGCAAAGTACACACAGATCTGAATGTGGCGGATCCGTTGACTAAACCTCTCCCGAGGGCAAAACATGACCAACACCAAACTGCCATGGGTGTTCGGTATATTACCATGTAATCTAGATTAGATGACTCTAGTGCAAGTGGGAGACTGTTGGAGATATGCCCTAGAGGCAATAATAAATGTAGTTATTATTATATCTTTGTGTTTATGATAAATGTTTACATTCATGCTATAATAGTATCAACAAGGAAACATTAATACTTGTGTGATTTGTAAACTTAATTTGAAGTCCCTAGTATAGCCTCTATACTTCACTAGCTTGTTGGTTGATAAATGATTGTGGTTTCCCTATCATGAACATTGAGATGTTATCAACAACAAGATCATATCATTAGGAGAATGATATGGTGGACATACTCCTATAGATAAGCGTAGCATAAAGATCAAGTCATTTCAATAGTTCAATTGCTATATGCTTTCTGATACATAGTAACCTAATTCCTTCGACCATGAGATCATGCATATCACCTTTACCGGATGGATTCTTTGATGACATCAAACACCACACCGTAACTGGGTGGCTATAAAGGTGGCATTGAGTGTTCGGAAAGTATTGGTTGAGACACATGGATCAAGAGTGGGATTTGTCCATCCATATGACGGATAGATATACTCTGGGCCCTCTCGGTGAAATGTCATCCAATTAGCTTGCAAGCATGTGACTGGCTCACAAGGGATCACATATCACGGGAACGAGAAAAGAGTACTTATCAGTAACGAGGTTGAACTAGGTATGCAGAGATACCGACGATCATAACCTCGGATAAGTAACATATCGTGAGACAAAGGGAAATTGGTATCGTATGTAAGTGGTTCATTCGATCGCAAAGTAATCGTAGAAATATGTGGGAGCCATATGAATTTCCAGATTCCTCTATTGGTTATTGTTCGGAGAAGTGTCTCGATCATGTCCGCATAATTCACGAACCGTAGGGAGACACACTTAAGGATTCGACGTTGTTTTGAGTAGTTATGGTATTATGAGAAAGAGACCGAATGTTGTTCGGAGTCTCGGATGGGATCCGGGATATCACGAGGTGATCCGGAGAATAAGATTCATATAAGGAAAGTCCCGTTTCGGAGTTCGGAAATGATTCCGGTGAAATGTTCTAGAAGGTTCCGGAATGTCCGGCACTCCGGGAGGGGGGAGGGGTACATGAATGTGTCATTACATATTGGAATGATTGCATCATGTACTAAGTGTTCTTGCTGTTCCAAATAAAGGATTAAATTGAATCCTAAAACAGAAAAGTCAAATGTCCAGTTTGAAAGTCAAACGGCTAAAACAAGAAACTGTGGGAAACAAGCAAGAGGAGGCAAAAACCGACTTGGGGGAGGAGTCCCTCCTCTCCAAGCCGGCGGCCCACCTAGGCCGAGTTGGGGAGGGACTCCCCTCCCTCCCCTGGCGTGCCGGCCCCTCCACCCATAAAAGGAGGGGCAGGGCCTCCTCCTCTAGACACACAAGTTCCTATCCTCTAATCTCCGGTTTAGAGCCGTTTTGGTTTAGAGCTTCTAATTGCCCTAGCCTTCGGTTTAGAGCCTTCTAATTGGTGTGTCTAATCACTAGACCACTAATAGCCCTCTCTCATACTCCACCATACTCGCTCCGGCTTAAGGCGAAGCCCTGCGGGATCTCCCCTCTACTTCCGGTATCACGCCGTTGTGCTGCCGGAATCACGAGGAGAGTGCTACAACCTCCGCTGCCTGCTAGAACAAGGGAGAGGAAGGTCTTCGTCGAGTACCGAACGTGTGACCGACTGCGGGAGCGCTGCCGGAACGCAGCGCCGGAAGGATCGTCTACACGATCTTGAGATCGGGAACAGTACGACTACATCACCCACGAGAATCCGCTCTCGTTAAACACTTTGGAATCTTCGAGGGTAAGTTATTCCATCGACTCGTTGCTACAATCTAGTAGATAGATCTTGGCTTGTTTTGTTTGTATGCGATAGAAAATTTTTGTTTTCCATGCTACGAACCCCTACAGTAGGTATGCGTAGTGTGGGACAGCCAGGAACCTTGCGAATGCTACACGCCCCAGGATGGCGTGGTATTGTGACGGCCAGTCCACCACTTCGAATTCGAGTCGCTCGTGCCGAAAGTTATCCGGCTTCCCGAAGATGACGTCGAGTCCTATTTTGCCCAGGGGGAATATGCCCTTTCCTGGTACAATGCCGTGGAACGTTGTGTCTGATTGTTCCAGGCTGCATTGCGGGATCCGCATAGCTGCCAGGGTGCTTGCGAACATTAGGTTGATGCCGCTGCCACCGTCCATGAAGACGCGACTCATCTCGAAGCCTCCGATCTGCGCCTCCAGCACCAGGGCAGCATGACCTGGGCGAGGGATCTGGCAAGGGTGATCCGCGCGAGTGAACATGATGCAGGACTCCGATCCGCTGAGGTACTCAGGGATGGCAGGTGGAGTTGCCACGGCCAAGTTGATTTGTCGGGTGATTTTCTTCTACACCCTGTTTGTGGGGCGTCCCTTCTGGATCATATTTAGCGCTCCCTTTGGTGGGGGGTATACGACCCCGGCGTTGTTTTGCGCTGGTGCGACTGGTTGGTTTGGGCCTCCAATAGGTGGCGGAGGAGGAGCTCCGTGTGCTATTTCTCCTTGCGCGGGTGCGTTTCTGAATGCAGGGATTGGGGCTTGTTGCCTCATCTGCGCCATGCTTTCGCTGAGTTTCTGGAACTCGCGGCAGTCTTTGAGCATGTGACTGGCTTTCTTTTTGCCATCTTGCTTGTCGATGTAGAAGTGGATGGTGCATGGACCCGAAAGTTTTTCGAATGCTGACGGTCCGTTGTCGCGATCGCGGCGTTGCCACGATTGTGATGATCGTCCGCTGTCTCGGAGATTTCCTCCGCGGTAAACTCCGCTGTTGCGGCTGGTGTCGTTGCGGCGGTCGGCGTAGCCAGCCGCGACCATGTCGGGTCCGTCGCGGTCTTCGTAGACACGCGATCTCCTCTTGCTACGGCGTTCTCGCCTTCGGCCGTAGTCGTCCTCTTCATCTGATTGCGCTTGCTGGATGCAATCTTCGCCATCTGCCCAACTGTTGGCAATTTCCATGAGGTGGTCGAGTGTCTTGGGCTTGACACGCCCAAGTTCTTCCTTGAAATCTTGGCGCTTGACGCCGTCTCTGAAGGCGTCAATGGCCCTCTCCTCGGAGATATGCGCTGTGGAGTTCTTGGTGGTAGACCAGCGTAATATGTACGAGCGAATAGATTCCCCCGTTCTCTGAGTACAGGCTCGCAACTCTTCGATTGAGGCTGGCCTCTTGCTGGTGCCCTTGAAATTTTGGATGAAGCTGTAAGCTATCTCCTCCCAACTTCGGATGGATCCTGATGATAGGCTGCTGAGCCAGACCCGCGCCGTGCCTGTCAGCTGCAGCTGGAGGCATTGCATGGCGGTTTCTTTGTTACCGCCGTGCAGCTTAACGGATGACAGATGATCGCTGAGCCAAGATTTTGGGTCTTGCGTGCCGTTGAACTTAGGAGTATCCGCAGGAAGCTTGAAATTGCGTGGCATCTTTGTTCGCCGAACAGATCTGCTGAAGCATCGAGCTCCACAGAGTTCTCCTTCATCTTCATCCATCTCAGACTCGGACGAGCATGCGCGTTTGGCTCGCGCTTTGTCGATTTTGCGCTGTGTAAGCACGTCTCTGGCATCGTAGTCGCGTTTATGGCGATGCGAGCTCTTCTTCCTTCGAGGAAGGTCGTGTTCCTCTTCCTCTTCGGGTGAAGGGGTGGGGCTACGGTCGCGCCTGACCGGAGCTTTCTTCTTCGGCTCCGCAGGAGCGTCTTCGTGGAGCGCAGCTCCGACGAGTCCGAGTCCGGTGAGTGCGGACTTATGCATGGCTCTTTTCGGGTCCCCCTCCGGAGGTTGGTGGGCCACGAGATACGCGGTGGCTGCCAGGATCGCAGCTTGTGGTGTCTTCGGGATGATGTTGCCGTCGGCATCCATATCCATGAACGATGTGTGGAGAGTTCGGGTCACATCATGACGTTCCTTGGGATCCATGTTCTCCACTCGCGAGCGATGCTTGTTTCCCTGATTTCCGTTCGTGCTAGAGCCGGGGGCCATGGCGGAGAGCGCAGCTCGTCGCGCGCTGGACTCGGAGGTTGCTTGCTTGCGTTTATCGAGCGTCTCCTGCATCTTGACTTGCTTCTTGTGCTCCTCGATGAGGAGGTAGTGTTATGCCATCAGTAGGTCACGTGGTGCATCCATAGGCAGGACTATGTCGCCCGCGACGGCACGGCGTGCCTGTACCCATCCACTACAAGGAATCTGGCTATATACGACCCTCCATTTTCGTCACAAAATCGTCATAATAGTCCATTTATGACGATTCTATGACGATTTTGAGATCGTCGAAAGCTGGGCGTCGCAAATGAACTATAACGATGTTTTTGGTAAAATCGTCATAATCGTCTATGACGATATTGGATCGTCATAACATCTATGACGATCCAATATCGTCATGGCCCATCTAGCCAGGCCAGCTCAGATCCTACGTGGTCGATCCTACGTGGCAAAATTGTGACGAAATAAAATCGTCGTAGTGTGAATTTAGCCCAATCCAGTTCAGTCACTTATATGATCCAAGCCCAATAATTCAGCCTTTACCTTTGTACGATCCTTTTTTATATAATTTTCAGCCTTTTTATTCACAGTATTATTTGGGCCATGGCCTTTTTACAATCCTTCTATTATTTGGAACTACCATTTTCTTTTCAGATTTCAGCCTTTTTTGTTATTCAATTTCCAACAAAATATCCTTCCGATCCAACACTAAGAATGGGCCATGCCCTTGTTACAGCATTTGATACAGAACATTGCAGATTCAGTCACCGAGTCATGCTCAATATTACTAAAAATATTCTTATCACAGCATACAAAATGAACCAAACTTTGGAATGGCGATACTATGTGCACTTATTTACATCAAAATAAAATTAAGTTCACAAAACAGAGTTGCACAGGTCGCTTCTTCCATCTAAGCTTCAATGATATCATCCAGAACCTGCTATCTTGATCATCTCAATAAAGGCCTCCATATTAGCCTATGAAATTATTCACAAAAATAAAAAGGATTAAGAAAGCATTCAAAAAAAGGTTCCGTTTATGTTCAGCCTAAATTGACAAATACTATCTAGAATACATTCACGACCTATGTGCTCACAAGAATTTAGCAATACCGAATCTTTCACTAGAACGAGCAATTTTCCATTGAACATTTCATTGATATTTAATAGCATTTGATGTTCAGCAGGAATAGTAGTGGTCATTCATAAACAATTGACAGAGCTAATCCAACGAAAATAATAGACAAAATAGTTGATCTAACCAAGCACAACTACGAAAAGCCAGCCATTTTGGTCACACAACTAGCAGTTGGCAAAAGTAGGGAATGTCTCGAGGAATGGACAGCCGAACTTACAATGGGAGAGACAGGCAAGTGGAGCCACTGAGGACTGATTCTTGTGTGATGGTGCAGATTATGCCCTCGGTGTCGGCGAGACGTAGGCAATCCTGTTGTCCCAACACTACCAACTGCGGTAACAACACTTCAGCTTGAGATACATCTGCATTTGAGCAACATAACACATATAGTGAGCTTGAGATGTATCTACATTCAAATCTGGACCTAGACTGGAGTATGTCAATTCTTGTAAAAACAACATATGAATCGAGATAATGCATTGGAACAAACTAAGTTCATCATGAAGGCGGAGGCAAGAGGCACAAGTTACTCCCAAGAATAATTGCAACTTCCAAAACCATACTCAAACCACAAGCTATTGCTATTCATTTTCCATTCGCTGGAGCTAAATATCATATCGCAGCAAACAACAACAATTAAACACTGATAGAGCATAAAAAAATCATGTCCTGACAACATAACAGTTCTTTACTAGCTAACAGATAATTGCAACTTCCAAAACCATACTCAAACCACAAGCTATTGCTATTCATTTTCCATTCGCTGGAGCTAAATATCATATCGCAGCAAACAACAACAATTAAACACTGATAGAGCATAAAAAATCATGTCTTGACAACATAACAGTTCTTTACTAGCTAACAGATAATTGCAACTTCCAAAACCATACTCAAACCACAAGCTATTGCTATTCATTTTCCATTCACTGGAGCTAAATATCATATCGCAGCAAACAACAACAATTAAACACTGATAGAGCATAAAAAATCATGTCCTGACAACATAACAGTTCTTTACTAGCTAACAGAAGTATCAGTAACACGTGATGGAGAAGGTAAGAGGCCACTTGTGGATGTACCACTGAATGAGGAAGCCATACCATGTTTCCGAACTAGCTGAGAAATTTAAAAGTGTGTCAGCACAGTTCAACATGAAAAGTGAAAAACTAAGCGCGGACATGAGAAGAACTCTGTCTGCTTTCTGTAACGGTGAACCAAAGTATTTTACACAACAACCCTTGCCTAGAACAGATCACACGTGACTGGATACAACATCAGGCAGGTGAGTCAGAACAATAAAGCCATACTGCCTTTCCCTGTCTATTATAGAGCATATACGCAACACAGCGGCAGGTATTACCAGGAACCAGTTGGATCAGGGCTAGGTGAGACACAACTCACCATGCTCGTGCCAAAAAACAAGCATCTCTACGAAAAAACCTGAGAGTCGGTGCTAACCATGCTGAACCATACTAGTTCTATCTCAAACAGTGAGCTTACTTATGGCAAATCTGAGAGTAACATCTATGTCTATGTACAAGTTTTTAGTTGTAGTTGATTACATGCTCCAGTAGCATAGTTTCAGATACCTGTAAGTACAACTGGTTCTAGAAAACAAAGTTCAAGTTTATTTATTTTTCCTTCTATGTAGAACTAGCAACATAGAGCTAGCAGGTTACATATAGCATTGAGCTAGTAGGATACATTACAGGGGAAAATAAGCTGCATCAAGGAAAATTGGCATGAAGCAGCAAAAATAGGAGCAAAAATAGGAAAAGTAACATTAAAAAAATTAGCTTCCATCTAGCAAGCTGCAACTAACAGTTTCCATCAATAAATAGAAACTAGCTTTCATCTAGCAGGTGGAAACATAGTTCTGCATGAAACTAGCTTTCATCTAGCAACTTGAACTACGCATACCCCGTACTCCTGTATTGTGTCTATGCAGCTGGGTCCTGGCGCGCGAAGCTTCGCACACCGCCAGATGTGGATCGCGCGGTCAAGACAGGACAATTACTCAGTAAGCAAAGAGATCTAGCATTACAAAGAAAGAGTTTATGAGTGACACGCTTAAATTTCATAGAGATGACAGGACAATTTACTCAGTAAGCCAATTGTAATCTAAACAAGACAATTACTTGTCCCCAAGATACTACTATCATTTGTTTCTACTTGTCTCCAAGACACAACAGATGATAGGACACATACAAGTCAAGTACTCAGTGGAGTAAAAAGCACTAAATCAAGAAATCATGAACAGGACACATAACAATAAGTCAAGTACTCAGTGGAGTACTCGGTGGAGATGACAAGACACATAACTATAGGTGCCAGACTACTCCAATTAGTGTCAAATCAAGAACATGCATGAGTACAAAGAACTAAATCAAGAAATCATGACAGGAGCGAGGGATCACACGACCAAACCTTGGCGAGCGCGAGGTCGAAGTCGATGTTGATGCGATTCTACAGCAACGAGACGACGGCACACCGAAGACATGCTTGAGTGTGTTGAGGATGGAGGATGTTGGTTCTAGACTTGGTGAAGAGAAGCAACATCCTTGAAGCAAAGCTCGACAATGTCGACCGTAGCCTTCCTAGTGACGGCCACATTGCTGGCGAGCCGACACTGCTTCTCCATGTTCAAGAGCAACTCAATCGCGGCGTCGACGGTTGCCTTCCTGCATCATCCACATGGCATCAACAAATCAGATCGACAGCTGAAACCTTCGGATCGGAAGGGGACACGCAGAGAGCCGGAGCGGACGGAGATGAGGCAGGAGGGGAGGGGAAGCTCACCATGGCTGGAACGGAAAGAGCCGCCACCAGTTTCTTGTCATCAGCTGTGTTCGTGAAGAACCATCTGTACTTTCTTTGTGCCAGCAGAACTCGACGAAGAACTGCATCCTGACATTCACCATCTCGACCTTGTAGTCGCTCCTCATCCTGCAAGGCACGAGAGAAATTCAGATCAGGTCCCTCTCCCGAGGAGCTGGGTGGAGAGCAGCGGCCACACCGGGCCCGTAGGACGGACGACTTGCCTCTGCGGAGCACTAGGATCTCGGCTGCCTCCATGTAGACGACGGCGATGGCGACGGGGATGTGGTGCTGGGGGAGTGAGGGTGGAGTGGAGATCGACAATTGGGACGAGCAGAGATTGGTGATAGCGATCAGGAGCGATGGGGGTGGCGTCGGAGGGACGAGGGCTGGAGAGCGTGCATCGGTGAGAGGGGAGAATCGGCGGCGCGGGGGAGGCGATCCGGAGTTCGTGAGGTTAGGGTTAGGGTCGTGGGTGCGGTGCGTACTGGATAGTACTTTGTGCTTCTTCGGGTGAGTGGTCAGACGTTGGATCAGGACTAAACGGTTCAGATCAGGGCCATAACGCTGATCCGTGGGAGGAAGTTTCCTCTGTTTTGATTGGTCCCTTCACAAAATAGGCTACAAGTAGGATCCTAAGCCATATCATGCAGATTATGACGATTTCATCTGATGAAATTACGACGATTTTGATACAAAACGTCGTCATTGTACATGGTTCTGGTCTTTCCAAATGGCCTATGACCATCTGGTGCGAAATCGTCATAGATCTATGACGATTTCATTTCGTGTCACTACGAGAAGGTCACTAGTGAACACATTTCTTGTACTGATCCTTCTTTGCTAAGTTGGATGACGTGGCCGTTGTTCTCCCCTTCGGGTGGGGGGGATTGGCTTCTTCTGTTCCCGCCGTTTCCGTCGGTTCCGTCCTGCGGGTTGGGGTTCGTGTTGGGCAGCGTGTTGGGCGTTTGTTGATCCTGGATGACCGCGGCGCATAGGTAGCGCTCATAGATCGGTTCGCTGCTGCCGCAGCTTTCGGGTCCGGAACCGTAGGTCCCTTCATCCGAAGGTGGATCGCACAGATCGGAGTTGCAGCAGCTGCTGCTGTAGAACTCATCTGTCGATGGTGACGTGCGTAGCACGGGGTGTGGAGCCCACGAGGCGGGCCTGATTGATGGCACGGGCACCCGCTCAGGAAGGCGGAGGGTGCCAGTTTGTCCCACCGGGAAGCAGAAGCTCCCGAACAAAATCTCGAGTCCGTCGCCAACGGGCTCGAAATCCTTCATGGTGGCCGGCGAGTGGGCGGTGAAGTCGAAAGTCCCGAAGAGGAGGTGATTCTCCGTCGCCGCGGAGTTGTAGATCGATCGGGTTGGGACCGTCACGATCGCACAATCAGCAGCCCCGATTCCCACAGACGGCGCCAATTGACGAGGTTTAATCTCGTCAATGCCCATTGTTATGGACTTGGGTTTTGGAGAAGATGGGGATGCTGGAGATCGTGGCACGGTTAACAGACAAGCAACAAGGGGACACAAAATTTACCCAGGTTCAGGCCCCCGGAGGTAAAACCCTACTCCTGCTTGTCTGCTCTTGATTATGGCGGAACCGAAGGTTACAGGGTGCGCAGATTCGATCTGGCGTGGAGGTGCGTGTGAAAGTATGAGTCGAGAGATCTAGGACGTACCCTCCTGGCCTTTATATAGACTTAGGCAGGTCCCGAGCATAGTCCTAGTCGGTTACAAGCTCTAGGGTTTTACCCCTTTGAATTTCCTATCTATGCTAGTCTTGCTCTCCAAGGATCCGAAGGCGTCATGGGCCTTGGCCACCTGAAAATCTTCGTGGGCCAGCGTGTATCTGCTGTGGGCCTTCCTTGGGCTGGACCAGGTATGCTGAAGTCACGTACCCGTAGGGTATGAACATGTCAATAGGCATGAGAGTTTTCCGCATAACCAACAAATATACCCTCTATAGTTCTAGATTCAAATTTACCGAGATTTTCCTTTTTGTTCTTGACGAGGCACTTGCATCCAAAGACACGGAAATAGTTGACATTGGGCTTCTTACTTGTGAGAATCTCGTATGGAGTCATGTCAAAGGGAGCTCGGAGGAAGAGTCGTTCGTGTAGTGGACCGCGGTAGCAATGGCTTCTCCCCAAAAATTGTGGGGGGACTTGAATTCACTCAACATTGTTCTTGCCATCTCGATGATTGTCCGGTTCTTCCTTTCAACAACACCATTTTGTTGAGGGGTATAAGGAGCTGAGAATTCATGCTTGATCCCCTCATCTTCAACAAATTCTTGCATGGTGTAGTTCTTGAACTCGGTGCCATTTTCGGTTCTAATGGTCTTGATCTCCACTCCATGAGTGCATTGAGCTTGCTTGGCGAAGATCATGAATTCCTTGTAGGTCTCGTCCTTTGTCTTGAGAAGAAAGACCCAAGTGTACCTTGAGTAATCATCAACAATGACAAGACCATATCTTCTTCCACCAAGGGAGTCATATGTTGATGGCCCGAATAGGTCCAAATGGAGAATCTCCAAGGGTCTTGACATGGCCACCTTGGTAACGGAAGGGTGATGCTTCCCAATTTGCTTTCCTGAAATGCAAGCACTACACACACGATATTTCTCAAAGGAGACACCGGTTAGTCCAATAATATGCTCACCCTTTAGGAGTTGATTGAGATTTCTCATGTTGACATGACCTAGGCGACGATGCCAAAGCCATCCCTTGTCAGCCTTGGCCATTAGACATGTAGGAAGAGATTGGCTCTCTTTCAAGAGGTCGACCACATAAAGGTCGTCTTCCACGTGTCCAATGAGAACCAAGCTGAGATAATCACCCCTAAATACCTTCACAAAAGTTCTAGAGAAATATGAGTCATAGCCGGCATCCGCAAGATGTTTAATTGAAAGCAAGTTGTAACCAAGGTTTTTAACATGTAAGACGGTATCTAGAGTCAAAACCTTGGAGATTACCAACTTACCATAACCTAGTACCTTTCCTTTAGAGTTATCTCCAAAAGTTATGCTTGACGTTGAGTTGACATCATGAATGAATTGGTCAAGCCCACTTCTACCTTCGGTCATGTGATTGGTGCATCCACTATCAAACACCCATTTTGATCCACCGGAGGCATAACCTACAAAATCAATTCTTTGATTTAGGAACCCATTGAGTAATGGGTCCCCTAGCATTAGCAACAAGATCCTTAGGTACCCAAATTGAGTACCACCTATAAGCATAACCATTTCGAGGGCCAACATATTTGGCATAAACATCTCCTTGAGTGCCCTTACATAGCACATAGGAAGGATTAGACTTTCCCGCATACTTGTGATTGGGATTGCCCCTCATGACTCCCCCACTCACAACATTCCTTTTGACTTGGTCAACCACCTTGTCACCTTCTTTTACAAAGGTTATCTTCTTTGGTGGAATGGGATTGTTCGTGTTGTTCTTTGGATCAAAACCGACACCTTCCTTGGAAATTCTCGTCTTTTGACAGGATAAAATCTCATCTAGGATCTTTCCCTTGGAGGTAGGTGCATGACGCTCTTTCTCAAGTTGCGCTCTCAACTTCTTATTTTCCTCAATGAGGTGAGCTTGATCAAAGGTAGATTTAGAGGTACAAGAATCATTTTCAACAATAATTGGATCCTTCAATGTACCAAGAGCCTTCTCATAGGACACCCAAAGTTGATCATGATTCTCTCCAAGTTTTATGAGCTCACGCTTGACAAGCAAACTAGCCTTCTCAAGGTGCTCAAGGTCCTTGGTAAGAGAAGCATGAGCAACTTCAAGCTCCTTCTTTGAGGCATCAAGCTCTTGGGACAAAGAGTTAGCCCTATCAATAGTGTCCATGTCTTTTGCTTTATCAATTTCAAAAATTTCGATTTGTAGTTTAAGAAAAGAATTTGTATTCTTTTCCTCACAAAGCTCTTGCTCAAGAAGATTGAATCTTCGTTTCTCATCATCAATATGAGATTCCAAGATATCAATGTCCTCATCGCGTGAGCTAACAAGTTCCATTAATTGCTTGACTCTAGCACGAGCAATGGGAGGAAGAGACTTCATGATAGCATACATTTATTTTATATACTCTTCACCAAATTCATCACTATCACTATCACTATCATGATCACTCTCAAGATCATCCAAGATGATAGATAGGGATGGAGGAGAGACAATTACCTTGGAGCTTCTTGCCATAAGACAAGAACCAGTGATCTTGGGAATAGGAGAACTCTCGATGTAGTCCTTGGCGTAGTCGTAGGTGAGAGGTGAACCGGGTTCGACATATGCCAAACCGGTCACACCCACCACCTTCTCCTTATCCCCACACTCCACATCGGACTCGTCCTTGGAGCTCCTTGCCATGAGGCAAGTGGCGGTGACCTTGGGAGTAGGAAAGTCGTCGGTGTAGTCCTTGGTGTAGTCATAGGTGAAGAGAGACCCGGGTTTGGCGAAGGCCAAACCGGCCACTCCAACCACCTTCTCTTCATCCTCTTCCTCCTTGTCGGATATGTATTCTTGACCTAGGAAGCCCTTGCCATCACGCCTATTGTTCCTTTTGAAACTTTCATTGATGGGGTTGGGCTTCAATCTTGGTTTGGCACCCTCTTCATACTTGGGCTTGTCAAGCCTCTTCTCATAAGGACATTTATCGGCAAAGTGGATTGACTCATCACAATTGTAGCACGTCCTTTTCTTCTCACTTGATCCCATTAAACTTCTCCTTCTTTGGAACTTCATGTTCTTGGTGAAGAGAGCAAGTTGAGAGAGCATATCATCAACTCCATCAACATTGATTTCTTCATCACTAGCATCATGTTCTTGCACATGCTTGGCCTTTAGTGCTAGAGATTGAGAGGACCTAATAGCACGGTTGATCTCCTTGATCTTTTGCCCTTCATCCGCCAAGTTGTCCGTGGCAACAAGATAAGAGACTAGATCATCGGGAGTGAATGGATTAGCTCTATCAAGGAGTTGCAAGTTCAAGGCAAGTTTCTTATCGGTGACCGCGATCATAGAGACAATCTTGGACTTGATGAGCTCATCATTCAAATTGAATCCATCATCGTACTTATCACATCCTAGGCCACCAATCTTCACGCGGAGGGCAACAAGTATCTTGTATGCTTCAGCGATAGTCTCACCATCATGGTTCATGAACATGTTCATCTCTGACTTGGCAGCTTCATACTTGGATTTTTGGATAACAGACATTCCCTCTTGGAGAATAACAATCCTATCCCAAAGATCCTTGGCGGTGGGGATGTCACTGACTTGATCATGGAGAGTGAGATGAATGGTACTCCTTATCTTGTCACAAGCCGTCGCATTTAGTTGATGGTCATAGTACTCTCCCAGAGTGAGGTTGTTGGGATCATGAGGGTGGAAACCGGTGCACACAATCTCCCAAAGTTCAACACTACGGCTGCGAAAATGAGATTCCATAGAATCTTTCCAATGGGAGAAGTGAGTTCCATCATAATGAGGTGCAGGACCCGAACCATTAATATGAGGCATGATATTCTTTTTCTTAGGATAAACATAAGGAAATTGATTATGGGGCGTGGAGAGTTTTGACGAGCCGCTCTCATGAGCGGACTCTGCATCCTTATCCTTTTCGGTGTCCATTGGCCTCCCTTGAGGTACTACCAATGGGTTACCAAGAAAAGCCTCATCGCCAATGGCCTTAAGTTGTCCTTCTAGGTAACTCATTCGAACAAGGAGACCGGAATCATCCTTGGCCTTTTCAAGGGCACCCTTGGCTAAGATTTCACGAAGCTCCTTGACCGAATAAGTCTTATCCTCCTCATCATCGGAGAAAACCATCTTTTCTCTTAGGCGGTGAAGCCCTTAAAAGAGCCCTAGGCTCTGATACCAATTGAAAGTGTAAGATGGTTAACCTAGAGGGGGGTGAATAGGTTTCTAAAAAATTCTTTATAATCTTTTGCAAGTTTTAGGCTTTGCGGAATATAAGTGAGCCTAAATGCAAACTAGGTGAGGCAACCTAGATGATGGACAAGATACTTCAAACTCGAAGGCTATCACAAGGTAAACAACACAAGTAAGAGATCGGTTAAGGAATATCCGAAGCACACGGAGACGAAGATGTATTCCCGTGTTTACCATCTTTGGGAAGGGGGCTACGTCATGTTGGAGAGGTGTGAGGTTCCACGAAGGATTCCTCACGCGCCACAAAGGCTCACCTTCTTCTCCGAGCCTATCCCACGAAGGAATAGCTCACTTACTCGTGGTAGACTTTAAGGTAATCTCCAAACCCTCACAAACTTTCCACTAAGCAAATCACAAGCCGATGCCTCCGGGCGACCCTAGCCGCCTACGGTTTCCCACAAACCCAAGAGTAACAAGCTAACTCGATGAACTCAAGGGGGAATGAACTTTGGCTTGGTGGAAACGTAGATTGGGACCTCCTCTTCCTTTCTACCAAAGGGATTTGGATTTGGTTGGGTAGAATGGGAGATCCTCAAGCTTTTGTGTTTCAACAATGGGGGAGAGAGAGAAAGCTTCAAGAAATGAAATGTTTGCTCAAGTGCCTAACCTCACAGTGGATAAGAAAGGGGTATATATAGTATGAGGGGAAAAAGGGACGTTTGGGGGCTCCTGCAATAGGACCGACAATAAGTCCGGTCGGACCGAGTTGCTCGCCAGAATTTCCGGCGACAGCTCCGGTCGACCGGACCACACGCCGGAATTTTTGGCGGCGACCGAAATTCTCGTCAAATAACCGAAAGGCTATGCAGTAAGCCATATCGGCGTACACCGAGAATTTTCGGCGACGACCGAAAATTCCGGCGACAGCACCGGCGCCGCCGACGCTTTTGCCGATTTCACAGTAACCCCTTTTGACTCATTTTTCAAGGCTGTTTTCTCTCTCTCTTCGAACGGGTGTGTGGTGGTGGATGATGAGAGGTATATTTGGTGTAGAGCATCCCCAAAGAGCACATCGAGATCACCCTCTTAATAGTGCGGTGTTTTCTATTTGACTCAAGAGTAAATAAGAGAAAATAATAAACAACACCACCGGCTCTCCATAAAGAAACGAATGGGGGGTCACCCATCACCTATCACCAACAACCTGCGAACTCTCACCTGTAGAGAAGCTAATAGAAACATTAGTCCGTTCTCTAGCTCCGATGTCATAGTTAACCAAAACACTAGATAAGTGTTATTTGCCCTTTCATGCTCCCATAAGACGCGGTTGCCCGGATCCTCGGCGAGGTCCGGGTCGTCCATGGCGGCGATGGCCGCTGCTATCTCGTCGTCGAGATCCTCGGGCTTTGGTTCCGGCGGGATAGGGATCCCACCGGCGCTGAGCTTCCAGCCGGTTGGGAGGCGGATGTCCGGCGGCGCCATGTAGCCCGCCTCGTACAACATGCACGCCTCCCAAGGCTGGAGGGTGCGGCGGCCGAAGCCATTCGCCGCCGCCAGGTCGCTGGGGTACCTTTCGCCCATGTTGTGTGGGAAAGGAGAACTCGGAGTTCGCCAGAGTTGGGGAGCTGCGGAGGGGAAGTGGAGGAGCGTTGGAGGTGAGTGAAATGAGGGCGGTGAGGGTGGAAGGGGTGTAGCGGCGAGGGCGGAAAAGGGGAAACGACGAGAAGTTAGTGCCCGCCGGTCCGTCGCGGAAGCCGAGGCGGTGGCGGTGGCGCGGTACTTCGGCGACGCGTGGCCAAAGCGACGGACAGTTTCCCAACGGTCGTCGCGTGGTTCCGAGGAGGACGACGACTCGGCTTCCGTCGCTAACTCGGCGGGTCCACATGTCGCTTCGCTTCGTCCGGCGTTCACACGGCGTTTCCAGGATCCTGGGTATGGCCTGAAAAGCCCGGACCAAAGTTGTCCCAAATACTTTCGGCATCCGGATCTAAATTCGATATCCGGATCAGCGTCCTGGATAGGCGAATGGAGATGCTCTTAGGACCTACCATCATTATAAGTCTAGTGCCAGGGGCATGCACGAGACAGTCCCCGCGGTAGGTGTGCATAGCTCCGGGCTCCGCGCTCCGGCAGCACCGCTGTCCTACTCCTTCGCTGGCAGTCTGGTACGCACATCTAAGGTTCAAAATTTAACCAATTTTTAAAATTTTGCTAATTTCTACAGTCCAGAAATTTCGAATTAGTTCCCAAAAGATCTGATTTAATTTTTTTTTGTAAATTTTGGTGAGTCCCAAAATATATGTCTCTAAACTTTTTTCCCTGGGCAATAAGCATATTATGGATTATTGAATTTAACTCACACAATAAGCATACAATGAATTACTGAATTTAAACCAAGAATTAAAGCTTGGTTTGGTTAACAATGCGGTCAACTAACTAACTATGACTACTAGCCAAAAACAAAACTATGACATTTATATTATCCAAGAATCCATGAGAAACTTGTAGAACCATTGAGTTTGGAACACACCATTCGTATCCATGAGCCAGGCATGTTTATCTTGCCCCATCACCAACTGTGTTAGCTACCACTACCAGTGCAACCAAGGAATTCAATTTCTGACATTCTTCGTAATACTAGCATTCTATGGATTATTGACTAAAGCTAGTTTTGGTTAAGAATGTGATCAACTAACTACTACATTTATATGAAGTGGAGCTTTCTCGGTGATGGTAGAATGTGATTCAGCTCAATTACTGATGGAGTCCTTCGGATCAAACAAACATAACTTGAGCGATTTTCTCTCCACATACGTTCTTTAATTTGGTGTAATTTTCTCTCCACGAGTGTTTTTTAATTTTTATGCTAGAAAGTATAGACACTATAGAAAGGAGCAGAGTGAGTAACTTTTTGCATTTCCTATCTACAGATCCTTTTTTAAAAAAACTAGCTTTCTGTCCATTTTCTACTAGGCTATGTGATGTATTGGGCCTTATCTGGCTCAATGATGCCCAGATATCTCTTCAGAGTCTTCGTCGTTCCCAGGCTCCCACCAGGACCCGCAGCAAATGCCCATGACGGCGGCCGCGCGGCTGGTAGCCATGGCCTGATGGTGGTCGCTGGTGCCGATTCTGCCGCAGGAGGAAACCACATTGCCGTCACCGCCCCTCGAATCGCCCCGATGACCTCGCCATCTTCCCCGAAGCGGCAGCTCGCGACATCATCTTTGCGCGGATGTGATGGGTAAGTAATTCCTTTGACCTGTGACTAGTATAATGTTTGATTCGCTCTGATCTGGTTGGAGAGTGTTCAAGTAGTGGCATGTCTTATTCTTGCAGATAGGATCAGAGATGCTCAATTATCGGGTAGTGTGGTTGAGCGTGGCAAGATGCGACGTGTCATCGGTCTACCACACTATCTCAGGGTCATTCTTTGATGCTAATTTGGTAACAAATCGCCACAGATGTAACATCACTTGGTTGCTTTTGATTTGAACCTGATAGCTAGAGGAAGCTGCTAAATTTATATAAGATGATCTTAGTCTCCAGGAGAAAAATACAGGTTTTTTATATGTGGACGACAGATATATGATGGATTAATGATATTGTAAGATGCTACGAATTTTCAGGAAATATTTATTAGTATACTTCCTTCTGTTGGCATTGGACTTTGCACTTGCTTGGCGTGTTCTTCTCATACAAGAATGAAGATCTATGTTAATTTCTTTCAGGCATCCAAACCAGCCCTTTCCAATCAGTAGTATGCTTTGCTGTCTGTTGGTGCCATCCTTCAGTGTTCTGTTATTGATGCATCCACCTGAAAGGGATGGGCAAGTCCTGCTAGACGGTAGGAACACTCAACCACTAATTGAGCATCCGTCGTTTTTGGATGCAATAGTCCAAAAGTGTGGTAGCATACACTACACAATATGTGAGCTCTGAAGGCGATGTAGAGGGTCCATTCTCCTTCTGATGTATACCTGTTGTCTTGGTTCTTCTCCTCGAAATAAAAGCTGCACAATATTCTGATGTTGCTTCTTATAATAAGACAAACAGACAAACACCACATCCAAGACACCACTACTTAAAGCCTAAGAGTTGTTCTTGGTTTCAGGACTTTAGCACCTAGCAGAAGAGCTATTGATATATAAATAGAACGTAAGAGAGTGATATGTTAGGAAAGGCATTAAAGAAAGACTAGACAGACCTGGCATATTAGACTGCCACCACTTGGTATCCCAGTTTATCTTTTCGTTTCATTGCTTCAACTTCGAAGGAGGTTCACAATGGATATAATTGTTCCTGCAGTCATAGGTGATATTGTCAGCAGATCTGTATCCTTTGCCATCAAGAAATACTGGCAGCCTTCAGACGTCGAGAACAATCTGGAGCGATTAAATCAATTGGTTCTAAGAGCTCATACCATCGTCGAGGAGGCGGAGGGTAGGCTTATTAACAACCAAGAGATGCTCCAACAACTGGGATTGTTAATAGAAGGAATGCACAGAGGCCATTACATGCTTGATAACTTGAGATGTCAAGTCCTTGAAGAAGAGAGAGGGGATGAGCAGGAGGTGAGTCACTTCTCTGGATTATCTCTGTTCAGTGCTGCAAAATGTCTTTGTTTTTCCAGTAACTATAGAAAAACAGTGATGTTTGGTAGCAACAACATAGAAGATCTACAAAGTACAATTGCTACCCTAGAAAAGACCATAGCCGACTTGAAGGAGTTTGTTAATTTTGTGGGGAATTATCCTCCAATCCGCATCTAGCCATTTTGCACTGTTTTGGAGAAATGTCTGTTCAGTTGCCCGATAGTGTGAGAAAAAGCACTCTAGTTGGGCATTTCGACATGATGATAGTGTGAGAAAATCACTACTCTTCGGTCTTGTTCTTCAGAGAGAACAACCTAGTGGATGAAAAGCTGACAAATCTGAGGAAAATGTCATATTGAAGCACCAAGGCTGTGCCTCATGGGAAAGTCAGCTGGTAATCATTGAGCTATCCGGGGAATATTGACGGGAAACATGGCTAAGGTTCAATCTTCAGTAAGATGCTTGGCATTCTGTTCTTTTCTATATAACCAGTCAACAATATTATGTACCTTGGGAACAACAGAGGCTCTTTGGCTATCTTTGTCTTGCATCCAGAAGCTTAGTGGTAGTTTTTCAAGATGCTTTCATTTGGAAGTGCAAATCCCGAGCACCCACAGTGATTGCAGCCGAACCTGGAGGGTCCCTTCTTCGCTTCATACATGCTTTGTGAGCCTGGAGGGTCCTTTCTTGGCTTCATACATGATTGGTGGATTACAAATGGACAATTTCAGTGCTCAGTTCTGGTGCTTGGCTGGTGGATATCTGATTGCATAAACACAGGCAGCTCCTTGTGTTTGATGCACATCGGTATACACTTGAGAATTACCAAAGCCAAGGACCAGTTCTGGAATTCAAATTGCTGCTCCATGAGAGTCTTTCAAGCTAGGACCAAGTCCCCAAGAGCCAAGATGACTGTGTCAGGATTCATGTTAGGATGTGCTACGCCCTAGGGCCTATATGGGAGATTCGAGGCTATGTGATTTAGTTGTGTGACTAGTGATTACTGATTGTAATGTATGCTGGTACTCGAGCATTTGCTTCAAATTTGTGGCTTCATTTTATGCATCTCCAGACTAATTTGTGCTTTGTATTCGGGCTCCTAAGTATTTCGTGATCTGAGCCTCCGGCAGAGCAGCCATGGTACTGCTGCTGGGCCTTCTCTGTCTTTGTCGAGTTCAGAAGTTCCTGCTGGAGGGCAACAGGGCGTCGGCAAAGAGCTTCTTCATCCTGAGGAGCAGCGGCGACGGTGAGGGCTGGGCAAGCTTCCATAATGAGCCATCGTGTTCAGCCGCCGCGCGTGAACTCGGCCTGGTGGCCACGGCGTCGTTCTCCTGACCAGTTTTCCTCTCTTCCACTGTGATGGGTCAAATTCTCTCCTCTTGGACAGTCTTTGGCATGCCTCATCATAAAAGTACTGAGCGAAATAAGCGGCTATATAATGAGACATTCCTCAAGCACAGTGATCTAATTTAATTTTCCGACGAAGGGGGCAGTTCTCTCCCGTGTGCTTCTGTAGCGTCGACCCTCGCCAAAGTCCTCTCCTTTCCGACTATCTGGCCTCGGATCGTGGGTCATGGTGCGACGACGATGGTGGCTGCAAGACCGTGATGGCGCGTGCTTGTGGGTGGCGAGAGTGGTGGAGCAATCTGGAGCGTCCGGGAGTGTGGTTTTTCTGAGGGTCGGGAGAAATCCTTGTCGTCTTGACACCGACGTGGTAACGCCTTCGGGTATTGCCGTCCTTCCTGAAGGACGTCGGGGGTACCTCTTCCTCACCTCCCGTCGCGTATTGGGCGAAACCCTAGGATCAGTCCGGACAGCAGCGTCGGTGTCGTCGCTTTCCTTCTTGGAGGTGAAGCTTTGTACGCGACGCTTTGGAGCGCTAGGATAGTGGTGGTAATTCTCCGGAGGGCGCAGCGATGGCGGGTCACCCTCGTTTTTCGTCGAGCCGCTGCTATCGACCTTGTTTTCTCTTATTTTCTTCTTCTTTTTCTCTGTTTTTTCTTTTTGCTTTTTTTTTTAAACGTTGTGTCGTCTGGCCCAGCAGCGGTCTCAAGTTGGTTGCTATATTTATATAGCTGGACGTATGTCTTGTTTCGAGGAGGAGGAGGAGGGCAACAGGGCGTTGGCAAAGAGCTTCTTCATCCTGAGGAGCAGCGGCGACGGTGAGGGCTGGGCAAGCTTCCATAGTGAGCCATCGTGTTCAGCCGCCGCGCTTGAACTCGCCCTGGTGGCCACGGCGTCGTTCTCCTGACCAGTTGTTTTCCTCTCTTCCACTATGATGGGTCAAATTCTCTCCTCTTGTACAGTCTTTGGCATGCCTCATCATAAAAGTACTGAGCGAAATAAGCGGCTATATACTGAGACATTCCTCAAGCACAGTGGTCAATGGAAATTAAATTAGATCACTATGCTATTCTTCTTCATCCTGAGGAGCAGCGGCTACGGCGAGGGCTGGGCAAACTCCCATGTTGAGCCATCGTGTTCAGCCGCCGCGCCTGAACTCGGCCTGATGACCACCGCGCCGTTCTCCTGACCACCTTCAATTTTCCCATTCCTTTTTCTGGTTGTCGTTTTACCCCGAGTAATTTGGAGCTATCATCCAAAGCTCTACCATTGTGACGGGTCAAATCCTCTTGTATGAGCGAAATAAGTGGCTATCTATCTACTGAGACATTCCTCAAGAATAGCATAGTGATCTAATTTAATTTCCGTTGACCAAACTGAACTCTGTACTAGCTGCCGCAATGAAACGCGCACAGGCGCCGCCGCCGGAAACAGAACGCCGTTGCGTCAGGATTACCTCGCACCCTCTGCATATCCACAAGCCACACCGCCGCAAGGGGAGTGACCGTGCGTGCGTGTTGATGAAAGGGAACTCGCCATGATGGTTGATGAGAGGGAGGGAAGATGCGAAGCTCCAGGCAGGCCCCGACAATAGATAGGACAAGCCGCGCCCAATTACGCCGTGACAGCGATGGTGCATGCATCGGCACCGAGCACGCTAGCTCTTTCCTCCTCTCCCTCCTGCTATATTGCTAGCAGGAGCTTTACCTTGCTGCCCGATGCCCTGATGACCGATGTGCCTGGCCGGCAAGATCGCCATCGCCCCTGCGGATGTGATGCGTAATTAAAAGTACTACTACGTGCATAGCCGCCATCCCGGATGGCGAAGTCGCCGCTCCTTCCGTTGCGCTGCCCAAGTCAGAACCCATGAACATGCTCGCGATGTTGTACAAGTATGCAACCCGGCCGCCTGTGTTCCAGCGCAGAAAAGCCAAGCAAATCCCAAAATCCTGGAACGATATTCCAAGCAGCAAAGACCAGCTCCAGTTCGATCCAACATTGCACAGTGCCACGCTCCACTCCACCCTGGAAAAAACAGAGGAAGCCGGCCTTGCCGTGGCCATGGAGATGTTCCTGCCGGCGATCCTGAGCGACCTCCTCGGCAGGTCCGTGTCCTTCGTGGTCCAGAGGTACCGGCAGCAGAGCAGCGCGGAGGACGCCCTCCAGCAGCTGCGCCTGGCGCTGCTGCGCGCGGGCGTCACCGTCGAGGAGGCCGAGGGCCGGCGCGTCACCAACCGGGCGATGCTCCGGCAGCTCGACGCGCTGCGGGAGGCCATGTACGACGGCCACTACATGCTCGACGCCCTCATCACCTACGGCGGCCATCGTAGCCACGGACCCGACGCGCCACCGCCATGCCGCTTCTTGTCCAGGCTCAACTCCGCCAAGCGCCTCTGCTTCCCCGCAGCCGGAGGCGACACCAAGGAGGAGCTGCAGCGCACGGTCGACAGGCTCGGGAGCATGGTCGACGACATGAAGGAGTTCGTCGTCTTCCTCGGCGGGTATCCTCGCGTCTGCCGCCAGCCGTACAGCGCGCACCTGCTTCTCGAGAGGTTCATGTTCGGGCGGCAGAGGGAAATGGAGCAGATCACCAGCTTCCTGCTGCGAGCGGAGTGTAGCTGCGGGAGAGACGGTGTCGGCGTGCTCCCGGTGGTCGGTCCGGCCAGGGTCGGGAAGAGCACCCTCGTCGAGCATGTCTGCCACGACGAGAGGGTGCGCGGCCACTTCTCGTCGATCCTTCTCATGAGCGGCGACGACCTCGAGGCCGACGAGAGGCTGGACGATCCGGGAGGCCATGGCCTGATCAAACATCGGGGTCATGACGCCGCCGCCGCGCGTAAGAGCTCGCTCGTGATCCTCGAACTAGCCGAGGACGAAGTCCCGGACGAGGGGAGGTGGAGGAGGCTCTGCTCGTCGGCATTCTGCAAGGGGATCGGAAGCAAGATCATAGTCACGAGCAGGTCGGAGGCCGTGCAGAAACTGGGGACGGAGCACGCTCTCAGGCTCAAGTATCTGAACCGGGAAGCCTACTGGCACTACTTCAAGACGCTGGCCTTCGGCAGCGCGAACCCCGAGGACCACCCGAAGCTGGTGGCCATCGCCATGGACATCTGCACGGAGGAGAAGGGGTCCTTCATCGGCGCAAACATCGCCTGCAGCCTGCTCAGGGCCAACCTCGACGCCCGGTTCTGGTGCAGCATCCTGCACAACATGAGGGAGTACACGGAGAAGCACCGTCACCTGTTCGGCAAGCACCCGCACGACCTCCTGCAGAAGAACAGGCATGTGTACCTCTGGAGGCTGGCCGAGACCTCCAAGGTGTTCGTCTCGTACGGATGCTACCAGGCATGCCCTGCCCAGAAGGAAGTTCCTAGGATAACGCTGCAGGAGGTTCTGTCCGGCAGGCCGGCGCCTCGTGGGAGGTTCGAGGCTCTGGCGTGGAGGTCGCAGATACCTCCTTGCTACAGCTACTTGATGAGCTGCTCGGTGCAGACGCCGGTGCTGCCTAGGAAGCAGCGCTCGCGGCTGGTCTGACTCTGTAGAACTTCTTGTTGTCAGTACATACTTACATGTGGAGTAGGCATGGTCCTTTTACCGGGAGATGTCAAACTTGTGTGTACCGCCTACTGACTAGTGTTCTTCAACCTTGCATCCTCGCTCTATAGTTGCTCGATTAACCTCTCTAGTTCTTCATCTTGCTAGTACTCCCTCCGTTTCAAAATATAAGATGTTTTAGTTTTATAAAGAAAATGAATGTAGACTTGTTCTAGTACGTAGGTTTACTCAACTTTGGAATAAATCTACACTAAAAGAAGTCTAGATTCATTTTTTTCACAAAGCTAAAACGTCTTATATTTTAAAATGGAGGAAGTACTAAAGAGCGAGAGCATCTTCACTCGTCCTTATACGGCGTCCAACACGATCTGATTTTGGACCGTATTAGGGGCGCCGGATTGGTTAATGAATTTGTGTGTGTGAGTGTGGGTGTGGGTGTGGGTGTAGGGTGGTGTGTGTGTGTGGGGGGTGGTGGGGGGGGGAGGGACAGGAGCCAGCTCCTCCCATACAAAAAAATTAATAAGTTTTTTAAATCAAATCAACAAGTTTAATATGGTAAATAAATAATTTAACATATAAATCAATTACAAGTTCATAAAATTAAACAAATAATTCAAAAAGCATCTTCACTCGTCCTCGCTATGGCGTCCGGGGCGATATGATTTTGAACCGTATTGGAGACGCTGGATTGGTTAGGGAGGAGGAGCCAGCTCCCCCCATACAAAAATATTAATAAGTTTTTCTAATCAAATCAACAAGTTTTTTTCAGATAAAATCAGACCTTTATTAATTAGAAGAGATTACATTCGGATCAGCAGTAAGGTCCTGGAGCACAAAATCAGGGCCTGGTCCAATCCATATCATAGTTCTATTCTCTGTCCTAGTCCAATTGGCTAAACAGTGGCTCATCCTCACCTGACTACGGTCTATTTTTACAATTCTCAAACCACGCACAAATACTTGAATATTTGAAACTAAATCAACAAGTTTAATATGGTAAATAAATAATTTAACATACAAATTTATTACAAGTTCATGAAATTAAACAAACAATTCAAAAAGTTCAATATAGCAAACAAAGACAAACAAATAAACAAACTAGATGGCGCCTTTGAGCCTCCACAAATGCTCCACCAAATCATCTTGCAGTTGATTATGAGTATTTATGTCTCAAACTTCTTGCCGCCTAGCGAGAAAAGAAGCAAACACACGTGGCACTTGGTGATCAATATCTACAAGAGGACCTTGGCAATAATATGGTTCAGTGTCTGGAGTCTCCCGCTCGCTCTCAATGATCATGTTGTGCAAGATTATATAGACAGTCATGACCTCTCATATATGATCTTTCGACCAGGTAAGGGCAGGGTATCTAACAATGTCAATCGAACTTGCAGCACACTAAATGCTCTCTCCACATCCTTCCTGCAAGCCTCCTGCTATGCGGCAAACCAAGCTTTCTTTCCTCCAGGCACATGGTTTGAGATTGTCTTTACAAACGTTGACCATTTTAGGTAGATGTTATCTGCCAAGTATTAGCCCTTGTCATACTGGTGGCAGGCCCGGTTCTGACCCATGGCCACCTTGGGTGACGCCCAGGGGCCTAGGCCAGGGTGGGGCCCAGGATCGAGTCCTTCCTGCCTATACTCCTGCTTTTCTGTAGTTATATTTTATGATAGGCTAGAAAAAAAATACCATGAGGCCCAGCAATCGGGAGGCAGAGAGAATCCAGCTTAGCCACGAAACGTACAATCGGTCCATCGGGACTCGACTTTTCGTCGGTTTCATCTGATCGTGATTTTCACCCTCAAAAAAATATGATCGTGATTTAGGCCTCGTATACGGTCGCCCTCGCCCTCTTCCTCAGTAGGCGGCACTGCTCCTACTCCATCGACCATCAGCCATTGCCCCATCGTCATCTTGCCAATTGGCTGCTCGCGTGCGGCGTCCTGCTCTCGACAACTCAGTTTGTAAGTCCAGGATTTAATCCCTCATCTGATCCTTCATCAAATTCGTGATTTAATCCCTTAGTTAAGGTTCTAAATTTTAGGGTCATAATTTCATGTAAGCTCCTTCACCATTAACCCATTATAGGTGCTAGAATGCCGAAATAATTGTCTGGTGCTGCGAAAAGAAAGAAAATAAAGCAAGTGAATCAGCTTAATGAATCACAAGAGGGTGCTATATGTAAATACTTTTCAACAACAAGTAGGACCAAAGCATGATTGCCGATGGGCTTATTGGAATTTGGGTTTTATTTGAGGTAATCAAACTATGAGGGAATACTTGTTATATTTTGCTACCCCTTTTTATCCTTTCTATTCGCAATGTGATATTGCTTTAGTGCTTTAGTTATTTATAGACATCTCCAACTATAAATGTGTGGTTAGATATTACTTTTTTTTGCAAGTGAAAATAACCACATATATGTCTACACATCTAGTTATGATTACATATATACTAGCCTTAGGGGCCCTCTTGTCGGCGTCGCCCCAGGGCCTCGTAAAACATAGAGCCGGCCCTGACTGGTGGGCATTGATCTTGAACTGTACTGGAGAAGCTTTGCCTTAAACAAGCTTGGCGAACACGTTTTAAAACTGCAACATGTTGATGTCATTGTGTGATCCTTCATAACGAAAAAAGCATGCCATATCCAGAGATCCCGATCTGTCACAGCCTTAAGAACCACACTACATGATCATTTGTGACCTTTGTACATGCCCTGGTACGCGAATGGGCAGTTCTTCCATGCCCGGTTCATACAGTCAATGCTCTCAAGCATTCCAGGAAAACCTTTTGTTGCATTATGTTTCAAGATCCAAGTTGTGTCTTCTGCACTGGGTGTTCTCAGGTAATTATTCCCATACACTCCCACAATTTTCCTGCAAAATTTATACATGCATTCGATGGCTGTGGACTCAGCCATGTGGAGGTAATCGTCCTATGTATCTCCAGGAATGACATAGGCAATCATCCGGAGAGCAACTAGGCATTTTTGGATTGTGGAGAAACCAAGCATGTCGACGACATCTCTCTTTAGTTTGAAGTAGTTGTCGAACTCTCTCAATTGCTCGACGATCTTCAGGAAAAGCTTTCGACTTATTCTGAAACGACACCGAAATGTGACGTCGTCGTGCAATGGGTTATCGGCGAAAGTAGTCGGCGTAGAGCATGTAGTAGCTTTCCATCCTCTGTCTCGGCTTGCTCTTGCACCCGCCAGGCTTCAAACCCTAGCAAACAGTTTCTCCTCGGCGCCGACCATCATGCCTAGGAGGGAAGCGACAATCATGAGATGATCGTCGTCGCCGACGGTGTATCGGGCGCTAGTAGCAACGATGACTTCATCGTCCATCAGAGCGGCCAGCATCTCTTCCTCATTCGAATCCATGCCTTTGGCAAACCGTCGAACACCTAGTGGGCAGGGTGGTTGTGTCGGCGAGGAGGCGGATTGGAAGGGCGTGGGGAGTATTTCCGGCGGCTGCAAGGGTGGCTCTAGCGGACTGAACGACACACGGTGAGCTGATGGAATGGTAGTCGTTGGAGGAGGAAATGCAAAATGTGGGAAACTTTGTGGACGCGTGTCACCGACAGGGATGGCCCGTGTTATTTTCATATCCATATGGCGCCCTCGCTTGCCACCTCGCCCACCTTGGGTTGGGTTTGGCATGGGGACACCGAATAACAAAATGGGCCGCGGTGGGGCAAAATAAAATTTGTGGGGATGTCTAGGCGTGATTTTGAGCGCCAGCACTCCTCATAGCCATTTAGGAGGCCTTTGGGGACCCGAGTGGAGATGCTTTAACTAAATTTCTCTTATGGAGACAGCATATGAACTGTTGATTTAGCACTCCTCACAGAGAGATAGTAACTTAGGGCATCTCCAACAGGCGCGCTAAAATGCACTCATGCTAGAAAAACTGCTGATTTAGCACGCTAGCGACAGAAATGGACGCTCCAGCAACCGCTATAAACTAGCACGCGGTAAAAAAACCAGGGCGCGCAGCAATTTGTGCTATCACATGCCGCATATCTGCCACTTGCACTCCAATGCGGAAAAACTCGGCGATGCACGCACGAACTCCCAACTGTAATTTTACCTCCAGGGAAAATCCACGTGCGTCTGGCGACCTCCATTTTCCCACCTACTCCGGCGCTGCTGCCACCGATTTCGCGCCGCCGCCGCTGACGCACCACCACGTGAAATCGGGCCTCTGCGTTAATCCGATATTCGCCGCCAACCATCAGCCGTCGCGACGCTCTGACGCCCCCGATGGTCACTTATTATGACGGTTCACCAGGGCCTCTTTCCTCCTCCCTTTCTTCTCACTCGTAGGGGTCCAGACCCCACAAAGGGGAACTTTATTAGTCATAAGATGCGTTAAACATATGCTTTCTGGTTTGACTTTTTTGTAGTAGTTTTCGTGCGCCATTCTGCAAGCACATGTGCTAGTACGCGAGCACCTGCGCCGCTCCGCAAACACCTCTGAAGGTTGGGTGCACATGCGGTGTTCGACAAACCGCGCGCAAGGTATGTATCTGTCGCCACCACCCTTGTTTTTTATAGGATTTGTTCGTAAATTAAACAATAGTTTGATTTTACATGTTTATAGACAAGCTCTTCGTACGATTCGGCCGACGATGAATTTGACCTCGAAAAAGAGGAGAATTAACCATACTCTTAGCTTTGAACGTGAACAAGAGGCCGAAGCACGGTGGTTCCATTTTTGTCTGGTATAAGTTGTGGAGGGAACGGAATGAAGGCCACAACAACTTGATACTAGGGTTTCTAGGTATGCTTGACTCTATTAATTGTATGTATTAGAGTTGGAATAATTGTCACGAGGCACGATATGGACAATTCCAAGGCCACAAAAGGATTTCACCATAATCCTTGAAGCTGTGGCCGATCAGGAGACTTGATTTTGGTATGCATTCTTTAGGATGTCCGGTTATTGCAATGACATCAACATGCTTCAATGGTCTCCACTTATGAGAAAGATTGCATTAGGTGAAACTCCATGACTATTATGTTGCTGACGACATCTACCCAAGATGGCAAACATTTGTGAAACCGGTTCATGATCTCAAAGGTAAAAAAACTCTAATTTCACAATGCACAAGTGGTGGCAAGAAAAGATATGGACATAGCATTTGAAATTTTGCAAGACCAATTTACTATTGTGAGAGGAACAGATAGATTTTGGGATCAAGAGATCATTTGGTATATCATGAATGCTTGTGTGATCATGCATACCATGATCACAGAGAATGAGCACGACCAAGATTTAGGCTACTTCTATTATGATTTGATGGGGTTTCCGTGCAAGTGAGGAGGAAAGAAGAGAGGGTGGCGCATTTCATTGCATCATAGCATTATATTCGGTGCGGTGAGATGCATGATGATCTTCAAATTGATCTCATTGAGGAGTGATGAAAATAGAATGGACAACAAAACAATTAGTGTCTTGTTGTTGGTTGTATTTTTGATAAAAAAAATGTTGTATTGGCGATGAACAATTTGTTGTATTGACGATGAACAATTTGTATTGTAATAATATTTAGACTATTTATTGGTGAAATTTTGTGCATGTTTAATCTTATTGGATGCTATATTATATGTATTTGATGTTTATGTTGTGCAGCGTCTGGTAAGGATGGCAATTTTATCCATGAATCCGGGTATCCACGGATATCCGACCCGATGGGCAAGGGTATGGAGTCCTAATTACATCCACAGATTTCATGGGACGGATATCCGCTAATTCATGGGGCGGGCATGGGTAGTAGTTTCCCTCCACGGATATCCAACGGATACCCGGCTGACACGTGGGACCCACATGTCAGTGAGATTATTTTTTTATGTATGCAATATTTACTAAATAAATGACCCCACATTTCATGGTCTCGAGCGAAAGACTAATTAGTCCACATCGTAGTCGACTTGCAACAAAAATATCAGAAGCTCTCATGTGTATGCAATCATGGTCTCGAGTGGACATGTTAGGTAATTCATTTATACATTTCCACCTTTGTTTCTAACTTCTCTTGTGAAATATGAAATCTAAGTTGTTCTTATTTTTGGCAATTGCATTAGGTGATATTCATGGTAATCCCCTTGCTGTACAAAATGTTCTTGAAGATGAACAAGAAGAAATGGTACTATTTCTGTAGTCATTTACTTACTTCCATTATTCATTCTTGTGATGTGTAACTTTGATAATATTTAGTATTTCTTCAATTTTAGGATGCCAATGAAGCCATTGTCACCGAGGAATGAGGCTCTAATCATCCAAGTTTCAACTCAACATTTCTACTATGCACTGCTATATCTATTGAATGTACGAGATGTTGTATTGCAAACTTGTAATAAAAAGCATTCTCTAAGACTGTCATGAGACATCTATGTACTTTGTGATGTTACCGTGTGATATTTTAAGTACTATGTGGTTAAAATATTATTGCTTTGATATTCCTATGTATTATCCATATAATATTTGTTGAAATGTTGCTGAAATGCTGTCGGAAATTGCTATTATATCGTAGTTATGCTGAATGTTATTATGATTATTGTATATAGTGTGTAAACCAATGGATATCCATGGATACTGGATATCCGGCGGGTTTGGATCTGGAGCGACATCCATGCCCATGGATATCTTCGTGGGTGGATTAGAGTGAGTTTCATGGATTTGGATTTGGATTTGGTTTTGCTATATCCGTCCAAACCTGCTCCATTGCCATCCCTAGTGTCTGGTGAATTGCTAGGAACTATTAAATATGTTTAGGCGTATATCCTTTATACATGTATTTCCTTGTATTTTCGGTATTATGACAATATGTCAATATGGAGTAGTAGTCCACTTGAACACGTAGACATTGTAACAAACTCCTGGGGTGTTTTCCCGGTATATCAACGCAGAACCAATGCAAGGCAACACATCGTTAGAGCTAGGTTTTCTATCATGGTATCAGAGCCTGCTCATCTACCGATCTAGCCGCCTCAAAAAAATCGCTGCAGCCACAACTTGTTCTGCCGCTGCCGCCTCATACAGCCGCCGCCATTGTCCGTGGTCGCCGCTGCCCAAGAAAAACCCCAACACCTAAAGCCTTGCCGCCGTCGTAGACCCTCTACTTCTGCCGCCCACAAATCCAAAAACACCAACACCTTGCCGCCACCAACAACCCTACAACTCAAACCCAATACCGCCACTACAATCTTGCCGCCGCGCTCAAATCCCCTAAAAACTGTTGCCGATGCAATCTCAATTGTCATCGCCGTACTTCGCAATGGCTTCGTCTTCCTCGGTGACCTTGCTGGCTGCTGCCCTTGGTGCGCCCCCAAGCCAGCTTCTCACTCGGGAGAATTCCCTCGTGTGGAAAGCACATGTGGTGCCTTCCCTCCGCGGCTCTCGCGTGCTTAACCTGGTTAACGGAACCAAAAAAGCTCCTGCTGAATAGATCGAGGCTAAAATGCTAGTGGAAAGCAGATCTCCATTGAGAACCCCGACTACGTCACATGGATTACTCGTGATCAACAAGTTATGCGGTATATCTTAAACTCTCTATCACCTAATCTGATTCCTGAAGTGATTGTGCTGAACACATCTGCTGAGGTATGGAAGTTCCTTGAGTCCCTCAGCACGACACCTTCTTGCTATCACACTCAGCAACTACGATCTGCCCTCAATGACACAAAAAGGGGGATCTCTCTGTGGAAAACGTTCTCACCAAGATGAAGACCTTGGCCTCAGAACTTGCAGCTGCAGGAAAACCACTTGGTGATTGATGAACTCATTTGTTATATCCTACATGGCCTTGGAGACTCCTACAACACACTAAAGGTAGCCATCAATGCAAACCCTAGCACCACTCTTTCAGATTTATGTAGTCAACTCCAAGCTTTTGATCAGCTGCATAAGTTAGAGGATGGTCGGGAGGTCTTTGCTTCCTCTGCCAACATGGCGCATTGTGGGGGTGATAGGTCTCTGTCACTGTGCCAAGATGATTGCAGGGGACATCGTGATTACTATGAGGATGATCGTGCTCGCCGAGACAAACAGGATGATGACCGTGGTCACTGTGATAGATATGATGATGATCGTGTCCGTAGGGACTGGTATGATGATGATCGTTTCTGCAGGGATAAGTATGATGATTGCCGCAGAGGTGGTGACGACCGTCGCTATGACGATCGCTCACAACGCCGTGATGATGGAGGTCAAGAGGATGGTGAGCGGTGTGATGATGGACGACGTCGTGGCCATGCTCCTACACCCTATGTCAATGGCACTTGCCAGATATGCAAGATTCATGGCCATCCTACAAATGATTGTTGATGGAGATTCCAGAATAATCGTGACCGCCGTGATGATGATCGTGGTGACAAGGGTTCCAACATGGGTGCCAATATGGCATCCTATGGTGTTAACACAAACTGGTACTCTGACACTGGTGATACAAACCATATTGCTAATGAGATGAGCAAGCTCTCCTTTCAGGAAAAGTACACATGACATGATCAAGTACACACGGCAAATGGTAATGGTATGAAAATCTCTCATATTGGTCATTCATTGTTGCACACTCCCATAGCTCTTTACATCTTAAAAATATTCTTCATATTCCAGATGCTTCAAAAAATCTTCTTTCCGTTCATAAGCTTACACTTGATAATGATGTCTTTCTTGAGTTTCACTCATATTTTTTCTTGATTAAGGATCAGGCCACAAGGAGAATTCTCTTTAAAGGTATGTGCCATGATGGTCTCTACCCGCTAGTGCATTTGTGTACCGGGTCCTCTAAGCAAGCCTTCGTTACAATAAAACCATCTTCTTCTACATGGCATCGTCGCTTGGGACATCCATCCTCCTTTGTGGTACAACAAATCCTTAGGAAACATCATATTTCGTATTCGCCTGAAATAAACTCATACATCTGTGATTCTTGTCAACTAGCCAAGAGCCATTAGCTACCGTATCCAGTCTCTACTAGTGTTTCCACTTTCCCTTTGGAGCAAGTGTTTTTTGATGTATGGGTACCAGCACCTACTTCTGTAGGCAAACATTCATATTATGTAAGCTTTATTGATGATTTTAGAAAGTTCACGTGGATATATTTGCTTAAAAAACGTTCTGAAGTTTATCAAGTTTTTCTCAACTTTCAACAACTTGTTGAGCGAAAGTTTGACAGAAAAATTATTTCTATGCAAACTGACTGGGGTGGTGAATATAAAAAACTTTATGGTTTCTTTCAAAATATTGGAATTACTTATCATGTCTCCTGTCCTCATGCCCATCAACAAAACGATTCAGCGGAACGCAAACACCATCATATTGTTTAAGTAGGACTTGCTCTTCTTGCAAATGCATCCATGCCTCTCAAGTTTTGGGATGAAGCTTTTCTTACAACTACTTTTCTAATCAATCTTCTTCCTAGCAAAGTTATAAACTTTTCCACCCCTGGTGAACGTCTCCTTGACACCAAACCCAACTATGAATCTCTTAGAGTTTTTGGTTGTGCTTGCTGGCCTAATCTCCGTCCCTATAACAAGCACAAATTGGCCTTTCGTTCCACTAAGTGTGTTTCCTGGGATATAGTCCTCGTCATAAGGGTGTCAAGTGTCTAGATACTAAAACAGGCCATGTCTATTTCTCGAGATGTAGTCTTTGATGAAAATATTTTTACCTTTGCCGATCTTAATACCAATGCTGGAACACGCCTCAAGCAATATATTATTTTGTGACCTTCTAACAATGGGGAGACACACATTGATGATCATATGAATATGCATATTATACCTAATGTTGATCCAGCTGCTATAGACAATGTGGTTGCATGTGATGATATTATATTGCAACATGAATCAACAAGAAATTCTAGAGAAAATGGTGAAGAAATGAGCAGAAATGATGCAAATACACACTTAGAAAAAGACAACAACTGATTCTGTCCTAGGTAGCAATCCCGAAACAGATTCGCTTGTCCCAGGTAGCAATCCCGAAGCAAATGTGTGTGTGCCCAATCACGAGGTCTCTCGCCCGTCATCGCTTTCACACTCCATGCCAGACACGTCGTCGCCGCGGTCCCCGCCCTCGAACTCTGCGCCACACCTCACCCGGTTCCAGCCCTGCGATTCTGTGCACGTGGACATGGGCGTGACACCGGAAGGGTCCCCTCCGCTGACCGTTGCTCCGCATCAGGACGACGCGAGCGAGAGCCTCAACGATACACTGGCAGGATCCCCTCCACTATCCCCTGCTCCATGTCAGGATGACGCAAGCGGATCTCAGGATGACTAATGACCCACAAGTATAGGGGGGTGTATCGTAGTAATTTCGATAAATAAGAGTGTCGAACCCAACGAAGAGCAGAAGGTGTTGACAAGTGGTTTGGATCAGGAATTCTCTGTTAATACTTAGCAAACAGATTTTTAGTTTTTTTTGACAATGCAAATAAATAAAGTGAGAGTAAATAAAAGACAATAATAATAATTGTAGCAAGTGGCCCAATCCTTTCTTCAGCAAAGGACAATCTGGTTGTATTACTTATGAAGACCAAACATTCTCGAGGATACACGGGAATACTGTCAAGTGCTTTCGCATATAGTTGATAAACCTTCTTTGGTAGGACAAGTGTTGGGGGGGTGAACCTATGCTAATGTACCGACCTTACTTTGACTAATACATACTTATGATTATACCCCTTGTAAGCATCCGCAACTACAAGAAAGTAATTAAGATAAAAACCTAACCAGAGCATTAAACTCTGAGATCCTACACTCCCTTACGTAAAGGTTTCCTAATAGGGGTTTAGGTTTCTGTCACTCCGGAAACCCCACAATTAGTATCCAAATACACAATGCATTCCCCTAGGACCATAAAGGTGAAGTATCATGTAGTCGACGTTCACATGACACCACTAGAAGAATAACACCACAACTTAAATATCAAACCATTGAATATTTCTCAACACAATTCCACTACTAACAACATGACTTATCCCATGTCCTCAAGAACTAAACGAACTACTCACGATACATCATATGGATCAAGATAGGAGATGAAATAATGATAAGTAACAATCTGAACATGAACAATAATTCAATGGTTCCACTCAATAGAATCAACTACAAAAATAATCAACATCGGGAAAGTTTCCCCTAAAAACTATGCAAGATTCAACCCAATTGTTATAGCGGGATGGAGTGGTAGTGATGGTGCTGGTGGAGATGAGGATGAGGATGATGATGATCCCGATGAAGTCTATCTTGATGACGGTGTTGATGGCGACGATATCCCCTCTCCAGGAAGGAATTTCCCCAGCAGATTTCTGCCTGCCGGAGAGCTCTTTCTCTCTCTGTATTTTCCGCCCCACAGAGGCGGCGGAATCTTTCTGTGGTTACTCCCTCGAGTCTTAGGGTTTCAGGAGGATGATATAGGCGAAAGGGCGATGCCAAAGGTGCGCCAGGGTGGCCACACCACCTAGTGGTGTGGCCTAGGGGGGCACACCAGGGGGTGGTGTGGCCCCGCTATGGCCATCTCCACTTCCCCTTCTAGCTTCCTTTGTCTTCTGGAAAAATAGGGATTTCCATATATTTTATGGAATTTTCTGATCTTCGTGAATATTTCATCTGGAGACACCGCTTTTTTCCATCAGAATCCTGACTCCGGCAGTTCATCCTCCAAAAGTCATCCAACATGCAAAATAGATGAAATAACATAAGTATCACCTCTTAATATGAAATATACCAATGAATAACAGTAAATTATGATATAGAATATTGATGCAAAATGGACGTATCAACTCCCCCCAAGCTTAGACCTTGCTTGTCCCCAAGCGAAAAATGAGCTCAGTAAACATGACCACATGTTTATGGAGTGAAGTGTCGATAAAAAGAATACGGACAAAAAGCATCACATTTATTAATACACAAATCATAATAGAAAACAACTTACTATTATATAACTTAACTTGCAACGAGTATGAGAGTCACAATAAAGATGAATAAAGAAAATCATAATTGGTAATGGCAAACTTTGTTCTTGGTTAGAGAACAGTTGACAAATCATACTTAGTTTTAAGCAAAGCTTTTATAATGAAGTTCATAAAGCAGGAATCTCTTGTTCAAACATAATGGGCTTTTTACAATGATAGCTTTCTAAGTATTATTCATTCAGATAAGAGAATTGTGCAAAACAAGGAACATAAGAAACAAGATTGAATAAATCAACATATGGATGATTGAATCACAACAACTCAAATGCTTGCTGGAGATAGAAAGGAATAGGTTTACTAACTCAACTTAAAAGTAAAAGATAGACCCTTCACAGAGGGAAATCAGGATTTCAAGTTTCATAAAGAGCTTCCAAAAAATTATGGTACTTACTAGATTTGAGCTCTCATTTCCCCTATCATAACCATCTTGAGGTGATTAAGGTTAAAGTGAAACAAATATGAAGTATATGCTTGACAAATCATAAGTTGGAAATCTCATGTCCCTTGAGTACGAGGGTCGTTCCTCATGCTACTCAACTTTAGTTACAAGCAAGTTCTTATCATTGTAAGTATATGTGTATCATAGAGAACCGCCAACGGGGTACCCCTTGCCCCATGACACAGGACCTATCCCATATCAAAATGACAAGGCAACAAACAGTGAGCATCTCAGCGATCTTTTTATTTACCATGAGAATGGTGCCTCTTTCTTTTTTCTCTTTCTCTTTTTTATATATATTTTTCTGAAGATGCTTCATAGATTGCTCATTATGGTTATGCTGTAAGTTTCCACCATGATTAGGCATGCCTTAGGCTAGCCGCCCAGGTGTTTCTCTAACACATATATAATACTCCATGGACTTACAAGCTCCCCTTTTATTTCACACCGCCGACATCCATAAACAAAAGATCATGATATCAACTTGATAATATGTGCAGGTGTTGAAAGCGTTCCCCATGACAGCATGATTCTGCTAACTCCCAACCTATAACTTGCAAGAATATAAGCAACATAGATGACACAATGGTTCAAGTTTATTAAGTGCAAGAAAAATAAAGTGTGCCATCAAGTTCGTGAGAGCTTTAATCACTAGTTTTCACATAACAAATAATTTTAATTTTGAAGGTAGATAAAACTTGAGAATTTACTTGGAATAGCAGTAATGCTAATAGGTAGGTATGGTGGACACAAATGGCATAGGTTTTAGTTCAATGATTGGATGCACGAGAAGCATTTCCTCTCAGTACAGGTTTTTGGCTAGCAAGGCTGAGTAGCAAGCATGAGAGTTGAAGGAAACAAAAAACATACAAGTGATAGAAACAATCATGCAATCTTCCTTGAAACACAAAAGATCTTAACTTGGGAATACTAAGCTTATGAGCCAATCAAGAAAGAAAGAAAATTAAATAATATATCTGCAATTACTTTTTTCTTTTCCATTCAATCCTCAAAGTGGTCTTGCTACTGACTAAAGCTAGGTTTGCCAAAACCAACTAAATTTACTTAATGATCCCAAAGTGATACCAATACTAACAACAAGATCAATCATATAACAGAAATTGCAAACTAAAATAAGATTTGCAAAAAGTAAATGATGAAACTTCTCATTAATATTCCATAACGGCACTCACACCAAGGGATACATAGATAACCAACTAGAGGAGAGATACTTTCACAATGCAAACCATCATATATGATAACTTCTCTATTCATGATATGACTCTACTAAAAAGGTAAAAAGATGAAAGATAATGATGTGATACCGCAGTGACGAGGGTTCGACTCGTCAATGCCCATTGTTATGGACTTGGGTTTCGAGAAGATGGGGATGCGGGAAGTCGTGGAACGGTTAACAGACAAGGAACACAGGGACACGAGATTTACCCAGGTTCAGGCCCCCGGAGGGAAAACCCAACTCCTGCTTGTCTGCTCTTGATTACGGCGGAACCGAAGGTTATAGAAGTGCGAAGATGCAATCTGGCGTGGAGGTGTGTATGAGGTGAGTTGAGGATCCTTCTCGCCGTACCCTCCTTGCCTTTATATAGATAGGCCAGGTCCCGGGATAGGTCGAGTCGGTTACAAATTAGGGTTGATACCCTTTGAAATTCTATCTAATCTAGACTTTCCCTCCAAGGAGTCGAAACCTCCATGGGCTTGGGCCACCAGAAATCTTCATGGGCTGTGTGTCGTTATGTGGGCCTCCTTGGGCTAGACCGGGTAAGCCAACGTTGTGCACCCGTAGGGTATTTCCATGTCAGCAGCCCCCGAGTGTTTAGTCGAATCGTAGATTCGGCTGAAGGCTCCACAATCTTTCGGGTGCTTTTCTAGTCAAACTTGTTTTTTAGGAAAAACGTTTAGTTCATAGGGATTGTTGATGCGTGTGCATGGCTCACATGACAGATCAGGGCCAGTTAACTGTCATAGGACAAAACAACATGATCTTCATCAAACTCGAGTCCTCGGACTCGAATTCGGAACAATTGCTGGTGTGATTCAACTCAGGCCGTTGTGGTCTTACAGGATTCGAATCCCAGTGATTTTTGAATGGTGTACCCAATGCGTCTGCCGGGATTTTCATCATGTCTGTTAACACGGGATTGTACTGGTAGAGCGTAGTCGGGTGTGTTACCAGGCCATCAAATGGTATCTGCAGGGCTTATCTTTGCGTCACAGACACAACATCCAAAATTTTATCACCACGGAGGTGTTTCGGGTGGCCAAGGAGACTGCTTCTGACTTAGCGTTAATTTGGAAAAAGTTGCCAAATGTCATATTTGATCTGAAGGACCTCAGTCGAATAATTCATAGGGTGCATGACCAGCGCTCCCTATGGGAGTAGCCTCTGAGTGTCTGTTCGAGTCATAGACTCGAGCGGAGACTTTAATTCAGATATTTGTGCTTTATTATTCCGAAGGACACATTTTTTTGGATGCACGATCATTGCTCCCTATGGGAGTAGACCCCGATTCCGTAGTGGAGTCATAGACTCGATGTAGGACTCGAAGATAATTTCGAGATGACGTTACCTTTGCAATTTCTCAGGTGCGCGGCCAGCTCTCCTGATAGGAGTAGCCCCCGAGTACTTGGTTGAGTCGTAGACTCGAGTAAGTACTTATTATGATCAGTCGAAATATGCGAGCCGTTGCTAGCCTTCGCTTTGATGACGTCAATGCTAACGATTGATGAGCTCAACCGTCTATGGCAGCAGAGACGATGCGACGGGACGATTGTGGGTCCCACTATCTGATTTGATGTTGACTAGTCACGCGTGGAAGTTACGGCGTCTCCTTGGTTTCCACACGTAGTGGAGGACGTGCTGGCGACGGTTCAGTTTGATGCTGACACGTTTATGGTGAGATCTAAGGTGCACGCTAGGGCTTCTCGATCGACGGCTCCAGTGCGTCGTCTTCGTCCTTTTATACATGGGGAAAAACAGTGATTTTACTCTTCGCCATTTGCTCCTGCCTCATCTCCATTGCCACCATTTTCGTGAGCTCTTTCCTTTGCATTGCACACTGGATGTTCTCCGCACCTTTCCTTCCTCTTTCCTCCGCTCCAAGATTGGCAATCCAAACAAGACGTCATCTGTTGCGGCTGGGACGAGCGCCACCGGCGCTGACAAGAGGGCCGACGCTCCGGCCCGCATCACTAACGGCGGTTGGAAGCGCATGGATGCGCGAGGCGGATTTGCGCAAACTGCGCGACGCCGGGATGATCTCCAAGGATAAGGACGACACCATCCTCCCCAATCATGAGGTAATTCCTCACCCACCCAAAGGGTTTCGGGTGATGTTTTATGCCTTTGTGATTAGGGGTCTTTCTTTGCCTGCCCACGCATTCCTCCGTGGGCTTCTCTTTTTCTATGGGATTCACTTGCATCACCTGTCTCCCAATTCTCTCCTTCACATCTCTTGTTTCATCACTCTCTGCGAGTGCTGGCTCGGTACCAAGCCGCACTTTGGCCTTTTCCGGAGACTCTACTCCGTGAAAAGGCAATCTGGCACCGGCGGTATTTATCCGCTCGATGCCAGCATCATCTCTATCTGCTCCTCCGTCCAATTATTCTTTTTTCTATTTGCGATTCTATCCAATATTAGCACCGGAAGTGGTTCTGCATCCGCGACGTCAAGCTGGACGTGCAGCATTTTGGTCTCCCCCTTTTGATTCTACACAGAAGATCACCCGAAAGAGGTCGTGGAAGAACGACATCTTAGAGGGTGAGTCTGCGGAGGTGGAGAAGCTCTACAAGCAGGTGGAAGATCTCCAACTGGTGGATGGCAAGGAGGTCAACGGTGTCGACATCATCCACACCTTCCTCAAGCGTCGGGTGCAGCCGCTCCAAGCAAGGGCCCACCCGATGTTTCTATATGCTGGCCACAGTGATCCGACAAGGGTCTCTCCTGAAGTTTAAGGTCGATGAGGACTTTTCAGGGAAATTGTTGACCGCCCCTTTCGATGCCAAGAAAGTAGTCTCCCAGGTGAAAAAAAATTGTGTGCGCGTAGCGCTTTTCGAATGCCTTTTGCCTGCTGGTTTGCCTATAATGTTTTCTTTTGTCCTTGACTTGTAGAGCCTCAAGGTAGCAGGGATGATGCCCCCTCTAACTAGGAAGTTCTTGGACCCGCCGGACAACGAGGAGGTGGAGTCCGATTCCGAGCTTCCCCCAGCACATTATCCTTCCTTGCAAGCCCCTGAGCCAAGCGAAGGGCAGACCCGAAAGCGGTCCCGAAGTGAAACTTCGGGTGGGGCGACATCACCAACTCTGAAGGGTCCGTCCTTCCTCGAGCAACACAGTGGGGATGATGGTGTGACATCCGCACCCTTTCCTGCCATGCCTATTCGGGCAGTGGCCCCGCAGCCGCCAGCTAAGAAGAAAAAGAAGGAGAAGGAAGCTCCTGTCTTTAACCTGTCCGACATTCAGTCGTAAGTTGCGCTTGACCGAACTTTTGTAGTTGTGCAGATTTGCTAAGAATTAGCCTGATGTTGATTTTATTTCTTGCAAGTGTTAGCAGTAATCCCTGGGAGGAGTCTCTTGATGAGGACTCCAAAGAGATGATCGTCGAATCAAAGTCGACAACTTTGTTTACCAAGATAGTGGCCAACTCCGAGGACAAGGGGTCGAGCTCCGCGAGGCGCGAGGCTCGCGCACTTGTGACTCGGAAGACGACATCCAAACCTTCGGAGTCCATGCTAGAACACGTAAGTGTTGTTTTTTCCTTGCTTGGGGGAGCCCCCGAGCCCTTTATTCATCAGGCTTTTCTTGCTTTCTTGCAGCCTTTTGTCCATAGCGCCAATCTTCTTATCCAACAGCATCTGGCGTTGGAGGATGAGCTTAAGAAGCTCCAAGGTGCGTTGTTTTATTCTTTACTATTTTTTGAGTGCATCAAGTTGTTGTTGTATTCATCCAGTGTTTCTCCATGCTGTAAATGAGAACAATGCTGCTCTCCGTAGGCTGAACTCTCTCGAAAAGAGCCTCAGCCCGGTGGAGAAGAAGGCAACGAATGCTATTGAGGCCCTCCAACGCTAGCAAAAGGAGGCCTAAGACCGGGAGAAGCAGCTCGCAGCCGTTGCAGCTGCTCGGGAGAAGGCCATCGCTGACAAGCTCATGGCTGCTGCCAAGGCTATCTCTGGTAAGATGCCCTTATCTCTTGTTTTGTGTTTTTCGTATCTTGGTGTGCTTTTTACCTTTCCTCAATCGAATTTCTTCTGCTGCTATTTATGCCAGATTCTTCTGGCATCATATTTGATCGCGGCATGATGGAGCATGGAGATTTCCTAGCAGATGCTGCCACAGCGATCGAGGATCGCTGCTCTTCTGACATGAGCTCCCTGGACAAGGCCAAGAAGGTGCTTGCGCGCTTCTACAAGGAGGTCAACCCCAAGGGCGTTGCCCTCGAGGACATCGACTCGCTAGCGGATGCTTTGTCAGATGATGCTCCGACGGAGTACAAATGCAAGTAGAAGGGCATTGGTGCCTCCATGTGGTTGTCCATGGCGATGGCGTCCGGAGCTGAGCTGGACCTGGCCCAGGTTACGTCCCAGATGCCAACGGCGACGGATGCCTTTGAGGTAGATTTTGCAACCTTTGCCTCCCGCTGCAAGCATTTCAGGCCTAAGCTCATCGACCTCCTGGCCGACTATGCGGCTTAGAAGCAGCGAGCGGCCAAGAGTAGGCACTCTGGCTCCGCGGCTGCTCCGGGTGCTGGCGCTTAGGCCCTTTTGTCTTGTATGTAGTCTAGCATTCTTCCTTTTGCTTGTAAGACCTTTTGGATGAACAAGTATCAATTTTCCATGAAATGGCCTTATTTATGTATATGTATGAACCTGTCTTTCAACTGTTGTCGAAAGTGTTTGTGATGTTTCTTTTTTGCCTTCCTTTTACCCTTAGGGTCCTTCGGGTGAGGCGCCAGTGATCACTCTTCCTGTGCCTGATCCTCGCCCATCATTGGATGAGGTGTCGCAGTTGCCCTTCCTGCATGATCGCGTCCGAAGTTTGGAGAAAGACATCCGCAACATCCGTTGTAAGACCCCACCTTTATAAAGGTAAAGGTCCCTGTGATTGCAATGCTAGTCCCTGGATCAATAGCTAGCATCCATAGTTTAAGATGTAATATCAAGAAACAAAGGTCATAATACAACTTTATAACTAGGAATAAAATAGTTCATTACATCTTACATAGCTCATTTGGCTATCTTATTACAATGGAGTAGAAATAACTATGTAGCATGGAGTCCTTCATCTTCAAAGTGCCACAGGCAATCATGTTGGTTGTAGACTTGTAATCCTAATCAACACTTCACTAACACCAAACAAACCTGCAACATAATAAGTTACATCCACAAGGGTCAATATATTGGCAAGTGATACTATGGTAGAATAGTGGTATCTATCATCTATATGCATTTGGCTAAGTGGAGCTTAGGCTTGCTTTGCTCAAAATAGATTTTCCTTATCATTTGAAAACACTATATTTTTGTTTGTCAAAATCACCCAAGGCATCTACCAATCAAAGATTGAAGATCCTTTAACCCTTGTTCAACCACAAGTTTTTAACTTTGAAATTGGGATGAGGAGATCCTTGATAGCTTCCATGTCTTGATGCTCAAATTGTCCATTGCCAGGGACACGGCTAAGTACTTAGATTTTTACTCTCGAGAGGTGGTGCACTTTCCCCACAAGACTCAACATGCATCGAGACAAGACCTTTCAGAAGCCTTCCCTTAGACCAAAATGGACGCGTTCCAAACCTATCACCCCCTACCACCAACTGTCCATCTGGTTAAGTTAGTGCAACCTATATGATCCAGGCAGAGCCCATATTGCCATGTGGCTGCACTTGAAGCTTCTCAACATTTGACATCTCAAATCTCTTTGTTCCTGAATGGCATTCCACAAGTAAGATACACTAGGGTAGGCCATAAATATGGGGCCCTGTGTAACCACTCAACATAACCCATTCACACCATTCCACCCAGGTGATTCATTCACATAGTTGTTTTATTAAGCAAAACACAAGTCATAGACTTAGAAATATTTCATAGCTTGAATATAATCCACCCTTGTTTTCTACTATCTAGGCTAAGCATGATAGTAGTAGGGATCTTAACATAGGGAAAAATCTACTAAGGCATCATCTACTAGGATTTCCCATGGCATAGCATACTTAGTAAAAATTCCATGCAAGTCCTACTCAAAATATCACTAATGCATAGTGAAAATAATGGGAAAAAGGTATGAAGCACCACTTGACTTTTTAGTAGAGAATATAGATCACTCCTTGATCTTGAAATGGTCACATTCTTCAAATATCACTACAATTTCAATCAAGGAACAAATTCAAACTAGCATTCAAACAATTCATCACATAAAATAATAAAAACAAGGCAATGCATGCAAGCCCGCAAAAGATTGTTTTATTTGTAAAAGTGGTTTATAATAGGTTATAAACATTTTAAAACACCTATTGGTAATTTATAAATGTGGCAAAACCATTTCATATCAAGTTAGTGAAAATGGCCATTTAAATCATTTTTGTTTTGCTAGAAATGATTTAAATCAAAGTAATAATTTCTAGTGTTTGCCAAATATATTTTTAAACACAAATGTTAGTGTTTATGGTCAAAGTGTTTAAAAACAAAATCATTTACAAAAGTTTCACTCAAAAACTATTTTTAAATCAAAGCAACATTTTACTTTTCTAGAAATGCCTTTAATCAAAGTAATAATTTTCTAGGGTTTAATCAAAAACATTTTTAAATCCAAAAACTTGGTGTTTAGGGTCAGAGTTTAAATTAAACCATTTTCAAATGGTTTTACTCAAAAAGCATTTTTAAACCATAATCAACATTTTTATTTAACTAGAAATGATTTTATTGAAAGATTTATTCCTTAGCATCACAAAATATACTTTTAAATCTAAAATTTGGTTTTTATGGTTAGTATGTTCAAAACAAACCATTTACAAAATACTTTACCCTAAAAACATTTTTAGAATAATTTTTATACTCAAATTAGGCCTACACATGTTTCTGCAAAAACAACCAATTTTACAGAAGCAATTCACTAAACAAAGGGCGTGGTTGGATAGTATTCTTTTTCCTGATTCCAATGATATAAAGTTTACAAATTTTGGACGTGTAGATTAAAATTTATGAATTTTACAAATCTAAACATCTAATAGGATAGTTTCTATTTTTTTTAAAAAAACTTATGCCACGCGTCGCTTTCTTACTGGCGCGTACCGGTTCGCACGGATCGAGCGACGTGGGGGGTTGGATCTAACTAGTATCGTGCGGCACAGATCAAAGCATACCCCTTTGGGTTAAGATTCTATCGCATCCATCAGATTAAGATCCGACGGCTATCAGTACCTAGACCATGGATCGGTGACGATGTGCAACGGCGAGCGGCGACGCGGCTCTGTCAGCGGCGTTGCCGATGAAATAGGAAGCACGGTAGAGAGAGGAGATCATTACCGAACTCGTCGTGGAGTGCTGATGCTCAACATGCTCGTGGGGAGGCAGGGGGCGCTCGGAGTTGATGGCGATTCCTCGCTGTAATTGTCATCGGCGTCGGGCTCTTCTGTTCATCGTCAGGGGCAAGGCTACACGGCACGGAAACACAAGACAACATGTGCGTCAGACGCGCGCGAGAGAGTAGAACATGCGTGTGTCAACAAGAGGGGAGGGGATGGTCAGGAAATACCGAGGAAGGTTGCCAGAGTTGGAGAAGTTCACAGTGGCGCTCTGTTGAAGTTGAAGCCGAGCTTCTGGGGATTGCGCGGCCAAGCTGGAGCTATGGGCAGGTGCGCCTGACGGTGGGGAGCAAGATAGTGGGTGCCAGGGAGTGGGAGGTGGTATGGCTTCGCCGGAATCGGCCGGGGAAGGTCGTCGGGGCAGCAAGGTTGCAAGCAGAAATCCAGGCAGCCTAGGGGCAGAGAGAAGCTGGGGAATGAGGGGAAAGGAGGAGAGGAGGGAGGCGATTTATCATGCGTAGTCGTAGGGGCTAATTACTCGCGGCATCAATGCGTATTAACAAAGTTTAATCGTGGCCAGAAACTGTAGCGAGGAGAGAGAGGCGTGGGCAGCGCGAGGTTGGGGATGATGAGCTGGTGGTGGGACCGTGTTGTCAGCGAGCGTGTGAGGATATAGTGGGCCCGTCAAGTCAGTGAGGGTGCGGGAAGTGGGCTATGTGTTTGAAACATTTGAATAAATTCAAAACAGAATAAAAGAAACAGAAAAAGAAAAAGAAACAGGAAGGAAAAAATAAGAAAACCAGCCCAGCAAGGCCTCAGGCCCAACAAGCATAGCCCACTTCCCCCTCCCCGAACCGTTTTTCTCACACGCGAAACAACTTTCAGTAAGTTTTAATACTATTTATTAATGTATTTTAAAGACCATTTTGGAATAATTCTTTTATTTAATTATGGTTTATTATTTATTTATAATAGGCACTTGCCTTTATTCAAATAAGATTTTAATTATATTTTCAAACTCTTATTTGAATTCTAATTTTTTGTCAAACCTTTTTCAGTAGGTTTTATTTATTCAAAAGTGTGTTCAATAATTCACTTTGAATTATTTGAAATATTTTAACATGATTTAATGTTCGTTTAAATTGGGGATTTGTCTTTATTCAATTAAAATCATATATGGTTTTAATCCCATATAAATTTTATTCAAATAATTTTTGATTCCATTTAAGTTAATTAAGTAACTTTTATTCGACTTGGGAAAATTCCAATTTATTATTTTCTCATGATTTAATTAATTATTTACATTAGGGATTTTGTCTTTATTAAATATAATTTGAATATGGTTTAATCCCATATAATTTTATTTGAATATTCTTTATCCCTTTATTTTACTTGATTTATCTTTATTCCATTTGCTTATGGATTTGGCCAAGATTTAATTTAGCTTTTAAATATTCATTTATTTATTTTCTTCTTTATCTCATAAAATCCATATCATTTTATTTATAGATCCAAAATTGGTGATTCCAATTTGTAGAATTTTATTTAATATTTGTTTATCCTTTTAAATCCTTTTAGGATTCATTTGCTCACAATTTGGTATGGATTTTTAGTTAGGAGCTTTATTAGCTTTGGAAATTATTTCCTTTTTAACTTATTAAATTCATAAGTTTTTATCCATGGCTCCAAATTAAATGAAACCAATTTCTATGGTTTTATAATATTTTTATTTGTCATTATTGATCATTTAAAAATGTTTGTTGCTGAATTTTTATATGGATCAAATCCATAGTCTTTGAGAGATCTTTGGAATGATTTCTTCCATTAGGGTTTTAGGGTTTTGGTTTAACTTTTCCAAGTGTTTAAATTTCAAGATACATTGATTGATGAATGCATTTCACTTGATTTGAATTTTGTTGGATTCCCTTTTATTCAAAGTTTTTCAAGAAGGGTTTTGATGTGTAACAACCCATGTTTGTATATATGTAATTAGTAACTAAGCATTGCATGCATGTGTGAAACTCAATAAATATTGCATGTGATCAAGGGTGTGAACCAAAGTACAAGTGCAAAACCCTAAACCCTAATTTCTTCCCCTTTCTTTGAAACACCCTCAAATGGTTTGAATTTGAAAGTTACCCAAATAGTGTCAAGGGCCCCACATTGTTTTCAACATATTTACAAAATCCTGGTATTTTGAATTATCTAAAAATAGCAGCCAAATAATTATACAAAAGAGAGAAAAAGTGATTTAGGAAATATAAAAGGATCTGTAAAAAAAAGCAAATCCAGCGCCTCTGGGCCGTGGCCCAATTCCCTCTCTTCTCTCTGCCGCTCATGCTAGCAGCCAGCAGTCGCAGCCGGCCCACGCGCAGCCCAGCGCGGTCCGTACCCCTTCGCCCCGCTCCCCTATCGTCTTTCTCGACAACGGCGAGCAGCTCGCTGTCGCCGCCCACGCCGTCGATCACTGCCGCTTGCATCCGACCGTCCGCCGTCGCGTTGAGGAGGATAAAAACGGTGCGGCCACGTCCCCAACGCCCTCATCCACTCTCCCCCTCTCCAGCGACCCCTCACTCCTGCTCCCCTCTCGGACCCAAACCCTAGCTCCAACGATCCCGCCGTCTACGGCCTCCCCGTGCCTCGCCGATAACGCCTTAAGCTCCGCCGCGCCCCGAGGATCCTTCCCACCGAAGGAATCGAGGGGGGGCGTAGTGAATCGTCGCCCGCGACTCTGTCTTTCCCGCCACCGACGCCACCGGCGCCATCGATTCCGACGTCCCCTGTGTTCCCCTCGCGCCAACAACCCCTCCGCGAGGTTCCCGGTGAGCTCACGGTCCCTATGACCCTCTCCGTTTCCCTCTCCCTCTCTGAATCGTCACCGTCACAATCATCTGCATGCGCCGCCGTCGGCCGTCGTCGTGCGGCCTGCTCCGGCGACCTTTACCTAGCGGCGCCGCCCTAGTTAGGTTCATGGTGACGCCCTGATTCGATTAGGCCTACCCGCACGTCCCCGTTCGCCCCCTAGCGCCACCAGCCGCCGCCTTCTGGCCGTGCTCCGGCGAGGTCCACGTGGCTTGCCTGCGTTGCTTGCTTGCGTGGCTAGGTCCCACCAGTCAGTCTCTGTGGGTAGGTTCAGTCGTGGTAACAAAAGCCCAGGGTTATATTATGACATCAGCCTGATGTAATAAATTGTTTTATTAATTCTAGAAATTGTTTGAATATTGTAAATTCAATAAATTTTAATCTGTAATTCAGAAAAATACAAATAATATATCAAAATGTTCGTAAAAATGAGTTCTACCTTTTTAAGCTATAGTCATGCATTGCTAATCAACTTTAATGACAAGTTTAATTAGAGAACTAAATCAACCCCTCTCATATGTTTCTGGAGTTTCCCAAGTTAGGGTTTTCAACCCTCGGGACCCCGTTTAAATTGCCGAGCAAGTTTTAGGGTTTCATTTCAATGCAATTCAACTTGTCATATCATCATACTTGTTTGAGCATTGCATTGATATCATGTCTTGATTGTCGCCTTTATTTCCGGTATTTGGTTCTTCGCGATAGGATCCGAACCCGAAGCTGAAGTCAACAACACCGAAGATCAGTACCTTTCTACCGACGGACAAGGCAAGCGTAGACTCTCATTCTGAACCTACTTTTACAAAGTATATTACTTTATTGCTATGATGCACACGATTCCAATGTGGTCTTTTGTCAGTAGCTAGTGTTACCTATCCGCTGCACTGTTTCCCTTTTGTAGCCTTATACTCTTGATCCACTGCTCCTAGCATACCTAGGTCTGGCATCTGAGCGTTGCTAGAGCTTCTGAGGTCGACAGCTTAGCCATGCATAGTATTTAAGTCTGATCTATCCGATCGATGAATTAGAGGTGTCGGAGAATCTAGAAAGATAGGGGTGGTGACATCATCGAAGGAGTTAACTAATCATGCTAAGGCTTGTATGGGAGGCCACGTTGGGTGTGGTTTTTGTAGTCCCATGCTCGCCACCATTAGGACCTGAGTTCTTGCCTCTTGAACCAAGACGAGCGTACAACCACACGGGGCCTGGAAAACCCCACGAGCAACTAACTTGCCTAGTAGATTCCATGAGTCACATAGTTCGGGCTTTCCATATGGCATACGCATTGAAAACCTTTTCGAAATGAGGAGGTGAAGGAGGTGCATCATAACAGGTAGGGAAGCATGTCCGCGGTTGCTTGGGGTCAATGGAGCCCCTGGTGAACCAACCTCACCTCACATCTTTAAGTACCGGCTTCGGGACTTGACCCGTTACGGCGGAATCATACTTATTGCATGACTCATGGTCTCGGCGAAAGCAAGGTAAAGGTCGTGGTCAACCACCCTCTGCCGGCCTTCCAAGGAAGAGGGTTAATAATTTGGCATTAAGAGTCGGTTGGTACGTGTGGGTAAAGTTGTACACCCCTACAGGGTATTAATCTTTTTGAAACGCCATGTTCACGGTTATGAACGACTTGGGAACGGACGTGATGATCATAGAGAACTATAACCTAAGTAAAACTTGTTGATCCACGTGTGCTTAAGGATGCTTCCTCTGGGTTGAGGGGGTGATCCTAGATAGGAGGTTCTGATGAAGCTGGTGGTTACCAAGATGTGATGAACAAGATGAAGAAGTCGCTATCTTATCCCTTTTAAAAGATTCTGAGTAGACGACATCTTCTCTCTCTTGTTTACAAACAAAGATTTATTTCCGCAAAAATAAAATCTAGAGAAAGCCTTTCTAGCCAGAGCATGTAGATACTAGGTTATCTAAGTCTTGCGGAGTACATTTCTCGTACTCATCCTTGCGCCATTGTTGTTTTTCTACAAAGGATCTGGTTGCAACTGAAGGTGGCTTCTACGAGTAGTTGGGGGTCCCAGGTAGCAGCCTGAGGACTATGGGATGGACGTCACTTTAGTTTATGGCCTATTAGGCCTTTTGCTAAGTTGTTGTGTAGAACAACATAATTTGCTTTTGGTGTGTGATGTAATGTTGGGTCTATGACCTCTGGTTTGTAATAACTCTAATATCTTACTCTATGAAGAGTTTAAACTTATGCATTGAATCCATGTGTTTTGTAATGTTACCGAATCATTTTGTGATCTTCCGTGTTTGGGAGTTGAACCTATCTTAGATGGTGATCTGAGGTTAGTTTAGCCCTGACCCCGGGGGGTGCTACATGATGTTTCCATTTAGAAACAAAAAGTTTCTTTTCACCCTAAATTTCAACTATTATTTATTTTGTTCATTTATTTTTCACATTTCAACATTTGGAAAATTTTGGGATGTGACATCTGTGGTCATGCGGATGTGTGGAAGTCGAAGGCTGAGCGAGCCATCGCTAGGGAAGAGTTCTTGCTTGGAGAATTTAGGCAGATGGGTGCGCAACTCCAATGTGAGTCCTCATGAACCGATGCTATTTCGAGTGCGCCTCATTTTTATGCCGGCTCACCCATGCTTGTGCAATTGTGAATCTCATTCTGACAGAAGAGAAGGAGTGTGTCGCAATTTAGATGAATTTTCTGACGCAGCAAGAGCTGGAGGTCGGTGTCTTCTTTTGGATGGATCGTGATCGAGCGATCGTCCTTGCGACGGTGCAAGATCGCGTACACCAGGTTCTTCGGGTGCTGAAGTAGGCGAGGTCGTCACTTGCGGCCGTTTGGGCCACCATGTTTCTCCTAGACACTGCACCTTATAGATTTTTGGGTCTTCTAGGGAAGTTTCGGGATGTAGGCCATGTCAAGGAGTTGGTGCGCCATCAGCTGATTGTGGGGGTGAAGGCAGCCCTGTCTCTCATTCGACTGCATCGTCGCGATGTCAATCTTGCGGAGATAGCGGCTAGACCGCCTCTGTTGGGGAGGTGACCCCGGATAGGGTCAAGACAGGGGAAGATAAAAGGAGTTTCCCCTGTGATCTGCCGAGTTACTGTTTATATCGGCCGAGTCCTATAAAATTCGGCCGAGATAAGCACGGCCATGATACCTATGAAGGGAGCGATTCCTGATCCGGCCGACATACGAGTTAAGTCGGCCGAATATGAATGTACAACCTGAATGCAGGTAAAGGTCGAGCCGAGTAATCCAAGACGAGGCCGAGTAACACAAAGCTTGCGGGAGAAGGAGGAGCCTAAGGTCAAACCCTAGCTGCTATAGGAGGAATCTAGTCAGAGCCAAGCGCTAAGGACAAAGAGCAGAGATGCAGAGGGGAAGACAGGCGTCACGGAGGTGACAGTGAGGAAGCCCAAGGCGTACATGTGAGGCCCTCTGGAACCTTGCCGCCGATAGAAGGGAGACACGGAAAGGAGCTCGCCAAGTTACCACTTTGGGACAAGCATATTCCAAGAATATGCTTGTCACGTCAGCCCTAGAAGGAGCCAAGGAGCCCATTTATAAGGAGAGGCATGGACTCCTGAGAGGGGGATCGATTCATTCAAGGCCGTAAGGCTCGTATAGCTTTTCTCTTCTTCCTGCAAATAGCTCGAGGAGCACTTGTAGTCCAGAGAGGAGAAATAAAGATTTTCATGTTAGTCATTTGAGTGTACAAGTAACTTCATCTTCCCTCCCCGGATCCCTCTAGCATCCATTGGCCCCAAACATTAGTCTACCCATGGCATCTGCCGTGCCACCACCACGACAGTTGGCGCCCACCGTGGGGCAAGTAGCGGTGCTAGCTGGAGTCAAGATCCGGACGGGAAACTTCATCCTCACCGGCGAGCGCGTTGTCTCTAGCTTAGTCCAGATATTTAATCTCTGTGACTACGTTAGTGATAACGCAGGCAGCTTCAGGAGAAAAGCTCCTCCGCGCAACGGCGTCTTCATCAACTTGGGCACGCACCAGATCTACGTCGGCGTCGACACCTCCTGCATTTACCCTCACCGAGTTATTGTTGCAGGAGAGCCCCCCTTAGCGCTGCAAATGGTCCGCGTGGAGAACGCCCCGCCAGCAGCGTCGAGGTGATGGTCGCAGCCGGGGTACAGGCAGCAGCAGGAGGCGCTGGATCAAGCAACACTACAACAAAACAGAGTTTTGGTAACACAATCATGTAACACATAATAATATATGTTACAATTATATTTAAAGTAACACATGATTTGTGTTACTATGACTGGCAGTAACACAAACTATATAAGGCCTAAAAACGTGTTACAAAGATATCGACACTGTAACATATAAATATGCGTTGCAAGTACCATGTTACGGGATGTTGTCGTAGTAACATGTAAATATATATTATGAGAATGTGTTACGAACTTTACTGAGAGTAACCCATAAACGTGTTGCCACATAGTGTTACAAGCTCTATTATAGGGGGAATAGAAAATCTAAAATCATTTTCATGTATATATCATAATTACCTGAGGGTCCACAAGTCAACATAAAATTCTTGAGTAAAATCGATAAATTGGTTTTTGTTTGGCAAAGTACAACATGAAGCAACATACAGTTCGGGTTTTGTAAATACCAAAAAATTTCGGCACAATTTAGGTAAGTAAACATATTAACCATTTGACTCAAATTTTAGGATGACTCGACGACCATACATGAAAAATATACACACTTTAAATTGATCATATAAAATTAACTAATTGACGTCAATACTCACGTAGAAGGGGATGACCGGCAATAAACCAGAACATAGTCCCCTTTTGAGTCAATACGAGCCAGGAAAGCTATTGCCGCTTGAATTGCAGATTGTGTAAAAAATGCACAATAGAATCAAAGCCCACTTCACTTGTCGCTTTGGTTTTTTTATTTTTACGGCCTTTGTCTTGGTTTGTCAGAGGCAGCCAGCAAATGCCGCCATTCATCCCCAAACGCTATCTTTATAGATTGGATTCACCCTGAGTACAAGCATCAACCAAGCACTAGCTGGTAGTCATGTACACCCGCGTTGTAGTAGCGTAAACAAAGGAAAACAATGTTTGTGTGCTACTCCAGGAGTAATATTCGCTCCGGTCTATATTACCTGTCGTTGAAATAGATATATCTAGCACTAAAACATGTCTAATATCTATTTTAGTGACAAGTAATATGGATCGGAGGAAATAATATTTTTTCTTGGAAAACACACTCACGTCAGTACACCACAAGTCAACATGTATCACCTGTAGCACTAAATGAAGTCACTTGAACAACAATAACATTACAACAAAATACGGAGCAAGCAAACAAGACACAATTTCAGTTTACAAGATGGTAAATCGGACATAACACTTCTTTGAAAAATAGTACGGTGTATATCTATTCCCACATTGCAGTTGTTGCATGTGAATCATTTACTTCAATAGAATATATTACGTACACAGTTCAGTATGTTCTTTCTTACACACTAATTTTAACTTGAGGAGGCAAATAACAGAGGCCAAAGAAATCATTACTGCAACATAGCAGCTACAAACTTCAAAGCCAAATGTATCGTTTCATGCACAAATGTTCTTAAATTTCTCTCTTACATCTTAGTAATTTTGAGCATCAGCTTCCTCAGACCTTAAAATTCATTCTAAACTAGAAAAATCAAAGCCTTTCCTTTATGAGATATACGCAGAAGGAAACTCTCTTCAATACTCATGCCACCTTATCTCTCTTCAAGTGAATCACCTATAAAAGATACTCCAAAGTTAAATTGCTATGCAACACATCCACATCAAGTTTATTTCCTCTGTTTTCTTGAGTAGCTACATGTTCCTATGAGTACAAAAATGTGCAGGCTCAAACATGATCTGAAAAAAAGCATAACAAATCTTTGTTATTCTAAAGTTGATACTGAAGCTGAAATGAAGTAGGTATAGACAAGAGAGCAAACACCAAAGTGGCTCAGCCTTTTATGAAAAGTAGTGGTGAACCAAATGATCAGGATTTATTATAATTGACTTGTGGTTAGTCCCAATCTATACTAGATCAGTTGATTGATATGCGAGATGCAGAAGATTTGCTAGCAGCTAGAAAGCCACAAACCACTCATATTATTATACCAAGACGGATATACTGATATGGACAGAAATAAGCATTCAAATAAAGAGGACCATGGTGCAGAAATGCATACATCATAAATACAGAGGACCAGGGTCTATTGCAAACGATTGCCTGATTGGGTTTCTCTCTGCGGAGTTATTCCTCTCCCACTTGAAGCTGGTACTCCTATTAAGCAAAGAGAAAAAACTCAGGTTTTAGAAACAACCTACTTTGTATCTAACGTGAAAATTTCAAACTCAACTGGTCGGTGCATGCAACTAACATGGACATCTTTATGCTCCATTGTACTAGTCCAACTTATGAGTGAGGAGGAAATACACATAAATACTAGAATCATCCCCATAAGACTACTACTAGTAAATCGCCTACTCACCGAATAAAAGACATATTTATTCTTCAAATTTTCACACTTAGGGAAGTTGGACTAATGGATTTATCAAAGTAGATTGTTCTAAACTTTGTCATATCTCAAATATAAGCATACCATGAGTGAGATGATTATTCAATAAATTACCTTCCACTACTCTTCATCTCTCAGAGCATTGGTGTTATCATCATCCACTTATGTTCCTTCAATGTCAGGTCTTACCCAATGTTTCTCATGGCTTTTGTTTTTGAACATCTTCGCAAGGTGCGAAACATGGAGGGGCCATGTGTCCTCTGCATACTCCTCGTTGGCAATGTCATACCTCTAGGTTTTGGTGGCTATATTACTACAGACCGACCCTGGTTTGTTTCATCATCAACATAAAAAAACTAAGTGAATAAGAAAACTTTTTCCCATGTACGCAAAGTTAAGAAAACCATCTATGCCAGCCAAGTAATCATCACTTGGTCTAGGGAAAAGAAGTAACTCCTTTATAGATTTCAAATGCATTGATTCTCAATGTAACAAAAAATATATATAGTTACTGCACTCACTATAATTCTAGGAAACTTACATGGGCACTGAAAACTGTAGTGTGTATTCAACAAACTGAAAAAACATAACCCAAAAGAATTTAATTGAACGATAATGATTCAGCTAATAACTTCAAATTAATCGATTCATCTACAATCTATACTAAAAGCATCATCAATTACAACATCAGTTTAACAAAATCAACATAGAGGATTTGAGCCATCGATATACATGCCATGCACAAGTGGTCTGCTGGATGTTTTATGTTTCAGGGACATATGCAAGGTTACCATTAGCTTAAGGAGAGCATACTTTGTTTGACAACCGAATTTAACTGGTACATTATCTAATTCAACTTTGGTACGATTATGTAACAGGCAAATTATCTATGCATCTGGCTATACTTTGTAATGAACTAAGAGTGTATGCTAATGTCTTACATAATCTGGAGAGCTGCAATGGTCTAGCAGCCATGTGAAATTCCTTTAATTTCATTACCACATTCATATGAAGGATTCAAAGCCAAATCGTCTGGCAGATTTCTCAAATAGATCACGATATTAAACTCAGGAAATTCAGAACGGCCCTTCCCCTGATTCTACCGCTACAATCCCCATAGATCGTGAACAATTTAGAGGCATGAAAAAGACTTACGCGCAGCCGTAGATGCCGTCGTGGAGAGCTGGATCGGGTCGACGTGGGACAGGAAGCAGCTGAGGGATGCTGGGCAGCGGGCAAAACCAGCGTCGATGCGGAGATCAGCCAATAGGGCGCAGTCCTCTTCTTCCTCGTGCAGGGACGCGGAGATCGACGTGCAACGGCAGATACCAGCGACGGCCGGCGGGGTGGAGGCGACGGACAACAACAATGGTGGTTGGCGGCACGATGTAGGCCCGTGGAGTTGGGGGTACTGGCGGCGCCCGTGGATAGACCGACAAAGGATAGAGCAAGATTTGGGGAATTTTTTTCGTAAGGAGATTTCGGGACTTAAAAACAGAGGAAGGGAAAGACGAAAAAAAGAGGAAATGGATAGGAGTGGGCGTGGCGATCCACTAATTTTATTATAATAGGTCGGCTACAAATAATACAGTGTCTTCTAAATTTCAATAATTCTTCCTTGCGCACTTGGTTGAGACTTGCAAAAAAACAGAACTTTTCCCATGTTCGAATCCTACATTAGGCTCCATATTTTTAGTTTTGTTTATTTTGTTATTCCTTAATATTAATGTCACTATCATTATCAGAAATATTATATTTGAGTTTTTTAATTAATATTTTTCCTCAGTATGATTTTCTTGCCAAAATATTTGCGTATCAATACAAATACCATGAGTCGCATACTTGCCATCACCTTGACCGTGGTGGCCTAGAACCAAATAGAAGAGGGAGGGCAATGGTTCTATCGGCGCCCGGAGGAGTTGCGGCCAGCATGGGAGGAGCTTTGGCGAAGTTTTTCTGCAACTCCTTGTCAGAGGAATAGGAAGATGTTGCATCGAGATGACTATGATCTTAATCATTCATGAGGACTTAGACAAAACGGTCGAAATGCGTCGAGTGCCTCTCCGGGACGTCATAGAGTGAGCTCCTCCGCCAAACTTAGAGATGGCGCATCTTGAGCTCGTCCTTTTTCATCCCTACTTAAGGTTGATCCATCTTGATGCAACTCTTTGCACATGCCTTGATCAACCTTCAAGCTCCTTCTTTCTTTATGATTCCAATGGGCACAAAGCCCTTGGACATTTCTTCATCTTCCAACCTTGAGAGCAACACATGGCCCAAGCGATGCCAATGGTCAAACCTACAAGTGAAACTCAATTTACACATTATGTAGGGTTCGCAGCATAGAAAACAAAAAATTTCCTACGATGGTAATAACTATTTACCAAGATCTATCTACTATATACAAACAACGGGAGGATGTATATCCGTAGAGAACATACCCTTGAAGACCGACAAAGCTTAACGAGTTCAACTCGTGGTTGATATAGACGATCTCTTGCCGATCTCAAGATCGAGAGGAAGTCCTAACGCCGCAAAGCAGCAGCACATCCGTGCTCGCACACACGTACAAGACACCGAGCAACCTCCGCCTCCTCGCTCCAGCGATACAGCGAAAGCACAACCCTTTCTTGCCGAATAGCCACCGGGAACATGTATCTCGCTAGTCCGAGACCATGGGGGATAAATTCTAGAGGGGGAGAGAGATCCTTCACGAGGAGGTGTGTGTGAGAAGTGAGAGGAGGGGCTCCTTATATAGGGGAGGGGGGGCAGCCTAAGGAGACATGGCCGCCGGCCATGCAGGGTGCCCCCACCTCTCCCTCATTCATGTGGGTGGACACTCCACTCACAAAATGGCCCTTCAATTTTCTCCACTCAAAAACCCACTCAAATTCCCATTAAATTTTCACCAAATTTAATACAAACTCTCATTAAATAAAACTCTTTTATTTTATTCAGAATTTTGTCAATTACTTTAATGACAAACATTCACAAATAACCCCTTGCTAGAATTCCATTTCACATGCATAACATCTTTATGCAATTTCACCCGAAAACCTATTTCGGTATCTAGTGAAATAAATTCCTGCGCTTGTTTATTCTTTCGGTATGAAACATTTGCTCCAACTGGATGTCAGTGTCCCTTAAGTGTGTCACCCTACGGTTCGCGAATAATGCGGACATGATCGAGACCCTTCTCCGATCAATAATCAGTAGCAGGACCTGGAGATTCATACTGACTCCCACACATTCAACGATGACTTTTCCTGTGATCGTCGGAACCTTTTACGCTTGTATCTTAATCCCTTTGTTTCACGATATGTTACATGTCCGAGATTCGATCATCGGTATCTTCATACCTAGTTTGATCTCGTTACTGACATGCACTCTTTTCTAGTTCCCGTGATATAACATTCTAGTGATCAAATCACTTGCTTGCAAGCTAATCAATGTGATATCACCGAGAGGGCCCAGAGTATATCTATCCGTCATCGAGATGAACAAATTCCACTCTTGATCCATGATTCTGAACATAACACTTTAGTAGCTTTGAAGCCATCTTTATAATCACCCAGTTACGGTATGTCGTTTGATGTCAACAAGAAACTCTTCCGGTGTTAGTGATTGGCATGATCTCATGGTCTAAGGATTAGGACTACTTCGTAAGTTGTTTATAGCAATATAAACTCAATGACTTTGATCGTAATGCTATACTTCGGATGAATGTTCATCACACCATTACGCTAATGTTGTGATCTCGTTATTAACAACATCCAATGTCTATGATCAGGAAACTATGATCATCTTGTTAATCAACGAACTAGTTTATAAGAGAGGCATAACTAGGAACTTTATGTTTGTTTATTAAACACACATGTATTAACGTTTCCGTATTAATACAATTATAGCATGCAAAATAAACATCTATCATATACTTGGAATACACATAATAAACATTTTATTATTGCCTCTCAGGGCATATTTCCTTCACATTAGTCCATAGAGATTGTCATTAATTACTAAAACCACACATGGGGGCATACATGCCCTTTCACATGTGACTTAATTCTAGAAGGCCAAAATATGTCCAGTAGGCACATACATATGAATTTTGATACATGTACTAATATGACAACAAATACTTGTGGTAGGACTCTAGCTTCCTTTGGTCAGTGTGGTGGAGACAAGTCAAGTTTTTGACCTGTTGTGTTATCGAAAATCACAAGTTAATAACATCAAGAGCTTTTCTTGGCCATTTTTTTCTCAGATAGCTTTAAATAATCTTCTGGTTTTATTGCTGTATAAAATCCGGCACATCAATTTTGTGAACATGTAATATAGTTAATCTTCACATAAGTTCGTGAAAGATACCCAGTTAATATTTGTAGACCCCAGGTTGTCAAAATCCATGTTAATTGTTTTCCATGGTCTATTGAGATCTTCAATGATATATTCAGGGTTGAAGACTTGTGGACAAGTTGATAGCTTTATTATGCAAAAAAAGAGGATTAACAGTTTAGATCTAGAGTCAAACTTGGAAAGCTAGGATGCAAAAAGATTTCCAGCTATCATAATGTTCATTTGTATCTAGAAGCTCCGCTGTGTTCTATCGCTTCCGTAAGATTTTGGATGATTTCAAAGACACCCTTGACCTATCAAGTGTTTTCAAAGCTCATAACTCTTACAATGTAAGAAGTGCCATTGAAAAGCAGATTTGTCAAAAATATTTTTTGTCAATAGTCAAGAGTTTTGGATGTTCTTTACTTATTTGCAAAACTGTAATATGCAACATTCGGAATAATCAGATCATTTTTCTAGGCTGCTACAAAGGACTGATGCAGAATCTCTATGCCACAACTTATTTTCTTGTTTTCTTAATTATTAGGTTGTTCACCTATTGTACTTCCAATTATGGTTAGATAGACTTCACTCTGTTGTGTTATTCGGTCTAAAAAATAACTTCGATGTGATCTAATTTTATCTCTGAATAGTTAGTATGGTGTAGGGGATACATTTCCAAGAATTTATCCAAACTCGTTATGTAGTTGTCCTCTTTACTTCCTAACTCACTTGCGAATTTACTCATTTCAATTCTATATTTTTTTCACTTGAAATCCAATCCTCTATTTTTATATCACTTCTATAGTTTGACGGAGAGGATACGCTCACATGCACGATAGAAATATATGCTTGTTTGGCCATATTTCTTATATCACTATTAGATTAGTTTACTTATCTCAATGCAATCTCAAATCAGAAGTTTTTATAAGATTGCCCTTCCCATCATGAGATTAAGCTGGCCGACGATACGAGTTCTGTAGCAAAGGTGAGGCAGCAGATCTATAGATTAGACAAAGAAAAGTAACCAGATCATACCGAGGAAGACAATAAATGCATATACTTGGCACACATAGTTAGAAATATTGTCGCTTCTATCGGTGAATACCAGTTAACTTTTTACCGGTTACGAAGTTAATTCTTAAGAGGTTTGTGGGTAGTTCTCAAGTAATATATAGTCATGCTCTAATAAATATATACATAAATAATAATCCGATTTTTCTTTAACACACTTCTTAAAATCATTAATTTCTCAAACTTTTCTCAGCAAAATTTGTAAATTGCATATCAAAATGTTTCGGCATACTTCTCACAATTTTTTTCTTTCATTTATCAATGTACTCACTCCGACCCATATTAGTTGACTTGGATTTGTCAAATTTTAGATGAACCTATAAATACTAATAGTGTCTAGATTTATCCAAATCTAGACAAATTTGAGTCAACTAATATGGGTCGGAGAAAGTATAAAAATTACATCGTGATACCTGATTGGGAGGAGACAATCAACCTAGGGATCTCGATGTTTTATTTTATTTTTTAGAAGTAACTATTGTGCTAGTTTGATCAATAGATTTGTAGTTCTGTTTGGAAAAAAATAAATTCCTTTTACCGCGCCATTTTGGCTAACTAAAAACAAGCGGAGGGAAAAATTACAATCCTTCCCGCTAATATATCGTTTTCCCTTCATTAATAGCTCCCATTCTTAATTATCGCCAAACAAATTCACCGCAATTATCTGATCTACACGCCACCGCGCCGCCCCCAATCGTCCTCCCCCACACCGGTCCCCCATCCTCCCCCACTGCGCCGCCCCTGTCACCGAGTAGCCGGCCACCGTGAGCTCCTCCCCGTTGCGCTGGCCGCTCTGTCCTTTTGATCTCCGTCGCGCCGGCCACCACGCCATCTGCTCCCCGTCGCGTCGGCCAGCCTGCCAGTCAATCCCTTTCACGCGTTCCCGCCAAGGCCCGGCGACCCTGCCCACTGCTCGCCGTCGTGTCTTCTTGCCAAGGCCCGGCCATCCTCCCGACATGTTTGCCTCGCTGCTCCGTCAATTACAGGTATTTGTTCAGGCCTCTGCACTACAGAGTGACCCATCCGTTTGATTCTTGAAGTTGATTTGAAACATCTTCAGTAATTGAAAAACGTCGATAACCTGCACGAGCACTTACCCCTTTGTAATCAGTTAGCGCCTCTGTTATTATTGCTGTGATGTAATTACTTACCTATCTTTATTGGTAATCTCTGAATAGCGGTTTGGGACATTTTGGGAATCTCATATCCTTCTTATTTACACTGCAATGAGAAAATACTTCCGCTTATAGTTGTTCCTTGTTGTGCAATAAGAAAAAGCTTCATATTTTTTGTTACTCCACAAAGATCTTTTGAGAAGATTATGTACGCAGTGTGGAGACATACGTATTGATTTTTTCATCTGATACAATTGTACCTTCCTATTTCCGATTTTGTAAGTATCCAGAAGAGTTGATCCAGTGCTGCAACAAGCTGTCATTGTCAATGTTCCTAACCAATCAGAATATTTATCATTTATAGTTCTCTTAGTAATACGCCCTCCGACCCATATTAGTTGACTCAAATTTGTCTAGATATGGATGTATCTAGCACTAAAACTTGTCTAGATACATTTGTATCTAGATGAATCTAAGTCAACTAATATGGGTCGGAGGGAGTATGAAATTACTGAAAGTGTAACCTATTCATCAATTTTTAGGCAACCATTCGATTATGTATGTAGCCTTTTTGTTTGCATCTTAATGAGATACTCCAGGTTTCCTTGGTGAACTTCCATGCACCAAACAATATCTTATTTGAGTTATTTCAGGTAGAGACTTGAACATACTGCATAAGAGAAATGTTACGGATCTGTATTGATTAGGTAGCTTTTTAATCATTTTAATTCGTGCAGCATCAGTCTAGGCAAGTAGATAAAACACTAAAAGAGAATATAAGAAGCAGGTACCAATGGTAAAAGAGCTGGCGCATTTTGTTTCCCTCTTCCCACACAATGATTAATAACGTTTTCAGGTACATGGAGGATATATACCAGTATCTTCAATTGGCACCTGTAATATGTTGAAGGTTTTTTCCTCCAATAGGTGAAGCCCTTGCCTATGCATTAATATGCTGTTTACCATATCTGAATGACTCATAATCGTCTACCAACCGTTATAGTTGCAACGATGTCCATCAAAGCTCAAACCTATATCACCGAATCTGAATAATTTCAGAAGTACACTATGTATTATTATCAACTTATTTTGATGGACAATTTGGTTCTTGAGTATTTATGATATATGAAGACATACTTTTTGTTCTGCTTGCCTGCTTATTGAGTGCACCCAACAAGTAATATTTCCAATAATTTAGGAACTAAGTAAGAGATGATACTTTTGATATATAAACAACTTCTCTTGAGGCTTGACAACAATGCCAAAAAAATATCCTTCCAAATTAATATGTTATTATATGTGAATCCTTTTTTTCATTTTCATTGTTAGACGTGTTCTTGTTGAGAGTTCTATTTTATTTGTCTTTTGACCTTGATCAGTTTGTATGCTGCATATGCTGCATAAATACACTGTAAAATAATTACTTGCTTAACATTGTTGGGTCACCGAACTAGGATGGGGAGCATGGTAATGTCAAGCAATTTTTGATTCAACAAAATTCATCTTTGCCACAAGACCATGTTATTGATTCTACGTCAGAGGTAATATTATGTGCTTTTGAGTTTTGAAGTTGCAGCTTTCTGTAGCTCCAGGATATGAATATCACTCCATGTACTAATATCGAATCTCTTTGTAGGTGAGGGAAACGAGAAGTCAAACTGACGAATCTTATGAAAAACTAGACCATCAGGGGACTAGAAATAAGCACACACACTTCACACTCAATTCCCTCCAAAAGACGTCATACTACTTCACTTCAGGTAAATATATGCACAGTATCTACAATCACCAAGTTGATTTGTTTGGATGGAAGCACACTCATCTATGGCCATCAACTTAATTATGTTTGTATTGCTAGAAAAATATGAACTCCTCGGAATCGCCTTTTGTAGTAGACTGGAAACTATTTATTTTTTACTACTACAAAACGACCTATGCACTGAGAAATTCGAAAAGAGCCGCTGGATGAGGCACTACAACTAACTGATGTGATGCATTTTAATTCAGTCACTCACCGAAAGGAATTTAACTCTTCCTTGTCACCGTAGTATTTTATATGTTTATAAAGTTGCAAGGTGTCTATGCCTAACGAAGTTGCTAGGGTGAAAGAAAATATTGTCAATGAGATTGTCGTATTTGAGTTTCTGATTCCTCCTTCCCTACGTAATCAGATAAATGAAAGGAACAAATAAATTTCAGTGTGAGAATATTATCCAATATTGTTCATGCAAATATATCATTGTTATTGTGCAATGCTAATCCTGATCATAATACAAGCCGGTTCAGAAGTAGTTCTAAAGACTTCAACCTATCCAAACAAGTGAAATGTACCATATGCTACTATTTCGAGTATTGATCCTGCAGCTAAGGTGGCGGCATTGTGTTACGTGTCGAATTTGCTCTTGTGAGCATAGATGAACCTATCTGAATAATGAGGAGTTAGTGAGGGAAGTATGTGATTGCAAGATAACAGGTGATGCCTTTTCTCTAGGATTCTTAATTGCTTGGCCTTATGCTTTTGTAAGTTAATTTTTCCTTCAATATTATAGGATCATATTTGTGTAGATTTAATCGGATAACTATAATGCTAATTTTCTTTTACAGATTCGAAAGAAGGATTAAGTTACAGCTGGATTCTCTGGTTGGATCAAGAAGGAAATGAGTTTTGAAGATGTTGCTTAGCAATAATTATAGTTAACATTGATAGAATGAAAAATGTAAAATCATTTGAGAGGATATTTTTTTGGGTCAAATTGATGCAATTGATATGGTGTAATATTCTTCACAATTGTATTTTCTACAATCAAAATTATGTATTTTAAGATGTTGAACCAGTAATATTTGTATTTATTTATTATAATCCATATGTATCGTCCTACACCCTTGTATTTCATAATAAGTATCTAAATATATTTAATTTATGGATGCATCTTCCTTTAGTTTCTCACATTGTAATGGTGCCGAGCATCATATAAAATAATTTATGAATCGAGCATGTAATTTATGTTATTAAATAAATGTATGTTTTATAAATTGGGTGTCTAATTTTGTATTTAATAATAAAAACATTCATTATGTTGGAATACAAATATTGTAGTGTTACTGGTGTTACAAAGTTACAAAATGTGTTACCAATGTAGTTGACAACTATAAAATAAAATGTTACAATTTTTTGATACTATGTTACTAATGTGTCTTGAAGCTAAGATGAATATTACTAATTATGTTACTATAGTTCCAAAATTGTGTTACCACCAATGTTTAAGTCTCCAAAAATATGTTACTACTGGTGTTACTATAGTTACAAAACTGTGTTACCAACACATCTAGTCACACATCACATGCATGTTACTGCATTACGAATTGTAACACAATATTTAACATACGGTAACAATTATTATGTGTGACTGATGACACCACTTAGTAACATGGCCTAATGGAACACATGTCAAAGTATGTTACTGGATGGCTTAGTAACACAATTTTGGACCTATAGTAACACAAGACTATGTTACCAAAGCTATGTCCTGCTGTAGTGCAAGGACCCGGCGACGGGAGGACAGGTGACCACGAAGCATGCAGCTCCGCATCCCACCGAGGTAGATCCATCTGCGGCCAAACAAGCCGAGGTACAGGAGACAACCCCAAAGGCATCAAGGGCAAGATGGCCACCCCTAGAAAGACCAGAGAATATTCTCTAGGCAACTATAGATAATCTAACCACACCTGTAGCGCCGATACTAGATCCGGCTAACGCTCAGGATGAATTAGAAGAGACAAGGCAGAAAGTGCTGGTAGAAGCAAAAAAGCTGTCGGCTTTGTGGGAGTCCCTAAATAGGACCTTGCGAGAATATGCCAAGGCAAATAAATTAGATGTTGCCCCCGAGCGGGTAGATGAGTTAAGATTGAGAGGAAAAAACCTCATAAATGATATCAACAAAGAGCATGAGACTCATAAGGCAGATTCAGTTGATTTAGGCTTGCCGAGGTATAGCACCCCGGCAAAGAACCTAAGGGCGGCGAATGCCGCTGCATTGGAATTGGAAGGATTAACCGGTGAAGCCCGGCAGAAACAACAAGAAAGAGTGAATGAGCTGGTACGCATTGCGAACCAGCAGAATGAAGAAATACTTAGGGATGACCCGGCAAGACCGGGAGCCTCGCGCATGGTTCATTTGGTTGGAGCAGCGCTCGTCCTATCAGTGGCAGCAGCATCCTCACCCGGAAACAATGCGCGAAAAGACAGAGCAGTAACTTCAGGAAAAAGAAATAAGCAGATTGTTTCGTATGATCCGGCAGTAGCCAGAAAAGCCAATGAGAACAGAGGCAATGGGAGCCGAGGTAACAGTGGCGAAAGAAACCATGGACGTGCCAACAAAGGCAATGGAAGCCGAGGTAATGGAGACCTCGGAAGAGGAAATCATGAGAACAATGACTCGGCGAAAGGGAGGAGAGACCTACCGCCCAATCCTCAGCCGAGGTATGAACCTCGGCAAGAACGAGAAGTGAGACCGACTCACCATAATCAGGCAAATGAGAGGTACAATGATGGTTACTCGTATATGGAGTATGCAGGGCACGGTGGAAATAACCATTATGGAATACAGGAAAGAATCATTTACAGAAACTTGCCGTCAAATGACGCAAGATCAAAACTAGACAGGTTGTACCGGTCCGAGTTATTAGAGGAGCAAGGTCCGCCTGGTCCGACATGTTTTGGACCTCGGATCATGGGCGAGCCGCCAGTGCCAAACTTTCAGCTGGCTAGGGGCACGAAAACATACAATGGGAGCACCAAACCACATGATTGGTTGATTGATTATGCTACTGCGGTAAAGATAGCTGGTGGGAACTTGCGATGGGCAGTAAGATATGTCCCACAAATGCTGGAAGGACCAGCCAGAGTATGGCTGAACAATCTGCCAGCGGGAAGTATCAACTGCTGGCTAGATTTTGAAGAGATGTTTGTCAGCAACTTCACCAGTACTTACAAGAGACCAAACAGGCCACAGCAGCTCGCGATGTGCAAGCAAAGGCCGAATGAAACAGACAGAGAATTCTTAACTCGGTGGTGTAACCTTAGGAACTCATGCGAGAGAGTTATAGAATCTCAAGCGATAGCTTGGTTCGCTCAAGGATGCAGATATGCCAGTGTCTTATGGCAGAGACTGCAAAGGGATATGCCAACCACTTTGGCAGAGACCATCAAGATAGCGGATTCATATGCATTGGGTGATTCGACGCAACCAGAACTGATGTCAGCGGAGCATCGGGAGCATCAAGATCAGTATGCAAGAGGTGCGGCTGGATCATCAAGGCGCAACGAGTTCAGAGGTAGAAGAAGAGAGGAAAGACCGGATTACAGATATGCCTCCAATCAGGTGGCAACGGTAGTGCAAGATCAGCCGATCCACGGAAACAGTCAGCGGTAGAAGAATGGTCCTCAGCAATGGACACCAAGGAATGAAGGGAAGAGACAGTGGACACCGGAACAGAAAAAGCAGTGACAGGAAAGGCCGAAGTACACGTTTGAATCCATGTTGGATCAACCGTGTAAGTTTCACACTCCAAACCCAGCCAAGCCGGCTAATCATACAACTCGGCAATGCGCCTGGATGAAAAATGCAATGGGGAACCCAGCGGGCATGCAAGCACCTTCTCATCAGGCACATCAGCAGCACCCGCCGCAATTGACTGGGGCAAATGCACAACAGTTAATGTTACCCCCTCCTCCCCCGAGGTATGATAACTCGGACCGGAGAGATGCAGTGCATCAAGTGATAAATCAGGGTCAGGATGGAAGGACAAACCCCGGAAATAATGGACGCAACAATTACAGGGAACATCATCAATCATATTGCGTGTTCACAACAGAACAGCAAGACAGGCAAAGTGTACAGCGCCGGCATATGGAAGTGAATGCAGTTATGCCGGCAGTACCAAGATATGTACCTTGGTCAGATCAAGACGTAACTTGGAGCATAAAGGATCACCCCAAAATAATGCTGAATCCAGGGTCGTACGCACTCGTACTAGATCCGACTTTTGTCGGGCCCAGCATTAACATGAAACTTTTAGAAGTACTCATTGACAATGGGAGCAGTATCAATATCATGTACAAAGATACAATGCATAAACTCGGAATATCGCAGAATATGCTGCAATCCACGAGAACCACGTTCCATGGAATAGTGCCGGGACTTTCATGCGAACCCATTGGAAAGGTTCGAGTGGATGTTTTATTCGGCACAAGGGATAACTGTAGAGCAGAAAATTTGGAGTTTGAAGTGGTAGATCTAGAAAGTTGTTATCATGCTTTACTCGGGCGGCCGGCATTGGCCAAATTCATGAGCAGCTGCCACATTACTTACTTGAAAATGAAGTTACCCGGACCACAAGGGGTGATAACAGTAGCAGGAGATTACAGGAAATCAATGGAGTGTGCTTTGGCCAGATCAAACCTGGCCGAATCATTGGTGATCGCAAGAGAGAAAAGAAGGATTCAAGAAGTAGCAGCTCTCGCTCAGTCGGCACAGCTGAATATGCCAGCATTAGCCAACCCACATGGAAGTGTTTCTTTCCAGCCGACTAAAGAGACAAAAAAGGTCCAGATAGATGAGCAGTTCCCAGAGCGCACCATCACGATTGGCGCTGGCCTGGATGCCAAATAGGAAGGCGAGCTCACCAACTTCCTCCGTGAGAATCGGGATATCTTTGTTTGGTCAACTCAAGACCTGCAAGGTGTGCCGAGGGAGTTGGCTGAGCACTCTTTGCATGTAAGGCCAGGAGCAAGGCTGGTGAAGCAACCTCTCCGCCGCTTCGCCGAAGACAGGAGAAAAATAATAGGAGATGAGATAGCTCGGCTCCTGGCGGCCGGGTTCATCATGGAAGTACTTCATCCGGATTTGCTATCGAATCTGGTGTTGGTAGAAAAGAAAAAGATGACCCAAATGTAGCCGTCGTATGGCGAATGTGTATTGATTACACGAACCTAAACAAGGCGTGTCCCAAAGATCCTTTTCCTTTACCTAGGATAGACCAGTCATTTATTTGACCACTGGTTGTGAGCTATTGTCATTTGTAGACGCGTATTCTGGTTTCCACCAGATACCGTTAAATCCGGCCGATCAAATAAAGACTGCGTTTATTACCCCGTATGGGGCTTATTGCTAGCGTACCATGCCATTCGGCCTGCGCAACGCAGGAGCAACATACCAGAGATGCATGCAAAAGTGTCTACATGACCAGATAGGAAAAAAATGTGCAAGTATATGTGGATGATGTGGTTATAAAAACCAAAGAAAGTAAAACACTCCTGGATGATATTCGGCAGACATTCGCAAACCTGAGAAGATTCCGAATGAAACTTAACCCGGAAAAATGTACCTTCGGTGTACTGGCTGGGAAATTACTCGGTTTTCTCGTATCCAGCCGAGGTATAGAGGCAAATCCAACTAAAATACGAGCAGTTGAAAGAATGGAATTGCCGAAGTGTCTAAATGATGCACAAAAATTCACGGGTTGCCTAGCCTCGCTTAGTCGGTTCGTATGTCGGCTGGGGGAAAAGGCATTACCTCTATATCAACTGATGAAAAAATCTGATAAGTTCATTTGGACACCGCAAGCAGATAACGCATTTCATGAATTAAAAAAGATGTTGGTTACAGCACCAATTCTAGCCTCTCCATTATCAAAGGAGCCTATGTTACTTTATGTAGCTGCCACTAACAGAGTGGTAAGCGCGATGGTCGTCGTGGAACGAAATGAAGATGATATGTCGGTAAAAAGGCCGGTATATTACCTAAGCGAGGTATTACCAGCCTCAAAACAGAACTACCCGCACTACCAAAAGATGGCTTAGGGAGTATACATGTCGGAGAAAAAACTTAAAACATTACTTCGAGGAACATCCGATAAAAGTGATTTGTGAAGCACCCATAGCCGAGATATTGAGCAATAAAGATGCCAGTGGCCGAATAGCGAAATGGGCAATCGAGTTATCACCTTATTCCCCGCAATTTTATAGGCGAGATGCAATCAAATCTCAGGCGGTGGCAGATTTCTTTGTGGATTGGGCCGAGGTACAATATGAGCCGCCATTACTAGATCCGAATTATTGGACAATGCACTTTGACAGATCCAAGCTAAGGAATGGCTTGGGGGCAGGAATAGTGTTAACCTCGCCAAAAAGAGATCAGCTGAAATATGTACTGCAAATACATTTTGCCGCGTCAAATAATGTAGCCGAGTACGAAGCACTCGTCCATGGGTTGAAGGTGGCAAAAGAGATTGGCATATGTCGGATCCTATGTTACGGGGATTCGGACTTAGTAGTACAGCAAGTATCAGGCAATTGGGACGCGCTAGATGCGAATATGGCCCTATATAGATTTCATGTGCAAAAAATCAGTGGATACTTCGATGGGTGTGAGTTTCATCATATACCTCGGGCAGAAAATGACGCTGCAGACACGTTGTCAAAACTCGGATCAACTAGGCAATCAATTCCCCCCGGTATCGCCCTAGAACACCTGAGAAAACCATCAATAACACCATCACCAGAGTCCGAGTCCATCTATATCTCGGCAGAATCAAGAGAAGATAATATGCCAATGGAAGTTGACAGAGACTGTAACCCGGAAGTTCCAAAAGTGAACCCGGCCATCACACCAATGGATATGGAAAAATCCGAGGCTGTTATGTCAGCAGAAAATATGGAAATAGATAGTGAAATTATCCCAAAGAAAATCATTCCGACATGGGCACAACCCATATTTTCCTTCCTTAAGGATGCAATTTTGCCGAATAATGAGGTACAGGCTCAACAGACAGTAAGAAGAGCAAAGGCTTATACAATCATAAACAATGAGCTGTATAAAAGAAGCGTTACAAGCATGCTGCAAAGATGTGTTGACTCGGCAGAAGGCCAAGAAATCCTCCTAGATATACATCAAGGAGAATGCGGGCATCACGCCTCGTCCAGAGCTTCAGTGGCCAAAGCATTCAGGCATGGATTTTATTGGCCGATGGCGTTGAAAGAGGCCAAAGAACTGGTAGAAAAATGTAATGGTTGCCAAAGATACGCCAGCAAGATACATATGCCATCGTCCGAGTTAAAGACAATACCAATTACCTAGCCATTTTCTGTATGGTGCTTGGATATGGTGGGACCATTCAAGCCAGCCCGGGGCAGAATGACTCACATTTTAGTCATGGTGGATAAGTTCACAAAGTGGATTGAAGTAAAACCAATAAAAAAGTGTGATGGACCAACAATAGTAAAATTCCTCAAAGATATTATCTTGAGATATGGTTATCCGCATAGTGTTATTACAGACAATGGCACAAACTTTGCTGAAGGGGATTTTGCCAGATTCTGCGAAGAAAAACACATAAGACTAGATGTCGCCTCGATGTCTCACCCAGCATCAAATGGCCAGGTAGAAAGATCTAATGGACTAGTATTATCCGGAATAAAACCCCGACTCATCTAACCTCTGCAAAGGTCGGCCGGATGCTGGATCGAGGAACTACCAGCAGTGCTATGGAGCCTCAGAACTACACCAAACAGGTCAACAGGGTATACCCCATTTTTTCTGGTATATGGGGCAGAAGCCGTGCTTCCAGCCGACATAATACATGATTCGCCAAGAGTAACCCAGTATACAACTGCTGAGGTAAATGAGGTAGCTCGGCAAGATGATGTCGATTTACTAGAAGAAGCCAGTGAGTTGGCACTATCAAGGTCAGCTCTTTATCAGCAAGACCTATGACGATATCACAGCAAGAAAGTCAATCCAAGAGTGTTCAAAGAAGGAGATTTGGTTCTTCGGCTAGTGCAACGCACAGCCGGCATGCACAAACTATCACCCCCATGGGAGGGGCCATTCATCGTGAGTAAAGCATTGCACAATGATGCATATTACCTAATCGATGCTCAGTCACCAGGAAAGAACAAGGCAGATAAAGCCGGTGAAGAATCTAAAAGGCCATGGAACATAGCTTTACTTCGTCCATTTTACTCGTAGGAGCTATCTATGATCCGTTGTAATATGACGCTTCAAGTCAAAGTATCAACTATGTATTAAACCTCGGCACCTCGAGCAGTGACTCGAGGACTGACTTATGCTATTTCTTATCTGAGTTATGTATTAAACCTCAGCACCTTTGAGCAGTGACTTGGGGACTGCCTTATGCTATTTCTTATCTGAGTTATGTATTAAACCTCGGCACCTTTGATCAGTGACTCGGGGACTGCCCTATGTTATTTCTTATCTGAGTTATGTATTAAACCTCGGCGCCCTAAGCAGTGACTCGGGGACTGCCCTATGTTATTTCTTATTTCGAATCATGCATTCAACCCCGGCGTCTTGAGCAATGACTCAGGGGCTACCCCGTAAGGTTCTCTGCATTAACCCATGAAATATATTTCGGCAACTAGATTTGCAACTCGGAGACGACCACATGGTCCAAGGTAATTCTTTAAGCACACGCAAGAACTAGATAGCCCAAGTGGTAACTCGGGGACTGGTGAGTTTAATGGATTATTTGTCGACAAACACATAAAACTTCCATAGCTCAGCAAACAAAGATCTCTAAGAATGATGCAAAAGAGTAACACTCCTAGCGAAACAAAATATGATAAGGGGTGCAACTTATTGTCTCACTTTTCTAGATACGGGCTTCGGGATTTATATCTCGGATAGAGGTCAAGAACACAATGGCCAAGCCCTCAAATTTATACAGGCCAAGCAATATAAGCACCGAACTAAGGTCAACCACATGAAAACATACGGTCTGAACCTATGATATTGAAGGTCGCCAAAGCAAAGATATAAAGCTACAAGATCTGTTTAGACAAACTAATAATGATCACCATCAACCATGCCTCAGCGGCAACAGGCAAAAAGGGTTCGTACCACACAGAAAGTCGGACAATTGTTTCACACACATCATACGCCCGGCATACCAGAGACTGGAAATAATTTAAGAAGTTTTTTGAACCTAAGAGGCAGCGGCAGGATCAGGCACTGGGTGCTCCGAGGTAGACGGCGCCTCGGCCGAAGTTACTTCACCTTCCACAGAAGCAATGGTAACTTCGGGGGAAGTCCTGGGCTGCTAAGAAACATTAGTTTGAGCTTGAGAGTGCCCAGTCCCTTTGGAAGATGATCGCGCATCGCCGTCCCCATCGGAGCTTGCGCTGGAATCACCGGAGTTGTCCAAATCGCCCTCACCCTCATCCTAGTCAGCTGAATTATTATCAGAGGCATCTTCGATTTCGACGTCGTCCGCTGGATTGGGAAGAAAACTCGGCCCTTCAATCCAGTTATGCACATCAGCATACTCAACAAGCTGGAAGGCACGAGCTTGGCGGCGAGCGACGAATTCTGGATCCTCAACCCAACGGGAGCCAGTGCGCAAGTTTATCAAGGTGTCGAGCAAAATGTCCTCGTACCAAGACATAATGACTGTGAGCGCCATATCAGCACCAGCCCGTCCAGTGGATTCCCTCCAGAGATTTAACTGGCTCTGGGATGCCATTAATCTTTCCACTAGTATCTTGATCTCGTCAATATCAGGAGTTCCAGAAGTATTCGGCCAGAGAACATGGTAGGCCCGAATGGCTGCTTGCACCAAATCCCTGCCCATAATCTTCATCGGACCAATGGCAGCGCCAACGGCAACCAAGAAGTCTTCCATTGAATATTCTGGGCTCGCATCTGCGGGGACACCTCGGCGCTGGCGAGCAGTAATGACCGCTCTAGAGCTCACGGGCCTAGCTTCCGGAAAATGATCTACGCAAAATAAAAGTACATCAGTTAAGAGTAAGAAAGAGAAGAAGATAACTCGGCCACGGTCAGAGACTTACGATGAATATAGCTCAACATTTTATGGAGATCCTGAGTCCAGTCAACCTTAGTCTTCTCGAAGCGAGTGATTTCCTCGCTCATCGTCTGATTCTTAAGTTCGGCAGCCTCGAGGAGTTCTTTATCTTTCTACAGTTGCAAACTTAGCCGATTCTTTTCTTCGGAGAACTCCTGATCAACTTTCTCTAACTCGGATTTTTGAGAAAGCTTAAGGGACTCCACCTCGGCACGCAACCGGGTTATCTCGTCATCTTTCTCTTTCAATTGCGCCGAATGAGTGGCGGCTTGCTCTAAAAAATGCAGCATCATATCAGGCATGGGTATGCATTCTTGATGCGACGCTGCAAGAGTTTGAAACTCGGCTATACCAAAGCCAGAAGGCTATAAGAAACCCATGATAAGTATTAAACAAAAATTAATAGAGGAAAATAATAACTAACCTTCCAGAGCTTTGACTTTCTTCTCAAGACGGATATTAAGATTATTGATATTACATGTTTACCAGCAAAATGGGTTAGCACCTCAAGTCGAAAATATTAAGAACTTAAGGGACAATACAAATATTTGTTAAGTTACCAGCTTTCTTCACCACGGGAAGAACTTTCTCATACTTCTCTTGCAATTTCTTGTGTGCGAAAAGCAGCCTTTGGAATTCGGCTGTCCGCCGATCATGGGCGACCTAAGCGACAAAATAAGTTACAATCATATATTCAAAGCTAAGACAGATCCAAATCAAGCAGAGCGGAACTCGGATCTAGGTGGCTAGATATTCGAAGCTAAGACAGATCTGAATCAAGCAAAGCTTAACTCGGATCTAGGTGGTTGGATATTCGAAGCTAAGATATATCCGAATCAAGCAAAGCTTAACTCGGATCTAGGTGGCTGGATATTCGAACCTAAGACAGATCCGAATCAAGCAAAGCTTAACTCGGATCTAGGTGGCTGGATATTCGAAGCTAAGACAAATCCGAATCAAGCAAAGCTTAACTTGGACCTACGTGGCTAGATATTCAAAGCTAAGACAAATACGAGTCAAGCAAAACTTATTTCAGACCTAAATAGCTGGGTAATCAAAGCTGAAACGGATCCGGATTCAGCAAACACTTAATATGGAATACAAATGAACCACGAGGAGTCAAAGTCATAAAGGAAATTCACTTGGCAAATAACGCACTTTAGGCCTAGCAAAGCTTCCAAACGAATAACAAGTTATTCGGTTGCAAGCTTCGGGGACTAGAGTATATATATTATCATTCGAATAACTAACCAAATGTCAATAAAAGCAATTACCTCATTCATCTTATCGCTGTCAAGCACGATCTTAGCAGCCATATGCAAGCGACTGCTGATGTCGGAGAGTTGAAATGGCTGGTTACTCGGATTGCCCTCAAGCTGATCAACAGCATTCCAATTATTGGTATACTCAACCAAGGAGCCGAGGCTGTTCCCACTCTCGGTACAAGTCAGCACTTTACCTCGGACACGTTGTGTAACCACCGCCGCCGCGGGACTCTTGTGAAGAGTAAGCTGAGTATCGGTGGCCGGTGTGACAACGGTCTTAGCAGAGGAAACCCCCTTGCGGAACGCATCAGCAATGTTGGGTTGAGAGGAGCTACCCGGCCCCTTCTGAGATGATGAAGGTCTGGTAACAACAACCTTCTTAGCCTTAGAAGAGATGTCGGTAGGGGCCACAACCTCGGCACTTGGAGTGGCATCTTTGGGGGCCGGAGGAATTATGGTTACCGAGGGCACCGAGGTGATGATATCCTCTGCTGGAGTTGGAGTAACGGTTGGAATTGTGGGGATCAAAGGAATCTCGGGAGAAACTTCGGCGTTCGCAACGGAGGCAACATGTTCGGTAGGAGAATCTGCTGGCGGAGTTATGTCGGCATCAGCAATGGAGACCACGGGTACATCTTGCCGAGGTGATGTCTGAGTCGGAGCAGGAGGAGAGTCAACGCGAGCGGGACGAGGACCTCTGGTATCTTCAGGAGGCGGAGGAGAAGGCAGCCGGGTTGTATGATTCGTCATACTCGGGCCACTGGGCTTAACAGAAAGAGGAGCGCTGCAAAAGCACAGAAAGTCAAATAAAAAGACAGAAAGAGAGAAACAAGAAATACAAATGAAAATGAACTCACCGAGTAACTCCGGGCATGGTTTTACGCTTCGGAAGGTGCTGGGCTGACTTCTTTGTTCGCTTCTTGGGAGCAGCTTCGGAGACACCTGCTGGAGCGGTACGCTTCCTCGAGGGAGCAGGAGGTTGCGAGGCGAGAGGCTCGGCGTCGTGCACCTGACCGGCCTGATTAGCTGGGGAAGTAGAAGCCGGAAATGCATAAGAGATAGGCATTGCGGCGACTACCTCAAGAATTTGGACATCGTCCGAATCACCTTCCTCCCCATGGGCCGAGGTCTTGCCACGGGCGCGAGCCGGAGCGAGGTCTGACTTGGGAACAAACTCCTCAGAGTCAGGCTCCCCACTGTCCGGGGTGTTCTGATCTGCGGTCCACGGGAGGGCCAGAACCTCGGCATCTTCGATCTTTTGCTGCGCAAATCTCTGCAAGAAAAGAGATAAAGAGGAATTAGCAAAAGGAGTCACAAACGCAATTACAAAGCAAGGCACAAATGCGTGAACTAACCTCGGGAGGAGGATTCCCGCGGGTGAACGGCTTTTGCCCCCAGGTCCAGTCTTCTGGCATATCAGTCTTGAAGATAGCTCGGACACGCTTGTAAATAAGATAATCCTCGAGCTCACCGATGAGACTCGGTTGGGATCGAGGGGACCGCTCATATAACAGAGTTTGTGCGTATGACGCTGGAAAGGGCAGATTTGGCTGCTGACGAAGGTGGTCATCAGATCCTCGACGTAGCCCGGCGCGGATCAACTCCTTCAGCCGAATCTCGAAGGCCTCGGCCAAAGCATGGCTCTTCCTGGGGTTGTAGGTCCAGTTCTTCTTGGAAGGGGCGCCGATGGAGAAGGCAGGGAGCCGAATCTTGTCTTCCTTTCCAGTGTTCTTGACATAGAAAAACGATCTATGCCACTTCTTGCAAGACTCGAGACCAGCAACACGAGGGAACTCGGAATTTCTCCGAGGTGTGATGGACGCGGCCCCACACTGAGTAAGCAATTTCTCAGAAGGCTGAAGGGATTTGTCAGGGACGACGTTAGATCGGATCTGGAAGAATTTGGACCATACATGCACAGACGGCCAGAGGCCGAAGTATCCTTCCGAGGCCGAGATAAAAGCGGATAGGGAGGCGATGGCATTAGCTGGAAGGTGATGCGGCTGGAGCCCAAAGAATTCGAGGAAATGCTTAGCAAAATCGCCAAGGGGAAGACCGAACCCACGAGCAAAGTGGGACATAAAGACGACATACTCGCCGTCGTTGAGTACAGGAGAGGATTCATTGCCGGGTAAGCGACAGCCTACCTCGGCAGGAATCCGGCGAGTCCTAATTAGCCACTCGATCTCGCGACGAGTGACAGAGGAACCCTGCCAAGAGCCCCGCTCTAGACCAGACGCTACATCGTCATCTTCGACGAGCGCGCCACTAACTGAACTCGACATAGGGTCGCCGGAGGAATCAACGGAAGAAGAACTAACGGCGGAGCTAGGCTTAGAGGCGCAGGGCCCCGTCGTGGTTCTAAGCGAAGACGACGGCGGAGCGGAAAAGAACCGCACGAGAAATCTGGATAAAGGCAGACACGCCTAGGGAGAGAACCTAGCAGCGGGACCATAGAAAAACTCACCGGCAACGGCGCCGCAGCAGGCGCACGGTGATGGGGACGATGGAGCAGATGAACTATGGCCTCGCCGTCGACGATGGCGCAGCCGCAGGAGCACGAACAGACGCGCGGGCGCAAGGAGGAAGAAGAGAAACGGTAAGCGAAGGGGGAAAGTGAACCCTCTATCCCCGTGCCCCTCTTTATAATCGCGCGGCCCTGGCAGTAGTGGGATCATGCATGCGAGCGTTAACCGTGTAGTTCGTGCGTGCGGCGGAACCGCTCGCGGCTGAGTGGAGACACACCAAAGACTACACGGCGCAGGAGAGGATCAGGCCTCCTGACCGATGCGGTGCGCGAGGCGTCGTAGCGCCGACGCGACAGGCGCAGTAATCACTGTAGCGTGTTAGTGGGCACTGTAGAGGAACAAAAAACTATAGAAATAATGATGAGTGTTACACGTAGTACGAGGCGTGCACGAGAAGCAGCGTGGGTACCTCGAACTGAAAAAAGTAACTCGGAGATGACGGGAAATGAATATAGGGAAACTGATGTGGCCCGGCCGAGGTTACAGGCAGGACCACACCAGCTTCGGGGACTAATGTTGGGGAGGTGACCCCGGATAGGTTCAAGACAAGGGAAGATAAAAGGAGTTTCCCTTGTGATCTGCCGAGTTACTGTTTATATCGGCCGAGTCCTATAAAATTCGGCCGAGATAAGCACGACCATGATACCTACGAAGGGAGCGATTCCTGATCCGGCGGACATACGAGTTAAGTCGGCCGAATATGAATGTATAACCTGAATGTAGGTAAAGGTCGAGACGAGTAATCCAAGACAAGGCCGAGTAACACAAAGCTTGCGGGAGAAGGAGGAGCCTAAGGTCAAACCCTAGCTGCTATAGGAGGAATCTAGTCAGAGCCAAGCACTAAGGACAAAGAGTAGAGATGCAGAGGGGCAGACAAGCGTCACGGAGGTGACAGTGAGGAAGCCCGAGGCGTACATGTGAGGCCCTCTGGAACCTTGCCGCCGATAGAAGGGAGACACGGAAAGGAGCTCGCCAAGTTACCACTTTGGGACAAGCATATTCCAAGAATATGCTTGTCACGTCAGCCCTAGAAGGAGCCAAGGAGCCCCTTTGTAAGGAGAGGCATGGACTCCTGAGAGGGGGATCGATTCATTCAAGGCCGTAAGGCTCATGTAGCTTTTCTCTTCTTCCTGCAAACAGCTCGAGGAGCACTTGTAGTCTAGAGAGGAGAAATAAAGATTTGCATGTTAGTCATTTGAGTGTAGAAGTAACTGCATCTTCCCTCCCCGGATCCCTCTAGCATCCATTGGCCCCAAACATTAGCCTACCCATGGCATCTGCCGTGCCACCACCACGACAGCCTCCTCCTCCAGGTGGCAATGTATGGGATATGCGCCCGCATTACACAGCTATGGTGCAGTATGACGAAGAGATTGTAGATTTGTTTGAGGAGTGGACAAATGTCATGCTCCAGGACAATTATGTCCTATAAAGAAAACGAGATAATGTAAAATTTGTGTTTATTCGAGTGGGATCGTAATGCCCTTTGTAAAGTTTGTATGTATTTGGCACGTAGTGCATTGCATGATTATGTAATGTGCATATCCTTTTCGTTAGCCTGACATGTCCAGCTACTCAGGTTGTATCTGTTGTTGTTAGTCGACGTAGTCATAAGGTTAGGCACTGCCCCCGTGCATGTTTTAGCGATAAGTAATGTAAAGGAAAAGATTTTCGGGCCAAGGAACTTAGCTTTATTTATTGCAAATGGGGAGTTACACTGTTCGGCTGAGTAGACTTGGCTGAATAGCCTTATTCAAAGTAAAATGGTAACTAGGGGTAGAAGCGTCGCAATCGTGCGACTTTCCAAGGGTTGGAGTATTCAACTCCTGATTTGACGTCCTTGAGGCGGTAGGTTCCACCTGGGATGACTTCAGTGACGATGTAGGGTCCTTCACAGGGTGACTCGAGCTTCTTGTGTCCTTGCTTGAGTCGCAGGACGAGGTCTCCTTCGACGAAGGACCTTCGGCGCAAACGATGATTGTGGTAGTTGCGGAGGCTCTGCTGGTACACCGCTGAGTAGGCCGCGGCGATGTTGTGTGCCTCGTCGAGTGTGTCGACAGCGTCTTAGAATGCGGCTGATGATTCGGCCTCGCTGTAAGCAACGACCCGTGGGGCCTTGTGGCGTACCTCAGCGGGTAGCATGGCTTTGGCTCCGTGCACCATGAATAAGGGCGTATAGCTAGTTGAGCTGTTTGGTGTTGTGCGCAGGCTCTAGAGGACGGAGGGTAGCTCGTCTGCCCAGGCTCCCGCAAGCCTTTCAAGTGGGCATAGCATGCGTTTTTTATGCTGTTGCCTATGAGGCCGTTGGCCTTTTCGACCTATTTGTTGGTCTGCGGGTGCGCCACGGAGGCGTATGATATGTTGATGACGAGGTTCCCGCAAAAGTATTGGAATTACTTCAAGATGAAGTTCGAGTCGTTGTCCGTTATGATGCTAGGGGGCACGCCGAACCTGTAGACAATGGACTTGAAAAATTTGACGGTAGTTTTGCCAATTTGGTTGGTGACGGGCATTGCCTCAATCCACTTGGTGAATTTGTCGACTGCAACCAGGAGGAAGACGTGACCTCCTGGCGAGGACTTTGGCAGTTTGCCGATCATGTCGAGGCCCCATTGGGCGAATGTCCAGGCCACTGGTATAGGCCTCAGTTTGGATCCTGGCGCGTGTGGCTTGTCCACGTACCTCTGACAGGCGTTGCACCTCTGGACTATGTCCTTGGCGTTGTTCATTGCGGTTGGCCAGTAGAATCCAGCTCGTAGAGCTTTGGCGACTAGGGTGCGAATGCCTGCATGATGGCCGCAGATACCCTCATGGATGTCTTTGAGAATGTTTTTGCCGTCACCGATGGTGACGCATCGCTGGAGCACACCCGAAATGTTGCGCTTGTACAGCTCACCATTGATGATGGTGAAAGCCTTTGACCGGCGAGATATGCGTCGGGCATCTGTCGGTTCCTCAGGCAATTGATTATTTAGCAGGTACCGAAGGTATGGTTGCATCCACGTTTCTTCAACTGACATGACCTACATCAGGCTAACCAATTCGACCACTGTGTCGAGCTTTTCGGGTCCTTCTTGTCCTTGGGTAAAGCAGCCCCCGAGTGCTCTGCTTCCTCGGCGGAGACTTTTGGGAATTTTCTCTTGATAGAGGGTATGCAGATTTGTTCGAGGAACACTCCTGGTGGCACCCGAGTGCAGGTTGATCCAATGTTGGCAAGCTTGTCGGCCTCCTCGTTGCTTTCTCTGCCGACGTGTCGAAGCTCGCAGCTGTCAAAGTCCACTTCGAGTGAGTTGTAGAGTGCACGGTACGCGATCATGTTGGCGCTGTGAGCGTGGCACTCGTTCATCGTCTGCTGGACGACGAGGTTCGAATCACCGTAGATGACGAGTCGTGTTGCACAGCATACCTTAGCCATCCTCATGCCGTGGATGAGGGCTTCGTATTCGGCCTCGTTGTTGGAGGCGCGAAATTTCATCCAAAAGGACATACTTCATCTTGTCGCCTTGAGGGTACGTTAGTATGATGCCGGCCCCTGCTCCAACCTCGCGCTTGGAGCCGTCAAAGTGCATCGTCCAGGACTGCGACATGTCCAGAGTGTCCGGCAGCTAGAGCTCCATCTAGTGGACGATGAAGTCAGGGAGAATATGGGATTTGACGGCAGTGCGCTGCTCATAGATGATGTCCCGAGGAGACAACTCGATGCCCCATAGGGCCACGCGTCCCGTGGCTTCGGGATTGTTCAGGATATTTGACAGCGGGGCATCACTGATGACCACGATCTGGTGCTCCTGGAAGTAGTGGCTCAGCCGACGCGCCGTCATGAATATGCCGTAGGCGAGCTTCTGTTAGTGAGGGTACCTCTGCTTTGTCGGGGTCAGTACCTCGCTGAGGTAATAGATTGGGCGTTGGACCCCGTGGGTCTTGCCATGTTCGGGTCGCTCGACCACGAGTATGGTGCTGACCACCTGATGGGTGGCTACGATGTATAGCATCAAAGGTTCCCGTTCCTTTGGCGTGACCATGACAGGTGATGTGGAGAGAAGCCGCTTGAGGTCTTCGAACGCATCGTTTGCTTCGGGTGTCCACTCGAATTTGTCTGTCTTGCGCAGCAGCTGATAAAAGGGGAGGGCCTTCTCACCCATTCGGCTGATGAATCTGCTCAGCGCCACGATTCGCCCGGCTAGTTGTTGGACGCCCTTGAGGTTCTTTGGCTTCTACATGGCTAGTATGGCCCTGATTTTATTCGGGTTTGCCTCTATGCCCCGCTGGGAGATGAAGTACCCGAGTAACTGACCAGACGGGACACCGAAAGTGCACTTGTCTGGGTTTAGCTTGATCTTGTAGCGACCAAGGTTATCGAACGTCTCGCGGAGATCGTCGATTAGAGTCCTGGCCTCCCTGGTCTTGATTACTATGTCGTCGACATAGACCTGGATGTTGCGGTCGATCTGGTCCTTCAGATATGCTTGCATGCACCTATAGTGTGTGGCACCTGCGTTCTTCAGCCTGAAGGGCATGGTGTTGTAGCAGAATACTCCGAACGATGTGATGAACGCCATTTTCTCCTGGTCTTCGACCTTCAGTCATATTTGGTTGTAACCTGAGTAGGCGTCGAGGAAGGAGAGCTTCTTGCAACCTGTGGAGTCGATGATTTGATCGATCCTTGGTAGAGGGAAATGGTCCTTGGGACAGTGCTTGTTGAGAGATGTGAAGTCCACGCACATCCGCAGGATGTCTGTGTCCTTTTTTGGGACCAGCATGGTGTTGGCCAGCCACTTGCTTTCTATGATTTCCTTGATGAAGTTGGCATCGAGCAGTCTGTTGACTTCGATTCCAATAGCTTTGGCACTTGGCTCGGACAGCCGATGCATCGACTGCTTTATTGGCTTGGCATCCGGAAACACATTGAATGCATGCTCAGCGAATTCCCTGGGAACTCCTGGCATGTCCGCAGGACACCAGGCGAAAATTTCCTAGCGCTCACGAAGGAATTCGACGAGTGCGGTTTCCCATGCGGGACTCAGGTCGCTGGCGATCAACACCATCTTGGAGGCGTTTGTCGGGTGGACCTACACCTTATTTGTGTTGACTGTGGAGTCAAACGACATGTCAGGTGTGTTTTGCCTGGTGACTGGGGGTTCCCCGTTCTCTGTCACCTCTCTGAGTCTCGTGAGCTCCTCCTGCATGTCGAACGACTGAGAGATTCTGTTGAATTCTTTGTCGCATCTGTCGGACCTTGTGAAGCTTCCTGGCATAGTGATGACGCCTCTAGGTCCTGGCATCTTCAGTAGCAGGTACGCATAGTGCGGTACTGCCAAGAATCTTGCGAATGCCACGCGCCCAAGGATGGCGTGGTATTGTGATGGCTAGTCCACCACTTCGAACTCTAGCCGCTCACGCTTGAAGTTATCAGGCTTGCCGAAGAAGACGTTGAGCCATATCTTGCCCAGAGGGTATATGCCTTTCCTTGGGACTATGCTGTGGAACGTCGTGTCCGATTGATCCAGGCTGCACAGCGGGATCCGCATCACTGCGAGTGTGCTGGCGAACATCAGGTTGATGTTGCTGCCACCATCCATGAAGATGTGGATCATCTCGAATCCCTCGATCTGGGCCTCGAGAACCAGAGCAGAGTGACCTGGGCGAGGGATCTGGCGTGGGTGATCCGAACAGTCGAATGTGATGCAGGACTCCGGGCTGCTGAGGTACTCAGGTATGGCTGGGGGAGAGGTCACGGCTAGGCTGACTTGGCGGGTGATCTTCTTCTGCACTGAGTTAGTTGGGCGCCCCTTCTGGATCATCAGGGCCCATTTCGGTGGGGGGTACCCATCTGCACCGTTATTTGGTGCTGGTGCGACTGGCGGCTGCGAAGGGTCCGCTAGGTGGTGGTGGAGGGGCTCCGTGGGCGATGGCACCTGGAGCAGGTGCGAATCCAGGGTTCACCGTCTGGCGTCGCATTTGGGTGAGTCCCTCGCTGAGCTTCTGGAACTCCCGGCAGTCCTTGAGCATGTGGCTGGCCTTCTTCTTACCATCTTGTTTGTCGATGTAGAAGTGAATGGAGCAGGGGCCAGACAGTTTGTTGTATGCCAAAGGCTCGTCGTCGCGGTTGCAACGTTGCCACGTTTGCGTGGGTCGTCCACCATCGCGGTAGTTGCTACTACGGTATCCGCTGTTGCGGGCCGTCATCACGTCGATCAGCATATGCAGCCGCAACCATGTCGACTCTGTCACGATCATCGTAGACGCACGATCTTCTCTTGTTGCGGCGTTCGCGCCTGCAGCCGAAGTCATCTTCGTCATCTGAATGCGTTCGGTTGACGGAATCCTCGCCATCTGCCCAGCGGTTGGCTATGTCCATGAGGTGGTCGATGGTTTTGGGACTGACGCGTCCGAGATCCTCCTTGAAATCTAGGCGCCTGGCACCATCCTTGAAGGCGTCAATTGCTCTTTCTTCAGAGATGTGTGCGGTGGAATTCTTGATGTGGAACCAGCATAGTATGTACGAGCGGATGGACTCATTGGTCCGCTGGGTGCAGGCCCGCAGCTCTTCGATTGTGGTTGGACTCTTGCCGGTTCCCTTGAAGTTGCGGATGAAGTTGTACGCCAGCTCCTCCTAGCTTCGGATAGAGCCAGAGGATAGACTACTGAGCAAGACCCTGGTCGCGCCTGTCAGCTCCAGCTGAAGGCACTATAAGGCGGTGTTCTTGTTTCCACTGTGGAGCTTGACCGACGACAGGTGATCGTCGAGCCAAGCCTTTGGCTCCAGCGTGCCATCGAACTTCGGATTGTTCGGGGGGAGCTTGAAATTTTTCGGCATCCGCGATTGCCAAACGGATCTGCTGAAGCACCTGGCTCCGCATAGCTCTCCGTCGTCCTCCTCTTCGGACTCAGTTGAACACGCGTGTTTAGCATATGATTTGTCGATCTTGCGCTGGGTGAGCTCACTACGAGCATCGTAGTTGCTGCTGTGGCGCCGTGGGCTCTGGCGGCACCGGGGCAGGTCGTGCTCCTCCTCGCCAGATGAGGGCGTGCGGCTTCGAGTGAACTTGACCGCAGCTTTTTTTCGGCCCCGCAGGAGTTTCATCGTGGAGCGCAGCTCCGACGAGTCCGAGTCCTGCTAGCATAGACTTGTGCATTGCGTTCTTCGGGTCACCCACCGGAGGAGGATTGGACGCGAGATAGGTGGTGTCCGCCATGATTGCAGCCTGCGGCGTTTTCGGCATGACGTTGTCGTGCGAGTCCATCGTCATGAAGGACGTGTTGAGGGCCCTAGTGACCTCGCGTCGTGCGGCTAGGTCCATGCGCTCCATGCAGGAGCGGTACTTGTTGGCGTTGTTGCCATGTGAAGTGGAGCCACCAGTGGCGGAGAGCGCAACTCGCCGCGCTCTGGACTTCGCAGCTGCCTGCTTACGCTTTTCGAACTCCTCCATCAGCTTTACCTGCCGATTGTGCTCATCGGTCAGGAGGTGGTGGTAGGCCATCAGCAGGTCCCGGGAGGCATCCACAGGTAGGATTTTGTTGCCTTGCACGGCTTCGCGTGCTTGGCGCCAGCCTTCCTCATTGAGGTTGATCTGGTCGTAGGCGCGATTGCTGCCCTCAGTGGCTCTATTGGCCGGGTTTCCCCTGTTTCCCTCGTTCTCAACCTGCGGGTTGTGTAACACCCTCAGAATCGACCCTATGCAAGTTTTAGCGAAACCCGCCAAACCCGCATAGAAACGATTCAAAGGTGCCCACCAGACACTTTCGTGCGGGTGGAAAACGAAGTAATAACATTACACAACAGTCCTCGATGGGACCCACAGAACAGATATATACAACAGCGACTCAAAGAGTCAAGAATACAGATATACCATACAAAGATCCAAATCACCTTGAAAACGATAGAGCGTCCAGCTACGGACAAGATGCAAATGGGGCTAAGAGCCCTGAAGAATAACCAATGGCATCCATAACCCTGCCCAGGCCAAGCCGGAAGGGTAACCCTGCTAACGACGTCGATCTCAAAACCTGCTTAAACAAAAGGGGTGCCGACAAAGGGCAAAGGAAAAAGAGGAGCGTCAGTACTGAGGCCAGTACACGGCGAGACTAGAATTCGGCGGTCCTCGCCTACATAGGTATGGTGGACTGAGCGGCAGCGGCAGCATGCACTAAACAACCTATAGAGACTCGATCCAACTGGCGGTTATCAGAGAGGGATAAGAATGACCTATCCGGATCCAACCTGAAGCTAACACCAAACAAACCCATCCTGGTGTTTCCCCCTCGAGACCAAACGAGGAAGTCAACCGAGGAACTCACACGGTTGGCAGTTTTATTTATTCAGTTATCGTTGCAGCAATTACTAGTCAGGTATAGATAATCATCCTGATAAAATTAAGCAGTGGGCACTTTTAGTTAATCATTCCGTGGTAGTTGCAACAATTACTAATCAGATACAATTAGCATGAGATAACCCAAAAACCCAGCAGTTGTTGGTACTTTTATTCAGCCATTCCGTTGTAGTTGCAATACTTACTAGTCAGGTACAATGGTCGCAAGCGACAACCCAAACAAGCAATTGTTGGCAGTTTTATTTAGCCATTCCGTTATAGTGAAGCTGATTACTAGTCATTATAAAGTCAAATTTATAGCAATAAACTTTAGTTATGCTTGTCTATGGTCGAGATACTGTGCTCCAAGTCGTCCATAACCGCGGACACGGCTTTCAGAAAGTTTTAACCCGGCCGGGGTGCACCAATAGCAACACACACTCGATCAACCTCGGAAAAACCAAATCAAAACCCAACGAGGCTTTCACGACAAAGCAATCACAGGATTCAGAATTATTTCAGGGGGCCACCTCTTAAGTAGAACCCGCAACGAAGTAAGCTAGCTCCGAGACGGACTCAAGGTTTGGGTGGACGGCTGTGAGCGACTGGGAACCCGAAAGTGTGGCTGGGCTTGTCGACACCGCGTAAACGTGTCCCGATCCTAAACAGTACAGTGTGCTCCTCGCACAAACGTAAATAAAGCAGTAGCATGGCATAAGTACAGGATCGTAAATAAAACCTCAAACTGGTTTGTGGCCCCAAGAAATAAGACTGAATCAAGCTCTGGCTCAGGGGGGTCCCATATACCTCCCGGATGTGGATAGCGCGATAAATCAAGGAACAGGCATCAAGTACTCGGGGTCCTACGGGACACAAATGGGCGTTCGGAAACCAAATATTATCTATCACCCACCGATGCCTCTGCTTACTTCAATTTTAGTTGTTAAACAGTAATTAAAGTGAACGATAAGAAAAGCTATGATCATCTCCAACATCAACATGTGGCAATACATCGACAACTGTGGCACTGAACGACACGCAACAGCACTTGAGCAAGCGACTACGACGCGCAAGTCCAACTATCTACCAAACAACAGGTAATAGGATGTGTCCAAGGCAATATAGGGCTGCACGGTATATCACAGGTACGGAAACTAAAGCATCGCAACACAGATAGCAATAGATCAACAAGAGGGAATAAATACTATAAAAGTAAGATGGGTAGAAAGGGGGAGATGCTCGCCTGAGAAACATTGTCGAAGGTTCCACCGAAGATCGGGGCGAAGCTCACATCAACTCAACGGTCTTATCCGCGAAGAAGCAAAACACTAGAAGAAGCACCGGATGCAATATTTAATACAACGGCAGAAGGTCGGCATGATGCATGTATGATGCATGACATGGCAAAAGGTGCGATGCAATTAAGTCATATTAAGTGGAACCGGGGTCCCGACAATTAATATATGGTCCAAGTTATTTAACTACCCCGCAATTTAGATGTTGTTTAACAAGGCAAGAATATATCACCGGTTCGCTACACCATTTAAATGAGGCCAATATAAGGCTAGATTTGCCCGCATATGGGCCCCATATTTAATTATGAGGTGAATCGAAATAAGGCCCCCAAACCACAGACAAGGATGCATGCATGAACAATTTATATGCAACAAGTGTTATATTATAAAATAGGGTTCGGGAAAAGATTCACACATTAGGGTTCGGCAGATCTTGGGGTTCCGGGGTTCGGTCTCGGGGTCCAGGGTTCGACGGATTCGGTCTCGGCGGGATCGGTCTCGACAGAAACGTTCTCGGACTCCGGGGTTAGGGTCTTCGGATCGGGGTAGATCTTGGTGTTCCGTGGTCTTCGGGTCATGTCGACGGCCTTGGTGTCCTCGTTGGAGAACTCGGTGTATCCGTGTAGGAGAACTCGAGGTCAATGGCGAACTTGTCCGGTACCGGGGTTTTCGAATCCGTGAAGTAGATCTTGTCGCACGGGCGTTGATGCTTCCGGAAGTAGAACTCGACGATCCCGGGTCTCGGTGTCCGGGGCGAAGAACTTGGCGTCCTGTACTTGCCGTATCCGTGTCGACGAACTGGGCGTTCCGGGGAGTCCTCGGTGTTCGGGGTCTCGACGTCTTTGGGTCCGGGAACCGCTTCGGAATCCGGGAGGCGATCTTGGCGGCCTTCGGATCCGGGAGGAAGAACTTGGCGTGTCGAGGGTCCGGTCTTCGGATCCATGAAGGGGTTCTTGGTGCTCCGTGACGAAGGGCCTTGGCGGTCATTTGTTGGTGTCGAGCTTGAGTGGCGATGTTCAGGTCATCGGGTAGATCTTGTTCGTGTTGATCCCGAGGCACCGGCCGACGTGAAGACCTTGCTGCATCTTGTCGCCTCACGGGTACACAGCTTACATGTGGATCTTGTTGAGGTCTTGGCGTCGGGGATCGAATGCGGAACACCAGTGCTCGGATGAACCTTGCCATGCAAACACTCGCAGGTTGTGGTGGTGATTTATTCTTCGGTGTCTCCAAGCTCACAACAGCAACAGGGCAACGAGACAAAACGTCCCGAACCAACATGGCAAGCCAACAAAGAGGCTGCTGCCAGGGAAGCAGACGGTGACGAGCAACGGGCGGTGGCTGCGGCCAGAGCAAGGCGGCGCCGAGCTGGGCGACGGCGGTGCAGGCTCGAAGGGGACGCCGGCGGCGGGAGCGCCAGGGACTGGCGGCGGCGGGGAGGTGGTCGTGGCGGCGGGCGGGGCATGGCGGCGCTCGAGCGGAGGTGGGGGCGTGCTCGGTCGCGGCCGGGGCAAGGTCGGCAGCACGGCCAGGGGGCGGGGACGTGCCGGAGGCGGTGGAGCCTGAGGGGGCGCGCGGCGAGGGAAGGAGCGGCGCAGGCTGCGTCGGGGAAGGCAGCGCGCGGGGAGGGTCGGACCTAGCGCTGGCACAGAGAGGGGAGGGCGAGAGCGGCCGAGGGAAGTCCGGCGGGGACGCGGGCTGGTGCAGAGGGGACCGGAGGAGGCGCTGCTCCGGCGAGCCTGGCGAGGCGACGGGGCGCGGCTCGGCGGCGCTCGCGGCCGAGGCGGCGGGACGCGCGCGGGGCGAGGGAGGAGCGAACGGAGGCGGGGGAGAAGGGCGAGCGGGAGGGGCGGCGCATGCGGGGCCGCGCCCAGGGCGGCGGCGGACGCCCGGCGGCGAGCCTCGAGCGGAACAGGCGAGGAGGCGGGGGAGAGGCCGGCCGGCGTCGGCGGATGCGACTCGGGAGAGAGGGAGAGAAACACGGGGAGGGAGAGAGGATCGGGGTGGCCGAGCGGGGGACGCGGGGCGCTGCGCGACGAGAGGTGGGGCCGGGGGGGAGCGTGCGTGCTGGCGTGCGCGCGGGTGCGTGTGTGGGTAGCGTGTTGGGTCGGTTGGGAGTGGGTGAGGCTAAGAGGTGGGCCACGTGGGCGAGTGGGACCCGGGCAGAGAGAGGGTGGTTTGCGTGAGAGTGAGGGAGGAATGTTGGGTGTGGCCGGCTGGGTGGGGTGGGTTTAGGAGAGAGAGAGGGAAAAGGAGAGAGGGAGGCCAAGTGGCAGCTTCTGGTTGGATAGGGGAGGGGAGAGGGTGAGGTGGCAGGTTGCTATTGGGGGGGTGATGTGGAGGGGAGGGCTGGGTAGGTTAGTTGGTATCTGTAGGATTAATGGGGTGGGCCGATTATATTTTTCTGGGGTGGTCGTTCGGGTCATTCGGCCCGTTCGACTGCCCCACAACAATAATTAAACATTTTATTTAATTAAAACGGGGCGTTTGCAATCTGTGTTTAGACAAAACAAAATATTCCGGAGACCCGGGTTTGAATTTGAAAACAAGACGGGGCGTTTTAGAAAACAAAACAAGTTTTGCGAAAATAGTTTTAGGCAAACAATGCATGATGATGACGATGCAATGCACAAATTCAACGCGATTTTCTAGTAGTGGTTTTTGCGGGATGCCACAATTCGACACCACTAACAATGGATCTCGCCCTCGAGATCCGCCTCGTGGTACCGGAAGGAAGGTCGGCGTTCTGCGTCTTCTCGCTTTGTGTAGATCTTCGCGACACCACCAACGAGGGTTCCTTCTTCATCTGGAGATCGGCGACACCACCAACAAAGGGTCGTTGTTCCTGATCGTCGAGAGAACACTCCGGAGGAACAAAGGACGAAGGTGGAGGTATCAACAAATAAAGCCACCTCTAACTTCGATGGAAAGAGGGAACCGATGCGTTCTCATCCACTTCAATGTACACAAGCGAATAGAGTGAGTAGTAGGTATGGGGGCCAATCCATCACGCACCCAAACTATTACTCTGCACAATCAGTAGAAAAGAGTGCAATCATTCTCGGAATCAGACTGAAGATCTCGACAATTGAGGTTCGGAAACAAAGAAGTGATGCAGACTCTGCATCGGATCTGGCGTAGATGACACCGTCGCGTCGGAAAACACCGGAAGGCACGAGAAGGAACAAAGAGAAGTCCATCAGACGAAGGATTCCTCGGATAGCATGAAGACCAGATGTAGAAGCATCGTTACCGGAAGAGGAAGAGAAACCCTGAAGGTACGACGAAACCCAACCACGAGAAATCCTGGACACGAAGAGAGAGAAGAGAGCGGATTCAAAACGCGTGGAGGTAAGAGGAGAACAGCAGAGGGGTAAGGAGTAAAATCAGACCTAATCAGAACTATCCAACCGATTTTTCAAAAATAGTTTTTGACACTCTACTTCGGCCGTTAGCTAGGTTATCCTACAGGCTGGACTTGTGGGGTATCGTAACTGCTGAGCTCTGATACCACTCTGTAACACCCTCAGAATCGACCCTATGCAAGTTTTAGCGAAACCCGCCAAACCCGCATAGAAACGATTCAAAGGTGCCCACCAGGCACTTTCGTGCGGGTGGAAAACGAAGTAATAACATTACACAACAGTCCTCGATGGGACCCACAGAACAGATATATACAACAGCGACTCAAAGAGTCAAGAATACAGATATACCATACAAAGATCCAAATCACCTTGAAAACGATAGAGCGTCCAGCTACGGACAAGATGCAAATGGGGCTAAGAGCCCTGAAGAATAACCAATGGCATCCATAACCCTGCCCAGGCCAAGCCGGAAGGGTAACCCTGCTAACGACGTCGATCTCAAAACCTGCTTAAACAAAAGGGGTGCCGACAAAGGGCAAAGGAAAAAGAGGAGCGTCAGTACTGAGGCCAGTACACGGCGAGACTAGAATTCGGCGGTCCTCGCCTACATAGGTATGGTGGACTGAGCGGCAGCGGCAGCATGCACTAAACAACCTATAGAGACTCGATCCAACTAGCGGTTATCAGAGAGGGATAAGAATGACCTATCCGGATCCAACCTGAAGCTAACACCAAACAAACCCATCCTGGTGTTTCCCCCTCGAGACCAAACGAGGAAGTCAACCGAGGAACTCACACGGTTGGCAGTTTTATTTATTCAGTTATCGTTGCAGCAATTACTAGTCAGGTATAGATAATCATCCTGATAAAATTAAGCAGTGGGCACTTTTAGTTAATCATTCCGTGGTAGTTGCAACAATTACTAATCAGATACAATTAGCATGAGATAACCCAAAAACCCAGCAGTTGTTGGTACTTTTATTCAGCCATTCCGTTGTAGTTGCAATACTTACTAGTCAGGTACAATGGTCGCAAGCGACAACCCAAACAAGCAATTGTTGGCAGTTTTATTTAGCCATTCCGTTATAGTGAAGCTGATTACTAGTCATTATAAAGTCAAATTTATAGCAATAAACTTTAGTTATGCTTGTCTATGGTCGAGATACTGTGCTCCAAGTCGTCCATAACCGCGGACACGGCTTTCAGAAAGTTTTAACCCGGCCGGGGTGCACCAATAGCAACACACACTCGATCAACCTCGGAAAAACCAAATCAAAACCCAACGAGGCTTTCACGACAAAGCAATCACAGGATTCAGAATTATTTCAGGGGGCCACCTCTTAAGTAGAACCCGCAACGAAGTAAGCTAGCTCCGAGACGGACTCAAGGTTTGGGTGGACGGCTGTGAGCGACTGGGAACCCGAAAGTGTGGCTGGGCTTGTCGACACCGCGTAAACGTGTCCCGATCCTAAACAGTACAGTGTGCTCCTCGCACAAACGTAAATAAAGCAGTAGCATGGCATAAGTACAGGATCGTAAATAAAACCTCAAACTGGTTTGTGGCCCCAAGAAATAAGACTGAATCAAGCTCTGGCTCAGGGGGGTCCCATATACCTCCCGGATGTGGATAGCGCGATAAATCAAGGAACAGGCATCAAGTACTCGGGGTCCTACGGGACACAAATGGGCGTTCGGAAACCAAATATTATCTATCACCCACCGATGCCTCTGCTTACTTCAATTTTAGTTGTTAAACAGTAATTAAAGTGAACGATAAGAAAAGCTATGATCATCTCCAACATCAACATGTGGCAATACATCGACAACTGTGGCACTGAACGACACGCAACAGCACTTGAGCAAGCGACTACGACGCGCAAGTCCAACTATCTACCAAACAACAGGTAATAGGATGTGTCCAAGGCAATATAGGGCTGCACGGTATATCACAGGTACGGAAACTAAAGCATCGCAACACAGATAGCAATAGATCAACAGGAGGGAATAAATACTATAAAAGTAAGATGGGTAGAAAGGGGGAGATGCTCGCCTGAGAAACATTGTCGAAGGTTCCACCGAAGATCGGGGCGAAGCTCACATCAACTCAACGGTCTTATCCGCGAAGAAGCAAAACACTAGAAGAAGCACCGGATGCAATATTTAATACAACGGCAGAAGGTCGGCATGATGCATGTATGATGCATGACATGGCAAAAGGTGCGATGCAATTAAGTCATATTAAGTGGAACCGGGGTCCCGACAATTAATATATGGTCCAAGTTATTTAACTACCCCGCAATTTAGATGTTGTTTAACAAGGCAAGAATATATCACCGGTTCGCTACACCATTTAAATGAGGCCAATATAAGGCTAGATTTGCCCGCATATGGGCCCCATATTTAATTATGAGGTGAATCGGCATAAGGCCCCCAAACCACAGACAAGGATGCATGCATGAACAATTTATATGCAACAAGTGTTATATTATAAAATAGGGTTCGGGAAAAGATTCACACATTAGGGTTCGGCAGATCTTGGGGTTCCGGGGTTCGGTCTCGGGGTCCAGGGTTCGACGGATTCGGTCTCGGCGGGATCGGTCTCGACGGAAACGTTCTCGGACTCCGGGGTTAGGGTCCTCGGATCGGGGTAGATCTTGGCGTTCCGTGGTCTTCGGGTCATGTCGACGGCCTTGGTGTCCTCGTTGGAGAACTCGGTGTATCCGTGTAGGAGAACTCGAGGTCAATGGCAAACTTGTCCGGTACCGGGGTTTTCGAATCCGTGAAGTAGATCTTGTCGCACGGGCGTTGATGCTTCCGGAAGTAGAACTTGACGATCCCGGGTCTCGGTGTCCGGGGCGAAGAACTTGGCGTCCTGTACTTGCCGTATCCGTGTCGACGAACTGGGCGTTCCGGGGAGTCCTCGGTGTTCGGGGTCTCGACGTCTTTGGGTCCGGGAACCGCTTCGGAATCCGGGAGGCGATCTTGGCGGCCTTCGGATCCGGGAGGAAGAACTTGGCGTGTCGAGGGTCCGGTCTTCGGATCCATGAAGGGGTTCTTGGTGCTCCGTGACGAAGGGCCTTGGCGGTCATTTGTTGGTGTCGAGCTTGAGTGGCGATGTTCGGGTCATCGGGTAGATCTTGGCCGTGTTGATCCCGAGGCACCGGCCGACGTGAAGACCTTGCTGCATCTTGTCGCCTCACGGGTACACAGCTTACATGTGGATCTTGTTGAGGTCTTGGCGTCGGGGATCGAATGCGGAACACCAGTGCTCGGATGAACCTTGCCATGCAAACACTCGCAGGTTGTGGTGGTGATTTATTCTTCGGTGTCTCCAAGCTCACAACAGCAACAGGGCAACGAGACAAAACGTCCCGAACCAACATGGCAAGCCAACAAAGAGGCTGCTGCCAGGGAAGCAGACGGTGACGGGCAACGGGCGGTGGCTGCGGCCAGAGCAAGGCGGCGCCGAGCTGGGCGACGGCGGTGCAGGCTCGAAGGGGACGCCGGCGGCGGGAGCGCCAGGGACTGGCGGCGGCGGGGAGGTGGTCGTGGCGGCGGGCGGGGCATGGCGGCGCTCGAGCGGAGGTGGGGGCGTGCTCGGCCGCGGCCGGGGCGAGGTCGGCGGCACGGCCAGGGGGCGGGGACGTGCCGGAGGCGGTGGAGCCTGAGGGGGCGCGCGGCGAGGGAAGGAGCGGCGCAGGCTGCGTCGGGGAAGGCAGCGCACGGGGAGGGTCGGACCTGGCGGTGGCGCAGAGAGGGGAGGGCGAGAGCGGCCGAGGGAAGTCCGGCGGGGACGCGGGCTGGTGCAGAGGGGACCGGAGGAGGCGCTGCTCCGGCGAGCCTGGCGAGGCGACGGGGCGCGGCTCGGCGGCGCTCGCGGCCGAGGCGGCGGGACGCGCGCGGGGCGAGGGAGGAGCAAACGGAGGCGGGGGAGAAGGGCGAGCGGGAGGGGCGGCGCGTGCGGGGCCGCACCCGGGGCGGCGGCGGACGCCCGGCGGCGAGCCTCGAGCGGAACAGGCGAGGAGGCGGGGGAGAGGCCGGCCGGCGTCGGCGGATGCGACTCGGGAGAGAGGGAGAGAAACACGGGGAGGGAGAGAGGATCGGGGTGGCCGAGCGGGGGACGCGGGGCGCTGCGCGATGAGAGGTGGGGCCGGGGGGAGCGTGCGTGCTGGCGTGCGCGCGGGTGCGTGTGTGGGTAGCGTGTTGGGTCGGTTGGGAGAGGGTGAGGCTAAGAGGTGGGCCACGTGGGCGAGTGGGACCCGGGCAGAGAGAGGGTGGTTTGCGTGAGAGTGAGGGAGGAATGTTGGGTGTGGCCGGCTGGGTGGGGTGGGTTTAGGAGAGAGAGAGGGAAAAGGAGAGAGGGAGGCCAAGTGGCAGCTTCTGGTTGGATAGGGGAGGGGAGAGGGTGAGGTGGCAGGTTGCTATTGGGGGGGTGATGTGGAGGGGAGGGCTGGGTAGGTTAGTTGGTATCTGTAGGATTAATGGGGTGGGCCGATTATATTTTTCTGGGGTGGTCGTTCGGGTCATTCGGCCCGTTCGACTGCCCCACAACAATAATTAAACATTTTATTTAATTAAAACGGGGCGTTTGCAATCTGTGTTTAGACAAAACAAAATATTCCGGAGACCCGGGTTTGAATTTTAAAACAAGACGGGGCGTTTTAGAAAACAAAACAAGTTTTGCGAAAATAGTTTTAGGCAAACAATGCATGATGATGACGATGCAATGCACAAATTCAACGCGATTTTCTAGTAGTGGTTTTTGCGGGATGCCACAGGTTGGGAGGGGGGTTGGGAGGTATGGCACCTGAACCCAGCGGTGGATCCACTCCATTGTTGACGTTGCCATCGTGGATGGTGGTGCACAGGTAGCTCTCACGAGGTGGGTTGCTGGTGCCGCAACTCTCAGATCCGACACCATAGGTTCCTTCATCTGAAGGAGGACCGCACATATCGGAGTTGCAGCTGCGGCTGTCATCTGAATCGCCCATCGTCATCGATGTGCGCAGGGCGTCGTTGGGTGGGACCCACTATAACACCCCAGTTTTAGATAAACATTATTTAGGGTTTGTTTGTGCATCATGAGCATCATGTCTTAAAATTTGCACTAAAGAAAATAATGCAAAACCCTAAACCATACTCTCTCCCTCCATTTGAAAACAATTCAAAAAGGTTTTGTATTTGAAATCTATCAAAACAAATGGAGCCCAAATGGTTTACAAGGTCCCCTGAGTATTTTATACACTTCATAAAAGTCGCTGGTATTTTTGAATTATTCAAAATAGAATTTGAAATGAAAATACAAAACAGGAATTGAAAAACAGAAAAAGAAAAGGAATTTAGAAAGAAAAACTGCTTCCTAAACCTAACTGGGTTGTGGCCCATCTCTCCCCTTCTCTCCCTGCCACCCTGCGTATCGCCTGCACCCCAGCCTGGAGCCCACGCACAGCCCAGGCCTAGTACCTCTTCGTTCGTCGTCTTCCTCGAGCAGACACATAGCTCGGTGTCGCTGCAAAGACCGTCGATCGTCTATGGCCGCGCTGCGATCCCCGCCGCCGCTCCTGGACATGGATAAGACCGTTGCGCCGTGCACGTCTCTCCTCCCCTGGTCTTATCTTCCCCCTCATGCGTGCCTCTCTTCCTCTCCCAGTGGACCCAAAACCTAGCTTCGGCCAGAGATGGTTGTCGTCGTCGTTACCGGCCTCCCCTCGTCGTTCTGAAGCCACCACCATGACCACCATGCTCGCCTCCATCATTTGCCCCGAACCGCGCAAGCTGGAGAGCCCCCAATCACCGCAATCGACAGCTCCTTCCTGAGCTCCGGCCATCGCTGTCACCATCGATTCCAGCCACGCCACGCCCTCCCGACCGCACGGTCACAACCCTGGTAAGCCCCTGAGCATCCTAGTGCTCTCCAATCCCTCCATCTTCCTCTCTATCGTCTCCGCCACGTGCACCTGCGTGTGTCGCCGTCGGAGCTCGTCGGAGCCGAAGCTCCGTTGACCCAAATGGGGCGGCGCCTCCACCTTTTGGCTCGCCTCGTCCTCCTCTCCCTAACGCACACTCCCACATGTCCCCGCTCGCCCCCGAACGCCGTCACCGTCGTTGACCTGGGATGAGCCCCGCCGGCTGACGACACCATGACATCGCCCTGATGTCAGCACGTGCGGGTCTGACCCAGTTAAACTCCGGTCCGAGTCCCACCTGCTCGTGTGGCAGCTGAGGTGGCCCAGGTCCCCTCTGTCAGCCATTGTGTCTAGGTATGCCTGCGGTGTGAAAAGTTTTAATGTGGGTTAATAAATCTAGAAAATGGTTCAAATAATTTCAGAAATTGTTTTAATCTTATAAATTCAATAACTAATTCATACTAACTCAGAAAAATATGAATAATATATCAAAGTGTTCAGAAAAATTAGAACTACCTAGCTAAGATATAATCATGCATTGTTCAACAACTTTCGTAGCAAGTTTAATTAGAACAACCTAGTAACCCCTCATAGGTGATTCCGAAGTTTCCTCGAGTTAGGGTTTTCACCCCTCGGAACCCCGATTAAATGGTAGAGCATGCCTTAGGGGTTTATTTCAATACAATTTAACTTGTCATATCATCATCCTTGCTTGAGTATTGCATCGATGCCATGTGTTGATTGTTTCCCTTTCTTTCCGGTGTTTGCTTCTTCCCGGTAGAATGCGAGATCGAGATCAATATCGAAGACTGAGATCAATACCATCGAAGATCGATGAACAATACTTGACCAATTGTAATGAAGTCAAGTACACGGCTTCCGAAGATCTGCTCATTGGTTATCAACTGGAAAAGGCAAGCATCGCCCCACCATGATAATCATATGATTTCGAAAACATTTCAATTCTTGCCATTATGCATACGATTCTACTGCAGTCTTTTATCGATAGATAGAGTATCCTATCTGTTGCATTGCTCCCTTTGAGCTTATATTACCTGATCCACTGCTCCTAACATAACTAGGTTTGGCTTGTGTGCACTGCTAGAGCTTATATCTATGTCCTGCTTAGCCATTCTTAGCTGTTGAGTCTGGGTCGTCCAGATGATGTATCAGATGCATAGAATCAAGTATGTCAGGAGAACGTGATGAGATGATATCAGAGGTGATATGGGATTAAACATGCTAAGGCTTGTATGGGAGGCCACGATGGGATGTGTTTTTGCAGTCCCATGCTCGCCACCACTAGGACCCGAGTTCTTGCCTCTTGAACCAAGACGAGCGTACAACCACACGGGGCCTAGACAACCTCAGGACTAACTAACTTTCCTAGTAGATTCCATGAGTCACATAGTTTGGGCGTTCCATTCGACATGCATTATGGATCTTCTCGAAGGCGGTGAAGGAGGTGCATTCATAACAGGTAGGGAAGCATGGCCGCGGTTGCTTGGGGTAGACAGCGCCCTAGTAAACCAACCTCGCCTCACATCTCTAGGGACCGGCTTCAGGACTTGACACGTGACGACGGAAACATCCTTAGGGCGTGACTCATGGTCTCGGAGAAAGCAAGGTAAAGGTCATGTCTAACCACCCTCTGTCGGCCTTCCAAGGAAGAGGGCTAATGATTCTGGCATTAAGAGTCGGTTAGTATGTGTGGGTAAAGTCGTACACCCCTATAGGGTAATAATCTTTTCGAAAAGCAGTGTTCACAGTTATGAACGACTTGGGAACGGACGGGATGATCATAGAGAACTATAACCTAATCGTAAAACTTGGCATATCAATGTGTGCTTAAGGATGCTTCCTCATGGGTACGAGGGGGTGATCCTAGTTGGTAGAACATGATGATTCGGTGGATATCAAAAGATGATGATCAATACTTTCGAGATGTCGCTCTCTTATTCCCTTTCAAAATGATCTGATTAGACGAGCTTCTTCTCCCTCTTGTTTATAAACAAAGATGGCTTTATGCAAAACAACTCCACCAACCATAAGTCTTGCGGAGTACACCCTGTACTCACCCTTGCTTTGTTGATACTTTTGGCAGAGTAAGTGTTCCCTAAAGATCAGCTTGGTACTACATTGACACCGACGAGTAGCTTGGGGTTCCCGGCCGGCAGCCTAGAATCTATGGGCTGGGACGTCATTGTTATGCTTTAGGCCTCTTAGGCCATTTGTTAAGTTTGCTATACTTAATAGCATAATTTGCCTTCCATTGTTTGATGTTGTGTTAAGTGACCTCTGCTTGTAATAATTTGGTTCTCTGCTCAGTTATGAGCTTGCTACAATAAATTTTGCGTCGTAGGGTCACTGTTGTGTTACCGATTCTTCACTGGATATTCTCGAGCTCAAGGTCAAGCTTATGTTAGATAGAGGTCTGGGATTTGTTTAGCCCTGATCTCGGGGGTGTCACATATTTTGGTGTCAGAGCAGTACCGACCGTAGGAAAACCTTGATATTGGTCGATGTTGAGTCTAATGTTTGTGAAAACTATCTTAAAAGATGAAAAGTATTTGCGAAAACTTTAGTATGCTTCTTTTTCTCCTTATCCAGTTTTGCTCTAACTCTAGGTTATCTTATCTGTTGTTGACTTTGAAAAAGTTTTGATATCTCTCCTCTATTCTTTCAAAGCTTAGGTGCCTTTTGGGCATGTCGTTTCTAAGCCAGTTGACCTAGTGTTGAGTTCTCTAGAGTAGTGTGTGTTGTGAATTCCTTGTTACCCTTACTCCTGTTCATATGAGAGATTCCTTTCTATCATGATCTCTCTATCCTTTGGACCCACAATATTAAATTATTGGTTTCATAGTGTTCTATTCTAGGCTATGAGGTTTCCTTTCGCCTTGTGTGCCTCCTTTTTGTTTGTTTGGGTACTTTAGAAGCTGTTTCTTCTCTTGGAAGCTACCTCGTGGTTACTAAATTGTAGTGTACGCTACATCACTCAAGCAGTAGCTATTCCTTTCTTTGGGTTTTAAACCTTGGACTTGTACTGAAGATCTCTGATTGTGCTAGACTCTGGTGTTGTGAATCTTTACATGAAGCTGACCTTTAACCCAAGATCCAACCCTTTGACCCCTGTCATTAATGTTCACACATTACCCTAGGATGGCTGGTACTACAACTCTAGCCTTCAAGCTTGTGGTCTTTGTCGCGATCGAGTTGTGACAATTAAGGACTTCCCCTACCACATGCTAAGGCAGATGTTCTTTAATGGAACCAAATAGATCACAAGAGTACTCTTTGAGAGTCTCGTATATATACTCATGACTTTGCCACACTTTACCTTTTATTGCATTGGTTTCCGGAAGATTGTTGACTTATGCGTCCACATCTTGGGATACTATCCTGAGCATGTTCTTTTCCCCTTGTTGCTTTCCAACCTTTGTCCACTAGTTGGTAGCCAAGTAGTAATTTGCATTGGTGTTTTCGGATGCAAGATAATCTTGTGGTACATCATGACAAACCATTTCAGAATGTCTAGGAGAACAAACTCCGGTACCTCGTCATATCTATGACCAGGTCAAAGTGTTGTAATCCACAGATCTAGAGGTAATGATTAGCTTCTACCTGTTCTACCTTAAAGTGTCACACTCTTTTACACTAAGAGCTCGTGCTGAGTTTTATGACCCCTTAATGAAGTGATGCTCGTACACATAATTACCCACCCTTTTCTGAGCTTTCGCGCTCGTTAATGATGCATGTGTATAATAATGTGGCCATCTGAGATTCTTAGCAATTATTATTGTTCTAAACTCTAAGGACATTTGAGTCTTTCTTAGCGTGATTGGTTAACCTTATCACTAAGCTAAGGATGATTGTGCTACCAAGTCTGCTATTCTGGTACATCTCTTCCGTCAAAGAGTTAGGGTCAGGCCGAAGCTCTAAGACTATGTATTTTGCCTTACAAAGCAAGTTTCCTCTTGAACTAAGTGACATATCGGTGGTTCGTGATATTCTAGATGTCTACTAGAAGTATCGCCATGTTGCCACATGACCATGTTATCAAGTTCTTGAGCAAGCAAGTTCTCCGAACTGCTCCTTTCTCCAAGAATCCGTACTGGATACCCCTGAACTAGTTGGTTGAGCTAAACAACAATTTGGAGAGTTGTAAGACAAAAGTTCTAGCCGACTTAGTTCCTTTTTAAAGAGATGTCTAGTTTTGTTCGCGTTGAAGAAAGATAGTATTTCCTTTGTGGATATATTATTTCTCCCACCGTTGATTTGATTTGGGTTATCGACAAATCAAACTCAGTTCCAAGGACTATCTTGATAATGTTTCTTCTTGTGATTTTTCGCTTGGGTACATCTTCATGTCCTTTGGTCTGACCAATATGTTTGCCTCATTCAAGCAACATATGAGTCCATCTTCTTGGAGTGTTTTGATAAGTTTGTTGTTAAACCCATCGATGACACCCTTATATCCTCCAGGCTAGATTAGATTCATACGAAACAATTTGCATTATTGTTGGAAAGTTTTGAGAACCATCCTCGAGTCATCTCGAAGTATGAGTTCTGGATGTTATAAGTAACCTTCTCTGGTTCACGTGCAATTGTTGAAAGATGTCGCTGTGGATTCGAGAAGAGTTACCTCCCTTTCTCTAAAGGACACATGTGTGTTTGATTGGCAGTACTTCATGTGTGTGCGATTGTCTTTCGACAAGTTGCTAATTCATAGGTCTAGAAAATCTAGCTCATCTTTTGGATCTTTACACTAAAGTCCATATCTTGAGAATCTAGTGAATTTACCTTCGTGGTAAATGTTGCAAACTTTCTATTCGGACATGCTGAGTCTGAAATATCATTTTGCCTAACTAAAGCTGAATCTCAAGCAGGAATGATGGTTGGTGTTCCTCAAGGTTTTGACATAGGTCTCTTTGTTATTCTGGCAAGATTAATGTAGTGGTTGACACACTTAGCCAGAAAGACCCTTCGCCATAATCTCTTGATTCAGCAATATCAACCACTCTTCATGAGGCATCTTCTACAACTTAATATAGGAGTTATTCTTATGGTTTACTTTGTATCCGAAGTCCGACCTTTACTTGATTCTTCATGTCTCGAACATCAAGGAGAACATTTAAAGTAGTGTTGCTAAATGTCTCTCGGTAAATCCTCCAGACCCTTTATGTTGGCAATTGTTTGTTGTGCCAAGTAATTGAAGTCTAATAATGAAGTTTCTTTCTTCTCGTGTCATCGGGAATCTTCTTAACTATTCATCTGGTGGTGTAAATTGATATCATGATCTTTGGAAAATATTCTGATAAACCTGGGTGAATAAAGAGTTTCCTTCGTTTTATCAAACATGTTTTAAGAGTGACTATGATTTTGGTAATCTATAGTTTCTCTTGTTACATGTTCCTTGTGACTCTTATGAGTCCTCCCCAACAAAATACATCTCTGTCTTAAGCCTTTTGTTGGATTAAAGAGTGACCCTTTTGTTTCAAAAGTAGTTCAACAACTTGGTTTTGTTGATCCTTATCTCTGCAACCTGAAATCTCTACTTAAGTTGTGTGGTAGAGGTTCCCTATCGAAGTCCGTGGTTACGTTCTTTCTGTTGTAATATTTCCTTCATAGAAGCTTAAACTCTTCTGTAAGTTCCATGGTCTCAATCCTTATGAAGACCATTTCTCTAACAACTTGAAACCTTCTCCGTTTATTTCCTCTGTTACCTTGGCGTGTTTCATGTTGTCATCTTAGAGTTGTTTCTGAACACTCCATCCATGAGTTGACCATGAGATACTCTATGTGTTGTTTAGTGAGTTTCCCTCTTATCTTTAGAGTGACCTTGTTTCTTTCTCTCTCTGTCTCTTTTCCAACCTTAGGAATCTCGGGTCGAGATTCTCGTAAGGGGGATAGAGCTGTTGTTGGGAATATGCCCTAGAGGCAATCATGTATGATGAGTTTTCCCATTGTATTCATAAGGATATTAAGTAGTCCTTGTATGAACATCTGATGTGTATCATTGAATATATGATTCGGTTGTGGAACTATGCATTCATGTTGTTTATACTAAATATCCTTGGTCATTGAGGTTGTGCTGGACACACGACTTAGACCAATGTGAAAGTTGGCTTGATGACTCGGTTCCACTTGTCATGGGCATGGAGATGCTATTCCAACTTACACAGATTCGGCTAAAGAGTTTAGCGAGTCGGATTGACCCATATTGAGGTACAACGAACTAGTTGTCATTTGTATATCTCAATCAATGTAATCCTTAGACCTGAGGTTGTTGCATAGTCCGAGTTGAGGATCACCGACTTAGGTTCTGTCAAACGCTGATCCGTAACTGGGCAGTTATAAAGGCAGAGTTCGGGTCGACTGAGAATCAAGCTGCGTGATGTGAATAACCAAGATGGGATTTTGCCCCTCCACTCGGAGAGATATTCTCTGGGCCCTCTCGTGAGATATGATTCGGAAAGCATGGCCATGCACGACTCGGTTAAGTGTTAACCGAGGCGATCGACTAAGAGTTAGTCGGGTGAATCACTTATCTCGGATCGAGAAGAGAGTCGGACTATTTAAGGGATGACATATATTCGCCTATAGTCTGACAAGGTATATCGTGAGGCAAAAGGGACTCGGACGTAAGTCGCATTGGAAAGGCAAGTCGTCATGACTCTTTGGTACTTGGGAGTCGGCATGTTCTGCTAGGAGCCGATGCCGATTGATCGATTGTGAGTCGGACTCTAATCGTGTCCAAGTAACCATGAGCCTGCGGGGTCACACACTTAAGAGCGGGAGCAAGTTCGGATTGGATCCGAATCTGTAATCTGGTTGGGTTGGACCTAAACCAGATTAGGACTGAGTTAGTGAGTTGGACTCACGGTGACTAGTGTTATATGGGCTTTAGTGAATGGGTCGCGCGAGCAGAACCCACGTTCACTCCCTATATATAGTGGAGCACTGTAACCCAGAAAGGTTAATCGTTGTTCGGTTAGGTCATTCCATGTGTTGGAAACCCTAGCTCCACAGCAGTCCAGCCGCCGTAACGAACCTAGCAGTTCGCCGCCGGCGCTCCTCCTTGTATGTGTGGATACCAGCAGAGGTGCTGTGCGATCAGCACCAGGACGATCGGATCGTGAGGACTGCACTGCATCAACTGACGCGCTTCATCAGTAATCCGCAACTGCGCGTCTAGTGGTAAACCTCGTGGTCTTCTACCTCAGCTAGGTCTTGGGAGCACCACGTTAGAGGAAAAGTTTTGTTTTATCTCTGCGTGGCCCAATAGTGGTATCAGAGCGATAGCTTCTGGTTTTAGGCTCGAGATCTCGCATATGTGATATGCGGTAGGATGTAGATGAGATCTATGTGCTGTTTGGTGGTCGATCTATGAGATAGATCGGTTTTGTACGAGGTTGATTGGATCAACTGTACTCGGGGAATGGTAGATCTGATTTCCGTGATCATACTGCTGAGGTCGTGGAACGACATACCCCTACCGGTCGGCTTCCGCCATCGGGGTAGACTATGACACGTAAATCTAGAAGCGATGATCGAAAATCTAGGACCGCCGGCTTCGCCCTGTCGTAGCGCCTTAGATGTCGTTGCGAGTTTCACAACGCCGGTAGATATTGTATCTATGCATAACTTGTTTTTGCAGGAAGTTGTGAATGGTATGGTTCATGTGCATGTGATGTATGTGTGTAATCCATACGTGATCTGCGAATCACGGTTTTTGTCAGCCGGCTGGAGCCTAGGTGCTGTCATTTTATTGTATAACGACCTGCGTGTCGGATTCTCTATGTAATTTACTTTACTAAGCTAATGTAGCTGTTTGGAGAACCCGGAAGGCATGCAAGGCGTTGTACATGTCGGCGACATGGTGTAAGACGGCAAGTGACAAGAGTTGGCACGGGTCAGATTACAGGCTTTGTGGAGATGGAGATCGCCATGAAGAGAGCCATACCATTTCACATTATAATTGCTTTATTTTGTGTTATTGTCATGTCTTTGTTTTACCTCTATTAGATAGCCGGTAAAATTTAATCCCTCAAAGAAGGTCTAGTCGGTTTTCCCACCAGTGTTTGCACCATCACAAGTCGGACATTTTTGGTAGTGGGCTCATAAAATTGAGGTACTGCCAATTCTTTCCGACTAGGTGTGTTCGAGTCGGACTCTTACTGCAGAAACACTCGGTAAGCTAGACGGGTCTATCACAACGGTTGTGGGACTCGGGGAAAAGTCGGATGGGAGCCGGGGCATATGATGCCACCCGTCCAACAGGAGTCGCATAAGATGCGATTGACAAGGAGTTGTCTACCTAGATCACTTGGCGGCTAGCGGTGATGCTAAAGCTCACTAGCCGACTTGCTTATTTAGGATCCTGAATCACTAAGTAACCATCGGAGGGGTGTTGGTTCTAGTGGGAGCATAAAATATTAAAATGTTTAATATGCTTGCTCTTTTATGAATACATGTCTTAAGTGGTTTGCATATTTTCTGTTGTAGATCATGGCACCGAGTAGCAGTCACTCTCAGATATCCGGTTTTGCGTTGAGAACCATTCTTGAGAAAGATAAACTGAACGACACTAATTTTACCAACTGGTATCGAAATCTGAGAATTTTTCTCAAACAAGAAAAGAAGGACCATGTCCTAGACAACCCACTTCCAGATGAGCCGAATGAGAATGCGACTGTCGCAGCCACCAATGCCTACCGTCGGGCTAAGGATGAGTCCACGGATATTAGCTGTCTTATGCTTGCTCACATGGAACCGGACTTGCAAAAGCAGTTCGAGCATGTTGAGGCCTACGATATGATCGAAAGCCTCAAAAGTATGTTCCAGTCTCAGGCGAAGACTGAGAGGTATCAAGTCTCTCAGGCTCTGCTGAGTTGCAAGCTTAAGGATGGTGATCCACTGAGTCCGCATGTGATCAAAATGGTTGGTTACGTGCAGTCTCTGGAGAGGCTTGGCTACCCCATAAGCGAAGAGTTCGCTACGGATATAATTCTGAACTCTCTTCCTAGTGCATATGGGCAGTTCATTTCGAACTACCACATGCATGGTATGGATAAGAAGCTCACTGAATTGCATGGGATGCTCAAGCAGGCAGAGGCGGATCTCAAGAAGGGCACCAGTCAAGTGTTGATGGTGCAGAATAAGGCTAAGTTCAAGAAAAGTTCTTGGACTAAGAAGAAGGCTAAGTCAGGAGGAAAGCAGGCTCAGGACCCGGTCCCAAGCGCTTCCTCAGGGACTAAACCATCTCCTTCAGCCGGATCCACTTGCTTCTACTGCAAGGCGGATGGCCACTGGAAGAGGAACTGCAACAAGTACTTGGCCGATAAAGCCAAGAGTGGAGGTATGACTTCCGACTCAGGTACACTTGTTTGCAATGTTATAGACATATATCTTGCTGATGCACCTAATAGTTCTTGGGTATATGATACCGGATCAGTTATTCACATCTGCAACTCATTGCAGGGACTGGTAAGAACTAGGAGCGTAGCAAGAGGCGAGGTTGATATTCGAGTCGGCAACAAAGCAAGAGTTGCTGCGTTGGAAGTCGGCACGATGCAACTTCATTTACCTTCCGGATTCATTATGGAACTAAATAATTGTTATTATGTTCCAGTGCTCAGTCGAAACATTATTTCTGCTTCATGTTTGATGAGGCAAGGCTATGAGTCGAATATCAAGAATAATGGTTGTTCTTTGTATTTGAATGATATGTTTCACGGCTTTGCACCCGTCCAGGACGGGTTATTTATTTTGAATCTTGATGGTGAGTCGGTTTATAACATAAATGTTAAAAGGTTGAAACCAAATGATCTGAATATGACTTACTTTTGGCACTGTCGGCTTGGTCATATAAGTTGGAAACGCATGAAGAAACTCCATGATGATGGACTCCTAACTTCGTTCGACTTGGAGTCGTTCGAGACATGCGAATCTTGCCTACTCGGCAAAATGACCAAGACACCTTTTGCAAAGAGTTGCGAAAGGGCGTCCGACTTGTTGGGACTAGTACATAGTGATGTATGTGCCAATGAGCACAACAGCCAGGGGTGGTTATGAGTACTTCATTACCTTCACTGATGATTTGAGTAGGTATGGATATATCTACTTGATGAAACATAAGTCGGAAACCTTTGAAAAGTTCAAAGAATTCCAGAATGAAGCACAGAATCAACTCGGCAAGAAAATAAAGTTTCTTCGGTCGGACCGAGGAGGCGAGTACATGAGCCATGAGTTTGATGACCATCTGAAAAGTTGTGGAATAGTTCCTCAACTTACTCCGCCAGGAACGCCACAAAGGAATGGTGTTTTGGAAAGGCGGAATCGGACCTTGTTGGACATGGTACGATCAATGATGAGTCGGACAGATCTGCCTTTATCATTTTGGGGTTATTGTCTAGAAACAGCGGCGTTCACACTAAACAAAGTACCATCAAAGTCGGTAGAGAAGACACCGCATGAGATGTGGACAGGCAAAAAGCCGAGTTTGTCTTTTCTTAAGATTTGGGGTTGTGAAGCATTTGTCAAGCGACTTCAGTCGGACAAGCTTACAGCCAAGTCGGATAAGTGTATTTTCGTGGGGTATCCGAGGGAAACCTTGGGTTACTACTTCTACAACCGAGAAGAGGGCAAAGTGTTTGTCGCTCGGAACGGTGTCTTCCTTGAGAAAGAGTTTCTCAGTCGGGGAGTAAGTGGAGCACGGTGCAACTCGAAGAAATTCGAGAGGAACCGGCTAGAAACGAGTCGGAAAAAACCTTGGAGGTCGAGCCGGTCGTGGCAGCTGAGCCGATAGCCGCACCTGTACTACGAAGATCGGCAAGATTACGAAGTGTTCGTGATGTGTTACTGTTAGACAGTGATGAGCCGACAAATTATTCGGAAGCGATGGTGGGATCTGATTCCGAGTCATGGCTTGGAGCCATGAGATCCGAGATAAAGTCCATGGATGAAAATCAAGTTTGGAACTTGGTTGATCTGCCAGACGGTGCAAGACCCGTCGAGTGCAAATGGGTCTTTAAGAAGAAAACTGATATGGATGGAAATGTTTCAATCTATAAAGCACGCCTTGTCGCGAAGGGGTTCCGACAAGTTCAAGGAGTTTATTACGACGAGACTTTCTCGCCCGTAGCGATGCTTAAATCAGTTCGGATCATGTTAGCTATAGCAGCCTATTTCGACTATGAGATATGGCAGATGGATGTCAAAACGGCTTTCCTTAACGGAAATTTAACCGAGGACGTGTATATGATACAGCCCGAGGGTTTTGTCGATCCGGCTAATGCTGACAAGGTATGCAAACTTCAGAAATCCATTTATGGGTTGAAGCAAGCATCTCGGAGTTGGAATATTCGCTTTGATGAGGTAGTCAAATCGTTTGGCTTCATCAAGAGTGATCATGATTCTTGTTTGTACAAGAAGTTTAGTGGGAACAAAGTAAATTTTCTAATCTTATATGTGGATGACATATTACTGATTGGAAATGGTGTCCAGATGTTGCAAGAAACCAAGGAATCATTAGAAAGGAGTTTCTCAATGAAAGACTTGGGTGAGGCAACATACATCCTCGGAATCCGGATCTATAGAGATAGATCAAGGAGGCTCATTGGATTGAGTCAGAGTACTTATTTGGACAAAGTGTTGAAGAAGTTCAACATGGAATCGTCTAAGAAGGGGTTCTTACCGATGTCCCATGGTGTAAAACTTAGCAAGACTCAGTGTCCTTCGACAACTGATGAGCGAAGTCGGATGAGTGCGATTCCATATGCTTCTGCAGTCGGATCCATCATGTACGCCATGATTTGTACTAGGCCGGATGTTTCCTATGCTCTAAGTGTTGTGAGCAGATACCAGGCTGATCCTGGAGAGATCCACTGGACAGCGGCTAAAAATATCCTAAAGTACTTGAGAAGGACTAAGGATATGTTCTTGGTTTATGGTGGTGAAGATGAACTCAGTGTAAAGGGTTACACGGATGCGAGTTATCTCACCGACTCTGATGATTCTCGCTCGCAATCCGGATACGTGTTTATTATAAACGGAGGTGCTGTGAGCTGGAAAAGTTCCAAGCAAGAGACTGTGTCTGCGTCTACAACAGAGGCTGAGTATATTGCCGCCTCGGAGGCAGCAAAGGAAGCTGTTTGGATGAGGAATTTCCTCATGGATCTTCGTGTGGTTCAGGGCTCGTCCAATACGTTGGACGTGTATTGTGACAACAATGGTGCTATTGCACAAGCCAAGGAACCTAGACAACACCAGAAGAACAAACACATACTCATGCGGTACCACCTAATTCGCCAGTTCGTGGATCAGGGTGATATCAAGTTATGCAAGGTACACACGGATGCAAATATTGCGGATCCGTTGACAAAGCCGTTACCACAGCCAAAGTATGAGGCGCACCTGAGAGCCATGGGCATTAGATGCTTAGACATGTGATGTCGGAAGATTGACTCTAGTGCAAGTGGGAGACTGTTGGGAATATGCCCTAGAGGCAATCATGTATGATGAGTTTTCCCATTGTATTCATAAGGATATTAAGTAGTCCTTGTATGAACATCTGATGTGTATCATTGAATATGTGATTCGGTTGTGGAACTATGAATTCATGTTGTTTATACTAAATATCCTTGGTCATTGAGGTTGTGCTGGACACACGACTTAGACCAATGTGAAAGTTGGCTTGATGACTCGGTTCCACTTGTCATGGGCATGGAGATGCTATTCCAACTTACACAGATTCGGCTAAAGAGTTTAGCGAGTCGGATTGACCCATATTGAGGTACAACGAACTAGTTGTCATTTGTATATCTCAATCAATGTAATCCTTAGACCTGAGGTTGTTGCATAGTCCGAGTTGAGGATCACCGACTTAGGTTCTGTCAAACGCTGATCCGTAACTGGGCAGTTATAAAGGCAGAGTTCGGGTCGACTGAGAATCAAGCTGCGTGATGTGAATAACCAAGATGGGATTTTGCCCCTCCACTCGGAGAGATATTCTCTGGGCCCTCTCGTGAGATATGATTCGGAAAGCATGGCCATGCACGACTCGGTTAAGTGTTAACCGAGGCGATCGACTAAGAGTTAGTCGGGTGAATCACTTATCTCGGATCGAGAAGAGAGTCGGACTATTTAAGGGATGACATATATTCGCCTATAGTCTGACAAGGTATATCGTGAGGCAAAAGGGACTCGGACGTAAGTCGCATTGGAAAGGCAAGTCGTCATGACTCTTTGGTACTTGGGAGTCGGCATGTTCTGCTAGGAGCCGATGCCGATTGATCGATTGTGAGTCGGACTCTAATCGTGTCCAAGTAACCATGAGCCTGCGGGGTCACACACTTAAGAGCGGGAGCAAGTTCGGATTGGATCCGAATCTGTAATCTGGTTGGGTTGGACCTAAACCAGATTAGGACTGAGTTAGTGAGTTGGACTCACGGTGACTAGTGTTATATGGGCTTTAGTGAATGGGTCGCGCGAGCAGAACCCACGTTCACTCCCTATATATAGTGGAGCACTGTAACCCAGAAAGGTTAATCGTTGTTCGGTTAGGTCATTCCATGTGTTAGAAACCCTAGCTCCACAGCAGTCCAGCCGCCATAACGAACCTAGCAGTTCGCCGCCGGCGCTCCTCCTTGTACGTGTGGATACCAGCAGAGGTGCTGTGCGATCAGCACCAGGACGATCGGATCGTGAGGACTGCACTGCATCAACTGACGCGCTTCATCAGTAATCCGCAACTGCGCGTCTAGTGGTAAACCTCGTGGTCTTCTACCTCAGCTAGGTCTTGGGAGCACCACGTTAGAGGAAAAGTTTTGTTTTATCTCTGCGTGGCCCAACAGCTGTAACACCCTAGTTTTAGATAAACATTATTTAGGGTTTGTTTGTGCATCATGAGCATCATGTCTTAAAATTTGCACTAAAGATAATAATGCAAAACCCTAAACCATACTCTCTCCCTCTATTTGAAAACAATTCAAAAAGGTTTTGTATTTTGAGAACTATCAAAACAAATGGATCCCAAATGGTTTACAAGGGCCCCTGAGTATTTTATACACTTCATAAAAGTCGCTGGTATTTTTGAATTATTCAAAATAGAATTTGAAATGAAAATACAAAACAGGAATTGAAAAACATAAAAAGTAAAGGAATTCAGAAAGAAAAACTGCTTTCTAAACCTAACTGGGCTGTGGCCCATCTCTCCCCTTCTCTCCCTACCGCCCTACGCATCGCCTGCAACCCAGCCTGAAGCCCACGCGCAGCCCAGGCCTAGTACCTCTTCGTTCGTCGTCTTCCTCGAGCAGACAAACAACTCGGTGTCGCTGCAACTGTCGTCGATCGCCGTTGGCCATGCCGCGATCCCCGCCGCCGCTCCTGGACATGGATAAGACCATCGCTCCATGCACGTCTCTCCTCCCCTAGTCTTATCTTCGCCCTCGTGCGCTCCTCTCTTCCTCTCCTAGTGGACCCGAACCGTAGCTCCGGCCAGAAATGGCTATTGCCGCCATTACAGGCCTCCCCTCGTTGTTATGAATCCACTAACGTGACTGCCATGCTCGCCTCCACCATTTGCCCTAAAGCGTGCAATCTGGAGAGTCCCCAATCGCCGCAATCGACAGCTCCTTCCTGAGCTCCGGTCGTCGCCGTCACCGTTGATTCCGGCCATGCCACGCCCTCCCGACCGCACGGTCGCAACTCTGGTGAGCCCCTGAGCATCCCAGTGCTCTCCAATCCTCTCTATCATCTCTTCCACGAGCACCTGTATGTGCCACCGTCGGAGCTTGTCGGAGCTCGTCGGAGCTGAAGCTCCGGTGACCCAAACGGGGCGGCGCCTCCACCTTTTAGCTCGCCTCGTCCTCCTCTCCCTAACGAACACTCCCAAACGTCCCTGCTCGCCCCCGAACACCGTCACCGTCGTCGACCTTGGATGAGCCCCCGCCGGCTGACGTCACCATGACATTGCCTTGATGTCAGCACGCGCGGGTCTGACCCATTCAAACTCTAGTCCGGGTCCCACATGCTCATGTGGCAGCTGAGGTGGCTCAGGGGCCCTCTGTCAGCCACTATGGCTAGGTATGCCTGCGGTGTGAAAAGTTTTAGTGTGGGTTAATAAATCTAGAAAATGGTTCAAATAATTAGGGAAATTGTTTTAATCTTGTAAATTCAATAACTAATTCATATTAACTCAGAAAAATATGAATAATATATCAAAATGTTTATAAAAATGAGAACTACCTATATAAGCTATAATCATGCATTGTTCAACAACTTTCATAGCAAGTTTAATTAGAACAACCTAGTAACCCCTCATAGGTGATTCCGGAGTTTCCCCGAGTTAGGGTTTTCACCCCTCGGAACCCCGATTAAATGGTCAATCATGCCTTAGGGGTTTATTTCAATACAATTTAACTTGTCATATCATCATCCTTGCTTGAGCATTGCATCGATGCCATGTGTTGATTGTTTCCCTTTCTTTTCGGTATTTGCTTCTTCCCGGTAGAATGCGAGATCGAGATCAAGATCGAAGACTGGGATCAAGACCATCAAAGATCGATGAACAATACTTGACCAATTGTAATGAAGTCAAGTACAAGGCTTCCGAAGATCTGCTTATTGGTTATCAACTGGAAAAGGCAAGCATAGCCCCACCATGATATAATCCTATGATTTTGAAAGCATTTCAATTCTTCCCATTATGCATACGATTGTACTACGGCCTTTTATCGATAGATAGAGTATCCTATCTGTTGCATTACTCCCTTTGAGCTTATATTACCTCATCCACTACTCCTAGCATAACTAGGTTTGGCTTGTGTGCACTGCTAGAGCTTATATCTGTGTCCTGCTTAGCCATGCTTAGTTGTTGAGTCCTGGTTCATCCAGATGATGTATCAGATGCAGAGAATCTAGTAAGTCAGGAGAACATGATGAGATGATATCATAGGTGATATGAGATTAAACATGCTAAGGCTTGTATGGGAGGCCATGGTGGGATGTGGTTTTGCAGTCCCATGATCGCCACCACTAGGACCCGAGTTCTTGCCTCTTGAACCAAGACGATCGCAGAACCACACGGGGCCTGGAAAACCTCAGGACTAACTAACTTGCCTAGTGGATTCCATGAGTCACATAGTTTGGGCGTTCCATTCGACATGCATTCTGGATCTTCTCGAAGGAGGTGCATTCATAACAGGTAGGGAAGCGTGGCCGCGGTTCCTTGGGGGTAGACAGCGCCCCTAGTAAACCAACCTCGCCTCACATCTCTAGGGACCGGCTTCGGGACTTTACCCGTTATGGCAGAACTATCCTTAGGGCGTGACTCATGGTCTCGACGAATCAAGGTAAAGGTCGTGTCTAACCACCCTCTGCCGGCCTTCCAAGGAAGAGGCCTAATGATTCTGGCATTAAGAGTTGGTTAGTATGTGTGGGTAAAGTTGTACACCCCTGCAGGGTAATAATCTTTTTGAAAAGACATGTTCACGGTTATGAACGACTTGGGAACGAATGTGATGATCATAGAGAACTATAACCTAATTGTAAAACTTGGCATATCAATGTGTGCTTAAGGATGCTTCCTCATGGGTACGAGGGGGTGATCCTAGTTGGTAGAACATGATGATTCAGTGGATATCAAAAGATGATGATCAATACTTTGGAGATGTCGCTCTCTTATCCCCTTTCAAAATGATCTGATTAGACGAGCTTCTTCTCCCTCTTGTTTATAAACAAAGATGGCTTTATGCAAAAAAAACTCCGCTAGCTATAAGTCTTGCGGGAGTACACCCTGTACGCACCCTTGCTTTGTTGATACTTTTGGCAGAGTAAGTGTTCCCTGAAGATCAGCTTGGTACTACATTGACACTGACGAGTAGCTTGGGGTTCCCGGCCGGCAGCCTAGAATCTATGGGTTGGGACGTCATCGTTATGCGTTAGGTCTCTTAGGCCATTTGTTAAGTTTGCTATACTTAATAGTATAATTGCCTTCCGTTGTTTGATGTTGTGGTAAGTGACCTCTGCTTGTAATAATTTTGTTCTCTGCTCAGTTATGAGCTTGCTGTAATAAATTTTGTGTTGTAGGGTCACTGCTGTGTTACCGATTCTTCACTGGATATTCTCGAGCTCAAGGTTAAGCTTATATCAGACAGAGGTCTGGGATTTGTTTAGCCCTGATCCCGGGGGTGTCACACCCATGAAGCGGGCCTGATAGATGGAAGTGGCACCCGCTCTAGGAGGCAAAGGGTGCCGGTCTGCCCCACCTGGAAGCCGAACAACATCTCGAGACCATCGCCAACGGACTCGGAATCCTTTAGGGTTGCCGTTGAGTGGGCGGTGAAGTCGAAGGCGCCTAAGAGGAGGTGGCACTCCATTGCCGATGTGTCGTATATCGCTCCGGGTGGAACCGTCACGGCCGCATGATCAGCATCCCCACTTCCCACAGATGGCGCCAATTGACAAGGGTTCGACTCGCCAATGCCCATTGTTATGGAATTTGGTTTCGATAAGATGGGGATGATGGAAGTCGTGGAACGGTTGACATACAAGCAACATAGGGACACAACATTTACCTAGGTTTAGGCCCCCGGAGGGAAAACCATACTCCTGCTTGTCTACTCTTGATTACGGTGGAACCGAAGGTTACAGAGGTGCGCAGATGCAATCTGGCGTGGAGGTGTGTATGAGGTGAGTTGAGGATCCTTCTCGCCGTACCCTCCTGGCCTTTATATAGATAGGCCAGGTCCCGGGATAGGTCGAGTCGGTTACAAATTAGGGTTGATACCCTTTGAAATTCTATCTAATCTAGACTTGTCCTCCAAGGAGTCGAAAAGGCCATGGGCTTGGGCCACCCGAAATCTTCATGGGCTGCGTATCCTTATGTGGGCCTTCATTGGGCTAGACCGGGTATGCCAACATTGTGCACCTGTAGGGTATATCCATGTCACGCGGCACTCCCCTAAGCTTGGAACAAACCAAGGGGATGCCAAAACCTGATGATGAGTTACTCCTTCGGTGGTGGTGGTGTGACCATGATCGGAGTGAGGAAATCCTCTAGCATCTTGTGAAGCCTGTTATTCTCCTTTTGAAGTATATCCACACTTTCTCCTCTGGACTTGGTACTTATCACAAAACTCATCATTGGCTCGAAGGGCTTCCCCTGCCGGAGGGCAGGAATTGAGGTCTGGAACTAAGGTCATCATCCCCTGCATATTATGAGAAAAAGCACGTCCAGTGTTAATTTCCCCTACAAGAGTAGGGTTTCTTGCCCTTGATCCTGCAACAATATGTCCCTTCATGCCTGATGACATGTTCTTTACTTCCTCCTTGACGCTTCAATCCATGTCTTCATGCTTATCTATGATCCTTTCTTCTTCCACCCATCTAATGAAAGTTCCTTTCTCAAGATCATGAAGGAGCTTGCACCGGCGTTGCAGCTCATAGTCCTCCAAAAATGAACCCTGGAGCAACATATGAACAGAACAGATCGAAACAAAAGCATGACGAGAAAACGATATACGGACCTTGGGGGGTCTGGGGGATTCTATATTATGAAGTTTAACGACAAAAGGAAGGTACTGGGAGAAAACGGGACGGAGACGGGCTCCGTGGTGGTCACACCACCTGGTGGAGCGGCTAGGTGGGACCGCGCCAGGATGGTGTGATCCACCCAGGATCTGTTTCCTTCCCTCTTTTGACTCATCATCTTCCATATTAAATAAAAACTACAAAAATATAAATTGGAAAGTTTTTCGCGAACCTTTTCTTACCAGAATTGTTACCTATTCGAAAACGGATTCTGAAAATTCCTGAATTTGGTCTTTAATAAATTCTTCCGGAGTCACCACTTGAATAATATCAATATCTTCATTATAAGAATCTCCAGAAATATAATGTTTGAGCCTTTGACCATTCACCACTTGCGTAGTGTTGTCTCTTAATGAGGAGATTTTAATTGCACCTGAACGATACACCTCTTCAATAATAAAGGGTCCTTGCCATTTTGAAAGTAGTTTTCCTGCAAAAAATCTGAGATGGGACCTATACAATAAAACTTTCTCACCAACATGGAACTCTCTCTTAAGAATTATCCTATCATGCCATTTTTTTTACTTTTCCTTTAAAGAGTCTAGCATTTTCATAAGCTTCACTTCTCCACTCATCTAAAGAACTCAAGTCAAGCAGTCTTTTCTTACCAGCAAGTTTGAAATCTCTATTGAATTCTTTTACTGCCCAATAAGCTTTGTGTTCTAATTCTAAAGGAAAGTGACAAGATTTCCTATAAACCATTTTGTAAGGAGACATTACCATAGGATTTTTATAAGCAGTTCTATAAGACCATAAAGCATCATTCAACTTTTTAGCCCAATTTTTCCTAGATCTATTAACAGTCTTTTGCAAGATAGTATTAATTTCTCTATTTGATAATTCTACTTGCCCACTTGTTTGAGGATGATAAGCTGAAGAAATTTTATGATTAACATCATATTTAGCAAGGGTCTTCCTAAAACCGCCATGAATAAAATGAGAACCTCCATCAGTCATAAGATATCTAGGCACACCAAACCTAAGAAAAATAACATCTTTAAGCATTTTTAAAGAGGTCTCACCATCAGCACTTTTTGTAGGTATGGCTTCTACCCACTTAGTAACCTAATCAACAACAACAAGAATATGAGTATTGTTGGGCCACATAGATATAAAACAAACCTTTTTCCCTCTAATGTGGTGATCCCAAGATCCAGCTGAGGTAGAAGGCCACGAGGTTTACCACTAGACGCGCAATTGCGGATTACTGATGAAGTGCGTCAGTTGATGCAGTGCAGTCCTCACGATCCGATTGTCCTGGTGCTGATCGTACAACACCTCTGCTGGTATCCACACGTACAAGGAGGAGCACCGACGGCGAACTGCTAGGTTCGTTACGATGGCAGGATAGTTGTGGAGCTAGGGTTTCCAACACATGGAATAACCTTGTAACGCCCCTGAATCGGGTCTATACAGATCTCAGCATCTTCCGCCAAAATCCGCATAGAAGCGATTCAAAGACGCCCACCAGACACTTTCGTGTGGGTGGGATTTGATTACAAGTAGTTACATCACAAAAGTTTACAACAGAGTCCACAAGAACTTACATACACAACAACGACTCAACGAGTCAAGAATACAAAATATAGAATACGAAGATACAACTCAAGAAGAAAGCAAGATAGTATCCGAGTACGGACAAGATCCAAATGGGACTAAGAGTCCTGAAGAATAACCAAGCGGTGTCCAACCCTGCCCAGGCCAAGCCGGAAGGGTAACCTTGCTAACGTCGTCAATCACATACCTGTCAAGCCAAAAGGGTGCCGACAAAGGGCAAAGGAAAACAGAAAGAGAGCGGTCAGTACTGAGGCCAGTACACGGCGAGACTAGAATTCGGCGGTCCTCGCCTACATAGGTATGGTGGGCTCAGCGGCAGCAAAGCTTGCACTATCTAACTTATAGAGACACGCTACAACTTCGGCTATTAGAGTGGGATAAGAGAGCACTATGCAGTAACAATAATATAACACCAAACATAACCCATCCGAAGATTTCCCCCTCGAAGACCAGTCGAGGAAGTCCTCTTACAGAACACACACGGTGACAATTTTAGTTAATCAGGTATTTAGTTGATAAGGCTAATTACTAGTCATATTATTAAAGAGGCAAATCATTAGTGGCGTTGTCTATGATCATGACACTGTACTCCTGAGGCGTCCATAACCGTGGACACACGGCTTCTCGAAAAGATTTACCCTGCAGGGGTGCACTACTGTACCCAAACGCATGCTCAACCCTTCAGGCAACATATAACGCGTGCCTTCCGAATGTCACAACAAGAACTGTCCCAGAACTACGCGCATATCCAGAGGCATCACCTACTGTGGGGAACCAACCAAGAGGTACGACGATTCTCAAGGAAGGCACATCATTTGCGCCTACTGGTGGATCGGGCCCTGCGGGGTAACCTGTACTCACCGTGGGTGCCGCCACCATGTACCGCGATTTATGTATGCAAGCCATGGCAATCCACCAAACATCAAGTCCGAAGACATATCAACTCACCCATGTCCGAGGACATATTATGCATATGCACCAAATGGAAAACCAATTTTGTAACCCTCTGGATATACGAATAGCGCCGGTAGTTGAGGGGGGATCCCATAGGCCCCCACGTTTGGTTAGCGCGATCAACTCAGAACTGGTATCGTAGAACGAACGGGTCCTAGGTCGGCTCAAGCAGTTCCCAAAGGTGGTCCCTGCCGGGGCCTTATCATTAGGTGAAACCATAACCAACAACATCAGATTAATTATCTTATCACCAACCATATCCAAGTATCATGTTCCACCTGTATGAGAGCGATACTAAGCATGCCTACGACTCGCAAGGACAAGGCTAGCTAGTAAAACAAGGCAATAGGATAACCAAGGCAATATAGTGGAGCAGGTAATTAAAGAGGGACAATACTAAAGCAACGACAATAAGGATAGCAATAGATCAATTGGAGGAAGTAAAGACTATAAATGCAAAATAGATAGAAGGGGGAGAATGCTCGCCTGTGAGACCGTCGCGAAAACAGAGGCATGTCGTATCTCACATTGACTCATCGTCCTATCCGGTGAAGAAGCAAACACTAGAAAAAACACCCGGTGCAATATTTAATACTAGTGCGGAAGATCCAGCATGCTTATGATATGATGCATGGCATGGCAATATGCGGTCCACTTAGCAATATTAAGCGGAATCGGGATCCCGACATTTATTATTAGGTTCAAGTTATTTAACTACCCCGTATATTAAATGTTGAAAGACAAAGCATGACATCGGTTCGCTACACAAATTTAAATGAAGCCGAGATAATATAAATATAGTCCGCATATGGTCTCCATATTTAATTTAGATGAATCAACTATTTAACCCAAGCCACAATATATGTATGCAAGCATGAATGATTAAAATAAAACAAGATATATTGCATATCATAAAAATAGGGGCTAGGTTGGGGGTCTCACGACTCGGTTTGGAGAGGCGAAAGAATGGTCTTCGGATTGTTGTTGAAGATAGCAGAGATAGACGACTTTGCAGAAATATCCAACGCCGGGAAGCACACCTTGTCAAGGGGTGGTGGCAGCGGACAACAGACTCCGATTCGGCGTGATGAGATGGAGCCAAACTCACCAAAGTAGAAGACCCATGATATGGAGAGGAGCGGGCCAAAAACACCGGGTAGAACATTCCAATGCCGGAGCTCTTGTGGGAATTTGATCGAACAAGTGACAGACGGAGCAGAGCTTCACAAGAAATTCACCCAATTGGTGGCGATCCGAACACATGCAGCTGTACGGAGAGGTTGGTGGCAAGTAAGCTGAACAAATCTGAGACCGGCAAATTAACAAGCTGAAAATAACTGAATAGAAGATAACCTGCAGCAGAGCCTGACAGCCAAGAGAGAAAAAGGACCAGTGCGCTCCTCTGCTGGCGCCGGAGACGAGATGACCAGGACAGAACATTCAGGCGCACACGAGCACGGCAGTCGGTGGTGTCTGTCCAGCTATTGTGGTGCGTGAGGAGGCAACGCGGCAGGTGCTGGGCGAGCTGCCCCTGCACGTCTGCTCACACGAACGCGGAAGGCGGCTCAGCTCCCCATGTTGTTGCTGTACAGGAGAAAGAAGAGGAATTTGGTGATTGATTGAGGCGTGTGGAACTAGTTTGTGGCATTTAAAGACATGGTTGCTAGGGGTAGTACGACGTCCCACGAAATTCAGATTTGATGAGCCTTTGGATTCGGAACCAACAGTCTTGATCTGCCCAGCCACACCTTCTTCGACGTGATGGACCAGCCGTGTTGTACCCGCCTGGGTGTGTGTCTTGCTGCTGTTGGGTCCCATGCTATGTCCGGCCCACCTCTCAGTCGCCGCTCAGTCCGTGGGTATGGTCAATCCGATGTGCACAGGAAATAAGTGAAAAAAAAATCCGGTTCAGCCTTCCAACACCGGACCCGAAGTTTTTCCTAGCTAGAGTGAACTGAACAAAATCACGTCCGTATAAAACACCCCACGGTCGCAAACCCTAGCCGTCACGCCCAATCCCCTCAAGCCCGCCAGCCCCTGATTCGCGATCGTGCGCCCCTCCCCCAATCCCTTCACCTCCTCCTTGCCCCATCGCTCCTAGTCTCCTCCTTCTCCTTACTGCCTCTCCCTCTTCCTCTGGTCGCCAGAGCTGCTGCCCAAGGAGCACGCGTCTAGCCGTCGGCCATGGCCCCTGACCGTCCAAACTTCACATGGCAGGGAAAATCCTAGCAAAGAGTGGAAGGAGCAGACGTGATGGCCGCAATGGCGGGTGGGACGAGGACCTACAGGAGCTCGGCGGCGCAGAGGGTGAGAGGTCAGCTGGCGGAGCTAGACGGTGGCAGTGGTGGTGGGCGGAAGCGGAAGGAGGCGCTGTAGGAGCCCCTCCCGGAGGAGGGCGGTGGCAGCGATGCTCAGTGGAGTCCCTGGTAAGGTGTCCTGCAAGCTTAATCGTAAGGTGCTCTTCGAGCTCGATCTGGAGCACTGATCTTCCCCTTTTGTGAACATGCAGCTTATGGAACCTGAACTGCAAACATGATTGTTTATTGATTTATTTGGTTCAGTAGCTAAGCTCAGTAATTTACACGTGAGTTTGATATTGGATTATGTTGCACCCTTATTTCTAAAATCAATAGACGCACGATGCACACTTCTTAATTTTTATGTGCACATGAAAGAACACAATGTCCTACAGTTTTGTTGGCCACAGTTATTAGTCTAACATCATACCAACCTTTTTCTTTAATTATTAGATTCCGCCATTTATGCTCCAGAGGCGTTTAGGAAGATCAGACTCATCGTACTCTCTGGTTTGGTGCCACATCTGCTTTTCCTCAGTGCGCAATTCCTTTCGTCTTTGTCGGAGATTTAGCATGTCTATCTACTGCACTTTATCTGAAGATTGTGCTGAAATAAACACATCAGAGGTTAAACATACTGACGAATTTTCCATAGATTTGTTCTGCTACTTGGGTTCAACACTAGAGAGTTCACCTGCGTTTGCAATTCTGTTTGCGCCTTATAAAAATTTTGTGGTGCTTTTGCAGGGTCCTGCACAACCATAGAACCTGATGGATTCTTTGACTGAAGCGTAATCTGACATTCTGGTCAAGATTAGCTCTTCTCGTGTGTACCCCACCTTTAAACATCGCACTAAAATCACTATAAAAAGACAACATGCTAAATGAAAAGCTCTGAAGCTTTTGGATGAAGCCTTGAATGAACACTATAATTTTTATTCTCTTCTTCAGTTTGCAAAATAGTACTGCTTCTTTTGAAGTGTTCTTAGGCAATATCATGTCATTAATCTAATAAGATGCTTTTTTGCTTTCAGATTGGTCTCGGGAAAGGTTCTAAATATTTTGAGGAAGAACAATTTCTGCAAGTGTTTATTGTGCTTTTATATAGTGATAATTGCTATTGGATAGATTATATCCAAACTAAAATGAGTTTCAGATTTTAAGAGCAAGCTTGTTTTGAAAAAGAAGCCGCAGTTGCATTTTTAGACAAAAATCTACTCTAGAAATTATTATATTTTCCATTTTTTTAAGTTAGTAGTTAAGTGACGTTTTTTTTTCATGAAGCACGATGTTGCTTATTACTTATATAAGAACTATTTTTAGACCAGAATTTACACTAGAATTGTTTCCTGCTGTGAAGACCATTTTACTGTTGTACTTTGTCCCCACTTCACCATTTAAATTTTCTCGATTTTTATTATGGATTATGTAGCGGGTTCAATTCAGCTAGACCTGTGCCAATGGATGAGGTAAGATAATAGTTTCTTATTTTTAGTCATAAACAGACTCAGTACATTCATCAGGCTACTAATTAAATAGAGCATGTTGAGCCAACAAGCGCATGCTCATTGTTTCTACTCACGTTTGTTTCTCGTGCTCATGTTCAGGCCTAACATCACAAAAATTCCGCTATATGTCTACTTACAATGGTGGTAAGTGATAAAGTGAATCAGGGATTGCTTGTTTTATTGTCTAATTCTTTTGAGAAATACCATTCAATTATTGTTTGTAAGCATTGTCGTTTAGAGTTTTTAATTGTGCAATTATCCCAACATACTAATATTATTCAAGTACTCACGAGTAGGCACTCGGGCCGCCGGCGATGGCGACGAGGAGCACACACTAGGGCCGCCAGCGTTGGCCCCTGGCCATCCAAACTTTATGGGAGCGGATGGGGAGGCGGCGGTGGCAGCGTGGACGTTGAGCGGCCAAGCGTATGGGAGCGGATGGGGAGGCGGCGGTGGCGGTGTGGACGTTGAGCGGCCAAGCGTACGGAGTTAGGCGGTGGTGGGTGGAAGAAGGCGCTGCATGAACGCCTCCCAGAGGAGGACGGCGGCGACGTCCATTGGAGTTAGGCGGTGGCTGTGGTGATGGGTGGAAGGAGGCGCTGCAGGATGACAAGAATTGAGAGGAGAGAACGAGAACAAATGAGAGCTGGGTAGAGGAAGGGTGAGGAAGGACATGCCATGATCTTCAAGGTAATGATTTTTGTACAGTTGGGCACTTTATAAGTTATAAGAAAGAGACATCTGGACCAGCGTATTTTCATGGATTTTTGTGGTAAAATATATTAGTGAGGCAATGATCATAGATTTTCCCCATTCTAAAGGGCGGGTTTAATGTATCCTTAGAAATATTACCTGGGAGGACAGTGCCTAGGTGTGGAAGGCATGATCTTAATGCAGTAAAATGATAGTATTAATAGAAAGATAATTTTCTTGGATTTAAGTTGAGTCACCAAGAAGATAATTTGCTTAAATTCTGAACAGAATCACGTCATCTCCACTGCCTGATGTGAGCCATTTTGAGGACTTACTTGCATTTGTATTCCTCTAACACGTTGCTTGTAAGACCATTAAATGTGCCGACTTCTTTCGTTTCATTTGTGGGTGCTTAGAGAAGGTCACATTTGGGATGTAGTTCTGTTCTGCCCAACTCAGTCGCATTTAGTTGTCCAAAAAAATCTCTAAATTTGGGGCATGTTTCCATACCAATAATTTTTGTTAAGCAACAACATTTTACTCTTATATGCTTGCACGATGCAGCAGCCTGGATGTGCGGCAGGAACTGCGGTAAAGGCCATGGTGTGGCTTGAGGAGCGGTGCGCCTGTTCGAGCGCCAATGTCTAATGCGAGCACCACAAGGTATGCAAAGTTCTCGGCTTTCTCCTTTGTTTCTATAATTAATAATCACCCATCAAGCAGAGCATTGTGCATCATAACTAGATAATTTTTGGCACTTCCACGGAATCATTACACCTCCCTGGAATTACTTGATATGCTTGTGCATTAGATTTCATACTAAGATAGGCTGCATATTGTGTCGTGAGCCTTCTTAGTGACCTGTTTTTAGTTCATATAGAAATTTCATCACAGAAAATTCAATGTGCTATATTTTGCATTCGACTTCAGAATATTTTATATATCTCACTGTTTTACCCTTTTATGCATGATCCAAGTTATCCCTAAAAATTTAATTTATCTTGCTACAACTTATTTTTGTACGAACCAGATGCACAAGATTGATATTGTGATATTATATAGGACTGGAAGCTCAAATGTATGGCTGTTGACATATTCTCTTTTATTGACCCACATGTTAGCGGGACCCTTTTCTTGCATGCTAACTAAATCTCGGTGAGATGTATTGCTTTACTCTGAACCATTTGTCGTATTTCATTTTGCTTTACACCAACAAGACTGTTTGTTTTATCTTCAGTTTAGTTAATGGCTGATCTATGCTTTATTTTCCAGGAGTGGCAACTTTTGGTGACATGGGTCGTGGTGTGGGTCTGGATCTCCTTTTACGCGAATGCTTTAGGTTTGTCCTGCTATTAGTTGTTACCTAATTATGTCATTCTAGCCCACCGTGGCTTACTCCAGAAAACGACAGTTGTAAATTCCTATTGCCTACGTACCCTGGTCCCCGTATCTCCTTACTTGAATGCTTTTGGTTCATCCTGCTATTAGTTAGCTACCTAATTATGTAGTTCATTCTAGCCCACCGTGGCTTACTCATGAAAATGACAATTGTAATTTCCTGGTTTGGCACCTTTATCTACTTATTAGTATGTGGTTTGTTCTGTGTTTTGCCAATCGTTGCTTGCTCAGGAAAAAGGACTATTGTAAATTTATGGTTCAATGACATTATCTATCTACTAAGCTTAATTTTATCCATGGTCGGTAAGATGTTGCTCTTTTAAGCTTAAACCTACCTTATAAATCTCCAGTTTCATCGACATATATCCAGGGGCAGTTCATGCTGCTGGACATCTCAGTTCACATGTCACTACTTGCGTTCTTTGTTCGCAAAGCCTCAATTTTTTTATTACATTAGGTATAAGACAATTTGTCAGATCATATCTAAAAACTTATATCCGTAAGTAAGGATGGTGATGTCCAGTAAAGCGGGCAGGCTTTTAAATGTATTAAGCTGTCATAAGTTCATCTTCCAGTAACCCCTTGATGATAAGGCTTAAGCGACCAATAGAACTATCACATTGTGAAAGTGAAATTGATGGCCTTAACATTGGATCTGTTTGTATTTCCCCTATCTTATAGTCCTCTAAAACATATTAATCTTGTGGCCATGGTTACTATAATTGAAATAAATGCATGCTCACTGAGATTTTTATACTTAAAAATATAGGTGGCTTACCTTATGGATCGGGAAATCAGTGATCTATCTATTTCCACGTTACGAGCTGATGTCCAGGTCCGGCCATGGGTCTCTTTATTAACACAGAGAATGCCTGAAATGCGCAACTAATCATGAAGTGAAATTGTCTATTTATATTGTGATATAGTTGCGTAGTCTTGGAGTGTGCCACCTGCACCCAGTAGACAAGCCGCGTCCGAATATATTATTTTCCACCAGTTTTTATTTGTGTTATACAAAATAAAATATGGTGTGAGAGCTATGAGATCGTGTGCCGAGGCGCACTCCTAGATCTAAATAGCCTGTCAACATAGCACATGCATTACGAGAAACTAAATATGCTTTTTCTTATGATATAGAACATCAGTAGTGAAAAGAGAAGTACTTAAGATGCAGCTCACTATGGGAAGGATGTAGCTTTGGTGTAGTTTCGTCTACCTTTGTTTTTGCAACAGCTAACTCTTTGATCAACCATTGTTCTAGAAACTTTAGTTTCCTTTTGATGGTTCTGCTATTCACTAAACTATGATTCCGATGACTATGCCTTTGAGTAAGATCATTGCATATGATATCATCTTTGTGTATTAAATCACAGACAATTTTGTTGTGAGTTAAGATACTTATCTTTGAGACGTTTATCTGTTGTTGGTTAAAAACTACTTAGATTATGTGTAATATACTCTCCTATGTTTGGTACTCTATATTTGTCTAAGTATTATGATGCAATTAATATATGTACTTATCTTTTCATTGTTTTCTATGTATATAATGTATTGTTAAGTCTGATATCTAACCAGGTACAAACAGTTATATGGATATGGATCATTATAACAAATCTCACTAAAATTTTATACAAAAAATAAAATATCTCAACCACATTAACAATAAAAACTTTGATAGCAAAATCTAAAAGCTTCATAAACTAATATTAAATAGATACGAAATCTACAGGCCCGTGCGCCGAGGCGCACTCCTAAATCTAGTGCATCATGGAATAGGCAAGTACTAGCGAAGCTCCAAGGAACTGGTCGACGACACAGGACTGGACGGCCGGGTCCCGCGTCTCGTGCATCAAGGAAAAGGAGCAGCACTGTAGTTGAAAAGGAACAGGGGAAAAATATCTGGTCGATGATACACATAGCTGCAGGTTGCCTCGCTGATGCATCTGAAGCTGCAAGAAATGGTGCAACAAGCAGATGCCAGCAAAAAGAGTTGATCTGCAAAAATAAAAGCTCGCCGGTGGCAGAAATTGCACGCCGCGGCTAGCACCTTGGATGGATCAAAGAACTAACGGTACGCTAGATCAGCAAGGAGCACGGCGGCTGTGAGGAAAAAGAGAGAAGGATGGGGGGTTCGGATCTCGAATTTAGGGTTTGGAAGTAAGAAGGAGGATGGACTATTTATCTAGCCCAAAGTAGACTAGATGGGGCTAGTTTTGGGCCAAAACTTTAGACAGGCTTTTGGACCTAGTTCTAGTTTTGGGCCAAAACTTTAGACAGGCTTTTGGACCTAGTTTTATTTATAAAACAGGAGAAACCTTTTGTGATCAGACCAAAATTATTATTTTACTTTAATTTAAAAATAAGAGAAGAAGGACGGGCTTAATAAAACCACGAGGATATGTTAGAAAAACAAAAATAGGTTTTTAGCAAAATAGTTTGTGGTCAAAATTGCGAACAAAAAAATGCATGATGATGAAAAAAAATAATCAATTCCTAATTTTTAATATTTCTGGGCATTACAACTCGACACCACTAACAAGGATCGCGTCCCGAGATCCTAGCAAAGACACCGGGGGGAAGAGATTGATGATTGGATATTCTTGAGTAGGGTTGATGGTCGCGACACCACTAACAAGAATTCTGATTCCTTCTTGAAATCATCGGCACCACCAACAAGGGTTGGTTGCTCACTTTCTTTGGAAGAACACTCCGGAGAGGCAAAGGCGGAAGTAGAGGTATCAAAGATAAGGCCACCTTTAACTTCCGTGAAAGGAGTAGAAGTCACATGGATCTACCAATTCAATGTAACAAGAGCGAATGATAAGAGTAGTGGTATGGTCATGACTCCATCCCGCACTCAAGGCATTACTCTGTTCATGAATAGAAGGATCATGCAACCAACTCTCAGAATTTAGACTTAAGATCTTGACATTCGTTATTAACAAAAGATTCAGGTAGATGATGTCGTTGCAGAAGTTGCAAGACATCGGAAAACATTTGAAAAGAGATCAGATAGAATGAAATCCAGATGTAGCACCACCGTTGCAAAAGGAAGGAAGTGGAACCTTATAGGTGCGACGGAAAACCCATTCACGAGAATCCTATACTTGAAGAAGGTAAGAGACCAGAGTAAACACGCAAAGATAAGAGGAGAAAGAATGGAGATAAGGATTAAAATCAGAGCTAATCAGGTATATCCAACGCATTTGTAGTAAAGTAGTTTTGACTCTAGACATCGTCCGTTGGCAAGGTTAACCTACAGGCTGGACTAGTGGAGTATCGTAAACCTTTGCTCTGATACCACTTGTAACGCCCCCGAATCCGGTCTATGCAGATCTCAGCATTTCCCGCCAAAATCCGCATAGAAGCGATTCAAAGACGCCCACCAGACACTTTCGTGTGGGTGGGATTGAATACAAGTAGTTACTTCACAACAGTTTACAACAGAGTCCACAAGAACTTACATATACAACAACGACTCCACGAGTCAAGAATACAAAAGATACAATACGAAGATACAACTCAAGAAGAAAGCAAAATAGTATCCGAGTACGGATAAGATCCAAATGGAACTAAGAGTCCTGAAGAATAACCAAGCGGTGTCCAACCCTGCCCAGGCCAAGCCTGAAGGGTAACCTTGCTAACGTCGTCAATCACATACTTGTCAAGCCAAAAGGGTGCCGACAAAGGGCAAAGGAAAACAGAAAGAGAGCGGTCAGTACTGAGGCCAGTACACGGCGAGACTAGAATTCGGCGGTCCTCGCCTACATAGGTATGGTGGGCTCAGCGGCAGCAAAGCTTGCACTATCTAACTTATAGAGACACGCTACAACTTCGGCTATTAGAGTGGGATAAGAGAGCACTATGCAGTAACAATAATATAACACCAAACATAACCCATCCAAAGATTTCCCCCTCGAAGACCAGTCGAGGAAGTCCTCTTACAGAACACACACGGTGACAATTTTAGTTAATCAGGTATTTAGTTGATAAGGCTAATTACTAGTCATATTATTAAAGAGGCAAATCATTAGTGGCGTTGTCTATGATCATGACACTGTACTCCTGAGGCGTCCATAACCGTGGACACACGGCTTCTCGAAAAGATTTACCCTGCAGGGGTGCACTACTGTACCCAAACGCATGCTCAACCCTTCAGGCAACATATAACGCGTGCCTTCCGAATGTCACAACAAGAACTGTCCCATAACTACGCGCATATCCAGAGGCATCACCTACTGTGGGGAACCAACCAAGAGGTACGACGATTCTCAAGGAAGGCACAGCATTTGCGCCTACTGGTGGATCGGGCCTTGCGGGGTAACCTGTACTCACCGTGGGTGCCGCCACCGTGTACCGCGATTTATGTATGCAAGCCATGGCAATCCACCAAACATCAAGTCCGAAGACATATCAACTCACCCATGTCCGAGGACATATTATGCATATGCACCAAATGGAAAACCAATTTTGTAACCCTCTGGATATACGAATAGCTAACCAAACGTGGGGGCCTATGGGATCCCCCCCCTCAACTACCGGCGCTATTTGTCCCTGCGAGTCGTAGGCATGCTTAGTACTGCTCTCATACAGGTGGAACATGATACTTGGATATTGATGGTGATAAGATAATTAAATTGGTGATGTTGGTTATTGTTATGGTTTCACCTAATGATAAGGCCCCGGCAGGGACCACCTTTGGGAACTGCTTGAGCCGACCTAGGACCCGTTCGTTCTACGATACCAGTTCTAAGTTGATCGCGCTAACCAAACGTGGGGCCTCTGGGATCCCCCCTCAACTACCGGCGCTATTCGTATATCCAGAGGGTTACAAAATTGGTTTTCCATTTGGTGCATACGCATAATATGTCCTCGGACATGGGTGAGTTGATATGTCTTTGGACTTGATGTTTTGGTGGATTGCCATGGCTTGCATACATAAATCGCGGTACACGGTGGCGGCACCCACGGTGTGTACAAGTTACCCCGCAGGGCCCGATCCACCAGTAGGCGCAAACGCTGTGCCTTCCTTGAGAATCGTCGTACCTCTTGGTTGGTTCCCCACAGTAGGTGATGCCTCTGGATATGCGCGTAGTTATGGGACAGTTCTTGTTGTGACATTCGGAAGGCACGCGTTATATGTTGCCTGAAGGGTTGAGCATGCGTTTGGGTACAGTAGTGCACCCCTGCAGGGTAAATCTTTTCGAGAAGCCGTGTGTCCACGGTTATGGACGCCTCAGGAGTACAGTGTCATGATCATAGACAACGCCACTAATGATTTGCCTCTTTAATAATATGACTAGTAATTAGCCTTATCAACTAAATACCTGATTAACTAAAATTGTCACCGTGTGTGTTCTGTAAGAGGACTTCCTCGACTGGTCTTCGAGGGGGAAATCTTCGAATGGGTTATGTTTGGTGTTATATTATTGTTACCGCATAGTGCTCTCTTATCTCACTCTAATAGCCGAAGTTGTAGCGTGTCTCTATAAGTTAGATAGTGCAAGCTTTGCTGCCGCTGAGCCCACCATACCTATGTAGGCGAGGACCGCCGAATTCTAGTCTCGCCGTGTACTGGCCTTAGTACTGACCGCTCTCTTCCTGTTTTCCTTTGCCCTTTGTCGGCACCCTTTGGTTTGACAGGTATGTGATTGACGACGTTAGCAAGGTTACCCTTGCGGCTTGGCCTGGGCAGGGTTGGACACCGCTTGGTTATTCTTCAGGACTCTTAGTCCCATTTGGATCTTGTCCGTACTCGGATACTATCTTGCTTTCTTCTTGAGTTGTATCTTCGTATTCTATATTTTGTATTCTTGACTCGTTGAGTCGTTGTTGTGTATGTAAGTTCTTGTGGACTCTGTTGTAAACTTTTGTGATGTAACTACTTGTAATCAAATCCCACCCACACGAAAGTGTCTGGTGGGCGTCTTTGAATCGCTTCTATGCGGATTTTGGCGGAAGATGCTGAGATCTGTATAGACCCGATTCGGGGGCGTTACAAACCTAACTGATCAACGGTTAACCCTTCTGGGTTACTGTGGTCCACTATATATAGGGAGTGAACATGGGCTCCTCACGTGGCCCATTCACTAAAGCCCATATAACACTAGTCACCGCGAGTCTGACTCACTGACTCAGTCCTAATCCGGCTTGGGTCCAATGTGACACCCGGGATCAGGGCTAAACAAATACCAGACCTCCGTCTGACATAAGCTTAACCTTGAGCTCGAGAATATCCAGTGAAAAATTGGTAACACATCAGTGACCCAACGACACAAAAATTATTACAGCAAGCTCATAACTGAGTGAAGAACCAAAATATTACAAGCAGAAGTTACTGAGCACAAACATCAAACAACGGAAGGCAAATTATGCTATTAAGTAAAGCAAACTTAACAAATGGCCTAAGAGGCCTGAAGCATAACGATGACGTCCCAACCCATAGATTCCAGGCTGCCGGCCGGGAACCCCAAGCTACTCGTCGGTGTTAATGTAGTACCAACTGATCTTCAGGGAACTCTTACTCTGCTACAAAATCATCAACAAAACAAGGGTGAGTACAGGGTGTACTCCGCAAGACTTATGGCTGGTGGAGTTGTTTTGCATAAAGCCACTTTTGTTTATAAAACAAGAGGGAGAAGAAGCTCGTCTAGTCAGAGTATTTTAAAAGGGGATAAAAGAATGACATCTCTGAAATCTTGATCATCATCTTTTGATATCCACTGAATCATCATCACCTGAACTAGGATCACCCCCTCGTACCCATGAGGAAGCATCCTTAAGCACACGTTGATCTGCCAAGTTTTACGATTAGGTTATAGTTCTCTAAGATCTTGAGTACGATCGCCAAGTCGTTCATAACCGTGAACACGGATTTTCGAAAAGATTATTACCCTGCAGGGGTGTACAACTTTACCCACACGTATTAACCTTCTCTTAATGCAAGAATCGTTAGCCCTCTTCCTTGGAAGGCCGGCAGAGGGTGGTTAGACATGACCTTTACCTTGCTTTCGCTGAGACCATGAGTCACACAATAAGTATGGTTCCGCCGTAACGCGTCAAATCCCGAAGCCGGTACTTAAAGATGTGAGGTTGGTTTACCAGGGGCACCATCAACCCCAAGCAACCGCGGACACACTTCCCTACCTGTTATGAATGCACCTCCTTCACCACCTCTTTCGAAAATGTTTTCAATGCGTATGTCAAATGGAACGCTCGAACTACGTGACTCATGGAATCTACTAGGCAAGTTAGTTGGTCATGAGGTTGTCTAGGCCCCGTGTGGCTGTACGCTTGTCTTGGTTCCAAAGGCAAGAACTCGGGTCCTAGTGGTGGTGAGCATGGGACTAGAAAAACCACATCTCACCGTGGCCTCCCATACAAGCCTTAGCACGCTTAATCTCATATCACCTCTGATCTCATCTCATCACGTTCTCCTGTCATACTAGATTATCTGCATCTGATACATCATCTGGATGAACCAGCACTGATAGCTATGCATGGCTAAGCAAACACAGATATAAGCTCTAGCAGTGCACACAAGACAAACCTAGTTATGCTAGGAGCAGTGGATCAGGTAATATAAGCTCAAAGGGAGTAATTCAATAGATAGGATACTCTATCTATCGATAAAAGACCACAGTAGAATCGTATGCAACATGGCAAGAATAGAAATACTTTCGAAAAGATAGGATTATATCATGGTGGGGCTATGCTTGCCTTTGCCTGTTGATAACTGATAAGTAGATCTTCCAAATCCTTGTACTTCACTTGATTATAGTTGGTCAAGTATTGTTCGTCGATCTTCGATGGTATTGATCTCTGTCTTCGATCTCGATCTCGATCTTGATATCGCATTCTACCGAGGAAGAACCAAACACCGGAAAGAAAGGGAAAACAATCAACACATGGCATCGATGCAATGCTCAAGCAAGGATGATGATATGACAAGTTAAATGGTATTGAAATGAAACCCTAAAACATGCTTAACCATTTAATCGGGGTTCCGAGGGGTACAAACCCTAACTCAGGGAAACTCCAGATGTATATAAGAGGGGTTTGTTTGTTCTTCTAATTAAACATTTTGATATATTATACGTATTTTTCTGACTTATATATAAAAATATATTTAATTTACAAGTTTATAACATTGTCTGGAATTATTAAATCATTTTAAAAAGGTTTACTGCGTCATCACGATGTCAGCACAGGGCCTAGGTGTTTTCTCACCGGGCCAGAGGCTACACCCATTCACTGACGACTGGGCCCTATGGCCAGGTCGACGACCACGCTGGCAAAGCTTGGGCGTTGACCACGCCGTTGCCACATCTATGCCACCTAGGCACGCTGGCGGCCACACTGGACGATGGCGGGGACGGCTCTAGAGGGCACGTGGGTAAGCGAGGTTGGGCGCGTTTCAATCAGCAGTGCGAGGCGAACCAGAAATGGGCGGAGCAGTCCTCTATTGGTCGCCAGAGGATGTGGTGCGATGATGACCGATGGCTGCATGCGGCGGCGAGCGACGTGAGGACAAACTAAGGAGGGAGGGGAGGCACAGAGGGGTGCTTGAGCACCGGGTGCTCACCATGGTTGCGATAGAGGGGTCGGGAAGGCCTGGCGTGGTCCGAGGGCGCCGAATCAACGACGACCAGCGTCGGGGAAGACGAACTCGTCGGGAAGAACCAGAGCTCGACGACTCGATTCTTTTGGCAGGAGGACAGAGGGGATCACGACGAAGCTCATGGCATGCTTGTCTCGGTCTATAATGGTGAGAAACGACGGCGAGTGGTGGAGCCCAAGTGCTAGGGTTTCGGGGGAAAGAAAATCGTGAGAGAGAACGCTTTGGGGCGAGCGGAAGTGGTTGAGGGAGGAAGAGACGTGCGCGCGGGGGTCTTATCTCTCTCAGGGGCGGCAACGGGGATCTCGACACGGCCGGGGCGATGGACGGCGGCGCCGGCGACACGCAGGAGCTTTGTGTCGGGGACGAAGACGACGACGGGAGGATGAAGCGGTACTGGGCCACGTGGGACGCAGCTAGGCCGACTGCGGGCTACAGCTGCGCGCACTGAGGGGCAGGGAAGGGAGAAGAGGGAGAGGGCAAGATGGGCCGGACTAGGCTGCACTGGCTGCTCTTGTTTCTCTCTTTTTTTTAACAAAATCTTTTTATTTTCTGTTTTCTCTTTTCCATTTATAAAACCATTTCAAATCTGTTTTAGATTATTTCAAAAATACCAGAGGGTTTACAAAATATATATAAATATTGCAAGGGCCCTTTTATTCAGATTGGGCTCCACACATTTTGATAGTTTTCAAAATATTCAAACCATTTGAGTTGTTTCAAAGAGGGGGAAAAGGTTAGGGTTTAGGGTTTTATTATTTTCTTCAATGCACATTTTAAGGCATGATGCTTATGAATGCGCAATCAAAACCCTAATGTAAGATTAACCAAAACTGGGGTGTTATAGCTCTATCCCCCTTATGAGAATCTCGGCCCGAGATTCCAAAGGTAGGAAGAGAGACAGAGAGAGAAAGAAATAGGGCCACTCTAAAGATAAGAAGGAAACACACTAAACAACACCCAGAGTATCTCATGGTCAACTCAGGGATGGAGTGTTCAGAAACAACTCTGAGATGAAGAACATGAAACACATCAAGGTAACGGAGGAAACAAGAGGAGAATGTTTCAAGTGTTAGATAGATGGTCTTCATAAGGATTGAGACCATGATCTTACAGGAGGTTTTGAAGCTTCTAAAAAGGAGAGCTTCCAACAGTGAGAACATGAACATAGACTTCAAGAAATGAACCTCTACTAAACAGCTTGAGTAGAGATTCTAGGTGACAGAGATATGGATCAACAAAACCAAGATGTTGAACTACTTTTGACACAGAAGGGTCACTCTTTCATTCAACAGGAGGCTTAAGACAGAAAGTTGTTTTGGTGGAGAGGACTCGTAAGAGTCACAAGAAACATGTATCAAGAGAAACTAAAGATTACGAAAATCATAGTCACTCTTGGAACATGGCTGAGGGAACGAAGGAAACTCTTTATTCATCCAAGTATATCAAAAATCTTTGCCAGAGATCATGAGATCACTTTGCACCACTAAGATGAATAGTTGAAAAGATTCCTGATGACACGAGAAAAAGAACTTCATTCTCAGACTTCGATTACTTGGCACAACAAGACGCTTGTCAACATAAAGGGTATGGAGGATTGAACGAGAGACATTTAGCAACACTACTTTCAATGTTCTCCTCGATGTTCGAGATACTGAATATCAAGTGAAGGTCAGACTTCGGATACAAGGAAACCACAAGCACAACTCCTATAATAAACCATAGAAGATGCCTCATGAAGAGTAGTTGTTGCTGCTGATTCGAGGGAATATGACAAAAGGTCTTTCCGGATGGGTACGTCAACCATTACATCAATCTTGCCAACCTTGCAAAGAGACCTATGTATAAACCTTGAGGAACACCAACCATCATTGCTGCTTGAGATTCAGCTTTGGTTAAGTGGAATGATAATTTAGACTCGGCATGTCCGAATAGAAAGGGTGCAACATTTACACAAAGGTAAAGTCACTAGATTCTTAAGACACAGACTATAGTGTCAAGCTCCAAAATACGAGCTAGATTGCTAGACCCATGTATTAGCAACTTGTCGAAGGAAAACTGCATACGCATAAGTAATAACAATAAAACACACGTGTATCCTTAAGGAACAGAGATAACTCTACTCGAATCCACGGCGACATCTTTCAATAATTGCACCTGAACCAGAGAAGGTTACTTCTAACATCCATAACACATACTTCGAGATGACTCGAGGATGGTTCTTGAAAGTTTCCAACATTAATTTCAATTGTTCCATATGAATCTTGTCTAGCATGGAGAAGATAAGGATGTCATTGATGGGCTCAACAACGAACTTATCGAGACACTCCAAGAAGATGGTCTCATATGTTTCTTGAACAAGGCAAACATATTGGTCAGACCAAAGTACAAGAAGATGTACCCAAGTGAAACATCACAAGTAGAAACACCATCAAGATAGTCCTTGGAACTGAGTTTGATTTGACAATAGCCCAAATCAAACCAAAGGTGGGTTAAGATAACATATCCACAAAGGAAATACTATCTTTCTTCAGCACTGACAAAACTAGACATCCCTCTACGAAGGAACATAGTCGGATGAAACTTTTGTCTTACAACTCTCCAAGTTGTTGTTTAAGCTCAACCAACTAGTTCAGGGGTATCCAGTACAGGTCCTTGGAGAAATGAACAATTCAGTGATCTTGCTTGCTCAAGAACTTGATAACACAGTCATGTGACAACATGGAAATACTTCTAGTAGACATCTAGAATATCATGAACCACCGATGTGTCACTTAGTTCGAGAGGAAACTTGCTTGGTAAGGCAAGAAGACATAGTCTCAGAGCTTCGGCACAAGCCTAACTCTTTGACCAAAGAGATAGTACAAGAGTAACGGACTTGGTAGAACAATCATCCTTTTGCTTAGTGATAGGGTTAACCGATCACGCTAAGAATGATACAAATGTCCTTAGAGATCAAAACAATAATAATTGCTAAGAATCTCATATGGCCACATTATTACGCACACGCGTCATTCACGAGCGTGAAAGCTCGAGGGAGGGTAGGTAAATATGTGTAAGAGCATCACTTCACTAAGGGGTCAGGAAACTAAGCACGACCTCATAGTATAAAAGGGTGTGATACTTTAAGGTAGAACAGATGGGAGACAATCAAGGCCTCTTGATCTGCGGATTACAACACTTTGACCTGGTCCTAGATATGACAAGGTACTGGACTTTATTTCTCCTAGACATCCCGAAATGGTTTGTCTTGACGGACCACAAGAGTATCTTGCATCGGAAGACACCAATGCACATTTACTACTTGATTACCAACTCGTAGACAAAGGTCGGAAAACAACAAGGAAAAAAGGAACATGCTCAGGATAGAATCCCGAGATGTGGATGCATAGATTATCAATCTTCCAAAAACCAATGCATAGAAAAGTTAAGGTGTGGCAGAGTCACGAGTATAGATGAGAGACTCTTGAGGAGTACTCTTGTCGTGATCTATTTGGTTCCATTAAAGAACATCTGCCATAACTAGTGGTAGGGGAAGTCCTTAGTTGTCACAATTCAATCGCGACAAAGACCACAAGCTTGAAGACTAGAATTGTAGTACTAGCCATCCTAAGGTAATGTATGAACATTAACAACAGGGGTCAAAGGAATGGATCTTGGATTAAAGGTCAGCTTCATGTACAAGATTCACAACACTAGAATCCATCACAATCCGGGATCTTCGGTTCAAGTCCAAGGGTTAAAACCCAAAGAAAGGAATAACTACTACTTGAGTGACTTAGCGTACACTACAACATAGTAACCACGAGGTAGCTTCCAAATGAAGAAACTACTTCTGAAGTACCCGAACAAATAAAAAGGAGGCACACAAGGCAAAAGGAAACTTCAAAGCCTAGAACAGAACACTATGGATCAACAATGTAAAATTGTCAGCCCACAAGATAGAGAGATCATGATGGAAAGGAATCTCTCAGATGAAGCAAAGCAAAGGGGAATAAGGAATTCGCAACACACACAACTCTAGAGAACTCAACACTAGGTCAACTGGCATAGAAACAACATGCCAAGAAGGCACCTAAGCTTTGAAAGACTAGAAGAGATATCAAAACTTTTCAAAGTCAACACAAGATAAGATAATCCAGAGTTAGAGCGAAACTGGATAAGGAGAAAAAGAAGCATACCAGAGTTTTCACAAATACTTTTTATCTTTAAAATAGTTTTCTCAAACACTTGAATCAACATCGACCAATAGCAAGGTTTTCCTACGGTCGGTACTGCTCTGATACCAAAACCATTGACACCCCGGGATCAGGGCTAAACAAATCCCAGACCTCCGTCTGACATAAGCTTAACCTTGATCTCGAGAATATCCAGTGAAAAATTGGTAACACATCAGTGACCCTACGACACAAAAATTATTACAGCAAGATCATAACTGAGCGAAGAACCAAAATATTACAAGCAGAGGTCACTGACCACAAACATCAAACAACAGAAGGCAATTTATGCTATTAAGTATAGCAAACTTAACAAATGGCCTAAGAGGCCTGAAGCATAACGATGACGTCCCAGCCCATAGATTCCAGGCTGCCGGCCGGGAACCCCAAGATACTCGTCGGTGTCGATGTAGTACCAACTGATCTTCAGGGAACTCTTACTCAGCTACAAAAGTATCAACAAAGCAAGGGTGAGTACAGGGTGAACTCCGCAAGACTTATGGCTGGTGGAGTTGTTTTGCATAAAGCCACTTTTGTTTATAAAACAAGAGGGAGAAGAAGCTCGTCTAGTTAGAGTATTTTAAAAGGGGATAAAAGAACGACCTCTCTGAAATGTTGATCATCATCTTTTGATATCCACCAAATCTTCATCACCTGAACTAGGATCACCCCCTCATACCCATGAGGAAGCATCCTTAAGCACACGTTGATCTGCCAAGTTTTACGATTAGGTTATAGTTCTCTAAGATCTTGAGTACGGTCGCCAAGTCGTTCATAACCGTGAACATGGCTTTTCAAAAATATTATTACCCTGCAGGGGTGTACAACTTTACCCACACGTACTAACCTTCTCTTAATGCCAGAATCATTAGCCCTCTTCCTTGGAAGGCCGGCAAAGGGTGGTTAGACACGACCTTTACCTTGCTTTCGCCGAGACCATGAGGCACGCAATAAGTATGGTTCCACCGTAACGGGTCAAATCCCTAAGCCGGTACTTAAAGATGTGAGGAGAGGCTGGTTTACCAGGGGCGCCATCAACGCCAAGCAACCACGGCCACGCTTCCCTACCTGTTATGAATGCACCTCCTTCACCTCCTCTTTCAAAAACGTTTTCAATGTGTGTGTCGAATGGAACGCCCGAACTATGTGACTCATGGAATCTACTAGGCAAGTTAGTTGGTCATGAGGTTGTCCAGGCCCCGTGTGGATGTACGCTCGTCTTGGTTCCAAAGGCAAGAACTCGGGTCCTAGTGGTGGCGAGCATGGGACTAGAACAACCACATCCCACCGTGGCCTCCCATACAAGCCTTAGCATGTTTAATCTCATATCACCTCTGATCTAATCTCATAACGTTCTCCTGTCATACTAGATTATCTACATCGGATACATCATCTGGATGAACCAGCACTAACAGCTATGCATAGCTAAGCAAACACAGATATAAGCTCTAGCAGTGCACACAAGCCAAACCTAGTTATGCTAGGAGCAGTGGATCGGGTAATATAAGCTCAAAGGGAGTAATGCAATAGATAGGAAACTCTATCTATCGATAAAAGACCACATTAGAATCGTATGCAACATGGCAAGAATAGAAATACTTTCGAAAACATAGGATTATATCATGGTGGGTCTATGCTTGCCTTTGCCTATTGATAACCGATAAGCAGATCTTCGGAATCCTTGTATTTGACTTGATTATAGTTGGTCAAGTATTGTTCGTCGATCTTCGATGGTCTTGATCTCTGTCTTCGATCTCGATCTCGATATCACATTCTACCGAGGAAGAACCAAACACCAAAAAGAAAGGGAAAACAAACAACACATGGCATCGATGCAATGCTCAAGCAAGGATGATGATATGACAAGTTAAATGCTATTGAAATGAAACCCTAAAACATGCTTGACCATTTAATCGGGGTTCCTAGGGGTACAAACCCTAACTCAGGGAAACTCCGGATGTATATAAGAGGGGTTGGTTTGTTCTTCTAATTAAACTTGTCATGTAAGTTGTTGAACAATGCATGATTATATCTCTAATAGATAGTTCTCATTTTTCTGAACATTTTGATATATTATACGTATTTTTCTGACTTATAAATAAAAAGATATTTAATTTACAAGTTTATAACATTTTCCGGAATTATTAAATCATTTTAAAAAGGTTTACTACGTCATCACGAAGTCAGCACAGGGCCTAGGTGTTTTATCACCGGGCTAGAGGCTACACCCAGTCACTAATGACTGGGCCCTATGGCCAGGTCGACGACCACGCTGGCAAAGCTTGGGTGTTGACCACGTCGTTGCCACATCTGTGCCACCTAGGCATGCCGGCGGCCACACTAGACGATGGCGGGAACGGCGCTAGAGGGCGCGCGGGTAAGCGGGGTTGGGCGCATTTGAATCAGCAGTGCGAGGCGAACCAGAAATGGGCGGAGCCATCCTCTATTGGTCGTCGGAGGATGTGGTGCGACGACCGCTGGCGGCGTGCGGCAGCGCACGACATGAGGACAAACTAAGGAGGGAGGGGAGGCACAGAGGGGTGCTTGAGCACTGGGTGCTCACCATAGTTGCGATGGAGGTGTCGGGAAGGCCTGGCATGGTCCGAGGGCGCCGAATCGACGATGATCGGCGTCGGGGAAGACGAACTCGTCGGAAGAACCAGAGCTCGACGACTCGATTCCTTTGGCAGGATGACAGAGGAGATCACGGCGGAGCTCATGGCATGCTTGTCTCGGTCTAGAATGGTGAGAAACGACGGCGAGTGGTGGAGCCCGAGGTATAGGGTTTCGGGAGGAATGAAAATCGTGAGAGAGAACGCACTGCGGCGAGCGAGAGTGGATGAGGGTGGAAGAGACGTGCGCGCGCGGATCTTATCTCTCTCAGGGGCGGTAGCGGGGATCTCGACGCGGCCGAGGCGACGAACGATGGTGCCGGCGACACGCAGGATCTTCGTGGCGGGGACGAAGACGGCGACGGGAGGATGAAGCGGTACTGGTCCACGTGCGCCGCAGCTGGGACGGCTACGGGCTGCAGCTGTGCGCACTGAGCGGCAGGGAAGGGAAAAGAGGGAGAGGGCAAGTTGGGCCGTACTGGGCTGCACTGGCTGCTCTTGTTTCTCTCTCTCTTTTTAAACATAAGCTTTTTATTTTCTATTTTCTATTTTCCATTTATAAAACCATTTCCAATATGTTTTAGATTATTTCCAAAATACCAGAGGGTTTACAAAATATATAGAAATATTGCAAGGGCCATTTTATTCAGATTGGGCTCCACACATTTTGATAGTTTTCAAAATATTCAAACCATTTGAGTTGTTTCAAAGAGGGGGGAAAGGTTAGGGTTTAGGGTTTTATTATTTTCTTCAATGCACATTTTAAGGCATGATGCTTATGAATGCGCAATGAAAACCCTAATGTAAGATTAACTAAAACTGGGGTGTTACATCCAACCCAACCAGATTTCCAGTTCAGATCCAATCCGAATTTTCTCCCGCTCTTAAGTGTGTGATCTGACAACCCCGGGATCAGGGCTAAACAAATCCCAGACCTCCGTTTGACATAAGCTTAACCTTGAGCTCGAGAATATCCAGTGAAGAATCGGTAACACAGCAGTGACCCTACGACACAAAATTATTACAGCAAGCTCATAACTGAGCAGAGAACCAAATTATTACAAACAGAGGTCACTGACCAAAAATTTCAAACAACAGAAGGCAAATTATGCTATTAAGTATAACAAACTAAACAAATGGCCTAAGAGGCCTGAAGCATAATGATGACGTCCCAGCCCATATATTCCAGGCTGCCGACCGGGAACCCCAAGCTACTCGTCGGTGTTGATGTAGTACAAAGCTCGTCTTCAGGTGAACACTTACTCTGCCAAAAGTATCAACAAAGCAAGGGTGAGTACAGGGTGTACTCCGCAAGACTTCTAGCTAGTGGAGTTGTTTTGCGTAAAGCCACTTTTTTTTATAAAACAAGAGGGAGAAGGAGCTCATCTAGTCAGAGTATTTTTGAAGGGGATAAGAGAGCGACATCTCCGAAATATTGATCATCATATTTTGATATACACCAAATCATCATATGAACCCTATCTAGGATCACCCCCTCGTACCCAAGAGGAAGCATCCTTAAGCACACGTTGATCTACCAAGTTTTACGATTAGGTTATAGTTCTCTATGTTCTTAGAGTCCGGTCGCCAAGTCGTTCATAATCGTGAACACAGCTTTTCGAAAAGATTATTACCCTGCAGGGGTGTACAACTTTACCCACACGTACTAACCTTCTCTTAATGCCACTTGATTAGCCCTCTTCCTTGGAAGGCCGACAAAGGGTGGTTAGACATGACCTTTACCTTGCTTTCGCCAAGACCATGAGTCACGCAATAAGTATGGTTCCGCTGTAACAGGTCAAATTCCAAAGCCGGTACTTAAAGATGTGAGGCGAGGTTAGTTCACCAGGGGCTCCATCGACCCCAAGCAACCCGGTCCAAGCTTCCCTACCTGTTATGAATGCACCTCCTTCGCCTCCTTTCGAAAATGTTTTCAATGTGTATGTCGAATGGAATGCACGAACTATGTGACTCATGGAATCTACTAGGCAAGTTAGTTGCTCGTGAGGTTTTCCAGGCCCAGTGTGGTTGTACGCTTGTCTCGGTTCCAAATGCAAGAACTCAGGTCCTAGTGGTGGCGAGCATGGGACTAGAAAAACCACATCCCATTGTGGCCTCCCATACAAGCCTTAGCATGTTTAATCTTATATCATCACATTCACCTATCATACTAGATTCTCTGCATCTGATACATCATCTGGATGAACCAGAACTGACAGCTATGCATGGCTAAGCAGACACATATAATAGCTCTAGCAGTACACACAAGCCAAACCTAGTTATGCTAGGAGTAGTGGATCAGGTAATATAAGCACAAAGGGAGTATGCAACAGATAGGATACTCTATCTATTGATAAAAGACCACAGTAGAATCGTATGCATCATGGCAAGAATTGAGATGCTTTCGAAATCATAGGATTATATCATGGTGGCGCTATACTTGCCTTTGCCAGTTGATAACAATAAGCAGAACTTCGGAAGCCTTGTACTTGATTTGATTATAGTTGGTCAAGTATTGTTCGTCGATCTTCAATGGTATTGATCTTGGTCTTCGATCTCGATCTCGATATCGTATTCTACCGAAAAGAACCAAACACCGGAAAGAGAGGGAAACAATCAACACGTGGCATCGATGCAATGCTCAAGCAAGGATGATGATATGACAAGTTAATTTGTATCAAAAAGTAACCCTAAGGCATGCTCGACAATTTAATCGGGGTTCCGAGGGGTGAAAACCCTAACTCGGGGAAACTCCGGAAGCATATGAGGGGGGTTGATTTTGTTCTCTAATTAAAATTGTCATTTAAGTTGCTTAACAATGCATGATTATAACTTAGTTGGATAGTTCTCGTTTTTTTAACATTTTGATATATTATACACATTTTTCTGATTTATAAATAATAAGTTATTGAATTTATAAGTTTATATCATTTTTTTAAAATATTTAAACCAAATGGAAATTACTTTTTATACCCAGACAGACCTAGACACAGTGGCTGACTGGGGGGCCCCAGAGCCACCTCAGCATCCACGCAGGCAAGTGGGACGTGGACCAGGGCTTGACTGGGTCAGACCCTAACCTAAACCTTTTGCACCGCAGAGGCATCTAGCCTCTGAGGCTGGCGGGTGGGACCTGAGCCACGCGGTAGCCACGCGAGCACCACGTCACCACGACGGGCGGCGCGGCATACGATGGTCGACGGCGATGCTCGAGAGCGCGCGGGGCTACGGGGCTAGGCACGTTGGACTAGCGTGGTTGCGTTGAGCCAAAAGGCAGCGGCGCCGCCTCGGATTGGTCACCGGAGCGACCTCTCTGACGGCGAGCAGCGTCGGAGCTTGCAAATGCTCGCGGCTACGATGATACAGCAAGCGCACGGCGGATCTGAGAGGTCCAAGCGACGCATGAGCTCACTAGGAGTGTGTAGAGGACGGTGGCGAAGCGAGGCGGAGCACGGCTCGACGGCGAGTGGCAGTGGCTTGTAGCGGCCGGAGGTATCAATTCGATCGATTAAGAGCGCGCCGGCTTGCGAATCTTGGCTGGGAAGAACGAGGAGATGAAGGCGATTCCAACGGTGGCAACGCCTTGGCGAGTGGCGGCCAGAGACGACGGGGCACCGGCGAGGTCTGCACCTAGGGTTTTGTCCACTGGGTGGGGAAGAGAGTGAGAGGGGTAAAGGAGAAGATAGGGTTGTCCATGGCGGCACTTGAGCTCTTATAGACACCGGCGGGCGGCAGCTCTCATCTTGACGCATGCGCACTTCCTGGCGACGGCGAACGGCGTCGACGGCGACACGGAGGAGCTTGTCCCCGCGAGGAAGACGACGAAACATGGGCGAAGGGGTACCGGGCCAGGCTGGGCTGAGGTGGGCCGGCTGCTGCGCAGTGCACTGGCGGCAAAAAGGAGGGACATGGAGATGGGCTGCGGCCCAGATAGACTAGGGTTTCTATTTTTTTCTGTAAAACATTTCTCTTTTCTGTTTTCTATTTCTGTTTGTATTTTCAAATTCAAATACTCTTTTGGGCATTTCAAAAATTGCCATAGACTTTGTAAAACATTTAAAATAATGTGAGGCCCTTATAACATTTTGGGCTTCACAACTTTTTGACCATTTTCAAAATACTTGAAACCATTTGAAATAGTCACAAAGAGGGGGAATATTAGGGTTTTAGGGTTTCACTTTAATTTCTTTGCATGCAAAATTTTTAAGAGATGATGTTAATGATACACAATCAATCCCAAATTATATATTAGCTAAAACTAGGGTGTTACAGCTCTATCCCCCTTACGAGAATCTCAACCCGAGATTCCAAAGGTAGGAAGAGAGACAGAGAGAAAGAGACAGGGTCATTCTAAGGATAAGAGGGAAACACACTAGACAGTACACAGAGTATCTCATGGCCAACTCATGGATGGAGGTGTTTAGAAACAACTCTGAGATGACGAACATGAAACACGCTAAGGTAACAGAGGAAACAAGAGGAGAAGGTTTTCAAATTGTTAGATAGATGGTCTTCATAAGGATTGAGACCATGGAACTCAAAAGGGTTTAAGCTTCTGAATAGGAAGGCTTCAATAGAAAGAACATGACCATAGACTTTGATAGGGAACCTCTACTAAAGGATTAAGTAGGGAGTTCAGGTTGTAGAGATGTGGATCAACAAAACCAAGTTGTTGAACTACTTTTGACACAGAAGGGTCACTTTTTCGTTCAACAGAAGGCCAAGACAGAAAGGTGTTTTGGGTGGAGAGGACTCATAAGAGTCACAAGGAACATGTATCAAGAGAAACTACAAATTACCAAAATCATAGTCACTCTTAAAGCATGGTTAAGAAAACAAAGGAAACTCTTTATTCATCCAGGTTTATCAGAATCTTTGCCAAAGATCATGATATCACTTTTCACCACTAGATGAATAGATAAGAAGATTCATGATGACACGAGAAGAAAGAAACTTCATTCTCAAACTTCGATTACTTGGCACAACAAGACGCTTTCCAACATAAAGGGTCTGGAGGATTGACTGAGAGACATTTAGCAACTATACTTTAAATGTTCTCCTTGATGTTCGAGAAATCAATCATCAAGTAAAGGTCAGACTTCGGATACAAAGGAAACTATAAGCACAACACCTATAATAAATTATAGAAGAAGCCTCATGAAGAGTGGTTGTTATTGCTGATTCAAGGAAATATGGCAAAGGTCTTTCCGGCTAAGTGTGTCAACCATTACAACGATCTTGCCAGATTTACAAAGATACCTATGTCAAAACCTTGAGAAACACCAACCATCATTGCTGCTTGAGATTCAGCTTTGGTTAAGTGGAATGATAGTTCAAACTCAGCATGTCCGAATAGAAAGTTTGCAACATTTACCACCGAGGTAAAGTTACTAGATTCTCAATATAGGTACTACAGTTTTAAGCTCCAAAAGATGAGTTAGATTGCTAGACCCATGTATTAGCAACTTGTCGACGGACAATTGCACACATATAAAGTACTAACAATAAAACACACATGTGTCCTTAAGGAATGGAGATAACTCTTCTCAAATCCACGGCGACATCTTTCGGCATTTGCATGTGAATCGGAGAATGTTACTTCTAACATCCAGAACACATACTTCGAGATGACTCGAAGATGGTTCTCGAAAGTTTCCAACATTAATGCCAAATGTTCCATATGAATCAAATCTAACATGGAGAAGATGAGGATGTCATTGATGGGCTCAACAACAAACTTATCAAGACACTCCAAGAAGATGGACTCATATGTTGTGTGAACAGGACAAAATTACTGGTCAGATCAAAGTACATGAAGAAGTACTCAAGTGAAACATCATGAGAAGAAACATCATCAAGATAGTCCTTGGAACTGAGTTTGGTTTGACGATAGCCCAAATCAAATCAAAAGAGGGGAAGATATTGTATCCACTAAAAAGATAATATCTTTCTTCAACACGAACAAAACTAGATATCCATTTAAGAAGTAACAGCGTCAGTTAGAAAACTTTTGTCTTAAAACTCTCCAAGTTGTTGTTTAAGCTCAACTAACTAGTTCAGGGGTATCCAGTACAGATCCTTGGAGGAAGGTGCAGTTCAGAGAACTAGCTTGTTCAAGAACTTGACATCATGGTCATGCGGCAACATGGCGATACTTCTAGGAAGACATCTAGAATATCACGAACCACCGATATGTCACCTAGTTCGAGAGGGAACTGGCTTTGTAAGGCAAGAAGACATAGTCTCAGAGCTTCGGCATAAGCCTAACTCTTTGACTGAGGAGAGTGTACCAGAATAGCGGACTTGGTAGCACAATCAAACTTCACTTAGTGATAAGGTTAACCAATCACGCTAAGAATGACACAAATGTCCTTTGAGTTCCAAGCAATGAAAATTGCTACAATCTCAGATGGCCACATTATTACACACACGCATCATTTACGAGCATGAAAGCTCGAAGAAGGGTGGGTAAATATGTGTGAGAGTATCACTTCATTAAGTGGTTAGGAAACTCAACACGACCTCTTAGTATAAAAGAGTGTGATACTTTAAGATAGAGCAGAATGAAGCTAATCAATGATTCTTAATCTGCGGATTAGAACACTTTGACCAGGTCCTAGATATGACGAGGTACTAGAGTTTGTTTCTCCTAGACATAACGAAATGGTTTGTCTTGATGGACCACAAGAGTATCTTGCATCGGAAGACACCAATGCAAATTAATACTTGGATACCAACCGATAAACAAAGGTCGAGGAAGAACAAGGGAAAAGGAACATACTTAGGTTAGAATCCCAAGATGTGGATGCATAAGTCAACAATCTTCCAAAAACCGATGCAGAGAAGGGTAAAGTGTGGCAGAGTCGCGAGTATAGATGCGAGACTCTCGAGGAGTACTCTTGTCGTGATCTATTTGGTTCCATTAAAGAACATCTGCCATAGCATGTGGTAGGGGAATTCCTTAGTTGTCACAATTCAGTCGCGACAAAGACCACAAGCTTGAAGGCTAGAATTATAGTACCAGCCATCCTGAGGTAATGTATAAACATTAACAACAGGGGTCAAAGGAATGGATCTTGGGTTAAAGGTCAGCTTCATGTACAAGATTCACTACACCAGAATCCAGCATAATCAGGGATCTTAGGTTCAATTCCAAGGGTTAAAACCCAAAGAAAGGAGTAACTACTACTTGAGTGACTTAGCGTTCACTACAAGGTAGTAATCACAGGGTAGCTTCCAAAAGAAGGAACACCTTCTGAAATACCCGAACAATTAAAGAGGAGACACACGAGGCGAAAGGAAACCTTGAAGCCTAGAACAGAACATTGTGTAGCCAACAATATAATATTGTGGTTCCAAAAGATAGAGAGATCATGATAGAAAGGAATCTCTCATGTGAACCGGAACAAAGGGGAACAAGGAATTCACAACACACGCAACTCTAGAGAACTCAACACTAGGTCAACTGGCTTAGAAACGACATGCCCAAAAGGCACCTAAGCTTTGAAAAACTAGAAGAGATATCAAAACTTTTCCAAATCAACACCAGATAATATGAATCCAGAGTTAGAGAGAAACTGGATAAGAAGAAAAAGAAGCATACTAGAGTTTTCGCAAATACTTTTCAGCTTTTAAAATAGTTTTCACAAACACTAGACTCAACATCGACCAATAGCAAGGTTTTCCTACGGTCGGTACTGCTCTGATACCAAAACCTGTGACACCCCCGGGATCAGGGCTAAACAAATCTCAGACCTCCGTCTGACATAAGCTTAACCCTGAGCTCGAGAATATCCAGTGAAGAATCGGTAACACATCAGTGACCCTACGACACAAAATTATTACAGCAAGCTCATAACTGAGCAGAGAACCAAATTATTACAAACAGAGGTCACTGACCACAAACATCAAACAACGGAAGGCAAATTATGCTATTAAGTATAGAAAACTTAACAAATGGCCTAAGAGGCATGAAGCATAATGATGACGTCCCAGCCCATAGATTCCAGGCAGCCGGCCGGGAACCCCAAGCTACTCGTCAGTGTCAATGTAGTACGAAGCTCATCTTCAGGTGAACACTTACTCTGCCAAAAGTATCAACAAAGCAAGGGTGAGTATAGGGTGTACTCCGCAAGACTTCTGGCTAGTGGAGCTGTTTTCCGTAAAGCCACTTTTGTTTATAAAACAAGAGGGAGAAGGAGCTCGTCTAGTCAGAGTATTTTTAAAGGGGATAATAGAGCGACATCTCCGAAATATTGATCATCATCTTTTGATATCCGCCAAATCATCATCTGAACCCTATCTAGGATCACCCCCTCGTACCCATGAGGAAGCATCCTTAAGCACACGTTGATCTACCAAGTTTTACGATTAGGTTATAGTTCTCTATGATCTTAGAGTTCGGTCGCCAAGTCGTTCATAACCGTGAACACGGATTTTCGAAAAGATTAGTACCCTTCAGGTGTGTACAACTTTACCCACACGTACTAACCTTCTCTTAATGCCACATGATTAGCCCTCTTCCTTGGAAGGCCGGCAGAGGGTGGTTAGACACGACATTTACCTTTCTTTCGCCGAGACCATGAGTCACGCAATAAGTATGGTTCTGCCGTAACGGGTCAAATCCCGAAGCCGGTACTTAAAGATGTGAGGAGAGGTTGGTTCACCAGGGGCTCCATCGACCCCAAGCAACCGGTCCAACCGGAAAATTTTGGGATGTGACAGGCTACCACCCTTAAAAGAAATCTCGTCCCGAGATTTGGGAAGGCTAGGGTTACAAGTTGGCTTCAAAACAACTAGGGTACTACCACCCTTAAAAATTTTCCAACTAGATTACATCTTGGTTTACTTGGGATCTTGATGTATCTTCTCTGGGCACTTGTTTGCATAATGGCCTAGCTCTTTGCATTTGAAACACATCACTTGGCTATTATCCTTCTTTTCTTTTGGTATCATTGCCTCTTGTTTGTTTCCTTAGTTCTTCTTCTTTTCTGGACAATCACTGGCATAGTGTCCCATCTCTTTGCAATTGTAACATTGCAACTGGCTTATGTCCTTCTTGCTAGGGTTGGGGCATTTCTTCTTCTTCTTGGGTCTCTCCAAAGCTAGAAGTTCTTCTAGTTCATGCTCTTCATATTTCACCACAAAGGTGGGAAATCTTTCTCTCTTCTTGGGGCAGTTACTAGAGATATGACCTTCTTCTTCACAAGAGTAGCAACACTTTGTGGTCACTTTGGATTTGGCCTTATGATGCATAGTTTTGACTTTGCCTTCATCCTTCTTGGCAGTTCCTTCATGAGGGTTTACAAACTGTTGATGCACTCCATCTTGTTTCCTTTGTTGAACTATGGAGTAGATGGGGCATTGGGTAGGGACATGATTATTTCCTTCACATAGGAAACAAGTAGCTTGAGATGTGGGGCATTGATTAGTTGTATGTTTCTCCTCACAATTAGGGCAATGATCTTCATGCTCTTTGGAAGTGTGATCCATGTCTCCACAAACATTGCAAGCTTGGGTTCCTTCTAGAATATCATCCTTGACATCCTTGTTGTCACAAACTCCTTGAGAAGGGTTGTCTCCCATGTTGATCACTTAACTTGTCATCCTATGCAACAATTGGGTTTGGGTTTCCAAAAACTTTTGCATGGTTGGGTCTAACTCATTATAGTTGGATAAAATCTGAGTTGTCACTTGGTTCAACTGGGTTTGGGTTGTTATGAGTTCTCTCATGTGCATCTCTTGGTTGTTGTTGTTGTTGTTACCATTCTTGATGTTGGAGTTTCTTGGAGTAGTCATCTGTTTAGGTTGGATTGGGATTAGAATAGGCAGGATATTTCTAAGGGAATAATTCTAATCACACACAACACAAGTCACACAAACAATGTGCAAGCAATCACAAACAATCATTCCACTGAAACAACAAGTTTCAAGCATATTTTTAGGCAATAAAATATTTTTGCTACACCACATTAGTTGGTGTGTTTGATCTAAACTTAATATGGTGGTCCAACTATATGGTTCACTTGAGATCATTCCATCCTTCTTGGTTGCTTCTTGATCAATATCTTTGTATCATTGGAGAATTTCTTGAATCTTGGTCACAAAACTTCAAAGGTGATGATGGTTCCTTCTAAGTTGTATTTCCTTAGTCTTCAATTCTTGAGCAATATCTCTTGTCTCACTTGTAGTCCTTAGTGATATCCAAGTTGAAGTCCTTGTTGAGAATAAGGTTGAAATCACTTGAGTTGGTGAAGTCTTTTGCTCATGTTGAAGTCTTTGCTCATGGTGGAGGCTTTATCCATCAAGTTTGAAAAGGAAGAGATGTAGAATCAAAACCAAAAGGTTGAGGAAAGAGTATACAAGATTGTTTGTAAATAAGTTTTTGGAACAAATACAACTCCTATTTTTCTAAGGGGTTTTGTCCAATCCTAGGGTTACAAATCCTATAGGCAACACAGTGCTCTGATACCATCTGTAGAGGTCCCAACCTTTAATAAGGTAGAGATCCCTGTGTTTACAATGCTAGTCCCTGGATCAATAGGTAGCATCCACAATTAAGATGTAATATCAAGAAACAAAGGTCATAATACAACTTTATAACCAGGAATAAAATAATTCATTACATCTTACATAGCTCATTTGGCTATCTCATTACAATGCAGCAGAAATAACTATAGCATGGAGTCCTTCATCTTCAAAGTGATGCAGGCAATCATGTTGGTTGTAGACTTGTAATCCTAATCAACACACTTCACTAACATCAAACAAACTTGCAACATAATAAGTTACAGCCACAAGGGTCAATACATTTGAATTGTATTGGCAAGTGATACTATGGTAGTATAGTGGAGTCTATCATCTATATGCATTTGGCTTAGTGGAGCTTAGGATTGCTTTGCTCAAAATAGATTTTCCTTATCATTTGAAAACACTAAGTTTTTGCTTGTCATTTATCACCCAAGGCATCTCCCAATAGAAATTGGTGATCCTTCAACCCTTGTTCAACCACAAAATTTTAACTTAGAAATTGGGATGAGGATATTCTTGATAGCTTCCATGTCTTGATGCTCAAATTGTCCTTTACCAGGGACATGGCTAAGTACTTAGATTTTTCACTCTGCAGAGGTGGTGCACTTTCCCCACAAGACTTGGTTTCACCAAGACAAGATCTTTCAGAAGCCTTCCCTTAGACCAGAATGGACGCGCTCCAACCTATCAATCCCCTACCACCAACTGTCCATTTGGCCAAGTTATTGCAACCTATATGATCCAGGCAGAACCAATAATGCCAAGTGGCTGCACTTGAAGCTTCTCAACATTTGACATCTCAAATCTCTTTGTTCCTGGGTGGCCATCCACAAGTGAGATACACAAGGTAAACCATAGAAATGGGCCTTGTGTAACCACTCAACACAAACCATTCCTTCCATTCCACCCAGGTGATTCATTCACTTAGTTGTTTTATTAAACAAAACACAAGTCCTTGACTTAGAAATATTCCATAGCATGAATATAATCCACCCTTGTTTTATACTAGCTAAGCTAAGCATGATAATAGTAGGAAATCTTAACTTAGGAAATTTCTACTAAGGTTTCATCTACTAGGATTTCCCATGGCATAGTTTACACTTAGCAAAAATTCCATGCAAGTTCTACTTAGAAATATCACTAATGCATAGTAAAAATAATGGGACAAAAGTATGAAGCATCACTTGACTTTTTGGTAGAGAATTATAAGTTCACTCCTTGATCTTGCAATATTCACACTCTTCAATTTCCACTACAATTCAATCAAGCAAGCAAATATTCAATCTACCATCCAAGCAAACATCACATAAAATAATAGAAACAAAGTAATGCATGCAAGCATGCTAAAGATTGTTTTATTTGGAAAAGTGGTTTCTATTAGGTTATAAACATTCTAAAACACCTATTGGTAATTTTATATAAGTAGCAAAATCATTTGCAAAAGATTTTACTTATAAATCATTTTTAAACCAAATCCATATTTTATGTGGTTGCAAATGCCTTTAGCTAAGCAATAATATTTATAGGGTTCACCAAATACATTTTTAATTATAAAACTTGGTGTTTGGGGGTCAGAGAGTTTAATCCAAATCATTTCCCAAAGATTTTCTCCAAAAAGTATTTTTAACATATAAACAAATGTTCTAAATCAAAGATTTATTCTTTTGCTTCACAAAATATGTTTTTGAATCTACAAGTTGGTTCCTATGGTCAGTAGGTTCAAAACAAACCATTTGCCAAAGATTTTATCACAAAAATAATTTTAGAATGAATTTTATATTCAAAATATGCCTACACAAGTTTCTGCAAAAACAACCAATTTAACAGACACAAATTACTAAACAAAGTGCATGGTTGGAAAGTACTTGTCTTGCTGATTCCATTGATATAAAACTTAAAAATTTGGGCGTGTGGATCAAAAGTTATGAATTTTACAAGTTTGAACATTCAATAGAATAAAATCTGGTTTTTAAATCGAAGTACTGGCCACGCGTCACGTTCTGATTCGCCCATACCGTTTCGGTTGGATTGACTAACACAGACCACAGGATCTCATTTAGATCGTACGGTGCAGATGCTTCCATACCGCTTCGCTAAATGAATCTATCACAACGCTTGGATCAAGATCGGATGGCTCACAGCTTCCTGCCAAGAACTGGCGGCGCTGGCGCGATGGCGAGCGGCGGATGCGCTCTGGCGGTGAGTTTGTCGGGGTTACAAGAGGCGAGAGGAGTAGAGGAGAAGCTCACCAGAATCACCGTGGCGAGGGGATGCTCGACGTGTGCTCGGTTGGCGAAGGGGCGTACGGAGTCGACGTTGATTGCTCGTCGGAGATCGAGACGGTGTCGGTTGCTCTCTGTTGGAGACAGTGGCGATGCTACGGTGCATGCCAGAGAGAGAGGAGGGTACGGTTAGATGCGCAAAGTCGTGGCGAGTATGCGTGTGTGAAAGAGGAGGAGAGGGGCGGTCAGTACTAACCAGGGGAGTGTCGCCGGAGTGGAAGCAGACGGTGGCACTCTCGGTTGTCGTCGTTGCCGAGGTTCTGGGGCGCGCGAGTGTGAGATGAGGGTGCTGGAAGGTGCACAGGAGTCTGGGGATCAATCTCGTGTGGTCGAGGGGGCGAGGGGCGACGGTGGCTGGCCGGAATCAGAGGATAAGTTCGCCGGAGACAGAGGGGTTTCTAGGAAAAATCAGGGCGGCCTGGGGGCGTAGAGGAGATGGTGTCTAGGGGAAGGATAGAGGGGGCGTGGGCGATTAAGGGAGCGTCATTACTGGGAGGAATCACTCAGCCATTTACTCGAATTGATGCTGGCATTGAACGGCAGAGACGGCGAGGTTTGGGGAGAAACAATCGCGTGGGGTAGAGAAGATGACTGGCAGGTGGGGCTGCTTCGTCAGTGAGTGAGAGAGAGGTGCGGTGGGGTCAGGCGGTCAGCGACTGCACGGGTTACTTCTCTGGTACGAATCGTTTTCCTGCGGGAGGGGGAGATGGGCTAGCTCGTCTTTAGTGGGCTGGGTTTGCTGGGCTGGCTGCTTTGTTTATATTTTTTTTCCTTCTCCTGTTTATTTTTCTTTTTCCATTTCTTTTATTCTGTTTTGATTTTGTTTAATCATTTCAAACAACAATTTGAAATCAAACTTCAACCAAACTTTGTGTAAAATCAAACACTGTTTATTAACATATTCTGAAGTCAAATTTAGAATAATTCCTATATTCCTTTTAGGGTTTAATAATTATTTAAAATAGGCCCTTGTGTTAAATCAATTAAGATTTATTTTCAAACCTTATTTAAATTCCAATATTTTTACAAAACCTTTTCAGTAGGTTTATTTATTTAATGGGGTGCTAAATAATTCACTTTGAATTATTTATAGTATTTTAATATGATTATTAATCATTTTAATTTGGGCAATTGTTTTTATTCCAATGAAATTCAAATATGGTTTTAATTCCATATAAATTTATTTAAATTATTCTTTTATTTCATTTAAGTTAATTAAATAACTTTTATTCCACTTGGGTAAGTTCCAATTATTTTTCTCTAATTTAATTAATCTCTTCCATTAGGGATTTTGTCTTTATTCAAATAGAAATAGAATTTGGTTAATCCATTTTATTTTATTTGGAAAATTCTTTATCCATTTATTTTATTTGGATTTGGATTATATTCATTCCATTTTCTTATGGATTAGGCCAAGATTTAATTTGGTCTTTAAATATTCCTCATTTAATATTTCTTTCTCTATCTTATAAAATCCATATCTTTTTATTTATAGATCCAAAGTTGGTGATTCCAATTTGTAAAATCTTATTTAATATTTGTTTATCCTTTTAAATATCTTTAGGATTAACTTGATCACAAATTGGTATGGATTTTAGATAGGAGCTTTATTGGCTTTGGAAATTCAATTTCCTTATCTTATTAAATTCATAAGATTTTATCTATGGTTCCAAATTGAATGAAATCAATTTCTATGGTTTTAATATTTCTATTTGACATTCTTGATCATTTATAAATATTTGTTGACAAATTTTACATGGATCCAATCCATGATCTTGGAGATAACTTGGAAATGTTTTTCTTCCATTAGGGTTTTAGAATTTTGGTTTATTTTCTAAGTGTTTAAATTTCAATATGCATTTATGAAGAAAGCATTTCGCTTGATTTGAATTTAGTTGGATTCAAACATTAATCAAAGTTTGTTCAAGATGGGATTTTAAGTTTCCATTTGGAATCAAAAAGTTTCTTTTCACCCTAAATTTCAACAATTATTTATTCTGTTTATTTATTTTTCACATTACAAAATTTGGAAAATTTTGGGATGTGACAATCTTATAGACACCGGAGGGCGGCGGCTCTCATCTTGACGCATGCGCGCATCCTGGCAACGACGAACAGCGTCGGTGGCGACACGGAGGAGCTTGTCCCCGCGAGGAAGACGATGAAACATGGGCGAAGGGGTACCGGGCCAGGCTGGGCTGAGGTGGGCCGGCTGCTGCGTGCTGCACTGGCGGCGGAAAGGAGGGACAGGGGGATGGGCTACGGCCCAGATAGACTAGGGTTTCTATTTTTTCTGTAAAACATTTCTCTTTTCTATTTTCTATTTCTGTTTGTATTTTCAAATTCAAATACTGTTTTGGGCATTTCAAAAATTGCCATAGAATTTGTAAAACATTTAAAATAATGTGAGGCCCTTATAACATTTTGGGCTTCACAACTTTTTGACCATTTTCAAAATATTTGAAACCATTTGAAATAGTCACAAAGAGGGGGGGATATTAGGGTTTTAGGGTTTCACTTTAATTTCTTTGCATGCATTTTTAAGAGATGATGTTAATGCTGCACAATCAATCCCAAATTATATATTAGCTAAAATTGGGGTGTTACATGTAACCCCACAGGATCATGACTACTTGGACACGATTAGAGTCCGACTCTCAATGGATCAGTCGATAGCGGCTCCTAGCAGAACATGCCGACTCCCAAGTACCAATGAGTCATGACAACTTGCCTTTACAATGCGACTTGCGTCCGAGTCCCTTTTCCCTCACGATATACCTTGTCAGACTATAGGAGAATAATTGTCATCCCTTAAATAGTCCGACTCTCTTATCGATCCGAGATAAGTGATTCACCCGACTAACTCTTAGTCGATCGCCTCGGTTAACACTTAACCGAGTCTTGCATGGCCATGCTTTCCGAATCATATCATCCGAGAGGGCCCAGAGAATATCTCTCCAAGTGGAGGGGCAAAATCCCATCTTGGTTATTCACATCACGCAACTTGATTCTCAGTCGACCCGAACTCTGCCTTTATAACTGCCTAGTTATGGATCAGCGTTTGATAGAACCTAAGTCGGTGATCCTCAACTCGGACTGTGCAACAACCTCAGGTCTAAGGATTACATTGATTGATATATATAAATGACAACTTGTTCGTTGTACCTCAATATGGGTCAATCCGACTCGCTAAACTCTTTAGCCGAATCTGTGTAAGTCAGAATAACATCACCATGCCCATGACAAGTGGAACCGAGTCATCAAGCCGACTTTCACATTGGTCTAAGTTGTGTGTCCAACACAACCTCAATGACCAAGGATATTTAGTACAAACAACATGAATGCATAGTTCCACAACTGAATCACATATTCAATGATACACACCAGATGTTTATACAAGGACAACTTAATATCTTTATGAATACAATGGGAAATATCATCATACATGATTGCCTCTAGGGCATATTCCCAACAAGTATAACCTTTCGAAGGAGGAAAAGGACCCATAAAGTCGATTCCCTAACAATCAAATGGTTCAATAACAAGAGAATAATTCATAGGAATTTCATTACGTCTAGAAATATTACCAACTCTTTGACATTCATCACATGATAAAATAAACTTTCTTGCATCTTTAAAAAGAGTATGCCAATAGAAACCTGATTGTAAAACCTTTTGTGCGGTTCTATCTCCAGCATGATGTCCTCCATAAGCACGACCATGACATTTTCTTAATATCTCTTGTTATTCATATTCTGGAACACATCTTCGCATAATACCACCCACTCCTTCTTTATATAAATGTGGGTCATCCCAAAAATAATGCCTCGGATCATAAAAGAATTTCCTTCTTTGCTGGGTTGTAAAGGTTGGAGGAAAATACTTGGAAACAATAAAGTAAGCATAATCAGAATACCAAGGACTCTCTCGCGAGCTTGCCTTTATTGCAGCTAACTGTTCATTTGGAAAACTATCATTAACAGACATAGGATCAAAAGAAATATTTTCCAATCGAGATAAATTATCAACAACGGGATTTTCATCACCTTTCCTATCTACAATATGTAGATCAAACTCTTGTAAAAGTAACACCCATATAATAAGCCTAGGCTTAGCATCTTTCTTTGTCATAAGGTATTTAATAGCAGCAAGATCAGTATGAATGGTAACTTTTGAATCAACAATATAAGGTCTAAACTTATCACAAGCAAAGACTACAACTAAGAACTCTTTTTCAGTAGTAGCATAATTCTTTTGAGCAGCATCAAGAGTCTTACTAGCATAATGGATAACATTCAATTTTTTATCTATTCGTTGCCCAAGAACAGCACCTACAGCAAAAATCACTAGCATCATACATAATTTCAAAGGGTAAATTCCAATCAGGTGGTTGGACAATAGGAGCAGTAGTTAAAGCTTTCTTTAGAGTTTTAAAAGCTTCCTTATAATCATCATCAAAAACAAAAGGTACATCCTTTTGGAGAAGATTAGTAAGAGGTTTTGATATTTTGGAGAAATCTTTAATAAACCTTCCATAGAAACCAGCATGACCAAGGATACTGTGAATATCTTTAACATCCCTAGGACAGGGCATTTTCTCAATTGCTTCAACTTTGGCTCTGTCAACTTCAATACCTCTTTCGGAAATTTTATGTCCAAGGACAATTCCTTCATTAACCATGAAGTGGCATTTCTCCCAATTAAGAACAAGATTAGTTTCTTCACATCTCTACAAAACTTTATCAAGATTGTACAAACAATTATCAAAATAAGTTCCATAGACGGAGAAATCATCCATGAACACTTCCACAATTTCCTCACAAAAACCATGAAAGATAGCAGACATACATCTCTGAAATGTAGCAGGAGCATTACACAAACCAAAATACATACGCCTATACGCATAGGTTCCATAAGGACACGTAAAAGTGGTTTTCTCTTGGTCTTGCGCTCTAACAGCAATTTGAGAAAACCCGGAATAACCATCAAGAAAACAAAAATGAGGTCTTCTTGGACAACCTTTCTAGCATTTGATCAATAAAAGGTAGAGGATAATGATCTTTCTTAGTAACTTTATTCACCTTTCTAAAATCAATGCACATCCTATAACCAACTACTATTCTTTGAGGTATAAGCTCATTATTTTCATTTGGCACAACTATAATTCCTCTTTCTTAGGGACACAATGAACAGGACTAACCCAATTACTATCAGCACTAGGAAAAATAATACCAGCATCAAGAAGTTTTAATACCTCATTTCTTACCACTTCCTTCATTTTAGGATTTAAACGACGTTGATGCTCAACAACCGGCTTTGCATCAGGTTCTATATTAATAGCATGCTCACATATAGTACGAGCAATCCCTTTTAAATCATCAAGAGTATAACTCATAACTCATCGGTGTTTCTTCAATACTTCCAATAATCTTTCCTCTTCCTTTCCTAAAAGTTTAGAACTAATAATAACAGGATATATTTTCTTATCATCTAGATAAGCATATTTAAGATCATCAGGTAGAGGTTTTAGATCGAAGACAGGATCCTCTTTAGGTGGTAGTGTGGTATCCAAATCTTCCACGAGTAGGTTATGCTTAAGCATCTCAGGTTGATGAAGAAAAATCTCTTCGATCCAATTTCTTTCTTCCATGAAGATCTCACTTTCATGATCTTCCATATATTGCTGCAAAGCATTATTAGGAGCAAGATAAATAGAAGAAAGTTGTTCAACTCTGAAATCCCGATTGGGCAATTCATTTTCATAAGGAGTTTTAGCAAACTTGGAAAAATTAAACTCATAAGATTCTCCATCAAATTTAGTTAAAATTTTCTCCTTCTTACAATCTATAATAGCTCCACAAGTGTTCAAGAAAGGTCTACCAAAAATGATAGGACAAGTTTTACTAGCAACTTTACCAAGTACTAGAAAATCAGTAGGATATTTAGTATTACCACAAAGAACTTCCACATCTCTTACAATACTAATTGGAGAGACAGTCTCTCTATTAGCAAGGTGAATAACCACATCAATGTCTTCAAGTTCATAAGGACCAATTTCATGCATAATTTCTTTGTAAAGCTCATAATGAATAGCACTTGAACTTGCACCAATATCACATAAACCATAATAGCAATGATCACCAATTCTAACAGAAAGCACAGGGACACTAGCTTTCCTAGTTCCACTAGTATGTGACACAATATTAGAAACATCTTCACAAAATATAATGTGCCCATCTTCTGCATTTTTAGTGACAAGGTCTTTAACAATTGCTACTGCAGGTTTAACATTTATTTGTTCATCAGGTTCTACAACTTTCTTTGTACTTTTGTTAACCACATTAGCTATCATAGAATGTTCCTTTACTTTAGCAGGAAAAGGTATTTTCTCAATATAAGGTTTAGGAAAAATGCGATCGACGGTACAAACTTCAATATTTCTAGCAGGAACATGGTTAACAACATCTTTATATGGTGCATGATACTTGTTCCATTCCTTTTTAGGAATTTCAATATAATAGGCAAATGCCTTAAAAAAAATTGCAAGAACTTGAGAATCAAGGCCATACTCAGTACTAATACTATGAAAGTCATCAGTTCCCATAAAAGATTTAATGCATTCATAATCATAATTTATACCTGACTTTCTTCCTTTGTCATTCTCCCATGCTTCAGTATTTTCTTTAATACGGTCTAGAAGATCCCATTTAGCTTCTTCTTTCATACGTGTAAATGATCCAGCACAAGAAGCATCTAATAAATCATTATCATGAAGAGAAAGCCTTGCATAAAAGTTATTAATAATAATATTATTAGGGAGCTCATGAATAGGACATTTGAGCATTAGTAACTTCAATCTCCCCCAAGCTTGGGATGTACTCTCTCCATCGCGAGGCCAAAAGTTATATTTTGATTTCAGTCTCTATTAATCTCACTAGGAGGATAGAATTTAGAATAAAAGAGAGGTACAATTTCCTCCCATTCCATAAATTGTCCATTCTTCAGTAGCTTATACCATTCCCTAGCTCTGCCTTTCAATGATATAGAGAGTAACTTTTTCTTAACTTGTTCCATTATGATACCTGCACACTTGAACAACCCGCATAATTCATGTATAAAAAGCAAATGATCACCAGGATGGACAGTTCCATCTCCAAAGTAGTAGTTATCCATAACACGATCAACAATATGGAGAGTAACTTTAAAAGGGTGTAATTTAGTAGGTGGTGGTTCATCTACTACCCTAGCAGTGGTAGTAGCTTTCCGAAACAGGAAACTAAGTGAATTATCCATATTTAAAACAAAGTAACAAATAGAAATAAAAAAATACTTACAGTAGAATTTTACTTTACCAGTTCCACTCTTCAATAGCGCTTCACTCCCCGGCAACGGCGCCAGAAAATAGTCTTGATGACCCACAAGTATAGGGGGTGTATCGTAGTACTTTTGATAAATAAGAGTGTCGAACCCAACGAGGAGCAGAAGGTGTTGACAAGTGGTTTGGATCAGGAATTATCTGTAAATACTTAGCAAACCGATTTTTAGTTTTTTTTTGATAATGCAGATAAATAAAGTGCGTGTAAATAAAAGACACTAATAATAATTGCAGCAAGTGGCCCAATCCTTTTGTCAACAAAGGACAAGCCGGTTTTATTACTTATGAAGACCAAACGTTCTCGAGGATACATGGGAATACTGTCAAGTGCTTTCGCTTCATATAGTTGATTAACCTTCTTTGGTTGGACAAGTGTTGTGTGGGTGAACCTATGCTAATGTACCGACCTTACCTGGACTAATACATACTTGTGATTATACCCCTTGCAAGCATCCGCAACTATATGAAAGTAATTAAGATAAAAACCTAACCACAATATTAAACTTTGAGATCCTACACTCCCTTGTGCAAAGGTTTCCTAACGGGGGTTTAGGTTTCTATCACTCTGACAACCCCACAATTATTAGCCAAATACACAATGCATTCCCCTAGGCCCATAAAGGTGAAGTATCATGTAGTCGACGTTCACATGACACCACTAGAAGAATAACACCACAACTTAAATATCAAACCATTGAATATTTCTCAACATAATTCCACTACTAACAACATGACTTCTCCCATGTCCTCAAGAACTAAACGAACTACTCACGAGACATCATATGGATCAAGATCAGAGATGAAATAATGATAAGTAACAATCTGGACATGAACAATAATTCAATGGTTCCACTCAATAGCATCAACTACAAAAGTAATCAACACCGAGAAAGTTTCCCCTAAGAACTATGCAAGATTCAACCCAATTGTTACAGCGGGATGGATTGGTGGTGATGGTGCTGGTGGATATGATGGTGATGATGATCTCGATGAAGTCTAGCTTGATGATGGTGTTGATGGTGACAATCTCCCCTCTCCGGGAAGGAATTTCCCCAGCATATTTCTGCCTGCCGGAGAGCTCTTTCTCTCTCTGTAATTTCCACCCCGCAGAGGCGGCGAAATCTTTCTGTGGTTGCTCCCTCGAGTCTTAGTGTTTCGGAGGGATGATATAGGCGAAAGGGCGATGCCAGAGGTGGGCCAGGGTGGCCACACCAACTGGTGGCGTGGCCTAGGGGGGTGCCAGGGGGTGGTGTGGGGCCCCTGTGGCCCATCTCTACTTCCCCTTCTGGCTTCCTTCGTCTTTTGGAAAAATAAGGATTTCCATATATTTTCTGGAATTTTCTGATCTTCGCGAATATTGCATCTGGACACCGCTTTTTCATTAGAATCCTGACTCCAGCAGTTCATCCTCCAAAAGTCATCCAACATGCAAAATAGATGAAATAACATAAGTATCACCTCTTAATATGAAATATATCAATGAATAACAGTAAATTATGATATAAAATTGTGATGCAAAATTGACGTATCAATGACGCAAGTGGATATGATTCCTCGATAGATGTTGTAGATAATTTTAGTCTTGGTCCGGGATCCTCTGTTACACAATCTCCATCGGCTCAACCTGCACCACCAAAACCTCGTACGCGACTTTAGAAGGGTATCCGCAACCCCAAACAATATACTAACAATACCATTCGTTATGGTTTTCTTTTGTCTACAGGGGAACCAACATCACTTTCAGAAGCTCTCTCTCATAATTGCTGGAACAAGGCTATGAAAGAAGAATATGATCTGTTGGAAAATAAAACATGGCACCTTGTACCTCCAAATTCAACAAAGAATCTCACTGATTATGAATGGGTGTATCGTATCAAAAGACATGTTGATGGCACAGTTGACAGATACAAGGCACGTTTGGTTGGATTCAAGCAAAGGTATGCCATCGATTATGAAGATACCTTTAGTCCAATTGTGAAAGCAGCCACTATTATACTTGCTCTTTGAGTGGATGTCTCTCGTGGCTGGAGTTTGAAGCAGCTAGATGTCAAGAACGCGTTCTTTCATGGCGTTCTAGAGGAGGAAGTCTATATGAAACAACCTCCAGGTTTTGAAAATTCTGAAACTCCTCGCTATATATGCAAACTTGACAAGGCTCCCTATGGTCTCAAACAAGCTCCTCGAGCATGGTATTCCAGACTCAGTACAAAGTTGTAGTCTCTTGGGTTTGTTACCTCTATAGCAGATACCTCACTTTTCCTTTACAAAAGTCAGGCGTTATGATATTTGTTCTAATCTATGTTGATGACATTATTGTTACTAGCTCATCTGATCAGGCCATCTCTCTGCTGCTGCGTATTCTAAAGGATGATTTTGCTCTCAAAGATCTGGATGATCTCCATTTCTTTCTGGGAATTGAGGTAAAGAAAGTCAATGATGATTTACTTCTTACACAAAAAAAAGATGTCACTGATTTGATTGCAAGAGTTGGCATGAAATAGTGCACCCTATGTCCTACACCTTTGTCTTCCACTGATAAGTTGTCACTTCATGAAGGGACACTTCTTGGCTCTTCTGATATTATTGAATATAGAAGTATTGTAGATGCTTTGCAATATTTGACATTGACAATACCTGATATCTCGTTTTCAATGAACAAAGTGTGTTAGTTCTTAGCTGCCAAGAGAATATTGAGATACATTCAAGGAACTATAAAAGTTGGTCTTGTTTTTCAGAAGTCTTCTTCAAGTCTGCTTAGTGCTTTTTCTGATGCAGTTTGGGCAGGCTGCCTTGATGATAGAAGATTCACAGGAGGTTTTGCTATATTTTTTGGACCAAATTTAATATCTTGGACTGCCAGAAAACAAGCAACAGTGTCAAGTTCGAGTACTGAGGTTGAATATAAAGCCTTAGCTAATGTCACGGCTGAATTAATATGGGTTGAAGCTCTCCTTGGTGAACTAGGTGTTTCACTAAAAGAAAAGCCATGATTGTGGTGTGATAACTTAGGAGCTACATACTTGTCAGTTAATCATGTGTTTCATGTAATAACTAAACACAATGAGATTGATTTTCATTTTGCAGAGAGATAGTTGCAAAAAAAACTATTGGATATCAGATTCATATCTACCAAGGATCAAATAGCATATGGATTTACAAAGGCATTGCCTGTACAAGATCTTGATGAGTTCAAACGTAATCTCAACGTTAAATAAGATTGTGATTAAGGAGGCTCTTAAATATGTTTAGGCGTATATCCTTGTATATCCTTTATATATGTATTTCCTTGTATTTTCGGTATTATGACAGTATGGATTAGTACTTCTTGGACACATACCATACATTGTAACAAATTCCTGGGATGTTTTCCCGATATATTAACACGAAACCGATGCAAGGCAACTCATTGTTAGAGTTAGGTTTTCTGTCACCGCACGCTGTAAAATACAGCGCGTGCTGAGACGTCATCCACCTGCGTGTGAAAAACAAGTACAGTATAACGCAAGCAGTTTTTACAGCTGCAGAATATAGCGCGCAATGTCCAAGTTTCATCGCACAAGAAAAAGCAGAAAAGCAGGAGCAGAAGGATGACATCTGGCCCACAGAGAAAACATGAGCCCATAAAGGGCCTAGAGAACCGGGGCCTCCAGTCCACAGAGACAGAGTATTCGCAGTCTCTCTATCGCGAGCCCTAAGGGACTCCTTCGTCTCTCCCCCACGTCAAGGTCCGGTGGTGCCCAGCGTCTGCCGCGGCAATCCGATGACGGGGAGCGCGATCAGCGGAGGCGTGGCAAGGGCCGCCGCTGTCGTGTGCTGGGTGCAGCGCCATCAGCGATTCCCTTCGCAGCCAGAGCTCATGCCGCGCAGCCTCATCAGCAGCGCGCTGGAACTCGCCCACAAGACCGCCGCCGCCGCCGCCGCCCCGGTCCTGCTCGCGGACCTGGTCTGCTTAGCCGGTCCGCCCTCCCTATCTGACCTCTGCGACGACTTGATTGGTAAATAGTACTGATCTCGCAGGATGGTGGTAGATTCGTTGTGCGTTCTGCTGTACCTAGACCTAGAGTCGCGTGATTTTACCGCATAAATGCTCTTGGATGTCAATTCGTCAGCACGATTCCTGGTTATGCTCATCGATTTCATCCAATGTATTGTCTAAACTCATGTTTACTGAGTGATTTATCCATGGATCTGTGGCACGCCTGATTCCAGCTCTCTGTTTTCTCTCTCTCTGTACTTTGTTTGGGATAAGAAAGCTGCTACCTAGAAGGTCTCAGGGTATGCCAATTCACAAGTTAAATTCTGATTTGGGCTAATGTGGAAGTAAGAAAGCAATAGGCCTACTGGCAACAATAAAGTCTGGAATAACATAGATTACCAGGCTTGATCCCAGTTTAGAACGCATGAAACATGTGTTCTGAACTAGCTTTGCATCGCATTGAACATTTTACCTTTACACATAGTACATATTTGCAGTGCAAGAATTTATAGAATGAAATGATACAAGTCTTTCAAAAATCTGAAATGTTCATTTTCCTTTCTAGTGTTGGACTAGTAACTGGAAGGGTTTGTGTCAGTAACATTTCTTTCTTCCTACTCGTTTCCTGTCAGTCTGTATTGCAGATAAGAAAGGTTCAGCCAATCAGGTTTACCAGACAGTTATACTTGGTGATGAGTCTGGACTTTCAACTCAGCCTGCAAAGTTGACCCAGGCAGCAAGTTGCTACATTTCATCGAGGAGATGTAGCACACTGATAAAAGGAGGTACACTTTATATCTGTAAGGCAGCAACCTAAGGCGTGCACTTGGAAAATGTCATAACCTGATCAAGAAACAGTTATGCATTGTAAGGTTGCCAGGAAACACGGGGATAGCTGGCCAAGAACATGACGAGCTCCTGCATGTCACCCATCATTCTTTCGAGACTGCCGAGCATCTTTTGTAGATTCATTCTGTCCTGGACATCAAGCACGAGGTCCATGCTTGGGGTATTGAACATGGTGAAGAAGAGATGTTTGGAACTTCAAGGACTGAATCTTGACAGGGAACGGCCAGTGGTCACCTTGTATTCGGCCTTGTCTGTCTGTGCTGGGTATCTGAAGGCGTCAAGCGTGTAGTAGCCTCTGTACATATCTTCTCTCACCATCTGGATCTGCTGAAGCATTGCCTGGATTGTGATGTGCTACCCCTCGCCCTCCTATTCAATCCTCAGCAGCACTGCCTTTAGCCTCTGGAGCTTCTACTCTTTTGCTCCCTTTGACTGCAAGTATCTCTGTGTTACCATGGACAGGGCTCTGCTGACCAGATCACCTGTTATTCAGGAGAGATGCGCCTCCATTTTGGAAGCCCCCTTGTTGCTGGCGAGACAAGTGAATCGATGAAAGAAGAGAAGAGGGAAAGGAGAAAAGGGAGGTTGTGATTCGGGTTGGATGCATAGAAGTCCCCATTTCTGATCATGGACTGCTGCAACTTTGGCAACAAGGCCGTCAAAATTGTACGCCATTGTGAGTCAGTCCTTCAGTGACCGCAATAGTAACAAATAGGAATTTTCATTATGATAATAGAAACACTACCATGTTAGACTATATGTCATTAATTTATGACCCAGTCAAGCCTGCTAACACTTTCAACCAAACTGGGATAGCAAAAGGCTTCTCTATTTACCTGGCTCTAGACTTGGTCCCTGATACTTGTTTATAAAAATACCACTGGTGTAGCTGTTTCAATCTTCGGAGCTAGCGTGCAATTTAACATATTGGCAACTTGATGTTTCCTTGTGGCTAAAGGAATTGTTCGACCTCAAAGCCACCGAGCCTAAAGATATGACCTAGAAAAATCACTACAGATTAGTAAAGCCTTCTAAAAGAAACCAAACAGCAAAACAAAGAATCTTCTTCCCTTCCATCTAGAAGGGTTCACCATGGAGGTGCTCGTCTCTGCAGTTCTTGGCGATGTTATTAGCAAATCCATATCCTTCTTTGTTAACAGGTACCACCGGCAGCAGACTGGAAGCGCAGGAGAGACCCTGGAACGGCTGCGCCCCTTGCTGCTGCGAGCCCAGTCCATCGTCGAGGAGGCCGAGAGGCGGCACATCACGAACCAAGCCATGCTCCGGCAGCTCGACACGCTGAGGCAGGGCATGTACGGAGGCTACTACATGCTCGACTCCTTCACATGCAGAGGCAGTGCAGAAGGCGACGCCATGGCCAAAGTTGAGGTGAGCCACGACTGGTTCGCCCTGTGCAGATTCAGCCCCGCCAAGCGTCTCTGCCTCGCTGCCAAGACGCCAAAGAAGATGGTATCTGGCGGCAAGGGGCTCAACGAGCTCAGGGAAGTGCTATGTGGCCTTGAGACGATTGTCGCCGACATGGAGGAGTTTGTGTTGTTCTTGAAGTCCTATCCTTCGTTGTGCCGCCAGCCTTGCAGCCGCAGCTACTTGTCTTCAGGCATGTGCATGTTTGGTCGCCACTCAGAGTACGAGAGGACTGTGAGCTTTCTGCTGCAGATTGGCACGGAGAATTTGAGTGTTCTTCCGATAGTTGGACCAGTAAGAGTTGGAAAGAGCACCCTTGTTGAGCATGTTTGCTATGACAAGAGGGTGCGCAGTTACTTCTCCTCTATAGTTTTCTTCGCCGAAGATGATCTCCAAGGCGTGAAGGCAGAAGGAAATGCTCTGCAGCTGCAAGAGAGTGGCGTTATTAAGCACAGAAATGGTGAATCGCATGGGAGGTTACTGATTATTATAGAACTAATTGGGGAGTTTGATAAGGAAATATGGAGAAGGTTGTGCTCTTTACTGAGCCATATGGCACACGGGAGCAAAGTCATAGTTACAAGTCGGTCAGAGAAAATCTTGCAGTTTGGAACAACTCGGGCTATCAAACTGAATGTTTTGCCCCAGGAAGCTTACTGGTACCTTTTTAAGATGATTGCACTCGGAAGAGCTGATGGAGAGGACTATCCAGAGCTATCATCTATAGCTATGGAGATTGCAGCTGAGCTGAATGCTTCTTTCCCTAGTGCAAACATAATTGGCACATTTCTAAGAGCCAATCTTGATGTCGGGTTTTGGCGCAAGGTTCTCGAACACCTCAGAGAGTTCAATAACAAGCATTTACTTATGTTTGGCGAACATCCAGTTGATCTCATGCAGAAAGACCGACATGTATACCTGTGGAGGATGACGGGCAGTTCCGAAGCCCTTATTGCCCATCGCTGTTATCAGGTGTGCTCTCCCCAACACAAAATTCCCAAGCTAACAATGCATGATATTTTGTGTGGAAGAGCTATACCTCGTGGAAATTTTGAAGTCCTTGCATGGAAATCTCAGATACCTCCCTACTATAGCTACCTGGTGAGTTGCAGCATAATGACATCTCGACATGTGCTGAAGAAGCGCTCTCGGTTGGAGAGTATTTGATCCTTGATGAAGGTGCGAGCCTCTGTACTTGACCATAGGGGTAGCTGTTTGTATATCAGTATGTTGCCTGTTCAGTAGTCTCTGATTTGTGCAGCAAGACCTGATAACCTGGGTCCTAGTAACAAATACTTCCTCCATTTCAAAATATAAGATTTTTTAGGTTACAAGCCTAAAACAACGGAGGGAGTATAACCATAATAATAGCGTAACATACCGCTAGAGTTGAAATGGAATTCTTTGTTGTTACTGTACATATACTCCATCATGTTCAAATACTCAAGTGAAGCAATCTGGTCTGGGTGGAGCATGATACTGATACAGCTTGCCCAAAGTGTGGCCACATGTCTGTATGTACTCGTACCGTTACGTTTAACATATCTCTTGTTCAGATTCCGTCTCGTGCATCAAACTTTCTCCTCCAAGCATGACCCTATTTTGGATTTTTTTTCTCATGGTTGCAGCGAGTTTGTTCTTGCAATATTTCTCCCGGCGGCTACGTTCTCGACAACGATGATTCCTACTATCGGTTTATCAATGACGTTGATCGGGCTGTTTGGTTATTATTTTCTAAAATATTGGTGTTGGTACTCTTGCCGATATTGGTTGATTACTTTAATGGCTGTATGTGTGCACGCAACCTTGGCATTGCGACGCAAATTAAAATTATGGAAGAACCAACGTTGGTATTTACAGGTCTCTGGTTTGGTTTCTATATCAGTTTAGTTCGACTGTCTTCAGGAAAGTGTAAGATTGTGTCATGAAAAAAGAAAGAGTATGAAGACCTTGAAATTTTGCTAGTTTCTTTTAGATTTTATTTTGTAATCGTTGGAGTCAGCTCATGTATATCTACCATGTATTATTTGCTTCTATTGATATAACGTGGTATTGATTGTCAAAAAAAAACATGACCCCTCATTGTGCACAAATAGTTCGATGATTAAGTTAATTGAACTCCTTAAAATCCTAGATTACTGCACTGATAAACACCCGGTCCAACTACATTGCGAAACCTCGAGCAATTCAGTGTCCAGTCAATAAACACCATTAAGATCAAAGCATGACCCCTCGTTACTAGTTCAGTGTTATTCATTAGGTGAGCAATTCAGTGACCTTGCAGTTAGAAATTTGACAGCTGAAAGCATGACCCCTCATTACTAGTCCAGTGTTATTCATTAGGTGAACAGGTAGTTCAGCTCTGTATTGCACTGAAACCATTCAGAAATCTACTTTAGGGTGTATGTGCGAACCATGTGAACAGCTTCTTTGTGAAATGGAACCGGACTTATACATTTTGCTCTATAAAAAACCTTCAGAAATCTAAAGATCAGTGTCTACTCAATTAAACATCGTGAATGACCATGAACTTCGTTGGTCTGCCATTCTATTTATGAATTTGTCCCTCAAACTGCTTGAGCTTTCACAATTTCACTGCAAGTGAACAAATTGCCCCACCATTTTTTTAAGCAAGGGTTATGACTAAACGCCTCTGTTTCTTCACATGTGCTCTACACCTTTGAAAACAAGGGAGAGAGATTGATATACAACCGTTGATTTTGCGACTATATGAGCTATGACTGTTGACTTTATAAGCCAATCGAGCCTACTAAACCGGGTCAATAAAAAAATCGAGGCTACTAAAATTTTCGACCATACTTCAATAGGTCAGAGCATCTCCACTCGGGACGCCGGCGGCTAAATTGACGCTCAGCCCACCCTCCAAATTTTATTTAGCGTCGGCGCGGTTCATTTTGTTATCCGGCGTCCCCAGGCTGAACCCAACCCATGGAGGGCAAGTGGGGACGCCAGATGCCATGTTTCTGGCGGGAAAGAGCGGAGAAGATGGCGCGCGAAACGGCTGGTCATCGCGGGCCAGCCCTGTCAGCATCAGTGGCCGACGCGTTTGGTCCGTGCTCGGTCCATCTTCTTCCTCGCCTGCCACGTCCCAGTAATGGCGCTGCTGCCTGCCGATCAGCCTTTTTGTTATGTATTGATCCAAATTCTATAAAGTATAGGCAAACTTCTGACGAGCAAAGCGCGGCCCCTCGTCGGAGGCTTGGGACGAGGGTATGGATCGTTGAAGACCTAGGTTTCCACCGTTATATAAACCTTTGTAAGCCGCCGGCTGTGATAAGTTGCATCTCTGAAATCCCCGGTGTTTGTAAACACTCCCCGATATAGTGAAGTTTCTCTGGCTGGCGCTTGTGGTTTTTTCCTCTTTTTGTTAGAGAGGTTTTTCCATGTTAAATATGTATCCCCTTGCTGTGGTTTCTCTTTCTTCTTCGTTATTTACTTGTCGCAGTTATAACACTTCTGCAGGCGAGCATCCGATGCGTCCCGTCTGCCACCTAACTCGTTTAACAGCCATTGCACCGACTTGCACCCTGCACCTATACCTCCCCCTCGGGTCGTAGCGTCGCTACACGCAGTCTACTTCGTCGTCCCCGCACACTGACAACCTTGTCTTCCACCACGCCATCTCCTACAGGCATGGGTGCACATGGTCTTCGTCATGTCGCTGGGTTCTTCCTCGCCTACTTCGAGCATCACCGCCGCACTTCACAAGGTAACCTGCAGGGCGACCTCTCGTTGTCGCAGGTCCCGCCGACTATCCTAGCTCCACTCTAGACATCTAGAATGACCACCCTAGGTTGTCGATATTTTCATCGCCTTCTACGTCTTCGTCCACTACAACTTCGCCGTCAGCGTCATTGCCTTGTCCCTGACTACACCACCTGCTCCTCTACTCCGACAACCACGGACAACATCTCTCCCTTTGCCGATCCACGCCTCACAACCGTTCTGGAGGCCTACTCTGCTAGTCTCTCTGACATGGCGACAAGTTCATGATGGTCCCTGCCCCTCGCACGCCTGGTCCTGGCAACACCGGGAGTGCCTTCATCCCCGATGCATTCCTGAGTCTGGCAAGCTCGGATCGACGCCTCGTCTTCATCGGCTTGGACAGCGTCTTCTTCGGCATCTTCCCCTCTACGACTGCCTCGACCGTGTCACCGACGAGTTTTTCTTTGCATACTCGGTTATGGCAAAACCGTGAGTGTGCGTTCATCCCTGACGTGCGGCTAGTTCTGGCAAAACTATGGCCGCACCTCGTCCTCGACGACTCGGATTGCATCGGCTTCAGCATTGACATCCTCGACGCGTCTTCGTCATCCTCCTCACGCACTATGCGCATGTGGCTTCACATGCGGCTACCTCGACACCGGCATCCCCGGCCACGACATCAACCACGGCGACCCCTCGCACGGCTACCTCGACCACGACATTGCCCAACGCTCTTGGCTTCCTCGACATCGGCACAAAGGCTACCACCTCGCTTGAGCATCATCAGCTTCATATAAAGTCCAAGCTACCGCGACACTGTCCGCGACGTTCCCGCTCCTACTATGGGGGATGTCAGCCCACTGGTTCTACTTCGGTTTATCTCCAGTCTGACCGTCCGTGACGTTCCAGTTGTTCACGACGCTACCTCTATGACTGTGGGAGGTTGTTAGAGTATTGTATGGACACGATTGTTATAGTAGTTTAGAATAGTTAGGATCCTAACCATCCTAGTCTAACTTGACTTGTACTCCAAGATGACCACCTATACGTCTATATATACTTGCACATGAGTCTCACTAATACATCTAACATATTCCGTCAATCCCTCTCTATCGTTCTACATGGAATAACATAGATTACCATGCTTGATCCTAGTTTAGAACGCATGAAACATATGCTCAATAATACATCCAGCATATTCCATCAATCCCTCTCTATCGTTCTACATAGAATAACATAGATTACCATGCTCGGTCCTAGTTTAGAACGCATGAAACATGTGCGCTGAACTAGCGTTGCAACGCATCAAAAATCTGAAATGTTCATTTTCCTTTGTAGTGTTGGACTAGTAACTGGAAGGGTTTGTGTCAGTAACATTTCTATCTTCCTACTCGTTTTCTGTCAGTCTGCATTGCAGATAAGAAATGTTAAGCCAATCAGGCATACCAGACAGTTATACTTGGTGATGAGTCTGGACTTTCAAGTTTCAACTCAGCCTGCAAAGTTGACCCAGGCAGCAAGCTGCTACATTTAATCAAGGAGATGTAGCACACTGATAAAAGGAGGTACACTTTATTTTTGTAAGACAGCAACCTAAGACATGCACTTGGAAATCACATTTTCATATCAAACCCTCTCCTGCCTAGATTCTGATGCTTGATTACACCTTAGAGTGGCCAAGTTTCCACCTTCGAGATCATTTCCGTTGAAGACGATGATCAACGAGAAGCGATCTCGCACCCTCTCGTCGAGCCAGACATGCTCAACAGCTGTACTCTTTTTTTCCCTCTTGGTGCACCGATCATGGGAAGCACGCCCAGATTTTCATTGCCCGCAGCTACAGCTTCCCTCCATAGCGGAAAGCTGATAATTGTATCATTTTCCATTTGGCGGCCAAACATAACCTGCATAACCTGATGAAGAAACAGTTATGCATTGTAAGGTTGCCAGGAAACACGGGGATAGCTGGCCAAGAACATGACGAACTCGTTCATGTCACCGATCAGTCTTTCGAGACCACCGAGCATCTTTTCTAGATTCTTTCTGTCCTGGACATCAAACACGAGGTCCATGCTTGGGGTATTGCACATGGAGAAGAAGAGTCTTTTGGAACTTCAACGACTGAATCTTGACAGGGAACAGCCAGTGGTCACCTTGTGTTCGGCCTTGTCTGTTGCGCTGGGTATCTGAAGGTGTTGAGCGTGTAGTAGCCTCTGTACATATCTTCTCCCACAATCTGGAGCTGCTGAAGCATTGCCTGGACGGTGATGTGCCGGCCCTCCGCCTCACCAGCACTGCTTTTTGCCTCTGGAGCTTCTCCTCTTCTGCTCCCTTGGACTGCAAGTATCTCCGGGTTACCATGGACTGTTATTCAGGAGAGAAGCGCCTCCATTTTTTTTTACCTGGAACCGCAAGGGCCCTGCTTGTATTCATTAGTAGAGGGAAAAACTGCACATGCCTAAAGAAGGCAAGAGATAGCTACAACAACCTGGAAAAAACTCTCGCAAAAAAACTCAAGGAACCAAAAAAAAAAACTCAACTCTGATAGCTATAAAAGGAAAGCCATATATCCGCTAGAGCGACATCCACCCTAACTCGCTGCACAAGGGCAACCACACTCATCTCCTTTTTCTCGAAAACACGGCATCCACACTACATAACAAGCGAGAATTATAGTTTGACGCATTTGTGCTTTAGGGACACAAAACTGAATCTTACTCCATCAAGCTCGTGTCGACGCCGCTTGATAGCAGATCCTCACGGGTGACATGTTCGTATCAGCAAACGAAGCCCAGACATCCTTCGCATAGCTGCAACCCACCAGCAAATGGTATGCCGATTCAAACTCTTGGTCACACAAACTGCAAATGGGGTTGCACTCAAGGCCTTTGCTCTCTAGCCGTTCAGCTGTCCAGTTTCTATTTCTCAACATTAACCACATGAAGAACTTGACCTTGCCTTCAATTTTGGCACGCCAAACCTTTTCAAGGCGAGGCTTCTGAATTTGTCCCAGGAATTGGACCTCATATGCTGATTTGGCCGAGTAAATACCATCAGCGCATGGCAGCCACTGGATTGAATCTTGCTCATCCGTTAAGTGCACCTCCTCAATGCAGGCTCAAAGCTGAAGAAACTGCTGCATCTCTGCTTCGGTAGCTGTCCAGGATAGACCTCGAAGCCATCGTCCGCTATTGATCGCCTCCATTTTGGAAGCCCCCTTGTTGGTGGTGAGACAAGTGAATCGGCCAAAGAAGAGAAGAGGGAAAGGAAAAAAGGCAGGTTGTGATTCGGGTTTAATGCATGGAAGTCCTCATTTCTGATAATGGACTGCTGCAACTTTGACAACAAGGCCGTCACCGTCAACATTAACATAAGTACTCTACATCACACGGTGACACCATGACAACAATAGTACTAATAAATAGAATTTTTTATTGCGATAATAGAAACACTACCGCGCTCGCTGTCGACGGAACGTCTCCTTCTACTGAAAGAATATTCCGTCTTTTATGCAACACACAATGTCAAACCCAACCCTAGTGAGCTAGGGATACAACCACCCAACCACAGGTTGGTTTGTATAGGACTTTTGTTTATGACCCAGTCAAGACTGCTAACACTTTCAACCAAACTGGGATAGCAAAAGGCTTTCTCTATTGACCTGGCTCTAGAGCTGGTCCTGATACTTGTTTATAAAAATACCACTGTGTGGCTGCTTCCATCTTCGGAGCTACCGTGCAATTTAACATATTGGCAACTTGATGTTTCCTTGTGACTAGGATTTGTTCGGACCTCAAAGCCACCGAGCCTAAAGATATGACCTCGAAACATCACTGCAGATTAGTAAAGCCTCCTAAAAGAAACCAAACAGCAAAACAAAGCATCTTCTTTCCTTCCATCAAGGATTCACCATGGAGGTGGTCGTCTCTGCGGTTCTTGGCAATGTTATTAGCAAATCCATATCCTTCTTCGTTGACAGGTACAACCGACAGCAGACCGGAAGCGCGGGAGAGAGTCTGGAACGGCTGCGTCCCTTGCTGCTGCGAGTCCAGGCCATCGTCGAGGAGGCCGAGAGGCGGCACATCACGAACCAAGCCATGCTCCGGCAGCTCGACACGCTGAGGCACGGCATGTACGGAGGCTACTACATGCTCGACGCCTTCACGTGCAGAGGCCGTGCAGAAGGCGACGCCATGGCCAAAGATGAGGTGAGCCATGACTGGTTTGCCCTGTGCAGATTCAGACCCGCCAAGCGTATCTGCCTCGCTGCCAGGACGCCAAAGAAGATGGTATCCGGCGGCAAGGGGCTCAACGAGCTCAGGGAAGTGCTATGTGGCCTTGAGATGATTGTCACCGACATGGAGGAGTTTGTGTTGTTCTTGAAGTCCTATCCTCTAATGTGCCGCCAGCCTTACAGCAGCTATCTGTCTTCAGGCATGTGCATGTTTGGTCGCCACTCAGAGTATGAAAGGACTGTGAGCTTTCTGCTGCAGATTGGCACGGCGCATTTGAGTGTTCTTCCGATAGTAGGACCAGCAAGAGTTGGAAAGAGCACCCTTGTTGAGCATGTTTGCTATGACAAGAGGGTGCGCAATTACTTCTCCTCTATAGTTTTCTTCACCGAAGACGATCTCCGAGGCGTGAAGGAAGACGGGAATGCTCTGCAGCTGCAAGAGAGTGGTGTTATTAAGCACATAAATGGTGAATCACATGGGAGGTTACTGATTATTATAGAACTAATTGGGGATTTTGAAAAGGAAATATGGAAAAGGTTGTGCTCTTTACTGAGCCATATGGCACACGGGAGCAAAGTCATAGTTACAAGTCGGTCGGAGAATATCATGCAGTTTGGAACAACTCGGGCTGTCAAACTGAATGTTTTGCCCCAGGAAGCTTACTGGTACCTTTTTAAGATGATTGCACTCGGAAGTGCTAGTCAAGAGGACTATCCAGAGCTATCATCTATAGCTATGGAGATTGCAGCTGAGCTGAATGCCTCTTTCCCTAATGCAAACATAATTGGCACATTTCTAAGAGCTAATCTTGATGTTCGGTTTTGGCGCAAGGTTCTCGAGCACGTCAGAGAGTTCAGTAACAAGCATTTACTTATGTTTGGCGAACATCCAGTTGATCTCTTGAAGAAAGACCGACCTATATACCTCTGGAGGATGACGGGCAGTTCTGAAGCCCTTATAGCCCATCGCTGTTATCAGGTGTGCTCTCCCCAGCACAAAATTCCCAAGCTAACAATGCACGATATTTTGTCTGGAAGAGCTATACCTCGTGGAAATTTTGAAGTCCTTGCATGGAAATCTCAGATACCTCCCTACTATAGCTACCTGATGAGTTGCAGCATAATGACATCTCGGCATATGGTGCTGAAGAAGAAGCGCTCTCGGTTGCAGAGTATTTGATCCTGGATGCAGGTGTGAGCCTCTGTACCTGACCATGGGGATAGGTGTTTGTATATCTGTATGTTGCCCATTCAGTAGTCTCTGATATGTGCAAATACTCCATCATGTTCAAATACTCGAGTGAAGCAATCTGGAGCATGATACTGATATAGCTTTCCCAAAGTGCAAATTTCCCAAAGTGTGGCCACATGTCTGTCTGTACTCGTACCGTTACCTTTAACGTATCTCCTGTCCAGATTCCGTTCTGAAAGGAGATGATGCCGTGTGGGTTGTAACAATTGGTGCATCAAACTTTGTCCTCCAAGAATGGCCCCTCATTGTGAACAAATAGTTCGATGATTAAGTGCATTGAACTCCTCAAATCCTAGATTACTGCACTGATAAACACCGACTGTCCAGTCCAGCTACATTGGGAAACCTCGAGCAATTCAGTGTCCAGTCAAGAAACACCATAAAGCTCAAACAAAGCATGACCCCTCATTACTAGTTCAGTGTTATTCATTAGGTGAGCAATTCAGTGACCTTGAAATTCATTGCATCTTTACTTGCAGTTAGAAATTTGACAGCTCAAAGCATGACCACTCATTACTAGTTCAGTGTTATTCATTAAGTAGTTCAACTCTGTACTGCACTGAAACCCTACAAAACATACCGGCTGCATCCAGAAATCTACTTGAAGGTGTATACGTGAGCCATGTGAACACCGGCTTCGTTGCAAAATGGAACCAGACATATACATTTTGCTCTATAAAGCATTCAGAAATCTAGAAAACACAAGAATAATCGAGGCTTCTGAACCGGGTCAAAAAAAAATCGAGGCTATTATGAGCTAGATGACTGTTGATTTTGCTCTATAAAGCATTCGGAAATCATATGCAGCCGTTGATTATATGACTATATGAGCTATGACTGTTGACATATGAGCCAATCGATCCTACTTAACCGGGTCAAAAAAAATTGAGGCTACTGAAATTTTCGACCAGATTGGAATAGCTACACTGCAAGCTTTCGGAGAGCTGCCTGGTTTGCAAGTTACTATAGATCGGACTCTGTCTGGGGTACAAAGCGTCAAAGCGGGCACAAGAATAATCCTAGTGCAGCACGGTACTACACGCTACGAATTCGAAAAATGCGAATGCTCAAACCCTCAAAGAAGCTACCTACCCGTGAATTGCAGATCCCCGGTGCGTGGGCTGGTGACTGGTGAGGCTCAAAAAGCATCGGCGAGTAGGGCAAGACGGCAGGAGCGGGCTTGCGGATCACAGGAAGCCCAGTGCGTCGTCGACGGGGTTAGGGCCACAGGGCTTCCGTCGTCCTCTACTGCGACCACCGGAAGCCACGGAAAGCGACGCCGACGAGCGATCGCTGCAGTCACATGGGCATTGCGGCCAGGGACGAGAGGCGGAAAAGGAAAGGGGATCGAGGACGAATCTGAGTCCAGCAGGGAAGCTTGTCAGAAGATATCGCTGGGCTTTTCATGAACCGTCCATCGGCCACAATCCCGTTCTATTGTCAGCCTTTTCTCCGCCTGACCGGAGAATACTTTTTTCTCCCACTTCCCGTGCTGACACGTGTCTATTGCTGCAAAACATCCCGCGTTTGTATATTTTCCTGCTTTTGCTTTCGAAACAAAAAAAAACGGTTCGTTTTAGAAATAGAACGTCTCGCCGGAGACCTCACCGGAGACCATGCAGCAAAAAAATTGTGCTAATGCAGCAAAACCGTCTTCGCCGGAGACATCGTCGGAAACAACTCGTTGATGACCCTCGCCGGAGACCATGCAGCAAAAAAAAATTTCGGCGAAGTCGATTTTGCTACATTAGCACAATTTTTTTGCTGCATGATCTCCGACGAGGTCTCCGGCGAGACGTTCTATTTTTTAAAACGAACCGTTTTTTTGCTTCGGAAGCAAAAGCGGGGACATATGTAGCAAAAGCGGGCCGTTTTGCAGCAAAAATGAAATTTGGGGCGATTTTGGGGGGAGGAGGACGATGGGAACCCCCAATCGTCCGGGGGATCCATATCATTTTCCTTTTTTTCCTTTTTATTCATTTTTATGTGCCTCTTTCTTTTTTTTAGCCACTATATTTGGCGAATGTAATGATTGAGATTCTTTAAAATTGTCCGTAGACATTATGAAACAGTTATTATACCTATATTTCCACATCGACGATGGTAGTTATGGACAGTTATGATCACACTACCATGAGGATACCAAGACACAGCGGGAGCGGCAAAAGCCGTGGGAAAGTTCACGTGGCTCCAGTCACAACAGCTGCCCTGGACGACGACGTTCCCCAGCCGCTTCCACTTCACGTTGGCAAAGCCTGTCCCCAACATCAGCACTAGTTGGCTGACGACGGGGCCAACCGCGACATCTGCCGAAGGGGGCGGGGGTTTCGCTAGCGCCGACGCGATTTCGGTAGCGACTAGCGGCATTTAGGAGGCGTCCAGAAGGGGAAGAGGCACACAAAAAGTCGACGGAAGGGGGCACAGGAAGACAGGCCAGAGCGGTGAGGAGAGATATCAGGGAAGACGCGGTGGAGAAATGTCCCTCCCACCAAAGCTCATGCGCGATAGAGGGGCACTGTCGATTCAGCCTTCCAACCCTAGTTTGTAAAGGTTAGAGCGTAGATATTTTCGGCCCCCTCAAATGTTTTTGAAGACCAGGGTGGTATAGGCGGCTATTTTAAGGACCGGCTGAATATAAAAAAATCTGCTATGCTCTTACTGCTGCAGGTTCACTATCCGCAGGAGCTGCTCAAGCTATACAGGAGTGGTTGTTGTTACCTATCGGGGCCTTCAAGAAGAATGAAAAACAATGTTTTGACACCTTGCGATCACGATCTGCCGGAGGCGGTGGAGACAGCAAAATGCAAGGGCTTTTCAAAATCACTTTCTACTTTCTAAGCGGAACGTGAGGAACAATGTCACCCTCTTTGCTTCAGCAAGAGGCCAAAAACCCCTCTCCGTTCCTTTGGTGTATGCCTTTCACTGAGGCAAGACCAAATCACCAATTGCATTGCTGGTACCACATCATTTCAAATAAACAATATGGCAGACGTTTCTGTTACCAAAAGCAAATCTAGCCTACAAAACTAGAGGCTAATCCCGACAAACGACTCAACTCCGGTATACAAAGTCTAGTAACAAACGTTGAAAGAAAACTGACATGCAACACCATTATTTGTTCCAATTAACCGTGACTCAATAATTCAACGTCAGGCAAAATTTAAAGGCGACACCAGTAAAGACAATGCAGCGCTGGAGGCAGCACGGGACCTTTTTCACTTCCCTCCTCCCAGGGTCGGGAACTGTGATTTATCTTCAATGGATGGTGCTGCAGCTGGTCCACGCTGGTATCCCCCTCCAAATCCACCTCTGAAACCACCACGGTCTCCACGGCCCTCGCCGCGTCCCCTTCCACGACCGCGACCACCATAGTACCGTTCTCCCTCAGCAGGTTTCAGGAACTCGTTGATGCTCAGCGACTGAACAAAAGATTTACCAAGTTATCTCCCAGCAATTTTCCTCTGAAATAGCAGTCTTATTTTCACTTCAAAAATAATAATGGTAGCACAGTGCACACCATAACAATCAAAACTACAATGGAGTTCTACACAAATTATGTGTTGTTTAGCTAAACCTGCATCTTGCGTTTACCCAAACAAACTGAGATTTAGCTAATTCGGATTGAAAATTCTATTTCCACTCATATCACAAGTTATCAATTGCATGGCTGATTAAGAACCCAGATTCCAAAACAGAAGGATACGTCAAAATTCACCCTAACTGGTACAGAATTTGCTAGTTAACACAAGAACAGAAGTATAAATTAAAAGGAACTCTCAGAAAAATACTGTAACCAATTGGGACTCTAGAGAAAACACAGAAGGCTCAACTAGAAGTCAAAATACAACATCAAGCACTCAAGTTCAACAGGCAAACCTTAAGTGAGAGCATCAGATGTAAGAACTAGTTTGGACATCAACATACTGCCCTCTGGATTACGACATGCTACATAGTAAGAATACAGATAAGTCATTACCTTCTTGGCACGCTCATCGCGCTCAGTACTTTCCTTCTTCTTATCCTTGTCAGCACCCTAAGAAGACGCATGCATAATCACTATATTGTTCCAAATTTACCGAAGTGTGAGGATTAAAATAGCAGACACTGGTAAACATACCAATTTAATGAAAATCTCATCATTGGTTTTCTTGGTAGACAGTGGCTGCAGAGACTGCAGGTCCTTGTCAACTTCAACCTTCCTTTCTTCAGTCTTCAATGCAAGTAGTGCTTTCCGCTTTTCCTCCCTAACTTTCTCGTACTCTTCTAGGGTCATCTCCTGCACAAATTGAAATATCAGTACCACAGAGATTAGTGTGATGACACCAGACAAGTATAAAAGGAGCTAGATAATATAACATTAAGAAAAATAGGCACCAAAATTTGAGCCCAATTGGGATCTCACCCAGGTGTTACTGTGCTGTGAAACTACAAATGATGGATGAACTTGCAAGGATGAGGAAAAATGAGGTTTGAGAAATGTTAGTATTCCTGTGAACCTACAGTAAGAAAACTATTCCTGTGGGCTTCCTGAAGAATCCTACTCCGTTTCAATGAAGAGGGCGTAAATTTTCTCAGTTTTTCACCAAAGAATAAGGCACAGATGCCTAACAATTATCAACATCCTGAATATGCCCCTCCCTCTTGTTTCCCGCGTCCTTTAAAATTGGCAAGCAGTTAATGGAGCAATTCCCGCGAGGTGGTTAATTTCCTCTCGAACTGGTGCCTAATTGGTTTGCTTGGCGCGTGCATGTAGGGGTGATTTATGGCAGCCATTTATTGCATGGATGGGAACGAGGTGAACGCAACAGTGCACGCTGGTAACGAGGAGTTTGCCACAGCTGCAGAAGAAAAGTGAGGGAAATAAAAGGAGGTGTTCAGCGATTTATGAGGGGCAAGTATGGAAGCTAATTTCTCTACCTAACCTTCGACGAGCCCAAGTTTTAACAACTTAAGCTGAGGAACGGAAGGAGTATGAACGATAGAATCCTATGAACTAACAAGTGAACAATACCTATTCAAGAATACCCTATGGGTTTCCTGCAAATTATGAAAATCTTTTTTAACTGACCAAGACTTTCATTATAGGAGCAGTGAAGATAAGTGTACTCCCTCCGTTGCATAATTATTGTCATGATTGTAGTTCAATGAACTAAAATGACAACAAGAATTATGTAAGAGGGAGTATTAGATAAGGGGCAACTAGCAGCCATAATATAAGCTATGCTACCAACAGATAACAAGACAAGCTCCACAAATAAGTTGCATCCAGATTGTAGCCTTTACCTTATCCTCTTCATTCTCTTCCTCCTCCTTTGCAGCAACATCCTTGTTATCTTTGTTTTCCTCTGTTGCTGGAGCATCATCCTGCTCACCCTGCTTCTCAGAGATGGGAGCATTCTCCTCAATTTTCAGAGCTTCATCAGTTTCCCTGATTATACACAAAAAAACGAACTTTTATGTCTGTCTTTGTCAATTGAGAAAGTAATGAAAAACAACAATACATGAAGTCTACTTACTGTGCAAGGCCTTCATCATTGGAAGAGCCCCAGTTCCCACGCCCTGCACCATCTCGTTTCATCCCATAGCCACGACCAGTCCCGCTGTGACGCTCATAATTTCTCCGAGGTGGTCTCTCAGAGTCATCATCAAACTCACCGTTGCGGTAACCACCACGTCTACCTCCGCCTCCACGGTATGGGGGGCGAGGGCCTCTCTCCCTGTCCCCGTCTCCGCCTGCAGTTACAGCACCATCTCCAGAGCTAACCCCGCCACCATAACCACCCTGGTAGCCATTCGTGTTTTCACTGCCAAAGTCACGGTTCTGGCCATATCGCCCACCTCTGCCGCGGCCAGGTTCACCACGGCCAAATCCTCCGCGTGATGGTGCGCCACCGTTCCGTCCATCCCTCACTGAAACATGTCGAAATAAAGGGCTTAACAGAAATTCGTGGTGCTAGAAACTAATCGAACGTTCGAACAGTATCTTAGAAGTAAGCTATAAATTCAAACTTTTCAGCCGATGAAAAGCTCAAGCCAACACAACAAATGGCATCACCATTATTTAGAACCGACATGATATAGACTAATAAATGGAGAAAAACAAGCAAAATAGTGCATACCACATCTAAATGAAATGATTATGAGTAAACATGCGCAAACCCACCATAGAACTTTATTTTGAACCAACCGATTCGAATCAAAATCTGGAAAGGCCCAAATGCCCCAAACCCAGATCTAACGATCTCACAGCTAAAACTTACCAGCCTGTCCCGGGGGAGCGGGTTTCGTCGGCAACTTGGCGGGCGCTGCAGCTTGGGCCCCCTTTCCAGCAGGCGCTGCCGCCGCCTTCTTCGCCTCGGCCTTCGGTGCAGCCGCAGCCGCCGCAGCGAGCAGCTGCGAGAGGTCGTCGTCGTCGCCGGCACCGAGAAGATCGAACTTGTTGGTCGCCATGGCGGTGACGCCGGGGATGGGGGACTGCGGTAGATCAACAAGCTATTCTGGGAGCAGATGAGAGGCGCGAGCTAGCAGCTTCGCCGGATATATGCCATTAGAAGAAGAGGTGAATGAGGGGAGGGGAGAGGGGTTTTGGATGCGGCGGCGGCGAGGGGTTGGGGACGAGGGGAGGGGAGTGTGTGAGAAGGAGAAACCCTAGCCGCACCCCTGCACGAGCTCATATCCTTTGTGTCGGACCTTTTTTACCACTTCTGCTCAGAGTCGTAAAAATACGGTTATACCCTCGCCCTGTGGACTACTTACAACGTTATTTAGATTATTTAGATGCTGCTGGGATTTTAGACAAACGGGGTAGTGTGGGGATTCTTTGGCATAGTAGTCCTCGGGAGGCCTGAGGGTTAATGGGTTGGGAATCCGGGCATCTGGACCCGTGGGCTGGCATCGGACGACTGAGATTTGCTTTCTGAGTAAGATAGGTCATTTACACTAGTTTGCTCCTTTGCAGATGCAGAAATCCGATCTTGTACTTTTTTTTTTTGGCATCAAGTAGAAACTTTATTCAAACAGGTGGGATTACAAGGTGAACAGCTTTAGGTCCGAACCCTAACTAAGTAGCAGTGTGGCGTTCGACCTAGCTAACCCTAATATGCGATTGTTCCATTTACAAAGGTACAAATTCTATGTTGATTAACTAAAAGCATGAAGCTCATCTATTAAAAAACAACAAGAAGATCTATTTTTTTAGAAGAAGTAGCGGCATTCATAAGTTCGGAGTAATCAGTTTCCATAATAATGGAAAGAAGGGAACGGTGTAGAGCCAAATCCATCTCTTCAATGCATGCACGTAGTTCTGCTTCCAGAGGAGCCGAACAGTCCTCCACGAACCTGCACGATGTGAAGATTAGCAAACCTTCTACATTCTGTAAGGCCTTAAGACCATACCAAGAACAACTGTATGATTAGACGCCAAAGAATCATTGATAGTGAGCTTAAGCCATCCTAAAGAAGGTAGACCCCATGGTTTAGCAACAACACATGAGTGGTTTTCCCTTAGAAAAGTATCAATAGGTGTATCTGCACGATTATGTATCAAGTTAAGATAGCCGCGGAGAAACTTCTTCGAGCTTTCCACTGGTGGAAAGGTCTTATCATGAGTGACCTCGCTCCGAACAAACCAAATACTCTGCGCAATCAAAATAGTATTATCTTCCAAATGATCCGGTAGCAATACATTTATCAAGTTTAAAGTGGATTCGGCCCCGAAAACGCTCTGATGTATACCGGGAGATAAATACATGCTCAAACATCATTAATTAACTCCTTATCAATCTCGATTCATTTCAATATGAGGACAAGAATTGAAACTGACTCAATTAATTACAATAACACAACAAGAGAGAAAAGAAAGAAGGTATTTGAAATCAATTGTGGCTTGGCTTTGAAAGATCATGAGGATAAGGCACATTCCAAACTGTCCTCATCTCATTCCATACTCGACGTGCATGCGGGCATCTGGCAAAAGCATGTTCCATTGTCTCGGGTTCAGACCCACATATTTTTCACATCCTTGTAGCTTTCATTTTTCTTGAGCTTACTCGATTCAATATCTAAGCCAAGAGTTGTAGCTTTTCAAGCAACATCTTAAACTTGGACGGAACATAAGACTTCCAAAGTTCTGTCCATCGTCGTTTATTCCCTATGGTTGTTGCACTCGACTCCGTAAAAGCACACCATTCAGGTAGTTTGGCAAGACCAAGCTTGTATGCACTATGAACTGAAAAGATGCCCGAAGACTCTGGCTACTAAGAAAGAACATGTAATATCCCAGCATTAGAGCTTAGAAATAAGATGATGAACAAAACTTGTCAAAGTGATTGAAGCTTCTCTCAACTTGATGGAATTGAAATAGATCGATAAGTATCAATATAACCTTTGTTAAAAACGTATTTTGGGTAAAGATAATTTGATCTAAGGGTAGATCAAATATAATAAAACTAAACCACAACACATTGCTTAATAATTAATATTTGATCCTTAAGTGATCATTCCATAGTATTCATCACTACAACTCATGAATACAAGTTAAGAATATAACTCAAGTAACAAGAATTTAATAACTAAATCTTGACCAATTCTTATATATTTCTACCATAAGTATCATGGTAGTACTCAACCCTAACTCTTTAGTTGTATTGAGTAGAAAGGAAATCAAGTCAAGACCATTCACCACATATCTTTCTTTCACCACTAATCTTTATCATCTCTATTGAACCACATCCTTATATCTCTTGTTCATCGATGTTGAGTGATCAACTATTGATTTATCAATTCTTAGCCTATTAACTCTTGATCTATCAACTCTTGTCTTTATCATAGCATTCCTTTTAAAGCCTTTAGAGAAAGAAGTAAGAAGAGGTAGATGGTAATGCTAGTTCTAGATATCATTTATAGGATGGGAGTGTTTGAAGAGAATCAAATCTATATGATAATTGATGGAGTTAACTCACTCCTGAATGGATAGAAGAGTTATCATGAATACATATATGTAATGGTAACCAGTGGGTTATAAGGATAATTATTGAAGATAGTTACCAAGGAGTAATCCTATTGGATCAAGTAGGTATAGTAAGGGCGTGTTTGGATGTCCTCCGGCTTCTCCAAAATCCATCGATCCAGCTTCTAGACACCACTCCAACGTCTCAACTGGAGCATTAAACGTTCGGCACAACTCCACAGCTCGGCTGGTCCGACAAATCCTTTTTGCTAGGCCGGCCTGCTTGTCTGGCCGTTGGGATGTGATGAAATCCAGCCCACCAGGTGAAGCTCCACGTTTTTATTTTTATTCTATTCCTAGTCATCTTCCCCAATCCCCCAGCACCCATGTCTGCATGCCAATTTCCCTCACCCCAAATCATCCCCGTCAAATGCCCTCACTGCGGCTCCATCCACCACCCTCCTCTCGAGAACGACACTGCTCCTGATCGATCTGTTGGCCAGGGGAGGAGGAAGCATGGCGCGATGTGAGGAGAAGGAGGAGTCGCGAGGAGGGAGGGGAGCAACGGGAAGAGCTTCTGCCTTCTCCCTAGCCGCGGGGAGGGAGGGGAACAACGGGAACTCACTGTAGCGGGCGCATGCGCTACTCGGCCGAGGTCATGGCCAGGGCAGCGGCCAGAAAATAGGATGGATTGGGCGTCAGAGTAGCGGCCGGTGAGTGGATGCAGTCTACGTCCGGTTGGCGGCGGGGAAGGGCGTCCCGGCGTGCAGGTTCCTATCTCGATGGTGGGTTGCTGGCGTTGAAATCATGGTCGAGGGAGGATGAAACAGAAAACGATGACGTTTTCACTCGGCGGTGGCATAATGATGTAATTGTTTGCTGCTCCGCGATTGTGATGTTCCTCGTCAAAAGGCTCGCTCCGAGGTTTACACACAAAAATTGTCCAGCTTCCCGAATCTAGCTCCACGGAGTTTTTATGTTCGGTGCTGCTCCGAGCTGGAGCGCTGAGAAGCTGGAAGCTAGACCAGTTCCGAACACGCCCTAAATGAATAATATCTCCTAAGCAAATAGAGATGTTAAGAAGATAATTATATACAACTGTAATGTTGTATTGAGGAAGGCCTTGATCAACCAACTGGAAACCTAAACCATAAATGATTAAAGGATTATAATGATCATACTCAAGTCACTGAGAGTGAATGATTATATCATATATAAGTAACATTGGTGGATATAACATGATTAAACCCTAGTTTAGATATGTTACCCTAGATTGTAATGACAAGTCACAGTGATATACTGGGAAGATGGAATATAAGATACTAGAGATAAGTAGAGATAAGAAAGTATGACTAAGCTGAAGCTAGAGTAGCATGGAGTTATTGAAGAAGTGTTATTCCTCTTAAAGGATAGTAAGCTTTTGAGGAAAGTAGAATTTGATATATACATCTATTGGAGTAATATTAGGGATGGATAATTAAGGAAGAGTATGAATGGAGTTAGAAGTAACTGCTTGTTGGATTGGAGGTTATTAGCAGTAGAGTAGTTGATATAACCAAGCATAGATATGAGAAAGTTATGAAACCTTCCTTGACAAGCTTCTGAGAATTGTAAGTGTCATTACAAAAGTAATTTGTAAAGTATGAGGGAAATCATTCAAATGGAATTGGATTCATTAGAAACATTCCAGAAGTGGGAGATGTGTCTATGAGGAAATCATGTTGAGCTTTAGTGTTAAGCTCATTGGATTTACAAATGGATTTAGGAGGAGAAATTATTGAGAAGAATATTCTTGTGAAGTAAAGCTCATCATGTTAACACATGATGATGTAAATGAAGGAGTAGTATATCTAGGAAAGGAATTCTTTAAGTAGAAGTCAAGAATTATGAAATATGGAAGATAGGAATTCTTGGTAAACACTCAACCTTAAATCTTTAACCAAACATAATATCCATTTCATATGATTGATCTATCATCCTATTTCCACAATGCCTTATAGGAATATTTTCCTATAGCAAATCACTTAAGCATATCTTTGTCATTTCAAGATATTAAAATAATATGTGCATAGGAAATATAGTTATCAATTTCTTCTCATAAGTTATTCTAGAGAATAATCTTACTATTCTAAAAAGGTGATATCATTCATGATCACAAATATGAGGGCAATATGTCTTCACCCATAATGTTCATACACATTTATAAAATAATACAAGTATATTAAATCTCCTAAAACTCATGATAAACAGTTATAATTCAAAACCCTAACTTCTATTTCAATCATAATTATCAATGTATAATTAATGTCATAACCAGGATGATTAAAACCTTATTCACCTATTAGTGGAATTGGAATAATAAAATTTACCATTTTAAGAACCTTAATAATTAAATCATCTTATATAATGATTGTTATATAATGATAAGTATGGGTATATTCTATGCATATCCTTAGCTACCTTAAACCATTATCATTATATTCATCAAGAGAAAATCAAATTCATTTTTAAAAAAAATCTTATTATAAAAAGTAAACCTATAAAACCCTAAGTAATAAATTGTTGCAATAAATAAAAATGCTTTCCAAATTGTTTAAATCTTTGAAAATAATAAATAAATATTGGAACAATTAGTCTCATAAGTTCTTGTAGTAATTTTGTTATTTCAAAAAGTTTCTGAATATTTAAATCACTGAGGTAATTCAAATTGAAAAGGAAAAGAGAAAAACAAAGATAAATGATGGCGCCTAGTAGTTTTCGTGGGACGCTTCGTTGAAAACCCCAAGAACAAGGTATGAAGCAACACAGCAGCATGTTTTCCTTAGTAAGAAACCGAGGTTATCGAACTAGTAGGAGGAATAAAACGTCACACAGGTGTTGCTAGCAACGCGGATACCTGCACAACACAAACTCAAGACTTTGTCCCAATGAATCAGTGAGGTTGTCAAGCTCATCGGTTTGCTGTAACAAAGGATTAAACGTATGGTATGGAAGGTAATGGTTTGCAGAAAGTAAACAAGTAAAAGTGGAAGATGTATCAATGGTAAAGATTGGACCGGGGTCCATAGTTCACTAGAGGTGCTCTCCTTAAATAAACAACATGGCATGAAGGGTAAACAAATTATAGCGGGGCAATTGACAGGAACTGAGCAAGGCATAACAATGCAATTACTAGTCAGAAAGATCCTATGAGGTTGATTGGGCAATACAACAATATATATAGACTGCCATCCAACTGCATCTATGACTAGGAGTCCACCTTGAGGTTATCATCTGAACCCCCTCCAATATTAAGTTGCAAGCAACAGACAACTGCTTTAAGCAAAGTGTGTAAGATAAACAGTCCACATGTTCCATGAACAAGAGACCGTTGTTTTCTCCCTAGTAGCAACAACACATCTACAACCGAAGAGATTTCTGTCACTTCCCTTGGAAACTAGAGGCATGAACCCACTATCGAGCATAAATACCCCCTCTTGGAGCCACTAGCAACTACTTGGCCAAGATAACCACTAGCAACAGAGAGGATGCAAGGTCACAAACAACACAGACATGATAGAATTATAAAGACAAAACCATTAATCAAACCAACATAATAATCTGAATATCCATCGGATCCCCGCAAACACAACATGCATGATTACAAATAGATTAGATCTTGATCATGAACGGAGCTCACAAGATCTATACATGAAAGCACAAAGGAGGAGATACAACCATCTAGCTACTACATGGACCCATAGTCCAAGGTGGAACTACTCACGCATCATACCGAAGAGAAGGCCTCCAGGATGATCTCCCCTCCGGCAGGGTGCCGGGAAGAACTTCAGATCCCCCGATCTAGGGACGATGGTGGCGGTGGCTATAGACGGTTTCGTGGATTTCTGATAGGGTACTCAGGGTTTCTGCATCGGGGGCTTCTTTTAGGCAAAGGGGGAGACCGAGGTGGCCTCCAGGGCAACCAAACCCTAGCCAGGCGCGGGGTGGGGCCCACCCACGCCTAGGGTGGGTCTTGTAGGGTTTGCAGCATAGAAAGAAAAAAATTCCAACGATGGGAACTATGTACCAAGATCTATCTACTAGATACCAACAACATGCGGATGTATATCCGTAGAGAACATACCCTTGAAGACCGACAAAGCTTAACGAGTTAAACTCGTGGTTGATGTAGATGATCTCTTGCCGATCTCAAGATTGAGAGGAAGTCCTAGCGCCGCAAAACAGTAGCGCATCCGTGCTCGCACACACGTACAAGACACCGAGCAACCTCCACCTCCTCGCTCCAGCGATGCAGCGGAAGCACAACCCTTTCTTGACGAATAGCCACCAGGAACACGTATCTCGCTAGTCCAAGACCATGGGGATAAATTCTAGAGGGGAGAGAGATCCTTCACGAGGAGGTGTGAGTGAGAGAGAGGAGAGGGGTGCATTTTATAGGAGAGAGGGGGCACCCAAGGGGCATGGCGCCCAGCCATGGGGCTGCCCCCACCTCTTCCTCATTCATGTGGGTGGACACTCCACTCACTAAAATGGCTTCCAATTTCCTCCACTCAAAAACCCACTCAAATTCCCATTAAATTTTCACCAAATTTAATGCAAGCTCTCATTAAATAAAACTCCTTTTATTTATTTAGAATTTTGTCAATTACTTTAATGGCAAACATTCACATATAACCCCTTGCTAGTATTTCATTTCACATGCAAAAACACAATTTCACCCGAAAACCTATTTCGGTATCTAGTAAAATAAATTTCTGCGCTTGTTATTCTTTCCGGCATGAAAGTTTTGCTCCAATTGGATGTCAGTGTCCCTTAAGTGTGCCACCCTACAGTTCGCGAATAATGCGGACATGATCGAGACCCTTCTCCGATCAATAATCAGAAGCGGGACCTGGAGATCCATACTGACTCCCACACATTCAACGATGACTTTCCTGTGATCGTCGGAACCTTTTACGCTAGTATCTTAATCCCTTTGTTTCACGATATATTACATGTCCGAGATTCGATCATCGGTATATCCATACCTAGTTTGATCTTGTTACCGACATGCACTCTTTTTACATGTCCGGTGTTAGTGATTGACATGATCTCATAGTCTAAGGATTAAGATCACTTCGTAAGTTGTTATAGCAATATAAACTCAATGACTTTGATCGTAATGCTATACTTTGGATGAATGTTCATCACATCATTACACTAATGTTGTGACCTCGTTATTAACAACATCCAATGTCCATGATCAGGAAACCTTTGATCATCTTGTTAATCAACGAGCTAGTTTATAAGAGAGGCATAACTAGGAACTTCCTTTTTGTTTATTAAACACACATGTATTAACGTTTCCGTATTAATACAATTATAGCATGCAAAATAAACATTTATCATAAATAAGGAATACGATAATAACCACTTTATTATTCCCTCTCAGGCATATTCCCTTCAGTCTCTCACTTGCACTAGAGACAATAATCTAGTTTAGAAACTTTGCGTATTGAACACCTATGGCTTTCTGGTGTTTCATATATGCAATTGCAAGTAGTTAACATAATCTACGGATCTGAAACTTAAGGTCCGTGTGTATTTACATGTATTTGCGTCTCCACGCATCACTCATTCTCCAATGAGATGGCATTGTATAAATTTGGTCTTTTGGTGAGACCTTTAGTTCCTTGGGGTTAAACCATGTCGATATTATTGTCGTACATTATATATTTGGTGTTAGCCCGTTGCGAACCACACCTTAGTTTGATAACAAACTACTTGACACAAATTCCCTCCTTTGCTGCTACTATAGCAGTCATACACTTAGATTTTTGTTGTAGTATCCGTCACAATGTCTTAACTTTGGAATTCATCCAAATCCATCATGGAAACTTTCTTTCCATCTCATTGTGCCATCCATAGTTTAAATTGAGATAAAATTAATTTGTATCTTGTGACAAAACTAGTATCAATGTAATGCTTTATAGTGAACTATTTGTAGTTGTTTGTCACCTCTACACAAATATATTCTTAGTTCTTCCAAAAGATCATAAAAATATCCTCACTATCGTCTAATGATCATTTTATGATTCATTCTGGTATATGATAATAACACTTAGAGCATAGGACATATCTGGATGTGTACATATCATGGTATGATTGATCAAAACATCCTTGTAATTTCACTCATCAAGTGTCAAAGCACTTGAATCTTGTTTCACCTATCAAGTGTCGATACACTTGAATCTTGATTCAATTCATTTCCATGCGACAAGAACCTTTTCTTGTCGTTTCTATACTGAACTCCTTCAATATCTCATATATGTACGTTTGGCACAACCATATTAGCGTCATAGTCTATCCACTATAGACATTCATGCTAAATATTCGGGTTTTGCCTAAGTCTTTCATTAAAATAAAATTCTTAACCTTTGTCAATAAAAGATACATCATTTCCAATCAACAAGATGTCCTCCATTGCCGGAGGTACACTGATTCAGTACCGGAGGTGGGGCGACCCTGTGGCTCATTTTGGTGGCGAGACATTATTAGGCTGAATGACAAATACAAGGGGGTTGTAGTGATATCCCCTGGTCTTGGTAACTCGTTTTACTTCTGGACTGATAAGTGGAACTTTATGGGATCTTCTCAGCCTTTATCTGAGAGTTTTCCTAGGTTGTTTTCTTTTGTTCTAGATAAGTCCATGTTGGCGTCACAGGTATACACAACTCCAGAATTCCAGACGCTATTCTACCGGCCGTTGTCGGCACAGGCCTATGATGAATACTGCCTGGTTCAGCAGGGAATTGCTAACCAACCGCTGACAGCTAAATCTGATGTCTGGAGCTATCAATGGGGACAAAGCTATGTGGCTGCTTCGTACTATGCACATCTACATGCTCACATGTTGGTTCCTGCAGTTTATAAATGGATTTGTAAGTCTGCCTGTATTTTGAAAACTAAGGTGTTTGCATGGCTGTTATTGAACGATCGATTAAACACCAAATATCTTATCATCAGAAGGCAGTGAAAGGTGGAGGATGGCCCTGAGTGTGTGCTCTGTCCAACTAGGGCATACGAAGACAGGGTTCACTTGTTCTTTACATGCAACTTCAGTCAGAGAATTTGGACATATCTCCAGATTGAATGGCCGGTGGGTGATGATATACAAACCATTGTGGCTACAGCAAAAAGAAATTTTGGTAAACCATTTTTTATGGAAGTGATGATCCTTGCGTGTTGGCATATATGGAAGCAGCGGAATGAGAGGATATTTCAGCATCATAGGCCAACCTTTGCACGCTGGAAAAGCTATTTTATTCATGATATTACTTTGTTGGGCTACCGGGTCAAGAAGAAGCATAGGGAGGGACTTGCTAAATGGATTTCGTCCTTGCCCTAATCTTCCGAGCTTTGAGGCCTTCTTTTTGTAAATTTCACAGTATCCTTTTCCTGTAAATTTGTAAATAGCTTTGTACTTTTTGATGTAGTGAAATAAAATTTTACTGTGGGGCTTTTGCCTCACAGTTCCGGGTCAAAAAAAAACAAGATGTCCTCCACATAATGTATTAGAAATATTTCTTAGCGCTCCCACTTAATTTCTTGCAAATGCAAGCATCTTCATCGTCTCCTGATGAAAACTGATTTTCATCATGGTGAAGATTCTAACTCCGCGATGCTTACTTCAACCATTGAAGTTTGCATGCCCTTTTAGCATCCTTTAAATTAACAAAACCCTTTGGACCGTGTCATTTACACGTCCTAGGTAACCATTCTATTAGAAGAACTTTGTTTTTGTTTATTCATCTACCATATACCAAAATATATGTAGTGATTGCTACTTTAATCCGTCCAGACTAAATATCGCTATGAAAGATCAAATCTTGTCATAATCAACTCCTTGAACATTGTCATAAAATACTTTACGACATGTCGACTATTTCATAGATGTGAAACATCCATGTCTGTTTCTTTATAGATCCAAATACGACTGATAGGTTTTTACACCTTTCCGGAGGGTCTTCCAAGTTTAAAACTTGATTTCTCGTGTATGGAACTATCACGAATTTTATGGCTTCAAGCCATTTGACAGAGTCAGGGCCCATCATCGCTTCTTTGCATGTAGTTGGTTCATCATTGTCAAACAATAATGATTTACTCTCAAATCTCAACATTTGATTGTTTATCCGACCTACTTGGTTCAATAGGAACTTAGACCCCCATGACCGCAACCTTTGAGGCACGTGATCCATGAGCATTCTGTCTGCCTCTGGAATATTTTTCGGCGCTGTGCAACTCACCACATATAGCTAAGGTTCGTTAACCTTATTAAAGTTCTATTGTCCTCCCACTTAACCTTTTATGAAAAACTTCTTTTTCAAGAAACTTCACGTTTCAAGCGACAAACCCTTTTGTCCCTGGTGTTATGGAGGAATAACCAATTGTTATTCGAAATAACCTACAAAGACATGCTCATCCGACTTCGGTTGTAAACATCTTACTTATGTTTAGCATACCAAAATTTAAGAAATGACAACTTGGGTTTTACCCCACAACATAACTCATATGGTGTCATTTCAACGGATCAAGATGGAGCTCTTTTCGGCGTAAAAGCGGTAGTCTCTAAAGCTTTAATCTTTTAAAACATAATGGCAGTTTAATAAATAACACCTTTGATCCAACCATGTCAAACAAGGTTTTATTACAAATCTCAAACACTCCATACTCCTATGGTGTTTCGGGAGATGTAAATCTAGGTGTTTTTCTAAACTTGCAACTCAAATAAATCCATTTTTGATAAATCATAATTCATTTATTTTTCTTATTACACTTGTAACTCAAATAAATCTCTTTATGTTCAAATCACAAATCATTTATTTTCTTGTTACAATGATTTTCCACTTCATCTTGAAAGTCTTTGAAATGTTTCAAATATTTCATACTTCTTTCTCATTAAGTGAACATTCACTCAAATTTTCGGAGATAGCATATGAAGTTGAAATCCACCACTTACGACTATACATAATGGACTACATACATCGATATGTATAAATTCCAATAATTTAGTCGTTCGTTCTTCTTTGGCCTTTGAACGTAGTTTTAATTATCCCGAGGAAAGTCTCACAAGCGTCACTTGATGAAATCAAAGACTCCAAAAATCCATGCATATGGAGTTTTTTCATGTTTTCTTTCCAATATAATTGAAACGGCGATGTCACTTCATAAGTGATCTTCCAATCATTTGTCTTGCGACATTTTAGCATTAGCTCTATGGATGTGATTTCTCCAACTAGATTTGTAAATCATCCATCTTATATGGAATACGATAATTATTTGAACAACCTTTGTTCTCATAATACCTGATTTAAATAACATTTATTAAAACAAATCTTGAAGTCAAGCTTTGATGTCAACGAGAAATACAAATAACGGTTTGTTTGTTTTCGATGAACATCGTCACATATTCCCTTGCTAGTTACTTAGGCCATTGCGGTTTATGAATTGCGTCGTTCCGTATGAAATTTCATACCAACCAATTCGGTATCCAATACCCAAGAACCACATTGTTTAATAAGCAAAGAATACAACCATAACATGTATATCATTTATATACCTAAACTGGATATTTCCAGTCTTTTCTTTTCTGCCAAATATATTTTATATATTTTCTTTCAGCATTTCCTTTTCCTTTTTAAAAGAATCTATCAACATCAACAGTGGCGCCATCTACATGACACATAGTCCAAAGCGTGTATATTCAAATACTAATACCTTTGGACTTGCACTTTGAAGTAGATCACCATCATCAAATGATCGGTATTCTTTCAAAATCCATTCTTTAGTAATCTTTTAGTGTAGTAAACACTTTACATACATCTTCTATTCATCATTATCATGACGACTTTCATGATCGAGCTAATGTAGCTTATAAAGATGAATCGTGAGTATAATGTTACTTTCCAAAACTCCTTTGGATGTTTAGGATGTCTAGCATCTCCAACCTTTGTAAATTCTCATCCAATATGAGAACATACATTATACTCTATCATATTGCAACAAAAAAATGTTTCAGATATCGTTATATCTGTCACACATGATGGTTTATGAAACAATTCTTTCAGCTCCTAGATAAACTTGATATTAAAACAATCAAGAATCATGGAGGCAAATATGATACTTAAGATACTAACACTGGAATTGTTACTCTCGATTTAATACCAATTATTAAATTTCACGGAGTAAACAGAGTTTGCTGAAAGTTTGCAATAAGACTTTAAACTTTAGATTGACACTCAACACAATATGATACCAGTTCGTAAAATAAATATCCAGAATTCTATTGTTCTATTATATCACCTACAACTAAGCATACGGTGGTGAACGAATGTCAATGACTACAACAAATTATGCAAATTCACTTTGATTTAATTTATGATAAATTGAGTTCTACTAATCCAATTAGAAATGAACTCCCACTCAAAAACGACATCCCTCGTGTCTTTTTGGTGATTACATGAACCAAATCCACTACACCAAGTCCGATCATCACGTGAGTCGGTGTAGCTTCAAAGGAGAGCATCAAATGGGCATCATATATACCATATGACTCATGCTTAACCTTTCGATCCGTGTTCCGAGGCCATGTCTGTACATGCTAGGCTCGCCAAGTAAGAATCTTAGTATTCGCGTGTGTAACTGTCTTACACCCGAGATATGCTCGTGGATTCAAGTACACCCGATCATCACGTGATGTCTTGAAGCGACGAAACATTGTCGGTGCATAATTAAGGAAGAACACATTTTTTATCTTGATATCTAAATGAGGGATCATCTTATTATGCTAATAAAACGCCAATCAAGCAATATAAGATGCAATCAAACACCACATGTTTATAAGTGAAATGATATGGTTCCCGCATATGATCTCCATCATGTGCACCGCGGTATGATCTCTATCATACCTCTATGTGTAAGGCCAAGGTCTATGGAACCTACACGTTATGTGTGTTATAAGAGTATCATCTCATACTTCTACTTACAACATCACCATATCATAACACTAGCCCAACAACAATCTAAACTAGACGCCTCTAATTTATCCATTGCAAGTTTTACGTGGCTTAGGGCTTTCAAAGATAGAACCGTTTTTACCTACGAACATAAACCACAACGAGGATAACCAAATTGTTGACAACTTGTTGCAAATTAGATATTGACTATAGTAGGAGAGACAGACACCCGCTAGACACTTATGCAAAACTAGTTGCATGTCAAGCGTGGAACATGTCTCATGTGCGAGGACATGTAAAGTTTGTCCGGGCCGCTTCACCCCACTATGCCACCAATATCCAAAGTACAACTAAGAAGCAATAAAATGATCATCATCGCCCACATACTCATATGTGTACTACCCGTGCAAAACATCTACGTATAGATCCGTCTATGATACCACTGTAGGGTTCGCAGCATAGAAAACAAAAAAATTCCTACGATGGGAACTATGTACCAAGATCTATCTACTAGATACAAACAACATGTAGATGTATATCCGTAGAGAACATACCCTTGAAGACCGACAAAGCTTAACAAGTTAAACTCGTGGTTGATGTAGACGATCTCTTGCCGATCTCAAGATCGAGAGGAAGTCCTAGCGCCACAAAACAGCAGCGCATCTATGCTCGCACACACGTACAAGACACCGAGCAACCTCCGCCTCCTCGCTCCAGCGATGCAGCGGAAGCACAACCCTTTCTTGCCGAATAGCCACCGGTAACATGTATCTCCCTAGTCCGAGACCATGGGGATAAATTCTAGAGGGGGAGAGAGATCCTTCATGAGGAGGTGTGAGTGAGAGAGATGAGAAGGGTGCCTTTTATAGTAGAGAGGGGGGGCACCCAAGGGGCATGGCGCCCAGCCATGGGGCTGCTCCCACCTCTTCCTCATTCATGTGGGTGGACACTCCACTCACTCAAATGGTTTTCAATTTCCTCCACTCAAATTCCCATTAATTTTCCACCAAATTTAATGCAAACTCTCATTAAATAAAACTCCTTTTAGTTATTCAGAATTTTGTCAATTACTATAATGACAAACATTCACATATAACCCTTGCTAGTATTTCATTTCACATGCAAAAACACTTTCTGCAATTTCACTCGAAAACCTATTTCGGTATCAGTGAAATAAATTTCTGCGCTTGTTATTCTTTCCGGCATGAAACTTTTGCTCCAATTGGGTGTCAGTGTCCCTCAAGTGTGCCACCCTACGGTTCGCGGATAATGCGGACTTGATCGAGACCCTTCTTCGATCAATAATCAGAAGCGGGACCTAGAGATCCATACTGACTCCCACACATTCAACGATGACTTTCCTGTGATCGTCGGAACCTTTTACGCTAGTATCTTAATCCCTTTGTTTCATGATATATTACATGTCCGAGATTCTATCATCGGTATCTCCATACCTAGTTTGATCTCGTTACCGACATGCACTCTTTTCTCGTTCTCGTGATATAACATTCTAGTGATCAAATCACTTGCTTGCAAGCTAATCAATGTGATATCACCGAGAGGGCCTAGAGCATATCTATCCGTCATCGGGATGAACAAATTCCACTCCCGATCCATGAGCCTCAACATAACACTTTAGTAGTTCTGAAGCCATCTTTATAATCACCCAGTTATGGTGTGATGTTTTATGTCATCAAGAAACTCTTCCGGTGTTAGTGATTGACATGATCTCATGGTCTAAGGATTAGGATCACTTTGTAAGTTGTTATAGCAATATAAACTCAATGACTTTGATCGTAATGCTATACTTTGGATGAATGTTCATCACATCATTACACTAATGTTGTGACCTCGTTATTAACAACATCCAATGTCCATGATCAGGAAACCTTTGATCATCTTGTTAATCAACGAGCTAGTTTATAAGAGAGGCATAACTAGGAACTTCCTTTTTGTTTATTAAACACACATGTATTAACGTTTCCGTATTAATACAATTATAGCATGCAAAATAAACATTTATCATAAATAAGGAATACGATAATAACCACTTTATTATTGCCTCTCGGGCATATTCCCTTCAGGTTTGGCCCCTCTGGCCGGCCCCTCGGGCTCTCCTCTGGACTTCTTGTTCCCCACGGAAAGTAATTGACTTTGTCCTTTGTCCCGTTAAATTCCGAAAATATTTCTTTACTAACTTTTCTGAAACCAAAAACAGCAGAAAACAGGCAACTGGCACTGTGGCAGCTTGTTAATAGGTTAGTACCAGAAAACATGTAAAAAGCACCTCAAAGTGTGGACAAGAAAGCAAAGTAGATACTAAACAAGCATGGAGCATCAAAAATTATAGATACGTTTCCAACGTATCAACATCCCCAAGCTTAACTCCTGCTCGTCCTCGAGTAGGTAAGTGATAAAAAGAATAATTTTTGAGGTGACATGCATCCTCACAATAAAGATCCAACCATTTGCAAGCATTGAAAGCTGGGATCAAAGAACTCTAAACATGTGCATAAAAGATGGAGTTCTACCAATAGGACATAGTAACTATGCATGCAACATGACAAGATACAAACAAAGATCATGAATAATATGCAATGAAAAACGTTTGTTTGTTTCACATACAGAAAACATAGCATAGTGGCAATCAACTTGTCCCTCATAGAGTAGCAATATAATGCATAGGACGCCTGCAAAGTTCACAAGGGTGACTAGAAACAAGTAGCACAAGAGCAAGTAATAGCACAATATGCATCAATTAATAAGCTTTAGAACACTGCACACAGAATGACAATTATGCTCTCTTAATGGTGCCTAAAGGTAGAAGGTGGAGACTCAGATAATGGTGGAAGAAAGACCTTTTTGTAAAGGAAGCAGGGATTGCAAGTTTCAAAAAGAGCTTCCAAAAATTATGGTACTTGTTAGCTTTCATCCCTCATTTCCCCTATCATAAGCATCTTGAAGTGGTTAAGGTTAAAGTGGCAAAGCTGGAGTATATGCTTGACGAAGTATAAGTTGGCAATTTCATGCCCCTTGAATATGAGGGCCACACCTCATGCATACTCAACTTTGGGTCCAGGTAAGTTCTTGTCACTGTAAGTATTTGCATATCATTGAGAACCGCCAACGGGGTACCCCTTGCACATGGTACAAGAGCTTTCCCATAACCAAAATGACAAGGCACGCAGACAATGAGCATCTCAGCAATATTTTTATTTACCATATGCATAGCTTTTTATTGAGGAAGCTTCATAGATAGCTCATTATGGTGGTGCTGCAAGTTTCCACCATGATTAGGCATGGCTTAGGCTAGCGGACCAGGCGTTTCTCTAACACATGATACAAACTCCATGGACTTACAAGTTCCCTCTTTATTTCACACCGGTGACATCCATAGACAAAAGAACATGATATCAACTGAGTACAACAAGGTACAAGTGCAATGTTGAAAACGTTCCCCATGACAGCACAGTTATGCTAATTCCAACTTATAAGTGCAAGCATATACAACAAAGTTGTCACAATGGTTCAAGTTTATTAGGGGCAAAGAATAAAAAGTGTGTCATCAAGTTCGTGAGGGCTTTAATCACTAAGTTTTCACATAACAAAATAGTTTTTAATTGGAAGATAGTTGAAAACAGGAATATACTTGGAATGGTGTAACACACCATGCATATGAGTTTATAGTGGACACTTTGGAATAACTTGGTTTCTTGGGAGTTGGAGGCATGAGTAGAACTTACTCATACAAGTGGAGGCTAGCAAAAGACTGGGAGCAACCAACTAAGAGAGCATAATGGCCATAATCATGCAGAGCAACAAAGCATACTAATCAAAGCAAAGAGTGGTACTACAAGTCAAGGACTAAGTGATCATAGAGGCTAATGGTGACTTATCATAGCCATAACATGGTGTAAGCATGTGCCAAGTCAACCCAGGAAAACATCAAAGAAGAATACCACAATACTATGCTTTTGCATGCTAAAACAACGCATAATTTCTTCAAGGCACACTAAGCAATCCCAATTGTTTGGAACAAGACATGCTACAGCAATAATCACTAAGCATAAGGTCAAAACAACACCTAGCATGTCATGCTAAATTCTAAGTCATAGTCAATGCAAGCTCCTCTTACACTTCAAGCAAGAACTTACTACTCCTTTCCAAACACCAAGCAACCTTATTTGCAAAACAACATAGCGAGAACGGGGGCCCAAACTACTTTATTCAAGCAAACTAAACAAACTAAGCAAAGCAAATGAAAACTAAGACGTTCCAAGAACAACACAACTGTGCATGAAACAATAAAAACGAAGTGTTTAGACAGACCTGAGCTTTTTATTGATGAAGAAGAGGATGCCTTTGGCATCCCCAAGCTTTGATGCTTGCACCTCTTGGATATTTTTTGGGGTGACACCATGGTGGCATCCCCAATCTTGAGCTTTTGTCCATTCTTCATCTCATTACATCATTCTCTCTCTACACCTGAAAATTTTCCTTCATACAAAACTTCACACAATCTTCATCAGCAACATTAGTGTATTCAAAAGATATTAGACCTCTGGCAAAGCTTTGGAATAGCAAGGCTTTTCATTAAAAACACAAGCTACTGTAGTAACTCCTTCAAAAAACTCAATTTACCCGAAGAGAACTCAAAAAGGAATCAATAAGAAGCAAATGCAAATAATGGCAGAAATCTGTCAAAACATACCAGCAGGTATAAAACGATTTTTTCAAACATCTTATGTTGCTCAAATCAAAAAGTGTTGAACTAACGAAAGTTAGCTAACATACCGGGGGATCTATTAATAAATTTTGAGCTCAATCCGAGTTATAGAGCCTCCTCACGAATTTGTTTGGTGGAGGACAAAAATCTGTTTCGGGACAACAACTCGCCAAATCTTACTTCCCTCTCATTAGAGGTCATTCTTGGCACAAAAGGCAAACAAAAAGGATAAGGAGAGGTCATTACAGAAGTATTAACTTCCAAGTCTCAAGGAAACTCTTGGGTTATATCCCAACAAGTAATTTTCTTTAACTCCTTTAAGTTAGGCACAAGAAGCAAGAAGAATCAAGTGTTTTCAAATGAGGAAGCATTAACATCAAATCTTGCTTTCAAAGGAGGAGCAAAAAGCAACTTCCTTATCCTCATAGGGAAGTGTTCAATACCTTTCTTGAATGGAAAATGATATTTGATGGTGCCTTCTTTCATATCAATGATGGCACCAACTATTCTAAGAAAAGGTCTTCCCAAGGTAATAGGACAAGAAGCATTGTATTCAACATCCAAAACATAGAAATCAACAGTGACATAATCATTGTTTACCATAATGAGAACATTATTAATACTCCCCATGAGTTTCTTCTTAGCATTATCATTGAGTGGGACATTCAAATAACAATCTTCCAATGGTGGCAAATCAAGCATTTCATAAATCTTCCTAGGCATAATAGAGACACTAGAACCAAGATCACATGAAGCTTTGTGATCAAAGTCATTAACTTGCACATTAATAATGGGTTCACAACTATCTTCTACTTTCCTAGTAATAGAAGCTTTGTGGTTTAGCTTCTCTTCCTTAATTTTCACAAGAGCATCTGTAATGTGTTTGGTAAAGGCAACATGCATGTCACTAGCATCAGGACTTCTAGCAAGCTTTTGTAGGAACATAATCACTTCAGAAATATTGCAACCATCAAAATCAAAATCAAACTTAGCATCATTAGTTGTAGGATCAATAGGCTTAGGCATAGTAGGAGGAGGAACATGGACTACTTGTGGTTTAGTGGTGATGGTGCACACACTATTGTTTCTATCAATTTCAGCTTCCCTTTCCCACTTAGCATGAAGTTGAGCTAACAGCCTAACATTTTCATCAATAGTAACTTGTATGGCATGAGCAGTAGCAAAGGTATTTTCCATAATTCCAGGTTTAGCAGCCATTTTATTAGCCAAGGAAGTTTGAGCTTCAAACAAAGAGGATATATTTTTCTTAACAGTTAAAAGCTTTTCCTCTATAGTCTTATTGAAAGTGGTTTGTTTACTAATAAAGTCCTTGAGCATGACTTCAAGTTCAGAGGGGGCACTTCTAGCATTATTGTAAGAGCTTCCATAGGAATTGCCATTATTAGGAGGATAAGGCCTATAATTATTGTTGCTACCAAAATTGTTCCTATAGGCATTGTTGTAGAAATTGTTGTTTCTAGTGAAGTTCACATCAACTTGCTCTTCTTGAGCAACCAAAGAGGCTAAGGGAACACTATTAGGATCTAGAGGAGCTTTCCCATTAACATGCATAGCCATAATAACATCAATCTTTTCACTCAAAGAGGAAGTTTCCTCAACAGAATTTACCTTCTTACCATGTGGAGCTCTCTCAACATGCCATTCAGAGTAGTTAACCATCATATTATCAAGGAGCCTTGTTGCAGCTTCCAAAGTGAGGCCCATAAAGGTACCTCCAGCAGCAGAATCCAACAGGTTTCTTGAGGAGAAGTTCAAACCTGCATAAAAAGTCTGGATAATCATCCAAGCAGTGAGCCCATGAGTAGGGCAATTTTTAACCAAAGATTTCATTCTTTACCAAGCAGGAGCAACATGTTCACTATCAAGCTGTTTAAATTTCATAATATCACTTCTCATAGATATAATCTTAGCAGGAGGATAGTACTTTCCAATAAAAGCATCTTTGCACTTAGTCCAAGAATCAATACTATTTTTAGGCAACGAAAGCAACCATTCTTTAGCTTTTACCCTCAAGGAGAAAGGAAAAAGCTTGAGCTTAATAATATCTCCATCTACATCCTTATACTTTTGCATCTCACAAAGTTCAACAAAGTTATTAAGATGGGCAGCAGGATCATCAGAACCAGCACCAGAAAATTGCTCTCTCATCACAAGATTCAATAAAGCAGGCTTAATTTCATAAAAGATAGTATCAGGAGCAGGTGGAGCAATAGGTGTGCTTAGGAAATCATTGCTGTTGGTGCTAGTGAAGTCACACAACTTGGTGTTCTCAGCAGAGTTCATTTTGGCAAAGGTGGGCAAGCCAAAAACAACAGCAACAGCTAGAGCAGGAACTATTTTTTTTGTGTTTTTGAATAAAGCAAGCAAACCAAACTAGACTAATCTTTTTGGATTTTTTGTAAAGAGGCAAACAAAACCAAACAAAAGAAACAAAGCAAACTAAAAACAAAGTAAAGAGAAAGGATGTGAAGGACTCCCCTAGTGAAGACGTCCTTAGCCTCCCCGGCAACGGCGCCAGAAAATAGCTTGATGGCACCCAGTACTTGTCGTGGGACGCTTTGTTGGAAACCCCAAGAGCAAGGTATGAAGCAGCACAGCAGCAAGTTTCCCTCGGTAAGAAACCGAGGTTATCGAACCAGTAGGAGGAAGGAAACGTCACACAGGTGTTGCTAGCAACGCGGAGACCTGCACAACACAAACTCAAGACTTTGCCCCAACGAATCAGTGAGGTTGTCAAGCTCACCGGTTTGCTGTAACAAAGGATTAAACGTACGGTGTGGAAGGTAATGGTTTGCAGCAAGTAAACAAGTAACAGTGGAAGATGTATCAATGGTAAAGATTGGACCGGGGTCCATAGTTCACTAGAGGTGCTCTCCTTAAATAAACAACATGGCATGAAGGGTAAACAAATTATAGCGGGGCAATTGAAAGGAACTGAGCAAGGCATAACAATGCAATTACTAGTCAGAAAGATCCTATGAGGTTGATTGGGCAATACAACAATATACATAGACTGCCATCCAACTGCATCTATGACTAGAAGTCCACCTTGAGGTTATCATCTGAACCCCCTCCAATATTAAGTTGCAAGCAACAGACAACTGCTTTAATCAAAGTGTGTAAGATAAACAGACCACATGTTCCATGAACAAGAGACCGTTGTTTTCTCCCTAGTATCAACAGCACATCTACAACCGAAGAGATTTCGGTCACTTCCCTTGGAAACTAGAGGCATGAACCCACTATCGAGCATAAATACCCCCTCTTGGAGCCACTAGCAACTACTTGGCCAAGATAACCACTAGCAACGGAGAGGATGCAAGGTCACAAACAACACAGACATGATAGAATTATAAAGACAAAACCATTAATCAAACCAACATAATAATCTGAATATCCATTGGATCCCCGCAAACACAACATGCATGATTACAAATAGATTAGATCTTGATCATGAACGGAGCTCACAAGATCTATACATGAAAGCACAAAGGAGGAGATACAACCATCTAGCTACTACATGGACCCATAGTCCAAGGTGGAACTACTCACGCATCATACCGAAGAGAAGGCCTCCAGGATGATCTCCCCTCCGGCAGGGTGCCGGGAAGAACTTCAGATCCCCCGATCTAGGGACGATGGTGGCGGTGGCTACAGACGGTTTCGTGGATTTCTGATCGGGTACTCAGGGTTTCTGCATCAGGGGCTTCTTATAGGCGAAGGGGGAGACCGAGGCAGCCGCCAAGGCGACCAAACCCTAGCCAGGCATGGGGTGGGGCCCACCCGCGCCTGGGGTGGTTCTGGCCCCTCTGGCCGTCCCCTCGGGCTCTCCTCGGGACTTCTTGTTCCCCACGTAAAGTAATTGACTTTGTCCTTTGTTCCATACAATTCCGAGAATATTTCTTTACTAACTTTTCTAAAACGAAAAACAACAGAAAACAGGCAACTGGCACTGTGGCAACTTGTTAATAGGGTAGTACCAGAAAAAATGTAAAAAGCACCTCAAAGTGTGGAAAAGTAAAGCAAAGTAGATACTAAACAAGCATGGAGCATCAAAAAATATAGATACATTTCCAACGTATCAATAAAACAATTGGAAAGAAAAGGGAACAGAATAACCATTCACTGCAGCCCATGGCCCAAGTTCTATTCGTCGGTCGCGTGCAGCAGACAACATTTTCCGCTTACTCTGCAAAGGCTCAACACCAGCCCAGCCCAACTTACCCTTTCGTCCTCGCTATCATCATCGTCCACCTCGCACAGCGGCTGAATCAGGTGTGCTGGTCTTGCTTTCCTTCTTGTGGGGCGTAGCCCCCGAGCCTTTTTCCCGGTGCTTTCTTGATTGTTGGCTTTTGCTTCTTCCCGCAGCCTTTTGTGCGCAGTGCCAACCTTCTTGTTCAGCAGCATCTGGCGCTGGAGGCCAGCATGCAGCAAATTCGAGGTACGTGTCGTACTTGTTATTTTTCGTATGGTCGCCTGAATGTAGCTTGTATTGCTCATATCAGTTCTTTATACTTTTCCAAATGAAAATAATGCTGCCCTCCGTCGACTGGACGCTCTACAAAAGAGTCTTGGTCGCGCGGAGAAATAGGTTGCTGACGTTGTGGAGGCGAAGGAGCACCTGTAGGAGGAGTTGGTCGCTGCTGCCGAGGCCAAGGAGTGCCTTCAGCGGGAGGCTTTGGATCGCGAGGAGCAGCTCGCAACTTTTGCGGCTACGCGCGAGAAGGAGTCTGTTGAGAAGCTGATGGCTGCTGCCAAGGCCGTTTCTGGTAAGTGTTTTGCATGCATATTGGTTTTTCCGACTACTCTGTCTTCATACCCTAATTTGATTCCTGGTTTTTCTTCTTTGCTCCAGATGCTTCGGGCATTGCATTTGATCTCAGTGCCTTGGAGCACGGGAGCGCTCTGGACGATGCCACCACGGCGGTCGAAGACCATTGCGGTACCGCTGCTGGCTCCCTTGCTAAGGCCAAGGAGGTCCTTCTGCGTTTCTACAGGGAGATTGTTCCCAAGGGCGCTGACCTTGAGGATGTTGATTCTCTGGCGGATGCGTTAGCAGAGGATGCTCCTGCGGCCTACAAGCGCAAGCAGAAGGGCATCGGTGCTTCCGTGGGGTTGGCCATGGCCATGGCGTCCAGAGCAGAGCTGGATCTGCACCAAGTTACCTCTCGGATGCCAACGGTGCCAGACGGCTCAGAAGTAGCTTTTGCTCTCTTCGCCTCTTGCTGTAAGCGTTATGGTCCGAAGCTTATCGATCTGCTAGCGGACTATGCTGCGAAGCAGCAGGGGGAGGCCAAGAGCAGGCACTCTGGCTCCGAGGCCACTCCAGATGCGGGTGCTTAGTCTTCTTTGTTGTAGTTCTTAGGATAGTGTTTCCGCTTTTGTAATGTATGCTTTGGTGGATGAACAATTTCTCCTTGTGCCACGCAGTGGCTTTTGATGTATATAAATGATGTTTTGAGCTGTTTCCCAAGACATGTGTTGTTCATATTCTTGCTTGCTCTCCTTTAGGGACCTTCGGGTGAGGCTCCTATGGATACTCCGACTGTCCCTCAGCCGCAACCATCTTTGGTTGATGCGTCGCAGCTTGCTTTTCTTCACGATCGCGTTCGTAGCTTGGAGAAGGAGATCCTTAGCATTCAGGGCCATGCGGACGTGTGGAAGTCGAAGACTGAGCGAGTTGTGGCCAGGGAGGAGTATCTGATGGGGGAGCTAGGGCAGTTGAGCAAGAAACTGCCGTGTGAGTTTTTGGGCTGTTGTACGTCTTCGGATGCACCTTGTTTGCGTGCCATCTTACTTTGTATTTTCTGCAGGTGCCAACCTTGTTCCAAGGGAGGAGAAGGAACACATTGCAGTTCGGATCAACTGTCTCACACAATAGGATATGGAAGCCGGAGGCTTTTTCTGGATGGACCGCGACCGGGCCACTGTCCTTGCGACTGTGCAGGATCGTGTTCATCAGGTTTCACGGGTGTTAAGGCAGGTGAAGACCTCCCTTGCTTCTATTATGTACATCATGTGTTCCTCTGGATGAGGCGTCGTCCACCCTATGGGGTTTGTTTTCGAAGTTTCAGGACGTGAATCACATGCGGGAGCTGGTGCGGCAGCAGCTGGTAGCATGAGTGAAAGCCGCCCTGTCGCTTGTTCGGCTGCACCGCCCAGATGTTGATCATGCGGTGGTGGCGGCTGGGCCGCCCCCTCGACAAGATGGTGCGGTGGTAGCGGCTGGGCCGCCCCCTCGACAAGATGGTGGCCTATGGGACATGCGCCCACATTATGCGGCTGTTAGGCAGTATGCCGAAGAGATTGTAGATCTTTTTGAGCATCGGGCGCACGTGATCCTTCATAATAGGTAGGCCCTGTAAAAAGATAGATGTAAAACTTGTATATATTTCGAGTGGGCTTGTTGTGCCCTTTGTTGTAAAGATTATTTGTATTAGCATGTGGTGCTTTGTTGTATGCATGCCCTTTTTGTTAGCCTAACATGGTCAGTTACTCAGGTTTACATGCGTTATGTTTAGCCGACAAAGTCGTGAGGCGGAGCCCCCAGTGTGTTGTAACAGAAAGTAATGTAAGGAAAAAAAGGTTTTCGGACTAGGGACTTAGCTTTTATTTATATCGTAACAAAGAGGTACATTGTTCGGCTGAGTAGCCTTATTGAAAGTAAAGAGGGATAGCTAGGGGTAGAAGCGTCGCAATTGTGCGACGTTCCATGGGTTGGAGTATGCGACTCCTGCCTTGACGTCCTTGAGGCGGTAGGCGCCACCTGGGATGACTTTGGTGACGATGTAGGGTCCTTCCCAGGGTGACTCAAGCTTCTTCGGCCGCTCTTGCTTGAGTCGTAGGACGAGGTCTCCTTCGACGAAGAACCTTGGGTGCAGCCGACGGCTGTGATAGTTGCGGAGGCTCTGCCGGTAGACCGTCGAGCGAGCCGCGGCGATGTCGCGCGCCTCGTCGAGTGTGTCGACAACGTCTTCGAGTGCGGCCGTCGATTCGGCTTCGCTGTAGGCGACGACCCGTGGGGCCTTATGGCGTACTTATGTAGGTAACACGGCTTCGGCTCCATGTACCATGAAGAAGGGCGTGTGTAGCCAGTTGAGATGTTTGGCGTTGTGCGCAAGCTCTAGAGGACGGAGGGTAGCTCTTCTGCCCAGGCTCTCGCAAGTCGTTCGAGTGGGCTGAGTAGGCGTTTCTTGATGACGCCGCCTACGAGGCCGTTGGCCTTTTCGACCTGCTTGTTGGTTTGCGGGTGCGCCACGGAGGCGTATGATATGTTGATGCCAAGCCCTTCGCAGAAGTCCTGGAATTCCTTGGATATGAAGTTCGACCCGTTGTCCGTGATGATGTTGTGCGGAACGTCGAACCTGTAGACTGTGGACTCAAAAAAACTTGACGACCGTTTTGCCCTTTTGGTTGGTGACGGGCATAGCTTCGATCCACTTGGTGAACTTATCGACTGCGACCAGGAGGTAGAGGTGGCCTCCTTTCGAAGATTTGGGCAGTTTGCCTATCATGTCGAGGCCCCATTAGGCGAAGGGCTAGGCCAAGGGTATGGGCCTGAGCTCCGACCCTGGTGCGTGTGGCTTGTCTGCAAATCTCTGGCAGCCATTGCACCTCTGGACGATGTCCTTGGCATCGTTCATGGCCGTTGGCCAGTAGAATCCAACTCGTAAAGCTTTGGCCACTAGGGCGCGGCTGCCCGCGTGATGGCCGCAGATGCCCTCGTGGATGTCTTGTGTAGCACCCCGGATAAAAACTACTATTAGAAAATGTCTGTTATTTTATTTTTGCATCATCATGACACCATCATGCATATTTTCAGCACTAAAGAACTTTGCTAAAAATCTTATCTTTATTTTCTAATTACCTTTCTCTTTATTTTAAATCAAAACTCCGGTGTTCCGGATATCTCGGTTTGCCTAAAAACTATTTACAAAAGACTATTTAAAATAAACTAACTAAATAAAACTATTTATTTTGTCTAGAGACCGCCACCGGTCAGGCCCAAGGCCCAACCGTCGGCCCTTCTACCACCCAGACCAAACCCTAGCTAAACCAAAACTGACCCCAACCACCGAAACCCTAGAAACCCTAATCCCCAGACCCTACCCCCCAACTTCCCCACCCCGCCGCCTACTTCCTCCCTCTAGCCGCCACCCACCCCTGCCTCGCACACCACAGCACGCACGCACGCTCACACCCCGTACCCGGTCAACCGACCCCATGACCCCACTCGTGTCCCGCAACCATCGATCCCACCCTGCTACCGGTCCCACCCGGTCGATCCCCTTCCACACGCCTCGTCCCCAACCTCCTAATCCCGCATCCCCGCCGCCCTGCAGGCCCTCGTCGGGCTCCCCTCACCCTTCCTCTCTCCTCCCTCCTCTCGCCGCCCCGCTCCCTCGCCTCCGTTTCCCTCCTCGCCGCCGGCCGCCCTCCTTTGGCCCGCGAGGTTTCCGCCGTCGTCGACCCTCCTTCGCCACCGTCCTTCGCCGCGCTCGCCTTCCCCGCCTCCTTCCTCCCGCCGTGTGCTCCTCTCCTCTCGGGGTCGTCCCTGCTCCTCGAGCCCGCCCGCCACCGGCCTCTTCCCCGTGCTCGCCAGCGACCTCCGGCGTCGCCTCGGGTCGAGCTCCGCGTCGCCGTCTGGCCGCCGCCTGCGCCTCCCCTCTGCAGCGCCTCCTCCCGCGCGCCCCTGCCTCGTCGGGCTCCGCCGTCCGCCGCCCGTCGACAGCGTCGCCGCTGGCCTCGCCGTCGCCATCCTCCTCTCGCGATCCCCAGCACCCCGCCGCCAGACGCCTCCCGCCGCCGCTCTCTGCAATCATCATAGCCCCAAGGTCGCGCGCCGTCCGCCCGGTTCCTCTCTGCAATCCCCTGTGCGCGTGTGTATAAGAGGGTGCATGTGCCCGTGTATGTCTCTGTTTTGTCCAGTCTCTGTGTGCTAGCATCACGAGGCCGTTCCAAGATTTTCCGAGGATCCATTTACCGGATCGGTGCCAATCCAAGCCACCATCAAGGAATGAAACAAGAACCACAACGCCAACGACAGTTGACCGACAACAAGATCTTCTACACGGAACCTCAAGATCTTCACCACTCGAAGTGTTCCGCCAAGATCGCCATCGACAATGGAACCAAGACCGAACCCGGTGGCTTTTGCTGGACCATCAACAAGATCTACAATGGGACGCCATGACTGAGACCCCGGACCCTAAGACCACATGTGCGACAAGTACTCCTTCCCGGATGCGATGCTCGAGAACCCGGACGGTAAGGACACCGACACAGAACGCCAAGTTCTTCATCTCGGACGCCAAGACCGACCTGATACGCGGGCCCGACAAGATCGACACCGACCAGGACGAGTCTGATGCGCCCCTGACACCGAACCAAGTCCTTCTTCGCGGAACGCCAAGATCTACTCTGTTATCCGAGAACGATCCCGCCGAGACCAAACCCCAGATCCGGACCCTGAGACCCGATCCCGAACCCCCCGGAACCCCAAGATCTGCCGAACCAGATGTGTGACCCTAGGCCCCTATTTTATAATATGACATTATCAACTGTTGCATATTAAATGGTTCATGCTTGCATCTCATCATGTGGGTTCTGGGCATTAAGTCAATGCATCTAATAATTAAATATGGAGTCTATATGCGGGATATCTTTGTGTTATTCCGGACTCCATTTAAATTGGCATAGCGAACCGAAGCCATGTTTTGTCTTGCTAATCCAACATTTAATTTGCGGGGTATCTAAACAACATGAACTTAATAATTAATTGTCGGGACCCCGGTTCCGCTTAATATTGCCTAATTGCATCGCACCTTCGCCATGTCATACATCATACATGCATCATGCCCGATCTTCTGTCGTAGTATTAAATATTGCATCCGGTGTTTATTCTAGTGTTTTGCTTCTTCGCGGATAAGGCCGTTGAGTTGATGCGAGTGTCGACCCGATCTTGGATGAACCTTCAGCAATGTTTTTCAGGCGAGCATCTCCCCCTTTCTACCTATCTTACTTTTATAGTATTTATTCCCTCCTGTTGATCTATTGCTATCTGTGTTGCGATGCTCTAGTTTTCGTACCTGGAACATCCCTTGCAGCCTTATATTGCCTTGGACACATCCTATTACCTGTTGTTTGGTAGATAGTTGGACTTGCGCGTCGTAGTCGCTTGCTCAAGTGCGGTTGCGTGTCGTCAAGTACCACAGTTGTTGGAGTATTGCCGTATGTTTAAGGTTGGAGATGATCATGGCTTTAATTATCGTTTAATTCAATTATCGTTTAATAACTAAAATTGAAGTAGGTAAATGTAGAGGCACAGGTGGGCAATAGATGTTATTTGGTTGTTAACCGTCCACTTGTGTCCCGTAGGACCCCGAGTTCTTGACACCTGTTCCGAGATCGAGCGTGCTAACCACAGGTGGGGTGTATGGGCACCCCCATCGATTACTACCTGATTTCAAAGTATTGAACTGGGGGCCACAAGTGGTTTGGGGCTTTATTACTATTCTGTACTTATGCCATGCTTTACTGCTTAATTTAAAATTGTGCGAAGTACTGCACCTGTACTGTTTTGGAAGCGGAGTGTTTTCGCGGTATCGACAAGCCCAGTCACATTTTCGGGTTCCCAGTCGTTTACAGCCACTGACGCAAACCCTGGGTCCGTTTCGAAGCCGGCCAACTTCGTTGCGGGTAGCTTAGTGGGGTGGCCCCCATGTACTTGCTTTGGGTTTGGGAAACGTCATGACTTAGGCCCCGCCGACATACCGATGGGTGTATGTTAACTGATCTGGCAAAAAGGGTCGAAGTGCGTGTGGATACTTTGGTGCACCCCTGCAGGGTTAAATCTTTTCGAAAAGACGTGTCCGCGGTTATGGACGACTTGGAGCACAGTTCTCGATCATAGACAACTATAACTAAAGTTTATTGTTATAAATTGACTTGTATCCGATATGACTAGTAATCAGCTCGACTACCACGGAATGGCTAAATAAAAGTACCAACAACTGCTGGGTTTGGGATATCTCATGCTAAATGTATCTGACTAGTAAGTGTTGCAACTACAACGGAATGGTTAACTAAAAGTGCCCACTGCTTATTCTATCAGGATGACTATCTATACCTGACTAGTAATTGCTGCAACGATAACTGAATAAATAAAACTGCCAACGGTGTGAGTTCCTCGGTTGACTTCCTCGTTTGGTCTCGAGGGGGAAACACCAGGATGGGTATGTTTGGAGGTAGTATCAGGTTGGTTTCGAATAGGACTTTCTTATCCCTCTCTAATAGCCGACAGTTATCTCGAGTCTCTATAGGTTGTTTAGTGCATGCTGCGCTGCCGCTTCAGCCCACCATACCTATGTAGGCGAGGACCGCCGAATTCTAGCCTCGCCGTGTACTGGCCTCAGTACTGACCGCTCTCTCTTTTTCCTTTGCCCTTTGTCGGCACCCCTTTTGTTTAAGCAGGTTTTGAGATCGACGTCGTTAGCAGGGTTACCCTTCCGGCTTGGCCTGGGCAGGTTTATGGACGCCATTGGTTATTCTTCAGGGCTCTTAGCCCCATTTGCATCTTGTCCGTAGTCGGACGCTGTATCATTTTCAAGGTGATTTGGATCTTTGTACTGTATATCTGCATTCTTTACTCTTTGAGTCGTTGTTGTATATATATCTGTTTTGTGGGTTCCATCGAGGACTATTGTGTAATGATATTACTTCGTTTTCCACCCGCACGCAAGTGCCTGGTGGGCACCTTTGAATCGTTTCTATGCGGGTTTTGGCGGGAAGCGCTGAAACTTGCATAGGGCCGATTCTGAGGGTGTTACATCTTGGAGGATGGTTTTGCCATCACCGATGGTGACGCACCGTTGGAGTACACCCGAAATGTTGTGCTTGTATAGCTCGCCATTGATGATGGTGAAGGCTTTGGACCGGCGAGATATGCGTCGGGCATCTGTCGGGTCATCGGGCAATTCTCTGTTTATCAGGTACCGAAGGTACGGCTGCGTCCATGTTACTTCGATTGCCATGACCTGCATCAGGCTAACCAACTCGACCTCTGTGTCGAGATTTTCAAGTCCTTCCTGTCCTTTGGGTAGCGCAGCCCCCGAGTGCTCTGCTTCTTCGGATGAACCCTTGGGGAATTTCCTTTTAATAGAGGGTACGCAGATTTGTTCTAGGAACACACCTGGCGGCACCCGTGCACAAGTGGAGCCGATGTTGGCAAGTCTATCGGCCTCCCCGTTGTTTTCCCTTCCAACACGGCGAAGCTCACAGCCGTCAAAATCTCCTTCGAGTGAATTGTAGAGCACACAGTACGCGATCATGTTAGCGACGTGTGCGTCGCACTCGTTCATCTTCTGCTGGACGACGAGGTTCGAGTCACCATAGATGACTAGGCGTGTTACGCCGCAGATCTTGGACATCCTCATGCCGTGGATGAGCGCCTCGTATTCGGACTCGTTATTGGAGGCGCGGAATTTTACCTGAAGGACATATTTCATCTTATCGCCCTGTGGGGACGTCAGTATGATGCCATCTCCTGCTCCAGCCTCGCGCTTGGAGCCGTCAAAGTGCATCGTCCATGACTGCGTCATATCCGGGGTGTCCGGCAGCTGGAGCTCCATCTAGTGGACGAGGAAGTCAGGGAGGACCAGGGATTTGACCGCATGGCGCTTCTCGTAGACTATGTCTAGAGGGGATACCTCGATGCCCCACAGGGCTACGTGTACTGTAGCTTCGGGGTTGTTCAGGATGTTGGATAGTGGCGCCTCTTTGACGACCATCACCTGATGCTCCTGGAAGTAGTGGCTCAACCGACAAGCCATCATGAACACGCCGTAGGCGAGCTTCTGGTAGTGAGGGTACCTCTGTTTTGTTGGCGTCAATACATCACTGAGGTAGTAGATTGGGCGTTGGACCCCATGGGTCTTGCCATCTTCGGGTTGTTCGACCGCGAGTACGGTGCTTACCACCTAATGTGTGGCTGTTATGTATAGCAACAGAGGCTCGCGTTCCTTTGGCGTGACCAGGATGGGCGAGGTGGAGAGTAGTCGCTTCAGATCTTCGAATGCGTCGTCTGCTTCAGGTGTCCACTCGAATTTGTCTGCTTTGCGAAGCAGTTGGTAGAAGGGCAGGGCCTTCTCCCCCATGTGGCTGATGAATCTGCTCAGCGCCGCGATGCGCCCAGCTAGTTGATGGATACCTTTGAGGTTCTTCGGCTTCTCCATAGCCAGTATGGCCCAGATTTTCTTCGGGTTTGCCTCAATCCCTCGCTGGGAGATGAAGTAGCCAAGTAGTTGGCGAGATGGGACGCTGAAGGAGCACTTTTCTGGGTTCAACTTGATCTTGTAGTGATCGAGGTTGTCGAACGTCTCGCGGATATCGTCGATCAATATCTTGGCCTCTCTTGTCTTGATGACTATGTCATCAACATAGACATGTATGTTGCGGCCAATCTGGCTCTTTAGGCACGCTTGCATGCACCGCTGGTATGTGGCACCTGCGTTCTTCAGCCTGAAAGGCATCGTGTTGTAGCAGAATACTCCGAACAGCGTGATGAACGCCATTTTCTCCTGATCTTCGACCTTCAGTCAAATCTGGTTGTAGCCTGAGTAGGCATCAAGGAAAGAGAGTTTCTCGCATCCTGCAGTCGAATTGATGATCTGATCGATCCGAGGGAGAGGGAAGTGGTCCTTTGGGCAGTGCTTGTTGAGCGACGTGAAGTCCACGCACATCCGCAGGATGTCTGTGTCTTTTTTAGGACCAGCACAGTGTTGGCTAGCCACTCGCTCTCCTTGATCTCCCGAATGAAGTTGGCATCGAGCAGTCTGTTGACTTCGACTTCGACGGCTTTGGCCCGTGGCTCGGACAATCTTTGGATGGATTGTTTGATGGGCTTGGCCTCTGGAAACACATTGAGTGCATGCTCGTCGAATTCCCTAGGAACTCCTGGCATGTCCGCAGGACACCAGGCGAATATTTCCCAGCGCTCACGGAGGAATTCAATGAGCATGCTTTCCTATGCGAGGCTGAGGTCATTGGCGATCAGCGTCAACTTGGAGGCGTCCGTCGGGTGGACCTGCACCTTTTTCGTGTTGACTGTTGAGTCGAACGACATGTCGGGTGCATTTTGCCTGGAGACTGGGGGTGCCCCGTTGTCTGTCACTTCTCGAAGCCTTGTGATCTCCTCCTGCATGCCGAACGACTGGGAGATTCTGTTGAAGTCTCTGTCGCAGTGGTCGGATCGGGTGAAGCTACCTTGGACCGTGATGACTCCCCTAGGCCCTGGCATCTTGAGTAGCAGGTATGCATAGTGCGGTACTGCCAGGAACCTTGCGAATGCCACGCGCCCGAGGATGGCATGGTATTGTGATGGCCAGTCCACCACTTCGAACTCGAGCCGCTCACACCGAAAGTTTTCGGGTTTGCCAAAGATGACGTCGAGCCATATCTTTCCTAGGGGAATGTTATGCCCTTCCCTAGGACTATGCCGTGGAATGTTGTGTCGGATTGTTCCAGGCTGCACAGTGGGATCCGCATTGCTGCTAGGGTGCTAGCGAACATCAGGTTGATGCCGCTACCGCCGTCCATGAAGATGCGGCTCATATCGAACCCTCCGATCTGTGCCTCAAGCACCATGGCAGCATGACCTGGGCGAGGGATCTAGCGGGGGTGATCCGAACGACTGAATGTGATGCAGGACTCCGAGCCGCTGAGGTACTCAGGGATGGCGGGTGGAGCGGTCACAGCCAGGCTGACTTTGCGGGTGATCTTCTTTTGCACCCTGTTTGTTGGGCGCCCTTTTTGGATCATCAGGGACCCTTTCGGCGCGGGGTACCCGTTTACGCCGTTGTTTTGCACGGGTGTGATTGCTTGATTCGAAGGTCCCGCGGGTGGTGGTGGAGGAGCTCCATGGGCGATGTCACCTGGTGCAGGTGCGGGTCCAAATCCGGGGTTCAAGATCTGACGTCGCATCTGGGTGAGACCCTCGCTGAGTTTTTGGAAGTCGCGACAATCCTTCAGCATGTGGCTGGCCTTCTTTCTGCCATCCTGCTTGTCGATGTAGAAGTGGATGGTGCAAGGGCCCGGCAACTTGTCGTATGCCGAGGTCTCGTCGTCACGGTTGCGACGTTGCCACGTCTGTGTGGGGCGTCCTCCGTCGTGGAAGTTGCTTCCACGGTATCCTCCGCTCATGCGGTTGCTTTCATTGCAGCGTTCGGTGTAGCCAACCGCAACCATGTCGGGTGCGTCACGATTGTCGTAGACGCGCGATCTTTGCTTGCTACGGCGCTTGCATCTACGGCCGTATTCATCCTCCTCATCCGAATGCGCTCGGTGGAGGGAATCCTCGCCATCTGCCCACCTATTGGCGATGTCCATGAGGTGGTCGAGTGTCTTGGGCTTGACGCGCCCAAGTTCCTCCTTGAAGTTTGGGCGCTTGACACCGTCTTTGAAGGCGTCGATTATTCTCTCCTAGGAGATGTGCGTCGCGGAGTTCTTGATGTTGGACCAGCGTAAGATGTACGAGCGAATGGATTCGCCCGTTCGTTGGGTGCAGCCCCGTAGCTCCTCGATCGAGGCTGGCCTTTTGCTTGTGCCCTTGAAGTTTCGGATGAAACTGTATGCCAGCTCCTCCCAGTTTCAGATTGAGCCTGAAGACAGGCTGCTGAGACAGATTCGAGTTGCGCCTGTCAGCTGAAGTTGAAGGCATTGTAGGGCAGTGTTTTTGTTATCGCCGTGCAGCTTGACGGATGACAGGTGGTCGCTGAGCCAGGCTTTCGGGTCTTGTGTCCCATCAAACTTTGGAGTGTCCGAAGGAAGCTTGAAATTTCTCAGCATCCGCGTTCGCCGAACAGATCTGCTGAAGCATCAAGCTCCACAGAGTTCTCCGTCATCATCCTCTTCGTATTCGGATGAGCACGCACGTTTGGCGCGTGCCTTGTCGACCTTGCGCTGAGCGAGGTCGATTCGAGCGTCATAATCGCGGCTGCGACATCTCGGACTCTTGCGTCGTCGAGGTAGATCATGCTCGTCTTCCTCCTCGTCGGATGAGGGTGTGGGGCTGCGGTTGAATTTGACCGCAACTTTCTTTTTTGGCTTCGCAGGAGCCTCATTGTGGAGCGCAGCTCCGACGAGTCCAAGCCCGGATAGTGCGGACTTGTGCATAGCTCTCTTCGGGTCCCCCACCGGAGGTGGATGGGACGCGAGATATGTGGTGGCTGACATGATCGCAACTTGTAGCGTCTTTGGTATGACGTTGCCGTTGACGTCCATCTCTATGAAGGATGTGTTGAAGGTTCGGGTGACCTCGCGACATGCAGCGGGGTCCATGTTATCCGTGCGAGAGCGATGCTTGTTGGCTTGATTGCCGTGCGAGCTGGAGCCACCAGCGGCGGAGAGCGCAGCTCGCCGCGCGCTAGACTCCGAGGCTGCTTGCTTGCATTTGTTGAGCTCCTCCTGCAGCTTCACCTGCCTGTTGTGCTCGCCGATGAGGAGGAGGTGGTATGCCATCAGCAGGTCCTGTGAAGAATTCACGGGCAGGATCTTGTTGCCCGCCACGGCTTCGCGTGTCTTGTGCCAGCCATCCTCATTGAGGTTGATCCGATTGTAGGCGGCAATGTCGCCCTCGTTGGGCGGGAGGGATGGTTGCCTCCTGTTTCCTCCGTTTTCGCCCTCTGGGTTGGGTGGCGGTACGTGGGCACCCGAACCTGGTGGTTGTTGTTGTTCCAAGTCGCTTTGTATGACCACGACGCACTGGTAGCACCCACGGATTGGATCACTGCTGTCGCAGCTTTCGGATCCGGAACTGTAGGTTCCTTCATCCGACGGAGGGCCGCACAGATCTGAGTTGCAGCTGCTGCTGTCGTATGACTCATCTATCAGCGTTGACGTGCTTAGCACGCTGGGATTCGGGGCCCACGAGGCGAGCCTGATTGATGGCAGTGGCACCCGCTCTGGGAGGCAGAGAGTGCCGGTTTGTCCCACCTGGAAGCAGAAGCTCCCGAACAGAATCTCGAGCCCATCGCCTACGGGCTCGAAATCCTTCATGGTGGTTGGCGAGTGGGCGGTGAAGTAGAAAGAGCTGAAGAGGAGATGGATCTCCATCGCCGGGGAGTTGTAGATCGCTTTGGTTGGGACCGTCACTATCGCACAATCAGCACCCCCATTTCCCACAGACGGTGCCAATTGACGAGGTTTTGACTCGTCAATGCCCATTGTTATGATCTTGGGTTTTGGAGAAGATGGGGGTGCTGGAGATCGCGGAACGGTTAATAGACAAGCAACCAAGGGACACGAGATTTACCCAGGTTCAGGCTCCCGGAGGGAAAACCCTACTCCTGCTTGTCTGCTCTTGATTATGGCGGAACCGAAGGTTACAGGGGTGCGTAGATGCAATCTGGCATGGATGTGTGTATGCGGTTAGAAAGATCCTCCTCGTCGTGCTCTCCTAGCCTTGATATAGAGATAGGAAGGTCTCGGGCACAGATCGAGTCGGTTACAAGTTAGGGTTTGCCCCTTTGAATATTCTATATACTCTAGTCTTACTCTCCAAGGATCCAAAGACGCCAAGGGCTTGGGCCACCCGAAAATCTCCACAGGCCGCATATATTCTTGTGGGCCTTCCTTGGGCTAGACCAGGTATACTAATGTCGTGTACCCGCAGGGTATAACCATGTTAGCAACAGGACCTGGAGGCTGCTGGCTTCTTCTAGATGGACCGCGACCGGGCCGTCATCCTTGCGACGATGCAAGATCGCGTGCACCAGGTTTCTCGGGTGCTGAAGCAGGCGAGGATTTCTATAGTGTCCATTTGGGCTGTCATGTTCCCCTTGGATGAGGCACCTTCCACCCTTTGGGGCCTTCTGGCGGAATTTTGGAACGTGGGCCACGTCAAAGAGTTGGTGCGGCGTCAGCTGATCGCTGGGGTGAAAGATGCATTGTCCCTTGTTCGGCTGCATCGTCATGATGTCAACCTTGCAGAGGTGGCGACTTGTAGCATCCCATTTGTCTAACAACTGTAATGCTACTTGGTCTAGTAATAAAATGGTTACTTCCTACATATAATTGTTGCATCATCATCATATCATGCTCATGTCATCATGCCACCTTGCATTTGAGCATCATATAAAAACCCTTGAGCTTTGGTTCTTATCTCATATGCATTATTATTTATAGTTGCCTCTTGATATTGTAGTTGGATCTTGATATATTGTTCAAATGCCCAAGTTGAGTTGGGGGCATGTCTTTTATTGACTCCACCACCTTTCTTCACCACCTTATATTTCCACCATCCAATTAATATGAGCTGGCATTTATTTGAGTTTACCTAGCTCATGTGGGTTGGGTGGATCCTTTACCAATCCTTTTGCTTGGCCCTTACTCCAACTTTGGAGGATGCAAATAAATAAATGCCATGAGATATTGTTTTGTTTTCACAGGATAATACCTAGCATTTAATGCTTATGCATGGCCCATGCAAGCTTGCACCAACCTCTTAGGGAGTGCATTAAATGTAATGCATGTCCCATGCAACCATCATCATCTTTGGTCATCTCTTGGTTTGAAATTTGAATTCTTGAGTGGGTTATCTCTGCCTTTGCTCCTGCTTCTGGACTTGATCCATTTTAATCTTGCTCATACCTCATCATCTCTTCTCTTCTTTCTTTTTGACCTTCTTGTTGAGCTTGTGTGGATCATGCTTGATCTAATCAAGACTTCAAACCCTCTACCTCTCTCTTCCTCTTACCCTCTAGCTAGTCCCTACCCCCCCTAATCATCATAACCCTCTTCCATCTAACCCTAAACCCTACCCCTTTAAAACCCTCCCCATCCATGCATGATCATGTGATCATGTGGGCTTTTCCCTCTCCTTAGGTATCTTGGTCTCTTTTGCCTCTCTTCTTGGTCAAACCCTCTGTCCAGTTTTTTCCCTGTGAAAAGTTCAAAAGTTTTGAAATCAGAAGCTGTTTTGAAATTTGTAATAGAATTAAAACAAGCAAAACAAATAAAAATAAAAGGAGAAAGTAATAAAGAGGGAGAAGCAAACCTGGCAGCAACCTGGGCCTCACCCACCGCAAGGCCCGCTAGGGGACCTCCTTCCCTCCTCCGGCCCACCTTACTCCCCTGGCCCGATACCCCTTCGATCCCCTCCTGTTCACCGTCTTCCTGCCGTCGCCTCCCCTCTCTCGGCATGTGACGGAGCAGAGCAGGTGGCCGTCCCGCGCCGTGATCCTCGTCATCCCCCTCGCGCCTTCTTATCCCCAGGCCGGTCCCCAGCGAACCCTAGCTTTCTTCCTCCCCATGCTCCGCAGCTTCCCCTATCCCTCCTCCTTTTTTTCCCTGTGCGCCGCCTCTGAACCGCCTTGGTCCCGCCGCTCTGAGCAGTCCCCGTTCAAGCCGACGCCGCCGGCGGGAGTGCCTCAACCTCCGGGTGAGTCCAATCTTCCTAGAACCTCGCCACGTTCACCTGCCCTCTTTTCCGCGTGCGCGCCTCTCGCCTGAACGTCACCGCCGCAGGTACCTCCCCGTCAGTGACCTCCCGACGCTTCCCCCTGGTCCCGTGCCCTGGAATCGGTTCACCGCAGGCGCCCCACTCGGCAGAACCCTCCCAGCGGCCTCCTCTCCCCTCGACGGTGAGGAATTCCTTCCCTAGACTCGCCCTTTCCCCCGCTCGCTGTAGTCTGACGGTGTCCTTCAGCCGAACACACTGTCCAAACTGCAGTAACTCCGTCAGTTCGTTGTGCGTTTTACCTCTGTTCCTCGCCAGATCCCGACCTCTGTAGACCTCCTCTGGAGAAACCTTGAATACAAGAGTTTTAGATCTAAGTGTGGTCTGCACTTTTCGTTTTTACACCATCCCTAGATACCGCCTAGATCAATCGCCATCGTCGCCCGAAGATGGAACCAGCTAGGCGTTTTTGCGAACACAAAATTCAGTTTCTCACGAACGTGTTTTTTGCCTCTGTTCATCCCTTCGCCCCGTCCGCTGCAGACCTCCGTTGGCGAAACTCCAAACATCAAAGTTGTAGCCTGGTGTTCCCTCTCCAACTTTGCTTTTTGTGTCTTGTTCAAAATCTCCACCGTTTCCTCACCATCTTCATTCAAAGCTCGGAACAGCTAGCTGTTTTTCGCGAGTAAAAATACAGTTTCGTCAGTTAGCCCAGGACGCTTTTCTAAATAGGCCCCTAGACTATGTGCAGCTCAACCCACAGCCCCTCGATGCCCAGTCTTTTTGTAAAAAGGCACCCCGTTTTTCTAGATTCTCAACCCGCGGTACACCCCACCTTTGTCCCACGTGGCAGCCCAGTCAGCACCCTCGGGTCCCACCTGTCAGTGTCTAGGGCTAGGTTAGTTTGAGTATTAAAATGTTTTCTGTTTCCTGAATTCAAATTCAAATTTTCAAATCTGTTTAAACCTAAATGAATTCATAACTTATTAATGGTTTGGAATTTGAATTCAAACCTTATATGAAAAATGTTTTGTTTTTGAATGGTAATTCAAATCTTTATTCAAATATTTTCAGAACTAATTTAAAATAGTCAAACCTTTGACTTTGACCTAAAATGACTAATTTTGACTTAAAAATAAAATTAAATCCATAATTCCAAATAATACAAATAATATATGTTTTGGAATCAGAAAAATGTGAGGATTTCAAATATGCCATTCAAATTATGTTTTGAACACTTTATTTTCCAAGTTGATTAAAATTACAAGAAATGCCCCTGGACTTAATAAATTAATAACTTGGGTTCTATAACTCCGAATTTAACAAATGATATGTCTAAAATGATCAGCTCGACGAGACCTTTCTGTTTATGCTATCTAGGACTTCAATTGCAGCATGCATCATATAAATATATAGTATACAGCAACTAATATGACAATAAAATGTGGCCAAACCTTAATAAAATGATTTAATCTTGTATACCACACCTCACCCATGCCATGCTACATTATTGCCATGCAATTTGTGCATCATTCATCATGGCATGATTGTTTGCTTGACGCATTTTATTCCTATGCCTGTGCACTTTATTTATGTTGGCCTTGTTTGTTTGGTTCTTCTTCGAATAGACTCTGAGCAGGGGATATATCCAGAGAACCAGGAGCACTACCCAGACCCGTCTCTCGCTTCAACTGAGTTGCCAGGCAAGCACTACCACATGCTTGCATACATACAGTACCTATTGCCTCCATCTTATTCTTGCATCATGGAGTCGCGATTGCATTAAACTGAACCCCAAGTATTGCATAGCTATTACTTTTAAACCCCACCAAGCTTGTTCCTCCATCCCATGAGCCATTACTACAGGAGTTGTTTGAGCCATGCGAGTCATAGAACAGCATGTGTAGGGTATGTGAGAGTCTGATGGATAACGAGGTACCTAAACAACTTAACCTGAGTAGTAATGGGATAACTAATGAAAGTGGCACCGGTGGGCAATATCTGCTATTTGGTTTTTCCTGCTCACTTGTGTCCCGTAGGACCCCGAGTACTTGAAACCTGTTCCTTGAATATTCGCGCTATCCATATCCGGGAGGCTTATGGGACCCCCCTGAGCCAGAACTTGATTCATTCTTATTTCTTGGGGCCACAAACTAGTTTGAGGTTTTATTTACGATCCTGTACTTATGCCATGCTTTACTGCTTTATTTACGATAGTGCGAGGAGCACACTGTACTGCTTAGGATAGTGGCACGATTCCGCGGTGTCGACAAGCCCAGTTTTGGGTTCCCAGTCGTTCATAGCCGTCCCCACAACCTTGAGTCCGTCTCGGAGCCGGCCGGCTTCGTTGCGGGTCTACTTTAAGGGGTGGCCCCCTGAAATATTTCTGAATCCTGTGATTGCTTTGTCGTGAAGGCCTCGTTGGGTTTTGATTTGGTTTTTCCGAGGTTGATCGAGTGTGTGTTGCTATTTGTGCACCCCTGCAGGGTAAAATTTTCTGAAAGCCGTGTCCGCGGTTATGGACGACTTGGAGCACAGTTTCTCGATCATAGACAAGCATAACTAAAGTACCACTTTTAACTTGACTAAGTAATTGACTAGTAAATAGCGCAACACTCATGGAATGGTTAATAAAATTGCCAACGGATGGGGGGGTTGTTCGTCCGCTTCCTCGTTGGTAAGCGAGGAGGAGGATGGATCTGTGGATATTACTGTTATAACTGTTGTCCTTAATTCACGGACATCAGTCTATCTTTGGTTAGGCGGATGGTTAGCGATTATCTATAGGACTGTTAGGGTTTATCTTTTGCTGCAATTGCGTCACCCCAGGTTGTGTCCCCTTTAGAGGCATTAAGACTTGCTGAGTACCCTTAGGGTCTCACACGATAAATTATTGGTTCAGATGAACAGGTACACTCGCAGGACGGATACTGGGTGGAAGAGGCTGATGATGTGGGCAACGATCGTTCGGTGTAGAGATTCCGGGAACGGGGATCCGTGAGATCTGTGGGCGGGATGTGCTTATTTCCATGGCATCTTATGCTGATTTGCTTCTTATCCGTACTCGGACTTTGTTTTGCCGCTTCCGCTTGATACTCTGATGTGTGATGTATGAGGAATTATCCTAAAATATTATATCTATCTAGGTCATTTGAATCTTGCCGTATGGCGTTGCTATCTTTCCTTTCTTTCTAGATGGAATGGCTCTGATGTACTTTTGTATGGTGGCTTGCATACATACTCATTTGTGTATGTAGTTGATCCCTTCGCCTTCCGATTACGCCGCCCGTGCAGGTCTCGATGAATTGAAAGTGGTTGGGACGGCCGAAAGGTCTACCCGTGAGTGGCTTTTGGGGCCCCACCGTACTATTTCAACCACTACCGTTCATCCAGGCTTGTATCTAGGAGCGTAATTCACCGAGGTAGTTACAATTGGTATCAGAGCCATCCCGACCTTCAGGGTCTCAGCCAAACGGTCGTTGTCAGTCTAGCAAATATTTTGGTAGTTATGTATACTAGGGAAAAACAAAACGAGAGAGTAGGACTGCTTCCATTTTTCTTCTTACCCTCCCACCCACCCTTTTCTGGTAAGGAAGTGCAACATTTTCAATCCTCTTCTTAAAATTCAAACTAGGATTCACGTGTTCTGGGTTTTCGTAGTACCATAGGTTGTGTGTGTTTGTGTGTGTGTAATTCCTTGTCTATCTGTTGCAACCAAGTTGTTATCTAATCGGCCTTTGGTTATCAACTGTTGGTACATTCCATACCGACAGGCCTTGCAAACTGACGTGATCTATTTGATTCGTTGTATACCGACGCGATCTGTCTTACTCTTTGTTATCCGACGTTATCTTGTTTGGGGTGTTCGTTTCCGTAGTTACCAATCTTTAGGTTCGTCGTGAGAAGAAGGGGTTAGGATATGTGTTCCACTTGTTCATGTGCGGAGTAATGATTTGAGTGCGGGATGGAGTCGCGACCATACCACTACTCTTATCATTCGCTTTTGTATATTGAATCGGTAGAGTCACTAATCTTGATTCGTTAAGTAATTTTGCGCATCTATTGGTATTTTAATGCCGAAATTTGTGGAATTTTTTTTCTTTGATATATTTGTGTACCACACTCCTTTTCAGTCGTGTGCGATATGCTTAATATCTTTTAGGTGCTTTGAACTTTGTTGATATTTTAATATCATCTTAGTAAATTGTATCCTTTAATCTTGGTTAATTCCATTTTGGTACTATTTTGGATTATTATTATTCTCGATTATAGTGCTGACTTGTGTTTTATATCAATCTCAGGATGGCTCCACCACGCCGTTCAGATGAGGACATACCACCGGAACTTGGGGCCGCGTTGTCAAACATAGCCAATGCCTTGGCAGCAATGCAACAGAACCAGCAGCGTTTGGAAGAGACTGTTCGGAGGAATGAGTTGCTCCACTCCCTCCACCTCCCAAGCGGGGCGACATCAAAAGCTTCCTGAAATTCAACCCTCGCCAGTTTAATGTTTCCGATCGACCACTGGACGCGGATGATTGGCTGCGTGAGATGTCAAGGTTGCTCGAGACTGCTGATGTTCCTGAGCAGGAGTGGGTGAAGTGTGCTACTCACCTTCTGAAGGGAGATGCAGCTCTCTGGTGGGAGAATTACTTGAAGGCAAGCTGCACTGGTTTTCAGCCTACGTGGGAAAGGTTCACTGCAGCTTTCAAAGAGCAGTTTCTGGCAGAGATTGTCATGGAAAGGATGAAGGAAGCGTTTCTCAACCTCAAGCAAGGAAATGATAATGTCAACACCTACATCAGGAACTTCATGAATCTTTCTCGTTATGGTGGCGATGAGGTATCTGATGACAAGAAGAAACAAAAGAGGTTCAGGCAAGGGCTCAATGCATCAATCAAGTATGCAATCACACATGCAAGGCCGGCATCTTTCCTGGAACTACAGCACACAGCTCTGCAAGAGGAAGCAAGCAGGCAAGTGTTTGAGGAGTCCAAGAAACACAACCGTGATGCATCAAGCTCTTCAGCTATGGCAGCTCCTTCTAAGCGGCGTGTCTGGGTTCCTAACACCCCACCGTCGCTCCCGGCTTCACCAAGACCTGCAAGCTACGCGTCAAGGCCACTAAACTCCATCACTGCTGCTCCCAGGGGCTACAACAACCATTACCCTGGAGCGCCTGGCGGAGTCCCTGGCTACGTTGCTCCACGTCCACCTGGTGCTTGTTACACGTGTGGAGATCCTGGACATCTGAACTGGAACTGTCCGTTGAAGAACAAAGCTCTTCCTCCACCCCCTCCAAGATCTGCGGCAACCTCTCCTATGGTTCGTGCACCACCACCTCGGGCTCTCAACATCAACACTAAGCCCGGGTCTACTGTTGCTCGTGCCAATTGTGTCAACGCCGCTCAAGCTGAGCATGCACCTGGAGTTGTGATGGGTATGCTTTCCGTTAACTCAGTCCCCGCACGAGTTTTGTTTGATTCTGGTGCATCGCATTCTTTTGTTTCTCACAAGTTTGCAAATGAGAATGTGTTAGCTTTGGATCCTCTCCTTAAGAAGTTGATGGTCCTATCTCCTGGTTCAAACATGAGGGCTGCTTATATCAGCCATGGCAATCAAATTGAGATTGGTGGCTCTTCGTTCTCGGCGTCCTTAATTCTTCTGGGAAATTCGGACATTGATGTCATCTTGGGCATGGATTGGTTGACGGCAAATGCAGCTGTGATTGATTGTGCTGAACGCTCGGTTTCTCTGAAGATTCCTGAAGGCCATATAGTCTTTTCTCCAAGTCTGACTCCTGCTGTCCAGCTCTTCTCTTTGGCGGCTTTGAATGATGATGCTATGGAAGCTATTCAGAGAGTCCCAGTGGTCTGTGAGTTCCCAAATGTTTTTCCTGAAGAGTTGCCGGGTATGCCTCCGGATCGTGAGGTTGAGTTTGTAATTGAGCTTGAACCTGGAACGGCTCCTATCTCCAAGCGGCCTTATAAAATGGGTCCTGCTGAGTTGGCTGAACTCAAACGTCAGCTTGATGAACAAGAGAAGTTGGGTTTCATTCAACACAGTACTTCTTCTTGGGGTAGCCCAACAATCTTTGTGAAGAAGCGTGACAGGACTGATAGACTTTGTGTTGACTATCAGGCTCTCAATGCTAAAACCATCAAGAACAAATATCCCCTTCCGCGGATTAATGATCTCTTTGACCAGCTAGCTGGAGCTGTGGTATTCTCTAAGCTTGACTTGAGAAGTGGGTATCACCAAATCAAAATTCGCAAGGAAGATGTGCCCAAAACAGCTTTCACCACCCGCTATGGCCTGTATGAGTACACGGTGATGTCTTTCGGTCTCACCAACGCTCCTGCTACCTTCTCGAGGCTTATGAACTCGGTCTTCATGGAGTACCTGGATAAGTTCGTTGTGGTCTATCTGGATGACATCTTAGTCTATTCCAAGTCAAAGGAAGAGCATGAAGAACACCTTCGTTGTGTCCTAAACAAGCTTCGCGAGAACCGCTTGTATGCAAAGTTCTCAAAGTGTGAGTTTTGGCTGCCTGAAGTAACCTATCTTGGTCATGTCATCTCTGCCAAGGGCATTGCAGTAAACCCGGAAACAGTAAAGACAATTGTTGAATGGCTTCCTCCTGTTAATGTCAAAGAAGTGCGGAGTTTCCTCGGTTTGGCTAGTTATTGCTGTCGCTTCGTTCAGAACTTCTCGAAGATAACGAAGCCTCTTACCGATCTCCTCAAGAAAGGCAAGAAATACATGTGGACTCCTGCATGTCAAGAAAGCTTTGAGACACTCAAAGAGAAGCTCACTTCCACACCAGTCTTGGTTCCTCCGGATACATCCAAGCCTTTCCAGATATTCTGTGACGCCTCTTTGCAAGGATTGGGTGCGGTCCTTATGCAAGAAAAACAAGTTGTTGCTTATGCCTCTCAACAGTTGAAGACGCATGAGATCAACTACCCCACACATGACCTCGAGCTCGCAGCAGTTGTCTTTGCTTTGAAGCTATGGAGGCACTACTTGCTTGGTAGCCGTTGTGAGATCTTTTCTGACCACAAAAGTTTGAAGTATATCTTCACTCAGCCTGATCTCAACCTTCGGCAGAGGAGATGGATTGAAGCAATCAATGATTTTGATTTGACCATCAACTACACAACGGGCAAAGCTAATGTCATGGCAGATGCTCTCAGCCGCAAAGCTTATGTCAATAACCTCATGATGGAAGAGCAGCAGCCTCTCTTGTGCGAGGAATTCCGCCAGCTCAACCTGGAAGTTGTGGAACAAGGGCATCTCCTGAACCTTCTGGCTACTCCTCTCTTGGAAGAAAAGATTCATTTTCGTCAGCGTGGTGATCCGCACACCAGAAAGATCACCTCCCAGCTTCAGCTTCCGAAGTATGAGTCCTTCCACGTAGATGATCAAGGCACGCTTTTCTTCGACCACCGGATGTTTGTTCCAAACTACCCGGGTTTGAGAGAGCAAGTTCTCAAGGAGGCGCATGATTCGGTTCTTTCTATCCATCCTGGCAGCACAAAGATGTACATGGACTTGAAAACACAATATTGGTGGCCTGGTTTGAAACGGTATTGTGCCAAGTATGTCTCGGAATGTGATGTCTGCCGCAGAGTGAAAGCTGTCCATCAGAAACCTTTCGGTCTTCTACAGCCGTTGAAACCTCCGGAATGGAAATGGGAGAAAGTAGAGATGGACTTCATCACTGGTTTTCCAAGGTCGCAGAAGGGCAACAATGCAATCTTTGTTGTCATCGACAGGCTTTCTAAAGTGGCTCATTTCTTCCCCGTCAAGGAAACAATTTCTGGAATTCAGTTGGCTGAGCTCTATATCAACAGAATTGTCTCTCTGTATGGGGTTCCGCTTGAGATCAGTTCAGACCGTGGAAGCATCTTCACTTCCAAGTTCTGGGAAAGTTTCCAAAATGCTCTGGGAACAAAGTTGAACTTCAGCACTGCTTACCACCCTCAGTCGCAAGGACAAGTTGAAAGGATCAATCAGATTCTGGAGGATATGCTTCGTGCTTGCGTCATCTCTTTTGGCATGAAGTGGGAGGAATGTCTTCCTTATGCTGAATTCTCTTACAACAACAGCTTCCAGAAGAGTCTGAAGATGGCACCATTTGAGGCTCTCTATGGTCGCAAGTGCAGAACTCCGATTGGTTGGTCAGGTGCAGGAGAAAGAATCTGGTTTGGCCCTGACATTGTAACTCAAGCAGAGGAGAAGGTGCATATCATTCTTGAGAACCTGAAGATTGCTCAAAGTCGCCAGAAGAGCAATTATGACAGGAAGCACACGGACATGGTGTATGCACCTGGTGATCTCGTTTACCTTCGTGTCACTCCCATGAAAGGCACACACCGCTTTGGTATCAAAGGAAAGCTGGCTCCTAGATACATCGGTCCTTTCAAAATTCGTGGAAGAAGAGGAGAAGTTTCTTATGCCCTGGAGCTCCGGGAAAAACTCAAGGTTCATGATGTTTTCCACATCTCTCAGCTCAAGAAGTGCTTCAAGGATCCCGGCAGGACCGTGGATCATGAGCTAATCGAACTCCAAGAAGACCTGTCTTATCAAGAACACCCCACCAAAATCCTTGAGACCGCAGAAAGAAGGACTCGCAACAAGTCCATCAAGTTCTGCAAGGTGCAGTGGTCACACCATTCTGTTGATGAAGCCACTTGGGAACGTGAAGAGGAACTCCGTGCCAACTATCCTACCCTTTTTGAGTCTTCTTCTTCTTCCTAGAATCTCGGGGCGAGATTCCTGTTTAGTGGGGGAGAGTTGTAGCATCCCATTTGTCTAACAACTGTAATGCTACTTGGTCTAGTAATAAAATGGTTACTTCCTACATATAATTGTTGCATCATCATCATATCATGCTCATGTCATCATGCCACCTTGCATTTGAGCATCATACAAAAACCCTTGAGCTTTGGTTCTTATCTCATATGCATTATTATTTATAGTTGCCTCTTGATATTGTAGTTGGATCTTGATATATTGTTCAAATGCCCAAGTTGAGTTGGGGGCATGTCTTTTATTGACTCCACCACCTTTCTTCACCACCTTATATTTCCACCATCCAATTAATATGAGCTGGCATTTATTTGAGTTTACCTAGCTCATGTGGGTTGGGTGGATCCTTTACCAATCCTTTTGCTTGGCCCTTACTCCAACTTTGGAGGATGCAAATAAATAAATGCCATGAGATATTGTTTTGTTTTCACAGGATAATACCTAGCATTTAATGCTTATGCATGGCCCATGCAAGCTTGCACCAACCTCTTAGGGAGTGCATTAAATGTAATGCATGTCCCATGCAACCATCATCATCTTTGGTCATCTCTTGGTTTGAAATTTGAATTCTTGAGTGGGTTATCTCTGCCTTTGCTCCTGCTTCTGGACTTGATCCATTTTAATCTTGCTCATACCTCATCATCTCTTCTCTTCTTTCTTTTTGACCTTCTTGTTGAGCTTGTGTGGATCATGCTTGATCTAATCAAGACTTCAAACCCTCTACCTCTCTCTTCCTCTTACCCTCTAGCTAGTCCCTACCCCCCCTAATCATCATAACCCTCTTCCATCTAACCCTAAACCCTACCCCTTTAAAACCCTCCCCATCCATGCATGATCATGTGATCATGTGGGCTTTTCCCTCTCCTTAGGTATCTTGGTCTCTTTTGCCTCTCTTCTTGGTCAAACCCTCTGTCCAGTTTTTTCCCTGTGAAAAGTTCAAAAGTTTTGAAATCAGAAGCTGTTTTGAAATTTGTAATAGAATTAAAACAAGCAAAACAAATAAAAATAAAAGGAGAAAGTAATAAAGAGGGAGAAGCAAACCTGGCAGCAACCTGGGCCTCACCCACCGCAAGGCCCGCTAGGGGACCTCCTTCCCTCCTCCGGCCCACCTTACTCCCCTGGCCCGATACCCCTTCGATCCCCTCCTGTTCACCGTCTTCCTGCCGTCGCCTCCCCTCTCTCGGCATGTGACGGAGCAGAGCAGGTGGCCGTCGCTCGCCGTGATCCTCGTCATCCCCCTCGCGCCTTCTTATCCCCAGGCCGGTCCCCAGCGAACCCTAGCTTTCTTCCTCCCCATGCTCCGCAGCTTCCCCTATCCCTCCTCCTTTTTTTTCCCTGTGCGCCGCCTCTGAACCGCCTTGGTCCCGCCGCTCTGAGCAGTCCCCGTTCAAGCCGACGCCGCCGGCGGGAGTGCCTCAACCTCCGGGTGAGTCCAATCTTCCTAGAACCTCGCCACGTTCACCTGCCCTCTTTTCCGCGTGCGCGCCTCTCGCCTGAACGTCACCGCCGCAGGTACCTCCCCGTCAGTGACCTCCCGACGCTTCCCCCTGGTCCGGCGCCCTGGAATCGGTTCACCGCAGGCGCCCCACTCGGCAGAACCCTCCCAGCGGCCTCCTCTCCCCTCGACGGTGAGGAATTCCTTCCCTAGACTCGCCCTTTCCCCCGCTCGCTGTAGTCTGACGGTGTCCTTCAGCCGAACACACTGTCCAAACTGCAGTAACTCCGTCAGTTCGTTGTGCGTTTTACCTCTGTTCCTCGCCAGATCCCGGCCTCTGTAGACCTCCTCTGGAGAAACCTTGAATACAAGAGTTTTAGATCTAAGTGTGGTCTGCACTTTTCGTTTTTACACCATCCCTAGATACCGCCTAGATCAATCGCCATCGTCGCCCGAAGATGGAACCAGCTAGGCGTTTTTGCGAACACAAAATTCAGTTTCTCACGAACGTGTTTTTTGCCTCTGTTCATCCCTTCGCCCCGTCCGCTGCAAACCTCCGTTGGCGAAACTCCAAACATCAAAGTTGTAGCCTGGTGTTCCCTCTCCAACTTTGCTTTTTGTGTCTTGTTCAAAATCTCCACCGTTTCCTCGCCATCTTCATTCAAAGCTCGGAACAGCTAGCTGTTTTTCGCGAGTAAAAATACAGTTTCGTCAGTTAGCCCAGGACGCTTTTCTAAATAGGCCCCTAGACTATGTGCAGCTCAACCCACAGCCCCTCGATGCCCAGTCTTTTTGTAAAAAGGCACCCCGCTTTTCTAGATTCTCAACCCGCGGTACACCCCACCTTTGTCCCACGTGGCAGCCCAGTCAGCACCCTCGGGTCCCACCTGTCGGTGTCTAGGGCTAGGTTAGTTTGAGTATTAAAATGTTTTCTGTTTCCTGAATTCAAATTCAAATTTTCAAATCTGTTTAAACCTAAATGAATTCATAACTTATTAATGGTTTGGAATTTGAATTCAAACCTTATATGAAAAATGTTTTGTTTTTGAATGGTAATTCAAATCTTTATTCAAATATTTTCAGAACTAATTTAAAATAGTCAAACCTTTGACTTTGACCTAAAATGACTAATTTTGACTTAAAAATAAAATTAAATCCATAATTCCAAATAATACAAATAATATATGTTTTGGAATCAGAAAAATGTGAGGATTTCAAATATGCCATTCAAATTATGTTTTGAACACTTTATTTTCCAAGTTGATTAAAATTACAAGAAATGCCCCTGGACTTAATAAATTAATAACTTGGGTTCTATAACTCCGAATTTAACAAATGATATGTCTAAAATGATCAGCTCGACGAGACCTTTCTGTTTATGCTATCTAGGACTTCAATTGCAGCATGCATCATATAAATATATAGTATACAGCAACTAATATGACAATAAAATGTGGCCAAACCTTAATAAAATGATTTAATCTTGTATACCACACCTCACCCATGCCATGCTACATTATTGCCATGCAATTTGTGCATCATTCATCATGGCATGATTGTTTGCTTGACGCATTTTATTCCTATGCCTGTGCACTTTATTTATGTTGGCCTTGTTTGTTTGGTTCTTCTTCGAATAGACTCTGAGCAGGGGATATATCCAGAGAACCAGGAGCACTACCCAGACCCGTCTCTCGCTTCAACTGAGTTGCCAGGCAAGCACTACCACATGCTTGCATACATACAGAACCTATTGCCTCCATCTTATTCTTGCATCATGGAGTCGCGATTGCATTAAACTGAACCCCAAGTATTGCATAGCTATTACTTTTAAACCCCACCAAGCTTGTTCCTCCATCCCATGAGCCATTACTACAGGAGTTGTTTGAGCCATGCGAGTCGTAGAACAGCATGTGTAGGGTATGTGAGAGTCTGATGGATAACGAGGTACCTAAACAACTTAACCTGAGTAGTAATGGGATAACTAATGAAAGTGGCACCGGTGGGCAATATCTGCTATTTGGTTTTTCCTGCTCACTTGTGTCCCGTAGGACCCCGAGTACTTGAAACCTGTTCCTTGAATATTCGCGCTATCCACATCCGGGAGGCTTATGGGACCCCCCTGAGCCAGAACTTGATTCATTCTTATTTCTTGGGGCCACAAACTAGTTTGAGGTTTTATTTACGATCCTGTACTTATGCCATGCTTTACTGCTTTATTTACGATAGTGCGAGGAGCACACTGTACTGCTTAGGATAGTGGCACGATTCCGCGGTGTCGGCAAGCCCAGTTTTGGGTTCCCAGTCGTTCACAGCCGTCCCCACAACCTTGAGTCCGTCTCGGAGCCGGCCGGCTTCGTTGCGGGTCTACTTTAAGGGGTGGCCCCCTGAAATATTTCTGAATCCTGTGATTGCTTTGTCGTGAAGGCCTCGTTGGGTTTTGATTTGGTTTTTCCGAGGTTGATCGAGTGTGTGTTGCTATTTGTGCACCCCTGCAGGGTAAAACTTTCTGAAAGCCGTGTCCGCGGTTATGGACGACTTGGAGCACAGTTTCTCGATCATAGACAAGCATAACTAAAGTACCACTTTTAACTTGACTAAGTAATTGACTAGTAAATAGCGCAACACTCATGAAATGGTTAATAAAATTGCCAACGGATGGGGGGGCTGTTCGTCCGCTTCCTCGTTGGTAAGCGAGGAGGAGGATGGATCTGTGGATATTACTGTTATAACTGTTGTCCTTAATTCACGGACATCCGTCTATCTTTGGTTAGGCGGATGGTTAGCGATTATCTATAGGACTGTTAGGGTTTATCTTTTGCTGCAATTGCGTCACCCCAGGTTGTGTCCCCTTTAGAGGCATTAAGACTTGCTGAGTACCCTTAGGGTCTCACACGATAAATTATTGGTTCAGATGAACAGGTACACTCGCAGGATGGATACTGGGTGGAAGAGGCTGATGATGTGGGCAACGATCGTTCGGTGTAGAGATTCCGGGAACGGGGATCCGTGAGATCTGTGGGCGGGATGTGCTTATTTCCATGGCATCTTATGCCGATTTGCTTCTTATCCGTACTCGGACTTTGTTTTGCCGCTTCCGCTTGATACTCTGATGTGTGATGTATGAGGAATTATCCTAAAATATTATATCTATCTAGGTCATTTGAATCTTGCCGTATGGCGTTGCTATATTTCCTTTCTTTCTAGATGGAATGGCTCTGATGTACTTTTGTATGGTGGCTTGCATACATACTCATTTGTGTATGTAGTTGATCCCTTCGCCTGCCGATTACGCCGCCCGTGCAGGTCCCGATGAATTGAAAGTGGTTGGGACGGCCGAAAGGTCTACCCGTGAGTGGCTTTTGGGGCCCCACCGTACTATTTCAACCACTACCGTTCATCCAGGCTTGTATCTAGGAGCGTAATTCACCGAGGTAGTTACACGACTGGGCCACCCCTTCGGCCTGATGGCACCCTTTGGGACATGCGCCCGTATTATGCAGCTGTGGCACAACATGCTGAGGAGATAGTAGATTTGTTCGAGCAAGGGCGAATGTGATTCTCCAGAATAGGTAGGTCCTGTAAAGAAAGACTTGATGTAAGATTTGTATTTTTCGAGTGGGCTCGTAGTGCCCTTTGTAAAGTTTGTATATAGTAGCACGTGGTGCTTTGTTATGTGCATGTACTTTTCGTTAGCCTGACATTATCAGCTACTCAGGTTGTATGCATTGTTCTCAGTCGACGAGGTCGTGAGGTGAGGCGTAGCCCCCTAACATGTTATAGTAACAAGTAATGTAAAGAAAAGAAATTTCGGCCAAGGGACTCAGATTTTTGCGGTGACCCGGCATACCACTGCATGATGTAGTATACTATAGTCGTTGACATAACACCAATTAAACATCGTTCACTAGTATTACATCCCTCAGAATGGCACAACAGAAACACATCGGGTCCAATACATGGCTTAAAGGTTACAACTCACTCTTTACATAAGATCTAGAGAACACTCTAGGTTAAAGAGAGAGAAAGAAACTCTTACGAAGAAGAATCAAAGATAAATAACGCAAAACTATTATACTATTAAAACTAGTATTTAACTAAGGAATTGGCATTGCTGCTATTGCAACGCACTACAGAGATAGGTTCTTTGGCTAGAGATTGTATTTCTATCTAATCAGTAACTTCGTCTTCACTTGAGTTGAGATATATGTTGTCTTCCTTGTCTTCATTGAAGAGCTTTAGCTGGTCTTGATAAGTCCTGGAGCATATTTTGATGCAAACATCGTTTTAATGGCTTCAGAATCTAGCAAGGGTTAAGAAAATACTTTGAGTACGAGCGTACTCAGCAAATTCACTAGAAAAGGAGTGTTTGATGCACTATAACTACAACCACAGACCGTAGGTCGTAGGCAATGCAAGTTTTCATAAACATTTCTTCAAAGGTTGCTTTTATTCTGAAAAGCTATGTCCGTCAGCCTTCACGGGTTTACCAGAACTTTCATGGAGTTCCTTTCCCGCCGCGTTCACAGCACCTTCCCGGAACAGGGAGTAACATGTTACAATTCTTACACTCTACAGAGGTGCATCACTTTACCCATGAGAGACCTTAGGCTTTGTTGCACGGTCGGGATTATGTTCCCGTTCAAACTTCCTTGGTTTGAGGCCCAACCTAAGATCCAAGCCAATCACTGCCTTCTCCGTGACCCCGCATGTCTCCTTGGTGTATGCCATGCCCACCTATTGAATTACGGTAATAGGCAATACAGACCGTTCAGATGCCGGAACTATCGTGGGACGTTGAGGGCTCCCACCCATATGCTGCATATCCTCTACGAATTACCAATTAATATGCACGCTATGAGTGATAATAGCCACGACCCGCACATCCGGCTCCATGCGAGAGGGAAAAGATACAGCTGACTTCTCTGTCCCATTCAAAATCTCATGGTCAACGTGTAATATACGGCGCAAGAATCACTGGCGACATTGGTTATTAAATCCTAGGTGATATAGTCCTGAACAGTGGTATTCCAACTGCCAGATTTAATAGATTAGCTGATCACCCTGGATCAGTAACCAATAGTTCACTTTATTATCAAAATAGTGTTTTCTGACCTTTTTCAAATGCAGGTGATGTCAATTTGCAAAATACTTTACAGAAAATAATTAAAAGGACATGAGCAAGTGTGAACTTGCCTTTTGTGATTGCAAGATTATGCACTCACGGTCTTCGAGACGACATAAGATCCAATATCTGAAATCTGTATCATTGGTCCGGTATGGACTAATGTTTAAAGAAGCAATATGAAGTTGTGCATAAATAATGCTATGTATTTTTGTAAAACTCCCAAACTAAATCCCCAATACTTTGAGTGAAGTGAATTCAAGTGATTCTTTTAAGAGTTGGTTTTTCTTCAAATTTTACTTTATAAGTAATGGTCTCTATAAGGAATATAAGTGTTAACAATCCCAAATATGTAAATAAAGTATGAAATGAGGTGATTATGGTTAATTGTCATGTGGTGACTATGATAAACATCTTTCGGTTTGAGTTGTGAATAATTGAGGAACTTACTATAAGATTTTTGTTTGAAGTGGCAAAAAGAGTCACATTTGAACAAAAGATTTCCTTTCTAAGGTTTAAACAATTTTTATTGTTAATAGGACATGGTCACTGTCTTTTGGGGTTTGATTTATGAGTTTGGACTTGAGTTGATTTATGTCTTAATTTAAATAGACCAAAATTAACTATAAAAACATAAGTAGTTTATTATACATGATGTTTATAACTTTTGAGACTAAAGTTAACTTTAAAAGGTTAAGTAAACTTAAGATGTAATATATTTTAATTATTAACAAGTTTTAGATTTATGATAGGTATAACTAAGGTATGGAATTGTTCACTTTACATTTAAGTGAATGATTTAGATTAAATTTGTTTTGCTTATTTAGAAAGTAATTGGTATTTATTTAACGGGAGCATAATTAGATGATCTTAGTAATTTGTTAGAATTTAAAGTTATGTTAATAATGGTTAAGATATAATGCTTATTCACCATATTATATAACTGGGTGATACCTAATGTTGATTTAAAAGGATTCTTAATAAGATTTTTAAAAGAATATTTTAAAGTTAAAAGTTATACTTAAATTTGATTATGAATTTAAGTTATGGGTTTGGAGTTTGATACAAAGACTCTAATTTCTCAAGGTTTTATAAGAATTGTGATTATTTCTTACTCAACAATTATTTTTAAAGATTCATAAAATAGGTATTATGTAAAACATTAAAGACTTTTATAATAATATATTTAATATTTTTCTAGTGTAAAATATTTATTCAAGACCTTAAAAATGTATTTTATTTATTTTTAAGTATAATCTTTATTTTTATAAAATTCATCAAAGAATTAAGTGTCTTTAAATATTTGTTTTATGTTTTATTTGTAAAACTCTAAGTTAGTATTTTTATAAAATAATAGAGTTATTTTGATACACAAAAATGATTTTTATTTATTTTTAGGATTTTTGTTTTATTTTATAAAATTTCATTTAAGATTTAATGGTGTTCATAATTATTTTACTTTAAATTTATTTTAAACACTTAAAATTATATTTTTATTAGGTAAATATTATTTTTGTGGTCACTTTGATATATCATAAGTATTTTTTTTTATTTTTTTATTTTTTCTAGGGTATAAATTATGTTCAGGGGTAGTTTGGTCATTTAGTGATTTGATAAATATTTTCTTATTTTTACTTTGGAATTGGGCCAGGCTTACCAATGGGCCCATTTGGACCCAACTGGCTTAGGGTCAAACCCAACCATTGCCACTGGACCGACCCAGCGGCCCAGTACCCCCTCTTCCCTACGCTCGACCTTATCTCTCTCGTCCTCGCTCTAGTGCTGCCATGGCCGCCCCCTGACACTGCTCGATTCCGGTAGACTCTGCCGCTGTGGCCATGCCGCGATGTAAGACTACTGAGTCGACGCCACTGCTCGATCTTGTCCAAGCCGGTTCCCCTCTGGGGTCTTCTCCCAGCCACGCTGACCCTCGCCCGAGGCTAGGGTTAGGGTTCAGTCGCCTTGGTGCTTCGTCGACGTCGTGCTGGGTTGCTCACGATCTTCACCCCTTCTCCACAGGCTGCTCCTGATGAGCTGCAGGTGCGGGTTGCAGCGCCCCTCCGGGGGTGCTCCCCATGCTGCCGCCCCTTCATCGCCGCCGACCACTCCTCTGCTTCCTCTTCTATCTTTTTGCGAGGACCTCGGGTAAGTGTGCTTCCCCTACTCGTTTCTCTCTATGCCCCATCTACCTTGCCATGTCAAGCATGCTTGCTATGATTACCCCCTGTCAAGGTTACATCTCTGTAACCAGGTTTTATTTGCTTGACGAGATTACTTGTGACCTGTGGTTCGATTAAGTTATGATCAATGAGTATTGGTATTGTTCTTGATACATGGTCTTTGACCTTGTATTTGATCAATATGCTCCAGTAAGATTACTAGCTTATGAACATTTGCTTACTGGCTATGGTTCAGTCTAGTGGCCTGGTTTATTGAGGAATGGCTTGCAGATGTGACTAGTTGAATGATTCCTAGCTGATGTGACTTACGAAGATGATTAGAATAACTTGGTGTAGTTTCTTATACTTGTACTTCTGATTTTAGAAATGGTTAAAAAGGAATGAAACTGCTACTGAGGTACTACCATTTTATGGAATGTGCCCTGTAGTAGTTCATTAAAGAATCTGCTGCCACATAGTTCTAAAATAGTGAATAGTAGCTTAGGTCAATGATGTATGATCTGAGACCTTGTCCACAGATGGAAAACATGTTGTTAGGCCCTCCTTAAGTTATCCATGTTGATAAACAATCCATCTGAGTGTGTCTCTGAGGATATTTTCTATCCAACAGATCCTACTCTCCTTATGGATGTAAGTCCATAAGCAACTTGTGAAAATGATCCCTAAAATGTTAGGGAGATGATTTGATCTAATTTTATAGTGGTGGATTATGAATGATGTACTTGACTCAATGTTGAGTTTATATATGAAAGGTGCCTGCTGAACTGAACCTATGGTTCAGTAATGATATTAATTACATATTCAAAAATGATTCCTAGTTTATTGAACTGGGAAAATGATAGAATTTGTTGGATTTGGATAACTTTTTGAGCTAGCTAATGAGTAGGGATTACTCTAGTGACTTTAGTTGTTTTTGGCTGCTACTCTGGTGCCTTCAAACTTGGAGAGTGCACAATAGTAGGTCATGAATATGCTGCTGGATACCCTATTCTATTGGCTTCTCTTGCTTGTAAGACTAAACAAAATTGTTTAACCTGATTGCTTGTGATGTTGGTCTGAAGCATAGGTTAAGACAAAAATCTCCCTTCATTACTTGGCTTTGCCTAAGATGCAAAGACCGAGGCACAAGTAGATAACAAGAATAGTTATTGTTTTTCTTGACAAAATCTACTCTATGATGAATTGTGCATATCAGTTATATGCAACACTGAGAGTATTCCCCTTTAAAAAAACATTTGTGTTTGTATGGATTAGTCTGGTTAGAACAGATGTTAAAGGTTAACATGATGCTTACTCACTGTTATTATTGTGAGGATGAGTTGAATCATCTGCTACTAGTACTTCTTGCCTCCTCCTCTTTTGCCACCATGTTTACCCATTTCTCCTTTGGTGATCATGTTGCTTTATCATCTCCTCCCAGCTCCTGGCTTGATCTTGATCTGCTCCTGGATGGCTTTCCCAAGAAACCAGGGTGCTGGTGGAAGCTTTAGTGTGGAACCAAGTGTTCTGGGGTTGTGGATGTGGACTGTTTGGATGTTGGATGGTAAGGTTTGCTAGCTACGACTGTGAGCTTACCTTTGTACTCCTTGTGATGCCCTTGTGCTTGACAGCACAACACCATGCAGATGTGTGAGCTGCTTGGGTGCTTGTCTCACCCCCAGTGGATCAGATCAAGTGAGAATCTGATGTTTTACCAATTGCCCTTTTATTTGACTGTGGTAAAATTGTCCCTGGCCAATGATGGTGCTCTGAGGTTTAATATGAAAAGAACAGATTCTATCTTATTTGGTGAAACTTGCCCCTTCTAAAAACAATTCAGCTCAATGAGGAGACAAAACAGTGCACTGCACTGTTGATATCTGAGAGCAATAAACCAACTAACCCCCTTTTTTCCTTATTTTCTTTTCTTTTCTTTTTCTTTTATCCTTTGTGTCGTTTTACAGGGATCAAGAGTCATGAAAGGATACATATAAAGGATCAAGAATAGATTTAGGAATCTTTTCCTTTATTCATTTGTAATTTTATTTACTTGTAAGAACCTTATATTATTTGTATTAAAGTAATGGAGATTTACCTTTTCCTATTAAACATTATATTAGTATATTCTCTTATTGTAATTGACCTTTATTATTTGTAACTTGTAATTTCTTAAATTCTTATTTATGTAATAAAGATTATATTACTTATACCAGTTTGTATTATGTTTATGTAATATCCTGTAATAGTTTAAGATTTAAATTTAAATCCAAGTTATATTTGAATTGTATGATCTCATATTTAAAGTCTTGAATGCAAATTCGTTTCCCCAAAATTAGAAAGTCAACAAAGGTCATGCCCAAATTCCTAACACTCATCTATGATGAACGAAACCCCATTTCTCCAAGGCAAGAGAAATACTTATCTCTTTGTGTTTTAAATTTTTAATTCGAATAATTGTGTATATTGCATCTTATTCATAAATAATAATTCACCTCTTATCCTTTATTATAATTAAATTTCCAATTCTTTTACTATTCAAATCTATCAATTGAATATTCGAATTTGAGTTGTCATCCCCTAAAATACACAAGTACAATAGAGGTCATGTCGAAATCCATCACACCCGTCCTGATGTTTCCATTAGAACAAGAGATATCCCGATCCCCCTATAGCTTCTTTAGTTTTGCGCGAAAATTCCACGGATTTTCTGATGCATGAATGCAATGCACACACCTGTGTTTAGCCTATTTCTAAGCTCTAATGCTAGGATGTTACACTTTTATTCATAGCATAACAAGGAGGTACATTGTTCGGCTGAATAGCCTTGGCTGAGTAGCCTTATTGAAAGTAAAGAGGTAGACAGGGGTAGAAGCATTGCAAGTGTGCAACGTTCCACGGGTTGGAGTATTCGACTCCTGATGCGATGTCCATGAGGCGGTAGGCGCCACCTGGGATGACTTCTGTGACGATGTAGGGTCCTTCCCAGGGTGACTCGAGCTTCTTCGACCGCTCTTGCTTGAGTCGTAGGACGAGGTCTCCTTCGACGAAGGACCTTGGGCGCAGCCGACGGCTGTGGTAATTGCGGAGGCTCTGCTGGTAGACCGCTGAGCGAGCCACGACGATGTCTCGTGCCTCGTCGAGTGTGTCGGCGGCGTATTCGAGTGCGGCCGATGTTTCGTCTTTGCTGTAGGCGACGACTCATGGGGCCTTGTGGCGTACCTCGATAGGTAGCACGACTTCGTCTCCATGTACCATGAAGAAGGGCGTGAAGCCAGTTGAGAAGTTCGGCGTTGTACGTAGGCTCCAGAGGACGGAGGGTAGCTCCTCTTCCCAGGCTCCCGCAAGCCGTTCTAGTGGGCATAGCAGGCGTTTCTTGATGCCGTTGCCTATGAAGCCGTTGGCCTTTTCGACTTGTCCGTTGGTATGCGGGTGCGCCATAGAGGCGTACGATATGTTGATGCCAAGGCCCTCGCAGAAGTCTTGGAATTCCTTTGAGATAAAGTTCGAGTCGTTGTCCGTGATGATGTTGTGCGGCACAACAAACCTGTAGACTATGGACTCGAAGAACTTGACGACAGTTTTGCCGCTTTGGTTGGTGACGGGCATGGCCTCGATCCACTTGGTGAACTTGTCGACTGCGACCAAGAGGTAGACGTGGCCTCCTTTCGAAGATTTGGGTAGTTTGCCAATCATGTCGAGGCCCCATTGGGTGAAGGGCCAGGCCATTGGTATGGGCCTTAGCTCTGATCCTGGTGCGTGCGGCTTGTCCGCATACCGCTGGCAGGCGTTGCACCTTCGGACGATGTCCTGAGCATCATTCATGGCCGTTGGCTAGTAGAATCCAGCTCGTAGATCTTTGGCGACTAGGGCGCGACTGCCTGCGTGATGGCCGCAGATACCCTCGTGGATGTCTTGGAGGATGGTTTTGCCATCACCGATGGTGACGCACCTTTGGATCTCACCCGGAATACTGCGCTTGTATAGCTTGCCATTGTGGATGGTGAAGGATTTAGACCGGAGAGATATGCGTCGGGCATCCGTCGGGTCGTCGGGCAGTTCGTTGTTTATCAGGTACCGAAGGTACGACTGTGTCCATGTTTCTTTGACCGCCATGACCTGCATCAGGCTGACAAGCTCGGCCTCGGTGTCGAGCTTTTTACGTCCTTCATGTCCTTCGGGTGGCGCAACCCTCGAGTGCTCTTCTTCTTCGGTTGAGCCGTTGGGAACCTTCTTTTGATAGAGGGTACACAGATTTGTTCGAGGAACACACCTGGTGGCACCCGTGCACAGGTAGAGCCGATGTTGGCGAGCCTATCAGCTTCTTCATTGCTTTCTCTTCCGACATGCCGAAGTTCGCATCCTTCAAAGTCTCCTTCGAGTGAGTTGTAGAGCGCATGATACGCGTTTCATGTTGGCGCTGTGAGCGTCACACTCATTCATCATTTGCTGGACGACAAGGTTCGAGTCACCATAGATGATTAGGCGCGTTGCGCCGCAGATCCTGGCCATCCGCATTCCATGGATGAGGGCCTTGTATTCGGCCTCGTTGTTGGAGGCGCGAAATTTCATCCGAAGGACGTATTTCATCTTGTCGCCCTGAGGGGACGTCAGTATGATGCCAGCTCCTTCTCCAGCCTCATGCTTGGAGCCGTCGAAGTGCATCGTCCACGATTGCGTCATGTCTGGAGTGTCCAGCAGCTGGAGTTCCATCCAGTGGACGAGGAAGTCAGGGAGGACCTGCGATTTGATGGCCTTGCGCCGCTCGTTGACTATGTCTAAAGGAGACAGCTCGATGCCACACAGAGCTACGCGTCATGTGGCTTCGGGGTTATTCAGGATGTTGGACAGTGGTGCCTCATTGACGACCATTATCTGGTGCTCTTGGAACTAATGGCTCAGCCGACGAGCCGTCATGAATACGCCGTAGGCGAGCTTCTAGTAGTGAGGGTACCTCTGCTTTGTTGGAGTCAGTACCTCGCTGAGGTAACAGATTGGGCGTTGGACCCCATGGGTCTCGCCATCTTTGGGTCGTTCGACCACGACCATGAGTACGGTGCTTACCACTTGGTGCGTAGCTGCGATGTATAGCAGCAGTGGCTCTCGCTCCTTTGGTGTGGCCAGGACATGCGAGGTGGAGAGCAGTCGCTTGAGGTCCTCGAATGCGTCGTCCGCTTCGGGTGTCCACTCGAACTTGTCCGCCTTGCGCAGCAGTTGATAAAAGGGCTAGGCCTTCTCGCCCATGCGACTGATGAATCTGCTTAGCGCTGCGATCCGCCCAGCTAGCTGTTGGACACCTTTGAGGTTTTTCGGTTTCTCCATGGACAATATGGCCCTGATTTTCTTCGTATTCGCCTCGATCCCCCGTTGGGAGATGAAGTAGCCGAGTAGTTGGCCAGATGGGACGCCGAAGGCGCACTTTTCTGGATTTAGCTTGATCTTATAGTGATCAAGGTTATCAAACATCTCGCGAAGATCATCGATCAGCGTCTTGGCCTCCCTGGTCTTGATTACTATGTCGTCGATATAGACTTGAATGTGAAGGGAATATGCCCGAGAGGCAATAATAAAGTGGTTATTATCGTATTCCTTATTTATGATAAATGTTTATTTTGCATGCTATAATTCTATTAATACGGAAACATTAATACATGTGTGTTTAATAAACAAAAAGGAAGTTCCTAGTTATGCCTCTCTTATAAACTAGCTCGTTGATTAACAAGATGATCAAAGGTTTCCTGATCATGGACATTGGATGTTGTTAATAACGAGGTCACAACATTAGTGTAATGATGTGATGGACATTCATCCGAAGTATAGCATTAAGATCAGGGTCATTGTGTTTATATTGCTATAACATCATACAAAGTAATCTTAGTCCTTAGACCATGAGACCATGTCAATCACGAATTTCAGAAGAGTATCTTGATAACATCAAACATCACACCGTAACAGGGTGACTATAAAGATGGGTTTAGTGCTACGAAGGTGTTATGTTGAGGCTCATGGATCAAGAGTGGAATTTTTCCATCTCGATGACGGATAGATATACTATGGTCCCTCTCGGTGATATCACATTTATTAGCTTGCAAGCAAGTGATTTGATCACTAGAATGTTATATCACTGGAACGAGAAAAGAGTACATGTCGGTAATTAGATCAAACTAGGTATGGGGATACCGATAATCGAATCTCGGACATGTAATATATCGCGAGACAAAGGGATTGAGTTACATGCGTATAAGTTCACACGATCACAGAAGTCATTGTTGAATATGTGGGAGTCAGTACGGATCTCCAGGTCCCGCTGCTGATTATTGATCGGAGAGGGGTCTCGATCATGTCTACATTATTCGCAAAACATAGGGTGACACACTTAAGGGATACCGACACCATTTGGAGCAAATAATATGCCAGAGAAAGAAAAAGGAAAGCACATGAATTTATTTCACTAGACACCGAAACTATTTCAGTTGAAATTGCTGAAACTGGTTCTGCATGTGAAATTGAAATGTTGTAAGGGGTTTTATATGAATGTTTGTTAATTAAAGTAATTAACAAAATTTTGAATAAATAAATAAAAGAATTTTATTTAAATGAGAGCTTGCATTAAATTTGGTGAAAATTTAATGCATGTGAGTGGATTTTTGAGTGGAGGCTTTTTAAATGGAGTGGAGGCTTTTTTTATTTTGTGTGGGAGCTCCACCCACATGAATCTGGAAGAGGTGGGGGCAGCCACCATGGCTGGGCGCCATGCCCCTTGGGGTGCCCCCTCTCCCTATAAAAGGCCCCCCTCTTCTCCTCTCAAAACACACCTCCTCGCGAAGGATCTCTCTCCCCCCTTTAGAATTTCCCCATGGTATTGGATCAGCGAGATACATGTTCCCGGTGGCTTTTTCTGGAAGGATTTGTTGCTTCTGCTGCTTCGCTGGAGCGAGGGCGCGGAGGTTGTCGGGGTACCCGGACGTGTGTGCGATCACAGATGCACCACTGCTTTGCGGTGCTGGACGTGATGGTGCTGGACCGGCTGGACCAGATGGACTTCATCACGATCTTGAGATTGGTAAGCGTTCGACTACATCATCCACGAGTAAAACCTCGTTAATGCTATACAGTCTTCAAGGGTATGTATTCTATGGATGTATATCCACCCATTGCTTGTATCCAGTAGATAGATCTTGGTACATAGTTGTTCCCATCGTAGGAAAATATTTGTTTTCTATGCTGCAAACCCTACAGAATGTTGCAATCGATCTGGTTTTTCAGGCACGCCTGCATGCACCTCTGGTACGTGGCACGTGCATTCTTCAGCCCGAAGGGCATGGTGTTTTAGCAGAACACTTCGAACGGCGTGATGGACGCCGTTTTCTCCTGATCTTCGACCTTCATCCGAATCTGGTTATAGCCTGAGTAGGCGTCGAGGAAGGAGAGTTTCTTGCATCCTGTAGTCGAATCGATGATCTTATCGATCCGCGGTAGAGGGAAGTGGTCCTTGGGACAGTATTTGTTGAGCGATGTAAAGTCCACGCACATCCACAGGATGTCCATGTTCTTCTTGGCGACCAGCACGGTATTGGCCAGCCACTCGTTCTCTTTAATTTATCGGATGAAGTTGGCATCAAGCAATCTGTTTACTTTGATTCCAATGGCTTCAGCTCTTGGTTCGGACAGTTGTTGGATCGACTGCTTAACTGAATTTGCATCAGGGAACACATTGAGTGCGTTCTTGGCGAATTCCCTGGGAACTCCTGGCATGTCCGCAGGACACCAGGCAAAGATTTCCCAGCGCTCACGGAGGAATTCGGCGAGCGCGCTTTCCTATGCGGGGCTGAGGTCGTTGGCGATCAACACCGTCTTGGAGGCGTCCGTCGGCTGGACCTGCACCTTTTTCGTGTTGACTGTGGAGTCGAACGACATATCGGGTGTGTTTAGTCTAGCGACTGGGGGTGCCCTGTTGTCTGTCACCTCTCTGAGCCTCGTGAGCTCCTCCTGCATGCCGAACGACTGGGAGATTCTATTAAAGTCTCTGTCGTAGTGGTAGGATCGGGTGAAGCTACCTTGGACGGTGATGACGCCCCTGGGTCCTGGCATCTTTAGTAGCAGGTACGCGTAGTGCGGTACCGGTAGGAATCTTGTGAATGCCACACGCCCGAGGATGGCATGGGACTATGATGGCCAGTCGACCACCTCGAACTCCAATCGCTCGCGCCTAAAGTTTTCGGGCTGTCCAAAGATGACGTCGAGCCATATCTTCCCCAGGGGGTATATGCCCTTCCCTGGGACTATGCCGTGGAACGTCGTGTCTGACTGTTCTAGGCTGCACAGTGGGATCCGCATTGCTGCGAGTGTTCTGGAGAACATCAGATTGATGCCGTTGCCGCCATCCATGAAGATGCGGCTCATCTCGAATCCTCTGATCTGTGCCTCAAGCACCAGGGTATCATGACCTGGGCGAGGGATCTGGCGTGGGTGATCCGAACGGTCAAACATGATGCAGGACTCCGAGCCACTGAGGTACTCAGGGATGGCCGGTGGGGAGGCTACCGCCAGGCTCACTTGGCGGGTGATCTTCTTTTGCACCCTGTTGGTAGGGCGCCCCTTCTAGATCACCAGGGACCCTTTTGGCGGCAGATATCCTCCTGTGTCCTTGCTTGGTGCAGGTGTGATCGCTGGATTCGACGGTCCAATGGGCGGTGGTGGAGGAGCTCCATGGGCGATGTCACCTGGTGCAGGTGCGGGCCCAAATCCAGGGTTCACGATCTGGCATCGTATTTGGGTGAGACCCTCGCTGAGCTTCTGGAACTGGCGTAAGTCTTTTATCATGTGGCTGGCCTTCTTCTTGCCATCCTGCTTGTCGATGTAGAAGTGGATGGTGCAAGGACCAGCCAATTTGTCGTATGCCAAGGGCTCATCGTCACGACTGTGATGTTGCCATGTTTGTGTGGGTCGCCCTCCGTCGCGTAAGTTGCCTCCACGGTATCCGCTACTGCGGTTGCCGTCGTTGCGACGGTCGGCATAGACAGCCGCAACCATGTCGACTCTGTCGCGATCGTCGTAGATGTGCGATCTTTGTTTGCTGCGACATTCGCGCCTCCGGCCGTAGTCGTCCTCGTCATCCGAATGTGTTCGGTGGAGGGAATCCTCGCCATCTGCCCATCAGTTGGCAATGTCCATGAGGTGGTCGAGCGTCTTGGGATTGACGCGCCCAAATTCTCCTTGAAGTCTGGGCACTTGACACCATCCTTGAAGGCATTGATTGTCCTTTCCTCGGAGATGTGCGTGATAGAGTTCTTGATGTGGGACCAACATAGGATGTACGATCGAATGGACTCGCCGGTATGTTGGGTGCAGGCTCGCAGTTTCTTGATTGAGTCTGGCCTCTTGCTGGTGCCCTTGAAGTTTCAGATGAAGCTGTATGCCAGTTCCTCCCAGCTTCGGATGGAGCCGGAGGACATGCTGCTAAGCCAGATCCGAGCTGCGTCTGTCAGCTGCAGCTGAAGGCACTATAGGGGCAGTGTTCCTATTTCCATCGTGCAGCTTGACGGATGAGAGGTGATCGCTGAGCCAGGCCTTTGGGTCCTATGTGTCGTCGAACTTCGGAGTATCCGAAGGGAACTTGAAATATTTTGGCATCCGCGTTCATCGAACGGATCGACTGAAGCATCTGGCTCCGCACAACTCTCCGTCATCTTCCTTGTTGGATTCGGTTGAGCACGCACGTTTAGCGCGTGCTTTGTTGATCTTGTGCTGGGTGATATCATTGCGAGCGTCGTAGTCGCTGCTGTGGCGCCATGGGCTCTTGCGACGTTGCGGCAGATCGTTGTCATCCTTGTCAGATGAGGGTGCAGGTCTACGGGTGAACATGACCGCACCTTTCTTCTTCGGCTTCGCAGGAGCCTTGTCGTGGAGCGCAGCTCCGATGAGTCTGACACCAGCTAGCGTGTACTTGTGCATAGCACTCTTCGGGTCACCCACCAGAGGTGGATGGGACACGAGGTATGTAATGGCTGCCATGATCGCATCCTGCAGTGTTTTCGGCATGACGTTGCCATTCACGTCCATCGTCATGAAGGACATGTTGAGGGCCCTGGTGACTTCGCGACGCGCAGAGGGGTCCATGTGCTCCGTGCAGGAGCGATGCTTGTTGGTGTTGTTGCCGTGCGAGCTGGAGCCGCCAGCGGCGGAGAGCGCAGCTCACCGCACGCTAGACTCTGAAGCCGCCTGCTTACGTTTGTCGAGCTCCTCCTGCAGCTTTACCTGCCGGTTATGCTCGTTGATGAGGAGGAGGTGGTAGGCCATCAGCAGATCCCGTGAAGAATTCACAGGTAGGATGACGTTGCCCGCCATAGCTTTGCGTGCCTGGAGCCATCCTTCCTCGGCGAGGTTGATCTTCTGGTAGGCGTTGGCGTCGCCTTTGTTGGGCCTGAGCGATGGAGCTCCCCCGTTTCCTCCTGATGACCCACAAGTATAGGGGATTGCAACAGTCTTCGTGGGTAGTATTACCCAATTTATTGATTCGACACAAGGGGAGCCAAAGAATACTTGCAAGCCTTAATAACTGAGTTGTCAATTCAGCTACATCTGGAAATAGTTCTTTCTCACAGAAGTTTATCTGTAGCAACAGTTTGGTAGTAGCAACAGCAAAGACACAACAACAGTGAAACAAGAGCAATAGTAACAGTAACGGTAATAGTAGGATTCGAGTGCGGTAGGCATAGGGATGGACGGGCGTTGCATGGACGAGTCTAAACATGTAACTTCAAGATCTAGGGCATTGCAGATAAATAATAACAAGCATCCAAGTACTAAACAATCCTAGGCATGTGCTCCAAATATAGTCATACATGCTTGCAATGAGAACTTGTACAACATCTTCTGTCCAGCCAGCCCGTGGCAGCGGGGCCTCTAGGGAACTGCTGGCAATTAATGTGCTCCTTTTAATAGAGCACCGGAGCAAAGCATTAACACTCCATGAACACATGTGATCCTCACACCACAGCCATCCCCTCCGGTTGTCCCAATTATTGTCACTTTGGGGCCTTTGGATCCGGACAATAATATGTGTACACAACTTGTAGATAAGATCATAAACAATACTATCATAATGATTCAATAATAAGTTCAGACCTGAGATCATGGCACTCGAGCCCTAGTGACAAGCATTAAGCACAACAAGTTGCAACAAAGTCAAATAGCACTAATAGAGATACTAGGCACTATGCCCTAACAGATATTATTCGATTACATGATGGAACTCATCTAATCCCTACCATCCCCAAGCCTACAACAGGGGATTACTCACTCATGGTTGACGGAAACATCGGTGGTTGATGGAGATGCGTTGGTGATGACGATGGCGATGATCCTCTCCAAATTCCCCGTCCCGGCAGGATGCCAGAACGGAGTTTCTGGATCCGAATCTTGGTTTCTGGTGGTGGCGGCGGAACAGGACTCTTTCTGGAAAACTATTTAACCCCCCTCGGTTTTTAGGTCGAAAGGCAACTTATAGGCGCAGAGGGAGGCCGAGGAGGTGCCTGGGGTGGCCGCACCCCCTCCAGACGCGGGGTTAGGTGGGCCCGCGCCTGGGGTGGGTCTGGCCCCCCATGCCTCACCTCCGTCTCTTCTTCTGGCTCCATGGATCTTCTGGTGAAATATAATTTTTGGCATATTTTCCGGTATTTCCTGATAGTTCATTTTCTGCACAGAAACAAGACACCAAGGTAATTCTGCTGAAAACAGCGTCAGTCCTTGTTAGCTGTATCCAAATCACACAAGTTTAGAGAAGAAACAATAGCAAAGTGTTCGATAAAGTAGATACGTTTTGGACGTATCAACTCCCCCAAGCTTAGCTTATTGCTTGTCCTCAAGCAATTCAGTTGAAAACTAAGTGCGATGAAAGAACTTTCACGAACACTTTGCTTCATATGATGTAAATATTCTCAGCACAAGAGTAGATGCTTAGACAATTCATAATAAAGAGTATGCAACTAAGTCTAATCAATAGTCATTGCAAGCTATGAAGAGAAACCAACTCAATAATAATAAGTAGCATGAAACATAAACATAAGCAACATTGCAATGTTCATAATAAGGTATGATAGAGTGGTATCTCACTTGCCTTTGTCTGAAAAGCACAATATAAATGCCAAGGCACCACTGAAGTTCACATGAAGACTACAGATAAAGATATCAGAGATACAAGCATCAAAGTCATGACATAATTAACCAAGTTTTGGAAGAAACACAAAAATGACAACTATGCTCTCAAGAAGGTGCTCATAGAATAAGTCGTGACTCAACAAGGTTGTGAAGATGGTTTTGTGAAGGTTTGAAAGGCTTCCCAACGCCGAAAGGAAGGTACTCGTTAGCTTTGAGCTCTCATTGCCCCTATCATAGGCATCTTCATGTGGTTAAGGTGAAAGTGAGGTCCACTCTGAATCATATGCTTGACAGACCATAGACTAGAAATCCCAAGTCCCTTGAGTACGAGGGTCGCTCTGCATGCTATTCAACTTTGGTCACCTGAAAGTTCTTGTCATTGTAAATACATGCATATCATCGAGAACCGCCAACGGGGTACCCCTTGCACATGGTATAGGAGCTTTCCCATAACTAGAATGACAAGGCAAGCAGACAATGAGCATCTCAGCAATCTTTTTATTTACCATATGCATAACTTTTTATTGAGGACACTTCATAGATGCTCATTACAGTGATGCTGGAAGTTTCCACCATGATTAAGCATGGCTTAGGCTAGCGGCCCAGGCGTTTCTCTAACACAATATATAAACTCCATGAACTCACAACCCCCCCTTTTATTTCACATCATCGACTTCTGTAAACAAAAGAGCAAGGAATCAACTGGATGAGATATCGAAAAAGTGTTGAAAGCGTTCCCCATGACAGCACGGTTCTGCTGACTCCCAACATATAATTAGCAAGCATAGAACTTTAATGGACTAGTCACAATGGTTCAGAATTATTAAGAGCAAGGAATAAAGTGTGCCATCAAGTTCGTGAGAGCTTTAATAACTAACTTTCTCAAAACAGACAAACATTTTATTTTGGAAGAAAACACGGCATATGGAATATGCACTGAAATAGCAAATGATGCTAATAGGTAGGTATGGTGGACATAGCTGGCAATATTGGTTTTGGGGAGTTGAAAGCACGGGTAGAGCACATACTCAATGCAAGTGAAGGCTAGCAATAGAGAGGGAGCGACAAACAAGAGAACAATAGTTGTCATAGTCATGCTTGCAACAAAACAGGACTAACTATGGCATGAAAGTGATACAAGAACTCTGAGGCAAAATAAATCATTGAGGCTTACTGACTATTGATTAGTCATATGCATGCGTGAGCATGTGCCAAGTCGATTCACATGAACAGACAGAGGAGGATACCACAATGTCATACCAAAGTATGAATAAAAAATGCAAGCAAACATTCATATGGCATGCTACAAACTATTAGCAAACTGGAGCTAATCATAGACAAGCAAGAACTACTAAGCATCCATAATGAAATACACCTTATACAAACAGGCTAAGCATGCTCACAATGAAGAGTATATGAACAAGAATGAAACAAATAGAGTTTGTTACCAGCCTCTTACCACACCTCAAATTGTCTTAATCTTCATTATTGCCCTTCACTTGTGTGACTTGAATAATTAACATGAAACCAAAATCCACTAAGGATGGCTGGACCCTGCAAAGAACTCACAAAACCAAATAAGAACAACAAATATTTTTGGTGTTTTTGATTTTTGAGAAACAAGCAAACAAAGAAAAACCAAACAAAAACAAAGCAAACCAAAATATTTTTGGATTTTTTCTTTTAAGGCAAACCAAAGCAAAGAAACAAAGAAACAAACCAAGAGAAACAACGATTTTTTTTGTATTTTTGGGGTTTTAGAAAGAAGCAACAAAAACCAAAGAGAAAGAGAAAACAATGGATATACAAAGAACCGACCGAACGTGATATATATATATATGAGTGTGATGTCGGTATACCTCCCCCCAAGCTTAGGCTTTTGGCCTAAGTGGGGCTCAATCCCATGGTGCCCAAGTAGATGCACCTCCGTAGTATGTTGAGGAAACTCCCTCGTCCTGGTACGAGCTCGAGGCCTCCCCTGTGTAATACGCAGGGGGTCGTATGATGGTGTTTCCTCCTGATAGTGCCCATGGAAGTTAAGAGAACACAGGTTGTTGTCCATTTCCGCCTTCGAGCGTGACCAAGGTCCCTGAAAAATACTGAACAAAGTGGTTTGGGGTAGAGGGATCTCTCTCTCTTCCCCGTCAGTAAATATCATTCTATAAACCAAGTTCTCAAGAGTAGAGCTAGTGGTGACAAAGTGATGCGCCTTCATGGCAGCAAGATCAAGCCTCCGAGGATCCAAAACTGTATCATGTGGATTAGCAGCAATGCTCAAGGAAGCAGCAACACGAGTAGCAATAATTCCCCCATAAATGGGTCCCTTAGCAGCTAGACGACGAGCAATGAGAGAACCAAGATTATACTTATCCTCATTGTTGAGCGCAGCAGCTAAGAAGGACAATTGATAGTTGGAAATATTACTAGTGTTCTCCCTACCAAGAACACTGGTGGCAAGGTAGTAGGCAAAATACCTGATGTCTGGAAGTTGAATGTTCTTTATGTTCCCTCGTTGAGCTCTAAGGTCATCATCATTGGTTATTCCCCGGTAAAGCTCTAACAAATCAGAAGGTAGAGCTTGAATCTTCTTTGATGGCCCAGTTGTACCAAGTCCAAGGGCCTTGCAAAATTTCTTCGAAGTCATAGAATGAGCCCTGCCATAAATTTTGAAGGACATAGAAGGCTTGTACATACTATTAGTAAAGGAGAAACTCTCCACAAATGTTTTAGTAAGCAAAGCATATTGTGCACTCTCATCCTGCATGTAACTTGTTAGTCCAGCCCTCTGCACCAAAGTCATGAAATCATTAAGAATCCAAGCAGATTGCATGAAAGTTTGGCAAGGAAAGATGGAGGGGTGCGCATCCCCTTCATCTCCCTCGTCACCAAATCACGAAGTGATGAGATCCTCATTGTATGAGGGTCTAGTACTGGTAGATGACCTTGGAAGCCTTGCCTTTCTAGGTGCATCACTCTCAAATATGTCACCAAAGGTGTGGTGGTCCATGACTTCCCTATTCTGAATTTTTAAACAACCATCAAACCAAGTGATTTCTAAGTTGATAAATGATGAGCAACTACTATAGGAACTTGCTAGATAACTACACATGCATCAAAACAAAGTTTCTAAGCAAAGAACAAGCATGCAAGCTCAAACAACCTGTCACCTATAGCAGCAAAATACTCAAGATACAATCTACCAATCACAAATCTAATTGGACAAGTGGAGGAGGCACATACAAAGGAGCAATCCCTCCAAAAATCAGCACTTGAGATGGGCTGAACAAGGAGATCTAAAATCGCGAGCAAGAACAACAATAACTCGAGCTTGAGCAAGTTTTCCGGTGTTTTTTGGGAGAGAGAAGGAAGGTGGCTTAGAGGAGGCAGCCTGGAGGGGCTCAGGTGGGCCAGACCCCCATGCGCCGCCACCTGGTAGGCCGCGCCTACCAGGGGTTTGGTGTCCTGGGGTGGCCCCCTGGGTTACCTCACGTGCCACTCCGCCCCTTTTTTCGAGGAAAAATTTATTTTGAATTTTCTGGGTTTTTCGGGAAACTTTATTTTTGGCCAATTTTTAGGGTATGAAAATTGATTTTCTCGCAGAAACAGTTTTTTTAGAAGAAGCAAAAGCAAACCAAAAGCCAAACTACAACAGCTCTAAGAAACTCAAACAAGCAAACAACTAGCAAAACTAAAGCTAAAGCAAATACTAGGAAGGAGAAAGGAAAAAGAAAGAAAGTATAACCATAGTGGAAACATTATTTTGGTCATAAAAATCCTTCTGTTAACAAGGTTGATCAAGTCTTGTTACCAAAACAATCTTATATGAAACAAAACTTTGCATTCCACAAGGTGATTTTGTTACCTCATACTTGATAGCAATGGTCCCAATCATAATAGTTTCAAAATTTTCTTGTGGAATGGGACAATATATTTCTCCAACCTTAATGCCTTCAATATTTTCAATGGAATTCAGGCAATAGATCTTAACAACCTTCTTGGGAAAATAGACATCATGCTCTTTGTCATTAATATTGAATGTTACTTTTCCTTGATTGCAATTGATAATTAGCAAGTAGAGTAGAAATTTCCTCATTAGGAATCTTCCTTTTATTAGAGACAATATCCTTCATATACTTTGAATAAGGAGGCAACTTAATAGCATCAGTCAAAGGAATTTGCAAGAATAAAGGTTTCATCCACTCACAAAACTTGTTGTAGTGTTACTCCTCCTTTGACTTGTGTTTCTTACCTGGAAAAGGCATAGGTTTCTGCACCCAATGTTCTCTCTCTTTACCATGTTTATTAGCAATAAAATCTTTCTTTGTGTACCTAGTGTTCTTAGTGTGCTTCTCGGGTTCTTCCTCACCTTCCTCCTTATCAGGAGACTCGTTTTTATCATTACCACTCCCAGTTTCAGCATCAGAGACAGATATACTATTAGGATCTACAACAGGTTCAAGTGGTTCCTCAACTCTCTTATGTTTATTTTTCTTCCTCTTATGAGGACTACCACTATATTCACCTTGTTGGGAATCCTGCTCTATTCTTTTAGGGTGTCCTTCAGGATATAAAGGATCTTGAGTAGCTATACCACTCCTAGTTCTAATTACATAAGCATGTTTATCTCCTGAAGCATTAACCAGCACATCCTTTTTTACCTTAGCAAGTTGATCAAGTTGGGTTTGAACCATTTGAAAGTGTTTACAAAGCATTTTAATATCATTAGAAGTTCTTTCCACAATATCTTTCAACTCATGGTTAGCTCTAGAGTTTTCCAATAAATGATTCTGAACTTGTTTATTAAAATACCCTTGTTTAACAATAAAAATGTCAAGTTCCTCTAAACATTGATTAGGAGGCTTACCATAAGGAATATCACCTTCATCAAAGTGTTGGAGAGAGTGTACCTCAATAGTAGATGAGTGGGGAATTGGCTTACATAATTCTTCTATAGGAGGTAGATTCTTCACATCTTCAGCTCTAATACCTTTCTCCTTTAGACACTTCTTAGCTTCCTTCATCACTTCATCATTTAATGCAATAACTCCCCTCTTCTTTGTTGTTGGTGTTGGAACTGGTTCAGGGACAACTGGTTCAGGAGTAATAGGCTCAGTGTATTCAACTCAGTTGAAGTCCAATCATCATAATTCTTGCTTATCTTAGTCATTAATTCTTCAACATCTGTAGGAGTCCTTTTCCTGAAAACACAATCAGCAAAGCTATCTAGGTAGGCACTAGAATCATCAGTTAGTCCATTATAATAAATATCAAGAAGCTCATTCTTAGGTAATGGACATCCAGGATGTGCATGAATCAAGGCATAGAACCTTTTCCATGACTCAGGCAATTTCTCTTCTTCTCCCTGTTTAAAATCAAAAAGTCTCTGCAAAGCAGCATGTCTAGCACTAGGAGGAAAATATTTCTGGAAGAAAGAAGCAATCAAGCAATTAGGGCTATCAATGGAACCAGGAGGTAATCTATTAAACCAAGCCCTAGCTCTCCTTTTAGTGAAAAAGGGAAGATCTTAGCAACAAAATACTTGCGCATATTAAAATCATCAGAGAATAAAGCACTCATAGTAGAAAGCTCATTCATATGAGCCACAACACTCTCATTTTCAGTACCACAAAAAGGTTCTTTCTCAACAATATCTAAATAAGATAAATCAAGAGATAAATCATAATCTTCATATTTAATATCTATGGGAGAAGTGGCAAACTTAGGATCAAAGGACAACTTAGGCATAATAGTACGTCTAGCAAGGAGACTCTTAATAGCACTAGTACCATGTGTGTTTCAGCACTCTTCAACAAAATCATTAGTGAACTCAATGTAACCATCATTAATATCATAACTCTCACTAGACTCCGGTGAGCTAACAGGTGTAACAGTGTCTTCACTAGGAGTTTTGGTATTTCCTAGACTAGCCATAGTAGCATCTAGAAAAGGACCTAATAACCACTCGCATAAAGCATAGTAGAAGTAACATCATGAGTATCAAAAGCAGTTTCAGACTCAGCAGTACTAGCAGTGTGTGTAGCATGAGTATGTGGTGGTGGTGTGACAAGCTTACTTATAAAAGACGGTGAATCAAGAGCAGCAGTGGTGTTTAGGACTGTACCTCTTCTTGTAGTGGATGGTAAAATAGGGAACTTTCCATCACGAGACTTCCCCATGATGAAAGGAGTAGCAGTGAACAATAATAGATCCAAGTGAACTTACAAATAAAGCTATGCTCCCCGGCAACGGCGCGAGAAAATAGTCTTGATGACCCACAAGTATAGGGGATCGCAACAGTCTTCGCGGGTAGTATTACCCAATTTATTGATTCGACACAAGGGGAGCCAAAGAATACTTGCAAGCCTTAACAACTGAGTTGTCAGTTCAGCTGCACCTGGAAATAGTTCTTGCTCATAGAAGTTTATCAGTAGCAACAGTTTGGTAGTAGCAACAGCAACAGTGAAACAAGAGCAATATTAACAGTAACGGTAATAGTAGGATTCGAGTGCGGTAGGCATAGGGATGGATGGACGGGCGTTGCATGGACAAGTCTAAACATGTAACTTCAAGATATAGGGCATTGCAGATAAATAATAACAAGCATTCAAGTACTAAACAATCCTAGGCATGTGCTCCAAATATAGTCATATGTTCTCGCAATGAGAACTTGCACAACATCTTCTGTCCAGCTAGCCAGTGGCAGCGGGGACTCTAGGGAACTACTGGCAATTAAGGTGCTACTTTTAATAGAGCACCGGAGCAAAGCATTAACACTCCATGAACACATGTGATCCTCACACCACAGCCATCCCCTCTGGTTGTCCCAATTATTGTCACTTTGGGGCCTTTGGATCCGGACAATGATATGTGTACACAACTTGCAGATAAGATCACAAACAATACTATCATAATGATTCAATAATAAGTTCAGATATGAGATCATGGCACTCGAGCCCTAGTGACAAGCATTAAGCATAACAAGTTGCAACAAAGTCAAATAGCACTAATAGAGATACTAGGCACTATGCCCTAACAGATCTTATTCGATTACATGATAGAACTCATCCAATCCCTACCATCCCCAACCCTACAGCGAGGGATTACTCACTCATGGATGAGGGGAACATCGGTGGTTGATGGAGATGCGTTGGTGATGATGATGGCGATGATCCTCTCCAAATTCCCCGTCCCGACAGGGTGCCAGAACGGAGTTTCTAGATCCAAATATTGGTTTCTGGTGGCGGCAGCTTAGCGGAACTCTTTCTGGAAAACTATCGAACCCCCCTCTATTTTAAGGTCGAAAGGCAACTTATAGGCGCAGAGGGAGGCCGAGGAGGTTCCTGGGGTGGCCGCACCCCCTCCAGGCGCGGGGTCACATGGGCCCATGCCTGGGGTGGGTCTAGGCCCCCCAGGCCTCACCTCCGTCTCTTCTTCTGGCTCCGTGGATCTTCTGGTGAAATATAATTTTTGGCATATTTTCCGGGATTTTTCCTGATAGTTCATTTTCTGCACAAAAACAAGACACCAAGGTAATTCTGCTAAAAACAGCGTCATTCCGTGTTAGTTGTATCCAAATCACACAAGTTTAGAGAAGAAACAATAGCAAAGTTTTCGAGAAAGTAGATACGTTTTGGACGTATCACCTGCGTTTTCACCTTGCGGGTTGGAAGGTGGGTTAGGCGCACTCAAACCTGGCGGCAGTTCCAATTCGTTCTAGATGACCACGACACATAGGTAACGCCCGCGGACTGGATCGCTGCTGCCGCAGCTTTCGAATCTAGAACCGTAGGTTCCTTCATCCGAGGGAGGGCCGCACAGATCCGAGTTGCAGCTGTTGCTATCATATGACTCGTCTGTCAGCCTTGATGCGCGTAGCGCACCGATGGGTGGGACCCATGAAGCGGGCCTGATGGATGGTGGTGGCACCCGCTTTGGGAGGCGGAGGGTGCCAGTCTGCCCCACGTGGAAGCAGAAGCTCCCGAACAGCATCTCGAGCCTGTCACCGACGGAGTAGAAATCCCTTAGGGTGACCGGCGAGTGGGAGGTGAAGTCAAAGGTGCCGAAGAGGAGGTGATTCTCTGTCGCCAATGCGTTATAGATCGCTCCGGATGGGACCGTCACGATTGCACAATCAGCGTCCCCAGTTCCCACAGATGGCGTCAATTGACGAGGTTCGATCTCGTTAATGCCCATTGTTATGGACTTGGGTTTTGGAGAAGATGGGGATGCTGGAGATCGCAGAATGGTTAATAGACAAGCAATGCGAGGACACGAGGTTTACCCAGGTTCAGGCCCCCGAAGGGAAAACCCTACTCCTGCTTGTCTCCTCTTGATTATGGCGGAACCGAAGGTTACAGGGGTGCGCAGATGCAATCTGGCGTGAGGTGCATATGAGGTGAGTATTTTCCTCCTCGCCGTGCCCTCCTAGCCTTTATATAGATAGGCGGGTCCCGGGCACAGGTCGAGTCGGTTACATATTAGGGTTTGTACCCTTTGAAAATCTATCTATTCTAGTCTTGTTCCCCAAGGATCCGAAGACGTCATGGGCTTGGGCCACCCGAAATATCCACAGGCCGCGTATCTTGTCGTGGGACTTCCTTGGGATGGACTAGGTATGCCAATGTTGTGTACCCGTGGGGTATAACCATGTCATCTGCAAGTTGTGTACACATATCATTGTCCGGATCCAAAGGCCCCAAAGTGACAAAAATTGGGACAACCTGAGGGGATGGCTGTGATGTGAGGATCACATGTGTTCACAGAGTGTTAATGCTTTGCTTTGGTGCTCTATTAAAAGGAGCACCTTAATTTCCGGTAGTTCCCTTGAGGCCCCGCTACAACGGGCTGGCAGGATAAAAGATGTTGTGCAAGTTCTCATTGCGAGCACGCATGACTATATATGGAGCACATGCCTATGATTGTTTAGTACTTGGATGCTTATTCTTATTTATCTGCAATTGCCCTAGATCTTGAAGTTACATGTTTAGAGTCGTCCATGCAACGCCCGTCCATCCATCCCTATGCCTACTTCGCTCATATCCTACTGTTACTATTGCTCTTGTTTTGCTGTTGTTGCTGCTTTGCTGTTGCAGTACCAAACTGTTGCTACTTATAAACTTCTGTGAGCAAGAACTATTTCCAGGTGTAGCTGAATTGACACCTCAGTTGTTAAGGCTTACAAGTATTCTTTGGCTCCCCTTGTGTCGAATCGATAAATTGGGTAATACTACCCTCGAAGACTATTGCGATCCCCTATACTTGTGGGTCATCAAGACTATTTACTGGCGCTTTTGCCAGGGAGCATAGCTTTATTTGTAAGTTCACTTGGATCTACTATTGTTCACTGCTACTCCTTTCATCATGGGGAAGTCTCGTGATGGAAAGTTTCCTATTTTACCATCCACTACAAGAAGAGGTACGGTCCTAAACACCTCTGCTGCTCTTGATTCACCATCTGTTATAAGTAAGATTGTTACACCACCACCACATACTCATGCTACACACACTGCTACTACTGCTGAATCTAAAACTGCTTCTGATACTCATGATGTTACTTCTATTGTGCTTGATGCGAGTGGTTCATTAGGTCCTTTCCTAGATGCTACTATGGCTAGTCTAGGAAATACTGAAACTCCTAGTGAAGACACTGTTACACGTGTTAGCTCACTTGAGTCTAGAGAGAGATATGATATTAATGATGGTTACATTGAGTTTACTGATGAATTTATTGAGGAGTGCCAAAACACACATGGTGCTAGTGCTATTAAGAGTCTCCTTGAGAGACGTACCATTATTCCTAAGCTATCCTCTGATCCCAAGTTTGCCACCTCTCCCAAAGATATTAAAGATGAAGATTATGATTTCTCTCTTGATTTATCCTATTTAGACATTGTTGAGAAAGAACCTTTTTGTGGGACTGAAAATGAGAGTGTTGTAGCTCATATGAATGAGCTTTCCACTATGAGTGCTTTATTCTCTGATGATTTTAAGATGCGCAAGTACTTTGTTACTAAGATCTTCCCTTTTTCACTAAAAGGAGAAGCTAAGGCTTGGTTTAATAGATTACCTCCTGGTTCCATTGATAGCCTTGATTGTCTGATTGCTTCTTTCTTCCAGAAATATTTTCCTCCTAGTGCTAGACATGCTGCTTTGCAGAACCTTTTTGATTTTAAACAGGGAGAAGAAGAGAAATTGCCCGAGTCATGGACAAGGTTATGTGCCCTGATTCATGCGCATCCTGGATGTCCATTACCTAAAAATGATCTTCTTGATATTTATTATAATGGACCAACTAATGATTCTAGGACATACCTAGATAGCTTTGCTGATTATGGTTTCAGGAAAAGAACTCCTACAAATGTTGAAGAATTAATGGCTAAAATAAGCAAGAATTATGATGATTGGACTTCAACTGAGCTAAATACACCCGAGCCTATTACTCCTGAACCAGTTGTGCTTGAACCATTTCCAACACCAACACCAAAGAAGAGGGGAATGATTGCATTAAATGATGAAGTGATGAAAGAAGTTAAGAAATGTCTTAAGGCGAAAGGTATTAGAGCTGAAGATGTGAAGAATCTACCTCCTATAGAAGAATTATGTAAGCCAAATCCCCACTCATCTACTATTGAAGTACACTCTCTCCACTTTGATGAAGGTGATATTCCCTATGGTAAGCCTCCTGATCGATGCTTAGAGGAACTTGACACATTTGTTGTTAAACAAGGTAATTTTAATAAACAAGTTCAGAATCATTTATTGGAAAACTCTAGAGCTATTAGTGAGTTGAAAGATATTGTGGAAAGAACTGCTAATGATATTAAAATGCTTTGTAAACACTTTCAAATGGTTCAAACCCAAATTGATCAACTTGCTAAGGTACAAAAGGATATGCTAGTTAATGCCTCAGGAGATAAGCATGCTTATGGAATTAGAACTAGAAGTGGTATAGCTACTCAAGATTCATTATATCCTGAAGGACACCCTAAAATAATTGAGCAGGATTCTCAACAAGGTGAAAGTAGTGGTAGTCCTCGTAAGAGAAAGAAAAAGAAACACAAAATAGTTGAGGAACCACTTGAACCTGTTGTAGATCCTAATAGTATATCTATATCTGATGCTGAAACTGAGAGTGGTAATGATAAAAATGATGCTCTTGATAAGGAGGAAGTTGAGGAAGAACCTGAGAAGCACACTAAGAACACTAGGTACACTAAGGAATATTTTATTGCTAAAAAACATGGTAGTGAGAGAGAACCTTGGGTGCAGAAACCTATGCCTTTTCCAAATAAGAAACACAAGCCAAAGGAGTAAGAACACTACAACGAGTTTTTTGAGTGGATGAAACCTTTATTTTTGCAAATTCCTTTGACTGATGCTATTAAGTTGCCTCCTTATTCAAAGTATATGAAGGATATTGTCTCTAATAAAAGGAAGATTCCTAATGAGGATATTTCTACTTTGCTTGCTAATTATTCCTTCAACGGTAAGGTTCCAAAGAAACTTGGTGATCCAGGTATACCAACTATTCCTTGATCTATTAATAACAATTATGTTAGAACTGCTTTATGTGATTTGGGAGCTGGAGTTAGTGTTATTCTTTTTTCCCTCTACAAGAGACTCCATCTAGAAAAGTTGATACCAACTGATGTATCTTTGCAAATGGCTGATAAGTCAACTACTATTTCTGTTGGTATATGTGAGGATGTTCTTGTTCAAGTGGCTCATAATTTCTTGGTTTTAATTGATTTTGTTGTGCTTGAAATGCGTGAAGATGATAATATGTCTATTATTCTTGGGAGACCTTTTATTAATACTGCAGGTGCTGTCATCAATTGTAATCAAGGAAAAGTAACTTTTAATATTAATGACAAAGAGCATACTGTCTATTTCCCCAAGAAGGTTGCTAAGATCTATTGCCTGAACTCCATTGAAAATATTGAGAGCATCAAGGTTGGAGAAATATATTGTCCCATTCCACAAGAACGTTTTGAAACCATTATGATTGGGACCATTGCTATCAAGTTTGAGGTAACATAATCACTTTGTGGAATGCAAAAGTTTTGTTTCATATAAGATTGTTTTGGTAACAAGACTTGATCAACCTTGTTAACAAAGGGATTTTAATGAATAAAACAATGCTTTCATAGTGGTTATACTTGCTCACTTTTATTTTTCTCCTTCCTAATATTTGCTCTTTCTCTTGTTAGCTTTGGTTTTGCTAGTTATTTGCTTGTTAGAGTGTCTTAGAACTTCTGTAGTTTTGGTTTTTGTTTGCTTTTGCTTCTTCCAAAAAAATCTTTTCTGCGAGAAAATCAATTTTCATACCCTGAAAATTGGCCAAAAATAAAGTTTTCCGAAAAATTCCAGAAAATTCATATTAAATTTTTCCTCGAAAAAGGGGCAGAGGGACACCTGGAGTGGCCCAGGGGGACCACCAGGCCAACACACCCCGAGGTGGCGCGGCCAGCCCCAGGTGGCGCCTGGCCTGGGTGTGGCCCACCTGTGGCCCTCCAAGTTGCCTCCTCCCAGCCACCTTCTTTCTCTCTCCCGAAAAACACCGGAAAAATTTTCAAGCTCGAGTTCTTGCTATTCTTGCTCCCGATTTTCGATCTCCTTGCTCAGCCCATCTCTGCTGCCGAGGGATTGCTCCTTGGTATGTGCCTCCTCCGCTTATCCAATTAGATTTGTGATTGGTAGATTGTATCTTGAGTATTTTGCTGCTATAGGTGTCGGGTTGTGTGAGCTTCCATGCTTGTTCTATGCTTAGAGATTTCATTTTGATGCATGTGTAGCCCTCTAGCAAGTTCCTATAGTAGTTTCTCATCCTTTATCAACTTGGAAATCACTTGGTTTGATGTTTGTCTAAAAAATTCAGAAAAAAGGGGTCATGGACAACCACACCTATGGTGAAATATTTGAGAGTGATGCACCTAGAAGGACAAGGCCTTCAAGATCATCCTCTCGAGCTTGGCCCTCATACAATGAGGATCTCATTACACCGCAATTTGGCGACGAGGGAGATGAGGGGGATGTGCACCCTTCCACCTTTCCTTGTCCTACCTTTTTGCGGGTTGCTGTGATTCTCAATGATTTCCTAACCTTGGTTTGGAGGGTTGGACTAACGAGTTATATGCAGGATGAGAGTGTGCAGTATGCTATGCTCACTAAAACCTTTGTGGAGAGTTTATCTTTTTCTAATAGCCTGTTCAAACTAGGTGTGTCTTTGAAAATCTATAACAGGCCTTACTCCATGACATTGACGAAATTTTGTGAGATCCTAGGATCCTAGGTATTGGTACGGCTAGGATGGTGAAGAAGATTCCAGCTTAACCCACTGATTTGTTGGAGCTCTACTGCGGGATAACTAATGATGATGACCGTAGAACCCAGCGGGGAAAGATAAGAAATATTCAACTCCTAGCTATCAGGTACTTTGCTTATTATCTTGCCACTAGTGTTCTTGGTAGGGAGAATACTAGCAATATTTCCAACTATCATTTGGCCTTCCTAGCTGCCGCGCTCAACAATGAAACTAGGTACAATCTTGGTTCTCTCATTTCTCGTCGCTTAGCTGCTAAGGGACCCATTTATGGGGGTATTATTGCTGCACGTGTTGTTGCTGCCTTAGACCTTGCTGTTGATCCAAATGATACAGTTTTGGCTCCTCAGAGGCTTGATCTTGCAGCCATGAAAGCGCATCACTTTGTCACTGCTGGCTCTATGATACGTTGGAAACGAATCTATAATTTTTGATGCTCCATGCTTGTTTAGTATCTACTTTGCTTTACTTGTCTACACTTTGAGGTGCTTTTTACATGTTTTCTAGTACTAACCTATTAACAAGTTGCAACAGTGCCAGATGCCTGTTTTCTGCTGTTTTTGGTTTCAGAAAAGTTAGTAAAGATATATTCTCGGAATTGGACGGGACGAAGGACAAAGTCAATAACTTTCCGTGGGGAACAAGAAGTCCAGAGGAGAGACGAGCAGGCGTGCCAGGGCGGCTAAACCCCCCTAGGCGCGGGTGGGCCCTACCCCGCGCCTGGGTAGGGTTTGCCCCCTCTGGCCGCCGCCTCGGTCTCCCCCTTCACCTATAAGAAGCCCCTGATACAGAAACCCTGAGTACCCGATCAATATTCCATGAAACCGTCTGCAGCCGCCGCCACCATCGTCCCCAGATCGGGGGGATCTGAAGCTCTTCCCGGTACCCTGCCGGAGGGGAGAACATCTTGGAGGCCTTCTATCCGGTATGATTCATGAGTAGTTCCACCTTGGACTATGGGTCCATGTAGTAGCTAGATGGTTGTATCTCCTCCTTTGTGCTTTCATGTATAGATCTTGTGAGCTCCATTCATGATCAAGATCTAATCTATTTGTAATCATGCATGTTGTGTTTGCGGGGATCCGATGGATATTGAGATTATTATGTTAGTTTGATTAATGGTTCTATCTATATGATTCTATCATATCTGTGTTGTTTGTGATCTTGCATGCTCTCCGTTGCTAGTGGTTATCTTGGCCAAGTAGTTGCTAGTGACTCCAAGAGGGAGTATTTATGCTCGATAGTGGGTCCATGCCTCTAGTTTCCAAGGGAAGTGACAATAATCTCTTCGGTTGTAGATGTGCTGTTGCTACTAGGGATAAAACAACGGTCTCTTGTTCATGGAACATGTGGACTGTTTACCTTACACACTTTGCTTAAAGCACTTGTCTGTTGCTTGCAACTTAATACTGGAGGGGGTTCGGATGATAAACTGAAGGTGGACTTCTAGTCATAGATGCAGTTGGATTATGGTCTATGTATATTGTTGTATTACCCAATCAACCTCATATGATCTTTCTGGCTAGTAATTGCATTGTTATGCCTTGCTCAGTTCCTGTCAATTCAATTGCCCCGCTGTAGTTTCTTTACCCTTCATGCCATGTTGTCTATCTAAGGAGAGCACCTCTAGTGAACTATGGACCCGGTCCAATCTTTACCATTGATACATCTTCCACTGTTACTTGTTTACTTGTTGCAAACCATTACCTTCCACATCATATGTTTAATCCTTTGTTACAGCAAACCGGTGAGCTTGACAACCTCACTGATTCGTTGGGATAGAGTCTTGAGTTTGTGTTGTGCAGGTCTCCATGTTGCTTCCAACACCTGTGTGACATTTCCTTCCTCCTTCTGGTTCGATAACCTCGGTTTCTACTAAGGGAAATCTTGCTGTTGTACTCTTCATACCTTGCTCTTGGGGTTTCCAACGAAGCACTCTTCCTCCCTTTTGAGTCTAGCATCACTCTACCCTTGAGAGCCTGGTTTATAGAATGTCGTTTACTGACGGGGAAGAGAGAGATATACCTCTGCCCCAAACCACTTTGTTCATTATTTCCCAGGGACCTTTGTCACACTCCAAGGAGGATATGGACGAGAAGCTGCCTATTCTTGGCTTCCATGGACACTACCAGGGGGACGCGCCCTCATACGACCCCTCTATGCACTACACAGGGGAGTCCTCGAGCATCATGTGCAAGGGGCATCCTGTTGGCGGTTCTCTATGATATGCATGTATTTACAATGACAAGAACTTACAGGTAACTAAAGTTGAGTAGCATGAGGAGCGACCCTCGTACTCAAGGGACATGGGATTTCCAGTTTATGGTCTGTCAAGCATATAACTCATATTGGACCTCACTTTCACCTTAATCATATAAAGATGGCTATGATAGGGGCAATGAGAGCTCAAAGCTAATGGGTACCTTACTTTCAACATTTGGAAGCCTTTCAAACCTTTCAAAACCTTTTCACCTCCTTGTTGGGTCACCACTTATTCTATGAGCACCTTCTTGAGAGCATAGTTGTCATTCTTGTGTTTGTCTTAAAACTTGGTTAATTATGTCATGACTTTGATGCTTGTACATGTGATATCTTTACTTCTAGTCTTCACTTGAACTTCAGAAGTGCCTTGGCATTTATATTGTGCTCTACAAACAAAGGCAAGCGAGATACCACTCTATCATACCTTCTTATGAGCATTGCAATGTTGCTTATGTTTATGTTTCATGCTACTTATTATTATTGAGTTGGTTTCTCTTCATAGCTTGCAATGACTATTGAGTAGACTTAGTTGCATACTTCTTATTATGAATGGTTTAAGTATCTACTCCTGTGTTGAGAATATATACATCATATGAAGCAAATGTGTTTGTGAAAGTTCTTTTATCGCACTCAGTTTTCAACTGAATTGCTTGAGGACAAGCAATAAGCTAAGCTTGGGGGAGTTGATACATCCAAAATGTATCTACTTTCCTGAACACTTTTGCTATTGTTTCTCCTCTAAACTTGTGTGATTTGGATACAACTAACATGGACTGACGCTGTTTTCAGCAGAATTACCTTGGTGTCTAGTTTTTGTGCAGAAAATCAACTATCAGGAAAAATCCTGGAAAATATGCCAAAAATCATATTTCACCAGAAGACTCACGGAGCCAGAGTACGATACGGAGGGGAGGCCTGAGGGGCCCACACACCCCTGTCGTGTGGGTGGGCCCAACCCGCGCCTCGAGGGGGTGTGGCTGCCCCAGGCACCCCCTCGGCCTCCCTCTTCGCCTATAAGTTACCTCTTAACCTAAAAACCAAGGGGGGTTCGACGTTTTTCCAGAAAGAGTTCCGCTGCGCCGCCACCACCAGAAACCGCGTTTCGGAACCAGAAACTCCGTTCTGGCACCCTGTCGGGACTGGGAATTTGGAGAGGATCATCGCCATCGTCATCACCAACGCCTCTCCATCAACCATCAATGTTTTCCTCTTCCATGAGTGAGTAATCCCCCACTGTAGGCTATGGGGATGGTAGGAATTGGATGAGTTCTATCATGTAATCGAATAAGATTGTTAGGGCATGGTGCCTAGTATCTCTATTAGTGCTATTTGACTTTGTTGCAACTTGTTGTGCTTAATGCTTGTTACTAGGGCCCGAGTGCCATGATCTCGGATATGAACTTATTATTGAATCATTATGATAGTATTGTTTGTGATCTTATCTGCAAGTTGTGTACACATATCATTGTCCGGATCCAAAGGCCCCGAAGTGACAGAAATTGGGACAACCTGAGGGGATGGCTGTGATGCGAGGATCACATGTGTTCACGAAGTGTTAATGCTTTGCTCCGGTGCTCTATTAAAAGGAGCACCTTAATTGCCAGTAGTTCCCTTGAGGCCCCGCTGCAACGGGCTGGCAGGACAAAAGATGTTGTGCAAGTTCTCATTGCTATCACATGCCTATGATTGTTTAATACTTGGATGATTATTCTTATTTATCTGCAATTTCCCTAGATCTTGAAGTTACATGTTTAGACTCGTCCATGCAATGCCCGTCCATCCATCCCTATGCCTACCGCGCTCATATCCTACTGTTTGCTGCTACTGTTACTATTGCTCTTGTTTTGCTGCTGCTTTGTTGTTGCTACTACCAAATTGTTGCTACTGCTAAACTTTTGTGAGCAAGAACTATTTCCAGGTGCAGCTGAATTTGCAAGTATTCTTTGTCTCCCCTTGTGTCGAATCAATAAATTGGGTAATACTATCCTCGAAGACTGTTGTGATCCCCTATACTTGTGGGTCATCAAACTCCATGAAAGTTCTGGTAAACCTGTGAAGGCTGACAGACATAGCTTTTCAGAATAAAAGCAACCTTTAAAGAAATGTTTTCAAAAACCTGCATTGCCTACGACCTATGGTCTGTGGCTATATCTAGTGCATCAGACACTCCTTTCTAGTGAACTTGTTGACTACGCTCGTACTCAACGTATCTTCTTAACCCTTGATAGATTCTGAAGCCAATACAGACGACGTCTACATCAACTTATGCTCCAGGAATCATTATCAAAAGCTAAAGCTCTTCAATGAAGTCAAGAAAGTCAACATATACATCTACTCAAGTGAAGACGAAGTTGCTGATTAGATAGGAATATAATATGTAGCCATATAACCTACTTTTGTAGAGTATTGCAATAGCAGCAATTGTCGTGGTGGTGGCACGACAGATGCCATGTGTAGGCTAAAGTATGGGGCCAATGGATGCTAGTGGGATCTGGGGAGGGAAGATGTAGTGATTTCTACACACAACTGACTAGAACTTGGATCTTTATTTCTCCTCTATCGGGTTACAAGTGCTCCTAGAGCTGTATCAAGGAGAGGAGGAAGAAGGTTACAATGCAAGCCCTAAGCTGTGAAATGAATCGATCCCTCCTCCAGGAGCCCATTCCCCTCCTTATAAAGGGGTCCATTGGCTCCTCCTAGGGCTGACGTGCCAAGCATATTCTTGGAATATGCTTGTCCCAAAGTGGTAACTCGGCGGACTCCTTTCCATGTCCCCCTTCTATTGGTGGCAAAGACCCAGAGGCCCTCACATGTGAGCCTCGGGCTTCCTCACTGCCACCTCTGTGATGCTTGTCTGCCCCTCTGCAGCTCTGCTCTTTGTCCTTAGTGCTTGGCCCTGTGTAGATTCCTCCTAGCCTGCAACTAGGGTTTGACTCTGGGATCCTTCTCCTTCTACTGCAAGTTTCCCGTTACTCGGCCTCGTATCCGATAGCTCGGCTCGGCCTTCACCTGCATACGAACTGATCAATCCTATTCGGCCGACTTAATTCATACGTTGGTCGAGTAAGGTGTTAATCACTCCATTCTTGCCATGCCATGGCTCATTCGGCCGACTCTACATGACTCGTCCGACTTAGATTATAATTCGGCCTATGGTAAGAGAGGATTTTTCCTTCTTTTCGCTATCTTGAACCTACCTGGGGTCATCCCCCCAACATTAGTCCCTGAAGCTGGTGCGGTCCTGCCGGAAACTTCGGCCGGGCCACATCAGTTTCCAGACATTAACTCCTTCTCGTTGCTTATCCGAGTATTTCTTAGCCGACGTTCTTTTTTGGCTTTCCTCAATCTCTTTGTCCTCTTCTTCCGAGGTAAGCACTCTGTTCCGAGTTATTTTCTATTTCTCGAGGTATCTACTTGGCTTCTCGAGTAAGCTTCGTCCTACGTGTGCCAATCATTACCGCTGCCTGGTTTTTTGTTCCGCTACAGTGATTACTGACATGCTACAGTGATTACTGCGCCCGTTGCGTCGGTGCAGTGACGCTTCAATAAACTCAACGGTCAGATGGGTTGATCCCATCTCGCACCGTGTGGCCCTTGCTGCAGCTCCATTCTCTGTTCGCGGTTGCGCAATACACGCGATTACGCGGTTCCTGCGGCACAGCCATGATCCCACTACCGCTTACCGCACACGGTTATAAGGAGGGGAGTGGGGTGGGTCGATTCACTTTCCCCTCCCCACTCCCTTCGTCTTCTTCCTCGCGCCGCCGCCACCGTTCTTGCTCTAGTAGCTGTGCCGCCGCAGTTTCTCCTCGACGGACCCGCTGCAGCTTTCTGGCTGCCGCGACCTCGCCGCTGCGCCCCTGCTCTTGTGTTTTCTCCGGCGAGCTTCTTTACAGCGCCGCCGCTTAGGTTTCTGCGTTAGGGGTTTTCCCAGTTTTCTTTGATTTCCTGTGGTGGTTCTTTCTCTATTCCGCCGCCGCGTCCGTCGCCGTCGCGACGGGCCCCTGCACTTCTAGGATTCTCCCTGCCGCCAGCTACTCTTCGGTTGATTCTTCCGACGAGCCCATGTCTAGCTCCGCCAGCGGCGCTCTCGTCGGGGAAGAATACCTTGCGGCGGGTCCAGAACGGGGTTCCTGGCAAGGTTCCACGGTTACTCACCGGGAGGTCGAATGGCTGATCAAGACTCGCCGAATCCCTGCCAAGGTAAGTTGTCGCTTACCAGGCAAAGAATCCTCCCCCGTACTTGACGAGGGTGAGTTCGTAGTTTTTATGTCCCACTTTGCTCGTGGATTCGGCCTCCCTCTTAGTGACTTCGCTAGGAGTTTCTTAGATTACTTCGGCCTTCAGCCGCATCACTTGCCGGCTAACGCCGTAGCTTCTTTGTCGGCCTTTATCTCGGCTTCGGAGGGGTCCTTCAGCCTTTGGACTTCTGTAGACGTATGGTCTAAATTCTTTCAAATCCGAGCTAACGTGGTGCCGGATAAATCTCTCCATCCCTTTGAGAAATCTCTCACCCAATGCGGGGCCTCCTCCATTACAACTCGGAAAAACTCCGTGTTCCCGCGTGTTGCAGGCCTCGAGTCTTGTAAAAAGTGGCACAAATAATTTTTCTACGTCAAGAACACCGAAAAGGAAGATAAGATTCGGCTCCCCGCTTTCTCTATCGGTCCTCCTTCAAAGAAGAACTGGATCTATAATCCGAGGAAGACTCATGCTCTTGCCGAGGCATTCGAGCTCCAGCTTAAGGAATTAACTCGTGTTGGGCTCCGAGGTGAAGACTTGATGACTGCGTTTGTTATCAGCCGAATCTGTCCCTTCCATATTCGCTCCCACAAGATCTGCTACATGAGTGGTCCTTTGGATCCCAATCGAGTTTCTACGGTTGAGCTTGATAATTATCAAATCTATAAACCTATCCGGGCTATTTTTAAGACTGAGATGCCCGAGGAATGGACGTGGGGACTGAGGCCATTTTCTCACGGGAATCCTCCTCCTCAGGTAAATTAAACATAGGTGTTTTCTTACGAGTTATTCTTCCATTGTTCTTTTGCTAACCCTCATCCTTTTTCTCGCAAAGGTTTGCGGAGCAGACCATAGAATATGCCTAGGTTTTGGATCTTCCTTAGACCTCTGACCGGAATACCCCGGACAATAGAGAGCCTGATCCGGAGGAGTTCATTCCTAAGCCGGAAGCCGCCCCTGTTCGTGCCCAGAGCAAGACCTCGGCCCGAGCTAACGAAGGTGATTCGGACGACGTCCAAATTCTCGAGGTAGTTGCCGCAGTGCCTATCTCTTACGCATTTCCGGCTCCTTCTTTCCCAGCTAATCAAGCTGGCCAGGTGCACGACGTCGAGCCTCTTGCTTCTGAAGCTCCTGTTGCTTCGAAGAAGCGCATCGCTCCGACGGATCCTTCTGGTGCTGCCCCCAAGAAGCGAATCAAGAAATCTTCTCAGCACATTCTGAGGCGTAAGACCATGCCTGGGGTTACTAGGTAAGTTTCCCTTTATATTTTCATTTGTATTTCTTGTTTCTCTCTTTCTACTTCTGAATCAACTTCTACTTTCTTGCAGAGCTCCTCTTTCCGCAAAGCCAAGCGGTCTGAGTATGACATCTCATACTACTCGGCCGTCTTCTCCCTCACCTCTGGAGGATGTTCGGGTTCCCAGTACTCCTCGTGTTGATTCCCCTTCAGCTTCGACTAATGCATCTCCTCATCGAGATGAGCCTATTGCTCCCCCCGTTGTCTTCGATGATGCCCCAGTGCCGGATCTCCCTGCCGACCCTGCTGTCCCCCTCAACGCTCCCGAGGTTTCCCCCAATGATCCTTCGACCACCGCCATTATAGCTCCTGCTCTGACTCCCACCGAGGATACCACTACCTCGGCCCCTTTGGAGACTGTTGTTCCTCCTGCCGCCAAGGATGTGCCCCCTAGTGCTGAAGTTGTTGCCCCTGCCGAAGTTTCTACCAAGAGCAAGAAAGTTGTTGTCACTAAATCCTTGCCATCTCAGAATGGGCCAACAAGCTCTTCTCAGCCCAGCATTGCTGATATACTTCGTAAGCGAGCTTCCACCGCTAAACCTGGTGTCGCCCTTGCTGCCGACAGCCATCTTATCCTTCATAAGAGTCCGGCAGCGGCGACAGTTACGCAACAGGCCCGAGGTAAAGTGTTGACACGTACTGAGAGCGACAACAGCCTCGGCTCACTGGTGGAGTATGACAATAACTGGAATGTCGCCGATCAACTTGAAGGAAATCCGAGTAGCCAACCATTCCAGCTTTCCGACATCAGCAGTCGCTTGCATATGGCTGCTAAGATTGTCCTTAAAAGTGATAATATGAACGAGGTAAGCGCCTCCGCTGATACTTCGTCTATTATTCATATGATACCATACACATACTAGTCCCCGAAGCTTGCAACCAGATGATTTGTTATTCGTTTGGAAGCTTCAACTTGTTTCAAATACATTACTTGCCAAGTCAATTTTCTTTGTGATTCGGATTAACCGTGGTCTGGAATATCCATCCCTCTAGACCCGAGTCAAGTTTTACTTGATTCGGGTATGTTTTACTTTTGAATATCCAGCCATCTAGATCTGAGTCAAGTTTTACTTGATTCGGATCTGTTTTACTTTTGAATATCTAGCCATCCAGATTCGAGTTAAGTTTTACTTGATTCGGATCTGTCTTACTTTTGAATATCCAGCCATCTAGATCCGAGTTAAGTTTTACTTGATTCGGATCTGTCTTACTTTTGAATATCCAGCCATCTAGATTTGAGTCAAGTTTTACTTGATTTGGATATGTCCTACTTTTAAATATCCAGCCATCTAGATCCGAGTCAAGTTTTGCTTGATTCGAATCTGTCTTACTTTTGAATATCCAGACATCTAGATCTGAGTCAAGTTTTACTTGATTTGGATCTGTCCTACTTTTGAATATCCAGCCATCTAGATTTGAGTCAAGTTTTGCTTGATTCGGATCTGTCCCTAATTTGTAACTTGTTGTCATCTTCAGGTTGCCCATGATCGGCGGACAGCCGAATTTCAAAGGTTGCTCTTTGCGCACAAGAAACTTCAAGATAAGTTTGAGCAAATTGTCCCTGTTGTGAAGAAAACTGGTAAACTATCTGGTTCATTTAGTTTATCTTACCCTTGTAAAAGATTTAGTTTTTGTACCAACTTGTATCTTACTGTTATGCAGCTAGTGTCAACAATCTGAATACCCGTCTTACCAAAAAAGTTGGCGCTCTTGAAGGTTAGTCACTCCTTTTGCCTTTTAATTTGTCGACTTTTTGTTCAAGGTAAATCTTGGGTATCTTATGACCTCCTAACTTTGGTATTGCCGAGTTACAAACACTTGCAGCATCGCATCAAGAATGCATATCTATGCCTGATATGATGCTGCATTTTTTAGAACAAGTTGCCGCTCACTCGGCATAACTCAAGGAAAATGATGACAAGATAACCCGGTTACGCGCCGAGGTTGAATATCTTAAGCTCTCCCAGAAGTCTGAGTTAGAGAAGGTTGATCAGGAGTTCTCTGAGGAAAAGAACCGACGAAGTCTGCAGCTCAGAAGGGCAAGGAACTTCTTGATGCTGCCGAACTAAAGAACCAGGCGATGAGCAAGGAAATCACTCGTTTTGAGAAGAGTAGGACCGACTGGTCCCGGGATCTCCAGAAAATGCTAAGTTACATCCATCGTAAGTTTATGTCTCTCGTCGAGTTATTCTTTTCCCTTGCTTATCTTAACTTATATGGCGTCCTTTCGTATAGATCATTTTCCAGAAGCTAAACCTGTGAGCTCCAAGGCTGTGATTTCTGCTCGCGAGCGCCGAGGTGTTCCCGTTGATCCGAATCAAGAATATTCCATGGAAGATTTCCTGATTGCCATTGGCGCTGCTATTGGGCCAATGAAAATTATGGGAAAAGATCTGGTGCAAGCAGCTACTCGAGCCTACCATGTTCTCTGGTCGAATGAGCCGGATATTGACGAAGTAGAAGTGCTTGTGGCGAGGTTGATGGAATCTCAGACTCAACTTAATCTCTGGAGGGAATCTATTGGAAGGGCTGGTGCTGATATGGCGCTTACAGCTGTTTTGTCATGGTACGAGGATCTCTCCCCCGATATTCTAATGAACTTGCGCACTGGTTCTCCTTGGATTGAGAATCCAGATTTCATTGCTCGTCTCCAAGCCCGTGCCTTCCAGCTTATCAAGTATGCCGATGTGCATCATTGGATCGATGGGCCGAGTTTTCTTCCTAACCCGGCCGAAGACGATGTTGAGGCTGAAGATGAATCTGGTGGTGATTCTGCTGATCAGGAAGGATCGGAAGAAGATTTCGACAATGACGGTGATTCCAACGATAGCTCAGATGAGGATGGCGAGGCTCGAACCTCCTCCAAAGGAATTGAAGCTTCTCGAGCCCAAGATGACGTCTCCCAGCAGCCAGAACCTGCCCAAGAGGTTACTGTGGCCTTCGTCGATGCCGAGGTAACCTCCACAGAGGCCCAAACAACCTTGGAGCCCCCAGTTACTAAAGATGCACCTTTTAAGGAAACCGAAGTATCCCCGACTGCATCCGAGACACCTAATTCATAAACCCCTGGTGCTACTATTGTTCCTCCAACGGGTGATTCAGCCACTGCCGATGTTTAGGTTCAAAAACTCTTATTTGAAGTCCCCGGTATGCTGGGTGTATGCTTTCTTAAAAGCAGTTATCCATCTTTTGGTACAATGTGAACCGTTTTGCCTTTGGCCTCCTATGCCATAGTAATTGTTGTTACTCTATCTAGTTAAGTTTACGTGATTCGTATCTTTGCTTTGCCCAACTTTAATTTTGTAAATCCGAATCATATTTTCCATTTTTCTGTCTTCCGTTTGGCCTCCGTCTTGTGTTTTATCTATTCTTGGTTGTAAAACTTTTGGTTTTGCAATTTCCTCTCAAAGATTGAGTCCTAAGCCCATATATTTTTTAAACTGATGGACTTATCACCTTTTCCCGAGTTATCTATTGGTAAAATGATATAAATGAGGTATTTTCCTTGTTATATCTCGAATCGTTGATGTTATCATTCATGTGACTATGATGGTATGGATTGTTGGTTGCCTTCTCCGTGTTATTTCTCCGGTTGCCAAAGCAATTTTATACCGCATCTGTAATTGATGATAAGTTAGTCGGGGCAATTCCTGAATTATGGCTTTGGGCTCCCGAGGTTCCATCTATAACCAACTGGACAAACATTATGGGGTAGTCCGCGAGTTATTGCTTGAGCTATCGAATTTTCATACATATGTCAAAACGAATGACAAACAACATGAGGCAATCCCCGAGTTACTGTTCGGGTTGCCGAAGTTTCATACATAGTTAAAAATGACGATTATCATGAGGCAGTCCCCGAGTTACTTTTCGGGTTGCCGAAGTTTCACACATAAATACAAATGAAGAATAACACTAGGCAGTCCCCGAGCCACTGCTCGGGTTGCCTAAGTTTCACACATAAATAAAATGACGAATAACACTGGGCAGTCCCCGAGCCATTGCTCGGGTTGCCAAAGTTTCACACATAAATAAAATGACGAATAACACTAGGTAGTCCCCGAGCCACTGCTTGTGTTGCTGAAGTTTCACACATAAATAAAAATGACGAATAACCCTGGGCAGTCCCCGAGTTACTGTTGATACATGCCTGGTACATCAACTTGGTACATCACGTCGCTAGATGCAATACAGGTCTTCTAAGTGTAAAATGGACGAAGTAAGGCCACGTTCCATGGTCTTTTTGACTCATCTCCGGACTTGCTTGCCTTGTTCTTTTCTGGTGTCTGAGCGTCGATAAAATAGTATGCATCGTTGTGTAATGCCTTAATCACGATAAATGGTCCTTCCCATGGGGGTGAGAGCTTATGCATGCTGGCTGTGCGTTGCACTAGCCGAAGAACTAGATCTCCTTTAAAAACTATTGGACTGACCTTCTTACTATGATATCGTTTGAGATCTTGCTGATAGATAGTTGATCTTGAGAGTGCCAATTCTCTTGCTTCTTCTAGCAAATCCACATCATCTTGTCGTGATATCTCGTTTACTTCGGCGCTTGTGTATTGAGCCACTCTTGGCGAGTCATGCATTATGTCGACTGGAAGTACAGCTTCTACCTCATATACGAGAAAGAACGGGGTATACCCCGTCGATCTATTCGGGGTGGTCCTGAGGCTCCACAGCACTGCTGGAAGTTCCTCAATCCAGCATCCTACCGACCTCCGCAGTGGTTCAATCAGCCGAGGTTGTATCCCTAACAATACCAGTCCATTCGATCTTTCTACTTGCCCATTCGATGTCGGGTGAGCCACCGAGGCCACTTCGAGTCTTATGTGTTTCTCTTGGCGGAATCTAGCAAATGCTCCTTCAGCGAAGTTTGTGCCATTATCTGTGATGATACTATGTGGGTATCCATATCTCAAGATAATATCCTTGAGGAATTTCACCATTGTGGGCCCGTCACACTTTCTTATTGGCTTTACTTCTATCCATTTCGTGAACTTATCCACCATGACCACAATATGAGTCATTCCGCCGCGAGCCGGCTTAAATGTACCTACCATATCCAAACACCACACTGAAAATGGCCAAGTGATTGGTATTGTTTTTAACTCGGATGAAGGCAGGTGTATCTTGCTGGAATATCTCTGGCAACCATTACATTTTGTTACCAATTCCTTTGCATCCTTCAGCGCGGTTGGCCAATACAATCCATGCCTAAATGCTTTGGCCACTAGGGCTCTGGACGAGGTGTGATGCCCACATTCTCCTTGATGTATATCCAAGAGTATTTCCTGCCCTTCTGCCGAGTCAACGCATCGTTGCAGTACATTCGTGACACTTCTCTTATAAAGCTCATTGTTTATGATTGTGTAGGCTTTTGCTCTTCTCACTATATGCCTAGCCATAACCTCATCATTCGGTAAGATCTCTCCTTTGAGGAATGAGAATATGGGTTGTGCCCATGTTGGCGCGAGTTTTTCTGGGAAAATTATGTCATCAATTTCCATGATTTCCACCGACATAATAGTTGTGGGCTTTTCCTGATCCAACCGTTGGTCGACCAAATTAATCCCCGAGTAACTCGGATCATGCTCTTTGTCAATGTCCATTGGGACACACCCTTCTGTCTGTTCGGCCGAGATACGAATAGACTTGGACTCTGGCGAAGGTGTTATTGACGGTTTTCTCAGGTGTTCCAGAGCTATACCAGGGGGAATTGACTGTCTGGTCGATCCAAGCTTCGATAGTGTGTCCGCAACATCATTTTCTGTCCGAGGTACGTGATGGAACTCACACCCATCAAAATAGCCGCTGATTTTCTGCACATGAAACCTATACAGGGCCATATTCGCATCTAGCGCATCCCAATTCCTCGATACTTGTTGTACTACGAGGTCTGAATCCCCGTAACACAAACTCCGACGTATTCCGATCTCTTTTGCCATTTTTAGGCCAAGAACGAGGGCTTCATATTCAGCTACATTGTTTGATGCAGCAAAGTGTATTTGCAGCACATATTTAGGCTAATCTTTTTTCGGTGAAGTTAGCACTATCACTGCTCCTAGTCCATTTCTTAACTTGGACCCGTCAAAGTGCATTGTCCAATAGTTCGGATCTGGCAATGGAGGCTCGTATTGTACTTCGGCCCAGTCTACGAAGAAGTCAGCTACTGCCTGGGATTTAATTGCATCTCGCCTATCGAACTACGGAGCATAAGGTGATAACTCAATGGCCCATTTTGCTATTCGGCCACTCGCATCTTTGTTGCTCAGTATCTCGGCTATGGGCGCCTCACAGATCACCTTTATTGGGTGTTCTTCGAAATAATGTTTGAGTTTCCTGGCCGACATGTAAACTTCATAAGCCATTTTCTGGTAGTGTGGGTAGTTCTGCTTAGAGGCCGATAATACCTCACTTAGGTAATATACCGACCTTTGTACCGACTTACCATCTTCATCTCGTTCCACAACAACTACCGCACTTACGACTCTGTTCGTGGCTGCCACATAGAGTAGCATAGGCTCTTTTGACAATGGAGAAGCCACGATTGGTGCCGTAACCAACATCTGTTTTAACTCATGAAAGGCACCGTTGGCCTGAGGTGTCCAGGTGAACTTATCAGATTTTTTCATCAATTGATACAAAGGTAATGCTTTTTCACCTAGCCGACTCATGAACCGACTCAAGGAGGCACCCAGTGAACTTCTGTACATCATTTAGGCATTTGGGCAGCTCCATTCTTTCAACTGCTCTGATCTTAGTCGTATTCGCCTCTATACCTCGGCTAGATACGAAGAAACCGAGTAATTTTCTAGCCGACACACCAAAGGTACATTTTTCCGGGTTAAGTTTCATTCAGAACCTTCTCAGGTTCGCGAATGTCTGTCGAATATCTTCTAGGAGCGTGTTGCTCTCTTTGGTTTTTATAACCACATCATCAACATATACTTGTACATTCTTCCCAATTTGGTCATGCAAACATTTTTGCATGCATCTCTGGTATGTGGCTCCTGCATTACACAGGTCGAATGGCATGGTGCGATAACAATAAGCCCCATACGGGGTGATAAACGCAGTCTTTATTTGATCAGCTGGGTTAAACAGTATCTGGTGAAAACCAGAATACGCGTCTACAAATGATAACAGCTCACAGCCTGCGGTCGACTCAATGAGTTGGTCTATCCTAGGTAAAGGAAAAGGATCTTTGGGACACGCCTTATTAAGGTTTGTGTAATCGATGCACATTCACCATACGATGGCTACATTGGGGTCATCCTTTTTCTTTTCTACCAACACCGGATTTGATACCCAATCCGGATGAAGCACTTCCATGATAAACCCGGCTGCAAGGAGCCGAGCTATCTCATCCCCTATTATTTTTCTCCTATCTTCGGCGAAGCGGTGGAGAGGTTGCTTCACTGGCCTTGCTCCTGGCCTTACATGCAAAGAGTGCTCAGCCAACTCCCTCGGTACACCTTGCAGGTCCTGTGTTGACCACGCAAAGATATCCCGATTCTCACGGAGGAAGTTGGTGAGCTCGCTTTCCTATTTGCCATCTAGGCCAGCACCAATTGTGATCGTGCGCTCTGGGAATTGATCATTAATATGGATCTTTTTCGTCTCCTTAGTCGGCTGGAAAGATACACTTCCATGCGGATTGGCTAGTGCCGGCGTATTAAGCTGTGCCGACTGAGCTAGAGTTGCTACCTCCTGAATTTTTCTTTTCTCCCTTGCAATTACCAATGACTCGGCCATATTTGACCTAGCTGAAGAACATTCCATTGATTTTCTATAATCTCCAACCACTGTTATTACTCCCTGAGGTCCTGACATCTTCATTTTCATGTAGCTAATGTGGCATCTGCTCATAAATTTAGCCAATGCTGGCCGTCCGAGTAAGGCATGATAGCAACTTTCCAAATCCACCACTTCGAACTCCAGATTCTCCGCTCTACAATTCTCTCTTGTGCCGAATAATACGTCTACTCGGACTTTTCCTATGGGTTCTCACGAGAGCCCTGGAACTATCCCATGGAATGTGGTCCTTGTTGGCTACAGCATATTCGGAGTTATTCCGAGCTTGTACATTGTGTCTTTGTACATGATGTTGATGCTACTCCCATTATCTATGAGCACCTTTGAGAACTTCACATTGATGCTCGGCCCGACAAATGTCGGGTCCAGTACTAAGGCATATGATCCTGGATTCGGCATTATCTTTGGATGATCCCTTATGCTCCAGGTTATCTCTTGATTGGACCACTGCACATATCTCGGCACTGCCGGCATAACTGCATTCACCTCCATATGCCGGTGCTGTACGCTTTGTTTGTCTTGTTGTTCTGTTGTGAACACGCAGTAGGATTGATGATGTTTCCTGTAGTCATTGCGTCCATTGTTCCCGAAGTTTCCCCTTCCATCTTGGTTCTGATTTGTCACCTGGTCCACTGCATCCCTCCGATCCGAGTTCTCATACCTCGGAGGAGGCAGTGGTAACATTAGCTGCTGCGCATTTCCCCCAGTTAACTGTGGCTGCTGCTGGAGATGCGCTGGATGCGGTGGTGCTTGCATGGCCACCGGATTTCCCATTGCACTTTTCATCCAGGCGCATTAGCAAGTTGTGTGATTGGTTGGCTTAGTTGGGTTTGGCGTGTGGAATTTACACAGCTGTCTAACATGGATTCAAACGTGTACTTCGGCCTTTCTTGCCATTGTTTCTTCTGTTCGGGTGTCCACTGCTTCTTTCCCTCGTTCCTCGGCGTCCACTGCTGAGGACCATTCTTTTGTCGTTGACTGTTCCCATGACTCGGCCAATCCTGCACAACCGCTGCCACTTGATTAGAGCTGTATCTGTAATCTGGTCTCTCTTCCCTTCGTCTTCCTCTGTAATCATTGCCCCGCGATGATCCGGCACCATCCCGAGCATAATGATCGTGTTGCTCGCGATGTTCTACTGACATTAGCTCTGGTTGAGTCGGATCACCCAAGGCGTATGAATCAGCTACTCTGATTGTTTCCGCCAATGTGGTTGGCATATGTCTCTGCAATCTCTACCACAATACACTTCTATATCTGCACCCCTGAGCGAACCAGGCAATTTCTTGAGATTAAATAACCCCCTCGCATGAGTTCCTGAGGTTACACCACCGAGTCAGGATTTCTCTGTCTGTTTCATTTGGCTTCTGCTTGCACATAGCGAGCTGTTGTGGCCTTTTTGGCCTCTTATACGTGCTGGTGAAATTACTGACAAACATTTCCTCAAAATCCAACCAACAGTTGATACTTCCTGTTTGATGGGGATATGCTATATGGGTATCCTCATAGCATGTCTCTTATCCGACTAACCCGGGTGGCCCATAGTCGGTAGCATGGCCTGTGGCCTACTGGGTGGCCCAGTTAGGTGGATCCAGAAGGGAGGCCCATGCCGGATAAATGAAGGCTACGGTGGAGTCACCAGCGTACCCGGAGCCTTGGAGTGCAAGAAACACAAGACTAGTGATAGACGGTGTAGGACTCTGTAACCTGTCCGGCTAGGACTTTTCCCTGTAACCCTAGGATCTGGCGACTATATAAGTCGGGCCTATGGGAGCCTTTAGGGCACAACACAAGTACAACTTAGTACAATCTCATACAACATCGCACAGCGAACCTATCTCTGTAACTCGGCGTATTGCCATTATAGTGATTTATAGCAGGAGTAGGATTCCGCCACCGTCATGGGATCTGAACCTGGGTAAGCTGTGTTACCTCGTACCCGTCAACCATCCGCCTTACCCCATGTCTCTAAACACGCACTGTGAGGACCCCTCCATGGCGTACTCGTCGGCAATACCACGACAGTTGGCGCCCACCATGGGGCAAGAGGCGCTTCAGGCTCTTCAGCGGGCGAGGACCAAGATCTTTGCGGGAATCGGCGAAACCGTAGCCATCGGCCGTGTTCTCTTCTCCGGCAATGTTTCGATCGTCCCCCCTGACGAGTTCTGGATCCCGGCGAAGATGAACCCTACGCGGTGTTCGATCGTTCCTATCGGATACATCCACCTCTTCATCGGCGAAACCGACTCGGGCACTAGTTCCCTGGGAGTCGGAGGAGCATCAAGACCCGCACGGACCGTCTACGGGCAGGATACGTTCATGGAAGGATCGATGTCGGATCTCTCTTCGGAGTTTGCCGGCAAAGATCGGAAAGCATCAAGACCCGCACGGACCGCCTACAGGCAGGACACGTTCGCGGAAGGATCGATGTTGGACCTCTCCTCGGAGTTTGCCGGCAAAGATTAGAAAAATTCAAGGCCCACCCAAACCGCCCCTGTGCAGTATATAAAGGTGGAAGATCACTGCAAATCCGCCGGCTTCGTCCGCGCATCTGGACAGCAGAGATCCAAGTTCGTCGACGTGGTTACCATCTTCGATCTGGCGCGCTGCGTTCAGAGAGAGGGCGAAAACCCCCGCGACTACCTCGCCAGGTGGCTTTGTATACGGGCAGACCTGGCCAATTACCCCGATGATAACGCTTTGTATCACTTCGTGGAAGGACTGGACCGCGGCACACTTCTCCGACATTCTTTACGTCGGCAACAGGCAACAGGACGCCTTACCCTCGAAGAGATGGTGAGCACCGTCAACAGCTATGCGGCAGCTGAAGCGGCAGCCCAGATGGAGCTTGCGCTCAGAGACGGAGAACCTCCGGTTCAGCAGCCGCCGCCACCGCCTCCTGCCGTCATTGTCGTAGCAGCACCACCACCTCCAGTCATCGCCGAGGCCGTTGCACCTCCACCGCCCGTCATCGAGGAAGTCTTGGCAGCCTCCGACTCTGTCATCGACGCGCTTTATGCTGATTTCAGTGCAGATTCAGAGGAGGTAGACTTCAGTCCAGAAGAGCAGGACTCCGCTATGCAGGAGATGGAGGAGGAGTACTCGCACGACGAGCAAGCTAACAATACCGTCATGTCTCGAGGGGTGTTCATCACCATTGGGACAGTGATGGATGAAGATCAACCCGGGCAAGCTTCGCCTACGGTGCTAGAAAAGGGGAAGGGGCCACTTATTGCTGCCGACGATGATCGCGCAAAGGTCATGCCTCCTCCGCCTAATCCAGTGCAGCAGCCGCAGGAACTCGGCACCGGCCCAAGCAACAACAACACCGCAAACTTGCCGCCTCCAGCATCCATGTCGGCAGCAGCCCATGTTACTCCAGCTGATAGAGTGATGTACGACAATCTCCTCGTCGAGCCGCTAACCGTTGATCATATCCGGAACATGACTCAGCTTGACGAGAAGCGCCAGCAGCTGCTGGAGGAGGCGCAAGCCATCGCGGAGCAAGGCGCTAAACTAGATCGAGATCTAGTCAAAGCGCAAAAGTCCATAGATAAAGCTAGAGCAATGGAGGCCGAGTACAAGACTCTGCTGCAGCAGCAGAAGGCTAAGAAGGCTCCGGCTCGCATCATCAACGATCCTGGTGTACGGCGCAACCTAGGATGGGCTCCCTCGAAGCCGGCACAGGCCAAGCCATACATTGATAGTGAAGGCAAGCAGGTGATGCCCACCCCACTCCTTAACCTCGCCGTCGCCAAGACCCTTCTGGAGCATGATAGATCGCCTGAGGCAGTAGAACAGGTCTATGACCTAGTGGCCAAGGCGGTAAAGCAGCAGGAAAAGGCCACCTCTCAGAGGCTTGAGTCTGACTCAGCGCTCTGCCGATCTAGCCAGTACAAACCGCCAAGGGACTGATCTCTTCAGGATGTCGGATCACAGACGGGTTCATCAGAACGAAGACGGAGGGATGCGCGCAATAGGAAGAATGCTATCCCCATATCCTCCGACCACGGAGAAAAAGTCCGACCTCGTCGCCCATCGCCACCGCCCCGATCCCCGCGACGTCAGGAAGATTACAAGGTTCACCATCGCACGGATATGCCCCCTCCAAAGCAGTGTGGCATCGTCATCCGCGACAACGCGACACAGACCCATCATGATGAAGATCGCCACCAAGGACACAAGAGCAGGTCACACCACGACCCTCCGCGTCCGACAAGCAACCGTGACAGGCGTGAGGCGTCGCAGGAGGGTAACAGCAAGAAGGCTAACCCACCGCCACCTCCGCCTCCGTCACCGCCAAGAAGTCACCATGGCAGAAGAGGCCCGCGTCGTTCACGCAGCCCATCCCCTGTTGACAACAAGAAGAAGAACCCGGAGCCGTACGATGCACGTTCGCAGATCGATAAGATCCACGAGGCCCGGGAAGGACCATACCTGTGACCACGTTGCTTTGGACCTACAATACGGTCCGCAACTTACCCCAAAGGTTTCCGGATTGACAAGACCATCAAGCCCTATGACGGCACCACCAAGCCTGCCACATGGTTGCAGGACTACGACAACGCGGTGGAGATTGCCGGAGGCAACCCCAACGTCGCCGTTAAGTACCTCCCGTTAATGTTGGCGGGCACGGCCCGTCAATGGATCGACGACTTGCCGAAGAAATCTATCTACAACTGGCTGGATATGCAAGAAGCATTCACCAAGAACTTTGAGGGTACATACAAGCGTCCCCGCACTGTGGGCGATCTACAGCGGTGCGTGCAAGAGAAAGACGAGACATCTCGCGCCTACCTCTCCCACTGGCTGGATATGAAAAAATCCTGCGCAGGAGTGCACACTCAGACCGCCATGGTCGCCTTCATCGATGGGTTGGAAAGGGGTATGTTGCTCCGACATAAGCTAAAGCGCTTGCAGGACAATCATCAGCTTGACTTGAATCAGATGATTCAGTTAGCTAGTGAGTTCACAACTGCCGACGACGATGCTCGTGGCTCTTTGCCGGCAACGACCGTTCCAACCCAAGCTCGGAGGAACAACAGTACAAAGCGGAAAACTGCTCCAGAAGAAAAGCAATCTACCGACATGGTCGCTATGACTTTTACAGGACGAGGAGAAGGCGGACAACATGGCCGAGGAAAAGGAGCGGGCCGCGGACAGCAGCGAGGAAGTGAAACCAACTCGGTGCCGCTCCGCGTTCCCCAAACCTACGAGGAGTACCGCGATATGCCATGCCTCGTACACCTCGACACCAACGGCAAGGCCACCCATACCAATCGACACTGCAAGTTCATCAACGACCCCAAGGAAGACCCGGAGTCCGGCTACAAGCGAAGTTGGAAGAACAGACCGCGAGGCAAGGGCAAGGGGAAGAAGAAGGAGGAGGACCAAGGATTCAAGTGACATGGACGAGGACGTTGACCCCAAGCACGCCGCCAAGAGCGACGACAAGGGCAAGAACCCCTTCGCAAATAAGGCCCCGGTCTACCACATTTTCCTTGGCACCCCCACCGTCCGACAACAGAAGACCTCTCTAAGGATCCTGATGGCCACTCTCCCCCCAGTTCCCCAATACCTGCACTGGTTGGAGGTTCCAATAACTTGGGACAGGACGGACCACCCAGACCTTGTGCCCACGGAGAACCAGTACGCCATAGTCATCAACCCATTTATTGACGGCGTGGAGTTCACCAAGTGCATGGTGGATAGTGGAAGCAGCATCAACATCATGTATCTGGATACACTGCAGAAGATGAACTTGACGGAGGAAAACCTAAGGCGGACCAACACAGTTTTCCATGGCGTAGTTTCTGGTCGGGAGGCTCGGTCCCTTGGGTGCATTACGCTTCACGTAGCCTTTGGCGACGTTAATAATTACCGCCAAGAGCGCATGACCTTTGAGGTGGTCCCCTTCAAGAGCGTGTACCACGTCATATTCGGCCGCGACATATTCCACACGTTCATGGCCAAGCCATGCTTCGTCTACAACAAACTCAAGATACCCGGACCAAACGGTGTCATCACCGTATCTAGAAGCTTTACCAAGGCAAGGGACTGCGAGATCAATGAAGCAGCCGTTGCAGAAGCTGTCCTCTACAGCGAAGAATTCAAGGAGATCCAGAGCAAGGTCAATGACTCAGAGATGCCCGTGTCGAAGAAGCAGATCTCCGACTTCGCTCCTGCGTTCAAGGCCGCCATCGAGACCAAGCCGGTGGAACTTGTGCTAGGCGATGCCTCCAAGACCGTCGCCATTGGGACGAACCTGGATCCCAAATAGGAAAGCGCGCTCGTCGAGTTCCTCCGTGAGAATAGGGACATCTTTGCCTGGCAACCTGCCAACATGAAAGGTGTACCTAGGGAATTAGCCGAGCACAGCTTAAACATAGATCCAAAATGTAAACCAGTGAAACAACCTCTATGACGCTTCGGAGATGAGAAGAGACGCGCCATTGGCAAAGACATAGCTAGGTTACTTAAGGCTGGGTTTATCCGAGAAGTCCTTCACACCCGATGGGTGGCCAATCCTGTACTTGTACCCAAAAAGGGAACCAATGAATTAAGAATGTGCGTTGATTACACCGGCTTGAACAAAGCATGTCCCAAAGATCTGTTTGCTTTGCCTCGCATTGACCAAGTCATTGACTCGACTGTTGGCTCGGAACTTTTGTGTTTTCTCGATGCATACTCAGGATACCACCAGATCAAGATGAGGAAGTCGGACCAATTGGCCACTTCGTTCACTACTCCATATGACACGTTTTGCTATGTCACGATAACGCAGGTGCTACCTACCAGCGGACAATGCAACGTTGCCTTCACGGCCAAATTGGTCAGAACGTTCACACCTATATGGACGATATCGCGGTGATGTCTAAAAAGTCAAACGACTTAATCTCCGACTTAAAATAAACCTTTGATAATCTCCGGAAATACAACATGATGCTCGACCCTAAGAAGTGCGTCTTCGGGGTTCCAGTCGGCAAATTGTTGGGCTTCATCGTTTCCCAGCGTGGAATCGAGGTCAACCCGGAGAAAATCAAGTCCATCTTAAACATAAATCGTCCGACATGCCTAAAGGACATTCAACGACTAACAGGTTGTGTTGCAGCAGTTAGTCGGTTCGTCAGATGACTTGGAGAGAAGGCTTTGCCGCTGTACAAGTTGCTGAAGAAGACGGACAAATTCACGTGGACAGACGAAGCAGATCCAGCATTGAAGCAGCTCAAGGAGATTCTTTCTTCGGCGCCCATCCTTGCAGCACTCGAGCCTGGAGAGCCCCTGTTAATTTACATGGCGGCAACCAACCGGGTTATTAGCATCGTCGTCGTGGTAGAGCGGAAGGAACCAGGCTATGAGCACGGAGTTCAACGACCAGTTTACTATGTGAGAGAGGTCTTGACGGAGTCCAAGCAGCGTTACCCGCACTACCAAAAGATAGCTTATGGAGTATTCCTCGCTTCTCGGAAGCTGAGGCACTACTTTCAGGAGCACCCAATCACAGTAGTGAGCAAGACTCCACTGTCCGACATTATCAATAACAACGACGCTACAGGAAGGGTCGCGAAGTGGGGCATTGAACTTGCCGCCTTCGAGATCACCTACAAGAGGCGCGACGCTATCAAGTCACAAGCTTTGGCGGATTTTATTGCAGATTGGACGGAGATGCCAGATGCTACTCCGTTGCCAGAACCAGAGTACTGGGTGATGCACTTTGACGGATCAAAGTTGCTCAACGGCTCGGGGGCTGGTGTACTGCTACAGTCACCAAAAGGAGACAAGCTGCACTACGTTCTGCAGATCCACTTCGAGGCTACAAACAACATGGCGGAGTATGAAGAACTCATTCACGGACTACGTGTAGCCAAGGATATTGGCATCAAGCGCATAGTTTGCTGTGGAGATTCCGACTTGGTTGCCCAGCAGGTGGCTGGCACCTGGAACGCGCGGAACCCTATGATGGCGTCATATCGCGATGAAGTGGACGAGATAGCCAAGAGCTTCTTGGGCTACGAAGTCAAGTATGTGCCTAGGGAGCAAAACGAGGCGGTTGATCTACTGTCTAAGCTTGGATCAGGATGCAAGCAAATTCCGCCAGGAGTTTTCCTAGAGCATCTACGCACACCATCCGTGAAGGGCGCCGACATCGACAACCCGGATAGAGCTGACTCTTTTGTCAACATGGTGACAAAGATCCCTCAGGCTTGGACAAAACCGTTCATGAAGTATCTCGAACACGGAACTTTGCCCAACGATAAAGTCGAAAGACGGCAAATAGTACGACGAGCAAAGGGTTATACCATAATCAATGGGCAACTCTATAAAAGGAGCACTACTGGTGTATACTTAAAGTGCGTTTCCCAGCTAGAAGGTATGGAAATCCTGCGCGAGATCCATCTCGGAGATTGCGGGCATCACGCCGCTCCTCGATCATTGGTCGCGAAAGCCTTCCGGCAAGGATTCTACTGGCTGACCGCGAAGGCGGACGCCGACAAGCTGGTTGAGACATGCACGGGATGCCAGTATTATGCCCGACAACCACATGTTCCTGCTGAAGAATTGCGAACAATACCAATAACTTGGTCGTTTGCAGTCTGGGGGCTAGACATGGTGGGACCGTTACAGACGACACCGTGTGGATTTACGCATCTGCTTGTAGCAGTTGACAAATTTACCAAATGGATAGAAGCTAAACCCATTAGAAAGCTTGATGGGGCAACTGCCCTTCGGTTTGTCCGGGATCTAGTGGTGAGATTTGGTCTCCCACACAGCATCATCACCGACAACGGAAGCAACTTGTCACTCTGAGAAGTGGAGGCCTATTGCTGGGACAAAGGCATCCGACTTGACCTTGCATCTGGGGCACACCCACAATCCAATGGTCAGGTTGAGCGAGCCAATGGATTAATTCTGCAGGGAATCAAGCCACGTCTTGAGGCACCGCTACATAGAGAAGCTGGAGCCTGGGCGGAAGAATTGCCATATGTGCTGTGGAGTTTACGAACCACACCCAACAGATCCACCGGCTACACCCCTTACTTCATGGTATATGGAGCAGAAGCCATCCTACCTTCCGACATCCTCCACGATGCACCAAGAGTTGCCGCCTATGACGAAGATGACGCTGAAGAATCCAAATGCCTAGATGTGGACCTTCTCGAGGAGGAGCGCGTTTTGGCATGCCAAAGATCCGCCATCTACCAGCAGAAGCTACGCAGCTACCATAGTCGCCGTGTTTGGCATCGCTCGTTTAAAGAGAGGGACTTAGTACTCCGACTTAAGCAGAAGAAGTCACACAAATTATCCCCGCCATGGGAAGGACCGCTCATCATAAGCAAGGCGCTGCTTAATGGGTCTTACTACCTTGTCGACAATCGTGAACTCAAGGATAGACCAAACGAGGATCATAAGCGTAAGCGACGTGACCCGGATGATGACTACCCGGAGCTTGATCGGCCATGGAACATAGCACAACTACGTCCTTTCTACACTTAGCATTTTTTATCTAATTGTGTACCTCTTATATGATCAATGAAATAAAGCTCTTTGGTTCAGTCATATTGTTGAGTCTTTTACCTCCTTTAGTGTTCATTTTTGGATCATATAAAATCTTTATGCACAAGTCTTGCGATTGCACTTGTGAAAATTCCTCCTACGGGCGTTAGCTTAAGTTTTCTGGTCTACACGTTCTTTGTTATTTTTATGTGGATTCTAGAGTAGTGACTTTTGGCACTTATTGTCGGCGATTTTGTGCTCAGGTTATTAACGGTGCCATTGGGCATCATCACCTAAGCGCATGGTTCCGACAACGAGTCTTCCGACTCACGAAAAGTCAAGCATAAAAACCAGAGTAATGAATAAGCCAGCACTTGCTTAAAAAATATATACATACTGGGAATTAATTCTTAAGTAACAGGATACGACAACCATTGTTTTCCGCCTTAAGATTACATCAACAAAGTTTTTCCCGTGCACACACCAAAGGTGAAACAGAAATTACAAAATGTTTTTCATTCTTTGGGCGCAGGAGACTTGGAGGCCGCATCATCACCAGCCAGAGAATCACCCTCGACGTCGGCGCTGTGATGAGACTCGGAGGAATCTTGGTTGACGTTGTCGATGAGGTTCCTGGGCACGAAGATGTCAACATCCACAAACTCGGCAACCCTGGTGTCGTAGCCCGCGAGTGATGACAGGATGGCTTCGTGATCGATCTCCTTGTCGTCATCATCCACGTCGGGGATACCAGAGGTCACCGTGTCGATGTCGGCATCTTCATAGTGTGCCTTCACCATAGACAGCGCCATCCTTGCGCCAGCCCGTGCGCATGAAGCTTTCCAGCTCGCGACACGCTCGGGGGCTCGGCGCATAATCTCCGAGTACTTCGCCACATAGTCTGATGCCTTGATATATATTTGGAGGGGCTTGGCAATCTCCTTGGCTTGGGTGATGGCGGTGTTGATGAAGTTGCCGGCAAGAACCATGCATTCTTTGTCCAAAGGAGGCGAGCAGGTTAAACCCATAGGAGCTGCAAATTCCGACAAGGAGTGCATGAGTTCAAAAAACTCTAAGTATCCAGATTACAGAAATTCAAGGCGGAGGAAACTTACTGAAGATGATAGACTTGGCCTGCCAAACGATGTCCGCCAAGGATTCCTTCTCTTGTTGGAGGAGCTTAAACGCCTCGCTATGGCGAAGATTTTGCTCATCAGCAGCTTGCTTCTGATCCTTTAGGATCGCAAGCTCCTCCTTCAAGCGATTGATCTCCGCGGAGGCGGAATCCTGCAGGGCTTTCATGGAATCCTCGTGCATATTCAACATCTCCTTCCTCTCCTCCTTCAGGATCTTGTTCTTGCTGTCCAGCTGCTGGATATGCTTGGACTGCTCGACAATGTCTTTGGCCTTGGCGACATGTTCTGCAAGTTGGAGAAAACCACGTACACAGTGAGTACTCGGAGATTATGGGCACAAAAGTAAGACGGAAATGCGCAAAAAGAAAACATACTCTTGCTTTTGATGATCTGTTCCTTCAAGATGGCAGTTTTACCCTTTTCGGCTTCAAGATCTGCGCGCATCTTCTCATACTTGTCGTTGGCCATGCCCCTCTGAGCATTCTCGTTCTGTGGAAACAAATACAAAGTTAAGTCGTTGTTTGGTCTGCTTGGAGCCCCTAGTCGGAGATTTTTCCACCTAGATGCTCGGGGGCTACAACGAGAGTTTTTAACTTATAAATATGCTTAGCTTTTCTTTAAGCATCTAGTCGGAACTAATTTAGTTACAACTAGAGGCTTGGGGGCTACAGTATTGAAAAATATAAACACTGCGTATGCTACTCTTAAAGCATCTAGTCGGAATAATTTCTTCCATCTAAATGCTTGGGGGCTACGGTGAGAGTTCTTTCTAACTTAATCACTCTTAGAGCATATAGATGCAAAACCTATGGTTTTCCGTCTACATCCTCGGGGGCTACAGTGGGATACTCACACAAAATGCAAAAGGTAAAGTAAAACTTACAAGTGCAATAATATTGAGGTTTGTAGCACTCTCGGCCAGCAGCTTGCCAAAGGAAATGCTATTTCCCCGCAAGATATCTTCTTGTCGGAGCAGTTCCTCAATACCGCACGTCGGAGATGACGGCACTCCTCCAGGAACCATAGTTGTGTTACTCGGCAGGAGCATCGGGTAAACTATCTTCGGGAACTTGAAGGGTTTCTCGGGAGTAGGGGCGCCGCCTTCGGCAGAGGTACCAGCTCCCACCACCGCCTTGCCGCTACCGATGGCATCCTTAGCCAGAGCTTCAGCCATTTGAAGAGCAGTGCTCTCCTGCGTCGCCTGCTCGCCGACAACAGCGAGTTCGATAGAGGCGCCAGAATCCACTTCCATGGCGGAAGGGCCTGGTGCCTCCTAGAATTGAGAGCTTGTCGGAGCATAGGAGGGCTTGACGGCAGGAGTAGCAGGGGAGATGGCGGGGGAGGAGTCGCGATGCAGCATATCTTTGATATTTCTAGAAGCCCCAAGAGTCTTGGAGGACTTCTTGAGGCTGGTTGTGGCTTTCTTCCTGAAACGTGCAAAATGCATAAGTACAGGAATAAGACAGATAAATAAGACAATGTCGGAGAATGAGAGGCTTACACTAGGGGGTCGCCTTGGCAAAAATCCCGATGGCTTTTCTCTTTTTCGCCTCCAGGGCGGCAGTACTCTTTTTGGAGGCTCCACCCCCTGTCTTCTTCTTCTTGCCTCCGTCGGCAGCGTCAGAGGTGGAGCTCTTCCGCTTTCGCGCCAACGGGACATCGTCGTCGGACACGACCGTGACTTCCTTCATCTTTGGATCGTAGATTTGGGCAGCCAGGTTGTCCTCATCTAGATCGCTAAGCTGTTATGTAAGAAATCACCGTGTTAAATAAGATGGCATTGGCAAGACGGAGAAACTGGAGCAATGTCATACACGGAAAATAAATACTTACCTTCGGGCACTTGCCGTCTACGTACATGTCGTAGGTGATGGTGAAGCCGCACTTCTTATCCTTCACCTTGACGATGTCCTTCAGACGGAGCTTGACGGAGTTGCTCGAGAAGTTATCCACGGAGATCCAGAGGGTATCCTTTCGATCACTGGTGTACTCGTGCATGAACTTCACGCGGTGCTGTAGAGGTTGGATTCGCCTGATGAACCAGCACATGGCTAGGTCCAAGCCGGTCAAACCCGTCTCTACGAACCACTCGATCCGCCTTATTGCGCGTGAAGCGTCGAGGTCGGAGGGAAGAGAGGCATGGGATCTCCATGTGGAAACTTCAGCGGCGGCTCCATCCACGAAGTCCGGGTACGTCACTTCTCGGCCCGCCAAAGGAATGTCGGGGCCGTAGAAGTACGTCCGCTACCAGTTTTTGCACGACTCGTGGCCGACGATGTCGGGGAACCGCCGGCCAGGTCAGATCTTGAAGCTTATGGTGCCGCAGTTCCTAAGCTCCTCCCTACTATGTCCGGCTTCACGTTTGACGGTGAAGAAATACACGAACAAGTCTAACCTAGGCCTAATACCTAGGTAACCCTCACAAAGTGCCACGAAGTTGCTAAGCACTAAGATACTATTGGGGAAGAGGTTATGGGGTTGGACCTTGAAGTGGTTCAAGACGGACAGAAAGAAGTGGGAGATGGGCAGAGAAACGCCGCGTACCAGCTGAGCCTTGAGGTACACCTTTTCTCCGGCTTGGGGAGAAGGTGTCACCTCGCCGGCCGGCACCGCCCGCCAGGCAAGCCCCTCCGTCGCGGGGAGATAGCCTTCGGCGACCATCTCTTGGATGTCGCGGCTGGTGATGTCCAAGCCACACCAATCGCCCTTGTGCGAGTCTGGCTCTTCTTCCAGAGGCTCTAGCGCCGCCAGATTGTGGTCACCGCTGGTGGTTTCAATCACCGCCGACGCGGGGATGACCAGGCCCTCTGGGGGCACGACGACGGAGCTCGCCGGCTTCGTCGTGGCTTCGCTGGACGCCGCCATCGACGGGGAGGAGCTGCTGCTGGCCATGGAGGACTAGAAGGATGCGACTGACGCAAAGAGAGGCTAGGGTTTCTTCGAGGTTTTCCGCGGAGAGCTCGAGGAGGCGTGCGGCTGGAGGAAGAAGATGATGACGCGAGAGAATAGGGTAAAAAAGTGGCAAGTGTCCCACGGTTACTATTTATCTTACTCTGCGTCAAGATTCGTGCAGCTAATCGGACGGTTGCCACGTAGACAACGTGTTCGAGAACATGCGCGGTAATTTCGCCACGTCTCCAACCGCCATCGCCAGGTATAGCTCGCGCGGAAAAATCAGATATGATTGCGTTCTCTGCATGTGTGAGTTACGAGGCAACACTGACCTAAGCCTACGTCGTCATAACTGACATGGTAGATGAGCCGTCGCATCGAAGATTCCGGCATGGACGGATTTAATCCGACTACGGAAGAGTACGATGGAAGATTCAGCATTCCTCCGACTTACTAATAGAAGACGGAGAAAAACCTTGCAGGGTTCTTTGGGAGGACTACAAGATATTGCTTGATGATTTGCCGACATCCATCTAGACGGAGCATTCCATGTGAAGAGGCAAGACGACGCAAGATCCCGGAGTTCTCCGGGGGCTACTGTTGGGGATATGCTATATGGGTATCCTCATAGCATGTCTCTTATCCGACTAACCCGGGTGACCCATAGTTGGTAGCATGGCCTGTGGCCTGCTGAGCGGCCCAGTTAGGTGGATCCAGAAGGGAGGCCCATGCCGGATAAAGGAAGGCTACGGTGGAGTCACCAGCGTACCCGGAGCCTTGGAGTGCAAGAAACACAGGACTAGTGATAGACGGTGTAGGACTATGTAACCTGTCCGGCTAGGACTTTTCCCTGTAACCCTAGGATCTGGCGAATATATAAGTCGGGCCTATGGGAGCCTTTAGGGCACAACACAAGTACAACTTAGTACAATCTCATACAACCTCGCACAGCGAACCTATCTCTGTAACTCGGCGTATTGCCATTATAGTAATTTATAGCAGGAGTAGGATTCCGCCACCGTCGTGGGATCTGAACCTGGATAAGCTGTGTTACCTCGTACCCGTCAACCGTCCGCCTTACCCCACGTCTCTAAACACGCACTGTGAGGACCCCTCCATGGCGTACTCGTCGGCAATACCACGACACTGTTGGCAAATTATTTAGCCAGACTCTGGCCGGTCCTTCCAGCATCTGTGGCACGTATCTTACAGGCCATCTTAAGTTTCCTCCTGCTATTTTTATGGTCGTGGCATAATCAATTAGCCAATATTGCGGCTTCGTGCTCCCATTGTATGTTTTCATGCCCATCACTAGCTGAAAGTTCGGCACGGGCGGTTCGCCCATAATCCGAGGTCCAAAACACGCCGGGCCGGGCGGACCCTGTTCTTCCAACAGTTCGGACCGGTACAACCTGTCCAGTTTTAATCTTGCGTCAGTCGATGGCAAGTTTCTATAGATAGCTCTTTCTTGTATCCCACAGTGCCTTTGACCACCATGCTCTGCATACTCCATCTATGAGTAACCATCATTGTATCTGTCATTTGCCTGGTTATGCAGAGCTGGTCTTGCTTCTCGTTCTTGCCGAGGCTCATGCCTCGGCTGATGATCCTGCGGAGGGTTCCTCCTTCCCTCCGCCGGGTTATTGTTCTCATGGTTTCCCCTTCCGAGGTTTCCGTGTTCTCTGTTTGCACGGCCGGGGTTTCTATCACCGCTATTACCTCGGCTTCCATTGCCTCTATTCTCATTGATCTTCCTGGCTATCGTCGGGTCATACGGAACAATCTGCTTGTTTCTCTTTCCCGAAGTTACTGCTTTGTCTTTCCGCGCATTGTTTCCGGGTGAGGATGCCGCTGCCGCAGATAATGCGGGGGCAGCTCCTGCCGAATGAACCATGCGGGAAGCTCCTGGTTTTGCCGGGTTAGCCTTGAGAATTTCCTCATTCTGATGGTTCACAATGCGTACCAGCTCATTCACTCTTTCTTGCTGCTTTTGCCGGGCTTCCCCGCTTAATCCCTCCAATTCCAGGGCCGATGCATTTGCCGCCCTAAGGTTCTTTGTCGGGGTACTATACCTCGGCAAACCTGGATCGACCGAATCATTCGGTCGAGCTTCATGCTCTTTGTTAATATCATTCATGAGGTTCTTTCCTCTCAACCTCAGATCATCTACTCGGTCTGTGGCCGTGTCTAGCTTGTTTGCTCTAGCATATTCTCGCAATGTCCTGTTAAAGGACTCCTGCAAAGCCGACACCTTTTTTTTTGCCTCCTCTAACACTTTTAGTCTAGTTTCTTCTAACTCCGCCTACGCGTTTGCCAGATCAACTATCGCCGCTACAGGGGTAGTCAAGTTATCTATCGTTGCCTGGAGGATATTCTTCGGCCTCTCCAGCGGTGGCCACCTTACCCTTGCCGCTTTTGGAGTTACCTCCTGCTCCTCGGCAGCCCTGATCACTTGTGGATCTGCAGCGGCTGGCCTTGGAGTTGCTTGCTTCGTTGTTACCTGCCTACCTACCTCCGGGTCCTTGCTTGCTCCTGCGCCTGCTCCTACCGCTGGTGCTGGCGCCGTCATCATCACCTCGATGCTGCCTGCGGGGCGAACGCCACGCTGACCGCTGGCTCGGGTAGACGCGGGAGGTGTCTATGCCGACGTAGATCTTGTGTGTACCCAGGTTGATGAAGACGCCGTTGCGCGGGGGCACTCTACTCCTGAAACTGCCAGCGTTGTCGCTGACGTAGTCCCAGATATCAAATCTCTGGACTAGGCCAGAAACAACCCGCTCGCCGGTGTGGATGAAGTTTCCCGTCCGGATCATGACTCCAGCTAGCACCGCTGCTAGCCCCACGGTGGGCGCCAACTGTCGTGGTGGTGGCACGGCAGATGCCATGGGTAGGCTAAAGTACGGGGCCAATGGATGCTAGTAGGATCCGGGGAGGGAAGATGTAGTGATTTCTACACACAACTTACTAGAACTTGGATCTTTATTTCTCCTCTCTTATTGGTGCAGGCACCACATGAACTTCTTCCGGTGCTGCGCTACTCGCAAGTTCGAGAGAAGGTTTGACAACCTCGTTGAGTTCTACTTTCCTTCGAGTCACTTCTTTCGAGAGAAATTCCTTCTCTAGAAAGGATCCATTCTTGGCAACGAAGATTTTGCCTTCGGATCTATGATAGAAGGTATACCCAATAGTTTCCTTTGGGTATCCTATGAAGACGCATTTTTCCGCTTTGGGTTCAAGCTTGTCCGGCTATAACTTCTTTACATAGGATTTGCAACCCCAAACTTTAAGGAACGACAATTTAGGTTTCTTCCCAAACCATAATTCATACGGTGTCGTTTCAACGGATTTAGATGGTGCCCTATTTAAAGTGAATGCGGCTGTTTCTAATGCATAACCCCAAAATGATAGCGGTAAATCTGTAAGTGACATCATAGAATGAACCATATCTAAGAGAGTTCGATTACGACGTTCGGACACACCATTACGCTGTGATGTTCCCGACGGTGTCAATTGTGAAAGTATTCCGCATTTCTTCAAATGCTCGCCAAACTCGTAACTTAGATATTCACCTCCACGATCAGAACGTAGAAATTTAATCTTCTTTTTATGTTGATTCTCAACCTCACTTTGAAATTCCTTAAACTTCTCGAAAGTTTCGGACTTATGTTTCATGAAATAGATATACCCATATCTACTCAAGTCATCCGTGAAGGTAAGAACATAACGATAACCACCGCGCGATGCTACACTCATTGGACCACACACATCGGTATGTATGATTTCCAATAAGTCCGTAGCTCGCTCCATCATACCAGAAAATGAAGTCTTAGTCATTTTACCCATCAGACATGCTTCGCATCTTTCAAGTGATTCGAAATCAAGTGATTCAAGAAGTCCATCAGAATGGAGTTTCTTCATACGCTTCACTCCAATGTGACCAAGATGACAGTGCCACATATAGGTCGAGTTATCGCTCGATTTCAAATGTTTAGCTTCAATGTTATTAATATGTGTATTTCCACTATCGAGATTCAATAAAAATAGACCATCTATCAAAGGTGCATGTGCATAAAACATATTACTCATATAAATCGAACAACCATTATTCTCGGACTTAAACAAGTAACCGTCTCGCAATAAACAAGATCCCGATATAATGTTCATGCTTAATGCAGACACCAAATAACAATTATTTAAGTATAAAACTAATCCCGATGGTAGATGAAGAGGTAGCCTGCCGACCGCGATCACATTAACCTTTGATCCGTTTCCAACGCGCATCGTCATCTCGTTCTTCGCTAGCTTCCGTTTATTCTGCAGCACCTGTTTCGAGTTACAAATATGAGCAACCAAACCAATATCAAATACCCAGGCACTACTACGAGTACTAGTGAGATACACATCAATAACATGTATATCGGATATACCTTTCTTCTTGATGTTGCCGTTCTTCAAATCCGCCAAGTACTTTGGGCAATTCCGCTTCCAGTGACCTTCTCCCTTGCAGTAAAAGCACTCTGTATCAGGCTTGGGTCCAGCCTTGGTCTTCTTCGTTGGTGCGGTAACTTTCTTACCACCCTTCTTGAAGTGTCCCTTTTGCTTAGACTTGCCTTTCTTGAATTTGGTGGTCTTATTGACCATCAACACTTGGTGCTCTTTCTTGATCTCCACTTCTGCAGATTTTAACATGGAAAAGAGTTCTGGCAACTGTTTGTTCATGCTTTTCATATTTTAGTTCATCACAAAGTTCTTGTAACTTGGTGGTAGTGATTGGAGGACACGGTAAATCCCCAAAGCATTAGGAATCACTATACCCAAGCTTTGAAGTTTGTTTGCGTGCCCAGACATCTTAAGCACATGCTCACTGACGTAGCTGCCCTCTTCCATCTTCCAGTTAAAGAACTTTTTAGAAGCCTCATAGCTCTCAACTGCCGCGTGAGTCTCAAAGATCAATTTGAGTTCACGGACAATATCATGTGGGTTTGAATTCTCAAACCTTTTCTGAAGCTCTGATTCTAAACCATACAAGATAGCACACTGAACTGTGGAGTACTGATTCTTCCGAGCGAGGTAAACATTCTTTACTTCATCGGTAGCATCAGCTGCAGGCGGGTCACCCAGCGGTGCATCCAGCACATAGGTCAAATTACCAGCATTGAGGACAATCCTCAAATTGCGGAACCAATCCGCGAAGTTGTTTCCATTGTTTTTCAACTTTTCTTTCTCTATGAACGCATTAAAATTGATGGTAGGGGCCGCCATTGATCTACAACATATTTGCAATAGTTTAGACTAAGTTTATGACAAATTGAGTTCTAATTAATAGTTAAATTAATCTAGGTGAACTCCCACTCAAAACAATATCCCTCACATTGTTTTAGTGATCACACGAACAAATCCACCACATCAACACCGATCATCACGAGAGTTGATGTAGCTTCAATGGCGAACAATCGACATGTTCATCATATCTACTATATGATTCATGCTTTACCTTTCGGTGATCCGTGTTTCGAGACCATGTCTGTACATGCTAGGCTCGTCAAGATCAAACCTTAGCTTCCGCATGAGCAAAACTGGCTTGCTCACGTTGTATACACTTGCGGAATCTAACACACCCGATCATCACGTGGTGCTTCGAAACAACAAGCTTTAGCAACGGTGCTTACTAAGGATGGACACTTAAGAACTTGAAATTCATGTGCATGAGGGATCATCTTATAATGCTACCGTCGTTAACTAAGCAATACAAGATGCATAAAGGATTAACATCACATGCAATTCATAATATGTGATATGATATGGCCTTTCTTCTTTGTGCTTCCGATCTCCATCTTTACTATGATGGGAGAGACAGACACCCGCAAAGCCACTTATGCAATACAAGTTGCATGTTGAGCGTGGAGAAAGTCTCATGAACGATGTCATGTAAGGTTAGCCCAGGCCGCTTCATCCCATCATACCGCAATATGCAAAGTACACAAGAAGCAATTGATAATAAAAGCACCACCGCCCACAATGACCATTGTGTTCTACTCGTGCAACAGATCTACATATAGACACGGCTCTGATACCACTGTTGGGGTTCGTAGCATGGAAAACAAAAAATTTCTACCGCATACAAACAAACAAGCCAAGATCTATCTACTAGATTGTAGCAACGAGTCGATGGAATAACTCACCCTCGAAGATTCCAAAGTGTTTAACGAGAGCGGATTCTCGTGGGTGATGTAGTCGTACTCTTACCGATCTCAAGATCGTGTAGACGATCCTTCCGGCACTGCGTTCCGGCAGCGCTTCCGCAGTCGGTCACACGTTTGGTACTCAATGAAGACCTTCCTCTCCCTTGTTCCAGCAGGCAGCGGAGGTTGTAGCACTCTCCTCGCGATTCCGGCAGCACGACGGCGTGGTACCGGAAGTAGAGGGGAGATCTCGCAGGGCTTCGCCTTAAGCCGGAGCGAGTATGGTGGACTATGAGAGAGGCCTCGGTGATCTAGGGTTTAGACACACCAAGGAGAGAGGGCTAGGCCGGCGGCTAGGGCAAGGAGAAGCCCCAACTCGGCGGCTTAGGAGAAACCCTAGGGCGGCGGCGGCGACTTGGTGGCCGGCGGCTAGGGTTAGGGTTTTGGGTGGTGGACGTGTGTGTCTAGAGGGGCAGCCCTGCCCCTCCTTTTATAGGTGGGAGGGCGCGGCCAAGGGGAGGGGAGTCCTCCCCCAACTCGGCCTCCTTGGCTGGCGGTGGAGGGAGAGGAACTCCTCCCCAAGTAGGTTTCCTACTCTCCCTCCACCAAGCAAACTTGCTGTTTGACTTTTCAAATTGGCGTTTGACTTTTCAAACTAGGATTTGATTTATCCCTTTATTTTGCTCAGCGATGACACCTAGTACATGATGCAACCATTCCAACTTGTTATGACACATTCATGTACCCTTCCCCTCCGGAGTGTCGGTCATTCTGGAACCTTCTAGAACATTCCCGATGAAAAACACCGGAACCATTCTCCAACCCCGAAACAGGATTTTCCTTATATGAATCTTATTCTCCGGACCATTCCGGATCTCCTCGTGATATCCCGGATCCCATCCGAGACTCCGAACAACATTCGGTCTCTTACTCGTCATTCCATAACTACTCAACAACATCGAATCCTTAAGTGTGTCTCTCTACGGTTCGTGAATTATGCGGACATGATCGAGACACTTCTCCGATCAATAACCAATAGAGGAATCTGGAAATTCATATGGCTCCCACATATTTCTATGATTACTTTGCGATCGAATGAACCACTTACATACGATACCAATTTCCCTTTGTCTCACGATAGTTTACTTATCCGAGGTTTTGATCGTCGGTATCTCTGCATACCTAGTTCAACCTCGTTACTGATAAGTACTCTTTTCTCGTTCCCGTGATATGTGATCCCTTGTGAGCTAGTCACATGCTTGCAAGCCAATTGGATGACATTCCACCGAGAGGGCCTAGAGTATATCTATCCGTCATATGGATGGACAAATCCCACTCTTGATCCATGTGTCTCAACCAATACTTTCTGAACACTCAATGCCACCTTTATAACCATCCAGTTACGGTGTGGTGTTTTATGTCATCAAAGCATCCTTCCAGTGATGGTGATATGCATGATCTCATGGTCGAAGGAATTAGGTTACTATATATCAGAAAGCATATAGCAATTGAACTATTAAAATGACTTGATCTTTATGCTACGCTTATCTATAGGAGTATGTCCATCATATCATTCTCCTAACGATATGATCTTATTGTTAATAACATCTCAATGTTCATGATAGGGAAACCACAATCATTTATTAACCAACAAGCTAGTATTATAAAGAGGCTTTACTAGGGACTCTAATTTAGTTTACAAATCACACAAGTATTAATGTTTCCTTGTTAATACTATTATAGCATGAATGTAAACATTTATCATAAATACAAAGATATAATAATAACTATATTGATTATTGCCTCTAGGGCATATCTCCAACATTCTCCTTCTCCTGCAAGTTTCCCGTTACTCGGCCTCGTCTCGCATAGCTCGGCTCGGCCTTCACCTGCATACGAACTGATCAATCCTATTCGGCCGACTTAATTCACACGTCGGACGAGTAAGGTGTTAATCACTCCATTCTTGCCATGCCATGGCTCATTCGGCCGACTCTTACATGACTCGGCCGACTTAGCTTATAATTCGGCCTATGGTAAGAAAGGCTCGTTCCTTCTTTCCGCTATCTTGACCCTACCTGGGGTCATGCCCCCAACAATAATGCAAGCCCCAATAGTTCAGATGCTAGTCTATTAGTATGTTGGTTATGAGTTAATTATTTCCGATTCTTCTTTGTAGTAAGTTCCTTTCTCTCTCTTTAACCTAGAGCGTTCTCTGGATCTTTTGTAAAGAGTCGAGTTGTAACCTATAGTCATGTCTTAGACCCGCCGTGTTTCTGTTGTACCACTCTAAGGGATGTAATACTAGTGAATGATGTTTCATTGGTGTTATATCAACGACTATAGTGTACTACATCATACAGTGGTATGCTGGGTCACCGCAGAACATCTACCCCTAACTCCGGGAGAGTTTGATACTCAATATGGCCTCGACATCAATTGGCACAAAAAAATTGCGCACTAATTCGGCTTTCCACATGCCATCACTATCAACCAGAGCTGAAACTGTCCTATAGAACATGTTTACCTTCCGAGTTAGGGATTTGCAATACGAAGCCCTAGGAGCCAACTACCCTCCATGTATCAATGTCGCGACCATCATCGAATCGCCAAAGAAGCCCTTCTTTCAATAATTCGACAACTTGGGAGCGTGGCCCGATCTCTATACCAACGACATGTCCAATGCCACAAGGCGCCCCTGCTGCTCCTGCAATGGATCCTACCCACTCTATGCGGCACCTCACCCCTATCGATATGGCAGAACAGGGCCGCCAAGGCCTCTGCTACACTATGACGAGCATTACATTCAGGGTCACCGGTGTGCCCGCTTGTTGTTCATCGAGCTCGACGATTTTGCATGCCGAATTCACTAGTAAGATCGTGCCATGATCATTCACAACTTTGTATATGTGCTATATGCAGAGTTTTAGAAGCAATGATCCTAGTCAATATTTCCATGTAGGTAATTCTCTTTTTTTGTCAATGCAAAATGTGTTGCTCGCATAAAAAAGATTCATCTATCTCGACTAGACATGTACCAACATGATTTGCTATATTTTTTATTACCGTGAAAAGTAATTGTTGCTATTTTCCAATACAAGTAAATGCATTTATTCATAGCCATTATGGCGATTATAATGTCACAATTACATGTTTTCACCCAATAATAAAATCCTTAAGAAATCTAATATGCCTAGGCACTCTCTTGTCTTACGTAGTGTACACGTCTCGGCGTCGTCTGATCTTCATCAGGGTCCAACCGAAGCAGCATGGGAGATGGGTTGGGAAGCCGACCACAATTTTTCCGACCGATGTGCACCGCTTGAACCGGTGTACAAAAAATCTCGTTCTTTGCATCGCAACCCCCTTCTCTCTCCCCGTGTGCGTGCAATTTCTGCTCCTCGATGACGTTGCCTTTGGTGAGAAGGACTACACCGAGGGGATTATGTGTATACGGCCATGGTGGCAACCTCCCTATATGTGTTGATTTGTGCCACAAAGTGGTTCCTCATGCGCTGGTGGTGCTCCCCCGTTTCTTTTTTGCTTTAGCTAACTTGAATCCAACGAGTTTGCACGACATGGTAATTCCCCATGTGGGGGCATTTTACTCTAGTAGGGTATGCGTTTCTAGGGTCCGTTGACCAGTTAGAGGGGATTTATGTTGCTAGGGATCATTCATTATTCATACTTTGTCTACATAAGGGTTAGTAGCACACCACATTTAGATCCACTGCCCATTTTTCGAACCACACGTGCTCTTATTTTAGTGTGCTTATCACCTTGTGTGTGGTACTACAAATCCCTTGTGCATGTTATTATCCTGTTCCAATTTGTGATATGATGTGTCATCTTCAGCTCATAACGCAAATCCCAGCAATAGTGAGTCACACGGCCATCACAATCTAGGTGTACGGATGTGGTTTAATTAGATGTTTGTTCAGATTATAGGTGCAATTTTTTTCTACATAGATGTTGTTGTTGTAGCGATGTAACTGCTATATTATAGGTGCGGCTGCTCGTGAGATCCAGCACAGACGGATAAAGCCCCTGCTAATTTCTCTTGGCCCTGAAAATATTATCCTCAAGTGAACATACTGGGACCCATGTTAGACTTGGATTTTTCAACTACTTTGTTGTGTGTTTGTGGTCTTGGTTCTTAATTGTTTGCATAGTAATCCATGTAGTTTTTGTTCAACAGGTACATACATGTGATCCCAACCTCTACATGATGTAATTTATAGTATGGAAGTACTCCGTGAAGTTCTCTGATTTTTTTGTTCAAAACAATATGTAGTCTTATGTAAACTTTTTGGGAAGAAACCATGCTTACTAATTTATTTTGTTTCTCATCTCATCTTGGTGTATTTTATGCTTAGAATGTGATATGGATGTAACGAACCCATAAAATCATTAAGTGGATGTATTACTTTTTGTACACGTTGTATGTTCACCTGAAGTTATTTGATCATTCCATACATTTGAGGATATTGTAAATATTGGACATTTCGTACATTTTGTACTGTGTTTTATACACATAGATTGTATTTTTATACTCCAAAGTTTTCATAAGGATATACAGTATGTTCTTCATGGAACAGACGCATAATTAGTATGGTTGTAAATTGTAATATACTAGAAGAATAGGCTAGCTTCGCCTTACCGCCTACATGGCATCCTGGAATACGTGATCAATGTCGTAAATTTGCAGGCATTTCACCTATATATTACAGCCGGGTGTAATGTCATGTGTTCTCCTATAGACCTATATCACGTACACAACAACAGCTACAGAACCACACCCCCAAAAAGTAGCAAGGTCCATAGGTCAGTGACACATTATTGATAGATAGCCTCACACATCTCACCAAGCTTAAGTTTATAGATAATATACACAAGATGTATATTTTTTCACCAAAAGTGTTTGATCATATTGTACCATGGGAGCTACTAGATAAACACATGATGTTAATATTAACAATAAATACATCTTGTTCTTGTTCATATGCTGATCACATGCTATTTTCTTTTGATTTTACCAAGATTTTATGTTCAAATTGTCACATCTATTTTCCCAGAACTATACCACTCGTCCATTCGATAAGAACATTTATGCATGGTTTATTTCATTCACATATGCATGCTTATGTTTCTTTTTAAAATGGGTTGTGGATCTATGCGATGCGCTACTAACATCTTCTTTAGAAGTAATATGAAGAACATGTGAACCCTAGCAACACAAATCCTCTCTAACTGGTCGACGAACCCTAGAAACGCAGACCCTACTCGAGTAAAATGCCACCACATGGGGAATTAAGCTGTCCTGCCAACTCGTCGGATTTCAAGTTAGCTCAAGCAAAAAAGGAGGGGGAGGGAGGGGCAAGAGCGGCTACACTCACCACCAACGCACGAGGAACCCACATGAAAAATGACTTTGTGGCGCAGAATAACGCATTAAGGAAGGCTCCTACCGTGACCATCTCCACAGATTTTGCGAAGTCTTCTCACCGAAGGCAACGTCGTCGATTAACATAAATTGCACGTGCATAGGGAGAGAGAAGGGGATTGCGATGAGCAAAATAAGAATTGTGGACACGGGTTAAGTGCACATCGGTCGAAAAAAGTGGTGGGCTCCCCATCCCATCTTCCATGTTGTTTCGGTTGGACTGCGAGATGAAGATCGGACGACCCTAGGAGTCTAGGACGTGTGTACCGTGTAAGACCAGAGTGCATAGACAATTACTACCTCTGTTTTACAATATAAGCCTTATAATCAAGCTATTTTAGTTTGCTAAAAAAAACTTATATTGTAAAACGGAGGGATTATTAGATTTCTCAAAAAACACAGAGCAATATTGGCCGATCTCGCCGGAGCGCAGGTTGCCGGATTGCTCCTATGGTGACGGTCTGGCTAAAAAGCCGCGCACGCATCCGTGCGCACCCGTGTGGTCGTGCGCCTGTGCCGCTGGAATGCTGATGGACGCACCCAGGCAGCATCGGCACAGCGGTACACGTAACCCTGACTGACCTCATTCCCGTTGGTGATCCACTTCCCCCCTTTCTCCCACCTCCGCCTTTTCTCCGCTCTCTCCCATGGCCGCCGCCGCCGTCTCTCACGCCGCCCGACGCTTCCTCTCCCCCCGTCTCCTCGTCGCCTCGCGCCATCTCCACGCAAGTACGCGTGCTGCCTTCCCCCTCACTTGTCTCGTCTGCTCGTACTTTTACCTAGTCTCTTCACCCCCTAATGGCTCATGTCATCCGACCCGCAGGTGTCTCCGAGGGATCCGCGAGGGAGGCGTCCACGAGCTTCATCCACCCAGCCGCCATCGTCCACCCCGCCGCCACCATCGGCCAGGTGAACTCTCCCGCTTGCTCTCCAAACACGCACGCGGCACACCCGCACACTGATCCCTCCTGCTCCCATCCTCGGGGATGGCGGAGTGAGTTTCTGGAGACTAGTGGTGGTGCACGTGCTACTTATTTCAGTACTACACTATGACCAACCATCCATGGAGCGTTCTTGGGCTGTTGGATCTGGCCCATGCGATACTCGTGTTTACAATTACAGTCCCTGCCGAGTGCAATGCTCCATAATCTAAGACAATTACCTTTTGCTTCCAAGGAAATGTGCTGCCCTCGTAGATCCTCAGGCTTTTGGCATGTATTCTCTAGCTGGGCGTTTTATGGTAGAAAACCAATTTTCTTATGTGCTTCGAACGAACCATTTTGCAGGGTGTGTCAGTAGGCCCATTTTGCACCGTTGGGGCTTCTGCGAAGATTGGTGATGCTTGTCAGTTACACACTGGGAGTCATGTGACTGGAGATACCGAGCTAGGAGAGGGATGTGTTGTTCTCACGTACGATGACACCTCTCCCTATTTTTGCTCCTGCCTTTTCTTTTTCTGTAGTTCTGTAATTGTGTCATCTGATATTGAAAATTTAAATTAGTTTCAAACAAGAAATATACATGAGAAAGAACTTGTACATTGTTTCAAGTTAAAATACAACCAGTAGTAAAATTAGGCTGTTGTGGCCATGACTTGAATAACATCACAAGAGGCTGATGAATGGAGCTCCAAGGTCGGTACTGACTTACTGGCAATATATTATTTTGGTAATGGTTAGGAAATACTTCACATCTCCTTTTAGGTCCGTGATCAGGAGTTTATTAGTTTAGAAAAGGAATTTCTTCACCACGTGGAGCGCTTAGTTTTTGTCAAGATCAACACCTTATCCAGCAGCATTTAAGCCGGAAATTTACAAACAGCTTCAAGGATATCGATGTTGAAAATTCATGAGATCTGAAGATATTACATGCCAGTTACATACTTCTACCCCGATTCATACTGTGGAATTAAGTATCTGGCAGTGGTGCTATCCTTGGTGCAGATCTTCCTGGACGAACAATCATTGGGGAAAACAATGTAATTGGGAACTATGCTGTGGTTGGTGTTAAGTGCCAAGATCTCAAATATAAGGTTAGCAGCAACTCATCTTTTGGTGTACTGATGCCACGCAGTGTAGTGTTGCTTAGTGCTTCCCGTTCATGCAATCTTATGCAAGACCAACTACTCTTATATTTAGGATTTTGTCAATCATTATTTTTATTTTCACAGACATATACCTACATGTACAATGACGAGTATTTCATATGGTTGACATCTTATGCTTTGTGTGAAACATTGATGTCTTATCATCCTGTTTAGCCAGGAGATGAATGCTTTCTACACATTGGTAACAACAACGAGATCAGAGAGTACTGCTCTATTCACCGCTCTTCTAAATCTTGTGACTGCACGGTATTCAGGTTCCTTGTCATTAAAAGATAATTTGCTGAACTCACTTCTCCCGTGTTACGAGCAAGCATTTTTTATAGGTTATTGGTGACAATAATCTTATAATGGGGTCCTGCCATATAGCACATGATTGCAAGATTGGTAACAATAATATTTTTGCCAATAATACTCTATTTGGTGGTCATGTTGTTGTTGAAGTGAGTAGTAATTTTTCTGATAACCTCCTTCGTATTTTCTTTCTCGAGAGCCCATTTCTTTATCGCTGAGACTTTGTTTCAGGACAACACTCATACTGCTGGGGCTGTTGTTGTCCATCAATTTTGTCATATTGGGTCATTCTCATTTCTGGGCGGAGGCTCTGTGGTAAGTTCGTCGATCGGTTGACAAAGTATTAACATTCATGTGCATTAGGTGTTCATCGAGATGAGAAAGATTCTTATGGGAAGTGTTGATATTGATGTCATGTAGTTTAATTATTGATTGACCCTCTAGCCAAATTGTGTTGTAAGATAATGCAAATAGTAAATAGAAACCAGGAATGCATGCTAAAGCCAGAGTGATATACATGATAAACTTTATCTAGGGAAAAGAGCATGATCATAAAAATTTGTGCAGTATTATCTCTGCACAAAGGTACTCATGCCAAATGTCATTTAATGCTATAGTTATTTTTTTTCTTTTAGTTACAGTGTGCTTGTTGGAAGGCTGATGACAATGTTTGTCAAGTTCATGACTTCGTAGCGCATGGAGATCAGGGACAAGGCACTCAGCCTCATCTATCCACCTGCAGGGCCTAATCCCTGAGGTGGACGTGAGGCTCTGAGGGTTTCTTGGGAACTTGATTCATTGTTTACTTGAAATCAATGCGCTTTATCTCCTTTATTTTGAGAGCAACCCTAATAACCAAACGCCCATAACACCTTTGTTACAACCGTATTTAAGTTTGCATCCTGTCTCTGCACTGCAATTGAGTGTCTAAACTTTTAATATTTTATATGTAAATTATGAATATATTCATTTCTATTTGAATCAGGTTGCACAAGATGTTCCAAGATACACGATGGTTGCAGGTGATAGGGCAGAGCTTCGTGGTCTGAATCTTGAAGGTCTAAGACGCAATGGTTTCTCAGACCAAGAGGTTTGCATATGTTACTGAAAGTTGCAACCCTTATTGATATCATACGCGCAGTACCTATATTTCTTCATTTTATACCTGAATCAAAGAGAATATTCAAAATAGTGTCCTCAACTCCTCATGTCCTACTGATATTGGTAATTGCTTAAACATCTGATGCCATTTTTGTGAATTCACAGTAAGCAAGCTGTAAACTAACTTCAGTGCTTTCTTGAAAGGATATTTGCCAATAGCGAGGAATGAAAAATTCTAATCATCCTTTCAGTTACCCTTTTTTTTTTCTGGACACATCATCTGATAATATGGTCAATTTAAACTAGTCATAGATTGTGCCCATAGTGTCGAACAATTATTATGTGAAAAATCATAATTACTACTACATCTGTTTTCGGGTGCTAGGCATTTTTACCAGATCCTGCATAAGTAATCACAATTTGGTTATTACATGGTTGCAATGCCCTTCCATTATAATATCTCAAGGAAGAGCAGTGAGGCAAATGCAAGACGACGGCCATGGTAGAGTTGTAGCGGTTATTTTTGATACATGTTTGAGGAATCGGGAAGTATTCAAATATTTCTGCTTGGAAATCCTAGTCAAAAGGGCCAATCATTCATAAACAGATGTTGTATTCTTTTTAAAACTACTACCATAAGCATGTACTGGCAGCTACTTTCTGCACCATTTTTTCAAGTATTTCCAACACTTGGAGGGTTTGGGGTTTTAGTTCTCCAACTCTAGTAGCTAGTAGTAGATGTTTGGAATCAAGTAAATTATCTTTCTTTCATAAGATTGTTATGGCCTCCTCGTAAAATCAAGGTACGAAGTCTGAGGAAAGCTTATCGGAAAGTATTTATGCCAGCTAGTAGTTGCCACAGTAGTTTTGAAGACCGACTCACTGAACTGGTAAGCACACTTGGTCTGTTTCTGTGTTCCTTGCGTTTTTTCTATCTACTTATCAATGCATATCAACAGGGACAGGAAATTGAGCTATTAGAATCTCCCTCTGTATCCTATATGGTGGAATCTATTCGCACATCATTTGAGCAAGGGCGTCGTGGAATATGCAAGTTCAGAAGTTGGAACATCTCCTAAATATGTAAGTTATCAAGTTTAATTGGCACTGGTTGATTTGCGAGGTGATATGGTTGGGAATATCGATGTTCTAATAGCTAATATTATTTATAATTTTATAGAACCCATTAAAGGGATATTCCATCTCCCTATTAAACAAAGACCTTTCTAGGAAGCTGGGTCACAAAGAACATATTGAAGTACCGCTCATGAATGTGACTACTTCCAGGGATGCTGCTGCCCTAATGTTGTTTTCTGGCATTACCAACGTTCTGGGATTTATCTATACTTTTTTTTGCCACAGAGATTTATCAATACTTGATGTTTATTAAATTGATTTGAGTTTTTCTAATATATGTGTCAATGTAGATTGTATTATTATCTGTGAAGCTTCACATTAAGGGCTAACCTGTGTTTTTTCTGTTTGCAGGAAGCCAGTATTATTCAGTGGACTGCTTGGACCCAACTTCTTGTTACTGCAAACGTGATACATGGATACACCATATAGACAGTGAATGACCAAATGCCAATCAATCATATCAAACCTGGGTAGGCTGGGTTGTCGACAAGACGATTGTCACACCGATTAGAGGGTCGTGTGTAGTAGTAGTGTTCTTGCCTCTTAGGTGTACAAATCCTTGTAATAGAACTCCATAGTGTGCGCTACAATTTTCGAGAGGGCTTCGACCTTTATTTTTTGAACTTTGGGTAGGGCTTTAAGACTTTGTCCAGAGATGTCTCCTGATCTCAGGCTCTAAGCTGTAAGATCCGAATGATGTTACATATGGAATACTTCATTTGTGCTATTTTTTGGAAATAGGCGTTTTTATTACTTAAAGTAATGTTTACACCCGGTCTTTACATAACGAAGATGCATACAGCCGATCAATTCATAGGACTAGAGAACAAAGTAAGAAAACCAACATTAAAAAAATGCTATCAAAAATCTGCAGGGAAGAAAACATAATATTATTAAAAATCTTGTCATTCCTATATTTGTGCTGTATACTATATATCTGGTGTGGGCCTTTTAGCCTTTGATTCAGCCTTGTGCATGCGAATACTCCGCAAGGATGACGATGGAGTGAGTTTGGACGGATATACCAAATTAAATCCAAATCCAATTTATAAACCCCTCTCTAACCCGCCCATGAAGATATTTACGGGCATGGATGTCGTCCCAAATTCAAACCTGTCGGATATCCATGTATCCATCGATATCCATTGGTTTACACACTATATACATAATCATAACAACATTCAGCATAACTGTGACATTATAGCAATTTTCAACAGCATTTCAACAGCATTTTAGTCGGTCCGCTAGGAGGGGAGCCGTCTTCATTGCTTCCCTGGTCTGGCGGCTGCCTCGTGCCCTCACTGCAACCTAGGGCTTTATAGCGTACGGAGTAATTAGGAATTACCGATTACTACTTAGGTGTGCCTTTAGACCTTCGGCTTGAAAGTTAGGACCTTTTATTATTGAGTAAATATTGCATATGTAAAATAAATTCTCACTGACACGTGCTACTCCGTGCTTCTTCCGGATATCAGTTCAGGTCTTCCAATGCATATCTACCGAGAGCGCGTTGATCGCAGTAATTCAGGAACCGATCCCTAATGAACCACCTTGAGTCATGACTGAAAAAGGAATAAAATGCCAAATAAGTAAACAGAGTTGCTGTGGTGTAGTGGTTATCACGTCAGTCTTACACACTGAAGGTCTCCAGTTCGATCCTGGGCAGCAACATTTTTTTGTGTGCCGCAAATTACTTTATTTTTTACCTGCTACTGGAAATTACTTTGAGCCGGGGAACACAACCGGACCGCAGCAAACTCATGCCATCTCTAATTCGTACGTTTAAATTTTTTTTTTTGAACTGGTACGTTTAAAATTTATAGTTATTTTTTTCGAATTCTCATAATTTTTTTCCTCAATACAATAGAGGTACGCATGCATCAAACCCTGGAGTTTCTTTTTTCTCTGAGCAACCTCTCTAGATAGCTTTGAGAGCTAAAACTGGATTTGCATCAGTACATGCGATTAGATTCTGGCCGTTTAAAAAGAAGCAATAATCCTGACAAAAGTGTATGTACGGATATTGCATATATGTACCCCTGGAGTTTTTTTTTTCTCTGAGCAACCTCTCTAGATAGCTTTGAGAGCTAAAACTGGATTTGCATCAGTACATGCGATTAGATTCTGGCCGTTTAAAAAGAAGCAATAATCGTGACAAAAGTGTATGTACGGATATTGCATATATGTACCCCACCCAGTCTGCTGCATTATTGAGCAACCAATCTATTGACCTTGTCGTGCCAGTGCAACTGACAAACGTACGTGAAAACGACCATCTGTTTCTCTCTCCCCTTTTTTTAATTCACCGATTAAAATATTCAGTCTGCGCTGAGATTATGAAATGCTTTGTAGTACTTTCTCCATTTTAAAATATAAAATGTTTTACTTTTGTAAAGCAAAATGTATTTAGATTTTTTTAGTGTGTAGATTCATTTCAAATTCAGTGAACCTACACACTAAAAAGGGTCTAGTTATATTTAATTTACAAAGCTAAATATCTTATATATTAAAACGAAGGAGTAGTAGTAATTTATTTTTGGGCGCTTCTTAGCAAGAATATTTGTACACGTCACTTAACTTGCACAAAGTGTAATAGTCTTTTTGTCACGCCGGCATAGTAGGTGCCTGCGATAGTCTTAGACATAAAGTCACATTGCCCCATCATGTCCACCACCTATTACATTCTCCCAGGAATATTAACAACGGGAACTCTAAGCATGCAAAGAACACGCTGGAGTTGGCATCATGCGACATGCCGATACATGAACTCAACACCTAACACGCCAACACGTGCCGATCATCGTTGCCGATACATCATGCATGGCCAAACTGACAAGACTACACAAGAGTATCGTTAGAACCCTACAGCCTCTAAATCATGTAAATATTCTCAAATATTCATTTAAACACTATAATATTTATTTATCTTGAATATCAAAGGTAGGGATGACCTCACGATAGCCAGTCATATCTCGGCAGAAAAGTGCATGGAACCAAACGGGCGCGAGGCGAGAACCATGGGATTCTAGTCACATAAGATGGCACGTTCCGACGTTTCCTCCCGTGGAGCGTCGAGGTCCTGTTCATGGCGGGGGCCTCCCTCCCCCATGGAGGGCCCCGAGGGCTCTCACCCAGAGAGCACGTGCTAGATGCTCGTGCAGCCTACTCCACTTCACCCACCTCACCCTTTCACGTCTCCCGTGAGCTCTCGAGCATCCCGCCGATAACCCGTCACATCGAAATCCGATCTGGAGTTGCTCGGCGTTTGACCCTGGCGATCTTCGCGGATGGATGCTCCGATGAGAAGGGCAGCGGAACAGATCAGGGAGCGGGGTCAGAGAAGGACGAGCTTGGGCGAGGATTGGAAGGGATGTGCAGTGAACAGATCAATCAGCCCTGTCTGGGGGTCTCGAAAACTCCACTCGGTAAGGACTCTCTCCGGGCCTCAGGTTCTAGAAACTTTGACCTCTGTATTGGCTCCTTCGCTCCTATCACCATTGAAGCGAGTGGAGGAGAAACCTGCAACAAGTCGGGGGTCCAGATTGAAGCGGAAAACCAAATCCCTGAACATTCTCAGTTTGCGCAACGAGTCCAAGCCACCGATGATTGGGCGGTTGAAGAGAGTGGAGGTGAGGAGGGAAAAGTGAGGGAGACCGAGGAGAGCGTCTTCTCCCTTCTCGAGACTGGGACAGAAATTGCATAGCCCTCTCCTGAAGCTCTGCAACCCGGTCTCGATGGTGCATGAGTTCTCGAGGAAGGAAATGGGAGCAGCTGTAGGTTTGTTAGACCTCAATCTGCAACTAACCCTCTTCAGCAAGGTCCTGGACTCGTTGCAGCAAGCCCCGGAAGGTTAATGGAGCCTGGAGGTTGGCGGGAGCTTGAAACTTCCAAGTTCAGAAAGGGACAACATAGCAAAGTAAGTTTGTGGAAAAGTCAGGTGGTTGAGGTGGATGGGCTGGAGGAATGCTTTACAGATGGAGGCATGGAGGGCTTCTTTTCTCAGCTATGGATTCCTCCCTTGCCGCCCATGTGCCACCAACTGCAACAACATCCACCCACCCACAGGAGGCCACCTGCCCCCACATATAAAACCCAGGGGGCTGCAAACCCTAGAGCTCATTCCTCCCCCTCATTGTGGAGGCGGTGGTTGAGCTTACTTCAGGACTGCAGTGTCTGGGCCTGGAGGATTTTGCTGGTGTTGAAGCTCCAGGTGAGAGATCGAGGCAGAGGAGGTAAAGGGAAAAGGGAGGGGAGGGAACAGTGGCCAGGAGAATTGGCAGATGCAGCAAGGTGGGCATCCTCAGATGCAGCAGCAACAACACCCCGCTCAACATCCTTATGAGTTTGGGCAATTCAACCCACAATTCTTCCCCAACCAGTCACCTTTTGGGTCCCCCCAGGTAACATACCACCTCCTTGGGGATTAAATAACCCCTTTCCTCCTTTCCCACCCCAACAGCAATTTGGTTTGCAGTCCAATCAATGGATTGCTCCTCCTCAGGAACAAAATTTCCAGAGTACTGAGCAGGGTGAGAAAACAAAATCCCAGGGTCAACAGAAAAGAAAGAAGAAGCAGCTTGTTGGTCAGAAGGAAAGTGTTTTACCATAGAATGCTAGTGCTCAGTGGAATTATGTTGATGCTATCTGCTTGTGTTGTGGAGAACCAGGTCATGTGCAAGCTAGTTGTGAGAAGACACTGGTTTGTTTTATTTGCAAAAGCTCTGCACACACAGTGGATAAGTGTCATGTGAGGAAAAGACCACATCAGGTAGCAAAATATGTTGGCAGTAGTGCTCCAGGCTTGGGATTCTATCATATTGAGATGCCTGAAAATGTGATAAATCCCATTGCCTCTACTAAAAATTGTGGGATTGTTCTGGTGGAAGAAGGCTCACTGACTGAACAAGAATTAGCTGCTGAGTTTTCTAAGATCTATAAGACCAATTGGCCCTGGCAAATCAGAGAGCTAGGCTCCGAGAACACTTTTCTGGTCAAGTTTCTCCCACATATTGTGGCGGAACAAGTGATTGGATATCCAAAATTTGGTGTCTCTAAACCAGGAGTATGGGTCAAAGTGGAAGCTTGGAGTGATGATCCTGAACCAGTTGAGGTTTTGAAGAAAATCTGGGTGATAATCACTGGCTTGCAGACTAAGTGGTGTGAGTGGAACACCTTAGATCAGGCTGTTTCCACCTGTGGCATCTTAGAAGAGGTAGATTGGCTAAGTATCTTCAGAAACAATGCTAAAGAAGTAAGGGTGTGCATCAAGTGTAAGGATCCAAACAAGCTTCCTGCTAGTAGGCTCTTCAATTTCCAGGATCAACTTTTTCAGTTAGGATTTACTTTAGACTCTTCCGCTCCATTGATTGAGGAGGCTGGAAACTTAGTAGCTGATGATCAAGGTAGACAAGATAAAGGCAATGAGGATAACTCAACTGGACATAATGGGAATAATGGTCAAGTGGGCTTGCCTGGGAATGGTGCCTCTTCACATGCAAGTGGTAGTCTTCCTGCTAGAGATGGTGGACAGTCCTTTAATAGAGTTATAATGGCTGATGATTCCACAAATGGCTCCAGTGCTGTTTTCCAATTGCTAGTGCAAAGAGGACTAGTGGATACTGAAGGTAACTTCATCTGGGATAAATCACCTGTGGCTCCTGGGGCTGAGGAAGAAGATCAGAAGTTCTGGATAGATGGACAATCTGAAGAGTTGAATTTTTCTCAAGAAAAAGCAACTGAGTCCTCGCAGATGGTGATCGATCAAGTGGGTGCCCTCACTGATGACATAATGCCAAGTTTCAACGATTTGGTGGTAAGGGAAAGAGAGGACTTTACCAATTTCCAAAAAGCTGCAAAAAACAAAAGCAATGGGGCCCTGTGCAACCAACTAGGCAGAGTTCCAGAGTGGATAGGTCCCAGACTATTCTAGAGAAAGCCATGAATTTGAAAAAGGTTAATAATCTGGAGGTTCCTAAGAGCATGAAAGGTATAATGTCTACAAATCCTTTCTCTGTGCTCTCTGTAACTGCTATAGAAAATTTAACTGATGGTATAGGAGTAGATATTCCTTTTGATGAATCCTCTAGTTCTAATTCTGCTTTACATAGTTATCCCTTATGCCCCAGCCCTTCTACTGAAGAGGATGTGGCAGAAGGATGGATATAAGTCATAAATAAGTCTCGGGGCAAGCACCCCAGGAAAAAGAAATTATGATTAGTCTTTTCTAGAATAGTAGGAGTCTCAGTGCTCCTGGTAGACAGAAGTTTATTGTAGAGGTACCAACCTTTAATAAGGTAGAGATCCCTGTGTTTACAATGCTAGTCCCTGGATCAATAGATAGCATCCACATTTAAGATGTAATATCAAGAAACAAAGGTCATAATACAACTTTATAACCAGGAATAAAATAATTCATTACATCTTATATAGCTCATTTGGCTATCTCATTACAATGCAGCAGAAATAACTATAGCATGGAGTCCTTCATCTTCAAAGTGCCACAGGCAATCATGTTGGTTGTAGACTTGTAATCCTAATCAACACACTTCACTAACATCAAACAAACCTGCAACATAATAAATTACAGCCACAAGGGTCAATAAATTTGAATTGTATTGGCAAGTGATACTATGGTAAAATAGTGGTATCTATCATCTATATGCATTTGGATAAGTGGAGCTTAGGCTTGCTTTGCTCAAAATAGATTTTCCTTATCATTTGAAAACACTAAGTTTTTGTTTGTCAAAATCACCCAAGGCATCTACCAATCAAATATTGAAGATCCTTTAACCCTTATTCAACCACAAGTTTTTAACTTAGAAATTGGGATGAGGAGATTCTTGATAGCTTCCATGTCTTGATGCTCAATTTGTCCATTGCCGGGGACACAGCTAAGTACTTAGATTTTACTCTCTCGAGAGGTGGTGCACTTTCCCCACAAGACTCGACATGCATCGAGACAAGATCTTTCAAAAGCCTTCCCTTAGACCAAAATGTACGCGCTCCAAACCTATCATCCCCTACCACCAACTGTCCATTTGGATAATTTATTACAACCTATATGATCCAAGCAGAGCCCATAATGCCAAGTGGCTGCACTTGAAGCTTCTCAACATTTGACATCTCAAATCTCTTTGTTCCTGGGTGGCTTTCCACAAGTGTGATACACAAGGTTCACCAATCCCCTGGCCTTGTGTAACCACTCAACATAAATCCATTCTCACCATTCCACCCAGGTGTTTCATTCACATAGTTATTTTATTAAACAAAACACAAGTCATTGACTTAGAAATATTTCATAGCATGAATATAATCCACCCTTGTTTTCTACTAGCTAAGCTAAGCATGATGATAGTAGGAATCTTAACTTAGGAAAATTCTACTAAGGCATCATCTACTAGGATTTCCCATGGCATAGCATACTTAGTAAAATTCCATGCAAGTCCTACTTAGAAATATCACTAATGCATAGTGAAAATAATGGGACAAAAGTATGAAGCACCACTTGCCTTTTTGGTAGAGAATATAAGTTCACTCCTTGATCTTGCAATAGTCACACTCTTCAAATTTCACTACAATTCAATCAAGGCACAAATTCAATCTAGCATTCAAACAATTCAACACATAAAAACAAAGCAATGCATGCAAGCATGCCAAAGATTGTTTTATTTGGAAAGGTGGTTTCTAATAGGTTATAAACATTATAAAACACCTATTGGTCATTTATAAATGTGGCAAACCATTTGATATCAAGTTAGTGAAAATGGCCACTCTAAATCATTTTTGTTTTGTTAGAAATGATTTGATCAAAGTAATAATTTCTAGTGTTTGACAAATATATTTTTAAACACAAATGTTAGTGTTTTAAGGTCAAGTGTTTAATATTAAAATCATTTGCAAAAGGTTTTTTTACCTATAAACCATTTCTATACCAAAGCAATATTTTATTTTGTTGGAAATGCCTTTAAGCAAAGTAATAATTTTTATAGGGTTCACCAAATATATTTTTAAATCCTAAAACTTGGTGTTTAGGGTCAGAGAGTTTTATTCAAATCACTTTCCAAAGGTTTCACTCAAAAAGCTTTCTTAAAACATATTCAACATTTTTATTTAACTAGAAATGCTTTAATTCAAAGGAATAATTCCTAAGTGTCATAAAATATATTTTTAAATCCAAAATTTGGTTTCTATGGTCAGTAGGTTCTAAACAATCCATTTACAAAAGATTTTACCCCAAAAATATTTCTAGAATAATTTTTATACTCAAATTAGGCCTAAACAAGTTTATGCAAAAACAACCAATATTACAGAAGCAAATCATTAATCAAAAGGAATGGTTGGATAGAATTCTTTTTGCTGATTCCATTGATATAAAGTTTGCACAATTTGTACGTGTGGATTTAAAGTTATGGATTTTTCTAATCTAACCATCTGATAGAAATGTTTCTGTCTATTTAATCAAAACAGTGCCACACGTCTTATTTCTATTGGCTGAAAACGTTTCGTGCGGATCGATCAACCACAGCCGTCAGATCTAACTAACAACGCATGACACAGATGATCTCGTACCCCTTCGTTAAAAGAATCTAACGTTTCCTTACGATTTAAATCTAACGGCCTGAATTGATTTGACCATACTCTGGCGACGCTCGACGGTGGCTGGCGGCGGCGGCGCTCAGGCGATGGCGTAATGGCGAAACCAGGAAGCGCGGGAGAGAGAGGAGGAGCTTACCGAGTTCGCCGAAGCTTGCTGATGCTCAACATATCCTTGGTTGGCGAAGGGGCGCTTGAGGACGACGGGGATTGCTCGCCGGAGATGTTGCTAACGACGAGTGCTTTTGTTCGATGTCGTTGGCGAGTGTACAGGCCACGCCAAGGCAAGGCAGAGACGGTGTTAGACGCACGATGGAACAAAGATTGTAGGGGTATAGTCCAGAGAGGAAGGGGAGGTCGGGATTTACTAGAGAAGCTTGCCGGAGAAATGGAAGACGGTGGCGTCGCTCTGTCGAAGAGGTTGTCGAGGTTTCAGAGCGCGCGCGAGTGAGCTGGTGTTACTGGGAGATGCGCAAGAGGCTGGGGAGTAGGCTCGTGGGTTCCAGGGAGCAAGGGTAGGCGAGGAGCGGCCAAAATCATCGTCGGAAGATCGTCGGGGCAGAGGGGCTTGCAGTAGAAATTTGAGCAGCCCTGGGGCTCCGGTGGAATGAGGCTTGAGGGGAAAGGAGGGGGAGAGGAGGGCGCTTAAGAGGGCATTGATTTCTGGGGGTTTAATTGCTGCAATCAATCGAATTTTACTCCGCAAAATCACGACAGAAATGACGAGGGGAGAGGGGGAAGAACTGGTCGCGGTGGGTGAGGACGTCGACTGATAGGTGGGGCATCATTGTCAGCGTGAGAAAGAGTTACACGGTGGGGTCGTTCTGTTAGTGCCTGAGTGGGTGCTGTTTGCGGTGAGAAACCGATTCGCAGGAGGCTGCCGGGTGGGCTGTTAGGCTTAGCTGGGCTGGGTTCTGTTGGGCTAGTTCTTTCTCTCTCTTTTTTTATACTGTTTCCTTTTTCTTTTTCTGTTTTCATTTTCTGTTTTGAATTTGTTCAAATGATTTCAAACCTCTTTTTAATTCAAATCTTTTCCAAACTTTCAATATATTTCAGTACTGTTATAAATGTGTTTTTTAAAGACCATTTTAGAATAATTCCTTTATTCAATTATGGTTTATTCTTTATTTAAATTAGGCACTTGTTTTTATTCAAATAAGATTTTAATTATATTTTCAAACCCTTATTTGAATTCTAATTTTCACCAAACCTTTTTCAGTAGGTTTCATTTATTTAATAGGGTGTTAAATAATTCACTTTGAATTATTTGAAATATTTTAATATGGTTTATTAATCATTTAAATTGGGGATTTGTCTTTATTTAAATCAAATATGGTTTTAATCCCATTTAAATTTTATTCAAATAATTCTTTTAAGTTAATTAGATAACTTTTTAATCCACTTTGATAAATTTCCCATTTATTATTTTCTCATGATTTAATTATTTATTTACATTAGGGATTTGTCTACATTCAAATGGAATTGAATTTGGTTAATGCCATATAATTTTATTTGAATATTCTTTATCCCTTTATTTTAATTGGATTTAATTTATCTTTGTTCCATTTGCTTATGGATTTAATTCAAGGTTTAATTTGTCTTCTAAATAATTTTATTGGAATTTATTATTTAGGCAATTTATCTTTATTTAAATAAAATTAGATATTGTTTTAATCCTTATGATTTTATTTAAATAAACCTTTTCTCCTTTTTATCATTCAATATCCTTTCATTTGTTTAAGACTAAGCCAAGATTTAATTTGGCTTTTAAATATTCCTTATTTATTTATTTATTTATTTCTTTATCGTATAAAATCCATATCTTTTTATTTATAGATCCAAAATTTGTGATTCTAATTTATATAATTTTATTTAATATTTTTTTATCCTTTTAAATCCTTTTAGGATTAATTTCTTCACAATTTGTTATGGATTTTAGATAGGAGCTTTATTAGCTTTGGAAATATTTCCTTTTGCCATATTAAACTCATAAGTTTTTATCTATGGTTCCGAATTAAATGAAACCAATTTCTATGGGTTTATAATATTTTTATTTATCATCCTTGATCATTTATAAATGTTTGTTGACCAATTTTTATATGGATCAAATCCATAGTCTTTGAGATATCTTGGAAATGATTTTCTTCCATTAAGGTTTTGGGTTTTGGTTTATTTTCCAAATGTTTAAATTTCAAGATACATTAATTGATGAATGCATTTCACTTGATTGAAATTTGTTGGATTCATTTTATTCAAAGTTTGTTCAAGATGGGTTTTTGATGTTTCCATTTGGAATCAAAAAGTTTCTTTTCACCTAATTTTCTATAATTATTTATTTTCTTTATTTATTTTTCACATTTCAAAATTTGGAAAATTTTGGGATGTGACATTTATTTCTGAGAATATCTCTCCTCTTAAGGTATACTATATTTGTTTTCATGAAACTAAGAAAGATATTTTTAGTAACTCTTTTTTGAAGAATCTTTTGGGAAATAGGAATTTTGCCTGGAATTTTCTCCGTTCTCATGGAACTGCAGGTGGTATTTTAGTTGGTGTCAATCTAGATCTTTTTGATTTTGTTTCTTGGGATATTAGATCCTTTTCAGTTAGTGTCATTCTTAAGAATAAAGTTACTTCTTTTACTTGTAGAATTACTACTGTTTATGGGTCTGCTTATGAAGAGAAAAAACAAGATTTTTTATTTCTGAGCTTCATGATCTTTTCATAGGCTGGGATGTCGCTGCTATGATTGGGGGTGATTTTAACCTTATCAGATCCCCTGATGACAAATCCTCTAGGAATGTAGATTATAAATGGGTAGATAAGTTTAATGTTTGGGTTGATCTCTGGGCCCTTATGGAGATTGGTCTATCTGGTAGATCTTATACTTGGGGGAACAACCAAGTTGAACCTATTATGTGTAAATTAGATAGGATCTTCTGTACTACTAGTTTTGATAATCATTTTCCTCTAGCTAGTGCTAGGAATTTGACTATAATTGGGAGTGATCACACTCCAATTGTCTAGGATTCAGGAATTTTTTTTTGCTGAAACCTATTAGGTTTAAATTTGAGAAATGGTGGCTTAGTAGGCCTGACTTTAGATAGATTGTCATTAAATCTTGGTCTTTGAAAGTGAATAGTGATGATCCTATAGAGGTTTGGCAAAATAGATTTAGATTTTTTAGAAAATTGGCCAAAGGTTGGAATATTAATATAGAGGCGGCTGTTAGGAAAAATAAGAGAGATTTGATGGAGGAATATGATGTCTTAGACATTAAGTCTGAAACTCAACCTTTGTCTGATGAGGAAATAAGTAGGTTAGATTTTGTTTATGGTGAGCTTCACAAGTACTGGATTTTAGAGGAGACTAAAGCTAGACAAAGATCTAGAGATAGAAATGTGCTGGAAGGGGATAGAAACACTGTCTATTTCCATGCGGTGGCCAACCAGCGTAGGAGGAAAAAATTAATTAATGTGTTAGATGGTCCTAATGGTCCTGTTGCAGATATTAAAGATATGCTTAAAGTGGTAACTGACTATTATAGAGACCTTTTTGCTTGGGAGCCTAGGGCCAATATTCAGTTGAAGCAAGATTTTTTCTCTAAGGAGGAAAAGGTGAGTGATGCTAAGAATTTGAGTCTAGGAGCCACTTTTTCTGAAGAAGAAATTAGAATAGCTATTTTTACTTCCTATGCTGATGGGGCCCTTGGTCCTGATGGCCTTTATTTTATGTTCTATCAGTCTTTTTGGGATATCATTAAGTCTGATATTATTTCTATGTTCCAGTCTTGGCATGAAGATCAACTAAGTATTTTTAGACTCAATTTTAGTATGATTACTCTAATCCCTAAAGAGAATCATGCTAGAATAATGAAATTTTTAGACCAATTAGCCTCTTGAACCGTTCCTTTAAAATCTTTACTAAAGTTCTGACTAACAGGCTTGCTACTGTTATTGGTAGATTAATTTCTCCTAGTCAATCTGCATTTATTAGTGGTAGATTCATTCTTGAGAGTGTGTTCACTGCTCATGAGGTTGTTCATGAGGTGCACAGAAGTAAGAAGCAAGGTTTAGTCCTTAAAATATACTATGAGAAAGCTTATGATAGAGTTAACTTAGATTTTTTGTTTGAGATTTTAGAAAGTAGAGGTTTCTGTCCTATCTTTATTAGATTTATTAAGCAGATTACTTTAGGAGGTTCTGTAGGAGTTAAAATCAATGATTTTGAGAGTGATTTTTTCTTAACTGGTAAAGGTCTTAGACAGGGAGATCCTATTGCCCCCATGTTGTTTAATCTTATGATTGATGTATTTTCTAGGATGTTAATTAAGGGAACTATCTATGGAGCCATTAGAGGTATTTGCCCTAATTTTATTCCAGGAGGGATTGTTTGTCTGCAATATGCAGATGACACACTCCTCTTCTTAGAACCTAATGAGTTAATAGCTGTTAATCTGAAGTGGATTCTTACCTGTTTTGAGCAAATTTCTGGGATGCGCATTAACTACCATAAAAGTGAGCTTATTCCCATTAATATGACTGAAACAGATACTAGGCCCTTACTAGACATATTTGAATGTATCATGGGTAGTTTCCCTATTAAATATCTGGGAATTCCCCTTCATCTTGAGAAGCTGAAAAGAGAGGACTTACAACCTCTGATAGAAAATCTGTTGAGTAGGATCACAGGTTGGAGGGGTAAACTTATTTCTTATGCTGCTAAAAGGGTTCTTATTCAAGCCTGCCTTTCTAGTATTCCTATATATCTGCTGTCTTTCTTCAAATTTCCCAAGTGGGCCTTGAAACTTCTAGATTCTCATTTAGCTAACTTTTTCTGGAATGATGAAGAAAGATTTTGGAGGTTTAGGAATCCCAAATATTCAGGATTTAAATTTATGCCTCCTTGGCTCCTAGGTGAAAAGATACATTCAAGGCGAGGGCGCTTTTTGGAAAAAAGTGATAGATGCTAAATATAAGACTAACTCTCCTAATATCCTTTGCTGTCGTGATGTTCACCCATCTACTTTTTGGAAAGGGATCATGTGGGCCTCTAGGGTGGTTGAGGTAGGATATAAATGGCATGTAGGGGATGGAAAATCTATTAGATTTTGGGAGGACATTTGGTTTGATAACTATAATTTGGCTACTCAATCTGGGAACTTTATTTGATTTCCAACCAACAGACTAAAACAATAGATGATCTGTGGGATGGTACACATCTTAAATGTGATTTTAGAAGGACCTTTGATGAGCATTTGATGTTGCAATGGTATGAACTTCTAGGGATTGTTCAGTCAATTAGATTCTCTGATGAAGATGATCAATTAATTTGGCAGTATGAAACTAAAGGTAGTTACTCCTCTAGTTCTATGTATTCTCTGGTCAATTTTAGAGGCATTTCTTAGGTTTATCTCCCTTCTATGTGGAAACTACTTATTCCACCGAGGGTCCAGATCTTTCTTTGGTTATTTTCCGAAAATAAGATTCTGACTAGGGATAATCTTAGAGCCAGGGGATCCCAAAACCTTTAGAGTGTAATCTCTGTAAGGAAATAGAATCTGTTCATCATCTATTCTTTGAATGTGTAGTCTCTACTTTACTTTTGAAAGATGTACAAGATATCTTTGGTGTTCATATAGTAGATTATGAATCTCTTGCTTCCAAATGGCTTGCTAATAAGAAACATCTCCAGTTAAATGTTGTTTCTTCTGCTGTTCTTTGGAGCATTTGGAACAATAGAAATAGCATTGTCTTTAATAAGACATCTTGGATTAATATGAAACAGGTCTGGCGCTTGGTCCTCTCCTTCCTCAAAATATGGCAGAAACCATTCAAGGACCTGGAGGGGGGAAAGATCGCCCTCTTCATGGAGAAGATGATCGATAGACTGAAAAATCCTCTGGCGCTCACGGCAATATGATCTGCGCTGGCTTCAAGTGGGTCTCCACCTGGAAGACTACTGCATCATCGAGCTATGGGGGGAGGGCATCGCTGGGATACCTCCAAGATCACCCTGATGAGGAGGACAATATCCATGTGGTGTATTAGTCTAGTCCTTTGCCTGCTCCAGGTTTATCTAATTTGTGTTTCTCTGGAGTAGTAGTATGCCAGCTGTGGTTTAAAGCTGAGTTGAGACTTTCTAGTTTTAGCTTCTGAGCGCTAGGCTCCTTTTACCGTCGTTTTCAATGCTTTTGTTGTTACTTTGGAACTGGTTTGTTTCATTGTCGTTAATGGAACAGGGGACAGAGTCCCTTTCGATCTAAAAAATATATTTATTTATCTTTTTGCACATTTTTGTACTTATTTATTCAATATCGATCTAAATATTTAAGATTTGGTAATAATAATTTGTTAGCAATGGAATTTCCAAGTTTATTTTTCTCTTTTTTCTAGGATACGTCCTGGGAGACGTACCAAACACATAGAGGAATTTCCAAGTTTATTTAACTGTGATGATGATCTTGCTTTATGCACCATTCTATTTTTATTTATTATATCTTTAATATTTCAATTGTGCTCAAAAGTTAAAGTTTCAACAATGGCCATGTCGAAATTTATATCACTCAAATCAACAAAAGAAACCTGTCTTGTTTAGTTAAGCAAAACTTTTATCTGTTCGACATCCTTTATCAAACTTGGCTAAGAGATCAATTAGATCCTCGTTTGTACTGTAGTGGTGATGCTGTGTATAGTGTTGGGTAAAGTGACATCAAAGTTTTGGCAAAACCCTCTTACCTTTTGGAGTATACTAATATAATCTCTAGATGTTTAAGACATCCATGACACACTGACCTCACGGCTCTCAAGAGGCAAGTACTATAGGGTACTACGGTAGTACTATACGGTGGTAGTTGGAAGCAACAACCGATTTAGTTTTTTCTAGGTCTATAGGCTCTAGAGTACGAGCGGAGTGCTAATAGATAGACATTGTGGTCTGGCCAATAGTGTGTTATGCAGACTCAAACTATATGTATCACAAACATGATTGTTTACTTGTTCGATGTAAAAGGCACAGAATAATCCTGAGAACCTTACAAATTATATTCGTATTCATTAACTTCACAACATTATAATATTTTGGCGGTTATCTTGGTGTTTTGTATTTTAGATCATGCGACGGTTATCTTTGGTACGTATTTTATGCAAGTAGTACAACACAAAATACACACCACACATCTAGCTAATACCAGTACGAATTTAATTGAGCAGTAGTGGTTGAACTCTTAGGAGTTTTCTGAAATGCGAATGAGAGTGAGACTATGGTCAACTTGCTTAGTGCATTGCACTTGATATAATCTCTTATCTTTTGGAAGTTTATATGATATAATCTCTATAGATGTTTAAGACATTCATGACACATTGACCTCAAAGCTCTCAGAACGTCCAAGGAGCACCACTAGTGTAAGGGTACTACGGTGGTACTGTACGGTGGTGGTTGCAAGTACCGGACATTCTATTCTGAGAACCTACATTCTATTCGCATTCATTAATTCCAGGGTCGTACTGTATAGTATAATCTTTCACAACATTATAATGTCTGGTGTTTTGTATTTTAGATCAAGCGACGGTTATCTTGGTGTTTTGTACGTATTTTAGATCAAGCGACGGTTATCTTGGTACGTATTTTATGCAACTTCTTTTTTTTTTGAGCGGAGAAGGTTGATTCATTTATTCAATCCCAAGTCAGCAGACAACGCCGACTGAATGCAGATCGGCGCCTCGCTGAACCAAGTTTTACATGTTTTATTCTTACAACCTTCCCTAGCTAGCTTATGAGCTACAAAGTTGCATGTGCGACGCACAGCCCTCACCTCACAGGACAAGAAGTCCCGAATCATTGTTTTCACTTCTTCAAAAATCGGCCCCAAGGATGAAAGATCCTTTGCCTCATCCTTTAGCTTAGCTGCAACGTTTGCACTGTCTGTCTCCAGAATAAACTTGTCGCAGTCCATCTCTTTTGCGAGTTGTAGAGCACGTTTGCACGCCAGAACTTCAGCACCTTCTTGGTCAATAGCAGTAGGGAAAAAGTGGCATGCTCCAGCTACGAAGCGGCCAGTATGGTCGCGCACAACGACCCCACCACCACCACAGCCCTCCGACGCCAGGAAAGCTCCATCCGTGTTAAACTTGAGCCACGTATCAGCAGGGAGAGACCACTGCTCCTTCACTTGGGATTTCACAGGGGCCGGTTTGGAGTGAACCTCATCCCATTCCTCAACAAGTGCAACAGCACGTCGGGCAATAGACTGAGGGTCCTCAATGATCCTACCATCCCTGGAGTCATTTCGAGCAAGCCACAGTTGGTACAGGAGCGTACAGGCCAGTGCCCGTTCGTCCGTCTTTAAGTTGCTGAACCAATCCATCAGCCACCCCTGGAAATCACGGTGATTGATGAACTCATCGGGTGGTGATGAAAAGGAAGCTCCAGTCAGCTCCATCATCTTCTTCCAAGCAAAGACAGAGTGTGGACATTTCCAGAAACGATGCAGCACTGTCTCCAATCGAGCACAAGCACAACAAATCACCCCCTTTTTTATATTTCGCCGTTGTAACTCCTCACCAACAGCAAGGCCGTTTTTAGCAAGTCTCCAAAAGTGAATTCTCACCTTATTTGGAACATCAGTGTCCCAAATATTCAGCCACGCCTTGTGAGTTAGACAAGAGTTAGAGGTTTCCACTCTTCCAGTAGCTGTTTTCTTCAGGCTAACCTTCAGATGGTAAGCTGATCTAACAGAAAACTGTCCCTTTTTTGTATAGTTCCAAGCAAGATAGTCCTCGGTTCCAGCTCCGCCTAAGGGCACTTGTTTTATGTCAGCAACATCACCATCATAGAAATTTTTTCGAAGAAGCTCATCATTCCATTCCTTGCCATTGTTTGTCAGGAGATCAGCCACCAACACTGTCTTTCCCTCTATTTTCTGGCCTAGTGGCTGCTGTGCTCCTGATCTTGGGATCCACTTATCCTTCATGACTGAAATTTTAGACCCATCACCAATTCTCCATACTAGCCCCTCTCGCAGCAAATCTCTCCCATGTAGAATCGCCCGCCAAGTAGCCGACGCCCGACTAGGACAAGAAGATTGGAGGAAGTCAGTATTCTTGAAGTACCTGGCCTTCAGAACTCTAGCACACAAGGAGTTAGGATAATTCAGTAATCTCCACCCTTGTTTTGTAAGAATAGCTTGATTAAAGGTTTCAAAGTCTCGAAATCCCATTCCTCCCTCCTTTTTACTCACACACATCTTGTCCCAGCCAATCCAATGAACCTTTCTTTTTCCATCTGCCTCTCCCCAAAAAAAGCGCGACGCAATAGAACCTAGTTGCCCACACATCTTTTTTGACAATTGGAAACATGTCATAGAGTGTGCCGGTACAGCTTGCAGAACTGATTTAATTAGAACTTCTCGCGCCGCCTTCGAGAGACCTTGGCCCTTCCAACCTCCAACTTTACCCCACGCCCTTTCTCTTAAATGTTTGAAGCAACTAACTTTTGCCTATCACTGTAGGTAAACCGAGATAGCGTTCAGATAAAGCTTCTTGATCAACTCCCAAAACCTGTTTCAACTGCACCTTACGCTCCTCCTGAGACCCCCGGCCAAAGTAAATTGACGATTTTTGTAAATTAACCTTTTGACCTGAGCTGGCCTCGTATTTTATGCAACTTGTGTACAGCATAAAACGCACGGCACACATCTAGCTAGGATCAGTACGAATTTAATTGAGCAGTGTAGTGGTTGAACTCTTGGGAGTTTTCTGAAATGCGGACGAGAGTGAGAGTATATATGCTTGGTCAACTTGCTGCTGGGTGCATTGGCGCTCGATATAACCGGCCCCTTCCCTGCCGTGAGAGAGCTGCAGCTAGCAACGGAACCTCAGTGTGCTAGCTCTCTGTCTCCTCCGGTCCGCACGTGATCTTGGATCGATCGATCGATGGGGAGGTCGCCGTGCTGCGACAAGACGAGCGTGAAGCGTGGGCCGTGGTCGCGGGAGGAGGACGCCGTCCTCCGGAGCTTCGTCCAGAGGTTCGCCAATGCCGGAAACTGGATCACGCTGCCACAGAAAGCAGGTACGCACCCTGTACCCTGCATATACATAGTAGTACATGCATGCTATACGACGTACAGTACTAGTATAGTTCATCGATCGGCCGTTAACACTGGACCACGCTGCATGTACAGAGAAGGTCGATCGTGAAGAACGCTCGTGCAAGAGCAATTAATCGTTCATCGGCGGTGCTTAGTTTTTTTGATTGATTCTACCATACTAGTAGTCTACGTAACATTTTTGTCCTTGTGGTTGGTGGCGAGGTGAAAAGCTTGCGTTTTTCGTCGCTTGAATTAACATTTTGTCAGCTACGTACCTAGAGTTTGTTGGAGTGTCGGAATCGTGACGACTCTGTCTAGCTATATATGTTGGCTGACGGTTGATGGAGCTTACGTAGTTAACTGACACAGTCACGTCATGTACCCACGCAAAGCCTATCATTTTTTCTTTGTCTTACTATATGGTTAACTAGTATAGTTTGCGTATGGCATACGTGAGAACTGAATCATCCGTTGTTCCTGTCTGTCAGGTCTTAGGCGCTGCGGCAAGAGCTGCCGTCTGCGGTGGCTCAACTACCTCCGCCCGGCGCTCCGGCACGGCGGCTTCACCGACGAGGAGGACACCCTCATACTGTCCCTCTACGGCCAGATCGGAAGCAAGTATGGATCACCTATACGTGCTTTTGCATGCATCAATCTCTCTTCAGTAAAATTTGATGACGACGATGATGGATTTTTAACTGATCACCTGTTGGAACTATCGTACTACGTGGTTTGCAACCGCAGGTGGTCGGTGATCGCGGCCAAGCTGCGCGGCCGGACGGACAACGACGTCAAGAACCACTGGAACACCAAGCTCAAGAAGAGGTACTTGTTGCTCAGCACCGCGCCACCAACTCCTCCTACCAGCGGCGACAGCATCGCCGCCGCCGCCGATCCTTCCGGAGTTGATCAACCACCTCTCCCGGCCCCGGCCGCTCCTCCGGCGCCGGCCCTCGTCAACCTCGACACAGCCCTCGCCACGGCCGTCGAAGACGGCGGGGGCCTCACGATCACGCACGAATCGGAGCAGCTGTACGCGGAGCTCATGGGGCTCATCGAGGAGCAGTCCACCGGCGGGGAGTCCATGTCGTCGTCGCCACCGCCACCTCTGGGAACAAGTCCGACCGCCAGTAGTTCTGCAGGTAGCAGCACGACGTGGCCCGTGGACGTGCATGACACAGTAGCACAGTTGCCAGATTCTAGCGGGAGAAGCCTGCAGGTTGAATTTGATGGCACTTGCTATGCTCGAGCTTTCGCTGAGGCGGCCAGCTGGCTCGACTCCTTTCAAGACTTGCTGATGACCTCAACTTACCACGAGGTCATAGCGTTGCAGGAGTTGCAGTCCTTCTATGAACGTCCGAACACCCAAGTGCTCAACTAGCGTGATAACGTGTGTGTGAGTGTGTGTTGTAATTAGGTTTCCTATTTCCTAGTCGCATAAAACCCTGTATATATATAAGTGTAGACCACCCTATAAAGACAAGTCTTCGACACGCAGCAGTTATGCAACTTTAGGTGTATATAAGTGGCAGCTACCAGTTGCACATTTCAAATGTCTGGTTGCAGACAATTTTCTAAATTGTGCAGCATGCCCCTTGGTGTAGGTGTTGATCGCTGAACTGTGTTATCAAATCTTGGAGTCTTGCTGTGATTGTTCGTCCTATATGCGCATCTGAAGTTCCGAACGATAATACCATACTAATGCACGTCCATGATTATCAACTTAAGGATCCCTACTAATGGAACCGATATATCGCCGCTTAGATAAAAGTAGAACTATGTAATATCCATTGCCAATTCGCCACTCGCGCAACCACGGATACCATAAGGTTAAGGCTCCAAATTAACAAGAGCCCGTAGTTTAGGTAAAGGAAGGCTTCGCGGTCATGGTTCCACCAAATTGTCAGAAGACAACGAGTGCCAAAGGTGGCGACATGAAGGAGTAAGTGGTGGTGGTGGTGGTGTTGTGTGTGTGTGTGTGTGTGGGGTGGGGGGGGGGGGGGGGGGGGGGTGGGTAGGGGGGGTGGGGGTGGGGTGCGTCGCGCTCTAGGCACTAGTGACCAAAGTTTAGTGTACAAGACACACGTGGAAATATAAATGATAGCTTTGGAGATGTATATACTAGTGAGAGGTGAAAGGCTAGGATTGGTTTGATACATAATCTGACAGTTCAAAAATGATTTGACTTTGGTCCTTAAACTATGAAAATCATACATAAAATAAAATGAAGGTTTACTTGTTATTATTTGACGAAACAACTACATCCAACTATTCGCCAAAGATGAATGGAGAGAATTTGACCAAGAGACAAATACTAAACATCTATTCTTAAGCACTTGCTCTAACCTTTCTAGCTTTGGAGCATTGCTCTTGGACATACGAGGGAGCTCAATAAAACAGATTAGAGATTGGTGATTGGGACAAATATGTGACATTGAAAACATACCGAATGAGAACTTGTGATTGGGACAAGCCATACAAGAAGAATGTGTGAGGTGAGATCACTGGAGCTCTAAAATTTAGGGGCCGGTTTTTCTAGGAACCTCGACCTATCATAACAATACGTGTGACCTTTTATGCCGTGACATATAAACTATATCCTATGAGCTTTCCTCCGTGTACTTCAAATACTTTTTAGTTGGTTGCTTGTGTAATCTAGCCTTTCAACCATACATGTGCGTGAAACTTGCATGACCCAAATCTATCAGTGATCATCTTTCAAACCAAAAGAAGTCTTCATAAGAGAATAATACTAGAATTTTCCTCTTGACACGCCGCCTCCAAGGTGAATCATGAGGGATTTCCCTCTCTCTCGCACATCATCCCTCCCTTGTCGTCAGCGTTGATGACCTTTTATGTTGGCTATTGACGGTGGCCAGACCTCATCACGACGCCTTGTTGTGATAGTGTTTTTGCACCCCCCCCCCCCCCACACAACTAATTGCACAAGCCCTTAGAATGTTACGTTACACCTACTATGTATAATAACATAAAGTATACATATTTTATATATGATTTATGATATTACGTGGCCTAATTTCGAATTTAGCACATGCCGGTGTTTTGAAAAAGTTCTACAAAAAATCAGCATCATGGGCCTAATATGTACCACCGGATTTCTAGAACGACCCCTATCCAATAGCGGCGAACTCTACAAATGAACATGTAATTTTATGAAAATTTACATGTATAAGTTTCAATTGAATATATATATGTTTGTGCTTCTGTTTCGAATTTTATTATACTTGTTACAAATATGTTTTATGCAAAGATATAGAAAGTGCGTGCACCCAAAACAGTCCATATTTAGTCTAGATTATGACTCTACATGCATATTTTTGGTGACTATATTTGTCCGTGGCACTTTTTACAGCAATAACATTTTCACTAAACTTAGTGGTGTCACAAGCCCCCCATTTCAACCACACATATGCCCCAAATCCTGGCATTTCCTTAGTAGGCGTAAGAGCAACGAAATGAAGTTGCTAGTGGTGGTCATGAGATAAGATGCCATGTCATGCACCGTGTGCAATAAACTGTGAGTGCATTTATGCGTACGTACTTGTGAATGTCGGAACAATTCGCAGCGTGACATCGTGATCGATCACCAGAATTTAATCTGGAGCCGAACTGATGTAACAGGTCAGAAAGATAAGTGATCTTGGAAGCAGGGAATAATATGACATATGAGAGTCTACAAAGCACGAAAAAGGCCGTGCATATGTCCTCTGAGTTTTCGTCACCAGGGCAGTTGGGTACACTGCTTCTCAAGAAGCAACCGCATGAACAGAGCAACTTCCTCCTCAAGAGAAAAGAAAAAAAAGCGCAGACACAGGTGCATGGTAGCTTCCTTTCCTCAATGCCAGGTGCCATCCGGCATGAGAGCCTGACACGAAATGACAGACGGGAACGAGCTTGACTCCGTGGGGGCGTTCAAGGCCCGGTTTGGTTTTACCCCAATTTTTTTTTCAAACAGGGCAGCTTAAGCTAAAATAATGTCCTATTAAGGTGTTAAATGTGATACCACCAAAGTCTCACTTTTACTTCATCGTCAGAATTTTGTTTAAATTTTGGACAAAAAATTAAATTAGATTTTGACAAATGACCCACCAAAGTCTCACTTTTAGTTAATTGCCAAAATCTAGTTTAAAATTTGGGCAAAAACTTAAATTAGATTTTGAGAAATGACTAGAAGTGACACTTTGGCGGGATCTCACTTGACACCCTACACCCCATCGAGTGCGTGGCTGCATGTTTCTAAAAGCACACTAATATCCGTTCAACCTTCAACATCGCAACGTGTCTCGATTTTGCAAGTGTTAGGAAGCGCGAGAGACGAGACTCACAATCATAACTATAACTCTAACTCTACTATTCTCACCATCTCACCCCATTCATCGTTACCCTCCTTGCCGACAGGTGCTACACACTTAGAATCACTAGAAGCGCTAAGTCATGCCTACCATCGACAGGTGTGACAAACGCTATCTCCCATGAAGGCATCAAGTCATGCAAGTTGTTGCTCGATCGAAAGTGGTGTGACAGTGACATGTGGCGAGGCGGTATGGGACATGTTCATCTATTGTCATCTAGTCTGAAGATATCCGGTCTTTGGGGTGTTAGCAAATAGACAAGAAATGGTGGTAGAGGCGGCTTCATGGACCAGTATGAGTGCTCCGGTGGAAACACGAGATCTCTTGTGAGTCCACGTCGATGCGCGCCTGCGTTGTGTCCTTGCTGAAGGTGGTGGATCGAAGCTCGGCTTTGAGGATTAAAATCTCGAGATCTGACATATGGTTGGACTAGTCACCATCGTCACACGCGCAACATTTTCTTCCCGAAGGCTTAGCCTAGGAGTTGTGTATTTTTTGCTTGTTTCTATTCTTTACCATATTGTTAGTGGTTGTATGGTGAAGTTAGTGTCATGTAACATCCTCGGATCGGCCCTATGCAAGTTTTAGCGATTCCCGCCAAACCCGCATAGAAACGATTCAAAGGTGCCCACCAGGCACTTGCGTGCGGATGGAAAACGAAGTAATGTCATTGCACAATAGTCCATGATGGAACCCACAGAACATATATATATATACAGCAACGACTCACTGAGTCAAAAATATAGATATATAGTACAAAAATCCAAATCACCTTCAAAACGCTACAACATCCGAGTACGGAAGAGACCTGAAGAATAACCAATGGAGTCCATAACCCTGCTAACGACGTCGATCTCAAACCTGCTAAAACAAAAGGGGCGCCGACAAAGGGCAAAGAAAAAAGAGAGCGGTCAGTACTGAGGCCAGTACACGGTGAGACTTAGAATTCGGCGGCTCTCGTCTACATAGGTATACTAGTGGACTGAAGAGGCAGCGAAGCATGCACTAAACAACCTGTAGAGACTCGATACAACTGTCGGCTATCAGAGAGGGATAAGAAAGACCTATTCGGAACCAACCTGATACTACCAACAAACATACTCATCCTGATATTTCCCCCCTCGAGACCAAACGAGGAAGTCATGCCAACGAAACTCACATAATTGGCAATTTTATTCTTTCTTTCCATGGTGGTTATTCAACTTACTAGTCATATCAGATACAAGTCAAATTATAACAGTAACCTTTAGTTATAGTTGTCTATGATCGAGCAATTGTGCTCCAAGTTGTCCATAACCGCGTACATAGCTTGTCAAAAAGATTTAACCCTGCAGGGGGTGCACCAAGGTATCCACACACACTTCGACCCTTGTTGTCAGATCAGGTAGGTACAAGATCATAAAACATACACCCAACGGTATTGTCGACGGGGTCTCGGACACGACATTTCCTAGACCCAAAGCATGTACATGGGGGCCACCCTACTAAGCTACCCGCAATGAAGCCGGCTGATACGTCCAAAATGTATCGACTTTCCCGAACACTTTTGCTATTGTTTCTCCTCTAAACTTGTGTGATTTGGATACAACTAACACGGACTGGCGCTGTTTTCAGCAGAATTGCCTTGGTGTCTAGTTTTTGTGTAGAAAATCAACTATCAGGAAAAATCTCGGAAAAAATGCCAAAAATCCTATTTCACCAGAAGATCCATGGAGCCAGAAGACGAGACGGAGTGGAGGCCTGGGGGGCCCCACACCCTTGCCAGGCGCGGGTGGGCCCATCGCGCGCCTAGGAGGGTGCGGCCACCCCAGGCACCCCCTCGGGCTCCCTCTTCGCCTATAAGTTACCCCTTGACCTAAAAACCGAGGGAGGTTCGTCGTTTTTCCAGAAAGAGTTCCGCTTCGCCGCCACCATCAGAAACCAAGATTCGGATCCAGAAACTCCGTTCTGGCACCCTGCCGGGACGGGGAATTTGGAGAGGATCATCGCCATCGTCATCACCAATGCCTCTCCATCAACCATCGATGTTTCCCTCATCCATGAGTGAGTAATCCCCCGCTGTAGGCTATGGGATGGTAGGGATTGGATGAGTTATATCATGTAATCGAATAAGATTGTTAGGGCATAGTGCCTAGTATCTCTATTAGTGCTATTTGACTTTGTTGCAACTTGTTGTGCATAATGCTTGTCACTAGGGCCCGAGTGCCATGATCTTAGATCTGAACTTATTATTGAATCATTATGATAGTATTGTTTGTGATCTTATCTGCAAGTTGTGTATAGATATTACTGTCCGGATTCAAAGGCTCTGAAGTGAAAGAAATTGGGACAACCGGAGGGGATGGCTGTGGTGTGAGGATCACATGTGTTCACGAAGTGTTAATGCTTTGCTTCGGTGCTCTATTAAAAGGAGCACCTTAATTGCCAGTAGTTCCCTAGAGGCCCCGCTGCCACGGGATGGCAGCACAAAAGATGTTGTGCAAGTTCTCATTGCGAGCACACATGATTATATATGGAGCACATGCCTATGATTGTTTAGTACTTGGATGCTTGTTCTTATTTATCTGCAATTCCCTAGATCTTGAAGTTACATGTTTAGACTCGTCCATGCAACTTAAAGATCTAGGGAAATTGCAGATAAATAATATAAAGCATCCAAGTACTAAACAATCATAGGCATGCATTCCATATATAGTCATACGTGCTTGCAATTAGAACTTGCACAACACCTTTTGTCCTGCCAGCCCGTTGCAGCGAGGCCTCAAGGGAATCTACTGGCAATTAAGGTACTCCTTTTAATAGAGCACCGGAGAAAAGCATTAACACTCCGTAAACACATGTGATCCTCATATCACAGCCATCTGTTGGAATTATGCCCTAGAGGCAATAATAAAGATGTTATTATTATAATTCTTGTTCATGATAAAGTTTATATTCCATGCTATAATTGTATTAAGCGAAAACTTTGGTACTTGTGTGGTTTATGAACAACACCGTGTCCCTAGTACGCCTCTATGGACTAGCTCATTGATTAATGATGGTTAAGGTTTCCTAACCATAGACATGAGTTTTCGATTAATAATGAGATCATGTCATTAGGAGAATGATATGATGGACATACCCAAATCAAGCAGAGCAATTAGATCGTGTCATCGTGTTCATCTTTGCGAAGCTTTTTCTTATGTCAAATATTGTATTCCTTAGACCATGAGATAATGCAACTCCCTGGTATCGGAAGAAATCTTTGAGGTCATCAAACGTCATCTTATGAGAGGGTGATCATAAAGGTGTCTCTCAGGTGATCGGAAAGTACTTGTTGTGTTGTATGTATCGAGATGGGATTTTTCCCTCCCAAGTCGGAGAGATATACTTCGGGCCCACTCGGTAATCGATATCAACACCGCTTGCAAGCACGTGGCTAAGGAGTTAATCACAAAGTGATATCGGATTATGGAACGAGTAAAGTACTTGCTGTGAACGAGATTGAACTAGGTATGCCGATACCAATGATCGAATCTCGGGCAAGTAAAATATCGCGTGACGAAGGGAATATATATATGGGATTAATTGAATCCTGGCATCATGGTTCATCCGATATGATCATCGATGAATATGTGGGAGTCAATATGGGTTTCCAGATCCCGCTGTTGATTATTGATAGAAGATCATGTCTGCATATTCTCGAACCCGTAGGGTCACACACTTAACGTGTCTCGACGCTAGGATAGAATGGATAATTGGTTTATGAGTTTTTGTTCGGAGTCTCGGATGAGATCCAGGACATCACGAGAGGTTCCGGAATGGCCCGGTGAATAAGATTCATATAAAGGAAAGCACTTTTTGGATTTCGGAATTGTTTCGGAATGTTCGGTATTGTACCGAAAGGTTCTAGAAGCTTCCGGAGTGGGACCAACATGGCCCCACTTGTCGGAGGGAGGCGTGGGACTACGAGGGAGTGCCCTGGACGCATTGGGCCAGGGGCACAAGGCCCCATAGGCCCAGCCGAACAAATCCTAGGGGAAACCCTAGGGGATCTTCTAGAAGGGGGTGGGAGACTTGCCCCCCACTCCACCCTTGTGGCTGCCGGCCCTAGGGCTTGGAGGAGGGGCAAGGGCAGCCAGCCAGCCCTCTATATAAAGAGGGCAGGGGCGCACCCTCCTCCCACACCCCAAAACCCTAGCCGCCATACTGCTGCCCTCCCCTCTCTCTCTCTCCCGACTGCGCGTAGGCGAAGCCCTGCCGCAGAAACTCTCCACCTTTGCACCACGCCGTCGTGCTGTAGATCCAATCTATCTCTCCACCCCACTTGATGGACCGAGGAAGGAGGAGACATCGCGGTGCCGTACGTGTGCATATCTCGGAGGCGTCGTCACTTGCAGCGTTGGATCAGATCGGATCGCGAGGAGGAGAAGGCTAGTACGACTACATCAACCACGTTCTGTTGAATGTTCCGCTGTGCGATTTCTTCAAGGGTATGAAGATCTCATATATCCCTCTCGTTGATTGCATCTCCTAGATTAGATCTTTGCTTTCCCGTTTGCATCCGTAGATTTTTTTTTGATTTACTATGCTGCGAAACCCATCAGTGGTATCAGAGCTAGATCTATGCGTAGATGTGTTTCACGAGTAGAACGCAACATGCTTGTTGCAGGAGTTGATGTTTTCTGTTGCAAGCCTCTTGTTGTGTACTTCTTATGACGCGGGATAGTGAGATCAAAGCGGTCCAGGCCAACTTTACGCGACCGCGTTCGCGAGACCGGCTCCGCACTTGACGTGTAGCTTGTTCCACACATGCGGCTGGTGGATGTCAGTTTCTCTCACTATAGTTGTCATGGGATTTACACCGGATGTTGGCAACCATAATATCACCGTTGCGGCTTTCCGTAGGTAAGAATCGTTCTTAGCTTGTTACTCCCATAAGCCACGTAAAACATGCAACAACAAAGTAGAGGCGTCTAACTTGTTTTTGCAGGGAGTGTTTCTGTGATATGGTATGGCCCAAGATATGATGTGTATGTTGTATGCAATGATCATGTTTTGTAATATTTCACGACTTGCATGTCGATGAGTACACAACCGGCAGGATCTATATGGTTGTCTTTATAATTGTGTATGACCTGTGTGTCAACTTCTTATACGCCATGCAATAGCTTTACTTTATCACTAAGTAGTTAGCAATAGTTGTAGTTGCTATTTGTGGTGGAGGCAATCATGGTGGAGTGATGGAGATCATGCTGGCACGCACAAGATAGAGATCATTGCGTGGAGATTGGCTATACCATGTCACATAAAATTATATGCATGTGATGTTTATCCTTTTATGTATCTTATTATGCTTAGATCGCGACGGTAGCATTATAAGATGATTGCTCACTTAAAGATCAAGATAAAACTGTGTTCTCCCCATGTATGCACCGTTGCGAAAGTTCGTCGTGTTCAAGCACCACATGATGATCGAGTGCTATAAACTCTACGTTCACATACAACGGGTGCAAGCCAGTTTTGCACACGCGGAAATACTTGGGTTTGACTTGACGAGCCTAGCATGTACAAACATGGCCTCAGAACACACGAACCGAAAGGTTAAGCATGATTCATATGAATGATATGATCGACACTTTGTTGTCCACCATTAAAACCACATATCTTCTCGTGAATATTGGATTAGGTGTGGTGAATTTGGATCATGTTCACTAAACAACTTGAGGGATGTTGAATTTAATGGGAGTTCATCTAGTAATTTGATTAAGTTGAACTAGTTATCATGAACATAGTCTAAATTGTACTTGCAAATTTTGTAGATCAAATGGCTAAGTCCAACTTCAACTTCAACGTTTTTGCTGAGAAAGAAAAGCTTAAGGACAATGGGTCTAACTTCACCAACTGGTTCCGCAATCTGAGAATCATTCTCGCTGGCGGACAAAAGGACTATGTCCTTGAGAAAGCGCTAGGTGACGCCCCTACTGTAGATGCGCCGGCTGATGAAAAAGTTGTTTATCAGTCGCGCAAAGATGATTATGGTGTGATTAAGAGCACCATGTTGTTTGCTATGGAATCGGACCTTCAAAATCGTTTTGAGGAGTTCGTCGGGCCCTTTGATATTCTTGAGGAACTGAAAACCATGTTTCAGACTCAGGCCCATTCTGAGAGATATGAGATCTCTGATAAATTCTTTAACTACAAGATGGAGGAAGGGAGTTCCGTTAGTGAGCACGCCATTAAGATGTCGGGCTACACTCAACGTCTTGAGCAGCTGGACTGCAAGATTCCAGAAGAGCTCAAGATTGACAGAGTTCTGCAATCACTCCCTCCCAGCTACAAAGGTTTTGTAGTTACTCACAATCAGATTGGTTCCACTGATACGATCACTGAGCTCTTCGCTAAGCTGAAAGCTGCGGAGGTGGACATCAAGAAAGATAATCATGTGTTGATGGTCAACAAGCCCCTAGCTTTAAGAAAGGTAAGGGTGCAAAGAAGTCCTTCAAGAAAGGCAGCGGCAAGCGCGTTGCCCCCGCTAAGAAGAAGCTCAAGTCTGGACCTAAGCCGGACACTGAGTGCTTCTATTGCAAGGACAAGGGTCACTGGAAGCGCAACTGTCTGAAGTACTTAGCGGAAAAGAAGGCTGGCACCATTAAAGGTATATTTGATATACATGTTATTGATGTTTACCTTACTAGCGCTCGTTGTAGTGCCTGGGTATTTGATACTGGTTTAGTCGCTAATATTTGTAACTCGAAACAGGAGCTACGGAATAGACGGCGGCTAGCAAGGGACGAGGTGACGATGCGCGTTGGCAACAAATCAAGAGTTGATGTGATGGCCGTCGACACGCTCTCCTTAGTTTTACCTTCGGGATTAGTTTTAAACCTTAATAAATGTTATTATGTGCCTGTGTTGAGCATGAACATTATATCTGGATCATGTTTATTGCAAGATGGTTATTCATTTAAATCGGAGAATAATGGTTGTTCTATTTATATGAGTAACATCTTTTATGGTCATGCACCTGCTGTGAATGGTTTATTTCTTCTGAATCTCGAAAGCAATGAAACACACATCCATAACATTGAGGCTAAGAGATGCAAAGTAGATAGTGATAATTCAACTTATTTGTGGCACTGCCGTCTAGGTCATATTGGTGTAAAACGCATGAAGAAACTCCATTCTAATGGAATTTTGGAGTCTCTTGATTTTGAATCATTTGACACGTGCGGTTTGTGCCTCATGGGCAAGATGATCAAAACCCCTTTCTCCGGAATAATGGAGCGAGCAACGGACTTATTGGAAATCATACATACCGATGTATGCAGACCAATGAGTGTTTCGATGCGCGGTGGATATCGCTATTTTCTCACTTTTACTGATTACTTAAGTAGATATGGGTATATCTATTTAATGAAACATAAATCTAAAACGTTTTAAAAGTTCAAAGAATTTCAGAACGAAGTGGAAAACCATTGTAACAGGAAAATTAAATTTCTATGATCCGATCGTGGAGGTGAATATTTGAGTTATGATTTTCTCACGCATCTTAAAGCAAGAGGAATCGTTTCGCAACTCACGCCACCCGGAACACCACAGCGCAATGGTGTGTCTGAACGCCGGAATCAAACTTTATTAGATATGGTGCGATCGATGATGTCTCTTACAGATTTGCCGTTATCATTTTGGGGTTATGCATTAGAAACCGCTGCATTCACTTTAAATATGGCACCATCTAAATCTGTTGAGACGACACTGTATGAACTGTGGTTTGGTGCTAAACCTAAGTTTTCGTTTCTTAAAGTTTGGGGATGTGAAGCTTACGTCAAGAAGTTGATGCCAGACAAGCTCGAACCCAAAGCGGAGAAATGCGTCTTCATAGGATACCCTAAGGAAACTATAGGGTATACCTTCTATCACAGATCCGAAGGCAAAGTGTTTGTTGCAAAGAACGGATCCTTTCTTAAGAAGGAGTTTCTCTCGAAAGAAGTGAGTGGGAGGAAAGTAGAGCTAGACGAGGTTATTGAACCTTCTCTTGAGTTGGAGCGTAGCGCAACACCTGAAATTGTTCCAGTTCCGTCTGCACCAACAATAGAGGAAGCTAATGACGAGGATCATGAAGCTTCAGACGATGCTACTACTGAACGTCGCAAGTCGACAAGGTCACGTGCCCCTCCTGAGTGGTACAGCAACCCTGTCTTAACTGTCTTGTTGGTAGACAACTATGAACCTGCAAACTATGAGGAAGCAATGATGAGCCCAGACTCTGAGAAATGGCTAGAGGCCATGAAATCTGAATTGGGATCCATGAGCGAAAACCAAGTATGGACTTTGGTGGACCCTCCTAGCGACCGAAAGGCCGTTGAGTGCAAATGGATTTTCAAGAAGAAAACAGACGCGGATGGTAATGTTACTATCTATAAAGCACGGCTTGTCGCGAAAGGTTTTCGACAAGTTCAAGGTGTTGACTACGATGAGACTTTCTCTCCCATAGCGATGTTTAAGTCCGTTCGGATTTTATTAGCAATTGCTGCGTTTCATGATTATGAAATATGGCAGATGGATGTCAAGACTGCGTTCCTCAATGGCAACATTGATGAAGATTTGTATATGATGCAACCCGAAGGTTTTGTCGATCCTAAGGATGCTGATAAGGTGTGCAAACTTCAGCGTTCCATTTATGGATTGAAGCAAGCATCTCGGAGTTGGAACCTTCATTTTGACCAAGTGATCAAGAGCTTTGGATTTGTTCCAAATTGCTACGAAGCTTGTATCTACAAGAAAGTGAGTGGGAGCTTAGTGACATTTTTAGTACTATATGTAGATGACATATTGATTATTGGAAATGACATTGATATGCTTAACGATGTGAAGAGTTATTTGAACAAATGTTTTTTAATGAAAGACCTAGGAGAAGCTGCTTATATATTGGGCATCAAAATCTATAGATATAGACAAAGACGCCTAATAGCTTTAAGCCAAAGTACATACCTAGACAAAGTTCTGAAAAGGTTCAGAATGGATAAGGCAAAGAAAGGTTCAGTGCCCATGTTGTCAGGTAAGATATTGAGCAAGGCTCAGTGTCCAGCTATGGTAAACGATAGAGAAGCTATGACCAAAGTGCCTTATGCCTCGGCCATAGGTTCTATCATGTATGCCATGCTGTGTACTAGACCGGATGTGTCCAATGCTCTTAGTTTGACGAGCAGATACCAAAGTGATCCAGGAGTGGAACACTGGACAGCCGTGAAGAACATCCTAAAGTATTTAAATAGGACTAAAGAAATGTTCTTGGTCTATGGAGGTGATGAGCAGCTCGTCGTAAAAGGTTACGTCGACGCTAGTTTCGACACCGACAAGGATGATTCTAAATCTCAGACATGATAAGTTTATATTTTGAATGGAGGAGCTGTGAGCTGGAGAAGCTGCAAGCAAAGCGTGATCACGAGATCTACAGTAGAAGTAGAATACATGGCTGCAGAAGCGTCAAGTGAAGGAGTTTGGATCAGGAACTTCATCACTAAGCTTGGTGTGGTTCCAAGTGCCTTGGACCCACTGGAGATATTGTGTGACAACACTGGCGCCATATCACTGGCTAAGGAACCAAGATATCATCCAAAGACCAAGCACATCAACTGCAAGTTTCATATAATTCGAGATTATATAACAGATGGAGATCTGAAGATTAGCAAAGTACATACGGATCTGAATGTCGCAGATCCGTTGACTAAACCTCTTCCACGAGCAAAACATGATCAGCACCTTAGTGCCATGGGTGTTAGATTGTTGCCAGATGTAAACTAGATTATTGACTCTAGTGCAAGTGGGAGACTGTTGGAATTATGCCCTAGAGGCAATAATAAAGATGTTATTATTATAATTCTTGTTCATGATAAAGTTTATATTCCATGCTAGAATTGTATTAAGCGGAAACTTTGATACTTGTGTGCTTTATGAACAACATCGTGTCCCTAGTACGCCTCTATGGACTAGCTCATTGATTAATGATGGTTAAGGTTTCCTAACCATAGACATGAGTTGTCAATTAATAATGAGATCATGTCATTAGGAGAATGATATGATGGACAGACCCAAATCAAGCAGAGCAATTAGATCGTGTCATCGTGTTCATCTTTGCGAAGCTTTTTCTTATGTCAAATATTGTATTCCTTAGACCATGAGATAATGCAACTCCCTGGTATCGGAAGAAAGCTATGAGGTCATCAAACGTCATCCTATGAGAGGGTGATCATAAAGGTGTCTCTCAGGTGATCGGAAAGTACTTGTTGGGTTGTATGTATCGAGATGGGATTTGTCCCTCCCAAGTTGGAGAGATATACTTTGGGCCCACTCGGTAATCGATATCAACACCGCTTGCAAACACGTGGTTAAGGAGTTAATCACAAAGTGATATCGGATTACGGAACAAGTAAAGTACTTGCTGTGAACGAGATTGAACTAGGTATGCCGATACCAACAATCGAATCTCGGGCAAGTAAAATATCGCGTGACGAAGGGAATATATATGGGATTAATTGAATCCTGGCATCATGGTTCATCCGATATGATCATCGATGAATATGTGGGAGTCAATATGGGTTTCCAGATCCCGCTGTTGATTATTGATAGAAGATCATGTCTACATATTCTCGAACCCGTAGGGTCACACACTTAATGTGTCTCGACGCTAGGATAGAATGGATAATTGGTTCAGGAGTTTTTGTTCGGAGTCTCTGATGAGATCCAGGACATCACGAGAGGTTCCGGAATGGTCCGGAGAATAAGATTCATATAAAGGAAAGCAATTTTTGGATTTCGGAATTGTTTCGGAATGTTCGGTATTGTACCGGAAGGTTCTAGAAGCTTCCGGAGTGGGACCAACGTGGCCCCACTTGTCGGAGGGGGGTGTGGGCCTACGAGGGAGTGCCCTGGCCGCATTGGGCCAGGGGCATAAGGCCCCATAGGCCCAGCCGGCCAAACCCTAGGGGAAACCCTAGGGGATCTTCTAGAAGGGGGGGAGACTTGCCCCCCACTCCACCCTTGTGGCCGCCGGCCATAGGGCTTGGAGGAGGGTAAAGGGAAGCCGGACAGCCCTCTATATAAAGAGGGCAGGGGAGCACCCTCCTCCCACACCCCAAAACCCTAGCCGCCATACTGCTGCCCTCCTCTCTCTCTCTCCCGACTGCGCGTAGGCGAAGCCCTGCCGCAGAAACTCTCCACCTTTGCACCACGCCGTCGTGATGTAGATCCAATATATCTCTCCACCCCACTTGCTGGACCAAGGAAGGAGGAGACGTCGCGGTGCCGTACATGTGCATATCTCGGAGGCGTTTCCACTTGCGGCGTTGGATCGGATCGGATCGCGAGGAGGAGAAGGCTAGTACGACTACATCAACCACGTTCTGTTGAACATTCCGCTGTGCGATTTCTTCAAGGGTATGAAGATATCATCTATCCCTCTCGTTGATTGCATCTCCTAGATTAGATCTTGGCTTTCCCGTTCGCATCCATAGAATTTTTTTGATTTACTATGCTGCGAAACCCATCACCATCCCCTCCGGCTGTTCCAATTTCTGCCACTTCGGGGCCTTTGGATCCGAGCAATGATATGTGTACACAACTTGCAGGGAATATCACAAACAATACTATCATCATGAATCAATAATAAGTTCAGATCTGATATCATGGCACTCGGGCCCTAGTGACAAGGATTAAGCACAACAAGTTGCAACAAAGTCAAATAGGACTAATAGAGATACTAGGCACCATGCCCTAACAATCTTATTTGTCCAATCCCTACCATCCCCATAGCATACAACGGGGGATTACTCACTCATGGATGGGGAAACATGGATAGTTGATGGAGAGGCGTCAGTGATGATGATGGAGATGATCCCCTCTAAATTCCTCGTCCTGGCAGGGTGCCAGAACGGAGTTTCTGGTTCCGAATCGCGGTTTCTGGTGGTGGCGGCGCAGCGGAATTCTTTCTAGTAAAACATTGAACCCCCCTCGGTTTTTAGGTCAGGAGGCTTCTTATAGGCGAAGAGGGAGGCCGAGGGGGTGCCCGAGGTGGACACACCCCTCCCAGGCGTGGCCTGGGCTGGCCCACGCGGCCAGGGGATGTGGGCCCCTCATGGCCCTCCTCTGTCTCGTCTTCTGGTGAAATAGGATTTTTGGAATATTTTCCGGGATTTTCCCTGATAGTTTATTTTCTGCACAAAAACTAGACACCAAGGTAATTCTGCCGAAAACAGTGTCAGTCCATGTTAGTTGTATCCAAGTCACACAAGTTTAGAGGAGAAACAATAGCAAAAGTGGTCGGGAAAGTAGATTCGTTTTGGACGTATTAACTCCCTCCAAGCTTAGCTTATTGCTTGTCCTCAAGCAATTCAGTTGAAAACTGAGTGCGATAAAAGAACTTTCACGAACACATTTGCTTCATATGATGTAAATATTCTCAGCACATGAGTAGATACTTAGTCAATTCATAATAAGGAGTATGAAACTAAGTCTACTTAATAGTCATTGCAAGCTATGAAGATATTCCAACTCAATAATAATAAGTAGCATGAAACATAAACATAAGCAACATTGCAATGCTCATAAAAAGGTATGATAGAGTGGTATCTCGCTTGCCTTTGATGGTGGAGCAAAACATGAATTCCAGGCACCTCTGAAGTTCAAGCGAAGACTAGAAGTAAAGGTATCAGAGATACAAGCATCAAAGTCATGACATAATTAACCAAGTTTTGAGACAAGCACATTACACTAAGAATGACAACTATGCTCTCAAGAAGGTGCTCATAGAATAAGTGGTGACTCAACAAGGAAGTTAAAAGGTTTTGAAAAGTTTGAAAGGCTTACAAATGCTGAAAGTATGGTACTCATTATCTTTAAGCTCTCATTGCCCCTATCATAGGCATATTTAGATGGTTAAGGTGAAAGTGAGGTCGAATATGAGTTATATGCTTGACAAACCATAAACTGGAAATCTCATGTCCCTTGAGTACGAGGGCCGCTCCTCATGCTAGTCAACTTTAGTTACCGCTAAGTTTTTGTCATAGTAAATACATGTGTATCATAGAGAACCGCCAACGGGGTACCCCTTGCACATGATACAGGAGCTATCCCATATCAAAATGACAAGGCAAGCAGACAATGAGCATCTCAGCGATCTTTTTATTTGCTATTTGCATAGGTTTTTATTGAGGATGGTTCATAGATTGCTCATTATGGTTATGCTGCAAGTTTCCACCATGATTATGCATGGCTTAGGCTAGCGGCCCAGGCGTTTCTCTAACACATATATATAACTCCATGAAATTATAGGCTCCCCTTTTATTTCACACCGACGACATCCGTAAATAAAAGAGCATGATATCAACTGGGTACAATGTACAAGTGCAATGTTGAAATCATTCCCCATGATAGCACGGTTCTGCTAACTCTCAGCCTATAATTTGCAAGCATATAACTTTCATGGACAGTCACAATGGTTCAGGTTTATTAATTGCAAGAAATAAAGTGTGCCACCAAGTACGTGAGAGCTTTACTAACTAACTTTCCCATAACAAGAAAACATTTTATTTGGAAGAAAACAAGGCATAATGAATATGCACGTAGTAGCAAATGATGCTAGCAAGTAGGTATGGTGGACACTTTTGACAATGTTGGTTTTGGGGAGTTGGAAGCACGAGTAGAGCTCATACTCAGTGCAAGTGAAGGCTAGCAATAGAGAGGGAGCGACAAACGAGAGAGCAATAACTGTCATAATCATGCTTGCAACAAAACATGCGTAATTATGGCATAAAAGTGATACAAGAACTCTGAGGAAAAATAAATCATCGAGGCTTAACTGACTATTGTTCAGTTATATGCATGCGTGCGCATGTGCCAAGTCGATTCAAATGAGACATTCAGAGGAGGCTACCACAATATCATACCAATTTATGAATAAAACAATTCAAGAAAACATTCATATGACATGCTACAAACTATTAGCAAGCTGGAGCTAATCATAAGAGAGCAAGAACTACTAAGCATCCATGAATAACATACACCTTACATGAACAGACTAAGCATGCCCACAATGATGAGTATATGTACAAAAGTGAAAACAAATAGAGTTCATTACCAGCCTCTTACCACACCTAAAGTTGTCATTAACCTTCATTATTGCCCTTCACTTGTGTGGCTTGAATAACATGAAACCAAACTCCACTGAGGACCGCTGAACCCTGCAAAGGACCTCACAAAACCAAAGAAGAACAACAAATATTTTTGGTGTTTTAGATTTTTTAAAGCAAGCACACAAAGCAAAAAACAAACAAAGCAAAATCTTTTTGGATTTTTCTTAAGGCAAACCTAAAAAGCAAAGAAACAAAACAAGAGAAACAACAAAAATATTTTTGGTCTTTTTGTGTTTTGGGACAGCAGAAACAAAAACCAAAAAGAAAGCGAAACATGGATATACAAAGAACCGACTAAACATGATATATAGACGAGTGTGCTTTCGGTATACCTCCCCCAAGCTTAGGCTTTTGGCCTAAGTGGGGATCAATCCCAGCTTGACCAAGAAGGTGCACCTCCGTAATGCGACGAAGAGGCCCCTTCGTCCTGGTACATGCTCGAGGACGCTCATGTGTAGTGCAGAGAGTGGTCGTAAGAGGGCGCGTCCCCTGGTAGTGTCCATGGAAGCCAAGAATGCGCATCTGATCATCCATCTCCCCCTTGGAGCATGGCCAAGGTCCCCTGCAAATACTGAACAAAGTGTTTTGTGGCAAAGGAATTTCCCTCTCTTCCCCATCAGTAAACATCATCCTATAAACCAAACTCTCAAGGGTAGAGCTAGAAGTGACAAAGTGGTGCGCTTTCATGGTAGCAAGATCAAGCCTCTGAGGAGACAAAATTTTATCATTCGGATCAACAGAAAGTTCTAAGGAAGCAACTACACGTGCAACAATAATACCCCCATAAATGGGTCCTCTAGCAGCTAGGCGACGAGCAATGAGAGAACCAAGATTATACCTGGTTTCATTGTTGAGTGCAGCAGCTAGAAAGTCCAAATGATAGTTGGAAATATTGCTAGTGTTCTCCCTACAAAGAATACTAGTGGCAAGATAATAAGCAAAATATCTGATAGCTGGGAATTGAATATTTCTTATCTTCCCGCGCTAGGCTCTGCGGTCATCATCATTAGTTACCCCGCGGTAGAGTTACAACAAATCAGCGGGTTGAGCTAGAATCTTATTCATCGTCCTAGACATTTCAATACCCAAAATTTTGCAAAATTTCTTCAATGTCATGGTGATAGTCCTATCATAGATTTTGAATGACACATCTGTCCCGAAAGGGTTGTTAGTAAAAGAGAAACTCTCCACAAAAGTTTTGGTGATCATAGCATATTGCTCACTCTCATCCTGCATATAATCAGTTAGTCCAACCCTCCGAACAAGAGTTAGGAAATCATTAAAAATCCCTGCAGCCCGCAAAAAAGTAAAACAAGGGAAAGTAGAAGGGTATGCATCCCCCTCATCTCCCTCGTTGACAAAGCATGGCGTAATAAGATCCTCATTGTATGATGGCCTAGCTCGGGAGGATGATCTCGAATGCGTTGTCCTCCTAGGTTCATAACTCTCAAACACTTCTCCAAAGGTGTGGTTGTCCATGACCCTATTTCTGAAGTTTTTAGACAAACATCAAACCAAGTGATTCCCAAGTTGATAGATGATGAGGAACTACTATAGAAACTTGCTAGAGGGCTAAACATGCATCAAAATGAAATCTCTAAGAATAGAACAAGCATTCAAGCTCACACAACCTGCCACCTACAATAGCAAAATACTCAAGATACAATCTACCAATCAAAAACATAATTGGATAAGCGGGGGAGGCACATACCAGAATCCCTCCAAAAATCAGCAGCAAAGATGGGCTGAGCAAGGAGATCAAAAATTGGGAGCAAGAACAACAAGAACTCGAGCTTTGAGAAAGTTTTCCAGTGTTTTTTGGGAGAGAGAAAGAAGTGGCTGGGAGGAGGCACTTTGGAGGGCCATAGGTGGGCCCCACCCAGGCCAGGCGCGCCCTAGGCTGGCCACGCCACCAGGGGGTGTGCTGGCCTGGTGGGTCCCCCTGGGCCATTCCAGGTGCCCCTCTGCCCCTTTTTTCGAGGAAAAAATTAATATGAATTTTCTGGAATTTTTCGGGAAACTTTATTTTTGGCCAATTTTCAGGTTATGAAAATTGATTTTCACGCAGAAAAATATTTTTTAGAAGAAGCAAAAAGCAAACCAAAATCAAAACTACAGAAGTTCTAAGACACTCTAACAAGCAAACAACTAGCAAAACTAAAGCTAACAAGAGGAAGAGCAAAGACTGGAGAGGAGAAAAATAAAAGTGGGCAAGTATAACCATTGTGAAAGCATTGTTCTGTTCATTAAAATTCCTTTGTCAACAAGGTTGATCAAGTCTTGTTACCAAAACAATTTGCATTTGACAAAATGATTATGTTACCTCAAACTTGATAGCAATTGTCCCAATCATAATAGTTTCAAAACTTTCATGTGGAATGGGACAATATATTTCTCCAACTTTGATGCTCTCAGTATTTTCAATGGAATTCAGGCAATAACTCTTATCAATCTTCTTGGGAAAATAGACAGTATGCTCTTTGTCATTAATATTAAAAGTTACTTTTGTTAATTAGAATTTATGACATCACCTGCAGTATTAAGAAATGGTCTCCCAAGAATAACGGACATATTATCATCTTCAGGCATCTCAAGCACAACAAAATCAGTTAAAACCAAGCAAGTATGAGCCACTTGAACAGGAACATCCTCACATATACCAACATGAATAGTAGTAGACTTATTAGCCATTTGCAAACATATATCAGTTGGTGTCAACTTTTCTAGCTGGAGTCTCTTGTATAGAGAAAAATACATAACACTAACTCCAGCTCCCAAATCACACAGAGCAGTTCTAACATAATTATTTTTAATAGAGTAAGGAATAGTTGGAATATCTGGATCACCAAGTTTCTTTGGAACCTTACCATTGAAGGAATAATTAGCAAGCAAAGTAGAAATTTGCTCATTAGGAATCTTCCTTTTATTAGAGACAATATACTTCATATACTTTGAATAAGGAGGCAACTTAATAGCATCAGTCAAACGAATTTTCAAATATAAAGGTTTCATCCACTCACAAAACTTGTTATAATGTTCCTCCTCCTTTGACTTGTGTTTCTTATTGGGAAAAGGCATAGGTTTCTGCACCCAAGGTTCTCTTTCACTACCATGTTTATTAGCAATAAAATCTTCCTTAGTGTACCTAGTGTTCTTAGTGTGCTTCTCAGGTTCTTCTTCAATTTCTTCCTTATCAGGAGCATCATTTTTATCACTACCACTTTCAGTTTTAGCATCAGAGACATATATACTATTAGGATCTATAGCAGGTTCAGAGGGTTCCTCAACTGTTTTATGTTTCTTTTTCTTTCTCTTATGAGGACTACCACTATTTTCAACTTGTTGAGAATCCTGCTCAATTATTCTAGGATGTCCTTAAGGGTATAAAGGATCTTGAGTGGCTACACCACTCATGGTTCTAATTCCATAAGCATGTTTATCTCCTGAGGCATTAACTAGCATATCTTTTTGTACCTTAGCAAGTTGATCAATTTGAGTTTGAACCATTTGGAAGTGTTTAACAAGCATTTTAACATCGTTAGCAGTTCTTTCAACAATATCTTTCAACTCATTAATAGCTCTAGAGTTTTCCAATAAATGATTCTAAACTTGTTTATTAAAATTACCTTGTTTAACAATAAAAATATCAAGTTCCTCTAAGCATTGATCAGGAGGTTTACCATAGGGAATATCACCTTCATCAAAGTGTTGGAGAGAGTGTACCTCAATAATAGATGAGTGGGGAAGTGGCTTACATAATTCTTCTATAGGAGGTAAATTCTTCACATCTTCAGATCTAATACCCTTCTCCTTAAGACATTTCTTAGCTTCTTTCATCACTTCGTCATTTAATGCAATCACTCCCCTCTTCTTTGGTGTTGGTGTTGGAGTTGGTTCAGGCACATTTGGATCAGGTGTAGAGTCTCAGGTGTAATTAGCACAGTTGAAGTCCAATCATCATAATTCTTGCTTATTTTAGCCATTAATTCTTCAACTTCTGCATGAGTTCTTTTCCTGAAAACATAATCAGCAAAACTATCTAGGTGTGTCCTAGATTCATCAGCTAGTCCATTATAATAAATATCAAGAAGCTCATTTTTAGGTAATGGACATCTAGGATGTGCATGAATCAAGGCACAGAACATTGTCCATGACTCAGGCAATTTCTCTTCTTCTCCCTATTTAAAATCAAAAAGTTTCTGCAAAGCATCATGTCTAGCACTGGGAGGAAAATATTTCTGAAAGAAAGAAGCAATCAAGCAATCAGGGCTATCAGTGGATCCAGGAGGTAATCTATTAAACCAAGCTTTAGCTTCTCCTATTACTGAAAAAGGGAAGATCTTTGTAACAAAGTACTTGCGCATCTTAACATCATCAGAGAATAAGACACTCATACTGTAAAGCTCATTCATATGAGCTACAACACTTTCATTTTAGTCCCACAAAAAGGTTCTTTCTCAACAATGTTTATATGGGATAAATCAAGAGAGAATTCATAATATTTATCTTTAATGTCTATTGGAGAAGTTGCAAACTTAGCATCAAGAGAAAGTTTAGGAATAATAGTATGTCTCTCAAGGAGACTCCTAATAGCACTAGCACCACATGTGTTTTGGTACTATTCAATAAATTCATCAGTCATTTCAATGTAACCATCATTAATACCATAACTCTCTCTAGACTCAGGCGAGCTAACAGGTGTAATAGTGTCTTTACTAGGAGTTTCAGTGTTTCCCAAAATAGTTCTAGCAATAGTAGCATCTAGGAAAGTACCTAATGAACCACTCACAACAAACACATTAGAAGTAACATCATGAGTATCAGAAGCAATTTCAGATTTAGCAGTAGTAGCAGTGTGTGTAGCATGTGTATGTGGTGGTGGTGTAACAAGCTTACTTATAACGTACGGTGAATCAAGAGCAGCAAAGGTGTTTAGGATTGTACCTCTTCTTGTAGTGGATGGTAAAATAGGAAACTTTCCATCACGATACTTTCCCATGATGAAAGTAATAGCGGTGAACAATAATAGATCCAAGTGAACTTACAAATAAAGCTATGCTCCCCGGAAACAACGCTAGAAAATAATCTTGATGACCCACAAGTATAGGGGATCACAACAGTCTTCGAGGGTAGTATTACCCAATTTATTGATTCGACACAAGTGGAGCCAAAGAATACTTATAAGCCTTAACAACTGAGTTGTCAATTCAGATGCACCTGGAAATAGTCTTGCTCATAGCGGTTTATCAGTAGCAACAGTTTTGTAGTAGCAATTGCAAAGTAACAGCAACAGTAAAACGAAGGCAGTAGTAACAATAGTAGCAAACAGTAGGATATAAGTGCGGTAGGCATAGGGATGGATGGACGGGCGTTGTATGGACAAGTCTAAACATGTAACTTCAAGATCTAGGGCAATTGTAGATAAATAAGATAAAGCATCCAAGTACTAAACAATCATAGGCATGCGTTCCATATATAGTCATACATGCTCGCAATGAGAACTTGCACAACACCTTTTGTCCTGCCAGCCTGTTGCAGCGGGGCCTCAAGGGAATCTACGGGCAATTAAGGTACTCCTTTTAATAGAGCACCGGAGCAAAGCATTAACACTTCGTGAACACATATGATTCTCATATCACAACCATCCCCTCCGGCTGTCCCAATTTCTATCACTTCGGGGCCTTTGGATCCGGGCAATGATATGTGTACACAACTTGCAGGTAAGATTACAAACAATACTATCATCATGAATCAATAATAAGTTCAGATCTGAGATCATGGCACTCGAGCCCTAGTGACAAGCATTAAGCACAACAAGTTGCAACAAAATCAAATAGCACTAATAGAGATACTAGGCACCATGCCCTAACAATCTTATTCGATTACATGATAGAACTCATCCAATCCCTACCATCCCCATAGCCTACAGCGGGGGATTACTCACTCATGGATGGGGAAACATGGATGGTTGATGGATAAGCGTCGGTGATGATGATGGCGATGATCCCCTCCAAATTCCATGTCCTGGCAGGGTGCCAGAACGTAGTTTCTGGTTCCGAATCGCAGTTTCTGGTGGTGGCGGCGCAGCGGAACTCTTTCTGGAAAAACGTCGAACCCTCCTCAGTTTTTATGTTAGGAGGCTTCTTATAGGCGAAGAGGGAGGCCGAGGGGGTGCCCGAGGTGGCCACACCCCTCCCAGGCGCGGCCTGGGCTGGCTCGCGCGGCCAGGGGGTGTGGGCCCCTCATGGCCCTCCTCCGTCTCATCTTCTGGCTTCGTGAGTCTTCTGGTGAAATAGGATTTTGGCATATTTTCCGAGATTTTCCCTGATAGTTGATTTTCTGCACAAAAACTAGACACCAAGGTAATTCTGCTGAAAACAGCGTTAGTCCATGTTAGTTGTATCCAAATCACACAAGTTTATAGGAGAAACAATAGAAAAAGTGTTCGGTAAAGTAGATACGTTTTGGACGTATCAATGACACGAGGAAATGCCTGAGAGATAAACTACAACTCACAAGGCCAAATGTCTATCAAACAATAAGTAATAGGAGATGTCAAGACAATATAGGATGCAAGGGATAAAACGGGTACGAAAAGACTAAAGCATCATAACACAAGTAGCAATAGATCAACAGGAGGAAATAAAGACTATAAAAGTAAAATAGGTAGAAAGAAGGAGAATGCTCGCCTGGGAAACACTGCCAAAGGTTCATCCGGAGATCGGGTCGACACTCGTATCAAATCATCAGCCTAATCCGTGAAAAATCAAAACACTAGAGAAAACACCGGATGCACTATTTAATACTATGGCAGAAGATCGGGCATGATGCATCTATGATGTATGAAATGGCAAATGTGAGATGCAATTAGGAAATATTAAGCAGAACCGGGTCCCGACAATTAATTAGGTGGTTTATGTTGTTTAGGTACCCCATAGTTTATACGTTGTATTAACAAGGCAAAATATAACATCGGTTCACTATACAAGTTTAAATGGAGACAATATAAGACTAGAAAAGCCCGCATATGGTATCCATATTTAATTATGAGGTGAAGCAACATAATGCCCCAAACCACATGATATATGTGCAAGCATGTACAAATACATGCAACATGTAGATATCATATTATAAAAACTTGGGGCTCGGAAAAGGGGTCACGCATCAGGGGTTCGGATCTAGGGAGGGGGGGTCTCGGGGTTCAACGGGTTCGGGCTCGGTGGGATCGGTCTTCGGGTTCGGCACCGAGTGCGTTGGATCCGTGAAGGAGATCCTTGAGTTCCATGGTCCTTGGCGTGCTGAAGGTTTCGGTTTCAGGATCAGGTCTTCAGTTTATAGGAAGGAGGTCTTGTTGTCCATGTCAGTAGCCTAGGGGTGCCGACTTCAGTGTTGATGGTTCCACGTCGTCCTCCCTGGGTTCTGGCATCGAAGATCTTGTCGGCACCGGATCATATGTCATGTTCATCCCATGCCATATCCACATCCACAACATCAACATTGCTGAGCCCAAACAAAAAGGGTCAGGAACCACGGGAGTTGGGCAACAGTAGCACAAAACACCAGGGCATGCTCGCGCATGCATGACAAAGATGAACGCGAGCGGTGGAACTCGGCATCCCTGGCAAGTACAGGACAAGGAGGAGGCGCCAAGGCAGAGGGCGAGGCGAGAAGGGAAACCGCGGTGACTGGCAGAGGAAGCCAATGCTTGTTGGTGGGTATGAGGTCGCAGGGTAAGGCCAGAGGAGGACACGGCAATAGGAGACGGAGGAGGCTTGGGGCAAGGCAGTGCTCCCAAGTCGAGGAGGCGGGGGCGTGATACGTCCAAAACGTATTTACTTTCTCGAACACTTTGCTATTGTTTCTTATCTAAACTTGTGTCATTTGGATACAACTAACACGGACTGACGCTATTTTTAGCATAATTACCTTGGTGTCTTGTTTTTGTGCAGAAAATGAACTATCAGGAAAAATCCCGGAAAATATGCCAAAAACTATTTCTCACCAGAAGATCCACGGAGCCAGAAGGGGAGACAGAGAGTAGGCCTGGGGGGCCAGACCCACCCCAGTCGCGGGCCCACCTGACCCCGCGCCTGGAGGGGGTTTGGCCACCCCAAGTAGCTCCTCGGCCTCTCTCCGCACCTATAAGTTGCCTTCTGACCTAAAAACTCAGGGGTGTTCGATAGTTTTTCAGAAAGAGTTCCGCTCCGCCTCTGCCACCAGAAACCAAGATTCAGATCCAGAAACTCCGTTCTGGCACCCTGCCGGGACGGGGAATTTGGATAGGATCATCGCCATCGTCATCACCAATGCATCTCCATCTACCACCGATGTTTCCCTCATCCATGAGTGAGTAATCCCCCGCTGTAGGCTTGGGGATGGTAGGGATTGGATGAGTTCTATCATGTAATCGAATAAGATCTGTTAGGGCATAGTGCCTAGTATCTCTTTTAGTGATATTTGACTTTGTTGCAACTTGTTGTGCTTAATGCTTGTCACTAGTCCCTGAGTGCCATGATATCAGATCTGAACTTATTATTGAATCATTATGATAGTATTGTTTGTGATCTTATCTGCAAGTTGTGTACACATATCATTGTCCGGATCCAAAGGCCCCAAAGTGACAATAATTGGGACAACCGAAGGGGATGGCTGTGGTGTGAGGATCACATGTGTTCATGGAGTGTTAATGCTTTGCTCCGGTTCTCTATTAAAAGGAGCACCTTAATTGCCAGTAGTTCCCTAGAGGCCCCGCTGCCAAGGGCTGGCTGGTGTTGGGGATATGCTATGTGGGTATCCTCATAGCATGTATCCTATCCGGATAACCCGGGTGGCCCACAGTTTGTAGCATGGCTCATGGCCTACTGGGCAGACCAGTTAGATGGATCCAGAAGGGAGGCCCATGCCGGATAAAGGAAGGCTACAGAGGAGTCACCGACGTACCCGGAGCCTTGGAGTGCAAGACACGCTAGACTAGTTGTAAGCAGTGTAGGACTCTGTAACCTGTCCGGCTAGGACTTTTCCCTGTAACCCTAGGACCTGACGAATATATAAGTTGGGCCTATGGGATCCTTTAGGGCACAACTTCAGACAACCTAGTATCGATTAGCATACACCTCGCACATCGAACCAATCCCTATAACTCGGCGTATTGCCCTTATAGTGATTTATAGTAGGAGTAGGATTCCGCCACCGTTGTGGGATCTGAACCTAGGTAAGCTGTGTTACCTCGTACTAGTAAACCTTCCGCCTTCCCCCACGTCTCTAAACACGCACTGTGAGGACCCCTCCATGGCGTACTCGTCGGCAATACCACAACAGTTGGCGCCCACCGTGGGGCAAGAGGCGCTTCAGGCTCTTCAGCGGGCGAGGACCAAGATCTTCACGGGAATCGGAGAAACCATAGCCATCGGTCGCGTTCTCTTCTCCGGCAATGTTCCGATCGTCCCTCCCGACGAGTTCTGGATCCCGGAGAAGACGAACCCTACACGATGCTCGATCGTCCACATCGGAGATATCCACCTCTTCATCAGCGAAACCGACTCGGGCACTAGTGCCCTAGGAGTCGGAGGAGCATCAAGACCTGCACGGACCGCCTATGGGCAGGATATGTTCGCGGAAGGGTCGATGTCGGATCTCTCTTCGAAGTTTGCCGACAAAGATCAGAAAAATTCAAGGGATGTTTGCAGTCTGGGGGCTGGATATGGTTGGTCCGTTGCAGACAGCACCATGTGGGTTTACGCATATGCTAGTAGCAGTTGACAAATTCACCAAATGGATAGAACCTAAACCCATTAGAAAGCTTGATGGGGCAACTGCCCTTAGATTTCTCCGGGAACTAGTGGAGAGATTTGGTCTCCCACATAGCATTATCACCGACAATGGCAGCAACTTGTCACTCAAAGAAGTGGAAGCTTATTGTTGGGAGAAGGGCATCCGACTTGACCTTGCATCTATGGCACATCCACAATCCAATGGTCAGGTTGAGCGAGCCAATGGAATAATTCTGCAGGGAATCAAGCCACGTCTTGAGGCACCGCTACATAGAGCAGCTGGAGCCTAGGCGGAAGAATTGCCATCTGTGCTGTAGAGTTTACGAACTACACCCAACATATCCACCGGCTACACCCCTTACTTCATGGTATATGGAGCAGAAGCCATCCTACCTTCCGACATCCTTCACGATTCACCAAGAGTTGCCGCCTACGACGAAGATGACGCTGAAGAATCCAGACGCCTAGATGTGGACCTTCTCGAGGAGGAGCGCGTATTGGCATGCCAAAGATCCGCCATCTACCAGCAGAAGCTACACAGCTACCATAGTCGCCGCGTTCGACATCGCTCGTTCAAAGAGGGGGACCTGGTGCTCCGACTTAAGCATAAGAAGTCACACAAATTATCCCCTCCATGGGAAGGACCGTTCATCATAAGCAAGGCGCTACTCAATGGGTCTTACTACCTTGTTGACAATCGTGAATTGAAGGATAGACTCAGCGAGGATCATAAGCGTAAGCGACGTTACTCAGATGATGACTACCCGGAACTTGATCGACCATGGAACATAGCACAACTACGTCCTTTCTACACTTAGCATTTTTATCTATTGTGTACCTCTTATATGATCAATGAAGTAAAGCTCTCTGGTTCACTCATATTTATGAGTCTTTTACCTCCTTTAGTGTTTATTTTTGGATCATATAAAAACCTTTATGCACAAGCGTTGCGATTGCACTTGTGAAAATTCCGCCTACGGGCGTTAGCTTAAGTTTTCTGGTCTACATGTTCTTTGTTGTTTTTATGTGGATTCTGGAGTAGTGACTTTCGACACTTATTGTCGATGATTTTGTGCTTAGGTTATTGACGGTGCCATTAGGCATCATCACCTAAGCGCATAGTTCCGACAATGAGTCTTCTGACTCACGAAAAGTCAAGCATAAAAACCAAAGTAATGGATAAGCCAGCACTTGCTTAAAAATATATACATGCTAGAACTGTTGGAGATATGCCCTAGAGGCAATAATAAATATAGTTATTATTATATCTTTGTGTTTATGATAAATGTTTACATTCATGCTATAATAGTATTAACATGGAAACATTAATACTTGTGTGATTTGTAAACTAAATTAGAGTCCCTAGTAAAAGCCTCTTTATAATACTAGCTTGTTGGTTAATAAATGATTGTGGTTTCCCTATCATGAACATTGAGATGTTATTAACAACAATATCATATCGTTAGGAGAATGGTATGATGGACATACTCCTATAGATAAGCGTAGCATAAAGATCAAGTCATTTTAATAGTTCAATTGCTATATGCTTTCTGATACATAGTAACCTAATTCCTTCGACCATGAGATCATGCACATCACCATCACCGGAAGGATACTTTGATGACATCAAACACCACACCGTAACTGGGTGGTTATAAAGGTGGCATTGAGTGTTCAGAAAGTATTGGTTGAGACACATGGATCAAGAGTGGGATTTGTCCATCCATATGACGGATAGATATACTCTGGGCCCTCTCGGTGGAATGTCATCCAATTAGCTTGCAAGCATGTGACTGGCTCACAAGGGATCACATATCACGGGAATGAGAAAAGAGTAATTATCAGTAACGAGGTTGAACTAGGTATGCAGAGATACCGACGATCAAAACCTCGGATAAGTAAACTATCATGAGACAAAGGGAAATTGGTATCGTATGTAAGTGGTTCATTCGATCGCAAAGTAATCATAGAAATATGTGGGAGCCATATGAATTTCCATATTCCTCTATTGGTTATTGTTCGGAGAAGTGTCTTGATCATGTCCGCATAATTCACGAACCGTAGGGAGACACACTTAAGGATTCGATGTTGTTGAGTAGTTATGGAATGATGAGTAAGAGACAAAATATTGTTCGGAGTCTCGGATGGGATCCGGGATATCACGAGGAGATCCGGAATGGTCCGGTGAATAAGATTCATATAAGGAAAGTCCTGTTTCGGGGTTGGAGAATGGTTCCGGTGTTTTCATCGGGAATGTTCTAGAAGGTTCCGAAATGTCCGGCACTCCGGAGGAGAAGGGTACATGAATGTGTCATAACAAGTTGGAATGGTTGCATCATGTACTAGGTGTCATCGCTGAACAAAATAAAGGGATAAATAAAATCCTAGTTTGAAAAGTCAAACGCCAATTTGAAAAGTCAAACGGCTATTTTGTTTGGTGTTGGGAGAGTAGGAAACCTACTTGGGGAGGAAGTCCCTCTCCCTCCACCGCCGGCCCTTGGAGACCGAGTTGGGGAGGTACTCCCCTCCCCTTGGCGCGCCCCCTCCACCTATATAAGGAGGGGCAGGGCTGCCCCTCCAAGAGCTACACCACGCCCCTCTAAACCCTAACCCTAGCCGCCGCCCACCATAGCCGCCGCCGCCTCCTAGGGTTTGCCAAGTCGCCGAGTTGGGGCTCCCCTCTTGCCCTAGCCGCCGGCCTTGATCCCTCTCCTTGGTGTGTCTAAACCCTAGATCACCGAGGCTCTCTCATAGTCCACCATACTCGCTCCGGCTTAAGGAGAAGCCCTGCGAGATCTCCCCTCTACTTCCGGTACCACACCGTCGTGCTGCCGGAATCGCGAGGAGAGTGCTACAACCTCTACTGCCTGCTGGAACAAGGGAGAGGAAGGTCTTCGTCGAGTACCGAACGTGTGACCGACTGCGGAAGCGCTGCCGGAACACAGCGCCGGAAGGATCGTCTACGCGATCTTGAGATCGGAAAGAGTACGACTACATCACCCACGAGAATCCGCCCTCGTTAAACACTTTGGAATCTTCGAGGGTGAGTTATTCTATCGACTCGTTGCTACAATCTAGTAGATAGATCTTGGCTTTCTTGTTTGTATGCGGTAGAAAAATTTTGTTTTCCATGCTACGAACCCCTACAAGAACCAGTTCTTGAGTAGCAGCACATAACAACCATTGTTTTCCGCCTTAAGTTAACAAGTAGTTTTTTCCGCATACAGATTTCAGAGGAAACAAATATTACATATTGTTTTTCATTCCTCTGGCGCAGGCGACTTAGATGTAGCATCGTCAGCAGCAGGAGAGTCATCATCCTCGAAGTCGGCGGTGTTGAGGGACTCGGAGGAGCTTTGGTTGTTGCGTCAATTGTTTTCATGGGCACGAAGACGTTAGGGTCGACCAACTCAGCGACTCTGGTATCAAAACCCACGAGTTACGCCAAAATAGCCTTGTTATCTATCTCTTGGCCATTGTCGTCCACGTCGGGGATACCGGAGGTCACCGTGTCGATGTTGGCGTTTTCGTAGTGCGCCTTGACCATTGACAGCGCCATCCTTGCATCGGCCCGGGTACATGAAGCTTTCCAGCTTACAATACGCTCAGGGGCTTAGTGTAAAATCTCCAAAAACTTCGCCATGGAATCCACCGCTTTGATGTTAATCTGGAGGGGCTTGCCTACCTCCTTGGTCTGCTTGATGGCGGTGTTGATAAAGTTGCTGGCAAGGACCATGCATTGTTTTGGCGGAGGAGGCAACTGGGTCAACCCAATAGGAGCTACAAATTTCGACAAAGGAACACATGAGTTCAATAACACAAAAAGTTCAGAGTATCTAGATTACATAAGTACAAGGCGGAGAATCACTTACTGAAGATGCTAATCACTACAAGAAATGTGCCAAGTTATGACGTTTTGATAGTGACTTTGGACAAAATCGTCATAGAGTTATGACGATTTCACACCAGATCGTCTTAAGCCATTTGGGAGGGCTAAAACCTTATTAAAACTATGACGATATCACTCAAAACGTCGTAATTTCTATGGACGAAATCGTCATAATCGTTAGGCAGATTGAGATATAAGAGAAGAACAATATCGACCATTGGATGTGAACAAAATGAACGGATGAGATGATAGTTTGTGGAAACTTGTTGTGGATCGATGACCTGGCACCAGTTGAGTGCACACCTGGAACACTTCTCTAACCCTAAACCTTATCTATCCCCCGCCGCCACACCGTGCCCATCTCCTCTTTCCCCCTTCTCTGCCACGACATGCTTCCTTCTTGTTCTCCAGATTTCATCGCCCCAAGCGATGGCGGCGATGCTCCTTCTCACCCGGATTCATCTTCTCTGGATCTCGGCGTCTAGATCAAGAGGCGATCCCTCTCACCCAACGAGTCAACGCATCTCCCCCTCTTCTACAAGAACTTCAGCACCTGCAGTCCTGCGGCAGGAACTAGATCGGAATACTAGATCCCCTCTGGTTGGGTCTTCTTCAACGAAGCCGGCGAGTGCACCGGACCGACTTCTACGGAATCGGCGACGTAGCGCCAGGTGCATCGTGCGGATGCTGGAGGGCCACAATGCTACAACATGTGGTCGTGGCAGGCGAATCTTGCAGATATCGAGATGGACAAGACGGCTCCCACGGTGATCTTCCGGAGTCAGCTCTACAACCCCGTGTGCACCACGGCTAGAGGTGTGTCATCCACTCCTGTCTCGTGTCAGTGATTGTAATTTGTGATACGTGTGTGCGTTGCTCCGTCGGCGCGTGCTTTATCTAGGGTTTCACCCATGTTGATTATTTGCCTCATGAATTTCTGGATCACTCATCATACTTCCGTCTCATGGTTTTTGTTAAAATCGTGAAGGGGTATGCAGTGCGGGAGTTCCTGGAGCAGGGAGTGCAGTCAGGGGATCTCTCCATCATCTCCAAGAAGTTTGTATGCTCCCTCCCTTCCCCTCTTTGTTGTAGTTAATTCTATGTGGTGTTACCCTTTGTGATTCTAGCTAGATGTTCCTGCTGAACGGCTTAGAAGGTCCAAAACATTGTAAATTCTAAATTTCTAGCTACTGACTTTTAGGCATCGGATGAAATGATACTGGTTGCTGGTAGTCATATGTAAATCAGATCTATAACCAATTTTAACTATGATCTAGCTAAATTAAATGGCAGTAGTTAAATTCTAAATTAACTATGATACTGGTTGCTTGTGCATGGGCAGGATGTAAAGATATCTGATACTGGTTGATTTTGATCATGAAAACCTGTTGTCTCCAAAAAAATGCATTCTTATTATGTTGTCACATAGCTTATAGTCCAATAGGTTGTTACTAGAGGTCATGTTGAGTGATTAACATACTGTCATGGTGATGTTTCATACATTTGTAATCTGGTAGTCTCATTCTATTGCTGAATCATCTGAATCATGTGGTTGTTATATGCCATTGCTTCTAAGCTCTGACTTGGTATTGCCTTGTTGATAGTTTTAGTTGATCATATCTTTGAATTTGTATGCCTGAAATTTTTAGTTGATCATCTCTTCGAACTTGTTCTCGTTGTTGTATGTGCATTATAGGAATGAGATTTATTTTTCTAGTGGCATGGTTTGTATTATTTTATTTCTTCCTAGAAATTCCTCTCCTTTTTCCTTAGATAATGGAAGATTAAAATCTCGGTCTCTACATCACAATATGTGCATAGCCTTTGTTCTGACTCGAATCTCTGATGTTATTTGCAACTGCATGTATTGATGTTGGGCTATTTGTTTCACCTATGTTGCAAGGTTTGGGGAGAGAGGACTATTTGCTGCTGGTAAGGCATACGCAAACATCCAATCACTGGGAAAGGCGTGTAAATTTCTGTTGTCCAAGACAAGGTATTTTATCTTCTTCTGCATGTTTTCATTGTCTAAGACTAATTAACAAGGTTCTTCTGCTGATAGTCACATGTTTTTGTGGTTATGCTTTTCTGCTTAAGTACATTTCTGAGAACTATTGATCGTCATTTTGGTCTTAAGTGATTGGAATAGAGCATATCGGGCTAGTACACTAAGTTCTTAAGTACAGGTCATCTGGTCTTAAGTGAGTAGAATATAGCACATCAGGCTAGTACACTTGAGCTCTTAAGTACATTTACTAGATCTGGGATAAGCATTTATTCGGCTTAATAGGAGAGTAGTGGAATTGTTGATTCATCATCACTTTAGAAGTTGCTGCTGTTTTGACTTGAATTAGATTTTTCTGTTACTAAATAGTAGTAGTATAAATGCCTCATTAACAATATATATATTTTCATGGCCAGCTTCTTATCTCTAATGGTAGTTGCCTCACCTATCTTATTAGTGTGACTCATGTATTGCTTGTTCTGTTTTCCTTCACTATTGGCAAGTACAGGTTGCAGGACTCGTGGAGCACCATCCACCCCATCCACACTTTCTCCACTATCGAGGACTTCTCGAGGTAGCCATTTCCCCCTCTTTTCCTACCTAGTGATGATACCGCCTGATTCCTTTCTTGAATCTTATTGGAGATTGGCTTTGCTGTGATGTCTATGGTTTTATTTCTGTCGATGCCTAATGGTCTTATTGGACTGTGGCTTCCCCGACGTCACTGCAGATTCCCCGACGTCCAATTAGTATACATGTTATGTGACCATGCTAGTTGATCTTTACTAGCAGTGCATATGCCAGAACATTAGTTGTTCCTTGGCTTGTACATGTTAGGATTATGTTATCATTATTCATGTGCATTAAGAAACTAGTTATGCCTTTCTCTCAAGTCACATAATGCACACATTTAACAATATAGCTGTGCAGCAAACCTTTTCTGTCCATGTCTTGAATTATGATTTTTGCTAAGTATGAAAAGGATAGCTAATGTTCTTCTGAAACTTCCTAGGACTATGCTTGTTTACGGATGAGTTAACATGTAATATCCTAGTTGGTTTTATTTGTACTACTAATTTTCCTTGAGTTGAAACCATATTGGCATAACATTATATTGGTTTTCATACCCTCAAATCAGGATATGCTTCTCAGAAAATGTCGGTAGCATAAGATAATGAAGCCATCCATTATCATTACTGTCGCATCCCCCACCCTCACCGTCTCCATCGTCGTGGTTTGGTTCAGATAAGTATTCGGTCTCTCCCACTCCCTTATAGTCCTTGTTAATTCACCCAAGTGAGTTGCTAGCTCAAAGTTATAGTTTGATAATCAATTGATGATGATTGGTAGCTCCTGTTTTCGATATGATCTGATCTGACCTGGGCTAGGTACATGACCATGCACGTTTGTGTGTTTGATATAGTATTCCCTTCTTTTTCTAATAGAAGGCAATAGATTACTATGCAGCATATTTTCCTCTAGTAGCAGTAGTGCTACTGGTTTATGTATAGATAGCAATATAGGGTTAGGCCATGTATAATAATTTCCATTTCTATGATCAATTTGGTATCCCAAATCCTCAATTTCTTCTATATCATGACAGTACTGCAGTATCTTCTATAGAATGATAGAATGCCTTGCTACTAAAATATAATCTTGTGTATCATGACAATACTGCTCTGTGTTGGCTCATTTACCTTGTCCACACCAAAAAAGATATGCATGGACCTCTTCTATATCATGACAGTACTACAATATCCTTAGTTTTGTGTGTTTTGCGTCTATGCAGGGAAACTAACGGAGAAGCACACCCAACAACAAGACGATCCCGTGGTAAGTGCCTCTCTTAATACAGATCTACGAAAGAATCCACTGGACTTTGATTAGTCAATCTATCCTTGACATGTTTGTTTTGGATCTTTGTTGTGGCAGGACTCTAGAATCATCAGTGATGCCGTACACTGGTCGTTGCCACTTTCCAAGGATGACTTTGGCTCCTCCAGGACCTACCCGCAGCAGGCCTTATGCACCTACATGTTATCCTTGTACTATATGGACATCATCTTCTTCAGGTGGGTTAAAATTCAAGTCTGGTAGCACCATACTGATATGATTTCTGTTGCTCCTCTTTGTTCGGGTATGTGGTTGTTGCTGCTGTGATTTCTAGGAAGTTTCATTTCTGGATTTAGGATGCTTCTGTACTGAGAAACCAAGAGCATTGTTAGTGCAATATGTCCAAAATAGAGAACCATCTATACTATGTTGATTTTAATTGATGGTACTGCCAAACTTAATATGCCTGAGTTGTGCCATACTTATAGTGGGTTCATGCTGGATGTACCTAACTTGAGTTGGATGTCCTAATAATTATAAAATTAGGAACCACCATTTGTTTTCTAGCTCTGTATCCTGATAATTATAAATATTGTTTACCTGTGCACCATGCCCTCAATTTATGGTCCATCGAGTGATTATGATGTCTAAGTATATGCATGGTATTGTTTTTGCTCTTGGACAGTGTGAACATTTAGGCTAAAAGAACTTCACTTTAGTATAGAAATTGGGTTCGTCCATGCTGACAGTAGAGTTTCATTCATTACAGTTTCATTCATTACTGATGATTGTATTCAAGAGACAACACATAACTTGCATAATTTGTGCAGATGCTTGGTGAGAGCTTGTAACCACTTTTTGATCAGCTGGAGAATGATCGTGCTGCTAAGGTTTTACTCGAATTCTTCTTGATATGGACTATACAGGTTCTTCATCTTATCGAGTCGCTTGATGCTCCGAAGGCCAAGGTGATAGAAGCTATGTAGCTCTTCTCAGTTGTGCCTAGCAGCAGGCTAATACCCCAACTCATCAGCTAGCCGCTATCTCACTAAGTGATCCATTTGTACCTTCTTAGTCGGAGCGTGTCCTCTCTGCAATCTGTATATGCTTGGTGTTTGAAATGCATCTTATACGTGTTGATTATCGACAGATGAGACTTATATTTGATTAAATGTTGTGATTGTAAATTGAATTCGTTTTGGATTATTTGTTTTGCTTGTCTGATGTACTAGTGAACTAGATCATATTTGGGCTCTAAACAGGCCTTGACCATAAATATTCTAATTCTGAACAGTGTACAATTTCAGAAAATAAAGGCTAAAAAAGGAAAAAGAAATGGACCGTGTATAGGCCGAAGCCCAAATCTTAAAAGGACCGAAAATGGCCAAACCCAATAATTAAATGGATTATAAAAGGCCTAGGCCTAAAAGAAAAAGAGCATCTAAAAGGCTAAGGCCCAGTTAATAAAAGGCTAAAATTATTGGGCTTGGCCCATATAGACCTTCAAAATGGACTGGGCGGATTCTTTGCCACGTCGGATCGGCCACGTAGGATCTGACCTGGCGAGGCCAATTTTCCTGTGATGATATTGGATCATCATAACGGTTATGACGATCCAATATCATCATAGACAGTTATGACGATTTCATCAAAATCGTCGTTATAGTTCATTTGCGACGCCCAGCTTTTGACGATCTCAAAATCGTCATAAACAGACTACTGTGACGATTCCGTGACGAAAATGGAGGGTCATATATAGCCAGATTCCTTGTAGTGAATCTCAGCCTGTCAGAGGGTATCCACCATGGAGTCCCGTTCTTGTCGGAGGATCCTGTATGCTTCAAGATGGCGCTGATTTTGCTCATCGGCAGCTTTCTTCTGCTCTTTCAGGATCGCGATTTCCTCCTTCAAGCGGTTCATCTCCGTATTGGTGGACTCCTACAAGACCTTCATGGAGTCCTCATGCATCTTCAGCATATCCTTCCTCTCCTGCTTAAGGATCTTGTTTTCGCTATCCAGCTGCTGAATATGCTTGGATTTCTCAACAATATCTTTAGCCTTGGAAATGGCTTCTGCAAGTTGGATAAAGAACAGTATACAGTGAGTACTCAGAGAATGTTGGAACAAGACCAAGTCAGGATACGAAAAAGAAAGGAAAAACAGATGCTTGCTCTTGGTGATTTGTTCCTTCAAGAAGGCAGTTTTACCCTTTTCGTCTTCCAAGTCCACACGCATCTTCTGGTACTTCTCGTTGGCCACGCCTCTCCGAGCATTCTCATTCTGTGGAAAGAAAATTTAACGATGTTTAGTCTACTTGGAGCATCTATCCGTATAACTATCCACCTAGAAGCTTGGGGGCTATAGTGAGAGTTTTTTAACTTGGCAATATGCTTAGTCTTTCTTTAAGCATCTAGTCGGAACTGATTTAGTTTTCAACTAGAAGCTTGGGGGCTACATAATAAAAAAATTCAACTTAGTCATCTACATAGTCTTTATTTACGCATCTAGTCGGAACTAATTCAGCTACAACTAGAGGCTTGGGGGGATACAGTATCGAAATTTACAAACACTGCGTATGCTACTCTGAAAGCATCTAGTCGGAATAATTCATTCAAACTATATGCTTGGGGGCTACAGTGAGAAGTTTTCTACCTTAGTCACTCTTAGACCATTTAGATGCAAAGACCTATGGTTTTCTGTCTAAATCCTTAGGGGCTACAGTGGGATACTCATATGAAATGCAAAAGGCATACAAAACTTACAAGTGCAATGATCTTGAGGTTGGTAGCGCTCTCAGCAAGCAACTTGCCAAAAGAAAGGTTGTTTCCTTGCAAGACTTCTTCCTGCTGGAGAAGCTCCTCAAGACCGCATGTTGGAGATGTCGGCACCACACCAGGAACCAAAGCGGAGCTACTTGGCGTAAGTGCCGGATAAACTATCTTCGGGAATTCTACGGTTTTCCTGGGTGCGAAGACGCCGCCTTCGGCAGACGTACCACTCTCCACCACTGCCTTACCGCTACCGATGGCATCCTTAGCCGAAGCTTCAGCCATTTGGGTTGCGGTACTTTCTTGCGTTGCCTATTCTCCGACAACGGCAAGCTCTGCAGACGCACTCCCCCAAAGTTTTGGAGGTCTTCTTCAAACTGGTAGTGGCCTTCTTCCCGAAACGTGCAAAGAGTATAAGTACAGGAATAAGACAAGTAACGGATAATGTCAGAGAGAAAGAGGTTTACACAACAGGGGGTGCTTTGGCAAAAGGAATCCCGGTAACTTTTCTTTTCTCCGCCTCTAGGGCGGCGGTAGTCTTCTTGGAGGCTCCACCCTCCGTCCTCTTCTTGCCTCCGGCGGCAGCGTCAGAGGTGGAGATCTTCCGCTTTTGCACCAATGGGACATCGTCGTCGGACACGACAGTGACTTCCTTCATCTTTGGGTCATAGATTTGGACAGCCATGTCGTCCTCCTTTAGACTCTTAAGCTGTTAAGTGAAATCATAAGGTGTTAGGTGACAACGACAAGACGGAAGAACTAGAGCAAATGTCATACACGGAGAATAAACAGGTAGCTCTGGGCACTTGCCCTCCTCGAACATGTCGTAGGTGATGGTGAAGCCGCGCTTCCTATCCTTCACCTTGACGATGTCCTTGAGGCGGAGCTTGACAGAGTCGCTGGAGAAGTTGTCCTCAGAGATGCGGAGGCTATCCTTCCTCTCCTTAGAGTACCCATGCATCAACTTCGAGCGGTGCTGCAGAGGCTGGATCCGCCTGACGAACCAGCACATGGCCAGGTCCAATCCGGTCAGACCCGTCTCTACGAACCACTCTATCCGCCTTATAGCACGGGAAGCGTCGATGTCGGAGGGGAGGGAGGCTTGGGATAACCATGTTGAGGCTTCGGCGGCATCTCCATCGATGAAGTCCGGATATGTTGCTTCTCGGCCAGCCAGAGGGATATCTGGGCCATAGAAGTACGTCCGTTGCTAGTTTTTACATGATTCATGGCCGACTATGTCGGGGAACCGCCGACCAGGCCGGATCTTGAAACTAATTGTGCCACAATTCCTAAGCTCGTCTTTGCCAGCTCCGGCTTCCCGCTTGACGGTGAAGAAGTAAATAAAGAGATCTAGCCTAGGCCTAATCCCTAAGTAACCCTCACAAAGCGCCGCATAGTTGCTGAGCGCGAGGATGCTATTGGGGGAGAGGTTTTGAGGCTGAACTCGGTAATGGTTGAGGACAACTAGGAAGAAATTGGAGATGGGCAGGAAAACACCGCGTACCAGTTGGGCTTTGAGGTACACTTTCTCTCTGGCTTGGGGATGTAGAGCCCAGCCATCCGGCGCGCCTAAACCTCTAGCCGGTATAACCCCACTACAAGGTTATAGCTTCTAGAGTGAGCTCGCGCCGGCCCGGTAATCGCGCCTCAGCGTACACAAGTGAGTATGTACGCCGGCGACATACAAGCACAAATCAGATCACGCCAGGTACAAAGAAAGGAAATATAGGTAACAAACCCAAATATATATGTTTATAGATAATTAGCACACAGAGGACAGAGGTCCCAACAATACATCATCCATCAAGCGGAAACGTGATATAACATCCGAGTACGGATAAGATCCAAATAGGCATAAGATGCCAAGAAATAAGCAAGTGAGCCCCATGCCCACACGTCTCAGGACTTCCTAGTAGGATCCCAGCTACTGCTCGCAGTAGTCCTCATCAGCGTAGTCGACGTAGTAGGAACCAGACTCATCCACCTGATCACACGTACCTGTACGGCGGGAATGAACCCAAAGCGAAAGAACATAAAGAAAACAAGAGCGTCAGTACTGAGGCCAGTACACGGCGAGACTAGAATTCAGCGGTCCTCGCCTACAAGGGTTATATGTGTACTTAGCGGCGGCAATGCTTGCAGCTGACTAACCTATAGAGACACGCTACAACATCGTCTATTAGAGCGGGATAAGAGGGCGCTAAACGATAACATTAAGATAACTCCAGGCATAACCCATCCGAGGCTTTCCCCCTCGAAAACCAGTAGAGGAAGTAGTCCCACAGGACACACACGTTGCAATTTTAGTTAAGCAGTTGTTTAATTGATAAGACTAATTACTAGTCATTTTATTAGAGCAAGGTATTAGTGGCGTTGCCTATGATCATGACACTGTACTCCTGAGGCGTCCATAACCGTGGAAACACGGCTTCTCGAAAAGATTTACCCTGCAGGGGTGCACAACTGTACCTAAACGCATGTTCAACCCTTCAAGCACTAAAACGCAAATAGGCGTGCCATCCAAGTCTCACAACAAGAACTGTCCCATAACTACGCGCACATCCAGAGGCATCACCTACTGTGTGGAACCAACCAAGAGGTACGACGATTCTCAAGGAAGGCACAGCGTTTGCGCCTACTGGTGGATCGGGCCCTGCGGGGCAACTTGTACACACCGTGGGTGCCGCCACCGTGTACCGCATTTTATGTATGCAAGCCGTGGCAGTCCACCAAATATCAAGTCCGAAGACATATCCAACACACCCATGTTCGAGGACATATTATGCATATGCACCAAATGGAAAACCGATTTTGTAAACCTCTAGATATACGAATAGCGCCGGTAGTTGAGGGGGGGATCCCAGAGGCTCAAGCAGTCCCCAAAGGTGGTCGCTGCCGGGGCCTTATCATTAGGTGAAGCCATTTACCAACGACATCAGATTAATTTTTATAACAACATTATCCAGAATACAAGTTCCACCTGTATGAAAGCAAAGCTAAGCAAGCCTACGACTCGCAAGGTCAAAGCTAGCTGAACAAACAAGGCAGTAGGATAACCGAGGCAATTTAGTAGAGCAGGTATAATAAAGGTACGGTACTAAAGCATCGACATTAAGGATAACAATAGTTCAACGGAAGGAAGTAAAGACTATAAATGCAAAATAGGTAGAAGGGGGTGAGGTGCTCGCCTGACTGATCAAAGGAAGGAGTCGGTACAAACTCGAGAGGGTACTCGCACTGCTCAAACTCCTGCTGGTACTCGTCGGGCTCGTCTTCTACCGATAAGAACCAAATGCCATACATAGAAAGAAATAACGTAATCAACATATGATCGATGCAATGCAATCAACAATGTAGCATGGCAGTATATGATGCGATATGTTTAATGAGTCAAGTTTAAGTGGCCGGTGGACCAGAGCATAACAATAAAGTAAATTGTCCACACATTGTTTATGGGTCCGATTGCATAATCAATTAGTGTTTCATGATGCGATAAGAAAAAGAACAAGTGGATGGCAGAATCAGACTCCTCGTATTTCTCTGATCGGATTAGACATGTCATTTGTCGAATTTGGACTTGTATGTTAAGAGATATGATTGTTGTATTTTAGTGTGAAAACGGTTAATTGTGTGCCCAAATAGGATTATCCAACATTAATTTAAATTTATAGTAAAATTATTTAAACAAAGCTTTTTCAACTTTGAATCATTCGTTTGAGAAATGTGGGTCTTTTCTACAATTTTCCAATGGCCAAGGACTTCATTTGGTGTTTAACAGTACAAAAAAAAACCAAGGATGTTCTTGTTATCAGGCTAACTGAATTATAGTGTTCGGTCTATTTCGTTTGAGATTTAAAGAAAGACTAGAGTTCATCAAACGAAATAGGTAGGATGCAAGGTTATAAGACCTAACCAAAAAGCCAGCTTACGGTTTGTGTTTGGAAAGTGACGGACTTTTTCTGAATAAAAAAATTGAGGGGGTTCAGTTAACTCACGACAGAAGATGTCGGGACAGGTTTCTAAATTTTTTAGAATTTAGAAACCCAGGCTTGAAGGATCAATCAACCAACCGAGCGCATGCTTCAGACTTTGAAGAGAAAAAGGGGTAAACATAGGAATATATATAGCATCGGATGTGGCCAGCTAGGCAAGCAAGCACATGAATCAAAAGAGGATGCAAAACGGGCTAGCTAATTTACATACTGATAGAGCAAAATACAGACAATTCCTTCTGATCGTGTCCAACAACTGAATCAAAACAGCAGGTTAAACAAAATACACCTAGCTGAATCGACCAGGAGTGGGCATGAGTGGCGCATCAAATCCATGCTCGTTCGTCAAAAAAAAAATGGATAAGAGGACAGGAGCATCAGGGGCTCACGCAGGTGCTTGCCATGGTGGTGTACGCACATGGCCGGAAGGGGCATCAGTGCTCCAGAACTGGATAGGTACCACAGAGAGGCCGGAAAGAAGAGAGGCTCACCGTGGGCTATTGGCGTGATGATGGATGCTCGGAGTCGGAGACGACGATGGGGAACTCGAATTCAGCCGCGGCGACTGAATCGGACGCGTGCCATCGACGACGGATTCTGACGGGCCTTGTTCTTCTCCTCCTCGCTCCGGGTAGCAGTCAACGTAGACGACCAGCGCGGTGCTCCGGACGCGGTGAGCTTGGCGGCGGGGGAAGGAATAGGGAGGACTAGGGTTAGGTAGAAGTCTCGGATGGAAACAAAAGGGGAAAAGGGCTGGTTGGGGCACGCAGCTGCCGTGAACTGCACAACACGCTGTACTCGTGCTCTCTATGGCGAGAAGACAATGGGAGCAGGCTGACTGGTGCCTAGCGGCCCAAAACTAAAGTCAGGTTTATTTATTTTTATTTATTTCTTATGCCTTGTTTTTAGTTTTGAATTTAAAAGGACTATTTTGGATTGTTTCTAGAGCAGAGATGAATTTATATATAAAAAAAAAGGAAACGCCTACAGAAGGTTTGTAGGAAAAACAAAATAAGGTTTTATTATTATATAGATTCCATTTGTGCGTACTTATCTAAAGAGATGGATCGAAGGGAAAAAATAATCAAATGGGGATTATTCAAGTTTGCTAAATATTGACTTGTGGTTTAATAGAATTTGTAAAGCAAGGAAGGTAGAGGCAAAACAAGATTGTAAGAATTGCGACAAGGGAGAGAGAGAGACATGTGCAAATAAAAGGGCTGAACATGATACAAGAAAAAAAAATATGATGCATAAACAAGACGATATGATGCATGGACCAGTTTATATGGTGCAACATGATGACATGGGTGCAACATGATGACATGACATGGAATATTATGCATGATAACGAAAATAAAATGCACAAATCATGACATTGGTAGGATCTTGGAACTTTGGGATGTTACAGGGGAGAAGGAGTGACCTCGCCGGCCGGCGCCGCCCGCCAGGTGAGCCCCTCCATCACAGGGAGGTAGCCCTAGACGAGCAGCTCCTTGATGTCGCGGTCCTGATGTACGAACCGTGCCAGTCCCCCTTGTGGGAGTCGTTTTCCTCTTCTTGCAGCTCTAGCGCCGCTGGATTGTGGTCGCCACCGGTGGATTCGACCATCGTGGACTTGGGGATCACCAGGCCTTCTGGAGGCATGAGGACGGTGCTCGCCGGCTTCGCCGCGGCATCGCCTGATGCCGCCATGGAGGGAGCAGAGCCGCTGCTGGCCATTGGAGAGATTGAGGTGGTGACTGGGAGGATTGAGAGGCTAGGATTTTTCGCAATCTCGCGGAAATCTCGAGGAGGCGCTCGTTGGAGGAAGAAGATGACGCAGGAGGAGAATGAGGTGAAAAATAAAGTTACACCGCAGTTACAATTTATAACCCCCGACGTTAAGATTCGTGCAAGATGATCGACCGGTTGACGCGTGGGCGACATGTGCGGGCGCGTGCATGGAAATTTCGCCATGTTCCCAACCGTCGCCGCCAACGGTTCGTATCGCTCGCGCGGGAAAAACGGACATGATTGTGTTCTCTGCATGTGTGAGTTACGAGGCGTTGCTGACCTATGTCTACGACGTCTTAGCTGTCGCTGGCAGGTGAACCATCACATCGAAATATTTCGGCATGGACGGATCCAGTCCGGCTACGGAAGAGTACGATAGAAGATTCAGAAATTCTCCGACTTACAAGTTGAAGACGGAGAAAACCTTGCAGGGTTCTTGGGAGGACTACAAGATATTGCTTGACGATTTTTCGACATCCATCTAGATGGAGCATTCACCCTGAAGAGGCAACACGGCGCAAGATCTCGGAGTTCTCCGAGGGCTACTGTTGGGGATATGCTATATGGGTATCCTCATAGCATGTGTCCTATCCGGATAACCCGGGTGGCCCACAATTGGTAGCATGGCTCATGGTCTGCTGGGCGGCCCAGTTAGATGGATCCAGAAGGGAGGCCCATGCCAGATAAAGGAAGGCTACGGAGGAGTCACCGACGTACCCAGAGCCTTGAAGTGGAAGACACGCTAGACTAGTTGTAAGCAGTGTAGGACTCTATAACCTGTCAGCCTAGGACTTTTCCCTATAACCCTAGGACCTGATGACTATATAAGTCGGGCCTATGGGAGCCTTTAGGGCACAACTTCAGACAACCTAGTATCAATTAGCATACACCTCGCACAGCGAACCAATCCTTGTAACTCGGCGTATTGCCCTTATAGTGATTTACTAGACCATAAAGGCGCGCGTTGTCACGCCCGTCTATCTCGATAAAATAATGATATAATTACCTTGAAAATTTTCAATTTTTTGAATGGCGTATGATCAATTTGGAAGTGTTATGGTCATTATGTGAATCAACAGACAAAAATAGCATTCCTATGATGTTCTTTATTTAATCTCAGGCAAAACCAATATGAGCTTGCAGTTATTATTTTGAACCGAATTGTTGTGTAAATGCTATCACATATTTTTACCACACATGTGAAAAATCAAAAATGACAACGTTAATAAATATGAACATAAAATATATATCCAGATGTATCATTGGATAATCAACTCACCAGATTCCTGTTAGTGGAAGGGAAATACCTTAGCACATTTCACAATATACAAGAGGAATATATAAGCCGGCACATTTGCAACATCACAACTATGCTTCAGAAAGATAAGCATGAGCATACACATGAACAAACTGAGATGCCCGTGGGACAATTTCATCGATGATTTATTAGGGAAGGTTATAGTGATCTCCTTGTCCCTTTTCTCGTCGATCATCCGGAAACACCATCAGAAGCATCAGCTGAGCTGCACAAGGATGGAACAACCATTAAGCCATTGAGCTTTCTGCAATTAGTACCGAAAGCAGTGAATGTTACATGGATGAATCAGAGCAGAAAGTACCACCTGTCAATGACCTGCGTGTCACTCATGATGTTGAATCTCCAGTGCTAGAGTGCAGCTCGGAGGTGCATCACCCATTAGTCATGATGACCAAGAGTCCAAGACAATTAGCTGCAACTTGCCTGCCTTCAGACGATCTGCAGTTTACGGTCACGGTTATACAAGGTATTGTAGCCATAACGAAAAATAAAAGAAGAACATCACAGATTAATACCAAAATCAACATTTTTTACACATTCTGTCTCAAAGAAATCAGCACCACACGACATTCCTTGTTCCCGGTCGTGTACCTGTTTGCCGCATAACCTGCAACCATATGACTGGACAAGACAGGCAAGCGACAGCAAGAAGATAGAGCCGACAACGGTGCGCATGACGCCATGGAGAGGAGAGCGGAGCAACGGGAGGTGGGCAATGCACTCCACAGCATCGTGGCGCCGTCCGCCGCTGGCGCCAGAGGAGAATGGATGAATGAAGGAGGCGTTATGAGGGGAGCCCCGGTAGAAAAAGAAGGCAAAGATGCCGGTCGATCTTCCCTCACTATGAGTGATTCCACCAGCGCCAGCCATGCACCATTAATCGCCATCAATAAGGTAACTGAACCGCTAAGAAAAAGATAACTGAGACCTTGTTTGGTACTAGTGTCTTAGTAGGGATTAGAGGGGATAATCCCTAAGGTGATTGGGTGAAACCCCCACCTACACCCAAACCTCTAAAATCCCCACAAAATCCCAATCCCCACCAATCCACTAGGTAGGAGTAGTGTATTGGATTTGGAGAAAAATACACTAGAACTTGGGAATTAGTGAGAATTAGGGGGGATTGAATCAGTCAAATACTCTAGAACCAAACATACTATTTGAAGCAAGTGGGGATTTGGGGTTTAGTGGGGATTATCCCCTCTAATCCCCACAAATACTCTAGTACCAAACAAGGCCTGAAGGGGACGAACGAGCTTCTCCGCTCTGGCCGCTGCCAGTCTGAGGGAGTGGTTTTTTTCCAGCCTAAGAGAATGTTGCTTTGCACCGTGGTGCACAGCCCGTAGCATCTAGGCCCAACTAACGAGAAAGCACCAAGGTAAATCTGCAGAGTAGCGGCCCAAGAGATGCAGGAAAATTCGATCGATCAAAAAGCACGGTCACGAACATGAAAGCGCCGTGAGCAGCCGTAGCTTGTCCAGTTATACTGTCTCTTAATAGCAGGAGTAGGATTCCGTCACCGTTGTGGGATCTGAACCTAGGTAAGCTGTGTTACCTCGTACCAGTCAACCATCTGCCTTCCCCCACGTCTCTAAGCACGCACTGTAAGGACCCCTCCATGGCGTACTCGTTGGCAATACCACGACAGCTGGACAGAAGATGTTATGCAAGTTATCATTGCGAGCACGTATGACTATATTTGGAGCACATGCCTAGGATTGTTTAGTACTTGGATGCTTGTTATGATTTATCTGCAATGCCCTAGGTCTTGAAGTTACATGTTTAGACTCGTCCATGCAACGCCCTTCCATCCATCCTTATGCCTACCGCACTCGAATCCTACTGTTACTGTTACTATTACTATTGCTGCTATTTCACTGTTGCTGTTGCTGTTGCTGTTACTGTTGCTACTGATAAACTTCTATGAGAAAAAACTATTTCCAGGTGCAGTTGAACTGACAACTCAGTTGTTAAGGTTTGCAAGTATTCTTTGGCTCCCCTTGTGTCGAATCAATAAATTGGGTAATACTACCCGCGAAGACTGTTGTGATCCCCTATACTTGTGGGTCATCAAGACTATTTTCTGGCGCTGTTGCCGGGGAGCATAGCTTTACTTGTAAGTTCACTTGGATCTGTTATTGTTCACTGCTACTCCTTTCATCATGGGAAACTCTCGTGATGGAAAGTTCCCTATTTTACCATCCACTACAAGAAGAGGTACAGTCCTAAACACCTCTGTTCCTCTTGATTCACCGTCTGTTATAAGTAAGCTTGTCACACCACCACCACATACTCATGCTACACACACTGCTACTACTGCTGAATCTGAAACTGCTTTTGATACTCATGATGTTACTTCTACTGTGCTTGATGCGAGTGGTTCATTAGGTCCTTTTCTATATGCTACTATGGCTAGTCTAGGAAATACTGAAACTCCTAGAGAAGCCACTGTCACACCTGTTAGCTCACTTGAGGCTAGTGAGAGTTATGATATTAATGATGGTTACATTGAGTTCACTGATGATTTTGTTGAAGAGTGCCGAAATACACATGGTACTAGTTCTATTAAGAGTCTCCTTGCTAGAAGTACTATTATTCCTAAACTGTCCTCTGATCCTAAGTTTGCCACTTCTCCCATAGATATTAAAGATGAAGACTATGATTTCTCTCTTGATTTGTCTTATTTAGATATTATTGAGAAAGAACCTTTTTGTGGGACTGAAAATGAGAGTGTTGTGGCTCATATGAATGAGCTTTCTACTATGAGTGCTTTGTTCTCTAATGATTTTAAGATGCGCAAGTACTTTGTTGCTAAGATCTTCCCTTTTTCACTAAAAGGAGAAACTAGGGCTTGATTTATAGATTACCTACTGGTTCCATTGATAACCCTGATTGCTTGATTGCTTATTTCTTCCATAAATATTTTACTCCTAGTGCTAGACATGCTGCTTTGCAGAGACTTTTTGATTTTAAACAGGGAGAAGAAGATAAATTGCCTGAGTCATGGAAAAGATTATGTTCCTTGATTCATGCACATCTTGGATGTCCATTACCTAAAAATGAGCTTCTTGATATTTATTATAATGGACTAACTGATGATTCTAGGACCTACCTAGATAGTTTTGCTGATTGTGTTTTCAGGAAAAGGACTCCTATAGATGTTGAAGAATTAATGACCAAGATAAGCAAGAATTATGATGATTGGACTTCAATTGAGCTGAATACACCTGAGCCTATTACTCCTGAACCAGTTTTTCCTGAACCAGATCCAACACCAACAACAAAGAAGAGGGGAGTTATTGTATTAAATGATGAAGTAATGAAAGAAGCTAAGGAGTGTCTAAAGGAGAAAGGTATTAGAGCTGAAGATGTGAAGAATCTACCTCCTATAGAAGAATTATGTAAGCCAATTCCCCACTCATCTACTATTGAGGTACACTCTCTCCAACACTTTGATGAAGGTGATATTCCTTATGGTAAGCCTCCTGATCAATGCTTAGAGGAACTTGACAATTTTATTGTTAAACAAGGTCATTTTAATAAACAAGTTCAGGATCATTTATTGGAAAACTCTAGGGCTATCCATGAGTTGAAAGATATTGTGGAAAGAACTTCTAATGATATTAAAATGCTTTGTAAACACTTTCAAATGGTTAAAACTCAACTTGATCAACTTGCTAAGGTACAAAAGGATTTGCTAGTTAATGCTTCAGGAAATAAACATGCTTATGGAATTAGAACTAGGAGTGGTGCAGCTACTCAAGATCCTTTATATCCTGAAGGACACCCTAAAAGAATAGAGCAGGATTCCCAACAAGGTGAAGATAGTGGTAGTCCTCGTAAGAGAAAGAAAAAGAAACATAAAATAGTTGAGGAATCACTTGAACCTGCTGTAGACCTAATAGTATATCTGTCTCTGATGCTGAAACTAAGAGTGGTAATAATAATGATGCTCCTGATAAGGAAAAAGTTGAGGAAGAACCTGAGAAGCACACTAAGAACACTAGGTACACAAAGGAAAATTTTATTGCTAATAAACATGGTAAAGAGAGAGAACCTTGGGTGCAGAAACCTATGCCTTTTCCAGGTAAGAAACACAAGTCAAAGGAGGAAGAACACTACAACAAGTTTTGTGAGTGGATGAAACCTTTATTCTTGCAAATTCCTTTGACTGATACTATTAAGTTGCTTCCTTATTCAAAGTATATGAAGGATATTGTCTCTAATAAAAGGAAGATTCCTAATGAGGAGATTTCTACTTTGCTTGCTAATTACTCCTTCAATGGTAAGGTTCCAAAGAAACTTGGTGATCTAGGTATACCAACTATTCCTTGCTCCATTAAGAATAATTATGTTAGAACTGCTTTATGTGATTTTGGAGCTGGAGTTAGTGTTATGCTTTTTTCTCTCTACAAGAGACTCCAGCTAGAAAAGTTGATACCAACTGATATATCTTTGCAAATGGCTGATAAGTCAACTACTATTCCTGTTGGTATATGTGAGGATGTTCCTGCTCAAGTTGCTCATAATTGCATGGTTTTAACTGATTTTGTTGTGCTTGAAATGCCTGAAGATGATAATATGTATATTATTCTTGGGAGACATTTTCTTAATACTGCAGGTGCTGTCATCAATTGTAATCAAGGAAAAGTAACATTCAATATTAATGACAAAGAGCACACTGTCTATTTCCCCAAGAAGGTTGTTAGAAGCTATTGCCTGAATTCTATTGAAAATATTGAGAGCATCAAGGTTGGAGAAATATATTGTCCCATTCCACAAGAAAATTTTGAAACTATTATGATTGGGACCATTGCTATCAAGTATGAGGTAACATAATCACCTTGTGGAATGCAAAGTTTTGTTTCATATAAGATTGTTTTGGTAACAAGACTTGATCAACCTTGTTAACAAAAGGATTTTTATGAACAAAATAATGTTTCCACTGTGGTTATACTTGCTTTCCTTTTCCTTTTTCCTTCCTAGTCTTTGCTTTAGTTTTAATTTTGCTAGTCGTTTGCTTGTTTTAGTTTCTTAGAGATCCTGTAGTTTGGCTTTTGGTTTGCTTTTGCTTCTTATGAAAAAACTGTTTCTGCGAGAAAATCAATTCTCATACCCTGAAAATTAGCCAAAAATAAAGTTTCCTGAAAAATCCCAGAAAATGCAAAATAATTTTTTCCTCGAAAAAAGGGGCAGAGACGCACTAGAGGTGACCCAGGGGCCCACCCCAGGCCACCACACCTCTAGTAGGCGCGGGCCCACCACTGGTGGTGTCTGGGGGGGGGTCTGGCCCACCTAGGCCCCTCCAGGCTGCCTCCTCAAAGCCACCTTCTTTCTCTCTCCCCAAAACACCAGAAAACTTGCTCAAGCTCGAGTTCTTGCTGTTCTTGCTCGCGATTTTCGATCTCCTTGTTCAGCCCATCTCAAGTGCTGATTTTTGGAGGGATTGTTCCTTGGTATGTGCCTCCTCCACTTGTCCAATTAGATTTGTGATTAGTAGATTGTATCTTGAGTATGTTGCTGCTATAGGTGACAAGTTGTTTGAGCTTGCATGCTTGTTCTATGCTTAAAAACTTTGTTTTAATGCATGTGTAGTCCTCTAGAAAGTTCCTATTGTAGGGTTCGCAGCATAGAAAACAAAAAATTTCCTACGATGGGAACAACTATGTACCAAGATCTATCTACTAGATACAAACAACGGGCGGATGTATATCCGTAGAGAACATACCCTTGAAGACCGACAAAGCTTAACGAGTCCAAACTCGTGGTTGATGTAGACGATCTCTTGCCGATCTCAAGATCGAGAGGAAGTCCTAGCGCCGCAAAACAGCAGCGCATCCGTGCTCGCACACACGTTCGAGGCACCGAGCAACCTCCGCCTCCTCGCTCCAGCGATGCAGCGGAAGCACAACTCTTTCTTGCCGAAAAGCCACCGGGAACATGTATCTCGCTAGTCCGAGACCATGGGGGATAAATTCTAGAGGGGGAGAGAGATCCTTCACGAGGAGGTGTGGTGTGAGAGGAGGAGAGGGGGGCCTTTTATAGGGGAGAGGGGGGGCACCCAAGGGGCATGGCGCCCAGCCATGGGGCTGCCCCCACCTCTTCCACATTCATGTGGGTGGAGCTCCCACTCAAAATGAAAAGCCTCCACTCCCATTAAAAAGCCTCCACTCAAAAATCCACTCACATGCATTAAATTTCCACCAAATTTAATGCAAGCTCTCATTTAAATAAAACTCTTTTATTTATTTATTCAGAATTTTGTTAATTACTTTAATTAACAAACATTCACATAAAACCCCTTGCTAGTATTCCATTTCACATGCAGAACCAGTTTCAGCAATTTCAACCGAAACAGTTTCGGTGTCTAGTGAAATAAATTCCTGCGCTTTCCTTTTCTTTTCGGCATGAAACTTTTGCTCCAAATGGATGTCGGTGTCTCTTAAGTGTGTCACCCTACGGTTCGCGAATAATGCGGACATGATCGAGACCCCTCTCGGATCAATAATCAGAAGCGGGATCTGGAGACCCATACTGACTCCCACACATTCAACGATGACTTTCTTGTGATCGTCGGAACCTTTTACGCTAGTATCTTAATCCCTTTGTTTCGCGATATATTACATGTCCGAGATTCGATCATTGGTATCTCCATACCTAGTTTGATCTCGTTACTGACATGCACTCTTTTCTCGTTCCCGTGATATAACATTCTAGTGATCAAATCACTTGCTTGCAAGCTAATCAATGTGATATCACCGAGAGGGCCCAGAGTATATCTATCCGTCATCGGGATGAACAAATTCCACTCTCGATCCATGGGCCTCAACATAACACTTTAGTAGTTCTGAATCCATCTTTATAATCACCCTGTTACGGTGTGACGTTTGATGTTATCAAGAAACTCTTCCGGTGTTAGTGATTGACATGATCTCATGGTCTAAGGATTAGGATCACTTCGTAAGTTGTTATAGCAATATAAACTCAATGACTTTGATCGTAATGCTATACTTCGGATGAATGTTCATCACACCATTACACTAATGTTGTGACCCCGTTATTAACAACATCCAATGTCCATGATCAGGAAACCTTGATCATCTTGTTAATCAACGAGCTAGTTTATGAGAGAGGCATAACTAGGAACTACCTTTTGTTTATTAAACACACATGTATTAACGTTTCCGTATTAATACAATTATAGCATGCAAAATAAACATTTATCATAAATAAGGAATATGATAATAACCACTTTATTATTGCCTCTCGGGCATATTCCCTTCAGTCTCCCACTTGCACTAGAGACAATAATCTAGTTTGAAAACTTTGTGTATTGAACACCTATGGCTTTCTGGTGTTCCAAATACGCAATTGCAAGTGGTTGACATAATCTACGGAGCTGACGCTTCAGGTCCGTGTGTATTTGCATGTCTTTGCGTCTCCACGCATCAATCATTCTCCAATGAGATGGCATTGTATAAATTTGGTCTTTCGGTGAGACCTTTAGTTCCTTGGGGTTAAAACACGTCGATACTATTGTCATACAATATATCTTTAGTGTTAGCCCGTTGCGAACCACACCTTAGTTTGATAACAAACTACTTGACACAAATTCCCTCCTTTGCTGCTACTATAGCAGTCATATACTTAGCCTTTTTGTTGTAGTATTCGTCACAATGTCTTAACTTTGGAACTCTTCCAAATCCATCATGGAATCTCCTTTCCATTACATTGTGCCACCCATAGTTTAAATTGAGATAAACTTAATTTGTATCTTGTGACAAAACTAGTATCAATGTAACGCTTTACAATGAACTATTTGTAATTGTTTGTCACCTCTACACAAATATATTCTTAGTTCTTCCAAAAGATCATAAGAATATCCTCACTATCGTCCAATGATCATTTTATGATTCATTCTGGTATATGCTCATAACACTTAGAGCATAGGACATATCTGGATGTGTACATATCATGGTATGATTGATCAAAGCATCCTTGTGATTTCACTCATCAAGTGTCAAAGCACTTGAATCTTGTTTCACTTATCAAGTGTCAATACACTTGAATCTTGATTCAATTACTTTCCATGCAACAAGAACTGTTTCTTGTCGTTTCTATATTGAACTCCTTCAATATCTCATATATGTATATTTGGCACAACCATATTGGCGTCACAGTCTATCCACTATAGACATTCACGCTAAATATTCGGGTTTTGCCTAAGTATTTCATCGAAATGAAATTCTTAACCTTTGTCAATAAAAGATACATCATTTCTAATCAACAAGATGTCCTTCACATAATGTATTAGAAATATGTCTCAGCGCTCCCACTTAATTTCTTGCAAATGCAAGCATCTTCATCGTCTCCAGATGAAAAACTCATTTTCATCATGGTGAAGATTCCAACTCCGCGATGCTTACTTCAACCATTGAAGTTTGCATGCCCTTTTAGCATCCTTTGAATTTAACAAAACCCTTTGGACCGTGTCATGTACACGTCCTAGGTAACGATTCTATTAGAAGAACTTTGTTTTGTTTATTCATCTACCATATACCAAATTATATGTAGTGGTTGCTACTTTAATCCGTTCAGACTAAATATCGCTATGAAAGATCAAATCTTGTCATAGTCAACTCTTTGAACATTGTCATAAAATACTTTACGACATGTCGAATATTTCATAGATGTGAGACATCCATGTCTGTTTCTTTATAGATCCAAATACGACCGATAGGTTTTTACACCTTTCCGGAGGGTCTTCCAAGTTCAAAACTTGATTTCTCGTATATGGAACTATCACGGATTTTATGGCTTCAAGCCATTTGACGGAGTCAGGGCCCATCATCGCTTCTTTGTATGTATTCGGTTCATCATTGTCAAACAATAATGATTTACTCTCAAATCTTAGCATTTGATTGTTTAACCGACCTTCTTGGTTCAATAGGAACTTTAGACCTCCGTGACCACAACCTTTGAGGCACATAAGCTATGAGCATTATGGCAGCCTCCAGAACGATTTCCGGCGCTGTGCAACTCAGCACATTTAGCTAAGGTTCGTTAACCTTATCAAAGTTCTATTGTCTTCCCACTTAACTTTTGCGAAAAAATCCTTTTTCAAGAAACTTCACATTTCAAGCGACAAACCCTTTTGTCCTCGGTGTTATGGAGGAATAACCAATTGTTATTCGGAATAACCTACAAAGACATGCTCATCCGAATTCGGTTGTAAACATCTTACTTATGTTTAGCATACCAAAATTTAAGAAATGACAACTTGGGTTTTATCCCAAACCATAACTTCCATGGTGTCATTTCAACGGATCTAGATGGAGCTCTTTTCAGTGTAAAAGCGGTAGTCTCGAAAGGTTTAATCTTTTAAAACATAATGGCAGTTTTATAAATAACACCTTTGATCCAACCATGTCTCACAAGGTTTCATTACAAATCTCAAACACTCCATACTCCTATGGTGTTTCGGGAGATGTAAATCTAGGTGTTTTGCTAAACTTGCAACTCAAATAAATCCCTTTATGATAAAATCATAATTCATTTATTTTCTTGTTACACTTGTAACTCAAATAAATCCCTTTATGATCAAATCATAATTCATTTATTTTTCTTGTTACAATGATTTTCCACTTCATCTTGAAAGTCTTTGAAACATTTTCAAATATTTCATACTTCTTTCTCATTAAGTGAACATTCACTCAAAATTCCGGAGAAAGCATATGAAGTTGAAACCCATCGCTTACGACTATACATAATGGACTACATACATCGATATGTATAAATTCCAATAATTTAGTCGTTCGTTCTTCTTTGGCCTTTGAACGAAGTTTTAATTATCCCGAGGAAAGTCTCACAAGCGTCACTTGATCAAATCAAAGACTCCAAAAATCCATGAATATGGAGATTCTTCATGTTTTCTTTCCAATATAATTTAAACAACGATGTCACTTCATAAGTGATTTTTCAATCATTTGTCTTGCGACATTTTAGCATTAGGTTTTATGGATGTGATTTCTCCAACTAGATTTGTAAATCATCCATCTTATATGGAATACGGTAATTATTTGAACAACCTTTGTTCTCATAATACCTGATTTAAATAACAATTATTAAAACAAATCTTGAAGTCAAGCTTTGATGTCAATGAGGAATACAAACAACGGTTTGTTTGTTTTCGATTAACATCATCACATATTCTTTTGCTAGTTACTTAGGCCATTGTGGTTTATGAATTGCGTTGTTCCGTATGAAATTTCATACCAACCAATTCGGTATCCAATACCCAAGAACCACATTGTTTAACAAGCAAAGAATACAACCATAACATGTATATCATCTATATACCTAAACTGGATATTTCCAATCTTCTCTTTTCTGCCAAATATATTTTATAGATTCTCTTTCAGCATTTCCTTTTTCCTTTTAAAAGAATTTATCAACATCAAAAGTGGCGCCAAATACTTGACACATAGTCCAAAGCGTGTATATTCAAATAATAATACCTTTGGACTTGCACTTTGAAGTAGATCACCATCATCAAAATGATCGGTATTCTTTCAAAATCCATTCTTTAGTAATCTTTTAGTGTAGTAAACACTTTACATACATCTTCTATTCATCCTTATCATGACGACTTTCATGATCAAGCCAATTTAGCTTATAAAGAAGAATCGTGAGTATAACATTACTTTCCAAAACACTTTTGGATGATTAAGATGTCTAGCATCTCCAACCTTCGTAAATTCTCATCCAATATGAGAACATATATTATACTCTATCATATTGCAACCAAAACATTGTTTCAGATATCGTTATATCTGCCACACATGATGGTTTCTGAAACAATTCTTTCAGCTCCTAGATAAACTTGATATTAAAACAATCAAGAATCGTGGAGGCAAACATGATACTTAAGATACTAACACTGGAATTGTTACTCTCGATTTAATACCAATTATTAAATTTCACGGAGTAAATAGAGTTTGCTGAAAGTTTGCAATAGGACTTTAAACTTTGATTGACACTCAACACAATACGATACCAGTTCGTAAAGTAAATATCCAGAATTCTATAGTTCAATTATCTCAATTACAACTATGCATAAGGTGGTAAACGAATGCCAATGACTACAACAAATTATGCAAATTCACTTTGATTTAATTTATGATAAATTGAGTTCTACTAATCCAAATTAGAAATGAACTCCCACTCAAAAACGACATCCCTCGTGTCCTTTTGGTGATTACATGAACCAAATCCACTACACCAAGTCCGATCATCACGTGAGTCGGCGTAGCTTCAAAGGCGAGCATCCATATGGTCATCATATCAAAACATATGACTCATGCTTAACCTTTCGGTCCGTGTTCCGAGGCCATGTCTGTACATGCTAGGCTCGCCAAGTAAGAACCTTAGTATTCGCATGTGTAACTGTCTTACACCCGAGATATGCTCGTGGATTCAAGTACACCCGATCATCACGTGATGTCTTGAAGCGACGAAACATTGTCGGTGCATACTTAAGGAAGAACACATTTTTATCTTGATATCTAAATGAGGGATCATCTTATTATGCTAATAAAACGCCAAACAAGCAATATAAGATGCTATCAAACATCACATGTTTATTAGTGGAATGATATGGTTCTCGCATATGATCTCTATCATGTGCACCGTGGTATGATCACTATCATACCTTTATGTGTAAATCCAAGGTCTATGGAGTTTACACGTTATGTATGTTGTAAGAGTATCATCTCATACTTCTACTTACAACATCACCATATCATAACACTAGCCCAGCAACAATCTAAACTAGACGCCTCTAATTTATCCATTGCAAATTTTACGTGGCTTAGGGCTTTCGAAGATAGAACCGTTCTTACCTACGAACATGAACCACAACGAGGATAACCAAATTGTTGACAACTCGTTGCAAATTAGATATTGACTATAGTAGGAGAGACAGACACCCGCTAGCCACTTATGCAAAACTAGTTGCATGTCAAGCGTGGAACAGGTCTCATGTGCGAGGACATGTAAAGTTTGTCCGGGCCGCTTCATCCCACTATGCCACCAATATCCAAAGTACAACTAAGAAGCAATAAAATGATCATCATCGCCCACATAATCATATGTGTACTACCCGTGCAAAGTATCTACGCATAGATCCGGCTCTGATACCACTGTAGGGTTCGCAGCATAGAAAACAAAAAATTTCCTACGATGGGAACAGCTATGTACCAAGATCTATCTACTAGATACAAACAACGGGCGGATGTATATCCGTAGAGAACATACCCTTGAAGACCGACAAAGCTTAACGAGTCCAAACTCGTGGTTGATGTAGACGATCTCTTGCCGATCTCAAGATCGAGAGGAAGTCCTAGCGCCGCAAAACAGCAGCGCATCCGTGCTCGCACACACGTTCGAGGCACCGAGCAACCTCCGCCTCCTCGCTCCAGCGATGCAGCGGAAGCACAACTCTTTCTTGCCGAAAAGCCACCGGGAACATGTATCTCGCTAGTCCGAGACCATGGGGGATAAATTCTAGAGGGGGAGAGAGATCCTTCACGAGGAGGTGTGGTGTGAGAGGAGGAGAGGGGGGCCTTTTATAGGGGAGAGGGGGGGCACCCAAGGGGCATGGCGCCCAGCCATGGGGCTGCCCCCACCTCTTCCACATTCATGTGGGTGGAGCTCCCACTCAAAATGAAAAGCCTCCACTCCCATTAAAAAGCCTCCACTCAAAAATCCACTCACATGCATTAAATTTCCACCAAATTTAATGCAAGCTCTCATTTAAATAAAACTCTTTTATTTATTTATTCAGAATTTTGTTAATTACTTTAATTAACAAACATTCACATAAAACCCCTTGCTAGTATTCCATTTCACATGCAGAACCAGTTTCAGCAATTTCAACCGAAACAGTTTCGGTGTCTAGTGAAATAAATTCCTGCGCTTTCCTTTTCTTTTCGGCATGAAACTTTTGCTCCAAATGGATGTCGGTGTCTCTTAAGTGTGTCACCCTACGGTTCGCGAATAATGCGGACATGATCGAGACCCCTCTCGGATCAATAATCAGAAGCGGGATCTGGAGACCCATACTGACTCCCACACATTCAACGATGACTTTCTTGTGATCGTCGGAACCTTTTACGCTAGTATATTAATCCATTTGTTTCGCGATATATTACATGTCCGAGATTCGATCATTGGTATCTCCATACCTAGTTTGATCTCGTTACTGACATGCACTCTTTTCTCGTTCCCGTGATATAACATTCTAGTGATCAAATCACTTGCTTGCAAGCTAATCAATGTGATATCACCGAGAGGGCCCAGAGTATATCTATCCGTCATCGGGATGAACAAATTCCACTCTCGATCCATGGGCCTCAACATAACACTTTAGTAGTTCTGAATCCATCTTTATAATCACCCTGTTACGGTGTGACGTTTGATGTTATCAAGAAACTCTTCCGGTGTTAGTGATTGACATGATCTCATGGTCTAAGGATTAGGATCACTTTGTAAGTTGTTATAGCAATATAAACTCAATGACTTTGATCGTAATGCTATACTTCGGATGAATGTTCATCACACCATTACACTAATGTTGTGACCCCGTTATTAACAACATCCAATGTCCATGATCAGGAAACCTTGATCATCTTGTTAATCAACGAGCTAGTTTATGAGAGAGGCATAACTAGGAACTACCTTTTGTTTATTAAACACACATGTATTAATGTTTCCGTATTAATACAATTATAGCATGCAAAATAAACATTTATCATAAATAAGGAATATGATAATAACCACTTTATTATTGCCTCTCGGGCATATTCCCTTCACCTATAGTAGTTGCTCATCATTTATCAACTTAGAAATCACTTGGTTTGATGGTTGTCTAAAATTTTTAGCAAAGAAGATGAGTGCTTATCCATTGAATCAATATGACTTGATGGTGCATGAGCCAATGAAGGTTCACCGTGAGGAGGCAGTTTTTCCTTCCATATATCCATGCCATGAATTTATGAGAGCTGCGGGGATCCTCCAAGATTTCCAAACTATGGTTACAAATGCAGGGTTGGAACACTTTGTTGAAGGTGAACCAATCCAATATGTTAAGCTAACCATGGCTTTTGTGCCGGACTTCCGGTTCACTTGGTCTACTTCTAATCCCATGGTCCATTACAGAATATATAATATACCTCTCGACCTGCCTTTTGCTGATTTCTGTGCAGCAATTAGAGTACCTCAGTGGGGATCTTGTGAGAAGATCAAGGAGAGGCCCAAGTCACTTATGGATTTATATGCTAAGATTTGCCAAGGTTTCGACTTCTCAAAGGAAAGTGATAAAATTCGGAACATTCAGCTTCCAGCTATTAGATACTTTGCCTATTTCATTACCAAGTGTGTTCTTGCTAGAAAGACTGCTAGAAAGTTGTCTTCTTTTGATCTAGATTTTATCGCAGCTGCTCTGAATAGGAATAGTTATTATAGTTTGGGTGCTTTGATAGCTCACCGTCTCACCACCAACCGAGAGAAGGGTGGAATTTGTGGAGGTCTCATTGCTTCTAGGTTGCTAGCTTTCCATGGTTTGGATCCTCCCTTTTCAGATTTTCAGTTCCCCATAGAGAGGCTTGATATTAAATCTATGATTCAGCATGGTTTTATTTCCTTAGGGGCTAATGTGATAAGTTTGCCATATGAATTATCTTTTGCCCAGCAAGGTCGGAGAAAGGGTAGGACTGAGAAAATAGTGTATTTGCCTGCACCTGCTTTGTTTAACCGTGAGAAGGGTGGAATTTGTGGAGGTCTCATTGCTTCTAGGTTGCTAGCTTTCCATGGTTTGGAGCCTCTATTTTCAGATTTTCAGTTCCCCATAGAGAGGCTTGATATTGAATCTATGATTCAGCATGGTTTTGTTTCCTTAGGGGCTAATGTGAGAAGTTTGCCATATGAATTATCTTTTGCCCAGCAAGGTCGGAGAAAGGGTAGGACTGAGAAAATAGTTTATTTGTCTGCACCTGATTTGTTTAACTTTGATAACATGCAAGGATGGTCACTTACGGAGGAGGAGGTTGACACATATGTGGGGGAACTCTCCCAGCAAGAGGAGAATGTTGAAGAGGATGTCGAAGGCAATTCGGTTCAGCCCTCCAACTTGGGAGAGTCTTCATACCAGCAGCCCTCATTTGATTGGGGCGCGTCTTCTTCTTCATCACATGTGCCTGACTATGAGCATTCCTATGATGACCCACCAGCATGGGGGTACTATCCGCGCTATTGAGCCCCACTTAGGCCAAAAGCCTAAGCTTGGGGGGAGGTACACCGACATCACACTCATATATATATCATGTTCGGTCGGTTCTTTGTATATTCATTGTTTCGCTTTCTTTTTGGTTCTTGTTGCTTCTTTCTCAAAAACCCAAAAATACCAAAAATATTTTCGTTGTTTCTCTTGGTTTGTTTCTTTGTTTATTTGCTTTGGTTTGCCTTAAAATAGAAAAATCCAAAAAGATTTTGCTTTGTTTAGTTTGCTTTGTTTTTGTTTGGTTTTTCTTTGTTTGCTTGTTTCTAAAAAAACGAAAACACCAAAAATATTTGTTCTTCTTCTTTGGTTTTGTGAGTTCTTTGCAGGGTTCAGTCGTCCTTAGTGGATTTTGATTTCATGCTAATTATTCAAGTCACACAAGTGAAGGTCAATAATGAATATTAAGACAACTCGAGGTGTGGTAAGAGGCTGGTAACGATCTCTATTTATTTCATTTTTGTACATATACTCATCATTGTGAGCATGCTTAGCCTGTTTGTGTAAGGTGTATGTCATTATGGATATTAGTAGTTCTTGCTTGTCTATGATTAGCTCCAGCTTGCTAATAGTTTGTAGCATGTCATATGAATGTTTGCTTGCATTGTTTTATTCATACTTTGGTATGATATTGTGGTATCCTCCTCTGACTGTTCATGTGAATCGACTTGGCACATGCTCGCACATGCATATAACTAATCAATAGTCAGTAAGCCTCGATGATTTATTTTGCCTCAGAGTTCTTGTATCACTTTCATGCCATAATTAGTCTTGTTTTGTTGCAAGCATGATTATGATAGCTATTGCTCTCTCGTTTGTCGCTCCCTCTCTATTGCTAGCCTTCACTTGCACTGAGTATGAGCTCTACTCGTGCTTCCAACTCCCCAAAACCAACATTGCAAGCGAGGTACCACTCTATCATACCTTATTATGAGCATTGCAATGTTGCTTATGTTTATGTTTCATGCTACTTATTATTGAGTTGGTTTCTCTTCATAGCTTGCAATGACTATTGAGTAGACTTAGTTGCATACTCCTTATTATGAATTGTCTAAGCATCTACTCCTGTGCTGAGAATATATACATCATATGAAGCAAAGTGTTCGTGAAAGTTCTTTTATCACACTCAGTTTTCAACTGAATTGCTCGAGGACAAGCAATAATCTAAGCTTGGGGGGATTTGATACGTCCAAAACGTATCTACTTTCTCGAACACTTTTCTATTGTTTCTTCTCTAAACTTGTGTGATTTGGATACAACTAACACGGACTGACGCTGTTTTCAGCAGAATTACCTTGGTGTCTTGTTTTTGTGCAAAAAATGAACTATCGGGAAAAATCCCGGAAAATATGCCAAAAACTATTTCTCACCAGAAGATCCACGGAGCCAAAAGTGGAGACAGAGAGGAGGCCTGGGGGGGCCCAGACCCACCCCAGGCACGGGCCCACCTAACCCCGTGCCTGGAGGGGGTTTGGCCACCCCAGGCAGCTCCTCGGCCTCCCTCCGCGCCTATAAGTTGCCTTCTAACCTAAAAACTCTGGAGGTTCGATAGTTTTCCAGAAAGAGTTCCGCTCGGCCGCCGCCACCAGAAACCAAGATTCGGATCCAGAAACTTTGTTCTGGCACCCTGCCGGGGCGGGGAATTTGGAGAGGATCATCACCATCGTTATCACCAACGCATCTCCATCAACCACTGATGTTTCCCTCATCCATGAGTGAGTAATCCCCCGCTGTAGGCTTGGGGATGGTAGGGATTGGATGAGTTCTATCATGTAATCGAATAAGATCTGTTAGGGCATAGTGCCTAGTATCTCTATTAGTGCTATTTGACTTTGTTGCAACTTGTTGTGCTTAATGCTTGTCACTAGGGCCCGAGTGCCATGATCTCAGATCTGAACTTATTATTGAATCATTATGATAGTATTGTTTGTGATCTTATCTGCAAGTTGTGTACACATATCATCGTACGGATCCAAAGGCCCCAAAGTGACAATAATTGGGACAACCGGAGGGGATGGCTGTGGTGTGAGGATCACATGTGTTCACGGAGTGTTAATGCTTTGCTCCAGTGCTCTATTAAAAGGAGCACCTTAATTGCCAGTAGTTCCCTACAGGCCCCGCTGCCATGGGCTGGCTGGACAGAAGATATTGTGCAAGTTCTCATTGCGAGCACGTATGACTATATTTGGAGCACATGCCTAGGATTGTTTAGTACTTGGATGCTCGTTATTATTTATCTGCAATGCCCTAGGTCTTGAATTTACATGTTTAGACTCGTCCATGCAACGCCCGTCCATCCATCCCTATGCCTACCGCACTCGAATCCTACTGTTACCATTACTGTTACTATTGCTACTATTTCACTGTTGTTGTTGCTGTTACTGTTGCTTTGCTGTTGCTACTGATAAACTTTTGTTAGCAAGAATTATTTCCAGGTGCAGCTGAACTGACAACTCAGTTGTTAAGGCTTGCAAGTATTCTTTGGCTCCCCTTGTGTCGAATCGCTAAATTGGGTAATACTACCCGCGAAGACTGTTGCGATCCCCTATACTTGTGGGTCATCAGGGCGCAGGCGTCGAGGTGTTGCGGTGGCCGGGACGAGGAGCAGGACACACAGAGGTGGCAGGGACCACGACAGCGTTGTAGGAGGCGGTGGCAGGCGAGCTTGGGGTCAGGGACACGAGGTGGCGGCGGGTGGTGCTGCGGGGAGGACCGGTGGCGGGGAAGGAGAGTCCGGCGGGGAGGAGTTGCGGGCGCAGCCGCGCGTCCGTGCGGCGGCTCGGTGAGGCGAGGTAGCGACGAAGCTCGACAGAGGCGGCGTATGCTTGCGGCCGAGGTGGCTCGAGGCAGCAGGTCATAGTTTCTCTACGGGAGGGGACGGTAGAGCGCGGGCGCGGCGAGGAGGCGGCGACCTCTCGTGGCGGGGTGGTGAGGCCAATAGGGGGATAGGGCAGCGGGATACGCGAATCGGGGATGAGGCCGTGCTCGCTTGTTCGGGAAGGAAGAAGGAGACGCTAGGGGCATGTTTGGTTACCCGTTTTCCCGTTTCTCGCATGGGCCGGGAAAAAATAAGGGCGTTTGGTGTATTGGTTCGCATGTGTTTCTTGCATCGCACGGACTTTAAAGCAGCCCAAATGTATGTTAAAACAAAGCATGATTCTTTCAAGGCACATTAAGCAATATCAATTGTTTGGAACAAGTCATGCTATGACAATAATCACTAAGCATATGGTCAAAGCAACATCCAACATGACATGATAAAGTCTAGGCCACAGTCAAAACAAGCTTCCTTTTATACCACTATAAGCATGAAACTTTCTACTCTTTACCAACACCAATCAACTTATTTGAAACAAAATGAGAATGCGGGGGTCCAACTAATTTATTGCAGCAAACCAAATAAAATAAAACTAAAAACAAAAACAAAGACGCTCCAAGAACAACACAATAGTGCATGAAGCAATAAAAATAAAGTGTCTAGAAAGGAGACCTGAGATTTTTATTGATGAAGAAGTGGGTGCCTTGGGAATCCCCAAGATTTGACACTTGTACCTATTGAATATTTCTTGGGGTTACACGGGTGGCATCCCCAAGCTTGATATTTTGTCCATTCTTCATCTCATCACATCATTCTTCCCCTACACTTGAAAATTTTCTTCATACAAAACTTCACACAATTCTTCATTAGCAACATTAGTGTATTCAAGATAATAAGCCTTTGGGTTTAGTTTAAACACAAGTAAACTTCCATTAAAACATAAGCTACTATAGCAATTTATTTTAAAAGCTCAAGTGATCAAAGAGAACTTAAAAGAAATAGATTAAGAGGCAAATGCAAATAATGGCAGAAATCTGTCAAAATAGACCAGCAGGTAAAAAGCAATTTTTTAGAAGACCTTATGTTGATTAAATCTAAATGTGCTAAACTAACTAAAGTTATATAATAACCTGGGGCATATTCTCAAAACATTACAGCGCAATCCGACGTACTGGGATTTTTCACGAATTTTTACAGTGAAGCACAAAAATCTGTTTCGAGACATCAACTTTCCCAAATCTTACTTCTCTCTCATTAGAGATTATTCTTGGCACAAAAACCACAAAAAAAGGATAAGTAGAGGTTATTACAGAGGAAATAACTTCCAAGACTCAACAAAATAAAAACTTACTGAAATAAATTTGGGTTATCTCCCAATAGTGCTTTTCTTTAACGCCTTTCAGCTAGGCATGATAATTTCGATGATGCTCACATAAGAAATATTAATTGAAGTAAAGGAGAGCATTAATAAGCAAATTCAAAACAGATTTAAGTCTAACCCACTTCCTATGTATAGGAATCTTGTACGCAAATAAATTCACAAAGAACAAAGTGACAGACATAGGAAGATAAAACAAGAGTAACTTCAAAACTTTCAGCACATAGAGAGGTGTTTCAGTACCATGAAAACTTATACAACCATATTTTCCTCTCTCATAATAATTTTCAGTAGCCTCATGAATAAACTCAACAATATAACTATCACATAAAGTATGCGTTATAATTTTTATCAAGCTAAAAAATAGTGGGATTAGAACCTTCAAACCCACTTTTAACAATTTTATAACAAGATGACTGATCATTCTCAAGAGGTGTGAGGTTCCAAGATAAAGTCAAGACCCCTCCAATCTCATTTTTAATAGTAGTACAAATATTATCAACCAATATAGGACCATCATATAGAGCTTTATCATAAACATTTTCTAAGCAAAACTCTTTAGTACCATGCATTTCGAAGTTAGGCACAAGTAAAGGATTATCATAAGATTTATCAAAATAGCATGGATTATCATAGATAACAGGAGCATAATTATTACCACAAGTTTTACCCATGGTAGATATTTCAAAAGAATCCACAGGAACATAACAGTCATCCTCCTTTGGTAAGCATGGGGGACAATTAAATAATGCAAGGGATAAAGAGTTATTCTCATTGGAAGGTAGGCATGGGTAGCTAATCCATTCTTCTTCCTTTTGTTCCTCACTCTCCTCCTCTTTTTCATATAATGAGCTTTCAGGTTCAGCAGGCGGTGGTTCATCTACTACCTTAGCAGTGATAGTAGTTTTCCAATATAGGAAACCAAGTAGGTTATCCATAATGAAATAGTGATTGGAGCAGAACTAGTCATAAAAACCACTTGAAGTAGGAACTATTTTTTTCTGTTTTTGATAAAATGAAGCAAACCAGTACAACTAATTTTTTTGTATTTTTGATAAAATAAAAAAGAAAAATAAAGCAAAAGAAACTAAGCAGAACAAAAACAAAGTAAAGAGATTGGTTGTGAGAGACTCCCCTTGCGAGAATCTTCTTTCTCCCTGAAAAGTGATTGACGAGTAGGAAGAGATTGAAGCTGTCCTTATCTCCCCGGCAACGGCGCCAGAAAAGTGCTTGGTGGCTCAGATATGTAGAGCTCGTTGGGAACCCCAAGAGGAAGGTATGATGAGCACAACAACAAGTTTCTCTCGGTTATGAAACCAAGGTTATCGAACCAGTAGGAGTAAGGAAACAACTCCAAGGTGTTGCTAGCAACTTGGATCCTGCACAACACAATCCACAATACTTTGCCCCAACTTATAGTGAGTTCATCAATCTCACCGGTTTGCTAAAAACAAAGGATTAACCGTATAGTGTGGAAGATAGTAATTGCTTGTAGTAAGTAAACGGTAACAGTAGATGGTATATCAATGGTAGGGAATGGACCGGGGTCCATAGTTCACCAGAGGTGTTCTCCATAAGATAAATAGCATGCTCGGTGAACAAATTATAGCGGGGCAATTGACAGATTGAGAAGGCATAACAATGCATATACTAGACATCTTGATCTATACAAGATTTGATTAGCATTACAACATAATACATAGAACGTAATCCAACTGCATCTATGACTAATAATCCACCTAAGGGTTATCATCTGAAACCCTTCCAGTATTAAGTTGCAAGCAACAGATAATTGCATTAAGCAAAGTGTGTAAAGTAAAGAATACAATTTCCCCATGGACAAAGGATTGTTGTTTTCTCCCTAGTAGCAACAACACATCTACAACCTTAGAAGTTTCTGTCACTCTCCCAGATTACTAGAGGCATGAACCTACTATCGAGCATAAATACTCCCTCTTGGAGTTACAAGCATCTACTTGGCCAAAGTATCTACTAGCAACGGAGAGCATGCAAGATCACAAATAACATAGACATGATAGAATCAATAATCAATCGAACATAGTATCTCAATATCCATCGGATCCCCGCAAACACAACATGTATGATTACAAATACATGATCTTGATCATGAACGGAGCTCACAAGATCTAAACATGATAGCACAAAGGAGGAGAAACAACCATCTAGCTACTGTATGGACCCATAGTCCAAGGGTGAACTACTCACGCATCACTCCGTAGGCTTGCATGGTGATTAAGAAGGCCTCCGGGATGATCTCTCCCCTCTGGAAGGGTGCCGGGAAGAGCTTCGGACCCCCCTCGATCTAGGGACGATGGTGGCGGTGGCTACGGACTGTTTTGTGGATTTCTGATCGGGTGCTTAGGGTTTATGCATCGGGGTGCTTATATAGGCGAAGGGGCAAGGTCGGTTGAGGGCTAGGGGGACCACACCATGCCTTGGCGCGACCTAGGGTAGGCCTGTGCCAAGGGGTGGTGCGGCCCCCCTGTGGCACCTCTTCGTTCCCCCTCTGGACTCCGTCGTTGCTCTGGTAAAATATTGACTTTGACTTTTGTTCCGTCCAATTCCGAGAATATTTCTTTACTAACTTTTCTGAAACCAAAAACAGCAGAAAATAGACAACTGGCACTGCGGCATCTTGTCAATAGGTTAGTTCCAGAAAATGTATAAAAATACCTCAAAGTGTAGACAAAACATAAGAAAGTTGATACAAAATAAGCATGGAGCATCAAAAATTATAGATACGTTTACAGATTGGTATTCATAGTGTAGAGAAACATCTACAGACACAGGTGACACATATATATTCTCCTGCACAGAGCCAGCAGTTGTCCTTTCATAAAACAATTGTCTTCATTAGATTTTTTTTTGAAACGAGTCAAAATATTTTCCATTTTCATTGATTAAGGAGAAAGGTTTTTAGAGGTCTTACAAAGCAAGCTTGGCCACAACCAAGACAAAACAAAAGGCCTACTCTCATGGCAACACACTACTCAATGCTTTGGCCCCGTCTAGGCACCACATTGCCTACTTGTATTTTATATTCATAACAAGCATAGTAGATGTTGTGGAAGTATTGCGTAAGACCCGGGTGTTTCTTTCTTTCCAAATTTCCCATGAAACCAACATGGCAAGCGAAGCCATCACCATTCTCGAATGCCCTCTCTTGTGGACGTCTTGAAGCCACCATTCTTTCACCGTGCTCATAACTCACCAATCTCTTGGTTCAATGTCATGAAGGCCAAGCCAATATTTCAAGGATGACCAAACTCTAACGGTGAATCAGCACTTGAAGAGAAGGTGGTCGGCCAAATCTTGCACTTGGTTACAAAGCTTGCATAGACCACAATTTAGACATCCTCTTTTTTTAAGTCTATTCGGCGTCCACGCCCTATTTTGAATAACCAACCAAGCAAAAAAATCACTTTGGTGGTGCCCACGGCGTACAAACAATAGAGTGAAAATGGGATATGGCGTGATTCTCAAAATGCATGTTGTAAGCAGTCTTGGCCGAGTAGCACCCATCATTAGGAAGCTTCCATGTGATCTTGTCAATGGTGTTGCTTTCCAAAATGAACCTCTTGAAGCATTTCCCATAGCTTGGAGAATTGGACAATATGCTCCACGGAGAGGCCACTTTGCATGTTGATTTGTAAGACCCAAAAGTCATTTTCCAAAGATTTCATGACCGAACATTTCCTCTTTTTGAGAAGTCGAAGATGAGTGGAGCAATGGCCTTTGGCGCCAATCCTTGGAGCCAAGCCGCCTTCCAAAAGGAAGCCTTTTCCCCATTTCCAATTGTAACAATCGTTGCCTTCGCAAAAAGCTCCTTATACTTTTCATTGCAATGTGTCCCAAGGCCAACCCAAGGCTTTGGGTCATCACTCCATTCGCTCCAAATCCACCGCATGTGAAGAGCCGAGGCAAACTTCTTGAGGTTGAGGATTCCCAGACCACCAAACTTTTTAGGCTTGCAAACCGTTTCCAAATTGACCTTACACTTCCCTCCAGTCACCTTGTCACACGCGGACCAAAGAAACGCTCATCTTTGTGAGGACCTCCATAGGGACACCAAGCACGGTGACAAAATAAATGACAATGCTTGTAAGCATTGATACGTTGGAAACATATCTATAATTTTTTATGCTCCATGCTTGTTTAGTATCTACTTTGCTTTACTTGTACACACTTTGAGGTGCTTTTTACATGTTTTCTGGTACTAACCTATTAACAAGTTGCAACAGTTCTAGATGCCTGTTTTCTGTTGTTTTTGGTTTCAGAAAAGTTAGTAAAAAAATATTCTCGGAATTGGACGGGACAAATGCCAAAGTCAATAACTTTCCATGGGGAACAAGAAGTCCAGAGGAGAGCCAGAGGGGATGGCCAGGGGGGCCAGACCCACCCCAGGCACGGGGTCAGGTGGACCCGCGCCTGGCTAGGGTTTGGCGACCCTGGTCGCTTCCCGGACTCGCCCCTTCACCTATAAGAAGCCCCCCGATGCAGAAACTCTCGGTACCCGATCAGAAATCCACGAAACCGTCTGTAGCCACCGACACCATCATCCCTAGATCGGGGGGAATCTGAAGTTCTTCCCGGCACCCTGCCGGAGGGGAGATCATCCCGGAGGCCTTCTCTCCGGTATGATTCATGAGTAGTTCCACCTTGGACTATGGGTCCATGTAGTAGCTAGATGGTTGTATATCATCCTTTGTGCTTTCATGTATAGATCTTGTGAGCTCCGTTCATGATCAAGATCTAATATATTTGTAATCATGCATGTTGTGTTTGTGGGGATCCGATGGATATTGAGATTATTATGTTGGTTTGATTAATGGTTCTATCTTTATGATTCTATCATGTCTGTGTTGTTTGTGATCGTGCATGCTCTCTGTTGCTAATGGTTATCTTGGCCAAGTAGTTGCTAGTGACTCCAAGAGGGAGTATTTATGCTCGATAGTGGGTTCATGCCTCTAGTTTCCAAGGGAAGTGACAGAAATCTCTTCGGTTGTAGATGTGTTGTTGCTACTAGGGATAAAACAACGGTCTCTTGTTCATGGAACATGTGGATTGTTTACCTTACACACTTTGCTTAAAGCAGTTGTCTATTGCTTGCAACTTAATACTGGAGGGGGTTCGGATGATAACTTGAAGCTGGACTTCTAGTCATAGATGCAGTTGGATTACGGTCTATGTATATTGTTGTATTGCCCAATCAACCTCATAGGATCTTTCTGGCTAGTAATTGCATTGTTATGCCTTGCTCAGTTCCTGTTAATTGCCTCGCTGTAATTTGTTTACCCTTCATGCCATGTTGTTTACCTAAGGAGAACACATCTAGTGAACTATGGACCCCGGTTCAATCTTTACCATTGATACATTTTCCACTGTTACTTATTTACTTGCTGCAAACCATTACCTTCCACACCATACGTTTAATCCTTTGTTACAGTAAACTGGTGAGCTTGACAACCTCACTGATTCGTTGGGGCAAAGTCTTGAGTTTGTGTTGTGCAGATCTTCACGTTGCTTGCAACACCTGTGTGACATTTCCTTCCTCCTACTGGTTCGATAACCTCGGTCTCAACTAAGGGAAGACTTGCTGATGTACTCTTCACACCTTGCTCTTGAGGTTCCCAACAAGACTCGACATCAAGCACCAAGTTTTTTGGCGCCATCAAGGAGTCATCAACAAGTTTTCTGGCGCCGTTGCCGGGGAGGCCAAGGACGTCTTCACTAGGGGAGTCCTTCACTTCCTTTCTCTTTACTTTGTTTTTAGTTTGCTTAGTTTCTTTTGCTTGGTTTTGTTTGCCTCTTTTCAAAAAACCCCAAAAAATTATTCTAGTTTGGTTTGCTTGCCTTATTCAAAAACACAAAAAAATTAGTTCTTGCTTTAGCTGCTGCCATGTCGGGGCCTGCCTTTATTTCCCCTATGGTAGAAATCTCCACTTTTAAGCAAAAAAGTGAAGAAAGTTTTAAGGAAGCTTGGTCTAGAATCTCAGCTTTCCAGAGGGAAACTGAGCCTGAGGTAAGCCTCAACTTGGTTATTAATAGTTTTTACCACGATATTGCTCTTCATTATAGATATACTTTGGATGCTGTGGCTGAGAAAGATATTTTGCTTTGCACTGAGGATGAAGCCTTTGATGCCACAAAAAAGTTGATTGCAATTTATAATACACCTGGCAAGTCCGATTCCTCTTTCACAAATATTTTTGCCAGGTTGAACACTCTTGAGACTAGTATTGCTGCCATGAATAGTTGCTATCACACTCTTAGGGCTTACCATGATTATGTTCCCATAAATTCTGAGCCTTCAAATTGGTTTCCTACAATTAAAGTCTCAATAAACACTACACTTTTTGATGCTCGCTGTGATATCATGTCTGAATTATGTTGCATGCCTAAAGATATTTTTGATTCCTTGAGTCTTTGGGGGCTTATTGAAGGAGGAGAGGAAATCTCTCTTACCAACAATGTCACTATATTTCCCATTGGAATAGCTGAAGGTGTGTTTACAAAAATCTCAGGGAAAATGGTGTCTACTGATTATCTAGTTATTGAATGTGTAGGCAAAGGACAGATCACACTTGGAAGATCTCTACTGAAACACCTTGGGACAGTAATAGATGTGGGAGAAGTCATCATGCACTTTAATCCCCTAGTAATCAATCAAATCTTCCCTAAGAAGAAAAAGAAAGGTAAGAAAAGAAGGAACAAGAGGGGCAATTCCTCATTTGAAAATACTTGATTCTTCTTGCTTCTTGTGCCTAACTTAAAGGCATTAAAGAAAAGTACTTGTTGGGAGATAACCCAAGAGTTTCCTTGAGTCTTGGAGGTTACTACTATAATAACATATCCTTATCCTTTTTGTTTTATTTTTGTGCCAATAATGACCTCTAATGAGAGAGAACTAAGATTTGGGGAGTTGCTGTCCCGAAACAGATTTCTGTCCTCCACCAAAAAAATCCTTGAGGAGGCTCTGTAAATCGGATTGAGCTCAAAATTTACGAATAAATCCCCTAGTATATTGGATAACTTTCTATAGTTCAACACTTTTTTATTTGAGAAACAGAAGATGTTTGAAAAAAATTGTTTCTACCTGCTGGTCTGTTTTGACAGATTTCTTCCATTATTTGCATTTGCTTCTTATTGATTCCTTTTTGAGATCTCTTCAGGTAAATTGAGTTTCTTTGAAGGAGTTACTACAGTAGCTTATGTTTTTAGTGAAATCCTTGATGTTCCAAAGCTTTTCCAGTGGTCTAATATCTTTTGAATAAGCTAATGTTGATAATGAAGATTGTGTGAAGTTTTGTATGAAGGACAAATTTTAGGTGTAGAGAGAGAATGATGCAATGAGATGAAGAATGGACAAAAGCTCAAGCTTGGGGATGCCAACATGGTGTCACCCCAATAAATATCCAAGAGGTAGAAGCGTCAAAGCTTGGGGATGCCCAAGGCATCCCCTTATTTATCAATAAAAAGCTCAGGTCTGTCTAGACACTTCACTTTTATTGTTCCATGCACAGTTGTGTTGTTCTTGGAGCGTCTTAGTTTTTGTTTGCTTTTATTATTTTGTTTAGTTTTCTTTAGTAGTTTTGACCCCCGCTCTCGCTGTGTTGTTTTGCAAATAAGTTTGCTTGGTGTTTGGAAAGGAGTAGTAAGTTCTTGCTTTAAGTGCAAGAGGAGCTTGCATTGACTGTGACTAAGACTTTAGCATGACATGCTAGGTGTTGTTTTAGCATTATGCTTAGTAATTATTGCTGTAGCATGTCTTGTTCCAAAAAATTGGGATTGCTTAGTGTGCCTTGAAGAAATTATGTGTTGTTTTAGCATGCAAAAGCATAGTATTGTGGTATTCTCCTTTGATGTTTTGCAGGTTGACTTGGCACATGTTTACACCATGTTATGACTATGACAAGTCACCATTAGCCTCTATGATCATTTAGTCCTTGACTTGTAGTACCACTCTTTGCTTTGATTAGTTTTCTTTGTTGCATTGCATAATTATGGCCATTATTGCTCTCTTAGTTGGTTGCTCCTAGTCTTTTTCTAGCCTCCACTTGTATGAGTAAGTTCTACTCATGCTTCCAACTCCCAAGAAACCAAGTTATTCCAAAGTGTCCACTATAAAATCCTATGCATGGTGAGTTACACCATTCCAAAGTATATTCTTGTTTTCATCTATCTTCCAATTAAAAACTATTGTGTTATGTGAAAACTTAGTGATTAAAGCCCTCACGAACTTGATGGCACATTTTATTCTTTGCCCCTAATAAACTTGAACCATTGAGGCAACTTTGTTGTATATGCTTGCACTTATAAGTTGGGATTAGCAGAACCGTGCTGTCACGGCGAACGTTTTCAACATTGCACTTGTACCTTGTTGTACTCAGTTGATATCATGTTCTTTTGTCTATGGATGTCACCGGTGTGAAATAAAGAGGGGACTTGTAAGTCGATGGAGTTTGTATTCTGTGTTAGAGAAACGCCTGGTCCGCTAGCCTAAGCCATGCCTAATCATGGTGGAAACTTGCAGCATCACCATAGTGAGCTATCTATGAAGCATCCTCAATAAAAAGCTATGCATATGGTAAACAAAAAGATTGCTGAGATTCTCATTGTCTGCTTGCCTTGTCATTTTGGTTATGGGAAATCTCCTGTACCATGTGTAAGGGGTACCCCGTTGGCGGTTCTCAATGATATGCAAATACTTAAAGTGACAAGAACTTACCTGGACCCAAAGTTGAGTATGCATGAGGTGTGGCCCTTGTATTCAAGGGGCATGAGATTGCCAACTTATACTTCGTCAAGCATACACTCCAGCTTTTCCACTTTAATCTTAACCACTTCAAGATGCTTATGATAGGGGCAATGAGGGCTGAAAGCTAACTAGTACCATAATTTTTGGAAGCTCTTTTTGAAACTTGTATTCCCTGCTTCCTTTACAAAAAGGCCCTTCTTCCACCATTATTTGAGTCTCCACCTTCTACCTTTAGGCACCAATAAGAGAGCATAGTTGTCATTCTGTGTGCAATGTTCCAAAGCTTATTAATTGATGCATATTGTGTTATTACTTGCTCTTGCGCCATTTGTTTCTAGTCACCCTTGTGAACTTTGCAGGTGTCCTATATATTATGTTGCTACTCTATGAGGGACAAGCTGATTGCCACTATGCTATGTTTTCTGCATGTGAAACAAACAAACGTTTTTCAATACATATTATTCATGATCTTTATTTGTAGCTTGCCATGTTGCATGCATAGTTACTATGTCCTATTGTTAGAACTCCATCTTTCATGCACATGTTTAGAGTTCTTTGATCCCAGCTTTCAATGTTTGCAAATGGTTGGATCTTTATTGTGAGGGTGCATGTCACCTCAAAAATTATTCTTTTATCACTTACCTATTCGAGGACGAGCAGGACTTAAGCTTGGGGATGATGATACGTTGGAAACGTATCTATAATTTTTGATGCTCCATGCTTGTTTAGTATCTACTTTGCTTTACTTGTCTACACTTTGAGGTGCTTTTTACATGTTTTCTGGTACTAACCTATTAACAAGTTGCAACAGTGCTAGATGCCTGTTTTCTGCTGTTTTTGGTTTCAGAAAAGTTAGTAAAGAAATATTCTCGGAATTAGACGGGATAAACACCAAAGTCAATAACTTTCCGTGGGGAACAAGAAGTCCAGAGGAGAGCCGGAGGGGCTGGCCAGGGGGGGCAGACCCACTCCAGGCACGGGGTCAGGTGGACCCGCGCCTGGCTAGGGTTTGGCGACCCTGGTCGCCTCCCGGACTCACCCCTTCGCCTATAAGAAGCCCCCGATGCAGAAACTCTTGGTACCCGATCAGAAATCCACGAAACCGTCTGTAGCCATCGCCACCATCGTCCCTAGATCGGGGGGATCTGAAGTTCTTCCCGGCACCCTGCCGGAGGGGAGATCATCCCGGAGGCCTTCTCTCCGGTATGATTCGTGAGTAGTTCCACCTTGGACTATGGGTCCATGTAGTAGCTAGATGGTTTTATCTCCTCCTTTGTGCTTTCATGTATAGATCTTGTGAGCTCCGTTCATGATCAAGATCTAATCTATTTGTAATCATGCATGTTGTGTTTGCAGGGATCCGATGTATATTGAGATTATTATGTTGGTTTGATTAATGGTTCTATGTTTATGATTCTATCATGTTTGTGTTGTTTGTGATCTTGCATGCTCTCCGCTGCTAGTGGTTATCTTGGCCAAGTAGTTGCTAGTGACTCCAAGAGGGAGTATTTATGCTTGATAGTGGGTTCATGCCTCTAGTTTCCAAGGGAAGTGACAGAAATCTCTTCGGTTGTAGATGTGCTGTTGCTACTAGGGAGAAAACAACGGTCTCTTGTTCATGAAACATGTGGACTGTTGACCTTACACACTTTGCTTAAAGCAGTTGTCTGTTGCTTGCAACTTAATACTGGAGGGGGTTCGGATGATAACCTGAAGGTGGACTTCTAGTCACAGATGTAGTTGGATTACGGTCTATGTATATTGTTGTATTGCCGAATCAACCTCATAGGATCTTTCTGGCTAGTAATTGCATTGTTATGCCTTGCTCAGTTCCTGTCAATTGCCTCGCTGTAATTTGTTTACCCTTCATTCCATGTTGTTTATCTAAGGAAAACACCTCTAGTGAACTATGGACCCCGATCCAATCTTTACCATTGATATATTTTCCACTGCTACTTGTTTACTTGCTGCAAACCATTACCTTCCACACCATACATTTAATCCTTTGTTACAGCAAACCGGTGAGCTTGACAACCTTACTGATTCGTTGGGGCAAAGTCTTGAGTTTGTGTTGTGCAGATCTCCGTGTTGCTCGCAACACCTGTGTGACGTTTCCTTCCTCCTACTGGTTCGATAACCTCGGTCTCAACTGAGGGAAGACTTGCTGCTGTACTCTTCACACCTTGCTCTTGGGGTTCCCAACAAGACTCCACATCAAGCACCAAGTTTTCTGGCGCCATCAAGGAGTCATCAGCACCGACTTGACAAGGATGCCCTGCCCGACCATCGTGACATGTTTTCCCATCCACGGAACAATCTTGGCAGCCACTTTGTCTTCTAAAGGTTGGAAGTGAATTCTTCTAAGACGGTGCACGAACAATGGAAGGCCTAAGTATCTCATGGGGAAAGTGGTGCGTGGAGCCAGGAAGGCTAGGAAAATTCATCAAGATCAAGGCCTTCGCAACAGATTAGTGCCACTTGACTCTTAACGCAATTTATAACAAGCCCGGTGACATCTCCAAAATTTTGCAAGGTTAAAACAAGGAAGTTGATATCACTCTTTATTGGCTTGATGAATATAGAGGCATCATCGACGTAAAGGGAGGTACGAACCATGGGGGATCTCCCACCAGTATTGTATAGTAGACCTTGAGTGGTGGACTTGCAAAGAATATGATGAAGAGGGTCAATAGCCAATACGAAGAGGAGGGGCAATAAAGGATATCCTTGTCTAAGGCCCCTCCCATGCTTGATTGGATCACCGGCTATTACATTTAGAAGCACTCTTGATGATGAAGTGGATAGACGTGCCGAAATCCAATCCCGGAATTTACTTGGGAAGCCCAAATGTTGCAACACCTCCATCAAGTAGTCCCATCTTACTGAGTCAAAAGCTTTCTTGATGTCAAGTTTAAAGAGGGGTGTAGCCTTTTTTGTCTTGTGGAGTTTTCTCGCAAGGTTTCTTACATATAAGAAATTATCGTGAATGCTCCTTGTTTTAATGAAGGCACTTTGAGCCTTTGACACAAGCTTGTTCATGTGAGGAGCAAGGCAAGCGGCCATCACTTTGGAGATGAGTTTCACAATGGCATGGATAAGGCTTATGGGGCGGAAGTCGGTAACCTCTTCGGCCCCTTTCTTCTTGGGAATAAGATCAATGTTTGCGGAAATGAGCCAATAAAGATTACTACAATGTAGACTTGAGAATTGATGGATGACTGCCATGACATCCTTTTTTATTGTATCCCAACAAGCCTTAAAGAAGGCTCTCATGAAGCCGTCCGGACATAGTTCATAAGCCGCAAGAATACCCAATCTAGGCTAGAGATGTACTAGTCTATTGCTCATAGATACCCACAACTTCCACCATGTCCATGTGCCGAACATAACTAGAAAATACCAGTGCCAGAAAAGGACTGTCCAGTGTGCCCAAACTCCCAAGCCGAGAAAATCTTTAGTGATTAGAAATTTTAGAGATAGAGAGAGATCCTAGGCAGCATTCCAGCAAGTGAACTAGTAGATCAACCCAACAAGCAAAGCAGAACAATTTCGGCCAATTTTTAATACCAAGTACAAGTAGTTTTAAAGATCCTAGAGTAACTTCCGCATCCATCTAGAAAACCTCTAAGAGGTTGTTTGGTATCCTTCATTTAGGACTGGAATCCTGGAATTCATTTTGCAATTCTATCCCTATGCTGTTTGGTTGGCACAGAATTGAGCCTTCATTTTATTTGGCAAATCCATTGAAATATCCCCATGTATAAACCTGATTCCTATCTCAGACCCGTCATTTCCAAATTCCAGTGGCAGCCAAACATGTGGATGTTTTTGGAATCATAATATAAATGGAATGGATCCATGTATTCATTTCTACTAAATGAAATGAATACATGGATGCCAAACGTCCTCTAACTGAATTAACGAAAATATAAGGCAAGTATGAATCTAGTTTTCGAGTGACGGTGGAAAAAAATTCATAAAATAGAAGTCTCACTTTAATTCATGAACCTAGGGTTCGAGTAGAAGAGAGACAGACAAAGAAAGAGGCTTATGTTGCCCACGCGCACGAACAGGGGGTTATAATCAATTTTCCCTTCAAGTTTTAGTGCTAGATTGATGACCCACAAATATAGGGGGTGTATCGCAGTACTTTCGATAAATAGGAGTGTCGATCCCGACGAGGAGCAGAAGGTGTTGACTAGTGGTATGGAGCAGGAAATCTCTGCAAATACTTAGCAAACGGATTTTTAGGGGTTTTCTGATAAAGCAACAAAAAAGTGCAAGTAATAAAGACAACGAACAACTGCAGCAAGTGGCCCAATCCTTTCTTAGCAAAGGACAAGCCGGTGGAAATACTTATAAGGACCAAACGTTCTCGAGGACACAAGGGAATTCTGTCAAGTGCTTTCATTTCAAGTAGCTAAGTACTCTTCTTTGGTGTTGTAAGTGTTGTGTGGGTGAATCTGTGCTAATGTACCGGGCTTACTTGGACTAATACATACTTGTGATTAAACCCCCTGCAAGCAACTGCAACTACAGGAAAGTAATTAAGATATAAACCTAACCATAGCCTTAAACTCTGAGATCCTACACTCCCTTATGCAATGGTGTCCTAATGGGGGTTCATGTTTCTGTCACTCCGGCAACCCCACAATTAGTAGCCAAATACACAATGCATTCTCCTAGTCCCATAAATGGTGAAGTATCATGTAGTCGACGTTCACATGACACCACTAGAAGAATAGCACCACAACTTAAATACTAAACCATTGAATAATAACTCAACACAAATCCACTACTAACAACATGACTTCTGCCATGTCCTCAAGAACTAAAAGAACTACTCACAATACATCATATGGATCAATATCAAAGATGCTATGGTGATGAATAACAATATGAACATAAACAATAATCCAATGGTTCCACTCACAAGCATCAACTACAATAATAATTAACACCGGGAAAGTTTCCCCTAAGAACTAAAGCAGTATCCAACACAATTGTTACAGCGGGATGGAGTGGTGATGATGGTGCTGGTGGAGATGATGGTGTGGATAATGATGATGATGATCCCTATGAAGCCTAGATTCATGACGGTGTTGATGGCGACGATCTCCCATCTCCAGGAAGGAATTTCCCCAGAAGAAATCTGTCTGCCGGAGAGATCTTTCTCTCGGTGTTTTTCGCCCCGCAGAGGCGGTGGAAATCTATCTGTGGTCGCCCCTGGTGTTAGGGTTCCGTGAGGAAGATATAGGCAAGAGGGTGGAGTCGGAGGCCGAGCAGGTGGGCCACACCTGCCCTAGGCGTGGCCTAGGGGGACCCACGCCTAGGGGGTGTGGCCCCCCTGCGGCCCTTCCACGCCTCCCCTTCTGGCTTCCTTCGTCTTCCGCGGGAAATATAATTTTCCCTTATTTTTCTGGTATTTTTATGATCTTCGCGAAATTGCATCAAAACACCTCTTTTTCTATCAGAATCCAGACTCCGGGAGTCCATCCTCCAAGAATCATCCAACATGCAAAAACAGTGAAAAATACATAAGTAAAACCTCATAATAAGACATATATCAATGAATAGAGGCAAATTATGATATGGAATGGTGATGCAAATTGGACGTATCAACTCCCCCCAAGCTTAGACCTTGGCTTGTCCCCAAGCAAAAACTGAGCTTAGTAAACATGTCCATAGGTTTATGGAGTGAAGTGTCGATAGAAGAATACAGACAAGAAGCATCACACTTACCAGTACACAACTCATAGAAGAAAGCAACTCACCATTATATAACTTAGATTGCAACAAGTACAAGAGTCACAATAGAGATGCATAAGGATAAATCATAATTGGAATTGGAAAACTCTTGTTCCTGGTCAGAGAACAACTGGCAAACAGTTTCAAAAAAAGCTTTTTGTAGAAGTTTTCAAAACAGGAGCACTCTTTGCTCAAAAAGGTTTTTCACATTGAAGGATTTCAAAGTAATACTCAATAGATAAGAGTCTTGTGCAAACAAGGAAGATAAAGAACATGATTGAATAAATCACCATATGAATGCTTGCAACACAACAACTCAAATGCTTGCTGGAGATAGAGAGGAAGTAGGTTTACTGACTTAACTTAGAAAATAGGAGAAAGGTCCCTTGATAGAGGGAAGCAGGGATTTCAAGTCATAAAGATCTTCCAAAAGATTATGGTACTTACTAGCATTAAACCCTCATTGCCCCTATCATAAGCATCTTGAGATGATTAAGGTTAAAGTGCACAAAGATGGAATATATGCTTGATGAAATATAAGTTGGCAATCTCAAGTCCCTTGAGTACGAGGGCCGCTCCTCATGCTACTAAACTTTGGTCACCGATAAGTTCTTGTCATTGTAAGTACATGTGTATCATAAAGAACCGCCAACAGGGTACCCCTTGCACATGGTACATGAGCTATCCCATAACCAAAATGACAAGGCAAGCAAACAATGAGCATCTCAGCGATCTTTTTATTTACTATGTGCATAGATTTTTATTGAGTATGCTTCATAGAATGCTCACTATAGTGATGCTGCAAGTTTCCACCATGATTAGGCATGGATTAGGCTAGCGGCCCAGGCGTTTCTCTAACACACATACGTCACTCCATGGACTTACAAGTTCCCTCTTTATTTCACACCATCGACATCCGCAAACAAAAGAGCATGATATCAACGGTGTACTACGTACAGGTGCAATGTTGAAAGCGTTCCCCGTGACGGCACAGTTCTTCTAATTCCAACGTATAGATGCAAGCATATACAACTTCGATGACACAATGGTTCAAGTCTATTAGGGGAAAGAAAATAAGGTATGCCATCAAGTTTGTGAGAGCTTTACTAACTAGTTTTCACATAACAAAATAGTTTTTAATTCGAAAGATAGATGAAGCTTGAGAATTTGCTTGGAATAGCAAATGCTAATAGGTAGATATGGTGGACGCAAATGGCAAAGGTTTTGGTTCAAAGGGTTTGGAAACATGAGAAGTATACCTTCTCAAAACAGGTTTTTGGCTAGCAAGGCTGGGTAGCAAGAAAAAGAGTTGAAAGAAACAAGCAAACCTACAAGTGATAAAGCCAAACATGCAATCTTCCTTGAAGACACAAAAGATCTTAAATAAAGAATACTAAGCTTATGAGCCAACAAGAAAGAAAATTAATGATACAAAAGACATGTAAGCTTTTTCTCTTTTTCTTTCAAAACTCAAAAAGTGTTGCTACTGACCAGAACTTGGTTTGCCAAAACCAATTTAGAATTACTTGATGCTCCCAAAGTGATTCCAATACTGATCAACAAGATCCATCATATAATAGAGATTGCAAACTAAAATAAGAAGTGCAAAAAATAAAAGATGAAACTTCTCATTAATATTCCATAAAGGCACTCACACCAAGGGATACATAAATAATCAACTAAAGGAAAGATACTTCCACATGCAAACCAAACTATAAGATAACTTCTCTACCAAAGATATGAATCCACAAAAAAGGTAAAAGATAATGATTGTGATACCGCGGCACTCCCCCCAAGCTTGGAACAAGCCAAGGGGATGCCAAACATGATGACAAATTACTCCTTCGGTGGTGGTCCTGTTCCCTTGTTTAGGGTCAGAAAACCCTCTAGCATCTCACGAAGCCTGTCATTCTCCTCTTGAAGTATATCCACTTTCATCCTCAAAGCACGTTACTTATCACAAAACTCATCAGTGGTTCGAAGGGCTTCCGCTGCCTCAGGGCGGGATCTGAAGTCTGGAATGGAGGCTATGATCCCCTGCATCTTATGAGAAAAAGCACGTCCAGTGTTAATTGCTCCTACAAAAGTAGGTTTCCGTGCCCTTGACCCTACGGTGGTTTGTTCCTCCAACTTTACTTCCTCCACGGGCTTCTTGCCTTTGTCGTTGGCGGAGACCATGATGCTCTAAACTTGAGAAGATTTACTGACAGAAACGGATCGAAACAAAAACACGACGAGAACACGATGCATGAACTTCGGGGGATCTGGGGGGTTATATATTACAAAGTTTCAATGCATAAGGAAGGTGCTGATACGAAAACGAGGCGAAGACGGAGCTCGGGGTGCTCACACCCCCTCTAGGCGCGGCCAGCTAGGGCCCGCGCCTAGGGTGGGTTTGGCCACCCCGGCCTCCGGTTCCTCCTCTGTTCTGTCTTGTGACTTGCTTTATGTATTAAAAACATCAAAAATATAAAAAGATTGGGGTTTCACGAACCTTCTATTTTCACCACTTTTACCTATTCAAAGACGAACTCTGCAGACTCCTTTTCTCCTTCTCCTAGAATTTCCTTTCCTACAAGGTCTCACACAAACCTCAATGGAAACATTAGTGTAAGCAAAAAACAATTAACCTTTAGGTTCACACTTTGACTGTAATCCATCAAAACATAGGCTTCTGTAAGAGGCAAATGCAACTGATAACAGAAATCTGTCAAAACAGACCAACAGGTAAAGATTGATTTTTTAGAAAACTTTATGTCGCTCAAATAAAAAAGTGCAGAACTAATGAAAGTTTGGTAACAACTTGGAGAACAAGCTCAGAAAATACAGCTCCATCCGACGTATTGAGCTCCCTCACGAATTTTTACAATGCAGCACAAAAATCTGTCCCAGGACAGCCACTTTTCACAACTCCTCCACTTCTCAAAAGTAGTTGAACTTGACACAAAAAACAAAACAAAAAGGATAAGGAGCAGTTATTATAGAGGTAATAACTTCCAAGACTCAACCAAACTCTTGGGTTATCTCCCAACAAGTACTTTTCTTTAATGCCTTTAAGTTAGGCTTGAAACTTTCAAAGATGCTCACAAAGGAGATAAATATTTGAAGTGAAAGAGAGCATCAAGAAGCAAATAACCAACACATTTGAGTCTAACCCACTTCCTATGCATGGGGGTATCATGAGAAAATGAATTGTTGAAACAAAAAGCCACTAGCATAGGAAGATAAAACAAATGCAACTTCAAAGATTTCAACATAAAACGGGAAACTTAACATTATTGAGATGCATAAAACCATGTTTTCCCTCTCTCATAATAACTTTCAGTAGCACTTTGAATAAAGTTTACAATATAAATGTAACTAGAAACAACTTTATCATCAAAATGATCATACTTACAATCATCAAAAGAGGTCCAAGGTTATAAACTGGATCAACAGAAGCAAGTTGTTCCATCCTGAAATCTTCATTAGGAAAGCTATTTTCACAAGGAGCTTTAGCAAATTTGGAAAAGTTAAACACATAAGAATCTCCATCAAACTTAGTTAAATTTTTTCCTTCTTACAATCTATAATAGATCCACAAGTGTTCAAGAAAGGTCTACCAAAATGATAGGGCAAGTTTTGCTAGTTGTTGAATTAAGCACTAGAAAATCAGCAGGATACTTAATCTTACCACAAAGAACCTCCACATCTCTTACAATACCAATAGGGCAAATGGTTTCCTTATTAGCAAGGTGAATAACCACATCAATGTCCTCAAGCTCACAAGGACCAATTTCATGCATAATTTCCCTGTAAATCTCATAAGGAATAGCACTAGAATAATATCACATAAACCATAATAGCAATGATCACCAATTTTAACAGAAAGCATAGGAACGCTAGCTTTTCTAACTTTACTAGGATGAGAGACAATATTACAAGCATCTTCACAGAAGACAATGTGCTCATTCTCTATATTTCTAGCGTCAAGATCTTTCACAATAGCTACCATAGGTTCAATATTCAATTTCTCATCAGGATCCACAGTGTTCTTAGTACCTTTATTATATGCACTAATCATCATAGAATACTCCTTTACCTTAGCTATAAAAGGTATTTTCTCAACATAAGGTTCAGGCACAATATGATTAGTAGTACAAACTTTAGTGCTTCTAACAGGAACATGAGTAACAACATCTTTATAAGGTGCTTGGTACTTATTCCACTTCTTTTTGGGAATTTCTATGTAAGAGGCAAATGCCTTAAACAGTTGGTAATACTTTGGGAATCAAGAACAAACTCATTACTAATATCACGGAAGTCATCAGTTCCCATAAAAGATTTTATGCATTCATAATCATAGTTTATACCTGACTTTCTTCCTTTGTCATTCTCCCAAGCTTCAGTGTTCTCTTGAACATGGTCTAGTAGATCCTATTTATCTTCTTCTGTCATACGTGTGAATGATCTAGCACAAGAAGCATCTAGTAAATATTTATCATGAAGAGAAAGCCTAGCATAAAAGTTATTGATAATAATATTGTTAGGGAGTTCATGAATAGGACATTTAAGTATTAATAACTTCAATCTCCCCCAAGCTTGAGTTGTACTCTCTCCATCACGAGGCCAAAAGTTATATATCAGATTTCTATCCTTATGAATGTAACATCCCAATTTCAGCAACCTTGATTTAATGTCCAAAAAGGCAAAAATCAGGAGGAACAAAAACTTTTTCTTGTTATAGGTGCCATGTTTGTTTACTTGCTTGTTTGTTCTCTTTCAACTGATTGTGTATCAGGTGCTATACTTCTTATCCCAACACTAGTTTACAAAAACTATTTTACAGAAGGGGTGTCTTGGCTCATCTTTCATATTCTCAAATGATCCGGCATTGCAAAAACCTGAGCCAAGATGACTTTGACACAACCAAATACTTTACTAGTATCTATCAACAAAACTATGGAGACCTATATATTATCTCCTTATGTTTTCAAGACAGAATCTTCAACTACTCTTATCTCTAGGTTTTCCAAAAACCTTTATTAAAACCTTTCTATTCCAATCTTGGTAGTAATACCAAGATGATCCTTATCTTACTTAAAGACACACCAATGTAAAAATACCCAACCTTACCTCAAGCTAGGCTTGATGGTAACCCTAGTAGTAGTGTATAAGTGACAAGATGAATTGCCTTGATCTGCTGCTTGATGATTTGCCTTGATCTGCCGATTGCCTTGTTTGCTTAGGAACTAGAGTGAGATAATCTAGTAGCTCATACCCTAGGAACCAATCTATGCTTGTGATCATCAATATCACATCAATCATCCAAGTCTGGATCTATCCTAAGACACTAAGGTGATCATCTCCCCTCCTAATCAGATCAATCTAGGGATAACCCTTCTAATAGTTCCAACTCAGTGAAGACCCAATATAAGCATGGGTCCTATATATTTAGTTAACACTTCAACATAATCTCCTTGATCATGGGTTTGGAACGTAGCATCCTCCCAAAAACATCTCCACTTGCACTCTAATCTAAAACCCTAAATCTGCCAAAATGGTTGTTTGGAATTCTTATCTAGATTCAATCTTAGGAGTTCTACCTTTTCCAACCTATGTGCATTTTTGAGAATGTACTTGAACCATATTGTATTACATTTTTAGTACTACCAAATCCCACTCTTTCCCTTGTCTAAGCCTTTCTAGTTCCCACCCATCCACGATGGTTTTTTTACATCATGGTAAGCTTTTCTGCAAAACTAGTCAACATACCAACTTTGGCAGAAGCTCGCATCTATATGACACCTCCCCTTGACCAAATATTTGCATGGTTATTATCTAATAACCATGTCCTATAAAACCCCACTTCACTTGTTCCATTGAAGCCTTGTTCTTCTTAAACCCACATGGTTTCGGAGGCTATCTGATGTATCTGCTATGGCAGCCTTATTTTCAACAAAGTTTTCCATCTCCTCAACACCACCTCAAATCCAATCAAGCCCAACTCATGATTCCATGATCATCTATATGACTTGGTCTTTCTATCCATATACCCCTTGTACCAAGGTGAGCTATGAGCTCCCTAATCCAACCCTGTTTAGGTGGCATTAGAATAACCAAATCCTAGATCCTCCAAGAATCTAGTTTCCACCTCTTTTCACCACTTCCCTTCAAAACCAAGGTTGACCTTGATGCCTACACCAAGTAAAACCTTATACCTTGTATATAAGCCTCCCCAAATAATTCCCCCAATTATTTGGATTATTAAACTATTTTATTTCTTGCATTTACCAATATCTTAAAATCCTTGTCTATAAAGGCAAGTTTGTTTTTCTAAAAATCACCTTGCCAACTCAAGGCACATTTCATGACTATATATAATATCCCATATTTTCAACTCAAAAATAAATATTTTTTTGAGATTTCTTATTATTTATTTTTGCCCTTTTTCTTAAATGGCACAAACAAGAAATAATTATCCAAAAATACTTTTCCACTGCAATAAATCCCAATAAAATCCTCCAATATGTGTTATGGTATTTAGGACCATATCACATAAAAACCAAGCTTTCCCAATGTAAAAATATCATTTTTCTTCCATAATTTACTTTAGAACTTTTTGAAGAAGTGCATTTAAATGGTATTATAATCATCAGAAAAATCCTATTTAAATCATGAAGAGATTATTTGACCCACTCTATCTACCAGCACCATTTCCACACTTTGTCCAATGCAATTTTGTCAACTTCCTTCACAAGCCTCCAATCAATCAATGTTGCCAAAACCATCAAACCTTGATTCAAATTAACACCAAACCAATCCCAAGCTTGTAAAATACTCCACCTTAGCAGCACACACTCCCTTCTGGTCGAAGAACACTATAGCATGCCCCACCTCTTTGTCCTACATGGTTGTTTAAGGGGGGAGACAAAGGCAAGGTCATGTCACACCTTTTCTTTTCTCATTACAACAGCCCCCCCCACCTCTCTGTCCCCTACCACGACCAGAGACTTCTCTCCATCACACCTACTATCCAATGGATGGCCACCAACCCTCCCTTGCTTCTCCCATGGGCATGGTCTACCATAGACCATATCACCTCGGTTTATAAGCCTCCACCCACTCCAGCTCCTCTCTCTGGCCTCATTTCTCCCCCCACACTCCCACCTATCCTCCCTAGAGCTCTCTCCCCCGCTCCCCTGCTCTATATTGCCTAGGAAGAGGAGGAGAAGGCCCCTCGGCCTCCACAAAGAAACGAGCCTCGAGCTCCCCTCTCCACTCCTCCCTCTCTGTATGTGACCTTGTCAAGATCCCCTTCCTCCTTTGCATCTAACCATGCCCTCCTTTCCATGCAGGACAGTCCCTAGAGGTGATCTCGGCGAGCCACCGACGACCTCCTCTCGGGGCAGATGCGCGAGGATCACTTCCTCATGGAAGCTAGCCCTTCCGCCCCTCCCCGAGGTCACCCCGAACCGCCGCTCCTCCTCCCACACTTCTCCGACGCCGGAGGGCCCCAGGTGAGCACCCCGAGCTTCGCCAAACCCTCTAGGGTTTCCTCCTGAGCGCCACTCGCCGCGGGGAAGACGACGCATGGCCACCGCCAGATCTGAGTCAAACCAACGGCTCAGATCTCCCCATACCCCTTCGGGGATGGGTGGCGCTGGCGGGCCGGCCCACTCCGGCCGATTGGTTTCTATCGCCCGCGCGCATCCCCCTCCTTCGGGCCAAATGCCCTCCAGCGATATCTGGCCCATAGGCCCCGAGCCCCTTCCTCTTATCTTTTAAATTTTAGATCTGAAATTCAGCAGTTTGTATTAAATGAAAACAAAAATGTAAAACCCTTCCAATTGCCCAGATCTAATTTTTTTTGGATGCACACATGTTTTCCCCAACATGCAGACCAGTTTTTGCACCAAAACTTTCATTAGAATAAATATGACAAATCTTATACCCAGATCTATCCAGAACACTAAATGAATTCTCCAATAAGTTTGGTTTATCCAAAAGACCCAAACTCAATTGGTGTTCAAAGGGTATAAGACATACCTTTCATATCCCACTGCCCTCACCCTAAATTGCTTCCCAGTTTGCATGTAGCAAAAATAATCAAAACAGGCCATTTCTGGGTTTAGCAATTTCTCTAGGTCAAACCAAATGGGGTTATGACCTAATTTCAACTCCCAGTAAACCTCTATACAAATCAGTACCAAAACCCAGGAGCCCTGGATTTATTGAGATTTTAGTGAATTATGGTTTCTGTGCATGGTTTGTTCACCAATAAATAACCATTTGAGTTCTTTAATTCCAAAAAGGGTGATTCCAATTTCTACAGAAATTTATTTCTAGTACCTAAGCATTTCCCTTGGAATCACGTAAAAAGCTTCTATAAACTTAATCTGGTGAAAAAGACAAAAACCCTCCAGTACTGTCTTTGGGAATTTCTCAAGGGCATTCTGGTAATTTTTTGAGGTGATTCCAACTCCTATGGATTCAGTCCACCGAATACTACTTAATCACACAAGGAAATAATTTTTGGAACCCCAAAGAAGTTCTGGTGAATTATTCCCTTAAACTAGAGTTTTATCCACTATAAAATCCATTATAAATCAAGGGAAATTGATAAAATAGTGAAACCACTTTTGTTGGCTTCATTTTATCAATATCTATCCGATGATATCATTTTTACACAATGGTATCATACAGATCAAGTCCTTGGTCGAAAACCCCTCTATTAGGTAGTTCCAAAACTCGAAATCCAAAGGGAGCCTTTTTCCCTAATGCCTCCAAATCTCCTTCCAATCCAACCACATCAAACCTCCAACATCCTACTAATGTATATCATGCATTTATCCTTTACTTGCTTTATGGTTTGATGCTTGTATGCTTGTAGTGATTGGTGTATTGTTTGTTTTCATGTATGCTCGATAACGGCGATAGTTGCGATTGTGTGACGCCGAGAAGAAGGAGGGATCGGGTTTATCTTATTATTATTATTGTACTTGGTATTCTGGTTATCTAACACCGTCAAGGGAAATCTCGCTGGTCATAGGCAAGCCACCTTCTTGCTCATATGCCTTGTCCTAATATTTTACCTATGCATGTCTTATTTACTATTTTATGCAAATTGCATTGTTTTACTATTGTATGTTTTATATGGGAAAGGTTTGGCTCCTCCAAACTATTCTCCCTCTTCCTCCACCTCCCGGCTCCCTCACACACCACACCCTACTCCGTTGAGGCCCGCTACTGAATCCCGGTCGAGGCGTGGCGGCCAGGATAACTGATACGTCCAATTTGCATCACCATTCTATATCATAATTTGCCTCTATTCATTGATATATTTCATATTAAGAGGTGTTACTTATGTCTTTTTATTTTTTTTGCATGTTGGATGATTCTTGGAGGATGGACTGCTGGAGTCAGGATTCTGATGGAAAAAGAGGTGTTTTGATGCAATTTCGCGAAGATCAGAAAAATACCAGAAAAACTACGGAAAATCCTATTTTCCTAGAAGACGAAGAATGCCAGAAGGGGAGGCGAAGATGGGACAAAGGGGGCCCACAACCCCTAGGCGCGGGCCACCTCTAGGCCGCGCCTACAGGGTATGTGGCCCACCTGTCCCACTTCTGGCTCCGCCCTCTCTCCTATATCTTCTCCTCGAAACCCTAATGCATGGGGGGCGAACACAGAAAGATTCCGCCGCCTCTGCGGGGCGGAAAACACCGAGAGAGAAAGAGCTCTCCGGCAGACAGATTTTTGCCGGGGAAATCCCTTCCCGGAGAGGGTAGATCATCGCCATCAACACCGTTATCAAGATAGACTTCATCGGGATCATCATCATCATCCACACCATCATATCCACCAGCACCATCATCACCACTTCATCCCGCTGTAACAATCGTGTTGAATACTTGCATAGTTCTTAGGGGAAACTTTCCCGGTGTTGATTACTATTGTAGTTGATGCTTATGAGTGGAACCATTGGATTATTGTTAATGTTCAGATTGTTATCCATCACCATATCATCTTTGATCTTGATCCATATGATGTCTCGTGAATAGTTAGTTTAGTTCTTGAGGACATGGGAGAAGTCATGTTGTTAGTAGTGGATTTGAGTTGAGATATTATTCAATGGTTTAGTATTTAAGTTGTGGTGCTATTCTTCTAGTGGTGTCATGTGAACGTCGACTACATGGTACTTCGCCATTTATGGGCCTAGGGGAATGCATTGTGTTTTTGGCTACTAATTGTGGGGTTCCCTGAGTGACAGAAACCTGAACCCCTGTTAGGACACCATTGCACAAGGGAGTGTAGGATCTCAGAGTTTAAGCCTGTGGTTAGGTTTATACCTTAATTGCTTTCTTGTAGTTGTGGATGCTTGCAAGGCGTTTAATCACAAGTATGTATTAGTCCAAGTAAGGTCGGTACATTAGCACAGGTTCACCCACACAACACTTACAAAACCAAAGAAGACTACTCGGCTATTTGAAGCGAAAGCACTTGACAGAATTCCCATGTGTCCTTGAGAACGCTTGGTCCTCATAAGTATTTCTGCCGGCTTGTCCTTTGCTAAGAAAGAATTGGGCCACTTGTTGCAATTGTTCGTTGTCTTTATTACTTGCACTTTATTTCTTTGCTTTATCAGAAAACCCCTAAAAATCCGTTTGCTCAGTTTTTACAGAGATTTCCTGCTCCATACCACTAGTCATCACCTTCTGCTCCTCGTTGGGATCGACACTCCTATTTATCGAAAGTACTACGATACACCCCCTATACTTGTGGGTCATCAAGACTATTTTCTGGCGCCGTTGCCGAGGAGTGAAGCGCTATTGAAGAGTGGAACTGGTAAAGGAAACTTCTACTATAAGTATTGCTTTTTATTTCTGTTTGTTACTTTGTTTCCAATATGGATAACCCACTTGGTTTTCTATTTGGGAAAACTACTACCACTATTAGGGTAGTATATGAACCACCACCTGTTGAGATAGATCCTTTTTAAGATACCTACAAGTATTGTTGATCGTGTTATGGATAATTATTATTTAGGGGATGGAACTGTCCATCTTAGTGATCACTTGCTCTTTATCCATGAATTATGCGGGTTGTTTAAGTGTGCAGGTATCACAACTGAATAGGTGAGGAAGAAGTTACTCTCTATATCATTGAAAGGAAGAGCTGAAGAATGGTATAAGCTGCTTAAGAATGGACAATCCATGGAATGGGAGGAAATAGTACCTCTCTTTTACTCTAAATTCTACCCTCCCAGTGAGATTCATAAGGATAGGAATCTGATATATAAATTTTGGCCTCATGATGGAGAGAGTACAACTCAATCTTGGGGGAGATTGAAGATACTAATGCTTAAATGTCCTATTCATGAACTCCCTAACAATATTATTATCAATAACTTTTATGCTAGTCTTTCTCTTCATGATAAAGATTTACTAGATGCTTCTTGTGCTGGATCATTCACACGTATGAAGGAAGAAGCTAAATGGGATCTCCTAGACCGTATTCAAGAAAACACTGAAGCATGGGAGAATGACAAAGGAAGAAAGTTAGGTATAAACTATGATTATGAATGCATTAAATCCTTTATGGGAACTGATGACTTCCGTGATATTGGTACTAAGTATGGTATTGTTACTCAAAGTATTGCCAATTGTTTTAAGGCCTTTGCCTCTTACATAGAAATTCCTAAAAAAGAAGTGGAATAAGTACCATGCACCTTATAAAGATGTTGTTAATCATGTTCCTGTTAGAAATACTGAAGTTTGTACTACTAATCATATTTTGCCTGAACCTTATGTTGAGAAAACACCTTTCCCAGCAAAGGTAAAGGAGTATTCTATGATATTTAGTGTGAATAACAAAGGTACAAAGAAATCTGTGGAACCTGATGAGCAAATAAACATTGAACCGGTGGTAGCTATTGTGAAAGATCTTGTCACTAGAAATATAGAGGATGAGCACATTGTCTTTTGCGAAGACGCTTCTAATATTATCTCTCATCCTAGTAAAGCTAGAAAAGCTAGTGTCCATGTGCTTTCTCTTAGAATTGGTGATCATTACTATTACGGTTTATGTGATATTGGTGCTACTTCTAGTGCTATTCCTTATGAGCTTTATAGGGAAATTATGCATGAAATTGGTCCTTGTGAGCTTGAGGACATTGATGTGGTTATTCACCTTGCTAATAAGGAAACCATTTGCCCTATTGGTATTGTAAGAGATGTGGAAGTACTTTGTGGTAATATTAAGTATCCTGCTGATTTTCTAGTGCTTAATTCAGCAGCTAGTAAAACTTGTCCTATCATTTTTGATAGACCTTTCTTGAACACTTGTGGAGCTATTATAGATTGTAAGAAGGAGAAAGTTTTAACTAAGTTTGATGGAGATTCTTATGAGATTAACTTTTCCAAATTTGCTAAAGCTCATTGTGAAAATATCTTGCCTATTGAAGATTTCAGGATGGAACAACTTGCTTCTATTGATCCAGTTTATGACCTTGGACCTCTTTTTGATGATTGTAAGTATGCTCATTCTGATGATAAATTTGTTTCCTGTGATATTTATATTGTCAACTTTATTCAAAGTGCTACTAAAAGTTATTATGAGAGAGGGAAACACGGTTTTATGCATCTCAATAATATTAATTTTCCCTGTTTTATGTTGAAATCTTTGAAGTTACATTTGTTTTGTCGTCCTATGATAGTGGACTTTTGTTCCAATAATTTTTTTTCCCCTGAGACCCCCTTGCATAGGAAGTGGGTTAGACTCAAATGTGTTGGATATTTGCTTCTTGATGCTCTTTTTCACTTTAAATATATATCTCCTATATGAGCATCTTTGAAATTATCAAGCCTAACTTAAAGGCATTAAAGAAAAGTACTTCTTGGGAGATAACCCAATAGTTTTGTTGAGTCTTGGAAGTTATTACCTTAGTAATAACCGCTCCTTATCCTTTTTGTTTTGGTTTTTGTGTCAAGTTCAACTACTTTTGAGAAGTAGATGAGTTGTGAAAAGTGGCTGTCCCGGGAGAGATTTTTGTGCTGCATTGTGAAAATTCATGAAGGAGCCCAGTACAATGGATGGAGCTATATTTTTATGTGCTTGTTCTTAAAGTTGTTATCCAACTTTCATTAGTTTTTCACTTTTTTATTTGAGTAATAGAAGTTTTTTGGAAAAACCAATCTTTACATGCTGGTCTGTTTGACAGATTTCTGCCATCATTTGCATTTGCTTCTTATATTGATTCCCTTTCAGATTCTTTTTGGGCTTTTGGAAAGGAGTTGCTACAGTAGCTTTTGTCTTGATGGATTTCAATTAAAGTTTGAACCTAAAGGTTTATTGTTTTTGCATGCACTAATGTTGCCATTGAGGTTTGTGTAAGGCCTTGTATGAAAGAAATTTTCAGGAGATGGAGAGAAGGAATCTGCAGAGTTCGTCTTTGAGTAGGAAAAAAGTGGTGAAAACAGAAGGTTCGTGAAAGCCTAATCTTTTTATATTTTTATTACATACAGAAGGTTACGAGACGAAACAGAGGAGGAAACAGAGGCCAGGGTGGCCACACCTACCCTAGGCACGGGCCCCAGCTGGCCGCGCCTGGAGGGGGTGTGAGCCCCCTGAACTCCGTCTCCACCTCGTTTTCGCACATTACCTTCCTTATGTCTTAAAACTTCGTAATATATAACCCTCGGATCCCCCAAGGTTTGTATATCATTTCTCGCCGTGTTTTCGTTTCGATCTGTTTCTGTCAGGAAATCTTCTCAAGTTTAGAGCACCATGGTCTCTGCCAACGACAAAGGCAGGAAGCCCGAGGAAGATGATCCTCAAAACCCCAAGGAGGAATAGGTCCTGGTTGGGATGAAGAAGACATGGAGGAGGACGAGCATCCGGACACCCGCGCTACTGTTGCAAGCATTGGAGTGGTGGAAAACCCTATCAAGCTTAGGAGGACAGCACTGTTGTCTATTGGAGGGGAAATCCCACGTCATGTCCTCACTCCACGGTCATCTCCTTCACGCACCAAGAACCCTTTCCATACTCTCTTAATTGAGAGAAAATACCAACAGGTGCCCAAAGGGAACTTGCCCTATTTTGGGGATCTGCCTCGTTCTAACCATGCATGGAAGGAACACACTAAGAAGGAAGAGTGGGGAAAGAATAACAAGGATTGGGATTCTCGGTCTGATATGATCATGAACCACATTGAGCATAATTCGGAGTTGATTCGTACTCTAACCTTCAAGATTGAGGATTTGAGGGAACTGATTGAAGAGCTTATCAAGAGAACACCACCATCACCGAAGGAGTAATTCGTCATCAGGTTTGGCATCCCCTTGGCTTGTCCAAGCTTGGGGGAGTGTCATGGTATCACATCATTAACTTTTATCTTTTACCTTTTTAGTATATTCATATCTTTGGTAGAGAAGTTAACTTATAGGTTGGTTTGAATTGTGGAAGTATCTCTCCTTTAGTTGGTTATCTATGTATCCCTTGGTGTGAGTGCCTTTATGGAAAATTAATGAGAAGTCTCATCTTTTACTTTTTGCACTTCTTATTTTAGTTTGCAATCTCTATTATATGATTGATCTTGTTGATCAGTATTGGCATCACTTTGGGAGCATCAATTAGATCTAAATTGGTTTTGGCAAACCGAGCTCTGGTTAGTAGCAACACTTTTTGAGGTTTGAAAGGAAAAGAGAAAAAGCTTACAGGTATTTTGTATCATTTATTTTCTTCCTTGATTGGCTCATAATCTTAGTATTCTTTATTTAAGATCTTTTGTGTCTTCAAGGAAGAATGCATGTTTGGCTTTATCACTTGTAGGTTTGCTTGTTTCCTTCAACTCTTTTGCTGGCTACCCAGCCTTGCTAGCCAAAAACCTGTTTGAGAGGGCATACTTCTCATGCATACAATCCCTTTGAACCAAAGCATGTGCCATTTGTGTCCACCATACCTACCTATTAGCATTATTGCTATTCCAAGAAAATTCTCAAGCTTCATCTAGCTTTCGAATTAAAAATTATTTTGTTATGTGAAAACTTAGTGATTAAAGCTCTCACGAACTTGATGGCACACCTTATTTTCTTGCCCCTAATAAACTTGAACCATTGTGTCATCGAAGTTGTATATGCTTGCATCTATACGTTGGGATTAGCAGAACCGTGCTGTCACGAGGAACGCTTTCAACACTTATGGATACATATCCAATTGATATCATGCTCTTTTGTTTGTGGATGTCGTCTGTGTGAAATAAAAGGGGGGCTTGTAAGTCCATGGAGTTATGTATGTGTGTTAGAGAAACGCATGGGCCGCTAGCCTAAGCCATGCCTAATCATGGTGGAAACTTGCAGCATAACCATAGTGAGCAATCTGTGAAGCATCCTCAATAAAAACCTATGCAAATAGCAAATAAAAGATCGCAGAGATGCTCACTGTTTGCTCGCCTTGTCATTTTGATTATGCGATAGATCTTGTATCATGTGCAAGGGGTACCCGTTGGCGGTTCTCTATGATACGCATGTACTTACAATGACAAGAACTTATCGGTAACTAAAGTTGAGTAGCATGAGGAGTGTCCCTCATACTCAAGGGACATGAGATTGCCAACTTATATTTCGTCAGGAATATACTCCATCTTTGTTCACTTTAACCTTAATCACCTCAAGATGCTTATGATAGGGGTAATGAGAGCTCAAAGCTAGTAAGTACCATAATCTTTTGGAAGCTCTTTATGAACTTGAAATCCCTGCTTCCCTCTATGAAGGGCATTTCTCCTACTTCTAAGTTGAGTCAATAAACTTTTTTCCTCTCTATCTCCAGCAAGCATTTGAGTTGTTATGTTTTAAGCATTCATATGGTGATTTATTCAATCATGTTCTTTATATACCTTGTTTGCACAAGACTCTTATCTAATGAGTATTACTTTAAAAGCCTTCATTGTGAAAAACCTTTTATGTTTGAGCAAAGAGTACTCTTGTTGTGAAACTTCTACAAAAGCTTTATTTGTGAAACTGTTTTCTAGTTGTTCTCTGACCAAGAACAAAGTTTGCCAATCCCAATTATGATTTATCTTTATGCATCTCTATTGTGACTCATATACTTGTTGCAAGCTAAGTTATATAATGGTGAGTTGCTTTCTTCTATGAGTTGTGTAATGGTAAGTGTGATGCTTCTTGTCTGTATTATTTTATCGACACTTCACTCCATAAACCTGTGGACATGTTTGCTGAGCTCATTTTTCGCTTGGGGACAAGCGAATGTATAAGCTTGGAGGAGTTGATACGTCCAATTTGCATCACCATTCTATATCTAATTTGCCTCTATTCATTGATATATTTCATATTAAGAGGTGTTACTTATGTCTTTTCATCTGTTTTTGCATGTTGGATGATTCTTGGAGGATGGACTGCCGGAGTCAGGATTCTGATGGAAAAAAGAGGTGTTTTGATGCAATTTCGTGAAGAACAGAAATATACCAGAAAAACTACGGAAAATCCTATTTTCCCAGAAGACGAAGAATGCCAGAAGGAGAGGCGGAGATGGGCCACAGGGGTCCCACACCCCCTAGGCACGGACCACCTCTAGGCCGCGCCTACAGGGGGTGTGGCACGCCTGGCCCACCTATGGCTCTGCCCACCCTAATACACGGGGGGCGACCATAGAAAGATTTTTGCTGGGGAAATTCCTTCCTAGAGAGGGGAGATCGGCGCCATCAACACCGTCATCAATCTAGACTTCATCGAGATCATCATCATCCACACCATCATATCCACCAGCACCATCATCACCACTTCATCCCGCTATAATAATCGTGTTGAATACTTGCATAGTTCTTAGGGGAAACTTTCCTGGTGTTGATTACGATTGTAGTTGATGCTTGTGAGTGGAACCATTGGATTATTGTTTATGTTCAGATTGTTATCCATCACCATATCATATTTGATCTTGATCCATATGATGTCTCGTGAGTAGTTCGTTTAGTTCTTGAGGACATGGGAGAAGTCATGTTGTTAGTAGTGGATTTGAATTGAGATATTATTCAATGGTTTAGTATTTAAGTTGTGGTCCTATTCTTCTAGTGGTGTCATGTGAACATCGACTATATGATACTTCACCATTTATGGGCCTAGGGGAATGCATTGTGTATTTGGCTACTAATTGTGGGGTTGTCGGAGTGACAGAAACCTGAACCCCCGTTAGGACACCATTGCACAAGGGAGTGTAGGATCTCCGAGTTTAAGGTTGTGGTTAGGTTATACCTTAATTGCTTTCTTATAGTTGCGGATGCTTGCAATGGGTTTAATCACAAGTATGTATTAGTCCAAGTAAGGTCGGTACATTAGCACAGGTTCACCCACACAACACTTACAAAACCAAAGAAGACTACTCGGCTATTTGAAGCGAAAGCACTTGGCAGAATTCCCATGTGTCCTTGAGAACGCTTGGTCCTCATAAGTATTTATGCCGGCTTGTCCTTTGCTAAGAAAGAATTGGGCCACTTGTTGCAATTGTTCGTTGTCTTTATTACTTGCACTTTATTTCTTTGCTTTATCAGAAAACCCCTAAAAATCCGTTTGCTCAGTTTTTACAGAGATTTCCTGCTCCATACCACTAGTCAACACCTTCTGCTCCTCGTTGGGATCGACACTCCTATTTATCAAAAGTACTACGATATACCCCCTATACTTGTGGGTACTTGTGGGTCATCAATCCCCTCCCCTGCCCGGCGATGGGCCGACGACCTTCTCCGCCCGTCGATGCGGATCGTGTCCTCCTCTTCCCGGCGATGTGACTGGCGACGCCATGGATCTGCGAGGGATGGCCGGAGTGGAGGCTTTCTCTTTAGGCTATGACGACCACTCCGAGGATCCTTTCCCTCCTCCGATCTTGGCTTGGAGGGCAGGGATCTGGGTTTGTAGGGCCTGGATCCATGCCCACCCCTAGATACGGTGGTTCCCCTTTTTCTTGGAAGAAGACTCGCATTTCTTTATGGAGATTCGTTTTTTTGTTTTTTGTTCTTGAGGAAAATCATGTACATGCAAATTGGATCTGAAGAAGTTTGTTCACTACTGTTGGATACTTGGATTGTTGTATCTAAAGAAATTTTGATCCGAATTTTTTGTTGATTCGTGCTTGGTAATGACATGGATTGAAGTCACTCACAACAATTTCCTATTAGTTTATTTCATGCATGTTGTACCATAGAGGCGTTGTTCTGCTGAAAGGATCGGTCGACTAAAAATAAAGGTAAAGTAGGGTCGTTATTGCAATATGGCTAACTGTTTGCACGAATCTTAAACCTGAATTGGACGTCCTAGATGATAAGCCCGCGACACCCTCATATATGTAGAGTTTGATTTTCACCAAAAAAATAACTTCCAATAGACAGAGAATCGAAGTGCTTATAGAGAAGAGGGATGGTGAGTTTTGATCGCTCCATGCGAGCCAGACGGTGTTGTTGCAGGTGTGGAATAGGAGCGCTCGGCGTCGCACTAGGCGGCGATCTTGGCGGAGAGGTCGGCAACCCTGGTCGATGCGACGCCCGAGGTCGAGCCCCATGGGTTCGCGGATGGGGGACCATGAACCGCACTGCCCGAGAGCACGCCAAGCCCTAGCAGAACCACCAGCGCAGGCACCTCCTCCTCTCCGTGCCGCGATCCGCCGTCGGGTGTCCTACAGGGGCGGGGTGTCACACCGGATGAAGGGATCTGAGTCCCTCTTGAGGAGGTTGAAGAGCACGTGGGCCTTCCTGTATGGGGATGATGAAGGGAGGGATATGGAGGAGAGGCAGCGCGGCCGCGGATGGACGGCCCCCCGTCGGAGTTGTTGGGGAACGAGAGGACATAATAAACTGGTGCTTCTATCGAGAAAATGACGCAGAACTACCATATTTGAGACGATCTTGTTAAAAATCTACCACCTTAGAGATTTTTGACACATAAAAACCACTTTTGGGGTAGGGGTGTGACAGAAAGCTTTAACTCGTCCGTGTTTAGGCCTCTAAAAGCATTCCTGGCAGGTGGGGCCTGTTGCCAGTGCTGATGTGGCACGGACTTGACGGAGGGAGACAACAGCCATGAGGCATGTGACAAAAGCGGTTGTTAGGGCAGCCTTTGTCCCCTCGTGGCTCAGCTGTTTCAGTTACTTTGCCACCCCCGCGAGGATAGGATAGCAATGGCGAGTGGCAGCAGGACAGAGGACGGCGACGGAGGGGGTCGCAGTGGAGGCGGCGGCGGTCGTTTCGTGTGGCAGGTGCTTTTCGGGCCTGGATTCAATATGGGGTCCATTGATTTGGACTCTGATGAAGACCGCGAGTCAATGGATCTCGCGCCAGGGCCGGACCAGGACGCCGCGCCGGAGCCGGAGCAGGAAGCTTCTTCAGCTTAGCTGGCTACGGCGAGCCAATTAAGCGAGGACCCGCTCAGCCACTATGTCTCCGACGGCGGGTAAGCTTCATTTCTCTTCTCTGACTTTGGGGATTCAACAGTTATGATTTGTGTCTAATTTAGTGAGATTTAGTAGTAGAAAATAATTGTTGCACATTCTCTTATCTTTGTTTTAGGCCACATTCAGAGATTTGGGATCTTTACATTCAATTTGATGGTGCTAAATTTGTGCAAAAAAAATGCTAAGATCAGATATTAGGTTTCTGAATTTGTTGTCACTGATGGAGAAGGAAGGTTATGGTCTGTCTGATTCAATGTACTATGTAAAATCAGAAGGGGAGGGACTGAATGGGCTAAAAATTGTGGATAGCAATTGTAAGGTGGAAGATATGGTCGGGAAGTATGAAAGGTCTAAAAAACTAGTTTTAACTGTGATGAGAGACAAGAGTAAACAAGCAATTATTTTGTCTCCTGTGAAGTGCAAGGAGGCAGGCCCTTCATTGGCTTAGATGGCTGCTTCATCAAACTCACAACAGGAGCTCAAATTTTAGCTGCTACTATTAGAGATGGAAACAATAATATCTATCCTATTGCATGGGCTATAGTTGCTAAGGAAGATACTGCTAATTGGTAGTGGTTTCTTGAACAATTGAAGGAAGCCCTAGCTGGAGAAGAAGGACAGTTTGGCCACTACACAATAATGTCTGATAGGCAAAAGGGGCTAATCAAAGTTGTGTCAAATGTGTCCCAAACTCTCCCCACAGATTTTGTCTTAGGCACATTTATGCCAACTTTCAGACAGCAAGCTTCAGAGGAGAGGACTTGAAGAAATGCATGGACAATGCTGCTTATTCTTACACCAAACATGGTTTTGACAATGCAATGGAAGAAATGAACAAGCAATGTGAGATTGCTTGGTAGTGGTTGTCCAAAATTCTTGTGCACACATGGGCAAGGTGGGCCTTTGATACAAACTGCAAGACAAATCTGGTCAACAACAATTTGAGTGAAGTATTCAACAGATATATCCTAGATGAGAGAAAAAAACCATTGTGACAATGCTTGTAGGGATTTATGACAAACAGATGGTTAGGTTTGATGAAAAGAGGAAAGGAGGATAGAAAGCATCATGGGAGATCACACCATTTTATGCATAAAAACTAGAATTGAACAAGAAATTTGCAAGGAATTGTGTGCCAAAAAGGGCAGATGATGGACTGTGGCAGGTGCAAAGTGGATATCACACTTATGAGTTGAATCTGATAAAAACAAGTTGTTCTTGTAGGAAGTGGGATCTATTTGGATTGCCATGCAATCATGCTGTTAGTGCCATATACAAAGCTGGTGAATATCCAGAACATTATGTGTCTAAATTCTACAAGAAACCTTTCTTCTTCAAATGCTACAGGCATGTATTCTTTCCCATGCCACAGAAACATAGATGGACCAAAACTGACACTGAAGACATCATGCCACCTGGTTTTAAAGATCACCAGAAGGGAAGAAGGCAAGTAAAAAGAAGGAAAGGCAAATTTGAAGTACCAAAGCCAAAAGAATCTTCCAGGATGGCCACTATCACCTGTAGTAACTGCAAACTGCAAGGACACAAATATACAAGCTGCTCATAACCTCTTAGACCAGATCTTGCATTAAGGAAAAACAATCACAAGGTATAGAAACTACTAGTGATTAACTAAACTATGCTTCATAACACCTGTAGAAAATTTTCTGCTAATTAAACTATGCTTCATAACAGACAAACAGGACAAAGCCAGATGTAGCATCTTCTTCAGGTGCTACACCTCCTCAAGATCAACCAGCTCCAAGGCCACCAAGAACTTCCAGTTTCGCACCTCCCCAAGCTCAACCAGCTCCAAGGCCACCAAGATCATCCAGTGTTGCACCTCCCCAAGCTCAACCAGCTCCAAGGCCACCAAGATCATCAACTGCTGCAGCAAGGTCATCTTTTGTTGCACCTAGGAAAGAAAGAGGCTTCATGTCCTATTTAAATGCTGGGGCAAATGCATCTGCTAGGAGATATGCACGTGTTGTACCTCTAGATGGTGGAAATGTCTGAATGCTGGAGCAAATGCATCTGTTGTCATTCTGCTACATGTTAAACCTCTAATTTTAAGTGTTTGCTATGCAAATTGTTGGACCTCTAAATGTATGCTGAATATTCCTCTCTGTTGAACATGTTCCCTTCTAAATGAATGAGACTATCTGCTGGTATTTTGGAGAAAATGATCAAGTGAATGTTGTTTATCTGCCAGTAATTTTATCTACCCTTTCAAATGAATGAGACTATCTAGACAATTTCCATTGTTCGCATATATAAAACAACACAGATAATTTCAACATCACACATATTTTCCATTGTTCACGGATAATTTCCATTGTTCACAACAAGCTCATAATTCAAACCATAATTAAACTACATATTACAGCTCACAAATTAAACCATTGTTCAAAGCATAATTAAACCATTGCTCACATCATAATAAAACTACATCTCAACAATCTCCTTTATCTTAACCCTGTATCCATCTTTCTCCTTTAGCAAATCTGATACAATGCGTTATAGCTTCCTCTTATCCTCCATGTACTTGTCCCTATCTTTCTCTGCCTTCATCAACAAATATTTGTGCATGCTAACAGTTGTTGCTTCAGTGGTCCTTTTATCCTGAATTTTAGCCCTTGCAGCCATCAGAGCTTGTTCAGCTTTAGCCTTAAGGGCTAAAGTCACATGCTTCTCTTTCACTTCTTTTTCAACTTCATCCTAAGCTTTCTTCAGATCTTGGTTCAGCTTCTTAATTTGGTCTTCAAAATCAAACTTCTTCTCAATGTGGTCCAGTGCATCATTCACCCTGCCTTGTTTAGCTTCTGCAAACATCTCCCAGAGCTTGCCCATTGCTTTCATCAGAGCATCTGGCCACACTGGATCAACCCAATGCACATATGAACACTTCTCTCCTTCCTACTATCAGTTAAGGAAGACTATAAATTAACACATACTAAGATTACCAGCATTGACTATCTATACTAATTAGGAAATACTCACATACCTTCCCTTCACAAGCTAGGTACCTCCTTCTAGTGTTACAGCCCCCCCATGCTACGAATTTGGCAGCCACAAATCCGCACTTGCAGAGCACAGGCTCCTCCCCATCGTCGGCTAAACCACAAAAATCTGAATCGTAGGTGTTGTTCATACTCTAACATGTTGAAACGTGGAAGAAATTAGAGAAGGAACCACCTGATTCCGAAGAATCACCAAATCTAATTCAACTAGAAATCGAACGCATGTGCAGGAGATCTCCAGGTGCAGAGTACTCACATCGCAGACGAGGTCGGATAGTGCGACGACTCTTCTCCATCGCTCCACGAAACCATGTCGACAACGGTCAGTGACGGGGAGAACTCGCGGTGGTGGTACGGCGACACGACGACGACGAGCTGGAGAAGAGTGGGGAAAGAGAGCAACGAGGAGGTAGCTACTAAAATCGATAAGGAGAGGCTGCCATAACGACCGCTTTCGTTGCGCGCCTCACGGCCGTTGTCTCCCTCTGTCAAGTTTGTGCCACGTCAGCACTGACAACGGGCCCCACCTGCCAGGAATGCTGTTAGAGGCCTAAACACGACGAGTTAGAGCTTTCTGTCACACCTCTACCCCAAAAGTGTTTTTTATGTGTCAAAAATCCCTAAGGTAGTAGTTTTTTAACAAGAGTGGCTCAAATATGATTGTTTTGCGTCATTTTCTCGCTTCTGTCGCTAGTCCCATCTCGTGCGACTTGAAGAACAAACGGGGCATGGTTGTCGTTGTTGTCTTCCCAGAATATAATTAGACAAGTAAATTAGAGAACTAGCTTGCTATAAGAAGATAATAACGCCAAAGGGGGAATTAACAACGACTATGTGGGCGTGTATATCGCATTAGATATTGCGATCGAGCACATGAGTTTTCGGTCACGTCCTTATTTCACCTTTACATTCAGTTCTTTTAATACACTAATAGTGCATACATGATTTTTTTTTTTGATAATCGTACATGATTAATTGGTGAAGTATTGTTAGCACTTAGACTCAATCTTATTATTAGAATACAAATGAATATTTCTAGATTAAAAATAAATAAATTTCCTTTCTTTAAGCACATGATTTCTCTAACCAATAAATTAACACATGAAGGATTTGTGATATAAAATTAAGAAAGAATTATGTCCATATGTAGTAAATTTTGCAAATTGAGAAGAAAAAGAAAAAAAAAGTTGGAGAGTAGGAAAATGACAGCTCAACCCGGGGGTGGATTCTGCACTCACCATATTCACAACAACGCCTACTTAGGATGTGTGCTTATTGATCACAATTGAAAGAGAAGAGAGAGCTGAGAGTGGAGGAGAGGAGTAGATGAGAAGGATGGACGGTCTGAGGAGGAAGTGCCTTTTCTCGTCTCTAGGCAAGGACGGGCGGGAAGGTTTAGGCGGAGTGACCCGCCCAGGCGCCTCCCTCTCCCACACAATGCTGCACCAGAGTCGGCATCCCCACGCCTCCTTTGCAGGCTCAACTCCATGCCAAAGACCCTGCCTTGAGATGTGTATCCAAGCCCCGCCTGACAAGTACCTCATGTAGCACCTCATCACCGTCGGCTCGTCCTCCTGCGCGACACCTTCGCCGGAGCAACGATTCCATGCACCCCTCCTTGCGCATGGCCGCACGGTGGTCGAGATAAGGCCGGGTGAGGCGGCCTAAAAGAGTTGCGGCTGAGCGGGCTTAGTGTGGTAGCAATTGGAGAATCATAGACGGCATCCGGAAACCCTAGCCCGGAGCTCTCGAGGAAGACGAATAGAGAGGGTCAATTCTACGAAAAATCGCTTTAAAGCACGGGCTCCGTGGAGCCTGTTTTTAAAAAATATTAAATTCGTTAAATATTTTAGAAAAAATATATAACTATATGAAATACACGTCTACAAAAATTTAATGGAAAATACTTTATATTTGGGACGCAACAAAAGGGACAACTATGACAAATTTTAAAAAAAAGAGGCTCATTCAAATTTGCACTAATCTGATTTTATTTCTTTTTTAGAAGATCAGAATACAAAGTATTTTTACGTAAGGTTTTGTACACGTGTATTATAAATCATTATTTGTATCCTAATACTTTTACTAAAACTTTTTAAATCTTTAAATTTGATTTTTTAAAAAAAATCTCCATGGAACCTGTCTAGGCCCACACTCCATACACACATGATATGAGTGCTCTCATTACTCATGCATGTCACCAAGATTAAGCTATAATATAATTGGAGAACTAGCTTGCTATAAGAAGATAATAACGCCAAAAGGGGAATTAACAACGACTATGTGGGCGTGTATATCGCGTTAGATATTGCGATCGAGCACACGAGTTTTTAGTCACGTCCTTATTTCACTTTTACATTCAGTTCTTTTAATACACTAATAATGCGTACATGATTTTTTTTTATAATCGTACATGATTAATTGGTGAAGTATTGTTAGCACTTAGACTCAATCTTATTATTAGAATACAAATGGATATTTTTAGATTAAAAATAAATAAATGTTTATTTCCTTTCTCTAAGCACATGATTTCTCTAACCAATAAATTAACACATGAAGGATTGGTGATATAAAATTAAGAAAGAATTATGTCCATCTATAGTAAATTTTGCAAATTGAGAAGAAAAAGAAAAAAAAGAGTTGGGGAGTAGGAAATGACAGCTCAACCCGGGGGGTGGATTCTGCACTCACCATATTCACAACAACGCCTACTTAGGATGTGTGCTTATTGTTCACAATTGAAAGAGAAGAGAGAGCTGAGAGTGGAGGAGATGAGTAGATGAGAAGGATGGACGGTCTGAGGAGGAAGTGCCTTTTCTCGTCTCTAGGCAAGGACGGGCGGGAAGGTTTAGGCGGAGTGACCCGCCCAGGCGCCTCCCTCTCCCATACAATGCTGCACCAGAGTCGGCGTCCCCACGCCTCCTCTGCAGGCTCAACTCCATGCCAAAGACCCTGCCTTGAGATGTGTCTCCAAGCCCCGCCTGACAAGTACCTCCTGTAGCACCTCATCACCGTCGGCTCGTCCTCCTGCGCGACACCTTCGCCGGAGCAACGATTCCATGCACCCCTCCTTGCGCATGGCCGCACGGTGGTCGAGATAAGACCGGGTGAGGCGGCCTAAAAGAGTTGCGGCTAAGCGGGCTTAGTGTGGTAGCAATTGAAGAATCATAGACGGCATCCGAAAACCCTAGCCCGGGGCTCTCGAGGAAGACGAATAGAGAGGGTCAATTCTACGGAAAATCGCTTTAAAGCACGGGCTCCGTGGAGCCTGTTTTTAAAAAATATTAAATTCATCAAATATTTTAGAAAAAATATATAACTATATGAAATACACGTCTACAAAAATTTAATGGAAAATACTTTACATTTGGGACGCAACAAAAGGGACAACTATGACAAATTTTAGAAAAGAGAGGCTCATTCAAATTTACACTAATCTGATTTTATTTCTTTTTTAGAAGATCAGAATACAAAATATTTTTACGTAAGATTTTGTACATGTGTATTATATATCATTATTTGTATCCTAATACTTTTACTAAAACTTTTTAAATCTTTAAATTTGATTTTTTTTTAAATCTCCATGGAACCTGTCTAGGCCCACACTCCATACACACATGATATGAGTGCTCTCGTTACTCATGCATGTCACCAAGATTAAGCTATAGTATAATTAGACATAGCGGGGATATGTTGCCCACGCGCAATTTTCAAACTTAACTAGATATATTTATATAAGTCAATTAATACGATACATTAATATGGACTGGAGGAAGTATGATAATTACAGTCGTTGCAACATATTATGCATAGCGTTGTTGGTTTGCTGGTCTGCGCAAAATTTGCCCCAGGAGTTGCTGGTTTATGCAAATTTCTCAACACGTATTGATGGCAAGTTGGCAACCCAATCAGGCGGCCACCGTGTCCAAATCATTGAGCAGCCTTCCAAGACGAGCACGGATCCTTTCTCTAGATTATAAGAGCACCAGCTATGGGGGCAGTGGTATGGTGTGGTTCCCAGCTGTCCACGTAGACAGGCCACATGTGTGAAATATATGTCCCAACGGAGGCTACTCTATGTGAGGTCATCCTCATACTTTTTTCTCTGACTCTCAGGGGCGATTGATTCCCACACCGCGATGCCCAGCGGTTGCCTCATTGCTTTTGTCAGTGGAGAAGCGAGATCATCTGCAAGAGACCGCTTTTCTCTGCTATCGGTAAGTTTGGTCGAGTTGGCAACTAGAGTCCTACTTGGACGCCTCAGGCAGTGGTCCACCGTGGTGCGTTGGCCATGCCCTAACCGTCTCAACTCGAATCCACGAAATCATGACGAATCCACAAACCACAATATGACAAAACCACAAATGACATGGTGTCTGCTACTAGTGATACGAGAACACAAGGGAACTGCTTTTGCTGTTTCACAGGTGGCTCGACTCAAAAGTAAAAAATCCTTTCTCTTTCAAGCTCTCGACAGTCTCCTTGATGCTTGTATCCAGGGGAATCAGTTCCATTCCCAAACTTCGTATCTTGTCCTTTGATACCTGGTAGGTTGGGACAAATGGCTGGTCATCAGCACACCTGCAGAGCAGAGAAAAAGAAAACACTGGTGATGATCTGGTATTGTAAATGTTGATGTTTTTGTCTATAAACTTCAAACTTAGAAAACATTGACCTATGAATAAATTTCTGTGCCTCACATTTCAAAATAGAGGGAGTATGTCCCAGTCCTCGACAAGAAATAAACTAAGGAAGAAATAATACCCAACAAGATATTGTTCTCGATTCGATTCCAGTGGAGTAACTTGAGAAAGTGCTTACAAAGAATTTTAACTTACTTGTGTGGCACGGGAATGTCGGGATACATTTTGTGTATGAAATTGACAAGCTCCGAGTGGTGAGCAACTCTTTCAACCATGCAGTATCTTCCATTTGCTGATGGAACTTCATATGCAAGAATATGTGCCAGGGCAACATCTTTAACGTTTATCCATCCAAAGCTGAAATTAGGGTACGTAGAAGATGATCCTGCATGAAAATAGGAAGGATTTCTTGTTAGAGTAGACTTGTTTTGGCAAAACCACTGTAATTTGAACTCTTTTTAGACATAGCATATATTCATCGCAACAAAGCTCCAAAGTGTTCAAATAAATGGAAGTAAGGCCACCGAGAAACACAAGGTACCATAGGCCAGACCAGGCAAAACCACATGACGGTAACACAACCCGAGTAATTTAAACAGTCATCTTATTTATATTCCTTAAAAGATTCATAATATTCACCAAGCATGTAATTCGTGGATTTATGATGCACAAACAGTTAGCTACATAAATAATTAAGAGTGGAATCATTCCAATATAGCAATATCTCACAGCACTTAAGTCAGCTTACAAAACAGAACAAGAAAGGAAATGAAAATGGAATTTAACATTGCTTGGAATATTTTGATTTTGTTTGCAAAAACTGTTTTGATGGAAAACTGGGGCATTCTCTCAAATAAATGAAAATTTTAAAATCGGTGTAGGCATAACAGAGTTCTACCTTACATACTTACAAAGAGTTAACTTCAGAAAAGTTAATTCGTCAAGCCACATACCATTGATTAGCTTCAATATTGCTTCAGCACTAGTATTCAATGTAGGCTGCAACAGGGGACCAATGACCATTGCTGGGTTTATTGTAACTATTTCAAATGCATTATCTTTTGAGAACTTCCATGCAGCCTCCTCAGCAAGGGTCTTGGATAGCACATACCATTGCTGAAGCAGAACAACATTCGAGAATAGAAATGATGTACAATAAAGTATGGATAAAAGATGGAAATACAAAAGGAGCTGGAAGTAGAATTTTTAAGAACTAAAATGTCTACTTTTCAAGTCAGGTAACAAATATAGGAATAACTCTGTCAGAAAGTAGAAACCACAGCACAGCTTACAGTCAGTACGAGGAATCAGATGCATATCCCCTAGGAGAACGATGTACTCCCTCCGTTCACTAATGTAATACTTTTTAGATATTTCAAAGTGGACTAGATACACTCCAAAATGAATGAACCTATATACTAAAACACGTCCACATTCATGTGTTTTAGAAAAGGCTAGAATGTCTTACATCCGTGAACAGAGGGAGTACTTATAATGATAAGTGCAGGTGTGAGTTATATGGTAATAGTAGGGACATATTTATAATGGCAAGTGCAAATGTCAGTTGTAGGGTAATAGTAGTGTCGGGGGGATGACCCCCGGATGGGGTAAGCCAAGCCTAAGAAGGCCGGCTCCAGAAGCTAACGGCCGGATGGCCGCACAACGAGAGAACACCAGCCGGATGGCTAGTCCTACCCAGCTGGAGCTTAAAGCTTTCCCGGCTGGCCCGTCTAGCCGGAAAGCCAGAAGAACCAGCTGGGTGGCCGTTTCCACCTGGCCCGCCTCGGATTCGATGGGGGATACGGAGGGGGTGACGCTCCTTGCGGGGCACGCCTCTGATCCCTCCTGTCACCAGACAGGCTGGCGTGCCGCCCTGACCGGCGCTACTGGACAAAGATAAAGTGGCGTTGTTGGCTGACCGTTAAAGAAGCCCTGGGTGACTGTTAAAGCTAAGGATGACGTCTCAAAGGAGGGCGCTGGGCCACTGTAGCGCCGTCCACCACTGTACTGGAGGCTGACTGGGTCCTGGTCCACCGGCTGGGCCCTGCAGCCGGCCCGCTTTGTAAACTCAAAGTCCAAATAGTAAACCCTAGAGCCCAAATTGTAACCTATCTCTCCCAGCCAGTTTATAAGGGAGGGTAGAGCTAGGGTTCTAGGTAGATTGACATTCAGTAGAGTTTTCCTCTAGATCATCTTCTTCCTCTAGCCCTCGATAGTGGCTAAGGAAACAGCTTCAGGAGCACTTGTATTGGGCATTTGCCCCCATATAGTAGATCTTGCAGGAGTAGGGGTGTTACCTCACAGAGAGGTCCCCGAACCTAGGTACGTCGCTGTGTTTGCAGTTCCTCGTATCCAACCCGTTGTGTGAGCCACCGATTGCATCCTAAGTGTCCCTCTCAAGCCATCCCCGATGGCACTGCCGTGTTCCACACCACGACAAGTAGTGAAGTGATTATATGTCGCTTCAACATCTATGAGGCACTATGTTTATATCCAGCAAAATCTTGACTAACTAATGTGCTGATGCAGAGCTGTTCTGCAATTGTTTAGTACAACAGAGACTGGCAATCTATCACATACTGGCATAAGTGTTGACTTAACCAAGTATAATATTTCTTTTCCAAACACTAACCAAGTATAATATGGCACGTATAAACATCGAACAAGATGCATTATGTATTTCGTTGGACTACTCAATCTACATCCTTGTGCGGAAACACAAAAACCAAGTAATGGTATCACCATCTTCTTTCCTAGGAAAAATGTGTATTAATATGCACGCCGCCTTTGCGGAATTGGTACACATCATCAAGTACACAAAACAAGGGATTTTAGTGCAGGCGGAGTGATAGACATCATATATAGAGCAAACAAGCAATCAGAGCCAGCCATATTTCTTACTGTGAATTACCACTCCAATATGAAAAACAGAGAGTTTTATCAGCGCATAAAGTCATATTACCTGACCCTTTTCACATAGCTCTGCATGTGAGAACCATGTCTCATCAACTACTACATTAGGAGTTTTTGGTTTCCCATTGTAGCCAACAGCAGCCATTGAAGACGTTACAATCACTCTTTTAATAGAAGCTTTTTTGCAGGAACGCAGAACATTGAGTGTTCCATTGACTGCTGGGTCAAGTAACTCAGCCTGAAATATATACATGTGTATACAAACATAACTTAGTGATAAAGATGGGAAACAATTCAAATCAGCTGAGTACGGGAAAAATGTTGCAATGATGTTCCATGTACATAAAAACATTGTGTGGGAGGGTTATATGTTGCATCGACGGTCCAGATTTCACATTTAAGTGAGCACAGACAACAGGGGAGTCATCCGATCAGGTGACGAAAACACCTGACCGATGCCAAACATTATATAAAACTTTAGCTGTTGAAAAGTCCGCGTACGTACATAAGAAAAAACAAATAGGAGGGGCATGGTGGTAAGGTGGTTACTGGACATTCTCAAACAAAATAAAACTATAATTGCAGCAAACATGTGAACGGATAGTGCGTTGTAAAGTACAAATACCACAACATATAAACAGAGGAAATGACCTACTGTAAAAGGCGGAAGGACATGTTCAACTCTAGGGTGACATGCGGAAGAAGAATGCATGTGTTCAAATATAGTGCGGTAATTTAGTTATATATGAATACACTTTTTTTGCAGCGGTCATATATGAATACACTTTAATGCTGTGATGCACTAAAACTGTACATATCAATAGTCCCGTGATGCAACGCACTTTAAGGGAAAATATGTTGACATGTGATCATTTATATCTTGAGATCAACACCAAAACATTGTCTGTAATTTTTCACAGAATAACCAGGATACAAACCTTGGGATCTTTGACATTGTGATAAAAGGGAGAAGCCGTGTGGAAAACACATTCACAACTGCCAATGGCATCATCAAAAGAGCCTTCCTCTAATAAGCTTGCTTTAAACAGGTGTAGTCTATCCTTAGCTCCATCCAGGGCCTGTAGGTGCAATGTTTTCTTTGGATCAGCTGAAAAAACAGAACAGTAGTTAGCATTGCAATGCGTTGAAAACACTCCACCTACCACTGTTAAAGCTTCAGTTTATTTTAATTTTGACCTCCTACCATCCGAAACATAAGAGCGTCTCCAGTCGCGTCCCCCAAGCGATGTCCGGCGAAAGCGCCAGATTGATCGCTTGGAGGATGCCGACGCGCCGTGCCGCGTTTGGGGCACGCCTGTTCCCAAACGGTGCTCCCAAACTGACGAATCCAAATTACACCTTTATTCAAACTGATTTTGAGCTACTTGGTTTACATAGAAATAGAATTAGAAACAACAAAGATGAAACCTAAACTAGTAGCTTCATGTCGCTGTCGTCGTCGCTATCCTTGAGGTGATGTCGACAGCACGTCGTGCCGTCGAATACCTTCACGGAGAGCACGCCATCGCCTTCATACGTGAAGTTCAGGATGGGCCGAGCTGCACATCATGTGCGGACGAACTGCTCCCAGCCCTTGTCAAGGAACATGCAGCCTTGCCCGTCGAACAGCACGTCCACCCGCCACAGGCAAGCACAGCGGCCTGCCGTCCGCAGCATCACTTCGGCGGGCTCATGCCTGTCAAGAAATTGAGTAAACTTGTCTGGGAGTTTCTTCTTGCCCAAAGGATCTTCATGGATGGAGATGAAGAACTCGAAGTCATGGGTGTCCTCCACCATCGGTGACGGCGAGCGCGAAGGCGTCGTTGATCGTCCGCGGCCACGGCCATGGCCCCTGCCCCGGGCACGGCCCCGGCCCCTGCCCCGGCCACCACAACCGCGGCCCCTTCCCCCGGACCCTGTAGCCATGGAGTGTGTGTGGTGTGGAGGAGCGGTGTGGCGAGAGCTTGGCGGCGGTGTGGCTTGTGGCCAGAGGAAGCTGAGGGCTAGGATATTTAACGGCAGGGGAGCGGGCATTACACCGCTGCAGAAGGTGACGGGAATAGACACGTCGCTGCAACGACGGGATGCCTCCCTGCGACCGCCTGGGGAACTGACACGGACTCGCGTTGACCAGAGGTAGGCGATGACTAGTTAATGATGACGACCAGCCTCACCACGCACCATGTCACCCGCACACCACGTCGCCAAAGCGTCGTGTCCAGCGTGCCCGGAACGTCCCCTGTGGAGCAGGGATGGCCTCGGCACGCCGGATACTCTATTGGGCTGCGCCAGACAGAAACAGCCTTTGGGGCATGCGACTGGGCGTGTTATTTCGCCCGGCGTGCCCCATAGGCCTTTGGGGCATTGTTTGGGGACGCGGCTGGAGATGCTCTAGTGAAAAAAATGACGCGACTGGAGACGCTCTAGTGAAAAAAATGACAGTCGAAGACAACATATCAGGCAATACACTAACAACACTCCTATGCGAAGTCAGTTCTGTAGTTTTTATCCAGAAGTCACAATGCCTGCCACTTGACTCTTAAGACTAAGTATATGGTTGCAGGCTTGCAGTACGGAGATACCCGACATTATCCTCACAGCAGTATAAAAAGTACTCCCTCCGACCCATATTGGTTGACTTGGATTTGACAAAATTTGGATAAACCTATATACTAAATAGTGTCTAGATTCATCCAAATCTAGACAAATTTGAGTCAACTAATATGGGTTAGAGGGAGTACTACTTTTAGTATAGAAGAGTGTGAACAACTTCTTCCTTGCATTAAGGCCCTGTTTTTTCTTTCCTTTTGAGATTATAAAGGTGTCCAATCAGATCCGGTAATCGATCATAACAAGTTTACCTCCATAAAATCTACCTCGATTAAATACCTAATCCCCCATCAACGGATGAACCAATCCTCAAGGGGACCAACTGGACCTATAACCGATTATTCCATCGCGTAACAATTCCACCAAACATGGATCCAACTAGAGGGGAACTGCCAGAGCGAAGCAAGGGATGGGGAGACATGAGAGACGTGGCTGCTCACCGGTGTCCCGAACGGTGGCGCGGACGGTGTAGCCGCGGCCGAGGAGGAGCTTGACGAGCCAGGACGCTATGTACCCCGAGGCGCCGGTGACGCATACGACCTTCCCCACACCTGCCGCCACCGCGGAGCTCATCCTGTGCAGGAGCGCGTGCTGCTTGGCTGGAGAATCGGAACGAGGGTCGCGTAGGCGTGGAGCGGAGGTGTGGTTTGGCTAGCACCAAGAAACAGTACTCCCTCCTACCCATATCACTTACCTAGATTCACCTAGATTGTCTAGTCAAATTTTAATGCTAGATACAGTATATTTTTTTTATCTAAATAAATTTAAGTCAAATTTGGATAAGAGAAATCAGAACGAGGATCATAGTCACATTGTCGGGCGTTTTTTTGACAAGACTATGGCACTAAAAGAAACGATAAGTTTGCCATGGAGATTCGGCGAGTTTAAGCTTATGGGCTTATTACTTTTGCATTCTTGGAATCCTAAACGGTTGTGTGGTTAGGTTGTTAACTTCTTGTGACCTTTTATGGTCTTGTAGCCTTTTATGGCTTTGTTGGCTTTTTGTGACGTTGTAGCTTTTGTGGCTTTGTTGTTGGGAGCCTCCAATTGAGTTGTGGAGATAGTTGCAAACTTGTACGGGTCTTGGTGACCGTCCTCAAGTGTCCCTTAGTGGATCGTGAGTAGGCATTTATGGCAAGCTTACGGAAGAATGGGGTGAGCCTTTTGTGGCGTCGATGAGTTGCGTGTCTTCGCATCCGGAGTGAGGCATTGTGTGGCGTTGGGTGAGCATCGAGCCATCACACTCCAAGGTGAGTCATTTGTGGCGTTCGAAGAGTATTGCGCCATCGCACCTCTTCAACGGAGACGTAGCTTCTTTGAAAGTGAACTTTAGGATAAAAATCTTTGTCTCTGCATCCATCAGTTATCTCTCAACCAAGCCCTTTACTTATGCACTTTACTTTGTGATAGTCATCGTGCTTGAAGTATTTCATCTTGCTATCACCTTGTTGGTTGTATTACTTAGAATAGGTTGTTGGAACACTTAGGCGAACCTAGTGGTTAGGTTTTGTGCTTAATAAATTTTATTCCGCATTTATTTGAGTTCAAACCGTAATAATTTTAAAATCCTATTCATCCCCCCTCTAGAAGACGTTCATTGTACTTTCAGGGTTCCTTAATGGGCAGAATAATCCCACAACCATTATTATTATGGTCTTGAGAGGAATTTCATTTGGATCATGAACACCATCTTGCCTTACAAGAGACTCGTGGTCTTCATCAAACTTCACATTGCTTGTCTCTTCAACTCTTCCATTGGATTTGTTGTAAACTCTATAAGCATGAGAGTGATTTGAGTAACCAACAAAAATTCCTTCTTGTGCCTTGGATTTAAACTTGGACAAACGAACTCCTTTCTTAAGAATGTAGCACTTGCAACCAAACACTCGAAAGTAGTTAACATTTGGCTTGTTCTCGGTGAGCAGCTCATAAGGGTTCTTGTTCTTTTTCTTGCGAAGATAGAGCCGGTTGGTTGCATGGCAAGCGATGGATATGGCATCGGCCCAAAAGTTGCATGGAGACTTGAATTCTACTAACATAGACTGGGCCACATTCATCAAAGTAAAGTTCTTCCTTTTGACAAGCATGACGTCAACCAAGGATACATCCGGGGTTACCACCTAACGAGGTTTAATCTCATCAATGCCTATTGTTATGGACTTGGGTTTTGGAGAAGATGGGGATGCTGGAGATCGCGGAACGGTTAGCAAACAAGCAACACGGGACATGAGGTTTACCCAGGTTTAGGCCCCCGGAGGGAAAACCCTACTCCTGCTTGTCTGCTCTTGATTACGGCAGAACCGATGATTACAGGGGTGCGCAGATGCGATCTGGCGTGGAGGTGTGTATGCGAAAGTATGAGTCGAGAGATCTAGGTCGTGCCCTCCTAGCCTTTATATAGACTTAGGCAGGTCCCAGGCACAGACCTAGTCGGTTACAGGTTTTAGGGTTTACCCCTTTGAATTTCCTATCTACTCTAGTCTTGCTCTCCAAGGATCTGAAGGCGTCATGGGCCTTGGCCACCCGAAAGTCTTCATGGGCCGGCGTATATTTGCCGTGGGCCTTCCTTGGGCTGGACCAGGTATACTGAGATCATGTACCCACGGGGTATAACTATGTCACCACCACTTTGCCAAAACCTAATACCTGAGAACTTGTTTTATCACCATAGGAGACCATGGTATTTACAAGAGTAGGCCTTATATCCGACATGATGGACTTGCTCCCGGTCATATGACTTGTGGCGCCACCCATTTTGCTCCACCGGAAGCATAGTCCTACAAAAAAAATCAAGCTTTGGTTTTAGGTACCCATTTTGCAATGGGTCCCTTTTTGTTAGTGACAAGGGTCTTTGGCACCCAAATGTTCCAATGATAATCATGTGTGTATGAAGTTCCAACATATTTTGCACAAACATGACCATCATAAGATTTGAAAACAATGTAAGAGGGGTTGTTCTTTCCGACAAAGTTGTCACTTTGCAAGAGAGTAGGACCATGAGAGGCCCTTTGAGCATTGCCCTTGTTCTTTCTCCTCTTCTTGTTCTTCTTATTCTTATTTGGTTTGGGAGCACACTCAACAACTTGCTTGTTGACTTGCACTTTGGCAAGTTTATATTTCAACACCTTGTTCTCTTCAATGAGATTCTCATGCTTGCAACAAGGGTTATGAGGACTGGACAAGTCTATAATTTGCACAGCGGAAGACTTAGCAAGTTCACAAGTTAGTTGAGTTTGAAGTTTCTCATGTGCTTCGAAAAGACTTGAGAATTTGCTCTCCAAGGCTTCGTGTTCCTCTTTGAGTTTCTCAATATCCTATCGATTCCTATCATGACCAACACCAAACTCAATTTTCTCCCTTTTAAGAACCTTAACCAAAGCTAGAGCATAATCACGTTTTTTAGCGAGGGAGCACATGGATATGTTATGGTCATCTACTAGCTTAGAGACATTTTCCTCAAGATTAATTATCATATTTTGTTCATCCTCAAGACTTTGTGTGAGTGAAGCAATTTCATCGGCGACATCTCTTTCATTTTTACTTAGCAAGTCAAGAAGATCTTCCTTTTCATCTAAAGCATCCCTAGCATGATCAAGTTGACTAAGGAAAGCATCAAAGCAAGTTTTAGTCTCTTCATCTAAGGTAGAAATGAACTCGCATATGTCTACCATCTCTTTCTTTATCTCTAGACCTTCAAGATCAAGAGAGGAAGGTTCACTAGAGATGAGTTTAGGAGTGGGCTTGGGTGTTACCTCGGTGGCCTTGGCCATGAGACACTTTTGGTTGGAGGAGATGATGTTCTCGTTGGGGGAGTCGAAAAGGGACAATCGTGGAGTAGATGTAGTGGCAATAGCAGCGAATCCCACAATCTCACCACCTTGGACTTCATTGTCATCATCATCCGTGCCCGAGAGGTACTCCTCATGAACCACCATAGCCCGTTCCTTGTTGGCAACATTCTTAACGGCGAAGTTCTTGTTCAAAGGATGAGGAGGTCTTGACTTGATCTTGAGAATGAGGCGTCCACCGTTGTCTTCTTGGTTCTCAAAGGGACAACTTGCCACAAAGTGACTCTTGTCATTGCAATTGTAGAATGACCTCACTTTGGGGGCCTTGTTTGTTGAGTTCAATCTTGTGTTGTTCCTTGATATTGGCTTCATCCCCAGCTTGTTCCAAAAAGCTCTTGAGGCAAGGTCAAGATGTTCATTGAAAGCATACTTGAGGTCCTCTTGAGACCACTCACTAGCGTCATATTCATCATCAACCTGCACCGCCTTGGCCTTCAAGGCAAGATTAACCTTTTGTGACCCAAAAGCATGAGCACGAGCAGATTTCACATTCTTCTTGGCAATGGTCATGGCAATCACTTCACTTAAGACTTCTTGAGATGTCATGATGTGAAAGTTGGTTCTTCCCTTGATGGAGTTGAGATTTTGTTCTTCAAATGGAAGGAGAGCTTGAACAAACTTCCTCTTCATAAACTTGTCATCCACATAGGTAGCTCCAAGGTCCCTCATGGTGCAACAAAGGACCTTGAGACGCCTATACATGTATTCGGGTGTCTCATCATCTTGCATAGCGAAACTATCGCACTCATTGTTGATCTCTTCAAACTTGGAGCTTTGGATGCTAACATTTCCCAAAAATAGCTCGGTGAGATGATCCCAAGCTTCCTTGGTGGTGGTGAATTGGCGAATGTAAGCAAAGTCCTTGGGATTCAACGCCTTTTGAATCATGCCCAAAGCAGTGGCATTGAGTTGCTTGTACACCACTTCACCTTGAGTCAACTTATTTGGGTCGTATGGAGAGAAGCCCTCTTCCAAAATCCTCATTAACTCAATAGAAGAGCTGGAAATATGAGATTGCATTAGATATTTCCAATTGGTGAAATTTGATGTATCTAGCATGGGTAATGCTCCTTGAGGAATGATATGTGGCATGGGAATTGGTGGGTCCGGAGTGTACATTGGAGGTGGGGGCACTGCCGAGTAATCCTTTCCCCTTCTCCCTCTTTGGAGGATAAGTCGCCGAGCCCCTTGGTGCTCTCGCTTGGGTCCTTGGAAGTTGTTTGAGCAACAAAGCCAAGACCCAAGTGAGTGGAGAAAGCCACTGGATTCACCACGGGGGTGGTCGCCGGAACATTGGGAGGAGGCTCGATGGCATGAAGTGTAGCAATAGGAGTGACAACCATGGGGTTAGGCTTAAGCGACTGCAAGAGAGTCATCATTTTCTCAAACTTGGTCAACATGGAAGTCTCCAATTGCTTGAGGTATTCCATAGAGGCCAAATTCTTGGAGTTATCACTACCACCACCCTCATTGTCAGCCATCGTCTCTTAGGCGGTAAAGCCCGAAGTAAGAGCCTTGGCTCTGATACCAATTGAAAGTACCAACTTTGGTCGACTAGAGGGGGGTGAATAGGAGACTACCAATTTTTATCTTGTTATTCAAGTTTAGGGTTTGCAAGAAGTAAAGTTCTCTAGATATGCAACTAGATAGCAATCCTATATGCTAGAGAACATACAACAAGCAATAGAATGGTAAAGGACAAGAGTAAAGGTGCGGAGCGAGTAAACCGGAGAGGAGACGTGGATATGTAATTCCCATAGTTCACTTCCAAGGAAGCTATGTCTATGTTGGAGAGGTGTCGGGGCTACACAAGGTCACCCGAGCACCACAAAGGCCTCACCTTCTTCTCCGGTGAGCACCACCACAAAGGCGGTCTCACAATCCACTAACTGGTGACCTTGAAGACGCCAACCGAAACCTTTGCAACAAGGTTAAGGGGGAAGCTCCACAACTCAATTGGAGGCCCTCAACGATACCACGGAGGTTCACAACGCATGCCCTTAGCTCCGAGAATGTCCTACACCGTCTAGGGTTCCAAGAACCCAAGAGTAACAAGATCCACAAAGGATGGGTGGGGGAATCAAATTTCCGTTGGTGAAAGTGTAGATCTAGGTCACCTCTCCCACTCCTTAAAAGATCAAGAGGTTTAAGTGGCTAGGGAGAGAAATCTAGGCTCTGGTATTAATGGAGGAGAGATAAATTGAAGAGATAAGGTGGGAGGAAGAAGAAGGGTGCCTTAAATAGCCCCCCTTCAAAAGGAGCCGTTTGAATGTTCGCAACACCAACGGAAGTTCTGGTGGGGGACCAGAATTTCCGCTCAGCATTTCTCCAACGGCTCGAAAGTTGTCGGTGGATGCTCCAAAGTACGACCAAAAGTTCCGGTCAAACTGAGCGAAACTTCCGGTGGTACTTCCGGAGCAAGTTCCGTTGCAAGTTCCGTCAAATACGTTGTTTCAATACAGAGACATACAGTACGTGACCGGAACTTGGAGCGGAAGTTTCTGGGCCACGAACCACCTGACCGAAACTTTCGGCGGCTGGGCGGAAGTACCACTCAAGATCTCAGCGGAAGAAGCTGGGGTAGTACCGTCCACAGATTCCGACCAGGTTTGACCAGGTCTGCTGACCGGAACTACCGGAGCTACTTTCAGTGGAAGTTCCGCCAAATAGCACGCTTCCATACATAAGTATCCAGTACGTGGGCGGAACTTGCGCCGGAAGTTGAGCCGGAATTTCTCCCGCACTCAGTCCGCAGAGAACCCTGAGTGGAACTTCCGGGGCTTGGCCAGAACTTCCGGTCAGGACAGAAACAGCACAAACAACTCCAAAGGTCACTCTCTCGCTGAAAATAGGATGGCTGTGGCGGTGCATGTATGGTTTGTGCATGAAAGAGTGATTCCCCACAGCCTTCCAAGGTGGACCCCCTCTTGATAGTATGACGACCTAAAGCAATAAATAAAGAGAAAGAAAAAAACAAAGGCCGCCGTCTTCACGAGACTCCAAGAGAGGCGTCCACAAGCTTCATAAAAACCGAAAAACCTGAAACTCAAGCACACAATTAAACCATAAGTGGGATTGTCATCAACACTAAAATACTTAGGGAAAACATAGTCCTTTCAAGCTCACAATGGCTTTGGAAGAAGGCATCTTGTAGTGGCATATGATAAAACTTGATTCTTCAAATTACTCATTATAGAAATCATGATGAAAGAGATCCTTTATTATAAGGATTTGTATAAAAGAATTTATAAAAGGCAAGATACCGACAAGTGTCACGGAAGAAGAATGAGTGCTGAACCAAAAGGCAGTAGGTACAATTTTACATCAACTATATATTTCACCATGTTGCAAATGATACAAATACATATGAGAATCAAGACCGATGCAAACAATTTAATGTCCGTAGACGCGTACCATTTGAGCTATATTATGCTGGGAGATTTATCCTTTTTATTCCTTGTTTTTGGGATATCTCCTTTGCTCCAATGTACATGTAAAAACTCGCTTCTTATTTAATGGATAGAGGCAAAGCTTTTGTGTGTGTTGTTTTTAAAAGAATCTTGCTATCTAGCTGCAGGACCGCTCACAAAATCTAGCGCCATCCCGCTGTTGGTACTCTGGCTTCTAGCATCGCCGCTTTCCGCGTACATGTCGCCACTTCCGGCATACGCATACGAGCTTTGCACCTTCTCGCAGCCCTCTTCCAGTTCCAAGCTCTCCTTGAGCTGGACGACGACGTCGGCCATGGCCGGTCTCTGGCTGGACGCCTGCTCCGTGCACCTCAGCGCCAGATCGGCCACCTTCCAGACGGAGTTCAGGTCGTACCGCCCCTGCATGTTGCCGTCGACCACGCTCTCAATGTCGCCCCTGGCGAGCCTCTGCCGCGCCCACTGGACGATGTGCACGCTCTCCGGGAGGATCGGGGGCTGGCCCGTCACCACCTCCAGGAGCACTATCCCGAAGCTGTACACGTCGCTCTTCTCGCTCAGCTGGAACGAAGTGTAATACCTGCAGCAGAGCATGTTTGTCAGGGAGCGATTTTGGCTTCACCTTAATTTTCTGCGATTTTTGGCAGTAGATACGAACGTACTCTGGGTCGAGGTATCCTGGGGTGCCCACCACCCGTGTGGATACATGGGACTGGAGGTCGTTGTTGAAGGCCTTGGACAGGCCAAAATCGGCTATCTTGGCCTCCAGGTTGCTACCGTTCAGGAGTATGTTGGCGGTCTTCACATCCCTGTGGATCAGGGGAGGCTTGCATGCCTTGTGCAGGTATTCCAGGCCTGTTCGACATGCATCAGAAATAACCAATCAAAACTTGGTTTCCGACAGTGAAGAAAAGGGTGCATGATGTCAACTCAAGCTAGCAAACCTTGAGCAGAGTCGAGCGAGATCCTTAACCGTTGGCGCCATGACAGGGGCACAAAGTCAGGGGAATTTTCTGCACAATGCAAGTAAAATCAGTAGGAGTTTCAGGGATGAGAGTACACGCCGATTGTCAGTCGGTACCGACCTCTTAGCTTCTCTTGTAATGTCCCTTCGGACATGTACTCATAGATAAGCGCCGAGTGTTGTCCATCCTTGCAGTGGCCAACCAGATTGACCAGGTTCCTGTGATGAACTCTTATCAAATGCAGAGCCTGAAATGCAATTCAGAATACAGTAGTTATGTCAGTAAGTGACCACATACATTTCATTTGTGCAGAATATTGAACATTACCTGTTACTTACAGTAGTTGAGTATATTTGTTTGATTAACTAAACACATACTCCCTTCGTTTCAACATATAAGATGTTTTAAGTTTGTGAAGAGAATGTATCTAGACTTGTTTTAGTGTCTAGATTCACTCCACAACTGAGTGAATCTATATACTAAAAGAAGTCTAGATACATCTGCTTTACAATGCTAAAACATCTTATATTTTGAAACGGAGGGAGTACATCGGAAAGAAAACAGGTAGTATAAGAATGAGAGGAAATGAACTGGAAGAAACCTAACCTCTCCTAAGAACTCATTAACCCCTTGAGATGACGATTCTGAACGTGTTTTGACCGCGACAGGGGTTCCATCTTCCAAGTAGCCAAGATAGACTACTCCAAACCCACCTTTTCCAATCGACTTCTCGAAGCTATTTGTGATAGTCTTTAGCTCTTTATAAGTGAACTGACGGGTATCAAATTGCAAAGTGACGGCATCATCATTTTCTTCTTTTGAGTTACTTCCATTTAGCGGTCTCACGGAAGGATCTACATAAACAGAATTTTGTCAGTAACAAAGAATGTGAGATACTATTTTTTTCCTTTAACAACACTTAGACAAGTATTTGGTTTCCAATCAATAGAAATCACCATTTTCAGTCCTTCTCCTGCAAAGGCACACTGTGACAATTAGCACTGCCACCACCACCAGTATAACTACGACGACAACCACAGAGACAATTACGGCAGTATTCCTGTTACGTTTTGCTCCCTGTGGCTGGCCATCGGACTCGGAGGAGCCATTATTGTTGCTTCCCACATTCGCTTCAATTCTAACATCACCAAAGAGGAGGGTCATAAAACATAGTGAGTATTGACAGTGGATAAGAGGAGTATTCCTGAGTATAACATAGTGAGTATTACAGGATAACTACTGTCAATAAAACATAGTGAGTATTGACAGGGAGTATTCCTGAGTATTACAGGATAAGAGGCTGGATAAAGAAACTTCCCAATTTTCTATGATTTTCACAGACACACATAGACTATTACTGAAACCTTATACAGAAAAATGTTCAGATGTTTTGATCCTTTGTCTACTATAGTAGTATACTTCACAATAGGATTGTGAGTTGTCAGTTCTGACAGCCCGTGATTGTTTGTTTTATTCTGAAAGGAGTTACCAGTACATAATTATACTCTTACCCGCTATAGGGAAAATTTATTTTGTAATACCTTAATGTCAGTGATCCTTCTTGCGATCTTTTAAGAAGACTTTCTGGAACTGATCCATTGAACTTGTTGCCGGTTAAATCTCTGAGGAAAAACAGGTCACGAGAATGATTTTTTTTTCTTCACTGCAGTTAAAGTAGAAATCTCATAGTCAATGATCTTACAGGGAAGCAAGCGAAGATAGTAGTGCTAGGGATTCAGGAATACTCCCTGTCAAATTGTTGAGAGATAAATCCCTGAAAAATCAAGGATTCTGGTAACTATTAGTACTTTGCAAAGAATGTATACAGCACGAACATATTGATAGTGGATGAGAGTAGCAGATTAGGAAGGGCATAAATACAAGTTCTCAAGAGCAGTGAGATTTCTGAAAACACTTGTTATTTCTCCAGTCAATCCAGTGGAGGATAAGTTTCTGCAACAAATACCAATCCAACGGTCACATATATGCTACCTTATTACTGCATCCTCTATTTAAGACTGAAAGTTTTTCATCATGCAGAAACTCACAGAGATATGATCCTTGGTGAGCCAGAGATTGCATAGTTGCAACTCACACCGTCCCACAAGTATTTCTTGGGACCGCACGGATCGCCCATCCAGTTCTTCTTGATCCGATACTTGGCCTTGATGGCCATAATAGCACTCACTAGACCGCCCAAATCAGGTGGAATACAAGAAAATGTCAGCAAGCGTCCTTTGACCAATCACTAAATCATGACGAAATTCAGATTAATGTAAACCACAGAGACACGAAATAGTACTTATGAGATTCTGAGACCATATATATACCATCTCCTCCATCAGTCGCACGTTCTGCAGTGGGCACCATGACAAAGATCTCGAGCGCATTCAGTATGGGCGGCAGCGTGGAGTTGCCGGTGGGTTCGATCCTGTAGGTGTACTGCGTCTTCCCGGTCACCGTCCCAAAGACGGTGCTGGAGTACAGGTACACCGGTGAGATCGGCTTCAGTAGCCACAGGTCGTTGTTGAGGTAGATCTCGCAGATCCTGGCCTCGCTGCTGTTGAGCGCCCTGACCTCGGAGACGTGGAGCGCGACGAAGTAGACGAGCGCCCTGTTCGAGTCGGCGGCGTCCCAGTAGAACTGCACGCTGAAGCCGTCGTCCACCGTGGCGGCCGTCTGCAGCACGGCGGACGGCACCTCGAACTGGTCTCCGACGACGTAGCGGACGGCGGCAGTCGTGTTCGTCGGGACCCATGACCGCGGGTTCGCCAGCACCTTCCAGATGCGGTCGTGGGGATCATGTGGGTACCTGAAATTGACAGTCTTGCATCCATCTGTAAGCATACACACAACCACTGGCCGTAAGAAGTTGGCGGTAGATTTCTGCGTGCGTGCCTTATGATGAGCGATTCGTCGTCGGGTCCCAGGTTGTGGCGGCCGTGGACGGCCATGGACATGGAAGCGTTTGCCACGACGGGGTAGAGCGCGTCTGCGAGCGGGCGCAGCTCGAGGCCGGAGATGAAGGGCGTGCCGAGCCCCTTCTTCCCGACGAGGCAGACATGGACGTAGTCGTCCGGCACGACGCTGATGATCTCCGCGCGGAAGACGCTGGAGACGCTGGAGACGTTCACTGTCTGCCAGAGGTTGACGCCGAGGTAGAGGTCGAACACGGCGAGGCCGCCGAGCCCGTCGTAGTTCCCGTGGAGGAACGTGGCGCGGACCAGGTACTTGGTGCCCGGTGTCAGGGGCCTCGCCGTATAGCAGTTCCGGGCGCCGGCGGGGAAGCTCCGGAGGTCGTAGTACTGTCGCGGGAGACTGGCGTCGACGTACTCCGCGGAGACGTTGTGGCTGACGCCGCTGTCGACGAACTCCGCGTCCGAGACGTACGGTATGCCGGTGAGCGCATCGACGTAGGTGGTGCTCGGAGGGCTGCCGCAGTCGATGCTGATGAAACCTGCAATCGTAAAGTGAGAACTCGCTCTCCTTGCAATGTGCAGCTACGATGATGACATGACGACGGAAGGCATTGCTTTGTTTCGCAGCTTACCGCGAGTGTCTGGAGCTTGGCCCCGAGCGAGCAATGCGACATGGGCGAAGCAGATGGAGACCAGCGACCACACCGCCGTACGCACGGAGCCGTGGCGCGACATGGCTGCTGCTGCTGCTGATGATGATGATGATGACCACCAGGCGCCTCCTTCGAAAGAGGAAACGGAAATTAGCTAGACCAAGTGCATGATGAATTTGGTAGAAACGCTCAATTAATTTGGTTATTAGTGCACGTCTTTGCCTATTTTAATCTGGCCTTCTTCTAGCAATCGGGAAGAACAGGGCGCCACGATGTACGCATCCAAATCAGTTCATATTGGCTCGAGGTCGAATAGGAAATGTGCCGCCATGTCAACGCGGCAGAGTTGTTGGCATAAGATTACCATATTTTTAGTCAAGTTTTCCGAATGGTACCAGTTGATGTCTTGATAGTTAAAAACTACCACATCGAAACCAAATTTTCACAAAAAACACTGATTGCACATTGATCACAAATTGACATCGTTTCTGACATATGGGCTCTCTTTGTCATGGCCAAATTGATACTTGTTGATGTCCCAATCGCTAAAAACTACCACATTAAAACCAAGTTTAAAAAAAACACTAATTACACGTTGATCACGAATCGACACCGTTTCTGACAGATGGCGCCTGCTTGTCATGGCCAAATTGATGACGTGGCGTCGGATCCACATGTCAGCCCGACTAAAAAGTAAAATTTCTGTTTTCCCCGAATTTTTCTCCCACTCCATTGACTCCTCCACTGAGGTGGATGTGGCCCCACCTATAAGCCTCCCATCTCTCTTCTTCCTCTCTACCACCAGCAGTAGCTACCCGACGGTGATGCCCAGCCCCCACCAGCCCATGCGGCAGCCTTCCTACTCGCCGGCGAGCACCGCCAATCGTCGCTCCCCTAACACAGCTCCGCGTCCTGCCGACCGTGAGGAAGACGAGCTTTGCCGACAGTGAGGAAGACGAGCTCAATTCCGATGATGCCGATGGTTGCAACAACCATTCTTTGACGGAGAGGTAGAGGCCAACCTGGGAAGGAAGAAATCGTCCTCAGTTTGCTCAGGTCGATGCGCCTCGTCACCGATTTTCCTTATCACTGGCGCTGCCTGCCGACGCCGCCTGGTCCATGGCGTTCATCCATGTCGCGGTGGAGGGGACGGGGCTAGGGAGTAGGGCTAGGTGGCCAAGCGCTTGGTCCGGCGTAGCGGGGGGGTGGTGGTGGCAGGGCATGTGAGGATGATGGCCATGCCCTGGATCGGCCATGGCACGACGGCTGACGAGTGTGGGGGATGTTTTGTTATTTTATTTTGGGAATTAAGATTTTTTTAGTTGGCTTGACATGTGGGACCTAGTCCAAATTGCTAATGTTTCTGCCATGTTAGACCTTATAGGTGGGCCTACTGTCAAGTTTAGGTGTCAATTCATGATTAAATGTGAATCAGTGTATTTTGCAAAAAACTTGGTTTTGATGTGGTAGGTTTTTTGCGATTATGAATCGACTCGTACCATTCGGAAAATTTGACCTCAGTGTGGCAGATTTATGCTAACAACTTCAAGAGGGCAAGATGGTCCTGCCACACTCGGCCTGGCCTGCGTGCTTCCATCTAGTGAATCGGCTGAGGGCATGTACACTGGTTTAGACGGGCAGTCATCTATAATAGGTATCTAGGTCATGCAAAGCTAGCGCTGTAGACACATCCTACAACGGGTCGTCTTTTTCATCGTCTCTAAGGCACATATCCTGGTTGCATGGAACACTCCACGGCAGCTTATTTCTGGGGAAAGCGGGCTGAGCCTTTTGGAATAAAACGGTCCACTGACCCATGACACGCGACGCTCTGCATACAACGGGAAGTAGGTCGTCTATAGGCGCCGTTTTTTATGGGAACAAACCATCTATATTCTTACCAACGGACTCGGTCGTTTTCTCGTTACTCTTTTCACACGTCATTCAATTTCTTATTATGTGTAGCACGTTACAGACGGCTGACTATGTATCATTGTACACGCCCTCAGCCCAAGCCCAACAAGACCCAATAACGCAAACTCTGCTCGTGCTCTGGCCGGCTAGTTGAACACGTCAAGCCGAGGTCAACCTGGCAGAAACTTGGACCCCAAGTTGCCGACAACGACACCAACTAGTAGAACCCGTGGCTGCCAAGGAAGTGAAGCCAGGCACCCCGCGCATGTATAAATTGGCCACCGGCAGCACAGAAACCACCAGGCAAACCAAGGAACCGAGGGAAGATGCGGCGCGAGGGACGGCAGCGAGGGTGGGTGCGCGTGTACGACCCCGAGCTGGTGGACCCGGAGGGCAAGCGCCGCGCGGTGCACGTCGTGGACGGCCAGGTGGTGGCCAACGGCGGCTTCATCAGGGCGCCGCGGAAGCCCACCAACCAGTCCAAGTCCGGCGGACGCCGCGCTCTCTTGGCGCTCGGCAGGAAGTCCATCGTGGAAGAGGAGGAGGCGCCGGCCGCGAGCTATGGATACTACTCGGCGGGATGGCCGTCGTCCTCGTTCGGGTACGCACACGCCGTCGTACAAGAGGAAGCGCAGGCTCGTCGGCCGGCGGCTGCGCGTTCGGGGGCAAGGACATCATGCAAGGCCGGGAGCCGGCACAAGTTAAGACAAAACCTGAAGGGGATCTGTTACTTCTACGGAGACGAGATCGATTATCTCTCCGACGACGATTTCGATTTATGAACACCACGGAGATGCATTGGTGGCCATGTGACATGAAGAGAAGTTGTATAGAGGATCTAATGGACGTGTATCTTTGTCGTTTTTGTTACGAATTTTATGAATGTTGATCTACTCCTAATAAAGACTTCCTTGTTGATACTTGATGCTTGATACTACTGTTCTCCGATTCTCCAACTTCTGAACGTTATCTGATCTCAAACTAGAACTTCAAATTTCATTAGTGACATTTTTTCTGAACGACATTAGTGACATTAGTGACATCTTGACACTCCTTTTAGACAAAACCTTAAAGCTTTGTTTTAATGTTCTCAGCCAAAAATAATACGAGTAATTTTTCCTTGGGTTGCAAATTAGTTAACTCATCTCTATACGCACCTATCTAGACACTAAACCGCATCTAACTCTGTTTGCTCAGTTGACGTCGTGGGTGGCCATCCTTGTTGATGATCTGATCTGCATGACGTAGGCATCTCGTGTGACACATCAACTGTTGAAGGATAGTTTTCACAATTTCACAATAGTCTCAGCTTCCGAAGATTGAAAGACGAAGATTGAAAGACGGTTTATTTATTCTGCAATCAGATCGAGTTAGCGGGTTTGAATCTCAAGACAAAGATAATGACAGTATAGGGAGGATTCCCTCGGATTTTATCCACAGGGTGATCACAAGGTCATAAAAAGTGTCTACGAGATGATTCTGGGCGGGTGAAAGTGCACTAGACGTCGCCTAGCGGGGGGTGAATAAGCTTTTAAAATTATTACGGTTTAGGCTCAAATAAATGCGGAATAAAACTAACATTTAATTTATTGAGCATAAAACCTAACCACTAGGTTCACCTAACTGCACCAACAACATATGCTAAGCAATACACGCAACAAGGTGATAGCAAGATGAAATACTTCAAACACGATGGCTATTACAAAGTAAAATGCATAAGTAAAGCGCTTGGTTGAGAGATAACCGATGGACGCGGATACAAAGATTTTTATTCCTAAGTTCACTTCCAAAGAAGCTACGTCTCTATTGGAGAGGTGCGATGGCATAATTCTCTTCAAACGCCACGGAAGGCTCACCCTATTCTCCCCTGAGCTCGCCACAAAGGCCTACTCACGATCCACTAAGGGACACTAAGGGATACTGCATAACAGCTCACGTGAGTTCTTGTTGCCGCCGTGCAGCTTGACGGACGACAGGTGGTCACTAAGCCAGGCTTTCGGGTCCTTCGTCCCATCAAACTTCGGAGTGTCCGAAGGAAGCTTGAAATTTCTTGGCATCTGCGTTCGCCAAACAGATCTGCTGAAGCATCGAGCTCCGCAGAGTTCTCTGTCGTCGTCCTCTTCGAATTCGTCTGAGCACGCGCGTTTGGCACGTGCCTTGTCAACCTTGCACTGGGCAAGGTCGTTTCGAGCGTCGTAGTCGCGGCTGCGACGTCTTGGACTCTTGCGTCGTCGATGTAGATCGTGCTTGTCTTCCTCCTCGTCCGATGAGTGTGTGGGGCTACGGTTAAATTTGACCGTAGCCTTCTTCTTTGGCTCCGTAGGAGCTTCCTCGTGGAGCGCAGCTCCAACGAGTCCGAGTCCGGCTAGTGAGGACTTGTGCATAGCTCTCTTCGGGTCCCCCACCGGAGGTGGATGGGACGTGAGATATGTGGTGGATGCCATGATCGCAGCTTGCAGCGTCTTTAGTATGACGTTGTCGTTGACATGCATCTCCATGAAGGACGTGTTGAGGGTTCGTGTGACCTCGCAACGTGCAGCGGGATCCATGTGCTATGTGCGAGAGCGATGCTTGTTGGCGTTGTTGTCGTGCGAGCTGGAGCCGCTAGCGGTGGAGAGCGCAGCTCGCCGCACGCTAAACTCCGAAGCTGCTTGCTGGCGTTTGTCAAGCTCCTCCTCTAGCTGCACCTGCCTGTTGTGCTCACCGATGAGGAGAAGGTGGTATGCCATCAACAGGTCACGTGAAGATTTCACGGGTAGGATCTTGTTGCCCGCGATGGCTTCACGTGCCTGGCGCCAGCCATCCTCGTTGAGGTTGATCCGATTATAGGCGGCAGCGTCGCCCTCGTTGGGCGGGGGGATGGTTGCCTCCTGTTTCCTCCGTTTTCACCGTATGGGTTGGGTGGTGGTACGTGGGCACCCAAACCTGGTGGTTGTTGTTCCACGTCGCTTTGGATGACCACGGCGCACTAGTAGCGCCCGCGGATTGGATCGCTGCTGCCGCAGCTTTTGGATCCGGAACCGTAGGTTCCTTCATCCGACGGGGGGCGCACATATCTGAGTTGCAGCTGCTGCTGTCGTATGACTCATCTGTTAGCGTTGACGTGCGTAGCACGCTGGGATGCGGGGCCCATGAGGCGGGCCTGATTGATGGCAGTGGCACCCGCTCTGGGAGGCGGAGAGTGTCGGTCTGTCCCACCTGGAAGCAGAAGCTCCCGAACAGAATTTTGATCCCGTCGCCTACGGGCTCGAAATCCTTCATGGTGCTGGCGAGTGGGCGGTGAAGTTAAAAGCGCCGAAGAGGAGATGGCTCTCCGTCACCGAGGAGTTGTAGATCTCTTTGGTCGGGACCGTCACGAAGCGCCCCAGTTTCCCACAGACGGCGCCAATTGACGAGGTTTCGACTCGTCAATGCCCATTGTTATGAGCTTGGTTTTTGGAGAAGATGGGGGTGCTAGAGATCACGGAACGGTTAACAGACAAGCAACCAGGGGACACGAGATTTACCCAGGTTCAGGCCCCCGGAGGGAAAACCCTACTCCTGCTTGTCCGCTCTTGATTATGGCGGAAGCGAAGGTTACAGGGGTGCGCAGATGCAATCTGGCGTGGAGGTGTGTATGCGGTGAAAAATATGCCCTCCTCGTCGTACCCTCCTAGCCTTTATATAGAGATAGGCAGGTCCCAGGGATAGATCGAGTCGGTTACAAGTTTAGGGTTTGTCCCTTAGAATATTCTATCTACTCTAGTCTTGCTCTCCAAGGATACGAAGATGTCATGGGCTTGGGCCACCCAAAAATCTCCACAGGCCGCGTATATTCTTGTGGGCCTTCCTTGGGCAGGACTAGGTATGCTAATGTCATGTACCCGTAGGGAATAACCATGTCAGAGGGCGGTCACCAAAACTCGTACAAGGTTGGGGATATCTCCACAACTCAATTGGAGGCTCCCAACAACAAAGCCACAAAAGTCTATAACGCCACAAAAGGCTACAAGACCACAAATGGTCACAAGAAGTCAACAACCAAAACACACAATCGTCTAGGGTTTCAAGAACCCAAGAGAAACAAGCCCACAAGCTTGAACTCGCCGAATCTCCGAGGAGAACTCAAACCTATGAAACAAATGCAAGGTAAAGTCCTTCTCTCCCAAATTCCAACAAAGCTACAAAAGCTATTGGGGGAATAAGGGAGGAAGAACACAAGAGGAGAACACAAAACTCTCCAAGATCTAGATCCCAGTGATTCTTTCACAAAGAAGGGATTTTTCTTGGGGGGATTGTAGATCTATATATCCTCTCTCAAATCCCTCAAAAATATGAAAGAAACATAGGAAGGGAAAGGGGAGAGGGAAAGCTCTTCAAGGTCAACAATGGAGGAGAGAGAGAGAGAAAAATGCACCGAAGAACTAGTCTCCACGAAGGGGAAGAGGAGCCCCTTTTAAAGGGCTCCCAGATATGCCTGTTATGGGCATTCACGACCCTGGCCGAAACTTACGGTGGGAGGCCGGAAATTCCGGTGGCACTCAGCCAACGGTTAGAAAACTGCAATGCGAAAGACAGAAAAAAGAGACTGGCCGGAACTTCCGCCGGTTCATTGGAACTACCAGTAGGAGAATAAATATCGGTGGATGACGAGGGTTCGACTCGTCAATGCCCATTGTTATGGACTTGGGTTTTGGAGAACATGGGGATGCTGGGAGTCGTGGAACGATTAACAGGCAAGCAACACGAGACACGAGGTTTACCCAGGTTTAGGCCCCAGAGGGAAAACCCTACTCCTGCTTGTCTGTTCATGATTACGGCGGAACCAAAGGTTACAAGGGTGCACAGATGCGATTTGGCGTGGAGGTGTGTGTATGAGGTGAGTTGGATCCTTCTCGCCATACCCTCCTAGCCTTTATATAGATAGGCCAGGTCCCGGGATAGGTCGAGTCGGTTACAGATTAGGGTTGATACCCTTTGAAATTCTATCTAATCTAGACTTGTTCTCCAAGGAGTCAAAATCTCCACGGGCTTGGACCATCCGAAATCTTCATGGGTTGCATGCCCTCACGTGGGCCTTCCTTGGGCTAGACCGGGTATGCCAACGTTGTGCACCCGTAAGGTATATCCATGTTAGTAGCCCCCCGAGTGTTCAGCCGAATCGTAGATTCGGCTGGAGACTCCACAATCTTTTGGGTGCTTTCTAGTTGAACCTGTTTTTTAGGAAGAAACGTTTAGTTCATAGGGATTGTTGATGCGTGTGCCTGGCTCATCCGACGGATCAGGGTCAGTTAACTGTCATAGGACAAAACAACACGATCTTCATCAGACTCGAGTCCCCGGACTAGAATCCGGAACTAATGATGGCGTGATTCTATCAGGCTGTTGAGGTCTTATAGGAGTCTAATCCCAGTGTTTTTCAAGTGATGTACCCAACGCGTCCATCGGGATTTTCATTGTGCATGTTGATACGGAAACTTACTAGCAGAGCATAGTCGGGTGCGTTGCCAGGCCGTCAGATGGTATCTGTAGGACTTATCTTTGCATCGTAGACACAACATCCAAAATTTTATCACCACGGAGGTGTTTCGGGTGGCCAAGGAGACTGTTTCTCACTTAGCATTGGTTTGGGAAAAGTTGCCAAACGATTTTTTATCGTATTTGATCCGAAGGATCTCAGTTGAATAATTCATAGGGTGCGCGACTAGCGCTCCCTATGGGAGTAGCCCCCGAGTGTCTGTTCGAGTCATAGACTCGAGCAGAGACTTTAGTTTTAGTCATTCTCACATGTTTGCATTATTAGTCTGAAGGACACATTTTTCGAATGCGCGATCAGCGCTCCCTATGGGAGTAGCCCCCGAGTTCGTAGTGGGGTCGCAGACTCAACGTAGGACTCAAAGATATTTTTGAGCTGACGTTACCATCATAATTTCTCAGGTGCGCGGGCCAGCGCTCCTGATAGGAGTAGCCCCCGAGTAGTTGGTTGAGTCGTAGACTCGAGTAAGTACTCTTTATTATTAGTCGAAATCTTCGAGTCGTTGCTGGCTTTGCTTTAGTGACGTCATTGCTGACGACCGGTGAACTCAACCGTCTGTGGCAGCAGAGACGATGCGGCAGTACAATCATGGGTCCCACCGCCTAACTTGACTTGTCATGTGTAAGTGTGGCAAAAGTAACGATGTCTCCTCGGTTTCCGCGCGTAGTGGACGGCATGCTGGCGACGGTTTAGTTAGATGCTGACACGTGGATGGTGAGATCTGAGGCACGCATTAGGGATTCTCAATAGACGGTTACACGGCGTCTTCCTCGCCCATTTATACTGTGGGAAAACAGTAAACTTCATCCTTCGCCATTTGCTTCTGCATCACCGCCATTGTCACCATTCCTTGAGCTCTCTGCTCTTAGCGCGCACTGGACGCCTTTCGCACTTTTCCTTGTTCTTTACTTTGCTCACACCGCCGCACTCACCACGCCAAGATGGGCAAGCCAAAGAAGTCATCATCCACCATAGCGGGGTCGAGCACCGCCAGCGCTGGGAAGAAAGCCGCCACTCCGGCCCGCACCACCGTCGGCGGGTGGCGGCGCACGAAGATGCGTGACTCATATTTGCGCAAATTGCGTGATGCTGGGTTGATCTCCAAGGACAAGGAGGACGCCATCCTCCCGACCCAAGAGGTAATTCCTCGCCCACCCGAAGGGTTTCGAGTGATGTTTTATGCCTTTGTGATCAGAGGTCTTTCTTTGCCCGCCCATGATTTCCTTCGTGGGCTTCTATTTTTATACGAGATTCAGTTGCATCATCTGTCTCCCAACTCTCTTATTCATATCGCTTGCTTCATTACTCTCTGTGAGTGTTACCTCGGCATCGAGCCACACTTTGGCCTCTTCTGGAGACTCTACGCCGTGAAGAGGCAATCTGGCACCGGTGGTGTTTATCCACTCGGCGGCTGCATCATCTCTATCCGCTCCACCATCCAATTATTTTCTTTGTCCATTTGCGAGTCCATCCAGTACTGGCGCCGGAAGTGGTTCTACATCCGCGACGTTAAGATGTACGGTCAACATTTTGGTCTCGCCCATTTTGACTCCAAACAAGAGATCACTCGAAAGAGGTCATGGGTGAATCCAAGGAGGTGGAGAAACTCTACAAGTGCGTGGAGGCTCTCCAGCTGGTGACCGGCAAAGAGGTTAATGGTGTCGACATCATCCGCACCTTCCTCAAGCGTCGGGTGCATCCGCTCCAAGCGAGGGCACACCTGATGTTTCTGTATGCGGGCCGCAGCGATCCGACAAGGGTCTTGCCTAAGGAGATGTCTTCGGGTGACCTTGATAAAGCGCTTCGGCCTCTACTGAAGTTCAAGGCCGACGAGGACCTCCCGGGGAAATCTTTGACCTCCCCTTTCAGCGCCAAGAAGGCAGTTCCCCAGGTAGAAACTTGTAGTTTGCGTGTTGCGCTTTTCGAGTGCCTGTTGCCTGCCAGTGTTACTTATCCTGTTCTCTTTTGTATTTTGTTCGCAGGTCCTCAAGGTAGCGAGGATGATGCCCCCGCTTCCTGAGAAATATACGGATGCGCTGGATAACAAAGTGGCGGACTCCGGGTCCGAGCTTCCCTCGACGCTATCTCCTTCCATGGAATCCCCCGAGCCGAGCAAAGGGCAGACCCGAAAGCGGCCCCGAAGTGAAACTTTGGTGGGGCAATGCCACCAACTCCGAAGGGTCCGTACTTCCCGATAAACACGGTGGGGATGGGGGTGCAACGTCCACACCCTTTCATGTTGTGCCTATTCGGGCGGTGGCCCCGCAGCCGCCAGCCAAGAAGAAGAAGAAGAAGAAGAAGAAGAAGAAGAAGAAGAAGAAGAAGAAGAAGAAGAAGAAGGAGGCTCCTGTCTTCAACCTGTCAGACATACCATCGTAAGTTGCGCTTGACAGAACTTTTGTAGTTGTGGTGATGTGATAAGTATTAGCCTGATGTTGATTTTATTTCTTGCAAGTGCTAGTAGTAATCACTCGGAGGAGTCCCTTGATGAGGACACCGAAGAGATTATCGTGGAATCGAAGTCGACGGTTTTGTTTCCCAAGATGGTGGCCAACTCCGAGGACGGGGATTCGAGCTCCACAAGGCGGGAGGCTCGTGCACTCGTGACTCGGAAGACGACATCCAAACCCTAGGAGTCCATGCCAGACCACGTAAGTGTATTTATTTCATTGCATAGGGGGAGCCCGCGAGTCCTTTTACTCATCAGACCTGCTGGCCTTTTTTGCAGCCTTTTGTCCGCGGCGCCAATCTCCTCATCCAGCAGCATCTGTCGCTGGAGGCTGAACTCAAGAAGCTCCAAGGTGCGTAGGTTTCTTCTCGACAATTTGTCGAGTGCGTCAAGTTTGTTTTTGTATTCATCCCATGTTTATCCATGCTACATATGAAAACAATGCTGCTCTCCGTAGGCTGAACGCTCTTGAAAAGAGCCTCGGCCAGGCGGAGAAGAAGTCAACGGATGTTGCGAAGGCCCTTGAGCGTTAGCAGAAGGAGGACGAAGATCGTGAGCAGCAGCCCTCAGACATTGCAGCCGCTCGGGAGAAGGAAATGGCTGACAAGCTCATGGATGCTGCCAAGGCTATCTCTAGTAAGCTGACCTTGTCTCCTTTTTATGTCTTCCGTATCTTGGGGTGCCTCTTCTTGTTCCTCACTTGAATTTTTTCCTGGTTCTATTTATACCAGATGCTTCTGGCGTCGCATTTGACCACGGTGTGCTGGAGCATGGAGATCTCCTGACTGATGATGCCATAGCGATCGAGGATCGCTGCTCTTCTGCTGTGAGCTCCCTATACAAGGCCAAAAAGGTGCTTGCACACTTTTACAAGGAGGTCAACCCCAAGGGCGTTACCCTTGAGGATATTGACTCGCTGGCGGATGCTCTGCCGGATGACGCTCCGGGGGAGTACAAACGCAAGCATAAGGAATTGGTGCCTCTATGGGGTTGGCAATGGCAATGGCATCCGGAGCTGTAGCACCTCGGGTAAAACCGCTACTAGGAAATTGCTGTTGTTTTTATTATATGCATCATCATGACATCAACATGCATCTATTTGCCTAAAACTATTTTCTAAACGCCTATTTTGTTTTCTAGATATTACCCTCGATGTTCAAATCCAAACCCCAGATCTGTCCGGAACTTTTATTTGTCTAAAACCCTTTTACAAATGTTTTGTTTTAAATAAAAGAAAATAAATAAATACTTTGTTAGGGGAGGCAGTCCATCCGGTCAGGCCCAAAGGCCCAACCGGCCAGACTACCTACTACCCAAAATCAAACCCTAGATCCCTCTTTCCAAACCCTAATCCCCAGACTACTTCCTACCTATTCCCACCCACCGCCGCCGTCCACACACAAATATCACACATGCACGCCAGCGCGCAGCGGCCCCACACCCACCCCTTGCAGCAACCGCGTACACCCCGCATTGGAATCACGCAGTCAGCCAAACCACCCGGCAGACCCCACCACTTCCCCGTCCCATCTCCCTCTCGGCCCCCTTCCTCACGTGAATCGCGCCCCACCCGAGGCCCTCCTTCCTCGCTCATCCCGTCTCCTCGCTCGTGACCCCGTCCGCCGCCTGTGCCTCCATCCCCTATCCCGTGCGAGCTCTGCCCCTCCTCGAGCCAGCCCCACCACCGGAGCTCCACCACCTCTCCATCATCTGCGTCCCCGTCCGTCCCTCTAGCCCGCAAGCTCACTTCATCATCGTCCGGCCCTAGCGGCCCCGTCACCTCGCCCGCTTCCCTGCAGGCTTCGCCCGCGAGCGGCCGCCCTTGCTGCCTCGCATCCCTGAGCTCCCGACCTCGCCGTCTCCTTGCGGCCGCCTCCTCCCGGTTCTCCCTCCGCCTCCGATGTGGCCGCCCGCCACCGCGCATAGCGCCCGTCGCCGCTCCCTCTGCCGTCAAGGGCCTGACCGCCGTTCCGTTGCAGAGGCTCGTCCTCGAGCGCCACCGGCCTACATGCTAGTCGCCTCCTGGTGCGTCGCCGCCGGCCATCGCTCTCCCCGCGCACCTCTGGATGCTGCCCTCCGCTCCCGCGCAGGCACGCGTCGACCCCATCTTCGCCGTCCTCTGTGTGTTTCACCGTCGTGGTCGCACCTTCCTCTGTTCTGGTCATACGCCGCTGGTGTCCTGTTCGTCTGCATGCGTGCATCCTCCCAGCAACCTCTTCTTAGTCCGTCGGCCTCCTGTTGCATGCTGACGGCAAGTGTGGCTGCTCAAATGAAGACAAAGACCAAGATTATCTAAGTGTTGGTTACATGCGTGTGCTGCTGAAGATCTTTGAGCTACTTGTGTTGACGCAAATTGTCGCAAGGACGACCCCGATCGAAGGCTAAAGGTGTGAAACGCGAGTTCGGCACCGACACCCGGGAACTCGGACAAGGACGCCAAGATCCCCCTCATGGAACGCATGATCTCCTTCACGGATTCCGAAGCTGTTCCCGGCATCCATAGACCGTTCCGCGGAAGCCTGATCCCCGTCGAACCTCCAAACCCCAAAACCACCGACCGATGTGTGAACCCTCCTTTCCGTGACCTATATTTTATAAATGATATTACTTGTTGCATTTAAATGTTCATGTTTGCATACATATGTTGTGGTTTGGGGGCATTATGCCGATTCACCTCATAATTAAATATGGGGTCCATATACGGGCAAATCTAGTCTTATATTGGCCCCATTTAAATTTGTGTAGCGAACCGGTGCTATCTTTTGCCTTGTTAATGCAACATTTAAATTGGGGGTATCTAAACAACATGAACTTAATAATTAATTGTCGGGACCCCGGTTCCGCTTAATATTGCATAATTGCATCGCATTTTTGCCATGCCATACATCATACATGCATCATGCTCGATCTTTTGTCGTAGTATTAAATGGTGCATCCGGTGTTTCTTCTAGCGTTTTGCTTCTTCACGTATTAAGCCGATGAGTTGATGCGAGAGTCGACCCGATCTTCGGATGAAACTTCGACAATATTTTCCAGGCGAGCATTCTCCCTCTTTCTACCTATTTTACATTTCTAGTCTTTATTTCCTCCTGTGGATCTATTGCTATCTGTGTTGCGATGCCCTAGTTTTCGTACCCGTGGTATCCCTTGCAGCCTTATATTACCTTGGACACATCCTATTACCTGTTGTTTGGTAGATAGTTGGACTTGCGTGTCGTAGTCGCTTGCTCAAGTGTTATTGCGTGTTGCCAAGTACCACAGTTGTTGGAGAAATGGCTTATGCTTTATGTTGGAGATGATCATGGCTTTAATTATCGTTTAATAACTAAAATTGAAGTAGGTAAATAATGCAGAGGCACAGGTGGGCAATAGATGTTATTTGGTTTTTAACCGTCCACTTGTGTCCCGTAGGAACCTGAGTACTTGATACCTGTTCTTTGAATATTTGCACTATCCGCATGTGGGACCATGAATCCCCCTAGCCAGAGCTTGAGTCATATATTATTTCTTGGGGCCACAAACTAGTTTGGGGCTTTATTACTATCATGTACTTATGCCATGCTTTACTGTTTTATTTACAATTGCGCGTGGAGCGCCTGTACTGTTTAGGTAAGCGGAGTGTTTTCGCGGTATCGACAAGCCCAGTCACACTTTCGAGTTTCCAGTCGTTTACAGCCATTGACACAAACCTCTGGGTCCGTTCCGGAGCCGTCCAACTTCGTCACGGGTAGCTTGGTGGGGTGCCCCCTGAAATTTATATGAATCTTGCAATTGCTCTATCGTGATGCCTCGTTGGGTTTTCATTTGGTTTTTCTCGAGGTTGATCGTGCGTGTGTTGCTATTTGTGCCCCCTGCAGGGTAAAACTTTCTGAAAGCCGTGTCCGCGGTTATGGATGACTTGGAGCACATTATCTCGATCATAGACAACTATAACTAAAGTAGTGCTATAAATTTGACCTTATAATGACTAGTAATCAGCTTCACTACAACGGAATGGCTAAATAAAAGTACCAATAACTGCCGGTTTTGGGATGCCTCATACTATATGTATCTGACTAGTATGTATTGCAACTACGACGGAATGGTTAATTAAAACTGCCCATTGTTTATTATATTAGGATGACTCATGCTATCTATATCTGACTAGTAATTGCCGCAACTGTAATGGAATGAATAAAACTTCCAACTGTGTGAGTTCCTCGGTTGACTTCCTCGTTTGGTCTCGAGGGGGAAATACCAGGATGGGTATGCTTGGTGATAGTTTCAGGTTGGATCCGAATAGGTCTTTCTCATCCCTCTCTGATAGCCGCCAGTTGTATTGAGTCTCTATAGGTTGTTCAGTGCATGCCACGCTGCCGCTTCAGTCCACCATACCTATGTAGGCGAGGACCGCCGAATTCTAGTCTCGCCGTGTACTGGCCTCAGTACTGACCACTCTTTTTTCCTTTGCCCTTTGTCGGCACCCCTTTTGTTTAAGCAGGTTTTGAGATCGACGTTGTTAGCAGGGTTACCCTTCCGGCTTGGCCTGGGCAGGGTTATGGACGCCATTGGTTATTCTTCAGGGCTCTTAGCCCAATTTGCATCTTGTCCGTACTCGGACGATGTATCGTTTTAAATGTGATTTGGATTTTTGTATTGTATATCTGCATTCTTGACTCTTTGAGTCGCTGTTGTATATATATATGTTCTGTGGCTTCCATCGTGGACTATTGTGTAATGATATTACTTCGCTTTCCCCCCGCACGCAAGTGCCTGGTGGGTGTCTTTGAATCGTTTCTATGCGGGTTTGGCAGGAATCGCTGAAACTTGCATAGGGTCGATTCTGAGAGTGTTACAGAGTGGTATCAGAGCTCAGCAGTTACGATACCCCACTGGTCCAGCCTGTAGGATAACCTAGCCAACGGACGTCGTAGAGTGTCAAAACTATTTTGGAAAATTGGTTGGATAGATCTAATTAGGTCGGCTTTTACTCCTTATCTTTCTGCTATTCTCCTCTTACCTCTACGTGTTTTGAATCTGCTCTCTTATCTTTTCTTTGAGTCCAGGAATTCTCGTGGTTGGGTTTCCGTCGTACCTTCAGGGTTTTGCTTCCATCCTCTTGTAACGGTGCTTCGACATTCGGTCTTCATGTTATCTGATGGAGCTTTCATCTGTTTTATCTTTCAGTGGATCAAAAATTCACTAAAAAATTTCTTTGTACCTTCCGGTGTTTTTTTAACACGACGACCTCACTGCATCAGTTCTGATGAAGAGCCTATATCATTCTTTGGCTTCCGAAACTCGATTGTCGAGATCTTCATTCTGATTCCGAGAGTTGGTTGCATAGTTCTCATATTCAGGTGCAGAGTAATGATTTGGGTGCGCGATGGACCTATCACCATCCGACTACTCTTATCATTCGCTCTTGTACACGGAATGGTGGATCGATGCAATTATACTCCTTCTGCGGAAGTTAGAGGTGGACTTATCTTTTGAGACCTCGGCCTTCGTCCTTTGTTTTCCGGAGTGTTCCGCGACAAACGTGATCCACACCCTTTGTGGGTGGTGTTGCAAATTTCAAGATGGAGAAAGAACCCTTGTTAGTGGTGTCACGAAGATCTACACGAATCGATAAGATTCAGACCGTCGGCCTTCTTCCCCGTACCATGAGGCGGATCTCGAGGGCGAGATCCATTGTTAGTGGTGTCGAATTGTAGCACTCCGGGTAAAACCGCTACTAGGAAATTGCTGTTGTTTTTATTATATGCATCATCATGACATCAACATGCATCTGCTTGCCTAAAACTATTTTCTACACGCCTATTTTGTTTTCTAGATATTACCCTCGATGTTCAAATACAAACCCTAGATCTGTCCGGATCTTTTATTTGTCTAAAACCCTTTTACAAATGTTTTGTTTTAAATAAAAGAAAATAAATAAAATAAATATTTTGTTAGGGGAGGCAGTCCATCCGGTCAGGCCCAAAGGCCCAACCGGCTAGACTACCTACTGCCCAAAATCAAACCCTAGATCCCTCTTGCCAAACCCTAATCCCCAGACTACTTCCTACCTATTCCCACCCACCGCCGCCGGCCGCAAACAAATATCACACACGCACTCCAGCGCGTAGCGGCCCCACACCCACCCCTTGCAGCAACCGCGTCCACCCCGCGTTGGAATCATGCAGTCAGCCAAACCACCCGGCAGACCCCACCACTTCCCCGTCCCATCTCCCTCGCGACCCCCTTCCTCGCATGAATCGCGCCCCACCCAACGCCCTCCTTCCTCGCTCATCTCGTCGCCTCGCTCGCGACCCCGTCCGCCGCCTGTGCCTCCATCCCCTATCCCGTGCGAGCTCTGCCCCTCCTCGAGCCGGCCCCACCGCCGGAGCTCCTCCACCACCTCTCCATCATCTGTGTCCCCGTCCGTCCCTCTGGCCCGCAAGCTCACTTCGTCGCCGTCCGGCCCTAGCGACCGCGTCACCTCGCCCGCTTCCTTGCAGGCTGCGTCCGCGAGCGGCCGCCCTTGCTGCCTCGCAGCCCTGAGCTCCCGACCTCGCCGTCTCCTTGCCGCTGCCTCCTCCCAGTTCTCCCTCCGCCTCCGATGTGGCCGCCCGCCACCGCGCATAGCGCCCGTCGCCGCTCCCTCTGCCGTCAAGGGCCTGGCCGCCGTTCCGCTGCAGAGGCTCGTCCTCGAGCGCCACCGGCCTACATGCTAGTTGCCTCCTGGTGCGTCGCCGCTAGCCACCGCTCTCCCCGCGCACCTCTGGATGCTGCCCTCCACTCGCGCGCAGGCATGCGTCGACCCCATCTTCGCTGTCCTCTGTGCGTTTCGCCGCCGTGGTCGCACCTTCCTCTGTTCTGGTCATACGCCGCCAGTGTCCTGTTCGTCTGCATGCGTGCATCCTCCCAGCAACCTCTTCTTAGTCTATCGGCCTCCTGTTGCATGCTGACGGCAAGTGTGGCTGCTCAAATGAAGACAAAGACCAATATTATCTAAGTGTTGGTTACATGCGTGTGCTGCTGAAGATCTTTGAGCTACTTGTGTTGACGCAAATTGTCGCAAGGACGACCCCGATCCAAAGGCTAAAGGTGTGAAAAGCGAGTTCGGCACCGACACCCGGGAACTCGGACAAGGACGCCAAGATCTCCCTCATGGAACGCATGATCTCCTTCACGGATTCCGAAGCCGTTCTCGGCGTCCATAGACCGTTCCGCGGAAGCCCGATCCCCGTCGAACCTCCGAACCCCAAGACCACCGACCGATGTGTGACCCTCCTTTCCGTGACCTATATTTTATAGATGATATTACTTGTTGCATTTAAATGTTCATGTTTGCATACATATGTTGTGGTTTGGGGGCATTATGCCGATTCACCTCATAATTAAATATGGGATCCATATGCGGGCAAATCTAGTCTTATATTGGCCCCATTTAAATTTGTGTAGCGAACCGGTGCTATCTTTTGCCTTGTTAATGCAACATTTAAATTGGGAGTATCTAAACAACATGAACTTAATAATTAACTGTCGGGACCCCGGTTCCATTTAATATTGCATAATTGCATCGCATTTTTGTCATGCCATACATCATACATGCATCATGCTCGATCTTTTGCCGTAGTATTAAATGGTGCATCCGGTGTTTCTTCTAGCATTTTGCTTCTTCACGGATTAGGCCGATGAGTTGATGCGAGAGTCGACCCGATCTTCGGATGAAACTTCGACAATATTTTACAGGCGAGCATTCTCCCTCTTTCTACCTATTTTACATTTCTAGTCTTTATTTCCTCCTGTTGATCTATTGCTATCTGTGTTGCGATGCTCTAGTTTTCGTACCCATGGTATCCCTTGCAGTCTTATATTACCTTGGACACATCCTATTACCTGTTATTTGGTAGATAGTTGGACTTGCGTGTCGTAGTCGCTTGCTCAAGTGTTGTTGCGTGTTGCCAAGTACCACAGTTGTTGGAGAAATGCCTTATGCTTTATGTTGGAGATGATCATGGCTTTAATTATCGTTTAATAACTAAAATTGAAGTAGGTAAATAATGCAGAGGCACAGGTGGGCAATAGATGTTATTTGGTTTTTAACCGTCCACTTGTGTCCCGTAGGACCCCGAGTACTTGATACCTGTTCTTTAAATATTCGCACTATCCGCATGTGGGACCATGAATCCCCCTAGCTAGAGCTTGAGTCATATATTATTTCTTGGGGCCACAAACTAGTTTGGGGCTTTATTACTATCCTGTACTTATGCCATGTTTTACTGCTTTATTTACGATTGCGCGTGGAGCGCCTGTACTATTTAGGTAAGCGTAGTGTTTTCGCGGTATATCGACAAGCCCAGTCATACTTTCGGGTTCCCAGTCGTTTACAGCCATTGACGCAAATCTCTGGGTGAAGGGTTTCACAGCATAGTAAATCAAAATTTTCTACGGATGCGAACGGGAAAGCCAAGATCTAATCTAGGAGATGCAAACAACGAGAGGGATAGATGAGATCTTTATACCCTTGAAGAAATCGCACAGCGGAACATTCAATAGAATGTGGTTGATGTAGTCGTACTAGCCTTCTCCTCCTCGCGATCCGATCCGATCCAACGCCGCAAGTGGCGATGCCTCCGAGAGATGCACACGTACGGCACTGTGATGTCTCCTCCTTCCTCGGTCCAGCAAGTGAGGTGGAGAGATAGATTGGATCTACAGCACGACGGCGTGGTGCAAAGGTGGAGAGTTTCTGCGGCAGGGCTTCGCCTACGCGCAGTCGGGAGAGAGAGAGAGAGATAGAAGGGCAGCAGTATGGTGGCTAGGGTTTTTGGGGTGAGGGAGAAGGGTGCGCCCATGCCCTCTTTATATAGAGGGCTGGCCGGCTGCCCTTGCCCCTCCTCCAAGCCCTAGGGCCGGCGGCCACACGGGTGGAGTGGGCGGCAAGTTCCCCACCTTCTAGAAGATCCCCTAATGTTTCCCCTAGGGTTTGGCTGGCTGGGCCTATGGGGCCTTGTGCCCCTGGCCCAATGCGGTCAGGGCACTCCCTCGTAGGCCCACGCCCCCCTCCGACAAGTGGGGCCACGTTGGTCCCACTCCAGAAGCTTCTAGAACCTTACGGTACAATACCTAACATTCCGAAACAATTCTGAAATCCAAAAACTGCTTTCCCTTATATGAATCTTATTATCTGCACCATTCCGGAACCTCTCGTGATGTCCTGGATCTCATCCGAGACCCCGAACAAAAACTCATAAACCAATTATCCATTCTATCCTAGCGGCGAAGCACGTTAAGTGTGTGACCCTACGGGTTCGAGAATATGCAGACATGATCTTCTATCAATAATCAACAGCGGGGTCTGGAAACCCATATTGACTCCCAGATATTCATCGATGATCATATCGGATGAACCATGATGCCAGGATTCAATTAATCCCATATATATTCCCTTCATCACGCGATATTTTACTTGCCTGAGATTCGATCGTTGGTATCAGCATACCTAGTTCAATCTCGTTCACAGCAAGTACTTTACTCGTTTCGTAATCCGATATCACTTTGTGATTAACTCCTTAACCACGTGCTTGCAAGCGGTGTTGATATCGATTACCGAGTGGGCCCGAAGTATATCTCTCCGACTTGGGAGGGACAAATCCCATCTCGATACATACAACCCAACAAGTACTTTCCGATCACCTGAGAGACACCTTTATGATCACCCTCTCATAGGATGACGTTTGATGACCTCAAAGCTTTCTTGCGATACCAGGGAGTTGCATTATCTCATGGTCTAAGGAATACAATATTTGACATAAGAAAAAAGCTTCGCAAAGATGAACACGATGACACGATCTAATTGCTCTGCTTGATTTGGGTATGTCCATCATATCATTCTCCCAATGACATGATCTCATTATTAATCGACAACTCATGTCTATGGTTAGGAAACCTTAACCATCATTAATCAATGAGCTAGTCCATAGAGGCGTACTAGGGACACGGTGTTGTTCATAAACCACACAAGTATCAAAGTTTCCTCTTAATATAATTCTAGCATGGAATATAAACTTTATCATGAACAAGAATTATAATAATAACATCTTTATTATTGCCTCTTGGGCATAATTCGAACAGTCTCCCACTTGCACTAGAGTCAATAATCTAGTTTACATCTGGCAACAATCTAACACCCATGGCACTAAGGTGTTGATCATGTTTTGTTCGTGGAAGAGGTTTAGTCAACGGATCTGCGACATTCAGATCAGTATGTACCTTGCTAATCTTCAGATCTCCATGTGTTATATAATCTCGAATTATATGAAACTTGCGGTTGATGTGCTTGGTCTTTGGATGATATCTTGGTTCCTTAGCCAGTGCTATGGCGCCAGTGTTGTCAAACAATATCTCCAGTGGGTCCAAGGCACTTGGAACCACACCAAGCTCAGTGATGAAGTTCCTGATCCAAACTCCTTCACTTGACGCTTCTGCAGCCATGTATTCCGCTTCTACTGTAGATCCCGCGATCACGCTTTGCCTGCAGCTTCTCCAGCTCACAGCTCCTCCATTCAAAATATATATGTATCTTGTCTGAGATTTAGAATCATCCTTGTCGGTGTAGAAACTAGCATCGACGTAACCTTTTACGACGAACTGTTCATCACCTCCATAGACCAAGAACATTTCTTTAGTCCTATTTAAATACTTTAGGATGTTCTTCACGGCTGTCCAGTGTTCCACTCCTGTATCACTTTGGTATCTTCTCGTCAAACTAAGAGCATTGGACACATCCGGTCTAGTACACAGCATGGCATACATGATAGAACCTATGGCCGAGGCATAAGGCACTTTGCTTATAGCTTCTCTATCGTTTACCGTAGCTGGACAATGAGCCTTGCTCAATATCTTACCTGACAACATGGGCACTAAACCTTTCTTTGCCTTATCCATTCTGAACCTTTTCAGAACTTTGTCTAGGTATGTACTTTGGCTTAAAGCTATTAGGCGTCTTTGTCTATCTCTATAGATTTTCATGCCCAATATATAAGCAGCTTCCCCTAGGTCTTTCATTGAAAAACATTTGTTCAAATAACTCTTCACATCGTTAAGCATATCAATGTCATTTCCAATAATCAATATGTCATCCACATATAGTACTAAAAATGTCACTGAGCTCCCACTCACTTTCTTGTAGATACAAGCTTCGTAGAAATTTGGAACAAATCCAAAGCTCTTGATCACTTGATCAAAACGAAGGTTCCAACTTCGAGATGCTTGCTTCAGTCCATAAATGGAATGCTGAAGTTTGCACACCTTATCAGCATCCTTAGGATCGACAAAACCTTCGGGTTGCATCATATACAAGTCTTCATCAATGTTGCCATTGAGGAACGCAGTCTTGACATCCATTTGCCATATTTCATAATCATGAAACGCAGCAATTGCTAATAAAATCCGAATGGACTTCAACATCGCTACAGGAGAGAAAGTCTCATCGTAGTCAACACCTTGAACTTGTCGAAAACCTTTCGCAACAAGCCGTGCTTTATAGACAGTAACATTACCATTCGCGTCCGTTTTCTTCTTGAAAATCCATTTGCACTCAACAGCCTTTCGGTCGCTAGGAGGGTCCACCAAAGTCCATACTTGGTTTTCGCTCATGGATCCCAATTCGGATTTCATGGCCTCTAGCCATTTCTCAGAGTCTGGGCTCATCATTGCTTCCTCATAGTTCGCAGGTTCACTGTTGTCTACTAACAAGACAGTTAAGACAGGGTTACCGTACCACTCAGGAGGGGCACGTGACCTTGTCGACCTGCGATGTTCAGTAGTAGCATTGTCCGAAGCTTCATGATCCTCGTCATTAGCTTCCTCTATTGTTGGTGCAGACGGCACTGGAACAATTTTAGGTGTTGCGCTACTCTCCAACTCAAGAGAAGGTTCAATAACCTCGTCTAGCTCTACTTTCCTCCCACTCACTTCTTTCGAGAGAAACTCCTTCTCAAGAAAGGATCCGTTCTTTGCAACAAACACTTTGCCTTCAGATCTGTGGTAGAAGGTATACCCAATAGTTTCCTTAGGGTATCCTATGAAGACGCATTTCTCCGCTTTGGGTTCGAGCTTGTCCGGCATCAACTTCTTGATGTAAGCTTCGCATCCCCAAACTTTAAGAAACGACAACTTAGGTTTAGCACCAAACCATAGTTCATACGGTGTCGTCTCAACGAATTTAGATGGTGCCCTATTTATAGTGAATGCAGCGGTCTCTAATGCATAACCCCAAAATGATAACGGAAAATCTGTAAGAGACATCATTGATCGCACCATATCTAATAGAGTTCGATTCCGGCGTTCAGACACACCATTGCGCTGTGGTGTTCCGGGTGGCGTGAGTTGCGAAACGATTCCGCTTGCTTTAAGATGCGTGAGAAAATCATAACTCAAATATTCACCTCCACGATCGGATCGTAGAAATTTAATTTTCCTGTTACGATGGTTTTCCACTTCGTTCTGAAATTCTTTATACTTTTCAAATGTTTCAGATTTATGTTTCATTAAATAGATATACCCATATCTACTTAAGTCATCAGTAAAAGTGACAAAATAGCGATATCCACCGCGCGTCGAAGCACTCATTGGTCCGCATACATCGGTATGTATGATTTCCAACAAGTCCGTTGCTCGCTCCATTATACCGGAGAACGGGGTTTTGATCATCTTGCCCATGAGGCATGGCTCGCACGTGTCAAATGATTCAAAATCAAGAGACTCCAAAAGTCCATCAGAATGGAGTTTCTTCATGCGTTTTACACCAATATGACCTAGACGGTAGTGCCACAAATAAGTCGTATTATCACTATCTACCTTGCATCTCTTAGCCTCAATGTTATGGATGTGTGTTTCATTGCTTTCGAGATTCATAAGAAATAAACCATTCATAGCAGGTGCATGACCATAAAAGATGTTACTCATATAAATAGAACAACCATTATTCTCCGATTTAAATGAATAACCGTCTTGCAATAAACACGATCCAGATATGATGTTCATGCTCAACGCAGGCACATAATAACATTTATTAAGGTTTAAAACTAATCCCAAAGGTAAAACTAAGGAGAGCGTGCCGACGGCCATCACATCAACTCTTGATCTGTTGCCAACGCGCATCGTCACCTCATCCCTTGCTAGCTTCCTTCTATTCCGTAGCTCCTGTTTCGAGTTACAAATATTAGCAACTAAACCAGTATCAAATACCCAGGCACTACAACGAGCGCTAGTAAGGTAAACATCAATAACATGTATATCAAATATACCTTTAATGGTGCCAGCCTTCTTGTCCGCTAAGTACTTCAGACAGTTGCGCTTCCAGTGACCCTTGTCCTTGAAATAGAAGCACTCAGTGTCCGGCTTAGGTCCAGACTTGAGCTTCTTCTCAGCAGGGGCAACGCGCTTGCCGCTGCCTTTCTTGAAGGACTTCTTTGCACCCTTACCTTTCTTAAAGCTGGGGGGCTTGTTGACCATCAACACATGATTATCTTTCTTGATGTCCACCTCCGCAGCGTTCATCTTAGCGAAGAGCTCAGTGATCGTATCAGTGGAACCAATCTGATTATGAGTAACTACAAAACCTTTGTAGCTAGGAGGGAGTGATTGCAGAACTCTGTCAATCTTGAGCTCTTCTGGAATCTTGCAGTCCAGTTGCTCAAGACGTTGAGTGTAGCCCGACATTTTAATGGCGTGCTCACTAACGGAACTCCCTTCCTCCATCTTGCAGTTAAAGAATTTCTCAGAGATCTCATATCTCTCAGAACGGGCCTGAGTCTGAAACATGGTTTTCAGTTACTCAAGAATCTCAAAGGGCCCGGCGAACTCCTCAAAATGATTTTGAAGGTCCGATTCCATAGAAAACAACATGGTGCTCTTAATCACACCATAATCATCCTTGCGTGACTAATAAAGAACTTTTTCATCAGCCAACACATCTATAGTCGGGGCATCACCTAGCGCTTTCTCAAGAACATAGTCCTTTTGTCCGCCAGCGAGAATGATTCTTAGATTGCGGAACCAGTTGGTGAAGTTAGACCCATTGTTCTTAAGCTTTTCTTTCTCAGCAAAAACATTGAAGTTGGACTTAGCCATTTGATCTACAAAATTTTCAAGTACAATTTAGACTATGTTCATGATAACTAGTTCAACTTAATCAAATTACTATATGAACTCCCACTAAATTCAACATCCCTCAAGTTGTTTAGTGAACATGATCCAAATTCACCACACCTAATCCGATCTTCACGAGAAGAGATGTGGTTTCAATGGTGGACAACAAAGTGTCGATCATATCATTCATATGACTCATGCTTAACCTTTCGGTTCGTGTGTTCCGAGGCCATGTCTGTACATGCTAGGCTCGTCAAGTCAAACCCAAGTATTTCCGCGTGTGCAAAACTGGCTTGCACCCGTTGTATGTGAATGTAGAGTTTATAGCACCCAATCATCACGTGGTGCTTGAACACGACGAACTTTCACAACGGTGCATACATGGGGAGAACACAGTTTTATCTTGATCTTTAAGTGAGGAATCATCTTATAATGCTACCGTCGCGATCTAAGCATAATAAGATACATAAAAGGATAAACATCACATGCATATAATTTTATGTGACATGGTATAGCCAATCTCCGCGCAATGATCTCCATCTTGTGCGTGCCAGCATGATCTCCATTACTCCACCATGATTGCTTCCACCACGAATAGCAACTACAACTATTGCTAACTACTTAGCGATAAAGTAAAGCTATTGCATGGCGTATAAGAAGTTGACACACAGGTCATACACAATTATAAAGACAACCATATGGCTCCTGCCGGTTGTGTACTCATCGACATGCAAGTCGTGAAATATTACAAAACATGATCATTGCATACAACATACACATCACATCTTGGGCCATACCATATCATAGAAACACTCCTTGCAAAAACAAGTTAGACGCCTCTACTTTGTTGTTGCATGTTTTACGTGGCTTATGGGAGTAACAAGCTAAGAACGATTCTTACCTACAGAAAGCCACAACGGTGATATTATGGTTGCCAGAATTCGGTGTAAATCCCATGACTACTATAGTGAGAGAAACTGGCATCCACCAGCCGCATGTGTAGAACAAGCCACACGTCAAGTGCGGAGCCGGTCTCGCGAACGAGGTCGCGTAAAGTTGGCCTGGACCACTTCGATATCACTATCCCACGTCATAAGAAGTACACAACAAGAGGCTTGCAACATAAAACATCAACGCCTGCAACAAGCATGTTGCGTTCTACTCGTGAAACACATCTACGCATAGATCTAGCTCTGATACCACTGAAGGGTTTTGCAGCATAGTAAATCAAATTTTTCTACGGATGCGAACGGGAAAGCCAAGATCTAATCTAGGAGATGCAAACAACGATAGGGATAGATGAGATATTCATACCCTTGAAGAAATCGCACAGCGGAACATTCAACAGAACGTGGTTGATGTAGTCGTACTAGCCTTCTCCTCCTCGCGATCCGATCTTATCCAACGCCGCAAGTGGCGACGCCTCCGAGAGATGCACACGTACGGCACCGTGACATCTCATCCTTCCTCGGTCCAGCAAGTGGGTTGGAGAGATAGATTGGATCTACATCACGACGGCGTGGTGCAAAGGTGGAGAGTTTCTGCGGCAGGGCTTCGCCTACGTGCAGTCGGGAGAGAGAGAGAGAGAGAGAGAGAGAGAGATAGAAGGGCAGAAGTATGGCGGCTAGGGTTTTTGGGGTGAGGGAGGAGGGTGCACCCCTGCCCTCTTTATATAGAGGGCTGGCCGGCTGCCCTTTCCCCTCCTCCAAGCCCTAGGGCCGGCGGCCACATGGGTGGAGTGGGGGGCAAGTTTCCCCCCTTCTAGAAGATCCCCTAGGGTTTCCCCTAGGGTTTGGCCGGCTGGGCCTATGGGGCCTTGTGCCCCTGGCCCAATGCAGCCAGGGCACTCCCTCGTAGGCCCACGCCCCCCTCCGACAAGTGGGGCCACGTTGGTCCCACTCCGGAAGCTTCTAGAACCTTCCGGTACAATACTGAACATTCCGAAACAATTCCGAAATCCAAAAACTGCTTTCCCTTATATGAATCTTATTCTTCGGACCATTCCGGAACCTCTCGTGATGTCCTGGATCTCATCCGAGACTCCGAACAAAAACTCATAAACCAATTATCCATTCTATCCTAGCGTCGAAGCACGTTAAGTGTGTGACCCTACGGGTTCGAGAATATGCAGACATGATCTTCTATCAATAATCAACAGCGGGGTCTGGAAACCCATATTGACTCCCACATATTCATCGATGATCATATCGGATGAACCATGATGCCAGGATTCAATTAATCCCATATATATATTCCCTTCGTCACGCGATATTTTACTTGCCCGAGATTCGATCGTTGGTATCAGCATACCTAGTTCAATCTCGTTCACAGCAAATACTTTACTCGTTCCGTAATCCGATATCACTTTGTGATTAACTCCTTAACCACGTGCTTGCAAGCGGTGTTGATATCGATTACCGAGTGGGCCCGAAGTATATCTCTTCGACTTGGGAGGGACAAATCCCATCTCGATACATACAACCCAACAAGTACTTTCCGATCACCTGAGAGACACCTTTATGATCACCCTCTCATAGGATGACGTTTGATGACCCCAAAGCTTTCTTGCGATACCAGGGAGTTGCATTATCTCATGGTCTAAGGAATACAATATTTGACATAAGAAAAAAGCTTCGCAAAGATGAACACGATGACACGATCTAATTGCTCTGCTTGATTTGGGTCTGTCCATCATATCATTCTCCCAATGACATGATCTCATTATTAATCGACAACTCATGTCTATGGTTAGGAAACCTTAACCATCATTAATCGATGAGCTAGTCCATAGAGGCGTACTAGAGACATGGTGTTGTTCATAAACCACACAAGTATCAAAGTTTCCGCTTAATACAATTCTAGCATGGAATATAAACTTTATCATGAACAAGAATTATAATAATAACATCTTTATTATTGCCTCTAGGGCATAATTCCAACACTGGGTCCGTTCCGGAGCCGGCCAACTTCGTCGCGGGTAGCTTGGTGGGGTGCCCCCCTGAAATTTATATGAATCTTGCAATTGCTCTGTCGTGATGCCTCGTTGGGTTTTCATTTGGTTTTTCTCGAGGTTGATCGTGCGTGTGTTGCTATTTGTGCCCCCCTGCAGGGTAAAAATTTCTGAAAGCCGTGTCCGCGGTTATGGATGACTTGGAGCACAGTATCTCGATCATAGACAACTATAACTAAAGTAGTGCTATAAATTTGACCTTATAATGACTAGTAATCAGCTTCACTACAACGGAATGGCTAAATAAAAGTACCAACAACTACTGGTTTTGGGATGCCTCATGCTATATGTATCTGACTAGTATGTATTGCAACTACGACGGAATGATTAATTAAAACTGCCCATTGTTTATTATATCAGGATGACTCATGCTATCTATATCTGACTAGTAATTGCCGCAACTACAACGGAATGAATAAAACTGCCAACTGTGTGAGTTCTTCGGTTGACTTCCTTGTTTGGTCTCGAGGGGGAAATACCAGGATGGGTATGCTTGGTGATAGTTTCAGGTTGGATCCGAATAGGTCTTTCTTATCCCTCTCTTATATCCGCCAGTTGTATTGAGTCTCTATAGGTTGTTCAGTGCATGTCGCGCTGCCGCTTCAGTCCACCATACCTATGTAGGCGAGGACTGCCGAATTCTAGTTTCGCCGTGTACTGGCCTCAGTACTGACCGCTCTTTTTTTTCCTTTGCCTTTTGTGGGCACCCCTTCTGTTTAAGCAGGTTTTGAGATCGACGTCGTTAGCAGGGTTACTCTTCCGGCTTGGCCTGGGCAGGGTCATGGACGCCATTGGTTATTCTTCAGGGCTCTTAGCCCAATTTGCATCTTGTCCGTACTCGGACGATATATCATTTTAAATGTGATTTGGATCTTTGTATTGTATATCTGTATTCTTGACTCTTTGAGTCACTGTTGTATATATATGTTCTGTGGGTTCCATCATGGACTATTGTGTAATGATATTACTTCGTTTTCCACCCGCACGCAAGTGCCTGGTGGGCGCCTTTGAATCGTTTCTATGTGGGTTTGGCGGGAATCGCTGAAACTTGCATAGGGTCAATTCTGAGGGTGTTACAGGAGTCAAGCTGGATCTAGCCCAGGTCACGTCCAGGATGCCGACGGCGGCGTATGGCTCTGAGGTAGCTTTTGTCACCTTTGCCTACCGTTGTAAGCATTTCGGTCCTAAGCTCATTGATCTCCTGGCCGACTATTCGGCAGAGCAGCAGCGAGCGGCCAAGAGTAGGCACTCTGGCTCTAAAGCTGCTCTGGGTGCTGGCGCTTAGGTCCTTCTATAGTGTAGTTACTCTAGTCTTCTGACTTTTGCTGCGTCTGTAACGTCTTTTGGATGAACGAGCTTCACTTTTCCATGAAATGGCTATGATTATGTATATGTATGAATTTTCCTTTCAACTGCTATCGAAAGTGTTTGTGATGTTCGTGTTTGCCTTTTTACCCCTAGGGCCCTTCGGGCGAGGCTCTGATACGTTGGAAACGTATCTATAATTTTTGATGCTCCATGCTTGTTTTGTATCTACTTTTATTTGCTTTGTCTATACTTTGAGGTGTTTTTATATCTTTTCTGGAACTAGCCTATTAACAAGTTGCCACAGTGCTAGTTGTCTGTTTTCTTCTGTTTTTAGTTCCAGAAAGGCAGAAAATCAATATTCTCGGAATTGGACGGGACAAAAGCCAAAGTTATTATTTTTCTCGGAGCAACACGGAACCACGAAGCAGAGCCGGAGGGGGGCCACAGGGGGCCAAACCCCCTAGGTGCGGGCAAGCCCTAGAGGCGCCTGGAGGGGGTGTGGGACCCCTGGACCCCCACCTACCTTGATTCCTGCACCTATAAGAAGCCTCCGATGGGAAAACCCTAAAACAATCCAGAAGAAATCCACGGAAACCTCTGTAGTGCTACCGCCATCGAAGGGGAGATTCGGGGGACAGAAAGTCTCTGTTCCGGCATCCTGCCGGGACGGGGAAGTGCCCCTGGAGCCATCTCCATCGATCTCCACCACCATCTCCATCAGCATTGTTGATTCCCATGATGAGGAGGGAGTAGTTCTTCCTCGAGGCTAAGGGATCTACCAGTAGCTATGTGTTCATCTCTCTCTTTATGCATGATCTTGTGGTCATGAGCTTTGTAATCAAGTAGATCTACCTTGCTACAGCATGCACGCCATGGTGGCACTTAGGTTTGAGTCTACATAATACTTTTTGTGCTTTAATAGATCTATGCTTTTCCCCACGTGTGTGAAAGTGACAGCGTGCATACCGTGTGTGGCACTTTGGCTATATTGAATATTTGTTATGAGTTATATTTAGAGTTGGATGTCTCTATGAAATTGTGGTGTTTGTTGGAACCATCTAGTGCTCAAGGTGACAGTGTGGGGTTATCTAGATTGGGGAAGGCCCTACCATGGATTAGAGTGTTCAACCGGAGAGTAGTTAAGAGTAGTATCATGAAGAGAGGATATTTATATGAGAGAGTGTTCACTAGTGAAAGTATGATCCCTAGGCCTTGTTTCTAAGCATTGAAACACCATTTTATACTAGATCTGTTGCATGTTTGCTTGCTTCCTTCAGTTGGCCTTTAGTCTGTTTCTCCACGCCATCAGCTCTTTTCTAGCACCATTACCCCACGGCAACAACAAGTCAGAAGCTATTTTCTGGCAGCGTTACCACTTGTATTTCACTATCTCTTCGCCGAACTAGTGCACCTATACACTTGACAAGTGTATTGGGTGTGTTGGGGACACAAGAGACTTCTTGTATCTTGATTGCAGGATTTCTTGAGAGGGAATACCTTTGACCACTTCCTCCCTGAGTTCGATAAACCTTGGGTAATCCACTTAAGAGAAACTTGCTGTTGTTCTAAAAACCTCTGCACTTGGAGGCCCAACAACTGTCTACAAGAATAGAAGTGCGTAGACATTAGGCTCCAGTGATCACTCCTCCTGCGCCTGATCCTCGCCCATCATTGAGTGAGTCATCGCATCCCTTCCTGCGTGATCGCATCCGAAGTTTGGAGAAGGACATCCTCAGCATCCGTGTTCATGTGGATGTGTGGAAGCCGAAGGCTGAGCGAGCCATTGCCAGGGAAGAGTTCTTGCTTGGATAATTTCAACAGATGGGTGAGAAACTCCAATGTGAGTCCTTGTGAACCGATGCTCTTTCAAGTGTGCCTATTTTATGTTGGCTCACCCAATGTTTGTGCAGTTGTGAATCTGATTCCGAAGGAAGAGAAAGAGCGCGCCACAATTCGGATGAATTGCTTGACGCAGCAAGAGCTGGATGCCGGTGACTTCTTCTGGATGGACCGTGATCGAGCGATCGTCCTTGCGACGATGCAAGACCGTGTAAACCAGGTTCTTTGGGTGCTAAAGCAGGCGAGGTCGTCACTTGCGGCCATTTGGGCCACCATGTTTTCTTTAGACGTTGCACCTTCTAGCTTTCTAGGCTTGCTTGTGAAGTTTCGAGATGCAGGTCACGTGAAGGAGCTGATGCGCCACCAGCTGATTGCGGGTGTGAAGGCAGCCCTATCTCTTGTTCGACTGCATCGTCGTGATGTCAATCTTGCGGAGATAGCGTCTGGACCGCCTCCTCCTCCAGATGGCAATGTGTGGGATATGCGCCCTCATTATGCAGCTGTGGTGCAGTACGCCGAAGAGATTGTAGATTTGTTTGAGGAGCGGACGAATGTTATGCTCCAACACAATTAAGTCCTGTAAAGAAAACAAGATAATGTAAAGTTTGTATTTATTCGAGTGGGCCTGTAAAGCCCTTTGTAAAGTTTGTATGTATTGGCACGTAGTGCGTTGCATGTGCATATCCTTTTCGTTAGCCTGACGTGGTCAGCTACTCAGGTTGTATGTGTTTGTTTATCAGTCAACGAAGTCGTAAGGTGAGGCGCAGTCCCCGAGCGTGTTTTAGCAATAAGTAATGTAAAGGAAAAGATTTTTGGGCCAAGGAACTTAGCTTTTATTCATTGTAAACGAGGAGGTACATTGTTCGGCTGAATATCCTGGCTGAGTAGCCTTATTGAAAGTAAAGGGTAACAAGGGGTAGAAGCGTTGTAGTCGTGCGACGTTCCAGGGGTTGGAGTATTCGAATCCTGATGTGACGTCCATGAGGCGGTAGGCGCCACCTAGGATGACTTCGGTGACAATGTAGGGTCCTTCCCAGGGTGACTCGAGCTTCTTGTGCCCTTCTTGCTTGAGTTGCAGGACGAGGTCTCCTTCAACAAAGGATCTTGGGCGCAGCCGACGGCCGTGGTAGTTGCGGAGGCTCTGCTGGTACACCGTTGAGCGAGCCACGGCTATGTCGCGTGCCTCGTCGAGTGTGTCGATGGTGTATTTGAGTGCGGCCGATGATTCGGCCCTGCTATAAGCGACGACCCGTGGGGCCTTGTGGCGTACCTCAGCGGGTAGCACGACTTTGGATCTGTGCACCATGAATAAGGGCGTATAGCCAGTTGAGTTGTTTGGCATTGTGCGCAGGCTCTAGAGGACGGAGGGTAGATCGTCCGCCTAGGCTCCCGCAAGCCTTTCGAGTGGGCATAGTAGGCGCTTCTTGATGTCGTTGCCTATGAGGTCGTTGGCCTTTTCAACCTGCCCGTTGGTCTGCGGGTGCGCCACAGAGGCGTATGATATGTTGATTCCGAGGTTCCCGCAGAAGTTTCGAAATTCCTTCAAGATGAAGTTCGAGCCGTTGTCCGTTATGATGCTATGGGGCACGCCGAACCTGTAGACGATGGACTCGAAAAATTTGATGACAGTTTTGCCGCTTTAGTTGGTGACGGGAATGGCCTCGATCCACTTGGAGAATTTGTCGACTGCGACCAGGAGGAAGACGTGGCCTCCTGGCGAGGACTTTGGCAGTTTGCCGATCATGTAGAGGCCCCACTAGGCAAAGGGCCAGGCCACTGGTATAGGCCTCAGTTCGGATCATGGCGCGTGTGTCTTGTCCGCGTACTTCTGATAGGCGTTGCACCTCTAGACTATGTCCTTGGCGTCATTCATTGTGGTTGGCTAGTAGAAGCCAGCTCGTAGAGCTTTGGCGACTAGGGCGCGACTGCCTGCATGATGGTCGTAGATACTCTCATGGATGTCTTGGAGGATGTTTTTGCCGTGCAGATGGTGACGCATCGCTAGACCACACCCAAAATGTTGTGCTTGCACAACTCGCCATTGATGATGGTGAAGGCCTTTGACCGGCGAGATATGCGTCGGGCATCTGTCGGGTCCTTAGGCAGCTGATTATTTATTAGGTACCGAAGGTATGGTTGCATCCATGTTTCTTCAACTGCTATGACCTGCATCAGGCTGACCAACTCGACCTCCGTGTAGAGCTTTTTGGGTCCTTCTTGTCCTTCGGGTAGCGCAGCCCCCGAGAGCTCTGCTTCTTTGGCTGAGCCTTTTGGGAATTTTCTCTTAATGGAGGGTACGCAGATCTGTTCGAGGAACACTCCTGGTAGCACCCGGGAGCAGGTAGATCCAATGTTGGCGATCTTGTCGGCCTCCTTGTTGCTTTCCCTACCAACGTGCCGGAGCTCACATCTGTCGAAGTCTCCTTCGAGTGAGTTGTAGAGCGCACGGTATGCGATCATGTTGGCGCTGTGAGCGTTGCACTCGTTCATCGTCTGCTGGACAACGAGGTTCGAATCGCCATAGATGACTAGGCGTGTTGCATCGCACACCTTAGTCATCCTCACGTCGTGGATGAGGGCCTCGTATTCGGCCTCGTTGTTGGAGGCACGAAATTTCATCTGAAGGACATACTTCATCTTGTCGCCTTGAGGGGACGTTAGTATGACACCGGCCCTGATCCATCCTCGCGCTTGGAGCCGTCAAAGTGCATCGTCCAAGACTGCGACATGTTCGGAGTATCCAGCAGCTAGAGCTCCATCCAGTGGACGATGAAGTCAGGGAGGATTTGAGATTTGATGGCGGTGCGCCGTTCGTAGATGATGTCCTGAGGAGACAACTCGTTGCCCCAAAGGGCCACGTGCCCCGTGAATTCGGGGTTGTTTAGGATGTTCGACAACGGGGCGTCGTTGATGACCACGATCTGGTGCTCCTGGAAGTAGTGGCTCAGCCGACGCGCCGTCATGAATATGCAATACGCGAGCTTCTGGTAGTAAGGGTACCTCTGCTTTGTTGGGGTCAGTACCTCGCTGAGGTAGTAGATTGGGCGTTGGACCCCGTGGGTCTTGCCATCTTCGGGTCGCTCGACCATGAGTACGGTGCTGACCACCTGATGTGTGGCTTCTATGTACAACAACAAAGGTTCCTGCTCCCTCGGCGTGACCAGGACAGGTGATGTGGAGAGTAACCGCTTGAGGTCCTCGAACGCGTCGTCTGCTTTGGGTGTCCATTCAAATTTGTCCGTCTTGCGCAGCAGTTGATAAAAGGGGAGGGACTTATTGTTGGAGATATTCCCTAGAGGCAATAATAAATGTAGTTATTATTATATCTTTGTGTTTATGATAAATGTTTACATTCATGCTATAATAGTATTAACAAGGAAACATTAATACTTGTGTGATTTGTAAACTTAAATTGAAGTCCCTAGTAAAGCCTCTATATAATACTAGCTTGTTGGTTAATAAATGATTATGGTTTCCCTATCATGAACATTGAGATGTTATTAACAACAAGATCATATCGTTAGGAGAATGATATGGTGGACATACTCCTATAGGTAAGCGTAGCATAAAGATCAAGTCATTTTAATAGTTCAATTGCTATATGCTTTATGATACATAGTAACCTAATTCCTTCGACCATGAGATCATGCATATCACCTTCACCGGAAGGATGCTTTGATGACATCAAACACCACACTGTAACTGGGTGGCTATAAAGGTGGCATTGAGTGTTCGGAAAGTATTGGTTGAGACACATGGATCAAGAGTGGGATTTGTCCATCCATATAACGGATAGATATACTCTGGGCCCTCTCGGTGGAATGTCATCCAATTAGCTTGCAAGCATGTGACTGGCTCACAAGGGATCACATATCACGGGAACGAGAAAAGAGTACTTATCAGTAATGAGGTTGAACTAGGTATGCAGAGATACCGACGATCATAACCTCGGATAAGTAAACTATCGAGAGACAAAGGGAAATTGGTATCGTATGTAACTGGTTCATTCGATCGCGAAGTAATCGTAGAAATATGTGGGAGCCATATGAATTTCCATATTCCTCTATTGGTTATTGTTCGGAGAAGTGTCTCGATCATGTCCGCATAATTCACGAACCGTAGGGAGAGACACTTAAGGATTCGACGTTGTTTGAGTAGTTATGGAATGATGAGAAAGAGACCGAATGTTGTTCGGAGTCTCAGATGGGATTCGGGATATCACGAGGAGATCCGGAATGGTCCGGAGAATAAGATTCATATAAGGAAAGTCCTATTTCGGAGTTGGAGAATGGTTCCGGTGTTTTCATCGGGAATGTTCTAGAAGGTTCCGGAATGTCCGGCACTCCAGAGGGGAAGGGTACATGAATGTGTCATACCAAGTTGGAATGATTGCATCATGTACTAGGTGTCATCGCTGAACAAAATAAAGGGTTTAATCAAATCCTAGTTTGAAAAGTCAAACGCCAATTTGAAAAGTCAAACGGCTATTTTGGGAAGTGGAGGGGAAGTGGGAAACCGAGTTGGGGAGGAGTTCCTCCTCCACCGCCGGCCCACTTGGGATCCGAGTTGGGGAGGGACTCCCCTCCCCTTGGCCGGCGCCTCCCACCTATAAAGGGAGGGGCAGGGCTGCCCCTCCTAGCACACAAGATCTCCACCCAAAACCCTAGCCCCGGCGCCACCACCTCTTGCTGCCGCCGCCTAGGGCAAACCGCCGCCGCCGCCTAGCTAAACCCTAGCCGCCGGCTTTCCCCCTCCTTGGTGTGTCTAAACCCTAGATCACCGAGGGATCTCTCATAGTCCACCATACTCGCTCCGGCTTAAGGCGAAGCCCTGCGAGATCTCCCCTCTACTTCCGGTACCACACCGTTGTGCTGCCGGAATCGCGAGGAGAGTGCTACAACCTCCGCTGCCTGCTGGAACAAGGGAGAGGAAGGTCTTCGTCGGGTACCGAACGTGTGACCGACTGCGGGAGCGCTGCCGGAACGCAACGCCGGAAGGATCGTCTACGCGATCTTGAGATTAGGAAGAGTACGACTACATCACCCACGAGAATCCACTCTCGTTAAACACTTTGGAATCTTCGAGGGTGAGTTATTCCATCGACTCGTTGCTACAATCTAGTAGATAGATCTTGGCTTGTTTGTATGCGATAGAATTTTTTTGTTTTCCATGCTACGAAACCCTACACTTCTCACCCATTCGACTGATGAATCTGCTCAGCACCGCGATTCGCCCAGCTAGCTGTTGTACGCCCTTGAGGTTCTTTATCTTCTCCATGGACAGCATGGCCCTGATTTTCTTCGGGTTTGCCTCGATGCCCCGTTGGGAGATGAAGTACCCGAGTAACTGACCAGACAGGACGCCGAAGGCGTACTTGTCTGGGTTCAGCTTGATCTTTTAGCAATCAAGGTTATCAAAGGTCTCGCGGAGATCATCGATGAGCATCCTGGCCTCCTTGGTCTTGATTACTATGTCATCAAGATAGAGCTGGATGTTGGTGCTGATCTAGTCCTTCAGACATGCTTGCATGCACCTATGATATGTGGCACCTGCGTTCTTCAGTCCGAAGGGCATGCTGTTGTAGCAGAACACCCTGAACGGCGTGATGAATGCCATTTTCTCCTGATCTTTGACCTTCAGTCGAATTTGATTATATCCTGAATAAGCGTCGAGGAAGGAGAGCTTCTCGCAACCTATAGTGGAGTCGATAATTTGATCGATCCTTGGTAGAGGGAAGTGGTCCTTGGGACAGTGCTTGTTGAGCGATGTGAAGTCTATGCACATCCGCATGATGTCCGTGTCCTTTTGGGGACCAACACAGTGTTGGCCAACCACTCGCTTTCTTTGATTTCCCTGATGAAGTTGGCATCGAGAAGTCTATTGACTTTGATTCCAACGGCTTCGGCTCTTGGCTCCGACAGCCGACGCATCGACTTCTTAACTGGCTTCGCATCTGGAAACACATTGAGTGCATGCTCGGCGAATTCCCTAGGAACTCCTGGCATGTCTGCAGGACACCAGGCGAAGATTTCTCAGCGCTCACGGAGGAATTCGACGAGCGTGCTTTCCTATGCGGGACTCAGGTCGTTGGCGATCAACGTCGTCTTGGAGGCATCTGTTGAGTGAACCCGCACCTTCTTTGTGTTGACGGAGGAGTCGAACGACATATTAGGTACGTTTTGCCGGGTGACTGGGGGTGCCCCGTTGTCTGTCACCTCTCTGAGTCGCGTGAGCTCCTCCTGCATGCCGAACGACTGAGAGATTATGTTGAAATGATCAGGAGTGCCACTCGGGTGGTTCCTTTTCATCCTATAGGTGACAGTTATAGGGTTGGCTTCAACAATCTGATGTAGCATTCTTGGAACCATGTTGTAAGCCTCTGTATATGTGCCATACATCCCATCCAAAATAGACTCCTTGGCACGCCTGGCCTTGTCGTAGCTTACCGGGAAGCCTATCGCATCTGCCGCACCATCTCATAACACCTTCACCGATACACTGATCTTATCTTTTACCATGGATGCAACGACCCGTGCCACATATGCGGTACTCATATTGCGGTGTTCAAGCATACTAATAGATAGCTTACAACTGTGCGGAACCATGCGAGTTATCGTCTAAGGCTTCCATATTCCCATAGGTAAACGGGCGACGACTCTTCCACTGCAACCAGACTCTATACAAAGAACCTTCAACAATTTTTTGTCAGATTTCTTCACTTTATGTTGTTGGGAAATGGAGATGGCATATCTTCTGATCGCCATGTCCACAGCCTCCTTGCTCGGGAACTGCTGGTTTTCTTTCAGGATGGTAGCTCCGGCTCCACGGACAGAGGTATCATCGTCACCGATGACAAGATCCTCTATGTCCCCAGGTGCCATTGATGGCGCCACTGCTCTCACTTGACTCGGACCGCCTCCTTCATCTTCATCATCATCTGATGATTCACCATCGTCGTCACCAGAATCAAGCTCGTTTGACTGTCCCTCAATCCGTTCATTGAGGTCGACAATCGCCATGGAATAAGGTCCATTATTCTGGCTAGGAACAAAGGCATCTTCCACATGCCTCCTCTCCATCGTCTCCGAATCTATAGCCATTGCGGCGATGGATAATTGGAGCTCACCGGCTGCGGTGCTACTACTAGGTTCGTCGCTGGCATAAAAAACTACACATACACCATTGGTTGCCCATACATGGCCGCACAAGGTGTGCTTGCAAATTTCATTTATGAACCCCACGAATTTTCGCCTTTAACCTAACAAAAGTGTCCAGCGGTAATCTTTTCCCACTCTCTTGCAAATGACCGCTTCAATGGTCATCTTTTTTGGGCCATCTCTGGACCAAACTCTGCACGAATGCGCCTTCTAACGTCTGTGAAACTAGCATTCACCAATTCTTCTACTATGACATTCTTTATCTCACAACACGACAGATCAAGCCCCGACAGCCATCGCAGGTGATGTCCTCACCATAAAAAACATATAAAGCGTTCATCGTACCTAAGCGCATCATATTAATATAACCATATTAATTATATATAACCATAACCATAGTTCATTAATATAATTATTTATATTAACAAAATACCTACATGTAATTGTCTAACCGTACTTGCAAGAAATATTATTACACTGAGTTCAAATATTTGTAAACGACTTAATTAAGTGGTATACCTAAAATATAGCTACAAGAGTCTAAATATTTCTACATAATTACATTGCATAGCTAAAATATTACTACACCATCTAAAATATTTCTACACGACCTAATTATGTTGCATAGCTAAAATATTACTAAATGAGTTTAAATATTTCTACACGTTCCAATTAAGTTGCATACCTAAAATATTGCTACAAGTGCACAAATATTCTACATAACCTAATTACGTTGCATAGCTAAAATATTACTAGTACATGGGTTAAAATATTTCTACACGTTCCATTTAAGTTGCATACCTAAATATTGCAACAAGAGCACACATATTTCTACATGACCTAATTATGTTGCTTAGCTAAAATATTACTACATGACCTAAAATATTTCTATACGACCTAATTAATTAGTATAGATAAAATATTACTACACGATCTAATTAGATTGCTTAGCTAAAATATTACGACCAAAACTCAAATATTTCTACACCAGCTAACTAAGTTGCAAAGCTAATTGGTAGTTCAAGCATTGCATGGCAAATAACGGCCCTAATTAACTGACTAATATACAACATGCATAGCTTAAAAAACAATCAACTGAAACAACTCACCTTGATCGATGGATACCTTTTCTCGGCCTCATAATATTGGTGCAGTCTTCTTTAGACGATTACATAGTGTGTGACTGTGTGTGAGAAAATAGACCAAAAGGAACAACATCAAATAGACCGAAAGAAGCGGCCACGGTTCTGAGAATAGTTGCTGCTGTATTTAAAGAAACAGAGCTGCAACATCAGCCAACAAACGAGTCCCAAAAAGTAAAACAAAACATACAAAGCAGGCACAAGTTTCAACAACAGCTTTCAGTTGTTTAATAACTCGTCCTTCACAGCTACATCCCGCCACACGGTAAAATTGCTCCCGTCATAGCCCGAGGCGAAAAGGACGTATCCCATCCCGCCGGCGGAGAGACAACGTTCCACCGGCCCGAGCGTGGGGCCCACAGGCATCCCGTCCTATCACTGGCGGTTTGAGTATCCCGCCTTCGCCCTATGGCGGGACGGCTAGGCCACCACCAGCTGTGGCGGGAGGTGACACGTGTCGCCTTTCCAGCCTCCCACCAGGACATTTTTGGCTTATAGGGCATCAGAGAAGCAATTTTGACGATGGCTTTTGCAGAGGGACATATTTGTAAAAACATTGATATCGTGTCCGCGGCGTCACTCAAACGGACTCTGTTTTGGGTCCCATCCCACCACCGATCGGGAACCGACGGCTAGCACGGTCCACTTCAGATTCAGACCGAAGAGGAAATGGAGCAGCTTTCAGTTTAGCGAAGAAGTCGCTCTGTTGGTTGACCCACAAGTCTCTCAGAGTCAAAACTCACAAATACTGCCGTGGGCAGAACCGGAAGGGAGGGCGAGCCCAACGGCATCCATGCGGAAGGCGGCGGTGTTAGCGGGTGCGGCAGTGCTCGCAGCCGCAGCTGCCTTCGTTGTGCGCCAGAGGCTGCGGGAGGCGAAGCGATGGGCGCGCGCGGCCGCGGTGCTGTCGGACCTGCAGAGCGGTGCGCGGCGCCGGCGGCGCGGCTGCAGCAGGTGTCAGCCGCGATGGAGGTGGAGATGCGCGCGGGGCTCGCCTCCGAGGACGGGAGCAAGCTCAAAATGCTCGTCACCTACGTTGACTCCCTCCCCTCCGGGTAAAAATCCCCACCACTTTAATTAAGGCTGATGCCGAGTAGCACCGATTATCCATCCAAATTAGTGAGAAATGGACATGTCGCGTATATTTGTTCGTTCTTAGGAGATCCAAATCCTAAAAGGCTTTTTTCTTGTGGCCGAATTTATGCAAAACGGTGACAGGGCAATTATACCAAGAAATTTATACAATCGCAGCACAGACATCGCACATAAAAATTCTATGTTGTATAATGTATAGCATATGTAGTTACATGATTTTTAAGTTGTGTCTCTATGACTGTCTTATATTTCAACTGCTGTGTCGAGTTGCATTTTCATTACAATACATCTGATCTCACTTAGTCAAATCTTGAAGGGGTGAGAAAGGGCTGTTTTATGCACTTGACCTCGGAGGAACAAACTTTCGTGTTTTACGAGTTCAATTAGGGGGCAAGGAACGACGAGTTATCAAGCAAGAATCTGAAGGGGTATCCATTCCACAGCATTTAATGTCCAAAAGTTCACATGTAATGATCATGTCCACTTGGCATAATGTTCATCTCCTTCATGGTTTGGATTCTTTGCTGATCTTGCATACGACTTGTAAAATTTCAGGAACTATTTGATTTTATCGTCGCTTCTTTAGCAACGTTTGTTGCCTCTGAGGGTGAAGACTATCATCTTCCAGAGGGTGTCCAAAGAGAACTCGGTTTTACATTCTCCTTTCCTGTGAAGCAAACTTCGATTTCATCCGGCACTCTTATCAAATGGACAAAGAGTTTTGCAATTGATGAAATGGTTAGTATATTACCCCTTCCTTACGGAACCAAATTAAAGATGCTCACACAAGACCATGATTTTGTGAAGGTATACAAAACAATGCCTAGTGTCATCCTGGGTCAAAACTATAAAATGGGACAAATCCTGTATTTCTTTGGAGTTTCAGTTTGGTGATATGTTTATATGATTTTCATTGTGCAAATAGCTATGAGCATATGAATAATTTACCTTCATGTTTTTTCTGAGGTCAGGTTGGCAAAGATATCGTGGCTGAACTAAACGAGGCTATAATACGTCAAGGACTTGTTATGAAAGTCTCAACATTGGTAAGTTTCTTCTTATATCTGTACTTGAAGGACACCCCGTGCGTTGTGGCTGGAATTTCCCAAAGAACTCTATCATATAAATGAAAGGGTGTAAAATACATGAAACATGGAGTTTCTATACAAATATGCAAGATTCCATTGGTCAAAATCATCGAGAGGCTAAATTTAATAGACATGAAATTGTTGTATATTCGAAATTGGTGATAAGGATAATTGGATGAAAAATATAGATGATGTGGACAGCTTGCATGTCGAGGTAGACTATCAATGAATGTTAGTGGAGATGACATGGATGGCTAAAGGAGTAGTTGATGTGGATAGCTTGAACGAAGAGATAGACTAACATTCACTGTAGTTAGTGGGGTTTTGCTTTATAAGAAGTACATATTATGCTTACTCGGGATTATACTATTGCAAAATAGTTTAACAGTTAATATCATTTCTATATTTCGATAGAGTCTGAAATATAGGATGCTACTTTTGTAGGTAAATGATACGGTCGGGACTCTGGCTGCTGGGAGATATGTAGATAATGATACTATGGTTGCTATTATACTGGGAACAGGTACTAATGCAGCATACATAGAGCAGGCACATGCAATTCCTAAATGGCATGCCCCCCTGCCCAAGTCTGGAGACATGGTGAGTGTCTTAGTCTTCACTTCTGCACCCATTACTGCACTTCGCACTGCTGCCAAAATCATACAAGCTACTCTTCTGTTACTTACAATATCACAAGAACAAGAAATAGTGAGGTCTAACCAATTGATATGATGATTTTAATTATTTCTCTTTGTATTACAGGTAATAAACATGGAGTGGGGAAATTTTAAGTCTGCTCATCTTCCACTCACTGAATTTGATCAAGCTTTGGATGCAGAAAGTCTGAATCCTGGAGAACAGGTATTGCAATGTTGCCCTTTATTATATACTACAGCAATGGCACCTCCCTGTTTTGTGGTTGATGAGCCTAGATAAATATTTCCTTCCAGATTTACGAGAAGTTGACTTCTGGTATGTATATGGGAGAAATTGTCCGAAGAATCTTGTTACAGATGTCTCAACAAGCTGCTCTTTTTGGTGACAGTATACCTCCAAAACTTGAGATACCATACATTCTAAAGTATGTTAATGTAATCATTAATTAAATCTGATCAGAGGAAGTAGAATACCTTATGCAAGAAAATCACATGATTTATATTTCTTGTATCATGGATGATATACTGCCAGTAAAATTACAACAACTGACTAACTTAACTGCTTAGTATTCCCACAACTGTCATTAAAAAGGCACGGTTTCTGTTGTGTTCCAGGACATTTCACATGTTGACGATGCATCATGATACATCACCTGATCTCAAAACAGTTGGAATCAAACTAAGTGAAATCTTTGAGGTATCTTTCATCGTTCGCCCTCAACAATGAAAATTTAATACTACTGCCTTTTTTAACTCCTACCACTAAACCCAAACAACCCCTTTTCTGTCCCATATGGTTTTCAGATCGAAAGCAGCTCAAGAAAAACAAGAAAACTGGTTGTGGATGTCTGCGAGGTTGTTGCCAGGCGTGGCGCACGACTTGCTGCTGCCGGGATACACGGCATCCTCAAAAAGCTCGGTCTGGTTAGCGACAGGCCCGACAAGCGAAGGACAGTGATCGCTGTGGACGGCGGAGTCTACAAGTACTATACTTTCTTCGCCCAGTGCATGGAGAGCACTCTGAGTGAAATGCTTGGGGAGGAGGTGGCATCCTCGGTTGTAATTAAGCCCGTCAGTGATGGCTCAGGCCTTGGGGCTGCTCTCTTGGCAGCCTCCTATTCTCAGCACCTCCAGGCCCACGAATGCTTAATCTGATAGGTCCTTTGATCCAGGAGCCATACCATAATCTTCGTAGTCCAAAATAGCATGCACTTAGATGCATGTTTGAGAAAAGAAGAAGCCATAGCAGCAGTTCACCGTTGCGAAAGTAGTCTGTACTCCTGTAACTGACAAATATTCATCATCAACTGCATAATGATGTTCATTTTAGTTATAGAAACTGCTTCAGTTATTATTATCATTTGAAATTTGACCATTTGTGGATTTTTTCAACAACTTTGTACATGGCAGCAGTACCAAAATTCATGATTGAGTAGTGGTTATCCACCGGGGTGGTGCGTGTCGCAGCAATGGAGATGAAACTGCATCACAAGGCTGATGGTAGAAATATTATTGTGGATGAGTGAATTTGGTAGAAGCTGGCTCTTGTTTGGTGTAATGGTTTTGCCTGTAGGATCATAACCTTGGTAGAAGCCTGTACTTTTGTAACTGACAAATATTCATCGTCAACTGTGTAATGATGTTCATTTTAGTTATAGAAACTGTTTCAGTTGTTATATTTTGAAATTTTACCATTTGTGGATTTTCTGAACATCTCCATTTGACTATTATGGCAGCACTACCAAAGTTCATACTGGAGTAGTGGAGTTATCCACCGGGGTTGTGCGCTTGTCGCAACAATGGAGAAGAAACAGCATTACAAGACTGATGGTAGTAGATGGTAGGAATATTATTGTGGATGAGTGAATTTGGTAGAAGCTGGCTCTTGTTTGCTCTAATGGTTTTGCCTGTAGGATTATAACCTTTTTGTATAATGTGAGCTGTCGATGTGATAGCTTCATGGTCATATTATTCCCCTTGTCTCAAATACTCTTTTTTTTGTATAGTGTATTTACTTTTGTAGCTTGTACAAACAAAGAATGTCTGCCGACCTTGGGGCCGTGGTTATTCCAATATCATCCTCTGGTGTCCCCGAATGTATTAACCCCGAAGGATGGAATAAAGGCGCTGGAGGGCCGCAAAGGAGCGAGAAAGCACCACCTAGTTGCCATGGATTTATTCCGTCTGGGCAGACCTCTTCTGTTCGTTCTTTCTCCTGTCTGTCTAATATATATGTATCTGAAAGCCACAGCACCATCAACAGCCTGCCTGCCTGTATACTAGTTTCAGCTCACCACAATCTTCTGAATCACTTGTCTGTGTGTGTAGCAACTAGTCATGGGTTGCTGCGGTGCCGTGTCCTCGTCGCCGAGACCGAGGGGCATCCGGGAGGAGACGCTGCTCCGCGTCCCTGGCGCGTCGGTGTACCTGATGACGGCAGGCTCCGAGGGGCCCCTCGAGCTCGGCCGTGGCGAGCTCTCCGTCGTGAGGATCGTCAAGGACGACATGGCCGTGGTGGCCACCGTGGTGCGCGTCGGCCGCGACCTCGGGTGGCCGTTGGCGAGGGACGAGCCGGTGATCAGGCTCGACCGGCTGCACTACCTCTTCACGCTGCCAGACATGGACGGCGCGCTCCTCAACTACGGCGTCTCCTTCGACGGCACGGTCGCTGACGCCACGCTGCTGGCGTCCCTCGACGCGCTCCTCAAGTCCACCTCATGCTTCTCCACGCCTTCGGCGCCGCCCAAGGGCTCAAGGCCTCCGCCACCGTCGTCGGATGGGTACTGGAACGAGTTCGCGCCAAGGATAGAGAGCTACAACGGCGTGCTCGCCAAGGCCATCGGCGCGGGCACCGGCCACCTCGTCAAGGGCATCTTCATGTGCAGCGATGTCTATGCCAACCAGGTACATATATACTCTGCTCGTCTCTGTCCCTCCTTTCTGTTTGTTACTCCTACCACAAGTCCACTTCTCTGAGTCCATTTTCCTTCAGGTTCAACGGGGAGCCAATCTGATTAGTCCTCAAGCTGCCGGCAGCGCGAGCAAACGATTCGATGGAGCTGACCGGAACAACAAGGCAGGTGCCAAGCGTGGAGGTGTCAGCAAGAGCCTCAAGAGGTAACCCAACTACTACTATCTCTCAGTTTCCAGCTTGTGTGGATTACTACTTGTACCGGCGGGTGTGATGAACGGCTGGCTGTGCCGCCGGTCCTGGTTGCTCAGGGTCAGGGAGCTATCGGAGATGTCCGAGAAGATGAGCAAGTCCATGCTCGACACGGTGCTCTCGGTGGCAGGGTCCATGACCGCGCCGCTGCTTCGATCCAACCAAGGGAAAGCCTTCCTCTCCACCGTCCCTGGAGAGGTCATCCTGGCCACGCTTGATGGCATCAGTGAGTGCCCTGCAAACAAACACTCATCGATCGGACCTTGCCGTGATATGCAAAGCTTTTTCATTGGTTATTATGTGACTGACAGATAAAGTCATGGACGCGGTAGAGGCTGCCGAGAAGAGGTCCCTTGCTGCAACCTCCAACGTTGTTTCTGGTGCCGTGTCCAAGAGGTAAGAACATGAACATCTGAACCCAATACTGTATGTGAATTCTCTGTTCGAAAATCATATGATTTGGACCGCAGTAGTTGATTAGTTTCTGCTGTGATAGGTATGGAGACAGCGCAGGGGAGGCGACCGAGGACGCGTTCGCGACGGTCGGCCACACTGTGGGCACAGCATGGAACCTCTTCAAGATACGGAAGGCCGTCACGCCGTCGTCCTCCCTTCCAGGGAACATGGTCAAGAGCGCCGTCAGGAACAGAAAGTGAGGCTGTTGCTTGCCTCCTCAGATCAGGAACCGTGCTAGCCTACCAACAGGAAGAACTGGTTGTGCTAGCCTGCTAGGCAGGATCATCATGTCCTAGTGAGTAATGAAAGACATTATCTCTACAAGATAAATGAATTCCTCTCACATCCTACAGAATGATAATGTTTCTGCTTCAAAAATTTCGAATCCACTGAGATATGTTATTGTTTATGTACGACCAGAGCAATCCACAGGAAACGAAGGCAGACTCCTGAACGTCCTGAGAAACTATATAAACCAGTTGCTCATTACAAACAGGAATTTTGCGGTAGTATGACCTTTGGTACCCGGCATTTGAAGCACGCAATCTGAGCAGACACGAGGTGCGTGATTAAAATTTAACCAAATATAGAAATGGAGTGGATAGGTAACCAAATATCACACACTAATTTGGATGATATAGCTGCTGTTTTTCAAGTTACAGCATTCCTTGAACACTTTAGCGCTATGCATGAATGTGAATGTCACGAGACGCTATGCCAAACTAAACTAGGTTCACATCCAGGAACAGAAAAACCTTGAGCGCAGAGGGGAAAAACTAGCAGGGGCATTATTATGTTGACGCCACCAGACCAACTAGTGTAACAGGACGGTGAATCAAATGTGGATGAATGTTTACTTCTTTTTCCCAACATCAGCCTTGGTCTGCAGAAGCAAAAGAATTCAACATAACAACAATACCAGTTACTGCTAGAAAGTAGCAAACAGATCCGGAAATTGCAGTATCATTATAAGTAGCTAACCTTCTTGACACCGCGGATCTTCTTAGATCTGTTCTTACGCTCCTTGATTTGCTTGCGAGACTTCCCAGCCTTAGTAGCAAGACCGTTCTGCCAAAAGGAACAGAGGAAATTAATTGCTGTAATAACATACATGACCACAAGGCAGAATTTGAAACAGATAATTAACACAATGCACTGAAAATTCAGAAACACACACACAAGAACAGCTATTTTGTTACTACTCTTCATAAAAAGTTCACACTAGTTCACATCGATCAAAACATGCACAGAAATATTGGCATGCCTTTTATGGAAATGTATTACTCTTTTAACACACACAGACATATCAGACCCTTCAAGAGTTCTTGGATGCACAGTAAAGAGAGCAACATAGTTAACAATCATAACATAGAGGCTACCGAGTTCTGTTCATTGTTGCTGCATCCCGGTCATAGGAGATGACAGTGTCCTCTCATATGATCCTCATCTAATTCATGATTTGTGTTCAAATTGCAACACACGCAAGCATTCCCATATTGAATGTATATATCAGCTTTATATATTCTTAGTGATCTTTAACTAAAATATGGTACACCAAAAGGCAGACTATGTGGAAGGCAAAATGTTCCAATGCAAGAAGGCACCGTACAACCTCTTTCTTGCATCCTTACTTTTTTTCTAAGTATCCTTAATCAGAGAAAAAATACCATGATGAATTTAAAACACGTTGGCAGCAACTATGTTGTTGCAAACAGGTGGTAACATTACAACAAGTCAGGAACACAATTTACAATAGACAACAGCATTCAAAAATATACCCTACTGCTGCATCCATAAACTTCTCATCCAAATACTCACGAAAACAAATCAGCACATGACAGTATGACCAACTCAAAACATCTAAATATGGAACAGCCAAATAACTAGTAGTACTCCCTAAGATCCATAATAAATGTCAGCGACACTTATTATACTAAGTACGATCAGAGGAAGTGGTACTTTTTACATTTAGTAGTAGTACATACAATCAATTCCAATTTCAGATCAGCATGCGCTCCTACGCGTTATGGCATTATAATAGTGATACTAATCAAGAAAGGGACTGAATTACACACATCAAAGCTCACATAGATCAGATTAGTAAATCAGCAGTGGCAACATACCCTGATGAGGCGGTACTTGGGCTCGAACTTCTTGGCAGCGTCGAGGTTATCGTAGATGAGTCCGAATCCGGTGGATTTTCCCCCTCCGAAGTGTGTGCGGAACTTGAACACGACGATGCAGTTGGGTTCCTTCACGTCGTACATCTTGGCCAGTTTGTCCTTCAGCTCCGCCTGCACATACAAACCCAGACGGTGTGATCGCTAGATCGATCTTTACTTAGATGCACGTATGATCGGGATCTAGATCTCACCTTGGGGACGTTGGCCCTGCCGGGGTGGATCACCTCGAGCACCTGAAATGTGGAGCGCGTTAGTGATCAGAGGTTAGATGCGGCAGAGAAGGAGGGCTCAGATGATCATGCCAGGGTTTCGTACGAATTGCTTGCGGGAGAGGAGGCGGTTGGTCATGAACTTGCGGGTGCGCAGGGTGATCGCCGGGGGGACCTTCGCCTTCGACTCCGCCATGGTTGGAGTTGCCCGGGGTGCCGACGTCGGAGATTGGAGGAGACGAGAAGGTGTGCTGCACAGGTCTGAGTTCAGGTTCGTTCGGCCGCAGGAAAACCCTATATGGAGGAGGGAGGCGACTGTGGATGGTACTTATACTGTGGCCGTGTGGGCTTGTTTCTGGATAAAGATGGGCTCGATGCGTACATTTCGGATGATGATAACTGATAAGCATCATGCCCTGTACTCTACACATCTACACCGGGCACAAACACTAGGTTATCCTTTGACCCTGTTCACGTATTTTTCTGAAATTAAATTAAATGGAGTATAAAAAATCACCATCTAAACCATCCAAAATTCGTTTGTTGACGACGCATGATTCAATTTAGTCATTTAAATAATATATATCTTGATTCCATTCACAGTATAACTAGTTGATAACATTTCTGTGGCAGTTTGCTAGAGGGCGTGCGGCTGCCTAGTGATGATCATGAATCAGAATCACGTTCAAAAGCGACATGGGCCAGTGATGGGTTATGCCCACTATGTCGACAGACCGAATCAGAACCATCTTTAATTGCAGCTTAGCTTCCTTCTTTTGGGTGCAGCTGGGCGACCTCCTTCTCTCATTTCTTTTCGCTTTTGCATGGCGCATGTTGTGGTTTCTTGGGCGCTTTCTCGGCAAATTTCTTGGGCGCTTTAGAATATTAGGAACAAAGCTCCCATAGAGGGAAAAATTCTTTCTTCCACGAATGATGGTATTTACAAATTTGTCGTTTATTTACAAATTTCTTTCTTTATGTTAGAACATATGTTGCTTGGCTTGATGGGAGATGAAAAAGGAATTTGTTGGCAAAAATCCTCTGCAAATCTCAAACGGAGCTCGGCCTACATGTAGCCCGAGTTTTGAAAAATTCATAGCCTTCCCTTTTTGTTTCAGATTTTAAAAATATATCCAAGTACATATTAGATCTCTAGTATCTATGAATAAAGATATATGTTTTCATATGCAACCTACACAAAAATGACAAATATGAAAACCAAAACTAATTTTCAATGTCCACTGTGTAGAGCCAATTTTTTGGATTTTTCTTTATCTCAAAATATAACATATTTTATAACAAAAATACACGTAAAAATCATCTTCATATTTGTGAAAAAAGATTTCAGTGAAACTTTGAACAACCACTTTTTTTCATCCAAATCCCCGACTTTCTTCACCCAATAGTACAGTGCCACATGATTGGCCCAAAAAAACAAGACTTCTGGTCAACCCACCCCCACAACATTGTTTAGGCTTGAAGAAGGCGAAGGATGTCAGCAAAGCGTGCGATGTTATAACCAGACTCGGCGCAAGAATCATTGGGCAGAATGTTAAAACGATAAGCTTGAGTAGGAAGAGGGTTGAGTTGAAGGAGCAAAGGAAGGATGGATGGTGGGCGATCTTCATGGCGATGCAAGCGGAGAAGGTGGCTATGGCTAAAGCATGATGGCCATTTAGACAGAAAAACATAGGCTTCATGTACCAATGATTGAAACCGAGAAGCTCAAAGCGAAACCGAAAAAACTTAAGGTGGAATAAGGCCTTTCACAATGGCACTAGTAGGAAACGGCCTAGTGGTGGCGTTACAAAAAGGGGTTAGTGATATTTAAGCCGCACGCCACTAATCTCACGCCACTGGTAGGGAGTAGTGGTGTCGTCCTATGTAAACATCACATTATCGCTTGTACTGGTGGCGTTCGGTCTGAACGCCACAACTAGGAGATATAACGCCAATACTATATGTATAATTTGTGGCGTTTCTCGAAATTCAAACGCTGCAAATATATTTTCGAAAATTTGAAAAAAAAAGAAGGTGTTGCATATTGTTGATTAAAGGCTGGAATATAACAACAATGTAACATCACGAAATACATATTCACATAAGCAAGAAAATAACGATTTGGTTTGCCACAAATTATAAACAAGCAGTTTAAAATATCACAAGTTGCATCTACACTAACAAACCATCATAAGAAACTAGCTAGTCACTATGAAAGATGATGTCAATGACGAAAATTATCTGAATGTTATGGCGTGAAGTGGTCCTTCCAGTGAGAAGAATGGCTTGTCCAACTTATAGATAATCATGAGATTCAACAAAGTTCTTCCACTCCTGGATGTTGAAGATGATGCAGCCATCACTCATTGTCTTGTACGAAATAACGCTTACGGCACTTGTTGCTCCAAAGCGTATTCCAGCCAAGCTTTCTTCAGAAATTTGAAGAGAAAAAACCATTCTTAACGGTAGTTTCTAATTAAGATGCAGAAGTTAGAAATCTTATAACTACCATACAATACAAATACAATAGGAACTAAAGAAAGAATGATAAGTGAAAACATATCATATCATGTAGCTGAATATGCGTCCTGGTCAAGTGAGTGACAAGTGTTAGGATGATGTAGGAATTTTTTGAAGAAATATTGTCGACAAGATAGCACTCTTCACTATGGGTAAGCTTGCATCTCTGAGCGACAATTATATAATCCAATGGTCTTGCTTGCTTCTCATCGCTCTCATCCTCGTCCTTCTCCTCATCTCCCTCATCCTTGTCATTGCCCTCATCATCATCGTCCATATCCTCATCGCCCTCATCCTCCTCATCGTTCATATATACAACAATGATTCTTGGACCAAGAGCTCCCATTAAAAAAACAGGTACACAACAGAGGAGATTTGGTTTTTGGAAACGAACCTTCTCGATGAAGAACCTGCAAGGCGAGTCATTGCTCGCTCTTTGCGCATGTCAACAAATATGTTCGCCCAATAGATTCAAACTCCACGCTTTCTCCTGTTATTATATTGGAGTCCCTCCTTAAATTGTATGAGATTGTCTAAACATGAAAAAAACTAAGTAAATAAATGATAATAATATGAAAAGAAAATTTAAGAATTTAAATAGGAAAATTATACTCCCTCAGTCTCAAAATAGATGTCTCAAATTTGTCAAAATTTGGATGAATCTAGACACTATTTAGTATATAGATTCATCCAAATTTTGAAAAATCTAAGAAATCTATTTTGGGACGGAGGGAGTACATACCAATGAACGCTCAAATCGACCTCGTATGAGACGAACTTGGAATAGAGAGCCTGACATAGTATCATCGCTATAGGCTGTGAAACAAACTTGACATAGTATCATGTCCTCTACATGAAAAATATAGTTATTTTATAAATACAAGTCTTACACATCGCCTTATCTAATATAAATCACTCCTTAGTTAATCACAAGGCTCGCTAAGATAAAATAAAGGCCTCATATTTGCAATATACATAAAACAATTTTATGGATGGAGTGAGCGAGCCAAGTAGAATGCACAAATTATTTATTTGTACATATCACAAGGCTCACTCACACTAAATTATCCCTAAAATTATCATGAACATTTGCTACATCTATCCCTAAAATTATCATGAACATTTGCTACATCTATCCCTAAAATTATCTAGATTTTCTACCTCTAAAATCATGGACATTTGCTACTATATACTAAATCTACACTATATACTAAAATCATTTCCTATATCTATAAATTGAGCCCAAATTTAATATCTCTAAAGTATTATATACTAAATTTGCACTAAATCATCTGAAATCATCTACACTAAACCATCTAAATCATCTACTCTAAAACAAGTAAAAAGAGGGGGAGAGGGGCTCACTGGCGGTGGCTCGAGGCGGTTGCGAGGGGCGATGGACACGGGAGGTCACGAATACGGGGATGAGGTGGTGAGGGGGATACGTGGATGAGGCGACGACGTGAACGAGGCGACTGGTGGAGAAGCGGATGCGTCGAGATGGGGACGAGGCGGCGAGAGAGAGACGGGGACGAGACAGCGACAGGAAAGAGGCAGCAGGTGGAGGAGCGGATGCGGTGGAGGCGGGGGCGGTTGATGCGGTGCACGCGGGTGCGGCGGCGGCCGACGCGGTTGGGAAGAGGGAGAGGGAGTGATGTGGGGGGAGATGCGGGTAGGGGCAGCACGGGACGGGAAAGTTCGACTCTAGGATAACATCGCCGTTTCTTTCCTGTGAACGCCACTAGAACTGTAGGCGTTGGTGGCGTTTGCAACTTCCGAATGCCACGCCTAAATTTGACCCGGTTCCACCTGTGAGTCCGTTTTAGTAGTGGCGTACATGGTACACTCAACGCCACAGTTAAGCTTAGTAGTGGCATTCTGTATATTCGAGACTGTAGGGGTTCGTAGCATGGAAAACAAAAATTTTCTATCGCATACAAACAAACAAGCCAAGATCTATCTACTAGATTGTAGCAACGAGTCGATGGTATAACTTACCCTCGAAGATTCCAAAGCGTTTAACGAGAGCGGATTCTCGTGGGTGATGTAGTCGTACTCTTTCCGATCTCAAGATCGTGTAGACGATCCTTCCGGCGCCACGTTCCGGCAGCGCTCCCGCAGTCGGTCACACGTTCGGTACTCGACGAAGACCTTCCTCTCCCTTGTTCCAGCAGGCAGCGGAGGTTGTAGCACTCTCCTCGCGATTCCGGCAGCACAACGGCGTGGTACCGGAAGTAGAGGGGAAATCCCGCAGGGCTTCGCCTTAAGCCGGTGCGAGTATGGTGGAGCTTATGAGAGAGGCTATTAGTGGTCTAGTAATTAGACACACCAATTAGAAGGCTCTAAACCAATTAGAAGGCTCTAAACCGCTGGCTAAAGCAATTAGAAGCTCTAAACCAAAACGGCTCTAAACCGGAGATTTAGAGGTGGAAACTTGTGTGTCTAGGAGGGGAGCCCTGCCCCTCCTTTTATAGGTGGGGAGGCGCGGCCAGGGGAGGGGAGTCCCTCCCCAAGTCGGCCTTGGGTGGTGCGCCGGCTTGGTGAGGAGACTCCTCCCTCAAGTCGGTTCCCAACTCCTCTTTCTTGTTTCCCACAGTTTCTTGTTTTAGCCGTTTGACTTTCAAACTGGACATTTGACTTTTCTGTTTTAGGATTCAATTTAATCCTTTATTTGGGACAGCAAGAACACTTAGTACATGATGCAATCATTCAATGACACACTCATGTACCCTCCCCCCCGGAGTGCCGGACAATCCGGAACCTTCTAGAACATTCCCGATGAAAACACCGGAATCATTCCTGAACTCCGAAACGGGACTTTCCTTATATGAATCTTATTCTCCGGACCATTCCGGATCACCTCGTGATATCCCGGATCCCATCCGAGACTCCGAACAACATTCGGTCTCTTTCTCATAATACCATAACTACTCAAACAACGTCGAATCCTTAAGTGTGTCTCCCTACGGTTCGTGAATTATGCGGACATGATCGAGACACTTCTCCGAACAATAACCAATAGAGGAATATGGAAATTCATATGGCTCCCACATATTTCTACGATTACTTTGCGATCGAATGAACCACTTACATACGATACCAATTTCCCTTTGTCTCACGATATGTTACTCATCCGAGGTTATGATCGTCGGTATCTCTGCATACCTAGTTCAACCTCGTTACTGACAAGTACTCTTTTCTCGTTCCCGTGATATGTGATCCCTTGTGACCAAGTCACATGCTTGCAAGCTAATTGGATGACATTCCACCGAGAGGGCCCAGAGTATATCTATCCGTCATGTGGATGGACAAATCCCACTCTTGATCCATGTGTTTCAACCAATACTTTCCGAACACTTAATGCCACCTTTATAGCCACCCAGTTACGGTGTGGTGTTTGATGTCATCAAAGCATCCATCCGGTAAAGGTGATATGCATGATCTCATGGTCGAAGGAATTAGGTTACTATGTATCAAAAAGCATATAGCAATTGAACTATTGAAATGACTTTGATCTTTATGCTACGCTTATCAATAGGAGTATGTCCATCATATCATTCTCCTAACGATATGATCTTGTTGTTGATAACATCTCAATGTTCATGATATGGAAACCACAATCATTTAATCAACCAACAAGCTAGTGAAGTATAGAGGCTATACTAGGGACTTCAAATTAAGTTTACAATTCACACAAGTATTAATGTTTCCTTGTTAATACTCTTATAGCATGAATATAAACATTTATCATAAACACAAAGATATAATAATAACTATATTTATTATTGCCTCTAGGCCATATCTCCAACAGTCTCCCACTTGCACTAGAGTCATCTAATCTAGATTACATGGTAATATACCGAACACCCATGGCAGTTTGGTGTTGGTCATGTTTTGCTCTTGGGAGAGGTTTAGTCAACGGATCCGCCACATTTAGATCTGTGTGTACTTTGCAAATCTTTATATCCCCATCCTGGATATGTTCTTGAATAGCGTGAAAACGCAGTTTGATATGCTTCAGCTTCTTGTGTGACCTTGGTTCTTGCGCATTGGCTATGGCGCCCATGTTATCACAGTAGATAGACATTGGGTCCAGCGCACTTGGAACCACACCCAGCTCTGTAATGAACTCTTTCATCCATATCGCTTCTTGTGAAGCCTCCGAAGCAGCCATGTATTCCGATTCAGTTGAAGATCTCGCCACAACGCTTTGCTTTGCACTCCTCCAGCTAACTGCTGCACCATTCAAAATAAATACGTATCCAGATTGTGATTTAGAATCATCCGGATCGGTGTTCCAACTAGCATCGGTGTAACCATTAACAACGAGCTGTTCATCACCTCCATAAGAAAGAACCATATCCTTAGTTCTTCTCAAGTACTTAAGGATGTTTTTGACCGCTGTCCAATGATCCACTCCTGGATCACTTTGATATCTGCTAGTTTAGACTAACAGCATATGCGATGTCGGGTCTAGTACATAGCATGGCATACATTAGAGATCCTATGGCTGAGGCATAGGGAGTCTTACTCATCCTTTTTCTATCTTCTGCCGATGTTGGACTTTGAGTTTTACTCAAGGTCGTATTGGGCAACATGGGCAAGAACCCTTTCTTGCTTTCTTCCATTCCAAACTTCTTTAGAACTTTGTCCAAATATGTACTCTGTGACAATGATATTTGGCGTTTCGATCTATCTCTATAAATCTTTATGCCTAATATGTAAGCTGCTTCGCCAAGATCCTTCATTGAAAAACTATTATTCAAATATTCCTTGACACTATTAAGAAGGTCTACATCATTCCCAATCAACAATATGTCATCCACATACAGTATTAAGAATGCTACAGAGCTCCCACTCACTTTCTTGTAAATACAAGCTTCTCCATAAGTTTGTATAAAACCAAAACTTTTGATTACCTTATCAAAACGTTGATTCCAACTTCGGGATGCTTGCTTCAATCCATAGATGGACCGTTGAAGCTTGCATACCTTGTTAGCATCTTTAGGATCGACAAAACCTTTGGGTTGCATCATATACAACTCTTCATCAATGTCTCCATTGAGGAATGCTGTTTTGACATCCATCTGCCATATCTCATAATCATAATATGCAGCGATTGCTAACATAATCCTCACAGACTTTAGCTTCGCTACCGGTGAGAAAGTCTCATCGTAGTCAACTCCTTGAATTTGTCGAAACCCTTTTGCGACAAGTCGAGCTTTATAGACAGTAACATTACCATCAGCATCTGTTTTCTTCTTGAAAATCCATTTGTTCTCGACAGCCTTCCGGCCATCCGGTAAGTCCACCAAAGTCCATACTTGGTTTTCGTACATGGATCCAATCTCGGATTTCATGGCTTCTTGCCATTTATTGGAATCTGGGCTCATCATCGCTTCCTCATATGTCTCGGGGTCATCAGTGTTGTCCACCACCATGACATTCATAACGGAATCATACCAATCTGGAGTGGTACGAGTTCTCGTTGACCTCCGAGGCTCTGTAGTAACTTCAACCGAAGTTTCATGATCACCATCATTAGCTTCCTCTCTTATTGGTGCAGGCACCACAGGAACTTCTTCCGGTGCTGCGCTACTCGCAATTTCGAGAGAAGGTTCGACAACCTCGTCGAGTTCTACTTTCCTTCCAGTCACTTCTTTCGAGAGAAATTCCTTCTCTAGAAAGGATCCATTCTTGGCAACAAAGATTTTGCCTTCGGATCTATGATAGAAGGTATACCCAATAGTTTCCTTCGGGTATCCTATGAAGACGCATTTTTCCGCTTTGGGTTCAAGCTTGTCCGGTTGTAACTTCTTTACATAGGCTTCGCATCCCCAAATTTTAAGGAACGACAATTTAGGTTTCTTCCCAAACCATAATTCATACGGTGTCGTTTCAACGGATTTAGATGGTGCCCTATTTAAAGTGAATGCGGCTGTTTCTAATGCATAACCCCAAAATGATAGCGGTAAATCTGTAAGTGACATCATAGAACGAACCATATCTAAGAGAGTTGGATTACGACGTTCGGACACACCATTACGCTGTGGTGTTCCCGGCGGTGTCAATTGTGAAAGTATTCCGCACTTCTTTAAATGCTCGCCAAACTCGTAACTTAGATATTCACCTCCACGATCAGAACGTAGAAATTTAATCTTCTTGTTACGTTGATTCTCTACCTCACTTTGAAACTCCTTAAACTTCTCGAAAGTTTCGGACTTATGTTTCATGAAATAGATATACCCATATCTACTCAAGTCATCTGTGAAGGTAAGAACATAACGATAACCACCGCGCGATGCTACACTCATTGGACCACATACATCGGTATGTATGATTTCCAGTAAGTCCGTAGCTCGCTCCATCATACCAGAAAATGGAGTCTTAGTCATTTTTCCCATCAGACATGCTTCGCATCTATCAAGTGATTCAAAATCAAGTGATTCAAGAAGTCCATCGGAATGGAGTTTCTTCATACGCTTCACTCCAATGTGACCAAGACGACAGTGCCACATATAGGTCGAATTATCGCTTGATTTCAAACGTTTAGCCTCAATGTTGTTGATATGTGTATTTCCACTATCGAGATTCAATAAGAATAGACCATCTATCAAAGGTGCATATGCGTAAAACATATTACTCATATAAATCGAACAACCATTATTCTCTGACTTAAACAAGTAACCGTCTCGCAATAAACAAGATCCTGATATAATGTTCATGCTTAACGCAGGCACTAAATAACAATTATTTAAGTATAAAACTAATCCCGATGGTAGATGAAGAGGTAGCGTGCTGACCGCGATCACATCAACCTTTGATCCGTTTCCCACGCGCATCGTCACCTCGTTCTTCGCTAGCTTCCGTTTATTCTGCAGCACCTGTTTCGAGTTACAAATATGAGCAACCGAACCAGTATCAAATACCCAGGCACTACTACGAATACTAGTGAGATACACATCAATAACATGTATATCAGATATACCTTTCTTCTTGATGTTGCCGTTCTTCAAATCCGCCAAGTACTTTGGGCAATTCCGCTTCCAGTGACCTACTCCCTTGCAGTAAAAGCACTCAGTTTCAGGCTTTGGTCCAGCCTTGGTTTTCTTCGTCGGCGTGGCAACTTTCTTACCACCCTTCTTGAAGTGTCCCTTTTGCTTAGACTTGCCTTTCTTGAATTTGGTGGTCTTATTGACCATCAACACTTGGTGCTCTTTCTTGATCTCCACTTCTGCAGATTTTAACATAGCAAATAGTTCTGGCAACTCTTTGTTCATGTTCTGCATGTTGTAGTTCATCACAAAGTTCCTGTAACTTGGTGGCAATGACTGGAGGACGCGGTAAACCCCCAAAGCATTAGGAATCACTATACCCAAGCTTTGAAGTTTGTTTGCGTGCCCAGACATCTTAAGCACATGCTCACTGACGGAGCTGCCCTCTTCCATCTTGCAGTTAAAGAACTTTTCAGAAGCCTCATAGCTTTCAATTGCCGCATGAGTCTCAAAAATTAATTTGAGATCCTCGACAATATCATATGGGTCTGACTCTTCAAACCTTTTCTGAAGCTCCGATTCTAAACCATACAAGATAGCACACTGAACTATGGAGTACTGATTCTTCCGAGCGAGGTAAACATTCTTTACTTCATCGGGAGCATCAGCTGCAGGTGGGTCACCCAGCGGTGCATCCAGCACATAGGTCAAATTACCAGCTGTGAGGACAATCCTCAAATTGCGGAACCAATCCGCGAAGTTGCTTCCATTGTTTTTCAACTTTTCTTTCTCTAGGAACACATTAAAATTGATGGTAGGGGCTGCCATTGATCTACAACATATTTGCAATAGTTTAGACTAAGTTTATGATAAATTGAGTTCAAATTAATTAATGAAATTAAACTAGGTGAACTCCCACTCAAAACAACATCCCTCACATTGTTTTAGTGATCACACGAACCAAATCCACTACATCAACACCGATCATCACGAGAGTTGATATAGTTTCAATGGCGAACAATCATCATGTTCATCATATCTACTATATGATTCATGCTTTACCTTTCGGTAATCCGTGTTCCTGAGACCATGTCTGTACATGCTAGGCTCGTCAAGATCAAACCTTAGCCACCGCATAAGCAAATCTGGCTTGCTTACGTTGTATACACTTGCGGAATCTAACACACCCGATCATCACGTGGTGCTTCGAAACAACAAGCTTTAGCAACGGTGATAACTAAGGGCGAACACTTTATGATTTGAAATTCATGTGCATGAGGGATCATCTTATAATGCTACCGTCGTCTACTAAGCAATACAAGATGCATAAAGGATTAACATCACATGCAATTCATAATATGTGATATGATATGGCCTTTCTTCTTTGTGCTTCCGATCTCCATCTTCAAACACGAACATGATCTCCATCATCTCCGGCATTGCATCAAGGTCAATGACGCTTCACCATGGTTGTCGTCCACCGGCTTCAACTATTACAACTACTTTGAATAGACACGCGGGTCTTAACATAAATTAAAGACAACCATATGGCTCCTGCCGGTTGCCAACTTACAATAAGGAACATTGCATACATCAAATATAATCACAATCATGGCCATATCACATCACTGCACACCCCTGCAAAACAAAGTTAGACGCCTCTACTTTCTTTGCATATTTTACGTGGTTTGGGGCTTTCAATAAGTGTTGTTCTAACTTACGAACAAGAACCACAACATTGATACTAGCATTGTTGATTACCCGTTGTAAATTGGATCTTAACTATGCTAGGAGAAACAGGCACCCGCAAAGCCACTTATGCAATACAAGTTGCATGTCAAGCGTGGAGCAAGTCTCATGAACGATGTCATGTAAGGTTAGCCCGGGCCGCTTCATCCCAACATACCGCAAGATGCAAAGTACACAAAAATCAATCTACAATAAAAGCATCAACGCCCACAATGACCATTGTGTTCTACTCGTGCAACAGATCTACATATAGACACGGCTCTGATACCACTGTAGGGGTTCGTAGCATGGAAAACAAAATTTTTCTATCGCATACAAACAAACAAGCCAAGATCTATCTACTACATTGTAGCAACGAGTCGATGGTATAACTTACCCTCGAAGATTCCAAAGCGTTTAACGAGAGCGGATTCTCGTGGGTGATGTAGTCGTACTCTTCCGATCTCAAGATCGTGTAGACGATCCTTCCGGCGCCACGTTCCGGCAGCGCTCCTGCAGTCGGTCACACGTTCGGTACTCGACGAAGACCTTCCTCTCCCTTGTTCCAGCAGGCAGCGGAGGTTGTAGCACTCTCCTCGCGATTCCGGCAGCACAACGGCGTGGTACCGGAAGTAGAGGGGAAATCCCGCAGGGCTTCGCCTTAAGCCGGTGCGAGTATGGTGGAGCTTATGAGAGAGGCTATTAGTGGTCTAGTAATTAGACACACCAATTAGAAGGCTCTAAACCAATTAGAAGGCTCTAAACCGCTGGCTAAAGCAATTAGAAGCTCTAAACCAAAACGGCTCTAAACCGGAGATTTAGAGGTGGAAACTTGTGTGTCTAGGAGGGGAGCCCTGCCCCTCCTTTTATAGGTGGGGAGGCGCGGCCAGGGGAGGGGAGTCCCTCCCCAAGTCGGCCTTGGGTGGTGCGCCGGCTTGGGGAGGAGACTCCTCCCTCAAGTCGGTTCCCAACTCCTCTTTCTTGTTTCCCACAGTTTCTTGTTTTAGCCGTTTGACTTTCAAACTGGACATTTGACTTTTCTGTTTTAGGATTCAATTTAATCCTTTATTTGGGACAGCAAGAACACTTAGTACATGATGCAATCATTCAATGACACACTCATGTACCCTCCCCCCCGGAGTGCCGGACAATCCGGAACCTTCTAGAACATTCCCGATGAAAACACCGGAATCATTCCCGAACTCCGAAACGGGACTTTCCTTATATGAATCTTATTCTCCGGACCATTCCGGATCACCTCGTGATATCCCGGATCCCATCCGAGACTCCAAACAACATTCGGTCTCTTTCTCATAATACCATAACTACTCAAATAATGTCGAATCCTTAAGTGTGTCTCCCTACGGTTCGTGAATTATGCGGACATGATCGAGACACTTCTCCGAACAATAACCAATAGAGGAATCTGGAAATTCATATGGCTCCCACATATTTCTACGATTACTTTGCGATCGAATGAACCACTTACATACGATACCAATTTCCCTTTGTCTCACGATATGTTACTCATCCGAGGTTATGATCGTCGGTATCTCTGCATACCTAGTTCAACCTCGTTACTGACAAGTACTCTTTTCTCGTTCCCGTGATATGTGATCCCTTGTGACCAAGTCACATGCTTGCAAGCTAATTGGATGACATTCCACCGAGAGGGCCCAGAGTATATCTATCCGTCATGTGGATGGACAAATCCCACTCTTGATCCATGTGTTTCAACCAATACTTTCCGAACACTTAATGCCACCTTTATAGCCACCCAGTTACGGTGTGGTGTTTGATGTCATCAAAGCATCCATCCGGTAAAGGTGATATGCATGATCTCATGGTCGAAGGAATTAGGTTACTATGTATCAAAAAGCATATAGCAATTGAACTATTGAAATGACTTTGATCTTTATGCTACGCTTATCAATAGGAGTATGTCCATCATATCATTCTCCTAACGATATGATCTTGTTGTTGATAACATCTCAATGTTCATGATATGGAAACCACAATCATTTAATCAACCAACAAGCTAGTGAAGTATAGAGGCTATACTAGGGACTTCAAATTAAGTTTACAATTCACACAAGTATTAATGTTTCCTTGTTAATACTCTTATAGCATGAATATAAACATTTATCATAAACACAAAGATATAATAATAACTATATTTATTATTGCCTCTAGGGCATATCTCCAACAGAGACGCCACTAATATGTTGGCTCCTAGTAACAGCGCGTTCTTTCTAGAGCACGCCACTGACAAAATGACTGCTAAAGACATTTTCTTACTAGTGTTGGAGTCTTTTAGCGCGACATCCTAGGCGAAATGATTATGTGGCATGTCAATTAAGAAGGGGATAGGGGTTGTTATACTAGCTAAGATATACCCCTTGCACGTAGTCATAGACAAAAAGAGTTGATAGTCCAATCTTTTTTTGAACAGGAGAGCCCCGGAAGGGGCAGGAAGCCTTAAATTAAATAACGATGGTGGAGCTACACATTTTCACGCAGGACCCTAAGAAATAGGAAAAGAAAAACAGGTCCAAACGCTTTACAAAGAGCACCCTAAAAGATAAACAAAAAAACACAATTGGGTCCTCCTTCCAACACGCCTCTGCTTCTGACTGGCCTCACGATGGAGGTTGAAGGAGCGCTGGGTCTCGCCGGCAAGCTTGCTAGCCTCGATGCGGCTTGGATAATCGCCTGGCTGCATGCCTCCGATTTGGATCTGCAGAAAAAGATGGATTCACTTCTCCAGGAGAGTTCATCACCGCCATCGCTCAGATCAACATCCATGGCAGACGCGACCTCCGTGTCCAGATCAGGAGAAGACAACGAAAAACAGCAACAATATAGTCCAATCAAATGAATGTATGAGAGTAACAACATTAAATTAAGATACAACCTCTAAGATACAATGCATTGGAGAGTTTGTCTCTTAGGTATTTATAACTCCTATAATAACGTGCTAAGATACACTATATCAAAAGGCTAAAAGACAAAGCTAGTGAGGCTAGCATTGGTGGCCGAGGAGGCAGAGATCTTGACAACCAATACAAACAACATGGACCCGAAAACGAATGCTTGGTTTAAGGCATTTACAATGGGAGTCTCTTAGCGCTCTATCCTAAAAAAATGCTTATGTGATACCCTATTTAATGATAAAAGAGAAGGATGTTGTATATCTAAGATACACCACTTGCATGTTATCATAGGCAAAAAAAACTTAGCTTTTTTTGAAATGGGGACTTTGACGAGGTTTAATCTCGTCAATGCCCATTGTTATGGACTTGGGTTTTGGAGAATATGGGGATGCTGGAGATCGCGGAACGGTTAGAAAATAAGCAACACTAGGACACGAGGTTTACCCAGGTTCAGGCCCCCGGAGGGAAAACCCTACTCCTGCTTGTCTGCTCTTGATTACGGCGGAACCGAAGGTTACAAGGGTGTGCAGATGCAATCTGGCATGGAGGTGTGTATGCGGAGGTATGAAGGTGCCATCCTCGTCGTGCCCTCCTAGACTTTATATAGAGTTAGGCAGGTCCCAGGCACAGATCGAGTCGGTTACAGGTTTTAGGGTTTATCCCTTTGAATTTTCTATCTACTCTAGTCTTGCTCTCCAAGGATCCGAAGGCGTCATGGGCCCTGGCCACCCGAAAGTCTTCATGGGCCGGTGTATATTTGTCATGGGCCTTTCTTGGGCTGGACTAGGTATGCTGAAGTCATGTACCCGCAGGGTATAACCATGTCAGTAGCCCCTGAGTGTTCAGTCGAATCGTAGATTCGGCTGAGGACTCTTCAATCCTTCGGGTGTAGCTATCTCTGTCTTTCAAGAGAATGATTTGAGTGTGTAGGGATTGTTGATGCGTGTGCCTGACTCTCTTGACGGATCAGGGTCAGTTAACTATCTTATGACAAAACAACACGATCTTATTCAGATTTGAGTCCCTCGACTCGAACCCGGAACATATGCTGGCGTAATTCGACTCAGGCCGCGAAGGACTTACATGAGTGGAATTCCAGTGAATTTAAATGATGTACCCAACGCATCCGTCAGGATTTTTCATCGTGCCTGTTGGCACGGATTCTTACTAGCAGAGCGCAGTCGTGTGCGTTATCAGGCCATCGGATGATATCTGTAGGTCTTATCTTTGTGTCGCAAACACAACATCCGAATGTTTATCACCGCGGAGGTGTTTCGGGTGGCCAAGGAGGACGTTGCTCACTTAGCGTTTATTAGGGTAGAGTTGCCAAAAAAATTGCACGCTGATCCGAAGGATCGCAGTCGAAGAATTCATAGGGTGCGCGACCAGCGCTCCCTATGGGAGTAGCCCCCGAGTGTCTGTTCGAGTCGTAGACTCGAGCAGAGACTTTAATTCAGCCGTTGTTCAGCTTCAGGTCCGTAGGACACAAATTTTTCGGATGCTTGAATCCATCCTCCCTATGGGAGTAGCCCCCGAGTCCGTAGTGGAGTCGTAGGCTCGACGTAGGACTCGAAGAAATAGTTCCGTGATGTAGTGTTTTGTTCATTTTTTCGGGTGCGCGGCCAGCGCTCCTGATAGGATTAGCCCCTGAGTAGTTAGTCGAATCGTAGATTCGAGTAAGTACTCTTAGTTGTGTAGCCTAAGAATTGTAATTGTTGCTAGTGTAGCTTTTGATGACGTCAGTGTTGACGATCGGTGCCTCAAGCGTCTGCGGCGCCAGAGATGACGTGACTGGATGAACATGGGTCCCACCTTCTGACCTTGAGTTGACCGGTCACGCGCGACGTAGAGATAATTACGGCGTTGCCTCGATTTCCGCGCGTAGTGTATGACGTGTGAGCGACGGTTCGCTAATGTGCTGACACGTGGACGGCCAGATCTTGAAGTTGGCTCTAGGTCTTCCCGATGGACGGTCGTCGTGCGTCGTCTTCGTCCTTATAAACATTGGGGAAAAGTTAATTTGTTTTCGCCGCAGCCATTCTTGTTTCACTGCTCCCATCTTCTCTAAGCTTTCTTGCTGCGCGCTGGAATTTCCTCGAGCATTTACTTCCTTGATCTTGCGTGCTATCCGCCGGCGCCGCCGCACTGCAATGGGGAAGCCAAAGAAGTCCTCCTATGCAGTTGGTACCAGCGCTGCTGGTGGCAAGAAGGGTTCTGCCGCTGCCCGTGTCACCGACGGTGGCTGGCAGCGATCGGAGACGCGTGAGAGTGATCTCCGCAAGCTCCGTGAGCGGGGCTTGATCCTGCAGGACAGGGAGGCCGTCAAACTCCCTGGCAACGAGGTAATTCCCCGTCCCCCGCTGGGTTTCAGGTTATGTTTGTTGCCTTTGTCCTTCGGGGCTTTTCCTTCCCGGTCCACGATTTCCTTCGTGGATTGCTTTTTATTTATGGTATCCAGCTGCATCATCTTTCTCCCAACTCTCTTCTTCATATTGCTTGTTTCGTCACTTTCTGGGAGTGCTAGCTCGGTATCGAACCGCACTTTGGCCTCTTCCGGAAACTCTATTCCGTGAAGAGGCAATCTGGTTCCGATGGTGTGTATCCCATTGGGGGTTGCATCATCTCCCTCAAATCCAATATTCTTTTCTTCTCCCTTTTCTATGTCTGAGTCTTTCCAGTACTGGCGGAGGCAATGGTTTTACATCCGCGACTCCATGGTGACTGGGCAGGATTTTGGGCTTGCTCCTTTTGACCCCTCCCAGAAAATCGAGCCGAAAAGGTCCTGGAAAAACCAGATCTTGGATGGCGAGGTGACGGAGATTGAAGGGCTCTATCGCCGGGTGGAGGATCTTCAACTGACTCCGGATAAGGAGGTGAATGGTGTGGACATCATCCGCACCTTTCTCAAATGTTGGGTGCAGTCGCTCCAGGCCAGGGCACACCTGATGTTCCTTTACTCGGGTCGCCGTGATCCGACTATGGTTTCGGCTGAGGAATTCTCCAAGGGAAATATCGACGGATCCTTCGCCCGCTGCTGAAGTACAAGGCTAGAGAGGATCTTCCGGGGAAGTCGCTGACTTCTCCGTTCTCTGCTTCTCGTCCGGTTCCGCAGGTGTAGAGCTGAGATGTGCGCGTAGCGCTATTTTTCGACTGCGTTTGTCTTTCCACCTTTTGTGCTGAAATTTTTGCTATCTTTTTGCGCAGGAATTCAAGGTGCCGGGCATGTCTCCTCCATTGCCCGAAGTATTCCCGGATGCTCTGGACAATGAGGTGGTGGAATCCATGTCCGAGCTGCCATCGGCGTGATCTCCGGCTGAAGAGGCCAACGAGTCGAGCGAGGATCACACCCGCAAGCGGACACGGAGCTCTAGCGAATCATCGGACGCTTCGAATCCTCCGACTCCTAGGAATCCGCTAGGCCTCGAGCGTCATAGCGGGGACCATGGGGGCTCTTCCTCTCCGATTCCTGCCATTCCCGTGCGGGCTGTGGCACCGCACCCGCCGGCGAAGCAGAAGAAGGAAGAGAAGAAGGAAGAGAAGAAAGAGGAGAAGAAGGGCAGGAGAACCCCGCTTGTCTTCGACTTGAGCGAGCTTGACTCGTAAGTGCGCTTCGGTTGCTCGTTGCATTCTCTTGTCTGTTTGCTTTATACTTAGCTTGTCTTTTTCTTTTGCAGCCATTCTTCCAACATCTCCTCCAGCGATGGTGCTCGGGAGATGGTGGGGGAGTCGAAGGTTGTTCCTCCTCCTCAGACGGTGGCCACCTCTGAGGGCGTTGCTCGGAACCCTTCTTCGCAGGAGGATCAGGTGGTTGTCCCTCAGAAGACTGCGAGCGGACCTTCGGAGTCGCCGTCTAACCACGTAAGTGTTTTCTGCCGAAGGGGGAGCCCCCGAGCTTTTACGGATGGTTTGTTGATCATTGTTTCTTTGTGCCTCGGGGGGGAGCCCCCGGGCGTCTTTTGGGTGATCTGCTGCTCGTACTTGTTTTTCACTTCTTGTCTCGGGGGGAGCCCTCGAGTATCTGTAGGAAGATCTGTTGATCATTTTTCTTTGATTCTCGGGGGGAGCCCCCGAGCGTTTTTTGTATGTTCAACTTGCTTTGCTTGATCTTTGGGCGTAGCCCCCGAGCCTTTGTTTGACGGGTAGTATCTTTTGCAGCCTTTTGTGCATGGCGCCAACCAGTTGGTGCAGCAGCACCTGGCATTGGAGGACAGTTTCAAACAGCTTCAAGGTATGTTTACGACTTGGTCTTTTTGCTTCTTCTTGTATTTCTTTGTCCTTCGATCTGATAGGTGTTTTGCTGACTGCAGAGGACCACAATACCTCTCTCCGTGAGCTTGATGCTCTCAAAAAGAGCCTTGGGCAAGCGGAGAAGAAGGCCGAGGTCGCCGTTGGTGCGAAGGAGCGCCTCGAGCTGGAGCTAGCCAACGCGGTCGCGACCAAGGAGCGCCTGCAGCGAGAGGCTACGAACCGCGAGGAGCAGCTCGCCACCGCCACGGCTTCGCGCGAGAGAGAGGTAGCCGGCAAGCTGATGGCGACTGCCAAGGCTGTTTCGGGTGAGTTTCTCCGTCTTCCCTTTTCGGCTTCCTTGTTTTTCCTTGTAGTGCTTTTATTTATGCTGCTTCCTATGTTTCTTTAGATGCCGCGGGCATCGAGTTTGATCGCGGTGCTCTGGAGCACAGAAATGCTCTGGATGATGCTGCTGCGGCGGTCGAAGACCGCTGCAGTACCGTGGTCGGCTCGCTTGCCAAGGCCAAGGAGGTTCTCGGGCGCTTCTACAAGGAGCTCGTCCCCAAGGGCGTCGCCCTCGAAGATGTTGATGCCCTGGCGGATGCATTGTCAGTCGAAGCTCCTGCGGCGTACAAGCGCAAGCAGAAAGGCATTGGCGCATCCGTCGGGCTGGCAATGGCCTTAGCGTCTGGAGCGGAGCTGGATATTCATCAGGTCACCTCCCGGATGCCGACGGCTGCTGACGGATCCGAGGTAGCCTTCGCCATCTATGTTGCTCGCTGTAAGCGTTATGGGCCGAAGTTGATTGACCTGCTGGCCGGGTACGTGCTGAGGCAGCAGGGAGAGGCCAAGGCGAGGCAGTCCGCCTCCGAGGCTACTCAGGATGCAGCTTCGTAGGCTTTGTAGTTGTAGGATAGTTTTCGTTTCTTTTGTTGTAATTATTTCTATGAACGATCCTTGTGCCACGTAGTGGTTTTTGCTACACATAATGAATTTCCGAGTTCTATGCTCCTTCGTCTGCTTGTTCATATCCTTGTCTTCTTTTACTCTAGGGGCTTTCGGGTGGTGATCCCGTTGACACTTCTTCTGCGGCGCAGCTGCGGCCATCCCTGGATGGTGCGTCGCATCTTGTGTTTCTTCGAGACCGCATCCATAGCCTTGAGAAAGAGTTGCTTGGGGTGCGTGGCCACGCCGATGTTTGGAAATCCAAGGCGGATCGGGGCGCTGCCAGAGGGGAGTACTTGATGGCGGAGTTGCTTCGTTTGTCCGAACAGCTTCAGTGTGAGTTTTTCGAGCTGTTGCCCATTACATCGGATGCGCCTCTTGGCCTTTAACCTTACTCTTTGCAAGCATTGCAGGTGCTAACCTTGCTTCGAGGGAGGAAAAGGAGCGTGTTGCTGTTCGGATCAACTGCTTGACTCAGCAGGACATGGAGGCCGGTGGGTTCTTCTGGATGGACCGTGACCGTGCCATGGTCCTTGCGACAGTGCAGGATCGCGTTCACCAGGTATCGCGGGTGCTGCGTCAAGTGAAGTCTTCGCTGGCCTCGATTTTGCATGTAATGTTTCCGCTGGATGATGCGCCGTCGACTCTCTCTGGCCTGTTGTCGAAGTTTCGGAATGTGCATCATGTCAGGGAACTGGTGCGGCATCAGCTCATCGCGGGGGTGAAGGCTGCGCTCTCCCTTGTGCGGTTACATCGTCCTGATGTAGATCTGTCTGTCGTAGCGGTTGGGCCGCCTCTTCGGCCAGATGGTGGCGAGTGGGATATGCGTCCGCATTATGCGGCTGTAAGGCAGTATGCCAAACAAATCGTAGATCTGTTTGAGCAGCGTGCTCAGGTTAGAATAGGTAGGACCTATAAAAAAGATAGATGTAAAATTTGTATATATTTGACTGGGCGTGTTCTGCCCTTCGTTGTAAAGGTTATGTTGTTGTTTAGCACGTAGTGCTTTGTTTGTACACGTGTCATTTTTGTTAGCCTGACGTGGTCAGCTACTCAGGTATACACGCATTATCCTCAGTCCACGAAGTCATGAGGTGGGGGGAGCCCCTGAGTGCGTTGTAACATGGAGTAAAATGCGAACAATAAACAGAATTTCGGGGCGAGACACTTAGCTTTATTCATATCATAATGGAGGAGGTACATTGTTCGGCTGAGTAGCCTTGGCTGAATAGCCTTATTGAAAGTAAAAGAGGGAGGTAGCTAGGAGTAGAAGCATCGTAGTTGTACGACGTTTCATGGGTTGGAGTATGCGACTCCATACTCCACGTGCTTAGGGCGATAGGCGCCACCTGGGATGACTTCAGTGATGATGTAGGGTCCTTCCCATGGTGACTCGAATTTCTTCGGTCGCTCTTGCTTGAGTCGCAAGACGAGGTCTCCTTCGACGAAGGACCTTGGGCGCAGCCGTCGGCTGTGGTAGTTGCGGAGACTCTGTTGGTACACCGCTGATCGAGCTGCTGCTATGTCACGCGCCTCATCGAGTGTGTCGACGGCGTCTTCGAGTGCGACCGTCGATTCGGCTTCGCTGTAAGAGACGACCCGTGGGGCCTTGTGGCGTACCTCTACTGGTAGCACGGCTTCGGCTCCGTGCACCATGAAGAAAGGCGTGTAGCCGGTTGAGCTATTTGGCGTTGTGCGCAGGCTCCACAGGACCGAGGGTAGATCTTGTGTACAGGCTCCTGCGAGTCGCTCGAGTGGGCTCATTAGGCACTTCTTGATGCCAGCGTCGACGAGGCCATTGGCCTTCTCGACCTGCCCATTCGTTTGCGGGTGCGCCACGGAGGCGTGTGTGATGTTGATTCCGAGGCCTTCGCAGAAGTCCTGGAATTATTTGGAGATGAAGTTCGACCCATTGTCGGTGATGATGCTATGCGGCACGCCGAACCTGTAGATAATGGATTCAAAGAACTTGACGGCAGTTTTGCCTTTTTGGTTAGTGACGGGCATGGCCTCAATCCAACTTACAATAAGGGACATTGCATACATCATATATAATCACAATGGTCATATCACATCACAGCACACCCCTGCAAAACAAAGTTAGACGCCTCTAATTTTCTTTGCATATTTTACGTGGTTTGGGGCTTTCAGTAAGTGTCGATATAACTTACGAACAAGAACCACAACGTTGATGTTTGAACTATCAAGTGCCCGTTGTAAATTGGATCTATACTATAATGGGAGAGACAGACACCCGCAAAGCCACTTATGCAATACAAGTTGCATGTTGAGCGTGGAGCAAGTCTCATGAACGATGTCATGTAAGGTTAGCCCAGACCGCTTCATCCCATCATACCGCAAGATGCAAAGTACACAAAAAGCAATTGATAATAAAAGCACCACCGCCCACAATGACCATTGTGTTCTACTCGTGCAACAGATCTACATATAGACACGGCTCTGATACCACTGTAGGGGTTCGTAGCATGGAAAACAAAAAAATTCCACCGCATGCAAACAAACAAGCCAAGATCTATCTACTATATTGTAGCAACGAGTCGATAGAGGAACTCACCCTCGAAGATTCCAAAGCGGTTAACGAGAGCAGATTCTCGTGGGTGATGTAGTCGTACTCTTGCCGATCTCAAGATCGTGTAGACGATCCTTCCGGCGCTGCGTTCCGGTAGCGCTTCCGCAGTCGGTCACACGTTCGGTACTCGATAAAGACCTTCCTATCCCTTGTTCCAGCAGGCAGCAGAGGTTGTAGCACTCTCCTCATGATTCCGGCAGCACAACGGCGTGGTGTCGGAAGTAGAGGGGAGATCTCGCAGGACTTCGCCTCAACCGGTGCGAGTATGGTGGAGCAATAGAGGTGCCTTGGAGATCTAGGGTTTAGAATCACCAAGGGGGGAATCTTGGCCGGCGGCTAGGGCTCGGGAAGCCCCAACTCGGAGAGTTGGAGGAACCCTAGGTGGCGGCGACGACTTGGAGGAGGCCGGCGGCTAGGGCTAGGGTTTTGGGTATGAGGGGTAGGGGGCGCCCTACCCCTCCTTATATAGGTGGAGGGTGTCCGGTTGGGAGGAGGGAGTCCTCCCCCAACTCGGCCTCCTTGGCCGGCGGGTGTGTTGGGGTTCGTAGCATGGAAAACAAAAAATTTCTATCGCATACAAACAAACAAGCCAAGATCTATCTACTAGATTGTAGCAACGAGTCGATGGAATAACTTACCCTCGAAGATTCCAAAGCGGTTAACGAGAGCAGATTCTCGTGGGTGATGTAGTCGTACACTTCCGATCTCAAGATCGCGTAGACGATCCTTCCGGCGCCACGTTCCGGCAGCGCTCCCGCAGTCGGTCACACGTTCGGTACTCGACGAAGACCTTCCTCTCCCTTGTTCCAGCAGGCAGCGGAGGTTGTAGCACTCTCCTCGCGATTCCGGCAGCACAACGGCGTGGTACCGGAAGTAGAGGGGAGATCCCGCAGGGCTTCGCCTTAAGCCGGTGCGAGTATGGTGGATTTATGAGAGAGGGATATTAGTGGTCTAGAGATTAGACACACCAATTAGAAGGCTCTAAACCAATTAGAAGGCTCTAAACCGCTGGCTAAAGCAATTAGAAGCTCTAAACCAAAACGGCTCTAAATCGGAGGTAGAAGATCTGTCCTGCCCCTCCTTTTATGGGTGGGGAGGCGCGGCCAGGGGAGGGGAGTCCCTCCCCAAGTCGGCCTTGGGCTGGGCGCCGGCTTGGAGGAGTGGGACTCCTCCTCCAAGTTGGTTCCAACTCCTCTTGCTTGTTTCCCACAGTTTCCTGTTTTAGCCGTTTGACTTTCAAACTGGCAATTTGACTTTCATGTTTTTGGAACAGCAAGAACACTTAGTACATGATGCAATCATTCAATGACACACTCATGTACCCTCCCCCCCCCAGAGTGCCGGACAATCCGGAACCTTCTAGAACATTCCCGATGAAAACACCGGAATCATTCCCGAACTCCGAAACGGGACTTTCCTTATATGAATCTTATTCTCCGGACCATTCCGGATCACCTCGTGATATCCCGGATCCCATCCGAGACTCCGAACAACATTCGGTCTCTTTCTCATAATACCATAACTACTCAAAACAACGTCGAATCCTTAAGTGTGTCTCCCTACGGTTCGTGAATTATGCGGACATGATCGAGACACTTCTCCGAACAATAACCAATAGAGGAATCTGGAAATTCATATGGCTCCCACATATTTCTACGATTACTTTGCGATCGAATGAACCACTTACATACGATACCAATTTCCCTTTGTCTCACGATAGTTTACTTATCCGAGGTTATGATCGTCGGTATCTCTGCATACCTAGTTCAACCTCGTTACTGATAAGTACTCTTTTCTCGTTCCCGTGATATGTGATCCCTTGTGACCCAGTCACATACTTGCAAGCTAATTGGATGACATTCCACCGAGAGGGCCCAGAGTATATCTATCCGTCATATGGATGGACAAATCCCACTCTTGATCCATGTGTTTCAACCAATACTTTCCGAACACTCAATGCCACTTTTATAGCCACCCTGTTACGGTGTGGTGTTTGATGTCATCAAAGCATCCATCCGGCAAAGGTGATATGCATGATCTCATGGTCGAAGGAATTAGGTTACTATGTATCAGAAAGCATATAGCAATTGAACTATTGAAATGACTTGATCTTTATGCTACGCTTATCTATAGGAGTATGTCCATCACATCATTCCCCTAATGATATGATCCTGTTGTTAATAACATCTCTATGTTCATGATCAGGAAACCATGATCATATATCAACCAACAAGCTAGTTTAACAAGAGGCTTTACTAGGGACTCTTATTTTAGTTTACAAATCACACAAGTATTAATGTTTCCGGTTAATACAATTATAGCATGGTATGTAAACATTTATCATAAGTGTGAAGATATGATAATAACCACTTTATTATTGCCTCTTGGGCATATCTCCAACAGTCTCCCACTTGCACTAGAGTCAATAATCTAGTTTCAAACCTTTGTGTATTCAACACCTATGGCTTTCCGGTGTTGTATGTACACGATTGCTAGTGGTCAACTGATCTCCGGATCTGACACTTCCAGGTCCGTGTGTAATTGCATGTCTTTGCGTCTCTACACATCACTCATTCTCTAATGAGATGGCTTTGTATAAATTTGGTCTTTCGGTGTGACCTTTAGCTCTTTGGGGTTAAAACATGTTGATAATATTGTCGCACAATATATCTTCATAGTATTATCCCACTGTGAACTACACCTAGTTTGATAACAAACTTCTTGACACACATGCCCTCTTTTGCTGCTATAATAGCAGTCACATACTTAGCCTTTTGTTGTAGTATCTGTCACAATGTCTTAACTTTGGAAATCATCCAAATCCATTATGGAACTCACTTTCCATTATATTGTGCCACCCTTAGTTTAGATTGAGATAAACTTAATTTGTACTTTGTGACAAAACTAGTATCAATGTAGTACTTTTACAATGAACTAACCATCTATTTGTCACTTCTACAAATATTATACTCTTAGTTCTTTCAAAAGATCATAAGAATATCCTTACTATTGTCCAATGATCATCTTACGAATCATTCTGGTATATGCTCACAACATTTAGAGCATAGGACATATCTGGATTTGTACATATCACAGTATGATTGATATAAATACTCTTTGTGATTTCATACATCAAGTATCAATCTATACTTGATTATTTGTTTCACTTTACCAAATGTCAATACACTTGAATATATCATCAACATTGAACTCATTCAATCCTTTCTGTGCGACAAGAACCTCTCTTGTAGTTTCTATATTGAACTCATTCAATATCTTGTCTATGTACTTCTGGCACAACCATATTAGCGTCTATTGATGCCAAATATTTGGGTTTTGCCTAAGTCTTTCATCGGGATGAAATTCTTAATATGTGTTAATAAAAGATACATTATTTCCAATCAACAATATGTCTTCCACATAATGTATTAGAAACATGTCTTAGCGCTCCCACTTAATTTCTTGCAAATGCAAGCATCTTCATCGTCTCTAATGAACTTTTAAACTCCTTTAACAGTTTCATCACAGTGAAGATTCCAACTCCGCGATGCTCACTTTAACCATTGAAGTTTGCATATCCTTTTAGCATCCTTTGAATTAACAAAACCCTATGGACCGTGTTATGCACATGTCCTAGGTAACGATTCTATTAGAAGAACTTGTTTTGTTTATTCAACTACCATATAACAAATTATATGTAGTGGTTGCTACATTAATCCGTCTAGACTAAATATCACTTATGAAAGATCAAATCTTGTCATAGTCAACCTTTGAACATTTTGTGAACTCTTTCCCAACATGTCGACTATTTCATAGATGTAAAACATCCATGTCTATTTCTTTATAGATCCAGACACAACTGTAAGGTCTTACAACTTTCTCGAGGGTCCTTCAAGTTCAAAACTTGATTTCTCGTGTATGGAACTATCACGGATTTTATGGCTTCAAGCCATTTTACGGAGTCAGGGCCCATCATCGCTTCTTTGCATGTAGTCGGTTCATTATTCTCAAATAATGATTCAACCCTCAAATCTTGGTATTTGATTGTTCATCCGACCTACTTGTTTCAATAGGAACTTAGATCTCCGTGACCACAACCTTTGAGGTACGTGAGCCATGAGCATTGTTGCTGCCTCCGGAACACTTTTCGGTGCTGCGCAACTCTGCACATATAGCTAAGGTTCTTTTAACCTTATCAAAGTTCTATTGTCCTCCCACTTTTCTTTTCACGAAAAATTCCTTCCAAAAGAAATTTGACGTTCTAAGCGACAAACACTTTTGTCTCTGGTGTTATGGAGGAATACTTAACAGTTATTCGAAATAACATACAAAGACAGGTTCATCCGACTTTGGTTGCAAACATCTTTCTTATGCAAATCATACCAATGTTTAAGAAAGGACAACTTGGGTTTTATCCCAAACCATAACTTTATATGGTGTCATTTCAACGGATTATGATGGAGCTCTTTTCAGTGGAAAAACGGTAATCTCTAAAGCTTTTAATCTTTAAAATATAATGGCAGTTTTATGAATTATACCTTTGATCTCACCATGTCAAACAAGGTTTAATTACATATCTCGAATGCTCCATACTCTTATGGTGTTTCGGGAAATGCAAATTCACGGAACGATTCCTTAAATCTTAGGTATTATGCTAAACTTGTAACTCAAATATCTTCCTTTATGATCTTATCATAAACTATTTATATTCTTGTTACAATGATTTTGCACTTCATCTTAAAATCTTTCAACTTTTCAAATATTTCACACTTCATCCTTATTAAGTAAATATTCATATATTCACTCAAATTTTCGGAGAAAGCATATGAAGTTGAAATTCATCGCTCTTGACTACATATAATGGACTTTGTACAACAATATGTACAAGTTCAAATAAGCTAGTCTTTCGTTCCCTTTTGGCCTATGAACGAAGTTTCAATTATCTCTAGGAAAGTTTCACAAGCGTCATTTGATCAAAAATCAGAAGACTCCAAAATTCCATCCACATGGAGTTTCTTCATGTTTTCTTTCCAATATAATTTAAACGGCGATGTCACTTCCTAAGTGATCTTTCAATCAATTTGTCTTTCGACATTTTTAGCACTATTTTTATGGATGTGATTTCTCCAACGAGATTTGTGAATCATCCATCTTTTATGGATTACGGCAATTATTTGAACAACCCTTTTGTTCTCATAATACCTGATAAAACAAATCTTGAAGGCAAGCTTTGATGTTTTAACACAATAACCCTTTATTTGTTCTCGATGAACATCATCACATATTCTTTTGCTAATTACTTAGGCCACTGTAGTTCATGAATTCTGTTGTTTCATATGACGATTCATACCAACAAATTCAGTATTAAATACTTAAGAACCACATTGTTTAATAAGCAAAGAATATAGCCATAACATGTATATCATCTATATACTTAAGCTGAACAATTCTAGTCTTTTCCTTTCTGCCATATATTTATGAGATTCTCTTTCAATATTTCCTTTTCTGTTTGAAAGAATCTATCAACATCAATAGTGGAGTCATACATATGACACATAGTCCAAAGCGTGTATAGTTAAATACCAATGTCTTTGGACTTGCACTTTGAAGTAGATCACCATCATCAAATGTTTGGTGTTCTTTCAAATTCCTTTCTTTAGTAATCTCTTGGTGTAGTAAACATTTTACTTACATCAAATATTCACCCTCATCATGGATTTATCCATGATCAAGCTACTTTTAGCTTATAACGGTGAATCATGAGTATAATGTTGCTATCAAAAACCTTTTGGAGGATTAGGACAACAAGTGTCTCCAACTTTTTGCAAATTCTCATCAAATATGAGAACATGACTTTTGCCATATTATACTCTATCATGTTGTAACCAATACTTCGTTTCAGATATCACAATATCTTCCACACATCATGGTTTCTGAAACAACTCTTTCAGATCCTAGATAACCTTGATATTAAGAGAATCCTTTGAATATCAAGAATCATGGATACAAACATGATACTTATACTAACACTTGGAATTGTTACTCTTGATTTAATACTAATTATTAAACTTCATGGAGTAACCGGAACTTACTGAAAGTTTGCAATAGGACTTTTAAACTTTAGATTAACACTTAAAAACAATACGATACCAGTTCGTAAAGTAACTAACCAGAATTCTATAGTTCTATCATCTCAATTATAACTAAGCGCAAGGTGGTAAACGGATGCCAATGAGTACAACAACTATGCAAATTCACTTTGATTTAGTTTATGATAAATTGAGTTCTAATTAATAATTAAATTAATCTAGGTGAACTCCCACTCAAAACAATATCCCTCACATTGTTTTAGTGATCACACGAACCAAATCCACCACATCAAAACCGATCATCACGAGAGTTGATATAGCTTCAATGGCGAACAATCAACATGTTCATCATATCTACTTATATGACTCATGCTCTACCTTTCGGTAATCCGTGTTCCTGAGGCCATGTCTGTACATGCTAGGCTCGTCAAGATCAAACCTTAGCTACCGCATAAGCAAATCTGGCTTGCTTACGTTGTATACACTTGCGGAATCTAACACACCCGATCATCACGTGGTGCTTTGAAACAACAAGCTTTAGCAACGGTGCTAACTAAGGGTGAACACTTAAGAACTTGAAATTGTGTGTTTGAGGGATCATCTTATAATGCTACCATCGTCTACTAAGCAATACAAGATGCATAAAGGATTAACATCACATGCAATTCATAATATGTGATATGATATGGCCTTTCTTCTTTGTGCTTCTGATCTCCATCTTCTAGCACGAACATAATCTCCATCATCACCGGCATTGCATCAAGGTCAAATGACGCCTCTCCATGGTTGTCGTCCACCGGCTTCAACTATTACAACTACTTTGAATAGACACGCGGGTCTTAACAGAAATTAAAGACAACCATATGGCTCCTGCCGGTTGCCAACTTACAATAAGGAACATTGCATACATCATATATAATCACAATCATGGCCATATCACATCACTGCACACCCCTGCAAAACAAAGTTAGACGCCTCTACTTTCTTTGCATATTTTACGTGGTTTGGGGCTTTCAATAAGTGTCGTTCTAACTTACAAACAAGAACCACAACATTGATACTAGTATTGTTAATCACCCGTTGTAAATTGGATCTTAACTATGCTAGGAGAAACAGGCACCCGCAAAGCCACTTATGCAATACAAGTTGCATGTCAAGCGTGGAGCAAGTCTCATGAACGATGTCATGTAAGGTTAGCCCGGGCCGCTTCATCCCAACATACCGCAAGATGCAAAGTACACAAGAAGCAATCGACAATAAAAGCATCAACGCCCACAATGACCATTGTGTTCTACTCGTGCAACAGATCTACATATAGACACGGCTCTGATACCACTGTTGGGGTTCGTAGCATGGAAAACAAAAATTTTCTATCGCATACAAACAAACAAGCCAAGATCTATCTACTAGATTGTAGCAACGAGTCGATGGAATAACTTACCCTCGAAGATTCCAAAGCGGTTAACGAGAGCAGATTCTCGTGGGTGATGTAGTCGTACACTTCCGATCTCAAGATCGCGTAGACGATCCTTCCAGCGCCACGTTCCGGCAGCGCTCCCGCAGTCGGTCACACGTTCGGTACTCGACGAAGACCTTCCTCTCCCTTGTTCCAGCAGGCAGCGGAGGTTGTAGCACTCTCCTCGCGATTCCGGCAGCACAACGGCGTGGTACCGGAAGTAGAGGGGAGATCCCGCAGGGCTTCGCCTTAAGCCGGTGCGAGTATGGTGGATTTATGAGAGAGGGATATTAGTGGTCTAGAGATTAGACACACCAATTAGAAGGCTCTAAACCAATTAGAAGGCTCTAAACCGCTGGCTAAAGCAATTAGAAGCTCTAAACCAAAACGGCTCTAAATCGGAGGTAGAAGATCTGTCCTGCCCCTCCTTTTATGGGTGGGGAGGCGCGGCCAGGGGAGGGGAGTCCCTCCCCAAGTCGGCCTTGGGCTGGGCGCCGGCTTGGAGGAGTGGGACTCCTCCTCCAAGTTGGTTCCAACTCCTCTTGCTTGTTTCCCACAGTTTCCTGTTTTAGCCGTTTGACTTTCAAACTGGCAATTTGACTTTCATGTTTTTGGAACAGCAAGAACACTTAGTACATGATGCAATCATTCAATGACACACTCATGTACCCTCCCCCCCCCCAGAGTGCCGGACAATCCGGAACCTTCTAGAACATTCCCGATGAAAACACCGGAATCATTCCCGAACTCCGAAACGGGACTTTCCTTATATGAATCTTATTCTCCGGACCATTCCGGATCACCTCGTGATATCCCGGATCCCATCCGAGACTCCGAACAACATTCGGTCTCTTTCTCATAATACCATAACTACTCAAAACAACGTCGAATCCTTAAGTGTGTCTCCCTACGGTTCGTGAATTATGCGGACATGATCGAGACACTTCTCCGAACAATAACCAATAGAGGAATCTGGAAATTCATATGGCTCCCACATATTTCTACGATTACTTTGCGATCGAATGAACCACTTACATACGATACCAATTTCCCTTTGTCTCACGATAGTTTACTTATCCGAGGTTATGATCGTCGGTATCTCTGCATACCTAGTTCAACCTCGTTACTGATAAGTACTCTTTTCTCGTTCCCGTGATATGTGATCCCTTGTGACCCAGTCACATACTTGCAAGCTAATTGGATGACATTCCACCGAGAGGGCCCAGAGTATATCTATCCGTCATATGGATGGACAAATCCCACTCTTGATCCATGTGTTTCAACCAATACTTTCCGAACACTCAATGCCACTTTTATAGCCACCCTGTTACGGTGTGGTGTTTGATGTCATCAAAGCATCCATCCGGCAAAGGTGATATGCATGATCTCATGGTCGAAGGAATTAGGTTACTATGTATCAGAAAGCATATAGCAATTGAACTATTGAAATGACTTGATCTTTATGCTACGCTTATCTATAGGAGTATGTCCATCACATCATTCCCCTAATGATATGATCCTGTTGTTAATAACATCTCTATGTTCATGATCAGGAAACCATGATCATATATCAACCAACAAGCTAGTTTAACAAGAGGCTTTACTAGGGACTCTTATTTTAGTTTACAAATCACACAAGTATTAATGTTTCCGGTTAATACAATTATAGCATGGTATGTAAACATTTATCATAAGTGTGAAGATATGATAATAACCACTTTATTATTGCCTCTTGGGCATATCTCCAACAGGGTGGAGGGAGAGGAACTCCTCCCCAAGTAGGTTTCCTACTCTCCCTCCACCAAGCAAACTTGTCGTTTGACTTTTTCAAATTAGCGTTTGACTTTCAAACTAGGATTTGATTTCTCCATTTATTTTGCCCAGCAAAGTGACCTAGTACATGATGCAACCATTCCATATTGTCATGACACATTCATGTACCCTTCCCCTCAGGAGTGCCGGACCTTCCGGACCCTTCTAAAACATTCCTAGTGAAAACACCGGAATCATTCCCCAACTCTGAAACATGACTTTCCTTGTATGAATCTTATTCTCCAGACCATTCCGGATCTCCTCGTGATATCCCGTATCCCATCCGAGACTCTGAACAACATTCGGTCTCTTACTCATCATTCCATAACTACTCAACAACATCGAATCCTTAAGTGTGTCTCCCTACGGTTCGTGAATTATGCGGACATGATCGAGACACTTCTCCGATCTCTGACCAATAGAGGAATCTGGAAATTCATATGGCTCCCACATATTTCTATGATTACTTTGCGATCGAATGAACCACTTACATATGATACCAATTTCCCTTTATCTCACGATAGTTTACTTATCCGAGGTTTTGATCGTCGGTATCTCTGCATTCCTAGTTCAACCTCGTTACTGATAAGTACTATTTTCTCTTTCCCGTGATATGTGATCCCTTGTGAGCCAGTCACATGCTTGCAAGCTAATTGGATGACATTCCACCGAGAGGGCCCAGAGTATATCTATCCGTCATATGGATGGACAAATCCCACTCTTGATTCATGTGTCTCAACCCATACTTTCCGAATACTCAATGCCACCTTTATTGTTGGGGAGGTAACCCCGGATAGGGTAAAGACGGGGAAAGACGAAGGAACGTCCCCCGTCTAGTTTCCGAGTTACAGTCTGAATCGGCCGAATCCTGTAGAAGTCGGCCGAGATAGAAAAGAGCAGGACCCTTATAATGAAGTCAAGGCATTACCCGGCCGAGATACTGCCTAAGTTGGTCGGGTTAGCCCGAGTAATCTTGATGCAGGTGAAGGACAAGCCGGGTTACGCGAGGCAGGGCCGAATGATACGAAGCTTGCAGGAGAAGGAGAAGCCTAAAGTCAAACTCTAGCCGCAGGCTAGGGAGAATCTGAGCGGAGCCAAGCACTAGGGACAAAGGCGCAGAGCGACAGAGAGGCAGAAGGAGGTCACGGAGGTGACAGTCCTGAAGCCCGAGGCGCAGGAGGGGCCCTCTGGAACCTTGTCGTCATTAGGGGAGCGACAGGGAAAGGGGGGCGCCGAACTACTATATTGGGACAAGCATATTCCTCGAATATGCTTGCCACATTAGCCCTAAAGGAACCCAAGGCTCTCCTTTATAAGGGGAGGCTTGGACCCTGAGGGACGGGAGAGCTCATTTGTTAGAACCGCTAGGCTGGTAAAGTACTTCCTTCTTGAACACAGCTCAAGGAGCACTTGTATCCCAAGGAAGGAGAAATAAAGATCTTTGCCTTTGCCTTCTGTGTGTAGAATCAACTGCATCTTCCCTCCCCAGATCCCACTAGCATCCATTGGCCCCATACTTTAGCCTACCCATGGCATCTGCCGTGCCACCACCACGACAGTTGGCGCCCACCGTGGGGCCAGCAGCGGTGCTAGCTGGAGTCATGATCCGGACGGGAAACTTCATCAACACTGGCGAGCGCGTGGTTTCTGGCCTGGTCCGGAGATTCAATCTCTGTGACTACGTCAGCGACAACGCGGGCAGCTTCAGGGGAAAAACTCCCCCGTGGAACGATGTCTTCATCAGTTTGGGCGAGCACAAGGTCTACGTCGGCATCGACGTCTCCGGCATTTATCCTCACCAAGTTGTTGTTGCAGGAGAGCCACCCCTTAGCGCTGCGAGCCATCCGTGCGGAGCGCATCCGGTGAGCAGCGTCGAAGTGATGGTCGCAGCCGGAGTGCAGGCGGGAGTAGCGGGTGTCGGATCAACCAGAGACCCCCCCCGCAGGCGTGCAGATCACGCCCAAGCAGACGGCACTGCCCACCGAGGTAATCCCTCCAGTGACCAACCAGGCCGAAGTACAGGACACAACCCCAAAAGCACCAAGAGTAAGAGGGCCACCTCTGGAAAGGCCGGAAAACATTCTTCAAGCAACCATAGAAAACTTGACTACACCTGTAGCGCTGATACTTGATCCGGCTAATGCTCAGGCAAAGTTAGAAGAAACCAGGAAAAAAGTGCTGGTAGAGGCAAAAAAGGTGTCGGCCCTGCGGGAGTCTCTAAACAGGACCCTGCGAGAATATGCCAAAGCTAATAAGCTTGACGTCGCTCCCGAACGGGTGGACGAGTTAAGGTTGAGAGGGAAGAACCTCATAGATGATGTCAACAAGGAGCATGATGCTCATAAGGCAGAATCAGTTGATTTGGGCTTGCCGAGGTACAGTACCCCGGCAAAGAACCTAAGAGCGGCAAATGCCACAGCATTAGAGTTAGAGGGGTTGACCGGCGAAGCCTGGCAGAAACAGCAAGAAAGAGTGAATGAGCTGGTGCGCATCGCGAACCAGCAAAACGAAGAAATGCTCAGGGCAGACCCGGCGAGGCCGGGGGCCTCGCGAATGGTTCACTCGGCTAGAGCAGCACCTGCCTTGTCCGTGGCAGCAACATCCTCACCCGGAAATAATGCACGAAAGGACAAAGCAGTAACTTCAGGAAAGAGAAACAAGCAAATTGTTCCGTATGATCCGGCAATAGCCGGGAAAGCAAACGAGAACAGAGGCAATGGAAGCCGAGGTAACAGTGGTGAGAGGAATCCCGGCCGTATTGAGAAAGACGGCGGAAGCCGAGGCAATGGAGACCTCGGCAGAAGAGAGATCGGAAGAGGCAATCATGAGAACAATACCCCGGTTGAAGTAAGGAGAGAACCGCCACTCAACCCACAGCCAAGACATGAGCCTCGGCAGGAAAGAGAAGCGAGACCAGCTCGCCACAATCAAGTGAATGAAAGGTACAATGATGGTTATTCCGAGATGGAATATGCGATCCATGGTGGAAATAACCACTATGGAATGCAAGACAGAGTTCTGTACAGAGATTTGCCATCAAATGATGCAAGAGTAAAGCTAGACCGGCTATACCGGTCCGAGTTGCTGGAAGAACAGGGTCCACCAGGTCCGACATGCTTTGGACCACGGATCATGGGCGAACCACCTGTGCCGAACTTTTAGCTAGCGAGAGGCACGAAAACATATAATGGGAGTACCAAACCACAAGACTGGTTGATTGATTATGCCACTGCTGTGAAAATAGCGGGTGGAAACTTACGATGGGCAGTACGGTATGTCCCACAAATGTTGGAAGGACTAGCTAGGGTATGGCTGAATAATCTACCAGTTGGCAATATCAACTGTTGGTTATATTTTGAAGAAATGTTCGTCAGCAACTTTACCAGCACATACAAGAGGCCAAACAGGCCGCAACAGTTAGCCATGTGCAAGCAGAGGCCGAATGAAACAGATAGAGAGTTTTTAACTCGATGGTGTAACCTGAGAAACTCATGTGAAGGAGTTATAGAGTCGCAAGCAATAGCTTGGTTCGCTCGAGGGTGCCGTTATGCCAGTGTATTGTGGCAACGGCTGCAAAGAGATATGCCAACCACATTGGCAGAAACTATCAGAATAGCGGACTCCTATGCATTAGGAGATCCAACGCAACCAGAATTAATGTCGGCAGATCATCGGGAGCAACAAGACCAGTATGCAAGAGATTTGGCCGGGTCATCCAGGCGCAATGACTTTAGAGGAAGAAGAAGAGAAGAAAGGCCGGATTATAGATATAATTCGGCCCAAGTGGCAGCGGTAGCGCAGGATCAGCCGAGTCACGGAACGACTCAACGGCAAAAGAATGGTCCTCAGCAGTGGACACCAAGGAATGAAGGAAAAAGACAGTGGACCCCAGAACAAAAGAAGCAATGGCAGGAGAGGCCGAAGTACACGTTCAAATCTATGTTAGATCAGCCGTGTAAATTTCACACGTCAAACCCATCCAGGCCAGCCAACCATACGACCCGCCAATGTGCCTGGATGAAAAATGCAATGGGAAACCCCACAGGCATTCAGGCAGCGCCCCTTCAAGTACATCAACAGCATCAGCCACAGTTGACTGGAGCAAATGCACGACAACTGATGTTACCACCTCCTCCCCCGAGATACGATAACTCGGACCGGAGAGATGCGGTACATCAAGTGATGAACCAAGGCCAGGATGGAAGGACAAATCCAGGAAATACTGGACGCAATGATTACAGAGAACATCATCAGTCTTATTGTGTGTTCACAACGGAACAGCAAGACAAGCAGAGTGTGCAACGCCGGCATATGGAAGTAAATGCAGTTATGCCGGCAGTGCCAAGATATGTGCCTTGGTCAGATCAGGAAGTAACTTGGAGCATAAAGGATCACCCCAAAATAATGCCGAATCCGGGGTCGTATGCACTCGTGTTGGATCCGACATTTGTTGGACCAAGCATTAATGTGAAATTTTCAAAGGTTCTCATTGACAATGGGAGCAGTATCAACATCATGTACAAAGATACCATGCATAAACTCGGAATATCGCAGAACATGCTGCAATCCACGAGGACCACTTTCCATGGGATAGTGCCAGGGCTTTCATGCGAACCCATTGGTAAGGTCCGAGTGGATGTGTTATTCGGCACAAGAGATAACTGCAGAGCAGAAAACTTAGAGTTTGAAGTGGTGGATCTAGAGAGTTGTTATCATGCTTTACTCGGACGGCCCGCGTTGGCCAAATTCATGGGCAGCTGTCATGTAAGTTATCTGAAAATGAAGCTACCCGGACCACAAGGAGTGATAACAGTAGCAGGGGATTACAAGAAGTCAATGGAATGTGCTTCAGCCGGGTCAAATTTGTCCGAGTCATTGGTTATAGCAAGAGAAAAAAGAAGGATTCAGGAGGTAGCAGCCCTTGCTCAGTCGGCACAGCTGAATATGCCGGCACTAGCCAATCCACATGGAAGTGTCTCCTTTCAGCCGACCAAAGAAACGAAGAAGTTTCAGATAGATGAGCAATTCCCAGAGCGTACTGTTACTATTGGTGCAGGCCTAGATGCTAAATAGGAAAGCGAGCTCACCAACTTCCTTTGTGAGAATCGGGACATATTTGCATGGTCAACTCAGGATCTGTAAGGTGTTTCGAGGGAGTTGGCTGAGCACTCTCTGAATGTAAGGCCAGGAGCAAGGCCGGTGAAGCAACCTCTCCGCCGCTTCGCCGAAGACAGGAGAAAAATAATAGGGGATGAAATAGCTCGGCTCCTCGCGGCCGGGTTCATCATGGAGGTGTTGTATCCGGATTGGTTGTCAAATTCGGTGCTAGTAGAAAAGAAGAAAGATGATCCGAATGTAGCCATTGTATGGCGAATGTGTATCGATTACACGAACCTGAACAAGGCGTGTCCAAAAGATCCTTTTCCATTACCTAGAATAGACCAAGTCATTGATTCGACCGCTGGTTGTGAGTTATTGTCATTTGTAGACGCGTATTCTGGTTTTCACCAGATACCGTTAAATCTGGCCGATCAAATAAAGACTGCGTTTATTACCCCGTACGGGGCTTATTGCTATCGCACAATGCCATTCGGCCTGCCAAACGCAGGAGCAACGTATCAGAGATGCATGCAAAAATGTTTACACAACCAGATAGGAAAAAATGTACAAGTATATGTGGATGATGTGGTCATCAAAACTAAGGAAAGCAAAACGCTATTGGATGATATACGGCAGACTTTCGCGAACCTGAGAAGGTTCCGAATGAAGCTTAACCCGGAAAAATGCACATTTGGTGTGCCAGCAGGAAAATTACTCGGTTTTCTTGTATCTAGCCGAGGTATAGAGGCCAACCCAACGAAGATAAAGGCTGTAGAAAGAATGGAATTGCCAAGGTGTTTAAATGACGTACAAAAGTTCACGGGATGTTTAGCCTCGCTCAGCCGGTTTGTATGTCGGCTGGGAGAGAAGGCACTACCACTCTATCAACTGATGAAGAAATCAGATAAGTTCATTTGGACTCCACAAGCAGACAGTGCATTTCATGAGTTGAAAAGGATGCTGGTCACAACACCCATTTTGGCTTCTCCATTATCAAAAGAGCCTATGTTACTCTATATAGCGGCTACCAACAGAGTAGTGAGTGTTGTAGTCGTCGTAGAACGACTCGAAGATGATAAGTCGGTACAGAGGCCGGTGTATTATTTGAGCGAGGTGTTATCCGCTTCAAAGCAAAATTACCCACATTATCAGAAGATGGCTTATGGAGTGTACATGTCGGCAAAGAAGCTTAAACATTACTTTGAAGAGCACCCCATCAAAGTGATCTGTGAAGCACCCATAGCCGACATATTGAGCAACAAAGATGCAAGTGGCCGAATAGCAAAATGGGCAATTGAGTTGTCACCGTATGCTCCACAATTCGATAGGAGAGATGCAATCAAATCTCAGGCAGTCGCCGACTTCTTCGTAGATTGGGCCGAGGTGCAGTATGAGCCACCATTACCAGACCCAAATTATTGGACTATGCATTTCGACGGTTCCAAACTAAGAAATGGTTTGGGGGCAGGAATAGTGTTAACCTCACCCAAAAGAGATCAGCTGAAATATGTGCTGCAAATACATTTTGCCGCGTCAAACAATGTAGCCGAATATGAAGCACTGGTCCATGGATTGAAAGTAGCAAAAGAGATTGGCATACGCCGAATCTTATGCTATGGGGACTCGGATCTAGTAGTACAGCAAGTCTCAGGCAATTGGGACGCATTAGATGATAATATGTCTTTGTATAGATTTCATGTGCAAAAGATCAGTGGATACTTTGAAGGGTGTGAATTTCACCACATACCTCGGGCAGAAAATGATGCCGCAGACACGTTGTCAAAACTAGGATCAACCAGGCAGTCAATTCCCCCAGGTATTGCCCTAGAGCACCTCAGGAAACCATCAATAACTCCATCACCAGAGTCCGAATCCATCTTTATTCCGGCAAATTCAGCAGAAGATAATGTGCCGATGGAAATAGACCAGCAATATAACCCGGAACTCCCCAAGAGGAGGACAGCAGAGGTAAGCATAACTATGGAGAAAGCCGAGGTAGTTATGTCGGCGGAAAACATGGAAATAGACAGTGAGACCACACCGGAGAAAATCACACCGGTATGGGCCCAACCCATATTCTCTTTCCTTAAAGATGCGATTTTGCCGAATAATGAAGTGTTAGCAAGACAGATATCAAGGAGAGCTAAAGCTTATACAATCATAAATAATGAGCTATATAAAAGAAGCGTCACAAGTGTATTGCAAAGGTGTGTGAGTTCGGCAGAAGGCCAGGAGATCCTCCTAGATATACATCAAGGAGAATGTGGACACCATGCCTCATCTCGTGCCTTAGTGGCCAAAGCATTCAGGCATGGGTTTTATTGGCCAACGGCATTGAAGGAAGCCAAAGAGCTGGTTGAAAAATGCAATGGTTGTCAGAGGTATGCAACCAAGATACACATGTCGTCGTCCGAGTTAAAAACGATACCCATTACTTGGCCATTTTCTGTGTGGTGCTTAGATATGGTGGGACCATTTAAGCCGGCCCGAGGCGGGATGACCCACATATTGGTTATGGTGGACAAGTTCACAAAATGGATTGAAGTGAAACCAATAAAAAAATGCGATGGGCCCACAGCAGTGAAATTCCTCAAAGATATTATCTTAAGATATGGGTACCTGCACAGTATTATTACAGATAACGGCACAAACTTTGCAGAAGGAGCTTTCGCTAGGTTTTGCCAAGAGAAATACATAAGATTAGATGTTGCCTCTGTGGCTCACCCAGCATCTAATGGGCAAGTGGAAAGGTCTAATGGACTAGTATTGTCCGGAATAAAACCACGACTCGTCGAACCATTGCAAAGGTCGGCAGGATGTTGGATTGAAGAATTACCAGCAGTATTATGGAGCCTCAGGACTACTCCGAACAGATCAACAGGTTATACACCATTCTTTCTGGTATACGGGGCAGAGGCCGTGCTTCCAGCCGGCATAATACATGACTCGCCAAGAGTTATTCAATATACAACTTCAGAGGTAAATGAAGTAGCTTGGCAAGATACTGTTGATCTGCTAGAAGAAGCCAGAGAGCTGGCGCTATCACGATCAGCTATTTATCAGCAGAACTTGCGACGATATCACAGCAAGAAGGTGAATCCAAGAGTGTTCGAAGAAGGGGATTTAGTTCTCCGACTGGTGCAACGCACGGCCGGCATGCACAAGCTGTCACCTCCATGGGAAGGACCATTCGTCGTGAGCAAAGCATTGCACAATGATGCCTATTACCTAATCAATGCTCAATCCCCTGGAAAGAACAGGGCAGACAAAGCCGGCGAAGAAACGTAGCTTTACTTCGTCCATTTTACTCATAGCGTAGTATCTCAATATCAAGCACCAATTATGTATTAAACCTCGGCATCCAGAGCAGTGACTCGGGGACTGCCATATGTTATTTCAATTCATCTTATGTATTAAACCTCGGCATCCAGAGCAGTGACTCGGGGACTGCCATATGTTATTTCAATTCATCTTACGTATTGAACCTCGGCATTCAGAGCAGTGACTCGAGGACTGCCATATGTTATTTCAATTCATCTTATGTATTAAACTTCGGCATCCAGAGCAGTAACTCGAGGACTGCCATGTGTTATTTCAATATTATGTTGTGTTAAACCTCGGCATCCAGAGCAATGACTCGGGGACTGCCATATGTTATTTCAATTTTATGTTATGTACTAAACCTCGGCACCTTGAGCAGCGACTCGGCAACCGTCTTGTATTATTTCTGAAATTTGGTTCACACACTAGACTTCGGCGCTATAGGCAGTGACTCGGGGACTTCCATATATTGTTCCGAAGTAGTGGTTAACCTTTGATACAAGGAAGGTATCAAACTTCGACACTCAAAGTAAGAACAGCTCAATCTCGTATGATGGTCGAAGCCCACACCCAGATTAATTGGCTAAACCACGGGAATACAAAGGCAAAGATATATCCCAAAGTCAAGAAATCACAGGCCACCAAAAGCAAGGATTCGGACGAACAAGACCACTTAAACAAAGTGATAACAATTACAAACATATATGTCTCAGCAGCACATGACAAAAGAAAGTCATGCCATACAGAAGACTGATAGATGTTCCACGTACATCATACGCCCGGCATACCAGGGACAAGAAATGTCTTAAAGGTTTTTAGCTGGAGAGGCAATAACTTGGTCAGGGGCTGGGCACTCCGAGCTAGGCGGAGCTTCGGCCGAGGTTGCCTCGCCCTCCACAGATCCAGGTGCGACTTCGGCGGAAGCCCGAGGCTGCTGAGGAGCATCAGTTTGTGCAGTTGAATGCCCAGTACCTTTGGAGGAGGATCGCGCGTCGCCGTTGACATCCGAGCTCGAACTGGAATCACCAGAAGTAGCCGAGTCATCCTCATCTTCCCCTTGTTCAGCTGAGTTGTTATCCGATGCTTCCTCGACTACGACCTCGTCGTCCGGGTTCGAAAGGAAACTCGGACCTTCATTCCAGGTATGCACGTCGGCATACTCAACGAGCTGGAAGGCGCGAGCTTGCCGAAGAGCGACGAAGGTGGGGTCCTCAACCCAACGGGAACCAGTGCGCAAATTTCTCAAGATATCAAGAGAAATATCTTCATACCATGACATGATAACAGTGAGAGCCATATCAGCGCCAGCTCGTCCGGCTGATTCCCTCCAAAGACTTAGTTGCCTCTCGGACGCCATTAATATTTTCACCAGCAATTGGACCTCATTGATATCAGGAGTCCCAGAAGTATTCGGCCAGAGAACATGGTAGGCTCGGATAGCGGCCTGCACCAAATCCCTGCCCATAATCTTCATCGGACCAACTGCAGCGCCAACAGCAACCAGGAAATCTTCCATCGAGTACTCCGAGTCCGCGTCAACAGGGACACCTCGGCGCACACGAGCAGCAAGAACCGCTTTAGAGCTCACGGGCTTAGCTTCTGGAAAATGATCTGCGCAAAACACGATTGCGTCAGGGGGCAGCGGAAAAAAGAAAAAGATAATCCGGCCGTGCTAAGAAGCTTACGATGAATATAACTCATCATTATCTGAAGGTCTTTAGCCCAGTCAATCTTGCTCTTCTCAAAGCGAGCGATCTCCTCGCTCATTCCCCGAGTTTTCAGTTCGGCAGCCTCGAGGAGCTCTTTATTCTTCTGCAGTTGCAAAGCTAGCCGATTTTTCTCCTCGGAGAACTCCTGGTCGACCTTTTCTAGTTCGGACTTCTGAGAGAGCTTAAGGGCCTCCACCTCGGCGCGCAGGCGAGCTATTTCATCGTCCTTTTCTTTTAGCTACGCCGAATGAGCAGCGCTTTGTTCTAAAAAATGCAGCATCACATCAGGCATGGGCGTGCAATCTTGGTGAGATGCTGCAAAGGTGTCGTGGTTGTATCACGGCATATGCCATGGGTAGGCTAAAGTTGGGACCGATGGACGTGGAGGAATCCGGGGAGGGATGATGCGGTGAAGACCGCACTCATAAGAACGAAGAGAAATACAATGTATATTGGATTGAAGCTCTCAAGTGTGCATAACGCCTCCATCTACACATCTAATCTCTTATAATCTTCTCATACTTGTGGCTACAACCATGCTCCTTGAGCTGTATCTCCTATCCTTCTATCTAATCTCTCTATGAGAGTGGAGGAAGAGGAAGAAGGAGAGCTCCTATTGAGCTGAGAGGGGAGGAGCCCTTCGGGGCCTCTCTGAGAACGATCCCCCTGGTGCTCCTTATAAGGGGGAGCCCAGGGGACAAAGCTTGTTCCCCACGCTTGGCATCTGTGTAGCATATTCCTAGCATCTTCTTAGATGCTCAGCATATACCTTGGCATCTTTGGAGATGCCAAGGTATATTCCTTAGCATATTCTTGTATGCCATTGGAATATTCCTTATCGCATGTGCCAGTCTGAGCCATGGGCGTCCCAAGACTGACACGATGCTTATTGAGGTGGTCTTGGCTCGTTGGAGAGTTGTTGTGGAAGTTGTGGACACATCTGGAGATGAATAATATGGTGTCTAGGCCATTTTACCTCGGCCCAAATGCCTTGGGTTAAGTGGAAATTCGGACCTGGGTCAGTTGATTCGGCCTGGTCCTATAATGGCCCATCCGACTTATTGATAAGGGCCCAGCCGAATCCTCCAGCAGAAAGGGCCCAGCCGAACTCCTCCTTATTCGGCCTGAGCCTGTTGTTTCCCAGATGGGCTGGATCAAGGCGTGGCCCAGCCGGGTCCTGTAGATGAGTCGGCGAAGCAGATTCCCGCGATGGGCCTGGTTACATCTCGTCTGGCCCACTCGGGCTGCTTCCTGGCGAGGCGAGTCGAAGGCCTCGACCCGTGGTGGGCCGAACCTTGCTCACTTCGGCCCACCCGGGGGAATGGTGCGACGCGGTGTAGCGGGATGCCGCTTGGCGGGAACAGGCGGAGGGAGTCCTGGCGGGGCGCGAGTGGTGGCTTGGCGATGCTGGTGGGAGTAGGTGGCGTCGGTGGAAGTTTGGAGGGAGGAGTATTTGGCGGGAACCTCGGCGGGAGCGGGAGGCGACCCAAGGTAAGTGGGCCGAGGAAGGTTAACTCGGCCCAACTTAATGGCTGGTATGCAGAGTAGGCCGAATCAGCCTTGATTCGGCCTGGGAGGAGCAACCCAGGCCTATGATGAATTCTGATCTGGCCGGGCTTGTGCAGATTCGGCCCAGGCTCCTTTCTTTTCTCCTTTTTGTTTATTCCATTTATATTCTTCATCTTTTATTTAACTGATTAAACATTTCATCGAATCACTTAATTCATCAACTCTGGGGTATCCGGGGGTACACCCCCGACATTAGTCCCCGAGGCTATGTGGGATTCGTAGAATCGTGCATAGGCTTTATATCTAAATATCCCCAGAGTTGTTTTCTGACATACAACTTCTTTGCCATACATTTCTTGGTCGCATAATCCTTTTGGGTAAGTTTGTGACTTCGGCCTTCTTGGGCTCTGCTCATAACCCTTCTGGGACAGTTTTTTGACTTCCGGCCTTCTTGGGCACTGGTCATAACCCCTTTGGGTAAGATTCTGGACTTCTGGCCTTCATGGGCACTGGTCGTAACCCCTTCGGGTAAGTAATGATTACTGTCGTTTATTAGCCACTGCTCTTTTAACCTTATTAGGTAAGTTATGACTTTTTGCCTTCTTGGGCATTGCTCTTTTAACCTCATTGGGAAGTTATGAATTCTTGCCTTCTTGGGCATTGCTCTTTTAACCTCATTGGGTAAGTTATGAGTCTTGGCCTTCCTTGGCACTGCTCTTTTAACCTCTTTGGGTAAGTTATGAGTCTTAGCCTTCTTTGGCACTGCTCTTTTAACCTCTTTGGGTATGTTATGAGTCTTGGCCTTCTTGGGCACTGTTCTTTTAACCTCTTTGGGTAAGTTATGAGTCTTGGCCTTCTTGGGCACTGCTCTTTTAACCTCTTTGGGTAAGTTATGAGTCTTGGCCTTCTTGGGCACTGCTCTTTTAACCTCTTTGGGTAAGTTATGAGTCTTGGCCTTCTTTGGCACTGCTCTTTTAACCTCTTTGGGTAAGTTATGAGTCTTGGCCTTCTTGGGCACTGCTCTTTTAACCTCTTTGGGTAAGTTATGAGTCTTGGCCTTCTTTGGCACTGCTCTTTTAACCTCTTTGGGTAAGTTATGAGTCTTGGCCTTCTTGGGCACTGCTCTTTTAACCTCTTTGGGTAAGTTATGAGTCTTGGCCTTCTTTGGCACTGCTCTTTTAACCTCTTTGGGTAAGTCTTTATCCGAGTCATCTGATTCCAAATCCGAGTTTCCTTACTCAAAACTGACTTTATGCCTAAGTCTGAGTCATTTGAATCAAATCCGAGTTACATGATTAAATCCGGATTAACTTATCCCAAATCCGAATTACTTCACTCGATTCTGACTTTATGTCTTGAGTCATCTGACTCAAATCCGAGTTATAAGAGTCAACTCCGAGTAAACTCATCCGAGTTACTTTATTTCAAATTGACTCATACGTAAATCTGAGTCATCTGGCTCAAATCTGAGTGACATTACTCAAATCCGAGTTAACTCATCCTAAATCTGAGTTACCTTACTCAATTTTGACTTGCACCTCGAATCTGAGTTGTCTGACTCAAATCCGAGTTAGCTCATCCTAAATCCGAGTTGCTTTACTCAATTTTGACTTGCATCCCGAATCTGAGTCATCTGACTCAAATCCGAGTTAACTCATCCTAAATCCGACTTACATTACTCAATATTGACTTGCATCCCGAATCTGAGTTATCTGACTCAAATCCGAGTTAACTCATCCTAAATCCGAGTTACTTTACTCAAAATTGACTTGCATCCTGAATCTGAGTCATCTGACTCAAATCCGAGTTAACTCATCCTAAATCCGAGTTACTTTACTCAAAATTGACTTGCATCCCGAATCTGAGTCATCTGACTCAAATCCGAGTTAACTCATCCTAAATCCGAGTTATTTTACTCAAAATTGACTTGCATCCCGAATCTGAGTCATCTGACTCAAATCCGAGTTAACTCATCCTAAATCCGAGTTATCTACTCGCCATGATATAGCTTGATTTGGCGTGAGGACGATCATTTGCCCTTGATATGGATCCGAGACATGGATCCGAGATTAAGCTTTGGGATATGATAATAGGGCTAACCGCTGAGAGATCTGATTTAAGATATAGATGTGAGATATAGATTGGAGATGTGATGAGCTGGCCAATAGTCATTCGTGATATGGGATAATCTGGCAAGATGGTGAGATATCAATCCGAGTCATAACATAACCTGGCAACCTGGGGAACTAAATAAAGCCTTGGCACGAATCAGAGACATGATTAGTACGCCGAGTCTGAATACCAATCCGAATTATCGTATCCCCTGTCAAGCTGAATCAAACGTTAGTCCGGATCAGAGACGATCTACTGAGCTGAGTTAAAGGTTAATTCGAAGCGTAAACAAATTGACTTCAAGTTGTATCTGAATCAGCAATAAGCTGGCTGGTAAGCTGAGTTAAAGGACAATCCAAAGCATAAATAAACTGACTCAAAATCTACCTGAATCACAAATAAGATGATTCAACTTATGGCCGAGTTAACAGATAAGCTGGCTGGTGAGCTGAGTTAATGGGTAATCCAAGACATAAACTAACTGAATCAAAATCTACCTGAATCTCAAATAAGATGATTCAACTTATGGCCGAGTTAACAGATAAGCTGGCTGGAGTACAGATCTAAATCAACATAGTGCTCTCTTAATCTAAAGATGACTCTACGGATAAGTTGACTAGTCCCCGGGTTGAGTTATTTTCTCCCCGGGGTGAAGGATTAAGTGTAGTTGGCTGAGTTATCTGGCACTTACACTATAATTGGAGAAGTGTTTGGGTGAGTCTTGCTAGGTCATACTTGCCCTGCTGAGTTACTTTGTACTTACAATAAGCTCGGAGTAGTCCTTGAGTCCTTCTTGCTGAGTCTTACCTGCTTTGATGAGTTAGACTTGGAGAGTCTCTGCGCTTACCTCTTTGTTCTCAGCTGACTTGGTGAAGCTGAATGAGCCCTGTGAGGATGAAGTTGATGAAGATGTTCCCGTCGGGATGGAAACCCAACCAACGCCACTAAAGGCCCCACGGTGGGCGCCAAATGTCGTGGTTGTATCACGGCATATGCCATGGGTAGGCTAAAGTTGGGACCGATGGACGTGGAGGAATCCGGGGAGGGATGATGCGGTGAAGACCGCACTCATAAGAACGAAGAGAAATACAATGTATATTGGATTGAAGCTCTCAAGTGTGCATAACGCCTCCATCTACACATCTAATCTCTTATAATCTTCTCATACTTGTGGCTACAACCATGCTCCTTGAGCTGTATCTCCTATCCTTCTATCTAATCTCTCTATGAGAGTGGAGGAAGAGGAAGAAGGAGAGCTCCTATTGAGCTGAGAGGGGAGGAGCCCTTCGGGGCCTCTCTGAGAACGATCCCCCTGGTGCTCCTTATAAGGGGGAGCCCAGGGGACAAAGCTTGTTCCCCACGCTTGGCATCTGTGTAGCATATTCCTAGCATCTTCTTAGATGCTCAGCATATACCTTGGCATCTTTGGAGATGCCAAGGTATATTCCTTAGCATATTCTTGGATGCCATTGGCATATTCCTTATCGCATGTGCCAGTCTGAGCCATGGGCGTCCCAAGACTGACACGATGCTTATTGAGGTGGTCTTGGCTCGTTGGAGAGTTGTTGTGGAAGTTGTGGACACATCTGGAGATGAATAATATGGTGTCTAGGCCATTTTACCTCGACCCAAATGCCTTGGGTTAAGTGGAAATTCGGACCTGGGTCAGTTGATTCGGCCTGGTCCTATAATGGCCCATCCGACTTATTGATAAGGGCCCAGCCGAATCCTCCAGCAGAAAGGGCCCAGCCGAACTCCTCCTTATTCGGCCTGAGCCTGTTGTTTCCCAGATGGGCTGGATCAAGGCGTGGCCCAGCCGGGTCCTGTAGATGAGTCGGCGAAGCAGATTCCCGCGATGGGCCTGGTTACATCTCGTCTGGCCCACTCGGGCTGCTTCCTGGCGAGGCGAGTCGAAGGCCTCGACCCGTGGTGGGCCGAACCTTGCTCACTTCGGCCCACCCGGGGGAATGGTGCGACGCGGTGTAGCGGGATGCCGCTTGGCGGGAACAGGCGGAGGGAGTCCTGGCGGGGCGCGAGTGGTGGCTTGGCGATGCTGGTGGGAGTAGGTGGCGTCGGTGGAAGTTTGGAGGGAGGAGTATTTGGCGGGAACCTCGGCGGGAGCGGGAGGCGACCCAAGGTAAGTGGGCCGAGGAAGGTTAACTCGGCCCAACTTAATGGCTGGTATGCAGAGTAGGCCGAATCAGCCTTGATTCGGCCCGGGAGGAGCAACCCAGGCCTGTGATGAATTCTGATCTGGCCGGGCTTGTGCAGATTCGGCCCAGGCTCCTTTCTTTTCTCCTTTTTGTTTATTCTATTTATATTCTTCATCTTTTATTTAACTGATTAAACATTTCATCGAATCACTTAATTCATCAACTCTGGGGTATCCGGGGGTGCACCCCCGACAAAAGGTTTGCAACTCGGCTTTACCAAAGCCAAACCAGATAAAAGAAACTTAGCGCACATCTTAAAGAGGGAAAGGTATAAGGTAAAAGGGAAACTAACCTTCCAGGTTCTTGACTTTCTTCTCAAGATGGATGTTGAGATTATTGATGTTACCTGTTCACCAACAAAGTGAGCCGACATCTCGCATAGAAAACAATAATGTCGGAGATGACGAAAAGAATTGCCGACTTACCAGCTTTTTTCACCACAGGAATAACTTTCTCATATTTTTCTTCCAGTTTTCTGTGCGAAAAAAGCAATCTTTGAAATTCAGCAGTCCACCGGTCATGTGCAACCTGAGCAATAGAGCAAAAGATGAGTGGATATTCAAAGCCAAAACAGATCCGAGTCAAGCAAAACTTAACCCGGATCTAGGTGGCTGGATATTCAAAGCCGAAACAGATCCGAGTCAAGCAAAACTTAACCCGGATCTAGGTGGCTGGATATTCAAAGCCAAAACAGATCCGAGTCAAGCAAAACTTAATCCGGGTCTAGGTGGCTGGATATTCAAAGCCAAAACAGATCCGAGTCAAGCAAAACTTAATCCGGATCTAGGTGGTTGGATATTCAAAGATCAGCTAAACAAAAATCAAGCAAAGTTTAAGGCAGATCTAGTCAGATATAGCTTCGAACCCTAAAGTTAAATCGAATTAAGTAGAGCATCATAAAACTTCCAAGCGAATAACAAGTTATTCGCTTGCAAGTTTCGGGGACTAGAGTATATATAGTAGCATCTGGAGAATTAATCAAAACTCCGTAAAACAACAATTACCTCATTCATCCTGTTACTATCAAGGACGATCTTGGCGGCTTGATCCAAGCGGCTGCTAATGTCGGAAAGCTGGAATGGCTGACTGCTTGGATTACCCTCAAACTGATCGGCAGCATTCCAGTTATTGGCATATTCCACCAATGAGCCGAGGCTGTTCCCACTTGTCGTCCGAGTTAGGACTTTACCCCGGACTGGTGTGTAACCACCGCGGCCGCTGGACTTTTATGAAGAGCAAGCTGGGTGCCGGCGGCCGGGGTAACGGAGGTTTTAGTGGAGGCAGTTCCTTTGCGCAGCACATCGGCGATACTCGGCTGAGAAGAGCCGACAAGACCTTTCTGGGAAGTGGAAGCCTTGGCGGCGACAGATTTTCTTGCTTTAGAAGAGGCATCGGCAGGAGCTAATACCTCGGCAATGGGAACGGTGTCTTTAGGAGCCGGAGGGGTCACGGTCGCAGAGGGCGCCGAGATATTAACGTCCTCGGCTGGGACTGGAATTACTATAGAAACCGCGGGGGTAGAAAGAGGCTCGGTAGAGACGCTCGGATTCACAGAGGAGGCAACTGGTTCAGTGAAAATCTCGGAAGGCCGAGTGGAATCAACATCAACAATAGGAGTCTCAGGCACATCGTGGCGAGGGGGCGATCGATTCGGAACTGGAGGAGATGCAACACGAGCAGGACTGGGAATCCTGGTATCTTCGGCAAGCGGAGGAGACGGCTGCCGAGTCACACGGCTAGTCATGCTAGGACCGCCGGGCTTAACAGAAAGTGGAGCACTGCGAAAAAAAATAAGAAAGAAGGGCATCAGGTTGAAAAGCAGAAAGAGAGAAACAAGAAATACGAGCAAAAGGAACTCACCCTGCGACTCCAGGCATGGTCTTGCGCCTGGGAGGATTCGGAGCGGATTTCTTCATTCGTTTCTTGAGGGCCGCCTCTGAGGCACCAGCAGGAGCCCCACGTTTCCCCGAGGTAACAGGGGGCCGGGAAGCGATAGGCTCGGCGTCGTGAACCTGACTGGCCGGATTAGCTGGGAAAGTAGAAGCCGGAAATGCATAAGAAATGGGCATTGCGGCAACTACCTCTAGAACTTGGACCTCGTCCGAATCACCTTCCTCCTCGTGGGCCGAGGTCTTGCCACGAGCACGAGCCGGGGCGAGATCCGACTTGGGGACAAACTCTTCCGAGTCCGGCTCCCCAATGTCCGGGGTATTCCGGTCCGCAGGCCACGGAAGCGACAAAACCTCGGCATCCTCGTCCTTCTGCTCTGCGAACCTCTGTAAGACAAGAAAGAGGAAAATTAGTGAAAACAGTTACGAAAACAATTGGAAAACAAAGCGTTAGTGGTTAAGCTTACTTCGGGAGGGGGACGCTCGCGGGTGAACGGCTTCAATCCCCAAGCCGAGTCCTCAGGCATCTCCGTCTTGAAGATAGCTCGGACACGCTTAAAGATGAGATAGTTATCCAGATCCATGGTCGAGACTCGGTTGGGGTCAAGAGGACCGCTCATGTAGCAGAGTTTATGCGTCCATTTCTGGAAGGGGCAGATTCGGCTACTGATAAAGGTAGCCATCAAATCCTCGCCGCGTAACCCGGCGCGGATCAGCTCCTTAAGCCGAATCTCAAAAGCCTCGGCCAAGGCGTGACTCTTCCTCGGATTATAAGTCCAATTCACCTTGGAGGGCGTACCAATGGAGAATACAGGGAGCCGAATCTTGTCCTCCGTTCCCGTGTTCTTGACATAGAAGAAGGACTTGTGCCACTTCTTGCACGACTCTAGCCCCGTAACACGAGGAAATACGGACTTCCTCCGAGGTGTAATGGACGCTGCTCCACATTGAGTAAGCAGTTTTTCGGAAGGGTGCAGAGACTTGTCAGGGACAACGTTAGAACGAATCTGGAAGAACTTCGACCAGACATGCACGGACGGCCATAGGCCGAAGTATCCCTCCGAGGCAGAGATAAAAGCAGAGACAGAGGCGATGGCATTTGCAGGAAGGTGATGCGGCTGAAGGCCGAAGTAGTCAAGAAATTCCCTAGCAAAGTCGCTAAGAGGGAGACCAAAGCCGCGCGAGAAATGCGACATGAAAACTACATACTCGCCCTCCCTAAGATCCGGAGAGGACTCGCTGCCGGGTAAGCGACAGGAGACCTCGGCGGGAATCCTCCGAGTCCGGATAAGCCACTCGATCTCGCGGCGAGTAACGGAGGAGCCCTGCCACGAGCCTCGCTCGGGCCCAGATCCAGCATCATCATCCTCTATCAGGGCACCGCTGAAGGAGCTAGACATGGGCTCGCCGGAGAAATCAGCGGAGGAAGAACTAGCGGCGGAGGAAGGATTAGAACTACAGGGCCCCGTCGTGATTCTACACAGAAACGGCGGCGGAGCAACAAAGGAACCACCGCAGCGAAAACGAAAGGGAAACAGAGGAATGTAGAGGGAAGCCTAGGCGACGGGACCGGAAAGAACTCACCGGCGACGACGCCGGAGCTAGCGAACAAGGACGAGGCAGACGGAGCAACGCGGCGGAGTCCTCGCCGTCGGAGGTTCAGATGAACGCGCTGCGGCGGAGCCACGAAGGGCGCAGAAGCGAGAGGAAGAAGAAGGGCGTGGGCGAGCGAAAAGGGGAAAGTGAATTCCCCAGCGCCATGCCCCTCTTTATAATCGATCCGCAGGCGAGGTAGTGGGATCGTGGGTGTGGCGGTTGACCGTGTAGATCGTGTGCGCCGCACGACCGCACGTCGTTGAGCGGAACCGCACCAAGGGCCACACGATAGCAAAGAAGGTCACGATCCCCAACGGAAATGGCACACGAGGCGTCGCAGCACCGGCGCGACAGGCGTAGTAGTAACTGTAGCCTGTCAGTAAATACTGTAGAGGAACAAAAAACTAGAGAAACAATGATGGGGATGACACGTAGGACAAGGCGTACGCGAGAAGATACGATGATACCTCGAACTAAAAAGAAATAACTCGGAAATAATGCGGAACGAGTGTCATAAAACTGATACGGCCCGGCCGAGGTTATCGGCGGGGCCATACCAGCTTCGGGGACTAATGTTGGGGAGGTAACCCCGGATAGGGTAAAGACGGGGAAAGACGAAGGAACGTCCCCCGTCTAGTTTCCGAGTTACAGTCTGAATCGGCCGAATCCTGTAGAAGTCGACCGAGATAGAAAAGAGCAGGACCCTTATAATGAAGGCAAGGCATTACCCGGCCTCTTGATCTCCACTTCTGCAGATTTCAACATGGAGAAGAGTTCTGGCAACGTCTTGTTCATGTTTTGCATATTGTAGTTCATCACAAAGTTCTTATAACTTGGTGGCAGTGATTGGAGGACACGGTAAATCCCCAAAGCATTAGGAATCACTATACCCAAACTTTGGAATTTGTTTGCGTGCCCAGACATCTTAAGCACATGCTCACTGATGGAGCTGCCCTCTTCCATCTTGCAGTTAAAGAACTTTTCAGAAGCCTCATAACTCTCAACTGCCGCGTGAGCCTCAAATATCATTTTGAGTTCACGGACAATATCATGTGGGTCATGGTTCTCAAACCTTTTCTGAAGATCCGATTCCAAACCATACAAGATAGCACACTGAACTGTGGAGTACTGATTCTTCCGAGTGAGGTAAACATTCTTTATTTCATCGGTATCAGTAGCTGCAGGCGGGTCACCCAGCGGTGCATCCAGCACATAGGTCAAATTACCAGCATTGAGGACAATCCTCAAATTGCAGAACCAATCCATGAAGTTGCTTCCATTGTTTTTCAACTTTTCTTTCTCTAGGAACGCATTAAAATTGATGATAGGGGCCGCCATTGATCTACAACATATTTGCAATAGTTTAGACTAAGTTTATGACAAATTGAGTTCTAACTAATGGTTAAATTAATCTAGGTGAACTCCCAATCAAAACAATATCCCTCACATTGTTTTAGTGATCACACGAACCAAATCCACCGCATCAAAACCGATCATCACGAGAGTTGATCTAACTTCAATGGCGAACAATCAACATGTTCATCATACCTACTATATGACTCATGCTTTACCTTTCAGTGATCCGTGTTCCGAGACCATGTCTGTACATGCTAGGCTCGTCAAGATCAAACCTTAGCTTCCACATGAGTAAATCTGGCTTGCTCACGTTGTATACACTTGTAGACTAACACACCCGATCATCACGTGGTGCTTCGAAGCAATAAGCTTTAGCAACGGTGCTTACTAAGGATGAACACTTTAAAACATGAATTTTGTGTGCTTGGGGGATCATCTTATAATGCTACCGTTGTTAACTAAGCAATACAAGATGCATAAAGGATTAACATCACATGCAATTCATAATATGTGATATGATATGGCCTTTCTTCTTGTGCTTCCATCTCCATCTTCAAGCACGAACATGATCTCCATCATCACCGGTATAGCGTCAAGGTCAATGGCGCCGTTTCATGGTTGTCGTCCACCAGCTTCAACTATTACAGCTACTTTGAATAGACATATGGGTATTAACTAAATTTAAATACAACCATATGGCTCCTGCCGGTTGCCAACTTAAAATAAGGGACATTGCATACATCATATATAATCACAATCATGGCCATATCACATCACAGCACACCCCTGCAAAACAAAGTTAGACGCCTCTAATTTTCTTTGCATATTTTACGTGGTTTGGGGCTTTCAATAAGTGTCGATCTAACTTATGAACAAGACCACAACGTTGATGTTTGAACTATCAAGTGCCCGTTGTAAATTGGATCTATACTATAATGGGAGAGATAGACACCCGCAAAGCCACTTATGCAATACAAGTTGCATGTTGAGCCTGGAGCAAGTCTCATGAACGATGTCATGTAAGGTTAGCCCGGGCCGCTTCATCCCATCATACCCCAAGATGCAAAGTACACAAAAAACAATTGATAATAAAAGCACCACCGCCCACAATGACCATTATGTTCTACTCGTGCAACAGATCTACATATAGACACGGCTCTGATACCATTGTAGGGGTTCGTAGCATGGAAAACAAAAAATTTCTACCGCATGCAAACAAACAAGCCAAGATCTATCTACTAGATTATAGCAACGAGTCGATAGAGGAACTCACCCTCGAAGATTCCAAAGCGGTTAACGAGAGCAGATTCTCGTGGGTGATGTAGTCGTACTCTTGCCGATCTCAAGATCGTGTAGACGATCCTTCCGACGCTGCATTTCGGCAGCGCTTCCGCAGTCGGTCACACGTTCGGTACTCGATGAAGACCTTCCTCTCCCTTGTTCCAGCAGGCAGCGGAGGTTGTAGCACTCTCCTCGTGATTCCGGCAGCACAACGGCGTGGTGTCGGAAGTAGAGGGGAGATCTCGCAGGACTTCGCCTCAAGCCGGTGCAAGTATGGTGGAGCAAGAGAGGTGCCTTGGCGATCTAGGGTTTAGAATCACCAAGGGGGAAGCTTGGCCGGCGGCTAGGGCTTGGGAAGCCCCAACTCGGCGAGTTGGAGGAACCCTAGGTGGCGGCGACGACTTGGAGGAGGCCGGCGGCTAGGGCTAGGGTTTTTGGTGTGAGGGGTAGGGGCGCCCTACCCCTCCATATATAGGTGGAGGGTGGTCGGTTGGGAGGAGGGAGTCCTCTCCCAACTCGGCCTCCTTGGCCGGCGGGTGGAGGGAGAGGAACTCCTCCCCAAGTAGGTTTCCTACTCTCCCTCCACCAAGCAAACTTGCCGTTTGACTTTTTCAAATTGGCGTTTAACTTTCAAACTAGGATTTGATTTCTCCCTTTATTTTGCCCAGCCAAGTGACCTAGTACATGATGCAACCATTCCATATTGTCATGACACATTCATGTACCCTTCCCCTCCGGAGTGCCGGACCTTCCGGACCCTTCTAGAACATTCCTAGTGAAAACACCGGAATCATTCCCCAACTCCGAAACATGACTTTCCTTATATGAATCTTATTCTCCGGACCATTACGGATCTCCTCGTGATATCCCGGATCCCATCCGAGACTCTGAACAGCATTCGATCTCTTACTCATCATTCCATAACTACTCAACAACATCGAATCCTTAAGTGTGTCTTCCTACGGTTCGTGAATTATGCGGACATGATCGAGACACTTCTTCGATCAATAACCAATAGAGGAATCTGGAAATTCATATGGCTCCCACATATTTCTATGATTACTTTGCGATCGAATGAACCACTTACATATGATACCGATTTCCCTTTGTCTCACGATAGTTTACTTATTCGAGGTTTTGATCGTCGGTATCTCTGCATTCCTAGTTCAACCTCGTTACTGATAAGTACTATTTTCTCGTTCCGTTGATATGTGATCCCTTGTGAGCCAGTCACATGCTTGCAAGCTAATTGGATGACATTCCACCGAGAGGGCCCAGAGTATATCTATCCGTCATATGGATGGACAAATCCCACTCTTGATTCATGTGTCTCAACCCATACTTTCTGAATACTCAATGCCACCTTTATAGCCACCCAGTTAAGGTGTGGTGTTTGATGTCATCAAAGCATCCTTCCGGTGATGGTGATAAGCATGATCTCATGGTCGAAGGAATTTGGTTACTATGTATCAGAAAGCTTATAGCAATTGAACTATTAAAATGACTTGATCTTTATGCTACGCTTATCTATAGGAGTATGTCCATCATACCATTCTCCTAATGATATGATCTTGTTGTCAACAACATCTCAATGTTCATGATCAGGAAACCATGATCATCTATTAACCAACAAGCTAGTATTATAAAGAGGCTTTACTAGGGACTCTTATTTAGTTTACAAATCACACAAGTATTAATGTTTCCGGTTAATACTGTTATAGCATGAATGTAAACATTTATCATAAACACAAAGATATAATAATAACTACATTTATTATTGCCTTTAGGGCATATCTCCAACAGTAGAATCCAGCTCGTAGAGCTTTGGCGACAAGGGAGCAGTTGCCCGCATGATGGCCACAGATGCCCTCGTGGATGTCTTGAAGTATGGTTTTGCCGTCACTGATGGTGACACACCTTTGTACTACACCCGAAATGCTGCGTTTGTACAGCTCGCCATTAATGATGGTGAAGGCCTTGGACCAGCGAGATATGCGCCGGGAATCTGTCGGGCAATCAGGAAGTTCTCCGTCTATCAAGTACCGGAGGTATGGCCGCGTCCAAGTTTCTTTGACTGCCATGAACTGCATCAGGTTGACCACAGCGACCTCTGTGTCTAGATTTTCTGGTCCTTACTGTCCTTCGGGTAGCGCAACCCCCGAGTGTTCTGCTTCTTCGGGTGATCCCTTTGGGAATTTCCGTTTGATGGATGGCACGCAGATCTGTTCGAGGAACACACCTGGTGGCACCCGTGCGCAGGTGGAGCTGATGTTGGCGAGTCTGTCGGCCTCTTCGTTGCTTTCTCTACCAACATGCCGAAGCTCGCAGCCATCGAAGCCTCCTTCGAGTGTGTTGTAGAGTGCACGGTATGCGATCATGTTGGCGGCGTGCGCGTCGCACTCGTTCATCGTCTGCTGGACGACGAGGTTGGAGTCACCGTAGATGACGAGGCGTGTTACGCCGCAGATCTTGGCCATCCGCATGCCATGGATGAGGGCCTCGTATTCGGCGTCGTTGTTGGAAGCTCGAAACTTCATCCGGAGGACGTACTTCATTTTATCGCCCGCGGGGAGGTCACTATGACCCCGACTCCTGCTCTGGCTTCACGCTTGGATCCGTCGAAGTGCATCGTCCATGACTGTGTCATGTCTGGGGTATCTGGCAGCTGCAGCTCCATCCAGTGTACGAGGAAGTCCGGAAGGACTTGAGACTTGATCGTGTGGCGCTTCTCGTAGACGATGTCTAGAGGTGACAGCTCGATGCCCCACAGGGCCACACGTCATGTGGCCTCTGGATTGTTCAGGATGCTGTTCAGGGGTGCCTCGTTGACGACCATCACCTGGTGCTCCTAAAAGTAGTGGCTCAGCCGACGAGCCATCATGAACACGCCGTAGGCAAGTTTCTGGTAGTGAGGATACCTCTGCTTTGTCGGCGTCAATACCTCGCTGAGGTAGTAGATTGGGCGTTGGACCCCATGGGTTTTGCCCTCTTCGGGTCGCTCAACCACCAGTACGGTGCTTACCACCTGGTGTGTGGCTGCTATGTATAGCAGTAAAGGCTCGCGTTCCTTTGGCGTGACCAGGACCGGCGAGGTAGAGAGCAGCCGCTTTAGATCTTCGAATGTGTCGTCCGCCTCAGGCGTCCACTCGAATTTGTCTGCTTTGTGTAGCAGCTGGTAGAATGGCAGAGCCTTTTTGCCCATGCGGCTAATGAACCTGCTCAATGCCGCGATTCGCCCGGCAAGCTGCTGGACGCCCTTGAGGTTCTTCGGTTTTTCCATGGCCATTATGGCCTGGATTTTCTTCGGGTTCGCCTCGATCCCTCGCTGGGAGATGAAGTAGCCGAGCAGCTGGCCAGATGGGACGCCAAATGCGCACTTTTCAGGGTTGAGCTTGATCTTGTAGCGGTCGAGATTATCGAACGTCTCGCGGATATCGTCGATGAGCGTCCTCGCCTCCCTAGTTTTGATGACTTTGTCGTCGACATAAACTTGGATATTGCGGCCGATCTGGTCCTTCAGGCATGCCTGTATGCACCGTTGGTACGTGGCGCCCGCGTTCTTCAGCCCGAAGGGCATTGTGTTGTAGCAGAATACTTCGAACAACGTGATGAACGCCATTTTATCTTGATCTTCGACCTTCAGTCGGATCTGGTTGTAGCATGAGTAGGCGTCGAGGAAGGAGAGTTTTTCGCATCCTGCAGTCGAATCGATTATATGATCGATCTGAGGGAGAGGGAAGTGATCCTTCGGGCAGTGCTTGTTCAGCGATGTGAAGTCCACGCACATCCGCAGGATGTCCGTGTCCTTTTTGGGGACCATCACGGTATTGGCGAGCCACTCGCTCTCCTTGATCTCCCTGATGAAGTTTGCAGCGAGTTCTGTTGACTTCGACTCCTATGGCTTCGGCCCGAGGTTCGGACAGTCGTCGGATAGACAGCTTGACGGGCTTGGCGTCTGGAAAGATGTTGAGTGCATGCTCGGCGAATTCCCTAGGAACTCCTGGCATGTCCGCAGGACACCAGGCGAAGATTTCCCAGCGCTCACGAAGGAATTCGACGAGCGCGCTTTCCTATGCGGGGCTGAGATCGTTGGCGATCAGTGCCATCTTGGAGGCGTCCGTCGGGTGGACTTGCACCTTCTTTGTGTTGACGGTGGAGTCGAAGGACATGTCTGGTGCGTTCTGTCTTGCGGCTGGGGGTGCCCCGTTGTCCGTCACCTCGCGGAGCCTTACGAGCTCCTCCTGCATGCCGAATGACTGGGAGATTCTGTTGAAGTCCCTATCGTAGTGGTCCGATCGGGTGAAGCTCCCGTGGACCGTGATGACGCCCCTGGGTCCTGGCATCTTGAGTAGCAGGTACGCGTAGTGCGGTACTGCTAGGAATCGTGCGAATGCCACACGCCCGAGGATGGCATGGTATTGTGATGGACAGTCCACCACTTCGAACTCGAGTCGCTCGCATCGGAAGTTATCCGTCTTGCCGAAGATGACATCGAGCCATATCTTTTCCAAGGGGAATACTCCCTTCCCTGGGACGATGCCATGGAACGTTGTGTCTGACTGTTCCAGGCTGCACAGCGAGATCCGCATTGCCGCTAGGGTGCTGGCAAACATCAGGTTGATGCCTCTGCCGTCGTCCATGAAGACGCGGCTCATCTCAAACCCTCCGATCTGCGCCTCAAGCACCAGGACAGCATGACCTGGGCGAGGGACCTGGCAAGGGTGATCCGAACGGCTGAATGTGATGCAAGATTCCGATCCGCTGAGGTACTCGGGGATGGCGGGTGGTGCTATCATAGCCAGGTTGATCTGACGGGTGATTTTCTTCTGCACCCTGTTCGTTGGGCGCCCTTTTTGGATCATCAGCGCTCCTTTCGGCAGGGGATACCCGTGCCCACCATTATTCTGCGCAGGTGCGACTGGGTGGTTCGGGCCTCCCGTGGGTGGTGGTGGAGGAGCTCCATGTGCGATCTCGCCTAGTGCGGGTGTGTTCCCGTATCCAGGGTTCAGGGCTTGCTGCCTCATCTAAGCCATGCTCTAGCTGAGTTTCTGGAACTCGCGGCAGTCCTTGAGCATGTGGCTCGCCTTCTTCTTACCATCCTGCTTGTCGATGTAGAAGTGGATGGTGCATGGACCCGACAGTTTTTCATATGCTGAGGGTCCCTCGTTGCGGCTGCGGCGCTGACACGACTGCGCTGGGCGTCCTCCATCGCGGAAGTTATTTCCGCGATATCTGCCCCTATTGCGGTTGCCATCGCTGAGGCGGTCGGCGTAGTCAGCCGCGACCATGTCGGGTCCATCGCGATCGTCGTAGACGCGCGATCTTCTCTTGCTACGGCGTTCACGTCGTCGGGCGTAGTCGTCTTCTTCCTCCGAGTGCGCTCGGTGGATGGAGTCCTCGCCATCGGCCCACCTGTTGGCGATGTCCATGAGGTGGTCAAGTGTCTTGGGCTTGACGCGCCCAAGTTCTTCTTTGAAGTCCTAGCGCTTGACGCCGTCCTTTAAGGCGTCAATAGCCCTCTCCTCGGAGATGTGCGCCGCGGAGTTCTTGGTGTTGGACCAGCGCAGTATGTACGAGCGATTGGATTCTCCCGTTCGTTGAGTGCAGGCCCGTAGCTCCTTGATCGAGGCAGGCCTCTTGCTGGTGCCCTTGAAGTTTCGGACGAAACTGTACGCCAGCTCCTCCCAGCTTCGGATGGATCATAAGGATAGGCTGCTAAGCCAGATCCAAGATGCGCCTGTCAGCTGCAGCTGAAGGCATTGCATGGCGGTTTCCCTGCTTCTGCCGTGCAGCTTGACGGACGACAAGTGGTCGCTGAGCCACGCCTTGGGGTCCTGTGTTCCATCAAACTTCGGAGTGTCCGAAGGAAGCTTGAAGTTTCACGGCATCCTTGTCCTTCGAATAGATCTACTGAAGCATCGGGCTCCGCAGAGTTCTCCTTCGTCTTCATCCATCTCGGATTCAGACGAGCATGCGCACTTGGCGCGCGCCTTGTCGATTTTGCGCTGGGTGAGCTCGCTTCGGGCGTCGTAATCGCGGCTGCGATGACGCGAGCTCTTGTTCCTTCGAGGAAGGTCGTGCTCTTCATCTTCGGATGAAGGTGTGGGACTACTGTTGAACTTGACCGTACCCTTCTTCTTTGGCTCCGCAGGAGCTTCTCCGTGGAGCGCGGCTCCAACGAGCCTGAGTCCGGTAAGTGCGGACTTGTGCATAGACCTTTTTGGGTCCCCCTCCGGAGGTGGGTGGGACGCGAGGTATGCGGTGGCTGCCATGATCGCAGCTTGCAGCGTCTTCGGGATGACGTTGCCGTCGGCGTCCATCACCATGAAGGACGCGTTGAGGGCTTGAGTCACCTCGCGACGCTCCTTGGGGTCCATGTTCTCCATTCGAGAACGGTGCTTGTTGCTGTTGTTGTCGTGCGAGCTGGAGCCAATGCCCATGGCGGAGAGCGCAACTCGTCGCGCACTGGACTCCGAGGCTGCTTGCTTGCGCTTGTCAAGCACTTCCTGCATCTTGATCTGCTTCTTGTGCTCCTCGATGAGGAGCATGTGGTATGCCATCAGCAGGTCCCATGAGGCATCGGCGGGCAGGATCTTGTTGCCTGCTACGGCCTCGCGTGCTTGGGCCCATCCCTCCTCGCTGAGGTGGATGACCCGATCATTGTTGTCCCCGTTGGGTGGGGGGATTGTATTCTTCTGTTTCCACCGTTTCTACCCTGCGGGTTGGGTGGCGATTGTGTTCCTGATCCTGGATGACCGCGGCACACTGGTAACGCTCGTAGATCGGTTTGCTGCTGCCGCAGCTTCCGGATCCGGAACCGTAGGTCCCTTCGTCCGATGGTGGATCGCACAGATCGGAGTTGCAGTGCTGCTGTCATAGGACTCGTATGTCGATGGTGATGTGCGTAGCACGGGGTGTGGAGCCCACGAAGCGGGCCTGATCGATGGTAGGGGCACCCACTCTGGAAGGCGGAGAGTGCCAGTCTGCCCCACCTGGAAGCAGAAGCTCCCGAATAGGATCTCGAGTCCGTCGCCAACGGGCTCGAAGTCCTTCATGGTGGCCGGTGAGTGGGCGGTGAAGTCGAAGGCGCCGAAGAGGAGATGACTCTCCGTCGCCGCGGAGTTGTAGATCGTTCAGGTTGGAACCGTCACGATCGCACAATCAGCGTCCCCAGTTCCCACAGACGGCGCCAATTGACGAGGTTTAATCTCGTTAATGCCCATTGTTATGGACTTGAGTTTTGGAGAAGATGGGGATGCTGGAGATCGCGGAACGGTTAGCAAACAAGCAACACGGGGACACGAGGTTTACCCAGGTTCAGGCTCCCGGAGGGAAAACCCTACTCCTGCTTGTCTGCTCTTGATTACGGCGGAACCGAAGGTTACAAGGGTGTGCAGATGCAATCTGGCGTGGAGGTGTGTATGCGGAGGTATGAAGGTGCCCTCCTCGTCGTGCCCTCCTAGTCTTTATATAGAGTTAGGCAGGTCCCAGGAACAGATCGAGTCGGTTACAGGTTTTAGGGTTTACCCCTTTGAATTTTCTATCTACTCTAGTCTTGCTCTCCAAGGATCCGAAGGCGTCATGGGCCTGGCCACCCGAAAGTCTTCATGGGCCGGTGTATATTTGTCGTGGGCCTTCCTTAGGCTGGACTAGGTATGCTGAGGTCGTGTACCCGCAGAGTATAACCATGTCAGACTTAGTCCCGGCCTCTGCATCAGTAGATGCATAATACCTTTTATTACTTTATTTTAACGTCATTGTTTACAATCGATTACATCATGGGTCATACAGTGTTGAGACATGTATCAACCATCTAAGGAGAAAAGAGAACATGAAATGGCTCTGCATCAACATGTTAACCTATAATCAAAACGCCAGTTGCACTGATTGTATAAATCATGTGCCACCGATTCTAGCCGGCTGCACCCAATATCCATGGCGTCTCGCTTGTCCACAGGTTGTAGGAAGGACCACATACGAATTTAGTGAGTAGTCTGTGGGATAACCTGTATAAAGAAAGTATTTCTTGCTTTGTTAAAAATATAATCATTATATATGTTCCATATAGCCCAAAGTAAAGCACAAGCACCTACTCTGGTCTATACTTTAATTAAATCAGGAACAGCCACTAACCAATTGCCAAATAAATTATTAATACTAGTTGGAGGTGTTATATTCAAGGCTATATGTATAATACGCCATACCACTTTTGCGAGAGGACACTCTATGAATAGATGTTGTATTGATTCATGTTGTTGTCTTGCCAATTTCTTTTTACCAAATTATTTTTTGTGAGTAACACTTTATGGTGTAAGAATCACATAAAAATTCTAATCTTTAGTGGTACTCTATTTACCTAAGTATTTCGTATGGTCGTTCAAGTAACCAAGGAATAGCGATTTGACTGAGAACGATCACACACATGCATGAGCATGAAATCATTAAATACAACATCTTTAAGAAACACCATCTAAGATATATCCCATTATGATATTTATTTCTTAAATTTTAAAAGCTCATATAAAAACATGCTACGATACACCCTATTGAAAAAGCCTAACAAGCGCATGAAGATCTCTCAGCGATTGATTCATCTGCATATGCAGTGGTGGAGCTATGTTGGGGCCAGCAGGAGCTATGTCGGAACTTGATTTATGCCTACTTAGTTTATTGATATTCGTGTGTTTAAAGCTAGGAAATCATGGAAATAGAATGAAATGGCTAATATGAAAAGTCAATGGCTAAAATGAAGAGGGCCGGTCTACTGGTGATGCCATTGGAGGCACCCACCTTCATCGGTCTAGACAGGTGTCCAGCCGCTCCCAAACCGAACATTATTTCGTAGCGTCTAGGTCAAACTGGTGATGCCCGCTAGAGGTGCTAATATTGAAGAGTCCAAGTGATGGAGATTTGAAGAAGAGAAACGATCCCACTCATACAAGAAAACAAAATAAGAGGACGAGAAGCCGAGAAAACTGAAAGCCACGTCGCTTTAGACAGAGGCACAGAGCAATCAGTTAACCACTGAACTCTACAGTTAGGATACGTGACGGAATGGTTTAACGAAGGCTTTCACGTGATCATGCATTGCAGAAGTTTTTTTTTTGAGGGATCATGCATTGCAGAAGTTTGTTTCGTGTTAACATCTACGGAGGCCTCCTAGATCATCAGGCGGAGGGTGGTGGTCCACTGCTGCTAACTGGGACGGGGGAGGAGCTCAATCAACAACGAGACGTCGCCTTCCATTTCATTTTAGTTTCTGATATCAACTTTCAAAAGCGACTGTCACTCTGTCAGCGTCAGACCATCGCTCCATCAGATTAGTTTCCTTGAAATGACCCCGGATTGACACAATTGTAAGGGTATTATCATGAAGCTAAAATTCCTTGATGATTGTCTCTCGTGAAGTAGTATTTTTAAATGAAAAAAACATGTTTATTTGTATTTTTTTACAACTAATACCACATATATTCATAGTAATAAATAGTACTACCTCCGATCCTAAATAAGTGTCGCCATTTTAAACTAGACTTAGTTCAAAACCATGACACTTATTTAGGATCGGAGGGAGTACATGATAAAGATACATAAACTGTCTTCAACGACTACAAAATAAAATCTAAAAAAAGGCGAGAAAATCTCGAAGGTCTTCAAAATCTTTTTCTTTCATGACACAATCTTTTACTTGTCTAAAGGCATTCTAATAAACATGACACATGTGTCAAATCATAGACCTTTAAATACCAACGAAGATTCTTTCATAATTTTAATTTAAGCCGCATGCCAAGGATACGTACACGCATGCAGCCATTAGAGTATTTTATCAACATCGGCAAGACTATAGGGAAAAGAAACCGAACAGCCATCGACGTCGCAGGGGAGTCGCTCCATTGTCGAGGACGTAGCAGCCGGGACTAATATTGCGAGAATAATCTTCCTCGTGGCAACCATGAGAAAAAAAATCCAAGATCGATCTTGTGAATCAAGATCTGAAAACCGTACCTATAGAACTTTAATCTTAGAACACTACCATTGACACCGGGAAGATCTCGTCGGCAACGAAGGGCCGAAGATCATTTATTGCGGATGATATCATCTCCATTGACATAGGCGCCAAGAAGAAGATGTATTCCAAAACCCTAACCTAATCTTGTGGAAACACTACTTTTTCTTAAAATCTCCACCCATAGATCGAGTTCCCCACCCCTCCTGACACCGGTGTGACCGGATGGAGGAGGGGGAACCGATCTATGGAGGAGGCGTAGGTGTTGGAGGGGGATAGGTTTAAGAGAGGCGACGAGTCCTTTCTTGGCTTTTGACTCTTTTTAGCGGTATATTTGCATCTTAATTGAGAGAGAGAAACCTCGTCAATTCTCTGGCATAATTTTTTAAACTGAATCCGATAGCCATGCGTTAAATCCATAACACCGAGAATGACACATATGGAGTGTATACACATAACTTAGAGGCCTCAGAACAAGCATACAAAAGATAGAAAAAGAAGCCCCACTTGAATCGTTGAAACCATCGTCTTCCAGAGCGGACGAAGAAGCGGGGGAAGGAGGCACCATCAGTGGAATAATATGCTATGTAGAACCATTGCCGACCTGACTCATCATCTCTGTCTTCGTAAAGGGACCCTTCCCACTCGCCCTGGTTCGAAGAGCGCCGCACCGTCTACATGCATATAGGTTCACACGAGAACATGCTAGAGCAGAGTCGCACCACGACACCACCACCTAGAAGCCGCGAGTTGTTGAATGAAGGCGTACAGGAGGAAAATGGCACACAAAGAACATCACCATAGCAAAACGTAGCTCGTCCAAACATCGGGCGGTTGCCACCACTAGGAGAACACTGCAACCATAGAAGGGAACCATATCCCCTCTTCTTGGTGGGCAAGGGCCACAGGGTGGAGAAGGACACCAAAATGGAATCTCCATAAACATGTACGAGCTAGACCAGTACACGACCTAGAGAGAGGCTCTCCCAAGAGGCGACGGCAAAACCCATCTAGGGTTTCTTCCCTCCACCGGCGACGCCACCGGTCCGTCCCGTCTCCAACAGCCTTAGGGCCTTGGAGGCGTGGCGGACCACGGCCCCTCGTCGGCGGGAGGTCTCAATGTTTTGTTTAGACTTTTTTAGTGTCTTAATTTAGGATGTTGAGGCGGCGGCTACGTCCTGAAGTCAAATTAAGGTACTTTCCGTCCTATCCTCGCTCTAGTGGTGCGTCTAGCATCGACGGAGGGCGTGTGGAGTCGTGTGTCCGACAGATCCCTTGGGATCTGGTCGTTTTTCGTTGGTGTATTTTGAGGTCAGTCCCTTCCGATCTACGTTGGTCATCTTCGGCGATGGTTGCTGCTCTGGTGCGCTGGTCCTTTGGGGCCTTAGCACGACGACTTTCTATCTGTCTACTACAACAAGCTCTACTACGACAAGCTTTGCCCGGCTCCGGTGATGGAGGAGCGAGGACGGCGGCGCGCCTTCGGCTCATGCCAGTGTTTGTAGTCATCGTAGGTGGTCCATTGACCTATTTGTAATTTTTATTACTTTTAGGACTCTTTGTACCGTTGTTGATGATTATTAATAGATCAGTGGAATTTCGCAAAAAAATGGAATCTCCATATTTGATACATGACATCGTCATCATAGAGCATCGCCAAAATTTGTCTCTGGTCACCGAAACTCGCCATCCACCCCCAGCAGCCCTCAGATAGTGCCTTCAGGAAGGGAAACAACGTCACAACGTTGCAACCACCAAAGTAGAGAGGTTAGGGTTTTCACCCTGGGCAGGAGGGGATGGGTGGGAGGGAAGAGATTTCAACGAAGCCAGCAAGGAGGAAATCAACACTTAGGGAGTCGACGACATTGTGGCCACCGCTGGCCCAGTGTCCCCCGGTCCCAAGCTCCCACCACCTTCCACCTTCCACCCAGCCATCTCGAGCGGGTCTAACCGAGGGAAGCAAACCTCCCAGGACAAAGATGGTGATTTCCTCAAATTTGACACACAGAGACAACATGTGCCCAATGTGCCACACCACACGCTCACAGCCACCCCGACCAAGAATGCGGGCCAGCACCCACGGTCGCTGCCCGTCGCAGAGACGACGCCATCACTGCCACCCAGAGCCATGACCTAGTGTTTAGAGTCCATCGCAAGAGGCGACACAGCTATCGCAAGAGGCGGAACGACTAAAGCCTCGCCACCACTTTCATCGTTGTTGTGAGAGCTTACTCGACAACCACTTCTAGTGACGTCAAGAGAAAAGGAAGGGGAAGGGAGAGGTGTGGCAGCAAGCTAGGGTTTGCCACCCCTCCCCCGAGTCACCTCTGAGGGGATGACACGGGGAGAGAGTCATGTTTTGCAACATCATTAAAAATGGGCTTCTATTTGGAATTATCTTCATACTCTTTCAACAATCTCCACTTGTCATGGAACCTTGATTTGTCGCACATCCAGCCACAGACCAACCACGTTTCGAGCTTTCCAATCGTTTCACTCCTCCCGGCTCCTCCACCTCTCCCGCCGCCGGGCGAGACTCCTCCCCGTCGCTGTCAGGGCGGCGGGGCCCGCTCGGCAGCGGCCATGCGCGCCCTCCGCGCCCCATTCCTCCCGGTAATCTCGCGCCTCCCGCCCCCTTCTTCATTCAGTCCACGGCACCAAAAAAGTATTTGCCCAATTGTGCCTTGAATCATCAGCAACAATAATATCCTTGCTTCCGCACTGACCACACCACCGCCTTTGATAAACACCACTGCTCCATCCATTCTTAGCTACTAGCGCGGCAGTGGCAATACCAGGGGAGCAGCTCAAGCGGTCTCCGGAGTGGTTGCTGCGGGTGCCACCTGTGCGGGGAGACGCGGGGGCTAGCGGCGGCGGCGTCGGCTTGGTGGTGGTCGAGGTGGTGCGCTGGTACCAGGGGATTTGTGACATCGGCAGAGGCGAAGGGGGAGATGGAGAGCACCATGAAGGGGATACGGGGAGACGGGGCGCCCTGCGTGCTGGACATGGACGACGCGGCGACGGTAGGCGGTGGCGTCGAGGACACCTACGGCGAGGACCGCGCTACGGAGGAGCAGCTCGTCACGCCGTGGACCGTCACCGTCGCGAGGTGAGCGTCCAACTGGGACGGTTTGCTGGGTCTAGATACTCTGTCCCGGTTCGTTTTAGTACTGCTGCTTCAAATTAGAAATTACTAAGGAATAAGGATAAGCTTTCTGATCCAGTCCGCCGTGGCATGGGGCAAGGGATTTCTGTTTCTCCGCTGGAGACGAGCGTTTAGTACTGTTATATGACGTTTTGGGGCTTTCGGTGATCAGAGTTCAGAACAGTTTTTTTTACCAATTCACAGTTCCCTCAGTTCCCCTAAAATAAAATAAAATTCTAAGTTCCCTCAAATCTCAGTCACCTAGGATTGTGATATTGAACGTGTGCAACTTAGATTTTTTTGTGTGGTAATTGTACTCTCTAGATTGTGCATAAAGACGATGGGATTATGATGGTTGGATATTGACTCGATATTTCAAAAGGTGACTCGGATGAAAGGGAAATTCAGGCAACTTAGAAGTTGGCAATCCCAACAATTTTTAATCATGGCGCTTCAGGTTTTGACATGATCAAATTTCGATAGGTTTCATTTTTGTATCCCAGAGTTCGCCAAATTGTTTTGGTCTTAAGCTATGTGGTAGTTGACACCGACAGTAGTGGTACTTCACCTACTCATAATACTGACATGGTAGAATTTGAGTCATTTAGCAATAGAAAATAGTGGCTGTAGATGCTGGAGCAAAATCTGTTTTGTTCGTTTCGAATCATAATTTGGCATGCAGAAATTCAGACTTGTTTGGTGTGTGGCAGCGGTTATAATTTGCTGAGGGATCCACGCTACAACAAGGGGCTTGCATTCACAGAGAAGGAGCGTGAGACACACTACCTTCGTGGCCTTTTGCCACCAACGGTCATATCCCAGGAGCTCCAGGTTCAACGACCTTTGATTGATATTTTCATCAACCATTTCAAGTGGGCGTGCATGTCTGATCTCGTGTACTCTTATATTATCAGGAGAGGAAGATCATGCAAAACATTCGCCAGTACCAGCTACCTCTGCAGCGCTACATGGCTATGATGGACCTTCAGGTAAGTGTTCACTAAGTTTCCAGGCTTCTGCATTTTTCCTATTGTTCATAGTATATCTGATGCGAATATGCACTTCAGCTATGCTGTTTCGATCTCTATTGCAGGAGGGGAATGAGAGACTTTTCTACAAGCTCCTTATTGACAATGTTGAGGAGCTGCTTCCTATTGTGTACACTCCGACTGTTGGCGAGGCCTGCCAAAAGTATGGCTCCATATTCAGCCGTCCTCAGGGTCTTTATATCAGCTTAAAAGAGAAGTACGTTTTGTTTCGTGTTTTTTTTTACTTTGTATTTTGGGACTCTATTGTCTGTTCACGCTCATATGGAATCTTGGTTTATTGTACAGGGGAAAGATCCTCGAGGTGTTGAAGAACTGGCCAGAGAGGAGCATTCAGGTTATTGTTGTTACAGACGGTGAGCGGATTTTGGGGCTTGGGGATCTTGGTTGCCAGGTATTTTCTGATATGTGTCTTGAAAATTTATGAAATACCTCTCAGCTCTTGTGTTGATTGCAATATTTTCTACATAGGGAATGGGGATTCCTGTTGGTAAGCTTTCCCTTTACACTGCTTTGGGAGGGGTTCGTCCATCTTCTGTAAGTTGTCACTTAAATCTACCTTATTTTTGTCAGACTACCATGTCTTGTTGCATTAACTAACATGTTATTGATATTTATGAAGTGCTTGCCAATCACATTGGATGTCGGTACAAATAATGAGCAGCTTTTGAATGATGAGTTCTACATTGGCTTGAGACAAAGAAGGGCCACAGGCCAGGTTGAACAACGATAATTGCTTCTGCCTATTTTGCTAACTCACACTAGTTACCACCTGAAATTCTTAATTTCTTTGTGTGTTTATCAGGAGTATGCTGATTTTCTGCATGAATTTATGTCTGCTGTGAAACAAAACTATGGGGAGAAAGTTCTCATTCAGGTAAACTATGTCAAAGCTATATTCTAAATATGTGGAAACATAATAAACATGCTGGTGAGAAATGACCTGTCTCTCCTTTTGTAAACTGTGAAACAATATCATATTTGCTTAACAGCTTTTTATACGCAGTTCGAGGATTTTGCAAACCATAATGCGTTTGATCTCCTTGCAAGATATGGTACCACCCACCTCGTGTTTAATGATGACATTCAGGTAATGTTACTGGATGTCTGTTAGATTGCTTATGATGTAGTCTATTGTAAATGTACAGCATCTGTAAACATGATTAAATGTTGCTACCATGGAGCTGCCCAAAAAGCTTGTTATCAGTACAATTGTGTGCTGGGGTTTATTCAAATGTGCTAAATATCAATTTCTTATACTGTTTATACATTGCAGGGAACAGCTTCCGTGGTCCTTGCTGGGCTTGTTGCAGCACTAAAATTGGTTGGTGGTACATTGGCAGAGCACACCTACCTGTTCCTGGGAGCTGGAGAGGTCTCTTCTTTATGCTTATCAATTTTCACATAGGGAGCATTCTGGCTTTCCTTAGCCTCAAAGTTTTCTATAAGATGTTAATGTATTACTACTATTTTTGTACTTGGCTGGTGCTAGTGATCTGTAGAGCTCCAATAGCTGAACAAGACCACCTGGATTAACTAAATTACCCAAATGACATCTCCAAGTATCCAATTCAGAGTAGATATTAGGCGAGTCACTACTCTTCTAGATTTTCAGTGACAAGTAATCATAGATCTTAATGTTTAACGTTTGGAATACTTAATGTTTAACGTTTGGAAGAACCATGGAGCCGTGGCTCCACCTCTGGATTCCGTTGGATCTCTCATGGGAATCTGTGCGCATGCATGGTCATTTGAGTGGCCAGCTATAAATTTAACAAAGAATGTTAATCACCTTGGAAATGTTGGCACATATCCCTATGCCATTGCTTTCGATTTCAGCGGAATCTAAATAAAACTTGTATCCTTCTCAATACCCCCAGGCCATTGCTTTCGAGTTCAGCAGAATCTAAATAAAACTTGTATGCTTCTCGATATTGGTATTTGAAGGCTGTATTTCTCATTCTCTCGATGCAATTTCCCTTCACATTTTTCCCATAACCAATAGCTTTGCTCTCGTACATGCAGGCCGGGACAGGTATTGCAGAACTTATAGCTCTTGAGATGTCAAGACAGGTTGTGCATTTTTTCTGTTTGGTTTCTCTGTCATTTGCAGCTTGTGCACACATATCTAGAATCTAGATGGCCTAACAATTGTTTGCCTATGCAGACAGAAACCCCAATAGAAGAATGCCGCAAGAAAATCTGGCTTGTCGATTCAAAGGTTTATTCTTTCCTGAATACCTCATGTCTCTTAGTGTCACTGTTTGTCCCAGAACTTCAGTGTTATCCTCCTTCCTAACAGTAGATGCTAATTTTAATTGACAGGGCCTGATCGTCAGTACACGAAAGGAGTCCCTTCAACACTTCAAGAAACCATGGGCTCATGAGCATGAGCACGTTGACAACCTCTTAGATGCAGTCAATGTATGAGTGCACTTCTGAAAAGGAAAAAATTTAATGGGCTTACCTTAGTTGTTGGCAGTCATATGAATATTTACAAGCTTGGCTTCTGACCCAAATGTGTCTTCCACCATTCCAGGCTATCAAACCAACAGTTTTGATTGGCACATCTGGAAAGGGGCAAACTTTCACACAGGAGGTTGTTGAAGCCATTTCCTCATTTAACGAGGTAATTTTCACCATGTCAACTTGTTACTTCTGTGCCCTTTTGAACCATTGAAGTTAGCTGGTAACGGTGTTTGGTAATATAAAATTGTAGATGCCTATCATTCTTGCCCTGTCCAACCCAACGTCGCAGGCTGAGTGCACGGCGGAACAAGCCTATACATGGAGCAAGGTAATGATCTTTATCAGCAGTCACCTTGCCTTTTATCCAGAAAATTCTTATCCATGGAGCTATGCAACGTTATCACCAGTATTTTTTTTTAGAACTACCAGTAATATTTCTGCGCTAACGTACCAGGGTCGAGCAGTATTTGCAACTGGAAGCCCATTCGACCCAGTGGAGTACAATGGCAAGATACATGTGCCTGGCCAGGTTTGAATAACTCACTGTTCATTGCAAAACTTCTATCTACTACGTACGGTCTGAAGTTAATTTGATCTTGGTCCTGGTATTCAGGCAAACAATGCCTATATCTTCCCAGGATTTGGCCTTGGTGTGGTGATGTCTGGGGCAATCCGCGTGCATGATGACATGCTCCTTGCAGCTTGTAAGTACCATTAGGGATACCTAATGTGCAACATATCGCTTACCATCAACTGTTAACATGTAACCACATCACCTATTGGCTGCATTTGCATGAGCAGCGAAAAAAAAGGTGTAGTAAAAAATAAATAAGAACAACTTTATGTATGGATGCATGCTTTAGGTCGTCTTGAAACATATTATGAACCATCTAATTGACTTTGATCATGCATCCCTTTCCTGGGACAGCGGAGGCCCTGGCTCAGCAGGTGACACAGGAGAATTTTGACAAGGGGCTCATTTATCCCCCCTTCTCAAATATCAGAAAGATCTCTGCTCACATTGCAGCCAATGTTGCAGCAAAGGCATATGAACTTGGTTAGCATCATCCTCCCATATTTTCTAAAGAAAGGTAATTATATGCTCATTGTCAATTCATCTCACTTGCAGGCCTGGCAAGTAGGCGCCCTCGGCCAAAGGACCTGGTCAAGTATGCAGAGAGCTGCATGTACAGCCCGATCTACCGCAACTACCGGTGAATCTAGATCCATTCCGCTTATGTACAGCTACTATTTATCCCACTACTTGCTGCAAAATCCCTTGAGGACACTACCTGGTTCAATAGTACCAGATGTCGTGGTTAAGCTGTGCAACCGGATCTTGTACAGGCTCTGTTTTCATTTCTTCCTCTGCAGTAGTATTTCCTTCTGCTACCACTTGTTCTGTGGCGTTTCCATTGGATGTGATGTAAAATGACTTGGCGGCCATATAATACTCCTTCTGTCATGAATTAGATGTCGTGGATTTGTTTAGATTCGCGGGGTGAGTATATTGTATTCTCATTGGAAAATTTACCGCCCTTGCCGTAAAGTGGAGAAGGATAAATCTGGAATATATGCTATTGTTGCTTAGACTACTTTGGCCGCAGGTATGTTTGGCTCTTTGGTGGCGACACCAGAAGAGATTCTCATCCTGGAGGCCGTGGGTATACGACGCCCAGAGATGAACTATGGCTCTGGTCGATGCATGTTCCGAAAAGCAAAAATCCAAGGTGGTAGCAGCTGGCCAGGCTGATCCCTTTTTGTTTTGGGGGTAAGTGACACCGTCCAAGTTTCCATGCCGGTTCCCAATCCATCGCTGTAATGAAAGTTGCAACTAATCATGGAGTAAGATACCAGCGACAATTCTCATCTGATTGAGCAGAGACCTATGAGCTACAGCAACGAATCTAGCTAGTTTGAGATTATCCAATGCAAATGAAACAGTTGCAATTTCGGTCTCGTAGTACGTAAAGCCAAGCGAGGTGAAATAAAGGGTACACTGCATATTGGTACGGCCACACATATGACTAGTCTTCGGACACATGGTTTTTTTTGTCATGTTGTGCCCAAATCATGGTGTAACCCATTTGGAAATCCAGTTAAAATTTCTTCTAGGAAACCAAATCGATTTAAGCGTAAGCGCCAGATCGTGTAAGGTTTCTCACATTGTTTTCACATCTTAGGCACTTGCCGGCTAATTGTAAAACCTTTTAACCATCAATATAATCTCTATTATTGGACATTTTACTACAACAACCTTTTAACCATCAATAATGGGAGGGTTAAGTCTTTGACGTGACAACGGATCGAAATATACTCTATAATCTAGAAAAGGTGATCTCTCATAGTGATATCACTATTACTGCTGCTTTTTGGTGACAGCTCTATTTGACACATTTTTTGTCATGTTGGCATGTTGTGCCCAAATCACCGTCTGTAACTAAGTTGGAAATCCAACCAAACCTTTTTCTAGAGAAATCAAATTATACATTGAAGAGATAATGTGAGAGTGAGGTCTTGTAAGGTTTCTCGGATTATTGTCACATCTTAGGCGCTAGTCAGCCAACCATGCATAAAACCACCATGTAACCTCTATTATTGGACACTTTTACTAGAGTAACCTTTTAACCATCAATAATAGAGGGTGAACTCTTTGACATGACAAAAAAAATTGAAATATACTCTAATCATCCTAAAAAGCCGATCCCACATAGTGACATGATTGTAACCATGTGTGCTTTTCTATGATCATTGCATGGTACTACTTAATAGCTTGCTAAAAAATGCTTACATTATGGAATGGAGATAGTACATTACTAGATGTACAATCTATGCCGTCGTTATGTCCACTCGTAAGAAATTTGTCTATAGTATTTCATTTATTTCAGTAACACATCAACACCACATTTATGGATACCGTGAGCTACATAGAACTTTGTACATGTTGACAATAAGTTAACCAACGTGGTAGCACGTAGCAGCTGGCCAGGCCCGATCCCTTTTTTGTTTTGGGCGTAAGTGACACCGTCCAAGTTTCCATGTTTGGTTCCCAATTCATCACTGTTATGAAAGTTCCAACTAATCATGGAGTAAGATACCAGCGGCAATTCTCATCTGATTGAGCAAGAGACCTATGGACTACAGCAACGAATCTAGCTAGGTTGGCTAAAGTGAGATTATGCAGTTGCAAAATGAAAGTCACAATTCCGTAGTACTGATAGTGATAGCCAAGGGAGGTGAAATAAAAGGTACACTGCCATATTGGTACGGCCACACATATGACTAGTCTTCGGACACATGGTTCTTTTGTCATGTTGTGCCCAAATGACAGTGTAACCCATTTGGAAATCCAATTTAATTTTTTCTAGGGAAATCAAATCGATTGAACGTGTCTCAGATTGTTGTCACATCTTAGGCACTCCTCGACTAGTTTTAGAACTGCCATATAATCTCTATTATTTGACATTTACTACAACAACCTTTTAACCATCAATAATGGAGGGTTAAGTCTTTGACGTGACAACGGATCGAAATATACTCTATAATTCCGCAAAGATGATCTCTCATAGTGATATTGCTATTACCGCTGCTTTTCGGTGATAGCTCTCTTTGACACATTTTTTTTGTCATATTGCACCCAAATTACCGTGTGTAATCTTGTTTCACAAAAACAAATTACCATGTGTAACTAAGTTGTAAATCCAACCAAACTTTTTTTCATAGAAATTAAAATTAAAACACATTGAAGGGATAGTGTGAGAGTGAGGTCGTATAAGGTTTTTCAGATTATTTGCACGTCTTAGACGTTACTCAGACAATCATGCGTAAAACCACCATATGACCTCTATTATTGGACACTCTCACACTAGAGTAAAACCTTTTAACTGTCAATAATAAAGGGTTAACTATTTGACATGGAAACAAATTGAAATATACTCTAATAATCCTAAAAAGCCGTTCCCTCGGATTGATATAATTGTAACGATGTGTGCTTTTTTGTGATCACGGCATGGTACTATTTATATATTATTACTAGATGTACCATCTATGTAGTCGTCATGTCACAGAAATGTCCACTCATGAAAATTTTGTCTGTAGCATTTCATTTATTTTAGTAACACATCACCGCAACACCGGATGCCATGAACGCATGATAACATTTTGTTAGGTAGCTCCGCACCCCCACAACGCCACCAATTGCGGGTAGCGTGAGCTATATAGAACTTTGAACATGGTGACAATAAGTTAACAAACTTTTCTGTCGAATAATTACCATAAACCTCTCATGATTTCCCGTAAAATGAAATGCACATATGACCTTTCCGCCTTTCCGGATGTGTTCGTACTCGTTTCATGTAGCATGGTTTTCATGAGCAGTTTCACCAGTGAGGGCCGGCCGAGGGTTGCCTCGGTAGTGTCAGATGACAGCAATGCTAGACGTACGGACGGGTTATTACGGAATAGACCTTACGGAATTACGTGGAAACGGGCGGACTAATCACAGGCCAAAATCCACGGGAGGTGAAAAAATTTAAACCAATTGATCGGTGCCAGGTCAGTCCGTAGGTCTATTCCGTAACCATGTTTCCGTAGGTTTAGCATTTCCGGTCAGATGATCAGTGGTAACGTACGGGTGGAGGGAGCATTTGGGGCGTGAGAGACTGGCAGAGTGGGACCGACGGTGTGTCGTACGCACCCTGGTTTTCCGGGGGGCTTTTGGCCGTAGTTTAATCAGCTGGCACTGCGCGCGTGAAATGGAGACCGCGCGCTCCACCTCCACAGCCACAGCCAAAAACTGCTAGCTCCCATCAAAAGCCGAGCTCTCGCGTCAGTTTCCTGGCCGGCCGGTTAAGTTCCTGCCCTCTTTTCCTCGCTACCTCGACATCTCCGCGAGCTCTCGGCAGACGGCAGGCTACCACCGGCATCGCTTCCCTGACCGGCCGCGCGAGGAAGCGAGGAGAGGATCGACCGATGCCGGCCGCGGAGGTGCGATCGCCGTTGGCGTCGGGGGACAGGCGGCCGCACTTCTTCAAGGTGCTCATCGGCGACTACAAGAAGCGCCTGGTGAGTGAACGATCGGTAGATGCAATGCTTATATGTCACGCTCTGAGCAAGGCATGCGCCGATCGATCCAAAGCTGCTTGTTCAATATGCTATATCACTCAACGATGTCCATGGCTGATTCTTCCATGCATGCATGCGAATGCAGAAGATCCCGCCAAACTTCTGCAAGCACATCCCCTGGGAGGCGTCGAGAAAGGCCAAGGGACGGCTCAAGGAGGCGTCCATGGCGGCCACCCTGGAGGGCCCCAGCGGCCGGGCATGGCAGGTGGTCATCCGCCGGACGGCCGAGGGCACCTTCTTTACCTCGGGATGGACCAGCTTCGTGCAGGACCAGGCGCTGCGGGAGCTGGAGTTCCTCGTCTTCCGGCACGAAGGCGGCACGCGCTTCGCCGCCATGGTGTTCGACAAGTCGGCGTGCGAGCGGGAGGATCTGCTGCTCGTCGGCGGATGTGGCGGCGAGGCCCGGCCGAGCAAGAAACGAGGCCGGCCGATGAAGGCCGCCGCGCGGGCCAAAAACGGTTCGGTTGGCACGGAGCTGGTCCCGTACCGTGGGCCTAGCGACCGGCAGCTGCAGGCTCCGTGCTCCAATTCCACGCCGGAATTGGGCCAGTCAAGTGGTACTTATTAGTCCCTTTATTCTTCTTCGTTCTAGCATTCAAAATCGGATTTCATAATTCTTGTCATGATTGAAGTTCAAATTTAAACTAAAACCAAGAATTATAAATCATAGTGAGTAGTATGCTATTTTGAGATGTCAGATTCCGGTAATAATACTAGGTTCCTTTTAAGCCCTTCGATTCGATCCAAAGATTTTAATAAAGTTTAAATTTTCCTATGGCCAAGTGGACGCTATGATCTGTTCAATGTCTTTTTTTGTTGAGATGCACATATATTTTAGAGAATTAAACATTTTATCAAACACCCAGCACCATCGACTTGGACGTGAAAATTTCTCAGAAAACCTAGACATTGACATATCCAAGAATTTGTACCGGAATTTATTTTAAACAAAAAACTCTAGTTCGATGTTTTGATTGGGTGTAAATTTCCCTTGAATTAAGGTGGTCCATAAAACTTGTAATAGAATTTTTACTCACAGGCCTAGCCTACACAAGTAAATTAAATACTCCCTCCGGTTAATATGGCCTGAACTTTATCTAGATACAAATGCATATAGTCTAAATAGTTAACTAGATACATAAGAATCTAGATAAAGTTAAGGTCATTAATATGGACCGGAGAGAGTACTAGAGGATCCAAGTTCTGCAAAAAAGATTCGAAATTCCTTTTAATCGAAAATTCTCTTAGCCTGCATTCATCAGGGGCGCCTTAATCACAGGACTGTAAGATTTTGGTGGTTATCTGTGCTCCAACTTTTGTTTGGCGTACATTTTGTGTACGAACATCGTGTAGCACATCTCATGTCGCATATCGTCACGCCGTGGCGATTCACAGGGCCACGAATTGTTGGCAACGGCAATTTTTGCTTGTGTAGCGCTTGCAGCTTTTTTTCTGGAACCCAGCGCTTGCAGCTTTTGACAGGACCTTATCAGAGCTGCAACGGTTTTAAATTGCAGGATCAGCTGGGGAGCACAACAACGCAGCAGTGAAGCCCGAATCAGTGGACGCCGACGACGAGCTCCCGCTGTGCCTGATCGCGACACCACCGTCGCCGAACCACCACGGGCCAGCTGCTGTTGCTCAGACCAAGCAGAACGGGTGCGCGGCGGTACTGAAAACGGGCAGCATCCAGGACGTCGACCTCGCCGCCGCCGCCACCAGCATCCCCGCGTCGGTGCAGCGGTACAACGGGTACGTGTCCCGGCGGCGGCCCGTGGCGCGCGCCGAGCGGCAGCGCGCCATGGAGCTCGCGCAGGCGTTCCGGTCGTCGCGGCCGTACTGCGTCATCCGCATGAGCACCATGCACGTCTACTACTCCTTCATGATGGTGAGCGTGCAGTAACCCCTGTGCTGTGTCTGAGAGAGTGACTGGTTGCTGACGACGTTGCGTGCGTGCAGAGGTTCCCGACGGGGTTCTCGCGGCAGCACCTGGCGCGGGAGAGGACGGAGGTGACGCTGCGGGGCCCGGACGGCAGGGCGTGGCCCGTGCTGTACATCCCCAACACCAGGGACCGGCTGTCGCGCGGGTGGTGCGCCTTCGCGCGCGGCAACTGCCTCGAGGAAGGGGACTGCTGCGTCTTCGAGCTCGCCGCCGCCGCCGAGTTCCGCATCCACATTTTCCGGGTCGTCGAGCCCGCCGTGCCGGCCGTGCTTTGTTAATTGTAGCTTTCATCAACTTAGTCTTGCATGACTGGTCCTTTTAATATTCATGTGTGTTGTACCTCCATCTCGCCATTATACACAACTTTCATGTTGTAAAAAATTATGTTTTGAGAATTCATAACAGGTGCTTATGAGTTGTTTCATGATTATATGAATTTTATCTCTTATGTGTTTCCGGTATACCTCTCATCGTAATCTTCCTTTTTTTTCTTGATCATGTACTCTATAGAGCAATACTTTGGTTTCTGATGACCCATACACAAAAAAATTGCATTAATGTGACAATTATACTTTCGTGATCAGCTCCAACTTTCTGATTTTTGCTCAAAGTTCACAAAAACTGATTTTTTTAAATCATTGAGCAGGGCAGTCTTTTAATAGTTATTCTAAGCAATAGCTTCAAATTGCCATTCCGAACAACTTTTATGTTGTATGTTTTTTTACTTTAAACATTGTAGCCGAAGTGGTTATAAGTTCTTTATAAAGTAGATGAAATGTATCTACTTGTATCCATGTATCTTAGTATTTTCCAGTATCATCTAATCTTACTCTCTCTCTCTCTCTCTCTCTCTCTCTCTCTCTCTCTCTCTCTCTTGGTTCTATTATCTTGCACCAATATCTAGGTTCGTGTTTACACAAAAATAAGTCTTCATTGATAAGGTTATTCCATTTTAATCAATGGTTCCAACTTTCGTCAATGGTAGCTCTCCAATTTTGTGTTTTTGTTCAAAGTTCATTGAGTTCGATTTTGTGAAATTCTCCACACACACGCACGCACGCACACGCACACGCACACGCACACGCACACACGCACGCACACACGCACGCACACAATTGATATTTCCAAGATTACTTTGAGCCGCAGCTTTTTCTATCGTTCCACACAACTCTAATAAAAGAAGTATTTTGTTTCAAGAATCATAGGAGAAGTGGTTATGAGTTATTTGTAGTTGTCATGTTGTAGACGAAAAAATATAAGATAAGTTCACCATGCTAAGAAGATATATGCATAACCCTCTTAATGCATGCAACATAAAATAATGACAGTTACATCTGGCGAGCCTAAATTAGACATCCGACATTCATTTCGACTCTTATGATCAAATTTCTGTTGGGCATGTCCCCAATGAAGCGTGCTATGCCGAGCCTAACCGAAGAACTCCATAGGTAACCAAACACACCCTACGCCGGAAAACCCAAACGAAAACCTTTTTCGGAGCACAATTCCTAGTAAGAAAATCCTAAGATCCTTCCATTTACATTAAAAGGATTTTTTTTAATAGATTAAAGTTAATTTGGTAAAAGATATGCTTATTATTTGTCGTTGAATCGGATGTATCTAGATATGTTTTAGTGCTAGATATATTAAGAACGCTAGAGAGTAAGTCTATGAGTATAGAACTAATTAGATCGCAATCACGTTCTAAACTAAAAAAAAATGACACGAACCTAAACACGTGACGCCAGGTCCAGCGTCTCAGACAAAAATATGGCGACTTGGATCCTTATCGTCTGATGATGACTACTACACCGCCACCGGCAGGCATACGCCATAGTCGCGAGTCCGCCTTGGACTGCACCACCACCAACCCAGCCGGCCGCCGCCGGTGCGCCTACGCCGCCAAATCTCAAGTCAAATCCCACGATAATCGAACGTGGGCCATGCCTAGTACATAAACGCACGCACCGCGACCCGCCCTCACCTGCCACATCACAACCGACCGGTCCAGCCCAGCCCATCCCCCTCCCGCCCGCCGCGCGTGACAAGCGACGAAGGCAGAGGAGATGGCAACGGCCGCCTCCGCCTCCCCCGCCGCTCTCCGCGCCAAAACCCCAGCAGCCCCGCCCGCGCACCCGGGCCCAAAATCCAGCCTCGCATTCCCTTGGGCATCCCCTGGACCCTCCGCCCCCGCCCCCGCCCCCGCCTCCGCGCCCGGCAGGCTCCACGCGAGCCTCCACCTCGGCGGGGCCCGCAGCATCGGCACCGCCAACGGCGCCGGCCTCCACGTGCTGCACCCCGACGTCAAGCCGCTGGCCGTGCCCAAGATGTCCGGCGGCGCAGGGGACCAGAAGAGCATCCTGCTCTACCACTGCGAGGAGATGACGGATCTCGCCCGCCAGGTGGCCGCCAGGAACGACGACATCCAGCTCTGCTCCATCTCCTGGAGGTCCCCACCCAAGCCACCCCTTCAACTCTAGTATCGCGTTGTTTTGTTTTCTCTCCTTTGATGTTTGATGAATTTTTATTTGGTGCGACCGGTATATGGATTCTTCGGGTATATACAAATTTTAGCCCCAAGCTCTGAACCTGCCTGAGCCAAGTGTCTCGATTGCTCTAGTTCAGGCCTAATAAGCTAATGTGCTAAAAACAATTGTCTAAACAATTGCAATGGAAGCATGGTACAGTCCATCAGACTGATATTACTATTCACGTAGAAACTGTAACTCCTTCCACAAACGCCGCTTATGGCTCAAAATTGTAGAACTGGAACTGCAAATCGTCACCATGTTCTGAACTTCTAACCGTAGTTATTTATAGGTAGCTACAAGGACTTTCGAAATACTTCTTACAAATCTATCTCAGCAACAAGTTATTTTGATGTTAGCAAAGCTACACCAAACTTCCCTCTAGTTCTGTTAACACGTGCTTGAATCTTTTCAGGAAGTTTCCCGACGGGTTCCCAGATTTGTTCATACCGAATGCCCAGAACATCCGTGGGCGGCACGTTGCCTTCTTAGCATCGTTTAGCTCGCCCGGTGTCATATTTGAGCAGCTGTCGATCATATACAATCTGCCAAAGCTGTTCATTGCTTCGTTTACTCTGATACTCCCGTTTTTCCCAACTGGGACTTCCGAGCGTATGGAGGACGAAGGGGATGTTGCGACCGCCTTTACGCTCGCTAGAAGCTTGTCGCACATACCAATATCGAGAGGTGGTCCAACCAGTTTAGTGATTTTTGATATTCATGCTTTGCAGGTAAGTCAATTTCGCCCATATCATCCAATTGACTTCACCTTTTCTTCAAAAAAAAAATCATTAACTTGCTTGCATCAATACATTAGGAGAGATTCTACTTCGGAGATGCAATCTTACCATGTTTTGAGAGTGGCATCCCCTTGCTGAAAACTAGGCTTCAGGAGCTACCTGACTCTGATAACGTAAGTATGCCCGAGTTCTGACATAAAATGATGAAAATAAGTTTTTAATTGACACTGTTATATGTATGCAGTCTGGATATAACTCCAATATGTTTTTCAGATAGCCATAGCTTTCCCAGATGATGGAGCATGGAAGCGCTTCTATAAGCAACTTCAACATTTTCCTATGGTTAAATATGCTCTGTCCTGTTACCTCCAAATACCAAGATAAATTGGCATTATTATCTATTTATTGTATAATGACTTGTTTTCCATAAAATGTCTTGAAATAGATTATATGCAACAAAGTTAGAGAAGGTGATCAGAGAATTGTACGTATAAAAGAAGGAGATGCTAGAGGCCGTCATGTTGTTATAGTGGATGACTTGGTGCAGTCTGGTGGTACTTTGATTGAATGCCAGGTAACAAATTTTCTATGGCTTTGAACTCTTTATTTTATCGTAGTGATTAATTATGGATCTTCAACTCATATATCCTTGTTGTTCTTCAAGACAAGGACTTAATCAATATTGCAAACTGATACTCTAGTTTCCTGTCCAGAAAGTGTTGGCTGCTCATGGAGCAGCAAAGGTTAGTGCGTACGTGACACATGGCATTTTCCCCAACAAGTCATGGGAGAAATTCAAGCATGATAATGGAGGTAATTAGCTTCCTAATATTAGCATGCTATAAAGTTTCCCATAGTATTTTTATTGTTTTTCTCTTTAGAGCTCTCAAATTAGAGGAAATTGATATGATTAAGAACAAATTAGTTCTTTCTCAGCTGATACATTTCACTTCTATGTAACCAAATTAGAGCGGCTGGTTCGGTTGGTAAACCTGTGCTTACCTTCTTTCTTACGTTTGCCATTGATAAACCATTTATTATTTCACCTACCATGCTACCAAACATGTTTGACTGCACAACTGAGTTCTTGACTTCTCCAAAGAGCAACACATGAGCTGTCCTTCACCACCAAGGGAAAATAATTTTTTCCTTTTTACTAAGTCAGCTTCTACCTGCATACTTTTCCGACTTTTGGCTTGCATGGGATGAAATCCTAAAGATATCAACGAAAAGGGCTTCTAATTCCTACTGCCACACATAAAATCTTTTGTTTTTCCTTGCATTATATTTCCCCGTTGTCTTGTTGATGCACTGGAGCTGTGTCATATCCTAACGTCACTAACCACAATATGACACCGTGAGACACCAATTTGTGTGAAGCAGTATAAAAACCTTGTGTTTATTCTTGCTAGTTGCCACCCATACAAGATTTTGGACTCCAAATATCCTGTGCTATTCCTTTTATTCTACTTGATGATATGACCACAGTGTAATATCGTTTTACCCTAATGCCCTGAGACACCAATTTGTGTAAAGCAATTTGGATCCCCCTTTTTATTGTTCATGCCAGTAGCAATCCATGAGGTTTCAACTCTGATGTTATATTCTTCGCATCTTAATTCACCATTGATACAGTTAGGCTTCATCCTACCCTGTAAACTTTCCTTATACAAATAAAATTCTTTTGTTTAAACACCTTGTGGCAAGCACTACCCAAATACCTTTTGATTGTTCGTGCCAATTGCCATTCCTACAAGTTTTCAACTCCAAGCTACTGTCACATGGTTATCTATGTATGGTGGACTTTTGCTAGTTCATCATTTTTTAATTTGTTTTGTGTTTTCTTGAACAAAGTTACCAACTTGTTTATTGTAAACGTTTCAGAGGGTCCGGAGCATGCCCTGAGCCACTTTTGGATTACTGACTCGTGCCCTCTCACTGTCGAGGCGGTCAAGGACAGGCGGCCATTTGAAGTTCTCAGTCTGGCAGATTCAATTGCTTCTGCGCTCCAGATTTAGCAAGCTAATTAGTCTGCTTGCTCGGCTGAGATATTGTTTTGTTCATTCTTCTAGCACATTTTTAGGCTGTCAGATTTTCTTTTCCTCCTTTTGTGAAATAGTTTGCTTCTGTTTTCCCGGGAAACCTCAGATGCTTCATCTTCACCTCAGCTCCAGTGGGTGTTCAGTGGATTGTTGGAACGACAAAGAGATTTTCAACTTTCAAAAAAAAGACAAAGAGATTTTCAGGATAGTCTGCCTAATAATGGCTGGACAAGCCAGTGAGTCAGAGTATTATATAAATAAAATTTTCGGTTAAGTTCATCCGAGTTATATTCTGTGTCCTTTTCTTCTCAATTCATGTCATGCTCAGTGTCTGATCCTTCTTTGGTTAGAAGGATTTCAGAAGTGCTGCCCGCGTGTTGTCGCTATTACTTCTCGACTCTAAATTTGTTTACTTTATAGCAACTCCAACATAACCCCCAAAATTGCCCTCCTAAACGCCATTTGGGAGGCCTCCCTATATCGGTAGTCCCGTACGTTTCTGCCTCAGTTTTTATGTACAATGTCACTTCATTTTTCGAGCCTAATTTTGAGTGATAATCTGATAGACAAAATATGAGAATATCTCATTTTTTTTGGTATGTGAATTCAATGGTATATATTTTTGTGGCATAGAGCTTATATTTTGTTGGTAAATTTGGTGGTTTAAGTACTTAAAATATGAAGTGGCCTAGCATGTAGAAACGGAGGGAGTACTCAAGAATCAGACCTCTTTAAGTTCAAAAAGACATCAATTTACAACAACATCGCAAATGACCTACCGGGCTCATTTACTGATTATGAAGGTTTCATAAACTCATATAATCTTGTCAGCAACATGTTCAAAAGAACAGGGCACCAATGAAAACTCAACTCTCCAATAAAAAAGGGACAGGGTACGAGTATGACCACACATAAGGGTTCAACTCCCCGCAAGCAACAAAGGAAGCACCCCTTTGATACTCACTTCATACCGGTTTATTGGGCTAACACGGAGTCCAAAAAATATATTTGACTACAAATTTGACCAATAAAATATGAATCATGTCACAAGAATTATATCATTGGAAAGAGCTTTTAAATACCAATCCAATGGTATAATTTTTGTGACATATGACTCATCTTTTATTGATAAAGTTTATGGTCAAATTTTTTTCTTGAACTCCGTATTAGTCCAACAAACCGGTATGAAGGTGGTAGTCAACTTCACGTTGATAGACATTTAATAGTGCACAGTGACTAGGATAGTGGAATACCCAACTCAACTATATTAGGAGAACATAGGCTGTTACTACAACTAAACGAGATTTCAATCAACTCTATAGATTCTAAAGAAGCAAAGGAGAGAAAGGAAGAACCCCATCGAATTTATGGCTTTTAGTCAACCATATTAGGAGAAAATAGACTGTCACTACAACTAACCGCAAGTATAACAGTGGAAACAAAGGAAGAACCCCATCGAATTAGTAGATGATAGTAAACCTCACGTTGACAGACACTTAATAGTGCACACGATGACTCGGATAGTGGAATACCCGACTCAACCGTAATAGGAAATTTATAGACGGTCACTACGAGTAAACGAGATTTCAATCGACTCTATAGATTCTGAAGAAACATAAAACCAAAAGTATACAGTTGTCAACATACATTTCTCTAGTATGAGCAAACAACCTCTAGAACAATCCAGATCCAAAGACCATGGCAGTGGAGGAGTGAAAAACACTAGGACTAGGCTCGATGTAAGGATGTGATCAAAGAACAAGACAGAATTAAAGGATGCAATCCATGAAGAAGTAGCTCGGTCAATAAACCTAAGATGAGAACAACGTGGTGTTACAACACATAGCAAGGCTTATAGCACAAGACTGGAAACATATTTTCTAGACAAGAGTAGAATCGTTTTTCAATACCTTATATCATCGTTACTACTCCCTCCGTTCCAAAATATAAGATGTTTTAGGTTTGTGAAAAGAATATATCTAGACTTATTTTAATGTCTAGATTCACTTCACAACTGAGTAAACCTATATACTAAAAGAAGTCTAGATACATTTGCTTCACAAAGCTAAAACATCTTATATTTTGAAACAGAGGGATTACAAAGTTATATATCGAAGTTCTCCCATGCATGCGACAAGTCTCAAAGCAAAGCACACCATGTACTGTTAAATCTTAAGTCAATGTATGTCTTATGGTACATCAAGCTGTCCATATGCATTTTTTTTTGGAGAAATTCAGAATGGCCAAGTCATATACTCCTATATAAAATAGACCCATATTGTTCGATCTCCAAACGTAGAGAAAGATCTATTTATATTACTGGAAGATGGATGGGAGATCCTAGGAACCGAGGTTTCATATTTCTGAGTGTCCTTGGAGCTACCAAACACCAATGGACGAGAGTGAAGAATACTTCCTCACACCCTTTCAACATGCATATATAACCCAACATCATCAATAAAGAGATCACACATTTGATTCATCTGTTCACTATCAATCTCGTTTACAACTCGAATTTTTCAGTTCACGAGTAAATTGTCAACGGGCAGCTTACTCCACCTCTTCCAGGAAATCCTTGATCTCTGCTGGAGTTAGGACTCTGCATTTTGTACAGGAAGTGTTACTAGTCAGAATGCAGAGAGGAATTTTGTACTTTGATCCAGCAGCCTTATTATGGCAGTTATTATAACCGATTAAACGGGACTAGAAGCACAAACGTATTGAACATATTCTGTGAACAACAGGCAAAGATCATTTATAAGTGAAACAGATGGAAGTTATTACTCATGTTCAGAAGTTAGCAAGGGATGCAAAAGGAGGCAAAAGGAATACTGCAGTTCATTACTATGTTGCAGTAAAAACAGTGTCATTGACTTTCTTATACATACTTGAATTCACGGTCAGCTCGAATAACTCCAATTTCAATGTTGTTGGCAGAGATTTGACCTTCATATCTGCAAGTCCAGAAACAGTCAGGTACTCAATAAGCTACCGAATTGGCAGCATAAGCCAGCTAATAGAAAAATGTAGCTACCCTTCTTTCAGAGTCAGAATTGCAGTATGGATGGCATCATCAAGCTCCATATCTTCTGTGTATCTACAAGTAAAAGCTATGTCAGTTAAATCAAATAACCACAAAAAAAATAACCTTGATAACATACATGATATACTTGTATTAATGAACAAATGGAAGATCAAGCAGTAATAGAATGCAATTTATTATGATCATCAGATTAACAAAAACAGCACTGAAGCCTTAACAGTGACCAATATTAGTGGTAGGATAGACAGATTCTCTATCTACCTTTTCTCAAGAAACGTCTTTGCATTTGACACATTTTTTCCCATAGCTGATGCTTTCCAGGAGAAGTAAGATCCTGATGGGTCAACCTAAAGAACAAAACAATGAGAAATCCAGCATTTTTATTAATTACACCATAAATGAGTACAGGACAGGTTTCAGTCAAAAGTAGAAGATAAGTGGTAAACCCAATAATACACATCCAGTGCGTTGTTATTGAGATCAAAATTAACATGCGACTGAATCTGAAATAGCGGGAAGGAAAATAGCAAGGTCTCTATCATGTAGCTCTATGCACATACCTGATACAACTGCGGGCCATTGTCATCATACCCAGCAATCAACAGCGATACTCCAAATGGTCTTACACCACTGCAAAAAATAAGGTCATGAGTACGACATGTTACATCGTATGTATAAGAAGTTAAAGAAAGTAGTGTTTTTTAAGATGATGATGTATGTCTTAATAAGTACATATTTTTATGAAGTATGAACTGAACTTTCGTCTAACATATGTAAAAGGTACTATACTACTCCCTCCGTCCCAAAATAAGTGACTTGGGTTTGTCTAGATTTGTATGTATATAAACACTAAAACATGTCTAGGTGCACGCGAATCTAGACAAATCGAAGTCACTTATTTCGGGAAGGAGGGAGTATATGACAATCAAATCTTATATATCATTACATGTATGCCAATCGAGTTACGTCGTGCGTGTAGCATCTTCAAACCGCAGTTTCTCGAGCTGACCCGTTAAGAGAAAATCTAACAAATCAGCTGCGCACAGTTTACTCTGGTCCTATATATTGACATTGTAAATGTGCAACGCATTGATGTGTTTCACAATTAAGTCAGATATCAAGGCTACAGTACATATACATATTTGGGTCTTATCATCAAAAACAAGTTAAATCAAATGGTGTTGTGAAGCATTCGGTAAATTTACCAATGAACTTATTTTTCTTGTAGTAGTTTAGGTATAAAAAGTACACAACTGATTTTAACAATTTCACAACTCCCATAGTGGTATTAAAAAGTGCCAAGTATAGTAACATACCCAGATTGTGTGAATTCCTGCATAACAGCAGCAGTCTCTCGGACAAGCTGGGTAACAGGGATTGTTTCCTGCATTTGGAAATGAGCAATAATCAGGAAACATAATTTACTACTGAAATAATGAGAAAACATGGATACAGGTTACCTGCACATTATCCAAAGTAGCAATTTATGAAAATGATGTTTTTACCAAATGTGCAAGTACTTTTTGAAAATCTAAACCAAACAGTCATGAATATACCTTGTACAACCGATAATACTGCTGTGCCTGCTTCCGACTTTTTCTGACAAGAACACGGAAATCTGGACCCATCCCACTGAAAACAATGAGTAGGTAAGTGCTTATACATACAACAAGAGACAAATGGAAATTGCAAGAAAACACCAAATTTCAGTAACATCGATTGGAAACTGTACTAATGGAGCCATGCAGGCAAGCTGGGAGATGCAGTAACCAATTTGAAAAAAAAATGTGGTTATTCCGTTTGCTTAGCTGTTGGCACAAGTCTAGTTACTGATCTCCATCGTGCACTTCCATGGTCAACCAATGATGTGCGTTGACCCACTACACATAGTTTGCATGGTAATAACAAATAGAAAATCAAATTATATTCCCTGCTTGCCCATTCCTCGGTGGGCGGGGGGAGGCTTAGAAAGGGTGGACGATTCATGTTCACTAAGATACCTTACATTGATTTGATCTATCAGCTGGTTTCCTTGCATACCTTGGATAAGTTAAATTTTTGGCTTTTCAGGGTCGTCTACAGTACAAGGTGAAACACATAAAGGCAGGAACCTTCAGACAAGTTTTTCATTTTATCCTTCTACATATCCACAGACCAGCTCATCAGTGATAAAAGTGAAAATAAAATAAAATGTAGCACCCAACACAGCAAGACTATTTCATACATCACTGAATTAAGAACATTATAATCAATACAGCATTTACTTGTGGTAAGGGTAACACAGTAACAGAAATAAATATGTTTACACTAGTTGAAATATATCCAAGATAGAGAAATGAATTACAAAATTAAGCAACACTGGAAAAGTACCTATAGACAACTCCAATATTTGGAGTCAATGATTGAATCTTTTGCACCTAGAAGTTTACAGAAACAGATTAATTAGCCGTTTTTGAGATATCAAAGGATGGCAAGCAAAGAAGAAATTTATGTTAAGAATGGTATCACACTTACAGATGTTTCGTCCACTAAAATAGACGGTAACTTCTTCTCTGTGGCGATAACTACACCATTGGCAGCTGCAAACATGACACATATATCTCAGAATCGGCAAGTCACCGAGGAAAGGAAATGACAAGGTTGTAGATTATGGGCATTACCACATACAATAGATACAATAGAAAAGTGAAAGAAAAAACTGACAAGAAAATATGCACCATAGATACTAAGCTAAAAATTCATCCAATCATTAGTAATTTCAATAGAATAAAGAAACGTATTGGTGCTAATGTAGCTATATAAAGAGTGCGTGTCAAACATTAAGTTTTTTACGTGATATCAAAGATCAGTTCCAGTCAGTTGTCAATACAAAACCATGGGAGAAAAACTAAGATATTGCTTTTTAATTTCAGCAGCACAAAACAACTACTTGGTATGCTGAAAAGCAAACTACCCGGTATGCTGGAAAGGAAGGTAACACATATAATGTGCAATTTTGCACTTATCATGAATTTATGATTCTATAAGTCCCACAGGGACTCGGTGAATAGACATCAAAACGCCACTCTACGAGTAAGCAAAAATAATTGAACTCTAGGTCAATAAAAATCAAACTTTGCTAAGAAGAAACTCTAGCAATTTCCTTGGAACATCCAAACACAAGAAGGTAGGAAGAACTCCAAACTTTACATGGACGTGCTCCTATGAACTAAAAAGTTCACAGAACATCCAACTACTTCAGAAAACATGTTATGCCAAACATCAACTTCGCACTTATAAGCAGAATGTAGAATAACACAACTTTAAAACAAACATGACCTGACAAACCCATTCACATAGAGAAATCAGCAAAGTGGGTGTCTATTAAATGCATTAGAATATTAGCTCCGTAGACATCAAGAAACTCCTAAAGCTCAGGCCATTGTGCAATTTCATAATGGAGAATAGGGCATTTAATCTGCAAACAGTCTAGTGTTCATAAGTTGGCACAGTAGCCTTGACTATGGGCAGCAGAATACAGAAGGGCATAGAGATTTAGTAATTATTTCTTATGTGGTTAAAGAGGCCTTGGCACTGGAACCCTGAATTTATGCAGATTAATGATTTCCATGGCACACAGTGCAATCGACAAGTCCCACAGCTAGTAGTGTAAAACTGTAAATACTACCAAGTGTTTCTACGATGACAAAGATACAAGAGAAGACCTAACTAAAGCACAGATATTAGCAACGGCCCAGTCCATATGATGTCGAACCCTGAAGTGTGAACTTAACACATGATAAACAAGAATGGAAACCATCGGCATTGACCTAATGTTATCTGAAATACATAAAACCCACCCATCGCTGTCTAAACTTGTCTGAAAATCACAAATCCTCCGATGCAAACCGATGCTGGCAGCATATAAGACCACTAATAGCAGAAAGTACCTTTGATGCCAAGCGATGTTTGGCCGGATCCCACGGCCGTGAGGGCATGCTCGATCTGCACCAGCTTCCCTGACGGGCTGCAATAAAATCGGGGCAAATGTCAGAATGACAGGGGGAGAAAATCCCACCATTCCCTTTGTTATATTAACTCGAAAGATACCAGCATCATTGCAAAGAAGCAACCCAATCATAGTGGTTAGCGAATCAACATAAAGATGAACAACAAGCCACACAAAACATCGGTGGAAAGCAAGAAGAGATAACTCCGAGGATGAGAACTACTTCCGCGGGGTGGCAACCCGTCAGGACATAGGTGGAACTAGCTAATTGGTCTGAACAACGAGAATATGGAGACAGACTCGAGCACGATGCCAGAAGAGACGCGCGCGCTAGCACGATAATGGGGCGGATCTCGCAGAGAAGAAGATGGAGCTGGCACACCGAGCCGCCGCCGGCGAGGGAGGTTAGGGCCTAGGGGGAGTGGGCGCAGCAAATAGGAGCGGCGCCGGGACGCCAAACGCCGGCGCCCAGGAGCTCGCGGCCACCGCCGATCTGGAAGACCCGAACACGGAGGGAACAGAAACCAGCACGCAGGCGCCATCAGCCGGATGGCGGGAGCTTCTGGGGAGAGGCTGCTGGGCGAGCTCGCTCATGCGAGACAGAGAGAGATAGAGAGATAGAGAGAGCGCAAACCTGAAGGTGGTGAGGGAGAAGGAGTACTGGCTGTCGCCCATGGCCGTATCGCGGACAACCTCGTCGGTTCCTTCGGGTTTGCGGGAGGAGATCGGGTGGAGCGAGCGAAGCGGCTGCTCAAGAAAAGAAAAGGGAAGAACGAGACCGAAGCAGTGTAGAACGCGAAGAGGAAGAGGAAACGGAGAAGAACGGAGTGTTTCGCAAGAAGGTCATTCTGGGCCGGAATTCTGAAACTGCAGTTACACATGGGCCGTTTTGGGCCTTATAAGAAGCGAGATAGTCGATTCCTTAGTTAATACTCGGAGTAGAGAAAATTGCAGGTATGGCTAGTAAAAGACCGACCTTAGTGAAGGTCTGCTCACGAGTCTGAAGTTGTACAGTTCTCCCTGGGGTCTCCTTCTCCTCTCAAAAAATCCCAAGATCATCTCCTCTTCATAGATCAAGGCATCCTCTACTTATTCCCCACAAACTTCATCCAAAACAACCACACAAATCCCACCCTCCCCAAATCCCTAGATCGCCAGACCCATGTCTTCCTCGACACTTCCTACATCGGGCTCTCTTGGGGCGCCGCCGGCCACCAAGCTGACTCGAGAAAACTTTCTCCTATGGCAGACCCAGGCTATGCCTACCCTTCGTGGTGCCCGTGTCATGGGCATCCTCGATTGCTCTGAAGCGGCGCCCCCTGAGAAGATTGAAGCTGAAGATGCAAATCAAAAGAAGATCTCCATCCCCAACCCCGACTATGATGCTTGGGTCCTCAAGGATCAACAGGTTATGAGCTACCTTGTGAATTCTCTTTCCGATGACATGTTGCCCAACGTTTTTGGCCTTGTTCTTGCCAAGGATGTGTGGACTACCCTCACCAGCCTTTACACCACTCAATCCAAAACAAGGGTCTCTACTCTCCGTGGAGCCCTCACCAACACCAAAAAGCTCAACATGAATGCTACTCAGTTTCTGACAAAGATGAAAGGTTTTGCCTCTGAGCTTGCTGCTGCAGGAAAGCCGATTGATGATGATGAGCTCAAGGACTACATCCTCAATGGCCTTGACGGTACTTTTTTAATCATCTTGTTGCCTCCATCAACGCCAATCCTGCTATCACCCTCAATGATATGTGCTCTCAGATTTTGTCCTATGAGTACCGTGAAAATATGCTCGTCGCCACGGGCCAAAACACTGGTACTTTCACCTCCTCCGTCAACGCTGCCTCTCGTCGCCCTCCTGCTCCCTATGGAGGCGCACCACCCAAACCACCCCTTTTACCTTCCCCTCCCACCTATCACCCCACGCCACCACCCTATAACCCCACGCCACCAAACCCATACCAGCCACCATCTTACACCCATCCACCATATCCCACACCACCTCACCCACACTACTCCCCTCCCTCATATGTGTCGCCAACCTACACCTATCCACCACAGCCTTACCACCCTCCACAACCATACCACCCCCTCCTCCCCCACCACAGCCGCGCGCGCGTCCTGAACAGGGTCGTCCGGATCGTCGCCCCAAGGGGGGCGCAGCAAAAATAAAGGAAGGGTCGCCTCTCCTTGGCAGCCAGGTGTCTATTGCTAGATTTGCAAAAAAGAGGGTCATCCTGCCAATGACCGTTGGTGGTGTTATGGCGATGATGATGATGATACACCCAATGATCACAAAGGTTCTTATGGTGTTGACACAAATTGGGTCATTGACACGGGGGCGATAAACCATGTTGCAGGCCAGCTAAACAAGCTCCAGGTCCATGATGCATATCCAGGCCATGATCAGATCTACAATGCTAGTGGACAAGGTATGAAAATCGCTAATGTTGGTCATTCATTTTTGCACACCCCTAATAATTCTCTTCAACTTCGTAATATCTTACATGTTCCTAGCTCTTCCATGAATCTAGTTTCTGCTCATAAGCTTATTTAGACAATAATGCTTTTATTGAAATTCACCCATTCTTTTTCTTGATCAAGGACCAGGCCACGCAGCAAATAATGTTTAGAGGTCCATGTCAGGGTGGTCTCTATCCTCTTGATATGTCAACGTGACCCTCCAAGCATGCTTTGGTCATCGTCAAGCCTTCTTCCTCTACATGACATCGTCGTCTAGGGCATCCTTCGTCGTTTATTCTTCAGCAAATTCTTAGAAAAAACAATCTCCCTTATACCCTAGAAATAAACTCTTACATATGTGATCCATGCCAACAGGCTAAGAGTCACCAGCTCTCCTATCATGTTTCCACCAGTGTATCCACTGTTCCTTTGGAACAGGTGTTTTCTGATATTTGGGATCCTGCTCCCTTGTCTTTAGGCAAACATGCATACTATGTAAGCTTCATCGATGATTTTAGTAAATTTACATAGATTTATATTCTCAAGAAGTGTTCTGATGTTTACCAAGTGTTTTTGAATTTTCAACAATTTATTGAGCGCAAGTTTGATAGGAAAATCATTACCATGCAAACTGATTGGGATGGTGAATATGAAAAACTTAATGGTTTCTTTCAAAAGGTGGGCATTACTCATCATGTTTCATGTCCTCATGCTCATCAACAAAATGGTTCTGCTGAAAGAAAACATCGTCACATTGTTGAAGTTGGTCTTGCCTTACTTGCCAATGCTTCTATGCCATTGAAATATTGGGATGATGCTTTCCTAACAGCCACCTTTCTCATTAATCTCACTCCCTCCAAAGTTATCAACTTTGAAACTCCTACAGAACGACTTCTTCACACCAAACCTGACTATGATTCTCTACGTGTTTTTGGTTGTGCCTGTTGGCCAAATCTGCGCCCCTACAATAAGCATAAACTTTCTTTTCGTTCCAAGAGATGTGTGTTTTTTGGTTATAGTCCATTACACAAAGGGGTCAAGTGTCTTGATGTTACCACTGGTCGTATTTATATTTCTCGAGATGTTGTCTTTGATGAGAATGTTTTTCCCTTTGCTTCCCTACACCCAAATGTTGGTCGTCGTCTTCAAGAGGAAATTCTTCTTCTATCTCCAGAAAATCCATCACCGGTTGATACAAATAGGGGTGTGCACACTAATGAACATTATTTGCCGATTGTTCCTGTCATTGTTGCTCCACAGGTTACTACTGATCCTCCCTCCAACAATTCTGCTGAAGAAACTAGATCAAATTCTGAGCAAAATACAACCCCAAACACATGCAATATGGAGCAAGAAGAACAAGACGCTACATGACAAGAAAATGCTGATTTTCATGTTGATCTTGGGTGCGGCGCCTCGGATCGGGAGCCAGCAGACGCATCCGCCACGTCGCTGTCGTCCTCCGTCCGTGCGCACACGCGGGAAGAATCTCCCTCGGTCTTGTCGCCGCTGTCCCCGACCTGGACTCCCTCTGCCTCACGCCACGACGCGGAGACTCCCTCTGCCTCACGTCACGACACGGAGCATCCCTCGCGGCAGGGCGTGGACCCGGACAACGATAGCGCCGCCTCGTCTTCGCGTCACGGTGCAAACCAGGGCAGCGACCGCTCGCCTCGGTCCTCTCCTCCTGTCGTACATCGTGATCTGGACAGTGACAACGTCCACCAGCGCAGTGACGCTCGCTCGCCCTCGTGGAAGAGTGCAGGCCAGGACAGCGATGTTCGCTCGCCCTCTTGGCAGAGTGCGGGCCAGGACAACGACGTTTCGTTGTTTGCTAATACACCTAAGGGATCTTCTGTACGAGATAATGCTGCAGCTTTGCCTGCTGCTGGACCGCGCACTCGCCTACAAAAAGGTATTAAAAATCCAAAAATTCGTACTAATGGTACTGTTCGATGGACTTCGTTGACATCTACAGGAGAACCAGAAAATTTACATGAGGCCCTCTCTGATGGAAATTGGAGACAATCTATGCAAGATGAGTATGGTGCTCTTATATCTAATAACACGTGGCACCTTGTTCCTCCAAGCTCTAAAAGGAATGTCATTGACTGCAAGTGGGTTTATCGTATCAAGAAAAATGCTGATGGTACAATTGACAGCTATAAAGCTCGCCTTGTTGCAAAAGGATTCAAACAACTATAGGCATAGATTATGAGGATACTTTTAGTCCAGTTGTTAAAGTTGCCACTATTAGAATTATTCTATCAATATCTGTCTCATAAGGTTGGAGTCTACGGCAGCTAGATATCAAGAATGCGTTCTTACATGGTGTTCTGGAAGAGGAGGTTTACATGAAACAGCCACCTGGTTTTGAGTCTTTCGCTAACCCAAATTATATTTGTAAACTTGATAAAGCTCTTTATGGACTGAAACAGGCACCTCGGGCTTGGTATTCTCGGTTGAGTACTAAGCTTCATACACTTGGATTCATACCGTCCAAGGCAGACACCTCTCTTTTTCTATTTGATCATGGAGGTATTCAGATATTTCTTCTTATATATGTTGATGATATTATTGTCACCAGTTCTTCTAATGATGCAATCACAAGCCTTCTTAAGAGTCTCAGTCATGAGTTTGCCCTCAAAGATCTTGGTGATCTTCATTATTTTCTGGGTCTTTGAGGTTCACAAACAGTCTAATGGTCTACTGTTGAATCAAGAGAAATATGCTACTGATATTCTGAAACGTGTTGGTATGCAAGATTGTTCATCATCTCCCACACCTTTGTCTACCAATGACACATTATCATTGCATGATGATACTTTGCTTGGTCCTGAGGATAGTACTCGTTACGGGAGCATTGTAGGTACTCTTCAGTATCTAACTTTGACATGACCAGACTTATGTTTCTCTGTTAGCAAGGTATGTCAGTTCCTTCATGCACCTACAACAACTCATTGGACATCAGTTAAACGGATATTGAGGTATATTCATGGTACATGTACAGTTGGACTAATGTTTAGTAAGTCAAATTCCACACTTCTTAGTGCCTTTTCAGACGCAGATTGGGCAGGTGACTTTGATGACAGACGTTCTACAGGAGGTTTTGCCATTTTCTTTGGTCCTAATCTCATATCATGGAGTGCTAGGAAACAGCCCACTGTGTCACGTTCTAGCACCGAAGCTGAGTACAAAGCACTTGCTAATGCTACTGTCGAATTGATTTGGCTTGAGGCTTTAATTCGAGAGTTGGATATCTCTCTTCTTGAAAAACCTTGTTTATGGTGTGACAATCTTGGTGCTACTTTCCTTTCTGCTAATCCTGTGTTTCATGCACGTACCAAGCATATTGATATTGACTTCAATTTTGTTCGGGAACGAGTTGCTAGTAAATAACTTGAGGTCAGATTTATCTCCAGCAAGGATCAGATTGCAGATGGTTTCACAAAGACACTATGTTCTAAGAAGCTTGATGAATTCAAGCGTAATCTAAATCTTTCTAAACTTTAGATTAAGGGGGGTGTTAGAGTTGTATTTTTCTGTTTACAATCGGTATGGAGTAGTACTCCACCCGGACTCATATCTAATTGTGTAAGCCACGTTGGGGGATTTTCCCTACCTTTATTAACACGTACCGGTGCACCCCAACGGGTACGCATCGTTCTCCCTATAATCTCGACAACCAACACTGGTGATACCCCATGGAAATAAAATAGTTAATGATGTAATTATAATTGTACAACTATATATAAAAGTATAACAGTACTTATAGACTAAGTAAATAAAAATATAACTGTACTTAGAGACGAAGTACACAAAAGTAGAACCGTACTTAAAGCCAAGTACACGAAAGTACTACTGTATAAAAAACCAAAGTATAGAAAAATACAAGTGTATTTACCGCCAAAGTACACGAAATTACAAGTGTCTTTACACACTAAGAATGCAAAAATATAACTGTACTTAGAGCCGAAGTATAAGAAAATACAACCATACTTAGAGTCAAGTACATGAAAATACTACTATACTAGAAGTCGAGGTACATAAAAGTATAAGTGTTCTCACCGCCAATCTACACGAAAGTACAAGTGTGTAGTAACACAAAGTACACTAAGAACCCGAAGTACAAAAATACATAACTAAAATAATCTAAAGCACGAACGCAACGATTTTGAAAGTATAAAAAGAAGTTGTTTAAAACCTATCAACATGGATCTACTTTTAAAGATCTCGGCACCAGGAGCTCAAATATGAAAATGGCTCATAATTTGGACAAACGGTTATCAAGATATTTCATTTTGAATCATCGGATTCTAAAAATAAAAAGGAAACATCTTTATTCTTACCCTCCATATATCCCTCTCTCTTATCGTAATCTCACATTGCTTCTCACCGTTGTGACACTTGATAAGCATGTACAGCCCCACTAGGAGGACCATGTCAAGGATAAGACGCAACTTGGCACGACGATGACACGCGGAACAAACCTTTGAGAAGGTCGGTCTTTTTCAGGATTTTTGGGAAAATTGTACATAACACCAAAGTTTAGTGTCATTGTTGCACAAAACACAGAAACGAAACATTAGTTGCAGCAAACCCTAGGTTTTGGTCTAATCTATTGCAACTAGCCCAAATAGAGAATTATAGTGCCTTAAAACATAATTGGCGCGTGGATCCTGTATTTATGTATGGTATACCACAATTATATATGCTAAATTTAAAAATGGGAGCATATCTGTATAAAATATAGAGTATGCACATCAAAATATTGGAGCATCAATATACCATTGTGAATATCATAGAGTCCATCGACATCTGACCATATGAACTAAATCTTACTTTGATATACTCTTGAACTGGTGGACCAGGCAATATACTCTAGATATACTCTACATACGGTTATACTCATATATGGTACAAAAATGCAGGACTGGCATGTTTTAAGGTTCTAATTCATCTATTTGGTCCAGGTGCAACATATTAGATCAAAACCTTGGGTTTGCTGCAAGTAGTGTTTTGTTTCTATGTTTTGTGTAACAATGACACCAAACCTTGGTGTTATATACAATTTTCTCTAGTTAATATAAAATCAAAAATAGAAAACCAGGGGAAAGTTTATAGTCTCCCGAGGTCCGGTGCTCCCTTTATCTATAATATATAAATTATATTTATAAGTTTAGAAAAATAAAGATAAATTCCGAGCAAAGTCAATATTGTATTAGTATACAAATTCGCATCCCAAAATTATTGATACCATGAGCTACACAAAAATGATAAAGTGTGATGAAATTTAGAGTTTTAAAAATATGTATACTCAAATCCGTATTTTTGCTTTTTTTGTGTAGCTTATAATATAAATATTTAAAATTGATATTTTGCATATTTGTGGCATACATCGTTGCCTATATCCGAATATGTTTTTATATTTTCTATAAAACTTATAATTGTTATTTTATTTTTAATAAAACGAGAGTATTGGTGTTCGTGTACACCAAATCTCCACTAAAAAACTGGCCAGGAGATAGTCTCGTGCATTGTTTCTAAGGGTTTGTCTGGATAGATGAGAGAGGATCTGGGTTGCCAACTTTCTTCCGCAATATACCTAACTGAGATCCAATACTATATACTCCCTCTGTTTATATAATATAAGATGTTTTAGTTTTATAAAGATAATGTATCTAGACATCTTTTAGTGTAGTTTCAGTGAGTTAAAATGAGGGAGTACTACTTATATTTTGAGCATCTCAATCTCCACCGCTTTTCTGCTACACGTTTCATATATCATTTCTTAAAGATAAAATGTCCCTCAATCTATTGATAATTATCCATAATAATAGTGTAAAATTACACATAAGTTTTTCGTACACCACCTAGAATTCATCACCGGAGGGCAAAACTTGCCATCTAAGACCTCAAAACAGAGCAACAATTATCGCCAAATATGAGACCCGTAGTTCATATGTATGTTCCTTTGCGTACATCATTTGAATTATCGCCAAAGATGAGACCCGTAGTTCATATATTTTTCTACTCATGATAATTAAATTATTTTATCACCATGCCCGACATAGATAGCAGAGTTGCAAATCAATGATAATTTGAATCTAAGATTAACTTGAAGCCTAAAATTGCAAGCAAAGTGCATATCTTTACTGTTAAATTGGGGTTGGTGGTGATGATTCAACCGAATTTTTATCCGTCCTACCAAAATATATGTGTTGGGTTTGCAACATAGAAAACAAAAAATTTCCTACGATGGGAACCACTAAGCACCAAGATCCAACTATCGAGATACAATCAATGGGTGGATATACATCCATAGAATATATACCCTAGAAGAACGACAAAACTTTTTGATACTGGACTCGTAGATGATATAGTCGTTCACTTGTCGGTCTCAAAATCGAGTAGAAGTCCAGCACCACAACTTATCAAAGCATCCATGATCGCATACACGTACGGTCCTCCGACAACCTCCGAGTCCTCGCTCCAACGATGTAGTAGAAGCAGCAAATTCTTTCTCCAGAAAAAGCCACCGGAAACATGTATCTCGGTAAGCCGAGACCATGGGGTAATAGTACTAGAGGGGAGAGAGATCCTTCGCAAGAAGGTGTGAGTGAGAAGTGAGGGAGGGATGCCTTTTATAGGGGGAGGGGGCAGCCTCTCCCAAGGCCGACAGCCAAGGTGGTGCCCCCACCTCTCCCCTCATTAATGTGGCTAGAGATAGCTCTTGATGAACCACAAGTGTAGGAGATCGCAACAGTCTTCGCGTAGTATTACCCAATTTATTTATTCGATACAAGGGGAGTCAAAGAATACTTGCAAGCCTTAACAACTGAGTTGTCAATTCAGCTACACCTGAAAATAGTTCTTGCTCACAAAAGTTTATCAGTAGTAGCAGTTTGATAGTACCAACAGCAGCAGCAAAACAAGAGCAATAGTAACAGTAAACGTAGGATTCGAGTGCGGTAGGCATAGGGATGGATGGATGGGTCTTGCATGGACGAGTCTAAACATGTAACTTCAATATCTAGGGCATTGCAGATAAATAATAACAAGCATCCACGTACTAAAAAATCCTAGGCATGCGCTCCAAATATAGTCATACGTGCTCACAATGAGAACTTGCACAACATCTTCTGTCCAGCCAGCCCGTGGCAGCGGGGCCTCTAAGGAACTACTGGCAATTAAGGTGCTCCTTTTAATAGAGCACCGGAGCAAAGCATTAACACTCCATGAACACATGTGATCCTCACACCACAGCCATCCCCTCCGGCTGTCCCAATTATTGTCACTTTGGGGCCTTTGGATCCGGATAATGATATGTGTACACAGCTAGCAGATAAGATCACAAACAATACTATCATAATGATTCAATAATAAGTTCAGATCTGAGATCATGGCACTCGGGCCCTAGTGACAAGCATTAAGCACAACAAGTTGCAACAAAGTCAAATAGCACTAAAGGAGATACTAGGCACTATGCCCTAACAGATCTTATTCGATTACATGATATAACTCATCCAATCCCTACCATCCCCAAGCCTACAGCGGGGTATTACTCACTCATGGATGAGGGAAACATCGGTGGTTGATGGATATGCGTTGGTGATGACGATGCCGATGATCCTCTCCAAATTCCCCCGTCCCGGCAGGGTGCCAGAACGGAGTTTCTGGATCCGAATCTTGGTTTCTAGTGGTGGCGGTGTTGGAGATATGCCCTAGAGGCAATAATAAATTTAGTTATTATTATATCTTTGTGTTTATGATAAATGTTTACATTCATGCTATAATAGTATTAACAAGGAAACATTAATACTTGTGTGATTTGTAAACTAAATTAGACTCCCTAGTAAAGCCTCTTTATAATACTAGCTTGTTGGTTAATAAATGATTGTGGTTTCCCTATCATGAACATTGAGATTTTATTAACAACAAGATCATATCGTTAGGAGAATGATATGATGGACATACTCCTATAGATAAGTGTAGCATAAAGATCAAGTCATTTTAATAGTTCAATTGCTATATGCTTTCTGATACATAGTAACCTAATTCCTTCGACCATGAGATCATGCATATCACCATCGCCGGAGGAATGCTTTGATGACATCAAACACCACACCGTAACTGGGTGGTTATAAAGGTGGAATTGAGTGTTCGGGAAGTATTGGTTGAGACACATGGATCAAGAGTGGGATTTGTCCATCCTTATGACGGATAGATATACTCTGGGCCCTCTCGGTGGAATGTCATCCAATTGGCTTGCAAGTATGTGAATGGCTCACAAGGGATCACATATCACGGGAACGAGAAAAAAGTACTTATCAGTAACGAGGTTGAACTAGGTATGCAGAGATACCGACGATCAAAACCTCGGATGAGTAAACTATCGTGAGACAAAGGGAAATTGGTATCGTATGTAAGTGGTTCATTCGATCGCAAAGTAATCGTATAAATATGTGGGAGCCATATGAATTTCCAGATTCCTCTATTGGTTATTGATCGGAGAAGTGTCTCGATCATGTCCGCGTAATTCACGAACCGTAGGGAGACACACTTAATGATTTGATGTTGTTGAGTAGTTATGGAATGATGAGTAAGAGACCGAATGTTGTTCGGAGTCTCGGATGGGATCCGGGATATCACGAGGAGATCTGGAATGGTCCGGAGAATAAGATTCATATAAGGAAAGTCCTGTTTCGGGGGTGGAGAATGGTTTCGGTGTTTTCATCGGGAATGTTCTATAAGGTTCCGGAAGGTCCGGAACTCCGGAGGGGAAGGGTACATGAATGTGTCATAACAAGTTGTAATGGTTGCATCATGTACTAGGTGTCATCGCTGAGCAAAATAAAGGGATAAATCAAATCCTAGTTTGAAAAGTCAAACGCCAATTTGAAAAGTCAAACGGCAAGTTTGCTTGGTGGAGGGAGAGTAGGAAACCTACTTGGGGAGGAGTTCCTCTCCCTCCACCGCCGGCCTTGGAAGCCGAGTTGGGGAGGGACTCCCCTCCCCTTGGCTGCTCCCTCCCACCTATAAAAGGAGGGGCAGGGCTGCCCCTCTAGAACACACCTTGCACCCTCCAAACCCTAGCCCCAAACCGCCGGCCTCCACCAAGTCGCCGCCACCTAGGGCAAACCCTAGCCACCGACTTGGGCTTCCCCAAGCCCTAGCCGCCGGCCTAGCCCTCTCTCCTTGGTGTGTCTAAACCCTAGATCACCGAGGCCTCTCTCATAGTCCACCATACTCGCTCCGGCTTAAGGCGAAGCCCTGCGAGATCTCCCTTCTACTTCCGGTACCACGCCGTCGTGCTGCCGAAATCGCGAGGAGAGTGCTACAACCTCCGCTGCCTGCTGGAACAAGGGAGAGGAAGGTCTTCATCGAGTACCGAACGTGTGACCGACCGCGGAAGCGCTGCCAAAACGTAGCGCCGGAAGGATCGTCTACACGATCTTGAGATCGTCAAGAGTACGACTACATCACCCACGAGAATCTGCTCTCACTTTGGAATCTTCGAGGGTGAGTTATTCCATCGACTCATTGCTACAATCTAGTAGATAGATCTTGGCTTGTTTGTTTGTATGCGGTAGAAAATTTTTGTTTTCCATGCTACGAACCCCCACAGTGGTATCAGAGTTGTGTCTATATGTAGATCTGTTGCACGAGTAGAACACAATGGTCATTGTGGGCGGTGGTGCTTTTATTATCAATTGTTTCTTGTGTACTTTGCATCTTGCGGTATGATGGGATGAAGCGGCCCGGGCTAACCTTACATGAGATCGTTCATGAGACTTGCTCCACGCTCAACATGCAACTTGTATTGCATAAGTGGCTTTGCGGGTGTCTGTCTCTCCCATTATAGTATAGATCCAATTTACAACGGGCACTTGATAGTTCAAACATCAACGTTGTGGTTCTTGTTAGTAAGTTAGATCGACACTTATTGAAAGCCCCAAACCACGTAAAATATGCAAAGAAATCAGAGGCGTCTAACTTTGTTTTGCAGGGGTGTGTTGTGATGTGGTATAGCCATGATTGTGATTATATTTGATGTATGCAATGTTCCTTATTGTAAGTTGGCAACCGGCAGGAGACATATGGTTGTCTTTATTTTCTGTTAAGACCCGCGTGTCTATTCAAAGTAGTTGTAATAGTTGAAGCTGGTGGAGACAACCATGGAGAAGCGTCATTGACCTTGATGCAATGCCGGTGATGATGGAGATCATGTTCGTGCTTGAAGATGGAGATCGGAAGCACAAAGAAGAAAGGCCATATCATATCACATATTATGAATTGCATGTGATGTTAATCCTTTATGCATCTTGTATTGCTTAGTTAATGACAGTAGCATTATAAGATGATCCCTCATGCACATGAATTTCAAGTTTTAAAGTGTTCATCCTTAGTAAGCACCGTTGCTAAAGCTTGTTGTTTCGAAGCACCACGTGATGATCGGGTGTGTTAGATTCTGCAAGTGTATACAACGTGAGCAAGCCAGATTTGCTCATGCGGAAGCTAAGGTTTGGTCTTGACGAGCCTAGCATGTACAGACATGGTCTCGGAACACGGATCACCGAAAGGTAAAGCATGAATCATATAGTAGATATGATGAACATGTCGATTGTTTGCCATTGAAGCTACATCAACTCTCATGATGATTGGTTTTGATATAGTGGATTTGGTTCGTGTGATCACTAAAACAATGTGAGCGATATTGTTTTGAGTGGGAGTTCACCTAGATTAATTTAACTATTAATTAGAACTCAATTTGTCATAAACTTAGTCTAAACTATTGCAAATATGTTGTAGATCAATGGCGGCCCCTACCATCAATTTTAATGCGTTCCTAGAGAAAGAAAAGTTGAAAAACAATGGAAGAAACTTCGCGGATTGGTTCTGCAATTTGAGGATTGTCCTCAATGCTGGTAATTTGACCTATGTGTTGGATGCACCGCTGGGTGACCCGCCTGCAGCTGATGCTACCGATGAAGTAAAGAATGTTTACCTCGCTCGGAAGAATCAGTACTCCAAGTTCAGTGTGCTATCTTGTATGGTTTAGATCGGAGCTTCAGAAAAGGTTGAGAATTCAGACCCACGTGATATTGTCCGTGAACTCAAACTGATATTTGAGACTCACGCGGCAGTTGAGAGCTATGAGGCTTCTGAAAAGTTCTTTAACTGCAAGATGGAAGAGGGCAGCTCCGTTAGTGAGCATGTGCTTAAGATGTCTGGGCACGCAAACAAACTCCAAAGCTTGGGTATAGTGATTCCTAATGCTTTGGGGATTTACCATGTCCTCCAATCACTACCACCAAGTTACAAGAACTTTGTGATGAACTACAATATGCAAAGCATGAACAAGTAGTTGCCAGAACTCTTCTCCATGTTGAAATCTACAGAAGTGGAAATCAAGAAAGAGCACCAAGTGTTGATGGTCAATAAGACCACCAAATTCAAGAAAGGCAAGTCTAAGCAAAAGGGACACTTCAAGAAGGGTGGTAAGAAAGTTACCGCACCGACGAAGAAGACCAAGGCTGGACCTAAGCCTGATACTGAGTGCTTTTACTGCAAGGGAGAAGGTCACTGGAAGCGGAATTACCCAAAGTACTTGGCGGATTTGAAGAACGGCAACATCAAGAAGAAAGGTATATTCGATATACATGTTATTGATGTGTATCTCACTAGTACTCGTAGTAGTGCCTGGGTATTTGATACTGGTTCGGTTGCTCATATTTGTAACTCGAAACAGGTGCTGCAGAATAAACGGGAGCTAGCGAACAACAAGGTGACGATGCGCGTAGGAAATGGATCAAAGGTTGATGTGATCGCGGTCAGCACGCTACCTCTTTATCTACCATCGAGATTAGTTTTATACTTAGATAATTGTTATTTGGTGCCTGCGTTAAGCATGAACATTATATCGGGATCTTGTTTATTGCGAGACGGTTACTTGTTTAAGTCCGAGAATAATGGTTGTTCGATTTATATGTGTAATATGTTTTATGCACATGCACCTTTGATAGATGGTCTATTCTTATTGAATCTCGATAGTGGAAATACACATATTAATAACATTGAAGCTAAACGTTTGAAATCAAGCGATAATTCCACTCCTGTAAGTCCTCCGCGGCCTGAGTCGAATTACGCCAGCATATGTTCCAGTTTCGAGTTGAGGGACTCGAACCTGAGAAAGATCGTGTTGTTTCGTCCTAAGACAGTTAACTGACCCTGATCCGTTGGGTGAGTCAGACACACGCATCAACAATCCCTACACACATACTATAATACATAGTTGCACCTGAAGGATTGAAGAGTCCTCAGCCGAATCTACGATTCGACTGATCACCCGGGGGCTACTGACATGGTTATACCCTACGGGTACGTGATCTCAGCATACCTGGTCCAGCCCAAGGAAGGCCCACGGCGGACGTACGCCGGCCCATGAAGATTTTCGGGTGGCCAAGGCCCATGACGCCTTCGGATCCTTGGAGAGCAAGACTAGAGTAGATAGGAAATTCAAAGGGGTAAAACCCTAGAACCTGTAACCAACTAGGACTATGCCCGGGACCTGCCTAAGTCTATATAAAGGCCAGGAGGACACGACCTAGATCTCTCGACTCATACTTTTGCATACGCACCTCCACGCCAGATCGAATATGCGCACCCCTGTAACCTTCGGTTCCACCGTAATCAAGAGCAGACAAGCAGGAGTAGGGTTTTCCCTCCGGGGGCCTGAACCTGGGTAAATCTCGTGTCCCCTGGTTGCTTGTCTGTTAACCGTTCCACGATCTCCAGCATCCCCATCTCCTCCAAAACCCAAGTCCATAACAATGGGCATTGACGAGTCGAAACCTCGTCACAGTGTGCTATCTTGTATGGTTTAGAATCGGAGCTTCAGAAAAGGTTGAGAATTCAGACCCACATGATATTGTCCGTGAACTCAAACTGATATTTGAGACTCACGCGGCAGTTGAGAGCTATGAGGCTTCTGAAAAGTTCTTTAACTGCAAGATGGAAGAGGGCAGCTCCGTCAGTGAGCATGTGCTTAAGATGTCTGGGCACGCAAACAAACTCCAAAGCTTGGGTATAGTGATTCCTAATGCTTTGGGGATTTACCGTGTCCTCCAATCACTACCACCAAGTTACAAGAACTTTGTGATGAACTACAATATGCAAAGCATGAACAAGTAGTTGCCAAAACTCTTCTCCATGTTGAAATCTACAGAAGTGGAAATCAAGAAAGAGCACCAAGTGTTGATGGTCAATAAGACCACCAAATTAAAGAAAGGCAAGTCTAAGCAAAAGGGACACTTCAAGAAGGGTGGTAAGAAAGTTACCGCACCAACGAAGAAGACCAAGGCTGGACCTAAGCCTGATACTGAGTGCTTTTACTGCAAGGGAGAAGGTCACTGGAAGCGGAATTGCCCAAAGTACTTGGCGGATTTGAAGAACGGCAACATCAAGAAGAAAGGTATATTCGATATTGTAAGATCCCTCCTTTATAAAGGAAAAGGATCCCTGTGATTGCAATGCTAGTCCCTGGTGACATGGTTATACCCTACGGGTACGTAACTTCAGCATACCTAGTCCAGCCCAAGGAAGGCCCACTGCAGGCATACGCTGGCCCATGAAGATTTCCGGGTGACCAAGGCCCAAGACATCTTCGGATCCTTGGAGAACAAGACTAGTTTAGATAGGAAACTCAAAAGGGCAAACGCCCTAGAACTTGTAACCGACTAGGACTATGCCCGGGACCTGCCTAAGTCTATATAAAGTCCAGGAGGGCACGTCCTAGGGCAACTCAACCAACCTCGACTCATACTTTCGCACACGCATCCACGCCAGATCGAATCTGCGCACCCTGTAACCTTCGGTTCCGCCGTAATCAAAGAGCAGACAAGCAGGAGTAGGGTTTTCCCTCCGGGGGCCTGAACCTGGATAAATCTTGTGTCCCCTGGTTGCTTGTCTGTTAACCGTGCCACGATCTCCAGCATCCCCATCTTCTCCAAAACCCAAGTCCATAACAATGGGCATTGACGAGATTAAACCTCGTCAATTGGCGCCGTATGTGGGAATTGGGGCTGCTGATTGTGCGGTCGTGACGGTTCCGACCCGATCGATCTACAACTCTGCGACAACGGAGAATCACCTCCTCTTCGGCACTTTCGACTTCACCGCCCACTCGCCGGCCACCATGAAGGATTTCGAGCCCGTAGGCGACGGACTCGAGATTTTGTTCGGGAGCTTCTGTTTCCAGGTGGGACAAACTGGCACCCTCCGCCTCCCTGAGCGGGTGCCCGTGCCGTCAATCAGGCCCGCTTCGTGGGCTCCACACCCCGTGCTACGCACGTCGCCATCAACAGATGAGTTCCACAGCAGCAGCTGCTGCAACTCTGATCTGTGCGGTCCACCCTCGGATGAAGGGACCTACGGTTCCGGATCCGAAAGCTGCGGCAGCAGCCAACCAATCTGCAGGCTCTATCTGTGCGCCGCAATCATCCAGGCCGACGAGGAAACGCCTAACCCGCCGCCCAACCCCAACCCGCAGGACGGAAACGGCGAAAACGGGGAAAACAGAGGCCACCTCATCCAACTTAGCAAAGAAGGATGGGTCGAAGCACGCCGCGCCGTCGCAGGCGAAATAGTCCTACCTCTGGACTCCCCACGTGATCTGCTGAGGGCATACCACTACCTCCTCATCGAGGAACACAAGAAACAAGTCGAGATGCAGAAGACGCTCGACAAACGCAAGCAAGCAGCCTCTGAATCCAGCGCGCGACGAGCTGCGCTCTCCGCCATGGAACCCGGCTCTAGCACAAACAGAAATCAGGGAAACAAGCACCGTTCTCGGGTGGAAAACATGGACCCCAAGGAGCGGCGTGACATGACCCGAACTCTCCACACATCATTCATGGATATGGACGCTGACGGCAACATCACCCCGAAGATGCCACAAGCAGCGATCATGGCAGCCACTGCGTATCTCGCAGCTCACCCACCTCCGGAGGGGGACCCGAAAAGGGCCATGCATAAATCCGCGCTCACCGGACTAGGACTAATCGAAGCTGCGCTCCACGAAGACGCTCCTGCGGAGCCGAAGAAGAAAGCTCCAGCCAGGCGCGACCGGAGCCCCACACCCTCATCCGAAGAGGAAGAGGAGCACGATCTTCCTCGAAGGAAGAAGAGCTCTAACCGCCACAAACGCGACTACGACGCCAGAGACAAGCTTACACAATGCAAGATCGACAAAGCACGCGCCAAACGCGCATGCTCGTCTGAATCTGAGATGGACGAAGACGAAGGAGAACTCTGCGGGGCTCGATGCTTCAGCAGATCCGTCCGGCGAACGCAGATTCCACGCAACTTCAAGCTTCCTTCGGATACTCCGAAGTTCAACGGCACACAAGATCCAAAGTCCTGGCTCAGTGACCATCTGTCATCCGTCAAGCTTCACGGAGGCAACAAAGAAACCGCCATGCAATGCCTTCAGCTGCAGCTGACAGGCGCGTCGCGAGTCTGGCTCAGCAGCCTATCATCAGGATCCATCCGAAGCTGGGAGGATCTTTGTTACAGCTTCATCCGAAATTTCAAAGGCACCAGCAAGAGGCCCGCCTCAATCGAAGAATTGCGAGCCTGCACTCAAAGAACGGGTGAATCTATTCACTCATACATACTACGCTGGTCTACGACCAAGAACTCCACAACACACATCTCCGAAGAGAGGGCCATCGACGCCTTTAGGGACGGCGTCAAGCGCCCAGACTTCAAGGAGGAACTTGGGCGAGTAAAGCCCAAGACACTCGATCACCTCATGGAAATCGCCAATAGCTGGGCAGACGGCGAAGATTGCATCCAGCGACCGCAATCAGATGAAGAGGACGACTACGGCCGAAGACGTGAACGCCGCAGCAAGAGGAGATCGCGCGTCCACGAGGATCGCGACGGACCCGACATGGTCGCGGCCGGCTACGCCGACCGCCGTAATGACAACAGCCGCAACAGCGGAGGATATCGCAGCGGAAGCTTCCGCGACAACGGACGACCAACGCAGTCGTGGCAACACCGCGACCGCGAAAACGGACCCTCAGCCTTCGACAAACTTTCGGGTCCATGCACCATCCACTTCTACATCGACAAACAGGACGGCAAAAAGAAAGCCAGCCACATGCTCAAGGATTGTCGCGAGTTCCAAAAACTCAGCGAGGGCATGATGCAGATGAGGCAACAAGGTCCAATCCCTGCGTTCGGAAACACACCTGCGCCAGGTGAAATAGCACACGGAGCTCCACCACCGCCGCCTATTGGAGGCCAAAGTCAACCAGTCGCACCAGCGCAAAACAACGCCGGGGTCCCATACCCCCCATCAAAAGGAGCACTCAATATGATACAGAAGGGACGCCCCACAAATAGAGTGCAGAAGAAAATCACTCGACAAATCAACTTGGCCGTGGCAACTCCGCCTGCAATCCCTGAGTACCTCAGCGGATCGGAGTCCTGCATCACATTCACTCGCGCGGACCACCCTTGCCAGATCCCTCGCCCAGGTCATGCTGCCCTGGTGCTGGAAGCGCAGATCGGAGGCTTCGAGATGAGTCGCGTCTTCATGGACGGCGGCAGCGGCATCAACCTAATGTTCGCAAGCACTCTAGCAGCTATGCGGATCCCGCAATGCATCCTGGAACAATCAGACACAACGTTCCATGGCATTGTCCCAGGAAAGGGCATCTTCCCCCTGGGCAAAATAGGGCTCGACGTCATCTTCGGGAAACCGGACAACTTTCGGCAGGAGCGCCTAGAATTCGAAGTGGTGGACTGGCCGTCGCAATACCACGCCATCCTGGGACGTGTAGCATTCGCACGGTTCCTGGCCATCCCACACTACGCATACTTGCTACTCAAGATGCCAGGACCAAGGGGCGTCATCACAATCCACGGGAGCTTCACCCGATCGGACCAATGCGACAGGGATTTCAACAAAATCTCCCAGTCCTTCGGCATGCAAGACGAGCTCGTAAGGCTCGGCGAGGAGACGGACAATGGGCTACCCCCAGTCACAAGGCAGAACGCACCCGACATGTCATTCGACTCCACTATCAACACCAAGAAAGTGAAGGTCCATCCGACAGACGCCTCCAAGACGGCGCTGATCGCCAACGACCTCAGCACCGCATAGGAAGGCGCGCTCGTCGAATTCCTCCGTGAGCGCTGGGAAATATTCGCCTGGTGTCCTGCGGACATGCCAGGAGTTCCCAGGGAATTCGCCGAGCACGCACTCAATGTCTTCCTAGACACCAAGCCAGTCAAGCAGTCTATCCGAAGATTGTTGGAGCCACGAGCCGAAGCTATCGGCAAGGAGATCAACAGATTACTCGCAGCAGACTTCATACGGGAAATCAAGGAAAGCGAGTGGCTAGCAAATACGGTGATGGTCCCGAAGAAGGACACGGACATCCTGCGGATGTGCGTAGACTTCACGTCACTAAATAAACACTGCCCTAAGGACCACTTCCCTCTTCCTCGAATCGACCAAATCATCGATTCAACTGCAGGTTGTGAGAAACTCTCCTTCCTCGACGCCTACTCAGGCTATAACCAGATTCGACTCAAGGTCGAAGATCAAGAGAAAACGGCGTTCATCAAACCGTTCGGAGTATACTGCTACAACACAATGCCCTTCGGGCTAAAGAACGCGGGTGCCACGTACTAGCGATGCATGCAGGCCTGCCTCAAGGACCAGATCGGTCGCAACGTCCAAGTCTATGTCGACGACATAGTCATAAAAACCAAGGAGGCAAGAACACTTATCGACGATCTCCGCGAGACGTTCGACAACCTTGATCGCTATAGGATCAAACTTAATCCAGAAAAATGCGCCTTCGGCGTCCCCTCGGGTCAGCTGCTCGGGTACTTCATCTCTCAGCGAGGGATCGAAGCGAATCCGAAGAAAATCAAAGCTATCATGACAATGGAGAAGCCAAAAAACCTCAAGGGCGTTCAGCAGCTCGCAGGGCGAGTAGCGGCACTAAGCAGGTTCATCAGCCGCATGGGCGAGAAGGCCCTACCATTCTACCAGCTGCTACGCAAGGCAGACAAGTTCGAGTGGACACCAGAAGCAAACGACGCATTCGAAAGCCTCAAGCGGCTCCTCTCTACCTCGCCTGTTTTGGTCACGCCAAAAGAGCGCGAGCCCCTCTTGCTGTACATAGCAGCCACACACCAGGTGGTCAGCACAGTACTCGTGGTCGAACGACCCGAAGAAGGCAAGACCCACGGGGTACAACGCCCAATTTACTACCTCGGCGAGGTTCTCACTCCAACAAAACAGCGGTACCCGCACTACCAGAAGCTAGCCTACGGCGTGTTCATGATGGCTCGACAACTGAGCCACTACTTCCAGGAGCACCAGGTGATGGTCGTCAACGAGGCGCCCCTGAACAGCATCCTGAATAACCCAGAGGCCACAGGACGCGTGGCCCTGTGGGGCATCGAACTATCACCCTTGGACATCGTCTACGAGAAGCGACACGCAATCAAATCTCAAGTCCTTTCGGACTTCCTGGTGCACTGGATGGAGCTGCAGCTGCCTGACACCCCAGACATGTCGCAGTCCTGGACAATGCATTTCGACGGCTCCAAACGCGAAGCCGGAATAGGGGCAGGAGTCATACTGACCTCCCCGCAAGGTGACAAGATGAAGTATGTCCTTCAGATGAAATTCAGAGCCTCCAACAATGAAGCCGAATATGAAGCCCTGATCCATGGCATGAAGATGGCAAAAATATGCGGCGCAACGCGCCTGGTCATCTACGGTGACTCCAACCTTGTCGTACAGCAAACGATGAATGAGTGCGACGCACACGCCGAAAACATGATCGCGTACCAGGCGCTATACAACGCACTCGAAGGAGAATTCGACGGCTGCGAACTTCGGCACGTTGGAAGAGAGAGCAACGAGGAGGCCGATAGACTCGCCAACATCGGCTCCACTTGTGCCAAGGTACCACCAGGTGTGTTCCTCGAACAGATCTGCGTGCCATCCATCAAGCGGAAATTCCCTAAAGGATCACCCGAAGAAGCAGAGCACTCGGGGGCTACGCTACCCGAAGGTCAGGAAGGACCCGAAAAGTTGGATACCGAAGTTGCCATGGTCAACCTGATGCAGGTCATGGCAGTCGAAGAAACTTGGACACGGCCATACCTCCAGTTCCTGACAAATGGAGAATTGCCTGACAGCCCGACAGATGCTCGGCGCATATCTCGTCGGTCCAAAGCCTTCACCATCATCGACGGCGAGCTGTACAAACGCAGCATTACGGGTGTACTACAATGGTGCGTCACCATCGACGACGGCAAGGCCATACTCCAAGATATACATGAAGGCATATGCGGCCACCACGCAGGCAGCCGCTCCCTTGTAGCCAAAGCTCTGCGAGCAGGATTCTACTAGCCAACGGCCATGAGCGATGCGAAGGACATCGTCCGCAGATGCAACGGGTGCCAGCGGTTCACCGACAAACCGCACGCACCTGGGTCCGAACTTCGACCCATACCCATAGCCTGGCCTTTTTCCCAATGGGGCCTCAACATGATCGGCAAACTGCCAAAATCCTCAAAGGGAGGACACGTTTTCCTCCTGGTAGCAGTCGACAAATTCACCAAATGGATCGAAGCCATGCCAGTCACCAACCAGAAGGGCACAACCGCTGTCAAGTTCTTCGAATCCATTGTCTACAGATTTGGCGTACCACACAGCATCATCACCGACAACGGATCAAACTTCATCTCCGAAGAATTCCAGGACTTCTGCGAAGGCCTCGGGATCAATATCACGTATGCCTCAGTGGCACACCCGCAAACAAACGGGCAGGTGGAAAAGGCCAACGGCCTAATCGGCGTTGGCATCAAGAAGCGCCTCATGAGCTCACTCGAGCACAAAGCTGGAAACTGGACGGAAGAGCTACCGTCTGTCCTGTGGAGCTTACGTACTACGCCAAACAGCTCCACCGGCTACACACCGTTCTTCATGGTTCACGGAGCCGAGGCAGTGCTACCAGCCGAAGTACGCCATCAGGCTCCACGAGTCGTAGCGTACAGCGAAGCCGAGTCCACGACCGCGCTCGAAGATGCCGTCGACACACTCGACGAAGCGTGGGATATAGCAGCAGCTAGATCAGCGGTGTACCAGCAAAGTCTCCGCAACTACCACAGCCGTCGGCTGCGCCCAAGGTCCTTCGTCGAAGGAGACCTCGTCTTGCGACTCAAGCAAAAGCGACCGAACAAACTCGATTCACCATGGGAAGGACCCTACGCCATCACCGAGGTCATCCCAGGTGGCGCCTATCGCCTCAAGCACATCGAGTCTGGAGTCGCATACTCCAACCCGTGGAACGTCTCGCACCTACGACGATTCTACCCGTAGCAACCTACCCCCCCTTTTTTTTCAATAAGGCTTTCAGCCAAGGCTATTCAGCCGAACCATGTACCTCCTCCATTACGATATAAATAAAGCTAAGTGTCTCGCCCCCAACCTTCGGTTGAATATTTTTCTGCAACTTTACTACAAGCTACAATCGCACTCGGGGGCTCCCCCCACCTCACGATTTCATCGACTGAGGACCAAACGTGTACACCTGAGTAGCTGACTACGTCAGGCAAACGAAAAGGGCACGTACTCAATCAAAGCACTGCGTGCTCACAAACAAACAAACCTTTACAAAGGGCACATATACGCCCAGCCGCAATATACAAATTTTACATCTATCTATTTATTTTCAGGTCCTATCTACTCTGAAGAATAACCTGCGCACGCTGCTCAAACAAGTCTACAATTTGCTCGGCATACTGCCTTACAGCCGCGTAATGCGGACGCATGTTCCACTCGCCACCATCTGGTCGAGGAGGTGGCCCGGTCGCCACAGCAGCCAAATCTACGTCAGGGCGGTGCACCCTCACAAGAGACAAGGCAGCCTTTACCCCTGCGACGAGCTGCTGCCGCACCAGCTCCTTGACATTTCCGGCATTCCGAAACTTCGTCAGAAGACCCGCAAGAGTCATTGGCACGGCATCCAACGGAAACATGACGTGCAGTACCGAAGGCAGTGATGTCTGCACCTGGCGGAGCACCCGCGAAACCTAGTAGACGCGATCCTGCACCGTTGCCAGAACCATGGCGCGATCACGGTCCATCCAGAAGAAGCCACCGGCCTCCATGTCCTGTTGAGTCAAACAATTGACTCGAACAGCAATACGCTCCTTTTCTTCCCTCGGAGCAATATTGGCACCTGCGACAAACGCACAAAACAAGAGTAAGGCTAGCAGGCTCACCCGAAGAACTGGGCTACAGCCCGAAAGAAGGATCAACTTACATTGCAGCTGCTCGGACAGTCGACCCAGCTCCGCCATCAAATACTCCTCTCTGGCTGCACCACGGTCTGCTTTGGATTTCCAAACGTCAGCACGACCACGTAACCCAAGCAAATCCCTCTCCAAGCTACGCACGTGATCCCGAAGAAAAGCGAGCTGCGAGGAATCATCCAATGATGCTCGCAAGGGCCTTTCGGATGAAGTGTCAACTGGGTCAGCACCCGACGGAACCTATAGCAGTAGAAAGGCACACAGACATTCAGCCAAGGATAAAAGCACAACACGGAGGAATTCATTAAAATAAGGCCACTACGTGGCACAAGGATGGTACTACAAAAGATATTTACAATATAAGCAGACTACAAACTATTCTACGCCTACTATGCCTAAGGTGCAGGACGCTGAGTCGCCTCAGAGCCAGACTGCCTAGCCTTAGCCTCGCCCTGCTGCCGCAGCGCGTACTCAGACAACAAGTCAATGAGCTTGGGCCCATATCGTCGGCAGCGAGCGGAGTAGGCGGCGAAGTCTACCTCGGATCCATCCGCGGTCGTCGGCACCCGAGAGGTAATCTGGGGCAGGTCTAGCTCCGCCCCAGTCGCCATGGCCATTGCCAGCCCGACAGACGCGCCGATGCCCTTCTGCTTGCGCTTGTACGCTGCAGGCGCTTCGCCCGACAGAGCCTCCGCCAGGGCATCCACGTCTTCAAGGGACGCACCCTTCGGGAAGATCTCCTGGTAGAAGCGACCAAGGACTTCTTTCGCCTTGGCGAGGGAGTTGACGACGGTGCTGCAGCGGTCTTCGACCGCTACAGTGGCATCATCCAGAGCACTCCCGTGCTCCAGAGCACCGCGGTCGAACTCAATGCCTGCGGCATCTACGACAAAAGAAGAAAACATGAAGAAAGGCAACATAGAAGAAGATCCGAAGGAAAAGAAGCAAGTACAAAAGCTAAAGCTCACCCGAAATAGCCTTGGCAGCAGCCATGAGCTTCTCCGCCACCCCTTTTTCACGAGCAGCCGCAACGGTGGCCAGCTTCTCTTCACGATCCGCGGCCTCCTGCTGCAGAAGCTCTTTTGCTTCGGCTGCCTTCGTCAGCTCTAGCTCAAGACGCTCTTTCACACCAACGGCAGCTTCGGCTTTCTGCTCTGATTGGCCAAGGCTCTTCTTCAGAGCATCAACCTTGCGGAGAGAGTCGTTATGTTCCTATGCATTTACAAAAAGCAAGTGTCAAAGAAAAGGACCAGGATACGCAAGAAAAGTACTACAAGGCAGACGAATACCTTGTAGCTGCCGCAGTTTTACCTCCAGCGTCAGGCGGTCCTCCACCAGCCGCTTGGCCTCTTGGACAAAAGGCTGTAGGAAAAGGCAACAGCAGTAAGAACATGACCTAGGGGCTACGCCCCACACAAAGAAGCAAAAACAACATCAGCACTCGAAAACACTCGGGGGCTTCCCCCCATAACATTCAAGAAGAACAACTTACGTGCTCCGAAGGCGAATCCGCAGGCCCGCCTCCGAAATTCTGGGGCGCAACCACCAGCCTCTCCTGCACAGGAGGAACTGGCGCAGCGTCACCAGAAGTTGCCACCGTCTGAGGAGGAGGCGACGCAATGTTCGACTCCCCCATCATCTCGTGCGCTCCATCACTAGAGCCGTCGGAAGATTGCCTGCACACGAACCAATCAACACAGGTGCAAAAACAACAAGGGAACAAAGGAAAACAGTGGCAACAAGAAAACTTACGAGCCCAACGCGCTCAGGTCGAAGATAGGAGAAGCCCTTCGGGCCCTCTTCTCTTCCTTCTTTTCTTCCTTCTTCTCCTCCTTCTTTTCTTCCTTCTTCCACTTTGCTGGCAGGTGCGGAGCAACAGCTCGCACAGGAATGGCAGGAAGAGGAGAGGAAGAACCCTCATGAACATCACCCTGACGCTCAAGGCCCAGAGGATTCCTGGGAGTCGGAGGAGTCGAGGCATCCGAAGACTCGCTGGAGCTCCGTGATCGCTTGCGCGAATGGCCCTCACTCGACTCGTCGGCATCCTCCGCTGGAGATCACGCTGACGGTAGCTCGGACACGGAGTCCACGACTTCATTATCCGGGGCATTCGGATACCTTTCGGGCAATGGTGGTGCCATGCCCGACACTTTGAAGCTCTACAAAAGGAGACGGAACTTTGTTAAGCAAACAAAGGAAAAAGTACACAGCTGACAAAACAAAAGGGGAGCACTACGTGCACAAATCTACACCTTCGGTACGGCCAACGTCGAAGAAAAGGGAGGAGTCTGCGACTTCCCCGGAATTTCTTCGTCTGCCTTGAACTTCAAAAGCGCGCGAAGAGTCTTGTCAAGTTCCGCCTCAGAGATCTTCTCACTCGAAACCCTCGTCGGATCACGGCGCCCAGAGTAAAGAAACATCGGATGCGCCCTCGCTTGGAGAGGCTGCACCCGACGCTCAAGAAACGTTCGGATGACGTCGACACCGTTCACCTCCTTCTCAGGAATCAGTTGGAGATCCTCCACTCGACGGTACAGGGCCTCAATCTCCGCCACCTCACCGTCTAAGATTTGTTTTTTCCAGGATCTTTTCTTCTCAATCAACTGAGAGGGGTCAAAAGGAACGAGACCAAAATCTTGCCTAGGCAGTACGGAGTCACGGATGTAAAACCATTTCCTCCGCCAGTACTGGAGAGATTCAGACATGGAAAAGGAAAAGAATTGGACATTGGGACTGAGAGAGATGATGAAACCCCCAATGGGATATACACCATCCGACCCAGATTGCCTCTTCACGGAATAAAGCTTCTGGAAGAGGCCAAAGTGCGGCTCAATGCCAAGCCAACACTCGCAAAGCGTGATAAAACACGCAATGTGGAGAAGGGAGTTGGGAGACAGATGATGCAACTGAACCCCATAGAAGAAGAGTAGTCCACGAAGGAAGTCATGGACTGGATACGAGAAACCACGCAAGACAAAGGCAAGAAACATAACCCGATACCCAGCTGGGGGACGGGGGATTACCTCATTGCCGGGGAGTCGCACGGCCGTCGCATCTTGCGGGATCAGGCTCCGCTCGCGCAGTTTGCGGAGATCGCTCTCTCGCGTCTCCGATCGACGCCAGCCACCATCGGTGACGCGAGCAGCGGCGGTGCCCTTCTTGCCTACGGCGGTGTTGGTCCCAACCACGGACGAGGATTTTTTTGTCTTCCCCATGACGCTGCATCGGTGGTGGCGTTGGCAACGACAAAGAACAAAGGAAGTGTGGAAGGAAAGCTCAAGCGCGCAGCAAGAATCGCTCAAGAACAAGAAGCCAGTGAACAGATGAACTGGTGCGGTGAAAAACAAAACATGATTTCACCCAGGATTATAACAGCGAAGACGACGCACGCCAGCCGTCCATCGAGAAGACCTAACGCCAACGATAAATCTGACCGTACACGTGTCAACACCACAACAAACCGTCGTTACCACGCCGTCCACTACGCGCGGAAATCGAGGAGGCGCCGTAATCATCTCCACGCCCCGCGTGACCGGTCAATTCAAAGTCAGCAAGTGGGACCCACGCTTCGTCCCGTCAAGTCATCTCTGGCGCAGCAGATGCTTGAGGTCATCAATCGTCAGCACTGACGTCATCAAAAGCTATACTAGCACCACTTCGGCTCCACAGCTAAAAGTACTCACTCGAATCTACGATTCGACTAAATACTTGGGGACTACTCCTATCAGGAGCGCTGGCCGCGCACCCGACGGACAAATGAGGACAAAATTGCTTCTCTGAGTCCTACATCGAGTCTACGACTCCACTAAGGACTCGGGGGCTACTCCCATAGGGAGGATGGATTTAAGCATCCGAAAATTTTCGAGTCCTGCGAACCTAAGGACTGAAACAATGCTTAAACTAAAAGTCTCCGTTCGAGTCTACGACTCGAACAGACACTTGGGGGCTACTCCCATAGGGAGCGCTGGTCGCGCACCCTATGAAGTCTTCGACTGCGATCTTTCGGATCAGCACGCAAAAACTTTTTGGCAACTCTGCCCCAACAAAACGCTAAGTGAGCAACAATCTCCTTGGCCACCCGAAGCACCTCCGAGGTGATAAATGTTCGGATGCTGCGTCTGCGACGCAAAGATAAGACCTACAGATATCATCTGATGGCCTGGCAACGCACCTGACTGCGCTCTGCTAGTATGAATCCGTACCAACAGGTACGATGAAAAATCCTGACGGACACGTTGGGTACACCAATTAAAATCACTGGAATTCCTCTCATGTAAGTCCTCTGCGGCCTGAGTTGAATTACGCCAGCATATGTTCCAGGCCCGGGTTAAGGGACCCGAACCTGAAGAAGATCGTGTTGTTTCGTCCTAAGACAGTTAACTGACCCTGATCCGTCAGGTGAGTCAGGCACACGTATCAACAATCCCTACACATTCTCTTGAAAGACAGAGTTGTACCCGAAGGATTGAAGAGTCCTCAGCCGAATCTACGATTCGACTGATCACTCGGGGGCTACTGACATGGTTAAACCCTACGGGTACGTAACTTCAGCATACCTAGTCCAGCCCAAGGAAGGCCCACTGCAGGCATACGCTGGCCCATGAAGATTTCCGGGTGACCAAGGCCCAAGACATCTTCGGATCCTTGGAGAACAAGACTAGTTTAGATATGAAACTCAAAAGGGCAAACGCCCTAGAACTTGTAACCGACTAGGGCTATGCCCGGGACCTGCCTAAGTCTATATAAAGGCCAGGAGGGCACGTCCTAGGGCAACTCAACCAACCTCGACTCATACTTTCGCACACGCATCCACGCCAGATCGAATCTGCGCACCCTGTAACCTTCGGTTCCGCCGTAATCAAAGAGCAGACAAGCAGGAGTAGGGTTTTCCCTCCGGGGGCCTGAACCTGGGTAAATCTTGTGTCCCCTGGTTGCTTGTCTGTTAACCGTGCCACGATCTCCAGCATCCCCATCTTCACCAAAACCCAAGTCCATAACAATGGGCATTGACGAGATTAAACCTCGTCACCTGGATCAATGCTAGCATCCACATTTAAGATGAAGTACACAGATACAAAGGTCATTTATTACATCCATTCCAGAGATAAACATAGTCTTTACAACTCCAAGGCCACAGGCCTAATACAAGAGTTTGAGTAGGTAAATAAATAAAAGTCTTCATCTTCATGTGCCACAGGCAAACATGTTGAGTGTAGACTCATGACACCTAATCCTCATCAGAGTAACCTGCAACATCACAAGTTACAGCCACAGTGGTTCAATACTTTGGAATAGTATTGGCAAGTGATACCTTAGTAAAATTTTAAGTGGACTAGATACTATATGCAATTTGGCTAAGTGTAGCTTGGCTTGCTTTGCTCAAAATAGGTTTTTTTCCTATTAGTTGAAATCACTAAGTTTTTCTTTGTCAAAACTTTTCCCAAGGAACCACCAATAGACATTGAGGTCCTTCACCCTTGTTCACCCACAAATTTTTACTTAGAAATTGGGATGAGGAGATTCTTGATAGCTTCCATGCCTTGATGCTCAAGTTGTCCATTGCCATGGACTTGGCTAAGTACTTAGATTTTTCCATCTGCAGAGGTTGTGCACTTTCCCCACCAGAATTGGTTTCACCAAGACAGGACCTTTCAGAAGCCTTCCCTTAGACCAAAAGGACGCGTTCCAACCTATCATCCCACTACCACCAACTGTCCAAATGGCTAAGTTCTAGCAACTTATGTGATCCAGGCAGAGCCCATATTGCCAAGTGGCTGCACTAGAAGCTTCTTAACACTTGGCCTCTAAAATCTCTTTGTTCCTGGGTGGCTTACCACAAGTGAGATACACAAGGTAAACCATAGAAATGGTCCTTGTGTAACCACTCAACATAAACATTTCCTTCCATTCCACCCAGGTGTTTCATTAACTTAGTTGTTTTATTAGGTAAAACACAAGTCCAAAGGACTTAGAAATATTTTCATCATAGCATGTATATATATTTCACCAACCCTTGGTTGCTACTAGCTAGGCTAAGCATGTCATAGATAGTAACTTAACTTAGAAATTCCCTAGCAATTCTACAACTACTTTGGATTTCCCAACATGGCATTTAAGCAAAATAGTATCATGCATGACTTAGCAAAATATTTCTAATGCTTAGTATAAAACATAGGAATGATAATATTCATGAAGTACCACTTGCCTTGGTAGTTGGGAGAGTAGCACTCCTCACAATCACAATCACTAGCACCAAAATCTACACAAAGATTGGTAGCAACAAATTACACACAAAACATATACAATCAAAAATATATGCATGCATGCAAGATGGTATATGATGATTTTTTTTAAATTCAACCAAGCAAGTAAACAGTACTGATTCAATAACAAGTTAAAAACTTGCCAAACAATATTTATTTAACCCCTAAAACAATTCCTAATAATTTCATATACTTAAATAAGCCCTACACATGTTTCTGCAAATAAAACCTTTTTAACAGAAGCTAAACATTAAACACATTGAATAATCAGAAAGAGCTTGCTCTCCTGATTCCAACGGTATAAAATTTGTCAAATTCTAACGTGTGGATCAAAAGTTATAGCTAAATAAAATTCAAACAATAATCTGATTCAAATTCTGTTTTAAACCTAAACCCTAGCCACGCGTCACGCTCTGATTGGCGCGTACCGTTTCGCGTCGGATCATGCTTCTGAGCCGCTAGATCTAACTTAATCGCGCGGCTCAGATCTAATCTTACCGCTTCGCTCGCGTTCTATCCTATCCGCACGATCTGGATCCAACGTTCCTGAGCAGCCTGACCATCTAGTGGCGGCGCTAGCGGCGGCGACAGGCGGCGGCGCCTCTGTCAGTGGCGGAGCTGGCATTCTAGGTCGCGCGGGAGAGGGGGAAGGGGCTTACCGAGCTCGCCGTGCGATGCTGATGCTCAAGGTGGTGATGGCTGGTCAAGGGGCGCGCTGTAGTGGCTGAGGGAGCTCGTCGGAGTTGTGCACGGTGTCGGGTGGTTGCAGACGAAGTTGTTGCCGACGCTCTGGGCCTTCCTAGCACCAACCATAGGCATCAGTAGTTGTGCAAGGACAAGGCGAACCTAGTCGTATGCGGGAGAGGTCAAGGGGCGCTCAGTGCTTACCGCAATCGATCGCCGGAGAAGAAGAAGGCGTCGGGTGCTTGCAGTCGTCGTCGTTGGCGAGTCTCCAGATGGTCCTAGCATGCACCAATAGGTTGAGAAGATGCGCATGGATGTTGTGATCATTCTGGCCAACTTAGACAACAAGGGGCGACGGGGTCTTACCAGAATCGCATGCCGGAGGTCGTCGGAGTTGCGGCGGTGTTTGGCGAGTTGCGAGCAGCCTGGTGGCGTGGAGAGAAAATTGAGTGAGGGGAAATGGCCGCGGTGTAGAGGAGTTTAAGTAGGCAAGGGCTCGACAAGAAACGCCTGCAGAATCAAAGGCAATTACGCCACGGAATCAACGCCAGCAACGGCCAGTGCGACGTGTTCTTCGCGAGATTTTGGGGAAGACGACGGTGACGTGGACGGGGCCCAGTTGTCTGCGAGAGAAACAGAGTGGGGGTGGGGTCCTGGCGTCAGTCTCTCCGCGGGTGCGTCTGTGAGTGAAAGAGAGAGAGAGAGGGAACCCGGGTGGGCTAGCTGGGCTGGATCTGTTGATGGGCTCAAACCCTGGCGCTGGCCTTTTTCCTTTTCTTTATTCCTTTTCTATTTCTGATTTGATTTTCTGGAATGAATTTCAAATTATTTCAAACTCTATTTGAATTCAAATCTTTTCAGGATTTTTGCAGTGTGCAATAGTCACAAATCTGGGCATAAAACCAAGTGGTCACTTTGAATTGGTTTGGTCATTTGAAATAAAATAGAATAAACAGTGTCATAGCACTTGTTTAATATTGGTTTTGAAATTGGTTTTCAAATTGTATTTGCTTTGAAATTTTTGGTTTAAACCTTGGCAATCTAGCAAAACAACCTGGGATCAATAAGACAACAAAGTTTGGTTTCATGAACAACAATCTCTATTAAAGAGTAGTATTTGTTTCAAATGCTGATCACATAAAATAATGAGCTCATATGCTCCTGTTTTTGAAGTGTTTTGTTTGAAATGAAAAACATATGATCAGGGATGCATGGATGATATGCATAAGTTTGAAACATGATTTTAGGGATGTTACAAATCTAACCCCCTTAAGGTGAATCTCGCCCTCGAGATTCGGATTAGCTAGCAAATAGGTGTGGGTGGTCTTTCCGAAGATCATCCTCTCTTTCCCATGTTGCTTCCTCTTCGGAATGATGATTCCACTGCACTTTGCAGAACTTGATAGTCTTAGTCCGTGTGACTCTTTCTGCAGTCTCGAGAATCTTGATAGGTTTTTCTTCGTAAGTGAGATCACTTTCCAGTTGAACCTCCTCCAAAGGTATGGTATCCTTCAAAGAAGTTTCTTCCATTTCTGGATGACATTTCTTAAGTTGACTCACATGAAACACATTATGGACAGCTGACAGAGATTCTGGCAGTTCTATTTCATAGGCAACTTCTCCCTTACGACTCAGAATCTTGAATGGTCCAACATATCTTGGTGCCAATTTCCCTTTGACTCCGAATCTCTTCACTCCACGAAGTGGTGACACCCTAAGATAGGCTCTATCACCAACTTCGTAGGTGACTTCTCTACGCTTAGGATCTGCGTAACTTTTCTATCGGGACTGTGCTATCTTCAATCTGTCCTTAACCAACTTGACCTTCTCTTCGGCTTCCTTGATAAGATCTGGTCCGAATAAACTTCTTTCTCCCACACCATTCCATAACAATGGGGTGGTACACTTTCTTCCGTAGAGAAACTCAAATGGTGCCATCTCAATACTGGCTTGATAGCTGTTGTTATAAGAAAATTCTGCGTAAGGCAGACTTTCATCCCAACTGGCTCCATATTCTAGGGCACATGCCCTCAACATGTCTTCGAGAATCTGATTAGTCCTTTCCGTTTGTCCATCGGTTTGAGGATGAAAAGCAGTACTGAATTCCAACCTCGTTCCCAATGACTCATGTAACTGTCTCCAAAAATGGGAAGTGAATTGAGTTCCCCTATCAGACACAATACTCTTGGGCACTCCATGCAGACATACAATTCTACTCATGTAGATTCTGGCTAACTTAGCACTTGTATAGGTTGTCTTCACAGGTATGAAATGAGCCACTTTAGTTAGGCGATCCACTACTACCCAAATTGAATCGTATCCTGACCGGGTCCTTGGTAATCCAGTAATGAAGTCCATACCAATCTTGTCCCACTTCCAATCAGGAATAGGTAGTGGTTGAAGAAAACCTGCTGGTTTCTGATGTTCCGCTTTCACTCTACTACACACATCACACAAAGCAATATGTTCGGCGATGTCCTTCTTGAGATTATTCCACCAAAATCTTTCTTTCATGTCCATGTAAATTTTGGTGTTACCCGGATGAATGGAATACGGAGAGTTGTGTGCTTCATGCAAAATCAGTTTCTGCAGCTCCGGGTCTTGTGGAACACAGATACGTTTCCCATGCCATAAAGTACCCTGTTCGTCTTCATGGAACCCTTTGGCTTTTCCTTTGCCGATCTTTTCTTTAATCTCTTCTATTTCTTTATCAATCTTCTGGGCTTCTTTGATCTTGTCCAACAAAGTGGGTTGAACATCCAAAGACATGAGATGTCCTTCAGGCACAATCTCCAATCTGAGTTTTCTGAATTGGGCACACAAATCATCTGGCAATTCTCCTTTGGTAAGGCCATTCACAAAAACCTTACGACTTAGAGCATCTGCTACAACATTTGCTTTACCGGGGTGGTATTGCAAACTTAAGTCATAATCCTTGATAAGTTCTAGCCATCTTGTTTGTCTCATATTAATTTCCTTCTGGGTGAAGATATACTTCAAACTTTTGTGATCTGTGAACACTTCACAACGCTTTCCCAAAAGATAGTGCCTCCATGTTTTAAGCGCATGGACAACAGAGGCTAACTCTAAATCATGAGTAGGATAGTTCACTTCATGAGTTTTGAGTTGTCTCGAGGCATACGCCACAACTTTACCGTCTTGCATAAGTACTGCACCCAAACCCTGATGAGATGCATCACAATATACTTGGAAATCTTTTTCCAAATCTGGTAGACACAAGACTGGTGCTGTCACAAGTCTCTTCTTCAATTCCTGAAAGCTGAGTTCACAACCTTCAGACCAAGCAAACTTCTTGTCTTTCTTTAACAATTCAGTCATAGGCTTGGCTACCTTGGAGAAATTTTCAATGAACCTTCTGTAGTAACCTGCTAAGCCAAGGAAACTACGAACTTCTTTTACGGATTTGGGAGATTCCCATTCAGTTACAGCTGAAACTTTAGCAGGATCAACTGCTACACCATCCTTTGTCATAACATGTCCTAGAAAACCAACTTCATCCAACCAGAACTCACACTTGCTGAATTTGGCATAAAGTTTATGTTCTCGTAACTTCTCAAGTATCAAACGCAAATGTCCTTCATGCTATTCTTTCCTCTTGGAGTAGACTAAGATGTCATCGATGAAAACGACAACAAACTTGTCAAGGAATTCCATGAACACCTTGTTCATCATATTCATGAAGTATGCTGGAGCATTGGTCAAACCAAAAGGCATTACGGTATACTCATACAATCCATACCTTGTAGTGAAAGCTGTCTTAGGTATGTCTTGTTCTCTTATCTTGAGTTGAAAATAGCCTGACCGGAGATCAATCTTTGAGAACACACATGCTCCTTCTAGCTGATCAAACAAGTCATTGATTCTAGGCAAAGGGTATTTGTTCTTGATAGTCACCTCGTTGAGTGAACGGTAATCTATGCATAACCTTTGACTTCTATCCTTCTTCTCCACGAACAAAACTGGGGCTCCCCAAGATGAAGAACTTGGTTGAATAAATCCTTTCTGTAGCTGTTCTCCAAGTTGTTTCTTGAGTTATTTCAGTTCATCCACTGACATCTTATAAGGTCTCTTTGCTATTGGTCCAGATCCTGGTACCAAATCTATAAGAAACTCCACATCTCTATCTGGTGGCATTCTCGGCAATTCCTCCGGAAACACATCCGGGTATTCACTCACAATTGGCACACTGTCTATGCTAACCCCCTTAAGAGAATTTAGCATACTCCTTTTTGCTTCAAAGTTGGTCTTAAATCTGATCCTTTTATTTTCTGGAGTTGTGAGTGTGACAGTATGGTTGGCACAATCTATCACTCCTTTGTACTTAGTCATCCAGTCCATTCCCAAAATGACATCCAATCCTTGGGAGTTTAGAATTATCAAGTTAACGGGAAACTTATACTTCCCAAATTCTATGACTAGATCATGACATCCTGAATTCACTATCATTTCTCCACCAGGAGAACTTACTTTTATAGGACACCCAATAGTTTCTACCGGCAGTTCATTTCTTTCAACAAATGCTCTTGATATGAATGAATGAGATGCACCAGTATCAAAGAGAACAAATGCTGGAACAGAATTGAGTTTGAACTTACCAGCAACAGCATCAGGCTCCTCATAGATTTCCTCCACATTGATGTGGTTCACTTGTCCCTTCTTAAAAGGGTTGGGCTTGTTGGGTCCTTCAACTTTCTTTTCTGGGCATTCATTTGCATAATGCCCCATCTTCTTGCACTTGAAGCATTCAACCTGACTTATGTCTTTCTTGACAGGCTGGCTTCCACTTCCACTTCCATTACCACTGTGGTGGCTCTTGTATCCACCCTTGTGATTCTTGTACTTGTCATTGTCATGACTACGATGATGCTTGTTGTCATGACGGTTGTGGTTGTGGTGCTTGTTGAATTTCCCATGCTTGTGGGATCCTGAGCTTCCACTGTCATCATAATGGGAACGTCTGTGAGACGATCCTAAGCTGTGCTTGTCTGAGTGCTTTCTCTTCCTGCTCTCAACTTGTTTCATTTTGTTCTCCAAAATAGCAGCCTTGTCACAGAGAGACTGATAAGTGGGAACATAGGCCACAGCCAACTGCAGGTTCAGCTCATCATTCAAGCCTTCAAGAAATTTTTCCTTTCTCTTGGCATTGGTGTCAACTTCATCTGGTGCATAACGCGCCAGATTGTTGAACTCCTCAATATATTCAGCCACGCTGTGGTGGCGCTGCTTCAGATTATGGAACTCTTTCTTTTTCAGACTCATCACTCCAGATGAGATATGATCCGTGCGAAAGCCATCCTCAAAGATAGCCCATGTCACATCTTCTATGGGAGTGGTGATCTGGAAGTTGTCCCACCAAGTGGCGGCTGGTCCTTCCAGAAGATGTGCTGCAAATCTGACCTTTTCAGCATCCGTACAGCCCACGGTTACCAAGTCCTTGTTCACTGAGCGTAGCCAATCATAGGCCACCATGGGATCAGTCGTTCCTGAGAACTTTGCTGGCCTCAATCTCAAGAACCTGGTAAGCATATCAAAACCCGGTGGGTTGTTGTTGTTGTTGTTATTGTTGTTGTTGTTATTGTTGTTATTGTTGTTGTTTTGGTTCTGGATGAACGTCGTCATAATCTGCATCATCTGAGTTTGAGGGGTCATCATTTGTTGCATTTCTGGAGTGATGTTGTTGTTGGGGTTGGGGTTTGCACGACGGGGAGGCATCTGTGGTTTGTTCAATAGAGATAAGAATGAGATACCCATAGATGCTTTCATGCACATTACATCACATAAGCAAACACAAAGCATGCAACACAATGATAAAGGTTCAACAACAAGATAACCAGTTCACAAGGTAAAACACACAAGTAGCAAGCCATCCACATGTCGGATGGTCAAAAAACAAGTTCTCAAACAACAAGTATGATGATAAAAGATAAATGAGTAGTCAAATCTACTCCTCGGCATCAATCTCCTCCTCGACAAAGGTAAGACATGCGTTCTCCATCGCGGTCTTGTATTCCTCGACACTAGTGGTCAAGGTCTCTACCTTGGCCTTGAGATCCCTCTTCTGGGAACGAAGCCTCTCAATCACCGTCTGCTGCTGCTCGAGCTCAAAGTCCTTGGACTGCAGTTCTTCAGTCATGTCCCGGATCTTCTTGTTCCTATCCTGGACACGCTTCTCCTGACTCTTGAACTTCCTGTCCTGGCTCTCAAACTTCACCTCCATTTCCTTGACTATCTCGTCTTGCTCCGCGAAGAGCTTGTCCTTCTCGCGAAGCTGCACCTGGAGCTCGTCATTGTTGAGCATGACGTTGGTCCTGTCAGTGTCCACGTGCCTAATGAGAGACTCTAACTCCTGGAGGTACAGGCGAATCGGCTCTGCTGCGTCCCTCGAATCGTCCTCGAAGTCGATGGACTCTCCATCCTCATCACGTCTTTCGAAGACGTGGAAGTGTGTACCTCTAACCTGTCGGGAGTGTCTCCCTAGAAGACGTCCTATCAGATCCTGCATGACTACCACAAGGCCTCTCTCCTTGTCATCGTGCATGAGCTTGAAGATAATGGCCTCCATGGTAGGCTCCGTCTGGCGTCCGGGATGGTTGACCTTGAAGCCCCAGAGGTCCTTCCTCTCAAACTTGGTGAGGGGAAGCACCATGATGGTAGGAAGAGGAAGATTGAGCAACGTAGTAAGCTCAACGATACGAGGACCAAAGCGAGTAGCCTGGAACTCCTCAACTGTGCTGATGGTAACAGTAGGCATCTATTTATGAGATAGAAAAGTTAGAACAACACAATTCAAGATATAACAAAAGAAAAAACATCACATACATATCCTTGGAAAGCAAAACACACAAGTCATGCATACATGAAACCATTACAACAAACAAGGTTCAACTTATTTTAAAGCAACATTTGGAAAATAAGGTGATAGGTGGTGGTCCAACTAACGAAGTACGTTTACAATCCTATCTCACTGGATCTGTTGGCTAACACAATGTTTCTAGAAGCAATCAGCCTATCTTGCTCACATGACTCCATTATTGGAATTATGCCCTAGAGGCAATAATAAAGATGTTATTATTATAATTCTTGTTCATGATAATGTTTCTATTCCATGCTAGAATTGTATTAAGCGGTAACTTTAATACTAGTGTGGTTTGTGAACAACACTGTGTCCCTAGTACGCCTCTATGGACTAGCTCATTGATTAATGATGGTTAAGGTTTCCTAACCATGGACATGAGTTGTCAATTAATAATGAGATCATATCATTGGGAGAATGATATGGTGGACAGACCCAAACTAAGCAAAGCAATTAGATCGTCGTGTTCATCTTTGCGAAGCTTTTCTTATGTCAAATATTGTATTCCTTAGACCATGAGATAATACAATTCCCTGGTATCGGAAGAAAGCTTTGATGTCATCAAACGTCATCCTATGAGAGGGTGATCATAAAGGTGTCTCTCAGGTGATCGGAAAGTATCTGTTGGGTTGTATGTATCGAGATGGGATTTGTCCCTCCCAAGTCGGAGAGATATACTTCGGGCCCACTCAGTAATCGATATCAACACCGCTTGCAAGCATGTGGTTAAGGAGTTAATCACAAAGTGATATCGGATTACGGAACGAGTAAAGTACTTGCTGTGAACGAGATTGAACTAGGTATGACGGTACCGACGATCAAATCTCGGGCAAGTAAAATATCGCGAGACGAAGGGAATATAAAGAGTGGGCTTCTAGAAGGGGGGTTTCCTTGCCCCCCACTCCTTATCCTTTGGGGCCGCTGGCCAAGAGAGGTTTAAACTCGAGATAGACCTTCTAGAAGGGGGGTTTCCTTGCCCCCCACTCCTTATCCTTTGGGGCCGCCGGTTTGGGCTTGGGGGAGGGGCTAGGGCTGCGCCCCCCTCTATATAAAGAGTGGTGGGGGCGCACCAACCCCCCACACCTTACCCTCCAACCCTAGATGCCCTGCTGCCCTTCCTCTCTCCCTCCCGACTGTTTGTAGGCGAAGCCCTGCTGCAGAAATTCTCCACCAATTGCACCGCGCCGTCGCGTTGTAGATCCAACCCATCTCTCCACCATACTTGCTGGACCAAGGAAGGAGGAGACGTCGAGGTGCTTCACGTGTGCATCTCACGGAGGCACCGCCACTTGTGGTGCTAGATCGGATCGGATCGCGAGGAGGAGAAGCGAGTACGACTACATCACCCACGTTCCGACGAACGTTCCGCTGTGCGATTCTTCAAGGGTATGAAGATCTAATCCAATCTCTCTTGTTGTTTGCATCTCCTAGATTAGATCTTGGCTTCCCCTCTATTCGCATCCGTAGAAAATTTTGATTTACTATGCCGCGAAACCGTTCAGTGGTATCAGAGCTAGATCTATGCGTAGATGTGTTTCACGAGTAGAACGCAACATGGTTGTTGCGAGCGTTGATGTTTTATGTTGCAAGCCTCTTGTTTGTGTTCTTCTTATGACGCAGGATAGTGATATTGAAGCGGTCCAGGCCAACCTTACGCGACGTCGTTCGCGAGACCGGCTCCGCACTTGACGTGTGGCTTGTTCCACACATGCGGCTGGTGGATGCCAGTTTCTCTCACTATAGTTGTCATGGGATTAACACCGGAGTTTGGCAACCATAATATCACCGTTGTGGCTTTCCGTAGGTAAGAATCGTTCTTAGCATCTACTCCCATAAGCCACGTAAAACATGCAACAACAAAGTAGAGGCGTCTAACTTGTTTTTGCAGGGAGTGTTTTCTGTGATATGGTATGGCCCAAGATGTGATGTGTATAATGTATGCGATGATCATGTTTTGTAATGTTTCACGACTTGCATGTCGATGAGTACACAACCGGCAGGAGCCATATGGTTGTCTTTATAATTGTGTATAACCTGTGTGTCAACTTCTTATGCGCCATGTAATAGTTTCACTTTATCGCTAAGTAGTTAGCAATAGTTGTAGTTGCTATTCGTGGTGGAGGCAATCATGGTGGAGTGATGGAGATCATGCCGGAACGCACAAGATGGAGATCATTGCGCGAAGATTGGCTATACCATGTCACATAAAGTTATATGCATGTGATGTTTATCCTTTTATGTATCTTATTATGCTTAGATCGCGACGGTAGCATTATAAGATGATTCCTCACTTAAAGATCAAGATAAAAACTGTGTTCTCCCTGAGTATGCACCGTTGCGAAAGTTCGTCGTGTCCAAGCATCACGTGATGATCGGGTGCTATAGACTCTACGCTCACATACAACGGGTGCAAGCCAGTTTTGCACACGCGGAAATACTTGGGTCTAACTTGACGAGCCTAGCATGTACAGACATGGCCTCGGAACACATGAACCGAAAGGTTAAGCATGAGTCATATGAATGATATGATCGACACTTCGTTGTCCACCATTGAAACCACATCTCTTCTCGTGAAGATCGGATTAGGTGTGGTGAATTTGGATCGTGTTCACTAAACAACTTGAGGGATGTTGAATTTAGTGGGAGTTCATCTAGTAACTTGATTAAAAGTTGAACTAGTTATCATGAACATAGTCTAATTTGTACTTGCAAATATTGTAGATCAAATGGCTAAGTCCAACTTCAACTTCAACGTTTTTGCTGAGAAGGAAAAGCTTAGAAACAATGGGTCTAACTTCACCAATTGGTTCCGCAATCTAAGAATCATTCTATCTGGCGAACAAAAGGACTATGTCCTTGGGAAAGCGTTAGGTGACCCCCCTGCTGCAACTGCGCCGGCTGATGAGAAAGCTGTCTATCAGTCGCGCAAAGATGATTATGGTGTGATTAAGAGCACCATGTTGTTTGCTATGGAACCGGAACTTCAAAATCGTTTTGAAGACTATCCCGGGCCCTTTGAGATTCTCGAAGAGCTGAAAAGCATGTTTCAGACTCAGGCCCGTTCTGAGAGATATGAGATCTCAGAGAAGTTCTTTAACTGCAAGATGGAGGAAGGGAGTTCCGTTAGTGAGCACGCCATTAAGATGACGGGCTACACTCAACGCCTTGAGCAACTGGAATGCACGATTCCAGAGGAGCTCAAGATTGACAGGGTTCTGCAATCACTCCCTCCCAGCTACAAAAGTTTTGTAGTGACTCACAATCAGATTGGTTCCACTGATACGATCACCGAGATCTTCGCAAAACTGAAGGCTGCGGAAGTGGACATCAAAAAGGATAATCATGTGTTGATGGTCAACAAGCCCACCTTTAAGAAAATTAAGGGAGCAAAGAAGCCCTTCAAGAAGGGCGGTGGCAAGCGCAATGCCCCTGCTGAGAAGAAGCTCAGGTCTGGTCCCAAGCCGGACACTGAGTGCTTCTATTGCAAGGACAAGGGTCACTGGAAGCGCAACTGTCCGAAGTACTTAGCGGACAAGAAGGCTGGCACCATCAAAGGTATATTTGATATACATGTTATTGATGTTTTCCTTACTAGCCCTCGTTGTAGTGCCTGGGTATTTGATACCGGTTCAGTTGCTAATATTTGTAACTCGAAATAGGAGCTACGGAATAGACGACGGCTTGCGAGGGATGAGGTGACGATGCGCGTTGGCAACGGATCAAGAGTTGATGTGATGCCCGTCGGCACGCTCTCCTTAGTTTTACCTTCGGGATTAGTTTTAAACCTTAATAAATATTATTATGTGCCTGCGTTGAGCATGAACATTATTTCTGGATCTTGTTTATTGCAAGACGGTTATTCATTTAAATCGGAGAATAATGGTTGTTCTATTTATATGAGTAACATCTTTTATGGTCATGCACCTCTTGTGAATGGTTTATTTCTTCTAAATCTCGAAAGGGATGAAACACACATCCATAACATTGAGGCTAAAAGATGCAAAGTAGATAGTGATAATACTACTTATTTGTGGCACTGTCGTCTAGGTCATATTGGTGTAAAGCGCATGAAGAAACTCCATTCTGATGGACTTTTGGAGTCTCTTGATTTTGAATCATTTGACACATGCGAACCATGCCTCATGGGCAAGATGATTAAAACCCTGTTCTCCGGTATGATGGAGCGAGCAACGGACTTGTTGGAAATCATACATACCGATGTATGCGGACCGATGAGTGTTTCGACGCGCGGTGGATATCGCTATTTTCTCACTTTTACCGATGACTTAAGTAGATATGGGTATATCTATTTAATGAAACATAAATCTGAAACGTTTGAAAAGTTCAAAGAATTTCAGAATGAAGTGGAGAACCATCGTAACAGAAAGATTAAGTTTCTACGATCCGATCGTGGGGGCGAATATTTGAGTTATGATTTTCTCATGCATCTTAAAGCAAGCGGAATTGTTTCGCAACTCACGCCACCCGGAACACCACAGCGCAATGGTGTGTCTGAACGCCGGAATCGAACCCTATTAGATATGGTCCGATCAATGATGTCTCTTACTGATTTGCCGTTATCATTTTGGGGTTATGCATTAGAAACTGATGCATTCACTTTAAATAGGGCTCCATCTAAATTCGTTGAGACGACACCGTATGAACTGTGGTTTGGTGCTAAACCTAAGTTGTCGTTTCTTAAAGTTTGCGGATGCGAAGCTTACGTCAAGAAGTTGATGCCGGACAAGCTCGAACCCAAAGCGGAGAAATGCGTCTTCATAGGATACCCTAAGGAAACTATTGGGTATACCTTCTATCACAGAACCGAAGGCGAAGTGTTTGTTGCAAAGAACGGTTCCTTTCTTGAGAAGGAGTTTCTCTCGAAAGAAGTGAGTGGGAGGAAAGTAGAGCTAGACGAGGTTATTGAACCTTCTCTTGAGTTGGAGAGTAGCGCAGCACCTGAAATTGTTCCAGTGCCGCCTGCACCAACAATAGAGGAAGCTAATGATAAGGATCATGAAGCTTCGGACGATGCTGCTACTGAACGTCGCAGGTCGACAAGGTCGCGTGCCCCTCCTGAGTGGTACGGCAACCCTGTCTTGACTGTCTTGTTAGTAGAAGACAGTGAACCTACGAACTATGAGGAAGCGATGATGAGCCCAGACTCTGAGAAATGGCTAGAAGCCATGAAATCCGAATTGGGATCCATGAGCGAAAACCAAGTATGGACTTTGGTGGACCCTCCTAGCAACCGAAAGGCCGTTGAGTGCAAATGGATCTTCAAGAAGAAAACGGACGCGGATGGTAATGTTACCGTCTATAAAGAACGGTTTGTTGCGAAAGGTTTTCGACAAGTTCAAGGTGTTGACTACGATGAGACTTTCTCTCCCGTAGCGATGTTTAAGTCCAGTCGGATTTTATTAGCAATTGCTGCGTTTCATGATTATGAAATATGGCAGATGGATGTCAAGACTGCGTTCCTCAATGGCAACATTGATGAAGAATTGTATATGATGCCACCCGAAGGTTTTGTCGATCCTAAGGATGCTGATAAAGTATGCAAACTTCAGCGTTCCATTTATGGACTGAAGCAAGCATCTCGGAGTTCGAACCTTCGTTTTGATCAAGTGATCAAGAGCTTTGGATTTGTTCCAAATTGCTACGAAGCTTGCATCTACAAGAAAGTGAGTGGGAGCTCGGTGACGTTTCTGGTACTATATGTGGATGACATATTGATTATCGGAAATGACATCAACATGCTTAACGATGTGAAGAGTTATTTGAACAAGTGTTTTTCAATGAAAGACCTAGGTGAAGCTGCTTATATATTGGGCATCAAAATCTATAGAGATAGACAAAGACGCCTGATAGCTTTAAGCCAGAGTACATACCTAGACAAAGTTCTGAAAAGGTTCAGAATGGATAAGGCAAAGAAAGGTTCGGTGCCTATGTTGTCAGGTAAGATACTGAGCAAGGCTCAGTGTCCAGCTACGGTAAATGATAGGGAAGCTATGAGCAAAGTGCCTTATGCCTCGGCCATAGGTTCTATCATGTATGCCATGCTGTGTACTAGACCGGATTTGTCCAATGCTCTTAGTTTAACGAGCAGATATCAAAGTGATCCAGGAGTGGAACACTGGACAGCCGTGAAGAACATCCTAAAGTACCTAAATAGAACTAAAGAAATGTTCTTAGTCTATGGGGGTGATGAACAGCTCGTCGTAAAAGGTTACGTCGATGCTAGTTTTGACACCGACAAGGATGATTCTAAATCTCAGACAGGATACGTGTATATTTTGAATGGAGGAGCTGTGAGCTGGAGAAGCTGCAAGCAAAGCGTGATCGCGGGATCTACAGTAGAAGCGGAATACATGGCTGCTGCAGAAGCGTCAAGTGAAGGAGTTTGGATCAGAAACTTCATCGCTGAGCTTGGCGTGGTTCCAAGTGCATTGGACCCACTGGAGATATTGTGTGACAACACTGGCACCATAGCACTCGCTAAGGAACCAAGATATCATCCAAATACCAAGCATATCAACCGCAAGTTTCATATAATCCGAGATTATATAGCAGATGGAGATCTGAAGATTAGCAAAGTACATACAGATCTGAATGTCGCAGATCCATTGACTAAACCTCTTCCACGTGTAAAACATGATCAGCACCTCAGTGCCATGGGTGTGAGATCCCTCCTTTATAAAGGAAAAGGATCCCTGTGATTGCAATGCTAGTCCCTGGATCAATGCTAGCATCCACAGTTTAAGATGAAGTACACAGATACAAAGGTCATTTATTACATCCATTCCAGAGATAAACATAGTCTTTACAACTCCAAGGCCACAGGCCTAATACAAGAGTTTGAGTAGGTAAATAAATAAAAGTCTTCATCTTCATGTGCCACAGGCAAACATGTTGAGTGTAGACTCATGACACCTAATCCTCATCAGAGTAACCTGCAACATCACAAGTTACAGCCACAGCGGGTCAATACTTTGGAATAGTATTGGCAAGTGATACCTTAGTAAAATTTTAAGTGGACTAGATACTATATGCAATTTGGCTAAGTGTAGCTTGGCTTGCTTTGCTCAAAATAGGTTTTTTTCCTATTAGTTGAAATCACTAAGGTTTTCTTTGTCAAAACTTTTCCCAAGGAACCACCAATAGACATTGAGGTCCTTCACCCTTGTTCACCCACAAATTTTTACTTAGAAATTGGGATGAGGAGATTCTTGATAGCTTCCATGCCTTGATGCTCAAGTTGTCCATTGCCATGGACTTGGCTAAGTACTTAGATTTTTCCATCTACAGAGGTTGTGCACTTTCCCCACCAGACTTGGTTTCACCAAGACAGGACCTTTCAGAAGCCTTCCCTTAGACCAAAAGGACGCGTTCCAACCTATCATCCCACTACCACCAACTGTCCAAATGGCTAAGTTCTAGCAACTTATGTGATCCAGGCAGAGCCCATATTGCCAAGTGGCTGCACTAGAAGCTTCTTAACACTTGGCCTCTAAAATCTCTTTGTTCCTGGGTGGCTTACCACAAGTGAGATACACAAGGTAAACCATAGAAATGGGCCTTGTGTAACCACTCAACATAAACCTTTCCTTCCATTCCACCCAGGTGTTTCATTAACTTAGTTGTTTTATTAGGTAAAACACAAGTCCAAAGGACTTAGAAATATTTTCATCATAGCATGTATATATATTTCACCAACCCTTGGTTGCTACTAGCTAGGCTAAGCATGGCAGAGATAGTAACTTAACTTAGAAATTCCCTAGCAATTCTACAACTACTTAGGATTTCCCAACATGGCATTTAAGCAAAATAGTATCATGCATGACTTAGCAAAATATCTCTAATGCTTAGTATAAAACATAGGAATGATAATATTCATGAAGTACCACTTGCCTTGGTAGTTGGAAGAGTAGCACTCCTCACAATCACAATCACTAGCACCAAAATCTACACAAAGATTGGTAGCAACAAATTACACACAAAACATATACAATCAAAAATATATGCATGCATGCAAGATGGTATATGATGATTTTTTTTTTAATTCAACCAAGCAAGTAAACAGTACTGATTCACTAACAAGTTAAAAACTTGCCAAACAATATTGATTTAACCCCTAAAACAATTCCTAATCATTTCATATACTTAAATAAGCCCTACACATGTTTCTGCAAATAAAACCTTTTTAACAGAAGCTAAACATTAAACACATTGCATAATCAGAAAGAGCTTGCTCTCCCGATTCCAACGGTATAAAATTTGTCAAATACTAACGTGGGGATCAAAAGTTATAGCTAAATAAAATTCAAACAATAATCTGATTCAAATTCTGTTTTAAACCTAAACCCTAGCCACGCGTTACGCGCTGATTGGCGCGTACCGTTTCGCGTCGGATAACGCTTCTGAGCCGCTAGATCTAACTTAATCGCGCGGCTCAGATCTAATCTTACCGCTTCGCTCGCGTTCTATCCTATCCGCACGATCTGGATCCAACGTTCCTGAGCAGCCTGACCATCTAGTGGCGGCGACAAGCGGCGGAGCCTCTGTCAGTGGCGGAGCTGGCGTTCTAGGTCGCGCGGGAGAGGGGGAAGGGGCTTACCGAGCTCGCCGTGCGATGATGATGCTCAAGGTGGTGATGTCTGGTCAAGGGGCGCGCTGTAGTGGCTGAGGGAGCTCGTCGGAGTTGTGCACGGCGTCGGGTGGTTGCAGACGAAGTTGTTGCCGACGCTCTGGGCCTTCCTAGCACCAACCAGAGGCATCAGTAGTTGCGCAAGGACAAGGCGAACCTAGTCGTATGCGAGAGAGGTCAAGGGGCGCTCAGTGCTTTCCGCAATCGATCGCCGGAGAAGAAGAAGGCGTCGGGTGCTTGCAGTCGTCGTCGTTGGCGAGTCTCCAGATGGTCCTATCATGCACCAATAGGTTGAGAAGATGCGCATGGATGTTGTGATCATTCTGGCCAACTTAGACAGCAAGGGGCGACGGGGTCTTACCGGAATCGCACGCCGGAGGTTGTCGGAGCTGCGATGGTGTTTGGCGAGTTGCGAGCAGCCTGGTGGCGTGGAGAGAAAATTGAGTGAGGGGAAATGGCCGCGGTGTAGAGGAGTTTAAGTAGGCAAGGGCTCGACAAGAAACGCCTGCAGAATCAATGGCAATTACGCCGCGGAATCAACGCCAGCAACGGCCAGTGCGACATGTTCTTCGCGAGATTTTGGGGAAGACGACGGTGACGTGGACGGGGCCCAGTTGTCTGCGAGAGAAACAGAGTGGGGGTGGGGTCCTGGCGTCAGTCTCTCTACGGGTGCGTCTGTGAGTGAAAGAGAGAGAGAGGGAATCCGGGTGGGCTAGCTGGGCTGGATCTGTTGATGGGCTCAAACCCTGATGCTGGCCTTTTTCCTTTTCTTTATTCCTTTTCTATTTCTGATTTGATTTTTTTTTGAATGAATTTCAAATGATTTCAAACTCTATTTGAATTCAAATCTTTTCAGGATTTTTGCAGTGTGCAATAGTCACAAATCTGGGCATAAAACCAAGTGGTCACTTTGAATTGGTTTGGTCATTTGAAATAAAATAGAATAAACAGTGTCATAGCACTTGTTTAATATTGGTTTTGAAATTGGTTTTCAAATTGTATTTGCTTTGAAATTTTTGGTTTAAACCTTGGCAATCTAGCAAAACAACCTGGGATCAATAAGACAACAAAGTTTGGTTTCATGAACAACAATCTCTATTAAAGAGTAGTATTTGTTTCAAATGCTGATCACATAAAATAATGAGCTCATATGCTCCTGTTTTTGAAGTGTTTTGTTTGAAATAAAAAACATATGATCAGGGATGCATGGATGATATGCATAAGTTTGAAACATGATTTTAGGGATGTTATAGATATACATGTTATTGATGTGTATCTCACTAGTACTCGTAGTAGTGCCTGGGTATTTGATACTGGTTCGGTTGCTCATATTTGTAACTCGAAACAGGTGCTGCAGAATAAACGGGAGCTAGCGAAGAACAAGGTGAAGATGCGCGTAGTAAATGGATCAAAGGTTGATGTGATCGCGGTCGGCACGCTACCTCTTCATCTACCATCGGGATTAGTTTTATACTTAAATAATTGTTATTTGGTGCCTGCGTTAAGCATGAACATTATATCGGGATCTTGTTTATTGCGAGACGGTTACTTGTTTAAGTCCGAGAATAATGGTTATTCGATTTATAAGAGTAATATGTTTTATGCACATGCACCTTTGATAGATGGTCTATTCTTATTGAATCTCGATAGTGAAAATACACATATTAATAACATTGAAGCTAAACGTTTGAAATCGAGCGATTACTCGACCTATATGTGGCACTGTCGTCTTGGTCACATTGGAATGAAGCGTATGAAGAAACTCCATTCTGATGGACTTCTTGAATCACTTAATTTCTAATCACTTGAAAGATGCGAAGCATGTCTGATGGGTAAAATGACTAAGACTCCATTTTATGGTATGATGGAGCGAGCTACGGACTTATTGGAAATCATACATACCGATGTGTGTGGTCCAATGAGTGTAGCATCGCGCGGTGGTTATCGTTATGTTCTTACCTTCACGGATGACTTGAGTAGATATGGGTATATCTATTTCATGAAATATAAGTCCGGAACTTTCGAGAAATTTAAGGAATTTCAAAGTGAGGTGGAGAATCAACGTAACAAGAAGATTAAATTTCTACGTTCTGATCGTCGAGGTGAATATCTAAGTTACGAGTTTGGTGAGCATTTGAAGAAATGCGGGATACTTTCACAACTGACACCGCCGGGAATACCACAGCGTAATGGTGTGTCCGAACGTCGTAATCAAACTCTCTTAGATATGGTTCGTTCTATGATGTCACTTACAGATTTACCGCTATCATTTTGGGGTTATGCATTAGAAACAGCTGCATTCACTTTAAATAGGGCACCATCTAAATCCGTTGAAACGACATCGTATGAATTATTGTTTGGTAAGAAACCTAAATTGTCGTTCCTTAAAGTTTGGGGTTGCGAAGCCTATGTAAAGAAGTTACAGTCGGACAAGCTTGAACCCAAAGCGGAAAAATGCGTCTTCATAGGATACCCAAAGGAAACTATTGGGTATACCTTCTATCATAGATCCGAAGGCAAAATCTTCGTTGCCAAGAATGGATCCTTTCTAGAGAAGGAATTTCTCTCGAAAGAAGTGATTGGAAGGAAAGTAGAACTCGACGAGGTTGTCGAACCTTCTCTTGAACTTGCGAGTAGCGCAGCACCGGAAGAAGTTCCTGTGGTGCCTACACCAATAAGAGAGGAAGCTAATGATGATGATCATGAAACTTCGGTTGTAGTTGCTACAGAACCTCGCAGGTCAACGAGAACTCATACCACTCCTAATTGGTATGATCCCGTTATGAGTGTCATGTTGGTGGACAACACCGATGACCCTGCGACGTATGAGGAAGCGATGATGAGACCAGATTCCAATAAATGGCAAGAAGCCATGAAATCCGAAATTGGATCCATGTACGAAAACCAAGTATGGATTTTGGTGGACTTACCGGATGGCCGGAAGGCTGTCGAGAACAAATGGATTTTCAAGAAGAAAACATATGCTGATGGTAATGTTACTGCCTATAAAGCTCGACTTGTCGCAAAAGGGTTTCGACAAATTCAAGGAGTTGACTACGATGAGACTTTCTCACCAGTAGCGAAGCTAAAGTCTGTGAGGATTTTGTTAGCAATCACTGCATATTACGATTATGAGAAATGGCAGATGGATATCAAAACAACATTCCTCAATGGAGACATTGATGAAGAATTGTATATGATGCAACCCAAAGGTTTTGTCGATCCTAAAGATGCTAACAAGGTATGCAAACTTCAACGGTCCATATATGGATTGAAGCAAGCATCCCGAAGTTGGAATCAACGTTTTGATAAGGTAATCAAAAGTTTTGGTTTTATACAAACTTATGGAGAAGCTTGTATTTACAAGAAAGTGAGTGGGAGCTCTGTAGCATTCTTAATACTATATGTAGATGACATATTGTTGATTGGGAATGATGTAGACCTTCTTAATAGTGTCAAGGAATATTTGAATAATAGTTTTTCAATGAAGGATCTTGGCGAAGCAGCTTACATATTAGGCATAAAGATTTATAGAGATAGATCGAGACGCCTAATATCATTGTCTCAAAGTACATATTTGGACAAAGTTCTAAAGAGGTTTGGAATGGAAGATAGCAAGAAAGGGTTCTTGCCCATGTTGCCCAATACGACCTTGAGTAAAACTCAAAGTCCAGCAACGGCAGAAGATAGAGAAAGGATGAGTAAGACTCCCTATGCCTCAGCCATAGGATCTCTAATGTATGCCATGCTATGTACTAGACCCGACATTGCATATGTTGTTAGTTTGACTAGCAGATATCAAAGTGATCCAGGAGTGGATCATTGGACAGCGGTCAAAAACATCCTTAAGTACTTGAGAAGAACTAAGGATATGGTTCTTTCTTATGGAGGTGATGAACAGCTCGTTGTTAATGGTTACACCGATGCTAGTTGGAACACCGATCCGGATGATTCTAAATCTCAATCTGGATACGTATTTACTTTGAATGGTGCAGCAGTTAGCTGGAGGAGTGCAAAGCAAAGCGTTGTGGCGAGATCTTCAACTGAATCGGAATACATAGCTGCTTCGGAGGCTTCACAAGAAGCAATATGGATGAAGGAGTTCATTGCAGAGCTCGGTGTGGTTCCAAGTGCGCTGGACCCAATGTCTATCTACTGTGATAACATGGACGCCATAGCCAATGTGCAAGAACCAAGGTCACACAAGAAGCTGAAGCACATCAAGCTACGTTTTCACGCTATTCGAGAAAACATGTCCAAGATGGTGACATAAAGATTTTCAAAATACACACAGATCTGAATGTGGCGGATCCGTTGACTAAACCTCTCCCGAGGGCAAAACATGACCAACACCAAACTGCCATGGGTGTTCGGTATATTACCATGTAATCTAGATTAGTTGATTCTAGTGCAAGTGGGAGACTATTGGAGATATGCCCTAGAGGCAATAATAAATGTAGTTATTATTATATCTTTGTGCTTATGATAAATGTTTACATTCATGCTATAATAGTATTAACAAGGAAACATTAATACTTGTGTGATTTGTAAACTAAATTAGAGTCCCTAGTAAAGCCTCTTTATAATACTAGCTTGTTGGTTAATAAATGATTGTGGTTTCCCTATCATGAACATTGAGATGTTATTAACAACAAGATCATATCGTTAGGAGAATGATATGATGGACATACTCCTATAGATAAGTGTAGCATAAAGATCAAGTCATTTTAATAGTTCAATTGCTATATGCTTTCTGATACATAGTAACCTAATTCTTTCGACCATGAGATCATGCATATCACCATCGCCGGAGGAATGCTTTGATGACATCAAACACCGCACCGTAACTGGGTGGTTATAAAGGTGGCATTGAGTGTTCGGAAAGTATTAGTTGAGACACATGGATCAAGAGTGGGATTTGTCCATCCATATGACGGATAGATATACTCTGGGCCCTCTCGGTGGAATGTCATCCAATTGGCTTGCAAGCATGTGACTGGCTCACAAGGGATCACATATCACGGGAACGAGAAAAGAGTACTTATTAGTAACGAGGTTGAACTAGGTATGCAGAGATACCGACGATCAAAACCTCGGATGAGTAAACTATCGTGAGACAAAGGGAAATTGGTATCGTATGTAAGTGGTTCATTCGATCGCAAAGTAATCGTAGTAATATGTGGGAGCCATATGAATTTCCAGATTCCTCTATTGGTTATTGATCGGAGAAGTGTCTCGATCATGTCCGCATAATTCACGAACCGTAGGGAGACACACTTAAGGATTCGATGTTGTTGAGTAGTTATGGAATGATGAGTAAGAGACCGAATGTTGTTCGGAGTCTCGGATGGGATCCGGGATATCACGAGGAGATCCAGAATGGTCCAGAGAATAAGATTCATATAAGGAAAGTCCTGTTTCGGGGTTGGAGAATGGTTCTGATGTTTTCATAGGGAATGTTCTAGAAGGTTCCGGAAGGTCCGGCACTCCGGAGGGGAAGGGCACATGAATATGTCATAACAAGTTGGAATGGTTGCATCATGTACTAGGTGTCATCGCTAAGCAAAATAAAGGGATAAATCAAATCCTAGTTTGAAAAGTCAAACGCCAATTTGAAAAGTCAAACGACAAGTTTGCTTGGTGGAGGGAGAGTAGGAAACCTACTTGGGGAGGAGTTCCTCTCCCTCCACCGCCGGCCTTGGAAGCCGATTTGGGGAGGGACTCCCCTCCCCTTGGCCGCGCCCTCCCACCTATAAAAGGAGGGGCAGGGCTGCCCCTCTAGAACACACCTTGCACCCTCCAAACCCTAGCCCCAAACCGCCGGCCTCCACCAAGTCGCCGCCGCCGCCTAGGGCAAACCGTAGCCGCCGACTTGGGCTTCCCCAAGCCCTAGCCACCGGCCTAGCCCTCTCTCCTTGGTCTGTATAAACCCTAGATCACCGAGGCCTCTCTCATAGTCCACCATACTCGCTCCGGCTTAAGGCAAAGCCCTGCGAGATCTCCCCTCTACTTCCGGTACCACACCCTCGTGCTGCCGGAATCGCGAGGAGAGTGCTACAACCTCCGCTGCCTGCTGGAACAAGGGAGAGGAAGGTCTTCATCGAGTACCGAATGTGTGACCGACTGCGGAAGCGCTGCCGGAACGCAGCGCCGGAAGGATCGTCTACACGATCTTGAGATCGACAAGAGTACGACTACATCACCCACGAGAATCTGCTCTCGTTAAACACTTTGGAATCTTCGAGGGTGAGTTATTCCATCGACTCGTTGCTACAATCTAGTAGATAGATCTTGGCTTGTTTGTTTGTATGCGGTAGAAAATTTTTGTGTTCCATGCTACGAACCCCTACAGGCGGCGGCGGAGCGGAACTCTCTCTGGAAAACTATCAAACCCCCCTCTATTTTTAGGTCAAAAGGCAACTTATAGGCGCAGAGGTAACCCGAGGGGGTGCCTGGGGTGGCTCTACCCCCTAGGCGCGGGGCAGGGCCCACCCACGCCTGGCAGGGGTGTGGGCCCTCCTAGGCCCCTTCTCCATCTCGTCTTCTGGCTCTGTGGATCTTCTGATGAAATATAATTTTTCGCATATTTTCCGGGATTTTTCCTGATAGTTCATTTTCTGCACAAAAACAAGACACCAAGGTAATTCTGCTGAAAACAACGTCAGTCTGTGTTAGTTCTATACAAATCACACAAGTTTAGAGGAGAAACAATAGCAAAAGTGTTCGGGAAAGTAGATACGTTTTGGACGTATCAACTCCCCCCAAGCTTAGCTTATTGCTTGTCCTCAAGCAATTCAGTTGAAAACTAAGTGCGATAAAAGAACTTTCACGAACACATTTGCTTCATATGATGTATATATTCTCAGCACATGAGTAGATGCTTAAACCATTCATAATAAGAAGTACGCAACTAAGTCTACTCAATAGTCATTGCAAGCTATGAAGAGAAACCAACTCAATAATAGTAAGTAGCATGAAACATAAACATAAGCAACATTGCAATGATCATAGTATGGTATGATAGAGTGGTATCTTGCTTGCCTTTGTTTGTAGAGCAGAATATGAATGCCAAGGCACCTCTGAAGTTCAAGTGAAGACTAGAGGTAAAGATATCAGAGATACAAGTATCAAAGTCATGACATAATTAACCAAGTTTTGGAGCAAACACAAGAATGACAACTATGCTCTCAAGAAGGTGCTCATAGAATAAGTGGTGACTCAACAAGTTTGTGAAAACGGTTTTGAAAAGTTTGAAAGGCTTCCTAATGCTGAAAGGAAGGTACTCATTAGCTTTGAGCTCTCATTGCCCCTATCATAGGCATCTTCATATGGTTAAGGTGAAAGTGAGGTCTACTCTGAATCATATGCTTGATAGACCATAGGCTGGAAATCCCATGTCCCTTGAGTACGAGGGCCGCTCCGCATGCTACTCAACTTTGGTTACCTGTAAGTTCTTGTCATTGTAAATACATGCATATCATAGAGAACCGCCAACGGGGTACCCCTTGAACATGGTACAGGAGCTTTCCCATAACCAAAATGACAAGGCAAGCAGACAATGAGCATCTCAGCAATCTTTTTATTTACCATATGGATAGCTTTTTATTGAGGATGCTTCATAGATTCTCATTATGGTGATGCTGCAAGTTTCCACCATGATTAGGCATGGCTTAGGCTAGCGGCCCAGGCGTTTCTCTAACACAATGTATAAACTCCATGAACTCACAAGCTCCCCTTTTATTTCACATCGTCGACATCCGTAAACAAAAGAGCAAAGTATCAACTAGATAGGATATCCAAAAAGGTGTTGAAAGTGTTCCCCGTGACAGCATGGTTCTGTTGACTCCTAGCATATAATTTGCAAGCATATAACTTTCATGGACTAGTAATAATGCTTCAGGATTATTAAGTGCAAGGAATAAAGTGTGCCATCAAGTTCGTGAGAGCTTTACTAACTAACTTTCTCAAAACAGACAAACATTTTATTTGGAAGAAAACAAGGCATATTGAATATACACTTAAATAGCAAACGATGCTAATAGGTAGGTATGGTGGACACAGTTGGTAATATTGGTTTTGCGGAGTTGGAAACACAGGTAGAGCTCATACTCAGTGCAAGTGAAGGCTAGGAATAGAGAGGGAGCAACAAACGAGAGAGCAATAATTGTCATAATCATGCTTGCAACAAAACAGGACTAACTATGGCATGAAAGTGATACAAGAACTCTTATGCAAAAAAATCATCAAGGCTTACTGACTATTGATTAGTCATATGCATGCGTGAGTATGTGCCAAGTCGATTCATATGAACAGTCAGAGGAGGATACCACAATATCATACCAAAATATGAATAAAACAATGCAAACAAACATTCATATGACATGCTACAAACTATTAGAAGCTGGAGCTAATCATAGACAAGCAAGAACTACTTAGCATCCATAATGACATACACCTTACACAAACAGGCTAAGCATGCTCACAATGATGAGTATATGTACAAAAATGAAACAAATAGAGTTCGTTAGCAGCCTCTTACCACACCTCGAGTTATCTTAATCTTCATTATTGCCCTTCACTTGTGTGACTTGAATAATCACGTGAAACCAAAATCCACTAAGGACGGCTGAACCCTGCAAAGAACTCACAAAACCAAAGAACAACAACAAATATTTTTGGTGTTTTTGATTTTTTTAAAGAAAGCAAACAAAGCAAAAACAAACAAAGAAAAAGCAAACCAAACAAAGCAAAATATTTTTGGATTTTTCTTTTAAGGCAAACCAAAGCAAAGAAACAAAGAAAATATTTTTGGTATTTTTTTGGGTTTTTGAGAAAGAAGCAACAAGAACCAAAAAGATAGCAAAACAATGGATATACAAAGAACCGACCGAACATGATATATATATGAGTGTGATGTTGGTATACCTCCCCCCGAGCTTAGGCTTTTGGCCTAAGTGGGGCTCAATCCCATGGTGCCCAGGTAGATGCACCTCCGTAGTATGACGAGGAGGCTCCCTCGTCCTGGTACGAGCTCGAGGACTCCCCCATGTAGTGTACAACACGGTCATATGAGGGCGCTTCCTCCTGATAGTGCCCATGGAAGTTAAGGGAGCGCAGTAACTCATCCATCTCCTCCTTGGAGCATGAAAAAGGTCCCTAAGAAATACTGAACAAAGTGGTTTGGGGGAGAGGGATCTCTCTCTCTTCCCCGTCAATAAACGGCATTCTATAAACCAACTTCTCAAGGGTAGAGCTAGTGGTGACAAAATGATGCGCCTTCATGGCAGCAAGATCAAGCCTCTCAGGAGTCAAGATTGTATCATTTGAATCAACAGCTATATCCAAGGCAGCAGCAACACACGTAGCAATAATTCCCCCATAAATGGGTCCCTTAGCTGTTAAGTGACGAGCAATGAGAGAACCAAGATTATACTTGGTATCATTATTGAGCGCAGCAGCTAAGAAAGCCAAATGATAGCTGGAAATATTACTAGTGTTCTCCCTACCAAGAACACTAGTGGCTAGATAGTAAGTGAAGTACCTGATGGCTGGAAGATGAATGTTTCTTATCTTTCCCCGTTGAGCTCTATGGATATCATCATTGGTTATTCCTCGGTAAAGCTCCAAAAAATCAGCGGGTTGAGTTGGAATCTTCTTTACTGACCCAGCTGTACCAAGTCAAAGATCCCCACAAAATTTCTTCAACGTCATATGGTAAGTCCTGCCATAAACTTTGAAAGAAATATCTGGATGGAACACACTGTTAGTAAAGGAGAAACTCTCCACAAATGTTTTGGTGAGCGTAGCATATTGCATGCTCTCATCCTGCATAAGACTCGTTAGACCATCCCTTCGAACCAAGGTCATAAAATCATTAAGAATCCCAGCAGCCTGCAAGAAGGTTTGGCAAGGAAAGGCGGAGGGATGCGCATCCCCCTCATCTCCCGCGCCTACCATGGGTGTGGTGTCCTGGGGTGGCCCCCTGGGTCACTTCAGGTGTCTCTCTGCCCCCTTTTTTGAGGAAAAATTGTTGGAGTTATTCCCTATAGGCAATAATAAAGATGTTATTATTATAATTCTTGTTCATGATAAAGTTTATATTCCATGCTAGAATTGTATTAAGCGGAAACTTTAATACTTGTGTGGTTTGTGAACAACACCGTGTCCCTAGTATGCCTCTATGGACTAGCTCATTGATTAATGCTGGTTAATGTTTCGTAACCATAGACATGAGTTGTCGATTAATAATGAGATCATATCATTGGGAGAATGATATGATGGACAGACCCAAACTAAGCGAAGCAATTAGATCGTGTCATCGTGTTCATCTTTGCGAAGCTTTTCTTATGTCAAATATTGTATTCCTTAGACCATGAGATAATACAACTCCCTCGTATCGGAAGAAATCTTTGAGGTCATCAAACGTCATCCTATGAGAGGGTGATCATAAAGGTGTCTCTCAGGTGATCGGAAAGTACCTTTTGGGTTGTATGTATCGAGATGGGATTTGTCCCTCCCAAGTCAGAGAGATATACTTCGGGCCCACTCGGTAATCGATATCAACACCGCTTGCAAGCATGTGGTTAAGGAGTTAATCACAAAGTGATATCGGATTACAGAACGAGTAAAGTACTTGCTGTGAACGAGATTGAACTAGGTATGACGGTACCGACGATCAAATCTCGGGCAAGTAAAATATCACGAGATGAAGGGAATATATATGGGATTGATTGAATCCTGGCATCATGGTTCATTCGATATGATCATCGATGAATGTGTGGGAGTCAATATGGGTTTCCAGGCCCCGCTGTTGATTAATGATAGAAGATCATGTCTACATATTCTCGAACCCGAAGGGTCACACACTTAACGTGTCTCGACGCTAGGATAGATTGGACAATTGGTTTATGAGTTTTTGTTCAGAGTCTCGGATAAGATCCAGGACGTCACGAGAGGTTCCAGAATGGTCTGGACAATAAGATTCATATAAGGCAAAGCAGATTTTGGAGTTCGGAATTGTTTCGGGTTAATCGGTATTGTACCAGAAGCTTCTAGAACCTTCCGGAGTGGGACCAACGTGGCCCACTTGTCGGGAGGGGGCATGGGACTGTGAGGGAGTGCCCTGGCCGCATTGGGCCAGGGGCACAAGTCCCCATAGGGCCCAGCCGTCCAAACCCTAGGGAAACCCTAGGGGAGCTTCTAGAAGGGGGGGGGGAACTTGCCCCCCACTCCTCCCTCCTTTGGCCGCCGGCCTAGGGCTTGGGGGAGGGGCAAGGGCCAGCCGCCTACCCCTCTATATAAATAGGGCTGGGGGCGCACCCCTCCCACACCTCCTCCACAACCCTAGCCGCCCTGCTGCCCCTCCTCTCTCTCTTCCTCCCGACTGCGCGTAGGCGAAGCCCTGCCGCAGAAACTCTCCACCGCTTGCACCGCGCCGTCGCGTTGTAGATCCAATCCATCTCTCCACCCTACTTGCTGGACCGAGGAAGGAGGAGACGTCGAGGTGCCGCACGTGTGCATCTCTCGGAGGCATCGCGACTTGCGGTGTTAGATCGGATCGGATCGCGACGAGGAGAAGCGAGTACGACTACATCACCCACGTTCGTTGAACGTTCCGCTGTGCGAATCTTCAAGGGTATGAAGATCTCATCTATCCCCCTCGTTGTTTGCATCTCCTAGATTATATCTTGGCTTTCCCGTTCGCATCCGTAGAATTTTTTTGATTTACTATGCTGCAAAACCCTTCAAAAATTTATTTTGAATTTTCTGGGATTTTTCGGGAAACTTTATTTCTGGCCAATTTTCAGGGTATGAAAATTGATTTTCTTGCAGAAACAGTTTTTTCAAAAGAAGCAAAAGCCAAACTACAGGAGCTCTAAGACAAACTAACAAGCAAACAACTAGCAAAACCAAAGCTAGCAAAAGAAAGACAAAGACTAGGAAGGATAAAAGTAAAAGAAAGCAAGTATAACCACAGTGAAAACATTATTTTGTTCATAAAAAATCCTTTTGTTAACAAGGTTGATCAAGTCTTGTTACCAAAACAATCTTATATGAAACAAAACTTTGCATTCCACAAGGTGATTATGTTATCTCATACTTCATAGCTATGGTCCCAATCATAATAGTTTCAAAGTTTTCTCGTGGAATGGGACAATATATTTCTCCAACCTTGATGATCTCAATATTTTCAATGGAATCCAGGCAATAGCTCTTAACAACCTTCTTGGGAAAATAAACAGTATGCTCTTTGTCATCAATACTGAATGTTGCTTTTCCTTGATTACAATTAATGACAGCACCTGCAGTATTAAGAAAAGGTCTCCCAAGAATAATAGACATATTATCATCTTTAGGCATTTCAAGCACAACAAAAATCAGTTAAAACCAAGCAATTATGAGCCACTTGAACAGGAACATCCTCACATATACCAACAGGAATAGTAGTTGACTTATCTGCCATTTGCAAAGATATATCAGTTGTTATCAACTTTTCTAGTTGGAGTCTTTTGTAGAGAGAAAAAGGCATAACACTAACTCTAGCTACCAAATCACATAAAGCTGTTCTAACATAATTATTCTTAATAGAGCAAGGAATAGTTGGTATACCTGGGTCACCAAGTTTCTTTGGAACCTTACCATTGAAGGCGTAATTAGCAAGCACAGTAGAAATCTTCTCATTAGGTATCTTCCTTTTATTAGAGACAATATCCTTCATATACTTTGAATAAGGAGGCAACTTAATAGCATCAGTCAAAGGAATTTGCAAAAATAAAGGTTTCATATACTCACAAAACTTGTTGTAGTGTTCTTCCTCCTTTGACTTGTGTTTCTTACCTAGAAAAGGCATAGGTTTCTGCACCCAAGGTTCTCTCTCTTTACCATATTTATTAGCAATAAAATCTTCCTTAGTGTACCTAGTGTTCTTAGTGTGCTTCTCAGGTTCTTCCTCAACTTCCTCCTTATCAGGAGCATCATTATTATTACCACTCTCAGTTTCAGCATCAGAGACAGATATACTATTAGGATCTACATCAGGTTCAAGTGGTTCCTCAACTACTTTATGTTTCTTTTTCTTTCTCTTACAAGGACTACCACTATTCTCACCTTGTTGAGAATCCTGCTCAATTCTTTTAGGGTGTCCTTCTGGATATAAAGGATCTTGAGTAGCTACACCACTCTTAGTTCTAATTCCATAAGCATGTTTATTTCCTGAGGCATCAACTAGCATCTCCTTTTGTACCTTAGCAAGTTAATCAAGTTGGGTTTGAACCATTTGGAAGTGTTTATAAAGCATTTTAATATCATTAGAAGTTCTTTCCACAATATCTTTCAACTCATGGATAGCTCTAGAGTTCTCCAATAAATGATTCTGAACTTGTTTATTAAAATTACATTGTTTAACAATAAAAATGTCAAGTTCCTCTAAACATTGATCACGAGGCTTACCATAAGGAATATCACCTTCATCAAAGTGTTGGAGAGAGTGCACCTCAATAGTAGATGAGTGGTGAATTGGCTTACATAATTCTTCTATAGGAGGAAGATTCCTCACATCTTCAGCTCTAATACCTTTCTCCTTTAGACATTTCTTAGATTCCTTCATCACTTCATCATTTAATGCAATAACTCCCCTCTTCTTTGGTGTTGGTGTTGGAACTGGTTTAGGAACATCTGGTTCAGGAATATTTAGCTCAGTTAAAGTCCAACCATCATAATTCTTGCTTATCTTAGCCATTAATTCTTTAGCATCTATAGGAGTTCTTTTACTGAAAACACAATCAGCAAAGTTATCTAGGTATGTCCTAGAATCATCAGTTAGTCCATTATAATAAATATCAAGAAGCTCATTCTTAGGCAATGGACATCCAGGATGTGCATGAATCAAGGGACAAAACCTTGTCCATGACTCAGGCAATTTCTCTTCTTCTCCCTGTTTAAAATCAAAAAGTCTCTGCAAAGCAGCATGTCTAGCACTAGAAGGAAAATATTTCTGGAAGAAAGAAGCAATCAAGCAATCAGGGCTATCAATAGAACCAGAAGGTAATCTATTAAACCAAGCCCTAGCTTCTCCTTTTAGTGAAAAAGGGAAGATCTTAGTAACAAAATACTTGCGCATCTTAAAATCATCAGAGAACAAAGCACTCGTAGTATAAATCTCATTCATATGAGCCACAACACTCTCATTTTCAGTCCCACAAAAAGGTTCTTTCTCAACAATAGCTAAATAAGATAAATCAAGAGATAAGTCACAGTCTTCGTATTTAATATCTATGGGAGAGGTGGCAAACTTAGGATCAGAGGACAGTTTAGGCATAATAGTACGTCTAGCAAGGCGACTCTTAATAGAACTAGTACCATGTGTGTTTCGGCACTCTTCAACAAATTCATCAGTGAACTCAATGTAACCATCATTAATATCATAACTCTCTCTAGACTCAGGTGAGCTAACAGGTGTAGCAGTGTCTTCACTAGGAGTTTCAGTATTTCCAAGACTAGCCATAGTAGCATCTAGGAAAGGACCTAATGAACCACTCGCATCAAGCATAGTAGAAGTAACATCATGAGCATCAAAAGCAGTTTCAGATTCAGCAGTAGTAGCAGTGTGTGTAGCATGAGTATGTGGTGGTGGTGTGACAAGCTTACTTATAACATACGGTGAATCAAGAGCAACAGAGGTGTTTAGGATTGTACCTCTTCTTGTAGTGGATGGTAAAATAGGGAACTTTCCATCACGAGACTTCCCCATGATGAAAGAGTAGCAGTGAACAATAATAGATTCAAGTGAACTTACAAATAAAGCTATGCTCCCCGGCAACAGCGCCAGAAAATAGTCTTGATGAACCACAAGTGTAGGGGATCGCAACAGTCTTCGCGGGTAGTATTACCTAATTTATTGATTCGACACAAGGGGAGCCAAAGAATACTTGCAAGCCTTAACAACTGAGTTGTCAATTCAGCTGCACCTGTAAATAGTTCTTGCTCACAGAAGTTTATCAGTAGCAATAGTTTGATAGTAGTAACAGCAAATCAACAGCAACAACAAAACATGAGCAATAGTAACAGTAATAGTAGGATTCGAGTGCGGTAGGCATAGGGATGGATGGACGGGCGTTGCATAGACGAGTCTAAACATGTAACTTCAAGATCTAGGGCATTGCAGATAAATAATAACAAGCATCCAAGTACTAAACAATCCTAGGCATGCTCTCCAAATATAGTCATACGTGCTCGCAATGAGAACTTGCACAACATCTTCTGTCCAGCCAGCCCATGGCAGCGGGGCCTCTAGGGAACTACAGGCAATTAAGGTGCTCCTTTTAATAGAGCATTGGAGCAAAGCATTAACACTCCATGAACACATGTGATCCTCACACCATAACCATCCCCTCCGGTTGTCCCAATTATTGTTACTTTGGGGCCTTTGAATCCGGACAATGATATGTGTACACAACTTGCAGATAAGATCACAAACAATACTATCATAATGATTCAATAATAAGTTCAGATCTGAGATCATGGCACTCGGGCCCTAGTGACAAGCATTAAGCACAACAAGTTGTAACAAATTCAAATAGCACTAAAGGAGATATTAGGCACTATGCCCTAACAGACCTTATTCGATTACATGATAGAACTCATCCAATCCCTACCATCCCCAAGCTTACAGTGGGGGATTACTGACTCATGGATGAGGGAAACATAAGTGGTTGATGGAGATGCGTTGGTGATGACGATGGCGATGATCCTCTCCAAATTCCCCCGTCCTGGCAGGGTGCCAGAACGGAGTTTCTGGATCCGAATCTCGGTTTCTGGTGGCGGCGGCGGAGCGGAACTCTTTCTGGAAAACTATCCAACCCCCCTCTGTTTTTAGGTCAAAAGGCAACTTATAGGCGCAGAGGGAACACGAGGGGGTGCCTAGGGTGGCTGCACCCCCTAGGCGCAGGGCAAGGCCCACCCGCGCCTGGCAGGGGTGTGGGCCCCCCAGGCCCCTTCTCCGTCTCGTCTTCTGGCTCTATGGATCTTCTGGTGAAATATAATTTTTGGCATATTTTCCGAGATTTTTCCCGATAGTTCATTTTCTGCACAAAAACAAGACACCAAGGTAATTCTGCTGAAAACAACGTCAGTCTGTGTTAGTTATATTCAAATCACACAAGTTTAGATGAGAAACAATAGAAAAAGTGTTCGGAAAAGTAGATACGTTTTGGACGTATTAGCTCTCACTCACATAATAAGCCTCCACTCACATAAACCATTTGTCCACTCAAAATTTCACTTATCTTCATTAAATTTCCACCAAATGTAATGCAATATCTCATTTAATAAAAAAATTATTTATTTTATTTAGAATTTTATTAATTACATTAATTAACAAACATTCACATAAAACCCCTTGCTACATTTCAATTTCACACGCAGAACCAATTTCAACAATTTCACCTGAAGCAATTCCGGTGTCCATTAAAATAATTCCAGCGCTTTGATATTCTTTCTCTAGCATCTTATTTGCTCCAAATGGTGTCTATATTCCTTAAGTGTGTCACCTTATAGTTCGTGAATAATGCAGACATGATCGAGACCCTTCTCCGATCAATAATCAGCAGCGGGACCTAGAGATCCGTACTAACCCCCACACATTCAACGATGACTTCTTGTGATCATTGATGCAACGCTGAGTTGATGTAGGAGCGCTTCGTTGGGAACCCCAAGAGCAAGGTGCGAAGCAGCACAACATCAAGTTTTGCCTCAGTAAGAAACCGAGGTTATCGAACCGGTAGGAGGAAGGAAATGTCACACATGTGTTGCAAGCAACGCGGAGACCTACACAACACAAACTCAAGACTTTGCCCCAACGAATCAGTGAGGTTGTAAAGCTCACCGATTTGCTGTAACAAAGGATTAAAGGTACTTCGTGGAAGGTAATGGTTTGCAGCAAGTAAACAAGTAACAACGGAAGATGTATCAATGGTAAGGATTGGACCGGGGTCCATAGTTCACTAGATGTGCTCTCCTTAGATAAACAACATGGCATGAAGGGTAAACAAATTTCAGCAGGACAATTGACAGGAACTGAGCAAGGCATAACAATGCAATTACTAGTCAGAAAGATCCTATGAGATTCGACTGGGCAATACAACAAGATACATAGATCGCCATCCAACTGCATCTATGACTAGAATTCCACCTTGAGGTTATCATCCGAACCCCCTCCAGTATTAAGTTGCAAGCAATAGACAACTTCTTTAAGCAAAGTGTATAAGGTAAACAGTCCACATGTTCCATGAACAAGAGACCGTTGTTTTCTCCCTAAGAGCAACAACACATCTACAACCAAATTGATTTCTGTCACTTCCCTTGAAAACTAGAGGCATGAACCCACTATCGATCATAAATACCCCCTCTTGGAGTCACTGGCAACTACTCGGCCAAGACAGCTACTAACAACAGAGAGCATGCAAGATCACAAACAACACATACATGATAGAATCATAAAGACAAAACCATTAATCAAACCAACATAATAATCTCAATATCCATCATATCCCCGCAAACACAACATGCATGATTACAAATAGATTAGATCTTGATCATGAACGGAGCTCACAAGATCTATACATGAAAGCACAAGGAGGAGATTCAACCATCTAGCTACTACATGGACCCATAGTCCAAGGTGGAACTACTCACGCATCATACCGGAGAGAAGGCCTCCGGGATGATCTCCCCTCCGGTAGGGTGCCGGGAAGAACTTCAGATCCCCCCGATCTAGGGACGATGGTGGCGGCGGCCATAGACAGTTTTGTGGAATATTGATCGGGTCCTTAGGGTTTCTGCATCGGGGGCTTCTTATAGGCGAAGGGGGAGGCCGTCTTCAAATCTTCTTCTCGTTCCCACGTGGCCTCCTCCTCGGAATGGTGGTTCCATTGAACCTTGCAGAATCTGATAGTCTTGGTACGTGTAATCCTTTCGGCTATTTCCAATATTTTGATGGGCCTTTCCTCATAAGTAAGATCATTCTCCAATTGAACCTCGTCTAGGGGAACTGTATATCTTAGCGGGGTTTCAACCATTTCTGGGTGGCACTTCTTTAGTTGGGACACATGAAACACATCATGAACAGTGAGTCCTTCTGGTAACTCCAACTGATAAGCGACTTCTCCTCTACAGGCTAGAACCTTATATGGTCCTATAAATCGTGGGGCTAACTTACCCTTGATTCCAAATCTCTTAACTCCTCGTAGTGGTGAAACTCGGAGGTACGCACGGTCCCCTACTTTATAAGTAACATCTCTACGCTTGGAGTCAGCATAACTCTTTTGTCGGGATTGAGCTACCTTTAGTCTATCTTGAATCTGCCGTACCTTTTCCTCGGCATCCTTGATCAATTCAGGCCCAAACAGACTACGTTCTCCAACTCCACTCCATAACAGCGGAGTCCTACACTTACGGCCATATAGAACTTCAAATGGAGCCATCTTGATACTTTTTTGGTAACTGTTGTTGTAGGAGAACTCAGCATACGGCAAGTTATCATCCCAACTAGACCCATAGTCTAGTGCGCAAGCTCTCAACATATCCTCCAGAATCTGGTTCACCCTTTCTATTTGGCCATCTGTTTGAGGGTGGAAAGCAGTACTGAATTCTAGTCTGGTTCCGAGAGACTCATGTAGCTATCGCCAAAACTTTGAAGTGAACTGGGTGCCTCTATCTGACACAATTCCCTTGGGAACACCATGCAGACTTACAATTCTTGACATATATATTTTGGCAAGCTTAGCACTCGTGTATGTGGTCTTTATGGGGATAAAGTGAGCCACTTTGGTAAAGTGGTCCACCACTACCCAGATAGAATCAAATCCTGAACGAGTCCGGGGCAATCCCGTGATAAAGTCCATGCCTACCTTGTCCCACTTCTAGTCGTGTATAGGTAGCGGTTGTAGCAGTCCGGCCGGTTTCTGATGCTCGGCCTTAACCCTATTGCATACGTCACACAGGGAAATATACTCAGCAATTTCCCTTTTCAAATTATTCCACCAGAATCTATCCTTCACATCCATGTACATTTTTGTGTTACCCGGATGAATTGAGTATGGTGAGTCGTGAGCCTCTTGTAATATCAACTTCCTGAGATCAGAGTCATTGGGAACGCACAAACGCTTTCCATACCACAGGGTTCCTTGTTTGTCCAGAAGAAAATCTTTTGCCTTTCCCTCACTTATTTTGACTCTTATTTCCTCCAACTCTTTATCTCCCTTTTGTGCTTCCTTGATCCTCTCTTGAAGTGTAGGCACTATTTCCATAGTCGCTACGTGTTCTTTTGGAACTATTTCTAGCCTAAGATCCTTAAATTGCTTGCATAAATCCTCTAGAAGTTCCCCCGCGGTAAGCCCATTCACATAAACTTTACGACTTAAGGCATCAGCTACTACATTAGCCATTTCCGGGGTGGTACTATATATCCAATTCATAATCCTTAATTAGTTCAATCCATCTTCTTTGCCTCATATTCAACTCCTTTTGGGTGAAGATGTACTTCAAACTCTTATGATCCGTGAACACATCACAATGTTTTCCCATGAGGTAGTGTCTCCATACCTTGAGTGCATGTACCACAGATGCAAGTTCCAAATCATGTGTGTGGTAGTTGTGTTCGTGGTTCTTAAGTTGCCGAGAGGCATAAGATACCACCTTTACCATCTTGCATTAATACACTTCCAAGTCCTTTCCAAGAAGCGTCACAATAGACCTGGAAATCCTTTTGGATGTCAGGCAAACACATAACTGGTGCCGTTACGAGGCGTTTCTTCAACTCTTGAAAGCTTGCTTCACATGCCTCGGTCCATAGGAATTTATTTTCCTTCTTCAACAGTTCTGTCATTGGTTTTGCTATTTTGGAAAAGTTTTCAATGAACCTCCGGTAGTATCCTGCGAGGCCCAAGAAACTCCTAATATCTCCCACATTCTTGGGCGACTCCCACTCGGTTACGGAAGCTACCTTACTAGGGTCTACGGCAACTTTTGCCGACACAACATGACCAAGGAAACCCACTTCTTTTAACCAGAACTCGCATTTGCTGAATTTGACGTACAACTTGTGTTCCCTTAGCTTCTCCATAATTAGGCGCAGATGCCTCTCATGTTCCTTCTCATCCTTGGAGTAAATAAGTATATCATCTATGAATACCACAATAAACTTTTCCAAATATTCCATGAACACCTTGTTCATCATGGTCATGAAGTACGCCGGGGCATTGGTTAGACCAAACGACATCACGGTGTACTCATACAACCCGTATCTTGTGGTGAAGGCTGTTTTGGGCACATCCTGTTCTCGAATTTTTAGCTGAAAGTATCCTGATCGCAGATCGATCTTTGTGAACACACTGGCTCCCTTTAACTGATCAAACAGGCCATTCATGTTAGGCAGAGGGTACTTGTTCTTGATCGTCACTTCATTCAACGAGCGGTAGTCCACAACTAGCCTCTTGGTTTTATCCTTATTTTCCACGAATAAGACGGGTTCTCCCCAAGATGACGCGCTGGGTTGAATGAATCCCTTGTCCAATTGTACCCTGAGTTGTTTCTTGAGTTCCTTCAACTCGTCCACATCCATCTTGTATGGTCTCTTGGCTATCGGCCCTGTGTCTGGCATCAAGTCAATGAGAAACTCGATATCACGGTCGGGAGGCATCCCGGGTAACTCCTCCAGAAAGACATCCGGGTATTCCTTCACAAAGGGTACATCTTCCAATCTAATCCCCTTAAGAGAATTCACCATAGCTTCCTTAAGTGCAAAATTTGAGTTGATACGAATCCTTTTCCCTTCCGGTGTTGTGAGCGTGACCGTCCTTTTGGCACAATCTATGACTCCCTCATGTTCGGTCATCCAATTCATGCCCAAGATTATGTCCAATCCTTGTGACTCCAGAACTACTAGACTCATGGGAAAGATGTGTGTCCCAATCCTTAGTTCTAACCCCCGGCAACCGGAGTTTGCCACTATTTATCCTCCAGGAGAACTTACCCTTAGGGGAGAATTTATAGTCTCCGTAGGTATCTTGCCTCTATCCACAAATACCCTTGATATGAATGAATGCGATGCACCAGTATCAAAAAGAACAACTGCGGGAATGGAATTGAGCTTGAACTTACCAATCACGGAGCTCGGTGCGTCACAAGCATCCTCCATGGAGACATGATTCACTGTGGCTTTGACAAACGGATTTGGCTTCTTCCCGTTTCCATTACCATGGTTGTGTCCATTGCCATTCCCATTGCCATTGCCATTCCCATTCTTTTTCTCGGGGCAAGTGGTTGCATAGTGCCTTGTCTTGTTGCACTTAAAGCATGTCACCTCACTGAGATCCTTTCCATTGCTGCCATTCCCATTATGGTTCTTATGCCCATTGTGTTTGTGACCGCCATGGTGATGACCGTTATGGTTGTGGCCATTACTGTTATAAGGTGGTGGTGATGAAGTGCGCTGCTTCTGGTATGGAACAAAGTGCTTATGAGGGTTAGACTTCCTCTTGCGGTTCTCTATGCTCTTCCTTTTGGATTCAACCATAATGGCCCTGTCCAAGAGCTCCTGAAATTTGTCAAACTTTTGAGCCACAAGATGAATTGATATCTCATCATTGAGTCCTTTTAAGAATTCCTCCTGCCTCTTGGCATCAGTGGAAACATCATCGGGTGCATAACGGTCTAGCTTGGTAAAAAGCTCACCATACTCGGTGACAGAACGATGCAGCTGGTGTAAGTCGCGAAACTCACGTCTTTTCAGAGTCATGACACCAGCGACCACATGATGAGTGTGGAAGGTTGTCTCGAACTGATTCCAGGTGATAGCATCAATATCCGGGTGGGTGACTTGATAGTTATCCCACCATTCTGTAGCAGGTCCTTCAAGTTGTGCATGGCATAACGCACCCTGTCGGCTCCGACAGCTTGCACGGTGTCCAACTTCTTGTTGATTGTGCGGAGCCAGTCATCCATAATGATTGGTTCAGCGCTGCTAGTGAAGGTAGGTGGGTTCAACCTCAAAAACTGAGTCAAGCGATCCTGTTGAGGCGGAGGTGGCGCGTTATTGTTGTTGTTTTGCATGTTCTGAGTGAGAAGTTGGATCAGCTGGTTCTAAGTGGCCAAAAGTTGTGCAATCTTTAGAGGAATTTCGGTGTTCGCACGTCTTGGCGGCATCTTTGGGGTTTGAGCAACAAGTTAAGAAATAGACAGAAAGACTAAGTAGTAAACTCCTACCCTTATGAAAACACATAAGGCACACAAGACACAAGCAGCACAAGTATAACACAGAAATCATCCAAGTTCAACTAAACCAAACATGTCTTGGTATTTATTACAATCGCGAATAACATTCATCTATAAAATTTAAAGGTGGTCCAACTACTACACATCTCCCACGCCTTCCTCTTCCTCGTCCTCGAACGAGTAGCCCTCCTGCTCTAGGGTTGACTTGTACAGCTCCATCTCCTTTGTGATGGCTTCAAGCTTCTCTTGGAGGTCCTTTATTTCATCCTGCAGCTTCTTGGTAGTGGCTTCTAGCTGCACCTGAAGTCCCTCCTTCTCGCCCTGCAGTTCTTCCACTAGGCTTGACTTCTTTGCGGCTTCAAGTTGCTTTGCCAAGTCCCTCTTGGTAGCACGCACGTCATTGATTATCCTGCAAAGGCCCTCGGTCTGCACATCAGTTTCCTCGATTTCCTTCTTGAGTTCCCTAATCCTCTTGTTTTTATTTATCACCCTCTTCTCTTGGTTAGTGAACATCTTCTCTTGGTCCTGTAACTTCATATCTTGGGCCTTCATTGCCTCCTCCTGCTGCTTGATTATTTCCTCCTTCTCCTTGATGAGAGCGCATAGCTCATCGTTCCTTAGCATCTCGAGGTCATGAATGTGGCACTCCAAGTCTTGATATTGCGTCCTTCGGCGCTTGGTAGAAGCCCTTTCTTCAAAGGTCAACTCCATGGGAACTCCTTCCTCATCACGCCTTCCAAAAAGACCGCCGCAATGTCCTTGGAGATCTTCTTTATGGCGTCCACATAGGCGACCAATGAGCTGCTGCAAGCTGATGCTAAGGGCCTTCTCCTTGGAGTCGCTAATGATGTGGATTGCTATGTCCTCCTCCGGGTGCTCGCCTCGATCTCATCCTGGCTGGATGACTTTGACTCCCCAACAACCGTCCTTGTGGAGTTTCTTCACTAGGCTTCCCTGGATTGTTGGCAGGGGAAGTTCCAAACGTGTGAGGAGGCATCCACCAAAGCGAAGGGGCTCGATGTCTGCGACGGTGTCGTAGAAGAAGCTCGTCATCTTTAAGTTAGAGGAATGAATATTAGATACTTAAACAAGTAGAGGAAAAGCAGGTACTAGAAGTGCGTGAAAATAACTTAGAAGAAAAAGTAAGGCACATAAGTTAAAGGTGGTTCCAATCCTAGGGTCACGTCCTACAGGCAACGATGTGCTCTGATACCATCTATTGTGACCTTGGATCAATAAAGATCCTAAGTCCCTGTGATTTACATGCTAGTCCCTGGATCAATAGCTAGCACTCACAGTCAATAAATATCATGTAAAACACAAATTCATTATTACACGAAGAATCCAGAGTATGAAATTATTACAAATTTTCTTAGCATTAAGCTAGCTCAAATAACATTGGAAACATAAACAACTTGAGTCCATCAACGCCCTGGGCTTGTTGAGTGTAGACTCGCAATCCCTACGCACCTTTCAATCTTCGGATTCTGCACATAAGATGTGCAGCCAACAAGTTAGGTCAATACTTTGAATTTATTGGCAAAATACACCAAGGAAATAAAAAGACTAACTCTACATGAAAGGCTAGTTTAGGCTGTGGAGTTCGTTTGCTCAAAGCTAATTTTCTTAAGTATAGAAAAGGAGAGAGAATTTCCCTACTTTGTAAACATTTGCTTAAGTAATATATGGTCGAATGGCACACGAGGATATTACTCACCAAGTATCCAAACAACCTAACACTTGGATATTACTCACCAAGTTCCTAAAACCCACCCAATAGCGATATGACTCACGCTTTGGGTTTTTAGAAAACTTTAAGTTTTGAAAGAGAGAGAGAGGAAGATCCTTCAGAGGCTCCATCCTTCAGATGCTCAAGGTTGTTCTGTTTCCGTGAACACGGCTGATCGATCAGATTGCAATACCTTCGAGAGTTTGTGCACTTTACCCACAATCCACGATCAAGTCCTTTTACAGACAAGACCATGGCGAGGCTTTTCCTTAGTAGCCCCTCTACCAGCTGGATCCAACCGTGCCAAGAACCTCCAAATGTTGGTACCCTGGTGAGGTTTTCCACTAAGCACTAGGCCAAGACAGAGCCCATATGTATTGTGGTTGCACTGAAAGCTTCTGAATTCTGAAACATGGCAGACTTCTTTGATTTCAGGGCGACCGACCTCCACCAAAATCTCACTCGTTGACCCGATAACCGTTCCTCCCAGAATAAAACTTAGTTTTATTTTGAAGTGGCATTGAGAAGAAAAGATCGCTCAAGAGAGCCTTTATAGTTAGAATTTTTTTGTCTTTCGAACCCCCCAACGGTACTTTATATATACATAGCATAACAAGTACTTAGCAAAAACAGGGGTAACCTATTAGGAGGGGGAAAATTCTAAGTATAGAGCTACTCATGGCATACTACAAAATCATCGCACTTGCAAAATAATACTAAGAAAAATTCTACTAGAACATCCTACACATGCACTCTACAGAATTTTTAGATCAAAACATGCATGGACAAAACTGGGACAGAAATATGAACAAGTGGGGTAACTTGCCTTGATCCGAGCAACACTCTACACAATAGTACTCATCAGCGTACTCCGAACAATCTAACGAAACACAAACATAGATCCAATCACAACTTACACAAAATAATGCCACAAAAATAATATGCATGCGCGCAACATGGTAATATGCAAGATTGTGTTCTAATTTGACCAAGGTATCCTTCTTGGGTTGATAATATGTTGGGGATGTTGTTAGCATTAATTTCCCACAGATTTTAATCAATTTGGATAATTACTTTAATTTATAGACTCATAAGGAGATCCAACCATCTAATCAGCCCCGAATCAGATCTAAAGATCCTAAGCAATATTTTATAATTTTAGTCAGTAGGCATTGTAAAAAAAAATCCAACGCAACAAGAATCAACTAAAACGGAGTTCCAATTATTTTTCTATGAATTAAATACTCCAAACTAGAGATTAAATCCTACACAGGAAATACTACTGCAAACTCGCAAAATTAAATCAGATCGGTGTTCTACACATTTTTTTGAATCCAATAGTACATCATACCAAATTTTGGCCAAGTGATTTAATTTCTATGAATTTCGCAAGATTTAATCAATTTCTGCCTATTTAAAACTAATCTTAACAGATCTGTGACAGGTGGCGGCTCCGGATTGGCCCCAGCTAGGCGACGCGGGCTGACGTCGCGCGCTGACGCGGGCTTGCCACGCGGTGCAGCGTGATTCGATGATACCCCTTCGCTAGGAAGGTCTAATCTGAACCGCAAATTTTAGATCTAACGGACGGGGAAGACAACGGCGACTTACAGGGCAGCGACGGCGGCGATGGGCGGTGGTGGCGTCGGTGGTGACGGGCGACGGTGTCCTGGTTGGTTCCCGGGATGGTGGAGTGGACGATGGCGATCAACAGCTCCCCGCGGTTCGCTTGGCACAGACGGCGGCGAACGTCGCTTCCTCGTACAGCTACTGTGGCCCGCTGTTCCTCGCGAGCTCCGACGAAACAACGGCGAGAAATCGGGGTGGCTGTGCTGCGTCAGACAAGGGGGAAAAGCGGATGAGAGGTGATGGTCGAGCGTGAGGATTTCGACAAGGAAGAAATCAGGGAAAAAGGAGCTCCCTATCGCTGGCAAGCTTCACCTACCGAAGCTTCGACGGCGGCTACTCCGACGTGGTCGTGGCGAGGCAGCCCGATGGCGATAGATAAAAAAAATTAGGGTTTCGAAGCGGCGGGGTCGCGGGGTTTATATGGGCGAAGAAATCTTGGCCAGGGGGTCACGGATTCTTCTCCGAATCGGCCGGAGTTTGTTCTGCACACGGTGTCGTCCGATTTCTACAGGGAGGAAAGGGATGACATGCGGGCCTGGGTGGTCAGCGGCACTGGCGGGTTGGCGGCTGCGGGCTGGCGCTGGCAGCCCTGTTAGTTTAGGCGACGCGCGCGCGCTGGCGGCTGCGCGCTGCGGCCCAGCTAGGTTAGGCTTTAGTTTTTTTTTCTATTCTTTTTAGCAATTTCTGTTTTATCTAATCTTCAATAACTTTTGCAAGGCAAGTCCAAAAACAATGAAACCAGTTTCTAAATTTTTGTAAAAATGAGGTGGTCATCATAGAACCAGAGAATAATATTTTTACAAGCTTTAGGAAGGCTAAGCAAAGTAACCCCTTCTTCTCATATAGAGGAGTTTCTATTAGGGTTTTGTTAGGGTTTGGTGGTAGGGTTTTTGATGTAACTTTAATTTGTATGATGCAATGGTGCAAGGATGATGCATGCTTCTAGTAACATCTTAATATAAAATCTGGAATGTTACAGAGAGTTTCTCTCCTTGTCACACCTTAGTGAGTGGTGCAACACTCTACTATATAAGGTGGTCCAACCCCCCTTCCACTAGTAATGTGAGATTAAACTTTAGCACCACTAGCACATCCATATGCTGCCATATACAAGTGTGCCAAAGAGAATTTCAGAATTTGTCTAATGGGCTAACAGCCCAAAACTCACCAAATTCCAACAGAGCAGGTGTTGGTCGGCGCCTACAACGACGGTGAAGAGTGTGTCGTCCAGTCAGTCAGTGTGTCGCCGTGTCGCCATTGATGACGCAGGCTGCCGCCGGTCAGCCTTCCGTCAGCGTCTCTGTATCGCTGCCGCTGCGTGCGTCTGAAATCAATGTCGCGGGTCAAGGTGGCTGGCGGGTGGGCCAGTAGCACGCTCGGGAACGACGTCCCTGCTGTCTGCGCACGTCTGAGCCGACCCAAACCCCAGATTAAATGCATGAATGGATCAAGGCAGACGTGTTTACTCGGATAGATCGTTCCGCTGGCTCGTCACGCACGCACGCCGCGAGTGCAGTGGATGGGTGGACCCGGTGAACATGCGCTCACAACAGCTAAGCGATAGGAGGCGGACGTGATGGATGTACCCAGCCCCTTCCATCTCTGACAAGCCGTGCACACTGCACAGCACGAACCCGCTCTCCAGGTGGCAATAAAGAAGGAGCACTTTCCGCCTTTGACAGGGCAGGACCGATTCTGCCGAGGCGACGGCAAGTCTTCAAGGTTCATCATCGCGCTAGCCACCCACCCCGCTGCGCACTTCACTCGTTGCCTCCAGCCAGGTCTCTCCACTGCCTCTCTCTGCTGGGAAACGGAGGGAGCGAGAGGGAGAGGGAGATCGATCTGTGGATTTCACCCATGGAGGAGCAGGAGGAGGAGGGGAGGCCTCGCTTCTTCAAGGTCCTCGTCGGCGACTTCGCCCGCCGACTCGTGCGTATTCCTGATTTGGGCCCCCCTTTGTTTCAGTTGTTTGCATGTGCGCATTTTTTGGTCTCGTCCTCGAAGGCGAAAAAAAATAACGCGCTTCAGTTGGGTTCCTGCCCCCACTTTTCCCCTTCCTGTTGTTGTGTTTAATCCGGCCAAGATCCTCTGCATTGTGTATACTATTACTGAAAATGTGCTATCCGATTGGTGGGTTGGGGGCATCCAGGATTCCAGGTCTAATTTTGCGCGAAGTTTTTTTTTTTTTGGGTGTGGATTGGATGCCTCATATGGATCACATGTTTGCTATTTTCAAATAAAGAAAGGAATCCCATGGTTTGCATGTTCGTCTTCCTAAAAAATTGGTTTGCACGTGCGTGCGTGCTGATTTGTAACATTTTCAAGTGATGCGCATCTAAGTAGGCAGGTAGTTCTAAACTTCAAATGATATGCTTGTTTATATATAACATCTGGCAACAATCTGCAAAAGTGAAAGCTAAGCTTTACATTTTGAGCCTAGACTTGGGGTTTTCAGTGACATACATGGTTAAACAACATGCATGACATTTGCATCCGACTCTATTTTTGAAATAACTAGTCTTTTACATCAAAGTTTCATTTGTAGCAAAGTGATAATAGCCTTAAGGCATGCCCTTACCTTGCTTTCACATGCAGGAGATACCTCGAGACTTCCTCAGTCACATTCCAGAGGTGGGCATCAAGGGTTCTGAAATCTCAGCGGCACCATCTGTTAAAGTCACGCTTAAGCGTTCAGAAGGCAAGACTTGGGTTGTCGAACTAGAGAAGGTTGATCGTTGCGTATTTCTGACAGACGGATGGGCGAAGTTTGTGGTGGACAATTCTTTGAGGGAATACGAGTTCCTCCTCTTCAGATACGACAAGAGAATGAATTTCATGGTTTCGGTTTTTGGTTGGAATGCTTGTGAGAAAGCAGTTCTTTCTTCAGGAATTGGTGCTCAAGCTACTGAGAAGGATATTTTCCCCTCTGGTAAGAAAGGACATAGTGGTGATGGACTAACGAAGACCGCTAATAATCTCAAGCATAGCCACTCACTGGTTAAGATACCAGATCAATCTGATACTGAAGTAATATTCTGTTCTAATCTTGGGCAAACAATTAAATAAATTTTGTACAAGTCATTTTCTGTATCGGTTTTGTCTATTCTCTTGTTCATGTCGAATCACTTTGTTGCCCAAATAGTTAACATTTACGTTATATTTGCAAGTGTGGTCACATAAGCTCATTTAGAATCATAGAACATAAGATGATCGGTAAAACAAAAACATGAATTTTTCTTTGACTCAGAAGCTTTGGGATCATAAGAGTTGCTTTCATGTCAAGTCCTAAGTCATTTTGTTATTTCGTATACCTCACATCGGGTTCACAGAGGAGCAAAAGTTTAAAATTGTTGATTAGTATCTTAGTAGTATTATTTCTCTCCTTAAACTGATTATTTTGTATCAACTTGTAGATAGTTCCCTTTCAAAGAAGTACTCAAGGGAATGAGCATATTTCATCACACAGCTTCACTGACCTACAACTTCATCAAGAAGATGGTTCAAAGGATGAGTCAAAGACATACTTGTTGCTGAAGGTGCCAATGGATGATGATAAAGCTAAAGCAATAGATGAAGTAATGAGAACATTTCATCTTGACAAAGTGACAATTGACTTATTCTGTGCTACACTTTGTTTGTATAAGTGGAACTCGGATGCGGCTGCAGAAGATTTTGATGTATGTAGAGGCAACCCAAAAATTCAGAATCAGTTTCTAAAGAAGAAACTTGTTCTGCAATGTAAGTATTTTAATTACCTATTTTTTTACCATTTTTATATCTATCATACTGAAACGTCTTTTATTGATTAGTTGATTTTATAAAGACACAACTACAACGCTTCTTCCCTCCAGAGGATGATTGTTCTAGTCAAATACGTGATAGCAGGAAGAGCATTACTGAGGAGCCAAACTTATCGAATAAGCCACTGCAGTTTGACCTGGCAGTAGTAAAGACCAAGCAAGTTGATGAGCATGAGTTATGTGATTTGTCCTACAAACGGAAGAGGAAAAGCGGCAAGTCACGGTCACTACAGACTTCTGAAACACCACGAAGGTCACCAAGACTGGCGCACTTGAAGAATTCCCGGGGCAGCACAGAGAGTGGATTGAAAGAAAGACCTGGAGTGTTGGAATTATCAGTAACCAGCACAATTGATCTGGTGGAGGACAGAGCAGCTCAAGCGTCTTTACTCTACGAGAAGCCAGATATTGTTTCAGAAGGAGATCGTCAGCATATTATTGGTATGCTCGATCTTGTCTTAGTTTGAACTTACAAAGCTACAAGTGTCTTCTAACATCTCATACTGCAATTAAATCAATTTGTGTCTTTTTAGGTTCCTTATCTCAAGACTGCAAGAGACTCAAGCCAACAATAGGTGACATGGGGACAGGGTGCATAGATTCATCACCACCAACTAAGTCCGGGGTGACATCTTTGAGAGTAAATGAGCTATATTTGGCATGGAAGCCCTTGGTAAATGCCAATCCCGATGAGGAAATTTTACTTCGTATTCAGCGGGACAACTTTATGAGGACCATCTCACATGTTCAGGGAATCATTCAGAGTCGTCCTTCAGATCTACTGTGTGCAGGTATAATTGAAGCTGTTGTGCAGAAAGAAATTCTTAAATGTGATTTGTGTCTTGAGGAGGTTGATGCTCAAAGGATAGTGATTGCATTACTAGAGCATGCTAAAAGAATCAAGGAGGTTCTCAATTTCAATATGGTGAGCCGGAAGGAAGAATTTTTCACAAAGCTACAGGATCAGCTTAAGTTGCAGCTCAGAGAACTGGAAAGTGTGTACACTTCCTTGGAAGTAGATTACAAGAGAGCAACGATTGATGGTAGCATAGCTGTCTCGACATTGCAAGAACAGAAGAAAAAATTGCATGCGCTTCAGGGTGAGATCAAAGACTTGCAGCAGTCCATGATGATGAAGGATGAAATGCAGAAATTGGTGCATCAGGTTACTGAGCAAGAGAGTTTAGTCCAGAAGTCTCTTATGGAAAGAGTAAGGGTTAAGATAGTTCTGAAAAGCTATGAGCAGATTATTGTTGAAGTAAAAGAGCGGCTAGCCTCGAGTGAACTTGGATTAATTGATGTTGAGGCATTGGTTAAGGTAGAGATGGATAACATGAGGAAGGAGATTGAGATATCCAAAGGAAGCCTCCTAAATATCATTTTCAAGTAATAGTACAAAGATGACCTTGTTCAGTTGTAGGTATTTCTTCTTCTGGCTATGCTCCACTTGTCAAGTAATATCCTTTAACAGTGTTTTAAAAGTTGTAGCATGTTTATGAGGAGTGGAGAAAAACATGACTTGTAATGCACAAACACGTGCTTGTTTTCTGTTGTTTAGTAAAGCCTCCTAAATTAAGCTGATGACTGATTTTTTTGGGTTCAAAGCTTGTCAATGAATGCTGATCATACACTATAATTACTTATTGCAGTAGTTACATTATACAATCAGTTTATTTCTGAAGGGTTGCCAGGTTATAGAATGCACCCTTCTTGTTCATGAGCTGTGGATAAGTACCACGCTCAATCACCTTGCCCTCTCCTAAGAAGGCTATTGAGTCTGCGTTCTTGATCGTGTTTAGTCGATGTGCCACCACGATTGTGGTCCTCCCTGACATGATTCGATCAAGTGCCTCCTGCACCACTTGCTCTGACTGTGCGTCAAGAGCACTTGTTGCTTCATCAAGTAGTAGTATAGCTGGATTGCGGATTATTGCCCTCGCAATTGCTATTCTTTGCTTCTGTCCTCCTGATAGTTGGATACCATGCTCTCCACAATCAGTATCATATCCGTCCTTCAGAGATCTGAAAAGGAGTAAGCTATAAATTCCATACGTATGTTGGATAGTGGGCTAGTGGCAGTACATAGCTTAACATATATGTGCAAACAGTAAATATAACGAAGACTTACGAGATGAATTCATGTGCATTTGCGGATTTAGCAGCTTCCACAATCTCTTCTTCATCAGCTTCTGGTTTACCGAAGGCAATGTTGTCCCTGACACTACCAGAAAACATCGCCGGCTCCTGACTGACTAGAGCTGTAAATCCTCGAAACCAAAGAATATTCATCTCCCTCACATCCATACCATCAATCCTTACTGCACCTCTATCAACGTCGTAGAACCTCTGGATCAAACCTATGATAGTAGATTTACCACATCCACTTCTACCCACCAGGCCAATACTTGTTCCTGCCTTGACGTCCAAGCTAAAATCCTGCAGGATTAGGCATTCTGGTCTTGTTGGATATGCAAAATCTACCTTTTTGAACTCTATTCTTCCTTGTATTTTGCTCTTCGGGTTGTCCTTTTCCACCTGCAGTATAGCTGTGTTATTTTATCTAATACAGCAATGTAGCACTGAAAAACGCATCATTTTTTTCAAGGATGCTGATTCTACACGAATGCCCATGAGAGTATTAATGTGTTACCTGTGGATTTTGCGGGGAGATAGATTTCCTATCTAGGACCTCGAACACTGAAGCAACAGCATTTGCACCCTTTGCCAGGTCGGATGTCATACTGCCAGCATCCGCAATCAGCTTTCCTGTGCTCACCAAGACGAAAAAGGTTTTGAAGACATCGCCCGCGGTGATCTCCCCGGACTGTGCCAATTTCCCGCCATACCAGAAGTCCAGTGCCCATGATAGGAATGTGAGGCAAGGTGACAGCCCTGTGGTTATCCCTGCTACCCACGACTTCTTCCTTGCTTTCCTCAATGGTTCCTCTTGTGTATGCTCGAAGAGCTGAAGAATCTTCGATGAGCATCCAAAGGAGGTCACCATCCTGTGGTTGTACACAGCTTCTATGGCAATCTGAGTACTTTGATACTGAGCCTTTGCCAAGTCCCTTGACACATTTGAGAGAACTATCTTCTTGGCATAGTAGCAGACCATCGTGCAGGGCTGAACGGCAATCATGACAAGAGCAAGTTTCCATGCTACTACGAGGCCCATTGTCACTGCAATTACAATACCACAAGCTGTTTGAAGAAGCAGGGAGATTCTGTCTGCAACAAGGGTTTTGACAAGAGAGGACTCATCACTTAGACGAGAGCACAGTGAACCACTTGAGTTAGTGTCTTCATCAAACCATGCTGCCTCAAAGGTTAAGATCTTCTCAAGTACTTGGACTCGGATGCGCCTAACTAGATGCTCCCCCATATAGGCGAAATTGTAGTGTTGCAATAGATTAACAGCTATGGATACGATGGACAATGAACAAAAGATCATTGCATACCGGCTGATAATTGCATTCATCTCATTGCGGTCCTGGACAAAGAATGCAGCAATCATACCTCCGATGGTCAGAGCATAGATGGGCTGCAAGGAACCATATACCAATGCGGATATGCTTCCTATGACTGCTTGTTTCCACTCTGGTGCATTCATGGCAAGAAGCCTGGAGAAGGAGGGTGCAGGTGGGGAAACATATGACTCAGTTTCCTTTGACACACCTGGCGTAAGTGTCATGGGACTTGCTCTAGACATGCTGAGACGGCTGGCACTGGTCCTTGCTGCCGAGGAGGCCCTAAATTGGTCACTTTCTTGATCAATGTAGCTCACCATCTTCTGCAGTTTCACAAGCCGTGAATATGGGCCACCCTTGTTAATCAATTCATCATGTGTGCCAATTTCAGCTATGGTACCCGCATCAACTACCGCAATCTGATCGGCATGCTTCACGGTGGAAAGCTTGTGAGCTACGACCTGATCAGTAGTAATATAGAATGAGTGCTCTAGTGCCAAGGATTTGATAGTCTAAGTTTAGCTTTCTGAAGCAGGAAGAGCTTACCAGTGTTGTTCTTCCCATAGATGCTTGATCAAGCGCATGCTGCACCAGCTTCTCTGATTCTGAGTCAAGTGCACTTGTGGCTTCATCGAGCAAAAGTATAGCAGGGTTCTTGATGACCGCCCTTGCAATGGCTATGCGCTGCTTCTGGCCACCTGATAGCAATGCTCCACGCTCACCAATCTACAATGACAGTAAAAGCACCAATGAGGCAAAGGGAGAAAGGGAATTATGGCACTTGAATGTCTGTTTCCTTATGTTGAACAAACATACCTTAGTCTCATATCCCTCTGGGAGCCCCCTTATGAAGTTGTGAGCATTTGCTGTCATGGCTGCTGCATAGAGTTCATCCAGGGTTGCATCTGGTTTGCCAAATAAGATGTTCTCTCTTATGGACGTGCCAAACAGCGCATGATCTTGGCTGACAAGTCCCATCTTGCTCCTGATCGACCTGAGTTTCAGTTTCTTAATGTCCACTCCGTCGATCCTGACAGTTCCTTCAGTAGCATCATAAAAGCGCTGCACCAATGCTATTGCAGTAGACTTTCCACTGCCACTGGACCCGACCAAAGCAATTGTTTGACCAGAAGGAATCTGGAGGTTGAAGTCTTTGAGGACTGTCATATTAGGCCTCGACGGGTACACAAAGCGGACGGATTCAAACTCAATCTCGCCACGGACTTGATCCAAAACAAGCCCCTCTGGGTCATCGTCATTGATCTGTGGCACACGGTTTATCCGTTCGAGAATTCTCGTGGCAGCAACGGAAGCCTCGATGAAATGTTTCAGCTCTGGGAGTGCCATTCCAAGGGCTCTGCAATATTTCAGATTATTTGTAAGTTGAGCTTCTATTCTACAATAATCAAATGTAAGTCAGTAGGGGAGGAGGGGGGAACATACAGGCCACCGAGAACAAAGGAGATTCCTGCAGCGTATATCCTCCCTCCGCTTTCATGGTGGTACATCACCAATCTGCTGCCATACCAGGCGAGGAAGGCCCAAATGGCGAAAGCGAGGCCAGTGAACCCGACAGCGAGACCTTTGGCAATGCCCTGCTTGATCCCCAGGTTGATGGTCTTGTCAAGGATCGCCGTATACTTCTGGATTATCCCTTTCTCTGCTGTAAAGGAGTAGATGGTCTTGATGGAGCTGAGTGCCTGCTCGACCAGGGAGTTTGCCTTGGCGTACTCGCGGCGCGATTCGCGGGAGAGATACAGGAGGTACTTGCCGTAGATGAGGCCAGGGATGATGAGGAGCAGGACTAGAGGGTAGGAAACCAGAGCCAGCCTCCAGGAGAAGTAGGTGGAGAAGGCCAGTCCAGAGACGAAGACTGTAGAGTGCACCAGGAATAGAGGAACCTGTTCAAGATCAAAGAATCAAGAAGAGCACATCAGTTATGCTATTATTCTTTCTTTGATTCCAAGGTTGGTTATTGCTGATCTTTTTCTCTAAATTACTATTTTATCAAGTCCAGATCAACTACTTAACCCTACTAGTAGTACTATATATAGTTTTGGGGTTGTTAATGACCTCGGTTCCGATAGATCAGCTATGGTACTACTCTATTCCTGTTTTAACGCAGTCATTGTTTTAGGAAGTATGTGAACATTCTCCTTACATGCTGAGGTCCTCATTGTGCTCCGACATTTCCTCTGTCGGTCTACCTCTTAGCCAGCCAATTTTCTTTTTTTTGCCTTTCTTTTTGGGCAGAGCTTGACATATAAAACATCCCTACCGTCTAGATTTGGCGACAAGATCAAGTGATACTACTAGTTTGCTACCATCAACTACTTAAACTAGTTGATTCAGTAGGGATTCAGTGACGATCTCATGTGCTCCCATACTGGTGTTCCTCATGTGCTCCCACCTCTATTTCCTCCCGTGTGTCGACTTCCTTTTAGCAATTTCTTATGGCAGAGCTTGACAGATAAGTCGTACTATTTGATTCGCTACGGATTCGGTGACGATCTAGGTTAGTGAAACAGGGTAGGTATGTCACCGTCTCAAAGGGGACTGCTGCCAGTACTTAGTAAGCTCGTCTTAAACTAACAACTGCTGCTACTACTAGCACTCAGTTCTGCTGTTATTCTTTCTTGGATTCCAAGGTTGGTTATTGCTGATCTTTTTCTCTAAATTATTATTTTATCAAGTCCAGATCAACTACTTAACCCTACTACTATATATAGTTTTGGGGTTGTTAATGACCTCGGCTCCGATAGATCAGGTATGGTACTACATTTCTACACCTGTTTTAACGCAGTCGTTGTTTTAGGAAGTATGTGAACATTCTCCTTACATGCTGAGGTCCTCATGTGCTCCGACATTTCCTCTGTCGGTCTACCTCTTAGCCAGCCAATTTTCCTTTTTGCATTTCTTTTTGGGCAGAGCTTGACATATAAAACATCCCTACCGTCTAGATTTGGCGACAAGATCAAGTGATACTACTAGTTTGCTACCATCAACTACTTAAACTAGTTGATTCAGTACGGATTCAGTGACGATCTCATACTGTGTTCCTCATGTGCTCCCATATTTCCTCCGGTATGTCTACTTCCTTTTAGCAATTTCTTATGGCAGAGCTTGACAGATAAGGCGTACTATTTGATTCGCTACGGATTCGGTGACGACCTAGGTTAGCGAAACAGGGTAGGTATGTCACCATCTCAAAGGGGACTGCTGCCAGTACTAAGTAAGCTTGTCTTAAACTAACCACTGCTGCTACTAGTACTACTACAAATTAATCCCAAATCCGCCAAGAAGCAAGAAGCTTCCAACTTCAAAAGGTGGATCTATCCTCTATGGACCGAACAATATAAAATGAGGCATGGCCTGAAGACTAGCTAGACCCTATAATTAAGGAATCATCAAATTAGCCAGGAAAATCAGGCGGTTTGACTTGACTGGGTTGGTGGTGTGGTGTGTGTACCTTCTCGCTGAGGACCTCCTGGATGAGGGACGCGTCCTTGGAGATGCTGTTGATGATCTCGGAGGTGGTGGCCTCCTGTGAGTCGAAGAAGGCCACCTCCTGCCGCAGGATGGCCTGCAGGTACAGGTGCCTGATCCGGAGCACCTGCCTCTCGCTCGTCCGGCTCCAGCAATACCCTTCTGCGTGTTTGTCCACGCGTACACGAGTTTTTTGTGAGGACAAATACTCGGAAAGCTACACAGATCTATCTATCACTGCAGCAAGTTCGGAGGTTTACCCATGGACGCCACCACCAGGATGGCGAACGCCAAGTAGACGAAGTTCAGGCACGACTGCAGATCGAGGTGAGCAACAGCGACCGAAGTGTTAGTGTCACTTGCACTGGGAAATGGACGGTAAAATGTGTACAGAATTCATGTGTTCCAGCACCAAATAACTACCTTCTCGATGTCGTGCATGAAGTCGACGCTGGCGGCGCGGCCCTCCTGCTGGGCGTGGCCGCGCCCCAGCGAGTTCATCACGTCGCTCGCGAAGATGAGGAGGAGGTTGGTGGAGCACCCGTCGCCGATGGCGCCCAGCGTGCCGAGGACCATGAGCACCACGTCCACCCGGTCCGCGAACTTGAACAGGCCCCGGATGCTCCGCCGCTCGCCGCCGCCACCGGTGCTCGCCGGGGCGCTGCTCATCTTTTAGTTATTGTGCGCTGCACGTACGGGTGGTGTAGCACGGTAGTGGTACCAGAGTGGCACTACCCAGCACACCGATCGCTGGCTTTGTTGTGGCGTCTTTGCTGCAATGGACTGCTTCACTCACTGGGGCTTTATATAGCACAGGAATACACACGCGCGCGTGATGTGGTCTTGGGTCGTTGTTAACTTTGGCATTGAAAGTTGGTCGGTTACAGCGTCCTCACTCCTCAGTCGCACAAGAAAAAAAAAACATGATACTGATGTTTCGTATGTACTCAGATAATAGAGTATAAAAACAACAATACGCTACCAACATCATCATGAAGGCACATGAACACAATGTAGTGCTGGGTTCTTTTCCCCTGTAACTTCGAACGATCTAGTAGTAATTTCTGCCCGCCAGACATAGACTATATGTATCCCATTGCCTCCGTGATGAGGTTGCGGGCTTAATATTATAATCATTAGTGTTTTTACTTTTCTTGTGTGATGTTTCATATCTAAGTAATGCTTATATAAATAGGATTTACCTTATCTTTATGAATGTGACCTTTTTGCCAATTGGGCCTGTAGTGTAGCGTAGGGTTTGGTCTCTGATAAAGCATGCAGGTTGCTATAATTGCTAACTTAGTCAAGTGAAATTGCTTTTGTGGGGTATAAAGCTAGGAGAGCAAAAGAGATGTCGTTTCAATCTTACTATACCAACATACTCGGTGGTATCAATACCGTGACAGACTCAAATACTGCCGGTTAGGAGGTTGTCCATCACAAATTATATGTCACACGTAGTATAATTTGGACAGTCGTCATGTGTGTCTGTATAAAGTACGCGTGACAGCGCTTTTGCTTTTCAAATCGGCTACGTACAGTTAATATGGAAATGGAGGTAGTAGCACTCAAGGATGAATAGATTAATTTGGACCGTGCCTCTGTCCATGGTAGATCTAAATATTTCCTCCCTTATTTTGAAACATATGAGTATTTGATATCCCTTTTGACCAAGATTTACTCAATATATGTTGTTTACGATATACAAGATCACTATTATAAGTATATTCTCTTAGTATACAAGAAGTATCTCAAAAACAACAAACTAATTTGGTGACACCAATTGCGTCGCAGAAATTTTATATAGTTGAGGGGAACTACGGCAGGCAAAATCCGGCCTCTAGCTAAAGAAGAAGAAAAACTACTAGCTTATTTACAAAAAAAAACTGAAGGGCTGCGAGGCTAGACACTGGCAGGCAGATTATAGAACATTACACTCCAATTTAGGATCAGGAGAGCTTTACAAGAAGCACCGACACATAAATTTTATATAAAGAAAGCAATTCATTATCAAATCTTTTGTTTCTGAAGAGAGTACAGTGTGAACAAACATAACCCAATGCACTCTCTCATACCCGCTTTATGTCATAATATGTTGTAAAATTTTATAAATAATCATGAATGTGTATATTATTATCTTCTAATGCATAACATGTCGTGTCAGCTATATTTTCTTAGGTTTTCACATATTGTTCATTAGATAAAATTGACTTGAGGCAATATGATTGCCTTTTCCATCACGTCCCTCTTGTTCCCCACTAGTCGGAGTTCAATTACTCTCCATTGTCATTCTCATAAATTATTCCCATCACCATCACCATCCCCAACACCTCACCTCCTCCATGCCCCCTCCACATGTTTTCTGCTTCTATGAGGCAATTCACATACCTCCTCTCCTACACTGGATGTCTTCAAACCATCTCAAAGGTGCATAAGGACTAGTGGAACACAAATTCTAGTCCACAGGGGGTTGAACTGAAAACAAAACTTCTCAATGGTAATAACAAATAGGAACAAAAATTCTAGTCTACGGGGAGTCGAAATAAAAACGTACCCTCTCAATGGTATAACAAATAGGAACACAGATTCTAATCTACAGGGAGTCAAAATGAATCAAGCAGGTGAGGTTGTGATAGGATTATCTTAAAATGGAATGCCTAAACGATATTCATAAATATGAACATAAATTCTCGAAACTAATCCAGTTGGTGAGATTGTGCTGATTTATCTTTTAAAAACTATGCCGTGCTTGCTTCCTACTAATCACCGCCTATTATTGCTTGGTTAACACATTCCCTTACTTGCATTTGAGTGCACAACTATAATATGATGAGCTCATCATTTCCAAATTTCTGATGCTGTTGATCAAGTAAGCTAATCACGAAAAGGCTTCTCAGTAAAAGGTGTATCATAACTTTAATGAAAGCGCTTTACGTTTACCTGAAAAATACTTACTTTAAACACACATCTGCTTCTTTACCCAACCCACTAATCCATTTTCCGGTTGCACGCAGCTGCAAATTTCAACACATGATGTACATCGAAAGCAACTAGCTAGTAGCTCTTGTTTTGTTCTTTAGCTAGGACAAGTTTGATAGAAAATTATGGGTGCCAGACAGGTCAGTGATACTAGTAGTATTAAATTGATCCATCAGAAGCTATTTTCGTACCGTTTTGCACGCCCTAATTAAGCTCTAGGTTTGAATAGCGCATGGCGGTCAATGTGAGTAGAGTATTCTCCTCTTCTTCTTTTTTTGGGGCGAGTAGTGCTGTTCTTGCTGCTTCACTTTTGACGCACCGGAAAATATGCATGCATCACTCAGCAGTATGCGATGTTTTTTTAGATAGGTACAAGCATCAAGTTTTTGGCTTTAAATTAATAAACCTCCATGTATATGAACCGTAAAAAACCTCCCACAGGTTCTCACTTCCTTACGATGGTTGCCTATTAATCTCTTGGCAGATAACACATGTTTGTTAGTCAAATTTGAACAAAAGTATGTAGGCAGAGATGGAAAGAGTAGAATCTTACCTTCGAACAAATAAATGCTAAGATAAACACTAATCAAAATGTGCACATCCTTTTGTGTAGGAAAAAATAGCAGGATCTCTTCTTGAACATAATGCAAATCGTACATATGTTACAAGAGCAAAATAGATAGACAAAGTTAGGGCACATGATAGATATAGACAAAGTTAGGGCACGTGATCTCTCCCCCTGATTGTTCAACGACCTGAATGTCCCTCTTGATAGACTGAATTAATTAGCGGTCTACTTTTTGAAGGACTGGATCAGCTACTTCCTCAGGGGTGCATGTTTTTATGTACGGAGTACAGTATATATTAAAATGCACATGTACTGCAGGAGAACCATACTCCATACGTGCTACAAACAAGAGTTCTTCTGTAGTTTATGCACGTTTATATTCTGACCAATAGCAAATCAAAGGCATTTTATTATTTAATAAAAAACAAATGCACAAGATCCGTTCACATTGCTCATCTGATGTCGGTCTGCTTCAGAGAATTGAACTGATGTTTGACCGGCCCTGTGGTTGACAGTCTCTCATTTGAAAGACTTGCTAATCTGAACAGTATCATGAGCATCAGACATGTAGATCCTGTCTTCCTTAAGGCACCTCAAAGTCGTTATCTCTGTACCAATTTTAATCTAAATTAATTCATGGTCGCCTAGTGGAAATGTGCCTTTTCCTCTTTTTTGGTATGATCAACTAGCTAATTAGGCCCACGGGCCATAGGCTAATAATTTTGTTGGAATCCGCATTACATCCAAAACTTGTGGCGTACTCATCCATTGCTAATATTCTGACCAAAATTTTCACTTGAAAAATGACTGAAATTCAAAAAAAGCCCGAGGGGATTTTGACAAAAATTTGAATTTTATTTGAAGTCATGTGTATGTAGAGAAAGGGTAAAAATATTTTGAACATAAAAGTAAATTATCTCTGTACTGTTGAAGTTACTGAATTTTCTGAAAGTCTAGTGAGTTCTCAATCAAAGCCTAGGATGCAAAAGTAACCTCAAGCAACTCTTATATATTTAAGTGTTACTATTTTTTTTGCTGAATGGTATTAATTCTCATTATCTGATATACATGTATCTCATGTGTCCTTGTCATGGCTCTGTCACACAACTGTTGGCTAGATACATAGTCCACACCCTCTTTTGCATAATTGCTTTTGCTTCTTTGTCTTTTTTTTCCTTTTGCATATTCTATATATTCTTGAAAAGGACTGCAAAGCTCTCCTAGTATATGCCCTTAGCTGCTTTAGAGGGCACTTCCAAAGGGAGGGACAAAAGAATGCAGTCAGATCACAATATTCAATCATCACAGGATCGATCGGATGAATTTTAAAAATTCGGTGATCTGCAACTGCCAATGATCGGATCCTGTGAAAAAGAAAGATGCTAGATCGTGGTTCACATGCTTCGGTTTCGGAGATTTCGTCCTGCTGAAGTATTGGGATATTGTCCACATTTCCTTGCACGCTTGGCACTTTAGACGAAATAGTGTGTGCATGCACTTGACGTGAGTAGTTACTACATAAGAGATTCGCATGAAACTAGAAACAGTGCAACACAGCTCATATCTGATTCATTTGTCCTGACAAAATGGGATCAGTTATGTCCCATCTCAAAAAACAAGACATTGTAAATAGTGTAAATCCAAAAGCACTATGTTCCTTCCACCAAAATAACATAGCATTGATTGGGAGAAAAAAGAAGGTTGTGGAACAAAAAGCAACGACATGACAGCATTTTGGTGGATGGGAGGATGATACGCTGTTTATTTTCAATAATGCAAGATACTACAATATTACGGCATTTTCTTGATTGTGATTGAGTCTGAATGTTCTTCTTGTCATTATATAGCCTAGCTTTGCACTGAACTGTGCTCTTCTTTTATTTGTTATGCTTTACTATACCACAAGAAGCCCTTCATTTCAAAAGTTACCATTTGTGATGCAGTACTAATCCCTTCAATCAAACAAAAGAGAATCTTAACAATTAACTGAGCAGATATTGTAATTGTCATTGCGATGCAGTACTAATCCCTTCAATCAAACAAAAGAGAATCTTAACAATTAACTGAGCAGATATTGTAATTGTCATTGCGATGCTAAAATAAACCCAAAATCTAAGGAGAAAACGTGCTCTCCCTAGTCCCTCGGAGCACACACAAACATAAGGTGCCCGGGTATTTTTCATTATTTCCCTGGCAATTTTTATTTTCTTGGACTTTTTTCCGGGCTTTTCTCCCTCCCTTGGATCTTCATCCTGTGGCTAGGCAGTGTGTCGCGTGTGCGCAAACGCGCTCACGTTCGCGCGCTAGCACAGCTCAAAATAAACTAAGAAAAAAATAATTAAGAATCTAAGGCCTTTCCACTAGTGTCTATGCCAATTGGTCGTTGTTACATTTTCATCACGGTCAAACTACATTATGATGACCAGTGATATCTGCTCGCCGCTCCGAGTACTTGTTGCTTACAGCTTCAGGCAAAGATACAGCTAAGAGATCTGGCCACCAGTTTCTAGCCCATCTGGAAGGAAGAATCAATGCTTTGCTGCTGATATAGGCTGGGTCCTCCATTAGTTTGTGTTGGCTTTGCTTTCATTAGTGGAGTACCAAACAGCATAGACAGCAAGATAACCAATGAGGGTCTTACACTTGACTCAAATCTGTGTGAACCCCCCCGGCTGGTTTCCTTCCCCTAAACCTTTTTTAAGAACAAAATAAAGGACTATTGTTGGGGAATCTAAGCTGAAGGATTATATTACCAAAACTATAAGAAACTATTTGGGGGCACAGGCCCAATACCTTATCTATATGGTAGAGGAGCAAACCCATGATATTCCGCAGTTATCTCGGAAAGAGAATGTAGTACTCAGGGCTGACATTTTATTATTATTATTATAACTTAGGGCTGACATCACAGAGAAGTAAGTGTATGAGGCTATTTCTAAATGGAGCATAATAAAGCTTCGTACTTGGATACGGTAATCAATAGCAATTCATTACCACTCTGGAAAGGAGTCGTATACGAGAATTTTTATAAAGGATTTATTTTGGGGATTAGAAATGGTAGCAAGGTCTGATTGTGGCATGATCCTTGGATCCCCAGGGAACCATAATGTCGTCCTATCACTTCAAGAAGAAGATGTTGCCTCACCCATGCCTATGATTTTTTTGAATAAGAATGGATCCTGGAGTGTTATTTTGTAGCAAAGCATGTGTGTCTGTTTAATTTGGACAAAATGTTTAAATTCATCCATCCCCTATAGTATAGGGATATTTGATTGTGTGGCACCCGAAGGAGGAAAGCGTTTTCTTGGTTAGAATTACTTAATTATCATCTAGTATTCTAGTAGTGTCGATCATGTTGAGCGGGGTGGCCATAAAGATTTTACACAGCGTGGTTGGCAGTTTAGACTTTGGTGGGACGCTGCTCTAGCCTTTTTTTTTGTTCTCTTATTTTTACATGTTTTATGTTTATTGCGTGAACTCAGTGGCTTTTGTTATCTGAAAGTTTAACTGTTGTATGGTTGTATGATGCGACCCTAAGATCGATGGAAATATTTTAACACTGAGCTTCAATGTTAATTAATGAGTAAATTCCAGTTTTTACCCTCTAGTTTATATTTTGTGACACTAATTACCCTATTTAACAATTTTTCATCCAAGTTACCCCATTTAGTGAAAATTGTACCAACTTTTACCCCTTTTAAGATTTTTATATTGTTTCAACATGTGAGTCAATGTTATCAGGTCCGACACATTCTAGGTTTTTTCTCTGTTGGAATTTGTGCATGAACAAGGCTGATTGCACGAGCCAAACCGTTTAGTTTTTGGCTGAGCTGTGCCTACACAATTCGTACAGATTGGTGAACAAATATATACCCCTAATCAGCGATAGATTGGTCCTCGTAAAGAAAAGGCAATATATTGATCCGTATAGATCACTTCTAGCTGGAGTGCATGTACCCATAGATGATCCCAGAGATGGATGCCTGTGGTGAGTGGTGAGACCATAATAAATTCGCTGGGTCGGTTCATACTGGAATAATATACGTGAGAGATAAAAATCTACTACTCCGTCTGATTCAATGTGAGAAAATATTTCTCGCAGTAGATCATAATACGTGGGAGCGCATTCTATTTTTCATGCCGGATGCTGCCTCTAGATCTGAGGCTCGGTTAGCGAAAAGGCGCGTTCATAGGCCTTTTCTCTAGCAAAATTTATTAAAAGGGGCAAAATTTGGCAATTTTTTTACTAAATGGGGTAATTAGGATGAAAATATGCTAAATAGGGTAATTAGTGTCAAAAATGATAAACAGGAGGTAAAATTCGGAATTTACTCTTAATTAATTCATGACGTCCTTTCTGTACCAAAATCATGTAATGCTTTCAGCACTGTAAAATAGTATACAGTATATGCAATATTGTTGAAGAAAATGTGGTAGCATTAGACTTACATTACAGTTTTGTTGTTGAAACTTCTTTATTTCGGTTTCTAAACAACGATGTTGCCTATGATTTATCTATATCAAATCAAAAAGAGATTTTTCTTAAGTAATCAAAAGGAGGTGTAGTTTTTGCGTGGATATCAGCTTTCTTGAGATGTAAATGACCTTGCATCGCATGCTCCATTTATAGAAAATTAATGATTTTGCATCATGCAGTCTCCCATGGCCGTTGTCACACCCTAATCATGGGCAGAGCATGACTAATGTGCCACTGGCCCGACAGAGCACGTGTAAATGAATTTGTCTCCAATTATCTATCCAAAAATTCTATACAAGTGGCACATTTTTTTCAAACTAAGAGAAATAAAAGAAGTTCTTTCTAATTAAAAGGTGGTTTAGCTTTTGTGTGGATATCAACTTTCTGAATAGCAAAATTAATTATTTTTCGTCACATCCCACGTATGTGCGTCAGTGGACACCGTGGGCACGTGTGTGCTTTTGAGATAATCTATCTTTTCACTTTGCTGAATATTCTGTTTCCTTTTTCTCTTCCATATTTTCTTTGAAAGAAAATCTCAAGTAGACTAGGTTTCGTGTATGGTGCAGTATGGTATCCTTTGTACTTTGAGATAAAGACTGAAAAGTAAAAAAAAAAAAGATGCATCCTCCTTTCTCCACTGAGTGACTTGGGGAATCATGTTACAAGACCAAAGAAGAAAGTCCTCATCTGTTCTGTGCTAGAAATTATGTCAAATCCTCTTCTTGGAAACAATGTCACAAATTAGTCTGTCCAGTTCAAATATTTGCACCATATCTTACTAACATAAAATAAAGAGATAAAATTTCTTATAAAAATCCCTCCAAAGTACTCCCAATCCGAGGAGAATAAAACTTTCTCTAATTTTTTTTTCGCAAAGCTTATACTACTACTGTATTTTGCGCACGTTAATTGCACGGGTCTATCTGAATGAGACGTGTACTCCGTAGAGAATAAAGCGAGATAGGCTTGTGAACAAATAATGTAGTACGTGTATGAGTCATGTTTCTTTTCCATCCAAGGCTACCAGTACCGGCGACAAGCATCAGCGTGCCAGCGCAAAAATCCGCACACAAAAGCTCGCAACATGTGTGTTCATGATTACTATACGCTAACCACCACACGGAAAATGGGTTTGGAGGACGGGGCTATATGGAGCTCGTTTCTGTATTCGTTTAAATCAATATTTCGAAGTTTCAAAAAACTTCAAAATAAAATTCTAGATGTTGACAATGACTTATTCTATGGCCCTGCAAAATCTCAGCGCAAAATAACTCGTATCCAGGACTACACAAAAAAGACAAATTCTGACAAATCTGTTTTTTTTTGAATTTGACATTGTTCACCGTCTCAGATCTAGAAATTTGTATTGTTTACACAGCCCAAAATACGGAATATTTTGCATCGATATTTTGTACCTAGGTAAAAGTCATCATCCTCACACCAAAGAACTTTTCCTGAATTTTTCAAAATTTCAAAATATTAACCTTTAGAAAGTTCAAAAAGGGTCTACCACAAAGGACGAGCTCCATATTAGCGCGCTCAACCACCATGGCATTACTCCGGGAGGCAACATGGCCGTGGATTTTTTTTGTTTTCAAAATGAGCGTTTTTATTACTTTGAATAAAGTTTACACCCAGCCTCTGTATAACTAAGATGTATACAACCACACAATCACACAACAAGAGAAAAAAAGTAGACTAAAATTACAAAAATCCCAAACAAAATTAACCGCATCGAGCTATGACAGATCAATCCGCAAATCCGCAAATCACACAACACGGCCGTGGATAATCGAAGTGCTTCTCTTTTTCTGATGCAACAAAGCATAAAGCATCCGGTGCAAATTTGTAAAAACAAAAAAAACTCGGTTGCAAAGAGGCTTCCATTCTTTGCTTAGCATGTTTTTACTATCATCTTTAGGATGTTGAGGTTGCAAAGAGATGGGAGGCTACATTCTGAAGTTGGAATAAGATAATTCCTGCTCTATCCCCTCTGCGGTATTGCATCTAGAATTAGCGAAAGACGCGTAAAGTCGTGTATCCGACAAATCTCATAGGTTTTAGTGATTTTTCATGCTCGTTGGTGTGATTTCAGGTCAGTCTCTTCTGATCTACAATTATCATTATTTGGCGTTGGTTGCTGCTCAGATGCACTGAACCTTTGTGGACTTGGCTCAACGACTTTCCGTCTGTCTGTTACAATAAGGTCTATTAGGACAATTTTTGTCCAGCTCTCGATGATGGAGGAGACGAGGATGGCGGCGCGCCTTCAGCTCATGCTAGTGATTGTAGTCATCGCTAGGTGGTCCAATAACCTATTTATAATTTTTATTATTTAAATCTATTTATTATGGCATTGATGATTTTTAGTAGATATGTGGTTTTTCGTAAAAGAAAGAGATCACCATTGTTAAACGGCAATTCTGACGGTGAACAAGCTGCGTGTAGCTATTTTTATTAATAAAAGAAATGGATTACAATTGCAACTGTTTCTTTAAGCATGACAAAAGAAATTGACCAAACTATTAAATAAGAAATAATTATAAGAAATCTAAAGCAAATGTTGCAAAAACCTACTCTTCCGATATTATTTCGCCTAAAAGTTTAGCACCTCTGGTTACCCGCATACATGATTCTTTCTTAATTTTATCTAGAATCATGAGGGAAGGCGCATGCTTGTGGTGGAAAACCCCAGATAAGGGTACAGTGTTTTTCGAGAATATAATAAAAACGTACCACATTTTTATAAAAGACAGAATTTTAAGTACAAAGCAGCGTTCGAACTTCATGCCAGGGCTAGTCCGAAGACAGCCAACACCGATAAACTACAAAGCAAAAACAAATATGTCCTAAGGTGAGCACCATCACCATGTCGGGACCGACACCGATGACCTCCGAAGATCAGCGACCCCCCTCCTCCCCCCCCCCCCCCCCCCCATCTTCCCTTGCCGACGCACCATCCACCCTTGATGTCGTAAAGGAGGTTGCAAATGGATGCCGAGACTTGGATAGTCCCGAGAAAGGCACTATCTTGGACTCACCGACAATGACGTACACATTGCGCCTCCAAAGATCAAACTTGGACAACAACGATCGCTGGAGGAGAGTAACATGGGACCTCCAAGCCATGTCTCTAGACACAATGCTCCCATTAGAGGAATGACGTCGAGGACGATGCCATCGCACCGATCTAGCTCTAGATCTAGGCTTTCACTCGGAGACAACTACCCTCACCAAGAGAGAGCGAGGGAGATGCCGACACACCTTGGCGACGCCTCTAAGGAGGGGAACGATAATCGGCAGGACTTTCATCTGTATCTCGGTCATCCCCCTCCTCCGAGGATTGGACAAACATTATCCATGTAGCCTCGCACCGTCGCCACCGTAGCTCCTTGCTGTTGAGTTGAAAATTTGTGTCCTCCAACACCTCGCACGAGTGAGATCCATGTACATCTTCCACCGCCATCCCTACAAGGCTTCGAAGCCTCCACCTCTCCGGCACGAGGCACCCGCTTTCCACCTCCATCCCTACAAGGGTCTGCAGCCTCCACCTCTCCGGCACGAGGCGCCTTAAATCCCTTGCGCTTCCACCCGCTTTCCACCCGCCCACGTCTCCGCGCCTAGGGGCACACCTTCCCTCACCAGCCGTCAGCGCCGATGTCGTTGGCGACAATGACCGTGGGTGCACATCGACCAAAGGTCTAGGATTAGAGAGGGAAGCCTTCAGAGCCATCCCGCGCGAGGCGACCCAGGAGGGGAAAGTGCAATACCTTCTCTTCCGCAAGGGTACAATTTGATATCCAGGTTATCTGGGTGCTGAATCTGTGCAGATATTTCTTTGCCGTTTGGTGCAAAGCTTCCATTTTTTGAAATGGTCCTAGAAGTCTATTCCCAGAGATTGTCTAAGGCGATTCCAAATGGGCAAATTGGGTATCCTGGATTCCTGGATACATGATACACCACTTTAGACTTGGACTGGCCGTAGAGATGTGCTGGCGGCATGGCCGCGCCGCTGACGGCAACTTGGAATGATTCAGAACGGGAGTTCTCCGGATCATTCCAGTTTGTCATATCAAAGATGATCAAGAACATGCGTGCGTGTAGATTTCAGCTTACAACAGCACCTTCACGGCTTCACCAATTGGCACAAAACTCTCGCTCTTCAACAGTAATCAGTTACCCCTTTGAATTGCACACAAACATGGGCCAGGCGAACATGTGGACTATGATGAGTCGATGATGCTACCACCGGCCTACCATGCCTGGGCCTCACCACCGCTATGGACTGAGACCCACTGACTACCGTGTGATTTAGCCCGTCTTGTCCGGAAACCCCTTTCTACACATATGCATTCGGTATAAAAAAAATATTTTTTTAAAAGTTGATTTCTTTAGTAGCTTTAATTTTTAAGGTGTACACGGATTCATTCCACCGAAAACCGATATATTCTGTGTGATGTCTAAAAAAGATAATTTTTTGCATCGTAGAACACGGTTACTTTAGCACTAAATTTTGTCTTTTTTGCACAAGTCACCTAAAATGTTTTTCGTGAAAAGACTTTGGGCGCACCTAAAACTTGGAGTTCTACGTGTACATATTTTTTTTAGCATTTCAAATTTTGACAAAAATCAAATTTAAATAAACGGTGCATATGCACCCGGGAGCAAAAAAAAAAAAAGCCACGTCCCGTCTTGTCTGTCCTCCAACCAAGATCCAACATGGTTAACCTAAATTCTGAACTCGAAATCCAAACAGCTCAGAAAAGTAAAAAAAAAATCCAGAATGATTGATTGTGAATCCAATGAAATTTTCGTTCCATTTGGATGAATGGTTTATGATATGATATTTTCTTATGTTTTGAGCTCAAAAAGTTACTAAAGCATAAAATAATGATTTGAATGAAATGAAACTTTCCCATGATACACAATGTTGTACGAGGAAGTAATATGCTTGTATGGGTGGTCGAATGGGACGTGTATCAAATGGATTACCATTTCGCGACAACTTTACCGCAAATATGACTATGAAATACGTATATCGTATGTGATAGATATAGCAAAAAAAACATGCATTGCACACTCGACTTTGATAGTTTAAACTGAAACTATACATTTTTTAAGTACTCCATCCGTCTTTAAATAGATGTCGTGGGTTTGTCAAATTTTCGATGAATCTATATACTAAATAGGGTCTAAATTTATTTAAATTTTGACAAATCTGAGACGTCTATTTTAAGACAGATGGAGTATTTTATTAGTTAGAGAAAGTGCAACCGAATCTAACTGTATTTTTTAGTGGGAGAATATGACACAACATTTGTACAGTACCTCACGCTAAGTAATCTGTGCATTATTTGATATCACCAAAGCGGGGATAGCTCAGTTGGGAGAGCGTCAGACTGAAGATCTGAAGGTCGCGTGTTCGATCCACGCTCACCGCAAGTCCGAAAATCATTTTTGCTGCCGTATCATTTTCAAGGGCGCTTGGTGGTACTTCCTAAACTCAGTGCGGTCAGATAATTTTCCAGGGTATTCCTTAGCTCATGGATTCAAGGTGCACGTATTGAGTGGCCGATCCAAAAATTATTCATAGGCCGGAAAATCCTTTTAAGATTATAATGACATTGTATTTTTTTATCAAATTGCAATCATATTAGTATTGCCGGTTGGCCGGAAGCCTGGGCACATGTCCGGGTTTAGGGACTGTTCCATCCGTCTATTGATGCATTGTTCATTGATTTTTTTTAGATCGAAAGGGACTCTGTTCCCAGTTCCATTAACGAGAATGAAACCACCAAGTCCAAGTACCACAAAAGATTTAAAGACTAAAAACAGAAAAAAAAAGCCTCAACTCAAGAAGGTTCTAAAACAAGGGCAACTAGATAGAGCAGCCTACTACTACTGCAGACAACCTCAAGAACAAAGACCAGGCCATATCAGGCAATCACAGAAAAGGTAAACCAGCAGACTAAAGCACCACATGAATGGACCCCTCCTCCTCAGGATGAGCCCGGAGGTACTCCAGCGATGCGCGTCCCCCATAGCTCGACTTCGCCGTGGTTTTCCAAGTGGAAATCCACTCGAAACCAGAGCAGATCAGTTCGCCATGATCGCCAATGGATTTTTCAGTCTACAGATCATTTTTCCATGAAGAGGCCGATCTTCCCTCCCTCTAGGTCTTTGGACGTCATCTGTCACACCTTCAGGTAAGAGAGAACCAGACGCTAAACCTGCTTCAAATTAATCCAAGATGTCTTGTTAAAGACAAGGCTATTTCTATTATTCCAAACTAGGTAGGGACGCGCGGCTTGCCGCGCGCTTGCCCGCCTGCGGCGGGCAAACCCGTATGAAAAATAGATGAAAACATTTAAATGGATTCAAGATAAAGAAGTGCCCAATCTAATCGTACCTTAATACTCAACAATACATCTGTGAACTGACTAACGACTTTAAAGTGATTCGTACATAGCATCCTTTAGAGGATCCTGGTGTAACACCACTAAACAAAATACAATCGTGTGGCTTGTTGATTTCACATGTAAAGATGACAATCGAGCAAAGGAAGACCAGTCAAAGATTATGTTCAGAATGACTATGGATACAGAGCAAATTGAGTTGTACACAAATGCTAAACAGGGTTCTATATCATAGCTAGAACAAATCCTATTGCTATATACTACGGCAAGCAAGCATATATGAATAACGGTTAAAACATACGATCATAATTACACATAGTGAATTACCCTGTTTTATAAAGAAAAAGAATGACAATCACACTGAAAGGAAATTATAACTAACAAATACAAATAGAACCAGTGGCCAAGCAGTGAGTGTGTATGGTGTATCTGAAATACATCTTGAGAATAACAATTCCAAGCTTAACATACTCCAGCAAACACGTCGCTTCCGTCAAACTTAGGTAGCTAGTTATCATCTGATCATTTGACACGCTTTGTTTTCTGAATGTTGTACCGTTCTATTCCATAAGGAGGAAACACATCGCTCAGATTGTATTATCAGACATGTGAAAAAGATTGACCGGTCATCCATATCAGGAACATATCCCACAGACAAGCCTCCCATGAGCAATCCATATCAACATGACTCTCGATGAATACAAAAGCAGAAGAATACATCGGATGATGGATCTGATGTTCCAATAAGTGAGCACGTAGCATAAACAGTAAGACTTCCATGAATAAACAATGAATAGGAGTACTATACTACACTGCCTCCACGTGATGTTGTGTAGTTTCTTTTGTTCTCCCATTCAACTGGATTACAGGAACCAGATCTTCAATAACTACTTTAAATATGTGTTTCAGATTCCATGCATGAGCTTGATCCGCCACTTCTGAAGGTAACATATACTCCCTCCATTTTTAAATATAATTTTTTTAGGTTTGTGAAGGTAATGTATCTAGACACCTTTTAGTGTGTAGATTCGGAGTGAACCTCTTCGAACCTACACACTAAAAGGCGTCTAGATATATTATCTTTACAAAGCTAAAACATCTTATATTATGAAACAAAAGGAGTATATGGAAATATCAGGATACCTACCATGCCTAGTATATAAGCAGTAGGAGACAAATAGAGATAATTCCACCTGACATTGCTAGTTAGAGAACCACAATCACTTCAGCATTACTAAACTCTAGCATTACAATGGAAAAAATGGAACTTTAATTTTTCCAGTAGCATGGCCAAAATCAACTCACATAGGAGTTGGCCAATTGTTAATTGTTCAGTACTCCCTTCTTTCCATAATATAAGCTTTTTTAGTATGATGTTCAAAGGGAGTAGAAAACATGACTAATTAGTGAAGATGATAAAAGGTGACAACCAATGTAGTGAAAATAAGGATGTAGAAGAATGCATACCTCTGTAAAAAGATTTACATGATTTGACAACTCTAGTGCCGTAAGAAAAGAAAGAGAGTACGTTGCTTGACCATCATGCCATTTCATCACTTAAAGAGTTTTTGCCCTTCTCGGTCGTCCTAGATCTTTACCTATAAAACCAGACAGTAAAAGTGCACCTGGAAATGTTGGAGCATTTCTATAGGTTATATGGTGCCAACAGAAAAGAGCCAAAATAATCTCGACCACCCATTCCCAAAGGAGTAAAAATCTTTTATGACTTTTCACCTTACCTAAGTAAAGAACGCTCAAATCCTGTAATTTATAGCTTATTTTGGTTGGTAACAGCTTACTGGGGAACATGGAACACAAGGTAAAATTGAATGTTACAAATTAAATAAAAATATATGAATTTTACTCTGTGAAATAGAACAAAAAGTTCAAGCAGCGATTTGAGAATTATCTAAACTAAGAACACAAAAATGTAACTAACACTAACTTATTTTGAAGCTTATTTTCAGTCAAGAGCTAAGAGCCCAATATATTCAGAAAGCTAATAATGTCTAAAAAGTATTGAAACTGAATGCAGTAAACTATCGACAAATACCCTAGGGAAGGAGCGCATTCTACCGGAGTAGTGCACATGGACCTAGGTTCTCCGCCTTTCCCACATTAGACAGGTCTATCAAGATACTAAATAACAGAATGCACACTTGGTACAGAAGCAGGATACATGTTGCCATGAAATTTAATAAATACTCAACAATCTGTAGAAAACAAGGAGTCGAGTGTACCTTAACAACAATTCTATATGGGAATATATAGGTCTGGAAACTGAAATACCACTCCCCAATGCCCTGATGCATAAGAGAAGACAGAAAAAACATGTATCATGGTTTAACCATCGTGAGGTAAAGAATCCAATCTTACCAACAATTCTAATCCTAAGAGTAAGTTCTATGGCATAATCTCGATATCACTCTAAGCAAAAGGAGCATATGACCGTGAGCAACAAATGAGCATATTACTTTAGTGTTCACGAGAAGTTTCTCCTGATTATGATTTTGTATAGACAATTTTTCATGGACAAGAGATCAACCTGAATATCACCCTAGTATATTTTGCAAGGAATTGGCTATTTTTCAATGGAAAAAAGGCTGATGCAATTTTTTGACTAAACAAACATGAAAAAAGAGATCTCATAAATGATGTCTCATACAATTATAAGGATGAAGGAAATTAGTCAAAAAATGACTATGAAATCCAAATAGGAGGGCATTAACAAATAGAGGTGTTATCCCTCCCTCTCTCTCTTAGCCGTCGCCAGCGGAGACCTCAACTGTTTCGCCCTGATGTTGTACCTCAAAACGGTGAAGCTGCTCAAGGAATCATTAAGGTGAGCTTTGCCAAAACAAATAAATTAGGAAAATCAGGGAGAATTTGGTCTAGTTATTAATTCAAAGGGCTACTCAAAAGTTACATGGTCGGCATCTTATTATTAACCTTCTACCATAAACCAAGTGCATATAACAACATGAAAAATAGCTAGCAGGTTTCAAGTCAACATTCAAAAATTAAGCATAGATCTGCTCAAAACGTCAAGGAAAAATATTAAAAACCATAGAGGCTGTTTTTCATAAATAAAAATGACCCGATTCTTAAAAAGAGGATACATACACGTATGTTGTTAAAGCTATAATAAGAGATGACATAATTGAATAAACCTGCCATGCATGATGGATGTAAATTCACTAATCTGCTAATTATTCCGATGTTAAGAGACCAAAGGGTTCGACAGAGGAATGAGGTTGTGTGCATCATTTTATTGCAGAGGCCAGAACCCATAACTGCAGTATATCTTTCCTTAGAAAAACACTTCAGACAGATTAAATGAAGCTACCAACTCTAAAGAACTATGAGTTGTGAACATATGTTACCATTTTATTATTATTATTATTATTATAGGACAGATAAAAAAGGCACAAACATGGCTTCTGATTTTGCTCACCCAGAAAAACAAAAGGGAGTCTCTACTCTAGTCCACTCACCTCTTACGTTTTTAAAGGAGAATATTCTACTGATTAGTAGGTAGTGCACCACAAACCTTTCGGTTTTTACCACAAAATGCAAGTCCTAGACTAACCTAATGTTTTCTAGACCCTGCCAATCTGGTATGGTCACCCCTAGATAGAAAGGAAAGATCACCCACAGGAAAAAATGAGATTGAAAGATCCTAGCTTCATATGAAAGATCTTAGATAACAACCAAAAATAAGTCTGGAAGCTAAATAAGAAATTGTAAGAAAAAATCATGGGTATTGTAAGCATTTAATAGAATGTTGACTCACAATTGCCAAACAGAAAGCATCCATAAAATCCAAGATAATCCATGGTTAAGCATGGGACCAGGAAAGGACTTCAATGAACCTAAATAGTGATTTAAGTCAAAAATAACTCAAGTTGGTACTGCGAATCTAGACAAATGCGAGTCAGTTAATTCGAGACAGAGGGAGTAGTATCTATAACATTGACATTTTATAATATTTTCCTCTTGAGTCTTGAGTATTGGCAAGTCCTCTATTCTGTAATGAACACTCGGTTAACATAATCTGTAAAGAAGTACAGAACTTCCATTTGAACAAATCTGATCATGGTATTTTCTTTGATTTCAAAAAACTGTGAAAATGAATTTCTACTACCTCATTTTTAGATAAAGCAACCATTGGGTTAGGGAAAGACACCTGAAATCAAAGAATATGGTTCAGAACATAACCTGATCACTGGTTCTCGGTACAGCTTGGTAAATAATAGGAATGTAGCATGCTATTCAACAATAAATTAAAGAGATGTATCACTGATTTGACGTGTCAATAAAATATAACGGTCTATCAAACACTTAAATTCAGGGAAACAATAAGTTGTTACTCCTAACATTCCTCTCTGGTGCACGCAGCTGCCGAAATGGAACATATACACACACTATGCACTTAACCAAATCAAGCACAAAGTCACAAACTAAGGTACAAAAGAACATAAAAATTGGCAATGCTATCGATCCTACATGTGTTTAACAACAATGATCTAAAAATTGGCAATGCTATCGTGCTACACACCACTAAGGGCAGCTTGAAAGCGTGGCAGCTTGAAAGTGTGGCACTACCAAGAACAAATAGTGTTACCGGGTATACTACTGCATAATTTACTATTCAACAATCATTTTTTCAGCAACCACGTACTGAACAACTCTCATTATTCAGCAACCATGAAGATAAATAATTTCGCTAAAAACAAATTATATAGCACAGGTTACCTGATAAGTGCATATTGGCATAAAAGAAAGATATTGTGTGGATAAATAAACTCTCTTTAAATGTGCTCCTTATAGTTGATACAACTACACTGTGCCTAAATAATCAAACATAAAACAAAGGATAATTATTTTAGGAATGTAAATATAGTCATGGTAAATGTTTACAGGAACATCCCTATGCAAAAGAAGAGATGCAAATCTAGTAGTTAACTGGCAGCCTCTAGTCCTCTACGATAGTAAGTTCTTATCTTTCAAGAAATCTCATTCCATTATAAAGGTACTTGCTTATGTCCCGAGCTTTTGGGGAAAAGTTAATTAGTTCACAACCTGGAACAAATTGCAAAAGGTTTTGTGTGGCATATTTGGGAAGAATGTGATCATTCCTCACCATCACGCAACCGCTCCTGCTACTCCATGGCCTGCAGCCTGACTTTGATCTCTTTTTTTGTGTGGCCAGCCCGCACAAATCGTGTTGCAACAAGGATAAAAATTCAGCACTGCTAAATTCATGAACCGTCGAATAAACCACTAGCCAAGAACACTGTCTGCATAGTGAACACACAAATGGATGGTGGGTGTACATGTAGATGGGTCAGCTGCGCGGAAAGAAGTTGGTTATTATGCAGCAAAAAGGAAATAAAAACTGAATCTAAATTCTCCAGATGGCATGTGGGGTTGGTGGAAGGTTAAATCAGGCTATATACATCATTTAGAAAATTAATTTGTGGAAAGAGTGGTGATGCAAAAATATATAAACAATGTATTTCACTATCTCTTCCCTTGCAAATCAGTCGTCATAGAGAGAGGGAGGGAAGGAGAGAGGGGACCTCATGGTGGAGACAAGCAAGTTGTGGCCGCTGATGGCCGGATTGACAAATCGAAGCCTTCATCCTTTGCACTCTGTATCACGCGCACAATGGCGGAGCTAGAGTGGCCATGGAGCCCGGGCAAGGAATAGAGGTATTAAGCTAGCTAGGATTTTGCACATTGATTCACTGAAACAACGTTCGTGTTTAGCTAAACTTTCAGTAGAGCATCGTCGGGTGAGCCTGGGCAGCTGCTCGGGGTAGCCGGGGGCTGGCTGCGCCACTGCCAGCGCATCTCACCCATTCTAATCATTTTACCTAAGGAAACCATAGCTGCAGCCCATGAAATTTAACACGCTTGTTGCTAAAGAGGATGATAGTAGTTCTTGTTGGTCTAATGCCAATTTGTAATCCTGCAACGCAAATCTGCAAAGATGAGAGGATACCAAACAATTATGTACAGCGAGAAGCAAATCAATAAAGGTACGTCTAAACTGGAACACAGATGACATATATTATCACATTAAAGTATATGAAAAGTTTGCTTAGTTTCATATTATATATATACTAAAAAATAATAAAAGCATGCATGTACTTTCTTAGCCTCGACAGATTAAAGCAAACAACAATCTATTCTATATGCTTAAAACTACTAAGAGCTTGGACAAATAGTTAAATGATGAAATGCCCCATCATATTGTACTTTGATCATACAACCTACTGCCTCTAGATTAGGTAATCACGAGGGTGCATCACCATCTATTCCTTTAGGCACAGAGCAATTCAAAGACTTATTGTAGTATGGATAGTTCGCATACTGTTTTGAAAATAGGAAAAGTTAGAGACATTTTCTATTGCCGGTAGTCCTCTATAAGATAAAATAGCCTTGTAACAGTATTGTTTTTTGAACTTCTTAAACATCTGCTGATGGTTTAAAAATTTGAACTACCTATTTGATCTGCTTGTTCAATTATATGCCAAAAACAAATATACAAAGCAGCACATGAAAGAAGTTTGACGGGAAAAGAGAGAACAAGCATGGCAAACCACGATACATGCAGTAGCTAACTAACTACACAATAAAAAGAGAAGGTGCTCCTAGCATATCTTAGTTCATTGACGGAAGGCATTGAGAACCACATGATCACATCCAAAACATGTATATGGTATTACTAACTGAAAGGGGTACTGAAAATGGATCTTAACTGTGTAATCAAAATATATATATAGTCATCCATGAATTGACTCAATGGTGGTTAGAGATGCAACTCCAAAGGATGGCGCGTCTTATGCCATGTCTCCTGCATGACAAATCTGTTTGATCTCCATGAATTCCTTTCTCTGAGTTTGTTTTAAGTAAATTTATGAGCCCCTAACCTAATGTTCAAAGAAGGATACCATATTAATGACGCAGATGTTAAACATAAAAGTAAATTTGCTGGTAGGATTGGTACATACCCCTCCATATTCTTGCAGAGCGGAAGAGTCGTGATCCCTTCTTATTGATCCTCTCCAATTCCAAGCCCCCGCGGGAGAATATCTGTGTAAAAAGAAACATCAAAGTAATAACATAGTCATATTTGAATAATTATTAACAAGGTGAGGAACGGTCATCGATTCATAGATAATTATTTCCTGATACCAGATGCTCCTCACAGGAATAAAAAAATAGAATAGAACCGAGACACGACAATATCTTATGTGTACGAAAATAAAATGTTTTTAAAGCAGTTACATGGTAATTCCCTGTCAACATTCTGCTTTTCTCCTTCTATAAAAAGTAATACAACCTGACTGAATTCAAAACTAAAATATCAAAGAGAAAAGATGTATGATGATATATACACCATAAATGCTGCAGAAACAAAAGCTTCGATACATACCCATATGACTTGAGCATGAGCCCTAATCTTCCTCCTTACTTATTCTTTTTCTTCCTCTTTTTTCAAGTCAAGCGTATATGAAACATTGAGCACAAGTGCAGCTTACTGCCAATGGAACAAAACCATAACATCAGTGCATAAACTTAATAAACTTACTATAGTTTCAGTATAATTCCTGAGAAAAGATAGTTCTGCTTTTTTGAATTTGCACATGTCTCTCCACCAGTTTACATGAAAAATCTGAACACCCACAAAAACCCATCTCTCCACTGCCAGGACCGGACAAGCCACCCAACCAATATTCAGCCATGCTGCATGCTCCCAGATATCTTATAGCAAAATTACTACTGTGTTAGTCTTTCCATCAAACGGTTCAAATCTAGGAGCAAACATAAATCCATGGAAACTCGATTGAATGAATTTCAAGCTAGATTTTATGCTTACACCTAGGTAGTATATTGTTCAATCTAGGACCATCGAAATCACTATAAAGGTGTTCAATTACACACAAAAAATAACACATGAAATATACCAGATGTGTCTTGCTGCTGCTCTCGTCCTTGTACTGTTCTAATTAATTTCTTGTTCTTCTACTTCCATATCCTGGCATTTATTCCTGCAGAAATCAGAGAAACAAAATGTTAAGCACCTTTATTCCTGCAGGGAGAAAGAGGAGATGAACTTCTGAAGAAAGAAACGATGGATCAAGAATAAAGAATCATCCTCGTCCAGTCGTCCTCAATCGCTCTTCCTCTCAGCACATTTCTTTCCAATCTCACGTACGTAGACAAAAAAATGGAGAGCAGACGTACCTTGTTGGGTGCACAGATGGAGCGCCGCCGCGGCCACCAAGATCCTCCGCCCGCGTCGCCGGCGACTCTCTGTCCTCCTCCTGCAGCTTCCTCCCGGCCGACGCGCCGCGCCATCTCGCCTCCCTCGCCCGCAGGCACGCCGCCGCTCAGGCCTTCTCATGCCGTCTTCCTCGCCCTTCTGGCCTCCTGCCTCCGTCTCTGCCTCGCCGAACCCGCGCCCTCCTCCGTCGAGCGCCTCCCCGGGCTCCTCGGCCTCGCCCTCCTCTCTGGCCGCCGCGACGCGGAGCTCCTCCGGCCACCGCCTCCCCGGGCTCCTCGGCCTCGCCCTCCTCTCCGGCCGCCACGACGCGGAGCTCCTCCGGCCGCCGCCACCGGTCCACGTCGTCGGTCAGCCTCCTCTTCCGTCGAGCCTCCTTCCCCGTCGAACCGAGCGCTACCACCAGCCGTCCAGAGTCCCGAGCGCTGCCTTGTCGGCTAGGGTTTGAGTGGAGGAGGAGGGGAGGGAAGAGGGCACGGGAGTGGGTGGCTTCCAGGGCTGACCCCGCCCCTCTCAGGAGAACGCCACGCTCCAGCCCTCACTGACGAGCGGGTCCTGCAAAAAGCAGGCCCCAAAATCAGTGACGGTAGCTAGTGTTAGTGCGAGGGCAGGTAGATTTTCGCTAGCGAAGTGGTAGCAAGACGGACGGCCAGGATCGTATCTGATAGCTCATCCAACGGCGCGGACCACCTGTGCGCGGGAGAGACCTCAGTGGATGGCTAGGATTGACTTGGAACCCCAATCCGACGGCTGGGACCTCACATGGCCTCTATATTCTCCATTGGGGGGTACAAATATCTTCTTTAGATGCTCCAAAGAATAGTCGAAGAAACAACATTTAAATGTAAATGTTTCTTATTATCAAGCCACTTTGAAGCAAGAGATTCAAAATCTACGATTAAGACACCAAAAGTATCATGCACCTCTGTCCATAACATTCTAGAAACTATACACTCAAAAAATAAATGGTGAACGGATTCTATTTCTTTACATAAATTGCATTCTAAAGGTTTTGGGATCCCTCTAGCTCTAAGATTATCCCTAGTCAAAATTTTATTCTGGGATAAAAGCCAAAGGAAAACCTGAATTCTAGGTGGAATAAGAAGTTTCCAAACAGCAGGGATATAAATTGGAGTAATACCTCTAAAATTAACCAAAGAGTACATCGAACTAGAAGAGTAATGCCCTTTGGTTTCATACTGTTAGATTAATTGATCTTCATCCTCAGAGAAGATAATGGACTGGGCTATATCTAATAAATCTTGCCACTGAAGCATCATATTTTCACCAAAGGTTCTTCTAAAGTCACACTTAAGTTGTGTACCATCCCACAATTCATCTATTGTCTTAGTCTATTGATTAGAAACTAGGTAAATCTCCCAGAATTGAGTGGCTAAGTTAAATTTACCAAACCATATGTCCTCCGAGAATCTAATAGACTTACCATTTCCTACATGCCATTTATAACCTATGTCTAATTCCCTAGAGGCCCACATGATCCCTTTCCAGAAGGTGGAAGGATGAACATCATAACAACAGAGAATGTTAGGAGAATTGGTTTTATACTTAGCATCTAACACTTTCCTCCACAAGGCTCCCTCCCCCTGGATATAACTTTTAATCCATGAACCTAGTGAGCACAGATTCAAATCCTGAAGATTTGGAATACCCAAACCTCCAAAGTTTTTCTTCATGCAAACAGAGGGCCAATTAGATAAATGCAGCTTATCATTACCTTTTTCATCATTCCAGAAAAAGTTAGCTAAATGGGAATCAAGGAGCTTGGGAGCCCATTTAGGGAATAAAGGAGTTTCCCTCTCCTGCCAGTAATTCTACTAAGAAGATTTTCTATTAAAGGTTATAAGTCCTCTCTTTTAAGTTTCTCAAAATGTAAGGGGGTGCCTAAATATTTAACAGAGAAACTACCCATAATACAACTAAAAGTCTCTAAGAAAGGATTAATTTCTACTTCATCCATGTTAATGGGAATAAGCTCACTCTTGTGATAGTTAATTTTCATTCCAAAGATTTTCTCAAAACAGGTAAGGATCCATTTCAAGTTTGTAGCTACAGATTCATCCGCCTCTAAAAAAGGAGAGTGTCATCAGCATATTGTAGACAAACAATCCCCCTAGGAATGAAGTTAGGACACAACCCTCTAATTGCCTCAGACTCAACACCTTTAATTAACATCCTAGCAAAAACATCAATCATCAGATTAAAGAGAAGAGGAGCAATAGGATCCCCTTGTCTGAGACCTTTCCCAAAAAGGAAGAAGTAACTCTCAAAATCATTGACTTTAACCCCAATCAACCCCTCCCTAGTAATTTGCTTTATAAATCTAATAAAGATTGGACAGAAACCTCGAAGCTCTAAGACCTCAAACAATAAATCTAAGTTTACCCTATCATAATCTATTTTAAGAACCAGACCTTTATTTTTACTCCTATGAACCTCATGAGCATTCACTACACTCTCTAAAATAAACCTCCCTCTAATAAAGGCAGATTGGTTTGGAGAGATCAATCTCCCTATAACAACAGCTAGTCTATTAGTCAAAACTTTAGTAAAAAATTTGAAGGAGCAAGTTAATAAACTAATAGGTCTAAATTTTTTCATAGTTCTAGCATCATTTTCTTTTGGGATTAAAATAATCATAGCAAAATTCAGTCAAAAAATATTCAACTTATCTTCATGCCAGGCATTAAACATGGATAGAACGTCACCTTTAATGACATCCCAAAAGCTTGATAAAACATAAAGGAAAGACCATCAGGGCCAGGGGCCCCTTTAGCATAAGAATGAAAAACGGCTATTCTAATCTCTTCCTCAGTAAAGGCAGCTCCCAACCCTAAATTTTCAGTATCACTAACCTTCTCCCCCTCAGAAAAGAAGTCTTGTTTCAACTGAATATCAGGTCTACGGTCCTAGGCAAACAAATTCTTATAATAATTAGTAGCTACCTTAAGCATACATTTGATGTCTATGACAGGTCTCTCAGGACCATCTATAACATTAAACATTTTCTTCCTCATACGTTTATTAGCAACTGCATGAAAATATGTAGTATTCCTGTCTCCTTCCAAAACATTCCTATCTCTGGATCTCTGTCTAGCCTTTATTTCTCAAGAACCCAAAATTTATGAAGCTCTAAGTAAATAAAGTCTAGTCTACCTCTCTCCTCATATGAAAGAGGGTGATTCTCGGACTTAATATCTAACATATCAAATTCATCCATCAGATCTCTTCTATTTTCCTAATTGCAGCCTCAATATTAAAATTCTAGCCTTTAGCTAGCTTCCTAAAATATCTAACCTTATTTTGCCAAATCTCTAAAGGATCAACTATTTACATTGAGAGACCATGCTTTGCAAACAATGTCTTTAAAGTTAGGTCTGCTAAGTCACCATTTCTCAAATTTAAACCTAGTAGGTTTTAGAAGAACTTTCTCCCCTGAATCCCAAACTATAGGGGTGGCCCTAGCACTAGCCAAAAGGAATTTATTATCAAAACTAGTGGTACAGAAAATTCTATCTAACTTACACATAATCAGATCTGCTTGGTTATTCCCCCAAGTATATGACTTGTCAGAGAGACTAATTTCCATGAGGGCCCAAAGATCCACCCACACATTTAATTTATCAACCCACTTAAAGTCTACATTTCTAGAGGATTTATCTTCAAGGGATCTAACAAGATTAAAATCCCCCCTATCAGAGCTGGGCCATCCCAGTTTTAAAAAAAATATCATGAAGCTCAGATAAAGTCCTGCTTTTTCTCTTCATAAGCTGAACAATAGACAATAGTAATTCTACAAGTAAAATCAGTAATCTTATTCTTAAGAATAACACTAACTGAAAAGGATCTAACATTCCAAGAAATAACATAAAAAATATCTAAGTTAACACCCACTAAAATACCACCAGCTGTCCCTTGGGAAGGAAGGAAATTCCAAGCAAAATTCCTATTCCCAAGTAGATTTTCCAAAAAAGAGTTACTAAAACTATTTTTCTTAGTTTCTTGAAAACCAATATAATCTACTTTAAGAGACCTAATATTATCATCTATATATTTCTGCCTACCTGGAGCACTAATACTCCTTCTATTCCAAAAGAGACTAATCATGATCTTTTTTTCCTGGGGTGCTTGCCCCGAGACTTGTGAATAACTTATAACCATCCTTCTGCTTCCTCGTCTGCACTCTCAAGTACAGATGAAGAACTTGTATGAAGGGAAGAACTACAAGCATTAACACTAGTATTAACAGAATTATCACTAGAGATATCAATACCTATCTTATCACTTAACATTTGAATATCAGAAGTAGCCAGAGCAGAGAAAGGATTGGTCGACATTATACCTTTCATGCTCTTAGGAACCTCCAAATTGGTATCTTTCTTCAAATCCATTGCCTTCTCCAGTATGTTTCTGGACCTGTCCACCCTAGCACTCTGTCTAGTTGGCTGCACAGGGCCCCGCTGCTTTTGTTTTTAGTAGCCTTCTGCGTGAGTAGGGAATCATCCCTTTCCCTCACCACTAGATCTTTGAAGGTAGTCATTATATCATCAGGAAGAGCAACACATCTAGACACAGCATGTGAAACCACATCAGGTCCTTCTTGTGAGAACTCCATCTCTTCAGACTGTCCATCAAACCAAAATTTGTGAGCTTCCACTTCTGCTCTAGGAGCCACAGGAGATTTGTCCCAAATGAAGTTCCCCTCGGCATCCACTAAACCTCTTTGCACCAACAACTGGAAAACTCCAGTGGATTGAATGGGATAATCTGTAGCCATTCCGACTTTACTGGAGTTCTGGCCATTCTCTCTGCCAGTAATCCCACTACTTGTTTGAGAGGAAGTACCACCACCAGACAAGCCAGTTTTCCCATTACCCCCATAATGACCAGTACTATCTTCACCATTCCCTTTGTCTTGTCTATTTTGATCCTCAGTCAGAGAATCCTCTTCCTCAGCCATTGGAATAGTGGTGTCTATCACAAACCCCAGATGGAACAGCCGATCCTCAAAATTAAAGAGCCTACCAGCAGGAAGTTTTGAAGGGTCCTTGCACTTGATAAGCACCCTCACCTCCTTAGCATTATTTCTAAAGATACCCATCCAGTCTACATCCACAAGAATCGCACAAGTGGATACAACTTGATCCAAAGTGTTCCACTCACAACACTTGGTTTGCAGGCCTGTGATTTTCACCCAAGTTTGTTTTAGAGATTCCACTGGTTCTGGATCATCACTCCAATCTTCCACCTTGACCCACACACCTGGTTTTGAGAAACAAAATTTGGGATAACCTATCACCTGTTCTACCATAATGTGAGGAGTAAAATTAACCAGGAAAGTGTTTTTAGTCCCTAGTTCCCTAATCTGCCAGGGCCAGTTGGTCTTGTAGATTTTGGAAAATTCCATAGCTAGTTCTTTTTCAGTCAGAGAGCCTTCTTCCACCAATACAATACCATAGTTTTTAGTAGAAGCCACAGGGTTTGCCACAGAATCAGGCATCTCAATATGGTAGAAGCCCAGACCTGGTGCACCACTGCCAATATATTTGGCCATCTGGTGAGGCCTCTTCCTAACAGGGCACTTGTCAACAGTGTGTGAGGAACTCTTGCATATGAAACACACCAGAGTTTTCTCACAATTAGCTTGTATATGCCAGCTTCTCCACAACACCAGTAGATAGCATCTACATAATTACACTGAGTATTGTCAGTCTAAGACAGAGCAACTTCTTTTTGGGCAGTGGCTTGCTTCTTATTACTCTTCTGCTGACCTTGGGACTTTGTCTTCTCAGCCTGATCAGGAGCTTGCATACTTTGTTGTTGTTGGCGGGCAATCCATTGATTGGACTGCAAGCCAAACTGCTATTGGGCTAGAAAAGGAGGAAAAGGGTTGTTGAATCCCCAAGGTGGTGGCATATTACCTGGATGGAACCCAAAAGGAGGTTGGTTGGAGAAGAACTGTGGGTTGAACTGCCCAAACTCATAAGGATTGAGCTGATTCTGGGGTTGCTGCATCTGAGATTGACCTCCTTGTTGCATCTGCCAACTGTCTTGGCCACTGCCTCCCCCTCTTCCTCTCCCTTTGCCCCCTCTGCCTCGATCTCCCATGTCCATACAGTCAGAAACTACACCAGGATCTGGATCCTCCAACCCCAAGCACTGTAAGCCTAAAGTAAGCTCTACCACCGCCGCCAGGTAAAGGGGGGGAGAAAAGTGGTCTAGGGTTTACACCCCCCTTGTTTTTATATGGAGGGGCATGTGGATTCCTGGGTGGGGGTGAGGGTGGGAGTAGTTGATGGCACATGGGCTGCAAAGGACAAACCCAAAGCTGAGAGATAAAGCCCTCCATGCCTCCATCAGTCCAACTTTCCTCCAGCCCATCCCCTTTATCTCCATGACTCTTCCACAAGCTAAATTTCCTATGCTGACCTCCTCTGCATTCCTCAGTTCTCTCTTCTCGCCAACAGACAAAGCTCACTTCCATCTCTGAATCTACTGCAAAGCACTCAGAAGATTGCTGAATAGTGTTAACTAAAGATTGAGGTCCAGCAACCCTACTGCTGCACCCAGTTCATTCCTCGAGAAATCTGGGATCATCTGACTTGTGTTGCAGAGCTTCATGAGAGGGCTGCGTAGCTTCTGCTCCAGCCTCGAGAACGGCGAGGTCGCTCTGCAAGGTCTCCCCCGCTTGGTTCTCGTCATTGACTTTTCCTCTCGATCCATCAACTGCATGCTGGATTTGCGGCACCACACATGTTTGTTCAGCGACATGGTCCTGCGCTTCCTCTGAGACCGATGCCTCAACCTCGCTGCTTGCAACAATGGAGATGAGTTTGAAGGAGCCGATGCAGAGATTGAAGCTCCTAGATCCCGATCCCCAGAGAGAAACCTTACCGAGCGGGGTTTCCGAAGCCCCCAATCGGCGGCGAACATCACTCACATCTCCGAGTTCCGCATCCCCATCCCTCTCCTGTGCTCCAGGCTCTTCCGGGGTTCGTGCACAGCCACACGGCTCAATGGGGCCTCCATCCTCGAAGATCGCCAGGGTCAACCGACGGGAAACTCCAGATCGAGACTCAGTGTGTCGAGCTAGAGGCAGAAAAACGGAGTTCTCGCCGGCGAGCGAAGTTGGTGAGGCGGAGGAGTTGGGGTGTGTGTGTGTGGGGTGGAGGGGAGGACAGTGGCTAGCACGTACTTCCTTAGGTTTTGTTCGGTTCATCCACTCCCCTAGTGGATTAGAGTGGTTTGGAAGGGATTAGAGGGGATTTTGTTAGATGGGATTTAATCCCCCTCGATATCTGCCAATCCCGCTCAGTTCTAATGAAACCGAATAAGGCCTTAGTGGGGACCAGCGTTTTGGTTACCGGTCGGTAACCGGATTTCCCGACCACCCTCGGGAAATCAGTTTACCGGACAAAAAATCCCGAATTTATTTGAATTGTATGAAAATTTTAAATTTTAACAAAAAACCGATGTAAATAGTCATACCGAGGACTGTAAATTCAAATTTTGAAATTTAAATTCGTCCAGTAACCGGTCGGGATTTCTCGGTAACCGCGGTAACCGGAAATCCCGACCACCCTCGGGATTTTTTTCGTACCGGGAACCAAAACCTTGGTGGGGACCTCCGCAACCTGCCGGGGGGGGGGGGAGGGGGGTGGATTAGGCCCCCGCCATGAACAGGACCTTGGGTCGCTAAAGGAGGGAATGTGTCCATTTTCCCCCCAATTCAGAATCTCGCAAGCGGCGCTTTTGATAGATAAGAACAAGCCCCTCACTGATATTTTTTCGGCGTTCCGAAAACGTGACAGATCGGTGATATATAGTATTGATCCGTATGCAGCTATGTCACTAATGACGCTCGCTAGAGAGACAGGAACGACGAGAATCATAAGGTTACCGTCGTGTTTGTCACTTCTGTCAGCAGGTTCCGCAGGTAGAAACAATGGTGCTGCTAAAAGCTCCAAGCAAGCACTCCATCATCAAGCACGTCAGAGCTAGCTCACAACTGACCTGGGACCTTTTCTCATTTTCCATATCGCACCAACCTACCAGTGGCCAGTGCATCATAGCTAACACCGTACGCCACCAGTTACTACCACCATCGTGTTGCAGCAAGCAGCAGTAGCGATCGACGAGGACTACAGTGCCAGTCGATCAGCATCTGGCAGCAGGCGAGGAGAATAATTTGGGGTTACGCTCAGTCTGATGCTGTCATTTGGGGTTACTAATACAACCACAGGCCAATCATTGAATCCGTCAAAGACAAGGCTCCAACCAGAGCGGCACCAAAGGTTGCGACTGGGACACCGAGATGCTCGCTCGGCCCTCGCCATTTGTTCTTTCGCTGCACTCCTTTGTTCCCGTCGACTGGTCTTTATTACCGCCACAAAGTAGGCACAAGAGACGCTCCAAAAAAATTCCAGCTTTCCTTTTCGATGAGGCTAGCTGGGGCGCGCGAGTGACCGAGTGTGCCGTATGAGAGCTGTCCCGCAACATATCCCTATCCGTCTGGTGGGAGTAAAATCCATCGACATCAGAAGTGACGAATCCCGCCGGCCGATGTAGCCCCTAGCCGGCATTTTCTAGGAACAGACTCTGTCGCGCTCGCGTTAGAGCATCCTCCAGCTCTCAAACCTCCCCCGTCTGGCCGCCGAATAGGGCTGCCCGGACGTCGAAATCCAGTGTCCAACGGGAGCCCCCAAATGGCCATTCTGTGTCCAATGTCAAACGGGTGTCCCAAATGGGCATCCTGTCCAACCCAATCGGGATATTCGTTTTGGGTCTTCGTCGGACATGCGGGTCGTAGATCTATCCCAACGGGACGACCCAAACAGATTAGAGACCCGGGACCGACGTATTTCTGGTTCAATTTGGTCTAGGTTTGTAGCATGTCCGTGTCCGCGCACGCTCTCTTCTTGTTCTGGTGGGGTCCCGCTTGCCACCATGGCCACAAGCCAGGCCATGGACGTGGCCCATCCCGTGTGTCTGCTCGCACACAGGCACGGCCGTTGCGTCCACCGGCCAATTGTCCAGCTGAGGCCTCGTATTTATGGGGACTCTTTTTGGTAATTTGGAAATGGACCAGGGGGCTTGTATATGCAACCATGTCCTGTTTATTGTTTGTACAGATCATATGGATAGCTCGGATGAGTTCTTCTACACGCATTTCATCGACACCTCTGATGACTCTCCCGATGATTAGATTGATGAGCAAGACGACAATGAGGGACCAAAGTACGTCAGGTGTTCGGCCAAGTTTAGCTAAGAGAACCAACAATGGAGGACACTGGCCACCTTCTATCGATCATTGAGAAAATAGGGTTTCCTCGGATGAATGGAAGCATAGATTGTATGCATTGAAAGTAAAAGAATTTTCCATTTGGTTTGCGAGGGCAATTCAAAGGTCATGCCCATGGATGCATGATCATACTCAAGACAGTTGCATCATAGGATTTTTGAATTTAGCACTCTTTGTTCGACATGAGAGAGTCTCACAATGACATCAATGTTCTTCAATGTCGTGTTTGCTAGGCATGCAGAAGGCAATGCTCATGTATTCAACTTTGATCTCAATGGTAACCCATACAACAAGGGATATTGTCTAACAGGTGGTATCTATCTCGAGTTGTCCAAATTTGTTAAGTCAATAAGCAGACCTCAAAACGAGAAAGAGCATAGGTTTGCTAAAGAACAAGACGTTTGTAGGAAGTGAAGGGGTTTACAGCAGAAAACAAAAAAATCATAGCTAGCACAACACCAGTGTGAAGATCTATCTATGAGTTAATGTAGTAATGTAAAGGAGGTTTCGGCGACATAACCTTGTAGACCGAAAGCGTTTACGTTCGCGATAACATTAACGATGTAGTCATACTCGTAGCCGATCTCAAGATCGCGTTGCTCCTCCCACTTCACCTCCCGGTCCTTGCAGGACAACTTTGGTGCCACAAGTGGAAGCACCTCCATGATCTCGCACACACGTCCGGTGTCTGACGATGACTCGCATTCTCCATGATCTAGCCGGGATGCGGAAGTGCCGGGATGCGCACTGTGATGGGATCGAGCAGCGTGACGGTGTGCCGAGGTGTTGTTGTCTCCCACACGCGCAATTCTTCTTGGAATCGTGCGCACAAGATTCAACAGAGAGAGAAAGGAAAATACCTAAGGAATATTGCCTAGGAATTTCCCAATTTTTGTGTGTATTTTTCCTCTCTATATTCCCACCTATATATAGGATAAAGGGAATGATTTTTGGGATAACTTCCCTGCCGGACCAATTCCCGGAGAGAAAAAGGCCCATTTGGAGAGGCCGTCCGGGCAACCCACCACCGGGTGAACGGCCAAGGGAGGAGGGGGTGGGCGGTGGGTTTCCCCAGGAGGACGGCCTATCCCAATGGGCCTTTTCCTCTCCTGGAATTGGACCAATAGGGAAGTATCTCAAAAATCATTTTTAATTGAATTTTTATTAATTAATTTATATAATTAATATAAAAATCATATTTAATATTTCCTCATGATTAAAAACTCCTTTTTGATCACTCTGAACAACTTCGGACTTTACCCGAAACACTTATGGTTTACTCTCTTCTTTCCAACGATGATCCCAATGATTCCATAATGATCTTTATGCGTCGTTGAACCCTTAAGTGTGTTACCCTACGGTTCGGGAACATCAAAGACATGACCGAGAACCCTCACATATCAATGATCATTAGTGGAACCGGGATGTCCATAATGACGCCTGTGCATTCCATGATATTTTATCGTTTGAACCATAAATTCTTAGTCCAATTCCTTTTGTCGTTTTACCCTATTTGTGATTTTTTCTGAAGTTTCGAACACCTTCAAAATATTCTGAAACCTTCATAAATCATTCTTATACCATCCATAACTTGTTTGAAACCTGTTCCAAACACTTTTGGTGATATTCCGAACACCACCTTCATAATCCGAGACTCTCTGACAACCTTCAGAATTACTTCATACATATCTTCAAACGCACTCACATTCATCGCTAAACCCTTAAGTGTGTGACCCTTTGGGTTCGGATATATGCGGACTTGTCCGGAACACATTCCGCAACAATGATCAACATAGGTACCTTCATGTACTTAATGACCCCCACACATAAGACGAAGATATTTACCGTTTGGACCTTCTGTATCTCTAGTACTTAAAAAAGAAGTTGGGTTCCGTTGTCGACAATACGTCCGCTCCCTTCGTCCAGCATCCTTCGTTTCTCGCATCTATTACGCTATCCTCGCGCGTCCCTGAAACATTGCCCAAGCCACGTAGTAATCGTTATGTCTCCAAGACTCCAACCAAAAAAGCATGCCCAGTAGTCCCACACAAGAAGCACAACCACGCGGTGGCAATTCCACGGGAGCTCGCGCGTTGCAATCCCCCTCGCCGCCGGATCGCCAACATCATCATGTGCCATTCTGCTACGCTGCGCGCCCGACGATCCTCCCCCATCAACCGATTCAATTGCCCCAATTCATGCATCCCGTCACACCGCCCGGCCACAGCGATCTACTATAGATACACACCAACTTATACAATACGCCATAGGACCATGATCAGAAATTCCTTTCAGATCGGTGTACGAATTCGTCCTCTACGTGCCTTCTTAAAAGTGGTCTAAAATTGTATTGGCATGCAAGATTATGAGCATGTGCTCTCGAGTAACAAGATTAGATGGTGCTATCAAATACTTTTTCTTTCCGTACATACCAAGGCCCATAATGTAGTTACTCATATGTGCAAGTTACCATCCGAATTAATTTCTTGGTACGACTACAAGTAAAAATAAAATCAATAATATGTTGGAGATATGCCCTAGAGGCAATAATAAATATAGTTATTATTATATCTTTGTGTTTATGATAAATGTTTATATTCATGCTATAATAGTATTAACAAGGAAACATTAATACTTGTGTGAATTGTAAACTTAAATTGAAGTCCCTAGTATAGCCTCTATACTTCACTAGCTTGTTGGTTGATTAAATGATTGTGGTTTCCATATCATGAACATTGAGATGTTATCAACAACAAGATCATATCGTTAGGAGAATGATATGGTGGACATACTCCTATTGATAAGCGTAGCATAAAGATCAAGTCATTTCAATAGTTCAATTGCTATATGCTTTCTGATACATAGTAACCTAATTCCTTCGACCATGAGATCATGCATATCACCTTTACCGGATGGATGCTTTGATGACATCAAACACCACACCGTAACTGGGTGGCTATAAAGGTGGCATTAAGTGTTCGGAAAGTATTGGTTGAAACACATGGATCAAGAGTGGGATTTGTCTATCCACATGACGGATAGATATACTCTGGGCCCTCTCGGTGGAATGTCATCCAATTGGCTTGCAAGCATGTGACTTGGTCACAAGGGATCACATATCACGGGAACGAGAAAAGAGTACTTATTGGTAACGAGGTTGAACTAGGTATGCAGAGATACCGACGATCATAACCTCGGATAAGTAAACTATCGTGAGACAAAGGGAAATTGGTATCGTATGTAAGTGGTTCATTCGATCGCAAAGTAATCGTAGAAATATGTGGGAGCCATATGAATTTCCAGATTCCTCTATTGGTTATTGTTCAGAGAAGTGTCTCGATCATGTCCGCATAATTCACGAACCGTAGGGAGACACACTTAAGGATTCGACGTTGTTTTGAGTAGTTATGGTATTATGAGAAAGAGACCGAATGTTGTTCGGAGTCTCGGATGGGATCCGGGATATCACGAGGTGATCCGGAATGGTCCGGAGAATAAGATTCATATAAGGAAAGTCCCGTTTCGGAGTTCGGGAATGATTCCGGTGTTTTCATCGGGAATGTTCTAGAAGGTTCCGGATTGTCCGGCACTCCGGGGGGGGAGGGTACATGAGTGTGTCATTGAATGATTGCATCATGTACTAAGTGTTCTTGCTGTTCCAAAAAGATGAAAGTCAAATTGCCAGTTTGAAAGTCAAACGGCTAAAACAGGAAACTGTGGGAAACAGGAAACTGTGGGAAACAAGCAAGAGGAGTTGGAACCAACTTGGAGGAGGAGTCCCACTCCTCCAAGCCGGCGCCCAGCCCAAGGCCGACTTGGGGAGGGACTCCCCTCCCCTGGCCGCGCCTCCCCACCCATAAAAGGAGGGGCAGGGCTCCTCCTTGAGACACACAAGTTTCCACCTCTAATCTCAGGTTTAGAGCCGTTTGGTTTAGAGCTTCTAATTGCTTTAGCCTGCGGTTTAGAGCCTTCTAATTGGTGAATCTAATCTCTAGACCACTAATAGCCCTCTCTCATAATCCACCATACTCGCTCCGGCTTAAGGCGAAGCCCTGCGGGATCTCCCCTCTACTTCCGGTACCACGCCGTTGTGCTGCCGGAATCGCGAGGAGAGTGCTACAACCTCCGCTGCCTGCTGGAACAAGGGAGAGGAAGGTCTTCGTCGAGTACCGAACGTGTGACCGACTGCGGGAGCGCTGCCGGAACGCAGCGCCGGAAGGATCGTCTACACGATCTTGAGATCGGAAAGAGTACGACTACATCACCCACGAGAATCCGCTCTCGTTAAACACTTTGGAATCTTCGAGGGTAAGTTATTCCATCGACTCGTTGCTACAATCTAGTAGATAGATCTTGGCTTGTTTGTTTGTATGCGATAGAAAATTTTTGTTTTCCATGCTACGAACCCCTACAGTGGTATCAGAGCCGTGTCTATATGTAGATCTGTTGCACGAGTAGAACACAATGGTCATTGTGGGCGTTGATGCTTTTATTGTAGATTGCTTTTTCTGTACTTTGCATCTTGCGGTATGTTGGGATGAAGCGGCCCGGGCTAACCTTACATGACATCGTTCATGAGACTTGCTCCACGCTTGACATGCAACTTGTATTGCATAAGTGGCTTTGCGGGTGCCTGTTTCTCCTAGCATAGTTAAGATCCAATTTACAACGGGTAATCAACAATTCTAGTATCAATGTTGTGGTTCTTGTTCGTAAGTTAGAACGACACTTATTGAAAGCCCCAAACCACGTAAAATATGCAAAGAAAGTAGAGGCGTCTAACTTTGTTTTGCAGGGGTGTACAGTGATGTGATATGGCCATGATTGTGATTATATTTGATGTATGCAATGTTCCTTATTGTAAGTTAGCAACCGGCAGGAGCCATATGGTTGTCTTTAATTTATGTTAAGACCCGCGTGTCTATTCAAAGTAGTTGTAATAGTTGAAGCCGGTGGACGACAACCATGGTGAAGCGTCATTGACCTTGATGCAATGCCGGTGATGATGGAGATCATGTTCGTGTTTGAAGATGGAGATCGGAAGCACAAAAAAGAAAGGCCATATCATATCACATATTATGAATTGCATGTGATGTTAATCCTTTATGCATCTTGTATTGCTTAGTAGACGACGGTAGCATTATAAGATGATCCCTCATGCACATGAATTTCAAATCATAAAGTGTTCGCCCTTAGTTAGCACCGTTGCTAAAGCTTGTTGTTTCGAAGCACCACGTGATGATCGGGTGTGTTAGATTCCGCAAGTGTATACAACGTAAGCAAGCCAGATTTGCTTATGCGGTGGCTAAGGTTTGATCTTGACGAGCCTAGCATGTACAGACATGGTCTCAGGAACACGGATTACCGAAAGGTAAAGCATGAATCATATAGTAGATATGATGAACATGATGATTGTTCGCCATTGAAACTATATCAACTCTCGTGATGATCGGTGTTGATGTAGTGGATTTGGTTCGTGTGTTCACTAAAACAATGTGAGGGATATTGTTTTGAGTGGGAGTTCACCTAGTTTAATTTCATTAATTAATTTGAACTCAATTTGTCATAAACTTAGTCTAAACTATTGCAAATATGTTGTAGATCAATGGCAGCCCCTACCATCAATTTTAATGCGTTCCTAGAGAAAGAAAAGTTGAAAAACAATGGAAGCAACTTCGCGGATTGGTTCCGCAATTTGAGGATTGTCCTCACAGCTGGTAATTTGACCTATGTGCTGGATGCACCGCTGGGTGACCCACCTGCAGCTGATGCTCCCGATGAAGTAAAGAATGTTTACCTCGCTCGGAAGAATCAGTACTCCATAGTTCAGTGTGCTATCTTGTATGGTTTAGAATCGGAGCTTCAGAAAAGGTTTGAAGAGTCAGACCCATATGATATTGTCGAGGATCTCAAATTGATTTTTGAGACTCATGCGGCAATTGAAAGCTATGAGGCTTCTGAAAAGTTCTTTAACTGCAAGATGGAAGAGGGCAGCTCCGTCAGTGAGCATGTGCTTAAGATGTCTGGGCACGCAAACAAACTTCAAAGCTTGGGTATAGTGATTCCTAATGCTTTGGGGGTTTACCGCGTCCTCCAGTCATTGCCACCAAGTTACAGGAACTTTGTGATGAACTACAACATGCAGAACATGAACAAAGAGTTGCCAGAACTATTTGCTATGTTAAAATCTGCAGAAGTGGAGATCAAGAAAGAGCACCAAGTGTTGATGGTCAATAAGACCACCAAATTCAAGAAAGGCAAGTCTAAGCAAAAGGGACACTTCAAGAAGGGTGGTAAGAAAGTTGCCACGCCGACGAAGAAAACCAAGGCTGGACCAAAGCCTGAAACTGAGTGCTTTTACTGCAAGGGAGAAGGTCACTGGAAGCGGAATTGCCCAAAGTACTTGGCGGATTTGAAGAACGGCAACATCAAGAAGAAAGGTATATCTGATATACATGTTATTGATGTGTATCTCACTAGTATTCGTAGTAGTGCCTGGGTATTTGATACTGGTTCGGTTGCTCATATTTGTAACTCGAAACAGGTGCTGCAGAATAAACGGAAGCTAGTGAAGAACGAGGTGACGATGCGCGTGGGAGACGGATCAAAGGTTGATGTGATCGCGGTCGGCACGCTACCTCTTCATCTACCATCGGGATTAGTTTTATACTTAAATAATTGTTATTTAGTGCCTGCGTTGAGCATGAACATTATATCAGGATCTTGTTTATTGCGAGACAGTTACTTGTTTAAGTCAGAGAATAATGGTTGTTCGATTTATATGAGTAATATGTTTTACGCACATGCACCTTTGATAGATGGTCTATTCTTATTGAATCTCGATAGTGGAAATACACATATCAACAATATTGAAGCTAAACGTTTGAAATCAAGCGATAATTCGACCTATATGTGGCACTGTCGTCTTGGTCACATTGGAGTGAAGCGTATGAAGAAACTCCATTCCGATGGACTTCTTGAATCACTTGATTTTGAATCACTTGATAGATGCGAAGCATGTCTGATGGGCAAAATGACTAAGACTCCATTTTCTGGTATGATGGAGCGAGCTACGGACTTATTGGAAATCATACATACCGATGTATGTGGTCCAATGAGTGTAGCATCGCGCGGTGGTTATCGTTATGTTCTTACCTTCACAGATGACTTGAGTAGATATGGGTATATCTATTTCATGAAACATAAGTCCGAAACTTTCGAGAAGTTTAAGGAGTTTCAAAGTGAGGTAGAGAATCAACGTAACAAGAAGATTAAGTTTCTACGTTCTGATCGTGGAGGTGAATATCTAAGTTACGAGTTTGGCGAGCATTTAAAGAAGTGCGGAATACTTTCACAATTGACACCGCCGGGAACACCACAGCGTAATGGTGTGTCCGAACGTCGTAATCGAACTCTCTTAGATATGGTTCGTTCTATGATGTCACTTACAGATTTACCGCTATCATTTTGGGGTTATGCATTAGAAACAGCCGCATTCACTTTAAATAGGGCACCGTCTAAATCCGTTGAAACGACACCGTATGAATTATGGTTTGGGAAGAAACCTAAATTGTCGTTCCTTAAAGTTTGGGGATGCGAAGCCTATGTAAAGAAGTTACAGCCGGACAAGCTTGAACCCAAAGCGGAAAAATGCGTCTTCATAGGATACCCGAAGGAAACTATTGGGTATACCTTCTATCATAGATCCGAAGGCAAAATCTTCGTTGCCAAGAATGGATCCTTTCTAGAGAAGGAATTTCTCTCGAAAGAAGTGACTGGAAGGAAAGTAGAACTCGACGAGGTTGTCGAACCTTCTCTCGAAATTGCGAGTAGCGCAGCACCGGAAGAAGTTCCTGTGGTGCCTGCACCAATTAGAGAGGGAGCTAATGATGGTGATCATGAAACTTCGGTTGAAGTTGCTACAGAGCCTCGGAGGTCAACGAGAACTCGTATCACTCCAGATTGGTATGATTCCGTTATGAGTGTCATGTTGGTGGACAACACCGATGACCCCGAGACATATGAGGAAGCGATGATGAGCCCAGATTCCAATAAATGGCAAGAAGCCATGAAATCCGAGATTGGATCCATGTACGAAAACCAAGTATGGACTTTGGTGGACTTACCGGATGGCCGGAAGGCTGTCGAGAACAAATGGATTTTCAAGAAGAAAACAGATGCTGATGGTAATGTTACTGTCTATAAAGCTCGACTTGTCGCAAAAGGGTTTCGACAAATTCAAGGAGTTGACTACGATGAGACTTTCTCACCGGTAGCGAAGCTAAAGTCTGTGAGGATTATGTTAGCAATCGCTGCATATTATGATTATGAGATATGGCAGATGGATGTCAAAACAGCATTCCTCAATGGAGACATTGATGAAGAGTTGTATATGATGCAACCCAAAGGTTTTGTCGATCCTAAAGATGCTAACAAGGTATGCAAGCTTCAACGGTCCATCTATGGATTGAAGCAAGCATCCCGAAGTTGGAATCAACGTTTTGATAAGGTAATCAAAAGTTTTGGTTTTATACAAACTTATGGAGAAGCTTGTATTTACAAGAAAGTGAGTGGGAGCTCTGTAGCATTCTTAATACTGTATGTGGATGACATATTGTTGATTGGGAATGATGTAGACCTTCTTAATAGTGTCAAGGAATATTTGAATAATAGTTTTTCAATGAAGGATCTTGGCGAAGCAGCTTACATATTAGGCATAAAGATTTATAGAGATAGATCGAAACGCCAAATATCATTGTCACAGAGTACATATTTGGACAAAGTTCTAAAGAAGTTTGGAATGGAAGAAAGCAAGAAAGGGTTCTTGCCCATGTTGCCCAATACGACCTTGAGTAAAACTCAAAGTCCAACATCGGCAGAAGATAGAGAAAGGATGAGTAAGACTCCCTATGCCTCAGCCATAGGATCTCTAATGTATGCCATGCTATGTACTAGACCCGACATTGCATATGCTGTTAGTTTAACTAGCAGATATCAAAGTGATCCAGGAGTGGATCATTGGACAGCGGTCAAAAACATCCTTAAGTACTTGAGAAGAACTAAGGATATGGTTCTTTCTTATGGAGGTGATGAACAGCTCGTTGTTAATGGTTACACCGATGCTAGTTGGAACACCGATCCAGATGATTCTAAATCACAATCTGGGTACGTATTTATTTTGAATGGTGCAGCAGTTAGCTGGAGGAGTGCAAAGCAAAGCGTTGTGGCGAGATCTTCAACTGAATCGGACTACATGGCTGCTTCGGAGGCTTCACAAGAAGCGATATGGATGAAAGAGTTCATTACAGAGCTGGGTGTGGTTCCAAGTGCGCTGGACCCAATGTCTATCTACTGTGATAACATGGGCGCCATAGCCAATGCGCAAGAACCAAGGTCACACAAGAAGCTGAAGCATATCAAACTGCGTTTTCACGCTATTCGAGAACATATCCAGGATGGGGATATAAAGATTTGCAAAGTACACACATATCTGAATGTGGCGGATCCGTTGACTAAACCTCTCCCGAGGGCAAAACATGACCAACACCAAACTGCCATGGGTGTTCGGTATATTACCATGTAATCTAGATTAGATGACTCTAGTGCAAGTGGGAGACTGTTGGAGATATGCCCTAGAGGCAATAATAAATATAGTTATTATTATATCTTTGTGTTTATGATAAATGTTTATATTCATGCTATAATAGTATTAACAAGGAAACATTAATACTTGTGTGAATTGTAAACTTAAATTGAAGTCCCTAGTATAGCCTCTATACTTCACTAGCTTGTTGGTTGATTAAATGATTGTGGTTTCCATATCATGAACATTGAGATGTTATCAACAACAAGATCGTATCGTTAGGAGAATGATATGGTGGACATACTCCTATTGATAAGCGTAGCATAAAGATCAAGTCATTTCAATAGTTCAATTGCTATATGCTTTCTGATACATAGTAACCTAATTCCTTCGACCATGAGATCATGCATATCACCTTTACCGGATGGATGCTTTGATGACATCAAACACCACACCGTAACTGGGTGGCTATAAAGGTGGCATTAAGTGTTCGGAAAGTATTGGTTGAAACACATGGATCAAGAGTGGGATTTGTCCATCCACATGACGGATAGATATACTCTGGGCCCTCTCGGTGGAATGTCATCCAATTGGCTTGCAAGCATGTGACTTGGTCACAAGGGATCACATATCACGGGAACGAGAAAAGAGTACTTATTGGTAACGAGGTTGAACTAGGTATGCAGAGATACCGACGATCATAACCTCGGATAAGTAAACTATCGTGAGACAAAGGGAAATTGGTATCGTATGTAAGTGGTTCATTCGATCGCAAAGTAATCGTAGAAATATGTGGGAGCCATATGAATTTCCAGATTCCTCTATTGGTTATTGTTCAGAGAAGTGTCTCGATCATGTCCGCATAATTCACGAACCGTAGGGAGACACACTTAAGGATTCGACGTTGTTTTGAGTAGTTATGGTATTATGAGAAAGAGACCGAATGTTGTTCGGAGTCTCGGATGGGATCCGGGATATCACGAGGTGATCCGGAATGGTCCGGAGAATAAGATTCATATAAGGAAAGTCCCGTTTCGGAGTTCGGGAATGATTCCGGTGTTTTCATCGGGAATGTTCTAGAAGGTTCCGGATTGTCCGGCACTCCGGGGGGGAGGGTACATGAGTGTGTCATTGAATGATTGCATCATGTACTAAGTGTTCTTGCTGTTCCAAAAAGATGAAAGTCAAATTGCCAGTTTGAAAGTCAAACGGCTAAAACAGGAAACTGTGGGAAACAGGAAACTGTGGGAAACAAGCAAGAGGAGTTGGAACCAACTTGGAGGAGGAGTCCCACTCCTCCAAGCCGGCGCCCAGCCCAAGGCCGACTTGGGGAGGGACTCCCCTCCCCTGGCCGCGCCTCCCCACCCATAAAAGGAGGGGCAGGGCTCCTCCTTGAGACACACAAGTTTCCACCTCTAATCTCAGGTTTAGAGCCGTTTGGTTTAGAGCTTCTAATTGCTTTAGCCTGCGGTTTAGAGCCTTCTAATTGGTGAATCTAATCTCTAGACCACTAATAGCCCTCTCTCATAATCCACCATACTCGCTCCGGCTTAAGGCGAAGCCCTGCGGGATCTCCCCTCTACTTCCGGTACCACGCCGTTGTGCTGCCGGAATCGCGAGGAGAGTGCTACAACCTCCGCTGCCTGCTGGAACAAGGGAGAGGAAGGTCTTCGTCGAGTACCGAACGTGTGACCGACTGCGGGAGCGCTGCCGGAACGCAGCGCCGGAAGGATCGTCTACACGATCTTGAGATCGGAAAGAGTACGACTACATCACCCACGAGAATCCGCTCTCGTTAAACACTTTGGAATCTTCGAGGGTAAGTTATTCCATCGACTCGTTGCTACAATCTAGTAGATAGATCTTGGCTTGTTTGTTTGTATGCGATAGAAAAATTTTGTTTTCCATGCTACGAACTCCTACATAATATCCATGCAGTGACAACTGAAACTGATTCAAGTTGTATTTTTTTCTGTTTATTAGGTGACACTGATCCGAGCTTTGGGTTTTGTTGTTCGGAGGAGATCGCATTGCAGCATAACAAGATCAAGATCCGGCAGGTGACCTTTGCTAATTGCCGAGCTTCGGCCCTAGGGTGCCCCCAAGCTTCTGCACTAAGACACCTCCAAAGGCGCAACCACCATGAGGCTTGGGGACGATGATACTGGTGTTTGGGATAAGATTGACGCCCTCCTGCTCCTTACGGAGGAACAAATGCAACAGAGCAAAAAGGTTATGCTTAGATTTTCTTTTCAATGCTATATCTAAAGAAAGTTCATGAAAAAGTTCAACTGAATAGATCAATGTCGAGAATGAAATCATACTACCAACAATACAACACTAGATCGACACCAGTTATGTTTCAAATAAGAAAGAAATTTATATTTTGTGTAAGAAAACTTATCTTCGCGATTTTTGTTAAAAGAATGGGCTCATCGTCATCCCATATGTTGGGGCTGCATAATTGTTGATGTTTACCAGGTTGGCATGATGGATTTATATGACACTAAAATGCTTGCCAAAGAGCAGCAATGGTGAAAAGGAGCAGATTGGAGTGGATCTCCATGAAAAGTTCTCCTAGAATTCAAAGAATATATAGGGATATGAAACAAGGATGTGATCTAGAATCAAGGTTGCTGGTACTATTATTTGTTATTTCTTGAACAAGCATCTAAGCATGTAACATTGTGTATCTTTACTATTTTGTAAATAGAGTAGAAATTCCAGAGGTGTGGAACATCCATGACCACGAGAGACGGAGAGCAAGTCATGTTCGTCATACATAAGAAGAGGAAATGCGAAGTAGAAAGACAAGAAGGAAAAGGAAAGGAAAGAGGTAGACAAGCAAGGTGACGCGCTTGGTGCCAATGAAGCCACGGGCGCTGAAGTCGACGGTAGTGACCTACATCAGTTTCAAGGAACATACAAGAAACGTATGATGGGTAACACGCCCCCTGACAAATTCTCAAATGTATGTAACGTGTTTTCATATTTTTCTTATTGCGTGCTTCTACGGATTGGAAGTACTAACATTGAAATTTTTCATATTAAGTCTTAACCTTGTATATAATTATTGACAGAGGAATAAACATGCCTTGATATGTTGAAGTGGAGGGGGAAGGTTGTAAGGAATAAACATGCAGATAACAACCGCTAGATTGGATTGAATAATTTGTCTTTCTTGCACACACCTTACTATATTCCTATCTTATAATACTTTGATTCTTTTGCACTTTTTTGTTAGTATGTTATTTTCTTAGGCTTGGGGAAAGCACGAAACAAGATGCAACAACACAAAATATTTAAGCTCAGAGCATATTAATTAGAGGATGTAGGTAGTCATGGTACAACTTAGGTGTTATCGGAGCACCTTATCTTGTACTCTTTAGTCTATTTTTAGATTATTGTTGTTTCTGATATGTGTATTTAGCATAAAAACGCATACATCATAATTTTATTGGTAATTTTTAATCCCCGATAGTGTTCAATCGTATACATTATATTGTATGATGGTAGTCATGGTAAATCTATTCCTGATGGAGTTCTTTGGTGCTCCAACCATATTCTATTTCTTGCTCGTATTTGGAGACAAAACATAAAAAATAAAAAAAGGGTTAACATAGAAGAGAGGAGGGTATATGCTAAAGATGAACTAAGAGGAGAGGAGAAGTGCTGGAGATTAACTGAGAAGAAACCAGAGTGTCGTGACGTCATTCAAAAGTTCATTCATGTCATGGTCGATAAGAACACTCTGATTAAACATGATTTATTTTATTGACTTCATATGTTAGATAATAAGAGTTACTCAGAGAATATTATTTTTACATTGATAGTTAAATATGAGAACAAAACTTCAGTTGAGATTTATTTGAGAAACTATGCAAGTTTATTTATCTCTACCACATCTGCGTGGCTTATTTTCGGTTCATCCTCACACAAACATAGGAGATAGGATATAAGGATAGATGGTAGCCAAAAAAATGCCTTGAAATGCATGCATTGAAAATGATAACCGGATTAGGCAAAAAAGTGTCTAAGATATGTATTATACAGCAATAGCTTTGGTGGCTCAACAAAATATTTTTTTCCGTTGCAATGCACGGGCATGTTTCCTAGTTACTTATGATACACATCACATTACTTATCGATAATTTACATAACTCGAGGGGAAACACTAGGTTATCCTCATTACCCGTCATGTGATCATTCCTTATTATCAATGTTCCCATGATTAACAACTTGATCACTTGTCTGGCGAGACAGTGACGAACATCATAATACATGAGTAGGACCAAAGTGTATATCTTCATCATCAGGAGTAGTAATTTTCATAACTATATCATATATAACATTCACATACTATCTGATAAGAGCGAAGACCGACTTTATAATTACCCAGTCACTAGGTAACGTTTGACGGGTTTCACTATGTCCATATCGTATCCAAGTTTATATGTGTGTCATGTTCCAACGGTCTTTTAGTAACGACAATACTTGTCTTGAGAAACCACCGATAACAATATTGACGATGTCTTTCACTGTATATCAAATTGGATATATCCATCTTCATTGTTCTCCCGACAACTTTGATCACATATGTCATCGAAAACCCTACAATCCTTTTGTATTTTCCCAATAGTCAGGAAACCAAGATTATCAATAATACATGAACTACTCTTAGAGACAGGACAAGGGATATATCTAAATAGTGTTTATAATTTTACACATGCATTAGAGTTTACCTCCAAACACATATTGTTCGGAACTAATAGAGTTATGACACAGAACAATAAACTTAATTATTAAATCGAAATATAAATCCATTTATTATTGCCTCTAGGGCACATTTACATCTTCGACGCGTGCATGGCTAGGGCAGTCCATGGATTACCTAGACCACCGTCCTAGCACATTCCTCGCATCGTGCTACCGTCGTTCCAGCCAAGCTGATCCACCCTAGATCTCCTCCCTCTCGTCATTGTTGTTGCAAGGATAGTCCGTCCGTCCAGCCACTGCCATGGCGGAAGCTACGAGCAAACGACGACAATGTCTCGACCAACGATGACGGTCCTACTAAATGATGTGATTAGCGATGTGCGGTGACCCAGCATACCACTACATGATGTAGTATACTATAGTCGTTGACATAACACCAATGAAACACCGTTCACTAGTATTACATCCCTCGGAATGACACAACAGAAACACATCGGGTCCAATACATGGCTAAAGGTTACATCTCACTCTTTACACAAGATCCAGAGAATACTCTAGGTTAAAGAGAGAGAAAGAACTTCTTACGGAGAAGAATCAAAGATAAACAATGCAAGATCTATTATACTATTAAGACTGGTATTCTAGCTAAGAGGTTGGCATTGCTGCTATTGCAACGCACTACAGAAATAGGTTCTTTGGCTAGAGATTATATTCCTATCTAATCAGTAATTTCGTCTTCACTTGAGTTGAGGTATTTGTTGACTTCCTTGTCTTTGTTGAAGAGCTTTAGCTTTGGATGATGCTTCCTGGAGCATAACTTGGTGTAGACATCGTCTCAATGGCTTCAGAATCTAGCAAGGGTTAAGAAGATAGTTTGAGTACGAGCGTACTCAGCAAGTTCTCTAAAAAGGAGTGTTTGATGCACTATAACTATAGCCACAGACCGTAGGTCGTAGGCTAATGCAAGTTTTCATAAACATTTATTCAAAGGTTGATTTTATTCTGAAAAGCTATTTCCGTCAGCCTTCACTGGTTTACCAGAACTTTCATGGAGTTCCTTTCCCGCAGCGTTCGCAGCTCCTTCCCGGAACAGGGAGTAACAAGTTACAGTTCTTACACTCTGCAGAGGTAAGTTAGATCAACTCCTTGTTGCACAACCGGGCACCTTTCGTGTCCACAATTCCATGTTGTGGGGCCCAGTAGATGATCCAAGCCAATCACTGCCCTCTCCGCGACCTCATATGTCTGCATGATCCTTCGGCTAGCTCACCTTCGTTAAGCCTCCTTTCGGGCAGGCTAAAACTCTGATGAGTTTCTGAAGACTCTATGACCTAGTGATGCCCGGAATAGTACCATTTACATGGACTATATCCCTAAACACCATTCATAGATAATCTAGACACCAAAAGTGTGGGGCGTAAGGGTGCCCACCCATATGTTGGATCCACGCAAAGAATCACAATGTCACGTTAAGGTCGTCTTGCCTCCATACAAGAGGAAAAGGATACGGCTGACTTCTCCGTCCCATTCCAAATCTCATGGTTAACGTGTAATATACGGCGCAAGAATCACTGGCGACATTGGTTATTAAGTCCTAGATATTATGTTCCTTTAGCACCAAAACTTCATGATAATAACCTATAATCATTTTATTATGAAAATAGTATTTTCTGACCCTTTTAAAATTAAAGCGATGACAACACTGGATTAGCAAAATACTTTATAGAAAATAATCAAAGGACATGAGAAAGTGTGAACTTGCCTTTTGTGATTGCAAGATTATGCACTCACGGTCTTCGAGTCAGTATAAGACCCAAAATCTGAAATCAGCATCATTGGTCCGATAAGGACTAATGTTTAAAGAAGCAATATGCTTTTATGCATAAGTAATGTGATGCACGTTATAAACACGAATCCCGGGGATAACGGTGTTCTAGGGTTTGGATTCCGAAAATGGTTACTTTGGAATGTGTTATCCCTTTTAGATACTTGTGCTTCTTATTAAGGCTTGTGAATATGTGTGGAACAATCATATAATTACAATATCATAAGCAATGGGGCACACACAAAAGGTGAAATGCTACTTAAGATTGTTTATATAAGAGTTCTTGTTTGAAGTGGCAAAAAGAATAACCTTCGAAGAAAAGGTTTCTCTTCTAAGGTCTAAACAAGCTTTGTGGTTAATAGGGTTTGGTCGATGTTATTTATGCTTGCTCGAATGGTTTGAGTTTGAGATGTTTTATAACTTAACTACTTTAGACCAGATTTAACTATAAAATATATAACAATGTTTATAGTGTTATATTTAGATTCTTATAGACTAAAGTTAACTTCGAAACAAAGATAGTTTTAAAAGTATAATGTTTATAATATTGGTATCTTGTGTACCTCGTAATGTTTCCTTAAGGTTACTTAAAAATGCTTATACTTTTACTTGGTGTGGTGATTTCTTGATTTTATAATGGAGTAGTATCATTTACCTTTTATAAATGAGGGTTATAGTTTATAAACCAAGATATAATATTACTCCACTACTTATGGACTTACTATAAGGTTGTGGTAGTTTTTGTAATCTCATGGGTAAAGTAGATATAAAGGATTTGATTTATTCACAAGTTGTTCTTTAAGGTTTTTATTATGAACAGAAATCTTTTTAGAATATAATCTTCACTCAAGGTTGAAGATAATTTAATAATAAGGTATTTGTAGTGTTTTAAACCATTATGTCTTATATTGTTAATACTCAAGACTAATAATATTTATTAAACTTAATTGACTAATTTAGAAATATTAATAATTATTATTTACCCTTATATGAATTATTAAACCAAGTAAATAAGTTTAAATTTGAGTTATTAAAATATTTGAATTTTTAATTAACTCAAAAGTGGAATAATATATTTTTAACATGTAGATATTCTTTTTGTGATCATTTTGGTATATTATATTTATTTTTATGATTTATAAATAATATATGATTTTTATAAGATTTAATACTTTTAAAATACTTAATAAATAATAAATATTTAAGTAAGTGAAATAATAATGCATGATTATAGTTTTAAATTATAGTCTTTATTTTTTTCTAAAATTTTTGGTATTTTATTCATATTTTTTTAATATTTACCATTATTGGAATATGAATTATCAAAGTTTTATTACTTTTAAACCTTTATTAAATAATATTTATTTAAATAATCATCATAATAATATTGGATAATAAGTTTAAGTTGTAGATTCTATTTTTCTACAAATTTTCATATATTATACATGTTTTTCTGAATTGTAATTCAAAAGTTATTAATTAAACAAGATTTAATCATTTATTTGATTTCTGGAATATTAATAATTGAGTTTATAATATTTTATTATTTCTTAAACAGGAAATACTTTTTACACCGCACCTCCACCTAGCCTAAGTCACTAACCAGTGGGCCTATGTCCACCTCAGCACTCAAGTTAGTAAATGTATTTTGTTACCGACTGGTTTGCTACCATATACAATGACATATGCGCCCAAGGCCATGTCATCAGCCACGCGAGACAAAGACTGGTTAAACATGTTGACGTGTCCAGGGGTGATCTCACCCTGAAGTCACCTTGCCGATGGCATGGCAGGCAACGGCGAGGAGGGCAGTAGCGTGTGAGTGAGTGGGTGTGCAAGGGCTTGTTCGAACCAGAACAACAAGGCGAGTAAGATAGTGGTGGCGCCGCTGGTTTTTTCTCATCGGAGGGCAACCGACAACGAGCTTATGCGGCGGTGCTTGCGGTTGATTATGGTGGCAAGGATCTAGGAAGCAAACAAAGCATCGGCGCATGCTAGGAGACTCAGTGACTCACCAGGAACGCAATGGTGTGCTTGGTTTGGCGAGGCGCGGTCGGAGACGACGGCGAGGTCGACGAACAGCGTCGGGAACTAAGGGTGCGATTAGGTCGATTCACGTCTGCTCCGCAGTCGCAAGTTGGGGCAATCAAACGAGAAGAGCACCGTGGTCTTATCTGGCCGAGGCGAGCACGGAATCACCGGCTCCGGCTCACCTCCGAGCTAGGGTTCTCGGCATGGTTGGGGAAAAGAGGTAGAGAGGATTTCAGAGGGGGAAATTGAGGATGAGGACGAGCAGGGACGTCGCGGTGGCCTCCTTATCCTCTCTTGGCGACAACAACGTTGATATTGGCGCAAGGACAACGATGACGGGATCGGGCGGCGGCGAGCTCCTCCAGCGAGCTGTCTGTGTGCGTGAGGATGACGACGATGTGCTGTTTTGCGGATAACCCCCTGGCGTTTCTTTCCTCTCAACCCGTAGTCCCTCCCTGGCCCCACTCGCCAGTCACAGATGAGAAAGAGCTGGGCTGGTTACTGGGCCTTTTTTTGGGCTAAACAAAGGGCGTCAGATAAGTACAAAGGTGTTGGGCCACGGCCAGGTGATGTTTTTTTATTTGTTTTCTATTTTTCTGTTTTCCTTTTCAGATTTGTATATAATCTTTAATTTGAACTTTTCTTTATAGAATTTATTTGTTGGATAATTGTAGTAATACCAAAATGTATTTAGTATCATTAGTGAACTTTTATTATATGATCTTTTTATATTTCTTTTATTTTCTCAATATGAACCCCCTTATAATATTTAGTAGAAGTTTTTCCTTATTATTTTTCTTTCTTCTTTTAATCATGGTTTTATTAAATGATATATTCTTATTTGTTATAAAACTTAACTCTAGTTGGCTCATAGTTTGAATAGAATTTTTTTATATGTATGATGGTCCTATATCATTATTTGATGCATAAAATACAAAAGAATTTAATATGGTTAATATTACTTTCATTTAATTGAGAACATGGTATTATATATATTTTGTTATGGTAATCATAGAAGTTTTAAAGTTTGAATTATAAATGTTCACCCATGGGTTTAGGGTTCTTAATATACTTAGATTCCTTTATGGACGTGAGGATAGATTTAATAACTAAACATGTTGACTTCTGTTTGTGATATTTGATGACATCACCTTTTATAATAGAAAGTATATCTTGAATGTTTTATACAAAGGGATTAATAAAGATACTCTTGAGCACATATAATTATGATGATTGGAATTAACAAAGGTGTGTTTATTTGATTTACTATAGGAAAATATTCCTTTAGAGTGATGTAGACATAAGATGATGAATCAATTCCCTGAAATGGATATTATACTTGGTTTAAGATTTAAAGTTGGTTGTTTAACAAGAATGTCTATTTTACCATTCTTCACCATCCTGGACCTTTAATTAAGGAATTCCTTTCCTATATATAATACTTCTTCCTATCCATCATCCTAGTTAGTATGTTGAGCTTTCTTCACAAAATGTTTCTTATTCACCCTTTACTCTTCTAAACTCATGGATGAATCCAATGAGTTTGATATTAAAGCATTTCCTAGTTTTCTCATATCCTTGCTTGGTTATACCCATTATTCTACTATTGAAAATCTTGAATCCAACAAGTAGTTCTTTCAGACTCCACTCATAATCTTCCTTAATCATCCATTATCAATATCTCTTCAATAGATGTCTAGATCAAACTACTTCACATCAAGTGTTGGTATTTCCCAAGAGGAAACTACTACTTCTATGATCCCATGTTGCTCTAGCATCATCTTAATCATACTATCTTGTCTATACTTAACTCCAGTATCTCATCCTCCAACCTCACATTATATTAATGTGACTAGTCATGGCTAAACTAGGATAATATATTTAGACTGGGTTTTAATCATGTTCTACCCACCAATATCACTTATAGAAAATATTAGCATTCAATATTGGTGTCTAAAGCATCACCATTATAATTCTTTAATCATTTATTGCTTAAGTCCTTAGTTAGCTGAGCAAGGATTTATCAATACTTCTTTTCAATTGTATTGAAATTATCTCCTTAGTATCTCATATTGGGTTAAGGTTATTCATGGACTATGCCCACTTGATTCAATAGAATTATTACTGGTAACTATCTTCATGATTCAACCTTGTAATCTTATTTCCTACCATATTATTATAGATATAAATAATTCTTCACTTTATTTAGGAGTGATTTAACTCCATCAATTCTCCTATTGATTTGATTCTCTTCAATCATTCCCATCATATAGATGATATCTAAAACTAGCATCACTATTTACACTTAGTTGTTTCTTTGTAGACACTTATTTGTAAGTTGTGTTATGATTAAGAGTTTTAAAGGTTGTGAATGGGTGAATCAGTAGTTGATTTCTCAACATTGATGAACAACAGATATGGGAATATAACTCAACAGAGATGATAAGGATTGATATGGAAAGAAAGATATATGGTGAATGATCAAAGCTTAGTTTATTTCCTACTCAATCTTACTTAAGAAGTAGGGTTAGGTATTACCATGATACTCATGGTATATGCAAATGATATTAAGATATAATTGTTACATTCTTATTATTTGTGTTATATCCTTAACTTGGTACTCATGAGTGATTATAATGGATACTATGATATGATCACCTAAGGATCAAATAAAAATCATAATGTATTAGGGTTTAACTTTTATTTCATTTGATCTACCCTTAGATCAAATCTTCCTTACCCAAAATAAGGTTTTAGCAAAGGTCATATTCAAACTTATCGCAGTCAACTTGATGATCTACTTCTTATTCCATCAAGTTAAGAGAAGCTTCAATCATTTTGACAAGTGTTGTTTCAAAAGCGCGAAAATTATTCGGATTTTCTATGCATGAATGCAATGCACACATCTGGGTTCAGCTTATTTCTAGGCTCTAATGATGGGATGTTACATACTCTCCCCCTTAAAATCAACTTCGTCCTCGAAGTTCGCAAACTCTCACGTTTCGGAGTAAGAAATTGACGTGTAGTGGTTAATACATTTTTCCACTCTATGGTGACCTTAAATAAAAATAAGTTTATCATTCTATATCCTGGTTAGGTATCCTAATCCAGCTCTTTTTATTTAATTATTGGGCTTCCTTACTAAATTATATAAGGTCTATAAAGTCTCATTAAACAATGTTCTATCAAAGGACTAATCTTTGATTTGTCATTATATGAGTTATACTGGTACTCCTTCCAAGATTGGATTTGAACTCATTTAGTCCATACCCATTGGAATTTCTTATTCTCATTACCTATCCAGTTGGGTGTTCTCTATTACTTCTTAAGGGTTACTTAAGAGTTGTTTCTTCTAGAATTGGTTGGTTAGGATTATCCTTTTATCACCTTCAAGCTTATACCTTTTAAAGCTTTAGATAATCTTTCATTATCACCTATAGTAACTTTTCAATCTTTCATTCATAATGTCTACTCTCCCCCTTAGGGTTGACTAATAGTATTTAAATTGTATATATAGCATTTATTGGCTTAATAACTAGAATTTTGCTTCTGTTCAGTTTATACTTTACCAAATTAGGGTATGATGAAAGATTGTACGGTATATTCACATAGTTGTGGATCTCCGAAGCAAATCTTTCAGCATTATATGTCGTACTTACTATTGGACATTTTCGCTGGGATAAGTCTGACTTTGCGAAGCATCTTGAAAGACGATCACCTTAAAGTTTTATACTTCCTTAGGTCTTACTTAACTTAGGCCAAATTTTATGCTCTTTATGCAACCATTAAGATGATCTGGTTAACTATCTCAACCAACACCGGTTGTGAACAAGATACCAACTGTGGATCAAAATGCCGACCATGGATTAAGTACCAACAGCGGATCATTCCGGGTGGTAGGTATTACCTTACAGTTTCCAACCTACTACTGGTATTCTCTCTGAATTGTCAGAGCTTGAATACCCTTTTGGTTCTAAGGCATCTTCTTTGTACTTATTCATGATACTTCCATGAACTTGGTATAACTCTTTTATTAACTTCTTAGCAAAGCTACCTACTTTGAATGGGCCTTACGTTCATTATTTCTTGTTGCTCCATACATTTTCTACACCAAACTTCTCTCTTGAATCTGGCTAAGAATAATCTATGCTTGATCTATCCTCCAAATGGTGCTAATACTCTTTATATCTTGCTTCATCTTTCAAGTAAGTCCTCTTTTTGATCTTTGAAACTCGTCACTCCCTTACACGAATTCCCGTTTCTATCTAGGTCTATAACATCAAGTATTAATTGGGTGTTACATCATGCATTTGCACACCTAATTAAACTTCATGTACAAATCTAGGCAATCAAGAAGATTCAAGAAGATCCAAAAGTCCATAAACAACAAAACATATACCATGTATTACACATAGGTTTTAGATAATTTACAAATGTACTAGATGTTCCAACGGTTTGCTTCTCACCTATTTACACAACTATCTTACAAGAACTTCTTGTTCTTGTGGATATATCCTCACTTATTTCGGCAAACCCTTCAAACTACAACACGCATTACCCTCTATATACATTATTCAAGCCATCATCCCTTGGGATGTCGTTCCTTTCTTACTTTCATCTTCCTCTAGTGCTTCCTGGAGTTCCGTCCATGATGACGTGAAGTCCTACGACTGCCTTCTGGAGCGTAAGAGCATCCAGGAGGTGCGTATTCTTGATTAGAAGTACCGAGACTGAGATTAGTCATTGAAAAATAACTAGAGTTGACGTAATCCTCTTCAGGATATTCCTGATTGTCCGATAACGCTTCCTCATAGTAAGTTGGCTCCTTGGCCTTTTCTTGGATCCAATCGTATATATTGGTGTAGTAGCTATCGGAACACTCTTCTAAGTTGATTGGATTGGTATCACCCCCATATGGTCCATAAGGCTCTCTATGGTTATAATTGGTCTCTTCTTCAATACCTGTATCACAAGGTATATGATTTCCTATGGTTCTACCTTGAGATTCTACTTCCCATCCATGCTTGTTTGACTCGAGGTTATTTGGAATAACTCTATTCCATTCTTGTTGTTCGGAGTTGTATTTGGTCCATAGGTCTTCAGGTGGCTTGAAGTCATTTTGGTAGTAGGCATAATTTCCGAGTTTGAGTCATCAAATTCAGTTTCCTCAAACACTTCTCCTGAAGGTATGTATTTGGGATGCCTAGCTTCTTTATCTAACTTCTTCCTACGAGCCATTGCTTTACCAGGATCCGTAAAATCCTCAATGACCGTATCCAGTTCCTGGACCAAGACTTGGTGAGTGTTATGATAAGTGTTTAGCAAAGACCCATAACGATCCATATACTCTACAGCTAGAGTAGGTTCAGCTTGGACTAGAGTAGAGTGATCTAATTCATGCTCTGGGTTTGAGGTTTCATGTGGTATAATGGTATGAGTACTACCTTCTAGAGCTTGGGATTTTTGTTCTCGGATCATGGTTATGGCTGCTGCTACGGCAATCTGATATTCAGATGCCATGCACCTTGCCTCTCCTGATGGCATTTCTCCCTTAAGTCCTAACTTCTTGGGTAACACGATCATGACACGCTATTTAGCTAATACCTGCCCATCATAGTACCTGTCAATCTTGACCAAAAGTCTCGATTCACATTCGAAAATCCATAGAAGTTGTCGGAGATTGTCTGTCCAATCCCCTCCATAGTCGTTCAGTGTCCTGTTCATCACTTGAACATTCCGGGGTGGATATCGAGGTGCCATGTGGAACTTTAGATAAGAAATTATCATCAGTCACATAGAGTGAAAAACTCTTGGGTAATGATCGGATTTGCAACCATTCTAAAGAATTATCGCACTAGTAACATAAACAAGATTATTCTCAAGTGAATATCCCTCATATCACTAGAGAACTCTTCATTATTGCAAGGATGTGTTCTATAGGTTCTACCCATTTACTAGGTTTCCAACCTAAGGTCAAAGCATATGCTCTGATACCAACTGCGGCGACCCAGCATACCACTGCATGATGTAGTATACTATAGTCGTTGACATAACACCAATGAAACACCATTCACTAGTATTACATCCCTCGGAATGGCACAACAGAAACACAGCGGGTCCAATACATGGCTAAAGGTTACAACTCACTCTTTACATAAGATCCAGAGAACACTCTAGGTTTAAGAGAGAGAAATAACTTCTTATGAAGAAGAATCAAAGATAAACAACACAAAAACAATTATACTACTAGAACTAGTATTTTAACTACGGGTTTGGTGTCGCGGCTATTGCAACGCACTACAGAGATAGGTTCTTTGGCTAGAGATTATATTAGTATATAATCAGTAAATTCGTCTTCACTTGAGTTGAGGTATGTTGTCTTCCTTGTCTTTATTGAAAAGCTTTAGCTCTTGACGATTCCTGGAGCATAACTTAATGTAGTTGTTGTTTACTCCGGCTTCAGAATCTAGCAAGGGTTAAGAAGATACTTTGAGTACGAGCGTACTCAACAAGTTCACTAGAAAAGGAGTGTTTGATGCACTATAACTACAGCCACAGACCGTAGGTCGTAGGCAATGCAAGTTTTCATAAACATTTCTTCAAAGGTTGCTTTTATTCTGAAAAGCTATGTCCGTCAGCCTTCACGGGTTTACTAGAACCTTCATGGGGTTCCTTTCCCGTCGCGTTCGCAGCTCCTTCCCGGAACAGGGAGTAACAAGTTACAATTCTTACACTCTGCAGAGGTGCGTCACTTTACCCATGAGAGATAAACTCTTTGTTGCACAACCGGGCAGCTTATTCCCGTCCACAATTCCATGATGTGGGGCCCAGAAGATGATCCAAGCCAATCACTGCCCTCTCCGCGACCTCATATCTCTGCACGATCCTTCGGCTATCTCACCTTTGTTAAGCCCCCTTTCGGGCAGGCTAAAACCCTGATGAGTTTCTGAAGACTCTATGACCTAGTGATGCCCGGAATAGCACCATTTACATGGAATATATACCTAAACACCATTCATAGATAATCTAGACGCCAAAAGTGTGGGGCGTAAGTGTGCCCACCCATATGTTGGATCCACGCAAGGAATCACAACGTCACGTTAAGGTCGTCTTGCCTCCATACAAGAGGAAAAGGATACAACTGACTTCTCCGTCCCATTCCAAATCTCATGGTTAACGCGTAATATACGGCGCAAGAATCACTGGCGACATTGGTTGTGAAGTCCTAGATATTATGTTCCTTTACCACCGGAACTTTTATAGTAAGTTATTACCTCATGCTAATAACCTATAATCATTTTATTATGAAAATAGTATTTTCTGACCCTTTTCAAATTCAAGTGATGACAACACTGGATTTGCAAAATACTTTACAGAAAATAATCAAAGGACATGAGAAAGTGTGAACTTGCCTTTTGTGATTGCAAGATTATGCACTCACAGTCTTCGAGTCAATATAAGATCCAAAATCTGAAATCAGCATCATTGGTCCGGTAAGGACTAATGTTTAAAGAAGCAATATGCTTTTATGCATAAGTAATGTGATGCACGTTATAAACGTGAATCCCGGGGATAACGTTGTTCTGGGGTTTGGATTCCGAAAATGGTTACTTTGGAATGTGTTGTCCCTTTTAGATAGATTTCATATTTGTGCTTCTTATTAAGGCTTGTGAATATGTGTGGAACAAACATATAATTACAATATCATAAGCAATGGGGCACACACAAAAGGTGAAATGCTACTTAAGATTGTTTATATAAGAGTTCTTGTTTGAAGTGGCAAAAAGAATAACCTTCAAAGAAAATGTTTCTCTTCTAAGGTCTAAACAAGCTTTGTGGTTAATAGGGTTTGGTCGATGTTATTTATGCTTGCTCGAATGGTTTGAGTTTGAGATGTTTTATAACTTAACTACGTCAGACCAAAGTTAACTATAAAATATATAACAATGTTTATAGTGTTATATTTAGATTCTTATAGACTAAAGTTAACTTTAAAACAAAGATAGTTTTAAAAGTATAATGTTTATAATATTGGTATCTTGTGTACCTGGTAATGTTTCCTTAAGGTTACTTAAAAATGGTTATACTTTTACTTGGTGTGGTGATTTCTTGATTTTATAATGGAGTAGTATCATTTACCTTTTATAAATAAGGGTTATAACTTATAAACCAAGATATAATATTACTTCACTACTTATGGACTTACTATAATGTTGTGGTAGTTTTTGTAATCTGGTGGGTAAAGTAGATAGAAAGGATTTGATTTATTCACAAGTTGTTCTTTAAGGTTTTTATTATGAATAAAAATCTTTTTAGAATATAATCTTCACTTAAGGTTGAAGATAATTTAATAATAAGGTATTTGTAGTGTTTTAAACCATTATGGCTTATATTTTTAATAATCAAGACTAATAATATTTATTAAACTTAATTGACTAATTTAGAAATATTAATAATTGTTATTTACCCTTATATGAATTTTTAAACTAAGTATATAAGTTTAAATTTGAGTTATTAAAATATTTGAATTTTTAATTATCTCAAAAGTGGAATATTATATTTTTAACATGTAGATATTCTTTTTGTGATCATTTTGGTATATTATATTTATTTTTATGATTTATAAATAATAAGATATGATTTTTATAAGATTTAATACGTTTAAAATACTTAATTAATAATAAATATTTAAGTAAGTGAAATAATAATACATGATTATAGTTTTAAATTATAGTCTTTATTTTTTTCTAAAATTTTTGGTATTTTATTCATATTTTTTTAATATTTACCATTATTGGAATATGAATTATCAAAGTTTTATTACTTTTAAACCTTTATTAAATAATATTTATTTAAATAATCATAATCATAATATTGGATAATAAGTTTAAGTTGTAGATTTTATTTTTCTACAAATTTTCATATATTATACATATTTTTCTGAACTGTAAATCAAAAGTTATTAATTAAACAAGATTTAATCATTTATTTGATTTCTAGAATATTAATAATTGAGTTTATAACATTTTACTATTTCTTAAACAGGAAATACTTTTTACACCGCACCCCCACCTAGCCTAAGTCACTGACCAGTGAGCCTATGTCCACCTCAACACTCAGGTTATGTAACATCCCAGCATTAGAGCATAGAAATAAGTTGAACCCAGATATGTGCATTGCATTCATGCATAGAAAATCCGAGTAATTTTCGCGCTTTTAAACAAAACTTGAAAAAGTGGTTGAAGCTTCTCTTAGCTTGATGGAATTGAAGTAGATCATCAAGTTGACTGCGATAAGTTTCAATAAGACCTTTGTTAAAAATCCCATTTTTGGTAAGAGAGATTTGATTTAAGGGTATATCAAAATGTACCATAAGTTAAACCTTAAAATAATAGGAATTATATTTGATCATTAGGCGATCACATTATAGTATTCATTATAACCATTTACAAGTCCCAAGTTAAGGATATAAAACCAATAATGAGAATGTAACCACTATATCCTAAATTCCATCTGCATACATTCTGAGAATCATAGTAACACCTAATCTTAAAAACTCTTTTGATGAGTTGGAGTTGGAAAGAGATTAAGTCAAGATCATCCACTATATATATATATCTTTCTTTCTATACAATCTTTAGGGAACTTATCTCCATATCAGTTGTTCATCAATGTTGGATAATTCCCCATTGATTCACAACTTCTTTAACTATTAGTCTTTGATCTATTATTTGATCTCATCAGAACAATTACTCAAATCTTCTAATGAGGGCAAAGTCCATTAATAACCTTAATCTAATTTAAGATACTAAGAAGATAATTTCCAGACAATAAAAGGTAGGATTGATAAAGCTCTGCTTAACCAACTAAGAACTTCAGTAATAAATGATTAAAGTATTATAATGGTAATGTTTTGGCCACCAATAGGGAGTGCTTATATCTAGTATAGATAATATTGGTAGGTAGAACATGATTGGAACCTTGGTAAAGATAAGTGATCCTAGAGAAGTCTTGGCAAACCACATAAATATAATTTAGGGATTGAATTGTAAGTCATAAGAGTTAAGTAAGTATAAGATGGTGTTATTCAACTACAGCTAGTATAGCATAGAGTCATAAAAAGTGGTGTATTAATCTTTAAGGATAGTTTACTTTAGAGAAAGAATATTGATGGGGATTAAGGAAGATTGGGAGTAGAGTTTGAAGGAACTACTGGTGGGATGGAAGATTGTCAACAGTAAAATAGTAGATACAACCAACCAAGGATAGGAGGAAGCTGTGAAGTGCCTTTGTATCAAACTCATTGGATTCATCCATAAGTTTTGAAGAATGATATATTGAATAAGAAGATTTTAATAAGTAAGCCCATCAAACTAATCATGTTGATAAAAAGAAAGAGGTATTATATCTAGGAAAGGAATTCCTTAATTAGAGATCCAAGATTGTGAAATATAGTTATATGTTATAAATCATTTTCCTATTTAATCTTGGTAAGCAATCAACTCTAAATCTCAAATCAAACATAATATCCATCTCATATCATTGATCCATCATCTGATGTCTATAACATTTATATAAATATTCCCCTATAACAAATTACATAAGCATATCTCTGTTAATTTCAAACATCATCACTATATGTGCTTAAGCATATTTTTATCAATTCACTTCTATAAAACACTCTAATTAGAACTTCTATTAAAAACAGAGATTTCATCCAATACTATATAAATAAGGCAATATGCTTAGTTATTAAATCTTAACTCTTAAAAGGAACCCAAGCTTATACAAAACCCTAAATCCAAGGGGAGTACTCATAATTTAAAAATCCTAAAACCTCTTGGTTTATCATAATATAATATATGCATTTCATTTTCTAAATAAATGGGAATGGTAATCACCATATCAATATCCTTTATGATTCTCATGCATCAAATAATGATCCAAGATCATGATACATATAAAATCTATATTCAAACTATGAGCCAATTAGAGTTAAATCTATAAACAAATAAGAAGATATCATTTAAGAAATTCCTAATTAAAATTAGAGGAGAAAAATAATAAGAAGAAGTTCTTCCAATTATTAAAAAAGAGTTCTTATTGATAACATAAAAGAAATAAGAAAAGGCATAATAAAAGTTCACAAAGGTTACCTAATGTATTTTAATATTACTGCAAATATCCAGCAAATTAAACATACAAAGAAATGTTCAAATTATAACTCAAATTCAAATCTGATTTAGAAAACAGAGAATAGAAAAAAAACAAATAAAAACCAAACCAGGCCGTAGCCCAACCCTACCTGCTTAGCTAACGCTATATGCAGCCCATAACGGCCCAGTAACCAGCCTTGTCCTTTTCCATCTGAGACTAACAAGTGGGGTCAGGAGAGGACCGCGGGTTGAGCTAAAGAAATTGCCAGGGGGTTATCCGCAAAACGGTCATCGTCGTCACCGTCACGCACATAGGCAGCTCGCTGGCGAAGCTCGTCGCCGCCCGATGCCGTCATCGTCGTCGTTGCGCCAAGATACTCGTCGTCATTGCCAGGAGGGGATAAGAAGGAAACCGCGACACCCTGCCTCAATCCCTATCTCCAATCCCTCCTCATCCTCTCAGATACGAACGAGAACGAAACCCTAGCTCACCGGAGCCACCTCTCGCCATCGAACTACGTCACCCCACACCATTCTGAGCCGTCATGGAGAAGCGCCATCCACCGTAGACCCTCTGGGTAGAAGCGTGCATCAAGGGGAGCACTGGAGCGGGTGAATTTGGTCGATTTTCTTCGCAGCAGTTCATCGGAATCCTCGCCGAGAAGCACGATTCCGGTCGCGCCTGTCCTCGTCAACCACTCGATCATCATCAGGGTGAGTTCCTAAATCTTCCAGCATCCTTGAATCATTTGATCTTGTTGTAAATTGCCATTTCACTGTAAGCCACTATCGGCCACCGCCGGAGATCGTTGGAGCTGACGCTCCGATGACCATTTTCGAGCGGCGCTGCCACTATTAGGTTCAGTAGGTCGCGCTGATTCGAACTAGGTCCATTTCGTTTGCTAGGACGCCGGAGATCGTCGCCGATGACCACTCACCGACGACGATGGCGATGCTGACGCCATGATTACCTCATGATCGAGCCACGTCAGCCGTTTTACTAGTATTTGCCTCGTGTGGTGGATGACATGGCCCTAGGCCCACCTGTCATCGATAGTGAGTAGAGAGGAGGTCAGTAGTAAAAGCATTTCTTTGACCTGAGAGCTGAGGTGGACCATGGCCCACTAGTCAGTGACTGGGGCTATCTCTGAGTACGGTGTAAAAAGTATTTTCTGTTAAGAGTTAAAATAAAATGTTATAATTCAATTAATAATATTCCAGAAATCAAATAAAGGATTAAATCTTGTTTAATTAATATCTTTTGATTTATAATTCAGAAAAATGTGTATAATATATGAAAATTTTCAGAAAAATAAAATCTACAACTTAAACTTATTATTAAAGATTATTGAGATAATTATTTAAATGAATATTATTTAATAAAGTTTTATAAGTAATAAAACTTTAATAATTCATATTCCTATAATGATAAATGTTTATAATATAAATAAAATACCAAAAATCCTAGAAAAATAAGAATTCTACTTTAAAACTATAATCATGTATTATCACTTCACTTAATTAAATATTTATTATTTATTAAGTAATTATAAAGTAATAAGAATTATAAAAATCATATCTTATTATTTATAAATCATAAAAATAAATACGATATGCCAAAATGATCACAAAAATATTATTTACATGTTAAAAATCTAATAATCTCCTTTTGATGTAAATAAAAAAATTAAATATTTTAATAACTCAAATTTAAACTTATTTACTTCATTAATAATTCATATAAGGATAAATAATATTTATTAATATTCCTAAAATGAGTCAAATAAGTATAATAACTAGTATTAGTCTTAAATATTAATAATATAATACCATAATAGTTTCAAACATTATGAATGTTCTGATCTTAGAAGAATCTACAACCTTAAATGAAGATTATCTCTAAGAAGAATTCCACTAATAATAAATCCTTCAAGAACAACTTGTAAACAATCAAATCTTTTCTAAACCATATTAATTACCAAATTACAAAAACTACTACAACACCATATAAATCCATAAGTAATTAAATAACATTATGTTGGGTTTATAAATTATACTCACTTATCTATAAAAGATAAATGATATTACTCCATACTCAAATCAAGAAATCATTACCCAAGTAACAGAATAAACATTCCTAAGTAACTTAAAGAACATATTTCAGATATACAAGATACAAATATACTTTTAGAACTATCTATACTTTAAAGTTAACTTTAGTCTACAAAATCTTAATATAACACTATAAGCATTATTATAGGTTTTATAGTTAACTTTGGTCTGAGATAGTTAAACTATAAAGCAACTCAAGCCAAACCATTTAAGCAAACAAATAACATCAACCACCACTAACTAACCACAAAGTTTGTTTAGACCTTAGAAGAGAAACCTTTTATTCGAAGGTTATCCTTTTTGCCACTTTAAATAAGAAACCTTGTATAAGTAATCCTAACTAGTATGTCATAAGTAAGTATACTTCACTCCTACATATGTTTGTTTACAACCACTCATAAACTATAATAAAAGTACAACTACGAAATTTATCCTAAAGCATCACACATTCCAAAGTAACCACTTTCGGAATCTAAACCCTAGCACAACGTTATTCTCAAGATTTGCGCTTAGAACGTGCATCACATTACTTATGCATAAAAGCATATTGCTTCTTTAAACATTAGTCCTTAACGGACCAATGATGCTGATTGCAGATTTTGGATCTTATACATTGAATCGAAGACCGTGAGTGCATAATCTTGCAATCACAAAAGGCAAGTTCACACTTGCTCATGTCCTTTGATTATTTTCTGTAAAGTATTTTACAAACCCAATGTTGTCTTCACCTGCATTTGAAAAAGGTTAGAAAACACTATTTTCAATAATAATGAAAACTATTGATTACTGATCAAGGGTGATCAACTAATCTATTAAATCTGACAGTTAGGATACCACTGTTCAGAACTATATCACCTAGGACTTAACAACCAATGTCGCTAGTGATTCTTGCGCCGTATATTATGCGTTGACCATGAGATTTAGAATGGGACGGAGAAGTCAGCTGTATCTTCTTCCACTCGCATGAAGCTGGATGTGTAGGTCGTGGTTGTTATCCTTGTAGCGTGCATATTAATTGGTAATTCATAGAGGATATGCAACATATGGGTGGGAACCCTCAACGTCCCACGATAGTTTTGGCATCTAACGGTTTGTACAAACCATTGCCGTAATTCTTTATGTGGGCATGGTGTACACCAAGGAGGCATGCGGGGTCGCGAAGGGGGCAGTGATTGGCTTGGATCATCTTCTGGGCCCCACATCATGGAATTGTGGACGGGAATAAGCTGCCCGGTTGTGCAACAAAGAGTTGTCTCTCATGGGTAAAGTGACGCACCTCTGCAGACTGTAAGAACTGTAACTTGTTACTCCCTGTTCCGGGAAGGAGCTGCGAACACGGCGGGAAAGGAACCCCATGAAGGTTCTAGTAAACCCGTGAAGGCTGACGGACATAGCTTTTCAGAATAAAAGCAACCTTTGAAGAAATGTTTATGAAAACTTGCATTGCCTACGACCTACGGTCTGTGGCTGAAGTTATAGTGCATCAAACACTCCTTTTCTAGTGAACTTGTTGAGTACGCTCGTACTCAAAGTATCTTCTTAACCCTTGCTAGATTCTGAAGCCGGAGTAAACAACAACTACATTAAGTTATGCTCCAGGAATCGTCAAGAGCTAAAGCTTTTCAATAAAGACAAGGAAGACAACATACCTCAACTCAAGTGAAGACGAAGTTACTGATTAGATAGTAATATAATCTCTAGCCAAAGAACCTATCTCTGTAGTGCGTTGCAATAGCCGCGACACCGAACCCGTAGTTAAAATACTAGTTCTAGTAGTATAATTGTTTTTGTGTTGTTTATCTTTGATTCTTCTTCATAAGAAGTTATTTCTCTCTCTTAAACCTAGAGTGTTCTCTTGATCTTATGTAAAGAGTGAGTTGTAACCTTTAGCCATGTATTGGACCCGCTGTGTTTCTGTTGTGCCATTCCGAGGGATGTAATACTAGTGAACGGTGTTTCATTGGTGTTATGTCAACGACTATAGTATACTACATCATGCAGTGGTATGCTGGGTCACCGCAGTTGGTATCAGAGCATATGCTTTGACCTTAGGTTGGAAACCTAGTAAATGGGTAGAACCTGTAGAACACATCCTAACAATAATGAAGAGTTCTCTAGTGATATGAGGGATATTCACTTGAGAATAATCTTGTTATGTTACTAGTGCGATAACTCTTTTATATGATTGCAATTCCAATCATTTCCCAAGAGTTTTAACTCTATGTGACTGATGATAATTTCTTATCCATAGTTATACATGGCACCTCGATATCCACCCCGGAATGTTCAAGTGATGAACAGGAAGTCGGATGACTATGGAGGGGATTGGACAAACAATCTCCGACAACTTCTATGGAGTTTGGAATGTGAATCAAAACTTTTGGTCAAGATTTACACTTTCTATGATGGGCAGGTATTAGCTAAATACCGTGTCATGATCATGTTACCCAAGAAGTTAGGACTTAAGGGAGAAATGCCAGCAGGAGAGGCAAGGTGCATGGCATCTGCATATCAGATTGCCGTAGCAGCAGCCATAACCATGATCCGAGAGCATAAATCCCAAGCTTTAGAAGGTAGTACTCACACCATTATACCACATGAAACCTCAAACTCAGAGCATGAGTTAGACCACTCTACGTTAGTCCAAACTGAACCTACTCTAGCTATAGAGTATATGGATCGTTATCGGTCTTTGCTAAACACTTATCATAACACTCACCAAGTAGGACTTCACATCATCATGGACGGAACTCCAGGAAGCACTAGAGGAAGATGAAAGAGAGAGAGAAACAACATCCCAAGGGATGCGGGCTTGAATAATGTACATAGAGGGTAATGCGTATTGTAGTTTGGAGAGTTTGCTGAAATAAGTGAGGATATATCCACAAGAACAAGAAGTTCTTGTAAGATAGTTGTGTAAATAGGTATGAAGCAAACCGTGGGAACATCCAGTACATTTGTAAATTATCTAAAACCTATGTATGATACAGGGTATGTGTTTTGATGTTCATCGACTTTTGGATCTTATTGGATTTTCTTGATTGAATAGATTTGTACATGAAGTTTAATTAGGTGTGCAAATGCATGATGTAACTCCCAGTTATTACTTGATGATATAGACCTAAATAGGAATGGGAATTCGAGTAAGGGAGCGACGATTTTAAAGATAAAAAAGGAAGACTTACTGGAAGGAAGAAGCAAGATATAAGGAGTGTTAACACCATTTGGAGAATAGGTAAAGCATAAATTATTCCTAGCTAGAACCAAGAAATAAGTTGGGTATAGAAGATGTAGGGAGCCACAAGAAATACTGAACTTAAAGATCAATCAAAGTGGGTAATATTACTAAGAAGTAATGGAATAATTGTACCAAGTTCATGGAAGTATCATGAATAAGTACAAATAGTTAGCTTTGGAACCAAAATGGTATTCAAACTCTGACAATTCTGAGAAAATGTAAGAGGTATGTAAGAAACCATAGGGTAATACACACACCCTAGGACGGTTCGCAGCTGGTAATAATCCACAACTGGTATTTGATCCATAGCTAGTAACTAATCCACAGCTGGTATTTTGTCCGCAGCTGGTATTTGGTTGAAATAGTTAACCAAATCTTATTAAAAGTTGCATAAAGAGCATTAAATTTGGCCTAAGTTAAGTAAGACCTAAGAAAGTTAACATATTTGAAGACGATCGCTTGGCAAGATGCTTTGCAAGGTCCAGTTTATTCAGCAAGAATGCCCCAATAGTAAGTACGACATTTAGTGCTGAAAGATTTGCTACGGAGATCCACAACTATGTGGATGCACCGTATAATCTTTCATTGGACCTTGAACCAGTAAAATATAAACTGAACAGGAACCAACATTTTTGTTCAGGCGTTAATGACTTCTATGTATGGAGTTTCAAAACTATTAGTAAAACTTAAGGGGGGAGTAAACATTAGGAATGAAAGTTGAAGAAAATACTACAGGTAATAAAGAAAAGTTATTTAAAATCTTAAGAAGGTATAAACTTGAGGGTGATAAGGGTGTTGGAGATATACCCAAGAGGCAATAATAAAGTGGTTATTATCATATCTTCATACTTATGATAAATGTTTACATACCATGCTATAATTGTATTAACAGGAAACATTAATACTTGTGTGATTTGTAAGCATAAAAGAGTCCCTAGTAAAGCCTCTTGTTAAACTAGCTTGTTTGTTAATATATGATCATGGTTTCCTGATCATGAACATAGAGATGTTATTAACAACAGGGTCATATCATTAGGAGAATGATGTGATGGACATACTCCTATAGTTAAGCGTAGCATAAAGATCAAGTCATTTAATATAGTTCATTTGCTATAAGCTTTCTGATACATAGTAACCTAATTCCTTCAACCATGAGATCATGTTAATCACCATCACCGGAAGGATGCTTTGATGACATCAAACGCCACACCGTAACTGGGTGGCTATAAAGGTGGCATTGAGTGTTCGAAAAGTATGTGTTGAGGCACATGGATCAAGAGTGGGATTTGTCCATCCATATGACGGATAGATATACTCTGGGCCCTCTCGGTGGAATGTCATCCAATTAGCTTGCAAGCATGTGACTGGCTCACAAGGGATCACATACCACGAGAACGAGAAAAGAGTACTTATCAGTAACGAGGTTGAACTAGGTATGCAGAGATACCGACGATCAAAACCTCGGATGAGTAAAATATCGTGAGACAAAGGGAAATTGGTATCGTATGTAAGTGGTTCATTCGATCGCAAAGTAATCGTAGAAATATGTGGGAGCCATATGAATTTCCAGATTCCTCTATTGGTTATTGATCGGAGAAGTTTCTCGATCATGTCCGCATAATTCACGAACCGTAGGGAGACACACTTAAGGATTCGATGTTGTTGAGTAGTTATGGAATGATGAGTAAGAGACCGAATGTTGTTCGGAGTCTCGGATGGGATCCGGGATATCACGAGGAGATCCGGAATGGTCCGGAGAATAAGATTCATATAAGGAAAGTCCTGTTTCGGAGTTGGGGAATGATTCCCGTGTTTTCATCGGGAATGTTCTAGAAGGTTCCGGAATGTCCGGCACTCCGGAGGGGAAGGGTACATGAATGTGTCATTGCAAGTTGGAATGATTGCATCATGTACTAGGTGTCATCGCTGTACAAAATAAAGGGTTTAATCAAATCCTAGTTTGAAAAGTCAAACGCCAATTTGAAAAGTCAAACGGCTATTTTGGAAAGTGGAGAAGAAGTGGGAAACCGAGTTGGGGAGGAGTTCCTCCTCCACCGCCGGCCCACTAGGGATCCGAGTTGGGGAGGGACTCCCTCCCCTTGGCCGGCGCCTCCCTCCACCTATATAAGGAGGGGCAGGGCTCCCCTCCTAGACACACAAGTTGCCTCCCTCTAAACCTAAACCCTAGCCACAGCCTAGGGATTTCTCCCAAGCCGCCGAGTTAGAGCTTCTAATTGCCCTAGCCGCTGGTTTAGCCCCTTCTAATTGGTGTGTCTAAACCCTAGATCACCAAGGCTCTCTCATAGTCCACCATACTCGCTCCGGCTTAAGGCGAAGCCCTGCGAGATCTCCCCTCTACTTCCGGTACCACGCCGTCGTGCTGCCGGAATCGCGAGGAGAGTGCTACAACCTCCGCTGCCTGCTGGAACAAAGGAGAGGAAGGTCTTCATCGATTACCGAACGTGTGACCGACTGCGGAAGCGCTGCCGGAACGCAGCGCCGGAAGGATCGTCTACGCGATCTTGAGATCGGCAAGTGTACGACTACATCACCCACGAGAATCTGCTCTCGTTAACCGCTTTGGAATCTTCGAGGGTGAGTTCCTCTATCGACTCGTTGCTACAATCTAGTAGATAGATCTTGGCTTGTTTGTGTGCATGCGGTAGAAAATTTTGTTTTCCATGCTACGAACCCCTACAAAGGGATACATTTAACAATCAAATTGAAAAGAAACAACTTTTAAAGTAACCCTTAAGAAGTAATATAGAATCCTAATTAAACAAGTGTCGAGAATGAACAATTCCAATGGGCATGGACAAATTGAGTTCAAATCCAATCTTGGAAGGAATACCAGTATGAACTATATAATAACAGGAACAGTAAGATAGTCTATTGACTATTAAAAGGCGTATCTAGAAACTTAAAAAAAACTTATGGTAGAGAGAACCTCAAAACTGTACTTAAAATAGTAATGAAGTTTGATGATTCAAGAAATAGAATTGAATGAGGATATCTAATCAGGTTATGGAATACTCCAATTAATTCCATTAAAGATCATCATGGAGTGGAGAGTGTAGTAACCACTACAAAACAATTTCTTACTCCGAAACATGAGAGTTTGCGAACTTCGAGGATGAAGTTTATTTTAAGGGGGAGAGTCTGTAATATCCCAGCATTAGAGCATAGAAATAAGTTGAACCCAGATATGTGCATTGCATTCATGCATAGAAAATCTGAGTAATTTTAGCGCTTTTAAACAAAACTTGACAAAGTGGTTGAAGCTTCTCTTAGCTTGATGGAATTGAAGTAGATCATCAAGTTGACTGCGATAAGTTTCAATAAGACCTTTGTTAAAAATCCCATTTTTGGTAAGAGAGATTTGATTTAAGGGTATATCAAAATGTACCATAAGTTAAACCTTAAAATAATAGGAATTATATTTGATCATTAGGCGATCACATTATAGTATTCATTATAACCATTTACAAGTCCCAAGTTAAGGATATAAAACCAATAATGAGAATGTAACCACTATATCCTAAATTCCATCTGCATACATTCTGAGAATCATAGTAACACCTAATCTTAAAAACTCTTTTGATGAGTTGGAGTTGGAAAGAGATTAAGTCAAGATCATCCACTATATATATATATCTTTCTTTCTATACAATCTTTAGGGAACTTATCTCCATATCAGTTGTTCATCAATGTTGGATAATTCCCCATTGATTCACAACTTCTTTAACTATTAGTCTTTGATCTATTATTTGATCTCATCAGAACAATTACTCAAATCTTCTAATGAGGGCAAAGTCCATTAATAACCTTAATCTAATATAAGATACTAAGAAGATAATTCCCAGACAAAAAAAGGTAGGATTGATAAAGCTCTGCTTAACCAACTAAGAACTTCAGTAATAAATGATTAAAGTATTATAATGGTAATGTTTTGGCCACCAATAGGGAGTGCTTATATCTAGTATAGATAATATTGGTAGGTAGAACATGATTGGAACCTTGGTAAAGATAAGTAATCCTAGAGAAGTCTTGGCAAACCACATAAATATAATTCAGGGATTGAAGTGTAAGTCATAAGAGTTAAGTAAGTATAAGATGGTGTTATTCAACTAAATCTAGTATATCATAGAGTCATAAAAAGTGGTGTATTCATCTTTAAGGATAGTTTACTTTAGAGAAAGAATAATGATGGGGATTAAGGAAGATTGGGAGTAGAGTTTGAAGGAACTACTGGTGGGATGGAAGATTGTCAACAGTAAAATAGTACATACAACCAACCAAGGATAGGAGGAATCTTTGAAGTGCCTTCGTATCAAACTCATTGGATTCATCCATAAGTTTTGAAGAATGATATATTGAATAAGAAGATTTTAATAAGTAAGCCCATCAAACTAATCATGTTGATAAAAAGAAAGAGGTATTATATCTAGGAAAGGAATTCCTTAATTAGATATCCAAGATTGTGAAATATAGTTATATGTTATAAATCATTTTCCTATTTAATCTTGGTAAGCAATCAACTCTAAATCTCAAATCAAACATAATATCCATCTCATATCATTGATCCATCATCTGATGTCTATAACATTTATATAAATATTCCCCTATAACAAATTACATAAGCATATCTCTGTTAACTTCAACCATCATCACTATATGTGCTTAAGCATATTTTTATCGATTCACTTCTATAAAACACTCTAATTATAACTTCTATTAAAAAGGGAGATTTCATCCAATACTATATACATAAGGCAATATGCTTAGTTATTAAATCTTAACTCTTAAAAGGAACCCAAGCTTATACAAAACCCTAAAGCCAAGGGGAGTACTCATAATTTAAAAATCCTAAAACCTCTTGGTTTATCATAATAGAACATATACATTTCATTTTCCAAAAAAAATGGGAATGGTAATCACCATATCAATATCCTTTATGATTCTCATGCATCAAATAATGATCCAAGATCATGATACATATAAAATCTATATTCAAACTATGAGCCAATTAGAGTTAAATCTATAAACAAATAAGAAGATTTCATTTAAGAAATTCCTAATTAAAATTAGAGGAGAAAAATAATAATAAGAAGTTTCTTCCAATTATTAAAAAAAGAGTTCTTATTGAGAACATAAAAGAAATATAAAAAAAGGCATAATAAAAGTTCACAAAGGTTACCAAATGTATTTTAATATTACTACAAATATCCAGCAAATTAAACATACAAAGAAATGTTCAAATTATAACTCAAATTCAAATCTGATTTAGAAAACAGAAAATAGAAAAAAACAAATAAAAACCAAACCAGGCCGTAGCCCAACCCTACCTTCTTAGCTAACGCTATATGCAGCCCATAGCGGCCCAGTAACCAGCCTTGTCCTTTTCCATCTGAGACTGACAAGTGGGGTCAGGAGAGGACCGCGGGTTGAGCTAAAGAAATTGCCAGGGGGTTATCCGCAAAACGGTCATCGTCGTCACCGTCACGCACACAGGCAGCTCGCTGGCGGAGCTCGTCGCCGCCCGATGCCGTCATCGTCGTCGTTGCGCCAAGATACTCGTCGTCATTGCCAGGAGGGGATAAGAAGGAAACCGCGACACCCTGCCTCAATCCCTATCTCCAATCCCTCCTCATCCTCTCAGATACGAACGAGAACGAAACCCTAGCTCACCGGAGCCACCTCTCGCCATCGAACTACGTCACCCCACACCATTCTGAGCCGTCATGGAGAAGCGCCATCCACCGTAGACCCTCTGGGTAGAAGCGTGCATCAAGGGGAGCACTGGAGCGGGTGAATTTGGTCGATTTTCTTCGCAGCAGTTCATCGGAATCCTCGCCGAGAAGCACGATTCCGGTCGCGCCTGTCCTCGTCAACCACTCGATCATCATCAGGGTGAGTTCCTAAATCTTCCAGCATCCTTGAATCATTTGATCTCGTTGTAAATTGCCATTTCACTGTAAGCCACTATCGGCCACCGCCGGAGATCGTTGGAGCTGACGCTCCGATGACCATTTTCGAGCGGCGCTGCCACTATTAGGTTTAGTAGGTCGCGCTGATTCGAACTAGGTCCATTTCGTTTGCTAGGACGCCGGAGATCGTCGCCGGTGAGCACTCACCGACGACGATGGCGATGCTGACGCCATGCTTACCTCATGATCGAGCCACGTCAGCCGTTTGACTAGTATTTGCCTCGCGTGGTGGATGACATGGCCCTGGGCCCACCTGTCATCGACAATGAGTAGAGAGGAGGTCAGTAGTAAAAGCATTTCTTTGACCTGAGAGCTGAGGTGGACCATGGCCCACTAGTCAGTGACTGGGGCTATCTCTGAGTACGGTGTAAAAAGTATTTTCTGTTAAGAGTTAAAATAAAATGTTATAATTCAATTAATAATATTCCAGAAATCAAATAAAGGATTAAATCTTGTTTAATTAATATCTTTTGATTTATAATTCAGAAAAATGTGTATACTATATGAAAATTTTCAGAAAAATAAAATCTACAACTTAAACTTATTATTAAAGATTATTTAGATAATTATTTAAATGAATATTATTTAATAAAGGTTTTATAAGTAATAAAACTTTAATAATTCATATTCCTATAATGATAAATGTTTATAATATAAATAAAATACCAAAAATCCTAGAAAAATAAGAATTCTACTTTAAAAATATAATCATGTATTATCACTTCACTTAATTAAATATTTATTATTTATTAAGTAATTATAAAGTAATAAGAATTATAAAATCATATCTTATTATTTATAAATCATAAAAATAAATACGATATGCCAAAATGATCACAAAAATATTATTTACATGTTAAAAATCTAATAATCTCCTTTTGAGGTAAATAAAAAAATTAAATATTTTAATAACTCAAATTTAAACTTATTTACTTCATTAATAATTCATATAAGGATAAATAATATTTATTAATATTCTTAAAATGAGTCAAATAAGTCTGATAACTAGTATTAGTCTTAAATATTAATAATATAATACCATAATAGTTTCAAACATTATGAATGTTCTTATCTTAGAAGAATCTACAACCTTAAATGAAGATTATCTCTAAGAAGAATTCCACTAATAATAAATCCTTCAAGAACAACTTGTAAACAATCAAATCTTTTCTAAACCATATTAATTACCAAATTACAAAAACTACTACAACACCATATAAATCCATAAGTAATTAAATAACACTATGTTGGGTTTATAAACTATACTCACTTATCTATAAAAGATAAATGATATTACTCCATACTCAAATCAAGAAATCATTACTCAAGTAACAGAATAAACATTCCTAAGTAACTTAAAGAACATATTTCAGATATACAAGATACAAATATACTTTCAAAACTATCTATACTTTAATGTTAACTTTAGTCTACAAAATCTTAATATAACACTATAAGCATTATTATAGGTTTTATAGTTAACTTTGGTCTGAGATAGTTAAACTATAAAGCAACTCAAGCCAAACCATTTAAGCAAACAAATAACATCAACCACCACTAACTGACCACAAAGTTTGTTTAGACCTTAGAAGAGAAACCTTTTCTTCGAAGGTTATCCTTTTTTCCACTTTAAATAAGAAACCTTGTATAAGTAATCCTAACTAGTATGTCATAAGTATGTATACTTTACTCCTACATATGTGTTGTTTACAACCACTCATAAACTATAATAAAAGTACAACTACGAAATTTATCCTAAAGCATCACACATTCCAAAGTAACCACTTTCGGAATCTAAACCCTAGCACAACGTTATTCTCAAGATTTGCGCTTAGAACGTGCATCACATTACTTATGCATAAAAGCATATTGCTTCTTTAAACATTAGTCCTTAACGGACCAATGATGCTGATTTCAGATTTTGGATCTTATACATTGACTCGAAGACCGTGAGTGCATAATCTTGCAATCACAAAAGGAAAGTTCACACTTGCTCATGTCCTTTGATTATTTTTTGTAAAGTATTTTACAAATCCAATGTTGTCTTCATCTGCATTTTAAAAAGGTCAGAAAACACTATTTTCAATAATAATGAAAACTATTGATTACTGATCCAGGGTGATCAGCTAATCTATTAAATCTGACAGTTGGGATACCACTGTTCAGAACTATATCACCTAGGACTTAACAATCAATGTCGCCAGTGATTCTTGCGTCGTATATTACGCGTTGACCATGAGATTTGGAATGGTACGGAGAAGTCAGCTGTATCTTCTTCCTCTCGCATGAAGCCGGATGTGCAGGTCGTGGCTGTTATCCTCATAGAGTGCATATTAATTGGTAATTCGTAGAGGATATGCAGCATATGGGTAGGAACCCTCAACGTCCCACGATAGTTCTGGCATCTAACGGTTTATACAAACCATTGCCGTAATTCTTTATGTGGGCATGGTGTTGTCAATACCCCGATTTTTAATCCCAGATGCCTGTTATGCCATACATCGCAATCCCAGGATTACCATTTTTGCGAGACATAACAGATTTGGATACCACAATACATCATCCATTACAAACCATACATAAGGTCTTGCACAAATAAGGATCTCATGATCCAGTTCTTAATACAACTCAAGCAGCGGAAATACGTACTAATAAAGGTAGCGTAGGCGAAGCTCCATCTTCGGGGTCATAGGCAATGCTGACGATGGGAGATGATCCTAGTTGTCGTAACCTTCCTGGGTTCCATCCTCCTCGTACTCCCCTTCATAGTCTGGACATGGGAATAGCCAGGGACAAAGCCATGAGTACTCTTTAAGTACTCGCAAACTAATACTAACAAGTGAAGGGGTTTTTGTAGTAGGTCACTAAGCTCTAGGGTTGTTTTGCAAAAAGCCAGATTTACCTCTACTAAGTTTAGAAATGAAGAAAGCTAGTTGAAGTTTTATAACACCTAAGTGGGAACTTGAATTTCATATCACAACTCTGTTGTGGTCAAGTCAAAATCTCAATCCATTTCACAAGTCATTTTGAAAACATCTGACGGGGGAACAGTCTGGCCAGTCCAATTGTCCATAACCGCGGGCGCGGCTATTCGAATAGTTTGACACTCTGCAGAGATTGTACACTTTCACCACAACATTCGATACATCCGTCAGGAACAAATCCTGAATTCACCATACTCAGTATGCGGATAATCAATCCTAACCTTTCAATTACACGCCCTAGTATAGGCACCTCTCCTGTGAGTTTGGCCTCCCAACCATGACCAACTATCATCTTGGGTACTGCACAGGTGGACAATCTTCACAAGGTAGCCTCAGCTCAGACCTTATGTAACATCCCAAAAATACTAAACTTGGATCATCAAACTCTAATCATCAAATTTAGGGTTAACAAAATCTTTTCTAATTAAAAATATGAAAGCATTCATATGTGTGTGTATTGAAATTTGGATTCTTTTGAATTGCCATGATTATGTGTTTCTTTGCTTGTAAAATGATTCTTAGGTGAAATAAACATCATCTAAACAATCCCCAAACTTTTCCCAAAGACAAACAAGTCAAAACAAACAAATGAAGTGAATGGTCACTTTGGCCAAATTAACTCCCATGCCTACTTTGGCTATCTCTAACTTTCAGAACTTAACATAAACATGTATGGATCTTTGCACCCCTTGATAGTAATCATAACAAGGTATCAAAGCCCACTTTGTGATCATCCAGAAACATTCAAATGCATAGTTTAAATAACAGTTTAAAATTGAATCTATTTCATATGGGAAGATCCCACTTTTTCAAAAACCCCTCAAACCAACTCAACTTTCAAAACCCAAGCATCTACAGACTCACCAGCACATGCGTAGCACACCCACCAAAAATAATTTCAAAATTCAAAACTTGAGTTCATGCGGCCATTTCATCAAACACCTTGCAGATGCAAATCAAACAAAATCAAAACACTATTTGGAGCGGTGATTTGAGCCAACCTTGTTCCCTCTCTGGTTACACTAGCCTCAGTAGATCATCTAGCAAACTTAACTAAGCTCTAGCCCCACTGTAAACTCGCCAATGTCATCAATGGTGAACAGGCCGAGCCTCACCATGTCACCCCAGTGTGGACAACAAGCTAGGAGAAGAACTAGCCGTGCCAACCTTGTCTGGGAGGTAGCCCGTGTCTCACCGCACCCTCTCGACCATCCCTAGCTCGAAGACAACGCCCAGAACCGCCAGGAACTCCACGCCCGTGTCGCTGTCGACCATGCCGACGCGCACCGCAGAGCACGCTCCGTTCCCACTCAACCCGACCACATCGAGCCCTCGCCGCCCTCCAGCATGCACCCCACCGTCCCAGGAGACCACCAGACATGCCCATTTCACCGCCTGTGCCCCGTAACCACCGCTCGCCGTCGAAGACGCCGCCTCTGCCTCGCAGAGCATCGAGCGTTCCCGACCATTTGCCACAGCTCCTACACGTGCATTAAAGCCCTAGAGCATCGCCATGAGACCACCGATCGATCGCCACCCTCGGCCATGCCTCTAGCCGCCCGTAGCCGTGTTGCCACCGTCGTCTGCCCATCCCTCTCGGTCTCACCGTCGAGCCTATAAAAGGAGATGACCCCAGCCGAATTGAGCACACCATTTCATTCCCCTCACCTCACTGATCGTTCCACCCCTTAGCTGGAGCAAGGCGAGCAGCGCATCGCCGGAATTGCACCAGAGTAGGCCGCCTCTGGAGAAGAAGGGCGCCATCGATTTCGTCCACCCTAGGAGGAGTTGCCGGTACCAGGAGGTTCGCCGTCGTCGACTTTGTCGTTCGCCCGCATCGCCGACCTTCGCCTGAGCCCCGGTGAGCCCCCGACGAGCCCCACTGAGCCGCTAGGGTTCAAACTCGCCGGTGACTAGTTCATCGTCGACGACGACCCTCAGCCGTTGATCTTACTTCTAATCCAACGCACCACATCGCCCCGTACTGCTTCGCATTTAAAGAGTCACTGACCAGTAGATACACCTTATCAGTTGCGCACCGCACCGCGGAGTGACACTGGGCCGGCCCAATAACCCTTCTCACGCAGCCCATTCGTTCGAATTTAGCTTTTTCTATTTATATTCAAACTCAGTTCTGTACCTAGTTTCAAAAATCAACCCAGCTCGATTCAGTGAACCAAATTGAATGAAACCAATTTTGTTAGAGAGATATTGAAATGCTTAATCCAAGCCCGTTGGATTCAAATCATTTGAATCTGTAGATCAACCTTGGTACAAATAACAAGGCAGAACCTTTTCTGCATTCAAACATTTTTCAAATTTAAACCATAATAGCTTTTGAGTTGATTCCAACTCTCAAAAATCACATTTGATCATACCTTTCAGAATATATAAAAACATATGGGTTTACTTACAGAAATAATGTTCAAGTAATAAAAGAATGCCACATAGGCATTTCTAGTCATTTATTTTTATTTAAACTAAAAGGTTAAATCTTATTAAATTGTGACACCACTTTAAATCACATTCCCATGTACTAAAATATATGGTGATTACATGTGTCAACATGATCCCATGTTTGGTTTGGAGAATATTAAATCTTAAGTAGTTTTTCAATGAGTAGAAATTACTTTTCTAAAAGTAAAAGAAATAATCTTGTAATATTAGTGATGATGCTAGATCATCTATAGAACCCTTTTATGTGATGAATGAAAGTAGTTAAGTATTGTTTGGTGATTGTGTACCTCGTATTTATTCATAGACGCTAGTACCGACCAAGGATACGAGGAGGAAGGAGGATACTACAAAGAAGAAGCCGAGGAGAAATTCAAACACTGCTCTGCACAAGGCAAGCCTTACTAACCAAGGGGACCAATGCAAGCTAACACTTGCAAGATACTCTACTTACGCAAGCCAATACTTGCAAGATATTATCTTAGCAAGCTTATACTGATACCTATGCAAGCAAATACTTGCTTGTTACCATGCCAACTATATTCCTTAAGCATATGTGATCCTACCTACTTGATAAACCAATCCTAGTTTTACTTACAAGCTTTAGACTTTATTTATTTATCAAAGCTATTACTTAGAGATTACTTAAGTAAATTGTAGATATTAGAAAGATAATTGAAGGTTGCATAAAGAGCATAAAACTTGGCCTAAGCTAGATAATCCTTATGTCATCCTAAGGCATAAGACTGAACTTAGTAAAACTCCCCTAGCCTACCACCCCTCATTAGTACTTACCCATACTTGTAGATGCTAGTGCTAAGCATAAAACTTGATCAACTTTAGATGGGAATACTTGGTGGAAAAATGGTTATGAAAACCTTGGAATGATGGATCATTCTATTGAGATGTTTTGACATGTGTCCGAACACCAGATGATTTGGATGATGAAAATGTTGAGGCATGAGCCTTAGCCCTTTATAAAACTGATGGTTGTCTCGATGCGATACCATTCCAATTTTACCGTACAACCACAATACCCGAGAATTGGGTAAGGCTTGACTGGAAACTTATATACCTTAGTAATGGTTCCCTCACGGCCAAGGTCTAAGCTGAGGCTACCTTGTGAAGATTGTCCACCTGTGCAGTACCCAAGATAACAGTTGGTCATGGTTGGGAGCCGCTAGGGTTCGAACTCGCCGGTGACTAGTTCATCGCCGACGACGACCCTCAGCCGTTGATCTTACTTCTAATCCAACGCACCACATCGCCCTGTACCGCTTCGCGTTTAAATAGTCACTGGCCAGTAGACCCTTCTAATCCAACGCACCACATCGCCCCGTACCGTACGGTCTATGACTGTAGTTATAGTGCATCAAACACTCCTTTTCTAGTGAACTTGTTGAGTATGCTCGTACTCAAAGTATCTTCTTAACCCTTGCTAGATTCTGAAGCCGAAGTAAATAACAACTACATTAAGTTATGCTCCAGGAATCATCAAGAGCTAAAGCTTTTCAATAAAGACAAGGAAGACAACATACCTCAACTCAAGTGAAGACGAGGTTACTGATTAGATAGTAATATAATCTCTATCCAAAGAACCTATCTCTATAGTGCGTTGCAATAGCCGCGACACCAAACCCGTAGTTAAAATACTAGTTCTAGTAGTATAATTGTTTTTGCGTTGTTTATCTTTGATTCTTCTTCATAAGAAGTTCTTTCTCTCTCTTAAACCTAGAGTGTTCTCTGAATCTTATGTAAAGAGTGAGTTGTAACCTTTAGCCATGTATTGGACCCGTTGTGTTTCTGTTGTGCCATTCTGAGGGATGTAATACTAGTGAACGGTGTTTCATTGGTGTTATGTCAACGACTATAGTATACTACATCATGCAGTGGTATGCTGGGTCACCGCAGGTTAGTAAATGTATTTTGTTACCGACTGGTTTGCTACCCTATACAATGACATATGGGCCCAAGGCCATGTCATCAGCCACGCGAGACAAAGACTGGTCAAACATGTTGACGTGGCCAGGGGTGATCTCACCCTGACGTCACCTCGCTGATGGCATGGCAGACGACGGCGAGGAGGGCAGTAGCGTGTGAGTGAGTGGGTGTGCAAGGGCTTGTTCGAACCAGAACAACAAGGCGAGTAAGATAGTGGTGGCGCCGCTGGTTTTTGGTCATCGGAGGGCAACCGACGACGAGCTTATGCGGCGGTGCTTGTGGTTGATTACGGTGGCGAGGATTAGGAAGCAAACAAAGCATCGGCGTATGCTAGGAGACTCAGTGACTCACTAGGAACGCGATGGTGTGCTTGATTTGGTGAGCCGCGGTCGGAGACGACGACAAGGTCGACGAACAATGTCGGGAACCGAGGGTGCGATTAGTTCGATTCACGTCTCCTCCGCAGTCGCAAGTTGGGGAAATCGAACGAGAAGAGCACGACGGTCTCCACCGTGGTCTTATCTGCCCGAGGCGAGCACGGAATCGCCGGCTCCGGCTCACCTTCGAGCTAGGGTTCTCGGCATGGTTGGGGAAAAGAGGTAGAGAGGATTTCAGAGGGGGAAATTGAGGATGAGGACGAGCAGGGACGTCGCGGTGGCCTCCTTATCCTCTCCTAGCGACGACGGCGTTGATCTTGGCACAAGGACGACGATGACGACATCGAGCGGCGGCGAGCTCCTCCAGCGAGCTGTCTGTGTGCGTGAGGATGACGACAACGTGCTGTTTTGCGGATAACCCCCTGGCGTTTCTTTCCTCTCAACCCGCAGTCCCTCCCTGGCCCCACTCGTAAGTCACATATGAGAAAGAGCTGGGCTGGTTACTGGGCCTTTTTGTGGGCTGCACAAGGGCGTCAGATAAGTACAAAGGTGTTGGGCCACGGCCAGGTGATGTTTTTTTATTTGTTTTCTACTTTTCTATTTTCTGTTTTCCTTTTCAGATTTGTATATAATATTTAATTTGAACTTTTCTTTGTAGAATTTATTTGCTGGATAATTGTAGTAATACCAAAATGTATTTAGTATCATTAGTGAACTTTTATTATATGATCTTTTTATATTTCTTTTATTTTCTCAATATGAACCCCCTTATAATATTTAGTAGAAGCTTTTCCTTATTATTTTTATTTCTTCTTTTAATCATGGTTTTATTAAATGATATATTCTTATTTGTTATAAAACTTAACTCTAGTTGGCTCATAGTTTGAATAGAAATTTTTATATGTATGATGATCCTATATCATTATTTGATGCATAAAATACAAAAGAATTTAATATGGTTAATATTAGTTTCATTAATTGACAACATGGTATTATATATATATTTTTATGGTAATCATAGAAGTTTTAAAGTTTTAATTATAAATGTTTAGCCATGGGCTTAGGGTTCTTAATTTACTTAGATTCCTTTATGGATGTGAGGACAGATTTAATAACTAAACATGTTGACTTCTGTTTGTGATATTTGATGACATCACCTTTTATAATAGAAAGTTATATCTTGAATGTTTTATAGAAAGGGATTGATAAAGATACTCTTGAGCACATATAATTATGATGATTGGAATTAACAAAGATGTGTTTATTTGATTTACTATAGGAAAATATTCCTATAGAGTGATGTAGACATAAGATGATGAATCAATTCCCTGAAATGGATATTATACTTGGTTTAAGATTTAGAGTTGGTTGTTTAACAAGAATGTCTATTTTACCATTCTTCACCATCCTGGACCTTTAATTAAGGAATTCCTTTCCTAGATATAATACTTCTTCCTATCCATCATCCTAGTTAGTATGTTGAGCTTTCTTCACAAAATGTTCTTATTCACCCTTTACTCTTCTAAACTCATGGATGAATCCAATGAGTTTGATATTAAAGCATTTCCTAGTTTTCTCATATCCTTGCTTGGTTATACCCACTATTCTACTATTGAAAATCTTCAATCCAACAAGTAGTTCTTTCAGACTCCACTCATAATCTTCCTTAATCATCCATTATCAATATCTCTTCAATAGATGTCTAGATCAAACTACTTCACATCAAGTGTTGGTATTTCCCAAGAGGAAACTACTACTTCTATGATCCCATGTTGCTCTAGCATCATCTTAATCATACTATCTTGTCTATACTTAACTCCAGTATCTCATCCTCCAACCTCACATTATATTAATGTGACTAGTCATGGCTAAACTAGGATAATATATTTAGGCTGGGTTTTAATCATGTTCTACCCATCAATATCACTTATACTAAATATAAGCATTCAATATTGGTGGCTAAACATCACCATTATAATCCTTTAATCATTTCTTGCTTAAGTCCTTAGTTAGCTAAGCAAGGCTTTATCAATACTGCTTTTCAATTGTATTGAAATTATCTCCTTAGTATCTCATATTGGGTTAAGGTTATTCATGGACTATGCTCACTTGATCCAATAGAATTATTACTGGTAACTATCTTCATGATTCACCCTTGTAATCTTTTTTCCTACCATATTATTATAGATATAAATAATTCTTCACTTTATTTAGGAGTGATTTAACTCCATCAATTCTCCTATTGATTTGATTCTCTTCAATCATTCCCATCCTATAGATGATATCTAAAACTAGCATCACTATTTACCTCTTCTTAGTTGTTTCTTTGTAGACACTTATTTGTAAGCTGTGTTATGATCAAGAGTTTGATAGGTTGAGAATGGGTGAATCAATAGTTGATTTCTCAACATTGATGAACAACAGATATGGGAATATAACTCAACAGAGATGATAAGGATTGATATAGAAAGAAAGATATATGGTGAATGATCTAAGCTTAGTTTTTTCCTACTCAATCTTACTTAAGAAGTAGGGTTAGGTATTACCATGATACTCATGGTATATGCAGATGAGATTAAGATATAATTGTTACATTCTTATTATTTGTGTTATATCCTTAACTTGGTACTCATGAGTGATTATAATGGATACTATGATACGATCACCTAAGGATCAAATATAAATCATAATGTATTTTGTTATGATAGCATAAATGTTTTGCTACGATGTCTCCAGCAAGGCCTCTGGTGAGGTAGTCTTTTTCTTTGTTTTGTGGGCGAACCTTTTAGCCGCATACTCTCTCGATTTTAGAATATAAGATGTTTTAGACTTTTTATGTAACACACTAGATATATATCTTTTGGTGTGCATCTTTTAGTAGTAGTTTCGGAGCAAAGTTAGTGAATATATACACATTAAAGTGTTTAGATACATGAAGCTAACGCATATTTTATGTTTGGAAAGGAGAGAGAGAGAGCAGAAGCAAGCGGAGTTTTTTTTGGTACACAGAAGTAAAAGAGGGATTTTGTGTAAAAAATGACACACATATGTCAGCAGAAGATCCGGGCTGGGACCCCCATGGGAATGCTGATTGATCGGCCAACACATATATACGCGACCCTTGATACTCCCGCTTCAACGTAGCAACCGATCTATCGAAGAAGGAAGGAGTGCGCGCGCGCATGCTAGGCCGGCGCCATGGATATACTAAGCCGGAGCCTGCAGAGCATGGGGAGCCCCGACGTGAGCGTGTACTTCTCGGGCGGCTCGTCGCGGCACCGCAGCAACGGCGAGAGCGATGACGAGGAGGCGCTGCGGTGGGCCGCGCTGGAGCGGCTTCCGTCGTTCGACCGGCTGCGCACGGCCATCCTGCGGTCGGAGCGCCGGCGCGGCCCCGGCGAGGAGGTGGACGTGCGCATGCTGGAGCTCACTCAGCGGCAGGCCTTCGTGGAGTGCGTCTTTAAGGTCGCCGAGGAGGACAACGAGCGCTTCCTCAAGAAGCTCCGCGCGCGCATTGATCAGTACGTGCGCTAGCTGTTTTGGGTGCAGTGCGCGGGTGGTGTCATGCGTGCGTTGCATCGTCTTACTGTTGGATGTTTTGGCAGCGCGGGCATCCAGATCCCGACGGCGGAGGTGAGGTTCCGGAGCCTGAGCGTGGAGGCGGAGTGCCACGTCGGGGACCGCATGCTGCCCACGCTCACGAACGCGGCGCTGGACGCGGTCGACTCCATGCTGGGGCTCGCCGGGGTCAGCCTCGGCAAGACCAAGACCCTCCACATCCTCAAGAACGTCTCCGGCGTCGTAAGGCCATCGAGGTATGCACGGTTGCAGCTGTTGCACCATGACCTGATTGATGATGTACAGGTCTCTGAATTTAGCTTGCTGTTTTCTCTTTCAGGATGACGCTTCTGCTCGGTCCGCCGTCTTCTGGCAAGACAACGCTGCTGCTGGCACTGGCCGGCAAGCTGGATCCTTCTCTGAGGGTGAGCGGGGAGGTGACCTACAACGGGTACGGGCTGGACGAGTTCGTGCCGCAGAAGACGGCGGCGTACATCAGCCAGAACGACGTCCACGCCGGCGAGATGACCGTCAAGGAGACCCTCGACTTCTCGGCCAGGTGCCAGGGGGTAGGACAGAGATACGGTGAGCTAGCTACCCCCCTCGTAGCTTGCTTCATGATATAAAAGTTCATTAATTCGGACTGGCTAGCTAGCAGTTCCTCTGATCTGATGAATATATGTTTCGTGTGCAGAGTTGCTCCAGGAACTGACGAAGAAGGAGAGGCAGCTCGGTATTTACCCCGACCCAGAGGTTGACCTGTTCATGAAGGTACGCGCGGGCGCCACTGTATCGATTCCTGGTCTGACATGTACTAGTTCTGATGTCTGAACCTTCTTTTGTGTTGATCGGCAGGCCACTTCAGTTGAAGGGGGCACCCTGCAGACAGACTACATTCTCAGGGTAAGTCTCTTTTTTTTCGAATCAGGGTAAGTCTGGAAACTTATTGGCAAGCATGGTTTTTTCTTCACGGACAAAATAAGGGCAACACGACCAAGCGCATCTCCTATCTATACCTCTATTATAAATCTGAGAGTTAATTATTTTTGTCAACCTAGAAATAGTCGTTCTCATACTATCTCCGTTTGTAAATAGGTGACATTTTAAACATTGTCGTGGTCTCCAATATGTGAACATGATATCACTATTTAAACACTCAAACCAGCCAAATGGCAAACTCGCCGTATACGCCAGCTACTAAAACATTGTTCTGCCAAATGGCAAATCTGTAGTGTGAACTATGGTGGATAGCGATGTTACCACAGAGGACACGGTGATACGGAATGGCCTAGGCTATATGTAGCCCTGTATTAAAAAACAATAGTCAGTAAATTTATTACATAGATATGTGACCGGTGATTTCTATTAGCTGTGTAAAATTCTATTGAAAATACATTATATTTTGGGTTGCACGAAAAATAAAAAATATGGCTCTAAGTTAGGCATTTCAGAAATATATTGTTGTCTCCACACTTGTCTTTTTTTTGTAGGTTACAGATGAAAATATAATCCGATCAAAAAATTATATTAGACATTCATATATCCCTGTATATGTTTTTTTCAGACTATTTGAAGTGATAATATAAGTTTTCGAAATTTTAAAAAAATGGGCTACATGTAGCTCGGCCTTTCGTCCTAGTGGATGTCTGCTGGGCCTAAGCCTATTTGCTTGGTGTGGCTTTACAATATCCAACATCGCACATGCACTGGACGGCTGGACCGAAAAGGGCCGGAGCAGAACTAGCTCTCACAGCGCGGAGCCGCAGACAAGACGTCGGAGTAGAAACAGGAAAATAGGCAGGGAGGACGCACGCACGCACACAAGGCGTTCGCCCGTTTGCCGCGCCTGCTTAGAGTGACGAAGGGAGACTCTGTTGATTTTCCCACTCCCTCCCGCGAGCCTCGACGCATTTGGCGCTGCTGTCCCCGTCCCTAATGCCGCCGGTATCTGCAGATCCTCGGGCTGGACATGTGCGCCGACGTCATGGTCGGCGACGAAATGCGGACCGGCATCTCCGGCGGCCAGAAGAAGCGCCTCACCACAGGTACCTAGCTAGTTTTTTGCGCGTCCATTTCACCGCCTCAAACCCTCGATTCTGCTTCTCCCCCGTTGGTGGGCGTGACACCGTATCGCGATTAATTTGGTTGCAGGGGAGATGCTGGTTGGCCCGACCAAGGTGCTCTTCATGGACGAGATATCCACCGGCCTGGACAGCTCCACCACCTTCCAGGTCGTCAGGTGCATCCAGCAGATCGTCCACCTGGGCGAGGCCACCGTGCTGGTGTCGCTGCTCCAGCCCGCGCCAGAGATCTTCGACCTCTTCGACGACGTCATGCTGCTCTCCGAGGGGCAGATCGTCTACCAGGGTCCCAGGGAGTATGTGCTCGAGTTCTTCGAGAGGTGCGGCTTCCGCTGCCCCGAGAGGAAAGGCGCTGCTGATTTCTTGCAAGAGGTTCGTTGGCATATCAAAGTTTTGAAGTTACTTATAATACTATGTCAGACCTGGCATACCTGTATGTATCGAACCCCGTAAAACATCCAATTTTCTAGAATAAGAAACATCATCTTCTACTAGTGTTGTTAGCTTGTTGACGATTTCATGTGCCATCTATAGTTGACATCTTAGAGTTGTTACGAATATCAATTTATTAAAGTTGTTAGTACATCCAATTTATCTTTCCAGCCACACCTGGCTCTGACAAATGCAACTTTTCATAGGTTACATCAAAGAAAGACCAGGAGCAATACTGGATACGGGATGATAAGCCTTATCGCTATGTAACAGTACCTGAGTTTGTTGCAAAGTTCAAAAAGTTCCACATGGGGAAGAGCCTAAAAAAGCAGCTTTCGGTTCCTTTCAACAAGAGAAAAATCCACAAATCTGCTCTGGCTTTCTCCCAGCAGTCTGTTCCAGCTATGGAGCTTCTCAAGACCTCCTTCTCCAAGGAATGGCTTCTCATGCAGAGAAATTCGTTTATCTACGTTTTCAAAATTGTTCAGGTACCTAGATCCAGCCCTAAATGGCCCAGTACTATTATACTACTATAAAACAATGTCCTAAGCATTTATCATAAGTTTGACCGTCTTGTAACTTTTGTCTCTTCAACATCTTTTCTTTAGTTGTCGACAACAGATTGTTAATGGGCATGTGATTCTTTGTCTTCCTTTCTTTTGAAGGGAATCATAGTTGCGCTAGTAGCATCAACAGTTTTCTTGCGGACACAGCTCCGTCAAAATAATGAGGAAGATGGCCAAGTCTACATTGGGGCACTTATATTTGTCCTCATAGCTAACATGTTCAATGGTTTTGCTGAGGCAACCCTTACTCTCGCAAGGCTCCCTGTGTTCTATAAACATAGGGATTTTCTGTTTTACAAGCCATGGCATTTTACACTTCCAAATGTTCTCCTGAAAGTTCCTATGTCCTTGTTTGAGTCGATAATTTGGGTTGTAATAAGCTACTACCTCATAGGCTTTGCCCCTGAAGCTAGCAGGTGCGGCATCTCACTAGTTTGTAAAATAGTATCGAATTATATGTTTGCTTTGTGGACCTAACAGTGCTCCTCTTCCCGCAGGTTCTTCAAGCATCTGATTACAGTCTTCTTGATCCAGCAGGCAGCTGGAGGATTGTTCAGGGTTGTAGCCGGAATATGCAGGACGGTTGTCATGACTAATACTGCAGGATCTCTTATCCTTCTGATCATGTTTGTACTGGGAGGATTCATCCTACCAAGAGGTAATCATCCATGTTTTCCATCACATTGTTACCTCAGTGCCATGGGTACGCAACTCCAGAAATTATCAATAGTTTAGGAACAGGAATACATGTAGGTGCAGGTAAGAGTGCCATTTGGGCCTCTTACTGTCAATGCCTATTCTTGAAAAAAAAAACCCAGAAACGGATCTATTGAAATAAATACAAGCACCATATATCTCAAAAGGCTTAAATCACTTATTTAAACCTTATTTATAGTTTTGATGTAGCAATGGAAATAAATCACCGTAACTTATAAATTTCAAATGTTACTTCAGATTTAAACCAATTCTCATTGTTACAGATGAAATTCCAAAATGGCTAATATGGGGTTATTGGTCTTCACCTATGACTTATGCATACATTGCTCTTGCCTCCAATGAGATGCATTCTCCAAGGTGGATGGACCAATCTGTAAGTCAAGTCAAGATCATCCTACTGCTTTGTTCTCATAGAAGTCATTGTGCTTGACTATTTTTGTTCTGTATCAGTAGATAGCTGATGGAAGGCCATTAGGAGTAGCAGTTCTAGAAAACGCAGGTATCTTCACCAACAGTGAGTGGTACTGGATTGGAACAGGTGCCCTTCTAGGGTTCACCGTTCTGTTCAATGTGCTATTCACAATATCGCTTATGATCCTAAACCGTAAGTCATGGCTTGCATCTGAGAACTCCATTGTTTCCATAGTTTGGCAACTTTCGTGTCTTTGGGTAAATAGATATCATTCGAAGACACAACTTTGTTGTTTGGTATCAATAATTTTTTTCATTGTTGTGTACCTTGCATTAGCTATTGGAAAACCACAAGCCATCTTGCCTGAAGAAACTGATATAAGTACGGAGAATGTCCATGAGCAAAAAAGAGAGACACATATAAAGCAGAGAACTACAGTTCCGACAATAGAATCTGCATCCCAGAACTCAATGATCACATGTAAGCTTTTTTTCTCCAAAAGAATCATATTCGCTCTTCTCTGATGTTTGGAGAATGACACACTACTTATATTGGCTATCTCTAATGAGTTCTTGTTTTGTAGTGGATAAGGTGCTTGAACAATTACGTGGCCGTTCCCCAGATACTTCTAATAGGTATTCAGCTGCCCGAGATGCTCCAGGAAAAGGGATGGTTCTTCCATTTGAACCACTCTCCATGTCCTTCAACGAGATAAATTACTATGTTGATATGCCTGCGGTGTGTATGCTTGTCCTTTTATTCTTTTTCTTTAACTTCATTCCGTATCATTGCCCATGATGTATCTTTGACTCAACTTTCCCTATCATGCTGCATCAAGTACATCATTTTAGTCTGGAGAACATTTTTTATTATGCAAACGAACTTCAAGTTCTGCAAGATCATGTTTTCTTAGAAGAACTATTTTTCAATGGTTGCTTTTTATCAGTCAATGCATGATCATGCGCAGTCTGTGTGGACTTTTTGGTACAAATTACGTACTCCCTCCGTCCAGAAATAACTGATTTGGATTTGTCTAAATTTGCATGTATCTATGCACTAAACGTGTCTAGATACATGCGAATCTAGACAAACCCAAGTCACTTATTTTCAGACGGAGGGAGTATTTTTTGTGGCATCCATATGCAGGACACGTATCTTTGAAAACTTGAGATGCTATGTGATTTATAACCTGTAATCTCATTTGCGATATGTTAATCTTTCAGGAGATGAAGACTCAAGGAGTAACCGCTGATAAGCTTCAGCTGCTGTCAGGGATATCTGGTGGTTTTCGCCCTGGTGTTCTTACTGCCCTTATGGGTGTGAGTGGTGCTGGAAAGACCACCCTCATGGATGTCTTATCTGGGAGAAAAACTGGTGGCTATATTGAAGGTGAAGTCTATATATCCGGTTATCCTAAGAACCAGGCAACATTTGCAAGAGTGTCAGGGTACTGCGAGCAAAATGACATCCACTCTCCACAAATCACAGTCAGGGAGTCACTACTCTTCTCTGCTTTCCTGCGCCTGCCTAAGGAGGTCACTGATCGAGAAAAGAAGGTTAGCTCCTGTCTCTGCTTACAGCATCAGTTTTCAACTGTTGTCTTTTCAACTGTTTTCTGTAAGTAGTGAGTTGTATGGTTAATATGGTACTCTCTGTGGTGTTTTCTTGGGTAAAATCGTGAATGGAGATCCTTTTTCAGAGGGGGGATGAAATTGATTAACTTTTTCAGATGGATTAACTCTGATTTCTGTATGTAGGCATTTGTGGATGAGGTAATGGAACTGATTGAACTTACCGGTCTCAAGGACGCTATTGTCGGTCTCCCTGGTATGAGCGGGCTATCAACTGAACAAAGAAAGAGGTTGACAATTGCTGTAGAGCTTGTGGCAAACCCCTCAATTATCTTCATGGACGAACCAACTTCAGGTCTTGATGCAAGAGCTGCTGCAATTGTTATGAGAACTGTTCGGAACACTGTCAATACTGGAAGAACTGTTGTCTGCACTATCCATCAACCAAGTATTGACATTTTTGAAGCTTTTGACGAGGTAATGCATGTTGAGATACGTTCTACTCATATACTCTATTTATACTTCAGTACATGATAATGTTCTGGGGTTTCACCATGCAGCTCCTATTACTGAAAAGAGGAGGTCAGGTCATATATTCTGGGCCCCTGGGTAGAAACTCTCATAAAGTTGTTGAATACTTTCAGGTTCGTGATCTGATATCCAGAGTACTTCCCATTATTCACACAGCTTTACATTTCCTGTTTTGTTGTGGCAGTACCTTGTAACATATTCTATAGAGTAAACTCTATTTTTTACCCCCCCGACTTATTCATTTGTGGCACATATTACCCCACAGTGAAAATTCTACCAGAATACCCCATATAAGGAATTTTGAACCTAATTCTCTCTAAAACATCATTTATTTATGAACAGATGTACACCACAGGAATTATCTATAGAGATGCAAGCGGGTCAACATTAGGATACCATCTACCCTCTTTAGTTCAAAAAAAAAATGAACTAACTTTCCAAAACGATGAAGTCATTGTAAAAGTTTGTTCATTTTATTATTATTTTTAACTAAAGAAAATGGAGGGTAACCTACTGGTGACCCACTTGCATATCTAATTATCTCATTTACCTGGCAAGACTGTTATACTAATTTCATAACCAAACTACAAGCATTATTTGAATTTTAAAAGACATAGAGGTATGTTTGTGATCATAGTGGAATTCACTCTATTCCTCATTCCTATAACTATGAGAGTGCCTTCATACCTGGAGTTCCCGTGTTTCAAGTTGCTTCTTAGATCACGGCATAATATTAATGTTCTATATATTACTGTACAAATCAGGAAATTCCTGGAGTTCCAAAGATTGTAGACAAGTGCAACCCAGCTACATGGATGCTGGATGTAAGCTCTGCGGCAGCAGAAGTTCGACTGAAGATTGATTTTGCTGAACATTACAAATCTTCGACTATGTATCAGTAAGTGCAGTTTGCCATCAAATTTGTCCTGTAAACTGGATTGGAGCATTTTTCAAAAGAAACAAACATATATGCAGAAGTGCAGAAAGCATTACAACACCAGCATGCACTACTTAAAAATTTGTGGTAAATTAGTGATACACCACTATGAACTTCAGATCCTGCAACTTGTGGAAGAATGGACTTGCCTCTTTTTGCACCTTGAACTCTTCAGACGTTTATAACAACTATTTCCTTGCATGGATTAAAATTTCAGGCGGAACAAAGCATTAGTCAAAGAACTGAGCAAGCCACCTCCTGGTACCAGCGACCTTTACTTCCCTACTCAATACTCGCTGAGCTCCTTTAGTCAGTTTAAAATATGTCTCTGGAAGCAGTGGTGGACTTATTGGAGAAGTCCTGATTACAATCTCGTCAGGATGTTCTTTGCACTTTTTACGGCTTTACTGCTTGGGATTATATTTTGGAGGGTTGGTCAAAAGATGTATGTTTTATAATGCGAAGCTATTATGTGTGCAATCATTGATTCTTCCTAAAGTGAATTTACTATATCCTAAGTCATTTTTTATGTGGTGCAGGAATAGCTCAGCAGATGTTTTGGTCATTGTTGGATCAATGTATGCCGCTGTCATGTTTGTTGGTTGTGAGAATTGTATAACTGTTCAACCCCTCATTGCTGTGGAAAGGACTGTCTTTTACAGAGAGCAGGCAGCTGGAATGTACTCGGCTATACCCTATGCTCTATCTCAGGTCAGTAACATTAACAGTTTAATAGACCGTGCATAACTCTTTGATGCCAATCCACTGAGTTTTTTCTGTTCAGGTTGTCGTGGAGATACCATATGTGTTCGTTGAGGCTGTGGTTTATACTGTTATCGTCTACCCGATGATGTCTTTCCAGTGGACACTAGTAAAGTTCTTGTGGTTCTTCTATGTTTCATTCTTGACCTTCCTGTATTTCACTTACTACGGCATGATGACTGTCTCCGTATCGCCAAATGGTCAAGTTGCTTCTATATTTGCTGCTGCCTTCTACTCCTTCTTCAATCTCTTCTCAGGGTTTTTCGTCGCAAGATCGGTGAGCCACTTTCCTTTTTTCCTTTTACAGACAACTTTTAAGAACTCCCAAGCCTCTTGTGCTGCTATGTGTTTATGTTCATCAAATTGATTCCTTTTTTTTACATCAGAAAATCCCAAAATGGTGGATTTGGTACTATTGGCTTTGCCCGGTGGCATGGACAGTTTACGGGCTTGTTGTGTCACAATATGGAGATGTTGAGGATATGATCAAGGTGCCTGGTCAACCCGATCAGCAGGTCGGACAATTCATCAAGAGCTTCTTTGGGTATGATCAAGATTTCATGGGCGTCGTGGGAGCAGTGCTGGCTGTCTTCACTGTCTCCTTTGCTATCATATATGCTTACTGCATAAAGTCGTTTAATTTCCAACAGAGATAGAAAGTATATGCGTACATTTTGTCATGTAGACTGCAATGCTTACTGCCTTGCGGTTTTTGGTACTAGTTCTCGCTGCCCATGGTTATGCCCTGGTGCTTGCACGAATGAGTAGATACAGCATGGAAGTATTGTGCAAGGCCTTGTACCTGAACGTCAAGTCTTTTAGGCTTGAGTTATTTGTAAATGAAACCGTGCGAAAGTTAAGGATTCAAAGCTACAAGAACATTTTGGGATGCAGAATCTTCTGAACGGCAGTACAATTTTTTCTTCCTGACGTCGTAGTCTTATCTCATCCGTACTACAATTTACGGTTATCCAACAAAACAACGTAGCCCGTCTAGCTCAGTTGGTAGAGCGCAAGGCTCTTAACCTTGTGGTCGTGGGTTCGAGCCCCACGGTGGGCGAATTTACGTTTTATGTGCTGCGAAAATAATTTAATCAAATTTTCTTTTAAAACAGATCTACATACCCACAGTTGCTTTGCGAATTTGTCAAACCATTACAGCTTGTTTGATATATGTGAAACTAAATGGATCGTTTTCTTACAATGAATCCTTTTCTTTTGCGAAAGAGCCGAAGTTATATATTAATCAAACAACAAAGAAACTCTACCAGAAAGGGAAAATACAATTTGATCCTTAGGGTGTGTTTTACGAATGCCAACTAGTTATACATTGAATCCTTTTCTTTTGCGGATGAGCTGAAGCTATATATTAATCATGCCAACTGGTTCGTTTTCTTACATTGAATCCTTGTCTTTTACGAACAAGCTGTATACTAATCAAACAGAAAAAAAAACTCTATCAGAAAAGAAAAATACAATTCGCTCCTTAGGAAAATTTTCATCCTTCCATTCCGCGTATAGCATGCACAGGGTGGCAATCATCGAGAAGTCACCAAACTTTGCGGAAAGCGTCAGCGACGTTGATCCCGAAGGATCGATCGCCCCGAGAATAAGATGATGTTAGGCTGAGATCACACCTAGACATCCCTCCCCCCCTCCCGAGTCAACAGAATAACCAGAACAACATGGGTGTTGCGGCACCACCATCGACCAAACGAAAACACATCCAACTCACATTGCTTCCGCAGAGGGGGTTTAAAGCATATCCACGCGATCGCATCAATAGATCCGATGGCACAAGTGTTGCTGAAACCGAAGAAGTCGAAGAAGACTGTATTAAGTATTGTCGCCACCACCGTCAGAAGGGCCGAAGTGATGGACACTTGAAGAGCTACATGTCCACACGATCTCATCGTTGGATCCGCCGGCACACGTACCGCCGAGGCCAGAGTAGCTAAAGGAGCCACTATATATTGAACACCGCGGAACGGCTGAAACGAGGGGCAAATTCTAACCTACCTAATACCACAAAACAAGAATACTCCCTCCGTTTTTTTTGTTACTTCACGTTCTAGGATTTTTCAGAGTCAAACTTTATTAACTTTGATCAAGAATATACGAAAATGTATCAACACTCATTATTACAAATGCATATATTATAAAAATATAACTTACGAAGATTCCAATACTATAAGTTTTACATCGTAGGTGCTTTTATAATTTGCTAGATATTTGGTCAAATTTCAAAAAGTTTAACTTTGACTAAATCCAGAATAAAAATCTAATTATGAACGGAGGAAATACCTATTGTTGGGATATTGAGCAATTTCCGAGTGAGGAGCCAAGCAAGCACATCTAGTACAATAACTAGTGCAAACCGAGAGATTAGAGTAAAATTCTCTTACATTGAACCTTAAATTCCTTATTTCAATACGGCGAGCATATGATTGGGCAAAATAAGGTAGTATCATCTTCACGCGTGAAAAAAAAACGTGCTGAGTTAATTAGTGTGTGCCTTTTTTCCCCCCGAAAGTGGGCATTTGACAGGCCGTACCAGCCATATATGACGTACACGCATGTGCGTATACAAACGATTAAACGTATACTACGACATCTGTTGCCAAATCAAAAGCTCTAAGAAAGAAATCCAAAGTAGATCGGCACTTTGGAAAGAGCCTACAACACAAAGTGACAAGCTTCTCCCGCGGACTCATCCAGTCATGCCAGCTAGCTAGCTAGGCACCCAGCACTTTCCGCTTTCCACCGGGCCGCCACTGGAGACTGGACACGAATCGCACGATCGCATGATCGAGACAACTCAGCCTAGGCATGCCCTCGGTTGGACGTAGTACAACCTGCCGCGCCTGTCGCGATCCGCGTTGTATATCTCCCAGCCGGAACCCCTCTCGCCATACTCACCAGTCACCACGATCTCGACGTTGCACGGCAGCAGCACGAGTCGCACACCCGACGGCGACACTCGCCGAGCTGCACAGATGTACATGACTGACGACGACGGTCTGGACCGGCGGGAAGCGGCGCCCGAGTGGCGCGGCACGGTGCGCGCCGCGGTGGAGGGGCCGACGCCCGACCAGGCGTGGGCACTGCTGCGAGACTTCTGCTCCCTCGACAAGTGGGTCCCGTCGGTGCGGACGTGCCGGAGGCTGGAGGGAGCCGACGGCCAGCCCGGGTGCGTCCGGTACTGCGCGGGGCCGGTGAACGTGGCCGCGCCGGGGGAGGCAGTCGGCTGGTCCAAGGAGCGGCTCGTGGAGGTCGACGCGGCGGGGCGCTCCTACAGCTACGTCATGGTGGAGACCAACAAGGGGTTCGGCCGGTACCGGGCGACCATCGGCGTCGAGCCCGACCCGGCGGGGTGCGCCGTCACGTGGTCGTTCGAGGCCGATCCGGTGACGGGGTGGACGCTCGAAGGCTTCGTGGGTTTCCTGGAGAAGCTCGCGGGTGCCGTCGCCAGGCGGCTGGAAGAGGAGATCATGGTGAACGTTGAGGATGATCTTAGTTTGCAAATATCCTGATAAGTACTGTTTTTCGCTTTTCTTTTTATTACTGGTCACTGGCGTGACTGTGTCCGTGTGTGCACTCAATGGCCTTCTTTTTTTAAAACAATATCCTGAAATTAAGAATTTTCCCTTGTAGAGCCTCTTTGATTTAATGGATCGATACAAATATATTTTGTAGATTGCTTTACTTGGATTTCTCAAGAAGAGTTCGCATTAGTAACATGGACTTTATTTTTTTATTTTTTTAATAACTTAAAAGGTTTAACCATTTCAAACTGTCTCCGTACAACTAGAACGTGCACAGCCGCAACTAGTCTAACCATAAACTAGAAGGCGAAATACAAGTAATCTTGAAGAAACTTTAAACCCCTAAGTAGATGGAGCTCCAACCCACAGATCATGGTGTTATCTATGTTGGATAAAAACATGTCGCGACTCCACATATTATAGACTAGGAAACATGTCCGTGCATTGTACCGAAAGACAATTATTTATAATGTCATAGAAACTTGCCAGCTTAAGCGTATCCCGGATGCGCTTCGCAGTTAGGCGCATCGGCACTTACAAGTCCACTACATACACGTTTATCAGCATGAGCAAAGAGCCATGCACCTCTAGCGTACCCAGGTTAGGCAAGGCCTTTGTCTCCCTTGGGTAGCAAAGTAGAGAAAGACAGATACATCGTTTGGGATGAGACATAATCAGCTACCATGTGGTTCCCGAGACATACCATTTGTTTCCCCCCAAATCAGCTACCATGTGGTTCCCGCCGCTTCTTCTAATGCTTTTAAACCGAACCAGAGGGGGTAACTACATGAAAAACAATTTTTAGTGTGTATTTATGGACAGTGTAAGAATAATACCTCCTACGGATAAACCAAAAGATGTAGATGATAGAAACAATCCAGGATTAACTGAGGAAGGAGATATGGCACAATGCACATCGTTTCTTTCAAAATACTTTCAGCCGCATTAAGAATTCAAAATTGCAAGCCTTCTCATAAGTGACAACGTTAATCTCCTAAGAAATATAAAACTATCTAGGAGGATTACCCAAACTTGATCGAGCAAATAACGATTAACCAAAATTGATAGCACAAAGAACAGTTCGAATGAGATTAAAAAATAAGATTGCGAAATTTGTACCAATAAGATTAGAAGTGCAGAGCGAGCTGCAACCTAATCCGTGTGTTTGTGCTCCTATCAAGCCAACCTGATAAAGCTGACATTGCCGCCCACTGATGGAGAGGGTTTTATTGCCATCCATTTTTTTGTATGTTGTCTCCATCAACCTCCATGATTGGCTCCCTAACAAAAAGAAGGAGCCATCGATTGTTGATGCTGGTAAGCTAATATTCAGTTTTCAAGGGACAACTACGAAAGTGAACAGCCAAAAACAAAAGCTGAATTAAGTCAGAGCACAACAAAATGAGGGAGCAACGACACGACTATATGAGCAATTGTGCACCACCAGGATAAATATTGCAGCAATCTTCTCAACTTTTCGGACCTAATATGAGGGAGCTACTATCGATCTGCCTCGCACACAATTAACCAGCGCAATGAAATCTCTGCAATTTTCATGATTAACCAAACGGCCAATTGAATCTACTATCGATCTGCCTCGCACACAATTAACATGCGTAATGAAATCTCTGCAATTTTCATGATTAACCAAACGACCAGTTGAATAAGAGAAACACTGAGATCATGTGAGGCCGTCTACATGATGTCTTTGACTTGATACCCTCTCAACACACTGAACCAGACCTCCATTAAGAAAGGACACTGTCACAGAAGATATGACATTGACTGGACATTGACTGATCATATTCATCGCAAAGAGGAGCAGAGGACACGTGTAATATGTGGCAAACGTTGGCGGTCAAGGAGGTATCTAGAAAACAGACCTTTCGTTCGGACGGCCCGAGTCACCCAAAACCATATGTCCCGGCCCGTTAGACCCTATTAGTTCTGGTCTGAGGATCAAACCGGGATTGAAGGGTCCTGGCCCTGCCGCTCGCTGGGGGCATCCCCTTTAGTCCCGGTTTGTATCTCCAACCGGGACTAGTGTTCTGGCCCTATATATACGCACAGCCCTCTCCCTCTCTGAACTGTTTTTTTTTTCTGGTGAGAGAGAGTGTTGTTGTGCTATTTTTTTTCTTGTTCATACATATGCACTAGAGGTGTTCGGTGAAATGTCCATTAGAGAGATGCAAGTTTAGGTCACACAAGACAGACATGATATGAGGTGCCCGAGCCACACTTAAGTTTTCTCATCTTTGTTTTCAAGTGTAATAAAAGGTTAGCAACTATTTTCTCGTTAAGACCGTCGTGTGGTACTAATTTTCTCGTGATTGCGTTTGACATATATTTGTATGATACAGATGAGCCATCCATGGATGTACGGTGACCGACGCTCTGCCGCTTTCAGAGAAGGCGTGCGTTCTTTTCGAGTTATGGCCGAGGAGAAGAAGCGACGGGATGGGTTTATGTTTTGTCCATGTGTTGACTGTAGGAATGAGAAGGCTCACACTTCTGCAAGAGTCATTCAGAGCCACCTGCTTTGGTCTGGTTTTATGTCCGGCTATAATGTTTGGACCAAACATGGAGAAAGAGGGGTTGTGATGGAAGACGGCGATGAAGAAGAGAACGATGATGACTGTAGGGGTTCGTAGCATGGAAAACAAAAAATTCTAGCGCATACAAACAAACAAGCCAAGATCTATCTACTAGATTGTAGCAACGAGTCGATAGAATAACTCACCCTCGAAGATTCCAAAGTGTTTAACGAGAGTGGATTCTCGTGGGTGATGTAGTCGTACTCTTGCCGATCTCAAGATCGTGTAGACGATCCTTCCGGCGCTGTGTTCCGGCAGCGCTCCCGCAGTCGGTCACACGTTCGGTACTCGATGAAGACCTTCCTCTCCCTTGTTCCAGCAGGCAGCGGAGGTTGTAGCACTCTACTCGCGATTCCGGCAGCACGAGGCGTGGTACCGGAAGTAGAGGGGAGATCTCGCAGGGCTTCGCCTTAAGCCGGAGCGAGTATAGTGGACTATGAGAGAGGCCTTGGCGATCTAGGGTTTAGAGGCACCAAGGAGAGAGGGCTAGGCCGGCGGCTAGGGCAAGGGAAGAGCCCCAAGTCGGCGGCTAGGGCAAACCCTAGGGCGGCGGCGGCTGCAGGAGGGCCGACGGCTAGGGTTAGGGTTTTGGTGGGGCAAGGTGTAGGTTTAGAGGAGCACCCCTGCCCCTCCTTATATAGGTGGGAGGGCGCCGGCCAGGGGAGGAGAGTCCTCCCCCAACTCGGCCTCCTTGGCCGGCGGGTGGAGGGAGAGGAACTCCTCCCCAAGTAGGTTTCCTACTCTCCCTCCACCAAGCAAACTTGTCGTTTGACTTTTCAAATTGGCGTTTGACTTTTCAAACTAGGATTTGATTTATCCCTTTATTTTGCTCAGCGATGACACCTAGTACATGATGCAACCATTCCAACTTGTTATGACATATTCATGTACCCTTCCCCTCCAGAGTGCCGGACCTTCCGGAACCTTCTAGAACATTCCCGATGAAAACACCGGAATCATTCTCCAACCCCGAAACAGGACTTTCCTTATATGAATCTTATTTTCCGGACTATTCTGGATCTCCTCGTGATGTCCCGGATCCCATCCGAAACTCCGAATAACATTCGGTCTCTTACTCATCATTCCATAACTACTCAACAACATTGAATCCTTAAGTGTGTCTCCCTATGGTTCGTGAATTATGCGGACATGATCGAGACACTTCTCCGAACAATAACCAATAGAGGAATCTGGAAATTCATATGGCTCCCACATATTTCTACGATTACTTTGCGATCGAATGAACCACTTACATACGATACCAATATCCCTTTGTCTCACGATAGTTTACTTATCCGAGGTTTTGATCGTCGGTATCTCTGCATACCTAGTTCAACCTCGTTGCTGATAAGTACTCTTTTCTCGTTCCCGTGATATGTGATCCCTTGTGAGCCAGTCACATGCTTGCAAGCTAATTGGATGACATTCCACCGAGAGGGCCCAGAGTATATCTATCCGTCATATGGATGGACAAATCCCACTCTTGATCCATGTGTCTCAACCCATACTTTCCGAACACTCAATGCCACCTTTATAACCATCCAGTTATGGTGTGGTGTTTGATGTCATCAAAGCATCCTTCCGGTGATGGTGATAAGCATGATCTCATGGTCGAAGGAATTAGGTTACTATGTATCAGAAATCATATAGCAATTGAACTATTAAAATGACTTGATCTTTATGCTACGCTTATCTATAGGAGTATGTCCATCATACCATTCTCCTAACGATATGATCTTGTCGTTAATAACATCTCAATGTTCATGATAGGGAAACCACAATCATTTATTAACCAACAAGCTAGTATTATGAAGAGGCTTTACTAGAGACTCTAATTTAGTTTACAAATCACACAAGTATTAATGTTTCCTTGTTAATACTGTTATAGCATGAATGTAAACATTTATCATAAACATAAAGATATAATAATAACTACATTTATTATTGCCTCTAGGGCATATCTCCAACAGTCTCCCACTTGCACTAGAGTCAACTAATCTAGATTACATGGTAATATACCGAACACCCATGGCAGTTTGGTGTTGGTCATGTTTTGCCCTCGGGAGAGGTTTAGTCAACGGATCCGCCACATTCAGATCTATGTGTACTCTGCAAATCTTTATGTCACCATCTTGGACATGTTCTCGAATAGCGTGAAAACGTAGCTTGATGTGCTTCAGCTTCTTGTGTGACCTTGGCTCTTGCGCATTGGCTATGGCGCCCATGTTATCACAGTAGATAGACATTGGGTCCAGCGCACTTGGAACCACACCGAGCTCTGTAATGAACTCCTTCATCCATATCGCTTCTTATGAAGCCTCCGAAGCAGCTATGTATTCCGATTCAGTTGAAGATCTCGCCACAATGCTTTGCTTTGCACTCCTCCAGCTAACTGCTGCACCATTCAAAGTAAATATGTATCCAGATTGTGATTTAGAATCATCCGGATCGGTGTTCCAACTAGCATCGGTGTAACCATTAACAACGAGTTGTTCATCACCTCCATAAGAAAGAACCATATCCTTAGTTCTTCTCAAGTACTTAAGGATGTTTTTGACCGCTGTCCAATGATCCACTCCTGGATCACTTTGATATCTGCTAGTCAAACTAACAGCATATGCAATGTCGGGTCTAGTACATAGCATGGCATACATTAGAGATCCTATGGCTGAGGCATAGGGAGTCTTACTCATTCTTTCTCTATCTTCTGTCGTTGCTGGACTTTGAGTTTTACTCAAGGTCGTATTGCGCAACATGGGCAAGAATCCTTTCTTGCTATCTTCCATTCCAAACCTCTTTAGAACTTTATCCAAATATGTACTTTGTGACAATGATACTAGGCGTCTCGATCTATCTCTATAAATCTTTATGCCCAATATATAAGCTGCTTCGCCAAGATCTTCCATTGAAAAACTATTATTCAAATATTCCTTGACACTATTAAGAAGGTCTACATCATTCCCAATCAACAATATGTCATCTACATATAGTATTAAGAATGCTACAGAGCTCCCACTCACTTTCTTGTAAATACAAGCTTCTCCATAAGTTTGTATAAACCCAAAACTTTTGATTACCTTATCAAAACGTTGATTCCAACTTCGGGATGCTTGCTTCAATCCATATATGGACCGTTGAAGTTTGCAGACCTTGTAAGCATCTTTAGGATCGACAAAACCTTTGGGTTGCATCATATACAACTCTTCATCAATGTCTCCATTGAGGAATGCTGTTTTGACATCCATCTGCCATATCTCATAATCATAATATGCAGCGACTGCTAACAAAATCCTCACAGACTTTAGCTTCGTTACTGGTGAGAAAGTCTCATCGTAGTCAACTCCTTGAATTTGTCGAAACCCTTTTGCGACAAGTCGAGCTTTATAGACAGTAACATTACCATCAACATCTGTTTTCTTCTTGAAAATCCATTTGTTCTCGACAGCCTTCCGGCCATCCGGTAAGTCCACCAAAGTCCATACTTGGTTTTCGTACATGGATCCAATCTCGGATTTCATGGCTTCTTGCCATTTATTGGAATCTAGGCTTATCATTTCTTCCTCATATGTCGCAGGGTCATCGGTGTTGTCCACCAACATGACACTCATAACGGGATCATACCAATCAGGAGTGGTACGAGTTCTCGTTGACCTGCGAGGTTCTGTAACAACTTCAACCGAAGTTTCATGATCATCATCATTAGCTTCCTCTCTTATTGGTGCAGGCACCACAGGAACTTCTTCCGGTGTTGCGCTACTCGCAAGTTCGAGAGAAGGTTCGACAACCTCGTCGAGTTCTACTTTCCTTCTAGTCACTTCTTTCGAGAGAAATTCCTTCTCTAGAAAGGATCCATTCTTAGCAACGAAGATTTTGCCTTCGGATCTATGATAGAAGGTGACATGGTTATACCCTACGGGTACGTAACTGCAGCATACCTGGTCCAGCCCAAGGAAGGCCCACAGCAGATATACGCTGGCCCATGAAGATTTTCGGGTGGCCAAGGCCCATAACGCTTTCGGATCCTTGGAGAGCAAGACTAGCATAGATAGGAAATTCAAAGGGGTAAAACCCTAGAACCTGTAACCGACTAGGACTATGCCCGGGACCTTCCTAAGTCTATATAAAGGCCAGGAGGGCACGTCCTAGATCTCTCGACTCATACTTTCGCACACACCCCCACGCCAGATCGAATCTGCGCACCCTGTAACCTTCAGTTCCGCCGTAATCAAGAGCAGACAAGCAGGAGTAGGGTTTTCCCTCCGGGGGCCTGAACCTGGGTAAATCTCGTGTCCCCTGGTTGCTTGTCTGTTAACCGTGCCACGATCTCCAGCACCCCCATCTTCTCCAAAACCCAAGTCCATAACAATGGGCATTGACGAGATTAAACCTCGTCAATTGGTGCCGTCTGTGGGAATCGGGGCTGCTGATTGTGCGATCGTGACGGTTCCGACCCGACCGATATACAACTCCGCGGCGACGGAGAATCACCTCCTCTTCGGCACTTTCGACTTCACCGCCCACTCGCCGGCCACCATGAAGGATTTCGAGCCCGTAGGCGATGGACTCGAAATTTTGTTCGGGAGCTTCTGCTTCCAGGTGGGACAAACTGGCACCCTCCGCCTTCCTGAGCGGGTGCCCGTGCCATCAATCAGGCCCGCCTCGTGGGCTCCACACCCCGTGCTACGCACGTCACCATCAACAGATGAGTTCTACAACAGCAGCAGCTGCAACTCCGATCTGTGCGATCCACCTTCGGATGAAGGGACCTACGGTTCCGGATCTGAAAGCTGCGGCAGCAGCGAACCGATCTACGAGCGCTACCTATGCGCCGCGGTCATCCAGGAGCAACAAACGCCTAACCCGCCGCCCAACACGAACCCCAACCCGCAGGACGGAAACGACGGAAACGGCAGGAACAGAAGAAGCCAGTCTCCCCCGCCCGAAGGGGAAAACAACAGCCACGTCATCCAACTTAGCAAAGAAGGATGGGTCCAGGCACGCCGTGCCGTCGCAGGCGACATAGTCCTGCCTGTGGATTCACCATGTGACCTACTGATGGCGTACCACTACCTCCTCATCGAGGAGCACAAGAAGCAAGTCAAGATGCAGGAGACGCTTGATAAACGCAAGCAAGCAGCCTCTGAGTCCAGCGCGCGACGAGCTGCGCTTTCCGCCATGGCACCCGGCTCTAGCACGAATGGAATCCAGGGAAACAAGCATCGCTCGCGGGTGGAGAACATGGATCCCAAGGAACGCCGTGATGTGACCCGAACTCTCCACACGTCGTTCATAGATATGGATGCCGACGACAACATCATCCCGAAGACACCGCAAGCTACGATCCTGGCAGCCACTGCGTATCTCGCGGCCCACCAACCTCCGGAAGGGGACCCGAAAAGAGCCATGCATAAGTCCGCACTCACCGGACTCGGACTCGTCGGAGCTGCGCTCCACGAAGACGCTCCTGCGCAGCCAAAGAAGAAAGCTCCGGTCAGGCGCGACCGGAGCCCCACCCCTTCATCCGAAGAGGAGGAGGAGCACGACCTTCCTTGAAGGAATAAGAGCTCGCATCGCCATAAACACGACTACGACGCCAGAGACGCGCTCACACAGCGCAAAATCGACAAAGCGCGAGCCAAACGCGCATGCTTGTCCGAGTCCGAGATGGATGAAGACGAAGGAGAACTCTGTGGAGCTCGATGCTTCAGCAGATTTGTTCAGCGAACACAGATGCCACGCAATTTCAAGCTTCCTTCGGATACTCCGAAGTTCAAAGGCACGCAAGATCCAAAATCTTGGCTCAGCGATCATCTGTCATCCGTCAAGCTGCACGGCGGTAACAAAGAAACCGCCATGCAATGCCTCCAGCTACAGCTGACAGGCGCGGCGCGGGTCTGGCTCAGCAGCCTATCATCAGGATCCATCCGAAGTTGGGAGGAGCTAGCTTACAGCTTCATCCGAAATTTCAAGGGCACCAGCAAGAGGCCCGCCTCAATCGAAGAGTTGCGAGCCTGCACTCAGAGAACGGGGGAATCTATTCGCTCGTACATATTACGCTTGTCTACCACCAAGAACTCCGCAGCGCATATCTCCGAGGAGAGGGCCATCGACGCCTTCAGAGACGGCGTCAAACGCCAAGATTTCAAGGAAGAACTTGGGCGTGTCAAGCCCAAGACACTCGACCACCTCATGGAAATCGCCAACAGTTGGGCAGACGGCGAAGATTGCATCCATCGAGCGCAATCAGATGAAGAGGACGACTACGGCCGAAGGAGAGAACGCCGCAGCAAGAGGAGATCGCGTGTCTACGAAGACCCCGACGGACCCGACATGGTCGCGGCTGGCTACGCCGACCGCCGCAACGACAACAGCCGTAACAGCGGAGGATACCGCGGAGGAAATCTCCGTGACAACGGACGACCAGCACAGTCGTGGCAACGCCGCGACCGCGACAACGGACCTTCAGCATTCGACAAACTTTCGGGTCCATGCACCATCCACTTCTACATCGACAAACAAGATGGCAAATGTCGTGGGGATGGTCACGGCAGATGCTGCAATCGGCAACGAGTAGTAGAACGAGGGGCAAGGGCGGCCAGCCATCTGCGGTGCAAGATGAGGGCAAAGACACAGGGTTTTACCCAGGTTCGGCCCCTCGGAGGGTAAAGACCTACTCCTTCTAGATTGTATTATGGAGGTGGTACAATGGGCGAGCTCGGCGGCGAGTCGCTTGGGTGTATGATGGAACGTATCTCTACTCGCCCTATAGGGAGGTTTATATAGGCTCACCTCCCCTAGGGTTTACATATCTCAACCGATTCAGTTAAAGCTTCGGTACTCATTTAACCTAATCCGACTGGGCCTATCTACTCGCCTGGGCCTTCAGCTTCCAGTCGCTTGGTTCCTTGCTGGGCTCCAATCCAGTCGCCGTCTTGCAGGCCCACTCGCCAGTTTTTGGGCCAGTCGAAAACGTCCTGCTGGGTATACCCCGGTAGACATATCCCCATCAGTAGTCCCCGAGGCCGCCGTCGATTAGGCGTAGGTGGCTGCTGGCAGTCGGAGTATACGGCTTCAGAGCGGACATCCAGTTGAATCGTCGGCGGGCTCCCGTATAGAGGAGAAACCAACCATCCAGGTCGCAGCTTTGGCGTGTCGAATCGGCAAAACACTGTCATAGTGAGAGGGTCGGCGAGTCGAGTGGACGAAGTTGGACCGTTAACCGTGGTCAAACTAGCCGTTGGGGTAATCCAACGGTAACTTTTGGCGTAATCACCACGTAGTAACGGCTCCCTGATTTGGCGGGTAACAACCGCTATATAAGAGGAATGGCAGGCGATCAGAGAACCACCTTCTCACCATTTCCTCCGACAGCGCGCACCTTTCGCCTCCCTTCGCATCGCGATCCGGCCGACCTGAAATCCCCTGACCCCCAGCAAGTCTCTCTGCCATGGCCCTTTCCACCGAGCCGTGGGGTAGATCTAAGTGCACGAGGGCGCAACTGGCTTCCTTCGAGGAGGCCGGGATCTTGCGAGCCGGCTGTTGGCGCATTCCCGCAGCCGGAGAGACGACCCCGAATCCGCGAGAGAGGGAATTCATCTGCTTCACCAGCCATCTTGAACGGGGGCTAGGGTTCCCCACGTCCCTGTTCTTCCGGCGCTTTTGCGCCTACTACGGGATCCAGCCTTTGGATCTGGGTCCCCACAGCATCGAGCAACTCGCCATCTTTGTGGCGTTCTGCGAATGCTACTTGGGCTGCCGGCCCTACTTCCCCCTATGGCAAGATCTGTTCCATGGACGGATCAGCCGCGAGGAAGCGGGCGGCCCAATGCTAGCCGCGGGCGGCCTATCCTTCCAGCTCAAGTCGAAGGCTTCATTCTTCGACCTGATGCTGCCCGCCAAGGCAGCGAGCGACTGGAAGAAATCGTGGTTTTACGTAGCCGAGGCGACCCCGGAGGGCGAGGCAGCGATCCCGTGGTACTCCGCCAATCTGTCCGAGCCGCGGCGTCTCCAAGTCGGCAAGCTCCCCAACGACCAGCGGATGGTCGTCGACGAGATGCTCTAGACCATCCGCGGTCTGAAGAAGAAGGGCCTCCAGACGATAAACCTGTACAACTGCTGGCTCGGGCGGCGGCTCGTCCTGCTCGCTCGACGCGAGCACTACATGTACCAGTACACGGGCCGGGAAGACTCGACGAAGGCCTGCCTCGACGAGTGGAAGCTGGAGGACTACATCCCAGCACTGAAGAAAATCACCCAGGCGGTGTACCTGGACGCACAGGCTGGGGTCGCCCCCTATACCGCAAAGCGTCCAGCCCCAACGGTAATCGCTTCACTTCGCTCGCAGTCGCAGTTTATGCAGTCGCGGTAATTCTAATGTCATCTTGTATTCATTGCAGCTATTCCAAGTGGTGGAAGGATGGCTCCCACCTTCGGACGATGAGAACTCGAGCTCGTCCGTTCAGGACGTGGGCGAGTCGCCTCCCGCCAAGGGCAACACCGGGAGCGACGAGGGCGACAACGACGACGAATCCGAAGAGGAAGTCGCCCCACTGCTCCGCAAGACCCGTGGGCAGCGTCAACGAGAGCTTGAGGCAAGTAAAAGCCTCGAGCGTCACGATGACGACGACGAGCTTCCAGAAACCACCTCGCGCCGCCAGGCAACTCCATCAAAGAAGAAGAAGAAGGAAAAGGAGGTGAAGGCGCCTCCGAGGAAGACGAAGGCCAAACCGACGAGGCCGGCCTCACCGCCACATTCAGCGAGCAGTTCTAACGCCCCTAGTCCGGCCAAGGACGAGGCGCCGCCAACGATAGCCGCGTTGGACACGGCCACCATCGAGGTGCTCCTGGCGTCGATGCCTCCGCCATTCGCCCCAGTCTCTGGGCTAGGGGACGCCTCGGTCGCAGCGGCTTTGCCTCACAAAGAAGCTCCCGTTGAAGACGTTCCGGAGGCTCCGGTTGCGGCCTCAACAACGAAGAAACCGTCCGTGTCTTGGGCACGCGACGTTCTGGAAATGGGGCTCAGCCGCCGACTAGGCCCCGAACTAGAGAAGCCAGCCGGCCTTTGTACGGGACTGCCCTTCATTCCAGTCGCCAAGTGAGTACACTCTCCCTCCTTTGTCTTCCATAGCGGCTCGAATTATATTGCTTACATGATTGCTGAACAGGACCGGGGTGAAGAGGATGGGCCATCCAACCGTGGCTAAGGTGCCACCCGTCGTTAGCGAGGAGGATCCTTCCCGCAAGAGGAAGGCGGACGAGGTCGTCGTCTCTGCGGATGGCAGCAAGAAGGCCAAGGGTGACGACGTCGTCACAATTTCTGATGACACGGCGGTCGCGCCAGCTGGACCCATAACGGAGGCAGCCGCGTCTACGAAGGAGGGCGCTCCCTTGCCTGGAACGGCCGAGCCGACCTCCTTTGGGGCGGGTGCCTCTATCGCCACCTTCCCGCGCTTCATGACTAAGGCGGCCGCGGCGAGTGGAACTTCGCCCTCGAGCCACGCTCCTGGGACCGCCGATGCTGAAGTCGACCAACGTCGTGGGCACACGCCGGCTGTCCTCGCGTCCGTGGACGCGATACAACTGCACGGCATGCTTGGCGCAGCCATCCAGGTACCTCCAGTCCCCGAGGATCAGGTCGGTGCTTTGCAGCGGCCTGATTCTTTTAATGTTTTATCTTTATTTTTCGCATCCAGTCCCCGAGTGCGCACACGCTGAATTTCAGCGGGTGGGCACTTAGGAATTTCTTGATTGCCAGTCCCCGAGTGCGCACTCGCTGAATTTCAGCGGGTAGGCACTTAGGAATTTTGCTTTGACTAACCTTTTTGGTGATGTGCAGGGTCTGCAGCTTGAATCGGCTGACCGATTGGCAGCGAAGCAGCGCGCGGAGAAGGAACTGGCCATCGTCCAGGAGGCGAACAAAGGGCTTCAGGCTCGCCAGGGGCTTGTCCCCGCTGGTGAATTGGCGGCGGTGCAATCATCTTTAAGTGTGGCTGAACAGCGGATCGCCGACCTCGAGCGCGAGCTGCGGGAGGCAAAGGAAGAAGCGAGCTCGGCTGACAGGCGAGCCAAGGCCGCCATTGCAGCCGCCGAAGAGGATCGCAAAGTGTCGGATTCCCTTGTTGCTGGGCTTCAGGACGACCATACGTCGCTTCAAAGCTTCATCACGGATCTCGCCCGCCCGTTGATTGGTAAGTACGTCTGCCTCTTCCAGTAGTTGTGCCTTTTGTGGTGTCCGTCGTATTCATTATTGTCTTCTACTCGCAAGTCGCATCATCGATAGCGCGGAAGAGGCGAGCTCATTCGACGCGCGACAGTGTGTGAGCATGCTTGTCGACTCGGCGACGTTGTCGGCGACGTGCATCCGTGCCTATCTCCAAGAGATATCGCCCACGGGAGTGATTCCCAGCGACCTTGTTGAGGTGTGGAGGTATTTGGAGAAGGCGCCCGCAGTCGTTGAGTTCATGACACGATCGGCGTTTCGGCGCGGAGCGGCGACGGCACTTAGTCTTGGACTTGCCCACTTCCCCGAGGACTTCGACATCGACGATGTGACGAGTGGCTACCCATCGTCGACTGGCGCGGTGGAGCTTTCCGAGGTCCTCAAGTTGCAGGATCGCGCCGCCGCGTACTCGAAGCGTGTATGGGCAATGGGCGACCTCCTTCCGTACCAGGAGACGGTCGTCGTGCCGAACGATCCCGAGCCGCCGCATCGTGATTTCAAGGTCGAGCAGCCCTTACGCCCGGCGATGGCGGGTGAACTGACGACGTATCCGTCGAACCCGTACACGCCGTTCATCCGCAATCGCCGGGGTGTTGGCGAGTCGTCGTCTAAGCCTGCAGAATAGGGTAGTTTGCCTTGTGGCGTTAGCAGCAGGTCTTCCATGCAGGCATATTTTGTAATATGAGACAATGCAATCGAATGAGACATCGTGTCTATTTTGGTATTTGTCATGTGTTTGTGATTGATGTTTGAGCGAGTCCCCGAGCGCGTCCGCCCTTTTGTGGGGTTTACCTCGTATGTGATGTGTTTGTTGTTTTTATGTGTTTTGTCATTGTGGTCGACTCGCCCGGGCTATGAAAGCCAGTCGCTAGGCGACTCCCTTGAGCGCTCTGTACTTTGCCGTTTTCCCTTGCGCGAACGAGGTCGGGTGGCCGAGTCCCCGAGCGTGGTACTTGGTTGTTCTAGGCGCGACTCGAGGGTGGTTGAGGACTTAGCGCGTTAGTTTGAGCGCGTCACTCCTGCCTGGCCCGTGGGGTCAGTCGCGTGGCGAGTCCTGGGCATGCTCTCCTACTTGGCGTTTTTCCCGGACCGCTCGCGTTGAACTGGTCTGCAGTCCCCGAGCGTGGTACTTAGCCGTTCGAGTCGCTATGTCAAGGATGCGGAGGACCATGGTCGCTGTAAGGAGCGAAGGCAGTTGTCTTGGTTCGTAGAACCATTCGGGCTAGGCGACTCCAATGGGGCTCCGGGTAGGCGTTTTTCATGGACGGTGCAAGACCTGAGGTGACTCAGTGCTCTTGCACCGCACTACTTAGCCGTGCCGATCGCTGTACCAAAGGTTGACTTCTACGGTTAGCGTAACGCTGTTATTACGAGTGCGAGTGGCACAAGACATGGAGAGTAGGCGCAATTTGCGGTAACCGTTTCTTTTTATTACATAGCGACTGGAGAGTACATGTGTGGGGTTCTAGGAGTAGAACTTCCGTAGGAGGTTTACATTCCATGGTCGCTTGACGCCGAGTTCGCCGTCCCCGCGGACGTCGATGAGGTAGTAGGCGTCGTTGCCGAGTACTCGCCTGATGGCGAATGGCCCTTCCCACGGAGGGGAGAGCTTGTGCATGCCCTTCTTGTCCTGGATGAGGCGTAACACCAGGTCGCCCTCTTGGAAGGTGCGAGTTTTCACCCGCCGGCTATGGTAGCGGCGGAGGCCCAGCTGGTAGATGGCGGTGCGTGACCGAGCGAGGTCACGTGCTTCGTCGAGTTGGTCGACCCCGTCTTGGCGGGCGAGCTCGTTTGCGGCCTCCGTGTAGTGGACGACCCGCGGCGAGTCGTGCTCGAGGTCGGTGGGCATGACTGCCTTGGCGCCGTAGACCATGAAGAAGGGGGTGAACCCTGTTGACCTGTTGACTGAGGTGCGGATCCCCCAGATGACAGAGGGCAACTCCTCGACCCAGCACCCGGCGGTGCGCTCGAGTGGTACTTGGAGTCGCGGCTTCAGGCCGTGGAGGATGCTTTGGTTGGCCCGTTCCGCCTGGCCGTTGGATTCCGGGTGGGCGACTGACGCGAGGTCGAGCCGAATGTGATGCTCTTCGCAGAATTCGGCCATGGCTCCTTTGGCGAAGTTAGTGTCGTTGTCCGTGATGATGCTGTTTGGGAACCCGTAGCGATATATGAGCTCACGTAGGAATTTGGTGGCGGTCTTCCCGTCGCACTTCCGAACTGGCTTGGCTTCCACCCACTTTGTGAATTTGTCGACCGCGACTAGCAGGTGGGTGTAGCCAGAGGGGGCCTTCTTGAAGGGGCCTACCATGTCCATGCCCCACACAGCGAATGGCCAGGTGATGGGGATTGTTTTGAGCGCTGAGCTCGGCACGTGCGTCTGGTTGGCGTATTTCTGGCACCCGGCGCACCGCTGGACAATGTCCACAGCATCGGCGTGTGCGGTAGGCCAGTAGAAGACATGTCGCATAGCCTTGGCGACCAGAGAGCGGGCGCCGTCGTGGTGGCCGCAGTCGCCAGAGTGGATATCATGGAGGATCTTGCGTCCTTCGGCGGGTTGGACGCAGCGTTGGAACACGCCGGTGACACTGCGCTTATGGAGCTCGCCGTCGATGATGGTGTAGGACTTGCATCGGCGAGCGATCATCCGGGCGTCCGTCTCGTCTGCCGGCAAGGTGCCGGCTTCCAGGTAGGCTATGTAGGGCTTGGTCCAGTCATCTGGCTCGTTGACGAGTGCGACCAGGGCTGCCTATGGTTGGAGCGGGACTCCGATGTCGATCTCCCTCGGGGGAGAGACTGATGGCTTGGTGATCGTGTCGAGGAAGACGCCGGCGGGTGGTGCGAGTCGAGCCGACCTGATGCGAGAGAGTATGTCGGCCTCCTCGTTCTTCCGCCTATCGATCCACTCGATGGAGTAGCCTGTGAAGTGTCCGCCCAACTTGTCCACTTCTTGGCAGTACGCCACCATGGTGGGGGAGACGGCGTCGCAGGTGCCAGCGACTTGCCCTGCGACGAGGTCGGAATCGCCGTAGCAGCGTAGGCGGTTGACATTCATCTCCTTGGCTGCTCGCATGCCGTGTAGTAAGGCCTCGTACTCGGCCATGTTGTTGGTGCAGGGTGTGAAGTCGAGGCAGAGGACGTAGCGGAGCTTGTCGCCCTTTGGTGAAGTTAGCACGATCCCTGCGCCTGCACCGTCCGCATTCTTGGAGCCGTCAAAGTGCAGGCTCCAGTAATGGAGGTATGGCAGCTTCTCTGGCTGCTGGGCCTCTTCCCAGTCGGCGATGAAGTCCGCTAGGGCCTGCGACTTGATCGCTTTTCGCGGCTCGTATTTGATGTTGTGGACGCCGATCTCGACGGCCCACTTGGCGACCCGCCCGGTCGCCTCGCGGTTGCGGATGATGTCTTACAGTGGTGCTGAGGAGACGACCGTGATCGGGTGCTCCTGGAAGTAGTGCGGCAGGCGCCGCTGAGCTCTGAAGACCGCGTATACCAGCTTTTGGTACTGTGGGTACCGCTGGCGCGACTCGGTGAGGACCTCGCTGATGTAGTACACCGGCCACTGTACTGGGCGCTCCTTTCCTTCCTCTGGTCGCTCGACGACCATCACGGCGCTGACGACGCGCTCGGAAGCCGCGACGTAAACCAGCATGGGTTCTTTGTCGGCGCGGGCGGCGAGCAGCGGTGCGGCGAGTAGCACCTTTTTGAGATCGCGGAGCGCGTCGTCCGCCTCATTGTCCCACTGGAAGGTGGGGTTCTTGCGCATCAGGCGGTATAGGGGCATCGGCTTTTCGCCCAGCCGGGGGATGAAGCGACTGAGAGCCGCTACTCGCCCGGCCAGTTTCTGGACGTCGCGCAGGCACTCGGGTTTGCCGAGCTGGGCGATCGTGTCGATCTTCGTGGGGTTGGCCTTGATCCCTCGTTTGGAGACGACGTACCCCAGTAGTTGTCCTGCAGGTACACCGAAGGTGCATTTGCCTGGGTTGAGCTTTATCTTGTATTTTCGCAGGTTGGCGAATGTTTCCGCCAGGTCGGCGAGTAGGTCGCCCTGGCGAGCGGACTTTACGACCACGTCGTCGATGTAGACGTGGATATTGCGGCCAATTTGGCTCGCGAGGCATTCTTGCATGCACCGCTGGTAGGTCGCCCCGGCGTTCTTGAGGCCGAAGGTCATGGCGGTGTAGTAGAAGGCTCCGAATGGCGTGATGAACGCCGTCTTCTCCTCGTCTTCGACAGCCATTTTGATCTGGTTGTACCCAGAGTAGGCGTCGAGGAAACATAGCGAATCCGAGCCCGCGGTTGAATCGATTATCTGGTCGATCCGCGGGAGGACGAACTGCTCCTTTGGGCAGGCGCTGTTCAGGTTTGTGTAGTCGATACACATTCTCCAGGTCCCGTTTTTCTTCTCAACCAGGACTGGGTTTGCCAGCCACTTGGAGTATTTGATTGGCCGGATGAAGCCTGCGGCGAGTAGACGCTGCACCTCCTCGGCGATTGCTCGGCGGCGCTCTTCATTGAAGGGCCGCAGCGACTGCTTGACAGGTCACACTTTGGGGTCGGCCTTTAGCTTGTGCTCAGCGAGCTCCCTAGGGACAGCGGACATGTCAGAGGGCTTCCATGCGAAGATGTCCCTATTCTCATGGAGGAACTCGATGAGCGCGCCTTCCTATGCTGGGCTCATGCCCGTCCCGATCGTCACCGTCTGGCTGGAGTCGCCTGGGACCAGCTCGTCGGTGCGGGTGTGCGTAGTGGCTTCAAAGGTTGAGGTGTTTGCGCCCTCCGAGTTGGGCTTCTTGAGGATGGTGGGGTCGTCATTGTTGACCCCGCTCGCGTATTTGGCGAGCTCATCTGCGTGGTTGGTCTCCGCCGTGATGACGGTGTCAGCGAGCTCGGCTCCTTTGGCCTCGCACTCGGCGGCCATGTCGGGGTCGCCGTTGATGGTGATGACGCCGCACGGCCTGGGGAGCTTCATTGCGTTGTACGCGTAGTGGGGCGCTGCCATGAATTTGGCGAACGCCTGGCGCCCCAGGACGCAGTGGTAAGGGCTGTCAAAGGGCACCAGCTCGAAGACGATCCGCTCGGTGCGGAAGTTTGCGGGTGTGCCGAAGGTGACCGGCAGCGTGACCTTGCCGATTGGGTACGCCTTCCGACCGGGGACGATGCCGTGGAACGTGGTGTGGGTTGTCTCGATCATCGACTGCGGGAGCCGCAGTCGCCTGAAGGTGTCCAAGTACAGGATGTTGATGGAGCTGCCGCCATCCATCAATGTCTTGGGGAGCCAGTAGTCGCCGACCTTGGGCTTGACCACCAGGGCGACTCGACCTGGGTACTCGATGCGTGGAGAGTGGTCTTGACGACTCCAGGTGATGGGCTGCTCCGACCAGTTAAGGAACTGGGGAACGTCCACCTGGGCCACCGCGTTGATGGCGACGGTGCGGGCAATGACCTTCTTCTCGCACTTCGTGTTGAAGCCTGTGAAGGTATGGAGCGAGCCGGCCACTTTGCCGAATTTTCCGCCGTTTGGCGGGTCGTTGTCGGGATCCTCCCGCGCTCGCCGTGCCTTCTTGATCTCCCTGAGGGTGTGGCAGTCGGCGGTGGTGTGCATTGCGGGCTTCCCTTCCCTGCTATGAAACGCACATGGTTGGTTAAGGAGAGCCGCAGGGTCGAATCTTGGCTTGGCCTTGTAATTGCCGCCGTCGCGGCGTTGTCCTCCGTCGCGGCGGAAGCTCTTGGGCTCGCGTTGCACGTGCCCGGCGTTGGCGACGAAGTCGACTCGCCCGTCACTGCGGCGCTTCCCGGTGAGGCGAGTGTTGCTGTAGCGTAGGTCAGACCGTCGTCCGCTGTCGTTGCCGCTCGTGCGGCGTTGACCTCCTGACTCGTCGTCAGTTTCCTGGTTTGGATCTTCCTCCGCGTACCGTTTGGCGATCTCGAGGAGGTCGGGGATGTTGTCGAGTGTGCGAGAGTGTCGCTTGAGCTTGGCGACCAGGGGCTCGTAGCGGCACGAGGTCTTGAAGCAATGGATTGCGGTGTCCGGGTGGATGCCGACCGCGTTGTACCAGAGTTCTTGCCACCGTTGGACACAGTTGCGGGTCGACTCGCGGGGTCCCTGGACGCATAGCTCCAGGTCCTCAATAGTGGTGGCGCGGGTGTAGGAGCACTCGAAGTGCCTGACGAAAGCGTCGCGCATCTCCTCCCAGGAGTCTATACTTGTTGGAGATATGCCCAAGAGGCAATAATAAAATAGGTTATTATCATATCTTCATACTTATGATAAATGTTTACATACCATGCTATAATTGTATTAACCGGAAACATTAATACTTGTGTGATTTGTAAACTAAAATAAGAGTCCCTAGTAAAGCCTCTTGTTAAACTAGCTTGTTGGTTAATATATGATCATTGTTTCCTGATCATGAACATAGAGATGTTATTAACAACAGGATCATATCGTTAGGAGAATGATATGATGGACATACTCCTATAGATAAGCATAGCATAAAGATCAAGTCATTTCAATAGTTCAATTGCTATATGCTTTCTGATACATAGTAACCTAATTCCTTCGACCATGAGATCATGCATATCACCTTTACTGGATGGATGCTTTGATGTCATCAAACACCACACCGTAACAGGGTGGCTATAAAAGTGGCATTGAGTGTTCGGAAAGTATTGGTTGAAACACATGGATCAAGAGTGGGATTTGTCCATCCATATGACGGATAGATATACTCTGGGCCCTCTCGGTGGAATGTCATCCAATTAGCTTGCAAGCATGTGACTGGGTCACAAGGGATCACATATCACGGGAACGAGAAAAGAGTACTTATCAGTAACGAGGTTGAACTAGGTATGCAGAGATACCGACGATCATAAACTTCGGATAAGTAAACTATCGTGAGACAAAGGGAAATTGGTATCGTATGTAAGTGGTTCATTCGATCGCAAAGTAATCGTAGAAATATGTGGGAGCCATATGAATTTCCAGATTCCTCTATTGGTTATTGTTCGGAGAAGTGTCTCGATCATGTCCGCATAATTCACGAACCGTAGGGAGACACACTTAAGGATTCGACGTTGTTTGAGTAGTTATGGTATTATGAGAAAGAGACCGAATGTTGTTCGGAGTCTCGGATGGGATCCGGGATATCACGAGGTGATCCGGAATGGTCCGGAGAATAAGATTCATATAAGGAAAGTCCCGTTTCGGAGTTCGGGAATGATTCCGGTGTTTTCATCGGGGATATTCTAGAAGGTTCCGGATTGTCCGGCACTCCGGGGGGGAAGGGGTACATGAATGTGTCATTACATATTGGAATGATTGCATCATGTACTAAGTGTTCTTGCTGTCCCAAATAAAGGATTAAATTGAATCCTAAAACAGAAAAGTCAAATGTCCAGTTTGAAAGTCAAACGGCTAAAACAAGAAACTGTGGGAAACAAGCAAGAGGAGTTGGAATCAACTTGGAGGAGGAGTTGGACTCCTCCAGGCCGGCGCCCAGCCCAAGGCCGAGTTGGGGAGGGACTCCCTCCCTCCCCTGGCGCGCCAAGACCCTCCCATATATATAAGGAGGGGCAGGGCTCCCCTCCTAGACACACAAGTTTCCTATCCTCTAAACTAAACCCTAGATCTAGACCCCGGTTTAGAGCTATTCGGTTTAGAGCCTTCTAATTGGTTTAGAGCCCTCTAATTGGTGTGTCTAATTACCAGACCACTAATAGCCTCTCTCATAAGCTCCACCATACTCGCACCGGCTTAAGGCGAAGCCCTGCGGGATTTCCCCTCTACTTCCGGTACCACGCCGTTGTGCTGCCGGAATCGCGAGGAGAGTACTACAACCTCCGCTGCCTGCTGGAACAAGGGAGAGGAAGGTCTTCGTCGAGTACCGAACGTGTGACCGACTGCGGGAGCGCTGCTGGAACGTGGCGCTAGAAGGATCGTCTACACGATCTTGAGATCGGAAAGAGTACGACTACATCACCCACGAGAATCTGCTCTCGTTAACCACTTTGGAATCTTCGAGGGTGAGTTCCACTATCGACTCGTTGCTACAATCTAGTAGATAGATCTTGGCTTGTTTGTTTGTATACGATAGAAAAATTTTGTTTTCCATGCTACGAACCCCTACAGTGGTATCAGAGCCGTGTCTATATGTAGATCTGTTGCACGAGTAGAACACAATGGTCATTGTGGGCGTTGATGCTTTTATTGTCGATTGCTTCTTGTGTACTTTGCATCTTGCGGTATGTTGGGATGAAGCGGCCCGGGCTAACCTTACATGACATCGTTCATGAGACTTGCTCCACGCTTGACATGCAACTTGTATTGCATAAGTGGCTTTGCGGGTGCCTGTTTCTCCTAGCATAGTTAAGATCCAATTTACAACGGGTGATTAACAATACTAGTATCAATGTTGTGGTTCATGTTCGTAAGTTAGAGCGACACTTATTAACAGCCCCAAACCACGTAAAACATGCAAAGAAAGTAGAGGCGTCTAACTTTGTTTTGCAGGGGTGTGCAGTGATGTGATATGGCCATGATTGTGATTATATTTGATGTATGCAATGTTCCTTATTGTAAGTTGGCAACCGGCAGGAGCCATATGGTTGTCTTTAATTTCTGTTAAGACCTGCGTGTCTATTCAAATTAGTTGTAATAGTTGAAGCTGGTGGAAGACAACCATGAATAAGCGTCATTGACCTTGATGCTATGCCGGTAATGATGGAGATCATGTTCGTGCTTGAAGATGGAGATCAGAAGCACAAAGAAGAAAGGCCATATCATATCACATATTATGAATTGCATGTGATGTTAATCCTTTATGCATCTTGTATTGCTTTGTAGACGACGGTAGCATTATAAGATGATCCCTCATGCACATAAATTTCAAGTTCTAAAGTGTTCACCCTTAGTATGCACCGTTGCCAAAGCTTGCTGCTTCGAAGCACCACGTGATGATCGGGTGTCTTTGATTCCGCGGGTGAATACAACGTAAGCAAGCCAGATTTGCTTATGCGGTAGCTAAGGTTTGATCTTGACGAGCCTAGCATGTACAGACATGGCCTCAGGAACACGGATTACCGAAAGGTAGAGCATGAGTCATATAGTAGATATGATGAACATGTTGATTGTTCGCCATTGAAGCTATATCAACTCTCGTGATGATCGGTTTTGATGTGGTGGATTTGGTTCGTGTGATCACTAAAACAATGTGAGGGATATTGTTTTGAGTGGGAGTTCACCTAGATTAATTTAATTATTAATTAGAACTCAATTTATCATAAACTAAATCAAAGTGAATTTGCATAGTTGTTGTAGTCATTGGCATCCGTTTACCACCTTGCGCTTAGTTATAATTGAGATGATAGAACTATAGAATTCTGGTTAGATACTTTACGAACTGGTATCGTATTGTTTTAAGTGTTAATCTAAAGTATAAAAGTCCTATTGCAAACTTTCAGTAAGTTCCGGTTACTCCATGAAGTTTAATAATTAGTATTAAATCAAGAGTAACAATTCCAAGTGTTAGTATATAAGTATCATGTTTGTATCCATGATTCTTGATATTCAAAGGATTCCCTTAATATCAAGGTTATCTAGGATCTGAAAGAGTTGTTTCAGAAACCATGATGTGTGGAAGATATTGTATCTGAAACGAAGTTTTGGTTGCAACATGATAGAGTATAATATGGCAAAAGTCATGTTCTCATATTTGATGAGAATTTGCAAAAAGGTTGGAGACACTTGTTGTCCTAATCCTCCAAAAGGTTTTTGGATAGCAACATTATACTCATGAATTCATCGTTACAAGCTAACAGTAGCTTGATCATGGACAATTCCATGATAAGGGTGAATATTTGATGTAGGTAAAATGTTTACTACACCAAGAGATTACTAAAGAAAGGAATTTGAAAGAATACCAAACATTTGATGATGGTGATCTACTTCAAAGTGCAAGTCCAAAGACATTGGTATTTAACTATACACGCTTTGGACTATGTGTCATATGTATGACTCCACTATTGATATTGATAGATTCTTTCAAATAGAAAAGGAAATATTGAAAGAGAATCTCATAAATATATGGCAGAAAAGAAAAGACTAGAATTGTTCAGTTTAAGTATATAGATGATATACATGTTATGGCTATATTTTTTGCTTATTAAACAATGTGGTTCTCAAGTATTTGATACTGAATTTGTTGGTGTGAATCGTCATACGAAACAACACAATTCATGAACTACAATGGCCTAAGTAACTAGCAAAAGAATATGTGATGATGTTCATCGAGAACAAATAAAGGGTTATTGTGTTGCTCGTTAAACATCAAAGCTTGCCTTCAAAGATTTGTTTTATCAGGTATTATGAGAACAAAAGGGTTGTTCAAATAATTGCCGTAATCCATAAAAGATGGATGATTCACAAATCTCGTTGGAGACATCACATCCATAAAACTAGTGCTAAAAATGTCGAAAGACAAATTGATTGAAAGATCACTTAGGAAGTGAAATCGCCGTTTAAATTATATTGGAAAGAAAACATGAAGAAACTCCATGTGGATGGAATTTTGGAGTCTTCTGATTTTTGATCAAATGACGCTTGTGAAACTTTCCTAGAGATAATTAAAACTTTGTTCATAGGCCAAAAAAGGGAACGAATGACTAGCTTATTGGAACTTGTACATATTGTTGTACGAAGTCCGTTATGTGTAGTCAAGAGCGATGGATTTCAACTTCATATGCTTTCTCCGAAAATTTGAGTGAATATATGAATATTTACTTAATAAGGATGAAGTGTGAAATATTTGAAAAGTTCAAAGATTTTCAAGATGAAGTGCAAAAACATTGTAACAAGAATATAAATAGTTTATGATAAGATCATAAAGGAAGATATTTGAGTTACAGAGTTTAGCATAATACCTAAGATTTAAGGAATCGTTCCGTGGATTTGCATTTTCCCGAAACACCATAAGAGTATGGAGCGTTCGAGATATGTAATTAAACCTTGTTTGACATGGTAAGATCAAAGGTATAATTTATAAAACTGCCATTATATTTTAAAGATTAAAAGCTTTAGAGATTACCGTTTTTCCACTGAAAAGAGCTCCATCATAATCCGTTGAAATGACACCATATAAAAGTTATGGTTTGGGATAAAACCCAAGTTGTCCTTTCTTAAACATTGGTATGCTATGCATAAGAAAGATGTTTGCAACCAAAGTCGGATGAACCTGTCTTTGTATATTATTTCGAATAACTGTTAAGTACTCCTCCATAACATCGGAGACAAAAGTGTTTTGTCACTTAAAACGTCAAGTTTCTTTAAAAAGGAATTTTTCGTGAAAAGTTAAGTGGGAGGACAATAGAAACTTTGATAAGGTTAAAAGAACCTTAGCTATATGTGCAGAGTTGCGCAGCGCCGAAAAGTGTTTCGGAGGCAGCAACAATGCTCATGGTTCACGTACCTCAAAGGTTGTGGTCACGTAGATCCAAGTTCCTATTGAAACAAGTAGGTCGGATGAACAATCAAATACCAAGATTTGAGGGTTGAATCATTATTTGAGAATAATGAACCGACTACATACAGAGAAGCGATGATGGGCCCTGACTCCGTAAAATGGCTTGAAGCCATAAAACCCGTGATAGTTCCATACACGAGAAATCAAGTTTTGAACTTGAAGGACCCTCGAGTAAGGTGTAAGACCTTACAGTTGTGTCTGGATCTATAAAGAAATAGACATGGATGTTTTACATCTATGAAATAGTCGACATGTTGGGAAAGAGTTCACAACAATGTTCAAAGGTTGACTATGACAAGATTTGATCTTTCATAGTGATATTTAGTCTAGACGGATTAATGTAGCAACCACTACATATAATTTGTTATATGGTAGTTGAATAAACAAAACAAGTTCTTCTAATAGAATCGTTACCTAGGACATGTGCATAACACGGTCCATAGGGTTTTGTTAATTCAAAGGATGCTAAAAGCATATGCAAACTTCAATGGTTAGAGTGAGCATAGCGGAGTTGGAATCTTCACTATGATGAAACTGTTAAAAGGGTTTAATTTCATCAGAGACAATGAAGATGCTTGCATTTGCAAGAAATTAAGTGGGAGCGCTAAGACATGTTTCTAATACATTATGTGGAAGACATATTGTTGATTGGAAATAATGTATCTTTTATTAACACATATTAAGAATTTCATCCCGATGAAAGACTTAGGCAAAACCCAAATGTTTGGCATCAATAGACGCTAATATGGTTGTGCCAGAAGTACATAGACGAGATATAGAATGAATTCAATATAGAAACTACAAGAAAGGTTCTTGTTGCACAGAAAGGATTGAAAGAGTTCAATGTTGATGATATATTCAAGTGTATTGGCACTTGGTAAGTGAAACAAAGATTCAAGTATAGATTGATACTTGATGTATGAAATCACAAAGAGTATTTATATCAATCATACTGTGATATGTACAAATCCAGATATGTCCTATGCTCTAAATGTTGTGAGCATATACCAGAATGATTTGTAAGATGATCATTGGACAATAGTAAGGATATTCTTATGATCTTTTGAAAGAACTAAGAGTATATTATTTGTAGAAGTGACAAATAGATGGTTAGTTCATTGTAAAAGTACTACATTGATACTAGTCTTGTCACAAAGTACAAATTAAGTTTATCTCAATCTAAATTAAGGGTGGCACAATATAATGGAAAGTGAGTTCCATAATGGATTTGGATAAGTTCCAAAGTTAAGACATTGTGACAGATACTACAACAAAAGGCTAAGTATATGACTGCTATTATAGCAGCAAAAGAGGGCATTTGTGTCAAGTAGTTTGTTATCAAACTAGGTGTAGTTCACAGCGGGATAATACTATGAAGATATATTGTACGACAATATTGTCAACATGTTTTAACCCCAAAGAACTAAAGGTCACACCGAAAGACCAAATTTATACAAAGCCATCTCATTAGAGAATGAGTGATGCGTAGAGACGCAAAGACATGCAATTACACACGGACCTGGAAGTGTCAGATCCGGAGATCAGTTGACCACTAGCAATCGTGTACATACAACACTGGAAAGCCATAGGTGTTATATACACAAAGGTTCGAAACTAGATTATTGACTCTAGTGCAAGTGGGAGACTGTTGGAGATATGCCCAAGAGGCAATAATAAAATAGGTTATTATCATATCTTCATACTTATGATAAATGTTTACATACCATGCTATAATTGTATTAACCGGAAACATTAATACTTGTGTGATTTGTAAACTAAAATAAGAGTCCCTAGTAAAGCCTCTTGTTAAACTAGCTTGTTGGTTAATATATGATCATTGTTTCCTGATCATGAACATAGAGATGTTATTAACAACAGGATCATATCGTTAGGAGAATGATATGATGGACATACTCCTATAGATAAGCATAGCATAAAGATCAAGTCATTTCAATAGTTCAATTGCTATATGCTTTCTGATACATAGTAACCTAATTCCTTCGACCATGAGATCATGCATATCACCTTTACTGGATGGATGCTTTGATGTCATCAAACACCACACCGTAACAGGGTGGCTATAAAAGTGGCATTGAGTGTTCGGAAAGTATTGGTTGAAACACATGGATCAAGAGTGGGATTTGTCCATCCATATGACGGATAGATATACTCTGGGCCCTCTCGGTGGAATGTCATCCAATTAGCTTGCAAGCATGTGACTGGGTCACAAGGGATCACATATCACGGGAACGAGAAAAGAGTACTTATCAGTAACGAGGTTGAACTAGGTATGCAGAGATACCGACGATCATAAACTTCGGATAAGTAAACTATCGTGAGACAAAGGGAAATTGGTATCGTATGTAAGTGGTTCATTCGATCGCAAAGTAATCGTAGAAATATGTGGGAGCCATATGAATTTCCAGATTCCTCTATTGGTTATTGTTCGGAGAAGTGTCTCGATCATGTCCGCATAATTCACGAACCGTAGGGAGACACACTTAAGGATTCGACGTTGTTTGAGTAGTTATGGTATTATGAGAAAGAGACCGAATGTTGTTCGGAGTCTCGGATGGGATCCGGGATATCACGAGGTGATCCGGAATGGTCCGGAGAATAAGATTCATATAAGGAAAGTCCCGTTTCGGAGTTCGGGAATGATTCCGGTGTTTTCATCGGGGATATTCTAGAAGGTTCCGGATTGTCCGGCACTCCGGGGGGGAAGGGGTACATGAATGTGTCATTACATATTGGAATGATTGCATCATGTACTAAGTGTTCTTGCTGTCCCAAATAAAGGATTAAATTGAATCCTAAAACAGAAAAGTCAAATGTCCAGTTTGAAAGTCAAACGGCTAAAACAAGAAACTGTGGGAAACAAGCAAGAGGAGTTGGAATCAACTTGGAGGAGGAGTTGGACTCCTCCAGGCCGGCGCCCAGCCCAAGGCCGAGTTGGGGAGGGACTCCCTCCCTCCCCTGGCGCGCCAAGACCCTCCCATCTATATAAGGAGGGGCAGGGCTCCCCTCCTAGACACACAAGTTTCCTATCCTCTAAACTAAACCCTAGATCTAGACCCCGGTTTAGAGCTATTCGGTTTAGAGCCTTCTAATTGGTTTAGAGCCCTCTAATTGGTGTGTCTAATTACCAGACCACTAATAGCCTCTCTCATAAGCTCCACCATACTCGCACCGGCTTAAGGCGAAGCCCTGCGGGATTTCCCCTCTACTTCCGGTACCACGCCGTTGTGCTGCCGGAATCGCGAGGAGAGTACTACAACCTCCGCTGCCTGCTGGAACAAGGGAGAGGAAGGTCTTCGTCGAGTACCGAACGTGTGACCGACTGCGGGAGCGCTGCTGGAACGTGGCGCTAGAAGGATCGTCTACACGATCTTGAGATCGGAAAGAGTACGACTACATCACCCACGAGAATCTGCTCTCGTTAACCACTTTGGAATCTTCGAGGGTGAGTTCCACTATCGACTCGTTGCTACAATCTAGTAGATAGATCTTGGCTTGTTTGTTTGTATACGATAGAAAAATTTTGTTTTCCATGCTACGAACCCCTACAATACTGTCCTGAGGGAGGGTGTTGATCCACTGCCTGCACGTCCCCTCCATCATCAGGGGGAGGTAACGGGCGGCTAGCAGGTCGGTGTGGCCTGCGATCCCCATTGCCATGAGGTATGTGTCGAGCCAGACAGCGGGGTCGTACGAGGGGTCGTACTTTTCTATCTCCTTCGGCGCCTTAAAGTTTGGCGGGTACTTCTCGCCTCGGATCATTGGTCTGAAGCACTTGGGGCCGAGTCGACTGAGCGACCCCATGGGCTCGCCGTCACGGCGATTGGTTAGGGTGTGTCGCAGGTCGTCGGGCTGGCATGCGCGCCAGCTTTGGTTGTTGATGATGTGGGTGCGGGCGTCGATGGGTTGACCGTTGGCGGCGACGAGGTTGGTCGCCGGCCTGGGGTCGTTGGTGGAGAGTGCCGCGTTCGCGGGTTGGTGTTGGAGCTGCAGTGGCTCCGGTGGTGGGCAGTTCAGTGTGTTTGCCGCCATTGGGCGGCCGCTCGAGGCCGTCCTGCTTCCCGAGGAACGTGAGTATACTCGACCTTGCGAGTCGGCGCCCGCTCTTTGCTGCTCGACGGCCTTTGCGAGCAGGGCCCTGACGTATTGGATCTGTAGGGCGCCGTCGCCGGTGGCCGTGATGCTGTCGGCTGCTGCTCGGCCTGCCACGAGGTTGTCCATCGGGGTGGAGAACAGTGGGAGGCCATTTGCGTCTCTCTCCCGTGAGGAGACTACTATCCGCGGCTGGTCCCTGGGGGGCGTGCGGTTGGGTGGAGGCGGGGCGCCCATCGCCGTCGACCCCGGCGGGGGTCGGGCGCTTCCTCCTGGTGGCGCGTTCTCGCAGATCGCGCGCTCGGCCACGCGGGCCGGGTCGTTTTCGTCGTCGAAGTTCAGGGCGCGCCCCTGAACGGTAGGGTTCAGGAGCGACCTGATCCGCCGTTGGTGGTAGCGCGATAGCTCCTGCGCCGTCACTTGGTCGAGGCGGAATTTTTCGCGCTCGGCTTGTTCCTTGCGCACCGCCTCCGCCAGTTTCAGGCGGAGTTCCTCGACCTCCGTTGCCGTGGCGTTAGGAGGGATTGGGGTGGAGAATGGATCCTCTGGCGGATCGGTGCCGGTCGCCATGTAGGTCGCGGCGTGGCGACCGGTTCCGTCGCGGAGGTCGGCGGAATTCTCCGACCCGGAGTCAAATTCGAAGATCCCTAGGATGGAGGGGTCCTCAAAGTCTCCCACGTTGGAGACCTGAGTGATGGAGCCCGCGGGTGAAGCCGCGGTGATGGACCCGGCGAGTGACGCCGGGGTCGCCGAGTCGGCGTCGTCATCGAGGGCCGCATCTCCTGCGGCCGCTGAGTTTTCGGCCACGTCGCTGTGGGCCGAGTTGTACTCGGGGGCGAGGCGATGGATCGTGCGGATCTGGCTCTCGGAGAGCCGATCGCGTGGCGGCGACTCGCGGATGCGAGCCGAATGCTCCGAGACGATGACGTCGGTGAGGCCGACGAAGAGGCTGATCGTGCCGATCGGCAGGATCATGCTGTGCGTGACGAGCCGCGACGCCGGGACGTAGCTGCTCGGCAAGATTTGGAGCATCTCGCCGATCGCTATCATGCGGCCGGTGGCGACCGTCTCGTTGATGGGAAGATTGGATCTCGCCGCAGGACACCGGCCAGACCGGCCAGGCCCCACGGTGGGCGCCACTGTCGTGGGGATGGTCACGGCAGATGCTGCAATCGGCAGCGAGTAGTAGAACGAGGGGCAAGGGCGGCCAGCCATCTGCGGTGCGAGATGAGGGCAAAGACACAGGGTTTTACCCAGGTTCGGCCCCCCGGAGGGTAAAGACCTACTCCTGCTAGATTGTATTATGGAGGTGGTACAATGGGCGAGCTCGGCGGCTAGGCGGCGAGTCGCTTGGGTGTATGATGGAACGTATCTCTACTCGCCCTATAGGGAGGTTTATATAGGCTCACCTCCCCTAGGGTTTACATATCTCAACCGATTCAGTTAAAGCTTCGGTACTCGTTTAACCTAATCCGACTGGGCCTATCTACTCGCCTGGGCCTTCAGCTTCCAGTCGCTTGGTTCCTTGCTGGGCTCCAATCCAGTCGCCGTCTTGCGGGCCCACTCGCCAGTTCTTGGGCCAGTCGGAAACGTACTGCTGGGTATACCCCGGTAGACATATCCCCATCAGCAAAAAGAAAGCCAGTCACATGCTCAAGGACTGCCGCGAGTTCCAGAAACTCAGCGAAAGCATGGTGCAGATGAGGCAACAAGCCCCAATCCCTACGTTCGGAAACGCACCCGCGCCAGGAGAAATAGCACACAGAGCTCCTCCACCGCCACCTATTGGAGGCCCAAACCAACCAGTCGCACCAGCGCAAAACAACGCCGGGGTCGGATACCCCCCCACAAAAGGGAGCACTAAATATGATCCAGAAGGGACGCCCCACAAACAGGGTGCAGAAGAAAATCACCCGACAAATCAACTTGGCCGTGGCAACTCCGCCTGCAATCCCTGAGTACCTCAGCGGATCGGAGTCCTGCATCACGTTCACTCGCGCGGATCACCCTTGCCAGATCCCTCGCCCAGGTCATGCTGCCCTGGTGCTGGAGGCGCAGATCGGAGGCTTCGAGATGAGTCGCGTCTTCTTGGACGGCGGCAGCGGCATCAACCTAATGTTCGCAAGCACCCTAGCAGCTATGCGGATCCCGCAATGCAGCCTGGAACAATCGGACACAACGTTCCACGGCATTGTCCTAGGAAAGGGCATATTCCCCCTGGGCAAAATAGGGCTCGACGTCATCTTCGGAAAGCCGGACAACTTTCGGCAGGAGCGACTCGAATTCAAAGTGGTGGACTGGCCGTCACAATACCACGCCATCCTGGGGCGTGTAGCATTCACAAGGTTCCTGGCCGTCCCACACTACGCTTACCTACTACTCAAGATGCCAGGACCAAGGGGCGTCATCATAGTCCATGGGAGCTTCACCCGATCGGACCAATGTAACAGGGATTTCAACAAAATCTCCCAGTCTTTAGGCATGCAAGACGAGCTTGTAAGGCTCCGTGAGGTGACGGACAATGGGCTACCCCCAGTCACAAGGCAGAACGCACCTGACATGTCCTTCGACTCCACCGTCAACACCAAGAAAGTACAGGTCCATCCGACGGATGCCTCCAAGACGGCTTTGATCGCCAATGACCTCAACACCGCATAGGAAGGCGTGCTCGTCGAATTCCTCCGTGAGCGCTGGGAAATCTTCGCCTGGTGTCCTGCGGACATGCCAGGAGTTCCCAGGGAATTCGCCGAGCACGCACTCAATGTCTTTCCAGACACCAGGCCAGTCAAGCAGTCCATCCGAAGATTGTTGGAGCCACGAGCCGAAGCTATCGGCAAGGAAATCAGTAGACTACTCGCTGCAGACTTCATCAGGGAAATCAAAGAAAGCGAGTGGCTTGCAAACACGGTGATGGTCCCGAAGAAGGACACGGACATCCTGCGGATGTGCGTGGACTTCACGTCACTAAATAAGCATTGCCCAAAGGACCACTTCCCTCTTCCATGGATCGACCAGATCATCGATTCGACTGCAGGTTGCGAGAAACTCTCCTTCCTCGACGCCTACTCAGGCTATAACCAGATTCGGCTCAAGGTCGGAGATCAGGAGAAAACGGCGTTTATCACACCGTTCGGAGTATTCTGTTACAACACAATGCCCTTCGGGCTAAAGAACGCGGGTGCCACGTACCAGCGATGCATGCAGGCCTACCTCAAGGACCAGATCGGTCGAACGTCCAAGTCTATGTCGACGACATAGTAATAAAAACCAAGGAGGCAAGGACACTTATCGACGATCTCCGCGAGACGTTCGACAACCTTGATCGCTATAGGATCAAGCTCAATCCAGAAAAGTGCGCCTTCGGCGTCCCCTCGGGTCAGCTGCTCGGGTACTTCATCTCTCAACGAGGGATTGAGGCGAACCCGAAGAAAATCAGAGCCATCATGACGATGGAGAAGCCGAAAAACCTCAAGGGCGTCCAGCAGCTCGCAGGACGAGTAGCGGCACTAAGCAGGTTCATCAGCCGCATGGGCGAGAAGGCCCTACCATTCTACCAGCTGCTGCGCAAGGCAGACAAGTTCGAGTGGACACCTGAAGCCAACGACGCATTCGAAAGCCTCAAGCGGCTCCTCTCCACCTCGCCCGTTTTGGTCACGCCAAAGGAGCGCGAGCCCCTGCTGCTGTACATAGCATCCACACACCAAGTGGTCAGCACCGTACTCGTGGTCGAACGACCCGAAGAAGGCAAGACCCACGGGGTCCAGCGCCCAATTTACTACCTCAGCGAGGTACTAACACCAACAAAGCAGAGGTACCCTCACTACCAGAAGCTAGCCTATGGCGTGTTCATGACGGCTCGACGGCTGAGCCATTACTTCCAGGAGCACCAAGTGATGGTGGTCAACGAGGCACCCCTGAACAGCATCCTGAATAATCCAGAGGCCACAGGACGGGTGGCCCTGTGGGGCATCGAACTGTCACCCTTGGACATCGTCTACGAGAAGCGACACGCAATTAAATCTCAAGTCCTTCCAGACTTCCTGGTACATTGGATGGAGCTGCAGCTGCCAGACACCCCAGACATGTCGCAGTCATGGACCATGCACTTTGACGGCTCCAAGAGTGAAGCCGGAGCAGGGGCAGGGGTCATACTGACCTCCCCGCAAGGCGACAAGATGAAGTACGTTCTTCGGATGAAATTCAGAGCCTCCAACAACGAGGCCGAATACGAAGCCCTCATCCATGGCATGAGGATGGCAAAGATATGCGGCGCAACGCGCCTGGTCATCTACGGTGACTCCAACCTCGTCGTCCAGCAGACGATGAATGAGTGTGACGCACACGCCGAAAACATGATCGCGTACCGCACGCTCTACAACGCACTCGAAGGAGAATTTGACGGCTGCGAACTTCGGCACGTTGGAAGAGAGAGCAACGAGGAAGCCGATAGACGCATTTTTCCGCTTTGGGTTCAAGCTTGTCCGGCTGTAACATCTTTACATAGGCTTCGCAACCCCAAACTTTAAGGAACGACAATTTAGGTTTCTTCCCAAACCATAATTCATATGGTGTCGTTTCAACGGATTTAGATGGTGCCCTATTTAAAGTGAATGCGGTTGTTTATAATGCATAACCCCAAAATGATATCGGTAAATCTGTAAGTGACATCATAGAACGAACCATATCTAAGAGAGTTCGATTACGACGTTTGGACACACTATTACGCTGTGGTGTTCCCGGTGGTGTCAATTGTGAAAGTATTCCGCATTTCTTCAAATGCTCGCCAAACTCGTAACTTAGATATTCACCTCCACGATCAGAACGTAGAAATTTAATCTTCTTGTTACGTTGATTCTCCACCTCACTTTGAAATTCCTTAAACTTCTCGAAATTTTCGGACTTATGTTTCATGAAATAGATATACCCATATCTACTCAAGTCATCCGTGAAGGTAAGAACATAACGATAACCACCACGTGATGCTACACTCATCGGACCACACACATCGGTATGTATGATTTCCAATAAGTCTGTAGCTCGCTCCATCATACCAGAAAATGGAGTCTTAGTCATTTTACCCATCAGACATGCTTCGCATCTTTCAAGTGATTCGAAATCAAGTGATTCAAGAAGTCCATCGGAATGGAGTTTCTTCATATGCTTCACTCCAATGTGACCAAGACGACAGTGCCACATATAGGTCGAGTTATCACTCAATTTCAAACGTTTAGCTTCAATGTTATTAATATGTGTATTTCCACTATCGAGATTCAATAAGAATAGACCATCTATCAAAGGTGCATGTGCATAAAACATATTACTCATATAAATCGAACAACCATTATTCTCGGACTTAAACAAGTAACCGTCTCTCAATAAACAAGATCCCGATATAATGTTCATGCTTAACGCAGGCACCAAATAACAATTATTTAAGTATAAAACTAATCCCGATGGTAGATGAAGAGGTAGCGTGTCGACCGCGGTCACATCAACCTTTGATCCATTTCCAACGCGCATCGTCACCTCGTTCTTCGCTAGCTTCCGTTTATTCTGCACCACCTGTTTCGAGTTACAAATATGAGCAACCGAACCAGTTTCAAATACCCAGGCACTACTACGAGTACTAGTGAGATACACATCAATAACATGTATATCGGATATACCTTTCTTCTTGATGTTGTCGTTCTTCAAATCCGCCAAGTACTTTGGGCAATTCCGCTTCCAGTGACCTTCTCCCTTGCAGTAAAAGCACTCAGTATCAGGCTTAGGTACAGCCTTGGTCTTCTTCGTCGGTGCGGCAACTTTCTTACCACCCTTTTTGAAGTGTCCCTTTTGCTTAGACTTGCCTTTCTTGAATTTGGTGGTCTTATTGACCATCAACACTTGGTGCTCTTTCTTGATCTCCACTTCTGCAGATTTCAACATGGAGAAGAGTTCTGGCAACTGCTTGTTCATGCTTTGCATATTGTAGTTCATCACAAAGTTCTTGTAACTTGGTGGCAGTGATTGGAGGACACGGTAAATCCCCAAAGCATTAGGAATCACTATACCCAAGCTTTGGAGTTTGTTTGCGTGCCCAGACATCTTAAGCACATGCTCACTGACGGAGCTGTCCTCTTCCATCTTGCAGTTAAAGAACTTTTTAGAAGCCTCATAACTCTCAACTGCCGCGTGAGTCTCAAATATCAATTTGAGTTCACGGACAATATCATGCGGGTCTGAGTTCTCAAACCTCTTCTGAAGCTCCGATTCCAAACCATACAAGATAGCACACTGAACTATGGAGTACTGATTCTTCCGAGCGAGTAAACATTCTTTACTTCATCGGTAGCATCAGCTGCAGGCGGGTCACCCAGTGGTGCATCCAGCACATAGGTCAAATTACCAGCATTGAGGACAATTCTCAAATTGCGGAACCAATCCGCGAAGTTGCTTCCATTGTTTTCAACTTTTCTTTCTCTAGGAACGCATTAAAATTGATGGTAGGGGCCGCCATTGATCTACAACATATTTGCAATAGTTTAGACTAAGTTTATGACAAATTGAGTTCTTATTAATAGTTAAATTAATCTAGGTGAACTCCCACTCAAAACAATATCCCTCACATTGTTTTATTGATCACACGAACCAAATCCACCACATCAAAACCGATCATCACGAGAGTTGATGTAGCTTCAATGGAGAACAATCGACATGTTCATCATATCTACTATATGATTCATGCTTTACCTTTCGGTGATCCGTGTTCCGAGACCATGTCTGTACATGCTAGGCTCATCAAGATCAAACCTTAGCTTCCGTATGAGCAAATCTGGCTTGCTCACGTTGTATACACTTGCAGAATCTAACACACCCGATCATCACGTGGTGCTTCGAAACAACAAGCTTTAGCAACGGTGCTTACTAAGGATGAACACTTTAGAACTTGAAATTTATGTGCATGAGGGATCATCTTATAATGCTACCGTCGTTTAACTAAGCAATACAAGATGCATAAAGGATTAACATCACATGCAATTCATAATATGTGATATGATATGGCCTTTCTTCTTTGTGCTTCCGATCTCCATCTTCAAGCACGAACATGATCTCCATCATCACCGGCATTGCATCAAGGTCAATGACGCTGCTCCATGATTGTCATCCACCAGCTTCAACTATTACAACTACTTTGAATAGACACGCGGGTCTTAACAGAAATTAAAGACAACCATATGGCTCCTGCCGGTTGTCTACTTACAATAAGGAACATTGCATACATCAAATATAATCACAATCATGGCCATATCACATCACAGCACACCCCTGCAAAACAAAGTTAGACGCCTCTAATTTCTTTGCATATTTTACGTGGTTTGGGGCTTTCAATAAGTGTCGATCTAACTTACGAACAAGAACCACAACGTTGATGTTTGAACTATCAAGTGCCCGTTGTAAATTGGATCTATACTATAATGGGAGAGACATACACCCGGAAAGCCACTTATGCAATACAAGTTGCATGTTGAGCGTGGAGCAAGTCTCATGAGCGATGTCATGTAAGGTTAGCCCGGGCCGCTTCATCCCATCATACCGCAAGATGCAAAGTACACAAGAAGCAATTGATAATAAAAGTACCACCGCCCACAATGACCATTGTGTTCTACTCGTGCAACAGATCTACATATAGACACGGCTCTGATACCACTGTAGGGGTTCGTAGCATGGAAAACAAAAAATTTCTACCGCATACAAACAAACAAGCCAAGATCTATCTACTAGATTGTAGCAACGAGTCAATAGAATAACTCACGCTCGAAGATTCAAAAGTGTTTAACGAGAGTGGATTCTCGTGGGTGATGTAGTCGTACTCTTGCCGATCTCAAGATCGTGTAGACGATCCTTCCGGCGCTGCGTTCCGGCAGCGCTCCCGCAGTCGGTCACACGTTCGGTACTCGATGAAGACCTTCCTCTCCCTTGTTCCAGCAGGCAGCGGAGGTTGTAGCACTCTCCTCACGATTCCGGCAGCACGACGACGTGGTACCGAAAGTAGAGGGGAGATCTCGCAGGGCTTCGCCTTAAGCCGGAGCGAGTATGGTGGACTATGAGAGAGGCCTTGGCAATCTAGGGTTTAGAGGCACCAAGGAGAGAGGGCTAGGCCGGCGGCTAGGGCAAGGGGAGAGCCCCAAGTCAGCGGCTAGGGCAAACCCTAGGGCGGCGGCGGCTGCAGGAGGGTCGGCGGCTAGGGTTAGGGTTTTGGTGGCGCAAGGTGTAGGTTTAGAGAGGCACCCCTGCCCCTCCTTATATAGGTGGGAGGGCGCCGGCCAGGGGAGGAGAGTCCTGCCCCAACTCGGCCTCCTTGGCCGGCGGGTGGAGGGAGAGGAACTCCTCCCCAAGTAGGTTTCCTACTCTCCCTCCACCAAGCAAACTTGCCGTTTGACTTTTCAAATTGGTGTTTGACTTTTCAAACTAGGATTTGATTTATCCCTTTATTTTGCTCAGCGATGACACCTAGTACATGATGCAACCATTCCAACTTGTTATGGCACATTCATGTACCCTTCCCCTCCGGAGTGCCGGACCTTCCGGAACCTTCTAGAACATTCCCGATGAAAACACCGGAATCATTCTCCAACCCCGAAACAAGACTTTCCTTATATGAATCTTATTCTCCAGACCATTCCGGATCTCCTCGTGATGTCCCGGATCCCATCCGAGACTCCGAATAATGTTCGGTCTCTTACTCATCATTCCATAACTACTCAACAACATTGAATCCTTAAGTTTGTCTCCCTACGGTTCGTGATTTATGCGGACATGATCGAGACACTTCTCCGAACAATAACCAATAGAGGAATCTGGAAATTCATATGGCTCCCACATATTTCTATGATTACTTTGCGATCGAATGAACCACTTACATACGATACCAATATCCCTTTGTCTCACGATAGTTTACTTATCCGAGGTTTTGATCGTCGGTATCTCTGTATACCTAGTTCAACCTCGTTGCTGATAAGTACTCTTTTCTAGTTCCCGTGATATGTGATCCCTTGTGAGCCAGTCACATGCTTTCAAGCTAATTGGATGACATTCCACCGAGAGGGCCTAGAGTATATCTATCCGTCATATGGATGGACAAATCCCACTCTTGATCCATGTGTCTCAACCCATACTTTCCAAACACTCAATGCCACCTTTATAACCATCCAGTTACGGTGTGGTGTTTGATGTCATCAAAGCATCCTTCCGGTGATGGTGATAAGCATGATCTCATGGTCGAAGGAATTAGGTTACTATGTATCAGAAAGCATATAGCAATTGAACTATTAAAATGACTTGATCTTTATGCTACGCTTATCTATAGGAGTATGTCCATCATACCATTCTCCTAACGATATGATCTTGTCGGTAATAACATCTCAATGTTCATGATAGGGAAACCACAATCATTTATTAACCAACAAGCTAGTATTATGAAGAGGCTTTACTAGGGACTCCAATTTAGTTTACAAATCACACAAGTATTAATGTTTCCTTGTTAATACTGTTATAGCATGAATGTAAACATTTATCATAAACACAAAGATATAATAATAACTACATTTATTATTGCCTCTAGGGCATATCTCCAACAATGAGAACTACCGATCTATGTTCCCTGAATACGCTGATACCGCAATGGAAGACAATGAAGAAGAAGGAGGTGAAGAACGGGAACCAGACCGGCCTGCTGATGATCTTGGTCAGGTCATTTCTTATGCAAAGTGAGACTGCGACACAGAAAAGGAGAGGTTGCAGTTTGAGCAGATGTTACAAGATCACAACAAATTGTTGTACCCAACTTGTGAAGATTGCCAAAAGAAGCTGGGTAGCACACTGGAATTGCTGAAGTGGAAGGCAGAGACCGGTGTGACTGACTCGGGATTTGAAAAGTTGCTGGTACTCATGAAGAGGTTGCTTCCAAGAAATAACGAATTGCTCGCCAGTACATACGAAGCAAAGAAGCTCGTCTGCCCTCTAGGATTAGATGTGCAGAAGATACATGCGTGCCCTAATGACTGCATCCTCTACCGCGGTTAGAAGTACGAGAATTTGGATAAATGCCCGGTATGCACTGCATTGCGGTATAAGATCAGAAAATATGACCCTGGTGATGTTGATGGCGAGCCACCCAGGAAGAGGGTTCCTGCCAAGGTGATGTGGTATGCTCCTATAATACCACGATTGAAACGCTTGTTCAGAAACAAAGAGCATGCCAAATTGTTGCGATGGCACATGGAAAAATGTAAGAAAGATGGGATGTTGAGGCACCCCGCTGATGGTCGACAGTGGAGAAAAATCGAGAGAGACTTCCCGGACTTTGCTGGTGAAGCAAGAAACTTATGGTTTGGTCTAAGTACAGATGGCATGAATCCTTTTGGGGAGCAGAGCTGCAGTCACAGCACCTGGCCCGTCACTCTATGTATCTACAACCTTCCTCCTTGTTTATGCATGAAGCTGAAGTTCATTATGATGCCAGTGCTCATCCAAGGCCCGAAGCAACCCGGCAACGACATTGATGTGTACCTAAGGCCATTAGTTGATGAACTTTTACAGTTGTGGGCCGAACCAGGTTTACGTGTGTGGGATGAGCATAAACAGGAGCCATTCGACCTACGAGCGTTGCTGTTTGAAAGAACATGTGTGCCCCCATGTGTGGTTTTGGTAATTAATGACAATCTCTATGGACTAATGCTTGTATCAAGTTATACTTGTAGGAATTGTCCATAGGCAATGCTTGAACCATATGTTGGCTTCAAGGTTTGGAGAAGAAGAAAGTGAAGAGGATCAAGTGGTGACCAAGGTGTTCAAAGAGTGATCCACAGATTGGTCATGTGAGAGTTAAACCTATGGCAAGTATGTCTTGAAGAATAAGATGGATTAATATCTCTGGTGCACCTTCAAGGCATCAACATAATGAAGAAATGATGTGCAAGCTAAAGATGTGCAATATCTAGAAGTTCTCATGGTTGAAGCTTTCCATCCTCGGTGATCATGGATCGAGAAGACAAGGTAAAAGTAAAGGTTTCCCCATGTTGTATGGGGGAGTAACTTGCAAGTCTTCATCAAGAAAGTGCGTACAAGAGCAATCAAGAAAGGTGTTCCATCTTGAGAAGGACAAGACCGTCTACATCATAATCAAGTGGAATATGTGCAAGGCAAAGGTATGATCTTGATAGGGTTTCTCTCTTACCGGTCTCGGGATGTTAGTTGGGGAGACCGGTTTATAGGATAGACAACCGTACTATCAAGAGGGGCTCTCAAGTGAGTAACTCGATCATATCCTTCAGAGAGAGCTCAAACCTTTGCATACTTTGCATCATCAATTATTATTTGGATCTTATCCATGTGAGGTTCTAGAGCTTGTGGCAATATTCATAACAAGCCCTAGTTCATCAAAAACGGATTTCCCCTTTATATCTTATTGCGTTTTTGATCTTTGAGGTTTTCCGGTTTCTCACCAAGAGAGGTATCTCACTTTATAATACATGAAACGTTCTCTCTTGGTGGTATCCAATATTTCCACTTTTTGTTGGATAGCCCTTGTTGTCCCGTTTCCAACAAAATTGGTTTCGGGTCAATCGGAGTTTCCAAACTCTAGATATCGCCATTTGAAGTTTGCCTCATATTTGGTTCTGACCGGAGTCTCCGGTCTGCGTGGACCGGAGTCTCCGGTGTAGTCCGGAGTTTCCGGATGTGTCTCCGGTGGTGACTTCAGAATCAGGGCTGGGACATACTGTATGGGGGTCCGGAGCCAGGTCCGGAGGCTACCCCAGAGTCTCCGGTGTTTCCTCAGTCCGGAGTCTCCGGTGTTGGAAGACCGGAGTCTACGGTCTTTTTGGGTCTTGGATGGCCCAGTTCATTCAGATGGTCGGTCCGGAGGCTGGTCCGGAGGTTGGGCCGGAATCTTCGGTGTAGACCGGAGTCTCCGGTCTGACTTTTCCCCAACGGGCAGAAAACGGTCAGAAATCTGTGGGCCTATAAAAGGGGGCCCTTCTTCCCCAATGCAACTGCTCGAATTTTACAGGCTTTCTCCTCCATTCTTGACCCTCTTGAGCTTGCTTCCCCTTCAATCCCTCCCTTGATTCTTGCATATACTTTAGGGATTTGAAAGAGGAGATCTAGATCTACAATCCCACCAATCCATCTCTCCTCTAAGTGAGGGGAACATCTTGGGATCTAGATCTTGGAGTCTTTTGTGGATTTCCTCCATTGTTCTTCCTCTCTTATTCCCCCACAAGCTTTTGTAGCTTTGGTGGAATTTGGGAGAGAAGGATTTGAGCACTACTTGTGTTCTTGCCATTGCATTTGGTGCATCGGTTTGAGTTCTCCCCGGAGGATTTGGTGAGTGAAAGTTGAGAAGCTTTTTACTCTTGGGTTCTTGGAACCCTAGACGGTTTGTTGGTGTTGCAGTTTGTGGCCTTGGTGGCATTGTGGCCTTGGTGGCGTTTTTTGGGAGCCTCCAATTAAGTTGTGGAGAAGTGCCCCAACCTTGTGAGAGGTTCCGGTTGCCACCGACAAGTGCACCGATAGTGGAACCGTGGATCGATCCCATTGGGGTGAGATTCGCCGGAGAATAAGGGAGGCCTTTTGTGGCGTTGGTGGTTTGATACCACCCCCTCTCCAAACGAGACGTACTCCATGTTGGGAGGAACTCGGTAAAATATCGGTGTCCCCGCGTGCCTCGGTTATCTCTATACCCGAGCTCTTTACTTATGCACTTTACATTGTGATAGCCTTCGTGCTTGAAGTAATATATATATCTTGCTATCACTTTGTTGCTTGTATTGCTTAGCATAAGTTGTTGGTGCACATAGGTGAACATTAGTTGCTCTAGGTTTGTCTTAACAAAGTAAACACTAGTTTTATTCCGCCTTTGTTGATCCACTCTAAGAAAAGTTTTAATCGCCTATTCACCCCCCCTCTAGGCGACATATGTATCCTTTCACTGTTCGTAACCATCAATGATTGGTCTGCTCTTAGTAACATCTCAGGACAGACGAACAAGGGATATAATGCATGCACACACTGTTTAGATGAGACTGAAAGTATATATCTGGATAAATCTAGGAAGAATGTGTACCCGTACAATCGTGTTTTTCTTCCGCCCAGACACCCCTTAAGGAAAAAAGGCAAGCATTTCGATGGCGAGGCAGATCACCGGAAGAAGCCTATGCCCCCGTACTGGTGCTGATGTATTTGGTATGGTCAAGGATTTAAATTTAATATTTGGAAAGGGTCCCGGAGGACAACCTGTTCCGAAAGACGCCGACGGACGTGCACCCATGTGGAAGAAGAAATCTATATTTTGGGAGCTACCCTATTGGGAAGTCCATGGGGTCCGCTCTACAATCGACGTGATGCACCTAACGAAGAATCTTTGCGTGAATATTCTAGGCTTCTTGGGCTTGTATGAGAAGTCAAAAGATACACCGGGAGCACGGGAGGACCAGCAACGTCATAAAGGACGAGACAGCAAGCATCCAGGGCAGTTTCAAGGGCCTGCCAGCTATGCTCTTACCAAGGAAGAGAAGGAAATCTTTTTTAAAGTCCTTTTCAGTATCAAGGTCCCGTCTGGCTTCTCGTCTAACATAAAAGGAATAGTAAATATGAAAGAGAAAAAAATTCCAAAACCTAAAGTCCCATGACTGCCACGTGCTTATGACGCAATTGCTTCCTGTTGCATTGAGATGGATTCTACCGGAAAATGTTCGGTTGGCCATTGTGAAGGTATGTGCATTACTCAATGCAATTTCTCAGAAGGTTATCGATCCATAAAGTCTATCAGGGTTACATATTGATGATGGTCCAATGTCTGGTCAGCTTCGAGTTGTTGTACCCTTCATATTTCTTCAATATTATGACACACCTCCTAGTTCACCTAGTCGAAGAGATTAGAATTCTCGATCCTGTGTTTATACACAATATGTTCCCCTTCGAAAGGTTCATGGGAGTCTTAAAGAAATATGTTCATAACCGTGCTAGGCCAGAAGGAAGCATCTCCAAGGGATATGGAACAGAGGAGGTCATTGAGTTTTGTGTTGACTTCCTTCCTGACCTTAAGTCGATTGGTGTTCCTGAATCTCGGTATGAGGGGAGGCTGACTGGAAAAGGCATACTAGGAAGGAAAACAATGGTATGTATGGACAGATATTCTTTCAATAAAGCACACTACACAGATCTACACAATTCCACCTTGGTGTCTCTGTATATCGAGAAACACAAGTTATTGTACGCTCGGAAAACCCGGGGATGCCTGACTCCTCGATTAAAGTGGAACACGAGGACACTTTTGGCAGTTGGTTGCAGAAGCATCTCATGAATAACAACACTGTTAAAGATCAGCTGTACTTGTTGGCATGGTTACCATCTTCGACTATATGTACTTTCCAAGGGTACGATATAAATGGTAATACATTTTACATGATCGCCCAAGATAAAAAGAGCACCAACCAAAATAGTGGTGTCCGCTTTGATGCAATAGATGACAATGGGCAGAAGGACACATATTATGGGTACATAGAGGAGATATGGGAACTTGAGTATGGACCTACTTTTAAGGTCCCTTTGTTTTGGTGCAAATGGGTCAAGATGACATGAGGAGGTGTACATGTAGACGAAAAGTATGGCATGACAACAGTGGATCTCAACAATCTTGCATACATGGACGAACCATTCGTCCTAGCCAACGATGTGGCTTAGGTTTTCTATGTGAAGGACATGTCTACGAAACCGAGAAAAATAAATCAGCAAAAGAATACATCGTCCGATGAGCCAAAGAGCCACATAGTTCTTTCAGGGAAAAGAAACATCGTGGGAGTGAATGACAAGACAGATATGTCAGAAGATTATAATAAGTTTCATGAAATCCCACCCTTCAAAGTGAAAACTGACCCAAGTCTCCTGTTAAATGATGAAGATTCTCCATGTCTACGGTGTAGAAAAAACAACAACACTAGATAGGGATGTTGGTGTAATATATTAAACCTTTTATGCAATCATATTGTTAAATGATGAAGATTCTCCATGGCCATGATGGTCGCACTATAAATAGAGGTAAAGGGCAGGGCAGGTTGGGCCAGGCAGCACCAATAATAGGGGTTGAACCTTTAGTCCCGGTTGGAGAAACTAACCGTGACTGAAGGGATTGCGGCAGGCTGGGCCATATAGCACTAATAATAGGGGTTGAACCTTTAGTCCCGGTTGGAGACAGCAACCGGGACAAAACACGAGTGAGCGCTAATAATAGGGGTGAGTGTCGACATTATGTCGTGAGTGTCGACACTATGCCGAGCTGCTTGTACTATAAATAGGCCAGTCCTCCAGCCAGTTTGAGGCATCTCCAAGATCGATGGTTTTCGAGAGCAGGGACACCACTACGGCCAGTTTCAGGGAGATGCCGTCGGATCCTAGTCCTCCGGCATCTCGAAGAAACTGGTCATAGAGGCACTCCCTAATATGTGAAATTAGGTTAGCTCCCAGGCATATTGATATAGTTAGAAAAATTACAAGCTGCAATATGGTCTTCGAGAGCAGGGACACCACTACGGCCAGTTTCAGGGAGATGCCGCCGGAGCCCAGTCCTCCGGCATCTCCAAGAAACTGGTCATAGAGGCACTCCCTAATATGTGACTGCACGTGTTTGGAGATCATATCTTCATGGTAAGTACGAATCGAAACTAAAGGTCCCCCTTTAGTCCCGGTCCAACCATAAAACGAGACTAACACTCAAGACATTTATTAATATTTAAAAACCGAGACTATGGAATCGGGACTAAAGGCCCCCTTTAGTCCCGGTCTAGCCACAAACCGGGACTAACACTCAATACATTTATTAATATTAAAAACTGGGACAAACCGGGACTAGCTAACACTCAGGACTAAAGCCGCTCCCAGTCATAATCATGCCTATTCCTATAGTACACAGCTTCAGGGTCTTCTTCGTTATCATCATCATTGTCATCGTCACCTGCCACTCCGGGGATCCTGAGCCCAGCCATGGCATATACCGGGGGCACCTGCCACTTCGGCCTTGGATTCACGGAGGGCGGGTGGACTTATGGGCACCGCAGGCGAGGATGGTCTCCCCCGGCGATGTAGCGCATCACGCCTATGATAGTACGGTTCGCCCACCACAGACGGCGGCCGACTTCATTGTGGTTCACTGGGGGCGGGCCATCACCATCGTAACTGGCGAGCTCCCTTTCCCACTGGTTAGCAAAGAAGGCATTCCAGGTGTCATAGTTGTCGGGATCCCACTGGGGATCCATCCGCTGCTCCGGCGTGAGCTTGTGGTAGAAGTGGTTCGTGATGGCCGCCTGTCGGGCGGAGCCTTGAGGCACAGTGAAGGGAATATGCCCTGAGAGGCAATAATAAAGTGTTTATTATGTGTATTCCAAGTATATGATAGATGTTTATTTTGCATGCTATAATTGTATTAATACGGAAACGTTAATACATGTGTGTTTAATAAACAAACAGAAAGTTCCTAGTTATGCCTCTCTCATAAACTAGCTCGTTGATTAACAAGATGATCAAGGTTTCCTGATCATGGACATTGGATGTTGTTAATAACGGGATCACAACATTAGTGTAATGATGTGATGAACACTCATCCGAAGTATAGCATTACGATCAAAGTCATTGAGTTTATATTGCTATAACAACTTACGAAGTGATCCTAATCCTTAGACCATGAGATCATGTCAATCACTAACACCGGAAGAGTTTCTTGATAACATCAAACGTCACACCGTAACAGGGTGATTATAAAGATGGATTCAGAACTAATAAAGTGTTATGTTGAGGCTCATGGATCAAGAGTGGAATTTGTTCATCCCGATGACGGATAGATATACTCTGGGCCCTCTCGGTGATATCACATTGATTAGCTTGCAAGCAAGTGATTTGATCACTAGAATGTTATATCACAGGAACGAGAAAAGAGTGCATGTCGGTAACGAGATCAAACTAGGTATGGAGATACCAATGATCGAATCTCGGACATGTAATATATCGTGAAACAAAGGGATTAAGATACTAGCGTAAAAGGTTCCGACGATCACAAGAAAGTCATCGTTGAATGTGTGGGAGTCAGTATGGGTCTCCAGATCCCGCTTCTGATTATTGATCTGAGAGGGGTCTCGATCATGTCCGCATTATTCACGAACCGTAGGGTGACACACTTAAGAGACACCGACATCCAATTGGAGCAAATGTTTCATGCCGAAAGAATGAACAAGCGCAGGAATTTATTTCACTAGATACCGAAACAGGTTTTCGGGTGAAATTGCATAAAGTGGTTATGCATGTGAAATAGAATTCTAGCAAGGGGCTATTTGTGAATGTTTGTCATTAAAGTAATTGACAAAATTCTGAATAAAATAAAAGAGTTTTATTTAATGAGAGTTTGCATTAAATTTGGTGGAAATTTAATGGGATTTTTGAGTGGACTTTTGAGTGGAGGGAATTTAGAGGAGTTTTGTGAGTGGAGTGTCCACCCACATGAAGAGGGGAGGGCAAGGGGCAGCCCCCATGCGCCGGCCACCCCCTTGGGGTTCCCCCCTCCTCCTATAAAAGGAGCCCCTCCTCCTCACTTGTCTCACACACCTCCTCGTGAAGGATCTCTCTCCCCCTCTAGAATTTATCCCCCATGGTCTCGGACTAGCGAGATACATGTTCCCGGTGGCTATTCGGCAAGAAAGAGTTGTGCTTCCGCTGCATTGCTGGAGCGAGGAGGCGGAGGTTGCTCGGTGCCTCGAACGTGTGTGCGAGCACGGATGCGCTGCTGATTTGCGGCGCTAGGACTTTCTCTCGATCTTGAGATCGGCAAGAGATCGTCTACATCAACCACGAGTTGAACTCGTTAAGCTTTGTCGGTCTTCAAGGGTATGTTCTCTACAGATATACATCCGCCCGTTGTTTGTATCTAGTATATATAGATCTTGGTATATAGTTCACATCGTAGGAAAATTTTTGTTTTCTATGCTGCGAACCCTACACACAGGAGGGACAGGAACACCTCCAACACTCAGCATCCAGCCGGCGGGCGGCCGGTATCCTGGTGGGCAAGGGTAGCTTGAGGCGCACAGCGCCTCCGTCTCCTCGAGGGTCAGAATGGCCCAGTAGGCGCTGTCCGTTTATGTGAGAGAGGAAGGTGTGGATGTGTGCATAACCATGGTGCAATCGGCCTACATATAGATGGAAAGGGCGGGAAAGCATGGCGGGATGCGGTGGGAAATGGCAGGAAATATCTTTAGTCCCTGTCAGTGGCTACAACCGGGACTAAAAGCTCGGTTCAGAGGAAAAGGCGGAAAAACATGGCGGGAAGCGGTGAGAAATGGCGAGAAAAATCTTTAGTCCCTGTTAGTGGATACAACCGGGACTAAAGCTTATTCAGAAAATGGATTTGGATTAATTATTCAAATTCAAGAACTTTTCATGTTGAAAGTTTAGTGAGATTCAAAAATATGCAAAAAATAATAGTTAATGCATTTTTAAATTGATAATGGCAAAATGGTTAACAATTTTACTATTTAAAATAATTTTTTGATAAAACAGAAAATGGATTTGGATTAATTATTCAAATTCAAGAACTTTTCATGTTGAAAGTTTTGTCAAATTCAAAAATATGCAAAATATAATGTTAATGCATTTTTAAATTGATAATGGCAAAATGGTTAATAATTTGACTATTTAAAATAATTATTTGATAAAACAGAAAATGGATTTGGATTAATTATTCAAATTCAAGAACTTTTCATGTTGAAAGTTTTGTCAAATTGACAAGTATGCAAAAAAAGTAAAATTTAAATGTTTTAAATGATATTTTTTGAAAATTTGAAAGAAAAAGCAAACGCGCGCTGGGGTTTTTGGCCCAGCGCGCGCAAATTTGGGCCTTTAGTTCCGACCCAGTTTACCAGCCGAGACTAAAGGTCTAGCCCCAGCGCGCGAAAACAAAACACCCCCCCCCTCTAGTCCCGGTCTGTGGCACCAGCCGAGACTAGAGACCCCCTTTAGTCCTGGCTGGTGCCACAGACCGGGACTAGAGGGGGGTATAAATGTAGCCCTTCTCCCCCGGTGCGTTCCACGCACCGGGAGAAGAGGAGGCCAGCAGACGAGCACGACGCCGCTAGGCTACCCCCGCGAGAATCGACGAGGAAACCGCCGGCCTGTCGCCCACCGCCGAGCCTTCCGCCCACCGCCTAGCTTGCCGAGCCCCGCTCCCGCGCCCTTCCCGCTCCCCACGCGCCCCTCAATCTCGAACGGCCGCGCGCACCACCGCCGCGCCGCCACTCCGACGAAGCAGCGGCGCGGAGCGAGGCTCCGCCCACCGCCACCTCCCGCGCCTGCCGCCAGCGCCACCGCCGGCCGCCGCCGCGCCACCGCCGGTGAGTTAGGGTTAGGTTAAGATTAGGATTATAGTTAGGATTTTTAATTTAATTAGGATTATATATAATTAGGTTAGGTTAGGATTAGGGTTAGGTTATAATTAGGATTAGTTTTAATTTAACCATTAGGATTATATGTATATAGTGTATTTTTAATTATAATTAGGATTAGTTTTAATTTAACCATTAGGATTATATGTATATAGTGTATTTATGTATATAGTGTATTTAGTTTATTTTTAATTATAATTAGGATTAGTTTTAATTTAACCATTAGGATTATATGTATATAGTGCCACCGCCGGCCGCCGCCACCGCACCTCCGGGTTTAGGGTTTAGGGTGGTGACCGGAGTTAGGGTTAGGGTGGTGGTTCTCAGGGGAAGCCGCTTAGTCGCCCGCCTCTCCCGCGGCCACCATCACCGGCCACCGCCACCGCACCTCCGGGTTTAGGGTTTAGGGTGGTGACGGATTTAGGGTTAGGGTGGTGGTTCTCGCGGGAAGCTGCTTAGTCGCCCGCCTCTCCCGCGGCCACCATCACCGGCCACCACCACCGCACCTCCGGGTTTAGGGTTTAGGGTTTAGGGTGGTGACTGAAGTTTGGGTTAGTGTGGAGGTTCTCGCGGGAAGCCGCTTAGTCGCCCGCCTCTCCGGGTTTAGGGTTTAGGTTTTATTTGTTAAGTTCAAATAAATATTGTGTGCATTTTGCAGGAACTATGGATCCACCTAGTCCAGTCCGCAGAGACCTAGATTCGGAACACTTGCTCGAGGATATGATTCACGATGCCGATGAGGGATCTTCCTCGAGGTATCTGAACTCATCCGGTGAGGGAGAGGAGACCAACAGACAAGAGGAAGAAGCCCATGGACGCGTAACGCAGACCGACGAGGTATATATATATGATGTCCGATGATCGTCACTAGATGTACCTAGTTGTATATATATAATGTTGACGAATGTTTCTTCTCTTAGGCCTCTACATCGAGCAAGAAAACCAAGCGCGGACCAGCCAAAAAGTTGCCCCTGGGTACTATTTATGAAATTACAGAGGTTTCAGGAGATGGCAAACCATTGGAACCAAAGAAAACAGAACAACTATTTGTATAACAATGCGGAGTTGTTGGTAGAGATCGCACCCCGATCACTGTTTGGGAGTGGAATAAGCCCAAAGAGGCGGAATGGAGTGATGTGTATATCGACGATAGGTTTAAAGATGAACATTTTAATGACCTAATGGGACATTTCAAGCTGCCAGAACGTGACACTGAGGACAAGACTGCTTAAATGAGAAAGAAAGTCAAGCAGTTCGCACTAAAGAAGATGGCCGAACTATTCAACAACTGGAAGAAGTCATTATGACAACAGTATCAGAAGGACAAGAAAACCCCATTATTCGAAGGCTTTCTAGCGAAGCAGCAGCCTTACTGGGATGCATTTGTGCTGTATAGGAGGTCAGGAGTTGCAGAGGAAAAGTCAGGAAAAAAACAAGATAAATGTCGCGAAGAAGAAATATCACCATAACTTGGGGGCAGGGGGCTACGCGGCTGCCATGCCTAAGTGGGATGTAAAAGAGAAAGAGCTTCATAATAAAGGGATCATTCCAGAACCAATTCGCGAAGAATGGGATTTGAGGGCAAGAAATTGGTTCCTTGGGCATGGGAGTACATATGACGAACTTACAGGGGACCTTGTTTGCAGTGACGGGATAAAGGTACCCAGGACTGCATGGCTAAAAGTGGTTAAAGATATTAAAGATGGAATAAAACAGTTTCATCCCAATAGAGAGAATGAATTGCTGACCTTGGTCCTCGGGAATCGCGAACATACAGGACGAGTCCGAGGCCTTGACGGGAGTTTCACGTGGGAGACTGGGTTTCCTAAGGACCAAGGTACCTATAGAAGCCAAGCAAGAGCAAAGCAAAGACGAGAGGAGGAGGAGGCAGACAAGTTCAAGCAGCAGCAACAGATCGACGAACTTAGAGGAATAGCGCGCTTGCAGCAAGATCCTCCACTCGATATTACCGTCAACCCATCTCAGCGGAGAAGCAGCATCGCTGAATCGGAGGTCCCGTCTAACAATGCATCCTATACTACAGATGGCGGTCCCGGCTACCCCATGGATGGAATTAAGGAGCAGATACCTTGTGAGCTCCATAAAAAATTGAAGACCGTATCTGTGAAGGTGGCGGTCGGATCGGCTTTGCCTTGTCCGCTTGAAGCACATTGGCATGGCCGTGAGATTCCAACTGGCTATGCTAAAGTTGGGGTGGATCAAATCGTAAAGGAGTGGGAGTTAATGGAGCTTGAAATCCCTGGACCTGAAGGTGAGATCACACTGGGAGAAGTACTTGGTGGGATCATTCTCTGGGAAAAGAACAACATACGGTTTCCAGGCTCGGCTCCAAGGATAACACTACCGCCTTCGAGTCGTCGCAGGTTTCCTTCACCTCCACCTCCAAGAAGCCCACCCCATGATGACTACGACCACCACATCCCGAGTCCATATCGATCTCCGCCGCAGGCTCAACAGTCTTCGCCGCCCGCTAAGGACAATAAGCGGAAGCGTGCTCCGTCAGTGAGTACTAAAGGACGCGGCAGCCCAAAACGGAAAATGTCGCCCCTCCCAACAGTGCCTCATTAGAATTTTCCCATCAGACCTTATGATTGTACTGATACGGAATCTGCAGCGATATCAAAGGCCGAAGTGGTGGCGCATTTTGAGAAGAAGAAACCCGAGCCCGCTCCGGTATACACCAAGAAACAAAAGGCATATGTACTTGATTTTCTAAACACACCATCGCAATATGAGTTGCACCATAAGCCAGATGACTATCTACGTACACTTCAGAAAGAAGTGGCGAAGTGCAAATCAAGTAAATCAAGCAAATCAAGTGCAAGCGGTAAAAAATCAGCAAGCACAGGTGAAAGCGGGACCAAAAATGCAATCAGTAAAAAATCAGACGTTCCCCTTCTCGGACAACAGGCAAAACAAACGATCGCACCCCTCAAGGTGGTTTCACAAAACGTTCCACTCCTTGCACAACAGCCACTTGATATGTCAATAGCTGCGGAGTTGGCGGCCAGCATGGAAATTACACTTGATGAACTATTAGGCCCCTAACTCGACCATCTACCCAAGATGCCACTAGCCCCTAAATATGTCGCAGGTGAGGATTTGGTCAGCAAAGAGAGGCTGAGAGAACTGCCAACACAAATGCGGAATCTCCATCAATGGTACTTGGCGGTCATAAAGCAGGGGAGAATAATGATCGTAGCCAAAGTCCCACGTGAGTACGACTTCAGACCCGAAGAGGTACATATTGAGTTTCCAGAACTGTTCCAGTTATACCATCTCGACGCCCTAGACAAATCCATCCTCAGCTGCTATTGTCTATAAGTTGTTGAATTCATTGTCTACATGTTCAGTTTTCAATTGTTCAGTTCAGAACATGTGATTATCTTTATTATGCAGAATGAAGATCCTGGAATGTAAAATAAAAAGAATCTACAATATTGGTTCCATTGACCCAGATAAAGTGCATATAGCCACGCTAACGAATAACCCCGAGGAGACGGAGGAAAACCTTCCAAGGTTTCTAATGGAGCAAAATTTCTCTGACCACATACTGTTTCCTTACAATTTCAGGTGAGGGTCTTACTCTGTTGTACACATTCACTTTTGATTAGTCAATGCTAATAAGTTTAACTGATGTATATATAAATGTTTGCAGCTTCCACTAGGTTCTGCTAGACATTCAACTTGATAAGGAAAGAGTTGATGTCATGGACCCATCAAAGAGAAACCCGGAAGATTTTCGCAGCATGCAGGACATGCTCCAGAAGTAAGTTTCGCGCTATATCGGTATCTTTCGTTGATTTACCGCGATATTAGGTAATGAATAACTCATTCATTCATTCATTTTCTTCGTCGGGCAGGGTTTGGATCCGGTTCAAGCGCGAGGTTACAGGTGTATTTAGTGAGAAGCTGACGTTTAAGGCGGTCTCGATAAGTAGCACGTGATATGTCCGCGCATCTCTTTACTTCTAGTTTCAATACAATAATGATGCTCTAGATTATTATTTTGATTGAATTCTATTCTTGTAAAGTGCGCGAGGCAGCCACGGGGGTCGAATCTATGTGGATTCTACGTTTGCGAGTTCATTCGCATGTTTACCAACACAACGATTATAGAGTCGACGTAAGCAATGCATTCACACCATCATTTTATTGCCGTCACCTTTTGTTATCATGATTGATACATATTGATCTCCTTTTTCTTATATATAGTTCGAGAGAATGCGGGATCAACTACTACCAGAGAAACATGTACTAGCAATTGCGGAGGAGCTGGCGGGATTTATTTTCAAAGAGATCGTAGACGATGCCGGAGAATTTAGTGTGAATAGACGCTATTGATCTCCATGTAATCGAACTATTTTGTGCTCTAGTCCCGGTATTCTGTGATCTCCATGTAACTGTGTAAATTGTATATATTTGTATGCTCGATTTCATAATACAAGTTATCTTATATATATGCAAGAACGTGTACGATATGTGGTGGCGTACAAAAAATTTAAAAACCATTTTGAAATGAAAAATAAATAAATAAAACAATACAAAATGAATTCTCTGCCGCGGCAGAGAAAGGGCACAAAATGCTGCCGCGGCAGAGAAATCACTAGTCCAAGGTAATGCTCTGTCGCGGCAGAGAAAATGCGCAATATGCTGCCGCGGCAGAGACCCACTAGTCCTGGCCTGTGGCACCAACTGAGACTAGTGGGGGTGCACCATAGACGCCCAGGGACAGCCACGTGGGCACCCACTAGTCCCGGCTGGTAACTGGGCCGGGACTAGTGTTGGGCCTCTAGTCCCGCTTGATTAGTCCCGGTTCAAAAACCGGGACTAGAGGCCCTTACGGCACAGGACTAGAGGCCCTGTCTCCACTAGTGTATGGGGTCCAGCACCAATTGGCCGATGCCAACCAAGAGAATTGTTTGATCTTTAACCATGGCCTGCAGTACGAACTGATGAAGAACGTGACATGCAGAGTACTCGTTGATCATGTCCATCGCCCAAAGAAGCTGACATGGATTATCTTTGAGGCGCATTGCACTTGATAAAGAACCTGAACCAAACCCTTGGCAGCGGCTGATCCCATCCATGCGGTCGACGATGACAAACAGGTCGGCTCCTGTCCAACATGCGGGTTAGCGGCAACGGACAGTTGGGAGTTGGCGTGGGGGTGAATCCTAGGCAGCGGAGGCTCTAGTTTGTGATGGAAGAGGAGAGAGAAGATGGTGTTGTTGGCGCTGAACCAACCTGCCCGTCTATGCTCAGGTGCTAGTCTTTGCCATCTGCCTACGCTCAGATGCTGCTCTTGCAGGCCCAGGAGGAACGGCATCGCATATGGATTCACTCTTCATCACGGCACATCCACTCGACTACTTCGATGGGGACGGTCATCAAGGCAGCACGGACCTGATCAGCGTGAGGTGGCGGAGATTGTTGGGGCTGTGCCGATGACGGTCGATACGGCGGTGGCTAGGGCTAGGCGAGCATAGCACAGATTGATTGGCGATGACGATCGATACGGCGGTGGCTAGGGATAGGCAAGCGTGGCACAGATTGATTGGGAATCAGGGGACACGTTTCTTGCCTTTTATCTAGCATCGCGCTTTGGTCACCGTATTGATCTTTTTTTTTAACAGGAGAGCCCCAGAAGGGGCAGGAAGACTTCAATAAAATACGACGGTGGAGCTACACATTTTCACGTAGAACCCTAAAAAATATGAAAAGAAAAAACAGGTCCAAACGTTTTACAAAGAACACCCTAAAACATAAACAAGAAATGCAATTGAGTCCTCCTTCCAACACGCCTCTGCTTCTGACTGGCCTCACGATGGAGGTTGAGGGAGCGTCGGGTCTTGCCGGCGAGCTTACTAGCCTCGATGCGGCTTGGATAATCGGCTGGCTGCATGCCTCCGATTTGGATGTGCAGAAAAAGATGGCTTCACTTCTCTAGGAGAGATCATCACCGTCGTCACTCGGATCAACATCCATGGCAGACGCGACCTCCGTGTCCAGATCAGGAGAAGACACCGAGAAAGAGCAACGATGAGCCTCCAGGATCTGCCGCCGATGCTCCCAGAAACCGAGCTCCTCCCTCAGAGCTCCTGCCCGAGATGAGGGAGGGAAGCCGTAGAAGATGCATCTGCAGCAAATCCAAAGATAGGGTCGCCTAGGGAGAAACCAGGCCGCGGTGCCGCCAGTGCGCTCCCCCTCGCCACCAAGGCCGGCCAGGAGCCACTTCAGCACGCCACGCACTGCCGGAAGGCAACCTCCCCCCTCGCCGCCACGGCCGGCCGAGAAGAATCGCTTCCAGCAGAACCAGGTCTTCACCAGGTAACCAGCGTTGAATTTATTCCAGGAGGCGGTGTTTCTCCACTCCACTTCCCTCTCCGGCCATCGGAGTTGAAGAAGAAGGAGGAACCCTAGGGCTGGCCAGATCCCAACGCCAAGATCTGCCCATCCGCTCCATCTACTGGGCACAGCGCCCGCAACCGGCATATCGCCAAACCTACCCCTAAACCTATCTACTTCTGCGCTCCCCCTTCTCCAACTCCGGCCGGCAGAGCCGGTGGAGAGGAGTCGGGGGAGGCCCAGCACGAGGGCGGCGACTCTCAACGGGATGAGGGGTGGAGAGAGGGGTGGAGGAGGACACAAGCAAAGCTAGACCAGCCTGTCTCCATACCGTATTGATCTGTAATCAGTTTTCTTCTTTCACAAGTTGAGTCGGTCATACGTTTCCATCTGGAAATCCTCTGACGTGTCTCCCGACCAGCCTGTCTCCATACCGTATTGATCTGTAATCAGTTTTCTTCTTTCACAAGTTGAGTCGGTCATACGTTTCCATCTGGAAATCCTCTGACGTGTCTCCCGACCAGCCTGTCTCCATACCGTATTGATCTGTAATCAGTTTTCTTCTTTCACAAGTTGAGTCGGTCATACGTTTCCATCTGGAAATCCTCTGACGTGTCTCCCGCCTGGATCGTACCGAGCGATCTGCAAGGAAAAAAAGTAAATAGTTATTTGACTCATACTTGCTACGGTGGGTAATATTTCCAGACTGAGAGGGGCAAATCGGTCCAAAAAATAAATAGTTATTTGACTTATACGTGCTATGGTGGGTAATACGCCCTCTCTCCCAGATTAAGATGCGTATACTTTTTTCACAAAATTCTCAAATTAGGATGCGTATTCTGGTGAGAAGCCCAACTTAGCAATAATCGGACCCTTTTACCCCGGGCAGCCACGCTCTATGCATTTATTCTCGAACCAATGCATGCAATACGTATAAATTTAGTGATAAAGGGAGGGTCAAAACCGAAGGGACGTGAAGGTACTGACCGCTGCATGCATATTAAACCTATAACCCGTGGGGGTCCTGGAAGGCACCACAGCAATTAGAGATTACCAGCCATTCGATCTGGTCTTAACAAGTCTGAGCCATCCATTGGGTTTTCACCTCGTGTCATATAAAAGGTGCCCACGGTAGGAACCCTAGCCCCCAATCCACTCACCACCGCCTCGTCTCGTCCCCTTCATCCCTACTCGCACGGCAGCCATGAAAGAGCCCCGCTCATGCGCCCCCTCCCCTTCCTGCTTTCTTCTTCCTCTGCCTTCGGCCGGCCGATCGGCAGGAGCAGTGCTCTGGGCCGCTGTCGTCCTCTCCATCCTCGTTTCCTGCTGCAACCTCACCTACTGTGTGGACTCCTCTACCATCGGTGGCAGTACACGCTCTCGTCTCGCTGGCCGCAAAACAAACTTGTCGTACCGGCGACTTCGACAAGGTCTGCGACATCGGAAGAGGACTGCGGTGCAGCGCCATGGAGAACGAGAAGATGGAGAAGGGTCCGTCGTCATCGTCGCCGCCACGACGGGTGGTAGGGGAGTACGAGCTGCAGGAGATGGTGGGGAAGGTCACTTTCGCGGAGGTGTTCCGCGCCGCACACCTCCCCACCGGCGCGTGCGTAGCCGTCAACGAGATTGACCGCCGCCGCGTCGACGACTACGTACGCCGTGGCATCCTCCAGGAGATGAGCATCCTCGGCAGTATCTCCCACCCCAACACCCTCTGCTTCATTGACACCATCGAGGTAAAATAAACCTCCCAATCTCCGGACCCGGCCGTCTTCCGTATCCGCCACCAAACTTGGCCTACTACTGCGTCGTTTAACCGTCTCTCTCAATAGTAAAAAACTACTTCTTGATTTTCGCCGTAGAGGGGGGAGAAGCTGTTCCTGGACAAAGCGGATGTGGCTGCGGAGGCCGTCCCTGCTCGGGCCACTCGCTCTAGGAGCTAGAGGAGGGTGGTGTCGGTGGCTGAGGAGGAGGCGCCCAAGGAAATACGGACATCTAGGATAACACGGAGCAGGAAGAGGAAGAAAATGAGATACAAAGTAAATACTCCCTGCTCTATGTTTACTTCAAATCAATTTTCCTATTCTATTTACTTTCTTTCCTGATGTGAACTTTGTTTGCTCCTTTTGAGAATCAGGTGACGTCTCTGTATCAAAGCTGATGTACCTGCACTGCTTTCCTCCGACGATGGAGGTGATGGTGCTGAAGAAATTGAGATTGCCAATGATGCTCAGAACGAGGAGCAAAACAAGCGAGTTGAGGAACAAAGCTAGCTGGGACGTAAGTGCGGCTTCCTTCAAATTAATTTTCTACTCTCATAAATTGCACTTTCACAGTTATGAACAGAGGAGTATTTTGTTGTTTAATTTGTCATGATGTGAGCAGCTAGCTCAAATATGATGTGATTCAAAATTTCATTTTACTACTCCTGTAAATTGCACTTTGTTACTCCTGCAACTTTGAGATGGAGTATGTTTTAGAATAATGCTTGTACGTGGAAATAAATAATGCTTGCTTGCTTGTAATGTTGCTTCTGAATATATTATATATCCAGTGAACTTGTCATGGGAGTAGAAAAGAAAATTTGCTTGCTTGTTGTCAACATTTAGTGGCTTCTGTCAACATTCAGTTATTGTTACAGTAGCATGGAGTAAAATATACTCTCTGAAAATACTCTATAATCTCTGCTCTCTGAAAATATACTCTGTTAATCTCTACTCTATAAAAATATAAGCCAAAATTGTTTAATTTTTGTGGCTCTTTAACCAAAATTGGACCAACTTTCATCTCGCACGGTAATCTTTGCATCATTCTGAGATCTTTGCTTCTGCCAACCTTTCCACCTATCATAGCAAACCAACTATGATGAATTATGCAAGGTCTCTATTAGAGAATTCACCCGGCAGCTCTGTATGTTCTCAATCGAGCCTTCGAGGACCTTTCCTCTTTTATATAACTATATGCTAGGACTATTATTTTGACACGTCTGTCACTGCTGTGTTGTTATTTTGGATGAGCAGCCGAGGGGCTGAAGGTGCTCAGGGGTGAGAGGATCGTGCACCTGGACATCAAACCTCAAGTTGGATTTTACAGATTTTTATTCCCAATTTGTTAGGGTTTTTAGAGTTTGTTTTTTCAATTTTTTTGGGGGCATTTTGATGTCCATGGGTGAAATCTGGCATTGGGCCTGATGTGTGATTTGTCATGTTTGTGTTTGGATACCAAGCCCCAAATTAAGAACAAGGGTTCGTGGGATTCAGTGTTATATAGCAGCTGTGTAACAAGATTTCCATAATTATCAATTGAACTTACATTATTGGTCAAAAACTAGACTCACATTTATAGTCCCACTGAATCCCCATTTACCATTCCCCTCGCTAGTGCTTGTATTTTCTTCAGTTGCATTAACTAATCGCACATGTGAAATGTGTATTTTATCTGGCTTGGTTGCTTGATCAGTCCAGTATCATCTGGAGATGTATTATTTTTTCCTTATTAATCAAGATGTGAATCATGCAGAACCTTCTCTCAAATAATGGAGATGCCATTGCACTAAGAATTGGCGATTTCGGGTTTGCTAGGTGAGAGCTTCATTCCCACTGTTGCACTTATATGCCTATCTTTCCCTCTAACTGAAATTATTGGGGAGATGCAGAATCACACCAAAATAAATGTGACTATTAGTTTTCAACTTCTATATTTATTTGCAATGGTTCGATATCTTCGTCATATTCATTCTCACATTTTCACTGTACATATTGCCTCCAAAAGTTGTACCCATTTTGTGTTTTTTATGTTGTGAATGAGATTTTATAAGTACAAATGTGCAACTGAATTATTTTTTACCTTCTTCGGATCTCTGATGCATGAAATTTTGGCTGCCACATTTTGTGGTTCTCCATATTACATGGCCCCAGATTTACGAGGGGATAAATATGATGCAAAGGTCTGTTTATTAACCTGCAATTAATCATGGATATTAAAATAACGAACAAATAATATTGACCAGAAAAAACATTGCAGGCATATTTGTGGAGTGTTGGAGTCATATAGGCGGGGGTCCTAGAATTTACCTCAAAAATTATAGTTTATAGTCCCTTCGATTAGATCCTAGGAATGTAAGAACCGTAGATCAATTTTACCGTCTCAGATACGTCTTAGATAAAATGCACATGCAGCCACATCCGTTGGAAACCCTAGCTGCTGGCCTCCAACTACCTCCCGCATCGTTCCTTTCCCAGTCCCCTTGCGACCTCGCCTCCTCCTCACCCCGCTGCTCGTGCTCGCTCCCTGATGTTGAAGCGGGAGCTACTACCGGCGATGGCGACAAGAAGCACACACTTCGGCGGCCGCTGGCGACGGTGACGAGGAGCACGTGCTGCAGCCGCCAGCGATTCGTCCACTCCACTCCGCGTCTCCTCGCATCCCCTCGCGCCCTCTCCTCCTCCCTTACTGCCCCCCTCCTGGTCAAACACGAGCTGTTGTTGATGGTGCTAAAGGTGCCAACTAGGACCACACTCTGCATCATTGACCACCATAGATGGATATTATGGTATGGTGAATGATTATCATGATTTATGAGAATAAGTGTTCAGCCTGATTTATTGTAACTTGAGGGGAAATGGGAAATTGTGGTACTACTGTGACGAGGCAGAGCATGCATCGGTTTGTGCGACGAGCTGGATTTGTGCTGCTTTCCCCTTTGGCAATATGCCACTTTTGTCTTTATTTGTGTAATTGTTTTACAAGTTAAAGAAAGCTACAACGAATGCATAAATGACAAAGTTTTCTGCTCCTTAGAGAGATTTTGATTCCTTCAAAGAATTAGGAACTGAATCTATGCCACCTTTTCACTCTAGCCCGAGTATGCTCCTCTGTCTTTATTTGCACCAATGTTGTCTGAAAACAAGAAAGCTACTCCCTCCGTCTCGAAATAGATGTCATATAATTTTCTAAATCTAGATATATATTTTTTGAATAGTGTTAAATGATTTGAAGAATCAGCGGTGAAAGTTTCTATTGTGTAATTTATTCCCTCTGTTTTGTGTCTGCTTAGCTGGTGGTTGACTATTGCCTTTGGTGTAGGCTGATAAGGACATATTTGTATTTGTTGGTCATAATTTCCTTTTTGTTTCGTTTTTATTCCATGGTCTATTCAAATTACAACACGTCTATTCATTCTTACTCACTGTATGTGTAATATGTTTCTCTGTTAACCATATATTTACTTAGCAAATGACTGCTTATAGAGCTATTGGTTTTGTTTACTCACTTCCAATTTTATCTGAACTATAGGTCATTTTTACTATTATAGTTTTGTTGTGACCTTCTAAGTGTCGGTTCCTACATGATGTCAGGCTGCCATAATTGTTCTTCCTAAATAAGATGCAGATCACAAGGAGAACAAAATGGTAATACTGATCAGCTACTGTCATTGAAGAGAATATTTTTGAAGCATTTCCTCATTCTGAAGTCACACACAAGTCCTTCAGAGCCTAATCTTTAATATAGACTACAAGAAGTGAAGGAGCATCCTATCTGTCATGTCAGATACCATTTTATGTAAATTATGTCTGAGTTCTATTTCTATGATTGAAGAGTTTGACCACCTGTAGAAAGATTAATTTTTATTCACTCAATTTTCATGTTCATGGTTGTATAATAGGACATGTGTCTTCTATTGTCGATCCACATAGCAGTTCGCAAGTAATGAAATGAGGGGTCGTGTGGCAAGCCTTGCCCCAAACTCTTCCACACATGAATTATGGTTATGGCATTCTTTGTTGTTCTCCTGATCTACTATAAAATGTTTTTCAAAGGTGAATGATGGGGCAGCACGCCAAGGAGTTCGGGTGGACGTTTGTGTGCCAAGGTGCACCCACATGCCAATTTGGTTGATTTAGCTTCAATTTGGTTGCTGGTTAATTTATCTTTTCCTTTGTAGGCATGTGTCTTTTGGTGACGCAAGTAGCTTTTGGTGTACATTTCCTATTTGATGTGCTATGTCCTCTCCTCTAAAGACCATATCCTTCCTTTTGTGATTGACCTGTACATATTAAGTAAGCTTTTGCTACAACATTTCTCGTGTGCAACTTATGTGGATGTTGCTTTTTTCGATTCCTTGGTATGTGATTGTTTTTTTCTTTTTAGAAACACAATACAATCACAACACGTACATGCACCCACCCCTATGAACCCACACACGCACATCCTCCTCTATGAGCACCTTCGTGAGACTTCCTTTGGTGAATCGGGTCTTAAGAATTCACCATAGGCACCTCATTGTCGACGGGAATATTCCGTCTTTTTTAAGACACAATGTCAAATCTAAGGTTTGAACTCTGTTGGGCTGGGGGTACAACCACCCTCTTAGCCATCCAACCACATGTTGGTTTGCTTATGTGATTGTTTTTTACTTCCTGTTGAAATGACTAAGTCATGTGTGATCTACATTTAGCATGGTTGATATAGTGGTTTTCAAATCGTTATCAGCGTGAACTTGGGACACACAGGCCAAGGAAATCTTATAGCTAGAGCTGAATGAGAAATAATAACGGAAGACAATGAGAATCGAAACAAAAGCGGGTGGGTGACCACTAAATCTCGCCATTCATGTTAGATTCTATGCATTTCCTGAGTAAAATCTCTAATGTTCTGGTTAATCTGAGCTTCAATTTCTTTTGGAAATGCTATCAAACATAATTTCACGGGATCGCATACGTCGAGACTACAACGGCAGGTATCTTGCTGCCACAAAAAACCCAAATAATTTTAAGCCCAACATGTTCTTCCCTTTTGAGGAAAGTAAAAAACCAGCAATCTACTACCCTAAAATATTAAATAGTGAATAATCACAGGCATAAAAGAGCAATGTCCAATAGACACATACCAACTCAAATATGGTTTCTTCCATATGTGCGGAAAACGCTGTTGAAAAAAAGGCAGGAAATAGTGGCGATGGACGCGATTAGGTGGAACAGAAAAAGGCGGGAAACAGTGGCAATGGACCTGATTGGGTGGAACTAAATACCGTCAACACGTGGACAAGTTGTACCTCCGCTGTGTCAACTAACATGGCCGCCTTGGGGGACAAGATGGCTAACAAAGGGCAAATTCATTAAAATCGACAAGGAATGTGGCATCCAACAACACATTGTTGCAAGCGATTAGTGCAAGATGGCTCTTTGCTTGCACGGTTGCGTGATGTGGGAACTTGCCTACCGGCCAGGCAGTTATGGATTACTTTCATTTTGTTGGCACACAAATATAATTAATAAGCACATTATCATTTCCCACCTATTTTTATTAGTGTTATACATAGTAGAAATCGCAGCGAGAGCCGCAAAGTCGTGTACGGAGATGCATCCCTAAATCACTTTTATTAAATCATTGTGGATAGGTTACTCAGTTTTACTTAGAAGAAGTTTCTTTGCGGCAGTTGCCTAACAAATACTTTTCCTGCTCGGTTACTATCGTCGCACCATACAACAATAAATTAGTATGGACATCACGGGGTCGTGCGCCAAGGCGCACCCCTAAATCTAGTGAGTATTAATGGAGGAGTTTGGGCATAGCTACATGCATATCAATCGAGCTAGGGATATTTCAGTCTAAAATTTTCTATGCATAATGCTAGATGGGCTTCTTGGTATGCGGATCAAAAACAATACGCATCCTATATTGAGATGGAGGGAGTATTTTCGGACTGAAAGTGTTAGACCGGGAGAAACACTTCGTGTTTTATTATTAGGTACTAGTTGAATACCCGTGCGTTGCCACGGTCCTTAGCGGAATGCATATGCACTGTCATGGTCCTTTATATACTATTTTCGCGTATGGTATTCCACAAACAAATTTTATATAATTTAAAATTGTATATACCCATTGTGTCTTAGTAGACATAAATGCAATAAGCGTCACTCAATTGGTCTGGTAAAGAACCTATATGACACCATGAACCCTCCACCTTGGACCGTAGTCACTAATCTTTTTATCAAAGTTTTCATGCCTCTCGTGGTGGAGGTGGGCTCCTCATGTCGTCCCTATCTCGAGCAATGTTACCCGCCACCGTCTTGTGGACCGCTCTTCGGTGTTTACGATAAGATGATGACAACGGTGAGTGCAAGAACATGGTGGCGTGTGCTAATGGGCGACGTGGTTGGCGGTGGTGCTCCGAATTTCCTAGGTTTTTTGTGGCTGGAGTTAGGGAGAGATCCTTGTCGGCTCATCCGACACTGACGTGGTGCCTTCTTTGGGTGGCGTCATTCGCTCCTAGAGGGCGTCGCGTATATCCCTAGTCCACTCTACTTTGATTGTCGGGGGAAACCCTAGGTCTAGTGCATTGGTCTAGGCAGCAGCGCCGTGTCTACTGCGCCTCCCTTCTTGAAGTTGCTATTTGGTACTGGACAATTCGGTGTGCTAGGAGCATGGTGGGTCAAATTCGGAGGGCGCAGCGGTGGTCGGTCACCCTCGTTTCGTCGATTCGACATTACTTTCATGTTTTTCTTAGGCATGTTTAAGCTGATGCTCCGGCATTTTCGTTCATTCAAACTCTTCTATCGTGTCATTGTTTTATTTATATAGCAGGACAATAGCTTGTTTTGAGATTTGATAGAAAATACGGTGTATTTTGTTTGTAGTATACGGGCGTTTCACGACCCAATTTTCCATGTCATCTTTATTTATTCGAATTGAGCCCGTCTAGGAAGCTTCCATCATTCATTCACTCGGCTAGCTAGCTCCCAGCTTTGTGTCCCGACTTTTTTTGCGTGCATCGTATTTCTAGGATCGGATCGACCTATTTCTCTTTGGATCAAGCTTGGCCAGGATGGCTTTTTCTTTTTGAGCCGAGCGAATTGGACGGAGCCGGTGGGCCTCCTGGACATCGTTGAGTCCTTTCTCCAATCACACGATCCGGCATGACCTCGTATAAAGCGTGTACAAGTGTTTTCCTGACATTTTACCGATCGGGATCGACCAACGGGCGCTAGAGGGACGATGTACCACGGATCAAAGACCATCAAGACTTTTACCGATCGGGATCGACGAACGGGCGCTAGAGGGACGACGTACCACGGATGAAAGACCATCAAGACCTTAAACAAATTAATGCCGGAGCGAGCCGTCGGGGTCGGAACTCAAAAGCGATATTTGGAACACTTTTGATGCGGGCAAGACCGGACCCCCATGAAGGTTGTTGCTCGTTGGGCCGTAGTTTCCGAAGATGTGGTGGCCATTACGTTCAGTTTGAGGAAGCCCGCCAGTGCATCCATGAGTTCTATATGTTCGGTCTTCGGTGAGGCAGCCATCGTTGTATCAGTGCCTCTTGTTTCTCCATCGCATCTAATGTCGCCGCATCAAGAGCTGTCAAAGGCTGGAGACCTAATTGGTGCGACGAGATCGCGGATGTCCGAGCATTAAGAAACATAATTGGGGGAGGAGGGAGGGAGAGCACGACGTCCCACAAAATTCAGTTTTGTTGTGTCTTTGGATTAGGAATTAACGGTCTAGATCTAGCCTAGCAGAATTAGTGGGGCTGTCCTATTTCTACCCGCCATACTGGTCTGTCTCACTGGGGCTGGGCCCTTCACTGCGGGCGGTCCACCTCTCAGTCAGCTTGGGTGTGCGTGAACGGGTGAGCAGACGGGGGTACGCGTGGGGTTTAGATCGGGTACGTCTGAGAGGTGGACTGTCCATGGTGTACCCGCGTCTCACTGCTGCTGGGCCCGTCGTTGCGGCCTGCCCACCTCTCGGGCACATGAGCGGGTAAGAATATATACAAGGATAATGCAAGCTGGCCAGCTAGCTGGGCGGCTGTTTTGATTCGGACTCTGCTACGCGCTGCAAGGACTACATACGGCGGTGAAGACGCAAATTAAAACGAACGAAGGCGCAAACTAACGGACGAAGCGAAAACCACCTTAAGACAAATTATATAGTAGAGATATAGATGACCATAGACGGAGCAATGGAGCGTACATGTCACCGGTAGATAATGTACATAAAAGATACATTTTTATCGTTAAAACCTTATCATTTCTACGCAACCCCATCGACCAAATAAGGAAACATTCCCACACTAATAAGAATTTTAAATATTTGATCAATCACATGTAGTTAGTTGCCAAATATAGCAACACTACACGGAGGATACAAGACAGAAGCTTCTTGGATGACTGACCATATATAACAAGCAAATTTGCATTGAAAAACATAAATGTTTAAATGTCTCATCCGGTGATTAAAAAAATACATGTATACTTTCATGCCAATTCCTCTTAATAAGGTTGTCATTGGTAAGAATAAATCTTTGACGAAGATACCGCACAAATATTTTAATCTTGAGAGGTATCTTTATCTTTCAGATCTTTTTAATATTATCAACTGGCACATCTAGCTAGACCAAAGCTCTATACATGGAATCCGTAGAGAATTTATCTCTCTTGTAGGTTCTAGTAAAACTTATAGGCTCCTTGTAACAATTACACAGTTGCCAAATGTTATAACAAACGTTCCACGATGCAAGTCCAAGATCAATTAAATCTGCTCTGAACATCACATTCGGTGGAAAGGATTCCAAAATAGTGGTGATAATATCACCCTTGTGACGCACAATATTGTATAACGCTATATATTGCTCCTAGAGTGCAGCATTTTCCAGCCATTTGTCCTTCCAGCAACGAACTTTCGATCCATCCTTAATAGAAGGAACTTTCGATCCAAAGGAGAATAAATATTTCTTCTTAGCCATTAGACCAGTCCAAAGTGCCGAGCCTTCTCAACCGTGACTTTCTCAGCTCTGGAGAGCTCGTTTTCCACATGCAGATTAGTTAGGAAGACACTTTGACATTGTAACCCAGAGAGCTTCTAACGCTCTGTGCTTTTGGGTAAGGCATACAAAGATCCTTCCTTGCATTCTTCTTGATATGCACAAAGGTCAGTTGAAGTGACGGAATCTCCGTCACCGATTTCCTCATCGATAGCTTTGAGAACAAATTCATTTTCTTCGGCCTCGTTAGAGGTGGATCCAAATCCGATGTAGTTGAGGAAGTGGCTACAACCTAAGCCTGGGAGATCATACTTAGATCTGTCTTCCACCGCAATCTTCACCTTAGGGGAAGGTAGGGTGGGTTTTAGATTTTCATCAATCTGGAATTCTATCGCCTCAGTAGACATATTAGATCCAGATTCGACTTCTATGACTGATGAGTGCAGCAGCACTTCGTTGGGAGACCCCAAGCGAAAGGTATGATGCAGTTCAGCAGGCAAGTTTCCCTCAGTAAGAAATCAAGGTTATCGAACCAGTAGGAGGAAGGAAATGCCCCAAAGGTGCTGCAAGCAACGTGGAGACCTGCACAACACAAACTCAAGACTTTGCCCCAACTAACAGTGAGGTTGTCAATCTCACCGGTTGCTGTAACAAAGGATTAAACGTATGGTGTAGAAGATAATGGTTTGCAGCAAGTAAACAAGTAATAGTGGAAGATGTATCAATGGTAAAGATTGGACCGGGATCCATAGTTCACTAGTGGTGCTCTCCTTAGATAAACAATATGGCATGAAGGGTAAACAAATTACAGCAGGGCAATTGAAAGGAACTGAGCAAGGCATAACAATGCAATAGTATACAAAAAGATCCTATGAGATTTGATTGGGCAATACAACAATATACATAGACCGCCATCCAACTGCATCTATGACTAGAAGTCCACCTTCAGGTTATCATCCGAACCCCCTCCAGTATTAAGTTGCAAGCAACAGACAACTGTTTTAAGCAAAGTGTGTAAGGTGAACAATCCATTTGTTCTATGAACAAGAGACCGTTGTTTTCTTCCTAGTAGCAACAATACATCTACAACCGAAGAGATTTCTATCACTTCCCTTGAAAACTAGAGGCATGAACCCACTATCGAGCATAAATACCCTCTCTTGGAGTCACTAGCAACTACTTGGACAAGATAGCTACTAACAATAGAGAGCATGCAAGATCACAAACAACATAGACATGATAGAATCATAAAGACAAAACCATTAATCAATCTGACATAGTAATCTCAATATCCCCGCAAACACAACATGCATGATTACAAATTGATTAGATCTTGATCATGAATGGAGCTCACAAGATCTATACATGAAAGCACAAGGAGGAGATATAACCATCTAGCTACTACATGGACCCATAGTCCAAGGTGGAACTACTCACGCATCATACCGGAGAAAAAGGCCTCCGGGATGATCTCCCCTCCGGCAGGGTGCCGAGAAGAACTTCAAATCCCCCCGATCTAGGGACGACGGTGACGGCGGCTACAGAAGGTTTCGTGGAGTTTTATCGGGTTTCTAGGGTTTCTGCATCAGGGGCTTCTTATAGACAAAGATGCGAGGCTGGAAGGCGTCCAGGGCCCCACGTGTTGGAGATATGACCTAGAGGCAATAATAAATATAGTTATTATTATATCTTTGTGTTTATGATAAATTTTTACATTCATGCTATAATAGTATTAACAAGGAAACATTAATACTTGTGTGATTTGTAAACTTAAATTGAAGTCCCTAGTAAAGCCTCTACATAATACTAGCTTGTTGGTTAATAAATGATTGTGGTTTCCCTATCATGAACATTGAGATGTTATTAACAACAAGATCATATCGTTAGGAGAATGATATGATGGACATACTCCTATAGATAAGCGTAGCATAAAGATCAAGTTATTTTAATAGTTCAATTGTTATATGCTTTCTGATACATAGTAACCTAATTCCTTCGACCATGAGATCATGCATATCACCTTCACCGGAAGGATGCTTTGATGACATCAAACACCACACCGTAACTGGGTGGCTATAAAGGTGGCATTGAGTGTTCAGAAAGTGTTGGTTGAGACACATGGATCAAGAGTGGGATTTGTCCATCCATATGATGGATAGATATACTCTGGGCCCTCTCGGTGGAATGTCATCCAATTAGATTGTAAGCATGTGACTGGCTCACAAGGGATCACATATCACGGGAACGAGAAAATAGTACTTATCAGTAACGAGGTTGAACTAGGTATGCAGAGATACCGACGATCATAACCTCGGATAAGTAAACTATCGTGAGACAAAGGGAAATTGGTATCGTATGTAAGTGGTTCATTCGATCGCAAAGTAATCGTAGAAATATGTGGGAGCCATATGAATTTCCAGATTCCTCTATTGGTTATTGTTCGGAGAAGTGTCTCGATCATGTCCGCATAATTCACGAACCGTAGGGAGACACACTTAAGGATTCGACGTTGTTTGAGTAGTTATGGAATGATGAGTAAGAGACCGAATGTTGTTCGGAGTCTCGGATGGGATCCGGGATATCACGAGGAGATCCGGAATGGTCCGAAGAATAAGATTCATATAAGGAAAGTCCTGTTTCGGGGTTGGAGAATGGCTCCGGTGTTTTCATCGGGAATGTTCTAGAAGGTTTCGGAATGTCCGGCACTCCGGAGGGGAAGGGTACATGAATGTGTCATACCAAGTTGGAATAATTGCATCATGTACTAGGTGTCATCGCTGAACAAAATAAAGGGTTTCATCAAATCCTAGTTTGAAAAAGTCAAACGCCAATTTGAAAAGTCAAACGACTATTTTGGAAGGTGGAGGGGAAGTAGGAAACCTACTTGGGGAGGAGTTCCTCCCCTCCACCGCCGGCCCCCTTGGGAAACCGAGTTGGGGAGGGACTCCCCTCCCCTGGCGCGCCCCTCCACCTATATAAGGAGGGGCATGGCTGCCCCTCCTAGTACCCAACACCTCTACCCCAAAACCCTAGCCCGCCGCCGCCTAGGGCAAACCGCCGCCGCCTAGCTAACCCTAGCCGCCGGCCAAGCCTCCTCCTTGGTGTGTCTAAACCCTAGATCACCGAGGGATCTCTCATAGTCCACCATACTCGCTCCGGCTTAAGGCAAAGCCCTGCGAGATCTCCCCTCTACTTCCGGTACCACGCCGTTGTGCTGCCGGAATCGCGAGGAGAGTGCTACAACCTCCGCTGCCTGCTGGAACAAGGGAGAGGAAGGTCTTCGTCGAGTACCGAACGTGTGACCGACTGCGGGAGCGCTGCCGGAACGCAGCGCCGGAAGGATCGTTTACGCGATCTTGAGAACCGGGAAGAGTACGACTACATCACCCACGAGAATCCGCTCTCGTTAAACACTTTGGAATCTTCGAGGGTGAGTTATTCCATCGACTCGTTGCTACAATCTAGTAGATAGATCTTGGCTTGTTTGTTTGTATGCGGTAGAAATTTTTTGTTTTCCATGCTACGAAACCCTACACCACACCCTACCCAGGCGCGGGATGGGCCCACCCATGCCTAGGGGGGTCTGGCCGCCCTGGTTCGCTTCTCCGTCTCTCCTCTGAACTTTGTGTCCCCCACGATAAAATATTGACTTTGGCTTTTGTCCCGTCCAATTCCGAGAATATTGATTTTCTGTCTTTCTGGAACCAAAAACAGAAGAAAACGGGCAACTGCCACTGTGGCAACTTGTTAATAGGTCAGTTCCAGAAAAGATATAAAAACAACCTAAAGTATAGACAAAGCAAAACAAAATAGATACTAAACAAGCATGGAGCATCAAAAATTATAGGTACGTTTCCGACGTATCAGTGACTATCATCGCGCAGGGTGGATTGGGCGGGCTTGTTGTGAATCTGACGTCCGAAGAGCTTGCTCCCACGCCGGTGTAGCCAATGATGACGTGGATGCCTCCGAATGACTTGATACTGTAGCTGGTCATGAATTGTTAGCCGGCACCCAGGTGTCCTCATTAGGGACGATTGGGATGTTACTAGCATACAGTATGCATCCGATAGTAAAGGTGGGACAGTTCCCGCGAAGGCGGATCCTGCTTGGATTTGTGGGCGTACAGCCATAAAATAAGAATTAGGATCGTAAATTTTTACAGTCTATATAACATATGATATTTGGAGTGGTCATGCTAAGCAAGATTATATTACTTAGGTTGATCATTATGTTAGCTCTTTGTGAGAACTGCATAAAATAATAATTGGACTTGAGTCAATTGACGTATCATATAATGGTGAGAATATTGCTAATGCTATACTTAAAGTTGTTACTGCGTTTGGTCTATGTGACAAGATATTTATAGTAACTTTGGATAATGTTTCTGCAAATACTAGTGCAATGAATACTTACTACATTATTTGAAGTATATGCATAAAAAAATACGTCATCAACGTTGTGCTATTCATATAATCTAATTGCTAAAAGTAATTTAGATTATCTACAACCACATATTGAGGGATTGCATTTGGTTAAATGCTTCTAATACTCGACTTGCAAACTATAAAAAAATATTGCGCTCTTATTGATTTATCCAATCATGATTTTCATCTAAACACGCATGTTAGATAAAACTCTACATACCTGATGTTTAAGTTAGTTTTAGCTACAACGTGCAATTTGGGACTTCTGTTAATGAACACTTTTCGTAATCGGATGGGTATCATTAATTGGTGAAGATACTTGACACGTTGTTGTATCAATCTATAGGATTTTGGGAACATTTTATGAATCAACCGTTAATCTATCTAGGATTTATTATTCCACATCTCATATGATTGTGCATGTTATTTTAGAAATTCCCCAACACCTCAAAGAGTATGAAAATGATGCCACTTTACTTATAGTTATTCATAACATGAAACTTAAATTTCTAAAATATTGGAAAATTGTCTCTTTGTTGTATGCGATTGAATTTATTTTAGATTCTAGGGCTAAAATGGATGGGTTTAGTGGTGTTCTTGCACTCTTAAGTATGTCGCAGATGCGCAACACTAACCTCTGGCAGTACCAACTGCCAGCAAGAGTAAGAAAAATGTGGGGGAAAATATTAGGTACTTCCTTCGCATCGAGCTCTTCCTCATAAAATCCCGTGGTTAAAGGTGGTGGGGAGTTAGCAAAGTACCTAAACTGTCCACTAGTCGATAATCATGATGATGAGCAGGACAACGACTTCAACATAATGCAGTAGTGGTAGGATAAAAGGTCAACATATTTGGTGCTCTCCGTATTAGCACATGGTGTGCTATCGGTACCCGTCTTAAAGGTTTCACCGGAGTCTGCTTTCAGTCTAGCTGGAAGAATAATTGATGATAGAAGAACTAGTCTCACCCCAGATATGATGAAAATACTAATGTCTGTAAAAAATGGAGACCTAGCCAGAAGAAGAGCCCAACACACTGCTGATAATTCGGAATTGATGGGCCACGTTCGAAGCTATGTGGTGGAACCACGACCAAGAAGATTAGTTGTAGACTTTGTATTTTTTCTTATCTTTTTATAATTCTCTTTTCTTTTTAGAGACAACTATACTCTTTTACTTCGCGGTAATGGAAGGTTTTGATGAGCCAGCTAATAATAAATGCCAATTTTTATCCACATATAAACTTGTCCTCATATTACTCCTTGTCTCAATTTTTTGCTATAGATAGGGAGCCCATCCCTCTCATTTCTCCACACCATCCATTTAGTTCTACACATGGCTGCTGAACCCAATCCTAACCTATGGAGGTTTGGAGCAAATCCAGTCCCTAGGGCAAGAAGAAGAAATCCCAGGATGCAGGAGTGGATCGAGATAGAAGAATATGAGGAGGATGGTGTCAAGTGAGAGAGAGCTACGTGCAGAAGATCCAGTCGCCGGCTGATTTTCTTCAATGAAGGTGGAACCGATCACTTGATGCGGGACATCTTGTTTCCCCGAAATTAGTACGAACCATCCAATTTTCTTAATCCAATGGCTCTAATGATCCGGTACTCCAGGATTAGCCCCACGCAGTACCTAACTCAAAAAATCACAAAAACTCACGGAGTACCTCCATCTGAGGGGCGAAACGGTAATCCCAGCTGCTGCATGTTATTATTCGTCAAGTGGTGTAAGCGTAAGAAAGAGAGCTCAGAGAGGAGTCGTGCGTTGACGGACAGGACGAGGCGGCGGCGGTTTCGTGGGGAGCAGCTGGGCGTGATGGCGTCGGTGTCACAGCGGCACGGGTGATCTGGCCGGGCGGCGATCCGGCAAATAGGAGGAGGTGCGGGGTTAGCTTTGCGGTGGCGCTGCGGGGAATGGCGGCCAGACCCTGATGGAGAATTTTCAATTTCTAATCATCAGATCTCATCTCCTCTATTCATCTTCTCCAAAGTCCAAAGTATATTGTTAGTTTATCTTCTCTGAACGGCCAGTGAACAAGGGGAGATTGGCCGCGATCTGCGTCCTCGGCCTAAACCGATCCGCGCAAAGGTGACCACTCTCGTGCAGGTAGCCGCCGCCCCTGACCGTGCCTGCCTGCACCTAAACGTCACCGATCCTTCTGGGGCCGCGTCAGCTGTATAACATGGAGAAACGAGGTCCCGCTCAAGCTGCAGCTTCAAGCCTCGTTAAATTTGCTGCCGCTTAGGTCTTGCTTTTGGACGATCGATGCGATGACGGCAGGTCAAACGGAGCCATGCTTCTAACGAGATTTTGGGAGACAGCTAATCACATAATCATTTTTTTTCTGTAGCCTAGAAAAATGACATTGTTACCCTCCATTACAGACGGACAGATTTTTATGGTACTCCACTTCATGGTTTGGGAGTACCAGGGTACCGTAAAAGATACCAGAACTAATATGTTATAGTTGTTGTAAAAAATCTTTTAGAACGAGTTGTACTCTTTTTTCTTACAAGAGATATAAGGTTTTTGAACAAAACAACACTAATAAAACTTACTTCTTATTCCATATGAAATTTTGCCTCATATTATTATTATTTTTTGCATATTTCTATATTTTTTCGATTTTTTCTGATTTTTAGGCATATCACGCTAGGAGCCTAACCAGACCAAAACAAGCCTCGCGTGCCCCCCACGTGCCACAAGTCGCCTCTTCAAACACCAGGGCTATGACGGGGCCTAGAGGCTGACCACGGGCCGGCACGAGACGACCCACCCGCTTAATAGGTCCAGCATGAAGGGCCATGCTTGGCACGTGAACGTCGTGTTGGACCGGCCCATTGTCAAGATTATCCCGACCCGTTGACGTTTCCCAATCCTCCCACTCTCGCTGCCTGATAACCTTCCACCTCCTCACTCCTCCGCAATTGTACGTGGCACCAATCTTGCGGTGGCTCAGCTCAAGTCATGCACCTACGAGCACCTCCTGCTAGGGTTCCACGCCTGTCTGCTGCGTCATAGCCTCCTCCTTCTTCCCTTCCACCGGAACATGTGGCAGATCCACATGTAGGCTTGGGGGTGCACATGATACTAGGTAAAATCTATATTTTTAAACACAAATTTTCACCACATATGCACATGTATATAAACGTGGTACTGCATGTCCTAGCTCCACCACTAACTTCGCCGCTTACTAGAACACCCTCACACGAGCCTACCTACGCATTGGCTCTCCCCACGTCACGAGTTGAATGTCGCACTCAACATGTTTCGCCACGCAGTCAACATGCTCCGCCATGCAACTGGCTCGAGGTCTCTTGTCCCGGTCGTATTATAGACCGAGACTTGAGGTTCGGAAGTGCCCGGACTAGTGCTTCTCCGGATTTCTAACCGTTGGAAAAGATACGAACCGGACCGAGACCAGTGCCGGATTCGGCACCGAACCAATGCCTCTTTTCTACAAGTGTCCAATTTCGAAAAAAAAAAATGTTCCGCCACGCAGCGCACCCCGATCGCTATACTTTCCCGCACACTCAAGGCCGCGGCCTGGCCCCCGTCTCCAGCTTGCGCCGCCAGCTCCACGCCGCCGCCTCGAAGCTCGGCCTCGCGCGCCACCCCTTCACCGAGAAGGCTGGCCACATGGGTGCCCGCAGGGTGTTCGACGATAACTCTCAGCGGGACTGGTTCGTGGAACGCCATCATAGGCGGCCTCTCCCGATCGGGGGAGTCGAAGAGGCGTTGGAATTGTTTACCAAGTTGCGGAGGTGTGTCGTGGTACCAGATGATCTGACCATGGTGATTGTCATGTCGTCTTGCTGTGCTGTTGGAGAAATTCGCTTAGTGGAGTACAATGCAATCCCTTGGGCCGGCTTGACGTGATGATGTCCAACGCGTTGGTTGCCAAGTGCGGTCACACAGACCTTGCAGGAAGGGTATTCGCAAAAATGCTTCTCAGGGATGTGTTGTCGTGGACGACCATGATTACAGCACTTGCAACTTGCAAATCATGGTGAGGAGCAGCATGTAGTAAACATGTTTTAATGAGATGAAGAGTGCCACCAAACAAGGTGGAGATGGTGGCAGTGCTCTCTGCTTGCGCACACAGAGGACTGGTAGATACCGGGATGAGTTTGCTGAAGCAAATGGAAGATGGAGAGATTAAGGTAGCACCAACCGTTGAACACTATGGGTGTGTGGTGGATATGCTTGGTAGAATTGGGATGTTGGACAGGGGCGTGCTTTGGTTGAAACAGAATGCAGATGGAATTCTCAAATAAAAGAATGCAGATGGAGGCAAAGGCAAATGTAGTGATATGGGGAACATTGCCTGGTGCATCCGAGAAGCACAGTAATGTGCGTGTTGGCAAGTGGTGGCGGCAGAGCGACTATTAGAGGCTGAGCCATGGAACGACGGGGTTTATGTAGTGAACATATATGCTGCTGCTGGTGAGGACGATGATGTCGGATAGGAAAGTAACGAAGTTCCCTGGCTGCAGCCTATAGCTCTACAGAACGGCCGCCATTGAAATATTAAAGGGTTCGCTCTCTGCTTCACTGATGCTTGTGCAATACATAGTTCTACATTCTCGTTCTTAAACTCATGATGAAATTTCATTTGGTTTTACCTTTTCTAATCATGTTGCCTTTGTTGTTATGACTCCCCACAGATCTGATGGATGGCACATCAAAACTATCACAGCCTGATTAACTGATTAGGTAAACTGTGACCAGCAGACGAGGTAAAGGTTGCAGCATGTTATGACTCATTGAATAATTCTGTAAATGATCTCTTTTATGTTGAGAGACATTTGTTTTTGTAGCGGGTGAAGAATAATTAAGTTGATACTAGCATGTCAACCACTTTGAGAAGCTACCGCGAGTAGCTATCCTCAGTTGACGGTTGCTGGTTCTTTTCTCAAATCTGGTTGGATATGACAGGCTATCCAGTTGTTATAGTTCTGCCGACAGCCCAACACCCAACACTTATTTGCTCCAGTTAAATTACTCTGATGGTTTTAGCCAATGCAGAGATGTGTTTTCTAGTGACTATAAGTGTTTTGAGCGCGATATTAAATCTTTGTAAAATATACAAATCTAGTGAAACTGACACTCACTTCTGCCTTAACGAACCATACTCCAAATCAGTCTTAAGGTAGCTTGCCTTAAGATTTGGACAACCATATTGTATCCCAAATAACCGACTGTGACTGCAATTTTTCAGTATTACTGTCTCTTGGCTTCCCCTCAGCCATATTGCATTTGGTAGAATACACAGATTCCAGCGCATCTTTTGAAAAAGAATGAAAAGATTCCCATGCGATTGTTTTGTTTTTGTAACAACTGTAGCTATACTTATCACTAGTTTTTGTCATTCTCGTGACACCTGGGGATTACTGCAGTTGCCAGCTAAAATCCTCACTAGTACTAGTAGGCTAGCAGCAAACATCTTGCAGGTCTTGTGTAGCTCGAAAGACGTGCTGCTTTTGTCAAGCATGGAGACAGCAAGTACAAAAAGCACTCACGGGTGCAGCATATATGCATATGACATGGGTGCTCAACCAGAGACATCTTTTAACTTCAGTTGCAGCACCATGCTAAAAGGAAAAACATCATAGCCAAAACTCTCTGCTAGCAGTACACTTCTAGGAACAGAAAACCCCAACCAGGAGAACCACGGATGGCTTCCTATGGTAATGGCCAGAATGGTTCGGAGCTTGGCATCCAAAAGCCAGCCATGGGGAGCAACACAGTGCTGGAGCCTACAACGTCTGTAGCACCAAGATGTCCACGGTTGGACCTGGCCATGGTGGTCACCAGAGCTGCAGCCCTCTTGATGGCGCTGCTCTCGATGTCACTAATGATCTCCGCCAAGCAACGGGGTAGTCTCATCATCTTTGGCATTGAGATTACACTCTATGCCAATTGGTCCTTCTCTGATTCTCTGGAGTAAGTTTATTAACTGTTGCACTATGAAATCTGTAAATAAGCTCGTAGAGAATACTGAGTTCCACTGCTGTTGTCCGTAACTTCAGATTCTTGGTTGGGATATCTGCAGCGGCAGCTGCCTACTCCCTCGCACAACTTCTGTTGATTGCACACAAGGCCTTGAAGAAAATCCCTGTGGTTCTGACTAGGCGCTATGTCTGGATGCTGTTAGCTGGTGATCAGGTCTGCCAATTCTTTGTCACTGTGATCTCATTTTGCAATGTCTAGTCATTATCTTGGTTGTGTGTACTCTGATGCTTAGATTGCATATTTTGTCATGTTGTTTCATACCTTATTTCACTGTTTGTGGTGTCTGCATAGCACTGCCAGTTTCCTTTATGCTATGTAATACTCCCTCTGTTCCAAATTAATTGAGTTCTAGAAAATGTATCAACACCTACAACACCAATTAGTTTCATTAGATTCATCATAGAATATATATTTCCATACTACATATACTTAAAGTTGTACATATTAGCACATTTTTCTGTAGACTAGGACAAAGCTAAAACATCAATTAGGAGTATGTATTTTATGGGTGGGCCACTATATTTTTTGTTGACTAGGTCAGTACCTGGTATTTACATTACTACTATAGGCGGCATTGATTGGGTTAGTTCTATGTTACCGTTGGAGAAATATCATGCTAGCAAGTGGGCCTTAGTACACTATTTAGTCTGCTCTGTCATTAACTTGCCATGTCTATATTTTTGCTACTCCCTCCGATCTATAAAAGCAATTTCCTCTATGGATCGGAGGGAGTACATAAAAAAAAATTCCTTTATGAAATTCCCTAGCCATAGAAGACGATCGAAAATACTTCCTTTTAATAGCTTACAGTTGGTAGGGCCGTGTGCATCGATTGATGCAGAGACCAAAAAAAAGCTTACCGTTGGAAAAGTGTGGACTGTTGCATAGTATTCCCATTGTGCCCTTTATGACTGAACGTTCTAGCCTTATGTGTTCGAGAATGCAGTGTGTGATGACTTCATAAACTTATTTTAGATTTGAACATTGTGTATACTTTCATGCACAAGTATGGAGATTTGATTGTGTTAAATGTAAAATGGAAATCCGTGAGTGCAAAAAAGAAATAGTTTTTCTTCAGGAAAGAGGGGTCAACTCCATAGTGGCAGGCAACTAGATGAAGGTCAACAGAATATTTATACAAGTTAATGCTTGTATAAAAACTAGTTTTGAAAAAATTATTGTCACATGTTGGTATGCACGTGAGTGGCATTACTAAAGAAGCCATCTTAGCAGTTGATACATGGTAAACGTATATCTTGTTTTTCTGCGTTGATGTTCTATGAAATAAATAGGTAACTCGGCGTTTCGTTTTCTCATGTTGTCACGGGTACTTCAATACTTTTCATATATTTATAAGTTGATGAAGAATATTTATAGTAGTCACAGTATTGATTTTAGCACACAAACTACCAAGTACTACTACTTCATTATGGAATGCTTGGTAGATACTATTGCATATCTGCGCACTCCTCCCAATCAAAATAATGTTGCTGAGAAGATCATTTATCTTTTCTTTTGAGCACTGATACATTACGGCTAATTAGATATGCCATTTGGCAAGTCACATTGAAGTGATTGAAGAGATCTGGAAGAACGATCACGAAACATTTATTCCAGTAATCCTTAACAGTGAAAAAACCGGGAGACCAGGACTTGATCCAAGCTTTCTTTACGATGTTTGTCCTTAAGCTTTTGTTTGCTTCCAAAGCTTGTTTCCCAGGTGACTTCAGTCTAACTCATCCTTACAAGTCGTAGTCTTATCTAGTACTAGTTGCTTCTTCGGTAGTTCATGACACCATTTTTTTAGCATGACAAATAACATCTGGACTCTTGTAACTCTACTAGACTTCGACGGAATTTAAGAATAACACAGGCAGCTGGTACCCTCCTTTGCAGGTCTTTGCCTATGCGATGATGAGTGCAGGATCAGCCGCGGCAGCGGTCGCAAATTTGAACCGCACGGGCATCCAGCACACAGCGCTTCCCAACTTCTGCAAGCCTTTGCCACGCTTCTGCGACCTCTCGGCAGCCTCCATCGCTTGCGCCTTTATCAGCTGCAGCTTTCTTGCGGCATCCACCATCATCGATGTTATCTGGCTGTCAAATCTGTGAGTGTGTGGGATTGTAGCTTACTGAAAGACCATTGATGAACCTGAACCTGAACCTGAACTCGTCAATGTTCTAGGCTTGTAACTGATGAGTTCTCTGTTTGTACAAATTGCAAGTTTGTGTATTTCAGATAAAGTTCTGATGCAGAATTTGAATTCCTTCATTGCTTCCATCTTCAGTTAGACACTTGTCTGCATTTCTGTACAGACGTCTGCATGGACACTTGTTTACATCACACACCCCAATCAGCGCGCCTACCTGACCTCTCCCAAAAATTCCAAGCATGTTATCACAGCTGTATCTCCAGTGACGCAGCGCGCGACACGCACGAACAGATATCAGGATAGCTCTCGGAGAAAAAGCGAAGACGACAACGTCGGCGAGAGCCCGAAGACGTCGACACTCTTGCCTTGCCTTGCCCGTTCGGTTCGCTCGAATCTGGAGTCCTTTATCGTCTCCCTTTCCACGACCTTTTTAACTGCTACCTTCATCTCCCGGTAATGCTTCAGCTTGTACTCGTGCTCTCTTGCTCCTCATCCACCGTCTCCTCCGCTCCGCCGCTACTCCCCGCAGATGCCGCCCAAGGTGTCCGCCGTCGCCGCCGGCGAGGCCCACACGCTCGCACTCACATGTAACGGCGCCCGCCGCTTCCGCAGAATTCTTCCGGGAATCGCCGGAATTTGGGATCTGAGGGGTGTTTTTTTTTGTGTGTGTGGTTTGCAGGTAACGGGGAGGTGTACTCATGGGGGCGGGGCACGTTCGGCCGCCTCGGCACCGGCCGCGAGGCGGACGAGCACGTGCCCAAAGCTGTCGTGCCCGCCTTCGCTGACGCTGCTGGCGGCGGGGGACAGCGGCCCAGGTTCGCCGCCGTCGCTGCCGGCGCGTACCACAGCCTCGCGCTCGACGGTTCGTGCTCCATACCTCTATCACGTTGTCTTTTACGGAGTAGTGAAAAGCGAAACTGGACAGTGTGTGCAGCAACTTGGGAAAATATTGTCTGAAGTACTTGCAGTTGCAGCATTGCGATGCCTGTGTGGCTTCTGGAGAGTAGTGGTCGATGCACTAGGCCGAGAACTAGAAGTAATCCTACACTCAAAAGTCAAAACTTAAAATACTAGTGACTAGTGATGAATGACCCGATTCCATTAAGGAGGTTGGCAACTAATCTGGCAGTTTGATTTGCCGGTGATTTAGTTTGTACTAAATCGAATGATACCCATAGCCCAGACCATGTGTGCTTGCACCTGATTTCCCAAGGAAGTGATATCTGGCTTTCACGCAATGTGTGCATGCATCTGCATCAGATTTTTCTGCAGCTTATTTATGCAACTGTTCATGTGGTCTGGTCTGATTATATTTTAAATAATGAAGTGATATAGTGAGAATATCCAGTACACGGAACATCCTTTGTTTGTCTAGGTTTCTTGGTGCATGTAAATTGGTTTTCCCTTTGTGGTGCCTATTTAGAGGTTTACTAGTCTTAACTGTAAATGGTTTTTAGGCTCAGTAGTACTGAAAAGCAATTATAAATGATGAAGGTTGAGACTCACCTGTCCTTAGTTCTGAATAATATCCAACATTGCAGATGAAGGCTCACTCTGGTCATGGGGCTACAATATCTGTATCCTTTATACTGCTTTTGTAATTTTGAGCTCTGTGATCTCGAAGTCACTCTACTAATATCCTTGTCAGTATTCGGTATTTTACTTTCTTGACTATCTAACGGATGGCCAGCTTGGCTATGGGGAAGAAAATTCCCCTTTTCCATCTTTGGTTGAGGGTTTTCAAGATTTGGGTTCTCCTGAAACACTGCAGGATGAAGCACAGAGCACTCTTGCGCAGACCCCTTTGAAGGTATAAACAAAGCACCTTTTTTCAACAGTTTACAAGACTCTAAGCTTGAGAAGTTTCTTCTTAAGTAATCCTGCTTTATGTTTGTTATAGCTCTCTTCTGTGAAAGCTGGGGGCATGATGTCCTTTGCCATAGACAGTCTTGGTGCCCTGTGGATGTGGGGAAATTGCCCGCAGCAGACTGATGATGGAGAGTTCTGTATAGCAGCTAGTTCAGTCCCACTGCCTGTGGGATTTCCATGGTCACACTGTAGTTAAGGTTGCCTGCGGTAATGAGCATGTGGTAGCTGCAGTTAGTGCTGGGGAGACCTATACAGGAGGTGACCTTGTTTGTTATTCCTGGGGCAACAACAACCATGGCCAGTTAGGTCTAGGTGACAAGGAAAGTAGGCCTCGTCCCACTATTATCTCGGAATTTAGTGAAGGCTCTGCTTGGGAGGTGTATGAAATTGCATGTGGAGCTTGGCACACTGCTGTGCTCACGAATAAAAAGTCTTTTGATCAGGATCTTGAATCTCGGTGCTGGACATTTGGGATCGGTGACAATGGGCAGCTTGGCCATGGAACAACTGCCTCCATTTGTTCCCCACAGCCTGTTGATGGCTTACCCACAGGTTCCTTCCTTATCTCTCTTGATTGTGGATTGTTCCACACAGCAGTGGTCTCCTCCGATGGTGAGGTGTGGTGCTGGGGAATGGAGAGAGGTCTCGGATTGTGCCCAGAAGCTAGCTTTTCAGGAATTGACGCAGGGGATGCTCTATATCCCATAAGAGTTCAGTCTCCTGAGACAAATGGGTTCAAGTTTCTGGGTCCAGTGCAGGTTGCCTGCGGAGCTGCCCACACGGTTCTTGTTGCCGGTGACGGGTATAGGATGTGGGCATGGGGCCGAGGCCGGAGTGGTGTGCTTGGGAGAGAACAGACTACTGACAGTTACACTCCATGTGTTGTGATGTGGCCTCCTCTTGACAAGAACTTCCAAGAAATTCATGAGGACCAAGCGCAGGCATCAACATCAAGAGTGAATGACCACACTAACACCGAGTTGGAGCAGAAGTTATCTGCTGCCTCGGAGGAGCTACAGTTCCTTAGATCAAAACTGACACTCATGGAGAGATATGCTAACATACTTCACATTTCAATATTTCGCAAGCCAATGGACGAACGGACGCTTCCGCGTTCGCTTCAAGAATCTGCTGTCTTTGATATCAGAAAGGAGTTTGAGAACATCTTGGATTCATCAGATACCGATGAACTCGCTCGCTTGGAGATGTTTTACCATAGCATGCTTTCTGGTGTGAAGGACAAGCTTCTGAAGAGAAAAGTCCAACAGATGGTCCAAGAATGCATTGTTTCACTCTCTGCAGGGAGGCAAACCCAGCGCGACCAGTGAGAGCTTGATCATTAGTTGTTATAGACTGCATTTGTACATTGTCAAATATATGTATTAAATTGCAATAAGCTTTCTGTGCAAACCTGTTAACTTTGTTTCACCTATTTCGTTGAACTTCAACTGGACGGCAATGTAGGAGTAAAATTATTTGGTATGACTTATATCAGTGATTCAGCCTTGGAGGGGCCCGCTGCCACCTCGGCGGATGTCACTGCTGCCGGTTCTAGGAGTTCTGGTGGCGGTGGCGTTATAGCGCCACGATCCGGTTTTGGCGCTATCTGTTGACGTGGATTGTTCGGGTGGGCCCTTGGCGTCAGAGAGGGAGGCGTTCACGTGGAGGGCGGTGTCGAGACGGCAGGGAGCCCGGCTCAAGATACGTAAGTGATGCCAACAGCTTTATAGTCACTGTAAGTGCTAACATTCCTTCGCCTAACAACAAGTAGTTCCGTACATCAAGTCTCCACAAGAGGCAAATATTGAAGAGCTTTATAGTCACTGTAAGCGCTAACATTCCTCCGTCTACCAACAAGTAGTTTCCTATATCAAGTCCCCACAAGAGGCAAATATTGAAGAGGTCTACTTCTTCCAACATCAAGATGTAGACAATCTAACACATGGTCACGGCGATGAATATCATAATAAACTTTATCTTATTACAATCTCATACTAGGATTTCTCCTCTCTCCAAGAACTAATGATGTACTCGGACATGGAGGCAGACAACATCATAGTAATAGTAATGAAAGCGATCATTGATGAATAGTACTTGTATAAATCCACAACTAGTGCAAGAATTACAACAAGATCTAGATGGAATGGATGGAGATGATGGTGGTGATGAAGATGCAGCGGTTGATGAAGATGGAGATCGATGCCTTGTTTTCCTTCCGCTGCACCTTGCTCAGTTTTGGGTCGGTCAGATAGTACCTGAAAGAAGCCTTCTTCTGCCCCAATTTTTCTCTAGTTCACTAACCTCTTGAGTTTAAACTTTCGAGGTTGTGGAGGCTTTGCAACAATTCAGAAAATTCGCCATCTCGTGGAGATATACAAACCGAAGGTGGTTTTTCTCTCCGGGACGAAGATGTGTGCTAGGAGTGCTGAGAATTTGCGATGGAAGCTCAGATTTGAGAATTCTTTTGGTGTAGATTGTTCTAGTACTAGAGGTGGTGATCTAGTGATGTACTGGAAAAATGATCTCAATATTCGACTAAAAGGTTACAACAAGTCGTGCATTGATGTGTGGATTACCGATGACTCAGGTGGCGATGATTCAAGATTTACGGGCTTTTATGGTGAACAAAATCGACAACTAAGAAACGAGTCACGACAGTAGCTAAAATTTCTTTGACATTTATCCAACCTCGTCTGGTTATGTGCAGGAGATTTCAATGAAGTGCTCACGGCAGAAGAATACTTTGGGAGGAATAACCGAGAGGAGTGGCAGATTGCTGGATTTAGAGAAGCAACTGAATATTTTAATTTCACTGATCTCGGATATTCCGTTTTGCCTTATACATGGGATAACCGACAGGAGAGCGACAAGAATGTAAAGGTAAGGCTGGACAGGGCCCTTGCGGATGAAAAATTCTTGGATCGATTTGGGACAAGCTCGGTTATTCATATTCAGATCGTTGAATCTGACCACTGTGCATTATTAATCAAAATCTGGGATGATACCTCTCGTGGAGCTGGAGGTGGAGGAGGACGATACCAATTCAAGTATGAAAATATGTGGCGTTGAGATCCTTCATATTTTTAGATAGTTAAATCCTCCTGGGTCTCCACAGGACAAAACATGCAGGATATTGGAAATGCTTTGGAGAATATGGAGATGGCTCTATGCAAATGGAGTTATAATTCGTTTGGTTCAGTACATGGTGAACTGAAGAAGTTGTATACTAGACTTGAGAATATTTGTAGTCAGAACCTATATTCAGGACCAACAAAGGAAGAGAGGTATTTACTAAAGTGCATGTCTGAATTACTAGCTCGAGAAGAGGTGATGATGAGACATCGAGTGCAGTGGCTAAAAGAAGACGACTGAAACACGTCGTTCTTTCAAGCTAAGTGTAAGCAACGAAAAAGACAAAATTTTATTCAGACCTTGAGGAGAGAGGATGGTGTTATTTTTCATGAACAAAAGGATCTACAATTAATGGCCATAAACTACTTTTCTACCCTATTCACAGCCCAGGAAGACCTTCAGCTAGAGGTGGTTGTCCAACATGTACCTCGGAAAATTATGCATGAAATGAACATGATACTTTGTAGTCCATTTACGGAGAAGGAAGTAGAGAAATCCCTTTACATGATGAAACCCAACAAAACCCCTAGCCCTGATGGTTTTACAACTGGTTTTTTTCAAACCCATTGGGATATTTTAAAGAAGGATGTGTGTGAAGTGGTGATAAACTTCTTAAATGGTGGTTTTTTTCCGTAGGAAATGAATTCCACGATCATTGTGCTGATTCCAAAGGTGAGACATCCTCAGTTACTTTTGGATTACAGACTATTTCTTTATGCAACGTGATCTATCAACTTTGCTCTAAAGTACTTGCAAACCGTCTTAGGATAATTATGAACGAGATCATATCAGCTGAGCAAAGTGCTTTTATACCGGGACAACTTATTATGGACAATGTGTTCATCGCATATGAATGTATAAACTATTTGAAGAAAAGAAAGGGAAGTCAGGAGCTTGTGCGATTAAGCTGGATATGGCTAAGGCGTATGACCAGGTAGAATGATCATACTTACGATCCCTCATGATTAAGATGGGTTTTGATGCTAACTAGATTAATATTGCCATGAGATGTGTGGAATCAGTATCCTTCTTGGTTAGGGTGAATGGGCAATTGTCAGAGAAATTCAAACCGTCAAGAGGAATTCGACAAGGTGACATGTTATCACCATATCTCTTTCTACTTTATACAGAAGGGCTATCATATTTACTCAAGTTTTCAGGACCCCAATTCCTATGTAAAGATGTACGGGTAGGCATTCACTCACCGTCGATCTCGCACTTGCTTTTTGCTGACGATTGTCTTGTCTTCACACAAGTTTCCCACTACGGAGCATAACACCTGCAAAGAATTATGGAGAAATATCATAAAGGTTTGGGACGGCTGGTGAACAAGAACAAATCAGTTGTATTCTTCGGCTCTAACTGTGTAGATGAAGTTAAAACCTCTGTCCGACAAATTTTGGGGATCGATAAAGAGGCTTTAGAAGACAAGTACTCTGGGCTCCTGATGACTGCAAGTGCACAGATCGTTTGTAGCTAGTTTCAAAATAAATATATATATCGATCCCACATGGAGCAGGAGTTTGAAATCTAAATAACTCTTGAGCTAAATACTGAAATAGAAATGCTAACTAAAGTTCTAAGTAATAAGATAAAATGCGATTGCTGTATAAAAGATATTTTTGCGTATTCAAAAAAGAGAACAATAAGTAAACTAAAGCTGTAAATAAACAAGAGCATGCGATTATGATTACGAAGGTTTGCAGATGATGGAAAGAGTTCTCAGGGAGTAGCGAATCCATCGCTAGTAATTTAGAAAGAGTGATCAAAATTATTATAATGAATAAGACCAGTTATGATATGTGTGGGAGGATCTCCATATATGGACGAACAGACAGCAACCACTGCTCACATCATCCGTCATAACTACAACAGACAGCAATCAACATCAATCGAATTACTGCGCTATTAATGGATTTCTCCCGTGACATGGACATGGCTTGATGAGTTCTCCTTGATTCCCCAAGTTAGTACGTAAAAATGACAACTACTTTATAGTCACAATAAATGCTATCATCCTTCTATCTACCAACAATTAATCCCCTTCATCAATTTCTCAGTGAGGCAAATATTGAGTGGCACGCTTCACCCAACATCAAGATGAAGACAATTAACACATACACATAATGAACAATATCACATACTCCCTCCGGCCCATATTAATTGACTCACATTTGTCTAGATTTAGATGAATCTAGACACTATTTAGTATATAGGTTCAATCAAATTTTAACAAATCCAAGTCAATTAATATGGGTCGGAGGGAGTAATAATCTTTATCTCTATTCAATCACATACTAGGGTTTCTCCATCTCCCCAAGAACAAAGAAAACTACTCACACATGAAGAAAATCAACAGCATGGATATAATATGGATGAAGTATGATGATACAATTGAGAACAAGTGCAAATCCAAGATTCAATCTAGAATTACAACAAGTAACCAAAGGAAATCGGTGATGGAGATGTTGTTGATGAAGATGTCGATGTATATCGATGTGGAGGCCTTCAAGATCCTAGTCCCTTCTCCTCTTATGTGGTGGTGATGGTGTAGATCTAATTAGAGGCGTCTATGGCGGTAGCGCGGCGGCATGGCACCGCCGTGGTGGAGGATATGGCTTGGTGGCTCTCTCTTGGCTCCTCTTCTTATATAGGCCTTGGGGGTGTCCTAGGGTACCCCTAATACCGTCATATGACTTTGGAAAGCTTCTGGAGCTTTTCTGGGGCCAAATCCCGTCGTTCCCGACGTTTTTGGCAACTTTACGGCCGGGCCGTATAGTTGGTCGTCATACTTGTAGTACCCTTTCGTGTTTTGGACATCATTTTTTCATACGAATTCTGTTTTGGGTGTTTTTTTGGCTCGTTGGGTTCGTATTGACGAGGGCTACAATCCCATGGTGTTGGATCTTTATTTTGAGAAGCTTTAAAAAAAATCACCTTTTCATCCTCTCAAATGTCTAAGTCTGGTCCCTGCAGCTCCTCCTTACTATGCTCTCTTTGTTTGTTTTGCCTTTGTTTTATCCATAATCACCATCAAAACCTACACACATGTCATAGCCAAGGAAAATGATAAAATTTTACCTAAACTACTAAATGTGCAAAGCTCATATGAAAGTAGAATGAGAACTAGAAGTCATGCATATAAGGCATACCTATAGCTAGAAGAAACATGATATGAGAGATAAATGGCACAGTTTATATGGCTAAAAGAGGTGGTATTTCACAGCCATCAACTTTCCCAAGCTAGACCTTGCTCGTTCTCGAGCAGGAAGGATCGATAATAAATTAATGCTTGTGAAATATCTTATCATTGGAAATCAATGTCTTGCATCCTTATTTCTTCTACAAGCTCGAAGAGATAAAACATGTATTCATACAAGGCAACACAAGCTCAGTTATAAAGACCACTAAAGATTAATTAAAACTTATATGCTCCATGTCAACAGTGAATCTAACTTGCAAACAAACTTGTGATCCTCTTATTGCACCTTTTCATATCATTATTTTTATGAGACAAAACTTAGTCACAAATAGATGTCAAGCATAAATAGGAATAAAGTTTATCGATTCTACCCAATCATGTCATCTAGTTAAGGCTCTCAAGTGCAAACATCAGTTATTGAGCTTTCAGAAAGTCTATCTCTTAGTAATGAGATTTATGCCAAAAGGAAATGTGAGAACATGTCAAAAGAAGCATAGCATTAGAGTGTCTCATTTGGTCATCCACATCAATGAATCATGGCTATCAAACACTCATTTTCTATTCTTTGTCTTTCAAAACTTCAATTCATTAGTAATGAGATCATGCCAAAACTTAGTGTGTTTAATCAGACTATGCAGGCTAAGAATGGATACTCGTGACCATTACCAAGGTTTCCCTTTTCGGTATAATGATTTCTCATAATGGTCAGATGAGTATTCCCTCTTTTGCTTTGAACGCAGGCCCATGAGAAAACCAATGCATACCCAAATATAGCATTTCTGCTACATATGTTGGGCAACTCATAGGCAAACTCCAAGAGTTTCCTCCTCTTGGATTGTTCAAAGGCCAGGGAGTTGTTAGCATCCCATGTTGTGCGATAGTGGTGCAGACACACGTAAAGTAATATCATACTTTAATCAACAAGTTAAGATTTGGCATGCATCTCAATTACCGCTAAACATTAGTTTCTTCAAACAAAACCTTTCAAAGAGTACTATCACGTCGATCATCACATTTATGGCGTTGAGTATCTTTAAGGCTAAACTCTAGAGACAATTAAACAACACTTAATTTAGCATAGAACTTAAAACTTCAAAATATCATTTCCATTTGACAACTCCTTCTGTAAGCAAACTATGAAGTCTATTGTTTTGACACTATGGGGTCAAGCATAACCTATTCATTTAAGACAAAGCTATTTGGTGACAACCAACAAATTTCAAAAGATCTTGATCAAGTATTCATTCTTTCCAAGTGTAGATATTGTGGCAATGTTTTCTAGAGGATCACAAATATTGTCACAAGCTTGATAAACAATTTGGCAAGATGCATACAAGCTCTAAGTCAACTCCTATGGTGCCTATCATGAGAAAGTGTATCCCCATATAAATACAAAACTAGTATCACTTAAGCAAGCATTCAAAAACAACGGGATACATGATTGCATCAAACCTTCATCAAATATGAACATTGCACAAGACTCTACACATGCAGAAGTAACCTCCCCAAGCTTAGAACTTTGCAAGAACTAAAATTGAGTATATTACCAAAAGAAAAGAGAAAATACAGTTTCCAAAAGAGAGTGTGATAAGTGATTACCTCCCCAAGCTTAGTTGAAAACAAAGGGTGACACACTTTACCATTGAGGTACAAGTAACCTCTCTTTTGATGGACAAAGAACCTGCTTGGAAACTAAGAAGAAAATAAAACATTTTTTTGAAAACATGGGGATTAGCTCACAAGTGATAAAAACACAAGTCCCACTGAGTCAGTTCATCAACCTAAGCACCACGCTTAAGTCAACAAACTAGGTCCAAGAGTTGTACATACTCCCATATTTTGATGAAGTGTAAGTGAGAAAAAATATGAAACACGAGTGTGCAGCCCATATGTGCTTATTAAAAGAGGTTCGAGTTGGAAAGTTTTACCAGACATTACTAGGTAGACATACTGAATTAAAGCAACCAAGTGGCTCATGCAAGTGTTTGCACGGTTGGCACTACCGTACATGTCGTCACACAAGGTTTAAGTCCCCGCGAAAATAACACAAAATAAAAGACATCGGTTTGATGTACGAACGAAGTTCGTTCACCCAATCGATAAAAATAAAGTAAAAAGAAAACATGATCTTCTATAGAAAATTACAATATAGGAGGTTTCTGAGGTAGAATTTTATTGTTTACATATGCTCGGCTTCTTTAGAACATAGGAGAAGCTCCTAAGTGGTGTTTCGAGGTTTTAGAGGAAGAAGAAATAAAAATAGAAGAATCTCTGACCTTTAGTTACTTTACCCAGAACTTGGAATATGTTCATAGAAACTATACAGCCAGAAAAATATTTCCCGTCGTATAGTTGGTCGTCAAACGTGTAGTAAACTGAAATAAAAATTCGAAGGAGGTGTGGATATCTATAAGGTCGCAACTATACGGCCGGACCAAATTGGTCCCGTCGTATAGTTGGTCATTAAAACTTCTGTACCTTGGATTGTTTTTATAAAGGCATTGATAACTATATGGCCGGAACTATACAACCGAAATTTTTATTCCCGCTGTATAGTTGGTCGTTAAACCTTCTGTACCCTTTGCAAGAAAATTGACGAAGTCATAGGTAACTATATGGCCGCAACTATATGACTGGAATTTTTATTCTCGCCGTATAATTGGTCGTTAAACCTTCTGTCCTCGCCAAAAATTTCTATTTCTTCAAGAATTCTTTCTTCACCCGAAACTTAGAAAAACACCATGTTTTGACAGAAAAATGACAGTATAAATTGCTGACCAACAACAACATATATAAAAACATGAATTTTAGTACCACCGAGTTATGCAACACATAGTAGCAATAAATTCTACCTTTTGAAAACTACAACAAGATAACTCTAATAGCAAATCATGCAAAGAATAAAAATGCCAATGCAACATGAATGCATCTTGACTCAAGACACAAAACTAAGAAAGACACCTTATGACTTCCAGGTTGCCTCCCAGGAAGCTCTTTCTTATAGCCAAGTAGCCATGCTTTTCTCCATTATTATTTCAATATATAGGAGACAGAGAATTTTATTCTTACCTCCAAAAGAAGTTTGGGGCACTTACTATTGTAGCCTGGTCGAAGTCTCACCCGCTTATGGTGCATCGGAGTCATGTAGATAAATGTATTATTGCTCACAAATGATGATTGATGCGCCATGTGTGGTGAGCATACCTCGCTAGATAGATTCAACAAAAGTATTAGATAATAACATATAAATTCAAACCTTTTACCTTTGATAACATCATCAGGATACAATTCATAGTACTCCCTCCGATCCATATTACTTGTCACTAAAATGGATGTATCTAGACATGTTTTAGTGCTAGATACATCCATTTCAACGACAAGTAATATGGATCGGAGGGAGTACTCTTCTTGGCCTACATTATCACGAGGGAACACTTCATAATACTCATCTTTAGTAGCAGGAAAAAAAATCAAAAGTGTCTCTATCCTCTAGTTCATCACCCTTGCTAACAAATTCATCAGTTCTAGAGTTATTAATCCAGTCACAAAAAGAAGCATCATCAACAAATATTTCATCAAAGATGTGCTCTTCCGAAATATTCTCATTAATACTACAAGGATTTATCTCTAGTTCATTACCAAAGTCCCCAAAATCATTGTATAGGCACGAATCTTCCTTAGAACAATCACCATAAGTTTGGGACTTATAGAAATCACTACTAGAGAATGAGATATCATTGGCATGCATACTATTTGTGTGTGGAAAGTTATTTTCAGAAGTAGGAGATTCAAGTGGTTGATCAAGTTGCTCCTCTTCATTCTTACTAAGATAATTCGCGAGTAGCTCAGCGATATTATTACCTTCGGGATTACCTTCCACTAGTTGAGAGGGTGAAACGTCAAGCATCACTTCTTCATTAGCAATATGTCCAGGCGGTTTCGGTGAAGGCTCTTTGAGTGATGTTGCCTTCTCTTTAAATTTCTGTTCCTGCAAAAGGCTAGGCTTTTCCATGCGGGCTGAAATCTGCTCATGAACAGTGATCAATAAATCATTATCCATAAATTTCTTATAGCATAATGAAAACATGAGATGAACGTATTTATAGATGTCATCATGCTTCTGGCATCTTTTTCGAATATTTTTCATAGAAAAAAGCAACTCTAAACAACCAGTATAAACTGCAAATTCTAGAACATTCATATCAACTAAGCTTTTAAACTTATCTCTATTGTAAGATTCTAATGCGGGATCAATGTTATACTTACATTGGTAAGCGATATGAACTTTGGATCCGCAGAATCTACAAACAAACTGCTTGTATGAGGCACATATTATGGATGAATAATCATTCACCCTTATCATCCATTGATTTAGTACTTCTCGCTTCTTTAATAGATACTCCTCCCTTGCGAGCTTCTCATGTTCAAGAGTAGTCTTACCTTTGGGCTTACCTTCCACTAGTTGAGAGGGTGCAACATCAAGTGCCACCTCTTTATTAAAAACATGTTCCGGTGGTTTAGGTGGAGGCTCTTAAAGTGGAGTTCCCTCGACATTATCTTTTGGAGCACCTTGCAAAAGGTTAGATTCTTCCATGGCAGCTTTAATCCGCCCAAAAATAAATTCATTATCATGGAAGTTATCTTGGTAATAGCAGAATATAGGGTGAACTTCTTTATAAATCATATCAAGTGGTTTACTTTCTACCTGTATATCTCTTAAACGAAATAACAACTCTTTGTGGCCAGTAAAAAGCACAAATTGTAATGTGTCCTCCCTAGCAAGGCATTTAAACTCATCTCTATTATATCCTCCTAGTTCGGTATCAAAATTATTCTTACATTGATAATTGAAGTGATCTGGAGATTCACAATAATCAGAACTTAATTGATAAGCGGCACATAGTGTGGATGAATACTTGTCCACCCAAGTCAACCATTCTTTTAATATGCCTTCCCTTTTATGAATATCTCCCAAAGTCCTTCCCTTTGACTCCTTCATTATAGATTTAATCTGTTCAAAGGTAGTCATCTCGGACGACATGATTAGTAAAAAATATTTTTATGGGTTTTTGTTTTGTAAACAAAGCAAAAAGACAAATGTAGTAAATAAAGAAATCTTAAAACAAAATCTAGTAAAACTAAAATAAATAAACAAAAGCTAAAAGACCTACAACGCTTAGCTCCCCGGCAACAGCGCCAAAAAATAGCTTGATGACTGCAAGTGCACAGATCGTTTGAAGCTAGTTTCGAAATAAATATATCAATCCCACAGGGAGAAGGAGTCTGAAGTATAAATAACTCTTGATATAAATACTAAAATAAAAATACTAAATAAAGTTCTAAGTAATAAGATAAAATGCGATTGTTGTATAAAAGATATTTTTGGGTATTAAAATAAGAGAACAATAAGTAAACTAAAGTTGTAAGTAAACAAGAGCATGCGATTATGATTACGAAGGTTTGCATATGATGGAAACAATTCTCAGGGAGTAGCGGATCCACCGCTAGTAATTTAGAAAGAGTGTTCAAAATTATTATAATGAATAAGACCAGTTATGATATGTGTGGGAGGAGCTCCGAATAGGCAGCAACCACTGCTCACATCATCCGTCATAACCACAGCAGACAGTAATCGACTTCAATCGAATTACTGCGCTATTAAGGGATTTCTCCCGTGGCATGGACATGGCTTGATGAGTTCTCCTTGATTCCTCAAGTTAGTACGTAAAGAATGACAACTACTTTATAGTAACAATAAGTGCTATTGTCCTTCCATCTATCAACAAGTAATTCCCTTCATCAAGTCCTCACTGAGGCAACTATTGAGTGGCGCGCTTCACCCAACATCAAGATGAAGACAATTAACACAGACACATAATAAACAATATCACATAATAATCTTTATCTCAATTCAATCACATAGTAGGGTTTCTCCATCTCCCCATGAACAAAGGAAACTACTCACACATGAAGGCAATCAACGTCGTGGATAGAGTATGGATGAAGTATGATGATACAATTGAGAACTAGTGCAAATCCAAGATTCAATCTAGAATTACAACAAGTAAACAAAGGGTATCGATGATGGAGACGTTGTTGATGAAGATGACGATGTTGATTGATGCGGAGGCCTTCAAGATCCTAGTCCCTTCTCCTCTTATGTGGTGGTGATGGTGTAGATCTGATTGGAGGCGTCTATGGTGGTAGCACGTCGGCAGGGCACCGCCGTGGTGGAGGATATGGCTTGGTGGCTCTCTCTTGGCTCCTCCCCTTTTTATATAGGCCTTGGGTGTGCCCTAGGATACCCCTAATACCGTCATATGACTTTGGGAAGCTTCTGGAGATTTTCTGGGGCCAAATCCCGTCGTTCCCGATGTTTTTTGAAACTATACGGCCGGAGCTATACGGCCTCCAGCCGTATAGTCGGTCGTCATACTTGCAATATCCTTTTGTATTTTGGTCGTCATTTCTTCATACAAACTCCGTTTTAGGTGTTCTTCGGCTCGTTGGATTTGTATTGAGGAGGGCTAAAATCCCATGGTCTTGGATCTTTATTTTTAGAATCTTGAAAAAATCACTTTTTCAACCTCTCAAATGGCTAAGTCTGGTCCCTACAGCTCCTCCTTACTATGCTCTCTTTGATTCTTTTGACTTTCTTTCATTCATAATCATCATCAACAACTACACACATGTCATAGACAAGGAAAATGATAATATTCTACCTAAACTACTAAATGTGCAAAGCTCATATGAAAGTAGAATGAGAACTAGAAGTCATGCATATAAGGCATAGCTATAGCTAGAAGAAACATGATATGAGAGATAAATGGCACAGTTTATATGGCTAAAAGAGGTGGTATTTCACAGCCATCAACTTCCCCAAGCTAGACCTTGCTCGTCCTCGAGCAGGAAGGGTCGATAATAAATTAATGGTTGTGAAATAGCTTATCATTGGAAATCAATGCCTTGCATCCTTATTTTTTCTACAAGCTCGAAGAGAGAAAACATGTATTCATACAAGGCAACACAAGCTCAGTTATAAAGACCACTAAAGATTCATCTACAGATGTGTGGAAGGATAATTGGATACCTAGGGTTCCGGGATTTAAACCATTAGGTAAAGGCCAAAATGCTACAGCAAGGATGGTCTCTGACTTGATGATAAATAATAGCTAGAACCATAATTCCCTCAAGCAAAATACGCTGCCTCTTGATGCTGATGCAGTTGGTCGAATCTCGTTGGGGAAACTTGAGGATGATCAATGGGCCTGGGCACCGGAGAATAGTGGTCTATATACTGTCAGGCCAGCCTATATTATGTTGTCTCGAGAGGCACAAAACAAGAAAGACAAGACTGAATCATCCAATGCAATCCTAGGTGATCCATGGAAATCAATATGGAAATTACATACTCCACCAAAAATTCAATCTTTTTTGTGGCGTGTAGTTCATGATTTTGTACCAGTCCGACATAATTTGCAAAAACGTCATGTTGAAAAGTTGAGTCAATGCAGCGACTGTGGAGCTGATAAGGAAACAACTTACCATGCTTTATTGGAGTGCCCCTTTGCTCGGTGCTTCGGTGCTTTTGGGAGGAGATGAAATCTTTGTCAGGTATTAAACTACCCCTCTACATCTAGTAACATGGGCTAGAGATATTCTTGATGCTTCCATATGCCCTTCTGATCATATTGGTAAAATATTATGCGGAATGTGGGTTGTTTGGTGTGAGAGAAATAATCGACGCCATGGTGAGAAAACTAGAACTTGGAGAGCTGCATGCAAATGGGCAGTTGAAACTGCTCTTGATCCGGCACAAGAAGTCAAGCCAAAGGCAGAAGTAAATACGACTACACATATTACTACATGATGGACAAAGCTAGAAGCTGGTGTACTCAAATTTAACTGTCATGGTGCTTTTAATGGGAAGGAACATACAAGATCAACAAGCTGCATTATCAGAGATTCATATAGAAGGGTCCTTGGATCAAGAGGTTGGTGGTATGGAGCAATGACAAATGCTCTTCATGCAGAGGCTTTAGCTGTGAGAGACGGTGCTGCCTTTTCTGTTCGCTGGAGTAATTGCAATTTAAGAGTGGAGACATACTCTCAAATGCTAGTAAACATGTGGAGAAATAGGAAGAATCATAGGGCATAGATTACACAGATTCTTCTCCAGATCGAGGAGATTAGTTAAATGTTTAGCTCTTTTGAGATTTCCTACATATCTAGGAATGCTAATTTGGCAGCGCATTACTATGCTAAGAAAGCTTCATCATGTAAAACATAATGTACATGGACTGGCCGAGAGCCAACGTTTGTAGTACCGGTGATGCACACCAAATGTAATCTTACATGAATTTAATAAAGCCCTTATTTTCTAAAAAAAATACAAAGACGATATCTTGACTTGCTGGTGGCACATTCTGTAATTAATCTGAAATGTCGAAAAAAATTTAGAAATATAAAAGCGGGATGAACAACAATAAACCTTTCATCCTTTATTAGAAGGTCTAGATTGGTCGTTTGACATATATATTACTGCATGTCGGTCCTAGTCGCACAATATATGTGCACTACTTGTCCCACTCTTTACATCACAATAAACCACAATAAACAAGCAATTACTCCCTCGGTTCCATAACACAAAAGATAAAATATCTTATATTTTAAAACTGATGGAGCACAAATCTACCGATCTGTTCCAGGTTTCCTCCGGTCGCTCGTCCCATTTCAAACATCGAGGGGGTGTTTAGTAGCCTACATGGATTTTAGGGCTCACCGGGGCATGTCCACGGCCAGCAGTGCCACATGCATACATGTGATGATGGCCTGCAAGTGCACAAGTTCGTTAGAGGGTGTTTTCGTGGAAGTATTAATTCTAGTTTTTATATCGATCCCAATAAGGAGCTTCGGTAAATGTTTTTTATGCGTTGTTTCTGTCGCACCCAAGGTGTCATGTTGTCTTGAGTGAATTGACTGCAAGTGTTGCAGGCGGAAAGTAGTGAGTGACTAATAGAGGAAACTTAAGTAAAGGTAGATGTAAAAAGTTAAATAATATAAAGCTAAAAAGACGATGAAAGTGCTCGGGGTTCCTGCAGATGAGAAGTTAGGAGCGGAAAGAAGCAGTTCATGGTGATAGTGAATGTGCCAAATGGATGAAATGGGATAAGTGATTATGATACTTCTTACTCATAAGTGATTAGGCAAGCAACCCGTATACCGGCTAGGAGTCCTCATGGCAAATTCCTCCTTGTCCCAATGATCCATCTACCTGTTACCATAATGATGGTCAACACATTAATTAAGGTCTTTTGACCGGATCAAGGCTTTAATCTTGATGGTTTCTTGTTTATCCTCGAGTAGTACTAACTCCTCATTGATATTGACCATGTCACTCGGGGGTCGTCGATTCGCTAGTAAACAAGTTGATATCTATGAGATATCGGGATCATGTTATCTGGGCCCTTAAATTAGATAACAAGCATTAGACAAACATAGATATTCATTCACACATTATAATAATCACGAAAAAAATCAAAAATAAATGGAAATAAGGGAGACACATCACATCTCACCAATCCCCTACATCTCGCACGCCAATGGAGATTTACTCAGATATGAGAGGAAGGTAGATCAAAGACATAATAATATTGCAGAGGGAAATCATCTCAACTTTACCGTAGCAAGCCATATTACCGTTTGGAGATCAAACCAAATACAAGTCAATACAAGATCAAAGAATCAAACCCTGACCTTACAAGTGCCAGTCTCTCTCTCTCTCTCTCAATACAAGTGGGAATGATGGTGGAGTGAATGGGTTAGAGGATAGAAATCTTCGAGGAATGAGGTGATGTTATTCTCCTCCTTCATATCTAATCTCTCGTCTTCTGGAATGGTTTGCAGCGGTTGTGTTGTGTTTTTCCTCTCTCCCCCAATATGAAAATTGCTTGTGTTGATATAAGAAAGACACTTGATGGTCATACGAGCGGACAGTACATGCGTGCTCTGACCGTACCAGTGGTAATTATATGCCCGTGATGCCTCTAATGAAGGGGGGATTCAATAGGGGATTTACTTCTTTGATTATAATTAGCTCATAAATTCTTCAAGTCCAAAAATGTTTATTACCTAAAATTCACCACAAGAAACCAAGGTTTCACTAATTCACGATGTTAACATTAGTTGAAAGATAAAATCCAACGAAACCCGGCAAAAATCAAAGGAAAATAATCGGCAAAAAGTGTCGAAATTTGGAGATATCAACATCCCCAAGCTTAGCTGCTACTCGCCCTCGAGCGAAAAATCTATAAAGAATAATAGAGGAGGACAACTAACGGGAGCGCGCTCTCCAGGAAGCGCATGTTTCGGCCGCAACACGCGCGTTTCTGGCCGCTCGGTAGCGCGCGTATTTCCGGACGCACGGCAGCTCAACATTTGGCGTATGGAAGTTCACCCGTGCTACTAAGCTGCCTAGCTGCTCATGTAGTGCTCACAACCAAAGGAAGTTCAACACAGTGCAAATAAGGCAGTACACAAGCGGTGCAACTCGTGCATTGTCGACCGAAAGCAGTGCAACGAGTGGTGCAACTCGTGCACTGTCGACCAAAAGAAGTTAAACATAGTACAACAAGGTAGTGCAAGAACCGTGTGATACGTCCAATTTGCATCATCATTCTATATCATAATTTGCCCCTATTCATTGATATATTTCATTTGAAGAGGTGATACTTATGTATTTTCATATGTTTTTGCATGTAGGATGATTCTTGGAGGATGAACTGCCGGAGTCAGGATTCTGATGAAAAAAGCGGTGTTTTGATGAAATTTCGCGAAGATCATAAATATACCAGAGAAACTACAGAAAATTATATTTCCCGAGAAGACGAAGGATGCCAGAAGGGGAGGCGGAGTTGGGCCACGGGGGGCCACATCCCCCAGGTGCGGGCCACCCTAGCCCACGCCTACAGAGGGTGTGGCCACCCTGGCCCACCTCTGGATCCGCCCTCTCGCCTACATCTTCTCCTCGAAACCCTAAAGTCGGGGAGAGCGACCACAGAAAGATTTCGCTGCCTCTGCAGGGTGGAAAACACCGAGAGAGAAAGAGCTCTCTGGTAGACAGATTTCTATTGGGGAAATTCCATCCTGGAGAGGGGAGATCGTCGCCATCAACACCATCATCAAAATAGACTTCATCAGGATCATCATCATCCACACCATCATCTCCACCAGCACCATCATCTCAACTCCATCCCGCTGTAACAATCGTGTTGAATCTTGCATAGTTCTTAGGGGAAACTTTTCCGGTGTTGATTACTATTGTAGTTGATGCTCGTGAGCGGAACCATTGAATTATTGTTTATGTTCAGATTGTTATCCATCATTATATCATCTCTGATCTTGATCCATATGATGTCTCGTGAGTAGTTTGTTCAGTTTTTGAGGACATGGGAGAAGTCATGTTGTTAGTAGTGGAATTGTGTTGAGGTATTATTCAATGGTTTAATATTTAAGTTGTGGTGCTATTCTTCTAGTGGTGTCATGTGAACGTCGAATACATGATACTTCACCATTTATGGGCCTAGGAGAATGCATTATGTATTTGGATACTAATCGTGGGGTTGTCGGAGTGACAGAAACCTGAACCTCCGTTAGGAAACCATTACACAAGAGAGTGTAGGATCTCATAGTTTAAGGTTGTGGTTAGGTTTTTATCTTAATTGCTTTCTTGTAGTTGCGTATGCTTGCAAGGTGTTTAATCACAAGTATGTATTAGTCGTAGTAAGGTCGGTACATTAGCACAAGTTCACCCACACAACACTTATAAAACCAAAGAAGATTAATCAGCTATATGAAACGAAAGCACTTGACAGTATTCCCATGTGTCCTAGAGAACGTTTGGTCCTCATTAGTATTTTCACCGGCTTGTCCTTTGCTAAGAAAGTATAGGGACACTTGCTGCAATTATTTGCTGTCTTTATTTACTTGCACTTTATTTCCTTGCTTTATCAGAAAACCCCTAAAAATATGTTTGCTAAGTATTTATAGAGATTTCTTGCTCCATACCACTAGTCAACACCTTCTGCTCCTCGTTGGGATCGACACTCCTATTTATAGAAAGTACTACGATACACCCCCTATACTTGTGGGTTATCAAGACTATTTTCTGGCGCCATTGTTGGGGACTGAAGCGCTATTGAAGAGTGGACTTGGTAAAGGAAGCTTCTATTGTGAGTATTGCTTTTTATTTCTGTTTGTTACTTTATTTCCAATATGGATAACCCACTTGGTTTCCTGTTTGGGAAAACTACTACCACTGTTAGGGTAGTAGATGAACCACCACCTGTTGAAATAGATCCTTTTAAGATACCTACAAGTATTGTTGATCGTGTTATGGATAATTATTATTTTGGGGATGGAACTGTCCATCCTGGTGATCATTTGCTTTTTATCCATGAATTATGCGGGTTGTTTAAGTGTGCATGTATCACAACTGAACAGGTGAAGAAGAAGTTACTCTCTATATCACTGAAAGGAAGAGCTGAAGAATGGTATAAGCTGCTGAAAAATGGACAATCTATGGAATTGGAGGAAATAGTACCTCTCTTTTACTCTAAATTCTACCCTCCCAGTGAGATTCATAAGGATATGAATCAAATATATAACTTTTGGCCTCGTGATGGAGAGAGTACATCTCAAGCTTGGGGGAGATTGAAGTTACTAATGCTTAAATGTCCTATTCATGAACTCCCCAATAATATTATTATCAATAAATTTTATGCAAGACTTTCTCTTCATGTTAAAGATTTACTAGATGCTTCTTGTGCTGGATCATTCACACGTATGAATTAAGAAGCTAAATGGGATCTCCTAGACCGTATTCGATAGAATACTGAAGCATGGGAGAATGACAAAGGAAGAAAGTCAGGTATAAATTATGATTATGAATGCATTAAATCTTTTGTGGGAACTGATGACTTCAGTGATATTAGTACCAAGTATGGTCTTGATTCTCAAGTTCTTGCAAATTGTTTTAAGGCATTTGCCTCTTATATTGAAATTCCCAAAAAGGAGTGGGACAAGTACCATGCACCTTATAAAGATATTGTTACCCATGTTCCTGCTAGCATTGAAGTTTGTACTGTTGATCCTATTTTTCCTGAACCTTATGTTGAGAAAATCCCTTTTCTTGCTAAGGTAAAGGAACATTCTATCATAGCTAACGTGGTTATAAAAAGTACAAAGAAAACTATGGAACCTGATGAGCAAATAAACATCGAACCTGTAGTATCCCTTGTGAAAGATCTTGTCACTAAAAATATAGAGGATGAGCACATTGTCTTCTGTGAAGACGCTTCTAATATTGTCTCTCATCCTAGAAAAGCTAGAAAAACTAGTGGCCCTGTGCTATCTATGAGAATTGGTGATCATTGCTATTATGGTTTATGTGATATTGGTGCTAGTTCTAGTGCTATTCCTTATGATCTTTACAGGGAAATTATGCATGAAATTGGTCCTTGTGAACTTGAGGACATTGATGTGGTTATTCACCTTGCTAATAGAGAGACAGTCTATCCAATTGGCATTGTAAGAGATGTGGAGGTTCTTTGTGGTAAGATTAAAAATCCTGCTGATTTTCTAGTACTTGGTTCAGTAGCTAGTAAAACCTGTCCTATTATCTTCGGTAGACCTTTCTTGAATACTCGTGGGGCTATTATAGATTGTAATAAGGAGAAAGTTTTAACTAAGTTTGATGGAGAATATTATGAGTTTAATTTTTCCAAATTTGCTAAAACTCCTTATGAAAATGGATTGCCTAATGAGGATTTCAGGATTGAACAACTCTCTGCTATTTTCTCTTGCTCCTAACAATGCCCTGCAGCAATATATGGAAGATCATGAAGGAAAGAAATGAGATTGACGAGGTTTTCCTTCATCAACCTGAATTACTTAAGCATAACCTACCTGTGGAAGATTTGGGTACCACACTACCACCTAAAGGGGACCCTGTTTTCGATTTAAAACCTCTACTTGATGATCTTAAATATGCTTATCTAGATGATAATAAAATATATCCTATTATTATTAGTTCTAAACTTTTAGGGAAGGAAGAGGAAAGATTATTGGAAATATTGAAGAAACACCGAGGAGCTATGGGGTATACTCTTCATGATCAAAAAGGGATTTATCCTACTATATGTCAGCATGTTATTAATATAGAACCTGATGCAAAACCAGTTGTTGAACATCAACGCCTTTTAAATCCTAAGATGAAGGATGTGGTAAGAAATGAGGTATTAAAACTCCTTGATGCTGTTATTATTTACCCTATTGCTGATAGTTAATGGGTTAGCCTTGTTCATTGTGTCCCAAAGAAAGGGGGAATCACTGTTGTGCCTAATGAAAATAATGAGATTATACCTCAAAGAGTGGTGGTTGGTTATAGGATGTGCATTGATTTTAGAAAGGTTAATAAAGTTACTAAGAAAGATCATTATCCTCTGCCTTTTATCGATGAAATGCTAGAAAGATTGTCTAAAAATACTCACTTTTGTTTTCTTGATGGTTATTCTGGGTTCTCTCAAATTGCTGTGAGAGCACAAGACCAAGAGAAAACCACCTTCACTTGTCCCTGTGGAACTTATGCTTATAGGCGTATGCCTTTTGGTTTATGTAATGCTCCTGATACCTTTTAGAGATGTATGTCTGCTATCTTCCATGGTTTTTGTGAAGAAATTGTGGAAGTTTTCATGGATGATTTCTCTGTCTATGGAACTTCTTTTGATAATTCTTTGCACAACCTTGATAAAATTTTGCAGAAATGCGAAGAAACTAATCTTGTTCTTAATTGGGAGAAATGCCACTTCATGGTTAATGAAGGGATTGTTCTTGGACACAAAATATATAAAAGAGGTATTGAAGTAGACAGAGCCAAAATTGAAGCAATTGAGAAGATGCCTTTCCCTAGGGATATAAAATGTATACGTAGTATCCTTGGTCATGTTGGTTTCTATAGGAGGTTTATTAAAGATTTCTCCAAAATTTCAAAGCCCCTTACTAATCTTCTTCAAAAAGATGTACCTTTTGTTTTTGATGATGATTGTAAGGAAGCTTTTGAAACTTTGAAGAAAGCTTTGACTACTGCTCCTATTGTTCAACCACCTGATTGGAATTTACCCTTTGAAATTATGTGTGATGCTAGTGATTTTGTTGTGGGTGCTGTTCTTGGGCAACGGGTAGATAAAAAGTTGAATGTTATTCATTATGCTAGCAATACTCTAGATGCTGCTCAAAAGAATTATGCTACTACTGAAAAATAGTTCTTAGCTATAATCTTTGCTTGTGATAAGTTTAGACCTTATATTTTTGATTCAAAGGTTACCATTCATACTGATCATGCTGCTATTAAGTACCTTATGGCAAGAAAGATGCTAAGACTAGGCTTATTAGATGGGTGTTGCTTTTACAAGAGTTTGATCTGCATATTGTAGATAGGAAAGGTGCTGAAAATCCCGTTGCTGATAATTTATCTCGTTTGGAAAACATTTCTTTTGACCCTATGCATGTTAATGATAGTTTTCCAAATGAACAGTTGGATGCAATAAGGGTAAGCCCGCAGGAGAGTCCTTGGTATGCTGATTATGCTAACTTTATTATTTCCAAGTATTTACCTCCAACCTTTACAACCCAGCAAAGAAGGAAATTCTTTTATGATCTAAGGCATTACTTTTGGGATGACCCACATTTATATAAAGAAGGAGTAGATGGTATTATGCGGAGATGTTTCCCAGAATATAAGCAACAAGAGATATTAAGAAAATGTCATGGCAGTGCTTATGGAGGACATCTTGCTGGGGATAGGACTGCACACAAAGTTTTACAATCTGGTTTTTATTGGCCTACTCTTTTTAAGGATGCAAGGAAGTATATTTTATCATGTGATGAATGTCAAAGAGTTGGTAACATTTCTAGACGCAATGAAATGACTATGCATTATTTTCTTGTTATTGAACCTTTTGATTGTTGGGGATTTGACTTTATGGGTCATTTCCCTCCTTCAAAAGGGTATACTCATATTCTTCTTGTTGTTGATTATGTTACAAAGTGGGTATAAGCCATACCTACAAACATTGCTGATGGTAAGACCTCTTTAAAAATGCTTAAAGATGTTATTTTTCCTAGGTTTGGTGTGCCTAGATATCTCATGACTAACGGAGGTTCTCATTTTATTCATGGTGGTTTTAGGAATACTCTTGCTAAATATGATGTTAACCATAGAATTGCTTCAGCTTATCACCCCCAAACCAGTGGGCAAGTAGAAATTTCAAATAGAGAAATTAAAACTATCTTGCAAAAGAGTGTTAATAGATGTAGGAAAAAATGGGCTAAAAATTTGAATGACGCTTTATGGGCTTATAGAACTGCTTATAAAAATACTATGGGAATGTCTCCTTACAAAATGGTTTATGGTAAATCTTGTCACTTGCCTCTATAATTAGAACACAAAGCATATTGGGCAGTGAAAGAACTGAATAGAGATTTTAGACTTGCTGGTGATAAAATATTGCTTGACTTGAGTACCTTAGATGAGTGGAGAAGTGAAGCTTATGAAAATGCTAGAATCTTTAAGGAAAAAGTAAAAATATGGAATGATAGGAGAATTCTCAAAAGGGAGTTCCATGTTGGTGAGAAAGTTCTTTTGTATATGTCTCGTCTCAGATTTTTTGCAGGGAAACTACTCTCAAAATGGGAAGGACCTTTTGTTATCGAGGAGGTGTATCGTTCAGGGTCTATCAAAATATCTTCTTTGAAGGACAACACTACACAGGTGGTGAATGGTCAAAGGCTCAAACATTATATTTCTGGAGATTCTTATAATGAAGATGTTGATATTATTCAAATGGTAACCCCGGAAGAATTTATCAAAAACCAAACTCCAGAATATGCAGAGTTCGTCTTTGAGTAGGTAAAAGTGCTGCAAACAGAAGGTTTGCGAAAAACCGTTTTCTTTTTATTTTTGATGTTTTTATTACATATGGAAGGTTACGAGATGAAACAGAGGAGGAAACGGAGCCTGGGTGGGCCACACCCACAAGTGGCGTGGGCCCCAGCTGGCCGCCCCTGGAGTCCGTCATCGCCCTGTTTTTGCATAGTACCTTCCTTATGTCGTGAAACTTCGTAATTTATAACCCCCCAGATCCCCCGAGGTTCGGATATCGTGTTCTTGTCGTGTTTTGTTTCGATTTGTTTCCATCAGGCAGATTCTCAGTTTTGGATCCAGAATGTCTTCCTCTGGATCACCCATGGAGGATTCCTCCGCGGATGTCATCAACCTGTACATGTATGAGTTGAAGGTTTACCACAAGGAGTTGTTACTCAAGGATGGGATGGTACAGATAAAAGAAGTACAGGGACCTAAAGGAGAAGGCAGCCTGGAAGATAGGATGGAAGCGCTCGAGCAGGAAGTTTTTAGGTACAAGAAGATGGCGGAACGCGAAGTGGACGTCATCCATAAGATGAGTTCAGAACTCATCGCCAAGCACAAGGAGAAGGTCGCTGAGCTTCGAGATGAAATCCTCTCACTCATTCAAACCACCAATCAATTGCAAGCACAGCTCTACGACATAAAAAATCAAAACTATGAGTATGAGGCTAGGTTTAAACACATAAGCTCTGCTGCTAGTTTCAGGATATTTGAGACTAATTCATCCTTTATGGATGGGGAGCCTTTACCTTGGAAGTCTGATGATGACAAGGGAACAACACCACCACCAAAGGAGTAATTTTTCATCAGGTTTGGCATCCCCTTGGCTTGTTCCAACCTTGGGGAAGTGCCGCGGTATCACATCATTATCTTTTATCTTTTTACCTTTTTAGTAGTTTCATATCTTGGGTAGAGAAGTTATCTTATAGGTTGTTTTGCATTGTGGAAGTATCTCTCCTTTAGTTAGTTATATATGTATCCCTTGGTGTGAGTGTCTTTATGGAATATTAATGAGAAGTTCCATCTTTTACTTTTTGCACTTCTTATTTTAGTTTGCAATCTCTATTATATGATTGATCTTGTTGATCAGTATTGGTATCACTTTGGGAGCATCAAGTAGATCTAAATTGGTTTTGGCAAACCAAGCTCTGGTCAGTAGCAACACTTTTTGAGGTTTAAAAGGAAAAGAGAAAAGAGCTTACAGGTATTTTGTATCATTTATTTTCTTTCTTGATTGGCTCATAAGCTTAGTATTCTTTATTTAAGATCTTTTGTGTCTTCAAGGAAGATTGCATATTTGGATTATCACTTGTAAGTTTGTTTGTTTCCTTCAATTCTTTTGCTTGCTACCCAACCTTGCTAGCCAAAAACTTGTGCTGAGAGGGAACACTTCTCGTGCATCCAATCCTTCAAACCAAAACCTGTGTCATTTGTGTCCACCATATCTACCTATTAGCATTATTGCTATTCCAAGTAAGTTCTCAAGCTTCATCTATCTTTCAAATTAAAAAAATATTTTGTTATGTGAAAACTAGTTAGTAAAGCTCTCACGAACTTGATGGCACACCTTATTTTCTTGCCCCTAATAAACTTGAACCATTGTGTCATCGAAGTTGTATATGCTTGCATCTATAAGTTGGGATTAGCAGAACTGTGCTGTCACGAGGAACACTTTCAACACCTGTAAATATCTACCCAGTTGATATCCCCCTTTTGTTTGCGGATGTCGTCGGTGTGAAATAAAAGGGGAGCTTGTAAGTCCATGGAGTTATGTATGTGTGTTAGAAAACGCCTGGGCCACTAGCCTAAGCCATGCCTAATCATGGTGGAAAATTGCAGCATCACCATAATGAGAAATCTATGAAGCTTTCCTCTTATAAAAAAAGAGATACATATTGAAAAGAGGAAAGAGAAAAAAAGCACCATTTTCCCATGGTAAATAAGAGATTGCTGAGATGCTCATTGTCTTCTTGCCTTGTCATTTTGATTATGGGATAGATCCTGTATCATGTGCAAGGGGTGCCCCATTGGCGGTTCTCTATGATACACATGTACTTACTATGACAAGAACTTACCGGTAACTAAAGTTGAGTAGCATGAGGAGCGACCCTCGTACTCAAGGGACATGAGATTGCCAAGTTATATTTCGTCAAGCATATACTCCATCTTTGTTCACTTTAACCTTAATCACCTCAAGATGCTTATGATAGGGTCAATTAGGGCTCAAAGCTATTAAGTACCATAATCTTTTGAAAGCTCTTTATGAACTTGAAATCCCTGCTTCACTCTATGAAGGGCCTTTCTTCTACTTCTAAGTTGAGTCAGTAAACCTATTCCTCTCTATCTCCATCAAGCATTTAAGTTGTTGTGTTTCAAGCATTCATATGATGATTTATTCAATCATGTTCTTTATGTTCCTTGTTTGCGCAAGACTCTTATATGAATGAGTATTACTTTGAAAGCTATCATTGTGAAAAACCTTTTATGTTTGAGCAAAGAGTACTCCTGTTATAAACTTCTTTACAAAAGATTTGCTTGAAAACTGTTTGCCAACTGTTCTCTGACCAAGAACAAAGTTTGCCAATCACAATTATGATTTATATTTATGCATCTTTATTGTGATTCCCATACTTGTTGCAAGCTAAGTTATATAATGGTGAGTTGCTTTCTTCTATGAGTTATGTATTGGTAAGTGTTATGCTTCTTGTCTGTATTCTTTTTATCGACACTTCACTCCATAAACCTGAGGACATGTTTACTGAGCTCATTTTTCGCTTGGGGACAAGTGACGTCTAAGCTTGGGGGAGTTGATAAGTCCAATTTGCATCACCATTCTATATCATAATTTTCCTCTATCCATTGATATATTTCATTTTAAGAGGTGATACTTATGTCTTTTCATCTATTTTTGCATGTTGGATGATTCTTGGAGGATGAACTGCCGGAGTCAGGATTTTGATGGAAAAAGTGGTGTTTTGATGCAATTTTGCGAAGATCAGAAAAATACCAGAAAAACTACATTTTCCTAGGAGACGAAGGATGCCAGAAGGGGAGGCGGAGTTGGGCCACAGGGGGCCCACACCCCCAGGCACGGGCCACCCTAGGCCGTGCCTACAGGGGGTGTGGCCACACTGGCCCACCTCTAGCTCCGCCCTCTAGCCTATATCTTCTCCTCGAAACCCTAAAGTCAGGGAGAGCGACCATAGAAAGATTCTGCCGCCTCTGTGGGGCGGAAAAAACTGAGAGAGAAAGAACTCTCCGGCAGACAGATTTCTGTCAAGGAAATTCCTTCCCGGAGAGGGGGGATCGTCGCCATCAACACCATCATCAAGCTAGACTTCATCAGGATCATCATCGTCATCATCTACACCATCATTTCCACTAGCACCATCATCTCCACTCCATACCACTATAACAATTGTGTTGAATCTTGCATAGTTCTTAGGGGAAACTTTCCAGGTGTTGATTACTATTATAGTTGATGGTTGTGAGTGGAACCATTGAATTATTGTTTATGTTCAGATTGTTATCCATCATTATATCATCTCTGATCTTGATCCATATGATGTCTTGTGAGTAGTTCGTTTAGTTCTTGAGGACATGGGAGAAGTCATGTTGTTAGTAGTAGAATTGTGTTGAGATATTATTCAATGGTTTAATATTTAAATTGTGGTGCTATTCTTCTAGTGGTGTCATGTGAACGTCGACTACATGATACTTCACCATTTATGGGCCTAGGGGAATGCATTGTGTATTTGTCTACTAATCATGGGGTTGCAGGAGTGACAGAAACCTGAACCTGCGTTAGGAAACCATTGCACAAGGGAGTGTAGGATCTCAGAGTTTAAGGATGTGGTTAGGTTTTTATCTTAATTGTTTTTTTGTAGTTGCGGATGCTTGCAAGGGTTTTAATCACAAGTATGTATTAGTCCTAGTAAGGTCGGTACATTAGCACAGGTTCACCCACACAACACTTATAAAACCAAAGAAGATTAATCAGCTATATTAAACGAAAGCACTTGATAGTATTCCCATGTGTCCTCGAGAACGTTTGGTCCTTATTAGTATTTCCACCGGCTTGTCCTTTGCTAAGAAAGGATTGGGCCACTTGCTGTAATTATTTGCTATCTTTATTTACTTGCACTTTATTTCCTTACTTTATTAGAAAACCCCTAAAAATCCGTTTGCTAAGTATTTACAGAGATTTTCTGCTCTATACCACTAGTCAACACCTTCTGCTCCTCGTTGGGATCGACACTCCTATTTATCAAAAGTACTATAATACACCCCCTATACTCGTGGGTCATCACCGTGCACCACCAGAACACCGCGTCGTGCACTACAACCGAAAACAGTGCAACGCAGTACAACAAGGGAGTGCATGGACGGTGCACTGTCTGGACAGCACGCTGCGCACTGCCTAGACACCGCACAGTGCACTGTGAATGAAGGCAGTACAACGAGGCCATACACTGCCAGGACACTGCGCAGTGCACTGCGAACTAAGGCAGTGCAACACAGTATAACAATGTATTGCGTAAGTGGTGCACTGCCAAAACATCGCGCAGTGCACTACGACCTTAGGCAGTGCAGCGTAGTACAACAAGGCAGTGCGTGGACGGTGTACTGCCAGGACATCGCGTAGTGCACTGTGACCTTAGGCGGTACAACAAGGTAGTCCACTGTTAGGACACCGTGTCGTGCATTGCAACCGAAGGCACCATGCACTAGACCAAAAGGCAGTGCAACCTACGCATCAAAGGCACTACGAGAAAAACGTTGAAACATATAAACAATATATTGAAGATTTGGACATGACTAGCAAGGCTGTGAAAACGGATATCGATTTGGACTCTTCGTTTGACAGATATCGCAGTTTTTGTGTTCAAATGTACAAAAAGAAAAGGAAAAAGGACCCGCGGCCCTGTCCGCATCCACCACGTGTCGCACGGGAGAAGGATGGGACAGCGCGTGAGGCACTCCGCGCCCGCCACGTGCATGCAGCAACAGCGACGCGACACGACCTCCCAGAAGCACGCCCTTTTTCTAGCCTTTTCGATAATAGCGAGAAATTGAATTAAGGGGAAAACTAACAAATTCAATTGTATCATATTCCATCGTCACAAATCTTGCAACCTTAAACATGAGCATAATATATTTGGATAATTGCACTTAAGTTCGCTTCCTAACCGCAAATAACTCGCTAGCTAATAGTTTTTAAACTCAAAAGAGACTGCTAAAAATTTGGTTAGGCTTGCGAATAAATTATTTTTAGCGCACCTCTTTTATGAGAGTGAAAATGTTTTTAAGCAAGAATTCTTTGGGCAAATTAAGGGTGCACAAGTATATTTCAAAATAAGGATAAACTTAGAGATTTTCATTAGCACCCACTTCAAAAATTTGGCTATCAAACACCCCATAAATTTCTTGCTTTTCAAGAACTATAGTTTTTCTCCTTTTATTTCAGGTGGTGTGGTGTTGCCAATACTCTCATAAGGATCGGATATTTCAGCCCATAACTCAATAGTAATTTTATTTTCTTTTCTTTTTTCTTTTTTCTTTTCTTTTTCTTTTCTCTCTCTTTTTATTGATCAACAAGGCAAGTTTCGCAACTCCCTAACCCACCATAAAAATGTTCATTTTGTCAAACAAATCTTTTTAGCAGGTGTTTATCAAGTCAAACCATTTAAGATGTGGGATTGAGCGCTACTAAGATTAAGCTCTTAAGACAAAAACAAGGAACCAAAGTTGTCGCGAAAACACTTTATTTTGTTCTAAAGCAATTGGAATTTAATCCTACAAAGTTGTTTTTCTAACTTATTGTAATTGTCATAAGTAGAAACCAAAGTGGTGATTAACACTGAGATCAAATCCTAAAAAATAACGAGCTAAGCATGGAGTGGAACTCAAGTGCAACCAAACAAACATAATATGCTCATGAATAAACCTACAGAAAGAAGGAAAATAGGAATGTGGTACCTCCTCTCGCTTGCGTGTCCTCTCACTTGAGTCACATCCTCGCATTCTTCTCCACGACTAAGTCTTTAGAAGTGATCAACTTGCAAAAATATAGAGAGAAAACCAAAAGAAATTCACACAAAACAAGATAAAAGCTAGTCTAATATTTTTGGGTTTTCTTTTATTAATGCAAAACTGAAAATAGACGTGCACTAGAAACAAAAAAATAAATCAAAAAATTGAATGCAAAGGTGGGGAGGAGTTTAACCTCCCCAATCTTAGGCTCTTGGCCTATCCTGGATCAATTGTCGCCGCTGTCATTGGGACGCGGCTGCTGGAGTGGATAGTACGTGTAATGGTTTGGGAAGTCGGTCATGAAGGTAGTGAAATTCTAAGTGAGGTGGATGATGTTGGTGTTCACATCGTGTAACGTACGTTCTATGTTGTCGATGCGATGCACCACTTGGTCAAAGTCACTCCTTGGGACATAGTCAAATCCTGGCTGAGGCTAAGGCATACTTTGCTGCAGGTAGTGGGAGAATGTTTGGTTGTGATGATGCTGATGGCCGTAGTCATCCCAGCCCTCGACATTCCAGTCTTGTCTGCCTTGCCCTTGCTGCTGGCTGCGCTCTACCAGTTGGGGGTCCCCTCCTAGGTTTGGAACCCTCCCCGAGGAGATCAATGCATGCTCATACTCTTCCTCATTGAGGACCCAAATCTCTTTACCTGGAAAACCAAAAGCTTGGACAAATAGAAGCAAGACTTTGTGGAGTTCACCGTTAGGCTCAAACTAAAACTGATAAGCAAGAAGGGAGCATTGAGGCCTATAAACCCCCATAAATTTGGTGCTAGCCTTGTGGATGTCATCCAACTCCTTACTTCCAGCCACAGGTCTCTCATTGGGCATAGCGAACTCGCTTGCGTAGGCGATCTGAGTGATCAAGCCTCCACAACAAATGTCACCCGTAGGAGCCGACCTTTGGCGGCGGAAGTGCTAGATGAGCGGAGCACCCAAGATTACCTTATGCTCCATCTCAGGATGGAGAGCCATATATATCACACTTATCTCGGGGCCTGCCATTGCCTCGGTATCTTCCTTCCCAAAAATAGAATTCGCCAATAAGGTGGTGAAGTAGCAGATAGTGGGATTCTGGATGGTGGCACTCTTCTTGCTCAAGTAACTGGTGTTCCTATGGACATAAAATATGCTCCCAATCATGCATTTACTCTATGAGGACTTCATCGGTGGTATCAAGTTCTCCTTCATAGGAGAACCAAAAGTAATCATAGAATTTATAAAAAATGAGGCTGTGGGGTTTCCCATTAAGCACGAAACTTACAGTGAAATGACGCACTTTCTCGAGGTCATTATGGAATGATGACAAGAACTCGAACATGGTGATCTCATAGGTATCGGTGGATAGGTAGAAGAAAGGCACCATGCCGGCGTTCACAATCATCCTGTTGAAGTCATCCTCAAGGCCTTGAAAGGAGAGGAAGCTTTAGTTCATCCACGTAGTGGGTATAACCTTGCATGAGTGTAATACATCGGACACTACGCTCTTAGCAACAAGCCAAGACGAACCCAAAGTGCATAAGGTGGTACTACCGCGGAGGCCCAAAGGCCACCCATGTGCAGGCCCGTCTAAGCGGAGTAGGGCACGGTACCGACCACCACCCTATCCACTTTGCAAGAACATCGTATCAAGTGCGAGTGGTGTAGTCGACAGGCATGCGAACAAAATATACACAAGTGTATATGTCAGCGACATACAAGAGTACATCAGAGCCAAACCATCTAAAAGAAATAGAAATATTCAACGCCATATGGCAATATCCAAAATACTAGATAACTAATAGTTAGGATACATCCTCATACATCACACATCAGAGTATCAAGCGGAAGCGGAAAACAAGATCCAAGTACGGATAAGAGAAAAATTGGCATAAGATGCCCTGAACATAAGCACATTCCGCCCACAGATCTCACGGATCTCCATCCCCGAAATCTATACACCAGACAATCATTGCCACCATCATCGGTCTCTTCGAACCAGTAACCTTCCTCGGGGTATACCTGTCCATCTAAACCAATATTTTACCGTGTGAGACCCTAAGGGACTCATCAAGTCTTTATACATCTAAAGGGAACAACCTGAGGGTGACGCAGTTGCAGCGAAAATAAATCCTAGCCGTTCTATAGAAACACGCTACAACATCCGCCTAACCAAAGATTGACGGACATTCATTAAATAAAAAACAGTTAATTACCCAACAGATATATATCAACATAAATAAACATCGCTCGCCCACCTCCCCGTTCCCGAACGAGAAGGTGGAAGAACATCCCATCCGTTGGCAGTTTTATTAACCATTCCATGAATATTGCACTATTACTAGTCAAGTTTTAGTCAATTTAAAAGCAGTACTTTAGTTTGCTTGTCTATGATCGAGAAACTGTGCTCCAACTCGTCTGTAACCACAGACACGACTTTCAGAAAGATTTACCCTCCAGGGGTGCACAAATAGCAATACACGCACGATCAACATCGGAAAAACCAAATGAAAACCCAACAAGGCATCATGACAAATCAATCACAAGATTCATTAAATATTTCAGAGGACCACCCACTAAGCTACCCGCTACAAAGTCGGCCGGCTCCGTGATGGACCTAGGGTGTGTGGCGACGGCTATAAACGATTGGGAACCCGGAAGTGTGACTGGGCTTGTCGATACAGCAGAAACGTGGCACGGGGTTCCTAAACAGTACAATAGTAAACACTCTCCACGAGCAACAGTAGTAAATAAAGTAGTAGCTTGGCATAAGTACAGGATAGTAGTAAAGCCCCAGACTAGTTTGTGGCCCCAAGAAATAAGAAATGATTCAAGCTCTGGCTAAGGGGATTCATGGTTCCACATGCGGATAGTGCGATAGCCAAGGAATAGGAATCAAGTACCCGGGTCCTACGGGACACAAGTGAGCGAATAAAAACCAGATCTCAAATATTGCCCACCGGTGCATCTTTCTTTAGTTATCCCATTACTATTCAATTAAGTTGTTTAGGTACCTCATTATCCAAAGACACTCACAAACCCTACACATGCAATTCTATGACTCGCATGGCTCAAACAACTCCTGTAGTAATGGCTCATAGGATTGAGGGAACAAGCTTCGGTGGGATTTAAAAAGTAAAGGCTATGCAATTCTTAGGATTCAATTTTATTCGTGACGCGATTATGATGCAAGAATAAGATACATGCAATAGGTACTATATGTGGTGCAAGCATGGAGAAATGCTTGCCTGGTAGTTCAGTTGCAGAATAAGATGGATCCGGGTAATACTCCTGAGGCTCCTGAGATTCTACTTGCTCAGCGTATATCCCTAGGATGGCAATTTTACCCATGGGTACAGGTACCCGCAGGAACCGTACCCGCATGGGTAGGGTATGGACACACTTTTATACCCATGGGTAATACCATACCCTATCTGTTAAGTAACGGGTACATGCATGAGTATAGACTTGTACCCATGGGTATACCCATATCGTGCCCATTTAAACTAACATGTCAAACTTACCTATAGAGTTTCAACCTATGGAGCCGAGAAGCCTAGGGACGAGTATGAGATTGCGACTTCTAAACTTCAATTTGATACTTTCATGTACTCGTCTACTATTTGTAAGAAGAGATTATTGTATTTTCTTTAAATATGCTATTGATAAAAGTAAAATTTTGAATAACTTGTTTACAATTGGTTATACCCACCGGGTACTCAATGGGTACGGGTACCCGCCGGGTATGGGTATGGGTAAAGTTTTATACTCACGGATAAGGGTATGGGCAAGCTTTTGTACTCATTGACTACACGGGTATGGGTATGGTATTGCTCTACCCTGCCCATACCCAGTCCATTGCCATCCTTAGTCTATCCGGATAAAAACCAAACACACAAGGGGGCCAAAATAAATACATTGCACAGTCATATAAATCATATGCAACAAGAAAACAAGTATGCCATGATGGAATGATGCACAATTTATATGGCATAACATAGCATGGCATGGGTGAGGTGTGGGTACAAAAATAAAGCATTTTATTAACTTTTTAGTTATTTTTTGCTCCAACAACATTGCTACCCCATTAATATTTATATGATGTATGCTTCAATTCATATCATGGAACGCATAGTTAGAACAGGCTCGTCGAGCTAATCGATTTAGACATATCATTTATCAAATTCAGAGTTACGAACTTAAAGTTATGCAATTATTAAAAAATAGGCATTTATTAACATTTAAATTATTTAGAAATTTTAAATTGCTCAAATGATATTATAAATAGCATATACATATTCCTCACATTTTTCTGATTCAAAAACATATATTATTGGTATCATTTAAAATTATAGATTAAAAGTTATTAATAAATGCAATTTGAAATAAAAAGGGCACCTATTATGTATTAAAAGTATATGACGGGCTAACCAGAAAATAGAGAAATAGGCTAGAAAATCAAACATGCATTCTATTCTATTTATATATTAAAAGTACATGACGGCTAACCAGAAAATAGAGAAATAGGCTAAAAAATCCCACAATAAACAAAAACATCCGGACGTCTATTTTTTACATTAGTATACCACATCCGTTAGATCTTGCTAATTGAATTAGCTACTTTTAATTTTATACAAATTACCCACCTCTGCCATTATGTGAAAATACCTTTTTGGTTCCTATTCACGTGAAAATAAAAAATAGTGTTGATTCCTCCTCGCACGGCTGCATCAACCAGACCTAGCAGGTCCGGTGCGGCGGCGCCGCCGATCTCCAATCAAGTTTGTTCACATCTACTACAAGACTATTCTAATCCCAATCCAACCCAAACAGATGACTACTCCAAGAAACTCCAACATCAAGAATAGTGACAACAACAACAACCAAGAGTGCACATGAGAGAACTCATAGTAACCCAAACCCAGTTGAACCAAGTGACAACTCAGTTTTTAGCCAACAACAATGAGTTAGACCCAACCATGCAAAGGTTTTTGGAAACCCAAACCCAATTGATGCAAAAGGTGACAAATCAAATGATTAACATGGGAGACAACCCTTCCCAAAGAGTTTGTGACAACAAGGATGTCAAGGATGATATTCTAGAAGGAACCCAAGCTTGCAATGTTTGTGGAGACAAGGATCACACTTCCAAAGAGCATGAAGATCAATGCCCCAATTGTGAAGAGAAACATCCAACTAATCAATGCCCCACATCTCAAGCTACTTGTTTCCTATGTGAAGTAAATAATCATGTCCCTATCCAATGCCCCATCTATTCCATAGTTCAACAAAGGAAACAAGGTGGAGTGCATCAACAGCTTGTAAACCCCCATGAGGGAACAACTTCTACCAAGAAGGATGAAGACAAAGAAAAATCTCAGCTTGCACCTCCAAGCAATATGACTCAATTTGATGGACCAAAGAGGAGACATATGTATTACCCAAGGAAAAGATTAAGGAGACCAGGAGACTTTCCCACCTTTTAGGTGAGATATGAAGAACATGAACTAGAAGCACTCCTAGCTTTGGAAAAACCCAAGAAGAAGAAGGACAGAAGTCAAGTGCAGTGTTGCCATTGCAAAGAGATGGGACACTATGCCAATGAATGTCCAGAGAAGAAGAAGAAGTATAAGGAAATCAACCAAGTGTGGTGCAACAACCGCAAAGAGCTAGTCCATTATGTGTCAACTTGTCCACAGAAGATACGTGAAGAACTCAATCTTGTCACATGTTACAATTGTGGTGATCAAGGACATTATGCAAGCAATTGTCCAGAAAAGATGAAGCACAAGATAAACAAGCCTATCAAGGATCTCAGCCTAGTCACATGTTTCAAGTGTGGAAACAAAGGACACAATGCAGATGTTTGCCCAGAGAAGTTTCATCAAGATCCTAAGCAAGCCAAGATGTAATCTAGTTGGAAATCTTTTAAGGGTGGTAGTACCCTAGTTGCTTTGAGCCAACTTGTAACCCCTATCTTTCCCAAATCTCGGGACGAGATTTATTTTAAGGGTGGTATCCTGTCACATCCCAAAATTTTACAAATTTTGTAATGTGAAAAATAAATAAACAAAATAAATAATTGTTGAAATTTAGGGTGAAAAGAAACTTTTTGTTTCTAAATGGAAACTTAAAAACCCATCTTGAACAAACTTTGATTAATGCTTGAATCCAACTAAATTCAAAACAAGTGAAATGCCTTCTTCATAAATGCATCTGGAAAATTTAAACACTTGGGAAATAAACCCAAACCCTAAAACCTTAATGGAATAAAATCATTTCCAAGATATCTCTAAGACCATGGTTTTGATCCTTATAAAATTTTGTCAACAGACATTTATAAATGATCAAGAATGACAAATAGAAATATTATAAAACCATAGAAATTGATTTCATTCAATTTGGAGCCATAAATAAAATCTTATGAATTTAATAAGATCAGGAAATTGAATTTCCAATGCTAATAAAGCACCTATCTAAAACTCCATACCAAATGGTGAGAAATTAATCCTAAAGATATTTAAAAGGATAAGTAAATATCAAATAAGATTTTACAAATTGGAATCACCAAGTTTGGATCTATAAATAAAAAGATATGGATTTTATAAGATAAAGATAGAAATATTAAATGAGGAATATTTAAAGGCCAAATTAAATCTTGACCTAATCCATAAGAAAATGGAATAAATATAATCCAAATCCAAATAAAATAATTGATAAAGATTTTCAAATAAAATAAAATGGCATTAACCAAATTCTATTTCTAATTGAATAAAGACAAAATCCCTAATAGAAAATGAATAATTAAATCAGGGAAAAATAATTTGAATTTACCCAAGTGGAATAAAAGTTATTTAATTGACTTAAATGAATAAAAGAATCATTTAAATAAAGTTATAAGGAATTAAAACCATATTTGAGTTTCATTGGAATAAAAACAATTGCTCAAATTAAATGATTAGTAATCATATTAAAATACTTTAAATATTTCAAAGTAAATTGTTTAAACACCTCATTAATTAAATAAACCTACTGAATAGGTTTGGTAAAAAATATGGATTTCAAATAAAGTTTTAAAACACATTAAAACCTATTTGAATTAAAGACAAATGTCTATTTATAAAGTCAATAAAAGACCCTAAAAAGAATAAAAGAATTATTCTAAATTTGACTTTAGAATAAACTAATAAACAATATAAGAATTTACACAAAGTTTGGAAGAAGTTTGAATTCAAATAGATGTTTGAAATGATTAAACAAAATCAAAACAGAATATTAGAAATGGAAATAGAAAAAGAAACAGAACAAAAAAAGGGAAAACAAATCAGCCCGACCCAGCAAGGCCCAACTGGCCCAGCTAGCCCATCTCCCCCTCCCGCGAGAAAACGTTTCGTACCCAGATTCCCACCCGCGCAGTAACTGACCGCTGGACCCCACCTCCTCTCTCTTTCTCTCGCTGACAACAACGCCGCACCCGTCAGTATTCTCTCCTACCCCGCGACGACCTCGCCCCTCACCTCACTGCCGTTTCTGGCCGGAATTCAAATGCGTTAATTCGCCTCAATTGCTGGAGTAAACCCCGCCCCGACCACGCACACTTAAGCGCCTCGCTCTCCTCCTCCTCTCCCCCAGACACCGCTCCCTCTCGGCCACCAGGCTGTACCAATTGGCCATTGCCAACCACCTGTTCCGACGAAGCTCTCCGGCCAATTCCGGTGCCGTCTGACCACCCCTCGCCTCCCCATGCACGCGAGCCTGCTCCCCATCCCCTGGCGCCTCAGACGCTCGGCAACAACAACGTCTCCTCACCACCATCCACTGCCTCGACTCCGGCGAGCATTCCCGGTAGGTTTCGTCCACCCCTCCTATTATGGTTGACACTATCTTATTCTCCCTTGTCTTACGCATCTTCTAGTGTTCACCAATCACTTGCGCATGCCCTACAGCGTTGCCAACGACGACCACCCGAGCGCACCATCGACAGAGATACTCCGGTGAGAAATCACTGACTACTCCGTGCGCCCCTTCATCTACGACAAGTACGTAGAGCTTCCCCACGTCACGGCGAGCGCAGTAAGCATCTCCTCTCCCTCCTTTTCTTCCTGGAACGCCAGATTGCCGTAGACAGAGCTCGCCGCCGCCAGCATCGCCCATCTTTGGCCAAGCACCTGTGTGCCGCTGGATTTGGATCTGACGTGTGCGATAGAATCACTAACCGAAGAGGTATCAAGCATTGCGAGCTGTGCGATGCACATTAGATCTGACACTCCATGATAGCCGATCCGCACGAACCGTTTTTGGCCAATCAAAACACTCCACGTGGCTCAGTCTGTTTTATAAAACCCAGAAATGATCTATTAGATGTTTAAGTTTGTAAAATTCATAACTTTTGCAAATTTTATATCAATGGAATCAGCAAGACAAGTACTTTCCAACCATACACTTTGTTTAATAAATTGCTTCTGTTAAATTGGTTGTTTTTGCAGAAATTTGTGTAGGCATATTTTGGATATAAAATTTATTCTAGAAATATTTTTAGGATAAAATCTTTGACAAATGGTTTGTTTTGAACCTACTGACAATATAAAACAACTTATGGAATTAAAAGTATATTTTATGAAGTTAAAATATGAATCTTTGACTTAGAACATTTCTAGTCAAATAAAAATAATGTTATTATGTTAAAAATGCTTTTGGAGAAAAACCTTTGGGCAATGTTTTGATTTAAACTCTCTGACCCTAAAACACCAAGTTTTAATATTTAAAAATGTATTTTTTGAACCCTATAAATTATTACTTTGCTAAAAAAGCAATTTCAACAACATAAAATATTGATTTGGTATAAAAATGGTTTATAGGTAAAAACCTTTTGCAAATGGTTTTAATATTAAACACTTGACCATAAAACACTAACATTGTGTTTAGAAATGTGTTTGCCAAACACTAGATAATATTACTTGGATTTAAACCCTTTCTAGCAAAACAAAAATAATTTAAAGTGGCCATTTTTCACTAACTTAATATCAAATGGTTTTACCACTTTTGTAAATGACCAATAGGTGTTTATCAAATGTTTATAATCTATTAGAAACCACCTTTTCAAACAAAACAATCTTTGGCATGTTTGCATGCATTGCCTTGTTTGTATTATTTTATGTGATGATTGCTTGAATGGTAGATTGAACATTTGCTTGCTTGATTGAATTGTAGTGGAATTTTGAAGAGTGTGACTATTGCAAGATCGAGGAGTGAAATTATATTCTCTACCAAAAAGGCAAGTAATGTTCCATACTTTTGTCCCATTATTTTCACTATGCATTAGTGATATTTCTAAGTATGACTTGCATGGAATTTTTGCTAAGTGTAAACTATGCCATGGGAAATCCTAGTAGATGAAACCTTAGTAGAAATTTCCTAAGTTAAGATTCCTACTACTATCATGCTTAGATTAGCTAGTAGAAGACAAGGGTGGAATATATTCATACTATGGAATATTTCTAAGTCAAGGACTTGTGTTTTGTTTAATAAAACAACTAAGTGAATGAATCACCTGGGTGGAATGGTTTGTGTTGAGTGGTTACACAAGGCCCATTTCTATGGTTTACCTTGTGTATCTCACTTGTGGATGGCCACCCAGGAACAAAGAGATTTGAGATGTCAAATGTTGAGAAGCTTCAAGTGCAGCCACTTGGCATTATGGGCTCTGCCTGGATCATATAGGTTGCAATAACTTAGCCAAATGGATAGTTGGTGGTAGGGGATTGATAGGTTGGAGCGCATCCATTCTGGTCTAAGGGAAGGCTTCTGAAAGATCTTGTCTTGGTGAAACCAAGTCTTGTGGGGAAAGTGCACCACCTCTGCAGAGTGTAAAATCTAAGTACTTAGCCATGTCCCTGGCAAAGGACAATTTGAGCATCAAGAAATGGAAGCTATCAAGAATCTCCTCATCCCAATTTCTAAGTTAAAAACTTGTGGATTAACAAGGGTTAAAGGATCACCAATTTCTATTGGGAGATGCCTTGGGTGATTTTGTCAAACAAAAACTTAGTGTTTTCAAATGATACGGAAAATATATTTTTGAGCAAAGCAAGCCTAAGCTCCACTTAGCCAAATGCATATAGATGATAGTCTCTACTATACTACCATAGTATCACTTGCCAATACAATTCAAATGTATTGACCCTTGTGGCTATAACTTATTATGTTGCAGGTTTGTTTGATGTTAGTGAGGTATGTTGATTAGGATTACAAGTCTACAACCAACATGTTTGCCTGTGGCACTTTGAAGATGATGGACTCCATGTTATAGTTATTTCTGCTGCATTGTAATGAGATAGCCAAATGAGCTATGTAAGATGTAATGAATTATTTTATTCCTAGTTATAAAGTTGTAATATGACCTTTGTTTCTTGATATTACATCTTAACTGTGGATGCTAGCTATTGATCCAGGGACTAGCATTGTAAACACATGGATCTCTACCTTATTAAAGGTTGGGACCTTTACATATTTTGTCAAGCATATACTCCATCTTTGTTCACTTTAACCTTAATCACCTCAAGATGCTTATGATAGGGGAAATGAGGGCTCAAAGCTAGTAAGTACCATAATCTTTTGGAAGATATTTATGAACTTGAAATACCTGCTTCCCTCTATGAAGGGCCTTTCTCCTATTTCTAAGTTGAGTCAGTAAACCTTTTTCCTCTCTATCTCCTGCAAGCATTTGAGTTGTTGTGTTTCAAGCATTCATATGATGATTTATTCAATCATGTTCTCTATCTTCCTTGTTTGCACAAGAATCTTATCTATTGAGTATTACTTTGAAAGCCATCATTGTGAAAAACCTTTTATGTTTGAGCAAAGAGTACTCCTACTGTAAAACTTCTTCAAAAGCTTTTTTGTGAAATTGTTTGCCAGCTGTTCTCTGAACAAGAATAAAGTTTGCCAATTCCAATTATGATTTACCTTTATGCATCTCCATTGTGACTCATGTACTTGTTGCAAGATAAGTTATATAATGGTGAGTTGCTTTCTTCTATGAGTTGTGTAATGGTATGTGCGATGCTTCTTGCGTGTATTCTGTTATCGACACTTCACTCCATAAACCAGTGGACATGTTTACTGAGCTCAGTTTTCGCTTGGGGACAAGAGAAGGTCTAAGCTTGGGGGGAGTTGATACGTCCAATTTGCATCACCATTCTATATCATAATTTGCCTCTATTCATTGATATATTTCTTATTAAGATGTGTTACTTATGTATTTTCCTCTGTTTTTGCATGTTGGATGATTCTTGGAGGATGAACTGCCGGAGTCAGGATTCTGATGGAAAAAGAGGTGTTTTGATGCAATTTCGCGAAGATCAACAAAATACCAGAAAAATTATGGAAAATCATATTTTCCCATAAGACGAAGGAAGCCATAAGGGGAGGCAAAGATGGGCCACAGGAGGCCCACACCCCCCAGGCGCGGGCCACCCCTAGGCCGTGCCTACAGGGGGTGTGGCCCACCTGATCGGCCTCCGGCTCCGCCCTCTCGCCTATATCTTCTCCCCGAAACCCTAAAACACGAGGATCGACCATAGAAAGATTTCGCCGCCTCTGCGGGGCGGAAAACACCGAGAGAGAAAGAGATCTCCGGCAAACAGATTTCTGTCGGGGAAATTCCTTCTCGAAGAGGGGAGATCGTCGCCATCAACACCGTCATCAAGCTAGACTTCATCGGGATCATCATCATCATCTACACCATCATCTCCACCAGCACCATCATCACCACTCCATCCCGCTGTCACAATTGTGTTGAATACTTGCATAGTTCTTAGGGGAAACTTTCCCGGTGTTGATTACTATTGTAGTTGATGCTTGTGAGTGGAACCATTGGATTATTGTTTATGTTCAAATTGTTATCCATTACCATATCATCTTTGATCTTGATTCATATGATGTCTTGTGAGTAGTTTGTTTAGTTCTTGAGGACATGGGAGAAGTCATGTTGTTAGTAGTGGATTTGTGTTGAGATATTATTCAATGGTTTAGTATTTAAGTTGTGGTGCTATTCTTCTAGTGGTGTCATGTGAACGTCGACTACATGATACTTCACCATTTATGGGCCTAGGGGAATGCATTGTGTATTTGGCTACTAATTGTGGGGTTGCCGGAGTGATAGAAACCTGAACCCGTGTTAGGACACCATTGCACAAGGGAGCATAGGATCTCAGAGTTTAAGGCTGTGGTTAGGTTTATATCTTAATTGCTTTCCTGTAGTTGCCGATGCTTGTACGGGGTTTAATCACAAGTATGTATTAGTCCAAGTAAGGTCGGTAGCACAGGTTCACCCACACAACACTTACAATACCAGAGAAGACTACTCAGCTATATGAAGCGAAAGCACTTGACAGTATTCCCATGTGTCCTCGAGAACGTTTGGTCGTTATAAGTATTTCCAGCGGCTTATCCTTTGCTAAGAAAGGATTGTGCCACTTACTGTAGTTGTTCGTTGTCTTTATTACTTGCACTTTATTTCTTTTCTTTATCAGAAAACCCCTAAAAATCCATTTGCTAAGTATTTACAGAGATTTCCTACTACATACCACTAGTCAACACCTTCTGCTCCTCGTTGGGATCGGCACTCCTATTTACCGAAAGTACTACGATACCCCCCCTATACGTGTGGGTCATCAGAGGGCAATCGACGTCTTCAATGACGGTGTCCGGTGTCGAAAGTTCAAGGAGGAGCTTGGGCACGTTAAGCCCAAAACCATCGATCACCTGATGGACATCGCCAATCGCTAGGCCGATGGCGAAGATGCCGTCAACCGAGCATGTTCGGATGACGAAGATGACCTCGGCCGTAGGCGTGACCGCCACGTAAAGAGAAGATCGTGTGTCTACAACGACCGCGAGGAGGTCGACATGGTTGCTGCTGGCTACGCCAATCGCCGCGATGATGGAAACCGCAACAGCGGGTACCGTGGTAGCAACTACCGCGAAGGCGGGCGGCCCACCCAAACGTGGCAGCGCCGCAACCACGACGATGAACCTTCGGCATATGACAAGCTATCAGGTCCCTGCACCATCCACTCTACATCGACAAGCAAGATGGTAAGAAGAAGGCCAGACACATTCTCAAGGACTGCCGGGAGTTCCAGAAACTCAGTGAGGGCTTCGCCCAGATGCATCGTCAAACGGTGAACCCAGGATTTGCCCCCGCTCTAGGAGTCGTAGCTCATGGAGATCCACCACCACCACCCGGAGTACCCTCGCAGCCTACGGCAGTGCCAGCGCAGAACAACGGGGCAGATGCATACCCGCCTCCGTTGCGGTCCATGATGATACAGAAGGGGCGCACAACCAACAGGGTGCAAAATAAGATCACCCTCCAGGTCAATTTGACAGTGACCTCCCCACCAGCCATATGTGAGTACCTCAGCGGCTCGGAGTCATGCAACACCTTCGACCGCTCGGATCGCCCGTGCCAGATACCTCGCCCAGGTCACTCTGCCCTGGTGCTAGAGGCTCAGATCAAAGGATTCGAGATGAGCCACGTCTTCATGGACGGCGGCAGCAGCATCAACCTAATGTTCCCCAGCACACTCGCAGCTATGCGGATCCCACTATGCAGCTTAGAGGCATCAGACACGATGTTCCATGGCATCGTCCCAGGGAAGGGCATATACCCCCTAGGCAAAATATGGCTCGACATCATCTTTGGCAAGCCAGACAATTTCAGGCGTGAGTGGCTAGAGTTCGAAGTGGTGGACTGTCCCTCACAGTACCAAGCCATCCTCGGGTGTGTGGCATTTGCACGATTCCTGGCAGTATGTAAGACCCCACCTTTATAAAGGTAAATGTCCCAGTGATTGTAATGCTAGTCCCTGGATCAAACGCTAGCATCCACAGTTTAAGATGAAGTACACAGAAACAAAGGTCATTATTACATCATCATTCCAGAGATAACATAGTCTTTTAAAACTCCATAGCCATAGGCTAGTACAAGAGTTTAACATAAAAATATAAATAAAAGTCTTCATCTTCATGTGCCACAGGCAAGCATGTTGAGTGTAGACTCATAACCCTAATCCTCATCAGAGTAACCTACAACATCACAAGTTACAGCCACAGTGGGTCAATACATTGGAATAGTATTGGCAAGTGATACCTTAGTAGAATAATAGTATCTAGCTTCTACATGAATTTGGCTAAGTGTAGCTTAGGCTTGCTTTGCTCAAAATAGGTTTTACCTATCAGTTGAAAAACACTAAGTTTTTGTTTGGCAAAAACTCCCAAGGAACCACCAATAGACATTGGTGAACCTTTACCCTTGTTCAACCACAAGTTTTTAACTTAGAAATTGGGATGAGGAGATTCTTGATAGCTTCCATGCCTTGATGCTCAAATTGTCCATTTTCGGGGACACGGCTAAGTACTTAGATTCTTCCTTCTCGAGAGGTGGTGCACTTTCCCCACAAGACTCGACATGCATCGAGACAAGACCTTTCAGAAGCCTTCCCTTAGACCAGAATGGACGTGCTCCAAACCTATCACCCCCTACCACCATCTATCCATTTGGCTAAGTATTTGGAACCTATATGATCCAGGTAGAGCCCATAATGCCATGTGGCTGCACTAGAAGCTTCTTAACATATGGCATCTCAAATCCCTTTGTTCCTGGGTGGCTTTCCACAAGTGTGATACACAAGTTATACCATAGATATGGGCCTTGTGTAACCACTCAACATAACCCAAACATACCATTCCACCCAGGTGATTCATTCACTTAGTTGTTTTATTAAGCAAAAACACAAGTCAAAAGACTTAGCAATATTTTCCATAGCATGTATATATTCCACCCTTGGTTGCTACTAGCTAGGCTAAGCATGGCAATAGCAAGTATCTTAACTTACAGAAAATTCTCACAATTTTACAACTACTAGGATTTCCCAAGCATAGCACATAGATACTTAGCAAAATTATCATGCAAGCCCTATACAAAATATCTCTAATGCAAATTCAAAATATTGGGACAAAAATATGAAGCACCACTTGCCTTCGTAGTTGGGGGAGTAACAACAATCCTCACAGTCACAATCACCACTAGCACCAAAATCTACACATAAAATGATAGCACCAAATTCATATTTCAAATAATCAAGCAAAATTATATGAATGCATGCAAATGCCATGTGATGATTTTTCTAAATCAAACAAGACAATTAAAATAGTACTGAACAATAAACTAAACATTTATACACCAAATAAACTTAATTTGGCTTTTAAAACATTTTCAAAATAATTTTTACACACAAATTAGGCCTACAAATGTCTCTTCATAAAATTCTATTTTAACAGAAGCAAATTACAAAACTAAGCCTACAGATGTGTAGGATTTATTTTTGTGATTCCAATGATATATTATTCGTACTTTTTGGATAAACAGAACAAAAGTTATTGAATTTACAAGTTCGAATAACTAATAGATTCAAAAACAGATTTTAAATTAAAAACCCAGACACGTGGGCGTGTCTGATTGGCTGATACCGTTTCGGTTGGATTGATAATCCAGAGCCGTAGGATTTATGTGACACTGTGCTGCTTAGATATAGAGAAAACGCTTCGTTAAGTGATCTATTTGTGGCCACAAGTTCTAGATCTGACGGCTGCTGAGCACGCGACCATTGCCTGGCGGCACTAGCGACGGCGGCGCGGAGGCGGCACACTGCCAGTGGATTTCCAGCGGCTACAGAGGGGGTTGGGGTTGGCAGAGACGCTTACCAGACTCGCGAGGTCACGCTGATGCTCAACGTCTCGCTGGTGCGGACGGGGCATGCTGTGTTGGTCGGAGGAGCTCGTCGTAAAGCTTGCAGGCGTCGGGCACGGCTTGACGGAGACGACGGCAACGCTTTGGGCCTCCCTAGGACAAATAAACCACACCAGTGGCTGCACAGAGACGCGCGCACACACAATAGTTTGATCTAGAAGTCAAGGGGCGCTCGATTTCTTACCGAATTTCTCGCCGGAGTTGAGCTGCGCCTCGGGTGTTTGCAAGCGACGATGTTGACGATGTTCTGGGTCGCCCTAGTACAAACCAGGGGCATCAGTAGTTGCACATGGACATGGCGAACTCGACAGGGTCAAGCAGAAGGCAAGGGGCGCTCGGGACTCACCGGAATCAGTCGCCAGAGTTTCTCGGTGCTGCGGCGGTGCAAGAGAGAATTCGCGGAGCCTGGCGGCGCTTCTGGCTGGCTGTGTTGGGGGAAATGGCCACGAGGGAGAGGGGATTAAGTAGCCAGAGCAGGGGCGAGGATTGCGCACGGAATCAACGGCAATTACTCGAATGAAAATGGCGGTAGTGAAGGGGGGAAGAAACGGCGGAGGGCCGGGTCGTGGGCGGGTTTTGGGGACGATGATGACGGGGCATGTGGGACCGGGGCGTCAGTGAGAGGGGGGGGGTGCTCGCGCGGGTGAGAAACAAAGAGGGGTGGGGGTTTTCCCGGGTGGGCTTGCTGGGCTGGCATGCTGGGCCGCGGGTGGGTTGGGCTAGTTAGCTAGTTAGGTTTATTTTTTTCTCTTTTTCTCCTTTTATTTTTCTGTTTTGAATTTCTGATTTGAATTTGAATGAGTGTTTCAAATCTATTTCAATTTGAATTTCTTCCAGAATTTTGTTCTGTATTTCTTGTGTCCAAGGATGTGTAAAACATCCATTTATATTCAAAATCATTTTGAGTTTGAAATTAAATATAAAACCATGCCCTTAATTAAATATTTATAATAGGCATATAAATGATTTTAAATTTGAATTGTTTTGAAAACATTTGTGTGGGCTTTGTATTTACTTTCCAATCAATACTGATCAAATCCTAACCATATTTAGAAAGTAAAATATAAACCTTGTCTCACTTGAATAACTAATAGGCAAAATTTGGTTTCTTATGTTTGAAAATTCATTTGAAAAGGTCAAATTCTTATGAATGCATGGATGCTATGCAAAACTTTATAAATCATGAATTTTGGGCTGTTACACATTATCGCACTATGCATACCTGCTACTAAAGATGCCAGGACCCAACGGTGTCATCATCGTCCCAGGAAGCTTCACCAGATAGGACAGCTCCGACAGGGACTTAAACAGAATCTTCCAATCGTTTGGCATGCAGGAGGAGCTCACGAGGCTAAAGGAGGTCATAGACAACGGGGCACCCCCAGTCACCAGGCAAAACGCACCTTGTCGTTTGACTCCACAGTCAACACTAAAAAGGTGCAGGTTCACCCTACGGATGCCTCCAAGACGGCGTTGATCGCCAACGACCTGAGTCCCGCATAGGAAAGCGCGCTCATCGAATTCCTCTGTGAGCGCTGGTAAATTTTTGCCTAGTGTCATGCAGACATGCTAGGAGTTGCCAGGGAATTCGCCGAGCATGCACTCAATGTGTTTCTAGATGCGAAGCCCATCAAGCAGTCGATGTGTCGACTGTCCGAACCAAGAGCCGAAGCCGTTGGCATCAAAGTCAACGGACTCCGCGATGCCAACTTCATCAGGGAGATAAAGGAAAGCGAGTGGTTGGCCAACCCTGTGCTCGTCCCTAAGAAGGACACGGACATCTTGTGGATGTGTGTGGACTTCACATTGCTTAACAAGCATTGTCCAAAGTACCACTTTACTCTACCACGGATCGATCAAATCATCGACTCCACTGTAGTATGTGAGAAACTCTCCTTCCTTGACGCTTTCTCAGGCTACAATAAAATTTGGCTGAAGGCCGAATATCAGGATAAAATGGCGTTCATCACGCCATTCGGGGTGTTCTGCTACAACACAATGACCGTCGTGCTGAAGAACGCATGCGCTACTTACTAGAAATGCAGGCATGCATGTCTGTGATGACCCACAAGTATAGGGGATCGCAACAGTCTTCGAGGGTAGTATTACCCAATTTATTGATTCGACACAAGGGGATCCAAAGAATACTTGCAAGCCTTAACAACTGAGTTGTCAATTCAGCTGCTCCTAGAAATAGTTCTTGCTCACAGAAGTTTATCAGTAGCAACAGTTTGTAGTAGCAACAGCAAAGCAATGGCAGCAGCAAAACAAGAGCAATAGTAACAATAGTAGAAAACAGTAGGATATGAGTGCGGTAGGCATAGGGATGGATGGACAGGCTTGCATGGACGAGTCTAAACATGTAACTTTAAGATCCAGGGCATTGCAGATAAATAAGAATAAGCACCCAAGTACTAAACAATCATAGGCATGTGCTCCATATATAGTCATGCGTGCTAGCAATGAGAACTTGCACAACATCTTCTGTCTAGCCAGCCCGTTGCAGCGGGGCCTCAAGGGAACTACTGGCAATTAAGGTGCTCCTTTTAATAGAGCACCGGAGCAAAGCATTAACACTCTGTGAACACATGTGATCCTCACACCACAGCCATCCCCTCTGGTTGTCCCAATTTATGTCACTTCGGGGCCTTTGGATCCGGACAATGATATGTGTACACAACTTGCAGATAATACCACAAACAATACTATCATGATGATTCAATAATAAGTTCAGATATGAGATCATGGCACTTGGGCCCTAGTGACAAGCATTAAGCACAACAAGTTGCAACAAAGTCAAATAGCACTAATAGAGATACTAGGCACTATGCCCTAACAATCTTATTCGATTACATGATAGAACTCATCCAATCCCTACCATCCCCATAGCCTACAGCGGGGATTACTCACTCATGGATGAGGGAAACATGGATGGTTGATGGAGAGGCGTTGGTGATGACGATGGCGATGATCCTCCCCAAAATCCCTATCCCGGCAGGGTGCCAGAACGGAGTTTCTAGTTCCAAATCGCGACTTCTAGTGGTGGCGGCGCAGCGGAACTCTTTTTGGAAAAACGACGAACCCCCCTCGGTTTTTAGGTCAAGACGCTTCTTATAGGCGAAGAGGGAGGCCGAGGCGGTGCCTAGGGTGGCCACACCCCCCCTAGGCACGGGCAGGCCTGGCCCACGCCTGGCAGGGGTCTGGGCCCCCAGGCCTCCACTCCGTCTCGTAATCTGGCTCCGTGGATCTTCTGGTGAAATAGGATTTTTGGCATATTTTCCGGGATTTTTCCGCATAGTTGATTTTCTGCACAAAAACTAGACACCAAGGTAATTCTGCTGAAAACAGCATCAGTCCGTGTTAGTTGTATCCAAATCACACAAGTTTAGAGGAGAAACGATAGCAAAAGTGTTCGGGAAAGTAGATACGTTTTGGACGTATCAACTCCCCCCAAGCTTAGCTTATTGCTTGTCCTCAAGCAATTCAGTTGAAAACTGAGTGCGATAAAAGAACTTTCATGAACACATTTTCTTCATATGATCTATATAATCTCAGCACAGGATTAGATACTTAAACCATTCATAATAAGGAGTATGCAACTAAGTCTACTCAATAGTCATTGCAAGCTATGAAGAGAAACCAACTCAATAGTACTAAGTAGCATGAAACATAAACATAAGCAACATTGCAATGCTCATAACAAGGTATGATAGAGTGGTATCTCGTTTGCCTTTTTTTGTAGATCACAATATAAATGCCAAGGCACCTCTGAAGTTCGAGTGAAGACTAGAAGTAAATATATCAGAGATACAAGCATCAAAGTCATGACATAATTAACCAAGTTTTGAAAGAAACACAAGAATGATAACTATGCTCTCAAGAAGGTGCTCATAGAATAAGTGGTGACTCAAAAAGGAGGTGAAAATGTTTTGAAAAGTTTGAAAGGCTTCCAAATGCTGAAAGTAAGGTACTCATTAGCTTTGAGCTCTCATTGCCCCTATCATAGGCATCTTTATATGATTAGGGTGAAAGTGAGGTCCAATCTGAGTTATATGCTTGACAGACCATAAACTGGAAATCCCATGTCCCTTGAGTACGAGGGCCACTCCGCATGCTACTCAACTTTAGTTACCTGTAAGTTCTTGTCATCGTAAATACATGCATATCATAGAGAACCGCCAACGGGGTACCCTTGCACATGATACAGGAGCTATCCCATAATCAAAATGACAAGGCAAGCAGACATTGAGCATCTCAACTATCTTTTTATTTACTATTTGCATAGATTTTTATTGAGGATGCTTCACAGATTGCTCATTATGGTTTGCTGCAAGTTTCCACCATGATTAGGCATGGCTTAGGCTAGCGACCCAGGTGTTTCTCTAACACAATGTATATAACTCCATGGACATACAAGCTCCCCTTTTATTTCACACTGGCGACATCCACAAACAAAAGAGCGTGATATCAACTGGATAAATATCCAAAACAATGTTGAAAGCGTTCCCCGTGATAGCACGGTTCTTCTAACTCCCAGCATATAATTTGCAAGCATATAACTTTCATGGACAGGTCATAATGGTTCAGGATTATTAAATGCAAGAAATAAAGTGTGCCATCAAGTTCGTGAGAGCTTTACTAACTAACTTTCTCAAAGGAGTCAAACATTTTATTTGGCAGAAAACAATGCATATAGAATATGCACTGAAATAGCAAATGATGCTAATAGGTAGGTATGGTGGACACCGTTGGCAATAATGGTTTTAGGGAGTTGGATGCACAAGTAGATCTCATACTCAGTGCAAGTGAAGGCTAGCAATAGAGAGGGAGCGGCAAACAAGGGAGCAATAGCTGTCATAATCATGCTTGCAACAAAACAGAACTAATTATGGCATGAAAGTGATACAAGAACTCTGAGGCAAAATAAATCATCGATGCTTATTGACTATTGTTCAGTCATATGCATGCGTGAGCATGTGCCAAGTCGATTCACATGAAACATTCAGAGGAGGATACCACAATATCATACCAAAATATGAATATAACAATGCAAGCAAACATCATATGACATGCTACAAACTATTAGAAAACTAGAGGTAATCACAGGCAAACAGGAACTACTAAGCATCCATAATAACATACACCTTACACGAACAGACTAAGCATGCTCACAATGATGAGTATATGTACAAAAATGAAAACAAATAGAGTTCGTTACCAGCCTCTTACCACACCTCGAGTTGTCTTAATCTTCATTATTGCCATTCACTTGTGTGACTTGAATAGTAACATGAAACTAAACTCCATTGAGGACGGCTGAACCCTGCAAAGAACTCAAAAAACCAAAGAAGAAGAACAAATATTTTTGGTGTTTTCGATTTTTTTAAAGCAAGCAAACAAAGCAAAACCAAACAAAGCAAAAGCAAACCAAACAAAAGCAAAATCTTTTTGGATTTTTCTTTGAGGCAAACCAAATCTAAAAAGCAAAGACACAAACCAAGAGAAACAACGAAAATATTTTTGGTATTTTTGTGTTTTGAGAAAGCAGCAACAAGAACCAAAAAGAAAACGAAACAATGGATAAACAAATAACCGACAAAACATGATATATAGATGAGTGTGATGTCGGTGTACCTCCCCCCAAGCTTAGGCTTTTGGCCTAAGTGGGGCTCAATAGAGTGGGTAGTAACCCCAAGCTGGTGGGTCATCATAGGAATGATCGTAGTCAGGCGCTTGCGATGAAGAAGAAGACACACCCCAATCATAAGAGGGTTGCTGGTATGAAGTCTCTCCCAAGTTGGAGGGCTGAACCGAATCATCTTCAGCATCCTCTCCAACATTCTCCTCTTGCTGGGAGAGCTTCGCCACGTATGTGTCAAACTCATCCTCTGTGAGCAATCATCCTTGCATGTTATCAAAATTAAACAAAACAGGTGCGGGCAATTAAACTACTTTGCCAGTCCTGCCCCATCTCCAACCACGCTTGGCAAAATATAATTCATACGGTAAACTTATCCCAGTAGCCCCTAAAGAAACAAAATTATGCTGAACCATGGAGTCAAGATCAATCCTCTCTATGGGGAACTGATAATCTGAATGGTGAGGCTCTAAACCATGGAAAGCTAGCAACCTAGAGGCGATGAGACCTCCACATGTTCCACCCTTCTCGCGGTTAGTGGTAAGATGGTAAGCTATCAAGGCACCCAGGTTATAGGATCTATCCCTATTCAAAGCAGCTGATATAAAAGCTAGATCAAAAGAAGATAACTTTCTAGCAATCTTTCTAGCAAGAACACACTTGGTAATGAAATAGGCAAAATATTTAATGGCTGGGAACTGAATGTTCTGAATTTTACCACTTTCCTTTGAGAAGTCGAAACCTTGGCAAATTTCATCATATAAATCCATAATTGACTTAGGCCTCTCCTTGATCTTCTCACAAGATACCCATTGAGGTACTCTAATTGCTGCACAGAAATCAGCAAAAGGCAAGTCGACAGCTATATTGTATATTTTATAATGGACCATGGGATTATATGAAGACCAAGTAAACCGGAAGTCCTGCACCACAACCATGCTTATCTTGACATACTTAAAAGGTTCACCTTCAACAAAGTGTTCCAACCCTAGATTGGTAATCATAGTTTGAAAATCCTGGAGGATTCCCACGGCTCTCATAAATTCATGGCATGGATATATGGAGGGGAAGACTCCTTCCTCACAATGAACTTTCATTGGCTCAGGTACCATCAATTCATATTGATTCAGTGGATATGCACTCATCTTCCTTTCTGAAATTTTTAGACAAACATCAAACCAAGTGATTTCCAAGTTGATAAATGATGAAAAACTACTATAGGAACTTGCTAGAGGGCTACACATGCATAAAAATGAAATCTCTAAGCATAGAACAAGCATGCAAGCTCACACAACCTATCACCTACAGAAGTAAAATACTCAAGATACATTATACCAATCATAAATCTAATTGGACAAGCGAAGGAGGCACATACCAAGGAGCAATCCCTCCAAAAATCAGCAGCAAAGATGGGTTGAGCAAGGAGATCAAAAATCGGGAGCAAGAACAGCAAGAACTCGAGCTTGAGAAGTTTTCTGGTGTTTTTAGGGAGAGATAAAGAAGATGGCTGGGAGGAGTCACCTTGGAGGGCCACAGGGGGGCACACCCCATCCAGGCGCCACCTGGGGGATGGCTGCGCCGCCCAGGGGTGTGTTGGCCTAGGGTGGCCCCTGAAGGAAATATGCCCTAGAGGCAATCATAGAGATGATTATATTTCTTATGTATCCATGAGTTATTGTAATGTTCCTTGAATATCCATATCAGGCAACTTGTATTGATTGGCAATTATGTGAATTGTTTGTGAAACTCTTTACTTGTATGGTTATTTAAGAGTTGTCCCTAGTCAGAGTTCATGTGAGGACACACGTGAATATTAGACTAGCACATCGATTGGTTGATGACTATGTTTCGCAAGTCATAGACATGGAGATGTCAAACCAATGATGTGGACACATGTTATGAACATGGGGTTGGACTGACCCAACTTGATACTGGCAATTAGTTGCAACTCTCTCTCTACACATCATGTACGTTTTGTCCTTAGACATGAGGTTGTCGCATGTACTCGAGATGTGGATCGACCTACTTTGGGGTTATCAGATGCTACTCCGTAACTGGGTAGTTATAAAGGTAGCTTTCGGGTTTGTCCTGAAGCATGCTGCAAGGCATGGTCAATCAAGATGGGATTTGTCCCTCTCTATTTGAGAGAGATATATCTGGGCCCCTCGAGTGATCGGATCCAGAAATGTATGGCCGTGCTACATAAGGTTAAGAGTTAACCTAGTAAAGGGATTCCAAGTTACAGTATCGAGAAAGGGAGGTCAGCTTAGATCTAGACCAAATATCGTGAGGCAAAGGGAAAGAAATGTACTAAACCTTGTGATGGTTCGTCCGATATGATCTTTGTATGCGTTTAGGAGTTGGCACGTCTTGCTAGAGGCCGCTACCAACTATTGACAGAATAGGTGTATTCGTGTCATGTCTATACGTATATGAACCTATAGGGTCACACACTTAAGGGGTTGGAAGCCTAATGAGGATTGGATCCGAATTAGACCAGGCTTAGGCTACTAATGGGCTGCTAATGTAGAAGCCCATGAGGGACGCCTATATAAGGGAGGGTGGGGCGAGCTGACCAGGGTTAGACCATTCCACCCAGCTGCCACACCTCACGCCTGTGTTGCACGCGCGGACCTAGTAGTCCGGCGTCTGACGCTTCCACCCCGCACGTGTGGATACCTCGGAGGTGCTGCATCTGTGGCATTTGGACGAGCCGCGCAAGGGGAGTTGCTCGTGGGACGAGGACAAGGAGGAGACGTGGAACGTCTGCACTTCCTCGACGCGCTTCATCAATTCCGCAACCGCGCGTCTAGTGGTAATCCCATGATCTATGACAACAGTAATCCTTGTTTACGCGGTAGAAAATTTTGATTTGCGCTAGTGTAGCCTACCCATATCCCTACAGTGGTATCAGAGCCGATGCTGTTCAGTTATAGGTTCGGGATGGTTGCATATGGTGATATGCAGATTGATATGAATGATGTGATTGTTTATATTGCGGTGGTTCAGGATTGATCTATGATCTTGCTTTCCATGATCGTGATTCTGAGGTTGTCGAACGACTTACACCTACCAGTCGGTTTCTGCCATCGGGGTAGACAGTGACACATAAATCCTTTTGAATCACGCGAAGATCAATATGATTGATCAAATCGGAACCTAGATCTAAAATCGATGTACCGTGATCAAAGGAGTTTGATTGAATCGGGACAGGAGTCGGTTTATGGTAAATTTGATTTGCCGATCAAAATCCTTAAAGAAAATTGTGAAGATTCGATCTCTCATCTTTCACGGTTTGATTTACCGCGAAAATTTGATTTACCGCGAGGGGCGCTGCCCCTTCGAACCCCACAGGGGGAGACCCCCTAGACCCCCCTTAATCGTAGCCCCCTTTTGTATCTCATTAAGGTAATTAGGTGCTGCGATGCCACATGATCCGGTAGAATGCGATTCTATGCAAAACTTGTTTTTTTTGCAGGATGTATGTGATCAGTATGGCCCATATATGTATGTGATGCATGTATGAAATTTTGCATGACCTACGTGTCGTGAGTAGGGCAACACGGTTGGAGCCATATGTGTTGTCATTTATTGTAATGGCATGCGTGCCAACTTGTGATGATCCCAATACTATGTAATTTTGATTACTATCTATTAGGAGTAATGGCTTGTATTAGTTCATGGAGGACTCATCACTTGGAAGATGGCTCACATGGAACATGAAGATGGAGATCATCATGGTGGACAGGTTCTATGGCAATGGAGATCACCATGAGAAAATGGGCCATACTGTGTCACAACTATGTGAATGCTATTCTTATGCGTTTTACTCTATGCATGCTTAGATGATAGAAGTAGAACGATCCCTCACAAAGTTTAAGTTAAACCATGCCCTCCCAACCAAACCTTGCACCATCCTATGCCATGTACAATCATTGGTGGGCCTATGAAATTAGGGTGCCGCGGTTTTCCTTGGCTGGATGGGTTTGTATCGGATACCTACACACATAAGGGTTGGTGAGCTTGACAAGGTCATCTTAACAATTAAGGACCTTGGGGCATAAAGGTTGGGCGCCTAGTTTTGACATAGAGATGTCACCCAACAACAAGAGTCATATGTGATATGATTAGCAAGTGTTGCTTACCGATTTACCTTGTCTTCTAGTAGTGATGCTAAAGCTCACTAGTCGACTTGTTAATTGTGGATCTTGAATCACTTAGTATCAATAGAGGGATATTTATTTAAGTGGGAGTATATGCTATTAAATTGTTTAATATGTTTTACTCTTTCATGGTTATGGCTTAGTATTTTGCATGTTTTCTATTGTAGATCAATGGCACCGAACACTACATCACCTTTTTCTTTGTGTTCGATTCTTGACAAAGATAAACTAAATGGAACAAACTATACGGACTGGGTCCATAACCTGAGAATTGTTCTCAGGTCTGATAAAAAGGAAAACGTTATGGATACCCCAATCCCCAATGAACCTGCTGATAATGCATCTGCTGCCCTAAAGAACGCCTACAAGAGAGCATGTGATGATTCTCTTGAGGTTAGCTGTCTTATGCTTGCATGCATGGAACCTGAACTCCAAAAGAAGTTTGAGGATCAGGATGCGTACAATATGATCGTTGCGCTTAAGGACATGTTCCAAGATCAGGCAAGGACTGAGAGGTACAATGTTGCCAAGTCCTTTGTCGAATGCAAGCTAGCAGAGGGAGCAGCTGTAGGCCCCCATGTGATCAAAATGGTTGGTTACAGTCAGACTTTGGAAAATCTTGGTTTTCCACTAGGCCAAGAGTTGTCCACTGACTTCATTTTGGTGTCTCTTCCATCCAGCTATGGGCAGTTCATTTCGAACTACCATATGCATGGGGTGGAGAAGGGCCTTAATGAGTTATGCGGGATGCTAAAAACAGCAGAAAGTGACATGAAGAAGTGTGTAGGGCATAGCCATGTGATGGCTGTGCAGAACAAGCCTAGCTTCAAGAAAAAGGGTACTTGTTGGAAGAAGAAGGGCAAGGCTAAGGTTACGATCCCTAAGCCTGCACCCAAGCAAAAGGCTGGACCTGTAGAAGACACGGAGTGCTTCTTTTCTCATGAACATGGACACTGGAAGAGAAACTGCAACAAGTACCAGTCTTCTTTGAAGAAGAGTGGAAGTAAGAGTACTTCCCACTCAGGTATGCTTGTTGTAAATGTTGTGAACATTCTTCTGACTGATTCCTTTGTTAACTCTTGGGTATTTGATACCGGATTGGTTGCTCATATTTGCAATTCGATGTAGAGGCTAATAAGGACTAGAGAAGTGTAGAAAGGCGAAGTGGATTTTCGCGTCGGAAATAAAGCAAGGGTTGCTGCATTGTTCGTCGGCGTCATGCAACTTCACCTTCCGTCAGGATTTATTATGGAGTTGAATAATTGTTATTACATTCCTAGTATGGGTCGAAACATTTTATCACCTTCATGTTTGATGAGGGATGGTTATTCATTCGCGAGTGTAAACAATGGTTGTGTAATCTCTAAGAATGATATGTTTATGGCTAATGCTCCCATTGTGAATGGGTTATTTATTTTAAATCTTGATGATGCATCTGTTTACAATGTTAGTGCTAAAAGGCTTCGGCCTAATGATTTGATTCCTACCTATTTATGGAATTGTTGTTTGGGGCATATAAGTGAAAAGCGCATGAAGAAGCTCCATGGTGATGGTCTTCTAACTTCGTTTGATTTTGAATCATACGAGACATGTCATGCTTGTTTACTTGGAAAGATGACCAAGTCGCCTTTTTCGGTTTTACCCGAGAGAGCGACAGACTTGTTGGAACTCATACATTCTGATGTATGCGGACCAATGAGCACGATAGCCAGAGGAGGATATCACTACTTCATTACTTTCACTGATGATTTCAGTAGATATGGTTATGTCTACTTGCTGAGGCATAAGTCTGAAACTTTTGAAAAGTTCAAGGAGTTTCAGAATGAGGTAGAGAATCAACGTGGCAAGAAAATAAAGGCCTTGCGATCTGATCGTGGAGGTGAATATTTGCGTCACGAATTTAGCGATCATCTTAAGAGTTGCAGAATTGTTCCACAACTTACGCCGCCCAGAACGCCTCAAAGAAACGGGGTCTCCGAACGGCGCACTCGAACTTTGTTGGACTTGGTTCGATCGATGATGAGCCAATCGGATTTGCCATTGTCATTTTGGGGTTATGCTCTAGAAACGGCAGCTTTCACACTTAACAGGGTACCATCTAAATCTGTAGTTAAGACACCATATGAGATGTGGACTGGAAAGAATCCCAGTTTGTCTTTTCTAAAGATTTGGGGTTGTGATGCATTTGTCAAGTGACTTCAGTCGGACAAGCTAACACCCAAATCGGATAAGTGCATTTTCGTGGGATATCCGAGGGAAACCTTAGGGTATTACTTCTACAACCGAGAAGAGGGCAAAGTGTTTTACGCTCGTAGCGGTGTTTTCCTAGAGAAAGAGTTTCTCACAAAGGGAACAAGTGGAAGGTCGGTGCGACTTGAAGAAGTTCAAGATGAGCCAGTTGGGGATGCTTCTACGAGTGATGCTATTGTAGCAGAACAAGTTGAGGAACCCGTGGCAACAGAAGCACCACAACCACGAAGGTCGGAGAGGCTCCGCTGTAACATCCTCAAAATCATGTTTTAAACTTATGCATAGCATCCATGCATCCATGAGCTTATGATTTTCATTTCAAACAAATCAATTCAAAACAGAAGCATTTGTGCTTATTATTTTATGTAAGGTTACTCAAGCCTTGTGCTACTTGTTTTGAGAAAGGTACTGTTAACCATTCATTGTTTAGAATCCAAACTCAAATGATTTCAAAAACTTGAGCAAAGTCTCAAAGCAAAATATGAAATAAAACCAAATCGATGCCTATTATCACACCTCATAAACGCATGGTTTTATTTTTATTTTCAAAACACCCAAGTGTGTTTGAGTGAACACATGTGTTTGACACTTATTTGAGCACAAGTTTGTCTGTACAAAAGTCCTGAAAAGCTTTGGATTCAAACAGATTTGAATTGAGGTTTGAAAACCATTTCAGAAAAACAAACAGAAAAAGAAAAAGCTTAAAGAGAGAAAAAATATCACTCAGCCGAATCTGGCCCAACCAGCCCAGCTAAGCCCAACACCCCACCCCGCGAACCGTTTTATTTCACTCACCTCCGCACCCACTGAGTGACTGATAGGCAGGACCCACTCCCTCTCCTTTCCTCTCGCTGACAGCCACGGCCCACACGACCATCGTCGTCTCCACCCAGCGACTGGTTCATCCCCAAATCACGCAGGCGTTCCCTGTATTGATTCGCGGCGTCAATTCACGTTGAATGTTGGAGTAAATCTCGCTCGCGACCATGCTAATTAAACCCCCTCTGCCCCCTCTCCATTTCCCCCCAAACTCCGAGCACAAAGCGCCCCCAGGCTGCCCGCAGTCAACCTCGCACCGCCGCAGTCAGAGAGCACTCCGGCGACCGATTCCGGTGAGTCCCGTGCGCCCCTCGCCCTCTGGTTCTTGCAGACAGCCTCGCTACTTTCTTGCGCAACTACTGACACCGCTGGTTCCCTTTATACTGCCCCAGGTCGTCGGTTCCATTCAACACCGCAAGCTCCCGACGACAACCTCGACTCCGGCGACCAAATTCCGTAAGCCCTTTGCGCCCCTTCGCCTCTGACTCACACGAAGTTGTTCGCCACTATCTTGTGCATCATCCGGTGCCGCTTGTTTGTGTTAGGGAGACCAGGAGTGTCGCCAATGTCGCCGTCTACTCGAACCCGACGCCGCCCGCAACTCCGACGAGCTCCAGCAGCCCACTCCGTGCGCCCTTGCCAAGCCGCCGCCAGGTTGAGCATCAGCACGTCGCCACGGTTCTGGTAAGCCCCTCCGACGACCCTAGGACGACCTGTAGCGCCGTGTCGCCGTAGGCAGAGCTCGCCGCCGCCAGTAGCCGCCGCTAGCGCCGCTCAGTTTTGGTCGCTTGATTCGTAGCCGTCAGATCTAGATCTAGCGCGTAGGATTAGATCACTTAACGAATCGTTATGAGTAGATCTGAGCCGTGCGGGTTAAGTAGATCCAACGGCCCAGAAGCGCGATCCAAGGCGAAACGGTATGGGCCAATTAGAAACAGACGCGTGGCTGGAGTTTAGATTTAAAACAGGATTTGAATCTGATTGATGTTCAAATTTGTTTTGGCTATAACTTTTTATCCCCACGTTAGAATTTGACAAATTTTATACCGTTGGAATCAGGAGAGAAATATATTTCTATTTATGCAATGTGTTTAATGATTTGCTTCTGTTAAAAAGGTTTTATTTGAAGAAACTTGTGTAGGGCTAATTTGAGCATATGAAATGTTTAGGAATTAATTTAGGGTTTAGATAATTGTTGTTTGGCAAGTTTTTGACTTGTTTATGAATCAGTACTGTATACTTGCTTTGTTAAGTTTTTAAAATCATCACATATCATTTTGCATGCATGCATATATTTTTTGATTGTATATGTTTTGTATGTGATTGTGGCTATGATTCTTTGTGTAGATTTTGGTGCTAGTGATTGTGATTGTGAGGAGTGTAGATACTCTCCAAACTACCAAGGCAAGTGGTACTTCATGAATATTATCATTCCTATGTTTTCTACTAAGCATTAGAAATATTTTGTTAGACTTGCATGCTATATTTTGCTTATATGCCATGTTGGGAAATCCTAGTAGTAATAGAATTGCTAGGGAATCTCTAAGTTAAGTTACTATTATGCCATGCTTAGCCTAGCTAGTAGCAAACAAGGGTTGGTGAAATATACATGCTATGATAAAAATATTTCCAAGTCTTTGGACTTGTGTTTTGCCTAATAAAACAACTAAGTTAATGAAACACCTGGGTGGAATGGAAGGAAAGGTTTATGTTGAGTGGTTACACAAGGCCCATTTCTATGGTTTACCTTGTGTATCTCACTTGTGGTAAGCCACCCAAGAACAAAGAGATTTTAGAGGCCAAGTGTTAAGAAGCTTCTAGTGCAGCCACTTGGCAATATGGGCTCTGCCTGGACCACATAGGTTGCTAGAACTTAGCCATTTGGACAGTTGGTGGTAGTGGGAATGATAGGTTGGAGCGCGTCCATTTGGTCTAAGGGAAGGCTTTTGAAAGGTCCTGTCTTGGTGAAACCAAGTCTGGTGGGGAAAGTGCACAACCTCTGCAGATGGAAAAATCTAAGTACTTAGCCAAGTCCATGGTAATGGACAACTTGAGCATCAAGACATGGAAGCTATCAAGAATCTCCTCATCCCAATTTCTAAGTAAAATTTGTGGGTGAACAAGGGTGAAGGACCTCAATGTCTATTGGTGGTTCCTTGGGAAAAGTTTTGACAAAGAAAAACTTAGTGATTTCAACTAATAGGCAAAATCCATTTTGAGCAAAGCAAGCCAAGCTACAATTAGCCAAATTGCATATAGTATCTAGTCCACTTAAAATTTTACTAAGGTATCACTTGCCAATACTATTCCAAAGTATTGACCCACTGTGGCTGTAACTTGTGATGTTGCAGGTTACTCTGATGAGGATTAGGTGTCATGAGTCTACACTCAACATGTTTGCCTGTGGCACATGAAGATGAAGACTTTTATTTATTTACTTATTCAAACTCTTGTACTAGGCCTGTGGCCTTGGAGTTGTAAAGACTATGTTTATCTCTGGAATGACTGTAATAAAGACCTTTGTATCTGTGTACTTCATCTTAAACTGTGGATGCTAGCAATGATCCAGGGACTAGCATTGCAATCACAGGGATCCTTTTCCTTTATAAAGGAGGGATCTTACAGATGGTATCAGAGCACTGTGTTGCTTGTAGGATTATGACCCTAGGATTGGAAACCACTAAGGGAAAAAAATTCAGCAACTTCTACACTTGTCTATTCTTCTAGTAAAACTTTTCTAATCTTTTTTCTCATCTCTATTTGTAGATGAACTCCATCAACGAAGCCGTAAGGAAAGGACCACTCATGACAATGACTTTGGAGTGTGAGATAGAATTCCCCAAGGCTCTCAAGGACCTCATGGTTGCATTAGAGATACAAGGTGCAGCTGTGTACAAAGGTTTTCCTGTGATGGATGAAGGAGTGGAATACTGGTGGGTGCAACTTCACTTGTATAAAAACAAGGAAGACAACCACCAGGAAAAAGGATTCTGCATGTTCACCAATTCAGTGGTGCACACTACATTCTTTGAAGCAGCAAGGAATGCAGCTTGGAAGACCATCAAAGAACTTGGTGATAGAGTCAAGTGCAGAATTATCAACCTCCAAAATGATCTAAAGGAAGAGAAGAAACATACCCAAGAGTTGGAAGCTACCAACCAAACCTTAAGAGGAGACATTATAGACTTAGTAATGGAGTCATGTGAGCAAGATAGGCTGATTGCTTCTAGAAACATTATGTTAGCCAACAGATCCAGTGAGATAGGATTGTAAACGTACTTCGTTAGTTGGACCACCACTTATCACCTTATTTTCCAAATGTTGCTTTAAAATAAGATTGAACCTTGGTTGTTGTAATGGATCCATGTATGCCATGACTTGTGTGTTTGAATTTCAAGGATTTATATGTGATATTTTGCCTTGTATTTTATCTTGAACTGTGTAGTTCTAACTTTTTCTATCTTATAAATAGATGCCTACTGTTACCTTCAGCACTGTTGAGGAGTTCTAGGGAACTCGCTTTGGACCTCGTATTGTTGAGCTTACTACTTTGCTCAATCTCCCTCTTCCTACCATCATGGTGCTTCCCCTCACCAAGTTTGAGAGGAAAGACCTTTGGGGCTTCAAGGTCAACCAGCCCGGACGCCAGACAGAGCCTACCACGGAGGCCATCATCTTCAAGCTCATGCATGATGACAAGGAGAGAGGCCTTGAGGTAGTTATGCAGGATCTGATAGGACGTTTGCTAGGGAGACACTCCCGACAGGTTAGAGGTACTCACTTCCACGTCTTCGGTAGACGTGATGAGGATGGAGAGTCCATCGACTTCGAGGACGATTCGAGGGACACAGCAGAGCCGATTCGTCTATACCTCCAGGACTTAGAGTCTCTCATTAGGCACGTGGACACTGATAGGACCAACGTCATGCTCAACAATGATGAACTCCAGGTGCAGCTTCGCGAGAAGGACAAGCTCTTCGCGGAGCAAGATGAGATAGTCAAGGAGATGGAGGCGAAGTTCGAGAGCCAGGACAGGAAGTTCAAGAGTCAGGAGAAGCGAGTCCAGGATAGGAACAAGAAGATCTGGGACATGACTGAAGAACTGCAGGCCAAGAACTTCGAGCTCGAGCATCAGCAGACGGTGATTGAGAGGCTTCGTTCCCAGAAGAGGACTCTCAAAGCCAAGATAGAGACCTTGACCACTAGTGTCGAGGAATACAAGACCGCGATGGAGAACGCAAGTCTTACCTTTGTCGAGGAGGAGGTTGATGCCGAGGAGTAGATTTGACTACTCATTTATCATTTATTATCGTACTTGTTGCTTGAGAACTTGTTATTTGACCATCCGACATGTGGATGGCTTGCTACTTGTGTGTTTTACTTTGCGAACGTGTTATCTTGTTGTTGAACCTTTATCCTTATTGTTGCATGCTTTGTGTTGTTATGTGATGTATTGTGCATGATAGCATCTATGGGTATCTCATTCTTATCTCTATTGAACAAACCACAGATGCCTCCCCGTCGTGCAAACCCCAACCCCAACAACAACAACAACACTCCAGAAATGCAGCAAATGATGACCGCTCAAACTCAGTTGATGCAGATGATGACGATGTTCATCCAGAACCAAAACAACAACAATAACAACAACAACAATAACAACAACAACAACCCATCGGGTTTTGACATGCTTACCAGGTTCTTGAGATTGAGGCCAGCAAAGTTCTCAGGGACGACTGATCCCATGGTGGCCAATGATTGGCTACGCTCTGTGAACAAGGACTTGGTAACCGTGGGCTGTACGGATGCTGAAAAGGTCAGATTTGCAGCACATTTGCTGGAAGGACCAGCCGCCACTTGGTGGGATAACTTCCAGATCACCACTCCCATAGAAGATGTGACATGGGCTATCTTTGAGGATGGCTTTCGTACTGCTCATATCTCATCTGGAGTGATGAGTCTAAAAAAGGAGTTTCATAACCTGAAGCAGCGCCACCGCAGCGTGGATGAATATATTGAGGAGTTCAACAATCTGGCGCGATATGCACCAGATGAAGTTGACACTGATGCTAAGAGGAAAGAAAAGTTCCTCGAAGGGTTGAATGATGAGCTGAATCTGCAGTTGGCTGTGGCCTATGTTCCCACTTATCAGTCTCTCTCTGACAAGGCTGCTATTTTGGAGAACAAAATAAAGCAAGTTCAAAGCAGGAAGAGGAAGCACTCTGACAAGCACAGCTCAGGATCGTCACACAAACGATCCCATTATGATGACAGTGGAAGCTCAGGATCCCACAAGCATGGGAAATTCAACAAGCACCACAACCACAACCGTCATGACAACAAGCATCACCGTAGTCATGACAATGACAAGTACAAGAACCACAAGGGTGGATAAGAGCCACCACAGTGGTAATGGAAGTGGAAGTGGAAATCAGCCTGTCAAGAAGGACATTAGTCAGGTTGAATGCTTCAAGTGCAAGAAGATGGGGCATTATGCAAATGAATGCCCAGAAAAGAAAGTTGAAGGACCCAACAAGCCCAACCCTTTTCAGAAGGGACGGGTTAACCACATCAATGTGGAGGAAGTCTATGAGGAGCCTGATGCTGTTGCTGGTAAGTTCAGACTCAATTCTATTCCGGCATTTGTTCTTTTTGATACTGGAGCATCGGATTGATTCATATCAAAAGCATTTGTTGATAGAAATGGGTTTCCAACTGAAAACATCGGGTGTCCAATAAAAGTTAGTTCTCCGGGTGGAGATATGATAGTAAGTCTTGGATGTTGGGATCTAGTAATAGAGTTTGGAAAGCATAAATTTCCAGTGAGTCTGATAATCCTAGATTCCCAAGGACTGGACGTAATATTGGGAATGGATTGGATGGCTAAGTATGAAGGAGTACTAGATTGTGCTAATCGTACTGTTGCACTCACGACCCCGGAAAGAAAACGGATTAAATTCAAGTCTAACTTTGAGCCAAAAGGGAGTAAGCTAAATTCTCTTAAGGGGGTTAGCATAGACAGTGTGCCAATTATGAGTGAGTATCCGGATGTGTTTCCGGAAGAATTACCGGGAATGCCACCAGATAGAGATGTGGAGTTTCTTATAGATTTGGTACCAGGATCTGGACCAATAGCAAAGAGACCATACAAGATGTCAGTGGATGAACTGAAAGAACTCAAGAAACAACTTGGAGAACAGTTGCAGAAAGGATTTATTCAACCAAGTTCTTCATCTTGGGGAGCCCCAGTTTTGTTTGTGGAAAAGAAAGATAGAAGTCAAAGGTTATGCATAGATTACCGTTCACTTAATGAGGTGACTATTAAGAACAAATATCCTTTGCCTAGAATCAATGACTTGTTTGATCAGCTAGAAGGAGCTTGTGTGTTCTCAAAGATTGATCTCCGGTCAGGTTATTTTCAACTCAAGATAAGAGAACAAGACATACCTAAGACAGCTTTCACCACAAGGTATGGATTATATGAGTATACTGTGATGCCATTTGGTTTGACCAATGCTCCAGCATACTTCATGAATATGATGAACAAGGTGTTCATGGAATTCCTTGACAAGTTTGTTGTCGTTTTCATCGATGACATTTTAGTCTACTCCAAGATCAAAGAAGAGCATGAAGGACATTTACGTTTAATACTTGAAAAGTTAAGAGAGCATAAACTTTATGCCAAATTCAGCAAGTGTGAATTCTGGTTGAATGAAGTTGGATTTCTTGGACATGTTATGACAAAGGATGGTGTAGCAGTTGATCCTGCTAAAGTTTCAGCTGTAACGGAATGGGAATCTCCCAAGTCAGTAAAGGAAGTTCGTAGTTTCCTTGGCTTAGCAGGTTACTACAGAAGGTTCATTGAAAATTTCTCCAAGGTAGCTAAGCCTATGACTAAATTGCTAAAGAAAGACAAGAAATTTGCTTGGACGGAAGGTTGTGAACTCAGCTTTCAGGAATTGAAGAAGAGACTTGTGACAGCACCAGTCTTGTGTTTGCCAGACTTGGAAAAAGATTTCCAAGTATATTGTGATGCATCTCATCATGGTTTGGGTGCAGTACTTATGCAAGAAGGAAAAGTTGTGGCGTATGCCTCGAGACAACTCAAAACTCATGAAGTGAACTATCCTACTCATGATTTAGAGTTAGCCTCTGTCTTCCATGCACTCAAAACATGGAGGCACTATCTTTTGGGAAAGCGATGTGAAGTGTTCACTGACCACAAGAGTTTGAAGTATATCTTCACCCAGAAGGAAATTAATATGAGACAAAGAAGATGGCTAGAACTCATCAAGGACTATGACTTGAGTTTGCAATACCACCCCGGTAAAGCAAATGTTGTAGCGGATGCTTTAAGCCGTAAGGTTTTTGTGAATGGCATTACAAAAGGAGAATTGCCAGATGATTTATGTGCCCAATTTAGGGATCTCATATTGGAGATTGTGCCTGAAGGACATCTCATGTCTTTGGATGTTCAACCCACTTTGCTGGACAAGATCAAAGAAGCCCAGAAGATTGATAAGGAAATTGATGAGATTAAGGAAAAGATTGGTAAAGGAAAAGCCAAAGGGTTCCATGAAGACGAACAGGGTACTTTATGGCATGGGAAACGTATCTGTGTTCCACAAGATCCGGAGCTGCGGAAACTGATTTTGCAAGAAGCACACAACTCTCCGTATTCCATTCATCCGGGTAACACCAAAATGTACATGGACATGAAGGAAAGATTTTGGTGGAACAATCTCAAGAAGGACATCGTCGAACATATTGCTTTGTGTGATGTGTGTAGTAGAGTGAAAGCGGAACATCAAAAACCAGCAGGTTTGCTTCAACCACTACCTATTCCTGATTGGAAGTGGGACAAGATTGGTATGGATTTCATTACCGGATTACCAAGGACCAGGTCAGGATATGATTCTATTTGGGTAGTAGTGGATCGCCTAACTAAAGTGGCTCATTTCATACCCGTGAAGACAACCTACACAAGTGCTAAGTTAGCCAAAATCTATATGAGTAGAATTGTATGTCTACATGGAGTGCCCAAGAATATTGTGTCTGATAGGGGAACTCAATTCACTTCCCATTTTTGGAGACAGCTACATGAGTCATTGGGAACGAGGTTGGAATTCAGTACTGCTTTTCATCCTCAAACTGATGGACAAACCGAAAGAACTAATCAGATTCTCGAAGACATGTTGAGGGTATGTGCCCTAGACTATGGAGCCAGTTGGGATAAAAGTCTGCCTTACGCAGAATTTTCTTATAACAACAGCTATCAAGCCAGCATTGGGATGAAACCATTTGAGTTTCTCTACGGAAGAAAGTGTACCACCCCATTGTTATGGAATGGTGTGGGAGAAAGAAGTTTATTCGGACCAGATCTTATCAAAGAAGCCGAAGAGAAGGTCAAGTTGGTTAAGGACAGGTTGAAGATAGCACAGTCCCGACAGAAAAGCTACGCGGATCCTAAGCGTAGAGAAGTCACCTACGAAGTTGGTGATAGAGCTTATCTTAGAGTGTCACCACTTCGTGGAGTGAAGAGGTTCGGAGTCAAAGGAAAATTGGCACCAAGATATGTTGGACCATTCAAGATTCTGAGTCGTAAAGGAGAAGTTTCCTATGAAATTGAACTGCCAGAATCTCTGTCAGCTGTCCATAATGTGTTTCATGTGAGTCAACTTAAGAAATGTCATCCAGAAATGGAAGAAACTTCTTTGAAGGATACTATCCTTTGGAGGAGGTTCAGTTGGAGAGTGATCTCACCTATGAAGAGAAACCTATCAAGATTCTTGAGACTGCAGAAAGAGTCACACGGACCAAGACTATCAAGTTTTGTAAAGTCCAGTGGAACCATCATTCCGAAGAAGAAGCAACATGGGAAAGAGAAGATGATCTTCGGAAAGACCACCCTCACCTATTTGCTAGCCAATCTGAATCTCGAGGGCGAGATTCACCTTAAGGGGGTTAGATTTGTAACATCCTCAAAATCATGTTTTAAACTTATGCATAGCATCCATGCATCCATGAGCTTATGATTTTCATTTCAAACAAATCAATTCAAAACAGAAGAATTTGTGCTTATTATTTTATGTAAGGTTACTCAAGCCTTGTGCTACTTGTTTTGAGAAAGGTACTGTTAACCATTCAGTATTGTTTAGAATCCAAACTCAAATGATTTCAAAAACTTGAGCAAAGTCTCAAAGCAAAATATGAAATAAAACCAAATCTATGCCTATTATCACACCTCATAAAGGCATGGTTTTATTTTTATTTTCAAAACACCCAAGTGTGTTTGAGTGAACACATGTGTTTGACACTTATTTGAGCACAAGTTTGTCTGTACAAAAGTCCTGAAAAGCTTTGGATTCAAACAGATTTGAGTTGAGGTTTGAAAACCATTTCAGAAAAACAAACAGAAAAAGAAAAAGCTTAAAGAGAGAAAAAAATATCACTCAACCGAATCTGGCCCAACCAGCCCAGCTAAGCCCAACACCCCACCCCGCGAACCGTTTTCTTTCACTCACCTCCGCACCCGCTGAGTGACTGATAGGCAGGACCCACTCCCTCTCCTTTCCTCTCGCTGACAGCCACGGCCCACACGACCATCGTCGTCTCCACCCAGCGACTGGTTCATCCCCAAATCACGCAGGCGTTCCCTATATTGATTAGCAGCGTCAATTCACGTTGAATGCTGGAGTAAATCTCACTCGTGACCATGCTACTTAAACCCCCTCTGCCCCCTCTCCATTTCCCCCCAAACTCCGAGCACAAAACGCCCCCAGGCTGCCCGCAGTCAACCTCGCACCGCCGCAGTCAGAGAGCACTCCGGCGACCGATTCCGGTGAGTCCCGTGCGCCCCTCGCCCTCTGGTTCTTGCAGACAGCCTCGCACTTTCTTGCGCAACTACTGACACCGTTGGTTCCCTTTATACTGCCCCAGGTCGTCGATTCCGTTCAACACCGCAAGCTCCCGACGACAACCTCGACTCCGGCGACCAAATTCCGTAAGCCCTTTGCGCCCCTTCGCCTCTGACTCACACGAAGTTGTTCGCCACTGTCTTGTGCATCATCTGGTGCCGCTTGTTTGTGTTAGGGAGACCAGGAGCGTCGCCAACGTCGCCGTCTACTCGAACCCGACGCCGCCCGCAACTCCGACGAGCTCCAGCAGCCCACTCCGTGCGCCCCTTGCCAAGCCGCCGCCAGGTTGAGCATCAGCACGTCGCCACAGTTCTGGTAAGCCCCTCCGACGACCCTAGGACGACCTGTAGCGCCGCGCCGCCGTAGGCAGAGCTCGCCGCCTCCAGTAGCCGCCGCTAGCGCCGCTCAGTTTTGGTCGCTTGATTCGTAGCCGTCAGATCTAGATCCAGCGCGTAGGATTAGATCACTTAACGAATCGTTATGAGTAGATCTGAGCCGTGCGGGTTAAGTAGATCCAACGGCCCAGAAGCGCGATCCAACGCGAAACGGTATGGGCCAATTAGAAACAGACGCGTGGCTGGAGTTTAGATTTAAAACAGTATTTGAATCTGATTGATGTTCAAATTTGTTTTGGCTATAACTTTTGATCCCCACGTTAGAATTTGACAAATTTTATACCGTTGGAATCAGGAGAGCAAGCTCTTTATATTTATGCAATGTGTTTAATGATTTGCTTCTGTTAAAAAGGTTTTATTTGCAGAAACTTGTGTAGGGCTAATTTGAGCATATGAAATGTTTAGGAATTAATTTAGGGTTTAGATAATTGTTGTTTGGCAAGTTTTTGACTTGTTTATGAATCAGTACTGTATACTTGCTTTGTTAAGTTTTTAAAATCATCACATATCATTTTGCATGCATGCATATATTTTTTGATTGTATATGTTTTGTATGTGATTGTGGCTATGATTCTTTGTGTAGATTTTGGTGCTAGTGATTGTGATTGTGAGGAGTGTAGCTACTCTCCAAACTACCAAGGCAAGTGGTACTTCATGAATATTATCATTCCTATGTTTTCTACTAAGCATTAGAAATATTTTGTTAGACTTGCATGCTATATTTTGCTTATATGCCATGTTGGGAAATCCTAGTAGTAATAGAATTGCTAGGGAATCTCTAAGTTAAGTTACTATCTATGCCATGCTTAGCCTAGCTATTAGCAAACAAGGGTTGGTGAAATATACATGCTATGATAAAAATATTTCCAAGTCTTTGGACTTGTGTTTTGCCTAATAAAACAACTAAGTTAATGAAACACCTGGGTGGAATGGAAGGAAAGGTTTATGTTGAGTGGTTACACAAGGCCCATTTCTATGGTTTACCTTGTGTATCTCACTTGTGGTAAGCCACCCAGGAACAAAGAGATTTTAGAGGCCAAGTGTTAAGAAGCTTCTAGTGCAGCCACTTGGCAATATGGGCTCTGCCTGGACCACATAGGTTGCTAGAACTTAGCCATTTGGACAGTTGGTGGTAGTGGGAATGATAGGTTGGAGCGCGTCCATTTGGTCTAAGGGAAGGCTTCTGAAAGGTCCTGTCTTGGTGAAACCAAGTCTGGTGGGGAAAGTGCACAACCTCTGCAGATGGAAAAATCTAAGTACTTAGCCAAGTCCATGGTAATGGACAACTTGAGCATCAAGACATGGAAGCTATCAAGAATCTCCTCATCCCAATTTCTAAGTAAAATTTGTGGGTGAACAAGGGTGAAGGACCTCAATGTCTATTGGTGGTTCCTTGGGAAAAGTTTTGACAAAGAAAAACTTAGTGATTTCAACTAATAGGCAAAATCTATTTTGAGCAAAGCAAGCCAAGCTACAATTAGCCAAATTGCATATAGTATCTAGTCCACTTAAAATTTTACTAAGGTATCACTTGCCAATACTATTCCAAAGTATTGACCCACTATGGCTGTAACTTGTGATGTTGCAGGTTACTCTGATGAGGATTAGGTGTCATGAGTCTACACTCAACATGTTTGCCTGTGGCACGTGAAGATGAAGACTTTTATTTATTTACTTATTCAAACTCTTGTACTAGGCCTGTGGCCTTGGAGTTGTAAAGACTATTTTTATCTCTGGAATGACTGTAATAAAGACCTTTGTATCTGTGTACTTCATCTTAAACTGTGGATGCTAGCAATGATCCAGGGACTAGCATTGCAATCACAGGGATCCTTTTCCTTTATAAAGGAGGGATCTTACATCCGCGAAGCGCGGGAATTATTATTGTTAGACAATTATGAGCCTGTGACCTATGCAGAAGCGATGGTGGACCCAGACTCTGAGAAATGGCTGATCGCCATGAGATCCGAGATAGAATCCATGGGAGAAAATCAAGTTTGGAACTTGGTTGACCTGCCTGATGGTTTTAAACCCATCGAGTGCAAATGGATCTATAAGAAGAAGATTGATATGGATGGAAATGTTCACATCCATAAAGCTCGACTTGTTGCAAAAGGTTTTCGACAAGTTCAAGGAGTTGACTACGACAATACTTTCTCACCCGTAGCGATGCTTAAATATATATGGATTATTCTAGCCATTGCTGCACATTTCGACTATGAAATATGGCAGATGGATGTCAAGACAGCTCTCCTAAATGGAATCCAAACTGAGGACGTGTATATGATGCAGCCCGAAGGTTTTGTCGATCCAAACAATGCTGGAAAGGTATGCAAACTTCTGAAGTCCATTTATGGGCTGAAGCAAGCATCTCGGAGTTGGAACATTCGATTTGATGAAGTTGTAAAGGAGTTTGGCTTCATCAAAAACGAACAAGAACCTTGTGTTTACAAGAAGGAAAGTGGGAGAGCGCTGGTATTTCTAATCTTATATGTAGATGACATATTGTTGTTTGCAAATGACATTCCTATGCTCGAGTCTGTTAAGACCTCATTGAAAAATAGTTTTTCGATGACGGACTTGGGAGAAGCAGCATATATTCTGGGCATCAAGATCTATAGAGATAGATCAAGGAGGCTAATTGGATTAAGCCAGAGTACATACATTGACAAAGTGTTGAAACGGTTCAGCATGGAAGAGGCTAAGAAGGGGTTCTTGCCCATGGCTCACGACATTAAACTCAGCAAGACTCAGTGTCCTTTGACTACTGATGAGCGTGACGCATGATCAGGGTTCCATATGCTTCGGCTATTGGATCCATCATGTATGCAATGATATGTACTCGCCTAGATATTTCCTATGCTCTAAGTGTTACGAGAAGATACCAGGCTGATCCAGGTGAAGGTCACTGGACAGCGGTAAAGAACATCCTTAAGTACTTAAAAAGGACTAAGGATGTGTTCCTAGTTTATGGAGGTGAGGATGAACTCAGTGTAAAGGGTTACACAGACGCGAGTTACCTTAACGTCTCAGATGATTCGAAATTGCAATCAGGTTATGTGTTTGTCTTGAATGGTGGTGCTGTGAGCTGGAAAAGTTTCAAGCAAGATACGGTGACCTCCTCTTCAACAGAAGCTGAATATATTGCTGCCTCGGAGGCGGTAAAGGAATCTGTTTGGATTAGGAATTTCCTGATCGCTCTCGGTGTGGTTCAGGGCGCGTACAATCCCTTGGACGTTTATTGTGACAACAATGGTGCTATTGCACAAGCCAAGGAACCTAGACAACACCAGAAGAACAAACATATTCGCATGCATTACCATCAGATTCGTGAGTTCGTTGAGGATGGTAGTGTCATGATATGCAAAATACATACAGACTCAAATGTTGCTGATCCATTGACTAAGCCTCTCCCGCAGCCCGCCCATGAGGCGCACACAAGAGCAATTGGTATTAGATACATTTTAGATTGACTCTAGTGCAAGTGGGAGACTGAAGGAAATATGCCCTAGAGGCAATCATGTAACATCCCAGGATTAGCACCTAAAAATAGAGAGGACACAGGTTTGTGCATTGCATTCATGCATAAGAAAATCCGGGGAATTTTCACGCAAAACTAAAAGAGTTATGGAGGGATCGAGATCTCTCTTGTACTGAAGGAAACTTTGGAGCAAGTGCGATAGATTTCGACATGACCTTTGTAGAATTCTGTGTTTCAGGTAAAATTTGTTCCAACATGTATTTGAATTTCAAATGAATTTATAAAATTCAAAAATAAGAATTGGAAATATTTAATAACTTGAAATAAAATGATTACATAAATAATATAACAAGGATTCTTTATTAATATAAATATATATGTATATAGTATTACTTTACAATAGATAAATAAAAGAATTCTTTATATAAGACATTGTCTTTACAATTGGGAAATAAATAAGTAGAAAAAAAGAATTACATAATTGAATTAAATAACAACATTCTTTATTACAACAATATATATTACATTGTTTTTACTATTAGGAAGTACAAACGAAGAATTAATAAATAAATAGTTTATATTTACAAACACAATAATAATACAAAATCTTTACACATTTGAATAAAAAGAAAATTACAACAAGATTAAAAATGAAATCTAACTAAGTTTCTTCTTTTCTTCTTGATCTTCTCATTTATCTCTTTGATCCTGATTTCTGCAAAATTAAAAAAACAGACTAACAAAAGTAAATGAATAAGGGGGTTAGTGTAGTAACTTACTCTCAGATTTAACATACTAATGATATGCTTAAAATCATCATAGAGTGTTTAGAAATAGAACAAGTATAGGATATGTTCTTATTATGTCAAATGACCTCAACACAACATCATGGGTCTAAAAGGGGCAAGTTTCACCTTGGTAATATAGTAAAAGAGTCCATTCCATTTGGCAAACCAAAAATAAAGCCAAACTGGAGATAATACAAAACCAGGCAAGCACAATCATAGCACAAAGATCTGGACAGGGGGAGGTATCAGGACCAGCAGCACACAAACAGGCAGCTCACACATGCATGCATATGTGCTGTCAACACCACAAGGCAACAACAAGTAGAGGAAAAGCCCCATTCGTAGTAGAGTTACTACTATAACCTCTTTTCACATACACAACTAGACCAACAGATCTTATGCTAGCCCAAGAACACCACAAAGAACATCTCTTGTTCTTAGCAGTTCCATCTCAAGAAAACACAAATCACAAAGCCAACCACTGGATAACAACCACACATATTACTCCATCATCTCACCACATTTCTAGCTCTGGTTGCTAACTGGAGTCATCCTAGAGCTAGAATAAAGAAAAGACAAGATCCAGGAGGACCAACAGAAGAAAAACAATAGCAGATTCCATAACCCAAGTCAGGAGCACAAGGAGGATGCCCAGATGCCAAGGAGAGTAGCAGCAGTAGATACCTCAGAAGAGGGAGGAAAGCGTACACCAAATCAACAGGTGGTTGATCAAGATCACCAAGAGCCTAGCAGTTACAACACCTCAACAAACCACATGTTAACCACCAAAATCATAATTTATCACATGTTCTTATTAAACTGCACCATCAAGCTCAAGTAGAAATATAGCTGTGGTACCAACTCATCCACTTTCAAAATTCCTTCAACTAGAGTTTCATCTAGGAGGAGTGGTTAGGGTGATACTCTCAGCATTGCAAAGAAGTAATTTGCCAAAATCATCATAGAGTTATTAAGTGCCATATAATAGCATATGTTCTTATTTTGATCAATGCCTCAGCCTTTGCATCGTACGCCAGGTGTATGATCTTATCAAATAAAATCATCTAGATCACAGCAATTCAAGTAAACACCACTTATCACTATGCATACTCCAAAATGGAGGCACCATAGTGACAGTCTGATGCACAACAACTATTAGAGTGTATCCTCACACTAAATGGTCACTAAGAGATTTTGGCTAAAGCATATTTATCATTTTCCTAGTAGAGGTCTCTAGGAATCAATTGTATACTTTGTTTACTATCAACAAGGATAGTAAGTCAAATCTGTTCTTATTAGATTTTGATAGGAGCAAATAGTAGTGCAAAGAATAGCCCTCAGATCTACATACACCTGGATGTAAGGATCATCACAGAGCACATAAGAGGCCAACCATAGCATCTATTTCTCTATCCTATGCTAGCCTCAGTTTTCACATCATTGGCAAGAAAATAATTCACCATATTGTTTCATCATTGCATCACCAGGTATATAATCTTATAAAGTAAAACCACTAACCAAAGTAGATCATGCATACAAGGAAACCAATATGCACACTCCCATGGAGGCACCATAGTGGTATCTAGTAAGCAAAAGCCTTGCTAAATGAAACAATCACATCAACCCAAATAAAAGAAAATCATCTTCCAGCCAAATCTAGGAATCATTTATTTAGTTATCCAGCAATTAAGTAGATAAAGAAATCTACTTTAACTCTTTTAATTCCTGCTTGCTCAAAATCATGTCTTTGCATGAGATGATCATTAGTAGATCATTCCAAAACATCTGCAAGCAAACTTATGCAGATCATTAACCATTGTGGTATTCACAACCTTTTTGTAAATAACCAGAGAGGGAATTTCAAATCATTTCCCTAGTAAAGAATCCAGGAATCATATCTTATCAATTTTCTATTATCTAGATGGTCAGAAACTAATCAAATCGTCCTATTGAAATAAAAGTTCAGTAACTGGGGATGAAATATCCCCAATATAGCTAAGCCCAAGATATTAGCCCATGTTAAGGTAAACACAGCAACAAGTACATCATTTCTCTATCTGACATCACCATTTCATTTAGCCCCAAAGCTTGGGATGATTAAATCATCTAGATTTAAGCATCAGAGCTAGTACAACATTCTTAGTGGTTAAATACCAAACTTACAACCTATGTATAACCTGAATCAACCTGAAACCGTCACTACAAACTACGGCAGAGATTTCTCAAATTTACATCTAAATCCATAGAGATCCCAAATCCATATCAGAAGAGTTCATCAGCACGAAGGCTGGTCACATAGAGAAAGGAGGATAGAAGGAGCACCTACCTGAGGCGAGTCTTAGCTCGCTGAAGAGGAAGCAGAGGTCACGAATGAAGCGGCACGGCGGCACGATGGGCACCAAGGAGCCTGCACCACGCCGAGCCGTCCCAACAACATCTGTAGCACGGCGGGAGGTCTCGGCCAACAGCACCGCCGGGATCGACAATGGTCTGGCCAGGGAGGAATTAGGGTTTTGCAGGGGCTAATAAGGGGAAGGCCGAATGGAAACGAGGAGGAAAAGGGTCCTTGTCGGCTGGTGTCAGTGCCGGAGTTGGCCGGCGACCGGTCGAAGCGGCACCACCGCTGGCGGCGGCGGCATCGCAAGCGAGCAGAGAAAGAGGGGAGAGGTCAATGTGTGTATGCGGTGAGAGGAGAGGAAGAGAGGGGTGGGCTGTGGTCTGGATGACCCAGGCCAACTTAGATGGGCTGGGCCAGCCCATGTACCAACACAAAACAGCCCAAGTGAAATGAAACAAGAAATAAAAATAAAAGTAAAATAAATAAATTACCAAAATAACCTTTAAACATTTTCATCTATAAAAAATTATAGAAAATCATAAAAATACAATTAATATGTTAAAATTATCATAAAAATAAGATCTATCTAATAAAAATATAAATTTATTTATTTAAAATAAATATAGAGCACGTAAATATTAACATCATTAAATCCTGAGTAAAATTTCATAAAATAAGAAAAACTTATAAAAATAAATAAAAATCATTTTTTGTATAAAATAACTCTAATATTTTAAAAAAATATTAACTTAGTGTTTTACAAATAAAATATAAAGCAAATATTTAAAGACACTAAATTCTTTGAGGAGTTTTATAAAAATAAAGGTAAGACTTAAAAATAAATAAAATTCATTTTTAAGATCTTTAATAAGTATATTCCATTAGAAAAATACCATGTATATTATTCAAAAATATTTTAAGATAAATAAAAATCATTACTATTTTAATCAAATGAAATAACCACTTTGTTAATTCTTAAAATTATTTCTTAAGTAGGAAATAATCACATTTTCTTATAAAACACCAAAATCTTTAAAGTTTAATTACTAAGTCTAAATCTATAATCAAAATAAAACTTAAATATAATTATTAACCTTTAAATGTTTTTAAATCTTAAATTCAAATTAAACTCCTTTTAAATAAATATTACATAACACTCATGTGTAAGAGGGTGAATAATATCCATCCCTCAACCACTCTTAAAATGATTCCAAACTCTAACAAAATTTGTAAGATCATCTAATTATGCTCCCATTAATAAATTGCATATTATTAATTTTATCTTTCATTTAAATTAAAAGGGATCATCCTTAATCATATTTGCCAAAACCCTAAAACTAGATACTATTCTAAAACTCATCATATCTTACAATTCACTTTTATTTTTATAGGTAACTTTGGTCTAAACCATCATCAACTTCTCATTTGAAGTTTATTCATGTTTTAAAGTTAACTTTAGTCACTTGTATCATCAATTAAAATATAATAACTTAACACCATTCCTAACCATCACAAACCCTAATGTAAAAACCTAATAAACCTTAAGACTAATTAACCTTAAATAAATACTAGTTTCTTCAAATGTTATTCTTTTTTTGCCACTTCACACAAACAAGTCTATATTAGTTCCTTCAGCTCTTAAGAACTCAACTCAAGGACTTTTTATCCCAATCACCAGATAACAATTAATCATAATCACATTATTCTATTAATATTTGTATATTTTGAATTGTTAACACTTAAGTTCCTTATCAATGTCATTGCTTATGAAATAAACTTAAAAATAAACCCAATCTTAAAGAAGATACCTAAGATCAACTTATTCAAAATACTAAGGGTTTCACTTTGGGAATTATAAAATTGCATAGCATTATTTATGCATAATGGCATCTTGCTTCTTTAAACCAGAGTAGTATATTACCAAGTCAGAGTACCTCATAAGGGAGTAGTTAATCATGGTGTTATCTTACTATGAGAAGCCATGAAATGAAGTAAAACTTTGTTATTATCTTTATACTAGTGGTAAATACCAGGGGAGTATGCCCCAAAACCTTAAACAAAATGTTATTGTAGGGAAAGTAACTAATGTTTTTTTTAACTAAAAGCTATTATATGAAGAATAGAATCTTATCAAGAGTAACAAATAGGGTTATGCTTATCTAACCCCATGTAATATGGCAAATCCATAGTGGCATGAATGAAAAGATAGTATTCTTATAGTACAAGAGATGTTTTACTCGAAGTACTGTTTCTACAGGCTTTTGATGTATGTTTGCTAGAGATAACATTTGGATTTGTTGGATTTTATCGGATTTTATTGTGTGACTAGGTCTGTGTATGAAGTTTGAACTTTATGGGCATATGCATGATGTTTCATGGAGTCCTTACTTGATGTATAGGTCTAGAAGGGAAAATGGGTTCACGTGAGGGAGAGGCGAATTATCACTTTAATGTTGGAAAGATGAAGGCTCATGAGATGTTGTAATACAACAAAAGGAGACTAACAAGGCAATTATGAAGGAAGGATCAAATCAAAAGCCATATTTAACCACCAATGAAGAGGTTCTTCCGTATATGAGTGGTATGGAAGAGGGAAGAAAGGTTGAAACAGAGAGGCAGAACCAGTTTTATCAGGAAATATTAAATGTTAGGCAAGAGAAGCAATTCAAGGAATTACATCCAAGGGTTAAAATGGTGGAATTTTTAGAAACCAAACATTGGAGTTTTTCCATGGTTGAAGAACCTATGGAGGCGGAGAATTGGTTAATGGATACATCCCGTAAGCTTAAAAGTGTGGGATGCAAGGATGAAGAAAAGGTGCGCTATGCAACTTATCTATTGACCGGAACCGCGGCCACGTATTGGGAGAAATCCAAGTTTGTGATTCCGGAAGGAGGTGTCAATACCTGTGCTAAGTTCAAAAGGAAGTTTCGAGAAGAATTTGTTCATAAGAACAATGGGAAAAGGAAGGATAATGAAGCCTTAGAGAAAAAGAATCTTCTAGTCCTTAACATGTACGATAGTTTAACCGTTTATCCAAGTATATTAGTGTGAAAGTAAACAGGGAGGCGAAACGACAAAAGAAGTTCATGAAAGGACTACAAGCTATTATGAAGATGCAGCTAAGGATTGTGTGTGCAAAGGAGTTCCAGGAATTGGTGGATGGTGCACATATATCAAGAGATGATGAGATTGATGCACCTGAAAGAAAGAAAAAGAGAATTCAAAAATAGACCACAACAGGTCAGGCCCAAGGACATATGACAAGGAATTATCCGGATCCACATATGACATACAAAACAGAGAAGATATGTCGGAACTGTGGAATTCGGGGCCACGTTTTGAAGGAGTGTCCAAAACCTAAGATAGTATGTTACCAATGTGGAGAACCAGGACACACAAAAAAGAACTGCTTAAAACCACAGTTAATCCGTGGATCGATAGCAGGAGTAATAGAACCAATAATGGGGTTACCATCTACTCAAGATATTCAACCTAATCCAATTGGAGAAAGTAATGTAGGAGCATTTCGAGGGAATTGTAACAAGTGTGGAATCCTAGGACACAAGAAATCATGTTGTCCGGATCATCAGGAGGATTATGGAACGTCAGTGGGAGGAGACACAACATCCATAAAATTACCATCAAAAGAGGGTGTAGGTGAAGAAGGTACATCTTCAGGAAAACGGAAGCATGAAACTATAAATGAAGTCAATAAAAGTGGCAACCACAACAAAGCAAGTGGTAAGTCAAGTATTAATGATATAATACATGCATTTAAGGAGTTAGAGATTTTGCATCACTATTTTCCAAGTATGTGGGTGTACCATCTGTTCCTCATGAGACCATTAGAAAATCTCAAGGGGGAGAGTGAATAATGAAGCGTCAGAAGTTGAGATTCAGAGTAAGGATTAGGGAAAGCCAAAATATTATTAAAAAGTAAGTCATAAGGACTAAGTATACCATAAATAGGTGAATAATAGAGTCAAGCTATATTTAGCCAAAGTATAAAACAGAATCTTACCTTAAGGATACTTCCTAAAAACTTAGACACTTCTTGAATAGATGTCCAAGAGGATCTGATCAGGGCAAAAGTGCTAGATTCAAAAGAAGTCTATACATCAAAGGGGATTAGGAGTTGGCTCATTTCAAATCAAAAGAGGGTCCAAGGAAAAGTTTGAATGAAGATACAACAATTATCTTCATCCTGGATTTAAAAGAGTCACCAGGATCTGAAGAAGTCAATTTTATCTTCGGAAACGTAAGAGGGTGCGAACTTCGAGGACGAAGTTTATTTTAAGGGGAAGAGTCTGTAACATCCCAGGATTAGCACCTAAAAATAGATAGGACACAGGTTTGTGCATTGCATTCATGCATAAGAAAATCCGGCGAATTTTCGCGCAAAACTAAAAGAGCTATGGAGGGATTGGGATCTCTCTTGTACTGAATGAAACTTTGGAGCAAGTGCGATAGATTTCGACATGACCTTTGTATAATTCTGTGTTTCAGGGAAAATTTGTTCCAACATGTATTTGAATTTCAAATATGAAATTCAAATGAATTTATAAAATTCACAAATAAGAATTGGAAATATTTAATAACTTGAAATAAAATGATTACATAAATAATATAACAAGGATTCTTTATTAATATAAATATATATGTATATAGTATTACTTACAATAGATAAATAAAAGAATTGTTTATATAAGACATTGTCTTTGCAATTAGGAAATAAATAAGTAGGAAAAAAAGAATTACATAATTGAATTAAATAACAACATTCTTTATTACAACAGTATATATTACATTGTTTTTACTATTAGAAGTACAAAGGAAGAATTAATAAATAAATAGTTTATATTTACAAACACAATAATAATACAAAATCTTTACACATTTGAATAAAAAGAAAATTACAACAAGATTAAAAATGAAATCTAACTAAGTTTCTTCTTTTCTTATTGATCTTCTCATTTATCTCTTTGATCCTGATTTCTGCAAAATAAAAAAAACAGACTAACAAAAGTAATTAAATAAGGGGGTTAGTGTAGTAACTTACTCTCGGATTTAGCATACTGATATTATGCTTAAGATCATCATAGAGTGTTTAGAAATAGAACAAGTATAGGATATGTTCTTATTATGTCAAATGAACTCGGCAAAGCATCATGGGTCTAAAAGGGGCAAGTTTCACCTTGTTAATATAGTAAAAGAGTACATTCCATTTGGCAAACCAAAAATAAAGCCAAACTGGAGATAATACCAAACCAGCCAAGCACAATCATAGCACAAAGATCTGGACAGGGGGAGGTATCAGGACCAGCAGCACACAAACATGCAGCTCACACATGCATGCATGCATGCATATGTGCGGTCAACACCACAAGGCAACAACAAGTAGAGGAAAAGCCCCAGCCGTAGTAGAGCTACTACTATAACCTCTTTTCACATACACAACTAGACCAACAGATCTTATGCTAGCCCAAGAACACCACAAAGAACATCTCTTGTTCTTAGCAGTTCCATCTCAAGAAAACACAAATCACAAAGCCAACCACTAGATAACAACCACACATATTACTCCATCATCTCACCACATTTTAAGCTCTGGTTGCTAACTGGAGCCATCCTAGAGCTAGAATAAAGAAAAGACAAGATCCAGGAGCACCAGCAGAAGAAAAACAATAGCAGATTCCATAGCCCAAGTCAGGAGCACAAGGAGGATGCCTAGATGCCAAGGAGAGTAGCAGCAGTAGATACCTCAGAAGAGGGAGGAAAGCATACACCAAATCAACAGGTGGTTGATCAAGATCACCACCAGCCCAGCAGTTACAACACCTCAACAAACCACAGGTTAACCACCAGAATCATACTATAGCACATGTTCTTATTAAACTGCACCATCAAGCTCAAGTAGAAATATAGCTGTGGTACCAACTCATCCACTTTCAACTTTCCTTCAACTAGAGTTTCATCTAGGAGGAGTGGTTAGGGTGATACTCTCAGGATTGCAAAGAAGTGCTTTGCCAAAATCATCATAGAGTTATTAAGAGCCATATAATAGCATATGTTCTTATTTTGATCAATGCCTCAGCCTTTGCATCGTACGCCAGGTGTATGATCTTATCAAATAAAATCATCTAGATCACAGCAATTCAAGTAAACACCACTTATCACTATGCATACTCCAAAATGGAGGCACCATAGTGACAGTCTGATGCACAACAACTATTAGAGTGTATCCTCACACTAAATGGTCACTAAGAGATTTTGGCTAAAGCATATTTATCATTTTCCTAGTAGAGGTCTCTAGGAATCAATTGTATACTTTGTTTACTATCAACAAGGATAGTAAGTCAAATCTGTTCTTATTAGATTTTGATAGGAGCAAATAGTAGTGCAAAGAATAGCCCTCAGATCTACATACACCTGGATGTAAGGATCATCACAGAGCACATAAGAGGCCAACCATAGCATCTATTTCTCTATCCTATGCTAGCCTCAGTTTTCACATCATTGGCAAGAAAATAATTCACCATATTGTTTCATCATTGCATCACCAGGTATATAATCTTATAAAGTAAAACCACTAACCAAAGCAGATCATGCATACAAGGAAACCAATATGCACACTCCCATGGAGGCACCATAGTGGTAGCTAGTAAGCAAAAGCCTTGCTAAATGAAACAATCACATCAGCCCAAATAAAAGAAAATCATCTTCCTAGCCAAATCTAGGAATCATTTATTTAGTTATCCAGCAATTAAGTAGATAAAGAAATCTACTTTAACTCTTTCAATTCCTGCTTGCTCAAAATCATGTCTTTGCATGAGATGATCATTAGTAGATCATTCCAAAACATCTGCAAGCAAACTTATGCAGATCATTAACCATTGTGGTATTCACAACCTTTCTGCAAATAATCAGAGAGGGAATTTCAAATCATTTCCCTAGTAAAGAATCCAGGAATCATACCTTATCAATTTTCTATTATCTAGATGGTCAGAAACTAATCAAATCGTCCTGTTGAAATAAAAGTTCAGTAACTGGGGATGAAATATCCCCAATACAGCTAAGCCCAAGATATTAGCCCAGGTTAAGGTAAACATAGCAACAAGTACATCATTTCTCTATCTGACATCACCATTTCATTTAGCCCCAAAGCTTGGGATGATTAAATCATCTAGATTTAAGCATAATCAGAGCTAGTACAACATTCTTAGTGGTTAAATAACAAACTTACAACCTATGTATAACCTGAATCAACCTGAAACCGTCACTACAAACCACGGCAGAGATTTCTCAAATTTACATCTAAATCCATAGAGATCCCAAATCCATATCAGAAGAGTTCGTCAGCACGAAGGCTGGTCACAGAGAGAAAGGGGGTAGAAGGAGCACCTACCTGAGGCTAGTCTTAGCTCGCCGAAGAGGAAGCAGAGGTCACGAATGAAGCGGCACGGCGGCACGATGGGCACCAAGGCGCCTGCACCGCGCCGAGCCGTCCCAACAACATCTATAGCACGGCGGGGGGTCTCGGCCAAGCAGCAGCACTGCCGGGATCGACAACGGTCCGGCTAGGGAGGAATTAGGATTTCGCAGGGGCGCATACGGGGAAGGCCGAGCGGCAACGAGGAGACAAAGATTAAAGGAGGAGAGCAAAAAGGGTCATCGTCGACTGGTGGCAGTGCCGGAGTTGGCCGGCGACCGGCCGAAGCGGCACCAACGCTGGCGGCGATGGCATCGCAAGCGAGCTGAGAAAGAGGGGAGAGGTCAATGCTTGTATGTGGGTGAGAGGAGAGGAAGAGAGGGGTGGGCTGTGGTCTGTATGACCCAGGCCAACTTAGATGGGCCGGGCCAGCCCATGTACCAACCCAAAATAGCCCAAGTGAAATGAAACAAGAAATAAAAATAAAAGTAAAATAAATAAATTACCAAAATAACCTTTAAACATTTTCATCTATAAAAAAATTATAGAAAAATCATAAAAATACAATTAATATGTTAAAATTATCATAAAAATAAGATCTATCTAATAAAAATTTAAATTTATTTAAAAAAAATATAGAGCACATAAATATTAACATCATTAAATCCTGAGTAAAATTTCATAACATAAGAAAAACTTCTAAAAATAAATACAAATCATTTTTGTGTATAAAATAACTCTACTATTTTATAAAAATATCAACTTAGAGTTTTACAAATAAAATATAAAGCAAATATTTAAAGACACTAAATTCTTTGAGGAATTTTATAAAAATAAAGGTAAGACTTAAAAATAAATAAAATTCATTTTTAAGATCTTTAATAAGTATATTCCACTAGAAAAATACCATGTATATTATTCAAAAATATTTTAAGATATATAAAAATCATTACTATTTTAATCAAATGAAATAACTACTTTGTTAATTCTTAAAATTATTTCTTAAGTAGGAAATAATCACATTTTCTTATAAAACACCAAAACCTTTAAAGTTTAATTACTAAGTCTAAATATATAATCAAAATAAAACTTAAATATAATTATTAACCTTTAAATGTTTTTAAATCTTAAATTCAAATTAAACTCCTTTTAAATAAATATTACATAACACTCATGTGTAAGAGGGTGAATAATATCCATCCCTCAACCACTCTTAAAATGATTCCAAACCCTAACAAAATTTGTAAGATCATCTAATTATGCTCCCATTAATAAATTGTATATTTTTAAATTTATATTTCATTTAAATTAAAAGGGATCATCCTTAATCATATTTGCCAAAACCCTAAAACTAGATACTATTCTAAAACTCATCATATCTCAAAATTCACTTTTATTTTTATAGTTAACTTTGGTCTAAACCATCATAAACTTCCCATTTGAAGTTTATTCATGTTTTAAAGTTAACTTTAGTCACTTGTATCATCAATTAAAATATAATAACTTAACACCATTCCTAACCATCACAAATCCTAATGTAAAAACCTAATAAACCTTAAGACTAATTAACCTTAAATAAATACTAGTTTCTTCAAATGTTATTCTTTTTTTGCCACTTCACACAAACAAGTCTATATTAGTTCCTTTAGCTCTTAAGAACTCAACTCAAGGACTTTCTATCCCAATCACCAGATAACAATTAATCATAATCACATTATTCTATTAATATTTGTATATTTTGAATTGTTAACACTTAAGTTCCTTATCAATGTCATTGCTTATGAAATAAACTTAAAAATAAACCCAATCTTAAAGAAGATACCTAAGATCAACTTATTCAAAATACTAAGGGTTTCACTTTGGGAATTATAAAATTGCATAGCATTATTTATGCATAATGGCATCTTGCTTCTTTAAACCAGAGTAGTATATTACCAAGTCAGAGTACCTCATAAGGGAGTAGTTAATCATGGTGTTATATTACTATGAGAAGCCATGAAATGAAGCAAAACTTTGTTATTATCTTTATACTAGTGGTAAATACCAGGGGAGTATGCCCCAAAACCTTAAACAAAATGTTATTGTAGGGAAAGTAACTAATGTTTTTTTAACTAAAAGCTATTATATGAAGAATAGAATCTTATCAAGAGTAACAAATAGGGTTATGCTTATCTAACCCCATGTAATATGCCAAATCCATAGTGGCATGAATGAAAAGATAGTATTCTTATAGTACAAGAGATGTTTTACTCGAAGTACTATTTCTACAGGATTTTGATGTATGTTTGCTAGAGATAACATTTGGATTTGTTGGATTTTATCGGATTTTATTGTGTGACTAGGTTTGTGTATGAAGTTTGAACTTTATGGGCATATGCATGATGTTTCATGGAGTCCTTACTTGATGTATAGGTCTAGAAGGGAAAATGGGTTCACGTGAGGGAGAGGCGAATTATCACTTTAATGTTGGAAAGATGAAGGCTCATGAGATGTTGGTAATACAACAAAAGGAGACTAACAAGACAATTATGAAGGAAGAATCAAATCAAAAGCCGTATTTAACCACCAATGAAGAGGTTCTTCCGTATATGAGTGGTATGGAAGAGAGAAGAAAGGTTGAAACAGAGAGGCAGAACCAGTTTTATCAGGAAATATTAAATGTTAGGCAAGAGAAGCATCATTCAAGGAATTACATCCAAGGGTTAAACTGGTGGAATTTTTAGAAACCAAACATTGGAGTTTTTCCATGGTTGAAGAACCTATGGAGGCGGAGAATTGGTTAATGGATACATCCCGTAAGCTTATTAAATTGCATATTATTAAATTTATCTTTCATTTAAATTAAAAGGGATCATCCTTAATCATATTTGCCAAAACCCTAAAACTAGATACTATTCTAAAACTCATCATATCTTACAATTCACTTTTATTTTTATAGTTAACTTTGGTCTAAACCATCATAAACTTCTCATTTGAAGTTTATTCATGTTTTAAAGTTAACTTTAGTCACTTGTATCATCAATTAAAATATAATAACTTAACACCATTCCTAACCATCACAAACCCTAATGTAAAAACCTAATTAACCTTAAGACTAATTAACCTTAACTAAATACTAGTTTCTTCAAATGTTATTCTTTTTTTGCCACTTCACACAAACAAGTCTATATTAGTTCCTTCAGCTCTTAAGAACTCAACTCAAGGACTTTTTATCCCAATCACCAGATAACAATTAATCATAATCACATTATTCTATTAATATTTGTATAATTTGAATTGTTAACACTTAAGTTGCTTATCAATGTCATTGCTTATTCTTAAAGAAGATACCTAAGATAAACTTATTCAAAATACTAAGGGTTTCACTTTGGGAATTATAAAATTGCATAACATTATTTATGCATAATGGCATCTTGCTTCTTTAAACATTAGTCCTTACCAGACCAATGATGCTAATTTCAGATATTGGATCTTCTATTATCTCGAAGACCGTGAGTGCATAATCTTGCAATCACAAAAGGCAAGTTCACACTTGCTCATGTCCTTTGATTATTTTCTGTAAAGTATTTTGCAAATCCAGTGTTGTCATCACCTGCATTTGAAAAAGATCAAAAAACACTATTTTCATAATAATATGATTATAGGTTATTACCATGAGGTAATAATCTACTATGAAAGTTCCGGTGGTAAAGGAACATATTATCTAGGACTTAACAACCAATGTCACCAGTGATTCTTGCGCCGTATATTACGCGTTAACCATGAGATTTGGAATGGGACGGAGATGTCAGCTGGATCGGCTCCCTTTCGCATGCATTGGACACTGTTCTGGGCATTTGTAAGTTGCAGATCGTGGGTATATCCGTTTTATACGGGGGAAGTCTACCGTGGATCTGGGCTTACAAAAGACATATATCTAGTGTTAATGGTTGTTGTGTGTATCCAACTAAGGTATAGCCGTTTTATACGGGGAAAAGTCTACCTTAAGTTTGGACATCCAACAGTTGTGGTGTATGCGGGGTCGCGGAGAAGGACAATGATTGGCTTGGATCTTAGTCTGGGCCTCATACCAAGGAAGTGTGAACGAGCCTATAACTCGGATGTGCAACAAAGCTAAGATCTCTCATGGGTAAAGCAACGCACCTCTGTAGAGTGTAAGAACTGTAACTTGTTACTCCCTGTTCCGGGAAGGAGCTGCGAACGCTGCGGGAAAGGAACTCCATGAAAGTTCTGGTAAACCCGTGAAGGCTGATGGACATAGCTTTTCAAAATAAAATCAACCTTTGAAGAAATATTTACGAAAACTTGCATTGCCTATGACCTATGATCTGTGGTTGTAGATAGTGCATCAAACACTTATATTTAGTGAACTTGCTGAGTACGCTCGTACTCAACGTATCTTCTTAACCCTTGCTAGATCTCGGAGAAACCAATGACGTTTCCAGAAAATAAGTCACTTGAAGAGTTGAAGATATCTAAGGGAGATCAACGGAGTCAAAGACCTTACCGGAATCTATGGAAAAAAAGCTGAAGCGTAGAATAGAAATAAAACTCCTAGAATCTAGAACCTACTTCTGTAGAACAATACTATAGTAGTACTTTCAAGCCTTATACAAATATTAATAGTAGTACTTCTAAAGTAACTCCGAGTGGATCTTTCTGGTTCTTCCTGTATAATATTCCTCACTATCCGAGGAAGCTCTCTGGATCTTTTGTAATATGCTATATGTAATATAAAGTGTTGTCTTGGACCCGCGATGTTTCTGTTGTACCACTCTGAGGGATATAATTCGGATGGAACGATGTTCCATTGGTGTTATATCAACGACTATAGTGTACTACACCATGCAGTGGTATGCTGGGTCACCGCAAATCATAGAGATGATTATATTTCTTATGTATCCATGAGTTATTGTAATGTTCCTTGAATATCCATATCAGGCAACTTGTATTGATTGGAAATTATGTGAATTTTTTGTGAAACTCTTTACTTGTATGGTTATTTAAGAGTTATCCCTAGTCAGAGTTCATGTGAGGACACACGTGAATATTAGACTAGCACATCGATTGGTTGATGACTATGTTTCGCAAGTCATAGACATGGAGATGTCAAACCAATGATGTGGACACATGTTATGAACATGGGGTTGGACTGACCCAACTTGATACTGACAATTAGTTGCAGCTCTCTCTCTACACATCGTGTACGTTTTGTCCTTAGACCTGAGGTTGTTGCATGTACTTGAGATGTGGATCGACCTACTTTGGGGTTATCAGATGCTACTCCGTAACTGGGTAGTTATAAAGGTAGCTTTTGGATTTGTCCTGAAGCATGCTGCAAGGCATGGTCAATCAAGATGGGATATGCCCCTCTCTATTTGAGAGAGATATCTCTGGGCCCCTCGAGTGATCGGATCTAGAAATGCATGGACGTGCTACATAAGTTTAAGAGTTAACCTAGTAAAGGGATTCCAAGTTATAGTATCGAGAAAGGGAGGTAAGCTTGGAGCTAGACCAAATATCGTGAGGCAAAGGGAAAGACATGTACTAAACCTTGTGATGGTTCGTCCGATATGATCTTTGTATGCGTTTAGGAGTTGGCATGTCTTGCTAGAGGCCGCTACCAACTATTGACAGAATAGGTGTATTCGTGCCATGTCTATACGTATATAAACCTATAGGGTCACACACTTAAGGGGCTAGAAGCCTAATGAGGATTGGATCTCAATTAGACCAGGCTTAGGCTACTAATGGGCTGCTAATGTATAAGCCCATCAGGGACGCCTATATAAGGGAGGGTGGGGCGAGCTGACCAGGGTTAGACCATTCCACCCAGCCGCCACACCTCATGCCTGTGTTGCACGCGCGTACCTAGCAGTCCAGCGTCTGACGCTTCCACCCCGCACGTGTGGATACCTCGGAGGTGCTGCATCTGTGGCACTTGGACAAGCCGCGCATGGGGAGCTGCTCATGGGACGAGGACAAGGAGGAGACGTGGAATGTCTGCACTGCCTCAACGCGCTTCATCAATTCCGCAATTGCGCGTCTAGTGGTAAACCCGTGATCTATGACAATAGTAATCCTGGTTTACGCGGTAGAAAATTTTGATTTACGCTAGTGTAGCCTACCCGTATCCCAACAGCCCCTGGGTCACTCTAGGTGTCCCTCTACCCCTTTTTTCGAGGAAAAATTTATTTTGATTTTTCTTGAATTTTACGGGAAACTTTCTTTTTGGCCAATTTTCAGGGTATGAAATGATTTTCTTGCAGAAACAGGTTTTTTAGAAGAAGCAAAAGCAAACCAAAAACCAAACTACAGAAGTTCTAAGACACTCTAACAAGCAAACAACTAACAAAACCAAATCTAGCAAAAGAAAAGGCAAAGACTAGGAAGGAGAAAAGTAAAAGAAAGCAAGTATAACCACAGTGAAAACATTATTTTGTTCATTAAAATCCTTTTTTAACAAGGTTGATCAAGTCTTGTTACCAAAACAATCTTATATGAAACAAAAATTTGCATTCCACAAGGCGATTGTGTTACCTCAAACTTGATAGCAATGGTCCCAATCATAATAGTTTCAAAATTTTCTTGTGGAATGGGACAATATATTACTCCAACCTTGATGCTCTCAATATTTTCAATAGAATTCAGGCAATAGCTTTTGGCAACCTTCTTGGGGAAAATATACAGTATGCTCTTTGTCATTAATATTAAAATTTACTTTCCATTGATTACAATTGATGATAGCACCTGCAGTATTACGAAAAGGTCTCCCAAGAATAATAGACATATTATCATCTTCAGGCATTTCAAGCACAACAAAATCAGTTAAAACCAAGCAATTATGAGCCACCTGAACAGGAACATCCTCACATATACCAACAGGAATAGTAGTTGACTTATCAGCCATTTTCAAAGATATATCAGTTGGTATTAACTTTTATAGCTGGAGTCTCTTGTATAGAGATAAAGGCATAGCACTAACTCCAGCTCCCAAATCACATAAAGCAGTTCTAACATAATTATTCTTAATAGATCAAGGAATTGTTGGTATACCTGGATCACCAAGTTTCTTTTGAACCTTACCATTGAAGGAATAATTAACAAGCAAAGTAGAAATCTCCTCATTAGGAATCTTCCTTTTATTAGAGATAATATCCTTCATATACTTTGAATAAGGAGGCAATTTAATAGCATCAGTCAAAGGAATTTGCAAAAATAAAGGTTTCATCCACTCACAAAACTTGTAGTTGTGTTCTTCCTCCTTCTACTTGTGTTTCTTACCTGGAAAAGGCATTGGTTTGTGGACCTAAGGTTCTCTCTCTTTACCATGTTTATTAGCAATAAAACCTTCCTTAGTGTACCTAGTGTTCTTAATGTGCTTCTCAGGTTCTTCCTCAACTTCCTCCTTATCAGGAGCATCACTTTTATCATTACCACTCTCAGTTTCAGCATCAGAGAAAATTATACTATTAGGATCTACAGCAGGTTCAAGTGGTTCCTCAACTATTCTATGTTTCTTTTTCTTTCTCTTACGAGGACTACCACTACTTTCACCTTGTTGAGAATCCTGCTCAAATCTTTTGGGATGTCCTTCAGGATATAAAGGATCTTGAGTAGCTATACCACTCCTAGTTCTAATTCCATAAGCATGTTTATCTCCTGAGGCATTAACTAGCATATCCTTTTGTACCTTAGCAAGTTTATCAATTTGAGTTTGAACCATTTGAAAGTGTTTACAAAGCATTTTAATATCATTAGAAGTTTTTTCCACAATATCTTTCAACTCTTTTAATAGCTCTAGAGTTTTCCAATAAATGATTCTGAACTTGTTTATTAAAATTACCTTGTTTAACAATAAAAATGTCAAGTTCCTCTAAACATTGATCAGAAGGCTTACCATAAGGAATATCACCTTCATCAAAGTGTTGGAGAGAGTCTACCTCAATAGTGTATGAGTGGGGAATTTTCTTACATAATTCTTCTATAGGAGGTAGATTCTTCATATCTTCAGCTCTAATACCTTTCTCCTTTAGACATTTCTTAGCTTCTTTTATCACTTCATCATTTAATACAATAACTCCTCTCTTCTTTGGTGTTGGTGTTGGAACTGGTTCAGGCACAACTGGTTCATGAGTAATAGGCTCAGGTGTAGCTCAGTTGAAGTCCAATCATCATAATTCTTGCTTATTTTAACCATTAATTCTTCAGCATCTGTAGGAGTTCTTTTCCTGAAAACACAATTAGAAAAGCTATGTAGGTATGTCCTAGAATCATCAGTTAGTCCATTATAATAAATATCACGAAGCTCATTTTTAGGCAATGGACATCCAGGATGTGCACGAATCAAGGCATTGAACCTTGTCCATGACTCAGGCAATTTCTCTTCTTCTCCCTGTTTAAAATCAAAAAGTCTCTGCAAAGCAGCATGTCTAGCACTAGGAGGAAAATATTTCTAGAAGAAAGAAGCAATCAAACAATCAGGGCTATCAATGGAACCAGGAGGTAATCTATTAAACCAAGCCCTAGCTTCTCCTTTTAGTGAAAAAGGGAAGATCTTAGTAACAAAGTACTTACGCATCTTAAAATCACCAGAGAATAAATCACTCATAGTAGAAAGCTCATTCATATGAGCCATCACTCTCATTTTCAGTCCCACAAAAAGGTTCTTTCTCAACAATGTCCAAATAGGATAAATCAAGAGAGAAATCATAATCTTTATCTTTAATATCTATGGGAGAGGTGTCAAACTTAGGATCAGAGGACAGCTTAGGAATAATGGTATGTCTCGCAAGGAGACTCTTAATAGCACTAGTACCATGTGTGTTTCGGCACTCTTCAACAAATTTATCAGTGAACTCAATGTAACCATCATTAATATCATATCTCTCTCTAGACTTAGGTGAGCTAATAGGTGTAACAGCGTATTCATTAGGAGTTTCGGTATTTCCTAGACTAGCCATAGTAGCATCTAGGAAAGGACCTAGTGAACCAATCGCATCAAGCACAGTAGAAGTAACATCATGAGTATCAAAAGTAGTTTCAGACTCAACAGTATTAGCAGTGTGTGTAGCATGTGTATGTGGTGGTGGTGTAACAAGCTTACTTATAACAGACGGTGAATCAAGAGCAATAGAGGTGTTTATGACTGTACCTCTTCTTGTAGTGGATGGTAAAATAGGAAACAATCCATCACGAGACTTCCCCATGATGAAAGGAGTAGTAGTGAACAATAATAGATCCAAGTGAACTTACAAAAAAACTATGCTCCCCGGCAGCGGTGCCAGAAAATAGTCTTGATGACCCACAAGTATAGGGGACCGCAACAGTCTTCAAGGGTAGTATTACCCAATTTATTGATTTGACACAAGGGGAGCCAAAGAATACTTGCAAGCCTTAACAACTGAGTTGTCAATTCAGCTGCACCTGGAAATAGTTCTTGCTCACAGAAGTTTATCAGTAGCAACAGTGTGTAGTAGCAACAGCAGCAGCAAAACAAGAGCAATAGTAACAGTAGCAGAAAACAGTAGGATATGAGTGCGGTAGGCATAGTGATGGATGGACAGGCGTTGCATGGACGAGTCTAAACATGTAACTTTAAGATCTAGGGCATTGCAGATAAATAAGAATAAGCACCCAAGTACTAAACAATCATAGGCATGTGCTCCAGATATAGTCATGCGTGCTCGCAATGAGAACTTTCATATCATCTTCTGTCCAGCCAACCCGTTGCATCGGGGCCTCAAGGGAACTACTAGAAATTAAGGTGCTCCTTTTAATAGAGCACTGGAGCAAAGCATTAACACTCTGTGAACACATGTGATCCTCACACCACAGCCATCCCCTCCGGTTGTCCCAATTTCTTTCACTTCGGGGCCTTTGGATTCGGACAATGATATGTGTACACAACTTGCAGATAATACCACAAACAATACTATCATGATGATTCAATAATAAGTTCATATCTGAGATCATGGCACTCGGGCCCTAGTGACAAGCATTAAGCACAACTTGTAACAAATTCAAATATCCCTAATAGAGATAGTAGGCACTATGCCCTAACAATATTATTCGATTACATGATAGAACTCATCCAATCCCTACCATACCCATAGCCTACAGCGGGGGGTACTCACTCATGGATGAGGGAAACATGGATGGTTGATGGAGAGGCGTTGGTGGTGATGATGGCAATGAATCTCCCCAAATTCCCCATCCTGGCAGGGTGCCAGAACGGAGTTTCTGGTTCCGAATCGCGGCTTCTGGTGGTGGCGCGGCAGCGGAACTCTTTCTGAAAAACGACAAACCCCCCTCGGTTTTTAGTTCAAGAGGCTTCTTATAGGCGAAGAGGGAGGCCGAGGGGGTGCCTGGGTGTGGGGCCCCCAGGCCTCCACTCCGCCTCGTACTCTGGCGCCGTGGATGTTCTGGTTAAATAGGATTTTTGGCATATTTTCCGGGATTTTTCCTAATAGTTGATTTTCTGCACAAAAACTAGACACCAAGGTAATTCTACTGAAAACAGCGTCAAACTGTGTTAGTTGTATCCAAATCACACAAGTTTAGAGAAGAAACAATAGCAAAAGTGTTTGGGAAAGTAGATACGTTTTGGACGTATCAGTCTGAAGAACCAGGATGGTCGCAAACTCGCAACATTCAAGTCTATGTCGACGACATAGTAATCAAGACCAAGGAGGCGCGGAAGCTCATCGACGACCTCCGCGAGACATTCGACAACCTTGATCGCTACAAGATCAAGCTGAACCCGGACAATTGCGCCTTTGGCATCCCGTCCGGCCAATTACGCAGGTACTTCATCTCTGAGCGTGGCATCAAGGCAAACCAGAAGAAAATCAGCGCTATACTAGGCATGGAAAAGCCCAAGAACCTCAAATGAGTGTAGCAACTGGCTAGGCGAATCGCAGTGCTCAGCAGGTTCATCAACCGCATGGGCAAGAAGGCCCTTCCTTTCTATCAACTTCTACACAAGGCCGACAAATTCGAGTGGGCAGCCAAGGCAGACGCGGCATTCGAAGACCTCAAGCGCCTGCTCTCCTGTCAACACCCGGATTTTTCAATCCTAGATACCTGTTATGCCATACATCGCAATCCCAGGATTACCATTTTTGCGAGACATAACAGAATTGGATACCATAGTACTTCATCCATTACAAACGATACATAAGTTCTTACACAAATAAGGATCTCATGATCCAGTTCTTAATACAACATCAAGCAGCGGAATACGTAATAATAACGGTAGCGTAGGCGAAGCTCCATCTTCGGGGTCACAGGCAATGCTGACGATGGGAGATGATCCTAGTTGTAGTAACCTTCCTGGGGTCCATCTTACAGGTACTCCTCTTCATAGTCTGGCCATGGGAATAGCCAGGGACAAAGCCATGAGTACTCTTTAAGTACTCGCAAACTAATACTAACAAGTAAAGGGGTTTTTGGATAATAGGATACTAGGCTCTAGGGTTGTTTTGCAAAAAGCCAGGTTTATCTCTACTAAGTTCCAAAGCTAGTCACAATTTTATAACTCCTAAGTGGGATCTTGTAATTCAGGTCACAACTCTGTTGTGGTCAAGTCAAAGTCTCAATTCATTTCACAAGTCATTTTGAAAAGTGTTACGGGGGAACAGTATGGCCACTCCAACTGTCCATAACCGCGGACGCGGCTATTCGAATAGTTTGACACTCTGCAGATATTGTACACTTTCACCACAACATTCGATACATCCGTCAGGAACAAATCCTGAATTCACCATACTCAGTATGCGGATAATCAATCCTAACCTTTCAATTACACACCCTAGTATAAGCACCTCTCCTGTGAGTTTGGCCTCCCAACCATGACCACTGTCATCTTGGGTACTGCACAGGTGGACAATCTTCACAAGGTAGCCTCAGCTCAGACCTTGGCCAGGAGGGAACTAATACTAAGGTATATAAGTTTCCAGTCAAGCCTACCCAATATTCGGGTATTGTGGTTGTACGCTAAAATTGGAATGGTATCGCATCCAGACAACCATCATTTTTATAAAGGGATAAGGCTCATGCCTCAACATTTTTATCACCAGAATCATCAAGTGTTTGGAAACACATGTCCAAAACATTTCAATAGAATGATCCATCATTCCAAGGTTTTCATAACCATTTTTCCACCAAGTATTCCCATCTAAAGTTGATCAAGTTTTATGCTTAGCACTAGCATCTACAAGTGGGGGGTAGTACTAATGAGGGGTGGTAACTAGTGGAGTTTCACTAAGTCCAACCTTATATCTTAGGCTGATATCAAGGTTTCTAGCTTAGGCCAAATTTTATGCTCTTTAAGCAACCTTCAGCACAGCTATCTAGTATCTACCAAACTCCTAGGTAGACTCTAAGTAAGCTTTGATAAAGAAATAAAGTAAGATGCTTGCACATAAAACTAGGATTGGTTTTTAACAAGCAAGTAGGGTCACAAGTATGGGTGTGTGGCATCAGTAGGGTATCTTGCAAGGGTTAGCTTGCATAGGTCAACTTGATTAGTAAGGCTTGCTAAAGTATATGGTCTTGCAAGTTTTAGCTTGCATCAATGTCAATATAAGCTTGCCTTGTGCAGACCAGTGGTTGAAGTTCTCCTCGGCTTCTTCTTCGTAGTATCCTCCTTCCTCCTCGTATCCTTGGTCGGTACTAGCGTCTATGAATAAATACGAGGTACACAATCACCAAACAATACTTAACTACTTGCAATCACCACACACAAGGGTCATATAGATGATCTAGCATCATCTCTAACATTACAAGGTTAAGGCTTGGTTTAAATCTTTTTATTTTTAGAAAAGTAATTTCTACTCATTGAAAAACTACTTAAGATTTAATATTCTCCAAACCAAATATGGGATCATGTTGACACATGTCATCACCACATATTGTAGTCCATGGGAATGTGATTTAAAGTGGTGTCACAATTTAATAAGGTTTTACCCTTTTATTTTAATTAATTAAAGTGGCTAGAAATGCTCATGAAGCATTCTTTTATTACTTGAACATTATTTATGCAAGTAAACCTATATATATTTTTATATATTCTGAAAGGTATGGTTAAATGTGATTTTTGAGAGTTGGAATCAACTCAAAATCTTTTATGGTTTAAATTTGAAAAATGTTTGAATGCAGAAAAGCTTCTGCCTTGTTATTTTTGCTGTGGGTGATCTACAGATCCAAATGACTTGAATCCAACGGGCTTGGATTAAGCATTCACAGACCTTTCCAACAAAATTGGTTTCATCCAATTTGGTGCACTGAATCGATCTGGGTTGATTTTTTAAGTTGGGTGCTGAAGTGTGTTTGAATTGAAATAGAAAAAGATTTAATTTGAATTGCTGGGCTGCGCGGGAAATTCTAACGGGCCGGCCTGCTAAGCGCAGTGCTCCCGTGGGCTGCTTAAGTGGGTGTCCCCACTCGTCAGTGACACGGGGCTGGGCGAAGCGGTATGGGGCAACGTGGATCGTTCGATCTAGTTCTAATCCAACGGCTGAGGGTCATCATCGACGCGAGACAACTCCGGCGAGAACGAAACCTAGCGCGGCCAGTGAGGGGTGCTGGGGGCTCACCGGGGTACTGGCGAGGGTCGGCGAGGCGGGCGAATGACGAAGTCGACGATGGCGAACTCAGGGGTGGTCGCGGCAGCTCCTGGGGTGGCTCCAATCGCTGGCTCCTTTCTTCTCCGGCAGCGGCAGGCTCCAGTGAAATTCCGGCGAGGTGGTGCTCGCCTTGCTCTGAGGATGGTGTGGCATGGTCAGTGGGGAGAGGGGAGTGAGATGGTGTGAAGAAATCATGCGGGGGTGGCCTCTATTTATAGTCGAGCGAGGGGACCGTCGGGGCGCACGGTGAGCTCGTCGGGGGCGATGTTACAGGCGGCTACTGGCATGGGCAAGGGTAGGGGACGGTGATGTGTCTCCTGGCGATGCTCAACGACATGGTCGCGAGGCATGGGGCGGTGTGGTTTGGTCTGGAACGGGCGGTGCTCTGCGCGGCAGAGGCGGCGTCTTCGATGGCGGGCGGTGGCTGTATGGCACGGGGCGGCAAACGGGGATGTCTGGCAGTCTCCTGGGTCGGTGGTGATCGTGTGTGCGCGCGGTGAGGGCGGCGCGCGGTCTGTGGACGCTGGTCGAGGGTGGCGCTCTGGCGCACGCTCGGCATGGTCTGGGCGTGGCTTGTGCGCGTGGTCCAGGGCTTGGCAACGCTTGAGGCTGGGGCAGGGTGTGGCGGTGGACGGTGGGCTGCCTCCCAGACAAGGTTGGCACGGCTAGTTCTTCCTCTAGCCCGCTGTCCACAATGGGGTGACATTGGGGTGCTCGGCTGTTCACCATTAATGACAATGGCAAGCTCACAGGGGTGCTAGTGTTGGGCAAATCTTCCTAGATGATCTACTGAGTTGTGTGTGAGCTAACTAGGGAACAAGTTAGGCTCAAAACACTGCACACTTTAGTGTTTGATGTTTTGTTTGATTTGTGTCTGCAACCTGTTTGATGAAATGGCCGCATGAAATCAAGTTTTGAATTTTGAAATGATTTTTGGTGGGTTTGCTAGATTGGTGCTGGTGAGTCTGCAGATGCTTGGGTTTTGAAAGTTGAGCTTGTTTGAGTGGGTTTTGAAAAAGTGGGATCTTCCCATATGAAGAAGATTCAATTTTGAATTGTCATTTAAACTATGCATTTGAAAGTTTCTGGATGATCACAAAGTGGGCCTTGATACCTTGTTATGAGTACATTCAAGGGGTGCAAAGATCCAGAAAAGTTTCTGTTAGGTTCTGAAAGTTTGAGACAGCCAAAGTAGGCATGGGAGTTAAATTGGTCAAAATGACCATTCACTTAATATATTTGTTTTGATTTACTGGTCTTTAGGAAAAGTGTGGGAAATGTTTTAGATGATGTTTATTTCACCTAAGAAACATTTTACAAGCAATGGATCACACAAACAAGGTGGTTTTTAAAGAAATTAAAAATCCATGCATACACATATACATGCATTCATGAATTTATTTAGAAAAAGTTTTTGTTAACCCTAATCTTGATGATTAGTGGTTGATGATCTAAGTTTGGTATTTTTGGGATGTTACAAACCTTCCCCCCTTAAACAAAATCTCGTCCCGAGATTTGAAAAAGGATGAAAAGATTACCTAGGATTTGAAGAGATCTGGAAACTCCGTCCTGATGTGATCTTCGCGTTCCCAGGTAGCTTCCTCTTTTGTGTGGTTGCTCCACTGAATCTTGAGAAACTTGATGCTTCGGGTTCTGGTAGTTCGAAAGGCTTCTTCCAATATACGGATGGGTACTTCAGGATAGGTTAGGTCATCGTTGATCTCTATGGTCCGGTGATCGATATTTTTGAACACCTCGGTCTTCTCGGGGACTTCGAGACACTTGCGAAGTAATGAGATATGGAACACATTGTGCACAACTGACATATCTTCAGGTAGTTCCAGTTGATACGATACTTCTCCTCGACGGTTCAAAATTTTGAAAGGTCCGATATATCTGGGGGCTAACTTTCCTTTGAGTTGGAAACGCTACATTCCCTTCAATGGCGACACTTTCAGATAAACAAAATCTCCGATGTTGAAGGCGAGGTCTCGACGTCTCTTGTCGGCGTAACTCTTCTGTCGGGATTGGGCTGTCTTGAGGTGCTCACGAATCTTGTGAACCTTCTCTTCTGCTTCTCGTAGGATGTCGGGTCCGAAAATCTGACTCTCTCCTACTTCCGACCAGTTCAAAGGGGTGCGGCACTTTCTTCCGTACATAAATTCAAATGGGGCCATTTGCAAACTGTCTTGGTAACTATTGTTGTATGAAAATTCTGCAAACGGCAGACAGTCTTCCCACTTGGATCCATATTCTAGCACACATGCTCTAAGCATATCTTCGAGTATTTGGTTTACTCGCTCCGTTTGTCCATCAGTCTGAGGGTGATACGCGGTACTGAAATCTAGGCGGGTTCCTAAACCTTCTTGGACTTTCTTCCAGAATCTCGAGGTAAACTGAGTTCCTCAATCCGATACTATGTTCTTGGGGACTTCGTGCAAACTAACGATTCTAGCGATGTACAACTCTGCTAGCTTCGAACTCTGATAGGTGGTTTTTACGGGCAAGAAATGGGCGACTTTGGACAATCTGTCCACTATGACCCAAATAGAGTCATTTCCCCTACTAGAAGTAGGTAGTCCAGTGATAAAGTCCATTCCTACAGAATCCCATTTCCATTCCGGAATTTGCAAAGGTTGCAGCAATCCAGCGGGTCTTTGATGTCCGGCCTTGACTCGCTGACATATATCACACTTGGCGATATAGCTTCCGATTTCTCTCTTCATCTTATGCCACCAAAATTGCTCTTTCAAATCTTGATACATCTTAGTTCCTCCGGGATGGATAGAATAAAGAGTATCATGAGCCTCTTTCAAGATAACTTCTTTTAACTCAGAATCTGATGGTACACAAAGGCGTCCTTTGTACCACAAAACTCCTTCTTCGTCCTCGGTGAATCCGGGTACTTTGCCTGTACCGATACGACGTTTGATTCCGTCGATACTAGCATTTCCTTTCTGCGCCTCTTTAATCAGACTGATCAAAGTGGGCTGAAGTTCTATGCTAGCCAAAAATCCTTCACTTACTAATTCCGTTCAAAAATCTTCCATCTCTTTGTGCAAACTTGGTTGCTCCTTCAAAATCATGGAGTTCAAGCGGCACGGCAATCTGCTAAGGGCATCGGCTACCACATTGGCTTTACCAGGGTGATAGTGAATGTCCAGGTCGTAATCCTTGATTAGCTCAATCCATCTTCTCTGCCTCATATTCAGCTCCTTCTGAGTGAATATATACTTTAGGATCTTGTGATCCGAATAAATCTCACAACGGTTTCCCATCAGGTAATGTCTCCATGTCTTCAGGGCTAGAACTACGGCTGCGAGTTCGAGGTCATGGGTTGGGTAATTTTGTTCATGTTGCTTCAATTGTCGCGATAGATAAGATATAACTTTGCCTTCTTGCATTAGCACACATCCGAGACCAATCTTGGATGCGTCACAATACACATCGAAGGGCTTCGTGATATCCGGCATGATCAAGATTGGGGCTGAAATCAATCTCCTTTTGAGTTCTTGAAAACTCGCTTCACATTTGTCAGTCCATTCAAACTTCTTGTCCTTCTTCAGCAATTGGGTCATGGGTCGGGCGATACTCGAGAATCATTCTATGAATTTGCGGTAATATCTCGCCAATCCGAGAAAAGCACGAACTTGGGTTTGAGTGGTTGGAGCTTGCCAATCTTCTACATCTTTCACTTTGGCAGGGTCAACGGTAATTCCTCCGGCTGATACAATGTGACCGAGGAATCCTACTTCCTGTAACCAGAATTCACATTTGCTAAATTTTGCATACAGCTGATGCTCTCTAAGGGTTCCAAGAATGGTCCTTAGGTGTAGCTCATGTTCTTCTTCTGATTTGGAATAAATCAGAATGTCATCGATGAAAACAACGACAAACTTATCCAGGAAGTCAATAAAAATCTTATTCATGAGGTTCATGAAATAAGCGGGGGCATTGGTTAATCCAAAAGACATGACTGTATACTCATACAATCCATATCTGGTGGTAAAGGCAGTCTTTGGGATATCCTCTGCACGAATCTTGAGTTGATGATAGACAGTCCTAAGATCAATCTTAGAAAACACCTGGGCACCGGTCAACTGATCAAACAAATCTTCTATCTTAGGCAAGGGGTACTTGTTCTTGATGGTGACATCATTCAACTTCCTATAATCCGTACACAAACGGTTACCTCCATCCTTCTTGTCCACAAACAAGACAGGTGATCTCCATGGTGACGCACTTGGTTGAATTAATCCAATTTCTAGCATGGAATCCAGTTGCTTCTTCAGTTCTTCTAGTTCTGACGGGTTCATACTATAGGGTCTCTGGGCTATGGGTCCTGTTCCGGGGATTAGTTCGATGATAAACTCGATATCCCGATCTGGGGGCATACTGGGCAAAACATCTGGAAATACATCGGGGTATTCACAGACTATCCGAACTTGGTCAATGGTAGGTTGGGCTAGACTCTTGTTACACTTGAATTGGCGAGGTAAGGTTTCAGATATATGCTCTACTGATATTCCAACGGTACTGGTCATGGTGATGGCTTTCTTGGCACAGTCAATCAATCCTTTATGTTTGGACATCCAATCCATTCCTAGTACTACTTCCAAACCTTTAGTTCCGAGTACTATTAGGTTAGCATAAAAATCTATGCCATGGATTCGGATAGGGACGGCCTTGCAAATTTGCCTAGCCTTGGTGGTTGATCCGGGAATTTGTACAATCATCACATGCTTCAGTTTGGTTGGTTGAATTTTACTAGTGCAGGCAAATTCTTCGGTAACAAATGAATGTGATGCACCAGAATCAAACAACACTCTTGCAAGTACTGAATTAACAGAAAACATACCTAGCACGACGTCTGGCGCTTCCTGAGCTTCTTCAGCATGCATGAGAAAAAGACGGCCATTGCGGTTGAGTGAATTTCCTGGGGCAAATCTTCTCCCTGGCTGGACACGACGTTGTTGCTGAGCTGGGACATTGGCGTTGGGGGCTGTAGCATTCTTCTTGTTGGGGCACTCGTTGGAATAGTGGCCTTTATTTCCACAGTCATAACAGGTCACTTGTGACTTGTCCTTAGCTACGACAGGCACAGCATTGCTTCCAGTCCTCGGGGCAGTGTTGGGGTTGGCGGTAGCATTGTTGGTGTTGAACTTGGGTGGGGCACGGGTGAAATTGCTAGAGTTGCCGGGGTTGTTGTGATTTCCTTCGGGTCTAGGGTTTCCACGGTTGGGATAGGTCGGACGGGTCATAGGGGGTATGTTGGTTCTTGGGGCAAATCCTGGAGATGGGTTGGGGCGATACTTTGGGGTCTGATGGGTTCCTGGTTGATGCATCATGCGACGCTTGCGGTTCTCATTGGCCTGGTTGATATTTCCTTCCATCTGGATAGCAGAGTCGACCAGGCTTCAATATCAACAAAGGGGATATTGACTAACACTGTCTGTATCTCGTCATGCAGACCATTCAGGAATCTTTCTTTCTTCTTGGCTTCGGTGTCTATCTCGTCCGGGGCATACCTAGCTAATGACAAAAATTTGTCGCGGTATTCCACTATAGTCATCCTTCCTTGCTTCAACTCCCTGAACTCGTCTCTCATTCTCTTGATCAAACCTGGCGGCACATGGGTTCTGCTAAACTTGACCTTGAATTCCTCCCAGGTCATCATCTGGCCTCTGGTCATTGCACGCACACTGTTCCACCATGCCCTGGCATCTCCGGCTAGATAATGGGTGGCGAACAGGACTTTCTCGTTGGCTTCCACTCCTGCTACTTCTAAGTTGTTTTCCATGGTTTGCAGCCAATCATCGGCGTCTAGGGGTTCTTCTGACTTGGTGAAAATGGGTGGGTTGGTATTCTGGAAATTCTTGAGCTTAGATCCATGGTTGTCCTGATTTCCGTGGCCTTGGTTGTTGTGGGATAGCTGGGCTATCTGTTGCAGAGTGGCTAGGTTGGCTTGACGTTCCGCTCTTTCAGCTTCGCGGTCAGAAGTCAACATTTGCAGGATCTGCAACATCGGATCCGGGGCTGAACCACTTCCTCCACGTGGCATCTGAAGATTGATATAGATCATGAGAAAAGAGGGAAATTTATAAGGTTTTGGGTCTTTGAAAAGTTTTTAGAGTTTGACTCAGGTTTTTCTAGCAACTTGCTTTTTCATTCATTCACTCATAGCACACAGTACAACACACACCACAACAAAGAAAAACAGATGGTTTTAAGAACCATTATGGAATCTACGACACAGTGGGACCGACTACTACTCACTACGCTAGTTCTCAGTCCTACTACTCCTCGGAATCTATGGCTTCATCATCTTCAGCATCATCGATGAAGGCGAAATCATCCTCATCGGTGAAGAAGTCCATGGCCTGATCCTCCAGAAAATCATCGTCATCGCTGAGATAGGAGTAAGGGTCTCCACGAAGATCCTCTCCGGCATTCTCCCTTTCCTCTAACTGCATGTCTCTCTCATGGATGGTCTCTTCCAGAGATGAGATGCGATGGCGAAGACGGGCAATAATGCGCTCCTTCTTGTCGAGCTGACGGCAGCGAGACTTGCGATCCTTTGCTAGCATGGCGATGGTCTGGTCCTTCGTCTTGATGATGGCAGACTTGTGGTTGCAATAGTCACGGCAGTTGTCCAACTCCTGCTGACGATCATACATCATGAAGCTAAGGTGGTCCAAATGAGTCTTCAGCTCGGGGTGGTATGGGGCTTCCAGTGGTTGGCCATTTGCATCACGCCTTGGGAAAAACTCAAAGCGAGTACCCTTGATCTGATTGATGCTCTTCCCACACAGACGGGAAAGAACTTCCTGCATTGCTCTGGCAAGTCCATCGAGCCAGTTGTTTTCCCTCAAGGTAAACTGAATTCCCTCCGTAGTGGGAGGTTCAATCTTTCCTCGAAGACTTGCAACAATTAGGCACTGCAGATCTTTTCCTCCTTGATCATTGAGCTGAGCTCCGAAGAACTCGGGATGCGGACGCTCCAAAAGTTCCGAAAGCTGATCCAGACCCCTCTCAAAGATAAGGTCTCCTCCATTCCCGAGTTGGTAAAACTTGTTGTACTTCACGTCCATCTATAAAAATAGAGGATGAGTAGATTAGCAGAGTGATCAAGTGTGTCAAAATTTTATGTATTTTGCAAGAGTTTTTGAGGAACATGATTTTTTATGAAAGAATTAAAGAGGTAAGAATGAGAATAAGTTTTCGTAAATATTTTTTTATTCTTTGGTTTTGAAACTAAGTTTTTGGGTCAACGTCCAATCTAAATAGGGTCTCCTATGGTCAGGATGGCTCTGATACCAACTTGTTAACACCCGGATTTTTCAATCCTAGATGCATGTTATGCCATACATCACAATCCCAGGATTACCATTTTGCGAGACATAACAGAATTGGATACCATAGTACTTCATCCATTACAAACGATACATAAGTTCTTACACAAATAGGGATCTCATGATCCGGTTCTTAATACAACATCAAGCAGCGGAATACGTAATAATAACGGTAGTGTAGGCGAAGCTCCATCTTCGGGGTCACAGGCAATGCTGACGATGGGAGATGATCCTAGTTGTAGTAACCTTCCTGGGGTCCATCTTCCAGGTACTCCTCTTCATAGTCTGGCCATGGGAATAGCCAGGGACAAAGCCATGAGTACTCTTTAAGTACTCGCAAACTAATACTAACAAGTAAAGGGGTTTTTGGATAATAGGATACTAGGCTCTAGGGTTGTTTTGCAAAAAGCCAGGTTTATCTCTACTAAGTTCCAAATCTAGTCACAATTTTATAACTCCTAAGGCCTTGTTTACTTCTCTGGTATTTTTATCCACAAAAGACGCGGGGATATGCGGGGATTTGGTGTTCGCCCAATACTCTCAAATCCCCTCAAATCCCTTCCCCAAAAATACTCTACCATGATAGAGAGTTTTTAATCTAGTCAAAAATACACTAGTGTGGAGGGGATTTGTGGGGATATTCCGGGATTATCCCCTCAAAACCCGGACTAGTAAACAACCTATCGGGGAATTTCCGGGATACAAAATAATCCCCTCCCATCCCCTAAAATACCCTAGAAGTAAACAAGGCCTAAGTGGGATCTTGTAATTCAGGTCACAACTCTGTTATGGTCAAGTCAAAGTCTCAATTCATTTCACAAGTCATTTTGAAAAGTCTGACGGGGGAACAGTATGGCCACTCCAACTTTCCATAACCGCGGACGCGGCTATTCGAATAGTTTGACACTCTGCAGAGATTGTACACTTTCACCACAACATTCGATACATCCGTCAGGAACAAATCCTGAATTCACCATACTCAGTATGCGGATAATCAATCCTAACCTTTCAATTACACACCCTAGTACAAGCACCTCTCCTGTGAGTTTGGCCTCCCAACCATGACCACTGTCATCTTGGGTACTGCACAAGTGGACAATCTTCACAAGGTAGCCTCAGCTCAGACCTTGGCCGGGAGGGAACTAATACTAAGGTATATAAGTTTCCAGTCAAGCCCTACCCAATATTCGGGTATTGTGGTTGTACGCTAAAATTGGAATGGTATCGCATCTAGACAACCATCAGTTTATAAAGGGCTAAGGCTCATGCCTCAACATTTTTATCAACAGAATCTTCAAGTGTTTGGAAACACATGTCCAAAACATTTCAATAGATGATCCATCATTCCAAGGTTTTCATAACCATTTTTCCACCAAGTATTCCCATCTAAAGTTGATCAAGTTTTATGCTTAGCACTAGCATCTACAAGTGGGGGGTAGTACTAATGAGGGGTGGTAACTAGTGGAGTTTCACTAAGTCCAACCTTATATCTTAGGCTGATATCAAGGTTTCTAGCTTAGGCCAAATTTTATGCTCTTTAAGCAACCTTCAGCACAACTATCTAGTATCTACCAAACTCCTAGGTAGACTCTAAGTAAGCTTTGATAAAGAAATAAAGTAAGATGCTTGCACATAAAACTAGGATTGGTTTTTAACAAGCAAGTAGGGTCACAAGTATGGGTTTGTGGCATCAGTAGGGTATCTTGCAAGGGTTAGCTTGCATAGGTCAACTTGATTAGTAAGGCTTGCTAAAGTATAGTGTCTTGCAAGTTTTAGCTTGCATCAATGTCAATATAAGCTTGCCTTGTGCAGAGCAGTGGTTGAAGTTCTCCTCGGCTTCTTCTTCGCAGTATCCTACTTCCTCCTCGTATCCTTGGTCGGTACTAGCGTCTATGAATAAATACGAGGTACACAATCACCAAACAATACTTAACTACTTGCAATCACCACACACAAGGGTCCTATAGATGATCTAGCATCATCTCTAACATTACAAGGTTAAGGCTTGGTTTAAATCTATTTATTTTTAGAAAAGTAATTTCTACTCATTGAAAAACTACTTATGATTTAATATTCTCCAAACCAAATATGGGATCATGTTGACACATGTCATCACCACATATTGTAGTCCATGGGAATGTGATTTAAAGTGGTGTCACAATTTAATAAGGTTTTACCATTTTATTTTAATTAATTAAAGTGGCTAGAAATGCTCATGAAGCATTCTTTTATTACTTGAACATTATTTCTGCAAGTAAACCTATATATATTTTTATATATTCTGAAAGGTATGGTTAAATGTGATTTTTGAGAGTTGGAATCAACTCAAAATCTTTTATGGTTTAAATTTGAAAAAAGTTTGAATGCAGAAAAGCTTCTGCCTTGTTATTTTTGCTGTGGGTGATCAACAGATCCAAATGACTTGAATCCAACGGGCTTGGATTAAGCATTCACAGACCTTTCCAACAAAATTGGTTTCATCCAATTTGGTGCACTGAATCGATCTGGGTTGATTTTTGAAGTTGGGTGCTGAAGTGTGTTTGAATTGAAATAGAAAAAGATTTAATTTGAATTGCTGGGCTGCGCGGGAAATTCTAACGGGCCGGCCTGCTAAGCGCAGTGCTCCCGCGGGCTGCTTAAGTGGGTGTCCCCACTCGTCAGTGACACGGGGCTGGGCGAAGCGGTATGGGGCAACGTGGATCGTTCGATCTAGTTCTAATCCAACGGCTGAGGGTCATCATCGACGCGAGACAACTCCGGCGAGAACGAAACCTAGCGCGGCCAGTGAGGGGTGCTGGGGGCTCACCGGGGTACTGGCGAGGGTCAGCGAGGCGGGCGAACGATGAAGTCGACGACGGCGAACTCAGGGGTGGTCGCGGCAGCTCCTGGGGTGGCTCCAATCGCTGGCTCCTTTCTTCTCCGGCAGCGGCAGGCTCCAGTGAAATTCCGGCGAGGTGGTGCTCGCCTTGCTCTGAGGATGGTGTGGCACGGTGAGTGGGGAGAGGGTAGTGAGATGGTGTGAAGAAATCATGCGGGGGTGGCCTCTATTTATAGTCGAGCGAGGGGACCGTCGGGGCGCACGGTGAGCTCGTCGGGGGCGACGTTACAGGCGGCTACTGGCATGGGCAAGGGTAGGGGACGGTGCTGTGTCTCCTGGCGATGCTCAACGACATGGTCGCGAGGCATGGGGCGGTATGGTTTGGTCTGGAACGGGCGGTGCTCTGCGCGGCAGAGGCGGCGTCTTCGACGGCGGGCGGTGGCTGTATGGCACGGGGCGGCAAACGGGGATGTCTGGAGGTCTCCTGGGTTGGTGGTGATCGTGTGTGCGCGTGGTGAGGGCGGCGCGCGGTCTGTGGACGCTGGTCGAGGGTGGCGCTCTGGCGCACGCTCGGCATGGTCTGGGCGTGGCTTGTGCGTGTGGTCCAGGGCTTGGCAACGCTTGAGGCTGGGACAGGGAGTGGCGGTGGACGGTGGGCTGCCTCCCAGACAAGGTTGGCACGGCTAGTTCTTCCTCTAGCCTGCTGTCCACAATGGGGTGACATTGGGGTGCTCGGCTGTTCACCATTAATGACAATGGCAAGCTCACAGGGGTGCTAGTGTTGGGCAAATCTTCCTAGATGATCTACTGAGTTGTGTGTGAGCTAACTAAGGAACAAGTTAGGCTCAAAACACTGCACACTATAGTGTTTGATGTTTCGTTTGATTTGTGTCTGCAACCTGTTTGATGAAATGGCCGCATGAAATCAAGTTTTAAATTTTGAAATGTTTTTTGGTGGGTTTGCTAGATTGGTGCTGGTGAGTCTGCAGATGCTTGGGTTTTGAAAGTTGAGCTTGTTTGAGTGGGTTTTGAAAAAGTGGGATCTTCCCATATGAAGAAGATTCAATTTTGAATTGTCATTTAAACTATGCATTTGAAAGTTTCTGGATGATCACAAAGTGGGCCTTGATACCTTGTTATGAGTACATTCAAGGGGTGCAAAGATCCAGAAAAGTTTCTGTTAGGTTCTGAAAGTTTGAGACAGCCAAAGTAGGCATGGGAGTTAAATTGGTCAAAATGACCATTCACTTAATATATTTGTTTTAATTTACTTGTCTTTAGGAAAAGTGTGGGAAATGTTTTAGATGATGTTTATTTCACCTAAGAAACATTTTACAAGCAATGGATCACACAAACAAGGTGGTTTTTAAAGAAATTAAAAATCCATGCATACACATATACATGCATTCATGAATTTATTTAGAAAAAGTTTTTGTTAACCCTAATCTTGATGATTAGTGGTTGATGATCTAAGTTTGGTATTTTTGGGATGTTACATCTCCACATCACCTATGCTGGTAACACAAAGGGAGAGGGAGCCCTTGCTTCTATACATCATAGCCACGCACCAGGTGGTCAGCATAGCCCTCGTGGTCGAGCGACCCAAAGACGGCAAGACCCAGGGGGTACAGCGCCCAATATACTACCTCAGCGAGGTACTAACCCCAACAAAGCAAAGGTACCCCCACTAACAGAAGCTTGCCTACGGCGTATTCATGACGGCGCGTCGGTTGAGACACTACTTCCAGGAGCACCAGATCATGGCCATCAACGACGCCCCACTGTCGAACATCCTGAACAACCCCGAAGCTATGGGACGAGTAGCCTCGTGGGGCATCGAGTTGTCTCCTCGAGACATCATCTACGAGCGGCACACCGCCATCAAGTCTCAGGTGCTTCCTGATTTCCTCGTCCACCGGATGGAACTCCACCTTCCGGACACTCTAGACATGTCCCAGTCCTGGACAATGCACTTTGACGTCTCTAAGCATGAGGCTGGAGCAGGAGCCGGCGTAATACTGATGTCCCCTCAAGGGGACAAGATGAAATGTGTCCTTTGGATGAAGTTTCGCGCATCCAACAACGAGGCTGAATACGAGGCACTCATACATGGCATGAGGATGTCCAAAGTGTGCGGCGCCACACGCCTTGTCATCTATGGTGACTCTAACCTCGTCGTCCAACAGACGATGAACGAGTGTGATTCCCATAGCGCCAACATGATCGCATACCGTGCGCTCTACAACTCACTCGAAGGAGACTTTGATGGTTGTGAACTTCGGCATGTTGGCAGGGAAAGCAATGAAGAGGCCGACAAGCTCGCCATAATCGGCTCCACCTGTGCCCCAGTATCACCAGGTGTGTTCCTTGAACAAATCTGTGTGCCCTCCATCAACCGAAAAATCCCGAAGGGCACAACTGACGCCGCAGGACACTCGGGGGCTGGGCCACCCGAGAAAGCCGAGGAGCCCGAAAAGCTCGATACGGAGGTCGAACTAGTGAGCCTCATGCAGGTCATGGCGGTAGAGCAGACGTGGACCCAACCACACCTCCACTACTTGATAAGCAAGCAGCTACCTGAGGACCCGACGAACGTCCGATGCATATCTCACTGATCAAAGGCCTTCGCCATCATAAATGGTGAGATGTACAAACGTAGCATCCCGGGTGTACTCCAGCGGTGCATCACTAATAGCGATGAAAAGAGCATCCTCCTCGACATCCATGAGGGTATCTGCGGCAACCATGCAGGCAGTCGCGCCCTCGTTGCCAAAGCTCTGTGAGCTAACTTTTACTGGCCAACGGCGATGCGCGATGCCAAGGACATTGTGTAGAGATGCAACGCCTACCAAAGGTACGCCAACAAGCCGCACATGCCAGGATCAGAGCTATGGCCTATTCCAGTGGCCTGGACCTTCGCCCAGTGGGGACTCGACATGATTGGCAATCTACCAAAGTCCTCGCCAGGGGGACACGTCTTCCTCCTGGTGGCAGTCGACAAATTCTCGAAGTGGATCGAAGCCATGTCCATAACCAACTAGTCTGGCGCCGCCGCCGTTAAGTTCTTCGAGTCCATTTTCTACAGGTTCAGAGTGCCCCACAGCATCATCACCGACAACGGATCGAACTTCACCTCAAAGGAGTTCGGAGGCTTCTACGAAGACCTTGGGATCAACCTCGCCTACGCCTCTGTGTCTCATCCAAAGACCAATGGCCGAGGTACGCTACAAGGCCACACGGGTGGTCGCATACAGCGAAGCCAAATCATCGTCCACACTTGAAGACGACGTCTACACACTAGATGAAGCTCACGACATCGCCGAGGCCCGTTCGGTGGTGTATCAACGAAGTCTCCGCAACTACCATAGCCACCGGCTACGCCCAAGGTCCTTCGTCGAAGGAGACCTCATTCTGCAACTCAAGCAGGATGGACACCTCAAGCTCAAATCACCCTGGGAAGGACCATACATAGTCACTGAAGTAATCCCAGGTGGCGCCTACCGCCTAAAGGAGGTCGAGTCAGGAGTCAAATACTCCAACCCTTGGAACGTCGCAAAATTGTGACGCTTCTACCCTTAGTTGTCTTTTACTTTCAATAAGGCTATTCAGCCAGGATACTCAGCCAAACACTGTACCTTCTACATTACGATGAATAAAAGCTAAGTCTCTTGGCCCGAAAATTCGTCCCTTACATTTACGGCACTATCAAATACACTCGGGGTCTGCCCTTCACCTTATGACTTCGTCGATTGACAACAACACATATAACCTGTGTAGCTGACCATGTCAGGCTAACGAAAAGGACATGCACATTCAATAATCAAACAACACACTACGTGTCAATACATACAACTTTACAAGGGCATTAAAAGCCCACTCGACAATATACAGACTTTACATTGTTTTGTTTTATACTTTACAGGACTCAACCACGCTGGAGCAGGACGTTTGTCCGCTCCTCAAACACATCTACAATATCTTCAGCATATTGTGCCACCGCTACGTAGTGCGTGATGCATATCCCACGCCATACCACCCGAAGGAGGTGGCCTGGCTGCTATCTCCGCAAGGTTGACATCGCAACGATGTAGCAGAACAAGGGACATGGCTGCTTTCACACCCGCTACCAGTTGATGGCGCACCAGCTCCTGTACGTGGCTCGTATCGCGAAATATTCCGAGCAAGCCCAAGAAGCTGGAAGGTGAAGAGTCCAGAGGAAACTTCGTGGCCCATATCTCCGCGAGTGATGGCCTTGATCGCTTCAGCACCCAAAGAACTTGGTGGATGCGATCTTTCACTGTCGTGAGGACAATTGCTTGATCGCGATCCATCCAGAAGAAGCCGCCGGCCTCCAACTCTTGTTGCATCAAGTAATTCGTCTGAATAGCAACACGCTCTTTCTCTTCCTTTGGAAGAAGATTCACAACTGCACAAAAGTGGCAGATGAGATGGCATAAACAGCTGTCACAGTCGAATGGACAAAGGCTCAGGGTAACTTACACTAGAGTTTCTCGCCAACCTGGCGTAATTCTTCAAGGAGGAACCCTTGCCTCGCAATAGCCCATTCGGCCTTGGATTCCAAACATCCGCATGACCACGGATGTTGAGAACATCCTTCTCCAGGCTTCGGATGCGATCACGCATAAATGGAAACTGCGACGCCTCACTCGGCGGTGGACGAGCGCCAAACATAGGATAAGGCGTAACCACTGGATCCGTACTCGAAGGACCCTAAGGGTGCATAAGCAAACATCAAAATCAGAACACTCGACAAAAGTCAAAAGATGCATTCATATTTACACAAATTAAGCCACTACGTGGCAGAGTAACATTTGTTCAGCCCAAAAGCATTACATGTGCAGAAGAGAAATAAACTAAACTAGGCAAGCTACAAGGCAAAGGACCTAGGAAGCGACATCTGGAGCAGCTTCGGACTCAGAATGCCTAGCCCTGGCCGCCCTCTTCTGCTCCAGTGAGTAGGTGGCCAGGATATTGATCAGCTTGGGACCAAAGTGCTCGCAGCGGGAGGCGAAGGAAGCAAACGCTACCTCGGTGCCATCTGCCACCGTCGGCATCCTGGACGTGACCTACTGTAGATCCAGCTGAGAACCGAACGCCATCACCAGTCCCATAGAGGCACCCACCCCTTTCCGCATATGCTTATACTTCGCCGGAGCATCACCTGCCAGAGCTTCTGCAAGGGTGTCGACATCGTCAGGGGTGGCGCCCTTCAGATTGACCTCCTTGTAGAAGCGGGCAAGGACCCCCTTGGCCTTGTCTAGTGACCCCACAACAGAAGTGCAGCGATCTTCGATCGCCGCAATGGAATCTGCCAAAGGATCACCATGCTCCAGGACGTTGTGGTCAAACGCAAGACCAGTAGCATCTGCAAAGATCAAGGGAATATTCGGATGAGACAAAAGGAGACGCACCTGAAGAATAACACACCATAAGAAGGAACATGGTGGCTTACCAGATGTCGCTTTGGTAGCATCCATAAGCTTTTCATCCATGGCCTTCTCCTGCAATGCTGCGGCAGCCGAGAACTGCTGCTCACGATCTTGAGCCTCCTTCTGCTAGTGCTGGAGGGCCTCTGAAGCATCCTTCACTTTGGTCTCCACCTAGCCAACACCCTTATGGAGCGCATTCAGCTTGCAGAGAGATTCATTATTTTCATCTGAAATATTCGACAAAGAGAAGTTAGAACATATAGATAGACCTCAAAATCGAGCAGAAGAAACTTACAAACCTTGGAGCTTCTTAAGGTCACCTTCCAGAGCAAGATGCTACTGGACCAGGCAATTGGCGTCACGAACAAAGGGCTGAAAGGGAAGCAACACACCTAATGAATAAAAGGCCCGGGACTCGCCCACGCAAAAGACAAAAGTACTTAACGTGTGTAACACCCTCAGAATCGGCCATATGCAAGTTTCAGCGATTCCCGCCAAACCCTCATAGAAACGATTCAAAGGTACCCACCAGGCACTTTCATGTGGGTGGAAAACGAAGTAATACCATTACACAATAGTCCACGATGGAACCCACAGAACAGATAGATACAATAATGAATCAAAGAGTCAAGAATACAGATATACAGTACAAAGATCCAAATCGCCTTGAAAACAATACATCGTCCGAGTACGGACAAGATGCAAATTGAGCTAAGAGCCCTAAAGAATAACCAATGGCGTCCATAACCCTGCCCAGGCCAAGCCGGAAGGGTAACCCTGCTAACGACGTCAATCTCAAAACCTGCTTAAACAAAAGGGGTGCCGACAAAGGGCAAAGGAAAAAAAGAGCGGTCAGTACTGAGGCCAGTACACGACGAGACTAGAATTCGGCGGTCCTCGCCTATATAGATATGGTGGACTGAAGCGGCAGCGCAGCATGCACTAAACAACCTATAGAGACTCAATACAACTGGCGTCTATCGGACAGAGATAAGAAAGACCTATTCGGATCCAACCTGAAACTATCACCAAGCATACCCATCCTGATATTTCCCCCTCGAAACCAATTGAGGAAGTCAACCGAGGAACTCACACAGTTGGCAATTTTATTCGTTCCATTATAGTTGCATCAATTACTAGTCAGATATAGATAGCATGAGTCATCCTGATATAATAAGCAGTGGGCACTTTTAGTTAACCATTCCGTTGTAGTTGCGATACTTACTAGTCAGATACAGTTGTAACAGGTGACAACCCAAAACCAGCAGTTGTTGGCACTTTTATTTAGCCATTCCATTATAGTGAAGCTGATTACTAGTCATTATAAAGTCAAATTTATAATACTACTTTAGTTATAGTTGTCTATGATCGAGATACTGTGCTCCAAGTCGTCCATAACCGCGGACATGGCTTTCAGAAAGTTTTACCCTGCAGGAGGGCACAAATAGCAACACACGCATGATCAACCTCGGAAAAAACCAATGAAAACCCAACAAGGCATCACGACAGAACATTTGCAAGATTCATATAAGATTTTAGGGGGCCACCCCACTAAGCTACCCACGACGAAGTTAGCCGGCTCCGAAACGGACCCAGAGGTTTGTGACGACGGCTGTAAACGACTGGGAACCCGAAAGTGTGACTGGGCTTGTCAATATCGCAAAAACGTGGCACGGGGTTCCAAAACAGTACAGGCGCTCCACGCGCAATAGTAAATAAAGCAGTAAAGCATGGCATAAGTACAGGATAGTAATAAAGCCTCAAACTACTTTGTGTCCCCAAGAAATTAAATATGACTCAAGCTAGGGTTAGGGGGATTCATGGTCCCACATGCGGATAGTGCGAATATTCAAAGAACAGGTATCAAGTACTCGGGGTCCTACGGGACACAAGTGGACAGTCAAAAACAAAATAACATCTATTATCCACCTGTGCCTCTGCATTATTTACCTAATTCAATTTTAGTTAACAAACGGTAATTAAAGTCATGAACATCTCCAACATTAAACGTGCGGCATTACTCCAACAACTGGGGAAGATCGACGGCGCGACGCAGCACCTGAGCAAGCGACTACGACTCGCAAAGCCGACTATATACCAAACAACAGCTAATAGGAGGTGTCCAAGGCAATATATGGGCTGCAGGAAATTGTAAAGAGGTACGGAATCTATAGCATCGCAACACAGATAGCAATAGATCAACATGACGAATTAAAGACTAGAAATGTAAAATAGGTAGAAAGGGGGAGAATGCTCGCCTAAAAACATTGCCGAAGGTTCATCCAAAGAACGGGTCGACACTCGCATCAACTCATCGGCCTAATCCGTGAAGAAGCAAAACACTAGAAAAAACACCGGATGCACTGTTTAATACTACGGCAGAAGAGCCATCATGATGCATGTATGATGTATGACATGGCAAAGGTGCGATGAAACTAGGCAATATTAAGCGGAACCGGGTCCCGACAATTACTTTGGAAGGTTCATGTTGTTTAGATACCCCGCAATTTAAATGTTGTCTTAACAAGGCAAAACATGGCATCGGTTCGCTACACAAATGTAAATAGATCCAATATTAGACTAGATTCATCTGCTTATGGTCTCCGTATTTATTTATGAGATGAATCGGCATAATGCCCCCAAACCACACAATATGTATGTGACATGACCAATTTAAATGCAACAATATATATGTTATATTAGAAAATAGAGGTCTCAAATAGGGATCACACATGTCAAGTCGGAGATCTTGGGTTCGAGGATGGCTGGTCTTGTGGATCTGCCTTGGTCTTCGGATCGAGGATTGGTCTTTAGGTTTCCGTGAAGACGGTCTTCGAGTACAGGAAGAAGATCTTGAGGTCCCAGCTTTGTTGTCGATGGCGAGAAATAGACACTGGCCACGACAATATCTTGCATGCCAACGGATCGGGGTGGCAATGTTGTGGAGGCACATGTGCATGGTCGGAGACGGCAACGGATATGGTAGAAGTGGCCTGGCAAAGGACTGAAGAAGTGGCCGACGACCAGGCATACTCAGAGACAATTGTAGCCAGCCTGAGACGAGACAAAGTAGCTGGACTTTCTCTGTCACTTGCTCAAAGTCTATGCACACGCGCCGGGATGCAGCGGACACTGCTAGCTCCATTGTCATATGCAGACAAGCGCGACATGGTCCAGGAATTTACCCAAACACCCTGTGTACATGCGGAGTCTTGGCAGGTGGACACAGAGACAAGAATCTGCGTGGCGAGCGAGGACGCGGTCACTGGGATGTTGTATGGCGAGATAAGCTTGGCGCGCACATGTAGAAGCAAGAGTGGGCAGGGCGGCAGTCCTTGGTCGACCAGTTCTGGTGCCTGCATGCGACAGCCGGCGAGCGTTGACCCACATGAGAACAGTAGAGGCGGGGCGCTGCTGCTGCACGGAACAAGAAGAGTATACGGGTATGGAGCAAAGTCCAAGGGCGGCTGGTGAAGTGGAGCTTCCTGATGCTGTTGTCACGATGGGACCGGTGTTCAGCCGGCACTGGCTCAAGCGGGGTGGTTGGCGGCGGAGCAAACACATGGTGGAGCGGCTCCAGCGCAAATCGAAGGGGCAGCGGGTGTCTGTGCTATGCTGCTGGGCTGTGGCGCTAGGAAAAAAGTGTGATGCTGGGCAGCAACAAAACAAGATGGAGTGATGGCGTGGAGTTAGATCGATGGGAGCAGGCTCCGGCGATCTACTAAGCTGGGATATTCTCTGCTTGCTACTGGTTGAATCAAAGGACAAGGATTTGATGGCGTGTGGTGAATGAATCGATTTGGTTCTTCTTAGCTAGCTAAACTCTTGAAGAATCTTGTACGCTGCCATCATAGATTAGCTTCTGGCTGACGACGAGGAAAACCATAGAACCTCGTGGCGGCGGAGGACAAAGAGAGGTGGGGGATTTTAGACTGGATCTCAGATTAGAGCTAGGGTTTGGGTAAAGTAAAAGATTAGAATATTTATATAGTCCAAAGTATACTAGATAGGGCTAGTTTTGGGCCAAAATTTTACACGAGCCTTTGTGTCTATTTTCTCTCTTCTTATTATTTTCTGTTTTCATTTTCGTTTGTTTGTATTGTGTTGTCTCAAATTCAAACAAGCAAACTCACTTAAAACTTTTGAGATTTTTTTAGGTGATTTTAAATAAGGCTTGATCGGGATATATGAATAGGTGATTAGGGAAAGGTTTTGAATGAATGCAAATAAGATAAAAGAAGCAAAAGATGCACAAGACCACATGTAAATTGGAATTGATTAAAGCACACGTGCATGTATTGAATAGAAAGAGAGTAATATGGCACATGGACTTGAGGTAGATTGAGTGAGACCTAGGAAAAACAACACTAGAATTAGAACATGGTCAAGTTTGAATGGTTGGAACCACACTATGGCACATGGAATGATTTAAAATACGAATAGAAAAATGGATACCACATGTGCATTATGTGGTAGAATTAGATTAGATCAAATGGACAAGATGGAGACCATAAATTAGAGAGAGGGAGTAGAATCAAGAGATGATACCCCCAACTCAATTTGGGCATTTTTGCAAATAGAAAACAACAATACTCAAGAGTATAATTTAGACATTATGGCTCCATAACAAATGGCACCAACTAGAGATAGAGTAGAGGGAGGGTAAAATAAAGAGAGTCAAAATACAAAGATCAAACACAATTATCAAGAACCAAATGTAAGTGCCGAATTATAAAGAAACAATTTAATTATAAGTTCAATGCAAGGTGGCATGATGATGATGTCATGATGATGCAGAAAATAGTAAACAACATGCAATTTTCTAGTAGTGGTTTTACCCGGGGTGCTACAATTCGACACCACTAAGAATGGATCTCGCCCTCGAGATCGCCTCATGGTACGGGGAAGAAGGACGACGGTCTGAGTCTTCTCCCTTCGTGTAGATCCTCGCGACACCACTAACAGAGATTCTTGTTCCATCTTGAAATCGGTGACACCACCAACAAAGATCGTTGCTCATGTTCGTCAAGAGAATGCTCCGGTGAACAACAGACGAAGGTAAAGGTATCATAAGATAAGGCCACCTCCAAATTCTGTGGAAGGAGTGAAGTTGCTTGATCCACCGATTCAATGTACAAGAGCGAATGATAAGAGTAGTCGGATGGTGATCGGTCCATCGCGCACCCAAAGCATTACTCTGCACATGAATAGGAGAATTATTCAACCAACTCCCAGAATCAGACTGAAGATCTCGACAAGAGAAGTTCAATAAATAAGGAGTGATGCAGACTCTTCATCGGATCTGATGCAGATGATGTCATTGCGAAGGAAAAGACCGAAAGATACAAAGAAATTTTTTAGTGAATTTTCGGTCTAGTGAAAGGTACAACACAGGATGATTCCTCAGATAGCATGAAGACCAGATGTCGAAGCACCGTTACAATAGGATGGAAGCGAAACCTTGAAGGTACGGCGGAAATCCAACCACGAGAATTCTTAGACTCGAAGAAAATATAAGAGAGCAGATTCAAAACACGTCGAGGTAAGAGAAGAATAACAAAGGGATAAGGAGTAAAAGCAGACCTAATCAGATATATCCAACCAATTTTTCCAAAATATTTTTGACACTCTACAACGTCCGTTAGCTAGCTTATCCTACAGGCTGGACCAATAGGGTATCGTAACTGCTGAGCTCTGATACCACTCTGTAACACCCTCAGAATCGGCCCTATGCAAGTTTCGGCGATTCCCGCCAAACCCGCATAGAAACGATTCAAAGGTGCCCACCAGGCACTTTTGTGCGGGTGGAAAACGAAGTAATACCATTACACAATAGTCCACGATGGAACCCACAGAACAGATATATACAACAATGACTCAAAGAGTCAAGAATACAGATATACAGTACAAAGATCCAAATCGCCTTGAAAACAATACAGTGTCCGAGTACGGACAAGATGCAATTGAGCTAAGAGCCCTGAAGAATAACCAATGGCGTCCATAACCCTACCCAGGCCAAGCCGTACGGGTAACCCTACTAACGACGTCGATCTCAAAACCTGCTTAAACAAAAGGGGTGCCGACAAAGGGCAAAGGAAAAAAAGAGCGGTCAGTACTGAGGCCAGTACACGGCGAGACTAGAATTCGGCGGTCCTCGCCTATATAGATATGGTGGACTGAAGCGGCAACGCAGCATGCACTAAACAACCTATAGAGACTCAATACAACTGGCGTCTATCGGAGAGAAATAAGAAAGACCTATTCGGATCCAACCTGAAACTATCACCAAGCATACCCATCCTGATATTTCCCCCTCGAAACCAATCGAGGAAGTCAACCGAGGAACTCACACAGTTGGCAATTTTATTCGTTCCATTATAGTTGCATCAATTACTAGTCAGATATAGATAGCATGAGTCATCTGATATAATAAGCAGTGGCACTTTTAGTTAACCATTCCGTTGTAGTTGCGATACTTACTAGTCAGATACAGTTGTAACAGGTGACAACCCAAAACCAGCAGTTGTTGGCACTTTTATTTAGCCATTCCATTATAGTGAAGCTGATTACTAGTCATTATAAAGTCAAATTTATAACACTACTTTAGTTATAGTTGTCTATGATCAAGATACTGTGCTCCAAGTCGTCCATAACCGCGGACATGGCTTTCAGAAAGTTTTACCCTGCAGGAGGGCACAAATAGCAACACACGCACGATCAACCTCATAAAAAACCAATGAAAACCCAACGAGGCATCACGACAGAACATTCGCAAGATTCATATAAGATTTTAGGGGGCCACCCCACTAAGCTACCAGCGACGAAGTTAGCCGGCTCCGAAACGGACCCAGAGGTTTGTGACGACGGCTGTAAACGACTGGGAACCCGAAAGTGTGACTGGGCTTGTCGATACCGCGAAAACGTGGCACGGGGTTCCAAAACAGTACAGGCGCTCCACGCGCAATTATAAATAAAGTAGTAAAGAATGGCATAAGTACAGGATAGTAATAAAGCCTCAAACTACTTTGTGGCCCCAAGAAATTAAATATGACTCAAGCTAGGGTTAGGGGGATTCATGGTCCCACATGCGGATAGTGCGAATATTCAAAGAACAGGTATCAAGTACTCGGGGTCCTACGGGACACAAGTGGACGGTTAAAAACCAAATAACATCTATTGCCCACCTGTGCCTCTAAATTATTTACCTAATTCAATTTTAGTTAATAAACGGTAATTAAAGTCATGAACATCTCCCACATTAAACGTGCGGCATTACTCCAATAACTGGGAAAGATCGACGGCGCGACGCAGCACTTGAGCAAGCGACTACGACTCGCAAGGCCGACTATATACCAAACAACAGGTAATAGGAGGTGTCCAAGGCAATATATGGGCTGCAGGAAATTGTAAACGGGTACGGAATCTATAGCATCGCAACACAGATAGCAATAGATCAACATGAAGAAGTAAAGACTAGAAAAGTAAAATAGGTAGAAAGAGGGAGAATGCTCGCCTGAAAACATTGCCGAAGGTTCATCCGAACAATGGGTCGACACTCGCATCAACTCATCGGCCTAATCCATGAAGAAGCAAAACACTAGAAAGAACACCGGATGCACTGTTTAATACTACGGCAGAAGACCCAGCATGATGCATGTATGATGTATGACATGGCAAAGGTGCGATGCAACTAGGCAATATTAAGCGGAACCGGGCTCCCGACAATTACTTGGAAGGTTCATGTTGTTTAGATACCCCGCAATTTAAATATTGTCTTAACAAGGCAAAACATGGCATCGATTCGCTACACAAATGTAAATAGATCCAATATTAGACTACATTCGTCTGCATATGGTCTCCGTATTTATTTATGAGATGAATCGGCATAATGCCCCCAAACCACACAATATGTATGCGACATGACCAATTTAAATGCAACAATATATATGTTATATTAGAAAATAGAGGTCTCGGATAGGGATCACACATGTCAAGTCGGAGATCTTGGGTTCGAGGATGGGTGGTCTTGTGGATCAGCCTTGGTCTTCGGATCGAGGATTGGTCTTTAGGTTTCCGTGAAGACGGTCTTCGAGTACAGGAATAAGATCTTGAGGTCCCAGCTTCGTTGTCGATGGCGAGAAATAGACACTGGCCACGCCAATATCTTGCATGACAACGGATCGGGGTGGCAGTGTTGTGGAGGCACATGTGCATGGTGGGAGACGGCAACGGATATGGTAGAAGTGGCCTGGGCAAAGGACTGAAGAAGTGGCCGACGACCAGGCATACTCAGAGACAATTGTAGCCAGCCTGAGACGAGACAAAGTAGCTGGACTTTCTCTGTCACTTGCTCAAAGTCTATGCACACGCGCCGGGATGCAGCGGACACTGCTAGCTCCTTTGTCATATGCAAACAAGCGCGACATGGTCCAGGAATTTACCCAAACACCTTGTGTACATGCGGAGTCTTGGCAGGTGGACACAGAGACAAGAATCTGCGTGGCGAGCGAGGACGCGGTCACTGGGATGCTGTATGGCAAGATAAGCTTGGCGCGCGCATGTAGGAGCAAGAGCGGGCAGGGCGGCAGTCCTTGGTCGACCAGTTCTGGTGCCTGCATGTGACAGCCGGCGAGCGTTGACCCACATGAGAACAGTGAAGGTGGGGCGCTGCTGCTGCACGGAACAAGAGGATTATACGGGTATGGTGCAAAGGCCAAGGGCAGGTGGTGAAGTGGAGCTTCCTGCTGCTTTTGTCGCGATGGGACCGGTGTTCAGCCAGCACTGGCTCAAGCGGGGTGGTTGGCGGCGGAGCGAACACATGGTGGAGCGGCTCCAGCGCAAATCGAAGGGGCAGCGGGTGTCTGTGCTATGCTGCTGGGCTGTGGCGCTAGGAAAAAAGTGTGATGCTGGGCAGCAACAAAACAAGGTGGAGTGATGGCGTGGAGTTAGATCGATGGAAGCAGGCGGCGGCGATCTACTAAGCTGGGATATTCTCTGCCTGCTACTGGTTAAATCAAAGGACAAAGATTTGATGGCGTGTGGTGAATGAATCGATTTGGTTCTTCTTAGCTAGCTAAACTCTTGAAAAATCTTGTACGCTGCCATCATAGATTAGCTTCTGGCTAACGACGAGGAAAACCAGAGAACCTCGTGGCGGAGGAGGACAAAGAGAGGTGGGTGATTTTAGACTGGATCTCAGATTAGAGCTAGGGTTTGGGTAAAGTAAAAGATTAGAATATTTATATAGTCCAAAGTCGACTAGATGGGGCTAGTTTTGGGCCAAAATTTTACACGAGCCTTTGTGTATATTTTCTCTCTCCTTATTATTTTATGTTCTCATTATCGTTTGTTTGTATTGTGTTGTCTCAAATTCAAACAAGCAAACTCACTTAAAAGTTTTTGAGATTTTTTTAGGTTATTTTAAATAGAGGCTTGATCGGGATATATGAATAGGTGATTAGGGAAAGGTTTTGAGTGAATGCAAATAAGATAAAAGAAGCAAAAGATGCACAAGACCACATGTAAATTGGGATTGATTAAAGCACACGTGCATGTATTGAATAGAAAGAGAGTAATATGGCACATGGACTTGAGGTAGATTGAGTGAGACCTAGGAAAAACAACACTAGAATTAGAACATGGTCAAGTTTGAATGGTTGGAACCACACTATGGCACATGGAATGATTTAAAATACGAATAGAAAAATGGATACCACATGTGCATTATGTGGTAGAATTAGATTAGATCAAATGGACAAGATGGAGACCATAAATTAGAGAGGGGGAGTAGAATCAAGAGATGATGCCCCCAACTCAATTTGGGCATTTTTGCAAATAGAAAACAACAATACTCAAGAGTATAATTTAGACATTATGACTCCATAACAAATGGCACCAACTAGAGATAGAGTAGAGGGAGGGTAAAATAAAGAGAGTCAAAATACAAAGATCAAACACAATTATCAAGAACCAAATGTAAGTGCCGAATTATAAAGACACAATTTAATTATAAGTTCAATGCAAGGTGGCATGATGATGATGTCATGATGATGCAGAAAATAGTAAATAACATGCAATTTTCTAGTAGTGGTTTTACCCGGGGTGCTACAACGTGGTCAGCTAAAGACTCCAAAGATTTTGCTTGTTTCTACCAAGCAACGATCGCACGAGCCCCTTGCCACAGGGAGCTCGAGTTATCATCATCGGAGTTGGCCACCATCTTAGGGAACGACGAAGCAAGCTTCGACTCCCCGAAGTATTCCTGCTATCATATACAAGGAACCAAATCAACAACAAGCTAATATTTAGAAAATCAATAGCACAACAAGATATGATCGGAATAACTTATGATGGAATGTCTGATAAGTTGAAGACAGGAGCCTCTTTCTTCTCCTTCTTCTTCTTCTTGGCCGACGGCTGAGGAGCCATGGTTCGAATAGGCACAACAGGGATGGGGGACTCTACACCCTCATCCCCACCATGATGTTCTAGGGATGCAAGACCCCTCGGTGTTGGCGGTGTCGCCCCATCGGAACTTTCGCTCCAGGACCTCTTTCAAGTTTGCACTTCGAAATGCTCGGGGGCTTCTGTGGAAGGCGACTGCATAGGGGGGAGCTCGGTCTCAGACTCTGCGTCCCCAGCATCTGGTGCATCCTCGAACTGTTCAGGCAGAGGTGGCATGATGCCCGCTACCTTGAAGTTCTGCGAGTTAGCAACACAAGCAAAAATTCAGTCAAAGAAAAATATCAGGCAATGAGCACACAAAAAAGAATTACATGCAACTGCAGGTTTCACCTAAGGGACCTCCTTCTTCGTGTTGAAGGGGGAAGTCAGAGACTTCCCTGACAAATCCTCATCGGCCTTGTCCTTCAATAGGGGTCGAAGCGCCCTATCAAGGTCAGTCGAAGACATCTCCTCCTACATAACTCTTGTCGGGTCGTTGGTGCCAGAGTACCAAAACATCGGATGTGCCCTCGCTTGGGGGAATACTACTTTGCGGCCCAAAAGTTCGCATGCGAAGGCATCACGAGGTCCGAGTTGCGTGTAATCACCGTGATCCGAAAAGTTGGAGGGGTAATTACCGAGAGGGGCGTTTCGAGTGAATGGTGGCCAAACCAAATATTTTCAACTCTTAGTCGTTATGTCAGGATATTCTGTTACAGTAGTACCTGTCGTGCCCCTGCTGTGCCCCTTCTAAGTCCCCGTCCACGTGCCTCACAGGAAAATCCATTTTTGTACTTTCGTAACCCCCGACAACGAATCCGGCAGCGGCTGCGGCAGTCCTTTTTCTCCCTCCCCTATAATGAATCCGGTTCGGTGACGGTCGTTTTTATCCCCGCCCCTCCCCCCCACCCCCACCCCCCCCCCCCCACACACACACACTGAATCCGGCGGCAGCATGTCAAGCGAGGCCAAGGTGGTAGCTACATCGGTGACTGATTCGTCTTTGTCAGAGCCAGCATCTCGGGCACAATGATAGACAAGCGAAGCAGCGGCGGGGTCTGCAGCCCAGGTTAACGAGGAGGTCAGCTAGAAGTCTGCTAAACGGGTACCTACGAGCAGCGGGTTGAAGATAAAATCTAGGCCAGCGGCGGAGTGTTCGGCTGTAGTGCGGGGTCTGCAACCTAGATCTCGAAGAAAACCACCCGAGAGAAGAGCAAGAGGTGAATTTTTATTTTGTGTGCCTTGTCTTGCAAGTAGATTAGTTACTACAAAGTAGTGTTGAATGAACTGAAAGGTCCCATTTTTAATCAAATTAGGAATAGCTTCGATGCAGCGGACCTATATGAGTTCACGGTTCATGTCCGCCAGTACACTGCAAAACTAGATTTTGGTTGTGAGAGGGTTGTGTTCGGGGAGGATGTGTGTATGCTTGTCAACTACAAAGAGGTTGTGTCTATTTCACAGATGATAGATATGCTTCATTCTAGAATTCCTTGGGGATCTACACAGAGGGAAAAATTAGTGTGGCGTAACATGAGTGATACCTATGTGCAAATTGAGCACTCCCATGAGCTTCATATGCTTTGGGAGTGTTTTGCAGCTGATCGTCAGGTGAAAGTTGAAGCGATGATTGATGATATGTATGCATATACTAGAGATCTTGCTGCCAGAGCTTCTGCTGCTCGAGTTTACAGACCACAAAATTCTGACCAATCTAAGTTCAATATACACCTGAGGTGGATTCATACACAGCAAAACTTGATGGCGGAGTTAATAAGCCAATTTTGTCATGTACTCTAGAGATAGCCATCGATTCCAAAAACATAACTCTTGTTGAACTGAGAGAGATGATTGCTAAGGAAATCATTATTGGCTCTAAGTAGATGACACGACTCCGGTGGTGGCATCATAAGAAGCAGGAGTTCATAGAGGTTTTGGATACCGATGATCTGATGTAGATTATGCGATGAAAGAAGCAAACCAGGAAGGTGTTCTTCTTGGTTGCCATTTCTGATGTTGTTGGATAGGTTGTAGTGGATGCAGATGCCCCTGTTGTGGCTGAACAGAACGAGGCGATAGACGTTGATCAGATCTGATGAGAGCTGCTACCCAGGGATTGTCAGATAGACCGCAGGGCTCCCCTGCTTGTATTTGTAACAAAGATTGTTGTTGCTTTGAATGGGTGTTGATGTGGTCATGTTTGTTCAGATATTGCAATCAGATGTTCTATGAGCTGTTGAGATTTTCGGACATATCACTCGATGAAAGCATCGTTGTTGTAATAAGACACAAGTACATTGTAGTTAACATGATTGTGTTTGCTGAGATGATGTGATAAATTTGTTTTTGAGATTATGATTGTTGAGAGATTGTAATATAATGTGTCGTGAGCTGTTGGGATTTTGGGACATATCATTCATTTAAACCATCACTGAACAAGGTGATATATAAGTACCTTGTAGTTGACATGATTATGATGTAATATAATGCTCTGTGGGATCAGTAATTTGACTAATCGCTGGATAACTATCTGTTACTTAGAAGGAAGTACTATCATGGATGAACGAGCGTAGGGTTTAGGAAAAAACTTAATAAGTAGGAGACAATGATCTATTGGACGCACAGGTCTAGGATTTAGGAATAAGGGTTAAGGGGCTAGTACAATAAATAGTTCATTAGACCCTAAACCATAAACCATAATCCTATATTGTTTGGTACATAAGATTTTGTATGTTTCTATAAGTCAAACAAATCGGGAAGGAGGAAGTACATGATTAATATTACAAATTAAAATGAAGGAAGAGAAAAACTATTAGATATGAGATAGTAATCCAGCCATGGGACATTGTATCAATTAAACCATTGTAGCATGCCAATTTAGTCAATATTGCAACGTTGACGCACTTCACTTTCCCCACTCCTTCTCCCTCCACTCACTACCCTCATCTCTCTCTCCTCACCGTCGATGACGCATCGCCGTGGCCGCATTTGCCATGCCGCCCTGGAACGACGAGGACGACCATTCGAGCAGCGACAACTTTCTCTCCAACATCGAGTCTTTCCTCCCCGATGTGAGTTACTTTGTTTTATCGGCAATGGTTAGGCATTGGTAATTACCTCGACCCAAGACTTGAAATGTGCATGCAATCGTGTTTATTTATAGCTTTTCGTTCCCTTATAGGTACCACTCACGATCTACGACCCCGATTGGGAGGACCTAGATCTCGATTGGGAAGTACCATGTGACCATGGGCTAAAACTGAGGAAATATGTTGCATTTGAAGGCAGTAACACTGGAAGAAGGTTTTTGGGCTATACAAATTAGGTTTGCCTTCGTTATGTATAATGGAGACATGAAGAAAATTGTGTAGTGTTATGTTGATAATTAGGTCCCGTGTTTTTCTTAGGTTGGCCCGGTGTGTAAAGAAGTAGAGTGGGTGGATCTTGAGTGTCTAGACATACTTAAGAAATGTGTGGCCCAGTTGTGGGATATGTATGAGCTCGAAAGGTCGGGGAGATTTACAGATGCCCGTGATGGAGCTGCAAAAAATTACAAGCTCTTGGTAGGAAATAAGGAGCTGGAACAGGAAATCAAGCATTTGCGGTTAGAACTAAATGACACAATCAATGGGAACTTGGTGGTGGGAACGACATGGAAGATTCAGAAGGTAGAAAAGGAGAGGTATCAGATCATGGAAGAGAATAAGAAGCTACGTACTGCATTGTGGAGTTGTTGAAGGATCTGAAGAAGGAGCGCGAGGTGAACAAGGACAAGCTACAGACGATCAAAGAAATTTTAGATGAATAATTTGTGTCGTGGCAATATCTGAAACTAGTTAACTGTAAGACTTGCAATTGTGATATCTGGACTAATCCAAACTCAATCCTTGAGAAAAATAACCTTTCAGAAGAAAGCATAGTTTGTATAGAGAGAGGTACATGTTTACAAAATCACTAATACATGGATAAAATATGATTTGGTCCATCAGAACACATAGTTTGCAAACTAATTTCAGAGGAACTTATAGTTTGCACTGAGCCTGGCGGAGAGATGCTCGTTTTCCTTTCTGAGAAGCTCCAGTTCGAGGGTTTGTTCGATCAGGTCCGCTTTGGTTTTTACCTGCTCCCTCGTTTCTTGGATGTGCGCCTCCCGCTGGTTCAAGCGCTCCGTCTGGGAAGCGACAAGCTTATCAATAAGCTTAAGATTATCCACCATGAGATCCTTGATGATGTCCTCCTTCGCACGCGCCGAGACGATACTTTTCTGTGAAGCTCCTTCCAGACAACGATGTCCACCTTCAGATTGTGGCACTTGTCATAAAGGATGGTGACTTCTTCTCTCAGGCGGTCATGGGACACTTTCTAAAAATTCTGCTTCTCCATTTGGATAGCCATCTTGTCCTTTATCCAGGTTGGCAATTCTGGGTTGAGCTTTCGCCTCTTCTGCTGCAACAAAAATATGTGATTAGTTTCCACAATTTAAACAATTAACTAGTTTCAAAGTCATAATTTGAAGGACAGAGCAATCAAGGATTGTTCAAAATTTAACAAAATCAACTAGTGGCACAATACTAATTCCAGAGATAATGTGAGAGCAATATAGGATTTTCCCAATTCAACTATATAAACTAGTGGCATATTTCTAATTTATATGATAGAGCAATATAGCCTTTTCCCAATTCAACAAGATAAAGTAGTGGCATAGTCCTAATTTCAATTTCATAGCAATATAGCCTTTTTTCCGAATTCAACTGGATAAAGTAGTGGCATAGTCCCAATTTCAATTTCAGAGCAATATAGCCTTTTTCCCAATTCAATAGGATAAAGTAGTGGCATAGTCCTAATTTCAATTTCAGAGCAATATAGCCTTTTTCCCAATTCAACAGGATAAAGTAGTGGCATAGTCCTAATTTCAATTTCAAAGCAACGTGGGACTATATCCAACTAAGGGTGCTATGGGTTTTTCCAATGTAATCAAATAGTAGTGGCATAGTCATACTCTAATTCCAAGCTCAGATACATAATGGAAAGAAAGGATGATGACCATTCATGAGAACACAAACCCATAATTTAGTTGACAGGCAAGTAAGATAAACAAAGAAATAGGAGTTGCTCCAAGATTCCTTAATTGCATGACATGTATAAATTACAAAAGTAGCGGAGCATGAACTGAGATTCCTGCCCCCCCCCCTACTCGGAATCTGAATTGGGCATTGCCCTTAGCTCTCCGTTCTCCTTGTTTGGACTCTTGGGCATGGTGAGACCTCGGCCCATGTTCTCCTTCATCTGTCTCAATGCATCCAGGCAACGGTCCCTATCATTGTAGGCTTCGATGGCAGCCTTTGCTTCACTGATGCATTCTTGGTGTGCCTTGGTGGCTTCGTCCAGCAGGAGGACACATCTATTCTCGAGATTCTTCTTGTCACACAAGAGCTTCGTAATTAAGTTGATGGACATGTCTTGTTTGGAAAAGTTGTGTGCGATCAACTTCTGCAGCTCGTCGATCACCCTCTCCAGCTCGTCGCGCTCTGCTTCGAGCATCTTGATGTTAAGTGAAAAATCAAGCGTGATATCCTTCTACAGAGACAAATGCCTTTGAAGGCGATCATTAGCCTGGGTTAGGGAGCATGCACCCTGTAGTTGGTTGTCTATCTTGGCATTGATCGCGGCCACCTTGTCACGGCAATCGGCCTTCTCTTGCTGCATCATTCATGTTATTTAAAATAGGTACTCTATAATTGTACTGCATGTTCCAGGGAAGCACAATATTCAAGTCACAAAAACCCCAAATGTGTCTACGAAGATTGAGCGTGGTCCCTACTTGGAGGCTACTTGCGGGGAGACACGATAATATTTCCACATTTAGAATCTCAAAAATAAAACCAAATGCATGTCGGGATTTCCTACCTCGTTGATCCGGGGAACAGGGCCGAACGGGTTCTGCGATGCCGCCGCCATTGTGCTGGTTTCAGGATCCACGACTGTCCTGGAATATGTAGCAGAGTAAGAAGAAGAAGTAGACATATCAGAAGAAGTAGAAGAAGACTGTACCGGGAGGATCCCTGGCCTACTAGAACACTCAGCGTTGCCACCACCATCATGCTGATTTCAGGGTCCACGGCCGCCCTGGAATATGTAGCAGAGTAATAGGAAGAATAAGAAGTAGACATAGAAGAAGAAGTAGACATATAAGAAGAAAGAGAAGAAGAAGAAGACTGTACCGGGAGGAGCCCTGGCCTCCTGGGACATTCAGCACCGCCGCCGCCATCGTGCTGCTTTCAGGATCCACGGACGCCCTGGAATATGTAGCATAGTAATAATAAGAAGTATACATAGAAGAAGAAGAAGAAGAAGATTGTATCGGGAGGATCCCTGTTCTGCTGCAACATTCAGCGTCGCCGCCATCGTGCTGCTTTTAGGGTCCATGGCCGCCCTGGAATATGTAGCATAGTAATAATAATAAGAAGAAGAATAATAAGTAGACATAGAAGAAGAAGAAAACAGAGAAGAAGAAAATAGAGAAGAAGAAGACTGTACCGGGAGCGGGAGGGGCCCCAGCCTGCTGGAACATTCAGCAACATTGCTAGGAGAGATTAGGTCTCTGTGCGAGGGAGAGAATGAGTAGCTGGTTGAGCAGGAAGTCCAAGGCGGCGAGTTCTCTCCATTCTCTTCGCGCGCACGATCAATCTACCTCTCCTCCAGGGAGCCATGGCTAATGCAGATGGAGGAAGGTGGGGGCAGGAGGAATAAGAAAGTGATGGGCGGGGCAGAATGGTCAAAGATTCCAGTTTGTGGTACAGTCTTATACAAGACCACCGTCTCCGGTGCTATCTCAACCTACATCCACCGTTAATTTTTTAATCGATGGCCTATGTTGCTTCCTTATCAAAGAAGCGTGACTGGCAGAACCAGGGAATAAAACCCCAAATCCCACATGATGGGACTCGATTGGACTGGCTTTAATGAGATGGACGGTTCAGCGGGGGCTTCGGTGCGCGCCGCCTAGTATCCCGTGAATAAAGGGGTCGGGGTGGGAATACACGAGGGAGGAAGTAATTACGGGCTTCACCTACAGCGTGTGTGCGTTCTCAAGGGGTTGTCATGATGCGCGCAACTACTGCACGGACAGAACATGCTGGAACATTCAACTCCACGTCGACAGGCATGCACTAGACACTACCCGACGCTGCCACACGGTACATTTTGTCGTTTGTTATGTGACAACACTCCCAGTACATAGATATTTTATGATGTAGCACAAATTTTACATGACTAGACTATGAGATGCTCCTGGCGCCCCTAATAGGATCGGCACCCAAATCTGCGTACCCGCCATCGCGCATTTCTGAACAACTTCCTCGCGCAGCATGGAACCATGTCGTGGCAATGGCAGATCCTTGTCGGTGGCTGACCATCGCGGCATCGTTCGTGCCCGCCGGTAGCCATCTGAGGCACCACGACATGTCCAACCGCGCCTGGATCCATCGACATCGGCGCTCGAGGACACCGCAATGTCGAAGCTTGTCATACCCACCGCACCCGAGAAGCGCGTTGCACCGATAGAGACGGAGGAGCGCCAAGCAGCAGCCAAGACGGAGGAGCGCCGGAGGAAAGCATGCGAGACCACCATGAAGAAGAGAGAGAGGAATAGAGGAGCCAGCGACTCCGATTCGGGCAACGAGGAGGCGTTCATGGAGCAGTTGGAGGCAAAAGTGGAGGAGAGTGACGTCGACCCGTGGGACTACGAGGAGGAGGACACCGACGAGGAGAGGTGATACGTCCAAAACGTATCTACTTTCCCGAACACTTTTGCTATTGTTTCTACTTTAAATTGTGTGATTTGGATACAACTAACACGGACTGACGTTGTTTTTAGTAGAATTACTTTGGTGTCTAGTTTTTGTGCAGGAAATCAACTTTGAGGAAAAATCCCGGAAAATATCGCAAAACTCCTATTTTGCCAGAAGACTCACGGAGCCAGAAGACAAGACAGAGAAGGGCCACAAGGGGCCCACAACACCTGGTCACGCGGGACAGGAGCACACCCTCGGTCTCCCCATTTGCCTACATAAGCCCTCTGACCTAAAAATAGAGGTGTTGGGGATATGCTATATGGGTATCCTCATAGCATGTCTCTTATCCGGATAACCTGGGTGGCCCACAGTTGGTAGCATGGCCCGTGGCCTGCTGGGCGGCCCAGTTAGATGGATCCATAAGGGAGGCCCATGCTGGATAAAGGAAGGCTACGAAGGAGTCACCGACATACTCGGAGCCTTGGAGTGCAAGACACGCTAGACTAGTAATAGACCGTGTAGGACTCTGTAACCTGTCCGGCTAGGACTTTTCCCTGTAACCCTAGGACCTGTCGACTATATAAGTTGGGCCTATGGGAGCCTTTAGGGCACAACTTCACATAACCTCGCATAGCAAACCAATCCCTGTAACTTGGCGTATTGCCATTATAGTGATTTATAGCAGGAGTAGGATTCCGCCACCATTGTGGGATCTAAACCTAGGTAAGTTGTGTTACCTCGTACCCGTCAACCGTCCGCCTTCCCCCATGTCTCTAAACATGCATTGTGAGTACCCCTCCATGGCGTACTCGTTGGCAATACCACGACAGTTGGCGCCCACCGTGGGGAAAGAGGCGCTTCAGGCTCTTCAGCGGGCGAGGACCAAGATCTTCGCGGGAATCGGCGAAACCATAGCCATCGGTCGCGTTCTCTTCTCCGGCAATGTTCCGATCGTCCCTCCCGACGAGTTCTAGATCCCGGTGAAGACGAACCCTAGGCGGTGTTCGATCGTTCCCATCGGAGACATCCACCTCTTCATTGGCGAAACCGACTCGAGCACTAGTTCCCTGGGAGTCGGAGGAGCATCAAGACCCGCACGGACCACGTACGGGCAGGATACATTAGCGGAAGGATCGATGTCGGATCTCTCTTCGTAGTTGCCGACAAAGATTAGAAAAATTCCAAGGCCCACCCAAACCGCCCCTGTGCAGGATATAACGGTGGAAGATCACTGCAAGTCTGCCGTCTTTGTCTGTGTGTCTGGACAGCAAAGATCCAAGTTCGTCGGCATGGTTACCATCTTCGATCTGGCGCGTTGCATTCAGAGAGAGGGCGAAAACCCACACGATTACCTTGCCAGGTTGCTCCGTATACGAGTCGATCTGGCCCACTACCCCAATGATGATGCTATGTATCACTTTGTGGAAGGACTAGACCATGGCACGCTTCTCCGGCATTCTCTAAGACGGCAGCAGGCTTCAGGACACCTCACCTTAGGAAGCATGGTAAACACCGTCAACAACTATGCGAAGGCCGAAGAGGCAGCTCAGACAGCGCTTGCGCTCATTGACGGAGCCCCTCCGATTCAGCCACTGCCACCACCACCTCCAGTCATCGTCGCTGCTATTGCACCTCCACCCCCCGTCATCGAGGAAGTCCTGGCACCCTCTGACTCTGTGATTAACACGCTATACGCCGACTTCAGTGCAGATTCAGAGGAGATAGACTTCAGTCTAGAAGATCTAGACTCCGCCATGCAGGAGATGGAGGACGAGTACACGCATGACGAGCAAGCCAACAACGCCGTCACGTCTCGAGAGGTGTTCGTCACCATTGGGATGGCAATGGATGAAGATCAACCCGTATGAGCTCCGCCTACAGCTCTGGACAAATGGAAGGGACCACCTGTTGCTGCCGACAATGATCACGCAAAGGTCATGCCCCCTCCGCCTAACCTAGTGCAACAGCCGCAGGAACTCGGCACTGGCCCGAGAAATAACGGCACCGCAAACTTGCCACCTTCGGCATCTACGTCTGCTGCTTCCCAAGTTACTCCAGCTGATAGAGTGATGTACGGCAATCTCCTCGTCGAGCCACTGACCGTAGCTCATATCCGGAACATGACCCAGCTTGACGAGAAGTGCCAGCAACTGCTGGAGGAAGCGCAGGCCATCGCGGAGCAAGGCGCTAAGCTAGATCGAGATCTGGTCAACGCGCAGAAATCCATAGAGAAAGCTAGAGCAATGGAGGCCGAGTACAAGACTCTGCTGCAGCTACAGAAGGCCAAGAAAGCTCCGGCTCGCGTCATCAACGATCCTGGTGTACGACGAAACCTAGGATGGGCTCCCTCGAAGCCGGCACAGGCCAAGACATACATTGACAGTGAAGGCAGACAGGTGATGCCCACTCCTCTCCTCAACCTCGTTGTCGCCAAGACCCTTCTGGAGCAGGATAGATCGCCTGAGGCGATGGACCAGGTCTAAAACCTAGTGGCCAAGGCGGTGAAGCAGCAGGAAAAGGCCACCTCTCAGAGGCTGGAGTCGGACCCAGCCCTTTGCCAGTCTAGCCAGTATAAGCCGCCAAGGGACAAATCTCCTCTTGATGTCAGGTCTCAGACGGGTTCATCAGAACAAAGACGGAGGGATGCCCGCAACAGGAAGGATGCTATCCCCATATCCTCCAACCATGGAGGTAAGGCCCAACCTCGTCTCCCATCGCCACCGCCCCGCTCCCCCCGACATCGCGAAGACCCCAAGGCTCACCGTCGTACGGATATGCCCCCACTAAGGCAGAGCGGCATCATCATACACGACAACACAGAGCATACCCGTCATGACGGAGAGCGCAACCAGGGACACAAGAGCAGGTCACGCCATGACCCTCCGCGTCCGACAAGTAACCGTGACAAGCGTGAGGCGTCGCAGGAGGGTAACAGCAAGAATGCTAACCCACCGCCACCTCCGCCTCCGTCGCCACCTAGCAGCCACCATGGCGGAGGGGGCCCGCGTCATTCACGTATCCCATCCCCTGTTGACAAGAAGAAAAGAAGCCCGGAGCCATACGACGCACGTTTGCGGATAGACAAGACCCACGAAGCCCGGGAAGGACCATACTTGGGACCACGTTGCTTTGGACCTGCAATACGGTCCGCAACTTACCCCAAAGGTTTCCGGATTGACAAGACCATCAAGCCCTATGACGGCACCGCTAAGCCAGCTACATGGTTGCAGGACTACGGCAACGCGGTGGAGATCGTCGGGGGTAACCCCAACATTGCCGTCAAGTACCTCCCATTGATGTTGGCGGCCACGGCCCGTCAATGGACTGACGACTTGCCAGAGAAATCCATCTGCAATTGGTTGGACATGCAAGAAGTGTTCACCAAGAACTTCGAGGGTACATACAAACGTCCCTGCACTGTTGGCGATCTACAGCGCTGCGTGCAAGAGAAAGACGAGACATGTCGTGCCTACCTCTCCCGCTGGATGGATATGAAGAATTCATGCACAGGAGTGCATGCTCAGACCGCCATGGCCGCCTTCATCGATGGGTTGGAAAGGGGCACATTGCTCCGACATAAGCTAAAGCGCTTGCAGGACAATAACCAGCTTGACTTGAACCAGATGATTCAGTTGGCTAGTGAGTTCGCAGCTACCGACGACGATGCTCGCGGCTCTCTACCGACAACGGTCGTTCCAACTCAAGCTCGGAGGAACAACAGCACAAAGTGGAAAACCGCTCCAGAAGAAAATCAAACTCCCGACATGGTCGCTATGACCTTCGCAGGACAAGGTGATGGCGGACAACGTGGCCGAGGACGGGGAGCCGGTCATGGGCAGCAGCGAGGCAGTGAAACTACCTTGGCAGCGCTCCGTGTTCCCCAAACCTACGAAGAGTACCGCGATATGTCGTGCCTCGTACACCTCGATTTCAATGGCAAGGCCACCCATACCAATCAACACTACAAGTTCGTCAACGACCTCAAGGAGGAACCGGAGTCCGGCTACAAGCAAAGTCGGAAGAACAGACCGCGAGGCAAGTGCAAGGGGAAGAAGAAGGAATAGGAGTCCAAGGATTCAAGTGACATTGACGAGGACGTTGACCCCAAGCATGCCGCCAAGAGCGATGGCAAAGGCAAGAACCCCTTCGAGAAGAAGGCGTCCGTTTTCCATACTTTCCTTGGCACCCCCACCGTCCGACAACAAAAGACCTCCATGAGGATACTGATGGTGACTCTACCCCCAGTTCCCCAGTTCCTGCGCTGGTCGGAGATTCCAATTACTTGGGATAGGAAGGATCACCCAAACCTTATCCCTACGGAGAACCAATACGCCATGGTCATCAACCCTTTGATTGACGGCAATGAGTTCACCAAGTGTATGGTGGATAGTGGAAGCAGCATCAACATCATGTACCTGGATACACTGCAAAAGATGAACTTGATGGAAGCAAACCTAAGGTGGACCAACACCATCTTCCACGGCGTAGTTCCTGGTCAGGAGGCTCGGTCCCTTGGGTGCATCACACTTCAGGTAGCCTTTGGTGATGTCAATAATTACAGCCAAGAGCGCATGACCTTTGAGGTGGTCCCCTTCAAGAGCGTGTACCACGTCATATTCGACTGCGACATATTCCGCACCTTCATGGCCAAGCCATGCTTCGTCTACAACAAACTCAAGATACCCAGACCAAACGGTGTCATCATCGTATCCGGAAGCTTTGCCAAATCTAGGGACTGTGAGATTGGAGAAGCAGCCTACGTGGAAGATGTCCTCTACAGCGAAGAATTCAAAGATATCCAGAGCAAGGTCGATGCCTCGGAGATGCCCGCGTCAAAGAAACAGATTTCTGGCTCCGCTCCAGCATTCAAGGCCGCCATCGAGACCAAGCCGGTGGAACTTGTGGTAGGCGATGCCTCCAAGACCACCGCCATTGGGACGAACCTGGATCCCAAATAGGAAAGCACGCTCGTCGAGTTCCTCCGTGAGAACAGGGGCATCTTTGCCTGGCAACCTGCCGACATGAAAGGTGTACCTAGGGAACTTGTCGAGCACAGCTTAAACATTGATCCAAAAGGCAAACCAGTAAAGCAACCTCTACGACGCTTTGGAGATGAGAAGAGACGCGCCATAGGCAAAGATATAGCTAGGTTACTTAAGGCTAGTTTTATCCGAGAAGTCCTTCACACCCAATGGGTGGCCAATCCTGTACTTGTCCCCAAAAAGGGAACCAAAGAATTAAGAATGTGCGTTGATTACACCGACTTGAACAAAGCATGTCCCAAAGATCCGTTTGCTTTGCCTCGCATTGACCAAGTCATTGACTCGACGGCTGGCTCGGAACTTTTGTGTTTTCTCGATGCATACTCAGGATACCACCAGATCAAGATGAGGAAGTCGGACCAATTTGCCACTTCGTTCACTACTCCCTACGGCATGTTTTGCTATGTTACGATGCCCTTTGGGCTAAAAAACACAGGTGCTATGTACCAGCGGACAATGCAACGTTGCCTACACGATCAGATTGTTTGGAAGGTTCATGCCTATGTGGACGATATAGCGGTGATGTCTAAAAATTCAAATGACTAAATCTCCGACTTACAAGAAACCTTTGATAATCTCTGAAAATACAACATGATGCTTAACCCTAAGAAGTGCGTCTTCGGGGTTCCAACCGGCAAATTGTTGGGCTTCATCCTTTCCCAGCGTGGATTCGAGGTCAACCCGGAGAAAATCAAGGAAATCTTAAACATAAACCGTCCGACATGCCTAAAGGACATACAACGACTAACAGGTTGTGTTGCAGCAGTTAGTCGGTTCGTCAGCCGACTTGGAGAGAAGGCTCTGTCGCTATACAAGTTGCTGAACAAGGCGGACAAATTCACGTGGCGGAGGAAGCAGACGCATAATTGAAGCAGCTCAAGGATATTCTTTCCTCGGCGCCCATCCTTGCAGCACCCGATCCTAGAGAGCCCATGTTAATTTACATGGCGGCCACCAACCGGGTAATCAGCATCGTCGTCGTGGTAGAGCGGAAGGAACCAGACTATGAGCACGAAGTTCAACGACCAGTTTACTATGTAAGCGAGGTCTTGACGGAGTCCAAGCAGCGTTACCTGCACTACCAGAAGATAGATTATGGAGTATTCCTTGCTTCTCGGAAGCTGAGGCATTACTTTCAGGAGCACCCAATCATAGTGGTGAGCAAGACTCCACTGTCCGACATTATCAACAACAGCGATGCTACAGGAAGGGTCGCGAAGTGGGGCATTGAACTTGCCACCTTCGAGATCACCTACAAGAGACGCGACGCTATCAAATCACAAGCCTTGGCGGGTTTTATTATATATTGGAAACACACTTGAGGTATACACCATTACCAGAACCAGAATACTGGGTGATGCACTTTGACGGATCAAAGCTGCTCAACGGCTCGGGGCTGGTGTACTGCTACAGTCACCAACCGGGGACAAGCTACACTACGTTTTGCAAATCCACTTCGAGGCTACGAACAACATGGCGGAGTATGAAGCACTCATTCACGGATTACGCGTAACCAAGTATATTGGCATCAAGTGCATAGTTTGATGTGGAGATTCCGACTTGGTTGCCCAGCAGGTGGCTGGCACCTGGAATGTGCGGAACCCTATGATGGCGGCATATCGAGACGAAGTGGACGAGATAGCCAAGAGCTTCTTGGGCTACAAGGTCGAGTATGTACCTAGGGAGCAAAACGAGGCGGCTGATCTGTTGTCTAAGCTTGGATTAGGGCGCAAACGAATTCCGCCAGGAGTTTTCCTAGAGCATCTACGTACACCGTCCGTGAAGGGAGCAGACATCGACAACCCGGACAGAGTTGACTCTTTTGTCCATATGGTGGCAAAGGTCCCTCCGGCTTGGACAAAACTGTTCATGGAATATCTCGAACACGGAACTTTGCCTGACGACAAATTCGAAATACGGCAAATAGTACATCGAGCAAAGGGCTATACCATAATCAATGGACAGCTCTACAAAAGAAGCACTACTGGTGTATACCTCAAGTGTGTTTCCCAGCAAGAAGGTATTGAAATCCTACACGAAATCCATCTCGGAGATTGCGGGCATCACGCTGCTCCTCGATCGTTGGTCGCGAAAGCCTTCCGGCAAGGATTCTACTGGCTGACCGCGAAGGCGGACGCCGACAAGCTGGTTGAGACATGCATGGGATGCCAGTATTATGCCCGACAACCACATGTTCCTGCTAAAGAATTGCGAACAATACCAATAACTTGGCCGTTTGCAGTCTGGGGGCTAGACATGGTGGGACCGTTACAAATGGCACCATGTGGGTTTACACATCTGCTAGTAGCAGTTGATAAATTCACTAAATGGATAGAAGCTAAACCCATTAGAAAGCTTGATGGGGCAACAGCCCTCAGGTTTGTTCGAGATCTAGTGGTGAGATTTGGTCTCCCACATAGCATTATCACCGACAACCGCAGCAACTTGTCACTCGAAGAACTGGAGGCTTATTATTGGGAGAAGGGCATCCGACTTGACCTTGCATCTGTGGCACACCCACAATCCAATGGTCAGGTTGAGTGAGCCAATGGATTAATTCTATAGGGAATAAAGCCACGTCTTGAGGCACCGCTGCATAGAGCAGCTGGAGCCTGGGCAGAAGAATTTCCATATGTGATGTGGAGTTTACGAACTACACCCAACAGATCCACCGGCTACACCCCTTACTTCATGGTATATGGAGCAGAAGCCATCCTACCTTCCGACATACTTCACGATGCACCAAGGGTTGCCGCCTACGACTAAGATGACGCTGAAGAATCCAGACGCCTAGATGTGGACCTTCTTGAGGAGGAGCGCATTTTGGCATGCCAAAGATCCGCCATCTACCAGTAGAAGCTACGCAGCTACCATAGTCGCCACGTTAGGCATCACTCTATTAGAGAGGGGGACCTGGTGCTCCGACTTAAGCAGAAGAAGTCACACAAATTATCCCCGCCATGGGAAGGACTGTTCATCATAAGCAAGGCGCTACTCAACGGGTCTTACTACCTCGTTGAAAATCGTGAACTGAAGGATAGACCCAATAAGGATCATAAGCGTAAGCGACGTGACCCGGATGATGACTACCCGGAGCTTGATCGGCCATGGAACATAGCACAGCTACGTCCTTTCTACACTTAGCATTTTTTATCTAATGTGTACATCTTATATGATCAATGAAATAAAGCTCTTTGGTTCACTCATATTTCTGAGTCTTTTACCTCCTTTAGTGTTCATTTTTGGATCGTATAAAACCTTTATGCACAAGCTTTGCAATTGCACTTGTGAAAATTCCGCCTACGGGCGTTAGCTTAAGTTTTCTGGTCTACACGTTCTTTGTCGTTTTTATGTGGATTCTGGGGTAGTGACTTTCGGCACTTATTGTCGGTGATTTTGTGCTTAGGTTATTGACGGTGCCATTGGGCATCATCGCCTGAGCGCATGGTTCCGACAACGAGTCTTCCGACTCACGAAAGGTCAAGCATAAAAACCAAAGTAATGGATAAGCCAACACTTGCTTAAAAATATATACATGCTAGAACTAGTTCTTAAGTAGCAAGACACATCATTGTTCTCCGCCTTAAGTTAATACATAGTTTTTTCCGCATAACACGTTACAGAGGAAACAAATATTATAAGTTTTTTTTATTCCTCTGGTGCAGGCGACTTGGAAGCAACATCATCGGCAGCAGGAGAGTCACCTCCCTCGAAGTCAGCAGTGTTGAGGGACTCGGAGGAGCTTTGGTATTTGTCTTCAATGGTTTTCATGGGCACAAAGACGTTAACGTCGACCAACTTGGCGACTCTGGTGTCATAACCCATGAGCGACGCCAAGTTAGATTCGTGGTTTATCTTTTGGCCTTCGTCGTCTACGTCGGGGATACCGGAGGTTACCGTGTCGATGTTAGTATTCTTGTAGTGTGCCTTTAACATTGACAATGCCATCCTGGCTCCGTCCCATGCACATGAAGCTTTCTAGCTTGAGATATGCTCGGGGGCTCGACGTAGGATCTCCGAGAACTTTGCCACAGAGTCCGATGCTTTGATGTTAATCTGGAGGGACTTGGAAATCTCTTTGGTCTGCGCGATGGCGGTGTTGATAAAGTTGCTGGCAAGGACCATGCATTCTTTTGGCGGAGGAGGCGACCGGGTTAAACCCATAGGAGATGCGAATTCCCGAAAAGGAGCGCATCAGTTCAAAAATTTAGAGTATCTAGACTACGGAAATCCAAGACGGAGAATCACTTACTGAAGATGCTAGCCTCAACCTGCCAGAGAGTCTCCGCCATGGAGTCCCATTCTTGTTGGAGGATCTTATACGCTTCATGATGGCGTTGATTTTGCTCATCGGCGGCTTTCTTCTGATCTTTTAAGATCGTGATTTCCTCCTTCAAACGGTTCATCTCCTTGTTGGCGGAGTCCTGCAGGGCCATCGAGTCTTCATGCATTTTCAGCATCTCCTCCCTCTCCTTCTTAAGGATCTTGTTTTCACTATCCATCTACTGAATATGCTTGGATTGCTTGACAATATCCTTAGCCTTGGAAATGGTTTCTGCAAGTTGGAGAAAGAAAAAGTACACAATGAGTACTCAGAGAATACACAAGATCAAGTCGGAATACGAAAAAGAAAGGAAAAACAGACGCTTGCTCTTGATGATCTGTTCCTTCAAGAAGGCAGGTTTACCCTTTTCAGCTTCCAAGTCCGCGCGCATCTTCTGGTACTTGTCGTTGGCCATGCCCCTCCGAGCATTCTCATTCTATGGAAAAAAGAAAGTTAAACATTGTTTGGTCTACTTGGAGCATCTAGCCGGAAAATTTCCACCTAGACGCTCGGGGGCTATAGCGAGAGTTTTTTAACTTAGCAATATGCTTAATCTTTATTCAAGCATCTAGTCGGAACTAATTCAGTTTTCGATTAGAATCTTGGGGGATACAGTATAAAGTTTTTAACTCGGACGTGGCTTAGCTTCTCTTTAAGCATCTAGTCGGAACTAATTCAGTTACAACTATAAGCCTGGGGGCTATAGTATCGAAATTTATAAACACTGCGTATGCTACTCTTAAAGCATCTAGTCGGGATAATTCATTCAAACTATATGCTTGGGGGCTACAGTGAGAAGTTTTCTAGCTTAGTCACTGTTAGAGCATTTAGATTCAAAGACCTATGGTTTTCCGTCTAAATCCTCGGGGGCTACAGTGGGATACTCATATGAAATGCAAAAGGCAAATAAAACTTACAAGTGCAATGATCTTGAGGTTGGTAGCACTCTTAGCCAGCAACTTGCCGAAGGATACGCTGTTTCCTTGCAAGATTTCTGCTTGCCGGAGAAGCTCCTTGAGACCGCACGTTGGAGATGTCGGCGCCGCACCAGGAACCAGAGCAGTGCTACCCGGCGTATGTACCGGATAGACTATCTTTGGGAACTCTATGGTCTTCTTGGGTGCGGGGGCGCCGCCTTCGGCATATGTACCACCTTCCACCACCACCTTACCGCTACCCATGGCATCCTTAGCCGGAGCTTCAGCCATTTGGTGTGCGGCACTTTCCTACGTCGCCTGTTCGCCGACAACAGCGAGCTCTGTGGAGGCGCCCGAGTCCACTTCCATGGCGGAAGGGCCAGATGCTTCTTTAGCTTGAGAACTTGTCGGAGCAGACGAGGGCTGGACGATGGGAGTGACATGGGCGATGGCGGGAGATACGTTGCGATGCAGCATATCCTTGATGGTTCTAGAAGCCCCCAAAGTTTTGGAGGTCTTCTTCAAGCTGGTTGTGGCTTTCTTCCTGAAACGTGCAAAATGCATAAGTATGGGAACAAGACAAGCAATGGACAATGTCGGAGGGAAAGAAGCTTACACAAGAGGGGTGCTTTAGCAAAGGGAATCCCAGTAACCTTTCTTTTCTCCACCTCCAGGGCGGCGGTAGTCTTCTTGGAGGCTCCACCCTCCGTATTCTTCTTCTTGCCTCCGTCGGCAGCGTCAGAGGTGGATCTCTTCCGCTTTCGTGCCAACGGTGCATCGTCGTCGGACACGACGGTGACTTCCTTCATCTTTGGATCATAGATTTGAGGAGCCATGCTGTCCTCATCTATGTCACTGAGTTGTTAAGTGAAGAACCATCGTGTTAGATGAGATGGTAATGGCTAGATGAAAGAACTGGAGTATATGTCATACACGAAGAATAAACAGTTACCTTTGGGCACTTGCTCTCTACGAACATGTCGTAGGTGATGGTGAAGCCACACTTTTTGTCCTTCACCTTGACGATGTCCTTGAGGCGGATCTTGACGGAGTCGCTCGAGAAATTGTCATCGGAGATGTAGACGCTATCCCTTCTATCGTTGGAATACTCGTGCATCAGCTTCAAGCGGTGTTGCAGAGGCTGGATCCACCTGATGAACCAGCACATGGCTAGGTCCAATCCGGTCAAACCCGTCTCTATGAACCACTATATCCGCCTTATAGCGTGGGAAGCGTCGATGTCGGAGGGAAGGGAGGCCTAGGATCTCCATGTTGAGGCTTCAGCGGCTGCTCCATCGACAAAGTCCGGGTACGTGACTTCTTGGCCAGCGAGAGGGATATCTGGGCCGTAGAAGTACGTCCGCTGCCAATTCTTGTAGGATTCATGGCCGGCGATGTCGGGGAAGCGCCGTCCAGGACGGATCTTAAAACTAATGGTTTCACAATTTCTAAGCATGTCCTTGCCGGCTCTGGCTTCGCGCTTGACGGTAAAGAAATATATGAAGAGATCTAGCCTAGGCCTAATCCCTAAATAACCCTCGCAGAGCGCTGCGTAGTTGCTGAGCGCTAAGATGCTATTGGGGGAGAGGTTTTGTGGCTGTACTCGGTAATGATTCAGGACAGCAAGGAAAAAGTTGGAGATGGGAAGGGAGACACCACGTACCATCTGTGCTTTGAGGTACACCTTTTCTCTAGCTTGGGGAGAAGGTGTGACCTCGCCGACCGGCGCCGCCCGCCAGGCGAGACCCTCCGTCGTGGGGAGGTAGCCCTCATTGATCAGTTCTTTGATATCGCGGTCCATGATATCCGAACCGCGCCAGTTGCCCTTGTGTGAATCGAACTCCTCCTCCAGCAGCTCCAGCGTCGTTGGATTATGGTTGCCGCCGGTGGCTTCGACCACCGCGGACTTGGGGATGACCAGGGGGCACGACGACGGAGCTCGCCGGCTTTGCCGCGGCTTCTCCCAACGCCACCATGGAGGGAGAGGAGCTGCTGTTGGCCATTGGGTGTGTACGGTGGTGACTAGGAACATTGGAGAGCTAGGGTTTTTCGCACGTTACGCGGAGAGCTCGACGAGGCGCTCGCTGGAGGAAGAAGACGATGCAGGGAGAATAAGGTGAAAAAGTAAATTTTCCACCGCAGTTACTATTTATGGTCTCCGGCATCAAGATTCGTGCAGCTTGATCGAATGGTTGTCGCAAAGACGACGTGTGCGGAGGCGTGCGTGGAAATTTTGCCATGTACCAACCGTCGCCGCCAACGGTTCGTATCACTCGCGCGGGAAAAGTGAACATGGTTGTGTTGTCTGCATGTGTGAGTTACGAGGCATTGCTGACCTATGTCTACGTCGCCCTAGCTGTCATAGGCAGATGAACCATCACATCGGAAGATTCCGGCATGGTCGGATCCAGATCGTCTACGGAAGAGTACGATAGAAGATTCAGCAAATATCCGACTTACAAATGGAAGACGGAGAAAACCTTGCAAGGTTCTTTGGGAGGACTACAAGATATTGCTTGATGATTTGCCAACATCCATCTAGACGGAGCATTCAACCTGAAGAGGCAAGACAACGCAATATCTTGGAGTTCTCCGGGGGCTACTGTTGGGGATATGCTATATGGGTATCCTCATAGCATGTCTCTTATCCGGATAACCCGGGTGGCCCACAGTTGGTAGCATGGCACGTGGCCTGCTGGGCGGCCCAGTTAGATGGATCCAGAAGGGAGGCCCATGACGGATAAAGGAAGTCTACGAAGGAGTCACCGACATACTCGGAGCCTTGGAGTGCAAGACACGCTAGACTAGTAATAGACCGTGTAGGACTCTGTAACCTGTCCGGCTAGGACTTTTCCCTGTAACCCTAGGACCTGGCGACTATATAAGTCGGGCCTATGGGAGCCTTTAGGGCATAACTTCACATAACCTCGCATAGCAAACCAATCCCTGTAACTCGGTGTATTGCCATTATAGTAATTTATAGCAGGAGTAGGATTCCGCCACCGTTGTGGGATCTGAACCTGGGTAAGCTGTGTCACCTCGTACCCGTCAACCGTCTGCCTTCCCCCACGTCTCTAAACACGCACTGTGAGGACCCCTCCATGGCGTAATCATCGGCAGTACCACGACAAGAGGGGGGTTCGACGTTTTTCTAGATAGAATTCCACTACGCCGCCACTACCAGAAACCGCAATTCGGAACCAGAAACTCTGTTCTGGCATCCTGCCAGGATGGGGAATTGGAGAAGATCATCGCCATCATCATCACCGACGCCTCTCCATCAACCATCCATGTTCCCCCCATCCATGAGTGATTAATCACCCGCTGTAGGCTATGGGGATGGTAGGAATTGGATGAGATCTATCATGTAATCGAATAAGATTGTTAGGGAATGGTGCCTAGTATCTTTGTTAGTGCTTTTTGACATTGTTGCAACTTGTTATGCTTAATGCTTGTCATTAGGGCCCGAGTTCCATGATCTCAGATCTGAACATGTTATTGATTCATGATGATAGTATTGTTTGTGATCTTATCTGCAAGTTGTTTAAACAAATCATTGTCCAGAACCCGAGGCCTCGAAGTGATAGAAATTGGGATAACTGGAGGGGATAGCTGTGATATGAGGATCACGTGTGTTTATGGAGTGTTAATGCTGCTCCGGTACTCTATTAAAAGGAGTGCCTTAATTTCTAGTAGATTCCATTGAGGCCCCGCTGCAACGGGCTGGCAGGACAAAAGATGTTGTGCAAATTCTCATTGCGAGGACGTATGACTATATATGGAACACATGCCTATGATTGTTTAGTACTTGGATGCTTTAACTTATTTATCTGCAAATGCTCTAGATCTTGATATTACATGAATATTCTTGTCCATGCAATGCCCGTCCATCCATCCCTATGCCTACTGCACTCAAATCCTGTTGTTTGCTACTATTGTTACTACTGCTTTTATTTTACTGTTACTTTGTTATTGCTACTACAAAATTGTTGCTACTGATAAACTGTTGTGAGCAAGACTATTTCCAGGTGCAGCTGAATTGACAACTCAGTTGTTAAGGCTTATAAATATTATTTGGCTCGCCTTGTGTCAAATCAATAATTGGGTTATACTACCCTCGAAGACTGTTGTGATCCCCTATACTTGTGGGTCATCAAGACTATTTTCTAGCACCGTTGCCGGGAAGCATAGCTTTATTTGTAAGTTCACTTGGATCTATTATTGTTTGCTGCTATCCTTTTCATCATGGGGAAAACTCGTGATGGAAAATTTCCTATATTACCATCCACTACAAGAAGAGGTACAGTTCTAAACACCTATGTTTCTCTTGATTCACCATCTGTTATAAGTAAGCTTGTTACACCACCACCACATACACGTGCTACACACACTGCTACTACTGCTGAATCTAAAATTGATTCTGATGCTCATGATGTTACTTCTACTGTGCTTGATGAGAGTGGTTCATTAGGTCCTTTCCTAGATGCTACTATTGCTAGAACTATACTGGGAAACACTGAAACTCCTAATGAAGATACTATTACACCTGTTAGCTCACCTGGGTCTAGAGAGAGTTATGATATTAATGATGGTTATATTGAAATGACTAATGAATTTATTGAAGAATATTGAAACACACGAGGTGCTAGTGCTATTAAGAGACTTGTTGATAAACATACTATTATACCTAAACTATCTCCTGATGTTAAGTTTGCCACTTCTCCCATAAACATTAAAGATAAAGATTATGATTTCTCTCTTGATTTATCCTATATAAACATTATGGAGAAAGAACCTTTTTGTGGGACTGAGAATGAAAGGGCTGTGGCACATATGACTGAGCTTTCTACTATGAGTGCCTTATTTTTCTGATGATGTTAAGATGCGCACCTACTTTGTTGCTAGAATTTTCCATTTTTCACTAAAAGGAGAAGCTAAAGCTTGGTTTAATAATTTACCTCCTCGATCCATTGATAGCCCTGATTGCTTGATTTCTACTTTCTTTCAGAAATATTTCCCTCCTAGTGCTAGACATGCTGTTTTCTAGAAACTTTTTGATTTTAAACAGGGAGAAGAGGAGAAATTGCCTGAGTCATGGGCAAGGTTTTGTGCTTTGATTCATGCACATCCTGGATGTCCATTACCTAAAAATTAGCTTCTTGATATATATATTATAATGGACTAACTAATGGATCTAGGACATACCTGGATAGTTTTGCTAATTGTGTTTTCAGGAAAAGAACTCCTGAATAAGCTGAGGAATTAATGGCTAAAATAAGCAAAAAATATGATGATTGGACTACAGTTGAGCCAATTACACCTGAGCTAACTACACCTGAACCAACCCCAACACCAACACCAAAGAAGAGAGGAGTGATTGAATTAAATGATGAAGTGATGAAAGAAGCTAAGAAATGTCTTAAAGAGAAGGGTATTAAATCTGAAGATGTGAAGAATTTACCTCCTATAGAAGAATTATGTAAGCCAATTTCCCGCTCATCCACTATTGAGGTACACTCTCTCCAACATTTTGATTAAGGTGATATTCCTTATGGTAACCCTCCTGATCAATGCTTAGAGGAACTTGATACTTTTATTGTTAAACAAGGTAATTTTAATAAACAAGTTTAGAATCATTTATTGGAAAACTCTAGAGCTATTAATGAGTTGAAAGATATTGTGGAAAGAACTTCTAATGATGTTAAAATGCCTGTTGAACATTTCCAAATGGTTCAAACTCAAATTGATCAACTTGCTAAAGTACAAAAAGATATGCTAGTTAATGCTTCTAGAGATAAACATGCTTATGAAATTAGAACTATGAGTGGTGCTACCACTCAGGATCCCTTATATCCTGAGGGACAACCTAAAAGAATTGAGCAGGATTCTCAACAAGCTGAAAATATTGGTACTTCTTCTAAGAGAAAGAAAAAGAAACATAAAACAGTTTGAGGAACCTTCTAAACCTGCTATAGATCCTAATAGTATATTTGTCTCTGATGCTGAAACTGAAAGTGGTAATGATAACAATGATGCTCCTGATAGGGAAGAAATTGAAGAAGAATATGAAAAGCACACTAAGAACACTAAGTACACTAAGGAAGATTTTGTTGCTAATAAACATGGTAGTGAAAGAGAACCTTGGGTGCAGAAACCAATGCCTTTTCCTAATAAGAAACACAAGTCAAAGGAAGAAGAACACTATAACAAGTTTTGTGAGTGGATGAAACCTTTATTTTTGCAAATTCCTTTGACTGATGCTATTAAGTTGCCTCCTTATTCAAAGTATATGAAGGATATTGTCTCTAATAAAAGAAGATTCCTAATGAGGAAATTTCTACTTTACTTGCTAATTATTCTTTCAATGGTAAGGTTCCAAAGAAACTTGGGGATCCAGGTATTCCAACTATTCCTTGCTCTATTAAAAATAATTATGTTACAACAGCTTTGTGCGATTTGGGAGCTCGAGTTAGTGTTATGCCCTTTTCTCTCTACAAGATACTTCAACTAGAAAAATTGATACCAACTGATATATCTTTGCAAATGGCTGATAAGTCCACTACTATTCCTCTTGGTATATGTGAGGATGTTCCTTTTCATGTGGCTCATAATTTCTTGGTTTTAACTGATTTTGTTGTGCTTGAGATGCATGAAGATGATGATATGTCTATTATTCTTGGGAAACCTTTTCTTAATACTGCAGGTGTTGTCATCAATTGTAATCAAGGAAAAGTAACTTTTAATATTAATGACAAAGATCATACTGTCTATTTCCCCAAGAAGATTGATAAGAGTTATGTCCTAAGTTCAATTGAAAATATTGAGGGCATCAAGGTTGGAGAAATATATTGTCCCATTCCACAAGAAAATTTTGAAACTATTATGATTGGGACTATTGCTATCAAGATTGAGGTAACATACTCATTTAGTAAAATGAAATTTTTTGTTTCATATAAAATTGTTTTGGTAACAAGACTTGATCAACCTTGTTAACGAAGGGATTTTAATGAACAAAACAATGTTTTCACAATGATTATCCTCGCTCACTTTTATTTTTCTCCATTCCAATATTTGTTTTTCCTCTTGTTAGTCTTAGTTTTGCTAGTTGCTTGCTTGTTAGAGTATCTTATAACTTCTGTAGTTTTGGTTTTGATTTGATTTTACGTCTTTGAAAAATCTTTTTCTACGAGAAAATCAATTTTCATTTCCTGAAAATTGGCCAAAAATAAAGTTTCCCGAAAAATTCCAAAAAATTCATATTAAATTTTGATGCTAAAAGGGGCATAGGGGCACCTGGAGTGACCTAGGGGGACCCACCAGGCAGGCACACCCCTGGTAGCACAGCCAGCCCTAGGGCGTGCCTGGCCCAGGTGTGGGCCACCCCTGGGCCTCCACTTAGCCTCCTTCCTGCCACTTCTTTCTCTCTCCCGAAAACACCGGAAAACTTCACATAGCTTGAGTTCTTGCTATTCTTGCTCTCGATTTTCGATCTCCTTGCTCGTCCCATCTTTGCTGCTAATTTTTGGAGGGTTGCTCTCCGGTATGTGCCTCCTCCGCTTGTCCAATTAGATTTTTGATTGGTGGATTGTATCTTGAGTTTTTTGCTACTGTAGGTGACAGGTTATGTGAGCGTGCATGCTTGTTCTATGCTTAGAGAATTCATTTTGATGCATGTTTAGCCCTCTAGCAAGTTTCTATAGTAGTTTCCCATCATTTATTAACTTGGAAATCACTTGGTTTGATGTTTGTCTAAAAATTTCAGAAAAAGGGCCATGGACAACCATACTTTTGGAGAAGTGTTTGAAAGAGATGCACCTAGGAGGGCAAGGCCTTCAAGACCAGCCTCTCAAGTTAGGCCATCATACAATGAGGATCTTATTGCGCCGCGTTTTGGCAATGAGGAAGATGAGGGTGATGTGCACCCTTCTACCCTCCCTTGTTTTGCCTTCTTGCAAGCTGTAGGGATCCTCGATGATTTCTTAATTCTTGTTCAGAGGTTTGGTCTAATCGACTACATGAAGGATGAGAGTGAGCAATATGCTTTGCTCACCAAAACTTTTGTGGAGAGTTTCACTTTCACTAACACCCCTTACAGCTCAAAGATTTCATTCAAAATCTATGGTAGGCCCTTTACCATGATGTTGGAAAGATTTTGCAGCATTATAGGTATTGGCAAGGCTATGACAGTGAAGAAGATTCAAGGTCGACCCGCTGATTTGTTGGAGCTCTACCGTGGGTAACAAATGATGATGACCGCACAGCCCAGCGCGGGAAGATAAGAAATATTCAACTCCCGGCTCTCAGATATTTTGCTTATTATCTTGCCACTAGCATTCTTGGTATGGAGAACACTAGCAATATTTCCAACTATTATTTGGCTTTTCTAGTTGTTGCACTTAACAATGGAACCAGGTATAATCTTGGTTCTCTCTTTACTCGTCGCCTAGCTGCTAGAGGACCCATCTATGGGGGTATTATTACTGCACGTGTAGTTGCTGCCTTGGACCTTTCTGTTGATCCGAATGATATAGTGCTGGCACACAGAGGCTTGATCTAGCTACCATGAAAGCGCATAATTTTGTTACTAGTGGCTCTAGCCTTGAGAGTTTAGTTTACAGATGATGTTTACTGACGGGGATGAGAGGGAAATTCCTTTGCGACGGTCTACTTTGTTCAGTATTTGCAGGAGGCCATGGTCACGCTCCAAGGAGGAGATGGACGATCAGCTCCGCGTGCTTGGTTTCCACGGGCACTACCCGGGGGATGCGCCCTCTTATGACTATGCTGCGCACTATACAGGGGCTTTCTTGAGCACGTACCAGGACGAAGGGGCCTCTTCGTCACATTATGGAGGCACTCCTTCTTGTCCAGGCTGGGATTGATCTCCACTTAGGACAAAAGCCTAAGCTTGGGAGGAGGTATACCGACATCACACTCATCTATATATCATGTTCCATCGGTACTTTGTATATCCATGTTTCGCTTTATTTTTAGTTTTTTTGTTTCTGTTTCCCAAAACACAAAAAAAAACCAAAAATATTTTCGTTGTTTCTCTTTATTTGTTTCTTTGTCTTTTAGCTTTGGTTTGCTTTTCCTTCTTTTTAGCTTTGATTTGTTATAAGAAAAATCCAAAAAGATTTTGCTTTGTTTGCTTTTGTCTTCAGTGCTTGCTTTAAAAAATTCGAAAACCCAAAAATATTTGTTGTTCTTTTCTGGTTTTGTAAAGTTCATTGCAGGGCTCATCAGTTCTCAGCGACTCCTTTGGAGTTTGGTTTCATGTCATTATTCAAGTCACACAAGTGAAAGGCAATAATGATGATCTATGACAACTCGAGGTGTGGTAAGAGGCCGGTAATGAACTCTATTTGTTTTCATTTTTGTACATATACTCATCATTATGGGCATGCTTAGTCTGTTTATGTAAGGTGTATGTTATTTATTGGATTCTTAGTAGTTATTGTTCTCTTATGATTAGCTCCAACTTGCTAATAGTTTGTAGCATATCATATGAGTGTTTGCTTGCATTGTTCTATTCATAACTTGGTATGACATTGTGGTATCCTCTTCTGAATATTTTATTTGAATCGACTTGGCACATGCTCACGCATGCATATGACTGAACAAAAGTCAGTTAAGCCTCGATGATTTATTTTGCCTCGGAGTTCTTGTATCTTTTTTATGCCATAACTAATTTTGTTTTGTTGCAAGCATGATTATGACGGCTATCGATCTAATTGAAACGAACAATAAGGGGAAATAAATTCATAAAGAGAAGTAGGGATGAGACCTGGAAGATGGGAGGCTGGAGGGGATCCATACAGATCGGGCACTCCAGGACGTCCCGCTCGATGCTGCCACCGATGGACACCAACATCACTGCTGCGGCGGCCGCTGATTGGTGTTGGTTGATCTCGGCACTGACCGGGTAAAAGTTAACGTTGAGGGCTCAGTTGGATGGAACTCTTTTTTTAGAATCAACAGCTTTCATTCATTAATCATCTGGCTTACAATCGTTCATAAAACAATCATCTACAAATCTAGAAACATAATTTATCCAAAAACACCTACGTCTATTAGCTGAAGCTTGTTTGGCATAGAGGCGTGCACTCTCATTCGCTTCCCTCCCAATGAACTTTAGACAGAATAATTCCATATTACTGATGAGATCTTCTATTTCCTTCAAAACCGGAGCAATCTCGGATCGGCCCTGAGTCCTATCATTCCAAAGCTTGACAACTTCACTTGCATCCGTCTCCAGCTCAATACATGATAAACCAAGATCATATGCAAGCTTTACACCATCACGTACCGTGATCGCCTCCATGACCAATGCATTTGCAGCCTGGCTGTACCATATGGCTTGTCCCCAGACCAAAGAGCCTTCATGGTTTCGAATGACCAGTCCCGTTGCACCTTCTCCCGCATCCGACAAAAATCATGCATCAACATTTAGTTTCAGTATCCCTTCCTCTGGTGGCTGCCACTTCTGACGAGTTGAAGAGACTCGCATGGATCTTGCTTAACCAGTGATAGATAGATCCAACGCAATATCCGCAACCCACTTAATAGACTTGTTCACCATGTTTTTAACAATTCCTCTCAAACCACACCGCCCAACCACCACATAAAATGACAACAACATCTTTTGCACCTATCGTGGGATTATCAGTGAGATCAATAGCCCAAGTTGTTGGGTGTAGTTCAGGGATTTCCACCAAAAAAGTTTTGCCCATGTGCAATTAAATAGAGTGTGGCGTATAGTTTTTTTCTCTACCACATGCATGACAGAAAGCAATCTTCTCAATATGGCGTTCTTTGAGTACAGCTCGACATGGCATGTAGCCCTTCATTACTCTCCACCAAAAATTACGTACCTTTAGTGGCACCCTCATTTTCTATAATTTCCTCTAGTAAGATTTTTCAGTATCCCCAGAACCCATCTTTGGATTTATATTGCCATTTGCTTGTAGCATTGCTCTTTAGACTGATCTAACTGTAAAGTTGACATGCCTTTCAATATGCCATGCCCAAACATCTTCTAAACGTCCCAGCGGGATTTTCCGAATTGCTTGTTTGTCAACAGGGGCAACTTTTGTTGTTAACTTCTCTTCACTCCAACCTCCTGAAACCGGATCTATTAATTCATGCACAAACATAACATCTGATCCGGGTCTCCTCACTATAGGCTTTAAGCTCGGATTAGATGGAATCCACAGATCTTCCCAAATCCTTGTACTCTCCCTATCACCTATACGTTTGATCAAACCTAAATTAAGGGCCTCCCATCCATACAATATTGCTCTCCACGTATGGGAAGAATTCCTTCTATTTCTTGCTGTAAAAAAACTCCCCTCATGATAACACTTTCCTTTGAATACTCTTGCACATAGTGAAACTGGCTTAGAAATCAGATGCCACCCTTGTTTCGCTAACATAGCTTTATTGAAGAGCATGAAATCCTTAAAACCCATACAACCACATGCTTTGGGTATAGCAAGATCAGACCACTTAACCCAATGAATTTTCATTTTTGATTCATCACCACCCCACCAGAACCCGCGCCACAACCGCGGTAATCTTCTTAATTGATTTTTTTAGACAGCTTAAAACAGCTCATCGAATAAGTCGGAATTTCTTGGCATATAGCTTTAATCAACACTTCTCTGCACGCACTATTTAGTAACCTTGGTGCCCATCCTTTCACTAATTTCTTGATAGTCGCAACAATATGATCAAACTGATCATCCGTGTACCGCCCTAAGGCTGTTGGTAGTCCTGATGTCTACGCACTTCTATTCTTGTAGACAGTTGTTGGGCCTCCAAGTATAAAGGTTTGTAGAACAGCAGCAAGTTTTTCTTAAGTGGATTACCCAAGGTTTATCGAACTCAGGGAGGAAGTGGTCAAAGATATTCCCTCTCAAGCAATCCTGCAATCAAGATACAAGAAGTCTCTTGTGTCCCCAACACACCCAATACACTTGTCAGGTGTATAGGTGCACTAGTTCGGCGAAGAGATAGTGAAATACAAGTGGTAACGGTGCCAGAAAATAGCTTGACGGTGAGGTAAAGACTAAAGCAAGCAAACATGCAACAGATCTAGATGCAAACGGTGTTTTAATGTTTAGAAACAAGGCCTAGGGATCATACTTTCACTAGTGAACACTCTCTCATATAAATATCATCTCTTCATGATACTACTCTTAACTACTCTCTGGTTGGACACTCTAATCATCGGTAGGGCTATAACAGCACTCCTGAAAGTCCGCCTTCCCCAATCTAGATAACCCCACACTGTCACCTTGAGCGCTAGATGGTTCCAACAAACACCACAATTTCATAGAGACATCCAACTCCAAATATAACTCATAACAAATATTCAATCTAGCCAAAGTGTCACACACGGTATGCACGCTGTCACTTTCACACACGTGGGGAAAATCATAGATCTATTAAAGCACAAAGAGTATTTATATAGACTCAAACCTAAGTGCCACCATGGCGTACACGCTATCACTTTCACACACATGGGGAGAGCAGATATCTATTAAAGCACTTGAGTATCAAGGTAGATCTACTAAGTTACAAAGCTCATGACCACAACAAGATCATGCATAGAGAGAGAGAGATGAACACATAGCTACTGGTAGAGCCCTTAGCCTCGAGGAAGAACTACTCCCTCCTCATCATGGGAATCAGCAACGGCGATGGATATGGCGATGGAGATCGATGGAGATGGCTCCGGGGGCACTTCCCCGTCCCAGCAGGGTGCTGGAACAGAGACTTTCTGTCCCCCGAATCTCCCCTTCGATGGCGGCGGCGCAGCGGAGGTTTTTCTGGAAGTATGATGGATTGTTTTAGGGTTTTCTCCCCAGGGGCTTCTTATAGGCGAAGAGGCGAGGCTGGGAGGCGGCCGGAGGGGCCACACCCTAGCCCTCGCCTGGGGGGGTGTGGTGGCCCTCTGGCACCTCTCCGTCTCCCCTTTTGACTTCGTTATGCCCACCGTAAAATATTGACTTTGGCTTTTGTCCTGTCCAATTCCGAGAATATTGATTTTCTGCCTTTCTGAAACCAAAAACAGAAGAAAACAGGCAACTGGCACTATGGCATCTTGTTAATAGGTTAGTACCAGAAAGTGTATAAAAATACCTCAAAGTATAGACAAAACATAGCAGAGTAGATACTAAACAAGCATGGAACATCAAAAATTATAGATACGTTTCCGACGTATCAAGTCCCAAATACTTTTCAACCAACGTCTCGGTTGGTATTTCCATACCTTCATGAACAACCATCTTCATATAATCATCCACATTAGCACTAAAGAAATAGCATATTTCTGCTTATTCACCATTTGGCCTAAGCTAATTTTGTATCTCTCCAAAATTTCCTATAATCTATTAGCATCCTCTGTTGTCGCCTGTGTAAATACCATACAATCATATGCAAATAATAGATGAGATATCCAGGGATAGTGAATACCCACCCGGACTCCTGTGTAAATACCATACAATCATATGCAAATAATAGATGAGATATCCAGGGATAGTGAATACCCACCCGGACTCCTCGGGATAAATGTCCAGCACCATAATATTTCAACATACACGAGAAGCCCTCCGCACAAATCAAAAATAGATAAGAGAACTCGGGGGGCACTACATGACGTTCAATTTAGAGGCACTTTTTACAATTGCCTTTACTTATATATTTTTGTGGCACTTAGAAAAATAGTGTCCTGGTTATATTTATTTCAAAATGAAAAAATGCTACTAAAACTTAAACCTTTGGAGGCACTATCAATAATGCCTCAAATATTTTGAAAAATATGTTGAATTATTTGTGACACTTTTGTTTGTGCCTCAAAAGAACAATTTTTTAAAGGCATTATTCTAAAAATGCCACTAAAATTATAACAATTAAGGCACAAATAAAAGTGCTACAAAAGGTTTGCTTTTAGAGACACTCAATGGTTAACAAATTATGGTACCATTAGTTGTGCCTCCAATGAACAGTTTTTTGAGGCACACTAATGTTTAGTCATTTTAAGTGTCTCAAAAGGCACTACCAAACATACCTCAACTAGTCATCCATTTGAGCCACTTTCACGTGCCTTAAAATGCTAAGCCATTCTTGAAATCACATGCCGCCATGTCTGATCTAAAAGAAATATGGGAGGCGGAAAGGAGAGCCTCGCAGGGCCTCTCCCGCGCCGTGGTGGTCCACGTCGTTGGATCTGGCGATCTCTGCCATCCGTTTTTTTCTCACCCGCACAAACCTAGCTGTCCCTACTGATTTGTGGGCTTGCGTTGTCGCGGGGTGCACTGGCTGAGAGCGTAGGGGGCAGCGAGCATGGTGTTTGTGGGTGTTTGGGACGGACTGCGGCGCGTCGTGGTTGCCCCGCAAATTGCCTTGCTATTTGGGGGCAAAATCGTCATTTCTGATCTCATTTTCTGATGCCCGATTGTGGAGAGGACGGCTGGGCGGTGCGTGGTGGAGTGCCCTTCATCGATGGGTACGGGGCTAGCCGTCTCGCCGGCCATGGAGGTCCCCCTTCCTGTCCTTGGGGAGAGTGACAGGGCGGCAACAACCAGATCCCCTAGTCCCTTTCTTTCCGCTCCCGTTTTGTAGCACCCCGGTTAAATCCACTACTAGAAAATCGTTGTTGTTTTTATTATGTGCATCATCATGCATTTATTCGCCTAAAACTATTTCTCAAAAATCTATTTTATTTTCTAGATATTCCCCTCTTTGTTCAAATCAAAACCATAGATCCATCCGGATCTTTTATTTGTCGAAAACCTTTTTGCAAATGTTTTATTTTATAAGAAAGAAAAATAATAAATATAAAATATTTTGTTAGTGGGGGAGGCAGCCCAGTCGGCCAGGCCCAAATGCCTAGCCAACAGGCCACCTACTACCCCACTACACCAAACCCTAGCCTAACCCTAACCCTAACCAGATCCTACCCCATCCCTATACCGCCGCCGCCAACCCACACCACCTGCCGCCACACTCCACCCGTGCTGCCCACACACAACACACGCACGCATCCTGCGCAGTCAACCCAGCTCAACGCCACCACCCCACCACGCGATCGGACCCACCCACTCTCCCCACCCTATCCGCGGTTTCCCACCCTGATTTTTTCTCTCCTCTCGCGTACGCCTCACGCAGCGCTGCACGCCTCACGCGTCGCTCGCTTCGACGCGGGTCCCACCCTCCTCTCTCACGTGTTGATGTCCGCAGTCCCGTCCCCGACCCTCTATTCCTGCAACGATCGGCGCCCTCGCCTCTCTCCTTCCTCCGCAGCAACCTCCCGACCTATCCCCGAGCGCCGCCTGCCGCTTCTTCGCCGAACTCTGTGGTTGCCGTCGATCGGGCCGTCGCGCCTTCGGTCGCTGTCCTCCGGCCCCTTCCCGCGCCTTGTCTCCACCCAGGCCGCGCCACCGTCGCTGCTCGGGCCCTTTCTGCCTCCTCCTTCCTCGGCGCCCCTCATCGGCCTCGCCTCTGCTTCCCATCGTTAGCGGGCCCGCCACCGTCGCTGACCCGCCCTGCCTCAGCTCGACCTTCTCCAGCGCCTCTCCCCCGTTGAGCCGCCACCGGCCACAGCTGCTCGCCGTCGGTCGTCCCCAGCGTGCGGCTTCGCCGTCTGCCACCTTGTCCTCTCCGCGAGCACCTCGCCGTTCCTGAGCTCTCCGTTGCTGGATTCTGCAGTGCCGCCTCTGGCCGCCACCGAGTCTGACCCGGGCCCGCACCATCTCGTTGCTTGCAGCGCCAGCCACCGCCTCCTCTTCCTCATGCAGGCCCTGCCGTTTCCGAAAGTCGCCGCCCATCCGTGATGCCCGCATTCTGTCGTGCGCCGAGCGCATCCCCTGTCAGCCAAGCATCTCCCTCTCCATCGCCTCCTTGCGAGCCGGAGCGTGCATGTTTTCCTTTTTCTTCTACAACATCGCATCGACGCCCGCCCGCTTGGAGGCCAGGTGACGCACACCAGTGACCATGTGTGTATGTTTTGGTGCTTGTGTGTTGTTTGTATCGAGGCTTTGCCCAAGACCTCCGACTAGATTCCTTCGATGCTATCAAAATCCCTGCACCGATTATAAGTGCGACCGAAGACCGTACCGAACCAAAGGTGCCCGAAGAATCATAGACAAGAACTCCATCACGGAACATCAAGTACACCTACACGGACCGAAGACCGTTCTCGGACCTGAAGACGTCAAGACCCCGGACCCGAAGGCGCCGAGACCCTGAGTGTGCCGACACGGATCCGAAGACCGATCCTGTCAAACCCCAAGACCTTCGCCTCACCGATGTGTGACCCCTTTCCAAGCCCTTATTTTTATTAAATGATATATACCTTGTTGCATATTAAATTGTTCATGTCGCATACATATTGTGTGGTTTGGGGGCCTTATGCCAATTCACCTAAATTAAATATGGAGGCCATATGCGGACTTTTCTAGTCTAATATTGGCTCCATTTAAATTTGTGTAGCATACCGATGCCATGTTTTGCCTTGTTAAGACAACATTTAAATTGTGGGGTATCTAAACAACATGAACCTATTAATTAATGGTCGGGACCCCGGTTCCACTTAATATCGTCTAATTGCATCGCACCTTTGCCATGTCATGCATCATGTCGATCTTCTAACATAATATTAAATAGTGCCTCCGATGTTTATTCTAGTGCTTTGCTTCTTCATGGATTAGGCCAATGAGTTGAAGCGAGTGTCGACCCGATCTTCGGATGAACCTTCGGCAGCGTTTTCAGGCGAGCATTCTTCCCCTTTCTACCTATCTTACTTTTCTAGTCTTTATTTCCTCCTGTTTCTCTATTGCTATCCTTGTTGCGATGCTTTAGTTTTCATACCCCTGTTATATCCCTTGCAGCCTATATATTGTCTTGGACACCTCCTATTACCTATTGTTTGGTAGATAGTCGGTCTTGCGAGTCGTAGTTGCTTGCTTAGGTGCTGCTTCGTGTCATCGATGTTCCACCGTTGTTGGGTGGTTGGCACATGCTTAATGGTGGAGATGATGATGGCTTTAATTATCATTTAATAACTAAAGTTGAAAGTAGGTAAATAATACAGAGGTACCGGTGGGTAATAGACAATATTTGGTTTTTAACCGCCCACTTATGTCCCGTAGAAACCCGAGTTCTTGACACTTGTTCCGAGATCGAGCGCGCTAACCATAGGTGGGGTGTGTGGGCACCCCCATCGATTTAGTACCCGATTTCAAAGTACTGTACTGGGAGCCACAAAGTAGTTTGAGGCTTTATTACTATCCTGTACTTATGCCATGCTTTACTGCTTTATTTACGATTGCGCGTGGAGCGTCTATACTGTTTAGGAACAAATGCGGAGTGTTTTCGCGGTATCGACAAGCCTAGTCACACTTTCGGGTTTCCAGTCATTTACAGCCATTGACGCAAACCTTTTGGTCCGTTCCGGAGCCGGCCAACTTCGTTGTGGGTAGCTTAGTGGGGTGGCCCCCATGTGCTTGCTTTGGGTCTAGGAAACGTTGTGTCTGAAACCCCGTCGACATACTGTTGGGTGTATGTTTTGTGATCTTGTACCTACCTGATCTGACAACAAGGGTGTAGGTGCGTGTGGAAACTTTGGTGCACCCCTGCAGGGTTAAATCTTTTCGAGAAGCAGGTTATGGACGACTTGGAGCACAGTTCTTGATCATAGACAACTATAACTAAAGTTTACTGTTATAATTTGACTTGTATCTGATATGACTAGTAAGTTGGCTAACCACCATAAAATGAATGGATAAAACTGCCAACCGTGTGAGTTTCCTCGGCTTGACTTCTTCGTTTGGTCTCGAGGGGGAAATACCAGGATGGGTTTGTTTGGTGGTAGAATCAGGTTGGTTCCGAATAGGTCTTTCTTATCCCTCTCTGATAGCCGACAGTTGTATCGAGTTTCTATAGGATGTTTAGTGCATGCTGCACTGCCGCTTCAGTCCACCATACCTATGTAGGTGAGGTCCGCCGAATTCTAGTCTCGCCGTGTACTGGCATCAGTACTGACCGCTCTCTTTTTCTTTTGTCCTTTGTCGGTACCCCTTTTGTTTGAGCAGGTTTTTGAGACTGACGTCGTTAGCAGAGTTACCCTTCCGGCTTGGCCTGGGCAGGGTTATGGACACCATTGGTTATTCTTCAGGGCTCTTAGCTCAATTTGCATCTTGTCCGTACTCGGACGTTGTATCGTTTTCAAGCTGATTTGGATCTTTGTATAGAATATCTGTATTCTTGACTCTTTGAGTCGTTGTTGTATACATATGTTTTGTGGGTTTCATCATGGACTATTGTGTAATGATATTACTTCGTTTTCCATTCTCAAACTTGCATAGCGCGCGCCTGAGGTGACCCGGACTCTTTGAATCGTTTCTATGCGGGTTTGGCGGGAATCGCTAAAACTTGCATAGGGCCAATCCGAGGGTGTTATACGTTTCCCTTCTCAAACCCTAGCCGCCGCCGATGGTCCTCCTCCCGCATCTCTCCCTCGTCGCAGGCCAGTGGGAGGAGTACAGGATGGGCGGATCCTCGACGTCTCCTCGCCTCTCTCATCGTCCTCCTCCATGACCGCCTCTCTCATTGTCCTCCTCCACCGCACCTCTAGATCGTCTCAAGGTCTTCTAGTGTTTCTCGTGGTGGTAGCACGAGAAGGGGGCAAGGTGGAGGCCGCGACGGAAGGCAGCCGGCGGAGAGCACGGCAGCCTCCTCACCACTCGTCATCTGATATGCACGTTCAGCGCATGGAGCTCGTTGGGAAGGCACCATCGGCCTTCTTGGCAACCATGGAGGAGGGCAGACGCGCGTGGTGACCGAGCAGCAGCCGTTGGTGGCGGCACGAGCGCAGAGACGACCGCCTGGAAACAAAGCGAGCATCTGCATCTCCATCTGGTCTGCAGGTACACGTATTGGCTCACCCTCCATCTCTCTTCTATCTTGGTTTCTCCCTATGTCTTCATAAATCTGGCCTCGTGCCTTGCTTTCTGTCACGCACCGTGTAGGCCAACATACCGGGTTGCATAGGTTGTTGCAGGAAGGGAACTACATGCCCAAGGTGTGGGAGCAGAACAGGACAACCGGCTATACTTAAGGAAAATGATGGTCTTCCCCCGGACGATGGGATCGTCCGGGTCACCTTAGGCGCACGCTCTTTCCCTCGGGTCGCTAGTGGACACGCATCCTCTCCCGTGGAAATAATAGCACACACGCAACCACTTCCGGTCCCAACAACGCAACATATTTATCTTTACTCTCCGCTGTCGTGGAACAAACAAATCTGACTGCCTCCTTTTTCCTGCTCCACTGCTCAACGCCAATACTCCGTCCAAGCATGCACCACCAAGCTACCCGCCGTTCACGCAAGCTGCGGTGCCAACACAGTCACACAAGTTGCCGCTGCAAAGGTCCTCTGCCGCGGGGCCACCGCTTGCTACAAAAAATCTGGTGGCGACGCCGCCGCAAAGGCAGTCTGCCACCGGGCCACTGCTTGCTACAAAAGAAGGCCGCCGTCGTGCGGCTTTGCTATCCACGGCAGGCGGTGCCGCTACCTATGGCGGGCGGCGCTGCTGCGAGCGGCAGGCACCACTGCTACCTATGGCACGTGGCGCTGTTACAACCTGCTACGAGCGGTTGTCTTTTCCGGCGACGAATTTGCTATCGACGGTCACATGATTTGCAACCTACAGCGTCCGGCTCTGCTGCCTACGTCACGCGGTGCTGCCGCAAGGGGTACGAGGGGGTGCTAGCAACGACTAATGTTATTGCTACCTGTACGGCGACGGATTTTTGCTACCGACGGTCAGTGTCGTCGCTACTGACGGCCAATGGATTTGCTATAGTAGTTCAAATATTTCGCTACAATCGTTCTTCTATTTTTTTTGCTGTGACATCCCCGGTGAGGTTTTCGACGAGGTGTCTAGAAAAGTCTCTGGCGATGCCAGTTTTTTGCTACATTAGAATAACTTTGTTGCTACAACTGTCTTGTGGTTTTGCTATAACAATGTCAACTTTTTGCTACAAGATCTCCGGCGAGAATCACCAGCGAGTTTTTCCGACGATGTCTCCGGCAAAGTCGGTTTTGCTACATTAGCACAATTTTTTGCTGCATGGCCTCCGGCGAGACGTTCTATTTTTAAAACAACCCGTTTTTTTATTTCGGAAGCAAAAGCGGAGGCATATGTAGCAGCAAAAGCGGGCTTATTTGAAAAAAAAGATTTGAAACAATTTTAGAGACACAGTGTCGCGTAGTGGAGGAGGAAGATGGGAGAGTCCGGGGAACACCTAACAGTTTGCAGTTTTTTTTTCCTATACTTAAGGCCTTGTTTACTTCTCCGGTATTTTTATCCACAAAAGACGCGGGGATATGCGGGGATTTGGTGTTCACCCAATACTCTTAAATCCCCTCAAATCTCTTCCCCAAAAATACTCTACCATGATGTAGAGTTTTTAATCTAGACAAAAATACACTAGTGTGGAGGGGATTTATGGGGATATTCCGGAATTATCCCCTCAAAACCCGACCTAGTAAACGACCTATTAGAGAAATTTCAAGATACAAAATAATCCCCTCTCATCCCCTGAAATACCCTAGAAGTAACAAGGCCTAAGGGGAATCAGGACGGACGAAGGGTGTCGAAGAACTGAAACTTGAGAACCCTGGCAAGGGCGGCACGACTCCTTCTTCCTTAGCTCTGTCTCCAATATATCTCCCTCCTCAGCTCCTAATTTTTAAGATTCTTATATCTAGAACTGCCATAATCCTGTAGTTCTTTCTCTAGAAGAGGCAACTACCAAGAAATTAGATGCGTCTTGTTCAACTCGTGCATATTTGTTTGCAAATTTATGCAGAAGTTTCAATCGAGGTATTCCCTCCCCCTCTTCAGCCATAGGTTGCAGGGGGCTCACTGTCATCCGGACGCGCCGCCACATCGCCATGATCGAGAAAGAGGAGCAGCGGACGTTGCCAGCCTCCCGTGGGCGAGCAGAACTCTGGTGACCATGGCCATAGCGCCCTTGACCCCCACATGCCACACCCGCACGAGCTCAATGCCCCCTTCTCCCTTATGGATCCGTTTTGTCCTCCCATACGATCTCCTCATTTGCTTTGTTACTCCCAATTTAATTTTTATTTTGCAGGTGGGTTAGATGTCTAGCAGATTCGCTTAACTAACAGCGAGAAGCCACCATTCCTGTTTGGTGATGCAGGTATGTTCATCCTCTCTTTTCTGTTCATATTTCCCCAGGTCCATATGCAGATTGCCCCTATTTCTCAAATCAGTAATAAGAAAGTTAATCTGTTGTGACAGTACCTTAACTATATGTGATAAACAAACTGTTTTAATTCCAAGTCCCAACCTGTCCTCTCTTCCCTCGCCAACGAGGGGCAAGCAAAGACCCCTGACAGCAGAGGGGTGGATACATGGCTTAATTTTGCTTCAACAACATGCTCTGTTTCACCTCACATGTTGTGACCTTCATCCTTTCAATGGTTTGCTTTTGTCAGTCGAACAAGTGCTTATGAATTTCCTTTTAGACGTGGACATATTATGCTCTAAATTTCATAAACAATGTTCTAGGCTTGTGGTGGCAGGGAAGAAACCATCAGTGGAGAGGTTGCTGCCCGACGCGCGTGCTAACGGGTGTCCTAGGCCAGAGCTGATGTCCTTGTTGACGACCTCGTCATCTCTAACATCTCCACAGGTATACGAGCTTCTTGCCGTCTCTTTGATTTTTCTGTGCAATCACTTATGTTTATGACTGTATGCGATGTGCTTGTTACATTTTTAGATTGTTATTTGGTTGGATAAAAAAGCATATGAGAGGTACATATATGGCGATCGACGAGTGATATTTATCTTTTTCTTCTCTCTGCTCAATTTTGTTAGTTTACTATGAAGAACGACTCTACATGATCGTGGAAGATTAATTGTGAGGATACTATGCCTAAAAAAATTGACCTGCATATCTATGTCTGAAACTTGTATCTACATCTGCTATCCCCGGTCAAAAATATCTTCACTATTCGTCATGCCTGCTATATCACTTTGATTTCTCTTCCTTGTGATTTTAGTTTGTGGTCTGTTCATCGTGCCAGTCCTCAGCCTGAATGTGCCACACATGATTTGGCACTGTCTTTAAAAATTGTACCTTCTTTGATTCAGAATCTTGATGCATAGAGCAAGTCTGTACTTTGGTCAGGAGTTAGTATAATGTGTCAATTTTTTTTTTCCTGGCTATTATGTCAGTATGTGATGTATAACCACATGGTAAAATGATGAACCTAATGTTCCAGGAATTAAGAGTGTTATTATGAGATTCAGTACCTTAGTTGCTCGTGCAAAGGTACCATACAACGCTTATTTTTAAGTCTGGAGTACATGATTGTTTTCCTACATAGGAAAAATTATAGGAGATAATTTTGTTCTCCTTTAGCTGAAAGGCATATTTTATTTCCGATTTAGATTCTTCATTTAAAATATAACAGTGCTAGCCGCCTAGAGTGCAGATGATGTGCTATATTTTATTCTGCTGATGAGAGATGATGCAGTAGTTCATCAACAGTTTGTTCAGATCTTCTGATTGAGTTAGTGCAAAGAAAATGGCGTGAGGATAGAACTGAAAAAAACTTAAGTTAAGTGACCTTTTTTGGGTTATTTGCATCACTAGAATTATGCTACTCATATTGTTTGGTCTATTTACTACATTTTTTATGAATGAAATTGCTCATTGTCGGTGTGTCTAGACCCCTGTTTCTTGCAGTGCTTCATTGATCTCATTTGTTTCAATTTTTTAAGGTTCGTTTGTCAATGCTTGCTTTCTTGATGCTTCAGTTTACACCCAATGGTGTTACTGGAACAAAATTTGGTTGTTCTTATTTAGTTCAAGACCTGATTTGGTTAGGCATATGCTAGCATACTTTCCTTATGCCCTGCTCACTGTAAACAGAGTACTAAATCTGAAAAATGTGAAAACTGCATTAGCAGGTACAAGTAGAGAAATAGGTTCTGTTTGGTATAGAAGAATGAGGTCAGGTGTAATAAAAAGAAGAGGGAAGATCACAAATTGTCAGGAATATAGTTGACAATTTTTCTTACCTGCTGTGTATAGAAAGATTCTATATTTTCAGAGTTAAGTGTAGAAGCTAGCGACATAGGCTGTAAGCATGGGTTATGGTGAGCTTGATCACGATTACATCTATATTTAATTAACATGCACATAGTGCTTAGCATGGTAACTGAATTAAAATGGAGTCCTATGGCGTAGTGTTCAACTCAAATCTCTTTACCAAGCTCCTTTAGGTATTACAAATGAGAACAACAGCTGTTTTAAATGAATTTTGGTTTTGTTTTATGTTGCTACGGTTGAAAAATAGCAATATCGATGAAACAGTCCGATTTTCCATGAACTGATGGAGTGGTTGCAGTTGGTAAATAAATCTGCAGAATTACCTATTTATTTCATTTTCTACTCAAAACTTGACTTCTTTCTACTGGATGCATAGCTCAGAGTTCATCCTGGGAGTACCTCTGCGATCACTACTCAATGCTTGACCTGCATTCTGATGCTTTGAATTTTTGCTTCTAGGAGGATGGTGTGTCTCAGTTTGTGTACGCCACTTGTGTTTCATGTGTAATGGCTGCCAACGCTTGAACAACGTATGGCAGGATGCAGCACTGACCACTCCAGTAGCGGTGCAGTGGATGCCAACCCTTAAACAACATATGACAAGATGCAGTACTGACCACTCCAGTAGCGGCACTCACCCTTGTTGTCAGCCGAGATATAAGTATTTGTGGCTGCATCGACGACTTGATATGTCAGTGTTATGGTCGGCATCTCCTATGCCAGGAAGAGGCCCAATAGTGGGCCAAATTAGGGGCTTAGCCCAGTTATTTTATTATATAAAGAGTTGTAATCAGACTTTTAGGTTTAAGCAATAATCAATCTTATTATTGCCGACTCCCAGAGGAGTCGGCCTTCTCCTGCCTCCGCCGCCACCAGCCCTAGCCGCCGCCCTCCTCAGCCTCCGCGACGGCGCCCTGCCGCCGGCGCCGCCCTTCTCTCCACCGCTCGCAACACTTCCACCCCTACAACCTACGCCCCCGCTCCGGTAGAACCCTAGCCTTTACCAATTTGGTATCAGATAGCTTCGGTTCGATCATGTCTTCGGGCCACCCCACCACCACCGTCGCCGCCACCACCACGGCTGCACCGACCACCTCCGGGCCGGCTGGCCCCGTCGCCCTGGCTCCGGCCCCCGACCCGGGCGCCGTCCTCTCCCCAGCGCAGCTCACGGCTGCTGCCAACGATCTCACCTTGGCGATCGCCAATCTCCGGACGTTCCTGCAGGGACGCACGGGCTGCCGGCCACCGTGACCTCTCCACCACCACCGCCCCCGCCCGCGCCACACGCGCCGCCTCCACCGGCCCCGGCCGCCACCCAGGGCGTCCCCATCACGAACATCAAGTGGCCGGCGTTGCCGTCCCAGCGGCCCTCCTGGGTAGACGCGCCGGTCTTCACACCGCCCCTGCCCAGCCGACCGTGCCCCCACCGGCTGCGTACACCGCGGCCTCCGCCTTCGGTGGCTTCAGCGGCTACGGCGATCCTTATGCGGGGGGAAGCGCTGCCTACTCGCCCCCTGCCGCGCAGGTCCAGCCCTTCGTCGCCGCGCCGCCCGTCCAGCAGCCTCCCCGCTACACCAAGTTGGAGTTCACCACCTATGATGGTGCCACCGACCCCCTCAATTGGCTCAACCAGTGCGAGCAATTTTTCCGGGGGCAGCAGACACTGGCGTCCGACCGCACATGGATCGCTTCCTACCACCTCCGCGGAGCTGCCCAGACATGGTACTACGCTCTCGAGCAGGACGAGGGCGGGATGCCGCCGTGGGAGCGCTTCCGCGACCTGTGCCTCCTCCGGTTCGGACCCGCAGTACGCGGGAGCCGCCTAGCCGAGCTGGGGCGCCTGCAGTTCACCTCATCGGTGCAGGAATTCGCCGATCGCTTCCAATCGTTGGCGTGCCATGCACCCGGCGTCACGGCTCGTCAGCGCGCCGAGCTCTTCGTGGGCGGCCTTCCTGACCACATCCGGGTCGACGTGGAGCTGCGCGAGCCGCAGGACCTGCAGACCGCCATGTACTACGCCCGGGCATACGAGCAGCGCACCCTCGCCATACAGCAGTCCTTCCAGGGCCGGGGAGCCAGCCCTCCGCCACGCCCTGCCCAGCCGACCCCGGCGCGCCCAGCGTTGCCGGCTGCCCCTGCGACTCCTGCAGCGCCTACACGGCCTTTTCGTCGCCTGACGACGGCCGAGCAGCTCGAGCGGCGTCGCAAGGGCCTATGCTTCAACTGCGACGAGCCTTACGCACCGGGTCACACGTGCGCTCGCCTGTTCTATTTGGAGACGGTCGATGACGAGGACGGCGAGACCCTCACCCCGGAGCTCGACGCCGGGGCCGCTCCCGAGACGGGCGCCACGACCTATGGGCCGGTCGACGCGACGGCTTTCGTCGTCTCCCTCCACGCGTTGGCAGGCATCAAGACGGCGAAGACCATGCTTCTGCCGGTGACGATCGGCGGGGAGCGCCTCACCGCGCTTGTGGACACGGGCTCGACGCACAACTTCCTGTCCGGCGACGCCATGCGACGGCTCGCACTGCCCCTCATCTTCTGGCGCGCGGGCGGCCGCCGCGTCTAGTGGACGGGCCTCGGCAGCTCCGGGCCAGCGGCGCCCCAGCTCGCGCTGATGGCTGCCGCCCTCGACGAGACGCATCCGCTCCTGGATGACCTTCTGCAGCAACATAGCGACATCTTTACCGAGCCACAGGGCCTACCTCTAGCGCGGGCCTGCGATCACCGCATCCACCTGCTGCCGGGGACGCGGCCTGTCGCAGTACGTCCGTACCGCTACCCCCAGCTGCAGAAGGACGAGCTCGAGCGCCAGGTGGCGGTCATGCTCTCCCAGGGTATCATCCGGATTTCGACATCACCCTTCTCGGCGCCGGTGCTCTTGGTGCGCAAGCCCGACGGCACGTGGCGTTTCTGCATCGACTACCGCGCGCTCAACGTAGTGACGTCCAAGGACAAGTTCCCCATCCCGGTCGTGGACGAGCTCTTGGACGAGCTACACGGGGCGCGTTTCTTCACCAAGCTCGACCTGCGCTCGGGCTACCACCAGGTGCGGATGCATCCGGATGATATCGCGCAGACGGCGTTCCGCACCCACCACGGCCACTTCGAGTTCTTGGTGATGCCGTTCGGCCTCTCCAATGCGCCGGCAACATTCCAGGCTTTGATGAATGACGTGCTCAGCCCCTATTTACGCCGTTTTGTGCTCGTTTTCTTTGATGATATTCTCATCTACAGTGCATCGTGGGCGGAGAATCTACAACACGTCGCCATCGTCTTCAACGAGCTTCGAGCGCATCGTCTCCACCTCAAGCGCTCGAAGTGCTCGTTTGGCACGACCTCCGTCGCGTACTTGGGACACGTGATCACGGCGGAGGGCGTCGCGATGGATGCTGACAAGGTCGCGGCGGTCGCTGCATGGCCAACGCCGCAGTCACCGCGGGCTCTTTGCGGCTTCTTGGGGCTCGCGGGCTACTACCGGAAGTACATCCGGGACTTTGGCCTCATCGCCGCGCCTCTGACCCGTCTCCTTCGCCGCGACGCCTTCGCCTGGGATGCAGAGGCAACGGAGGCCTTCCAGGCGCTTCAGCGGGCGCTCACGACAGGGCCCGTGCTCTAGATGCTGGACTTCGACCGGCCATTCGTCGTGGACTGCGACGCCTCCGGCATCGGGTTCGGCGCCGTCCTCCATCAAGGGGAGGGGCCGCTGGCCTTCTTCAGCCGGCCGTTCGCCACTCGCCATCTTAAGCTCGCGGCGTACGAGCGCGAGCTCATCGGGCTGGTTCAGGCCGTGCGTCATTGGCGGCCCTACCTGTGGGGGCGAACTTTCTGTGTTCGCACGGATCATTACAGCCTGAAGTTCTTGCTCGATCAGCGCCTCTCCACCGTTCCGCAGCACCAGTGGATCAGCAAGCTCTTCGGGTTCGACTTCACCGTCGAGTACCGTCCGGGCCGCCTCAACACGGTCGCCGACGCGCTCTCTCGCCGCGACACGGAGGAGCTTGCGGAATCCCTCGGCGCAGTCATGTGCATCCGCTCCGGACCATCTTTCACCTTCATCAACGACATCCGCCGGGCCACGGTGGGCGCCGCGGATGCCCAGGCGCTGCGCCAGCGCCTCGACGCGGGGGAGCTAGCCCCGCCATGGCGCCTGGCCGAGGGGCTGCTTCTCCATGGGCGCCGCATCTTCGTGCCCGATCAGGACGACCTTCGTCAACAGGCCCTACTTATCGCGCACTCGGCAGGCCACGAGGGTGTGCAAAAGACGCTCAAGCGTCTCCGTGATGACTTCTACATTCCTGGTGATGGTGCGCTGGTCCGCGACTTGGTGGGGTCGTGTGTGACGTGCCAGCGCAATAAGACGGAGACGTTACGGCCGGCGGGGCTGCTGCAGCCGCTGGACGTTCCCTCGCAGGTGTGGGCGGATATCTCCATGGACTTCATCGAGGGCCTCCCTGAGGTGGGTGGCAAGTCTGTCATCCTCACGGTGGTCGACCGCTTCTCCAAGTACGCCCACTTCATTCCGCTTGGCCATCCGTACACAGCCGCGTCCGTGGCCCGGGCCTTCTTCGACGGCATCGTGCGCCTCCATGGGTTCCCGTCGTCCATTGTCAGCGACCGGGATCCCGTGTTCACGGGGCATGTGTGGCGCGATCTCTTTCGGCTGGTGGGTGTGAAGCTTCGCATGAGCACGGCCTTCCATCCGCAGACAGACGGCCAGTCCGAGGTGGTTAACAAGATTATTGCCATGTATTTGCGTTGTGTTACAGGAGATCGTCCGCGCTTGGGTGGATTGGTTGGCATGGGCGGAATACTGCTACAACACCTCCTATCACTCCGCCCTGCACGCCACTCCCTTTGAGGTGGTTTATGGGCGCCCACCACCGAGGATGCTGCCATATGAGGCGGGCTCGGCCCGTTCTGAGACCGCGGGCGACTTGCTACGGACCCGTGATGAGATTCTGGCTGAGGCGCGCCAGCGTCTTCTCCAGGCACAGCAGCTGGCACGGAAGTATTACGACGCTCATCATCGCGACGCTGAGTTCGCCGTTGGCGATTGGGTCTGGCTGTGCCTACTTCACAGGATGGCGCAGTCCCTGGATCCGCGCGCCAAGCGCAAGTTGGGGCCTCGCTATGCCGGGCCCTTTCGCGTGCTAGAGCGTGTCGGCACGCTCGCCTACCGCTTGGAGCTGCTGGTGGGCTCCCGCATCCACGACGTCTTCCATGTGATTTTGCTGAAGGCTCACAAGGGAGATCCTCCGGCCGAGGCGCCGGCACTTCCTCCTCATGATAGTGGTCGCGTGCTCCCGGGTCATGAGAAGGTGTTGAAGGCGCAGCAGAGTCGGGGCGCTTGGCATGTACTGGTGCAGTGGGCTGGATTGCCCACGGAGGACGCTACATGGGAGAAGCTCGAGGAGTTCCAGCAGCACTTTCCTGATGTTCAGCTCGAGGACGAGCTGTTTGAGGAGGCGGGGAGAGATGTTATGGTCGGCATCTCCTATGCCAGGAAGAGACCCAATAGTGGGCCAAATTAGGGGCTTAGCCCAGTTATTTTATTATATAAAGAGTTGTAATCAGACTTTTAGGTTTAAGCAATAATCAATCTTATTATTGCCGACTCCCAGAGGAGTCGGCCTTCTCCTGCCTCCGCCGCCGCCCTCCTCAGCCTCCGCGACGGCGCCGCCCTTCTCTCCCCCGCTCGCAACACTTCCACCCCTACAACCTACGCCCCCGCTCCGGTAGAACCCTAGCCTCTACCAGTCAGAGACTCCTGCAATTGGGTGAAAAGTTTCTGACTAGGTGACCTCTATGAACATACAGGGAGGTGAAAGCAGGGCTTCAAGGATCAAAGCAGAGGAGAAAGAAGTCAGGAAGGATGGAAATCACAGTAGTTACCAGGAAGAAATACTTCTCAGGTTTTCATTACATGTATGGGTATTAAACATACGTTCCTAAGTTACTTTATATGGCCTGTGAGACTAAATCTCTGAATTTATCTATACTGTATTGTTTGATTATATGCATACACTACATCCATGCATGTTTTGATGTGCTTATTCTGTGTCTGATCCCGCTCGAATTTGAGCATGGGATGTTTACTTCGTTTTCCAATCCCGCTGTTAGCAACACTAATTTTATTTCGTGGCTGTACTTTATGCCCATATTCTTATGTGTGTTCATTGTTAGGCTTACACTCTTGAACGATGCACTTGTTTTGTGATGATTGTTTTGAATAACAATTATTAACAAAAGTAGCAGAATAATGTGTTTTTGTCCGTGACTCAACCATGTTTCGGTGCAGCTTGTTTGCTATGTTTTACTTATATTCTAGCTAGATGATTATGTTTGCATGGTTATAGGATATTTTGATGCCCAGGTTCTTTCTTAGCTTATTTCTCACATGTTCATATTTAATTTAATTTTATCTTGCAGATGGCACCCAATCCAATTTTTGTTGAACTTTATCGAATCGAATCTATTTGGTTTATGTATAGCTAGCTTCTTCATTTTTTCTGCCTTTGCTTCACACATGTAGTTTCTGTACATTTTTAAACCCTCTGTACAAGTAGTGTTGATCTGCTCCAAGAATTGTTGATCTTGCAAAATAAAACATCTAACTGAAATGTTCCTCATAGTGAACCTGACTACAAGGGAACTGTAAAATATATCATGTCCAGTCATGCTTAGTAAATTCATTAAGCGAAATTGTAATTGGAGAGTGAAAATACCAATATCGACACTGCATCCCACGTGATCGATTCCAGATAATGGTGCCCCTTATTGTTAGATGATATAGACTCACATAGCATATCAGGCATCAGCTTGGTTTTTGTTTCACCATGCCCAATCTCTGAACAACTCAATTCTTATATGGTGTAATTGTTCTGGTTAGTAATGGAACACGGATATCCAAGACAACAATCTTGCTCTTAAATACACAGATTGGTCAAACAAGTATCGTACCTAGAAAAGGTTGATCTACTCCACACAAATGTACTTTGGTTGATGGCCTTTTCTGAGAGTAGATTGGTTGATGAACTCGCTTATTTATACTCCTTAGCTTCAGTCTAATAAAGAATAGGGGAGAAGTCCCACGTTTATGCAAGCTGCTCATAGCTTGTGTAGGCAGATGATTTCATTGTACCAGAAAAGGATAACCTTTTTAATTAAAACTTGGGGTCTAAGAGTTAATTTTGTTCTGTTTTCTTATTTATGATTTCATTGAAGCAGGCAACAACTTATGTTCTCTGATCTTTGAATAGCACCAGGTCACACGAGGTGTCCTCCGTGGCGAGCGGTGATGAGGAGCAGAGGTGTTCCACCCATATGCCGGCTTCTAAACACTTAAGGTAGCTCTCATGGCCTCAAGCATGTAACCAGGTGCCAATGACCTCAATCCATTTCTTAACTCCTTTTGTTGTGGCCTTACACACAAAATCTGCTTCGTGAAATAACTGAAGGAGATGATTGATATTGACTTATTGTTGCCTCTCCTATTTGGTCCTTTCTTGCCTATGTTAGTGCACTCTTGGGTTGTGATCTTACCAGCACATTAACATACTTTGGACCATCTGCGGTCTCAAATTATCATGGTTGTTTTTGTGGTGTGTTTAATTTGTAGTCTGATCCAAATGCATCGTCCTTTGGAATCATTTCAATATATTTTGGCCAGCTCCAACTTACTTTGTTTCGGCACACATTCTTTCTCCTGTCCTCTATCACCATCGTTGCGGCTGCCAAAGAAGACAATGTGGAACATACGTGTTATAACTGTCCTTATCCGTCACACACAATTAGCGGCGACTCTTTCATCCATGTTGGAGTGATCAACCTTTCTATCATAAGGTTATCAGCAATGAAGGCGATTAATGGAGAGAGCTGAGGCTAGCAATGAAGGCTCCAAGTACCTTCAGATGCCACCTCTAGGCTTATTTAGTTTGGATGATGTCCACTTGAGATCAGGCTTGTGCTCTGGAATTCCTGTCATAATTAATTTTTTCAAGACAGTCATGGTGTGCTCCCATAGTCAAACTCTCAAAGCTGATCCGTTCACCTCTGTTATTGTTTCTCTTTCTCAGGTTCATCCATTCATGGTGTGCTCCCATAGTGATTGTTGTGCAAACAGGTTTGTGTCTTACCACCAATATTTTTAGGTTAATGTTGTTTCCTTAACATTGCTGTGAGATTGAAGCCTTTCAAGACTTTGTTGAATTTGGACTTACTGAATACAACATGATGCCTTTGTGTTTCTTATTTTTACAACTGACATCACTTTGTTTCCAATTTTTTGATTGCCATCTTCACTAGAATACTACATGGCTACTGTGCATTATTACATATGAGCTTACCATTGACCGAAGTCTTGGAGAGTACTATCTGATCTACACTTCCGTAGCTGAGAGTTGAACCCTGTTTGTGCAATCCTTCTTTTCAGCTCGCGTACAAAGAGAAAACTCAAGCATATTCTTTTTGTGCCTTTTCTTTCCAGTAGTCTTCCTACACAGTGAATAGCTCATTAATCCTGTCCTGAATATGTAGTTGTTACCAGCTTAAGCTACATTCTTTTTTTACCTAATACATATTCATTATACTATGTCATTGTCTATAATCTCCTCAGTGTGAATACGTTATAGCTGGTTTCACAAAACCCCATGGTACTGGATGAGGGGATGAGCGAGAATAAAAAATGTTGATTATGCATCTCTTTTAGCTATAGCTGGTCTAGCACAGGTAGACTAGTGTTGACCGATATGCAGGTATTGCTTTTCTTGTTAGCTCTGATTGTCAGGGAAATGAACAAACCTGCTGAGTATGACACTGATGATGAAATCATTGGAACTGCCCGAAGCAATAGCGTCTGACAGCCTCTTGAATGCTCCGGCTACTGGTGTTCCTGTGCCAACACTTGACCAACGTGCAAGCAGAAACGATGCGTGGAGCCAAAGGAGAGAGAAGGTATATACATGATTGGCCGGTTTCAACATCATTGATCATTAGCATATATTTTTTTCCATTGTTCATAGGTATATACATGATAGGCCGGTTTCAACATCATTGATCATTAGCATATATTTTTTTCCATTGATCATAGGTATTATTTATTTCGTTACTAAACAGTATTTTGAATATTCTGTCTGGCGCAGTATGGTCTGGACATGAGCCAACTTACATAGAACCCATCAGATGGGACCAGATATCAGCAAAATGGGGCACCTCCAGCTGAAGAAAGGAGCCATTGCACCATAATGTGAAAAACCCTTGACGATGTTGTCCAAATTGATGGATCTTGAACAATCTATCTCAGCTTGCATAGTTTGGTTGTACCATGTTGTTGAGAGTGGTGTATGGAGTAGAGGTATTGTACCTTTGTGCTTATCTTGTGTGCCATCTTCTGAACAAATGCCCCAGGCACTTGTAATTTCCTTGTGAATGAGGACTGGCCATCAACTTGTCATTATATTCTGAGTTTGTTGGAGTTTCTGATTGTCTACATTATATTTTAACCTTCTTATCCCTTTTAAGTTGTTTCTTTTGACATTGTAATCATGTTTGTAGTATTGGATTCACCATGCCCCCCCAAATGTATGTATGAAACACTGGCTATGTCAATGAACTGCTAAGTCATCCTATGTTTTATTAATATAATGTGGATTACTAAAACTAATTAGATTGAGCATATATTTCTCATAAATCTAGCTATGTATTTTAGTTTTTCAGTGTTGCTTGCCGGCCGTAGGGTAAGCGGCGTGCCTCTACGGGACAAGGCCTGATAAACCACGGGCCCATTTGACCCGAGGAAGCCCACCGTGGCCATTTGGTTGTCGCCGAGGGAGTAATAATTGTCGCTGGATTATTAGGTCCATATTTAATTATTACTGGATTGGATGTAGATACTCCCTCTGTCATCCAAGAATAGATGTCTTGGGGTTTTTCAACTTTTGGATGATCTATATACTAAATAGTGTCTAGATTCATCTAAATTTTGATAAATTTGAAACATTTATTTTAGGACGGAGGGAGTATTAAAACATGTCTAAATATATTTATTTTTACAATAAGTAATATAGATCACAGGTAGTAATAACGATAAATATAAATAATAGATGCTTTGTACTGTTCGATATTTTTCTAATGCTGAAGTCCTATTAAAAAAAAAGACGCATACCAGGATCAGCAGCAAAGAAGGATCGCCGGGTAATGGGCCAGCCAATCTTGGGCTCGCTTCAAGCGGTGCGGGACGCGCCGCGTATAGCATCGCCCTATATATATTTCACTACCGTTCGGTCCCCTGCTGCCCCTGCATCACCGGTTCCCTATCACGCCGCCACTTAGGGGTTAGAGAGAGGGGAAGGGGGAGGGATACAGCGAGATTGGAGGTGAGAGATGTGCAGGCTGTCCCGCCGTCGCTCGAGCTTCGAACTCTCTCTTCGTGCCGTCGCCATCGAAGCCTCCATATGAGGCTAGAGTGGTGCTTTAGAGTGGGCACACAAATAAGCAGCTCCTTTTCGATCTTTCGATCTGCAACCAAGCCTCTTTCCGAGCTGCAGTCCGACATAGGTTCCTTGCTCTAATCCGAATTCTTTTTTTGACGGGAACAGCAGGCGTTCTGCTTTTGCATTATAATATAGAAGGGGGAAAGCACCCCCATAAAGTTATAGGAGTGTGAAAAACGAAAAGAATAGAGGGGTATAACCCACAATAGCAAACTTGTGGAAAAAATCAATGCCAGACCCAGCTAGGTCGCACTCTGTCTTCGGGCTAGCTTAAGCAGCTCGACGTCTGCCCTGATCAACTGTGCCACTGCAGGGGCGGGAAGATTTTTGTCCTCAAAAATGCGTCGTCCTCTTTCCTTCCACAAGTGCCAGATGATGTAGATGGAGACCGTGATATCAACCTTCTTCTGATCAGTCCACTTGCCTCTGCGTATTTTCGTCCACCAACCGTTTACAGTGGTAGAAGATTAAGCAACACTAACTTCTCTTGGGTGTGAGTGCTGAAACAGTTCCCAGGCCTCCATGGCGAACGGGCAATTTAGGGCAAGGTGGGCAGCGGTCTCAAATTGTTGATCGCATAGACAACAACAGTCATCATGAGGTAGACCACGTGCTCGTAGTCTCTCCGTTGTCCAGTATCTGTTTCTCAACAGAAGCCAGAAAAAGAATTTAACTTTTCCTTCTGCAATTATTTTCCAAACTTGTTCGAGTTGTGGTTGCAGGATGCGTCCATGGAACTGTGCTTGATATGCCGATCTGGCAGTGTACTGGCCATTTGTAGTCAGATTCCATTTGATAGTGTCACGGTTAGCCGTCAGGACAATGTGCTGAATCAAATTCCAAAGTTGCACAAACTGATCAATATGCTCCGCAGAGCTCGGTCGTTGCAGACCCTTCATCCATCGTCCATTTGTGAGGGCCTCTTTTACTGTCAGTTTCTTGCGGGTTGCCATAGAGAAGCAGAGCGGCGCGATCTGCTTAGGAGAAGTTCCATCCAGCCATTGATCATCCCAAAACAGAGCTGTCTCTCCGGTGCCAATTGAGATGGAGGTGCAGGCCGCAAACAAGTCGCGGTCAGCATCGTCGCATGGTGTTTCCATCCCTTTCAGCGGCCTAGCCGTAGCATCCCATTTGAACCACTCCCATCTCAGGCGTAATGCTTTGTTGTAAGCCTCAATATCCTTGATGCCAAGACCACCATATTTCGTGGGTGCACAAATCGTCTTCCAACTGACGAGGCATTTGCCTCCAATTGCATCCTCATCTGGTGACCATAGAAAACTGGGTCGAATCTTGTCAAGTTCTTTGGTCATTCATTTTTCAGGTTTGAACATGGTGAGGAAGTAGGTCGCTGGTGCAGTTAGGACGCTGTTAATTAGCGTGAGGCGACCTTTTCTTGACATCATCTTACCCTTCCAGCCTTTCATTCTGCCGAGTGCACGATCAAGCAGCGGTTGCACCTCGATTTTCTTTGGCCTTCTGGATCCTAGCGGCAGGCCAAGGTAAGAAAGAAGTCCACATGACCCCCCTATGTATCAGGTTTAGGACACTAACCCCCCGTAACTTTAAACTGGGGCACTTAACCCCCCTAAGTATGCAAAACCATGCAAATTACCCCTCACAGGCGCTGATGGTTGGTTTAGCTGTGGTATTGGTCTGACGTGGACAGTGGTTTACGCCACGAAGGCAAGTCTAGATAACCTCTCTAACTTTGGTTCTGTTTGAGCTCACGGGCAGTTCTGTTCGAGGCCAGAAGCAAACCGCCCCCACGATTTCTGCTCTCCCGCTCGAGCTGACGCGATCGCCGCTGCCCTGGAGGGTGATTGCAGGTGATGGAGGTCGACGGGTGAAGTTCCACAGGTTCGCAGTTCGACGAGGAATCTTGGGTGTACCCATGAGGGCTACCACCGGACGCACTCTGTCATCACCCTGCAGTTCAATGGCGACCTCGCGCTGCTCGTGCTGGATGGGGCAGCGACCTACAGGAAGAGTTTTTCAGTTCAACAGATACTAGTAGATGCAAGGAACTCTCCTCTGTTTATTCTCGCTGAAGCTGTGGCGATTGACCCGGCCGGGGAATTTGTACAAATCATAGTCATAATGGTGGGACAGGATAAAGATCCTCCATATGGATCGATTCAACGGACCTGGCACTTTCACCCACCAACGAGTTGTAAGGTCAAAGCTTTCGATGGCTATGCTTATTCAGCAAGTGTTGTTATGTTCCTGTCCGCTACATTCTGAATAAAGGACCTAGTAAATTTGCCGTAGATCTGTGGTTCAAATGTTTATCCATGGGCTTTGTGTATTCCAAGTCTTGAAGATTATGCTGATCAATTGGTACTGCCAGATTCAGAGAATGAATTCGGACTTGATGTGTAATTCAGATTTAGAGATAAGAAAATTTTGAAGAATTTGTAATGTAGTAATCAGACTAGTTGTGTATTAAATATGATGGCCATATCCTTTGTAATTTGGTATATATGAATAAATTCTGTAATTTTTTTACAGCATTTGGCTGTTATTATGGCTGCATTTTGACAGAATTTGCATAGGAGGATTGTTCACTGTAATTTAACACAAACAAAAGAGAGAACTTGTTCACTGTAATTTAACACGACCAAAAGAGAGAAACTTGGTTCACTTTAATACAACACAAACAAAATACATAGAACTTGTTCAGTACCTCAGACATGGGAATTGTTTGAGATCTTGGGCCTTGCAATCCAGCAGAGGATTGAGTACCTGCTTGAGAATTTGAGTGACCAGCCGCAGAAGGAGCTTTCTTTTGCATTTTCTTTGGTGGAACAAAAGGCCTATGTACCGGATTTTGTGCTTGCGGCTGGGCATTGCTGTAGGACCTTGGTGCATTGTAGGAGCTTTCTTCTTAGCTCTCTTCCCGCTGGGCATGTACTTGTGGTTGCTGCTGGGCACTGGACACGTAATTTCACAGCCTTCCTATCCAATGATGAACACTATAATTAGAGCAGAAATACACAGCCCAACAGTAACGATCACAGTGAGTCTGATGGCCACTGGTTGTAATCCATGGACCATTCCTTTACATGTGTATTCACTCAAATCAGAGCACTAAAATACAGTCGATGAGTAACGATTATAAAATCAATGATTTAAACAGCTATATGTGTTAAACACTGATAGATTTATGTTTAGTTTAGGACACTCTCATGAAGTATATAATTCACAGACTAGCAATGGGATGCGTCGGTATAATACACATCCCCTTTCAGCAAAGTGAATCAACCTTGCCGGCCGCCGGTGAGCTTCACCTCCGCGACAAGAAACAGAGGAGAGTTCATTGCATCTACTAGTATCTGCTGGACTGAAAAATTCCCGTCGACGTCCATCGCCAGTAATCACCCTCCGGTGCAGCCGCGATCGCGCCAGCTCGAGCGGGAGAGCAGAAATCGTGGGGGCGATTGGCTTCTGGCTTCAAACAGATCTGCCTATGAGCTCAAACAGAACCAAAGTTAGAGGGGTCATTTAGACTTGCCTCCGTGGCGTAAACCACCGTCCACGTCGACCAATACCACAACTAAAACAGCCATCAGCGCCTGTGGGGGTAATTTGCCTGGTTTTGCATACTTAAGGGGGTTAAGTGCCCCAGTTTAAAGTTAGAGGGGGTTAGTGTCCCAAACCTGATACATATGGGGGTTATGTGGACTTCTTTCCCAAGGTAATTACAGGGAAAAGTACCACTTGTTCCTCCAAAATCCTGAAGCACACTCTCCAAATCGATATTAGAGCAGGCAATTGGGTACGCCGTACACTTATCCAGATTAGTGCGAAGCCCGGAGGCATCCCCAAAAAGCTTTAGGATCTGTTGAACTGCAATAACATCAGTCGAGGATGGATTGATGAATAGGGCAGCATCATCGGCGTAGAAACTCGCACGAAATCTGGCAGTTTTCAATCTCAGGGCAGAGAGAACATTAAGCTGTGTTGCACGGTTGAGCAGGTATTAAAGCGGCTCCATGGCGAGGATAAAGAGCATTGGCGACAGAGGATCGCCCTGGCGCACCCCTCTCCTGGGAAAGAATGGACTGCCGAGACAGCCGTTAAGGAGAATGCGTGAGGAGAAGGAGGAGGCCAGGAGGATCGATACCAAATTGCGCCACTCTGATTGCTAGAAATTAATTTCCGAATCCGAATTCGACCCCCTTTCAGATGTAGATTACAGAAGAAGGTTGAATCTGTCACGTTTTCTATCTCCAACAAGGTGCAGTCAGAGGCGGAAACGAAGCCAATATAAACTGGTCAGTTGGTTAGCCAGGAAGCCATCAGATCTCAGTCGTGGCCAGGAATCCACCGAGGTCTCCCATCTCCGGCGACCAGCAGCCCCTCATCCTTCTCGGACATCGGCAGATCTACCCGGAGCCACGGGGGTGAGTTCCTCGTGTTCTTTCTTCTACTCCCTCCGTCTCAAAATAGATGTCCCAAACATTTACTATATAGATTTATCTAAATTTTGACAAAATTGCAACATCTATTTTGAGATGGAGGGAGTACTAAATTTGTTACAGTCGAATTAGTGGTAAAAATTGCAGATTTTCTCATGAAATTTCAAAAAGGATATGCCTTTTAAGGCTATCTTTTGAGACTATCAAAACTGCATCTCGTCTAATATGAAAACGTCCAAATTGCCCTCTTTTTTGGGTCTAAAAGGCAAAATTGTGCACCTTAGCCTCTTTGGGACTATATAATAACTGCATATTTGAGACTATATCAAGTCTGATTTCTTTCCTTCTCTCAAATGCAGAAAGGAAACCGGGACGATAGGCTCAGCAACTTGCCTGACGACATTTTGCTCACTGTTCTTGACAGACTCATTGTCCCCAATGCTGTCAGAACAAGCGTTCTCTCCAGACGGTGGAGTCTGCTCCCTTCCATGCTTTCTCAACTTATAGTAAGTGTTCTTGATTTTCTGCCTCACAATGGGCCAATATTCGAGACTAATGAAGTGGTTCAGAGCAATAGAGCTGTGGTTGAAGCAACCACGAGCATCCTAGCACGCAGGGATTCAATCCGAAACACCATCAATCTACTGTCCATCACTTTCTTCTTAAAAGATGGTGATCCCATATCCATTGGACGTGCTGTTGCCCAGACCATGGCGACACACAAGGTTGAGATGGCTGAATTCACCATAATGACAGAGAGGGATGCCACCCAGTGCGTTGATGATAATATAGCCAGCTATGGGAAACATTTCATCTTATTCTTTGATGCTTGCCGAGATACTTTCAGTGGTCTCACACGCCTGCACCTTGAAAATTTGAGATTTGGTGAATCAGACATCACTAACATTCTCATCCTTTGCAAGCTATTAAAGGATCTGCGTCTGTTCAATTGTGACTCGGGAGATATGACAACGCTGCAAGTAGATCATTCCCAAATCAGCGTCCTCGGTATCGTTGATTGTCTTTTTTCAAAAGTTATTCTAAACTGGCTCCCGAAACTCACACGGATGACTTTTGAGGGTTGGATCGCTTACCATTATCCACTTTCTGTTTGCTATGCCCCATTGCTTGAGGCCTTCAACCTCACTAATACTGGTCTCAGTTGGCACGAGATGATCGAGTTAAGTAAGTTTCTTCATGGTACCTCCGTGCGAGACCTGAAGCTAGGATTTAAAGGTGAAAAGGTAAGTTAAGTTTGATGTTTTGCTAGCTGTGGTTTTATTTATTTTCTGCTCATTTCATTACTAGTTTGTTTGTTGCAGATCTGGGTTCAACCAGAGTGCTTGACGAAAAAACTGGCATCAGTTTTTAGCCAACTAAGGTTTGTGAATCTAGATGAAATTCCTGAAGGGTATGAACTCACCTGGACATTGTTCATCCTTAAAGCTGCACCCCTCCTAAAGGAGCTATACATGACGGTATATCCTTACCTAGAACTTGCTCTCTTTAATTGTTCTGCGTGGAATACAAAGGTTTACAAAATTAATAACCTGTTTCTACTTTATGTTTGCCCTACGCCACTCAGGTGTGGGATCATTTGTGTAAAATGGAAACAGATAACGAGAAGAGGAAAGCACTCTCGTATAGCGACAATAAGGGTGTAGAGTGGGAATCACCTGCATCTAATTTCCAGCACAAAAGTCTGGTCACGCTCACCATATTTGGCTTCCAATCTGAAGAGTACATGCTTAAGTTTATCAGGCATGTCATGGAAGCAGCAGTAAATCTGGAGGATGTGTTCCTGTATCATAGGCTGGCTTGTAGGAAGTGCCGGGGTAATCCTCGAAAGCCGTTCAAGTACCCATGGACCAAGCGGCAGAGGACGTCAATGAAGAAGAGAATCACTGGTGGGATCGATTCGTTTGCCTTAATTCACTTCCCAGCCTCTGCCGGAATAAGGGCTGAACATCTTGCAAAACTGAAGTACCCATAGTGTTTTCAGTTTAAGTTGTGCTGTGCTTCATTGTTTCCCTGAAATGTTCGGTTGTACTAGAAGGCTTTGATGCCTGTCCGTGCTTGTGAAGGAATGAGTCGCTACTTATATTCCTAAATGTGTCTTTTAACTTCTTTCCTAAAACCTAGGCTTCTTATTCATGAGATGAGACCAGTTTAAGTTGCTACTCTCTCCGTTCTGGCCGGCCGACTCTTCTTTTCCTCGTGCATGTTCTTCTTCACACTAATAAATGAACCAATTAGAGAACACCTAGGGCCAAAATTACAAACTATGTCCTTCAAACCGGGACGGAGGAAGTATACTGAGAATCAAACAACGACTTGGGATGACCAGCAGGCAACAACACTATGAGAGCATACATAATGGAAGGTGCTTAGAGGAGTGCTTATAAAAATAAACCCACCGTTTTATTAAAGTGCTTATTTTTATAAAAGAGATGTTTAGTTAGGCATCTATCTAGTATAAATAAACGCTAAAAAACGGTTTATTTTTTTAAGCACAGTCCTAAGCACCTTGCATTGTACATGTTCTAAGAGTCATAGTGCTAACCAAAAAGCAACAACACTATAAGAGTTTGCTAAGTAACTTAGAATAGTAACATGTACTCCCTCTATTCGGGATTACTAGTCTGGAGGACCAAAACTCACGGATTAAAACGCCGATTAATTCTCTCTTGAATGCTTATTTAATTGCTATCTTTTCATTACTCATTAATCAGAATAGGAAACCAGGGATACGGAGCGCATGCATAGTGTGGAAAGAAATTATAGAGATTGGATGCACGAAGATTAAGAGACAATTAATGTTCAGGGCTAAAAAATCAGAAACATCCGAAAAAGCTTTTCGGTCTAGTAATCCCGAATAGAGAGAGTACATATTACTAGTTGACTTTATTATCTTTAAACTGAAAAATAACACGTGTGTGGTGTTATGTAAGATCTAATTAATTAAATAGTACTACCTCCGTTTCAAGGCTTAAGATATATAACTTTTGTCAAAATCAAACTATCTAAAGTTTGACCAAATTTTTAGAGAAAAATATAAATATTTACAATATGTAATTCGTACCTTTTCATACATCATGAAACATGTTTTTACATGGTATCTATATAATATAATAGTTCTTGATAGTTTTTTCTAAATTTTTGGTTAAACTTTACATGGCTTGACTTTTTAGAAAAGTTATAGACCTTAAGTTTTGAGATGGAGGGAGTAGAAGGGAGTGAAGTTTTGGCACCCGGGTCTAAATAGACTCGTTTTCTGGACCAATCGTTCATTGGTTGGAGCAGCAGTTAAATGAGGGATGGCCTAAAGGGTGGCCTAAATCCAGGGCTCTCGAAGAAAATGGAAATACATGGACATCGCTGGTGTACTATGGTGACGTGGCGTATCATTTAGAGACTCACTGTTATGAAAAGTAGACGGGCCGTCAAATAACCTAAACTAGGCGGAACAGAACCTGTTGTCCATGTAGACCATGGTAAAGGAAAGTATGTTTGCGCATAAAACAACGGAAATTCTACTCGCCCGTTTACAAAACCTGGTAGGAGATGCAAACGCGTGCGTTTAGAATTATATTAAAAATTTAAAATGTTTTATAGATTAAACCAATTGTCTGATGTAAAATCTGTTTTCATTGTTAGACTAGTCGCGACGAGATCTTTAAAACTAGATGCTATGTTATCCACCCAAACACGTGAGTTATCCATGCCATAATATTTAAGTTATCTATCCAATAACACATAAGTTACCTACCCTATGAACATGTTGGGTAGAAGCGCTCTCGCATACGTGTTGAGCAAGTTTGATTGGAACGCGGTAATTTAGTTGTTAGGGTACTAAGACTTTATTGTTTTCAATGCGTTAGCGTCGACGTGCGTTTAAGGCTCGGTACCTTAAAACCCCTCAAGGCTTCGTCACTCGTACGCCATGGTAGTAACGACGGACGACGAAGTCGATCTGCTAGATTAGTGGTTGCATGTGGGTGGACATAAGACTCCATTTATTTATATCGCATGTAAAAAAGATTTAGATTTAGTTTCTTTAAAGTAATTTTGTTTGATATTTGACACGGTAGTCTTTTGAGGTTGAGTTGTACATACGCTGTGAGAGTGGTGACGGACGACGAACCCGAGCCATATTCTATCTTTAGATAAACTTTTATAGTGGTGGATAAGTTAAATGTTATTTGGTGGGTAACTTACATGTTGAAGCTTGGATAACTCTCGTGTTACTGATGAATAACTTGTGGCTAAACAAAAAGTTACTCATTTCTAATACGTAATCTATGGATAATTTTATAGTCGTGCATAACTTACATATTATTAGATGGATAACTTACATTCTAATACTCAGATAACTTACATGTTATGGGTGAATAATTTTTAGTCAATTTTTTTATTAGAACATACCAATATGTAATCTAGTTTCGAAGATCTCGTCACGATTAGTCTAACAGTGAAACATTTTTAATTTTCGTGTTTGAATTGAGGTGGCTAATCAAAAATCTTGTCATTTTGTGCTTAACAAAATACGGTGCATCCGAAAGGCCGCCAAATTTTAACTTTCTCAGATAGATTGCTATGTAGCAACGTCCTAAATAATCGGCCCGTGTGATACGTATGGTCTAGTTCAGTTCTCCATCTACATAATTCCAACCTATCGGCCTCCAAAAAATACATTCTATCCCGAGGTGAGCGGCGCAGCCCACGAAGAAGCCACCGGCGTAGACTCGACCCGTCCTTGACTCTCGCCGCTCCCTCTCCACCGCCCAGTCCGCCATCTGCCGTCCACCACCCCCGACGCCCGCCCGAGGACTCAGGGTGCAGGTGGGAGTGGGCTGCCCACGGAGCCCACTACCCAAGCCCACATAAAAGACTATGTGGGACATGCACGGGTAAACAAGAAAAAATGATGGGTTTCTGTGGGAAGCCCACGATCGAGCAAACATCAAAAAAACTATTTCGATCTAAATTAATATTTTTATATTTGTCTAGATTCGAATATATCTAGTCATATTTTAATACTAGATACATCCGAATCTAATCAAATATGAGAACATTAATTTGGATGGGAAGAAGTAGAAATTTCCCAATCAAGCAAATATTATGTCTCGTAAGAAGAATGACGAGTCACTCACAAAGTGGAAAAACAATTAATATATTGAAATGCCAAATATTGATCGTATTATGTACTAAAATATTTTTATGAACATTATATAAGCAATAATTAAAATATCTTTATAAACATTATATAAGCAATAATTACAGTAACGTATTTGCAGGTATATATGGACATCGTAGAATAGTGGACACCGGCGTAAGTTTCACGGATTCCCATAAGACACCTACTTAAATTATGTGAAATTGTGCGGGCGTATGCGGGCCTTTCGCGGACATTCACACCTGCACCCTGACACGGGACAAAGATGGAGCTGGGAGGCTGCTCGGTGGACGCCAGTGAGAACGGTGCAGCCAAGGAGCACACCACTGGCAGCGCGGTAGGTGGAAAGCTGGATTTCCCCTAATCCGGTGAGCAGGTGTGTAAACCTATTTAGATCCGCCAGTGTTGTGATCAAATTTTATGGTTTTCCCTCCGGATTTATGGCCTGACGATGGATTTTTTTTGGTGATCAGTGTGCCAATTTATGAAAGAAATGGCACTGTCTCATTGACTGGCATCGTCATCGAGCAAAACAGATTTGCCGCCAGTGTCGCAAGCAAGGAAGACGAAGCAGGGTTCTGCCGTGGGGACTGCGTGATTCCGAAGCAGTCAGCCACGGGCTGTTGTATCCAGAATGAGGGAGATGTTCAGTGCAAGCCTGCACATTGTACGAGTCGTGCGACTGATGCAGCTCCTGATCGGAGTAAGTGGTACACTTTATTTACTCCCTTCGTCCATCAAAGGATGTCGGAAACACACTTTAAATCCGTTTTTGCAAAAAAAAAAAAAAGTCCCGTAACATAGTGAAAACGTATCAAATTTATCCTTCAATTTGAGTTTCAAACTGGGATTTTGTCTCGTCTTCGTCTTCGGCGTCCTCGACGTCCGCCACGGGGGAGAAAGGCCACGAAGCTCCCGCTCCGGCCTCGAGCTCTCCCTCCGTCCGTGCGTCATCCCCTCTCGCGGACGCGGACACCCCTCTTGTGGACGCTGCCGGCCTCCTCCGCCCTAGCCTCGTGGAACAGCCCCCGCCCTCCTCCGATCGGCCAGGAGCTCTGCCTCGCCGAGATATACGCCTTCCTCGAGACACACTTGTCGGGAAGCCGTAGATCGAGGGAATCGAGTCCGTCTCCTCCCACTCTGGCCGCCGCTTCACCACACGAGCTCAACGCCTTTGGGCCTCCTCCGGTGACCAAAAATTAGCAGCGGCACAACCCAAGTGCCAACCACGCACGCGCCCATGCTCCCCTGCTTCTCCCCTGTTGTGGCCGATGGAGCTCGTGCTGCTGCTCCCCTGGTGCTGCTTCTCTGAAGAATTACAGGTTTCAGTCAGTTTCAGATGTGCTTATGGATTTAGCATAAACTTGAAAAATTGAAGTGAATTCAAAATCAGGACTTGCAGTCAACAGGAACATTGCAATGTATTCAGCATAAAGCAAACATCAAGTAAACCAAATAGTCAAGGTTTCAGTCAGTTTCAGCTTCAGATGTGTCTCAAGTTTTCTTTTTCTTCTAGAATTTTGTCTCACCTTGCAAGTCACAAGTACCACATTGCTTAGCGTTGTCTGAAGGAGATTGCCGGGAACCCCAAATGCATAGGTTTTAGGAATCTTTCCTCCAACGATCTTCCTACCACCCAGATGATGCTCCTTCTAGAATACATGTTTATGCTTATGTGCATATCAGAACTGTTTCAAGCAGACAACATGATCTTAGGGGCGGCGGTGACATCAGGTGACCCGTATGAGTAGAACTACCATGACAAACATCCAAGTCATCATGAGGATGAGCAGCCACTGGAAGCAACTTGTCCTTGGATCCCAGCGAGTAGACCTCCGATGCTTGCACGGTTGCACTACCGGTGCTTGCCGAACAGTGGTAACATTGGAGTGAGATGTAATTATAGATTCAGATTTTCATAATAGCACGTCAGTTTCAGTAAAATAGATGCTCATATACTCTTGTGCAACAAAGCAGTGGTGCTTAAGAATAATGTGGGCATTAAACAAGCTACGGTCAGAAAGATTCGCGGAGAAAAAGGAAAAGGGAAAGAACACATCTCTGCTTTTCAATGCGAATCTGAGTCTCTGCATCCAATTTAACTGGTGTTCCCAAACTTACATCTACAAAATCAATAAATATGCAGGGGCAAGTTGACAGAAACCAATACTGTAAATGGTATATGTTCAGATCATGTATGGTCAAAATCTTAGTACAAGTTGACACTAAAGAAACTCAGCCTAGGAATATCATATGCTTAATTACAGTTTAATGTTTCAAGATAATTAGACTAGAGCTCCAATCGATACCTTGCTCTAAATTAGAAACAATGTTGTTTGAGCTTCAATTGACATGTAGAACTTGAGCACCAGGGTTACTAGTAGCAAGCACCAGCTACTAGTGTAGCTGATCCAAGAACAAGAAAGTGTAGTTGATCCAAGAACAAGAACAAGTGTAGATAATATGATCAAATTTGATGAGAAATTAGCGTTGTACAATGTGTAAGTTTCTATTGTGCCTGGCCTACAAGGACAAATTCTTACATTGCCATGACTCCATCTTATCCCTTATTCAGAGACAAGTATGCAACAGGACAATTATATTCAGAGTAATACCATCTTTTTATTTATTTCGACAACATTGTGAAGAGTTACAGGCTGCTACAACATCTATCCTATTACAATAGAAGCCACATCTATACATTACTCTATTACAGGAAAACAGGAGAAAACATGTTCTCCAAAGCTATCTCAACACCAGCTATCTTATTGGCAATGGATGCGTTGACTTCTCCACTCCAGTCCCTTTGCGCGACGCACCGCAGATGAACCAATTTGGTGAATCCCCAAAGCACTTGGCTCAATGATCAAGTACACACATTTATTTGGCTCTAAAACTCTTGCTTGGAACTTGTTGCTCCTGCTGCCGACAGCCGCAGAATTAGATGCCACCTGAGAACATAGGTACCTGATGGAAGTTAACTCCTCTGGCTGAACATATTCAGGAAGTACAAACAAAGAGTATATAGTATGTTTATCAGATATTCATTTTAAAAGTGATTTTCTTTTCCTTATTACTACTCCAATCCTTAAGCATTCAGTATAGCATTCTTTTCTTCTCCTTTCATTTCCATCAGGCATGCTAGTTCCTATCTTGCATTTCCAGATTTATTTAGACAAGCATGCTATAAAAACATCTAAGACAGAGCAACACTACAGAATTTTTCCTTTCATGATAAATACTCCACTTAGCTTTAATTGGAGTTCAAGATCCCACGGGTACTTTTCTATGTTAGCAGGAGTAGCAGTTCTAGCAGGAGTAATTAACAGGAGTAAATGACAGTGGAGTAATTAGAAGGAGTAGATCATGCAACTCATCTTTTCCTCGAGTAAATTCAGTAAAGAACAACAACTCCTATAAATCAGTTTGCTCATCTATACAAGTATAAATACAATTTGATTACATATCCAGGTTATTGTTTTTAAATCAATTGCAGCCTGCAGGTTGCAACCTATCACCAGAATTTGTATTTCCAGAATATTGTTTAGGTCAGTCCCCACTCCGACACCTTAGGGTTAATTCAAAACAGGTGTTGCATCTTCATTAGCAACAGAATTTCTGAATCTCTCGTCGTCCCTCGCGAGTGGCGACATCCTTTGTTGGACGGAGGGAGTACATGAAGCGGCAATAAAGTTTTCACCAGAGTCTAATTATAGCACTCATAGCCCCAGTTCGTGTGTCCGCTGAATAAGCTGTGTCAACATTCGGTTTTAGCACTCCACCGACTGGTTTACACCATCCACGTCTTCTCACAATTGTGTTTGTCCCTCTCAATTTGACATTATTAGCAACAATATCTCTAATGCTCATCGCTGCTCTGCCCGGCATTGGCCCTCGGTTCATTATTTTTCACTTGCCTTCTCATCCATCAGATATACCAGCAAGATACTAGGATAGTTTCAGTTGATGGTTGTTCAGTGTCCGTACCTTCATTTTCAGAACACACCAACTCCTCTAATACCATTGATCCAGCCAGATCGACCTCCAAAGCCTTGCGTATCATATTATGGAGTCCTAGTTCTCTCCATACTTTAGTTGCATTCTCGCACCGAAATAGCATGTGCTTTAAATCCTCTGGATCCACATTACACACCGGACATTCAACAGCGGTATTTATGTGTTTATTTGCCAGTGTACAGTGACAAGGAACAATCCCATGTAAGGCACGCCCAATTGAAGATCTATACCTTTCTTGGTACTTTAGCATTCTAGATTTTTTGCCACACAACATGAGGTGTTGATATGTTCGTTCCATGTTCCATCACCCCTCTCCAATCTTCGACTGTACATTGCCTTCCATTCTGCATGATAAGCCGACTTTACAGAAAAAACTCCTGACTTATTCAGATGCCACACAATAAAATCAAGTTATCCATGACTAGGTAGAGGGATTTGTAGAATTCTCTCCACATCAATTGGCCATAAATTATCTCTAAGAAGTCCTTCATCCCAGCTCTCTGCAACATGATTGATGATGTCCTCAACATTAGAGAGTAGACAATTTCCATGAGGTGTCATAATCTGACGATTTGGGCTAGAAGGAACCCATTGATCAGCCCAAATATTTATTGTTGAGCCGTCTCCTACCCTCCAAATACACCCACATCTGAATGTTTTCAAACCAGACATGATACTTTGCCATGTAAATGACGAGCCCTTCTTCAACATTGCTTTTAACAGATCACCATCTGGGTAGTATTTCTCCCTAAGGACCTACGCGCAAAGTGAGTCAGGATCACTTTTTTTTTGGAAATGGGCGCTTGTATTAACATAAAATGTTTAGTGTTTACACCCGGCCTCCGCATAACTAAGATGCACACAGCCACACGAACAATAGAACAAGAGAATAAAAGGAAGACAAGTATTACAAAAATGCACTATCAAAAAAGATTGTCTTCAATCTAAAGTAGATCAATCCTCAAATCACGTGGCCATCCATGTCGGGAGAAAATATCCCTCGTTGTGTCCTCCAATCACGTACATCCCACCACAAATAAGTCGCGTAATTTTATGCGTTGGAGAATAGTCCATGATCGGAGGATAGCCGTAGCTCGATAAATAACCTGCATAGGAGAAGACACAATGTTATTAAAAATCTTGTCATTTCTACAAAACCATAGCGACCATATAATGGCAAACGCTCCGACCCTAAACAAAGTTCTATACTTATCAACAATTCCATGCAGCCAATTACCAAAAACATTGGTTACTGAACTTGGAGGAGATAAACCAGAAGCTATTTGAATGAATGACCATATAGAACGAGCAAATTTGCAATGGAAGAATAAATGACGAATTGTCTCCTCGTGATAAAAAAAACGCATTGTGTACTTCCATGCCAATTCCTCTTTACAAGATTATATTTTGTTAGAATTACACCCTTCCGTAGATACCATGCAAATATCTTCGTCTTGAGGGGTATTTTTATTTTCCAAATTTTACTATTATCATCGACCGGGATATCAGGTTGAACCAATGCTCTATATAGTGAGCCAACGGAAAATTTACCACTTTCTAGTAATTTTCATTTGAACACGTCAACACCGTCCGACAATTGTATCATGGATAATCATAATAGTAGATTGTTCCAAGATACCAGTCGAGGACCAATGAGACTTCTTCTGAAAGACACATTAGGAGGGTTGTCTTACATCACTGTGGAAATTATATCCCCTTTGTGTCTAACAATCGAATATAGAGCTGGATATTGTTCGCGAAGAGTAGTTTGGCCAAGCCACTTATCTTCCCAAAACCTAATCTGTGATCCATCCTTAATCTCAAAAGCACCAAAATGAAACAAATGTTTTTTGGTGGCCATAAGGCCCGCCCAAAAGTGTGAATCACCGGGTTTCTAAACCACTTGAGACACAGCTTTGGATCCCACATATTTCCTCCATAACATGGTTTGCCAAACACCATCTTCTGTAAGTAGTTTAAAAAGCCATTTGCCTAGGAGAGCGATGTTTTTGACTTGCAAATCATGTATGCCTAGTCCACCATAATCCTTCGGACGGCAAACCACATTTCATCTGGCCAATCGATACTTTTTTCTCACTGTCCCCTTGCCAAAAGAATCTTGAACGGAAATAATCCACTTTGTTCAAGACACCTTTAGGTAATTAGAAAAATGAGATCATATACAATACCATGTTAGTAAGTACTGAATTTATGAGTACTAGTCTTCCACCAAGAGATAATAATTTGCCTTTCCAACTATTAAGACATTTTTGTAGCCTTTCCTCAACAAGTTTACATTTAGCAATTAAGAGACGCCGATAATGAATCGGTATTCCCAAATAGTTGATTGGAAATTTTCCCTGGCCACAGTCGAAAATTTCAGCATATAGGTGAGCCTCGTTTTGGGCCTCGCCGAAACAATACAAATCACTCTTATGAAAGTTAATTTTAAGTCCAGATAGTTGCTCGAATGCTGATAAAATTAATTTCAGATTCTTAGCCTTCTCCAGATCATGTTCCATAAAAAGGATTGTGTCATCAGCGTATTGAAGAATAGAGAGTCGACCATCAATAAGATGTGGAACTAATCCTTCAATTTGACCATCAGCCTTTGCTCTCTCAATAAGGATGGCCAACATATCAGCCACCATATTAAATAGTAAAGGCGATAATGGATCCCCTTGTCTCAGTCCTTTCTTGGTCTGAAAGTATTTTCCAGTATCTTTATTTACTTTAATGGCAATACTACCCCCAGACACAAATGACTGAATGAGAGCACGCCACTCCTCAGAAAAACCTTTCATGCGGAGTGTTTGCTGGAGAAAAGACCAATTAACCTTGTCGTATGCCTTCTCAAAGTAAATCTTGAACAGTACACCATTTAATTTTTTTGAGTGTAGTTCATGGATTGTTTCATGCAAAATTACAACACCATCTAGGATATTTCTTCCTTGCATGAACGCAGTTTGAGACATGCACAACATGGTCAGCAACTGAGTTTAGTCTAATCGTGGCAACTTTAGTAAAAATCTTAAAGCTAACGTTAAGCAAGCAGATTGGACGATAATGTTGTATACGTTCTGCATTGTTAACCTTAGGCAGTAAAATTATATTGCCAATGTTTAGTATAAAGAGATCCAATTGTCTGACTTGTAAAAACTCAAACAAATGCATCAGGTCCTCCTTGATAACATCCAAGAATTTTTGGTAAAATTCCGCTGCAAAGCCATCCGGCCCTGACGCTTTGTTATGTTCCATTTGAAAAACATCTCTCTTAACCTCTTCCTTGGTATATGAGGCAGTTAGAAAACTGTTTTCTTCGACAAAAACCAGGGGGATATCGACCGTTCGGGACTCGTCCAGAGAGAATGAATTTTTCACTGGGGCCCCAAACAAGGATTTATAGTAAGCAGTAATATATGACTTCAGATGCTCCTGTCCCTCAATCATACCTTCATCCTGGATCAGAGAGTGAATAAGTTTATTCTTATGCTTGCCATTGGCAACAGCATGGAAGTACCTTGTATTCGCATCTCCTTCCAGAATGAATTTTGCTTTAGAGCGTTGGTACCATTTGAGTTAAAACAATGCTCCTTGTATTGGAGTCAGGATCACTTAGCAGCCTCCAACATTGCTTAGCCAATATGTCTTGGTTAAAACAATGTAAATCTCGAAAGCCCATGCCGCCATCGTGCTTACGAACTGACATCTTCCACCATGACAGCTAGTGGATCTTCCTATTCTGCTCAGTTCCTCCACACCAAAACCGAGTAATGTCGCCTAGAGGGGGTGAATAGGCTTTTAAAATTATTACGGTTTAGGCTCAAATAAATGCGGAATAAAACTAACATTTAATTTATTGAGCACAAAACCTAACCACGAGGTTCACCTAAGTGCACCAACAACCTATGCTAAGCAATACAAGTAACAAGGTGATAGCAAGATAAAATACTTCAAGCACGAAGGCTATCACAATGGAAAGTGCATAAGTAAAGGGCTCGGTTAAGAGATAACCGATGGACGCAGAGACGAAGATTTTTATCCTGAAGTTCACTTCCAAAGAAGTTACGTATCCGTTGGAGAGGTGCGATGGCGCAATGCCCTCCAAACGCCACAAATGGCTCACCTCGAGGTGTGGTGGCTCGATGCTCACCCAACGCCACACAAGGCCTCACCCCGGCTGCGAAGACACACAACTCACTAGCGCGACAAAAGTTCACCCTATTCTCTCGTGAGCTCACCACAAAGGCTTACTCACGATCCACTAAGGGACACTTGAGGACGGTCACCAAAACCCGTACAAGGTTGGGGTTATCTCCACAACTCAATTGGATGCTCCCAACAACAAAGCCACAAAAGGCTACAACGCTATAAAAGGCCAACAAAGCCACAAAAGGCTACAAGACCACAAAAGGTCAGAAGAAGTCAAAAACCCAACCACACAACCGTTTAGGGCTCCAAGAACCCAAGAGTAACAAGCACACAAGCTTGTACTCGCCGAATCTTCGAGGATAACTCAAACCTATGCAACAAATGCAAAGGCAAGTCCTTCTCTCCCAAATTCCAACAAAGCTACTGTAATATCCCAGCATTAGAGCTTAGAAATAAGCTGAACCCGGATGTGTGCATTGCATTCATGCATAGAAAATCCGAATAATTTTCGCGCTTTTGAACAAAACTTGTCAAAGTGATTGAAGCTTATCTCAACTTGATGGAATTGAAGTAGATCATCAAGTTGACTGCGATAAGTTTCAATATGACCTTTGCTAAAACCTTATTTGGGTAAACATGATTTGATCTAAGGGTAGATCAATTATAATAAAATTAAACCATTACACATTTAATGATGGTAATTAGATCCCTAGGTGATCACATCCTAGTATTCATTACAATAACTCATGAATACCAAGTAACAAGAATGTAATAACTAACTATTAACCTATTAAACTTATCTATTATACCATGAGAAACATGGTAACACTTCACCCTAACTCTTTAGTTAGGAAGGAAACTAAGCCAAGACCATTCACCCCATATCTTTCTTTCCATATCAATCCTTACCATCTCTACTAAACCCTATTCTCATATTTGTTGTTCATCAAAGTTGAGTAATCAACTATTGATTTACCAATTTTTAACCCATTAATTATTAATCTATCAACTCTTGTCCGTATCAAAGCATTCACTTAAAGCCTATAAAGAAAATAGTGAGAAGAGGTAAGTATTAATGCTAGATCTGATATCATCTATAGGATGGGAGTGATTGAAGGGAATCAAATCAATATGGTAACTGAAGGAGTTAACTCACTACTGATTAAATAGAAGAGTTATATGGAAGATCTAATTATATGGTAACAAATAGGATTATAAGGATGAACATTGAAGATAGAGACCAAAGAGTAATCCTATGGGACTAAGTAGGTATAGTCCATGAATAAACATTCCCTAATCCACTAGAGATATTAAGAAGATAATTTCAATACAACTGTAATGTTGTATTGAGGAATCCTTGATTAGCTAATTGGAAACCTAAACCATAAAGGATCAAAGGATTATAATGATTATGCTTTTGTCACCAAGATTGAATGCTTATATCCAGTATAAGTGACATTGGTGGGTAAAACGTGGTTGAACTCTAATATAATATATTGGAGTCAAGTAGAGATAAGATAGTATGATTAGAATGATGTTAGAGCAGCATTGAATTATAGATTTAGTATTTTCCTCTTGGAAAATATTAAACACTTGAGGTGAAGTAGGATTTGATACATATATATACATATATCTATTAGAGTAATGTTGGTGATGGATGATTAAGGAAGAGTATGAATGGAGTTAGAAGTAAATATTTGTTAAATTAGAGGTTATCAGCAATAGAGTAGTAGATATAACCAAGTATAGATATAAAAGAATTAGGAAAGGTTTTTAGTGTCAAGCTTATTGGATTTATAAATGGATTTAGAAGAATTAAAGGTGGATAAGAATATTATTGTGTAGCAGAGCTCAATATGTTAGCACATGATGATGGATATGAAGGAGTAGTATATCTAGGAAAGGAATTCTTTAAGTAGAAGTCAAGAATTCTGAATTAGGGAAGATAGGAAATCTTGGTAAACACTAAACCCTAAATCTATAATCAAACATAATATCCATTTCATCTGATTGATCTATCATCTTGTTTCCACAATGACTTATAGGAATATTCTCCTATAGCAAATCACTTAAGCACATCTCTGTTATTTCCAATTATCATAACCATATGTGCTTAGGAGTTATCTTTATCAATTATTTTCCATCAGACATTCCAGATAATAACTTCCTATCTTAAAGGGGGATAGCATTAAAGATCACAAACATAAAGACAATATGTTTAGCCATAAATCTTGACTCACATCAACAAAATAATATAAGTATATTAAGAACCCTAAACTCTAGGGTAAGCATTTTCAATTCAAACCTTAACTCTTATATTAGCCATAATAAAATATATATACCTTGATTTCCCCTAGATTCATGGGAGTAATATTAACCATATTAATTCTTTTGTATATCATACAACAAATAATGATATAGGATCATAATATAAGAATTCCCTCCAAACTATAAAATTAATTAGAATTAATTTTTATAAAGAAATAAGGAAATAACATATAATCAATGGGTTATCATATAAAGGAAATTAATAACAAAGGCCCTTACAAATACTAAAAGGAAAGATTTATATAAGAAAATAAAGAAATGTAACATTATATAATAAAAGTTCACAAATTGATAACTTTATTATTGTTGCTTGTATTCAGCAAAGAATTTCCATAAATAAAATTCAAAACAATTGCTTGAATAAAAAAGCTAGAAAAGAAAACAGAATATGGAAAATTTAAAAGAAAAGGAAGAAGAACAGGTCAGCCCAGTTCCTAGTCGTGGCCCATTTTCTTTCTTCTTTATCTACTACCCATGTGTAGGCTATTTTGGCCCATTGGCAAGCCCAGCTTGTTCCCACAGTGACTGACGGGTGGGATCGAAGAAGGACTGCGGGTTAAGTTGGAAATTATGCCAGGGGGTTATCCGCAAAAAGACCTCCATCATCTTCCTCGTCTACTGGAAGCTGCTCGGTGGCAGTGGCCGATGCCGTCCATCGCCGCCGTGCGCTGCGATGCCCTCCACCGATGCTTGGGGTGGAGATAAGATTGCCACCGCGACGTCTCTGCTCGTCCTCATCCCCATTCCCCCCTCTAAGACCCTCTCTCTCTAGTTCTTCTTCTGAACCAAAACCCGAGCTCCAAGATGCGATCGATTGCCGGTGTTCTGAGATCTCCCGTGCTCCGTTGATCAAGCAACAATCCTCGCCTTGTTCTTCTGAGCCTCTTGGTCAAAGGAATCGAAGTGGGGCGACGGGAATCGACGCCACGAGATCATCTTCTCGAAGTCCGGCCACCGTGGTCCTCATCGATTCCGACCACCTCTGGTCACGCCATGCACTCCACTGCAATCCTGGTGAGCCACTGGTTCTTCCAGTACATTTGATTCTCTGTATTTCGCTCTAGTTCGCTCCGACCACAAGCACCTGACACCACCGTCGTTGTTCGCTGTCGTTGCCCAACTTTCGGCGACCATTAACTAGCGGCGCCACCACTGTTAGGTTCCCCTTCGTGCCCTCTTTCCGATAAGCATAACCACTGCCCCCCGCGCGCACCAAATCGCAAGATCAACCATCGATCTGAGAGGATCAGCTCCGGTGATGTCATGCTCGCATCATCCCATGCATAGTCGGCCGGTTTGACTTAGTCTTTGCGCGCGTGGCTAATAACGTGGCCACAGGCCCACTAGTCAGTGACTAGGGTTAGATATGTGTGCGGTATAAAAGGTTTTGCGTCTGTTTAGAAAATTTCTAAAACAATATTAATTCAAATATAAACATTCCAGAAATTGAAATAAAGTAATTAAATCTTGTAAATTTAGTATCTTTTGCTTTATAATTCAGAAAAATATGTTTAGTATATGAAAATTTTCAGAAAAATAAAATATATAACATTAAACTATTATCAAAAATTCTTATGACAACAATTTAAATAAATATTATTCAATTAAGATTTTAGAAGTATTAATACTTTGAAAATTCATATTTAATATTGGTTAATGTTAAAAATATAAATAAAATACCAAAAATCCTAGAAAAATAAGAACTATAATTTAAAACTATAATCATGCATTATTATTTCACCTAATTAAATATTTATTATTTATTAAGTATCTGTTAAGTAATAAACCTTATAAAAAACATATCTTATTATTTATAAATCATAAAAATAAATGTAATATACCAAAATGATCACAAAAATAATACCTACATGTTAAAAATATAATATTTCACTTTTGAGGTATATAAAAAATTAAAACATTTTAACAACTTAATGTTAAACCTATTTCCTTAGTTAATAATTCATAAAAGGGTAAATAAAAATTACTAATATTTATAAAATTAATACATTGAGTCTAATAAATAATATTAGTCTTAAATGTTTATAATATAAAATCAATTGTTCCAACACATTTTAAATACAATTTTATTGAATTATCCTTCAACCATATGTGTAGTTTATTTTCTAAAAAGATCTTTAACAATTATAAAATCTTCAAGAATAATTGTGACTAAATTAAATCTTTTCCATTACTTTAACCACAAGTTTATCAATATACCAAAACACCATTGTGAATTAATAAAGAGTTAAATAATATTATTACCTTGATTACAAGTTATAACCATTCATTCATAAAAAGATAAATGATTCTATTTAATTATAAAATCAAGAAAACCACTACACCAAGAAAAATTATAACCATTCTTAAGTAACCTTAAGGAAACATTATAAAGTACACAAGGTACAAATATCATAAGCATTACACCTTAAATCCATCCATGTTTTTTTAAAGTTAACTTTAGTCTACAAGACTTTAAATATAATACTAAAGACATTATTATATGCTTTATAGTTAACTTTGGTCTGTTGTAGTTAAGTCATAAAGCATCTCAAATCCAAACTATTCAAGCAAGCACAAACAACCTTGACCACATTTGATTAACCACAAAGATTGTTGAGACCTTAGAAAAGGAATCTTTTCTTCAAAAGTTATTTGTTTTGCCACTTCAATCAACAAACCTTATAATAATATTTCCAACTCTTAACAAATTAAATTCAAGGACTCTCATCATAATCAATAGATGACAATTAATCACAATTACATTGTTTCAAACTTTACTTGCATACTTCGGATTGTAAACACTTAAGTTCCTTATCAGTGACATTACTGGTAAAGTAAAATTTGAAGATAAACAATTATAGTGTAAACAATCTTGAGTAACATTTCACATTTGTATGTATCTCATTGTTTTATAATATTGTAATTACATACTGTTTCACACATACTCACAAGCCTTAATAAGAAGCACAAGTGTGAAACTTAATCTAAAAAGGGCAACACATTCCAAAGAAACCATTTCCATTATCCAAACCCTAGATCAACGTCGTCCCCGGGATTCAAGTTTATCAACTTGCATTACATTACTTATGCATAAAAGCATATTGCTCCTTTAAACATTAGTCCTTACCGGACCAATGATGTTGATTTCAGATATTGGATCGTATATTGTCTTGAAGACCGTGAGTGCATAATCTTGCAATCACAAGGTAAGTTCACACTTGCTCATGTCCTTTGATTATTTTCTATAAAGTATTTTGAAAATCCAGTGTTGTCATCACCTGCATTTGAAAAAGGCTAGAAAACACTATTTTTATAATAATATGATTATAGGTTATTTACCATTAGGTAATAACCTACTATGAAAGTTCTGGTGGTAAAGGAACATATTATCTAGGACTTAACAACCAATGTCGCCAGTGATTCTTGCGCCGTATATCACGCGTTAACCATGAGATTTGTAATGGGACGGAAAAGTCAGCTGTATCTTCTTCCTCTCGCATGTAGCCGGATGTGCAGGTCATGGCTGTTATCACTCGTCTCGTGAATATTAATTTGTAATTCGTAGAGGATATGCAGCATATGGGTGGGAACCCTCATCGTCCCACGATAGTTCTGCCATCTAACGGTATGTACAAACCATTGCCGTAATTCAATGTGTGGGCATGGTGTACACCAAGGAGGCATGCGAGGTCGCGAAGGGGGCAGTGATTAGCTTGGATCATCTTCTGGGCCCCACATCATGGAATTGTGGACGGGAATAAGCTGCCCGATTGTGCAACAAAGAGTTGATCTCTCATGGGTAAAGTAACTCACCTCTGCAGAGTGTAAGAACTATAACTTATTACTCCCTGTTCCAGGAAGGATCTACAAACTCGGCGGGAAAGGAACTCCATGAAAGTTTTGGTAAACCCGTGAAGGCTGACGGACATAGCTTTTCAGAATAAAAGCAACCTTTGAAGAAATGTTTATGAAAACCTGCATTGCCTACGACCTATGGTTTGTGGCTATAGATATAGTGCATCAAACACTCCTTTTATAGTGGACTTGCTGAGTACGCTCGTACTCAACGTATCTTCTTAACCCTTGCTAGATTCTGAAGCCAGTGCAGACAATATCTACATCAAGTTATGCTCCAGGAATCATCATCCAAAGCTAAAGCTCTTCAACAAAGACAAGGAAGTCAACATATACATAAACTCAAGTGAAGATGAAGTTACTGATTAGATAGGAATATACTCTCTAGCCAAAGAACCTATTTCTGTAGTGCATTGCAATAGCAGCAATGCCAACCCCTTAGTTAGAATACTAGTCTTAATAGTATAATAGTTTTTGCGTTGTTTATCTTTGATTCTTATTTGTAAGAATTTCTTTCTCTCTCTTTAACCTAGAGTGTTCTCTAGATCTTGTGTATAGAGTGAGTTGTAACCTTTAGCCATGTATTGGACCCGCTGTGTTTCTGTTGTACCACTCTGAGGGATATAATACTAGTGAACGGTGTTTCATTGGTGGTATGTCAACGACTATAGTGTACTACATCATGCAGTGGTATGTTGGGTCACCGCAGCTACAAAGGATATTGGGGGAATAAGGAAGGAAGAATACAAGCGAACACAAAACTCTCCAAGATCTAGATCCCAATGATTCCTTCACAAAAAAGGGATTTGGCTTGGGGAGAATTGTAGATATAGATCTCCTCTCTCAAATCCCTCAAAAAGATGCAAGAATCATATGAGGGGGAAGGGGAGAGGAAAAGATCTTCAAGGTCAGCAATTGAGAAGAGAGAGAGCCAAGAACCAAGAAAATAGATGGTACCCATGAAGGAGAAGAGGAGCCCCTTTTAAAAGGATCCCAGATTTGCCCGTTATGGGCATTTACGACCATGGCCGGAATTTCCGGTGGCACCCAGCCAACATTTAGAAAACATCGATTCGAAAGACTAAAAACACGATACTGGCTGGAACTTCCGCTGAGAATGGTACTACCGGCAGAAATTTCGACCGAAGATCCGACAAATAGAGAGCATAAAACCGAGAGGTTACAGTACGTGAGCGGAACAAGAGCCGGATGTTCAACCGGAACTTCCGGCGGCAACTAGGCCAGAGCGGAATTTTCGCCTTAACTTCCGATCCAAGTTCCTCAAATACAACAAACTAGACATGGAGGATATAATACGTGAGCGGAAGAAGAACCGGATCTTCCACCGGAACTACCGGCGGAAAAATATTTGTTGGAAATATTGCGTATCACCAAGGAAGAAAATAATGATTTTGTTGGAAATATTGGGTATCACCAAGGGAGAAAATACCATGAATATATATATGATGTATCTCCCAAGGTGTGGAGTGAGAAAAATCACAAGATCAATAACCGCAATAAGATATGCAAGGGAAACCCTTAGATGATAAACTAGAGCTTGTTATGATGATAACCACAAACTCTAGATTCTCTCATGGACAAGAACCAACTAACAACCAAGAAAAATGATTCTATGTATGCAAAGGTTTGAGCTCTCCCTGAACGTTGCGATGAAGACACTCGCTTGAGAGCCCCTCTTGATAGTACGACTATCTATCCTAAACCCGGTCTAACAACACGAGACCGGCAAAAGAGAAGTCCTATCAAGATCATACCTTTGCCTTGAGCATTCCGCTTGAACTTGATGTATACCGTCTTGTTCTTCTCAAGAGGGAACACCTTTCTTGATTTCTCTTGCTCGCTCTTGCTTGATGAAGACTTTCAAATTGCTCCCCCATACTCCATGGAGAAATCTCTTCTTTGAACTTGTCTTCATCACTCCATGATCATGAGGATGGAAAGCTTCAAGCATGAGATCTTCTAGAGATGGCGCATCTTGAACTTTCCCTTTTTAAATCCTTCTTGAGAGTTGATCCATCGAGTTTCAACTCTTTGCACTTGTCTTGATCAACCTTCGAGCTCCTTCTTTCTTCATGATTCCAAAGGGCACATAGCCCTTGGACATTTCTTCTCATCCTTTTTAATTTCTTCATCTTCGAGACCAACACATGGCCTAAGCGATTCCAATGGGAAAACCTACAAGTGAAACTCAATTTACACATTAGTCCATAGAGATTGTCATTCATTACCAACACCACACATGAGGGCATACATGCCCTTTCAACATTATTTATTTTCTTTGCAAATCTTCTTAGGCAAGTTAAACACCGACATTGCATAATCTGGAATCGAACTGAGCAATTACCTTGAGTAGTATTTCCTTCCCTCCCATGAAAAGTAGCTTTTCATTCCATCCATTAATACGTTTAATAATCCTCCCAACAAGACGCTGAAAAGAGTCGCTCTGATCTGCGCCCACTAGCTCTGGCAGACCCAAGTATTTATCTGACAAAGATTCGGTAACAATGTTAAACTTCATACAAATCTCCTCCTTCATTTTCACCAGTGTTAGGGCTGAAAAATACACTAGACTTTGCCTCACTAACAAGCCGACCTGAGCTTGCAAAATAAAGATCCAAAACCTTATGAAGAGTTGTGGCGTTAGACACATCGGCTTGGGGAAGGAGAGCTAGACATCCTGATATGGCTTATTTGGATATAGTCCAACTTATCTGGCACGAGAACGTATCTCATGAAACCACTCAATTTATGCACCTGCTGCATCGGTAGAACATGGACCATGGGATTTGAAATAGATGGACAAGATTGAACTACTAGATGGGTTGGTGGTACATTTACGAAGTGGACCTCTCATAGAATTGGTCAATTGCGCGACAGTATCCCTATTCCCCAATCCAATCATCTCCTGCACCTATGTAACACTCAAGATGGGAAACTAAGGTTAGAGAATTTTGCTCCCTGGCCTCCCTCACCACCTGTCATGTACCACCCAACTTCCCCACTCTATTTCCAATCCAATGGTTCATGTGCCATGGGTTCAACTGTTGCACAGATTCGTCCGTTTCACTAGATACGTTCTCGACTACAGTGTCTTGGATGGAGAAACAAACATTCGGGTAAGCTTCATTATTGTGCTCGGCTGCAAGCCCATCTAGGAAGAAATAAGGAAGAAATAGTGGCTTACATTTGACCCTTCCAGTCTATGCCCAACAAGACCCTCCATCTTTGTCCACACAAAACGCCGTAGATAGGTACTGCTCCTCATTTTTCTAATCTGTCGTTGCTTCAGGTTTTGTAAAACATATTGTCCTAGCTTCGCGGATCCAGCTTCATGGATTTAGCATGTTCGACGCTGCTCCACGGTAGAGTTACGGAAAGCTGGACACGCCCATAGTGGAGCATTTCCATATCACTTAGTGATTGGAACAAATAGAGAAAGGAAACACCATGCTCGCCTAGCCTAGCTCAGTGGGGCCAGGGCTGGGATCATGATGATGTTGGCATGCAACATGGACGACAGAAAACATACCGCAGACGGAGTTTAAGGTTTTGTGTCCCGTTGTTGATTTCTTGCCTTTGTGATTCTGTATGGGTGAGGATGACAAAAGTTTTGGGGAAACGCTCTGCATGACTGCTCGTGTTTTCATGACGGATCGTCTACCATCCATACCACCATATCCACCGCCGGCTTTTTCAAACGGTCTCCGTTGTCATTAATAACATTTTCACGATGGCACCTACAATGCCTTTATCAACAAACGACCAGTCTCCATTATGGCACCTACGTTTACTTTGTCTCCAAACGATCATTATATGTGTTGTGCTCTTTTTTGATGGGGGAATATATTAATTTCAAGCAATATCAGTTAAACCCGGTCTCTACAACAACATAATGTCCAATGCTAGTTGATATGTTAAGAACGCACACATCCAAAATAAAAGAAAAGGAAAAAAGGCCTCGCTAAACTGATCATCAATGCTGCAGGAACTACCACCACCAAAAGCCACACCCGGACTCAAAAAGTTCTTCAAAAACGACACCTCTAAGAAGAAAACAGTGCATAAACACCTACGTCACCTGATCAAAGATCATGAGTTTTCACCTCAAAGAAAGTCCAACAATAACTCCAAACAACGCCTTCAACAAGAAGACGAATAGAGAACCGTCGTTGCCAGGTACAACCAGTAAAGGTCAGACCTAGGGTTATCACCTCGAATATCGAGACTTGGTGTCTCAGACCACCACCAAGAATGAAGTTACCATGTGTTGCCGCCCCCACTTGCCGATACTGCTACAAAACATCGATCATCCGGCTCGTGGACTTCACCACAACCAAACTCATCTCCACTATGAATTTTAATCTCGAACTAAACTGAGCCATCAAAATATAGTAGTCATCCGACGCAACCATCTTACTATTCATCCTAATTTTTAGCACCATTGTAATCGTAGCTAAAGTGTCTTGGCATACCTGAAGGTGCCAACAATAGTGGGGCCCTGATGTAAGATCAACCACTAGCCTACAAGTGTGGAGATCTGGTTGGGGAGCTGAGTAGCGCCAACCCCGCAAAGCTTCCTACAATGTACCGTACCACCCAATGCCTGTTATGAGGATGATCTCTCTCGGCGTAAAACCGATGCCCACGAACTTGACACATCATCTTGAAGACTAGGCGTGTGTCAATGGGCATCCACCAATTTCCTATACCAACTTGCCCTTGGCATAGCGGATAGCGAATCAGCCGAGACAGGTCTAGTCGGCGACCTCGGATGCAGATTTGCAGAGCCAAGTCGAGCCAACGAACTTTTAGGCAGATCGATGGATACAAACCGCTAGGGTATAAGAAATAAAAGCGGGCAGGGGCGCCCTGCCATTCACCATCGGACGACCTCCTCTGGCGGCGACAACAACGGGGAAGGAGAGGTCTGGGAGGTAGGTCAATGACTGGGGCCGCGTGTTGTGCTCTTATCTAATGTTTAAACATATATTGCGATTACATGTTTTGGTGCTACAATTCATCATGTTGTGCAATGCATCTAATATGTTCGAATTACACGATGGTAATAGTTGTTTTGAGTCACGTTTAATATTATGGAATTAATCACAAAATTTCCTAAGTACCCAACAACCCGAAAATCTTATTGTATGCAATTCCCCGAGTTAACAATAATTACATATGGGTGCACTGAAGTTGGATAAATGTACTTGTGTGTACTTTGAGGTGGAAAGTTAAGGCCACCTTGTGGCTTACCGATTTGAAAATCATCTGGGTTATTAGTGGAAATCCTGAAGGAATTATGTCTGATGAAGATCAAAGAAAGTTCGAGGAAGCCAATAATCTCCCTAGAGAATACACACGTAGTGCTTGTTTATGTGATGTTCATATGCATATAATAGACATAAATTAAGGAGCTCTAGGATGCACCGAGTACTAAATTCAACGCAATAGGTACAGTTAGTGAATTATATATCATGGAGAGTGAACAATTGTTCTATAGTTTGAAAGAGCTCATGAGATACATTGCATTGGAAAGAGCTCAAACTCCTCAAGTATACCTTACCAACAATTTATGGATGGATGAATTATTGCAAGGATGGCTCCTTTACGAAGGAACATCCCCACAACTATCAACGACAAGAGACATGAGATACCGATTGAAAATATGATATTATCTTGATGTCGAGGAGAAGGATCGAGAAAATATCACTACTGAGAAAGTAGGTGAAGGCCGACCTAGCACCAACATATTTAAGAAAAATCCCTCCAACAAGAACAAAGGGAATAATAAGCCCGTCTTCAAGTTGGAACACCTTCCTTGAATGCACTCGCTTGGTGAAGTTTCACTAATTGCCCTTGCATACTCCACTATGGAAAAAAATCACTTATGCACGTCTTCACGACAAGCTTCAAGCATACGATCTTTTTGAGATGGCTCATTTTGAACTTGACTTCTCAATCTTGATGATAATCACCACTTGATGGCATTCTCTCGTTGGCTATATGAAATATTTCTCTTAGTGCAAGCCCATGGAAAGATACTTTGGGTGTTGGTCAAAACATGACTTCCACACTTTGCACTTTGACTTGATCAACTGATACCCACAAGTATAGGGGATCGCTGAAATCTTCGATGGAAAGTATTACCCAAATTTATAGTTCGACTCAAAGGGAACACAAGAATACCAATAAGACTTTAGCAATTGATATGTCACTTTCAATCACACCTGTATATCAATAAACTTGCAAAGAAAATGGTAATTTATGGCAGTTAATTCAAAGCAGTAAATAAAGTAGCAGATTTTTAGTTTTTACCGAAAGCATTGTTGTGAAACTTCTAGTGTATAAAACGCAGGCATGAGGTGATATCAGGGTGTTGTATGAATTATATCCATTATATAATGTATCCTATTAACATGACATTTATTTTTAATTTAGTTGTGTGAGATGTGTGCTCCAAACATAATCATGCATGTAAGTTTGCATAATATCTTTTGTCCTGCCTGCCCATTTTACTGGGGCCAACTTGGTACTATAGGCAATTAATATCTACCTTTTCAAATAGACCGGAACAAAGCATTAACACTTTATAAACACACAATATCCTCAAACTATCATATATTCATATTGTTTTCTCTAATTGTCACTTTAGGGTTCACAGGTTCAACATAATAATAGTTAATACACTTTTCAAATACATACCAAACTCAAATATATGATTGGGCAATAAAAGTTCAGTACTGAAATCATGTCACTCGAGCCCTATCAACAAGTATTAAATATAGAAAAAGTGTACCAACACTCATACAAGAATGTCTATAAGATAAACACCTCAAATCTCGATACATATGGATGATTACATGATGGATCTCATCCAATCCCCACCCACCTCACATGCCCACATGGAATAACTCACACATGATGATGGGGGATGAACTCATGGTCGTTGGTGATGACGTTGATGATGATGGTGGTGAAGAAGACCTCGAAATCCCACTGTTCAAGGTGGAGAACAGGACCAATCTGACCCCCGAAATGAAGATCGTGACTTTGGCGGCGCTCTGTTTTGCAAAACACTTCGTGCTTCTGGGGGTTAGGCTTTTTTGGGTATATAAGGGAGTACGCCAAAGGAGAGGCCGATACGATGCTCGAGGGCCAAAAGGCCCTGGGTGGCGTGCCCACCCATACTGGGCGCGCCACCTGATCCCTTTTGGGACTCGTGGCTCCATTTTCTCGATTCCAAGTTTCCAGGCTTCATTATTTGAAAAACTACTATGGTATTTTTTCTTGATTTTATTTCCCACAAAAACTGACAGAAAGAAGACTTTTGCTAAGAACAACGTTAGATTTAGCAGTTTTGTCCAAGTGGGAGAAGATTTTTGACCAAATCATCGAGAAAAGTGCTTGAAAAATTAGATACATTTGGGATGTATCATCAACCTTATATCTTATCTTCTCTATTAAATATGATGATATCTTAAAGGTAAGCATGAAGGCTTACTCTTTCTTATTCTTCAAGACATGCTTTCAATAGGATAAACGTCATATGACCATTCTTTGGATCACACCTTAAATATCACGTTATTCATCACTTGATCTTCTTATTTTAACCTTGAAACCAACATATGATCTGTAAGCATTGCATATGGATAACCCCTTCATGAATAGCTCAATGCAACCATTGGTCCATATAATTTTTCATTAATTACCAAAGCCATATGGGCAATCCATGCACTTTCAATGGACGGGGACAAGCGGCATAGAGAAACACCTCAAGCTCGACACAAACATTGGGGAGAAGGCGACGAGCTCCGACGATGGCAGGCCAGATCCAGCGACATCATACGAGAGGTGCCGCTAGGTAGTTTTTTTTACCGGAGCTGGTCTAAGGTCCAGGGTTATAGGGAAGGGGCGGCCTAGGGATTGAGATTCTAGGGTAAGGAATTTCATTTGGAGAGACATATGTGGTAGCTGAGCAATTTTTTTAGAAAGCCCTGTATGCTTTCATTTAACGTCTAGAAGGACTAATAGTGGGGTCGGCTAGTTGCCATGTCAACAAATACAACGAAGTGATCGTCGATGGGACCCTAAACCATGTTTAGTTACCGTAAACCGCGTATCCCGAATGGAGAGACTGAAAGAGGGCTAGCCTGAAATAAAGCAATGTGACCGAATTTTACTCGTTGCCAAATATGCAAAGTTGTTTGCCTCAACTATTTTTCCTGAGATTACTTGTAGAAATATCTTTAAAAACTTCTTTCCATGTTACTAAAACAACTATCAACAAAAAATATAGGAAGATATGCAATTTTTGCGAGCTGTGTCTATATGGACTGGCTACGCCTGCTTCTTGCGGTGAGGTCCTACGGTTCTTCTTTTTTGCGAAAATATTATTAATATATTAATAATCATTAATAGCACTAAAAAAGCCAAAAAACAATAAAAACTATAAACATCTATTTGAGGCTAGTCATAGTGCTAGTATCATAAAAGTATAGTGCATGCCATTTTGGTAAAAATCTAATGTGCACCATAATTAATAAGGAGAGATGTGCTAGTGGTAGTGGTATGATACCGTATCATATCACGTAGAACTAGGTAATTTAATAACAAATACATTTTATACAGACAATTGTATTCAGATTGTAGAAAAAAATTAAATATGATAATATTATATGATACTAACCACTATAGAGCTAGTATCATATGCTAGTATCATATGTGTGATACTAGTGTATGTTACTTTGCACTATGACCAGCCAAGATCATATAGCGATGACTACACATGATAGCTTGGACCGAGAACGCCTGACCCGTTTGTTAGGTTGACCTCTCCACGTATGAACCCAACGGTTCGACGGACCCTCGATTCGCGCCCTGATCGGGGGCGCCCAACCAAGTCAAGGTTGGTGGGCCCCTATGGCAGCGCAATATAAAGAGAGGTGGGGACCGGGGCACTGACTGGTAGATTCGTCGCGCCACCGCTCTCCCCACCACAACCCCTTCCGATCTAGGGTTTTGCGCTTAGCCACAGGAAGCATCCCACCGCCGCCGCCTAGCCCAGCCCCAGCTAGCCGCCGCCGTCGAACACCATGGCCACATCAACCCCTCCTCTAGCCAAGGAGAAGGTATGCTCCATCTCTCTGATCCCTCTCTATCTCTCAATCAATAGTCAGCACCAACACGAATTAAAGGCATAGACAGTATAGTACCCGATTAGAACTAGCCTAGTTGGTCCTTATAATTCCATCATTGGTATCAGAGCCACTAGGATCTAGAGCTTCTTCGGGTAGAAAGTTCCTTTTCGATCTAGAAAGGATAGACAGTCATGTATCCAGCCTAGATCGAGAACAGAGAAATGGTTTCACTCTAACCCTAGCAAAGAAACACCGGGACAGAGCCTCGGGCTCGCCGTCAAAGCAGCGTCGCCACAAGGCCGTGCCCTTCCTCTCGATCCCGATGCGCATCGGCAAGCCGAGGAATCGGGAAGAAGAAATCAACCCTTCGGGGGAAAGAAAGCAAAGGAAAGGACGCCCCAAATACCCAAAGGAAAGCCCCTGTTTCCTGTCCCCAAATCCTCGAACCTAAACAAAACAGAACAAAGGGAAGGGCGCCGCCACTGAGCCGGTTGACGGTGGCACGTTCACCCTCGAGGTGCTCGCGCACGCCGGCAACGGGGCTAGAGGGGCGCCGCCACAGCCACCATTCCTTCCTCTCAGCTCACTGGCTGCTTGCGGGGTGAGGAAGGTGAACGGGAAAGTGAAAGTGGAGGGGCAGAGGAGCTCGCATCGAGGGGGAAGGGCTCGGCGCCAGGCGGCAGGGCCCCCTCGCCACCTTGCCAGCGCGGGGCACAGCGCAGCCGCCGCTGCTGAGAGCGAGCGCAGAGACGAAGAAAGAGGGAAGGAGAGGTAGGGGGTGCGGCGGCCGTACCGGCGGCACCACGCCGCCAGCGAGCAAGGCTCGCGGGGGTGGGCTCGCGCGGGCGCCGTGCCGCCGCTATCGAGCGGGCAGAGAGTTGGGAGGAGAGAAAGTGAGGGTTAGGGTTCCCAGTGGAACCCGACAGCTGGTTTTGACCCTCCCGAAGAGCACGCCCAGCCGTCCGATCTGATTGAACGATCAGGATCGCGCCGCGAGCTGTAGCTAGAGGCCGCGTGGGCCACAAATGGGCCGTGGGCGAGCGGTAGGCAGGCAAAGAAGACCGCGCACAAAGGCAGGGGAGCGCTGGAAGCTACGAACTGCCATGGGGGCGTTGCCCACGCGCTACAGACAGTGAGCACGGGAGGCCACGACGTCCATGGGCCGATGCGGGCCGAAGGGCATTTCACACCGCTCAGGGGCATGGTGGGCTGTTGTTTGCCGCCCGTTCCAGCACAGTTTTGATTTTAGTATTTACAGAGACTTCTAAAGACTATTTATCATCTGTTTTGATGATTTTTGCACAGTTTTTTCTACACAAAGTTATCCAACGAAATTTTGTCTAGAAAACACAAAAGTGAAAGAAAAGTTTCTGTAGAGATGTAAAGTTTAAATGAATTTTTTGAATTCATTCTTCCGCTGCATATAGTCAAAAGGGCTCTTTTAAAATTTAATAAGACAAAGAAAGTATTAAAATTTTTGAGAGCATATTCTGGTCATATTCATGTTATTTTTGTAACCAACGTTGTAAATAGCATGGTTGTGATTAATATATCATTTCAAAGTAATTAAAGTCATATGCTTTGATTCTATTTTCATGTAGAATTAATTGCATGAACATTTTCAATAATATGTGCATGTATCTCTATTATCTGCCCAACGGTGATATAGATTTAATTGCATAAACAGTTGTATGTTTTAATTTATACCAACGTTGGATTAATGCATGCAATTGTTGTTATGGTTACACATCATTGTGTTTTAAAGAAGAAAAGATGATGATGTTGCATGGCAGGAAAAGAAAGAGTCCATGCACTATTGGAGATGGCATATACATTAGAGAACCAAAAGACGTTTAATACCAACAAAACTTGCATTATTTTTCAAGAACACAATTGAGAACACTAATACGGGCTCAATTGCAAAGTGTGCTTCCGCATGGGAGTTTATAGAAAAGATAAAGAGCCAGTTCACCGGTTCTTCAAAAGGCATATGCCCCATCTGCTGAAACAGCTGGTGACAGAAAGGTACAATGGAGGTGCACATGATATAAGAGACTCCGGATGAGCAACATGGCAGTTAAGCTTAAGCCCATGGATGCTGTTTTGGAGCTAAAGGTTGCACTCCTTGTTCACTTGGTGATGGCTTCACTGCCTCAACAGTTTGATACTTTTGTTGTCAATAATAACATGTCCCCATAAAATTGGGACATAGAAAAGACTAAAAGCCTTCATTACACAGAAATTTGATATGTGTATCCCATGTGGACAAAGATAACTATGAGTGTGATGTGACAAGTATGCCATATGGTTTAAAAACGCTTGTGTGGGTGTTGCTACACTACATGACAAGCTTTATTTATTATCTTTGCATGAGAAAGTATTTTCTGTGTGTGATGTGAATGAACAAGTTCCCTTGTCGAACAAAGAACAAAAGAAAAGAAAGCGAACTCTTGACTCATCGAAGTTATGGCACTGCAGATTATGCCATATTTCGAGGGGAAGAATAGAAAGCCTCGTTAAAAAGACATTCTTCCTCCGTTAGAGTTCTCAGACATAGAACAATGCATAGATTGCATTAAAGGAAAGTATGTAAAACAAATTAAAAATCGTGCAAACCGAAGTATATCTACACTAGAAATAATCCACACGGATAATTGTGGACCGTTTCCGGTAAAAAGTGTAGATGGCTATGATTCATTCATAACATTCACGGATGTTCACTCCTGGTATGGTTATATTTATCCAATTAAAGAAAGATCTGAAGCATTGGATAAATTTAAAATTTTCAAAGCTGAAGTAGAAAATCAGCATGATAAAAGAATTAAAATAGTTCGGTCCGATCGTGGGGGGAAGTACTACGGTCGGCATACTCCATATGGTCAAGTACCAGGACCCTTTGCAAGGTTCCTGCAAGAAAATGGAATAGTCGCCCAGTATTCTATGCTGGGCGAACCTCAGCAAAACGGAGTAGCTGAAAGGCGCAACCGTACCCTTATGGATATGGTGCGCAGCATGATGAGCTATTCCACCCTCCCATTGGGATTGTGGATGGAGGCTCTTAAAACCGCCATTCACATTCTCAACAGAGTACCAAGTAAGCCGGTGCCCAAAACACCGTATGAATTGTGGACAGTCAGAGTTCCCTCTCTACACCACTTGAGGGTCTGGGGGAGCCCAGCTGAGGCAAAAGTTTTCAATCCAAACATTGCAAAGTTAGACCCCAAAACAGTATCTTGCCATTTTATTGGCTATCCAGATAAGTCAAAAGGCTATCGTTTCTACTGTCCCGATAGATACACAAAGTTTGTAGAAACGAGACATGCAGTCTTCTTGGAGGACGAATTGATGAGGGGGAGCACGGTAGCTAGGCAAATTGATCTTGAGGAGAAGAGGGTGCATGCACCTAATCCGATGACTCAGGAGCCATTTTTCTCGCTACCTGTTATGCCACCATCTACAACCCCTGAGGTTGTGGTGTCGCCACCTGTTGTGACTCCACACGTGACAACAATGGGCGACAGTTCGGAACCTGTCCATCAGGAGCCACCTGAACCCACTGTTGAGCACGAGAGGGAGCCAGAACAGCCACCTAGTGTAAATGTGCCTGAACCCGAGGCAAGAAATGAGCAAGAGTCTGATGAACTCAGACGGTCTAAAAGAGAACGAAGACCAGCCATTTCCAAAGAAATCTACAAAGTTTACAATGTAGTTCATATGGAGGGCGATCCTACCTCATATGAAGAAGCCATGAGTAGTCCTCACTCAGCCAAGTGGGTAGAGGCAATGGAAGATGAAATGAAATCGATGAGTTCCAACAATGTTTGGGACTTGGAGGAAATTCCTAAAGGAGCCAAAACAGTAGGATGCAAATGGGTCTACAAAACAAAGTATGACTCCAATGGGAATGTAGAGAAGTACAAAGCTAGACTCGTGGCAAAAGGCTTTACGCAAAGATAAGGCGTAGATTACAATGAGACTTTTTCTCCGGTCTCATGTAAGGACTCCTTCAGAATCATCATGGCACTAGTTGCACATTTTGATTTAGAGTTACATCAAATGGATGTCAAGACGGCATTTCTAAATGGAGATTTAGAAGAAAATGTTTACATGAAACAACCCAAGGGTTTTTTCATGGAGGGGAAGGAACATATGGGATGCCGCCTAAAGAAATCCATTTATGGGTTAAAGCAAGCCTCTAGGCAGTGGTATTGAAAGTTTAATGATACCATTAAAAGATTTGGATTCAAAGAAAATGTTGAGGACAACTGCATTTTTGCAAAGTTCAAAAGTGGTAAATATATTTTCCTATTTTGTATGTGGATGACATTCTGCTTGCCAGCAGTGATGTTAGTCTACTACTAGAGACAAAGAAGTTCTTGTCATCTAACTTTGACATGAAAGACCTTGGTGAAGCCTCTTATGTTTTGGGCATAGAAATTCACCGAGACAGAAAGAATGGAGTGTTAGGACTGTCGCAGAAAGCGTATTGTGAAAAGATTTTAAAGAAATACAATATGCATGCGAGTAATTCAACACCTGATCCCATAGTCAAGGGCGATAGTTTTGGGAAATCCCAATGTCCAAAGAATCAATATGAGATCGATCAAATGAAGTCAGTACCATATGCTTCGGCTGTTGGAAGCTTACAGTATGCACAAGTGTGCACTCGCCCTGACTTAGCATTTATCACCGGGGTACTCGGTAGATATCAAGAGAATCCAGGCATAGAGCACTGGAAGATGGTAAAGAAAGCTTTGCGTTATGTGCAAGGCACAAAAGGCCTCATGCTTACATATAGAAGATCTGATTCCCTAGAGATAAAAGGGTATTCAGATGCAGATTTTGCGGGAGATAAAGACGACCGAAAGTCCACGACAGGGTATGTCTTTACTCTCGCAGGAGGTGCTATTTCATGGAGAAGCGCCAAACAGTCGATAGTTGCATCATCTACGATGTATGCAGAATTTATAGCGTGTTATGAGGCCATGGGACAGGTGTTATGGTTAAAGAAATTTTCGCCCGACTTGAAAGTGGTTGACTGCATCAACAGGCCACTAAAGATGTACTATGACAACGAGCCCACAGTATTCTATGCTCACAACAACAAGTCGAGTAATGCTACAAAGTCTATAGATATAAATTATTATGTTGTGAAGGACAAAGTCCAGGATCAAACTATAAGACTCGAGCATATAAGGACAAAGGATATGCTTGCGGATCCGCTAACGAAAGGCTTACCACCCAATGTGTTCAAGGAACACATAGCCGGCATGGGTTTAATGGAAAGCCTATGATTCCTGGACTACAGAGGCCCTAAAGTAACAGGATTTGTTTCAAAATAGAAAGGTATATAGTGGCTGTCTGATTCTATCGGCAATTGAGCTGAGACGATGAAACATGCTCTATGTATCGATCTGTGATGAAATAAGTAAAGTATAAAGTGAAAAGTAAAGTCGAGATCAAGGGGGAGAATGTTAGGTTGACCTCTCCACGTATGAACCCAACGGTTCGACGGACCCTCGATTCGCGCCCTGATCGGGGGCGCCCAACCAAGTCAAGGTTGGTGGGCCCATGTGGCAGCGCAATATAAAGAGAGGTGGGGACCGGGGCACTGACTGGTAGATTCGTCGCGCCGCCGCTCTCCCCACTACAACCCCTTCCGATCTAGGGTTTCGCGCTTAGCCACAGGAAGCACCTCACCGCCGCCGCCTAGCCCAGCCCCAGCTAGCCGCCGCCGTCGAACACCATGGCCACATCGACCCCTCCTCTAGCCAAGGAGAAGGTATGCTCCATCTCTCTGATCCCTCTCTATCTCTCAATCAATAGTCAGCACCAACACGAATTAAAGGCATAGACAGTATAGTACCCGATTAGAACTAGCCTAATTGGTCCTTATAATTCCATCACCGTTCACCTGTTTCTTCGACCCACACGTTATAGAGAATACAATAGTTTCTCTGGTCTATATTAAAAATCTCAAATTTATATAAATACGAATACATCTAGTTTAAATATTTAACTAGGCACATGCAAATTTTGATAAAGTTAATAAGAACCGAGGGAGTACAATAATTGTGCCGTCCACTCTCAAGCAAGTGGATTAAACTGGGAACTTTTGGTTAGTCTCCCTAATCCAACCTTTGTGCAAGGTTACCACTTATGGCTGATACTCTGGACCTAGATCGCGATTAAACAAAGCTAATCCCTAGCCTTCGTGCGGCCGGCCGTACCCGGGGAGGCAGCGACGCTCCACGAGGCCGTGGCAGTAGATGGGGTGCGTGCGTGGCCCCCTGCATGAGCAGCCTCGAGTCTCCCACCTGACGCGCGGCCCTGGTGGCGCCACGTAGGTCCCGTAAAGCGCAGGCGGCCACTGACTGGCGGAATGTATGACGTGGGCCCACCGACAGCGACCCGTCACCCAATAGGTTATTTAGTACGGAGTAGCACTCATCATTTCGTTAGTCGCTGGCTAATCTGCTCATGCGCTAATCCCGCGCCACGTCCAATTTCTTAATGGAGCACCTACTCGCTCGCTCGGGCTACTGGAGTTTTTAATTTGCCGGCTGTTTTGATAATCCAAAAGTGCTATCGCCGCGGGTTTCTGTCACCTGAGCCGGCGGGTAGGGGAGCCGCCGACCGGTGGGTCACGCGTGGCGCGCGGGGCCCGGAAGCCAGTTGAGCGGATAGCGCCGGATGACGTGAGTCACCGGAGGCCGCTCCTTTTTCTAATTCTGTTCGGGGTTGTCCTCGCTTCCCCGTGTTCGACGCAGATCATTCTTGGAACCGTATCAGTTGGCTGGGGGAAGGCAAGGCAAGTCACGCCGCGCCGATGGGAGGAGCAGGGAGCGCGCACGTAGGAGTATACAGTACTATCTTTTTGGTGGCGTGAAGCGTCCTCGCTAGCTTGGGGTGTTTCCCGTTTCCCGTTCCGTCTCTCTCTCTCTCTCTCTCTCGGGTTAGATTAGGTTTGGTGTCTAGCGCGGGGGCACTGTACTGTGGTGTGGTGGGCAGTTCGATCGGCGAGGGGGGGGAGCCGCTGGTCGCTTGGCTGCCTTGAACTCGAACTAACTGCGCTGCGGCCTGCTGCGGGGTGTGCAGTTCGAGGCGCGGCGGGCAAGGGTGTGGCTGGGGAGGCGTGGGGGAAAAGAGGAGGAGGAGCAACTGAGCAAGGCTCCATTTAAAAGCGCGTTTGTGTGGCTCGCTGTTCGCCTCTACTCTGCTCCTCTCTCTCGCCCTCTCTTTCTCTCTCAAGCACACAGTCACACGCTCGGCTCTGGTCGCGCTGCCCGCGGCCTCAGATCCTTATCTCCTTGGGGGCATTGGCTGCGTGGATGGGGTCTGGGGAGCAGCGGGTGGACCGGGACGCCGCAGCGAGCCAGAGGTGATCCGGGCATGGGGTAGACTTGCCGCGGCCGGGCATGGACGGGACCCGTGCTGCTGCTGCTGCTGCTGCTGGCGGAGGACGGCCTTGGGGTGATGCGGACGACACCAGCGACGGGAGAGAGCGGAGAGGAGGGGAGGAGGAGGTCGGCGAGGTGAGTCTCAGGGAGTGGCTGGACCGGCCGGGGCGGGCGGTGGAGGCGCCCGAGTGCCTGCACGTGTTCCGCCAGGTGGCCGAGGCCGTGTCCGTCGCGCACGCGCAGGGCGTCGCCGTCGGCAGCGCGCGCCCGTCCTGCTTCGTCGTCTCCCCGCCCTTCTCCCGCGTCGCCTTCATCGAGTCAGCCTCGGGATCAGACGCCTCAGGCTCCGACGACGCCTCCGAGGACGCCGAGCATGACGCAGAGCCTCCGCGGCGAGCGGCCCGAGAAGGTGGGCGCGGCGACAAGGGGTTCCCGCTCAAGAGCGTGCTAGCGATGGAGCTCAATTGGTACACCAGCCCCGAGGAAGCCCAAGACAACGGCGCCGCTACCTTCGCCTCCGACGTGTACAGATTAGGGGTGCTCTTGTTCGAGGTACGGCAATTGACATGGATCTTCTCTTCTCTTATTTCGGGTAATATCATTGCCATTGCTAAGATTGTTCCGCTACGGCTGTTCGCAGCTGTTTTGCAGCTTCGAAACGTTGGAGGAAAAGATGCGGGCAATGGCCAACCTGCGCTACCGTGTCTTGCCGCCACAGTTGCTGCTCAAGTGGCCCAAGGAAGCATCATTCTGCCAGTTGATGATGCATCCTGTACCCGACACCCGCCCCAAGATGAGGTGCGTTTGATCTTGTTTCACATAGATATATATGCGTGTGCCGTACTGTAAACTGTAAAGTACCGCTGAGAACAGGGCTTGCTTGTTTCACATTGGGCAACACAAAGTATTTTAGTCACTGCATGTTTTCCCTGCATGCTAAAGTACACGGGTTTAAATTTTATTGACATGAACTAGTACTGATTGTTGATAGCAATGAGTTCAGGAAAAGTATCATCTAGATAATTGTCTCGGATAAGGAAAAAAAAGGGTTGTAACTTTCATGGCGCACTAACACTAGATTTCGCCTCAGTTGAATAATACTTATTGAAGTTTCATCTTTGGAATGGGCGTAGGAATAACTAGCTCTTGGCTCGTGCAATTCCATGGGTAGGCCTTTTGTGCTGCTTCTCTGAAATTCAATTTCATCATCGTAATCACTGATGGTTTGTGGTTACCACAACATCTTGTAGAGATCTGTATGGTGCATATATACTTGAAATAATGCCACTAATTGTACAATTTGTTCACATAATCTAAAACATTAAGAAGCTGAACTCAATGAAGGTGCCATTTTTTTTGTGGGGACGTGTGTTTTCTTCTCGGATGAAGACCTTGACCTTGACGTAGAACTGTTCTCTGGAGTTTTTTTTTCAAAAAAATAATAATACATACTATACAAAGTAGATTCGCATTAAAAAATAGTCATGCCTTGACCATCTTTTTTTCCATTTTTGACATGTACCGCCGTTTGTTTTCTGGAGATATAGTAGTCTGTGAAGGTATGTCGAAATACGAGGTGGTCATAACTCATAAGTACATTGTGCATGCACTCACTGATGGAAATGGCGCTTGCACATTCAGAATTTGTGAGAATTGTAGACGTACATCGTGTAAAGTTATTTGTACTGCAAGAAAACTTACGCAGCTGCTACTTGCTGTATTAGTCATTGCACAGATCATGAATGTGCGATTTTGGCACAAAATATCATTGCACACATCCTTCTCTCTTTGTTTGTGGGGATGGGTGTTTTCTTCTCTGATGGTCTTAACGTATTAACGTGCTATGGAGGTTTTTCTGAAAAAGTACATCTGATACAAATACTGAAGTAGATTCACACTAAAAAATTGTCTTGCACGCTGTTACGATATGGTAGTTGATCATCCTTTTTTCTTCCATTTTTTACATGTACCACCATTTATTTTCTGGAGGTATAGTAGTCTATGCAAGTATGTAGAATATGAGGTGATCATAAGTGCACTGTGCAGACTCTCACGGATGGAAAAGGTGCTTGCACATTTTCATAACCTGTGAGAATATTTGTGTATGTACACCATGCAAACCTATGTGTTCTCCAAGAAAGTTTACACTGTTGCTACTCGCTGTAGTAGTCATTCATATCTTGTCTCTCTTGCACAGATCATGAATGTGCAAGTTTGGCACAAAATATTGCGATTACATATATTTTTGTATAGGATAGGCGTACAATATGATTAATGCCTTTTCCTAGCTTAATCGAGAGCATCCACGTGGGCACGAAAACTCGTTTGTTGAAGTGTTCTCTTGCCATATCATGTTTCTTGGTCATCATTTTATCATATTTTTGTTCTAGAATATGCCCAAAAGTGTATCCTTTTGTATTAGAAGAAACCGTCAAAGAAGGCACGAGTATAGTGTATATAACACCGCACTATGGCCACGACCGAGACCAAAATAACAACAGAAATAAGAATAAACAGAGCGTCTAACATAGGAGCTGCCCTAACATAGCAAAGAGAAGTAAGTAAATTGGAGCCATGACTGTAGGCAGAGCCAAGAGCTAGTCCGTGTCAGGTGGCCGCGCCTGCAGGTCCTCATTTATCTTGTTTGAACTTGAGATGACGTACTACTTATTTAAGAAAATAGGGTTTGTAAAGATATATATACAGATAAGGCAACTTATAACTCGTCAGAATCTTTTCCCCATTACTTCCCTAAGGAGGTTGGACCTCCATTTTGACTGTTGACGACATGTTTTTTCTTTCTCTTATTCGACAGTGAGGTGCTACAAAGTGAGTTCCTTAATCAATCAAGGAATAGTCTAGAAGAGCGTGAGGCTGCACTTCGGTTACGTGAAGAGATAGAAGAACAAGAGCTCTTATTGGATTTTCTTCTCCAATTGCAGAAGAGAAAGCAGGATATAGCAGACAATTTGCAGGACACTGTTGCCTTTCTGTCTTCTGACATTAATGAGGTACTCCACCAGCAGTCAGCTCTTGGCCAGTGCGGAAACTTCTCAATCGAGTTGGATAAAGAGGTATCCTCTGGAACTGTTGAGGATCAGAGTGACTGTGGTTCCAGAAAGCGTTTCAGACCTGAATTGCTTGCTGTTGATATGGAGGAACACAATCGTAGTCAGGACGAATGTTCCAGAACAGTGCCATCATCTGTGTTAATACAAGAAAGCGTGTTGTCAAAAAGCTCCAGGTTAATGAAAAACTTCAAAAGACTTGAAACAGCATATTTTGCAACAAGATCCAAGTTGTCAAGGCAAGTTGGCAATCCAATAAGTAGTTGTAATGAAGTTGTCAAGAGGACTACTGGGTCAGCTGTTGGGACCGAGGGTAGTTCAATAGATGATTTTGCTTTGGAAGGGCATTCTGGTAGAAGGCAAAGAGGTTGGATGAACTCTTTCCTTGAAGGATTGTGCAGGTACCTGTCGTTCAGCCAGTTGAAAGTTCGGGCTGAACTGAAGCAATGCGATCTGCTGAACTCATCAAATTTAGTGTGCTCTGTAGGCTTTGACCGGGATAAGGAGTTTTTTGCAACTGCTGGTGTAAATAAGAAAATAAAAGTGTTTGAATATAATATGATCGTAAATGAACACCGTGACATTCACTATCCTGTGGTTGAGATGTCTAATAGATCAAAACTAAGTTGTATATGCTGGAACAGTTACATGAAGAGTCATATAGCATCTAGTGACTTTGATGGTCTTGTACAGGTATGTTCCTTTGAGGATTGGTTTTCTTTCATTTTTGCATTTGAATGTGATCATTATAGTACCACATTATGAGGACTATCTCATTCCCATTTCAGGTTTGGGATGTTACTAGGAGCCAAGTTTTTGTTGAAATGAGGGAGCATGAGAGGCGTGTGTGGTCAGTAGACTTCTCACTTGCAGATCCAACCAAATTGGTTAGTGGGAGTGATGATGGTTCGGTGAAGCTGTGGAGTATGAATCAGGCAATTCTATTCTTACGCCTGCTGTATGTCAGCTTTTGAATTACGATAATGTGGTTATCAAGCTCGTATGTGATTGTAACAATTTTGCCCTACATTGCAGTAACATTTTCCCATGAACTCTGCAGGCTGGGAGTATTGGCACTATCAGAACAAGGGCAAATGTCTGCTCTGTACAATTTCAACCTGATTCTGCTCGCTCCATTGCAATTGGCTCAGCAGATCACAAGATTTACTGCTATGATCTTCGCAACGTACGGGCCCCTTACTGTACATTAGTTGGACACACAAAAACTGTGAGCTATGTTAAGTATTTAGATGCATCAACCATAGTATCTGGTTCCACTGATAACTCATTGAAGCTTTGGGACTTGTCTATGGATCAAGCAAGGATAATTGATACTCCAGTTCAGACATTTACAGGGCATACAAATACAAAGGTTAGATGTCCTGCATAGTCTTTTTTGTGACTGTTCCTGCATGTGCTTGTTCTCTTCTCATGACATTGTTCTAGAAATGGTTATTATCAAGGAGGTGTGCTTTGGTGTCCTCCTTCTCTCAAACTTAGGGAATTGAAAACACAAGGATGGCCAGGATTGATCAATACCCCTTCGGTTCGGAGGGCATGAAGGGGTATCGGCCAATCCTGGACGTCCTTCTGTTTTTAGTTTTCTATAAGTTTGAAAGGAGGGGGAGGACACCGGAGCAAAACTCATTATCAAGTTCAACCTTTATCACTCTAATTTTTTGTTTGATGCCCTTAAATTGTGGCATATCTATCGTATGTCCTACCCATAGGTTAGTCTGTGTACTACAGCAAGTTTCAGCTCATCATGGCCTTGCTTCAAACAAATAATTATGCAGAAGTATGGTTTGAAGTTCGAGATTAAATCTACCTCATCTCCTTCTTTAAATACTTTTGAACTGTGTTCTCGATGTTATGCTGGATGACTAACTTACGTATTCCTACTGACCAGAATTTTGTTGGCCTTTCCATTTCTGATGGTTACATCGCTACTGGGTCAGAAACAAATGAGGTATGCATCCTAAGGTGGTCCGACTTTTTTTTCCTGTACTCTGAAGATAGTTATACTGAGAACCAAGCTATAGATCAGTGATAAGGGGCGGCACTATGTGCTCTGGTTGTCCTGGTTTTGGTCCCTGTTGGATGAATAAACCAGTGTTCTCTCACCCTTTGCTTAAAAATACACCGAGGGGTCCTCTCCCTTGTCACACCTCTCCTTTGCATATTACAGTTCTACAGCCTATATACACTGCATTCATTGGATTGAGTAAATTTTCCTCTTTTCTGTTAGTAATCACTTTCTGTAGACAGATGGAAATCAAAGTTTAAGATGAAATGCTAATACAGATCGTTGCTAAGTTCTAAGCTGCATTTGCTATTTGCAGTACAAATAATGTGTCATTATGTGGCAAGGTTTATTAGCAACCTTAAATTCTCAAAATAAAATTGCTGAATGGTGTAGAAGGTATACTTTCACGCCCTATGCGCTAGTTATAGAAGGAGAATGACATGCCCGGCAATGAAGTTTATGTGGAAATCCGGGTCATGATTACTTTTTTGACAATTTCATACTTGTTTGCAGTTGCTCTTTCTCTTGAACATGGTTCGCTTGAAATGCTTAACTTTCGCTTCTGTCGCACTATACATCAGGTTTTTGTCTACCACAAAGCATTTCCGATGCCAGTCCTGGCGTACAAGTTCAACGTCACAGACCCAATATCAGGCCAGGAGATAGACGATCAATCGCAGTTCATCTCATGTGTGTGTTGGAGAGGACAGTCTTCAACACTTCTTTCCGCTAATTCTAGTGGGAACATTAAGGTCTTACAAATGGACTGACCCTGTGCCAGAGGGCGAGTGTAGCTTCCTGGTTTCGAGTAGAAATGGACTGACTTCAGTGACTTGTTACCAAGGGAACAGGGTGTATGTCTTGCTATTTTGTCGCTTCAATGCAGAAGCTGAGGAACAGGGTGTTCTGTGAACTTTGCCAGAGGGTGGAATTAGTAGGGTGGTAGAGGAGAGGTTAGCTGTATCAAGAGTTAGCGTAGGATTACAGGTTAGCGTCATCAAATGTAGCATAAATAGGGAAGATATTTGAGACGTGAGGTGGCCGAAAGGTTTTGTACATCATTGGTTTGAGGTATACTTGTATAGGCAATCAATCCAAGTTTTTAGCTGGTTCGTTATGTTTTACTTCTTCGCGTGGCCTTTATTTCTACCTGTGCAGGAGCAAAAGAAACATCAAATCAAAGGATACAAGGGTAAAAAAAGAAGAACTATAGGTATTGCTGGAGCCACTGGAGCCATTCTGATAATTGTTTTTTGATGGCTTGTTTTGCTCTATAGATGCCATGTCAATGTGCTTCCATAGTTCCATATTGACTTTCATTGTGAAAGATAATATTCCATTCTTGTTGTCCAGATTTAGGGCATTTCCAGCGGGCCAATCCAAAACAGAGATGTCCGAAATGGTCCGTTTGGACCAGTCCATTAGAAATTGGTCTTTGTCTCACCTGGGCCAGGTTTCAGTGGGGTGTGTCCAAACGGCTCAGACTCATTTTGGTCGAACAACCCCTGTCCGACCAGTTTTAGCCATAATTTGTACCAATTGGCAACATATGAATGAAAATGACAACAATATACACTACACTAGCAAAAAAATTTACCACAAATTAGCAAACAACGGAGTTCACATGCCATAATACCGAATCATAGTATAAAATTAAATCATAGTATAAATTAAGACAAGCTTAATAGAAAATGCACAAAAGAGATAGAGCATGAATGAGATCATGCTTCGCAGTTGCGGATGACGTTTTACTTCTTCTGAAACCAAGCCCTTTGAGTCGGCTCCAAGATGATCAAGTCTATCATCGAGAGCTTGGACTCCTTGGCCATGAGCTTGGCCTCGTCCTGAATGGCTTTCACTTTGGCTTGGCCTCTTCGGCCATAAGAGCTCCAAGATGGTCAAGTCTATCATCGTGAGCTTGGACTCCTTGGCCATGAGCTTGGCCTCGTCCTGAATGGCTTTCACTTTGGCTTGGCCTCTTCGGCCATAAGAGCTCCAAGATGGTCAAGTCTATCATCGTGAGCTTGGACTCCTTGGCCATGAGCTTGGCCTCTTTGGCCATAAGATCTCTCCTCGTGAGGTCAACAAAGCATCTAATGGTGGCTTCTCCTCCCTCTTGGCATTGGCCTCCTCCTTCTACGCAATTAATCCTTTCAATGTTTCTTGCAATACAAGTAATGTGACTTGGCAGTTAAGATTCTGCATGGTGGCTTTGTGGCTCCTTGTCCGAACGACATGACCATTGTGCGGGCTACCCGTGCTTAGTCCACCATCCTCAAGATCGATGACCGATCCATCAATTGCAAGCTTCTTCGATCCTTCGATACCCTTTTGGAAGAGGGAAAATCTTCTTTTCCACTTTGGACATTTCTTAGATCATCATCCAACAATGGGTCAATTTTGTCGTACCTCTTTTGAAGTATTCCATAGCTTGGGTCACCTATACAAAACGATGAGAGACCACAAAAAAATGCTCATATGCAATGTATGTGAACCAAAATGGACAAGCTATGTACCACAACAACACGGAGGGCCAACGTTGGCGGTTATAGACGTTGAGGCACACATATAATCACCGCACTCGCGTTGGCGCAAAAAAAGGCGTCAGGGATAACTGTGTCGGAAAAGGTGGATAAACGACGTTTTTTTTGCTCGGCACATCGTCATCCTCCGAAGTAGCGCTTCCGTGACACCATAGATGATACACCTCGGTACATTACCGAAGACACGGAAATTTAGTGTCATGTAATGGCGCATTCTATGTCGTGTTACACCTTCTAGCATCACAACAATTAATTACATTAACAATAATCAATCTATGTTGCTAATTCCATTGCATTTAAAAAAATCCAATTTATTGGTATATAAAATATTTGTTACATTACACTGGATTTGAGCCCTCTCTATTCAATTAGATCATACTGCACTGTAACCTTTTCTTATGAGATCGACATTTTTTAACTTTATCGATCTCGTCTAGATTTCAAAACTAGGAGGTGCTAATGTGAATTCTACAAATTAATTAAAGGCTCTGGAGCCCCTCTCTATTCAGAGATTCTAGATCTAATAGAACTAACTAAAAAAATCCTAAGTATCCCTATATTTCTTGAGAGCCTCTTTATTCTACATGGCATCAACATCATCACAGTCATCTTGGAACCTTCTTACACACGCCATGGCTAACTAACTCGTCACAGAACTAACCTGAAAAAGCAATATAGATGACCATTTTGGAGAAAAATGAACTAGCATGTGGATCCGAAAGAACAAGAAATGGGTTGTGGATAAATGATGGAGAACAAACATGCAGATTGAGAATGACAACGAGGAATCCAGCCGCTCTTGAGCCGACACGGATTGAACGGGCCGCTCAAGATCCTTCCCGAATTGAATGGGCTACTCAAGAACCTGTATGGATTGAACTTCCTCTGAAGATCTCGCGGAGATTGAATGGTTGATCAAGATCCTGCATGATTCAATGGTCGTACAAGATCCGTGCGGGTTCAAGATCCACTACTGGAAAAACCATCTTCGGTTCGACGTGAACAAGGCCAGCAGTCCCGGCCTGGCACAGCCCGCGACTAGTGGGAGCACTAGTCCCGGCCTGAGGCCTCTAACGGCTAGAAACGGTCTTAGTCACTAGTCCCGGGCCGGACCAGGTCATTAGGCCCGGTCCGTAATACGGTCCAAGACTAATAACCTGGAGCAGGTCATCTGGTCCTTTCGTGGACTATTAGTCACAGGTCGTATCACGGCCCGGGACTAGTTGTCCACCACTATATATTCTGCTTTCTGTCTTGCTGCCCTAAAGCATATGGTGGCCATTTTTCTCAAAGAAGCAAGATAGTTCATGCCATTTTTTCTCAAGATTTGTCAAGATTTAGTTTGCAACACCTAAATCCAAAGCTTTAAAAGGTTAGAACTTCATTCTTTCATCTCTTATTGCTACTTTAGCTTTATAAAGCTCTAGAAGTATAGAGATGTGGATCAATGCATGCATGCTTTAGAAGTAGCTAGAAGGATTTTGATATATATGTGTAACAAATTTTGATTAGGCACATAGTTACTGAAAATTGAAATTTGTAATTTTAGAGTTTCAGAGCTTAGAATGGAATGAGGTTTTCACTGATAGAACAATAATAAAAAACTCCACATTTATCATGTTGGTTGTTTTCTCCAATTCACAAATTGGTGCATGTAAATTTTTCAAAATTCAAAATTAATGCTCTAAAAGCTCTCAATATAACTTGTAATAATTTTATCATGTTGTGTAATGGTTTTTGATATATTTTTACTATAATGCAGATGGTCCGGAAATGGATGTACGGTACTGACCGACGCTCTGGCGAGTTCATTAATGGCGTGCATGAATTCATCCGTGTTGCTGATGCAAACAAGCGCAATGGTTTTGTATTCTGTCCATGTAATGGATGTAGGAATCAGAAGGATTACTCTGACTCAAAAACCCTTCACAGCCACCTGTTGAAGTTCGGCTTCATGCCCAGTTATAATTGTTGGACCAAGCACGGAGAGAGAGGGGTTATAATGGAAGACAATGAAGAAGAGGAGGAGGATGACAACTATCATGGTTTCCCTGAATACGGAGATACTTCCATGGGGGATGCTGAAGGGGAGGATGAAGAAGAGACACATGATGAACCCGCTGATGATCTTGGTCGGACCATTGCCGATGCACGAAGAGATTGTGAAACTGAAAAGGATAGGAAGAAGTTCAATCACATGTTAGAGGATCACAAAAAGTTGTTGTACCCAAATTGAAAAAATGGTCTGAAAAAGCTGGGCAGCACACTGGAATTGCTGCGATGGAAGGCTGAGTGTGCTATATCTGACTCCTCATTTGAAAAGTTGCTGAAAATGATGAAGAATATGCTTCCAAAAGATAACGTATTGCCCGCCAGTACGTACGAAGCAAAGAAGGTTGGTTGCCCTCTAGGTTTAGAGGTTCAGAAGATACATGCATGCCCTAATGACTGCATCCTCTACCGCGGTGAGGAGTATGAGAATTTGGATGCATGCGCGGTATGCACTTCACTTCGGTATAAGATTATACGAGATGACCCTGGTGACGTTGAGGGTGAGCCCCCCGGAAGAGGGTTCCTGCCAAGGTGATGTGGTATGCTCCTATAATACCACGGTTGAAATGCTTATTCAGAAACAAAGAGCACGCCAAGTTGTTGCGATGGCATAAATAGGAACGTAAGTCAGACGGGATGTTGAGACACCCCGCTAATGGGTCGCAATGGAGAAAAATCGATAGAAAATACCCGGACTTTGCAGATGACGCAAGGAGTTTAAGGTTTGGTCTAAGTACATATGGCATGAATCCCTTTGGGGAGCAGAGCTCCAGTCACAGCACCTGGCCCGTGACTCTATGCATCTATAACCTTCCTCCTTGGTTGTGCATGAAGCGGAAGTTTATTATGATTCCAGTGTTGATCCAAGGTCCGAAGCGACCCGACAACGACATTGATGTGTACCTAAGGCCATTAGTGGAAGAACTTTTATAGTTGTGGCACGAACCCGGGATACGCGTGTGGGATGAGCACAAGCAGGAAGAATTTAACCTCCGAGCATTGCTTTTCGTAACAATCAATGATTGGCCTGCTCTTAGTAACCTTTCAGGACAGTCAAACAAGAGATACAATGCATGCACACACTGTTTAGATGAGACTGAAAGTATATATTTGGAACATTGTAAGAAGAATGTATACAATGAGCATCGTCGATTTCTTTTGGACAAGCATCCCTTAAGAAAGAAAGGCAAGCATTTCAACGGTCTGGCATGTCACCAGACGAAGCCTAAGGAGCGTACTGGTGCTAATATATTTGATATGGTCAAAGATTTGGATCAAATGGTAACCTTTGGAAAGGGTCCTGGAGGAAAATCTGTTCCGAAGGACGCTGAAGGACACGCACCCATGTGGAAGAAATCTATATTTTGGGAGCTACCATATTGGAAATTCTTAGAGGTACGCTCTGTAATCGATGTGATGCATGTGACGAAGAATCTTTGCGTGAACCTGCTAGGCTTCTTGGGCGTGTATGGGAAGACAAAAGATACACCGAAAGCATGAAAGAACCATCAACGTATGAAAGACCCAGATGGCCTGCATCCAGAATGGTTTCAAGGTCATGCCAGCTACGCTCTTACCAAATAAGAGAAGGAAATATTTTTTTAATGCCTAAGCAGTATTAAGGTCCTGTCTGGCTTCTCGTCGAATATAAAGGGAATAATAAATATGGCAGAAAAAAAGTTCCAAAACCTAAAGTCTCATGACTGCCACGTGATTATGACGCAAATGCTTCCGATTGTATTGAGGGGGCTTCTACCAGATAATGTTCGAGTACCCATTGTGAAGCTATGTGCATTTCTCAATGCAATCTCTCAGAAGATAATCAATCCCGAAGATCTATCACGGTTACAGAATGATGTGGTCCAATGTCTTGTCAGTTTTGAGTTGGTGTTCCCACCATCCTTCTTTAATATTATGACGCACCTGCTTGTTCACCTAGTCGAAGAGATTTCCATATAGTCTAGTATTAATTATATATTTAGGTTTTTGTATAATTAGTCTAGTATTAATTAGTAGTATATTTAGGTTTTTGTAGTAATATTTATTATTATTATTATTAGTAATATTTAGGTTTTGTATAAATGTTATTCTTAGTATTTATATTATTATTATATTATTAGGAAATGTTAGTACTTTTTTTTTTATAGTTTCTTGTTATATTTTTTCTATAGTTTTTTAGTTATTAGGATTAGTATTACTACAATAGATCATAATAGTTTCTATAGTATTGTTTTAGTTATTAGGATTAGTTATTAGGTTTTGTATAGTTTTTTTGTTTTATTTATTAGGATTATATTGTTTTTGTTATTTTTTGTTTTACCACAAATAATATTAGGATTATTGTTTTATTAGGGTTATTTTTTTTGTTTTAGTTATTATGATTATTGTTTTAGCACAAATAATATTAGGATTATTATAATTAGGATTATATTATTTTAGTTATAAGGATTATTGTTTTTTCTAACATGTTTAACTCTCCTTTTGTTATAGATAATTAAGTCATGGATCCATCCGAAGATCCTGGTCGCATCGGTGAAGGTTTTCTTCAGGGCATGATAAGAGGTGAAATTTCTCTTAATATTACTACCGGCAAAGATATTTTGCTCGAGGAAGAGATATCCTCATATCTGAATCCATACGGTGATGGACTAGAGGAAAACCTAATGTATCAAGGGGAAGACCAGATGGACGAAGGGCAAACAAATAACAACAATAATGATGGCCCCTCGACAGGATCTGGTGAGGTACATATATATATATACATATATATATATAAAGTCTCGTGTTACCTCTATTCATTAACTGATCTAGATATATACTAATCACTCTCTCTTCTTATTTTAGCCCACCGGATCGAAGCAATCGACAGCTTGAACGAAACGAGGGCCGAACAAAAAGTTGGATGGTAATCAGAGGTTCACCATCGAAGAAATAGATGATGATGGTGAACCGATTGCTCCAGAGAAGCACCGGAGGATGTTTATAAATCAATGTGGGGTGCTTGTTAGGGACAACCTGCCGATCGTCATCCAAGAATGGAATCAGTCAAAGAAATCCGGTGAAGAATCTAGCTATGTCACCGATGATGTCAAAGATGACCTTTGGCAGAAGCTCATAGCGCATTTCATACTACCTCCAGAGTATGAAGAATTTGAGGTAGATGGTATTAATCGAAGGCCATGTGGGCTTGAAAATAGAGCGAAAGTGAAGGAGTGGGTTCTAATCAAGATGGCTGAACTGTACCGGAACCACAAGAAAAGTTTATACGCGAAATATGTTGCGAAAAAGAAAACTCCAGACTTCACAGGAGTAAACGAGAAGTTGAGAGAACAGTGGCCCGATTTTGTACAGTACAAGCAATCTGATAAAGCAAAGGCAAAGTCGGCAAAGAACGCGTTAAATGCTGCCAACAAGAAATACCATCATAAAATGGGGACAAGTGGCTACAAGAGTGTCGTCCCTAAGTGGTAAACTATGGAGAAGAACATGAGGGCTAGAGGCGTCACTCCTGGTACAGATGGATGGCCCGAGAGGTCAAAGCACTGGTGGTACGGGCACGGGGGATCCTTGGACCCAAAAACAGGGAAGACATTATTTCATGATAAAATTCTAAAACCTTCCCAAGACCTTATTCAAGCAATGAACGATGCTCAATTGGGATTGTTCCGTCCCGAGAGAGAGAACGACGAGCTGACACGCGCCCTAGGGAATCCTGAAAAGGGAGGACGAACACGAGGCAAAGGCACCGGTGTCTCGTGGAAGAAATGGTTTCCTCAGTATGATGCCAGTTACAAAAGCCGTCAGAGAAAGAAGGACTAGGAGGCATACCGAATCTCCAGGGTAGAGCAGGACCTAGCTGATCTGAAAAACCTCATGCATGAAATTAGCCAAAGGCCGCCGTCGTCAACTCACCCGCGGTCTGATGATTCTGCATTGGATCTTAGCCAGCGGAGAAGCAGCGTGGCTTCCACGGAGGTCCGGGCTGATGATCAAGCACTGTTGGATGATGCACTGACTCCTCACTACCCCGTGGATGATGTCAGAGAGATGGCACAATGTGATATACATCAGCCAATGAACAACCTGTCCTTCAAGGTGGTGATCGGCACTGCTTTACCTTGTCTACCTGGAGCACTCCACCATTCACTTCCGATTCCACCAGGCTATGCTCGTGTCACGGTGGATGACATAGTGGAGGATTTTGCGGACCTAGAGATTGAAATCGCTACGCCTGAAGGCCTTACAAAACTAGGAGATGTCAAGAGCAACATCATTCTATCGAATAATAAGTACATCAAGTTTCCAGGCTCGGCGCCAAGGCCACCGACTCCAAGGAATCCAAGTCCACCCCTCATCGAATATCATCAACCTCCAAGTCCACCCCAACCCGATTATCGCCAACCTCCAAGTCCACCCGCCCCGCTGACGATCGCCACAGCAGGAGTACATCAACTCGATCTCCGCCTCCATGCAATACTCGATATCCGCCTCCGCCTCCATGCAATACTACTACCTCGTCGAAGAAACGGAAATTCGACGGTCCCCCGCGCCCCACATGGAAGAAAGGTCAAACGACGAAGATAGTCGACATCCCGCCGGCTCTTCCAAAGAGACCTTATGACAAGACCGATGAGGAAACTAACGCGGATGTGGCTGCCCAAGTTAAGGCGCATTTTGCACCCAAAAAGCCTGAGCTAAAGCCGATATATAATGAAAAAACCAAAAAGTGGGCTAAGTCCTTTCTTGAGCAACCATCCCAGATATCGATGAATCTGGAATCAGACTATGACCGGGAGATTATTAAGCAAGCACAGAAGAAAAAAAATCATAAGTGCAAAAAGCGGGAAGCAAGTTGCCCAGCTCGGAGCACAGAAGAATCAATCGGTCGCCCCGCTCAAAGTCATTTCAGACCTCGACAAGGCCTTCAGAGCTGAAATGGATATGGACATGCAAATAATGGACCCAGAGCCCGTAATAATGCTGCACTTATGGGAATCACTGTATCGCAGGCCAAAGCACTTGCTAACGAAGCAAATATGTCTCTTGGTCAATATTTAGGCTATGAAGATACACCAGTGGGTCAGATAGTACGGCAGTATGTCCAAGGGGAGCCTCTAGTCAGTAATGAGGAGCTCGCGCGTCTATCCACACATATTCGAAATCTGCACGAATGGTACATGTCGCAAGCAGAAAAAAGCATTGGTTTCCGGTGGACGTTAGAAAGTAGCATCACTTCAAACCATACTCGATACAGGTTCAAATGACCGAACTGTTTTAGTTATACAACCAGCGCACCCTTGACAAATCTATCATTGGTTGCTGTCTGTAAGTGATTTATTTATATAATTAAGTTTGTAGCTCAGCTCGTTCATTACATTTAATATATTATCCTAACTATATATCCTTTTGTATGATGATATTATATTCTGCAGAATGAAGATGCTTGAATGCAAAAGAGCTAGAAGATACGACGTTGGGTTCATTGACCCATATATCGTTAATGAATATACGTTAAAGAATCACCCCAAGGACGTGGAGGAAGACCTGTGCAGGTTCTTAACGGAGAATAATTTTGTTAAGGAAATACTATTTCCTTACAACTTCAAGTGAGTGTTTATATCTTGTACACATTTTATTTTTGCTTACTGGATGAGCTATGCATGTATGCTTATGTAAACGTCCGCAGATTTCACTGGATCTTGCTAAACATTCAAGTTGACAACTCCCTAGTTGAAGTCCATGACTCATTAAGTTGGGACCAAGAGTAGTGGAGCAACATGAAAGCAATGCTCCATAAGTAATTTCAATCATTATCGCATTATATCGTCCTCTTTCATTCATTTTTTGATATAAAGTAACTAATAACTTCTTTGTTCATTTTCTTTACCGAGCAGGTGTTGGACACGGTTCAGATAGAAAATACCAGGTCCATTCAAATAAGAGTTAAATTATAAAATGGTGAAGAGTATACAGCAGCCATCGGGAAGTCATTTATGTGGATACTACATCTGCGAGTACATCCACGAGTTGACCAGTGAGCGGAAAATTGACTCACATTATATTTATGATTTGCGGGAGAAACTAGAGCCAGACCAGCGCATAAGAGCAATTCAAGAGGAGCTCGTGGGATTTATGATGAATGAAGTCCTTGATGTACATGGAGAGCATTATGCGGATGACGTGGAACTCGATTTGCCTTAGTCATCTCCATGTAGCTGATATGATATATATATTCATCAATGACCATGTAATTTTAAAACATTTCTTCCTTCTGATATGATTGATTATAGGTATGCTTGCAAGGGATCGATTAATTATATAAATGCATCGACGTGTAGTGTGTATGTAGTAGCGTATAATATGTATACTGAAATATATGTTTGAATTATAGTGAAACACAAAACGAAAAAGGAACGAAATGGCAAAAAAAAGGAAATACACAATATCTGCCGCGGCAGAGAAACACACAATTCTCTGCCGCGGCAGGAAACCTTTTAGTCCCGGGTGATGTTACAGCCCGGGACTAGAGGGTTTCCGCCCCCCCCCCCCCCGCGGCGCTGAAACAGCCACATGGCTATTATCAGTCGTGGGCCGTAGAGAGCCGGGACTAGGGGGGGGGGCTCTAGTCCCGTTTTCGCAGTCCCGGGCCCAAAACCGGGACTAAAGCCAGTTGCAGCCTGGGACTGTAGGCCCTTTTTCCACCAGTGATCCGACATGGGATGAACTGCCGTACTAGGGAGAAGAGTGTTCTGATCTAGGATTGGCTGTATGAGTGTGGCGGGGTGGTGGATAGGTTCCTGTCTTATATACACAAAGTGGAGTTCAGGATTTATTGTATGTGCCCTTTGTGCAAGGGCAGTTCATACTTAGTCTGGGACGCTCTTGTACAAAGGGACCAAAATTAATTAATTAGGTATAGTTAGGCTACAATTAAGCAACAAGAGTCCAGCCTATATTTTTTTTACAAAGTCACTCATAAAGGGTCAGGCTTAGGTGGCCAATAGTGGGCCACACCTTTCAGCAATCAAAACCTAACTAGTCAGAGAGATGTGTTTGATCATTATCTAGGTTACGACCAACAAATAACGACACTTAAAATAGATGACGAAACAAGGAAATGCCTCCGTTAGCCAAGCCCAACATTAAAAACCTCTTCCCTTGCGTACCACGTAACCTGGCACTATATATGGCACAATGGAAAAATGGTGTTGTGATTGCTCATCTGCAGGATAACCAACTTTTGCAGGTACTTTTTTCTTAAAAAATGTCGCGCCCGAGAGAGGGGGTATTTTTGTAGTGTATGTGAACCAAGATGGACAAGACATTACCATGTTTCCAATGCCGATATCGCTCACGATCTTGCACATGATCATAGGCACCACAATGTTTTTGTACTCCACGTTGATGAAACCCCATCTTTTTGAAGTGAGACTTCATTTTGATCACTATGTATGCGATAGAGCTTGAACTTCTTGTGCTCATGGTAGTAAATGTAGATTTCTTTGCCAATATGTTGATCCTTTTTGCTCGTCGCTGCAAATTGGATCTTGTCCATTTGTCATCCACGCCTCACAAAGGATCTTGTCCTCCTTCAAGGCGGAGCCACCGTGAAAGGGCAATTAGCCCTTATCTAGTGTTTTGGTTAACTATGACATCAGAGCTAGAGAATGAACTAATGTTTCTATTAGCTTCTCTATAGGTGAGAATCCGCAGGTTGTTGGTGATAGGTGATGGGTGACCCCCCATTCTTTTATTTATGGAGAGCCGGTGGCTTTGTTTATTATTTTCTCTTATTTACTCTTGAGTCTAATAGGAAACACCGCACTATTAAGAGGGGTGATCTCGATGTGCCTTTTAGGGATGTCCTACACCATATATGCCTCCCATCATACACCCACACACACCCATTCGAATAAAGAGAGAAAAATGCCTTAAAAAATGAGTCAAAAGAGGTTACTGCGAAATCGGCAAAAGCGCTGGCGACGCCGGTGCTTTCGCCAGAATTTCCGGTTGCCACCGGAAATTCCCGGTGCACACCGATATGGCTTACAGAATAGCCTTTCAGTTGTTCACCGGGAATTTTGGTGTGGGGTCCGGTCGATCGCAGCTGTAGCCAGAAATTCCGGCGAGCAACTCAGTCCGACCGGACTTATTGCCGGTTCTGTCGCAGGAACCCCCAAACGGCTCTTTTTCCACTCACACTATATATACCCATTTCTTCTCCACTGTGTGGTTAGGCATTTGAGCTAACATTTCATTTCTTGAAGCTCTCTCTCTCCCCCATTGTTGAAACACAAAATCTTGAGGATCTCCCATTCTACCCAACCAAATCCAAATCCCTTTGGTAGAAAGGAAGAGGAGGTCCCGATCTACGTTTCCACCAAGACAAAGTTCATTCCCCCTTGAGTTCATCGAGTTAGCTTGTTACTCTTGGGTTTGTGGGAAACCCTAGGCGGCTAGGGTCGCCCGGAGGCATTCGGCTTGTGATTTTCTCCGTGGAAAGTTTGTGAGGGTTTGGAGACTACCTTAAAGTCTACCACGAGTAAGTGAGCTATTCCTTCGTGGGATAGGCTCGGAGAAGAAGGTGAGCCTTTGTGGCGCGTGAGGAATCCTTCGTGGAACCTCACACCTCTCCAACGTGACGTAGCCCCCTTCCCAAAGGTGGTGAACACGGGAATACATCTTCGTCTCCGCGTGCTTCGGTTATTCCTTAACCGATCTCTTACTTGTGTTGTTTACCTTGTGATAGCCTTCAAGCTTGAAGTATCTTGTACATCATCTAGGTTACCTCACCTAGTTTGCATTTAGGCTCACTTATATTCCGCAAAGCCTAAAACTTGCAAAAGATTATAAAGAATTTTGTAGAAACCTATTCACCCCCTCTAGGTTAACCATCTTACACTTTCAATTGGTATCAGAGCCAAGGGCTCTTTTAAGGGCTTTACCGCCTAAGAGAAAAGATGGTTTTCTCCGATGATGAGGAGGAAAAGACTTATCCGATCAAGAATCTTCGTGAAATCTTAGCCAAGGGTGCCCTTGAAAAGGCCAAGGCGGATTCTGATCTCCTTGTTCGAATGAGTTACCTAGAAGGACAACTTAAGGCCATTGGCGATGGGGCTTTTCTTGGTAATCCATTGGTAGTACCTCAAGGGAGACCAATGGACACCGAAAAGGATAAGGATGCCGAGTCCGCTCATGAGGGCGGCTCGTCAAAAACTTCCACGCCCCCTAATCAATTCCCTTATGTTTCTCCTAAGAAAAAGAACATCATGCCTCATATTAATGGTTCGGGTCCTGCACCTCATTATGATGGAACTCATTTCTCTCATTGGAAAGCTTCTATGGAATCTCATGTTCGCAGCTGCAGCGTTGAGCTTTGGGAGATTGTATGCACCGGTTTCCACCCTCATGATCCCAACAACCTCACCCCGGGAGAGTACTACGACCGTCAACTAAATGCAACGACTTGTGACAAGATAAGGAGTGCCATTCACCGCACTCTGCATGATCAAGTCAGCGACATCCCCACCGCCAAGGTTCTTTGGGATAGGATTTTCATTCTCCAAGAGGGAACCTCTCTTATCCAAAAATCCAAGTATGAAGCTACCAAGTAAGAGATGAACATGTTCATGAACCATGATGGTGAGACTATCGCTGAAGCATACAAGAGACTTGTTGCCCTTCGCGTGAAGATTGGTGGCCTAGGGTGTGAGAAGTATGATGATGGATCCAATTTGAATGATGAACTTATCAAATCCAAGATTGTCTCCATGGTCGCGGTCACCGACAAGAAGCTTGCCTTGAACTTGCAACTCCTTGATAGATCTAATCAATTCACTCCTGATGATCTAGTCTCTTATCTAGTTGCCATGGATAACTTGGCGGATGAAGGGCAAAAGATCAAGGAGATCAACCGTGCTATTGGGTCTTCCCACTCTCTAGCATTAAATGCCAAGCAAGTGCAAGAAGATGTTGCTAGTGATGAAGATAGTGATGTTGATGGAGTTAATGATATGCTCTCTCAACTTGCTCTGTTCACCAAGAACATGAAGTTCTGAAGAAGGAGAAGTTCAATGGGATCAAGTGAGAAGAATAGGACGTGCTATAATTGTGATGAGCCGACCCATTTTGCCGACAAGTGTCCATATGAGAAGAGGCTTGACAAGCCTAAGTATGAAGAAGGTGCCAAGCCAAGATTGAAGCCCAACCCCATCAATGAAAGATACAAGAGGAACAATAGGAATGATGGTAAGGGTTTCCTAGGCCAAGAATACATATCCGACAATGAGGAAGAGGATGAAGATAAGGTGGTTGGAGTGGCCGGTTTGGCCTTTGCCAAACCCGGGTCTCTCTTCACCTATGAGTACACCAAGGACTACACCGACGACTCTCCTACTCCCAAGGTCACCGCCACTTGCCTCATGGAAAGGAGCTCCAAGGACGAGTCCGACGTGGAGTGTGGGGATAAGGAGAAAGTGGTGGGTGTGACCGGTTTGGCATATGTCGAACCCGATTCACCTCTCACCTACGACTACTCCAAGGACTACATCGAGAGTTCTCCTATTCCCAAGATCACCGGTTCTTGTCTTATGGCAAGAAGCTCCAAGGTAATTGTCTCTCCTCCATCCCTATCTAGTGTCTTGGATGATCTTGAGAGTGATCATGATAGTGATCGTGATAGTGATGAATTTGGTAAATAATATATAAGAGAAATGTATGCTATCATGAAGTCTCTTCCTCCCATTGCTCGCGCTAGAGTCAAGCAATTAATGGAACCTGTTAGCTCACGCTATGAGGCCATTGATAGCTTGGAATCTCATATTGATGATGAGAAACGAAGATTCAATCTTCTTGAGCAAGAGCTTTGTGAGGAAAAGAATACCAATTCTTTTCTTAAACTACAAATTGAATTTTTTGAAATTGATAAAGCAAAAGACATGGACACTATTGATAGGGATAACTCATTGTCCTAAGAGCTTGATGCCTCAAAGAAAGAGCTTGAAGTTGCTCATGCTTCTCTTACCAAGGACCTTGAGCACCTTGAGAAGGCTAGTTTGCTTGTCAAGCATGAGCTCATAAAACTTGGAGAGAACCATGATCAACTTCGGGTGTCCTATGAGAAGGCTCTTGGTACATTGAAGGATCCAATTATAGTTGAAAATGATTCTTGTACCTCTAACTCTACCTTTGATCAAGCTCACCTCATTTATGAAAATAAGAAGTTGAAAGAGAAACTTGAGAAAGAGCGCCGTGCACCTACCTCCAAGGGAAAGATCCTAGATGAGATTTTATCCCGTCAAAAGACAAGAATTTCCAAGGAAGGTGTCGATTTTGTTCCAAACAACAACATGAGCAATGCCATTCCACCAAAGAAGATAACCTTTGTGAAAGAAGGTGACAAGGTGGTTGACCAAGTTAAAAGGAATGTGGTGAATGGGGGAGCCATGAGGGGCAATCCCAATCACAAGTATGCGGGAAAGTCTAATCCTTCCTATGTGCTATGTAAGGGCACTCAAGGAGATGTATATGCCAAATATGTTGGTCCTCGAAATGGTTATGCTTATAGGTGGTACTTAATTTGGGTACCTAAGGATCTTGTTGCTAATGCTAGGGGACCCATTACTCAATGGGTTCCTAAATCGAAGAATTGATTTTGTAGGGTTATGCCTCCGGTGGATCAAAATGGGTGTTTGATAGTGGATGCACCAATCACATGACCGGAGGTAGGAGTGGGCTTGACCAATTCATTCACGATGTCAACTCAACGTCAAGCATCACTTTTGGAGATAACTCTAAAGGAAAGGTACTAGGTTATGGTAAGTTGGTAATTTCCAAGGTTTTTACTCTTGAGACTGTCCTACATGTTGAAAACATTGGTTACAACTTGCTTTCTATTAAACATCTCGCGGATGACGGCTATGACTCCTATTTCTCTAGAACTTTTGTGAATGTCTTTAGGGGTGATGATCTCAGATTGGTTCTCATTGGACACGTGGAAGACGACCTTTATGTGGTCGACCTCTCGAATGAGATCCAATCTCTTCCTACATGTCTAATGGCCAAGGATGACAAGGGATGGCTTTGGCATCATCGCCTAGGCCATGTCAACATGAGAAATCTCAATCTACTCCTAAATGGTGAGCATATTATTGGACTAACTGGTATCTCCTTTGATAAAGATCATGTGTGTAGTGCTTGCATTTCAGGAAAGCAAATTGGGAAGCATCATCCTTCCGTTACCAAGGTGGCCACGTCAAGACCCTTGGAGATGCTCCATTTGGATCTCTTCGGGCCTTCGACATATGACTCTCTTGGTGGAAGAAGATATGGTCTTGTCATTGTTGATGATTACTCAAGGTATACTTGGGTCTTTCTTCTCAAGACGAAAGATGAGACCTTCAAGGAATTCATGATCTTCGCCAAGCAAGCTCAACGCACTCATGGAGTGGAGATCAAGACTATTAGAACCGACAACGGCACCGAGTTCAAGAACTACACCATGCAAGAATTTGTTGAATATGAGGGGATCAAGCATGAATTCTCAGCTCCTTATACCCCTCAACAAAATGGTGTTGTTTAAAGGAAGAACCGGACAATCATTGAGATGGAAAGAACAATGTTGAGTGAATTCAAGTCCCCTCACAATTTTTGGGGAGAAGCTACTGCTACCGCGGTCCACTACATGAACCGACACTTCCTCCGTGCTCCCTTTGACATGACTCCATATGAGATTCTCACAAGTAAGAAGCCCAATGTCAACTACTTCCATGTCTTTGGATGCAAGTGCCTCGTCAAGAGCAAAAATGAAAAGATCGGTAAATTCAAATCTAGAACTATAGAGGGTATTTTTGTTGGTTATGCGGAAAACTCTCATGCCTATAGATACCACAACAAGACCAATGGTAGTGTTGACGTATCTTGTGACGTGGAGTTTTTGGAGAATAATGGCCCCCATGAGGGGCAAGTTTCTTCTCGTGATGTAGGAGATGGTGATTCTTATCAAGTCATCAAGTTGATGGGTATTGGGCACATCTTGCCCACCGAGTCTCACATTCATGTTCAACAAGATTATGGGGGAGAATCAAGATCAACTCAAGAAGATCCAAGCTCTACCCAAGTTGAGCCATCAAATGCATCACAAGATCAACATCTCACTCGAGATGCTATGCAAACCGAAGAACAAGAACCAAGCCCTCAAACCTTTGAGCAAGACCAAGTACAAGATCAACCTCCATCTCAAGGCCAAGCTCAATATGGTGTCAATGATCAAGGTCCCTCAAAAGATGAATTTGTTGATCATGAAGGCACAATTCGGAAGATTAAGGCCGCCTCCATTGCAAGTGGACTTCAAGTCAACAATATCCTTGGAAGCATATCAAGAGGGATTGAGACCCATGCCAGGAAGAAGAACCTCACAACCTTTTGTGGGCATCATTCTTTTGTGTCCAACTTTGATCCCCTTAAGGTTCATGAGGCTTTGGAGGATCCAAATTGGGTCATTGCCATGCAAGAAGAACTCGAGTGTTTCACCCGCAATGAAGGATGGTCTCTAGTGGAGAGGCCTAAAGATCATCGCATCAATGTCATTGGACCAAGTGGGTGTTCAAGAACAAGCAAGATGAGAACGGGGTCGTCACAAGAAACAAAGCAAGGTTAGTGGCACAAGGGTATGCCCAAATAGAAGGTATTGACTATGAGGACACCTTTGCGCCTGTTGCTCGTCTTGAAGCTATTCGTCTCTTGCTTGATTATGCATCTTTCCATAACTTCAAGCTTTATCAAATGGATGTGAAAAGTGCATTTCTTAATGGCCCCTTGAAAGAGGTTGCATATGTAGCTCAACTCCCGGGTTTCGAAAACACACGCTATTCCAACCATGTGTATCTACTCCATAAGGCTCTCTACGGACTAAAGCAAGCTCCTCGTGCTTGGTATGAGCACCTTAGGTATTTTCTACTTATGGATGGGTTTAGCGTGGGTAAGGTCGATTCCACCCTTTTCACCAAACGGGTTAAAGGGGGTGGCTTATTTCTTGTTCAAATATATGTTAATGATATTATATTTGGTGGAACTAACGAATCTCATAACAAAGCTTTTGCCGAGTTGATGACTATGAAATTTAGGATGTCCATGATGGGGGAGTTGAAGTTCTTTCTAGGCTTCATCATAAAGCAACTTCCTCATGGCACTTTCATCTCTCAAGAGAAGTACATTAAGGATATGCTCAATAAGTTCGAGATGGCCAAGGCTAATCCCATGAAGACACCCATGCCACTAAATGGACAACTTGGCCTTGGAGTAGGTGAGAAGGACGTGGATAAAAAGGTATATCGTTCTATGATTGGTTCCTTGCTCTACCTTTGTGCTTCTAGGCCGGATATCATGTTAAGTGTTGGAATGTGTGCTCGTTTTCAATCTGCTCCCAAGGAGTGCCACTTGATGGCGGTCAACTGGATTTTTAGGTACCTTGTTCTCACTACTACTCTCGGGCTTTGGTACCCAAAGGGGTCAACCTTTGAGCTTGTTGGCTATTCGGATGCCTATTGGGCAGGTGATAAGGTTGACCGGAAATCAACCTCTGGGGCTTGCCAATTTATTGGCCGGTCGTTGGTAAGTTGGTCTTCCAAGAAACAAAACTCCACAGCCCTATCCACCGTCGAAGCCGAATACATATCCGCGGCATCTTGTTGTGCTCAATTGTTATGGATGAGGCAAACCTTGAAAGACTATGGTGTGTCTTTTGGTACGGTGCCTCTTCTGTGTGACAATGAAAGCACAATAAAGATCGCCAACAACCCCGTCCAACATTGCCGCACCAAACATATTGACATTCGCCACCACTTCCTACGTGACCATGTCGCAAATGGTGATATCAATCTCACTCATGCGGGTACGATGTTCCAATTGGCCGATATTTTCACGAAGCCTTTGGATGAAGCCCGGGTTGTCATGTTGAGGCGAGAACTCAGTATCCTAGATCCCCAAAACTTGGATTGATTTGCTTCTTGCACTATATTCTTTCTCTTAACATGCTATGTAGACTAGTTGCGCAGCACATGTAGGGATGGTCATCTTACCATTTCTTGGTCCGATGCTTACCTATGTGTGCAACATAAATTGATCTTGTGTCATGATATGGGTCCAAGCATCTATCTTTGAGGTGCCATGACATGTGTGCTTAATGGTCGGTTTTGTGTATTGGGTGCATTGTTGCTTCAAGCTAAATCCTTTGTCCATGGTCGCTCTTCGCTTTTGCTTTTTCATGACCTTGCCTTATGGACAGTGCTCTCTCTCTGGTCTTCACTTGGATCTTGTGTATATGTGTAGGGGTTCGTAGCATGGAAAACAAAAATTTTCTATCGCATACAAACAAACAAGCCAAGATCTATCTACTAGATTGTAGCAATGAGTCGATGGAATAACTTACCCTCGAAGATTCCAAAGCGGTTAACGAGAGCAGATTCTCGTGGGTGATGTAGTCGTACTCTTCCCGATCTCAAGATCGCGTAGATGATCCTTCCGGCGCTGCGTTCCGGCAGCGCTCCCGAAGTCGGTCACACGTTCGGTACTCGACGAAGACCTTCCTCTCCCTTGTTCCAGCAGGCATCGGAGGTTGTAGCACTCTCCTCGAGATTCGGGCAGCACAACGGCGTGGTACCGGAAGTAGAGGAGAGATCTCGCAGGGCTTCGCCTTAAGCCGGAGCGAGTATGGTGGATTATGAGAGAGGGCTATTAGTGGTCTAGAGATTAGACACACCAATTAGAAGGCTCTAAACCGCAGGCTAAAGCAATTAGAAGCTCTAAACCAAAACGGCTCTAAACCGGAGATTAGAGGTAAAAACTTGTGTGTCTCAAGGAGGATCCCTGCCCCTCCTTTTATAGGTGGAGGGGCTAGGCGCGCCAGGGAGGGAGGGAGTCCCTCCCCAACTCGGCCTAGGGCTGGGCGCCGGCTTGGAGGAGAGGAACTCCTCCTCCAAGTTGGTTTCAACCTCCTCTTGCTTGTTTCCCACAGTTTCCTGTTTCCCACAGTTTCCTGTTTTCCACAGTTTCCTGTTTTAGCCGTTTGACTTTCAAACTGGCAATTTGACTTTCATGTTTTTGGAACAGCAAGAACACTTAGTACATGATGCAATCATTCAATGACACATTCATGTACCCTTCCCCCCCGGAGTGCCGGACAATCCAGACCCTTCTAGAACATTCCCGATGAAAACACCGGAATCATTCCCGAACTCCGAAACGGGACTTTCCTTATATGAATCTTATTCTCCGGACCATTCTGGATCACCTCGTGATATCCCGGATCCCATCCGAGACTCCGAACAACATTCGGTCTCTTTCTCATAATACCATAACTACTCAAACAACGTCGAATCCTTAAGTGTGTCTCCCTACGGTTCGTGAATTATGCGGACATGATCGAGACACTTCTCCGAACAATAACCAATAGAGGAATCTGGAAATTCATATGGCTCCCACATATTTCTACGATTACTTTGCGATCGAATGAACCACTTACATACGATACCAATTTCCCTTTGTCTCACGATAGTTTACTTATCCGAAGTTATGATCGTCGGTATCTCTGCATACCTAGTTCAACTTCGTTACCGATAAGTACTCTTTTCTCGTTCCCGTGATATGTGATCCCTTGTGAGCCAGTCACATGCTTGCAAGCTAATTGGATGACATTTCACCGAGAGGGCCCAGAGTATATCTATCCGTCATATGGATGGACAAATCCCACTCTTGATCCATGTGTTTCAACCAATACTTTCCGAACACTCAATGCCACCTTTATAGCCACCCAGTTACGGTGTGGTGTTTGATGTCATCAAAGCATCCATCCGGTAAAGGTGATATGCATGATCTCATGGTCGAAGGAATTAGGTTACTATGTATCAGAAAGCATATAGCAATCGAACTAATGAAATGACTTGATCTTTATGCTACGCTTATCTATAGGAGTATGTCCATCACATCATTCTCCTAATGATATGATCCTGTTGTTAATAACATCTCTATGTTCATGATCAGGAAACCATGATCATATATTAACCAACAAGCTAGTTTAACAAGAGGCTTTACTAGGGACTCTTATTTTAGTTTACAAATCACACAAGTATTAATGTTTCCGGTTAATACAATTATAGCATGGTATGTAAACATTTATCATAAGTGTGAAGATATGATAATAACCACTTTATTATTGCCTCTTGGGCATATCTCCAACAATATGCTCATATGATTCCTCACAATATTTCATCTCCAAAACATCAACAACTTGTTTCGCTGTCTTCAATAAATTTTCGGCAAAAATTCCGGTTCGACCGGCCTGACGACCAAAAATTCCGGCGACCGCCGAAAATTCCAGCAGCAGACCGAAAACCCTTTCAGAACATGTTTTCGGTTCTCTGCCAAAAATTTCGGTCGCCACCGGAATTTCCGGTCCATAGGTCGGTTCGCCGATGTTCTTGCCGGAAATTCCAGCGTGGGCACCGGTCCGACCGGACTTATTGCTGATTTTTTTGAAAAGGGTATTTATAGCCCGCGCGTGGGGCAGTTCCTTCCTATTCCTTTATTTCTTCCCCATGCCCTCCTCTCCTCCATGGACGTCGCCCCAAGCTTCCCCACCCCCTATAGGTCCTTCCCTACACCCAAAACCCTCCCCACTCCACCAAGTTGTAGATGGGGCCTCTACAAGTCTTTTCACCGAAGGTTTTGCTCTCTCCTTGCACGCATTGGGAGATCCGGGAGTGCTTCCCCACTTTCTCGTGTGGTGCTTTCTTCGTGCCTATCCTTGGCAAGGGAGGGGGCATGACTTCGTCTTCTCCATCCGAGGGTATTTTTGCTCTTTCCTCTCTTCATTCCCTTGTTTTTTGTTTGTGGTGAAACCCTAGCCTTCATGTCTTGTGCTCCCTTAGTTCTCTCTATCCCCCTAGTAGAGTAACTAGGCTAGAATATCCTAGTTTCACCCTCTATTCTCCCTCGTGATGTTGTTTGTGCAAATACTAAGTCATGGATAGTTTCACGGTCGATTGCCCAAATTTTTCGGTCCCAGGCCCGGTCGCGCCAAACCCGCCGCCGGAATTTCCGGTCGACCGACTTGCTCGCCGGAATTTCTGGTCGAGCTTTCGGTTCGCCGGACCCGTCGCCGATCATTCTGGCGACAGGGTCGGTACCGCCGGACCTGGCGCCGAAAATTTTCTTTCGCCTATTTTTCTGTCCATGCGCTTGCCCAACCTTCGTTATGTGTTCTTGTGAGCTCCTCTATGGCATATACACTCATTTGTTCTTCTTTGCCTTGCGTTCTTGTGTGCTTCTTGTGCAGAGTCTGAACACAGCGACTTTGAGCCCGACACCGGCAAAAAAGAGGAAGCTCACTATTCAACGGCCTCCTCCTCCTCCTCCTCCTCGCCTCACTCAACGTCAGCTAGAGAAAGCTGCTCTCACAGGGGGTTCTGGATCTGCAAGTGGCCAGAAGAAGAAAGCCTCTGATGGAAGATCCGCTATGAAAGGCAAGTCCAATCTTGGTCCTACTGAATAAGAAGTTCCTCCCAACTACAATACTGTTTCGGATATTACTGTGAATCAGTGGCGGGACTTGAGGAGGCAGAATCCGTACCGCTTTACCAACCGCACTTATCAAGGGGCTGACAAGATGTTCTAGACTAACACCCAGAAGTGCTTTTGGGATGACTTTTACAATGAGCCAACTCGTATACAGCAGGGTTTCTTTGTTCCTCCCAGGTATCTCAATGAGGAACACTATGCTCATTACCTCTCCTCCGATTTCGAGCATGTGGATGTGGCCCTGAAGCAGATGGACGCTTTGCTATTGCTACAATCAAGGTCAAGCTAATGCCCGATATCATTCGCCAGTTCTTCTGCACATCTTACTTTCACACTGATGATGCTCGCACTGTCACTTGGATGACCGGCACCAAGCCATACTCGGCTTCTTTTGAAGCTTTCTGCCATGCCCTGGGTTACCCTCCTGACAGTGTCTCTGGCTTCTGCATTTATTCTGAGAAGGCATTCAGTGACAACCAGTTCCTTTTCTGCTATCCTAGTGATCCCAGCCATTAGCCTCCCAGCTTGTCAGGGATGTACTACTACTATTACTACATGGTGCTTGCTCGGTTCTTCCGCTACAATCTTGTGAGCAAGGCTAGTGATGCTGTTGATGTCCGTGGTCACCACAAGAATCTGTTGTACTACTGTGAGCCTCGCCGTCTCCGGAAGATCAATGTGTGTGTGACTTCATCTATAATGAGATTCAGCGGTCCATTGAGAAGCGCATGACTCCCAATTTCTGTCAGTATGTTCAGCGCCTGATTGAGGCCACGGTTCCTGCAGCTGCTCTCCCCAAAGGTCCGCGTGAAGATATAGAGGATTTCACCTTACCTCATCGGGGATCTCATGTGGAGCTCCCCCAGATGTTGCCATCTGAGCGCCGGACCAAGCATGCTCATGATCCTCTGTCTGCTAGTGGCTCGCGCTCTCGTAGGTACCTTCCCCATGCTCTTCCTCGCAAGAAGGGTCTTGCCCGGTTCTTCAACAACTTATGGGATATGTGTCGCTCCTCCTATGATGTTGCCCACCATAGTTTGGAGCTCAGTCAGGAGAACAGGAGGCAGCATAATGCCTTCTTGGCAGAGCATGGTCGACCAGTGCCAGATTTGGGCAATGCTCTAGCTCCTGTTCCTTATGTCAACTTTGAGAAGCCCCCGCTGGATGAGGACATGTTTAGGGGTTTTGATCCATCTATGTTCCCCGGGTTTGCCACTTCCAGTTCCTCTCAGCGTCGTGCTACATCTACAGGGGATGACGATGATGAGGGTGAGGACGAAGAGGAGGGTGACGATGAAGAAGAAGAGGAGGAAGAAGCCTATGATGATGACGATGCAGACAACCTCGGTGGCTAGATCGGTCTCTCCACTCGTTTCTTCCTTTTTCGTCTCGATGCCAAAGGGGGGGGGGGAAGAGTTGAGTTGCTTCTTTCATGATTTGCCTTATACACAAGCCCTACTTTGCTCGTTTGTCTCTCATGGGCTTGTGCTTTTATTTGCTCTATCGAACTATTTGTGTGTGTGTTTGGACAACTTTGCAGTTCTCTTATTGTACTTGGATTTCCTATCACTATGTGCTTGCTATTATGTGCTAGATCTAATCATATCATAATATCATATTTTGACTCTAGCTCGGTTTGTCATCGTTAACCAAAAAGGGGGAGATTGAAAGGGCAATTAGCCCTTATCTAGTGTTTTGGTTAACTATGACATCAGAGCTAGAGAATGGACTAATGTTTCTATTAGCTTCTCTACAGGTGGGAATCCGCATGTTGTTGGTAATAGGTGATGGGTGACCCCCCATTCATTTATTTATGGAGAGCCGGTGGCGTTGTTTATTATTTTCTCTTATTTACTCTTGAGTCTAATAGGAAACACCGCACTATTAAGAGGGGTGCTCTCGATATGCTCTTTGGGGATGTCCTACACCATATATGCCTCCCATCATCCACCCACACACACCCATTCGAAGAAAGAGAGAAAACTGCCTTGAAAAATGAGTCAAAAGAGGTTACTGCGAAATCGGCAAAAGCGCCGGCGACGCTGGTGCTGTTGCCGGAAATTCCCGGTGCACACCGATATGGCTTACAGAATAGCCTTTCGGTTGTACGCCGGGAATTTCGGTCGCCGCCGAAAATTCCGGCGTGGGGTCCGGTCGACCAGAGCTGTCGCCGGAAATTCCGGCGAGCAACTCGGTCTGACCGGACTTATTGCCGGTTCTGTCGCAGGAACCCCCAAACGGCTCTTTTTCCCCTCACACTATATATACCCCTTTCTTCTCCACTGTGAGGTTAGGCATTTGAGCTAACATTTCATTTCTTGAAGCTCTCTCTCCCCCATTGTTGAAACACAAAAGCTTGAGGATCTCCCATTCTACCCAACCAAATCCAAATCCCTTTGGTAGAAAGGAAGAGGAGGTCCCGATCTACGTTTCCACCAAGCCAAAGTTCATTCCCCCTTGAGTTCATCGAGTTAGCTTGTTACTCTTGGGTTTGTGGGAAACCCTAGGCGGCTAGGGTCGTCCGGAGGCATTCGGCTTGTGATTTGCTCCGTGGAAAGTTTGTGAGGGTTTGGAGACTACCTTAAAGTCTACCATGAGTAAGTGAGCTATTCCTTCGTGGGATAGGCTCGGAGAAGAAGGTGAGCCTTTGTGGCGCGTGAGGAATCCTTCCTGGAACCTCACACCTCTCCAACGTGACGTAGCCCCCTTCCCAAAGGTGGTGAACACGGGAATACATCTTCGTCTCCGCGTGCTTCAGTTATTCCTTAACCGATCTCTTACTTGTGTTGTTTACCTTGTGATAGCCTTCAAGCTTGAAGTATCTTGTACATCATCTAGGTTGCCTCACCTAGTTTGTATTTATGCTCACTTATATTCCGCAAAGCCTAAAACTTGCAAAAGATTATAAAGAATTTTGTAGAAACCTATTCACCCTCCTCTAGGTTAACCATCTTACACTTTCACACCGGTCCTTTGGCTCTTCTTATTTTGTGTTGCGACATCAGTTGGCTCAAAAATGTCGCCACTATCGGCATCGACACCATCCACATCCATCGTTTCCCCTTCACCGCCATCGGTAGGCTCGACATCATGCATAAACAATGGCTCGACATCGATGTCGATAGCAGTTTGGTCAATGTCGTCATTAGGATCGTCGTCCATGGCTGTGACCTCAGTGATAATATGGTGCAACATCGCCTCATCGTCCTCCTCCCGCGTGGACACCCTGGGCAAGGCCAATCATCGAACAGGACATGGGACGCTAGCATGTTTGCGCTAAGATCTTGTGTAGTCTCTTGCCACGCTCCTGCGTTAGTTCGCCTGGCCCTGGGGTGCAGTTGAGGTCGTTGGAGGTATCCTATGGTATTGCCATCACATCCGACGACGTCGATCGGTAGTCGCCGGGCCGGTATCGCACTTGGACATGCGCGACGAGAGCACATAGCACCTCCCCCAATGCGGCAGACGACCTTGGACGAAGAGGCGGCCCCGTGGTGGCCGAGGACATTGAGCTAGTATGATGCGCCGACCATGTTGTCGGCGTCAGCCAGGGCCAAGGCTTAGTTGAGCACCTCTTGTTTAATGAGAAGAATGGCCTGCAACACGAGTCCTTTGGTGGCCTTGGCCTTTGGGCCGGCGACGAGGTCGGCCTATTTGGCTTTTTCCATGGCGTCTTTCGCTTCCAAAACCCGTGCCCTGGCCACACCTCCCCGGGCGGTGCGCTTCCTGTCCTCCTCTGACCGCTCGACGTCCTTCAGTTCCTTCTTTGGATTGAGCAGGGCCTTTGGCTTGGTGGCGGCTACGGTAGCTGGGGCAATGACGGCTAGGGGTTTGGTGTGTGCGTTTTTCGATTTTGGTGGGAAGTGAAAGGGGTTGAAATGTGTTTCAGCCACTGGCTGGCAAGCCAGGAAAGAAAAGAGGAGGACAGGCCCACACATCGCGCGCTGGTCAAGCCGGCGCAAAACCAACCCAAATTTGGACCCGAAATGGATTGTCATGGATTGTTCCGGATGCTCGATCCATTTGGGTCACATGCTGGGCCGCTCCCATGTCCGAAATTGATGATCGAATGGATCGAGAGGTGGAGATACCCTAAACCCGTCGAGGTGCTATCAAAGGATGCACGAGTTTTCAAACGCCGTATTCTCAGCGAAGAAGTCATAACTATGATAACATGAGTCATGAGAGAAACGCTGACCAAAATAATCTTGATGTCATAGTTATGACCGCCACCCGCCAGCACTCCCATGCCAAGCCGATGCACGGAATGACAATCTGCTGAATTGGGAGCAATCAGCGTATGTGACCAAAATAATATTCGTTACAGGTATGAGGTAGGTAGCCATCCGCCTTGCAGTTGCTATAAGCAGCAGCAACTTGTATCGAAGAACTTGAGCAACCAAATCAATTCCTAGCTAGTATCCTACCACCACCAACAAGGCAGAAGTCACCACCACCAACATCAGACATTTCTCCTGAGAAGGCAAGTACCCTGGTTTATTATTATCAACAGCCGGACACGCAGGGACACACGAGCAGTAAGCCCAAAGTCGATCTATCGGTCGATCGATCAGCACTTGCCGGGCGTGTTGGGCCCGAACACAAAGTCGCCGGCCTTGTAGAGCGCCTGCAGGCCGACATCGGAGACCGCCACGAACTTGCGGAGCTTGATCGGCGCCCCCTTGTTCCAGCGCGGGCTGACGTCCACGCGGCACGCTCGGACCGGCGACCCCAGCACGTACACCTTGCAGTCCCTGCTGGTGAAGGGCGCCACCAGCTTCGCCGTCTGGATCTTGAAGTAGCCGCTGGCGTCCGAGGTGCCCCACAGGGACAGCGTCCCGTTCTCGCGCGTGCACCGCAGCAGCACCGCGGCATCTGCAGAGACAAAACAAGATCGGTCGAGGGCAGTGAGCTAGCAGGGACGATGGTTTTGGTTGGTGGGGAGTCCCGGCGGGCGGCCGGCGCGTGTACGTACTCTGGATCGGGGACGCGTCCTTGGACTCATTGTAGCCGGCGTACCGGCATCCCTTGCACCAGACGTAGCCTTCGACGCCGATGGTGAAGTTCATGTTGGGCGGCGGCCGGGGCAGGCCCATCGCCTCGGTGCGGCTAGGGAGGCAGCCCAGGGAGAGGAGCGCGAGGGAGAGGCAGAGCAGAAGGCATCTCGCGAGCAAAGCCATGTTTACCGAAGCTTGCTAGTACTAGTACGATCAAAGCAGAAGGTGTGGTGGAAATTGGAATGAATGATCGTATACCAAGGTGTGAGAGGAGGGCTCAATTTATAGCTGGGCTGGCGGCGCATGTCGAGGTGAATCGAGCCAGGGATCCCGGTTGTCGAAGTTGCTTTGGATCGACCATAATCTTGGTTACCACGCGCGCAGAAGATGCGCGCATCGGTGCATGCATGGCTCCACCGAATTGGGGAATCGGGACTGATCGATCGGACGTCGGGGCATACGTACATGCATCATTACTTGCATGTGGCTTCTGGTGCGTTGCAAGCTATCGCGTCCAAATCATATAGTACAGCCTAAATTTGCAGTTTACTCAATGCGGATAATGTTAATCCTGTGTTTTCTGTAGAGTACTTCGAATGTGTACATTCGTAGCCATGCATGCAAATCTAGGGGCGGCGGCGCCGTTACGCACTCACGCTGCTGGATGATGCACAGAGGCAGCAAAGGGGCGGCGATACTTGGATTTGCATGCAAAGTCATGTCTTGATTCTCCTGAGTCCTGATTGCTGGATCGACGGCTTCTTCACTGCACGTATATATGATATCGCCGCCCCACGACGGTCCGCACTGACGCAAAGTCAACCCGGACGGACATTTCAGCCGTTGGTGATGCAGAATTGCAGGTAACTTGTTCTCGTGGAAAACTGGAAACGAATTAAGCTACAAAAGCCATATGCTATGATGCATCCTAAAGATATATTGATCCCCGCTGTCATTGCTATTGTTTAATCCCCTGGCATCTCGTTAATCGCTCAGGTGATGCATCCAGCAATCGATGCCACATTGAGCGTGTAAACCGTAAAAGCTGCGCTCTTTGAGACTTCAAACGTACGTGGAGGAACTACACAAATGTATCCGTACATCAATCCGTGAGCTTATTAGCGCTGGCTATGCTGACGCAGCTCGCCGCTCGGATGACAAGCTGGCTAGCCACGGTGGGCTCGACGCCCTCCGGTCAGGACATATGTCGACGTGTTCATGAATCATGACTCCGCCGAATTGGTACTCTCAAGCAAGGAACAACCAGCCACTCCGGACGAAAAAGGAAACCAACAAACTCCCAGCTCGTGATTTTTTTTTGTTTTTGTTAGACTGTATATTTGTAACACAATTGTAACTGTATCTGTATTGTACCCTTTGATACTCATATATATATGATAGGCCACGCATCAGATGCGTTGAGCCAGTTGTCCACCAAACCACTGTTTAACATGGTATCAGACTAGGTTTTGAAACCCTAGCCGCCGCCCCCTGCCTTTGGCCGTCGCCGCCGCCACCGCCTCTCTCGGTCGCGCCGCCGTCGCCAAGATCGCCACCATGAGCTCCTCCGGCTCTTCCTCGGCCTCTTCCGCTGCCCTGCCCGGCTCCTCGCCGTCCCCTGCCATGATTCCCCCGCAGCTCGCGGCGATCCTCGCCGCCAGCACCACAAGCTAGATGGCTTCATCCTCAACCTCACGCCCCCTGTACCTCGGCGCCTCGCAGTTCGCCCCCGGGTTCTTCCCGCCGCCGCCGTCCTACGTGTCGGCGCTGCTGGTGCCGTTTAGTGCGGTACCGTCCCTGCCCCTATCGGTGCCATCGGTGCCCTCGGCCTCGCCGTCGATCGGCCTCTCCTCATCTTCGGTCGAGGTTGCAGCGCCGCCCCTCGTCTCCACCGTGGCCGATGTCGCCGCCCCCGCTGGATCCCCGGTCATCGACGTCCCGGGCACTGGTCCCTACCAGCTCACGCACCTCATCACGGTACGCCTCTCGTAGGATAACTTCCTGTATTGGCGGGCGCAGATCCTCCCCCTCCTCCGCAGTCGTCACCTCGAGGGCTTCGTCGATGGGAGTCACCCGTGCCCGCCCCGCTACGTCTCCGCCGTCACGGCCACCGGCGCCCGGGTCTCGGCTGAGAACCCGGCGTACCGCACCTGGGTTGCGCAGGACCAGGCCATCCTTTCTGCGCTCCAGTCGTCGCTGACTGAAGGTGTTGCTGGCTTAGTCGTCTTTGCTGCCACGTCTCACGACGTCTGGGCGATGATGGCGGACAGCTTCTCCGCCAACTCCTCGGCTCGTGCGTCGGCCCTTCGCCAAGAACTCCTCGAGTGCAAAAAGCTCGACTCCTCGGCACACGTCTACTTCAACAAGATCAAGACAATTGCCGACACTCTGTCCGCCATCGGGCAGCCGCTTCGCAATGAGGAGTTCACGGACTTTGTTCTCCGCGGCCTCGACCACGACTACGACAACCTGGTTGAGGCGGTCCGGGGCCGTGACACGCCCATGTCCCCACGGGACCTGTACTCGCGCCTCCTCTTCACCGAGCAGCGCGTTGCCGCCCGTCACGCTGAGCTGCAAGGCGACCCCCACGCCAACGCGGCCTACCGTGGGGCCGCTCCTGGTGTCTACAAACAGCCGCGCCCCCTGCTGGCCCGCCCGCGGGAGGTGGTGGTCGCCTGTTGGAGATATGCCCAAGAGGCAATAATAAAGTGGTTATTATCATATCTTCATACTTATGATAAATGTTTACATACCATGTTATAATTGTATTAACCGGAAACATTAATACTTGTGTGATTTGTAAACATAAAAGAGTCCCTAGTAAAGCCTCTTGTTAAACTAGCTTGTTGGTTAATATATGATCATGGTTTCCTGATCATGAACATAGAGATGTTATTAACAACAGGGTCATATCATTAGGAGAATGATGTGATGGACATACTCCTATAGTTAAGCGTAGCATAAAGATCAAGTCATTTAATATAGTTCATTTGCTATAAGCTTTCTGATACATAGTAACCTAATTCCTTCGACCATGAGATCATGTTAATCACCATCACCGGAAGGATGCTTTGATGACATCAAACACCACACCGTAACTGGGTGGCTATAAAGGTGGCATTGAGTGTTCGGAAAGTATGGGTTGAGACACATGGATCAAGAGTGGGATTTGTCCATCCATATGACGGATAGATATACTCTGGGCCCTCTCGGTGGAATGTCATCCAATTAGCTTGCAAGCATGTGACTGGCTCACAAGGGATCACATACCACGGGAACGAGAAAAGAGTACTTATCGGTAACGAGGTTGAACTAGGTATGCAGAGATACCGACGATCAAAAACCTCGGATAAGTAAAATATCGTGAGACAAAGGGAAATTGGTATCGTATGTAAGTGGTTCATTCGATCGCAAAGTAATCATAGAAATATGTGGGAGCCATATGAATTTCCAGATTCCTCTATTGGTTATTGTTCGGAGAAGTGTCTCGATCATGTCCGCATAATTCACGAACCGTAGGGAGACACACTTAAGGATTCGACGTTGTTTGAGTAGTTATGGAATGATGAGAAAGAGACCGAATGTTGTTCGGAGTCTCGGATGGGATCCGGGATATCACGAGGAGATCCGGAATGGTCCGGAGAATAAGATTCATATAAGGAAAGTCCTGTTTCAGAGTTGGGGAATGGTTCCGGTGTTTTCATCGGGAATGTTCTAGAAGGTTCCGGAATGTCCGGCACTCCGGAGGGGAAGGGTACATGAATGTGTCATTGCAAGTTGGAATGATTGCATCATGTACTAGGTGTCATCGCTGTACAAAATAAAGGGTTTAATCAAATCCTAGTTTGAAAAGTCAAACGCCAATTTGAAAAGTCAAACGGCTATTTTGGAAAGTGGAGAAGAAGTGGGAAACCGAGTTGGGGAGGAGTTCCTCCTCCACCGCCGGCCCACTAGGGATCCGAGTTGGGTAGGGACTCCCTCCCCTTGGCCGGCGCCTCCCTCCACCTATATAAGGAGGGGCAGGGCTCCCCTCCTAGACACATAAGTTGCCTCCCTCTAAACCTAAACCCTAGCCACAGCCTAGGGATTTCTCCCAAGCCGCCGAGTTAGAGCTTCTAATTGCCCTAGCCGCTGGTTTAGCCCCTTCTAATTGGTGTGTCTAAACCCTAGATCACCAAGGCTCTCTCATAGTCCACCATACTCGCTCCGGCTTAAGGCGAAGCCCTGCGAGATCTCCCCTCTACTTCCGGTACCACGTCGTCGTGCTGCCGGAATCACGAGGAGAGTGCTACAACCTCCGCTGCCTGCTGGAACAAGGGAGAGGAAGGTCTTCGTCGAGTACCGAACGTGTGACCGACTGCGGAAGCGCTGTCGGAACGCAGCGCCGGAAGGATCGTCTACGCGATCTTGAGATCGGAAGTGTACGACTACATCACCCACGAGAATCTGCTCTCGTTAACCGCTTTGGATCTTCAAGGGTTAGTATTATGTTGACTCGTTGCTACAATCTAGTAGATAGATCTTGGCTTGATCATAGATTAGATCTTGATTGTGTGTTCATGCGGTAGAAATTTTTTGTTTTCCATGCTACGAACCCCTACAGTGGTATCAGAGCCGTGTCTATATGTAGATCTGTTGCACGAGTAGAACACAATGGTCATTGTGGGCATTGATGTTTTTGTTGTCGATTGCTTCTTGTGTACTTTGCATCTTGCGGGATGGTGGGATGAAGCGGCCCGGGCTAACCTTACATGACATCGTTCATGAGACTTGCTCCACTCTTGACATGCAACTTGTATTGCATAAGTGGCTTTGCGGGTGCCTGTTTCTCCCAACATAGTTAAGATTCAATTTACAACGGGTGATTGACAATACTAGTATCAATGTTGTGTTCTTGTTCGTAAGTTAGAGCGACACTTATTGAAAGCCCCAAACCACGTAAAATATGCAAAGAAAATTAGAGGCGTCTAACTTTGTTTTGCAGGGGTGTGCTGTGATGTGATATGGCCAAGATTGTGATTATATATGATGTATGCAATGTTCCTTATTGTAAGTTGGCAACCGGCATGAGCCATATGGTTGTCTTTAAATTCTGTTAAGACCCTCGTGTCTATTCAAAGTAGTTGTAATAGTTGAAGCTGGTGGACGACAACCATGGAGCAGTGTCATTGACCTTGATGCAATGCCGGTGATGATGGAGATCATGTTCGTGCTTGAAGATGGAGATCGGAAGCACAAAGAAGAAAGGCCATATCATATCACATATTATGAATTGCATGTGATGTTAATCCTTTTATGCATCTTGTATTGCTTAGTTCACGACGGTAGCATTATAAGATGATCCCTCAAGCACACAATTTCAAGTTTTAAAGTGTTCATCCTTAGTAAGCACCATTGCTAAAGCTCGTTGTTTCGAAGCACCACGTGATGATCGGGTGTGTTAGATTCTGCGAGTGTATACAATGTGAGCAAGCCAGATTTGCTCATGCGGAAGCTAAGGTTGACTTGACGAGCCTAGCATGTACAGACATGGTCTCGAAACACGGATCACCGAAAGGTAAAGCATGAGTCGTATAGTAGATATGATGAACATGTTGATTGTTCGCCATTGAAGCTATATCAACTCTCGTGATGATCGGTTTTGATGTGGTGGATTTGGTTCGTGTGATCACTAAAACAATGTGAGGGATATTGTTTTGAGTGGGAGTTCAACAACAATATGATTAAAAGTTGAACACTATTTATCATAAATTAAATCAAAGTGAATTTGCATAGTTGTTGTAGTCATTGGCATCCGTTTACCACCTTGCGCTTAGTTATAATTGAGATAATAGAACTATAGAATTCTGGTTAGTTACTTTACGAACTGGTATCGTATTGTTTTAAAGTGTTAATCTAAAAGTTTAAAAGTACTATTGCAAACTTTCAGTAAGTTCCGGTTACTCCATGAAGTTTAATAACTGGTATTAAATCGAGAGTGACAATTCCAAGAGTTAGTGTATGAGTATCATGTTTGTCTCCATGATTCTTGATATTCAAAGGATTGTCTTAATATCAAGGTTATCTAGGATCTGAAAGAGTTGTTTCAGAAACCATGATGTGTGGAAGATATTGTGATATCTGAAACGAAGTTTTGGTTACAACATGATAAAGTATAATATGGCAAAAGTCATGTTCTCATATTTGATGAAAATTTGCAAAAGGTTGGAGACACTAGTTGTCCTAATCCTCCAAAAGGTTTTGGAGAGCAACATTATACTCGCGATTCACCGTTACAAGCTAAAAGTAGCTTGATCATGGATAAATCCATGATGAGGGTGAATATTTGATGTAGGTAAAATGTTTACTACACCAAGATATTACTAAAGAAAGGAATTTGAAAGAACACCAAACATTTGATGATGGTGATCTACTTCAAAGTGCAAGTCCAAAGACATTGGTATTTAACTATACACGGTTTGGACTATGTGTCATGTGTATGGCTCCACTATTGATGTTGATAGATTCTTTCAAACAGAAAAGGAAATACTGAAAGAGAATCTCATAAATATATGGCAGAAAAGAAAGACTAGAATTGTTCAGTTTAAGTATATAGATGATATACATGTTATGGCTATATTCTTTGCTTATTAAACAATGTGGTTATTAAGTATTTGATACTGAATTTGTTGGTGTGAATCGTCATACGAAACAACACAATTCATGAACTGCAATGGCCTAAGTAACTAGCAAAAGAATATGTGATGATGTTCATCGAGAACAAATAAAGGGTTATTGTGTTGCTCGTTAAACATCAAAGCTTGCCTTCAAGATTTGTTTTATCAGGCATTATGAGAACAAAAGGGTTGTTCAAATAATTGCCGTAATCCATAAAAGATGGATGATTCACAAATCTCATTGGAGATATCACATCCATAAAACTAGTGCTAAAAATGTCAAAAGACAAATTGATTGAAAGATCACTTAGGAAGTGACATCGCCGTTTAAATTATAATGGAAAGAAAACATGAAGAAACTCCATATGGATGGAATTTTGAGTCTTTTGATTTTTGATCAAATGAAGCTTGTGAAACTTTCCTAAGAGATAATTAAAACTTCGTTCATAGGCCAAAAGGGAACGAATGACTAGCTTATTGGAACTTGTACATATTGTTGTACGAAGTCCATTATGTGTAGTCAAGAGCGATGGATTTCAACTTCATATGCTTTCTCCAAAAATTTAAGTGAATATATGAATATTTACTTAATAAGGATGAAGTATGAAACATTTGAAAAGTTCAAAGACTTTCAAGATGAAGTACAAAATCATTGTAACAAGAATATAAATAGTTTATGATAAGATCATAAAGGAAGATATTTGAGTTACAAGTTTAGCATGATACCTAAGATTTAAGGAATCGTTCCGTGGATTTACATTTCCCGAAACACCATAAGAGTATGGAGCATTTGAGATATGAAATTAAAACCTTGTTTGACATGGTAAAATCAAAGGTGTAATTCATAAAACTGCCATTATATTTTAAAGATTAAAAGCTTGAGAGACTACTGTTTTCCACTGAAAAGAGCTCCATCATAATCCGCTAAAATGACACCATATAAAGTTGTGGTTTGGGATTAAACCCAAGTTGTCCTTTCTTAAAACATTGGTATGCTATGCATAAGAAAGATGTTTGCAACCAAAGTCGGATGAACCTGTCTTTGTATGTTATTTCGAATAACTGTTAAGTATTCCTCCATAACACCGGAGACAAAAGTGTTTGTCGCTTAGAACGTCAAGTTTCTTTGAGAAGGAATTTTTCGTGAAAAATTAAGTAGGAGGACAATAGAACTTTGATAAGGTTAAAAGAACCTTAGCTATATGTGCAGAGTTGCGCAGCACCGAAAAGTGTTCCGGAGGCAGCAATAATGCTCATGGCTCACGTGCCTCAAAGGTTGTGGTCACGGAGATCTAAGTTCCTATTGAAACAAGTAGGTCGGGTAAACAATCAAATACCAAGATCTGAGAGTTAAATCATTATTTGACAATAATGATCTGACTACATGCAAAGAAGCAATGATGGGCCCTGACTTCGTCAAATGGCTTGAAGCCATAAAATCCGTGATATTTCCATATACGAGAGATCAAGCTTTGAACTTGAAAGACCCTCTGGAAAGGTACAAGACCTTACAGTCGTATTTGGATCTATAAAAGAAATAGACATGGATGTTTCACATCTATGAAATAGTCGACATGTTGGGAAAAAGTTCACAACAATGTTCAAAGGTTGTATATGACAAGATTTGATTTTTCATAGCGATATTTAGTCTAGACGGATTAATGTAGCAACCACTACATATAATTTTGTTATATGGTAGTTGAATAAACAAAACAAGTTCTTCTAATAGAATTGTTACCTAGGACGTGTGCATGACACGGTCCATAGGGTTTTGTTAATTCAAAGGATGCTAAAAGCATATGCAAAACTTCAATGGTTGAAGTGAGCATCGCGGAGTCGGAATCTTCATAATGATGAAATTGTTAAAAGAGTTTAAATTCATCAGAAACGATGAAGATGCTTGCATTTGCAAGAAATTAAGTGGGAGCGCTAAGACATATTTCTAATACATTATGTGGAAGACATATTGTTGATTGGAAATGATGTATATTTTATTAACACATATTATGAATTTCATCTCGATGAAAGGCTTAGGCAAAACCCAAATATTTGGCATCAATATCTATATAGATAGATTGAGACACTGATATGGTTGTGCCGAAAGTACATAGATGATATATTGAGTGAGTTCAATATAGAAACTACAAGAAAGGTTCTTGTCACACAGAAAAGATTGAATGAGTTCAATATTGATGATATTCAAGTGTATTGACACTGGGTAAGTGAAACAAAGATTCAAGTATAGATTGATACTTGATGTATAAAATCACAAAGAGTATTTATATCAATCATACTGTGATATGTACAAATCCAGATATGTCCTATACTCTAAATGTTATGAGCATATACCAGAATGATTCATAAGTTGATCATTGGACAATAGTAAGGATATTCTTATGATCTTTTGGAAGAACTAAGAGTATATTATTTGTAGAAGTGACAAATAGATGGTTAGTTCATTGTAAAAGTACTACATTGATACTAGTTTTGTCACAAAGTACAAATTAAGTTTATCTCAATCTAAACTAAGGGTGGCACAATAAAATGGAAAGTAAGTTCCATAATGGATTTGGATGAGTTTCAAAGTTAAGACATTGTGACAGATACTACAACAAAAGTCTAAGTATATGACTGCTATAATAGCAGCTAAAGAGGGCATTTGTGTCAAGTAGTTTGTTATCAAACTAGGTGTAGTTCACAGCGGGATAATACTATGAAGATATATTGTACGAAAATATTATCAACATGTTTTAACCCCAAAGAACTAAAGGTCACACCAAAGGACCAAATTTGTACAAAACCATCTCATTAAAGAATGAGTGATGCGTAGAGACGCAAAGACATGCAATTACACACGGACCTGGAAGTGTCAGATCCGGAGATCAGTTGACCGCTAGCAATCGTGTACATACAACACCAGAAAGCCATAGGTGTTGAATACACAAAGGTTTGAAACTAGATTATTGACTCTAGTGCAAGTGGGAGCCTGTTAGAGATATGCCCAAGAGGCAATAATAAAGTGGTTATTATCATATCTTCATACTTATGATAAATGTTTACATACCATGTTATAATTGTATTAACCAGAAACATTAATACTTGTGTGATTTGTAAACATAAAAGAGTCCCTAGTAAAGCCTCTTGTTAAACTAGCTTGTTGGTTAATATATGATCATGGTTTCCTGATCATGAACATAGAGATGTTATTAACAACAGGGTCATATCATTAGGAGAATGATGTGATGGACATACTCCTATAGTTAAGCGTAGCATAAAGATCAAGTCATTTAATATAGTTCATTTGCTATAAGCTTTCTGATACATAGTAACCTAATTCCTTCGACCATGAGATCATGTTAATCACCATCACCGGAAGGATGCTTTGATGACATCAAACACCACACCATAACTGGGTGGCTATAAAGGTGGCATTGAGTGTTCGGAAAGTATGGGTTGAGACACATGGATCAAGAGTGGGATTTGTCCATCCATATGACGGATAGATATACTCTGGGCCCTCTCGGTGGAATGTCATCCAATTAGCTTGCAAGCATGTGACTGGCTCACAAGGGATCACATACCACGGGAACGAGAAAAGAGTACTTATCGGTAACGAGGTTGAACTAGGTATGCAGAGATACCGACGATCAAAAACCTCGGATAAGTAAAATATCGTGAGACAAAGGGAAATTGGTATCGTATGTAAGTGGTTCATTCGATCGCAAAGTAATCATAGAAATATGTGGGAGCCATATGAATTTCCAGATTCCTCTATTGGTTATTGTTCGGAGAAGTGTCTCGATCATGTCCGCATAATTCACGAACCGTAGGGAGACACACTTAAGGATTCGACGTTGTTTGAGTAGTTATGGAATGATGAGAAAGAGACCGAATGTTGTTCGGAGTCTCGGATGGGATCCGGGATATCACGAGGAGATCCGGAATGGTCCGGAGAATAAGATTCATATAAGGAAAGTCCTGTTTCAGAGTTGGGGAATGGTTCCGGTGTTTTCATCGGGAATGTTCTAGAAGGTTCCGGAATGTCCGGCACTCCGGAGGGGAAGGGTACATGAATGTGTCATTGCAAGTTGGAATGATTGCATCATGTACTAGGTGTCATCGCTGTACAAAATAAAGGGTTTAATCAAATCCTAGTTTGAAAAGTCAAACGCCAATTTGAAAAGTCAAACGGCTATTTTGGAAAGTGGAGAAGAAGTGGGAAACCGAGTTGGGGAGGAGTTCCTCCTCCACCGCCGGCCCACTAGGGATCCGAGTTGGGTAGGGACTCCCTCCCCTTGGCCGGCGCCTCCCTCCACCTATATAAGGAGGGGCAGGGCTCCCCTCCTAGACACATAAGTTGCCTCCCTCTAAACCTAAACCCTAGCCACAGCCTAGGGATTTCTCCCAAGCCGTCGAGTTAGAGCTTCTAATTGCCCTAGCCGCTGGTTTAGCCCCTTCTAATTGGTGTGTCTAAACCCTAGATCACCAAGGCTCTCTCATAGTCCACCATACTCGCTCCGGCTTAAGGCGAAGCCCTGCGAGATCTCCCCTCTACTTCCGGTACCACGCCGTCGTGCTGCCGGAATCACGAGGAGAGTGCTACAACCTCCGCTGCCTGCTGGAACAAGGGAGAGGAAGGTCTTCGTCGAGTACCGAACGTGTGACCGACTGCGGAAGCGCTGCCGGAACGCAGCGCCGGAAGGATCGTCTACGCGATCTTGAGATCGGAAGTGTACGACTACATCACCCACAAGAATCTGCTCTCGTTAACCGCTTTGGATCTTCAAGGGTTAGTATTCTGTTGACTCGTTGCTACAATCTAGTAGATAGATCTTGGCTTGATCATAGATTATATCTTGATTGTGTGTTCATGCGGTAGAAATTTTTTGTTTTCCATGCTACGAACCCCTACATCGCCAGCCTCCTCCGCCGCCGCAGCCCCGTGGTCCCCCTGTGTCCACCGATCGCCGCGGCCGCCCCAATGTCGACTGCCAGCTCTGTGGCATCCACGGGAACTACGCCTCTCGTTGTCACCGTCGCTTCAAGAAGGACTTCCTCGGCATCGGCAACGACGGGCGTGGCAACGAGAAACAGGCCGCCATCGCCGAGCAGAGTGGCTACTCCGGCGGTGGATACTCCGGCAGAGGAGGGTACACCCCGTCGTACCCGATCGACCCCGCCTGGTACTTCGACACGGGTGCCACGGATCACATGACCAACGCGGCTGGTCGTCTCCAGGCGCAGGAGCCCTACCGTGGCCACGACCACGTCCGCACCGCTGACGGCTCAGGTATGCCCATCACTCATATTGGTCAGGCCTCCCTTCTGTCTAGTTCATCTCGTCGGCTTTGTCTTCGTAATGTTCTGCGCGTCCCACTTGTCACTCGTCCTTTACTATCTATTCGTAAGTTTACTTGTGATAATGACGTGTTTTGTGAATTTCACCCGTCTTCTCTCCTTGTTAAGGATCGGGTCACACGGGAGGTTATGCTTAGAGGTCGCATACAGCAAGGCCTATATGCGTTGGAGGCGCCGTCTCCTCCGGAGGTCTTCAGCGTTGTTCGCACGTCGGCGTCCCATTGGCATGCTCGGCTTGGTCATCCTGCGTCTCCCATAGTCAGCCATGTTTTGCATCGACATGAGCTCCCTACTTCGTCTAGTAATAAAAGTTTAGCCGTTTGTGATGCATGTCAACAAGGAAAGAGTCATCAGTTACCGTTTGTGTCTTCCTCTCGAGTTGTTACTACACCTTTAGAGCTTGTGTTTTCAGATGTATGGGGCCCTGCCCAAACCTCTGTCAGTGGTCATAAATTTTATGTCAGTTTCATTGATGCCTACGGTCGCTTTACGTGGCTTTATCTCCTCAAAAGCAAAGCTGATGTGTTTAATGTGTTCTTACAATTTCAATTGCATGTTGAGAGACTCCTAAAGCATAAAATCATTGATGTTCAGTCGGATTGGGGGGGGGTGAATACCGCAACCTTAACTCTTTCTTTAATAAGCTTGGGATATCTCATCGTGTATCATGCCCACACACACATCAGCAAAACGGTGCTGTCGAACGCAAGCACCGACACATAGTTGAAACTGGCCTTACACTTCTTGCTCATGCCTCCGTGCCTTTTCGGTTTTGGAGTGATGCTTTTACCACTGCTTGTTTCTTGATTAATCGTACTCCCACTCGAGTGTTAAAAATGAAGACACCGCTTGAACTGTTGTTTAATGAACTCCCTGACTACACTTTCTTTAAAGTTTTTGGCTGTGCTTGTTGGCCGCATCTTCGCCCCTACAACAGTCGTAAGCTTGAGTTTCGCTCCAAAAAGTGTGTCTTCCTTGGGTATAGTGCTCTTCACAAAGGGTACAAGTGTCTCCATGTTCCAACTAATAAAGTATATATTTCTCGTGATGTCGTGTTTGACGAAACTTTGTTTCCTTTTTCGAATATGCCATCCTCTCCGTCGTTGTCTACCTCCACTCATAACTCCATTGTATCGCCTGACCAACTTGAGGATGTTGCATATTCGCCTGTGTTATTGCCTAACCACAGTGCAGGTACCGGATGTGGCGCTCGCCTCGAGCTCCTTCATGAACCTGAGTCGCAGGACCTGCTCCTACTGGCTGTGACGTCGATCGCTGCATTGATCATGCAGCGGACACGCGCCCCGAGGCCGCCTCTCCGGCTTCGTCTGGCCTAGCTACTCCGCCGCCTGCGCGGGCGACTGGCCGTGGGCCGCCTTCGCCTCCTGTGCCGCCCGCGCAGTCTTCACCGCGCGCGTCGCCACCGCCCGCCTCTATTGGGCCGGCGTCACCACCGCCTGGGTCGCCCCCGCCTGCCTCACCTGGGCCGTCCCCTTCCCCGACCGCATCGCCAACGCCTCCTGGGCCGGCCTCGCCACCGTCCGTGCCTCCGCCTGGGAGCTTGTCTCCTGCAGCATCGCCCCCCTCTACCGATGAGGTCGTCGATGAGCCGCCTCCCACCCCTATTGCGCCTCGTCCGCATACACACAGTAGGAGTGGTATTCATCGGCCCAAGGAACGCACCGACGACACGGTTGCATGGATCGCTGCCTGCTTAGCTCAAGCGCAGTCCGATCCTACTGCTGAACCCCGACACTATCAAGCAGCGATGAGTATTCCTCACTGGCGTGCTGCTATGGACCTCGAGATTCAGGCTCTTCGTCAGAATGGCACCTGGCAGTTGGTCTCTCCTCGCCCAGGTATTAATGTCATTGATTCCAAATGGGTCTTCAAGGTCAAACGACATGCAGATGGCTCTATTGAGCGGTACAAGGCTCGGCTGGTTGCTAAAGGCTTCAAGCAACAGTACGGTCTTGACTATGAGGATACCTTCAGTCCTGTTGTCAAGCCAACCACGATTCGGCTGCTCCTTTCACTTGCTGTCACTTGAGGTTGGTCCCTTCGCCAGTTGGATGTTCAGAATGCGTTTCTGCATGGTGTTCTTGAGGAGGAGGTCTACATGCATCAGCCTCCTAGGTTTGTTGATCCCGATCGCCCTCAACACCTCTGTCGCTTGGTGAAAGCGCTTTATGGTCTCAAACAGGCTCCTCGAGCTTGGCATGCTCGCCTGGGTTCTGCGCTTCGTGCTCATGGGTTTGTTCCCTCCACTGCTGATACTTCATTGTTCATCCTTCAGCGGCCGGAAGTCACCATGTACATTCTGGTCTATGTTGATGATATCATCCTTGTCAGCTCCTCTGTTGCGGCGACTGATCGTTTGGTTCTGGATCTCAGTTCTGATTTTGCTGTCAAGGATCTGGGCAAACTTCATTATTTTCTTGGCTTGGAGGTCACTTATCCACATGATGGTCTTGCCCTTTCTCAGCAGAAGTATTCTCAGGATCTGTTGCGCCGTGCTGGCATGCTGGATTGTAAGGCTGCTACTACTCCCATGTCTTCCACTGCGTCTATCTCTGCTGATGATGGTCCTCTGCTCTCTGCTGATGGTGCTACTGAGTACAGAAGTCTTGTTGGGGCTCTTCAGTATCTTACCATCACACGACCTGATATTTCATATGCAGTTAACCGTGTCTGTCAGTATCTTCATGCCCCTCGAGAGCCTCACTTGACTGCTGTTAAGCGTATTCTCCGCTATGTTCGGTCCACTGTTTCATATGGATTGCATCTTCGGCTGGCACCCTCTGGTGTGCTCTCGGCTTTCAGTGATGCGGACTGGGCTAGTAACCCAGATGACAGGCGATCCACAGGGGGATATGCAGTATTCTTTGGTCCTAATTTGATCGCCTGGAGTGCTCGGAAACAGGCTATGGTTTCTTGTAGTAGCACTGAAGCTGAGTACAAGGCGGTTGCTGATGCTACTGCTGAGCTTATTTGGGTCCAGTACCTTCTTCGAGAATTGAAGATTTCTCATAGTCAGCCTCCTGTCCTTTGGTGTGATAACATCGGTGCTACATACCTCGCGTCGAATCCGGTATTTCATGCCCGAACGAAACACATCGAAGTTGACTATCATTTTTTGAGAGAACGTGTTGCAAAAAAGTTCCTGCAGATCAAGTTCATCTCCTCCCAAGATCAACTTGCTGATATCTTCACCAAACCGTTGGCCCTCCCGTTGTTCATAGGCTGTAGACGCAATCTTAACTTACGGACTACTTCAGGCCACAATTAAGATTGAGGGAGGGTGTTAGACTGTATATTTGTAACACAATTGTAACTGTATCTGTATTGTACCCTTTGGTACCCATATATATATGATAGGCCACGCACCAGATGCGTTGAGCCAGTTGTCCACCAAACCACTGTTTAACAGTTTTATGCTGAAGAAATTTAGTTGCGAAGTTTCTGGAGAAACAAACTTATTGCTATGAAATAATGTTCGGTCTCCGACAAAAACAACGTTTTTGACCACACAAACTTCATGCCGCCTCAGAGCATCTCACCGAGGCGATCCATTTAGGTCGGATCGTGGTCGCTTTTTGGTTGGGATCCGGCCTGTTCGGTCAGCCATATCCAGCGACGCGATCCATTTATCCGTGCTTGGTAAATAAGCCCTCACAGACGTTGGCTTTGATGTATTTCTAGCGTGTTCTCGCCGCCTCCCGCCTCCCGCCGCTTCAAGTCTATTTTGGACGTTTCCCGCCACGTCCAGACACACCCATAAAAAGAGGAGAGCCACGTAGGATAGCAACAACCAGACACCCCACCACCGCCACCACAAACCACCATTCTTGGTCGTCGGTGTCGCCACACTGTCCTCCGTGGCAACCCAGACATCAGCGCAGAAGAGCCCAAGCACCCGTTGCCCTCGTGGTGGCCGAACCCGCCGGAGTTACTGGACGTGTTGTTGCCTTCGATTCCAGGGCGGCCACAGATTTACACATGGCCTCGCAACCACGGGCCGCGACCTATTTACAACCGCCATAGGACCACCGGCGAGCCTTTCACGTGGGAGGTGGCGGAACGTGTCATGCCTCCAGAGTACCGGCGGTGGGATGTGCTCGCGTTGGTGCGTGGCGGCCTCCGGGAAGCGGTACGGGCCAATCCCGACGCTGCTTCCCTACGTGTCTGCCTCGCCCAAGCTGAAGAGGAGGTGTAGACGCAGGAGGTGATCATCCGGTCTCTCGAAGGAGAATGGTTTCTTGTCAACCTATCGCCGCCACCCCGGGGGCGCCGGTGTGGTGTGCTTGCAAAAATTGTTTTAAGACTTTAATAAAGACTTTCATTGCAAATGGTCGATGCCCACATTGCTACATCATACATGGTGAGTGCACGGCCTAGCCTACTCGTCGGAGTCGGATTCGGAGTGGTAGCAGGGACGACACATGGTGTCCACTTTGATCTAGTGCGCGCAGACGAACTCCTCCTAGCCGTTGGCGAGGAACAACTGGTCGCGGCGGTCGAATAACACCTCCACCGGGTACATGGTGGTATTAACACCGAACGCTCGCAGAATGAGCTGCTGGGGCTCTACACCGTCGACCAACGACACGAATATGCGGGGAAGGGGCAACCTGTCTCGCGCCATGCCCGGGTGGATGCTCACGGCGAACTCGATGTCAGTGTCGATAAAATTGGGCGACGACGGCGGTGAGGGAGAGCGTGGTGGCACTATGCTTTGGCCGCGCCCTCCGTGCCTCCCTCAACGTCCACGGCCGGGACCCGATGGTCATCCTAGACGCCCTCCCTCCGATCCAATGCTGCCAGCCATGGCTATCTACTGGTAGTGGAGGATGGGAATGAGAAGGAGGAGAGTATGGTGTGGTGAGGTGTGGGACAAGATGGCCATGAGTGTCCAGTTAAAAAGGGTCGGCATCGGATGTCGGCGCAGAGGCTGAAGCGATGACATTGAAGTGTCGCGGTAGGAGGACAGGCGTCGAGAGGTGCCAGTAGTGGCACGACCAACCTTCCATTGATAGCTAGTGGAAGAATTCCATTGGATCGCTGGTAAGTGGGCCCTCGCCCCCCTGCGGGAGGACACGAAAGGACGCGCGCGTTGTCTGGGCCAACGCAACTGTTGTCCAAATTTGGTGCACGGATTGGTCGAGCCAAACACGTCGATCCGTATGATTCGTGCCGCTGGAACGCCGCGCACGACCCACGCAGATATGTTCCGATGCGCTCTGGCGGGTTGGGTCGACCCGATGGAGATGCCCTCAGAGGATCTCCACTAGAGTTTTCAGGAGACTACTTTTTGGTGACTTTTAGCTTTGAATGGACAAATTTTGCCCTAGATGCATTTCTAGGAACCTATTTTCGTCTAGATTTGGTCCTTTTTTCATCCGGCGATCCCAGGCCGAACCCAGCATGCTAGAAATCGCCTGCGAAAGCCGGATGTAGCAAATCTTGACGTGAGGCCCACGTGCCAGTGAGGAAAGCGTCCATGATGACTGCAAGTGCACAGATCAATTGTAGGTAGTTTCAAAATAAGAGTATCAAACTCACAGAGAGCTATTTGGTTGAGGTATTTATGCCCCTCGTCACTATCTACCAAAGGATACTTGTAAGCTGACTTTGATTTCAAGTAAATGCGTGTTTGAAAGGTTTTTGGTTTAAGTGTAAGAAAGTAAATAAAACAAGTAAAAACAAATCAAGTAAAAAGAGTGTTTGGAATGGTGGTTGAACTCAATAGGGCTAAGACGTTCTCAGGGATATAGACCACTAGCATGTTGTAATTAATCATAATTAGGATAACCTATTTCTTGTGTCATGATATGTGTGGAGGAGTTCCGTAATAAGATGTTCATCAAGCCTCATAGGCAGTCACTTTGTTGGGCCAAGAATGAGGTCATCTCAACCACTGCGATGTCTGGAAGCAATCACCATGCATACCACCGCAATGAAGGATTTCCCCGTGGATATCGTAATTATCTTAGTGAATCTCCCTTTGTTCCACCTTTGGCCATGTTGGATGATAGCGGTGCTTATAGTCACAGTAGCAACCTACACAAGGCACCCAAGCACGTCCAAAGGGTTTCACCCTTCTACTTTAGACCCGGAGGCAAATGATATGTGGACGTCTACACATACCATCTAAAAGGAGAGATCGAACACACATCATAGATCGTTAGATCCTCTAAACAAGTAAGAGATCATCTTTATTTTATTTCATAATAATGCTAGGGTTTCTCCATCTCCCCAAGAACTAAGGGAACTACTCACACATGGAAGAAATTAACAACATTATCATGATCAAATGGATGGATAAAAGTAATGGAATGAATCTAGTGCAATCCACAATTGAATATGGAATTACAACAAGATCTAGTGAATGGAAGATGGGTAGAGATGGAGATGCAGCGATTGATGATGTACGGGATGATGTGTTGTCCTCCGATGATCCGTGCAGCAGCAAGGATTTTCTCTTCTCCAAGTTCTCCCTTCAGATCCCTTTCTAGTGTGGTTTTTTGTGGCATGAGGTTTCTGCGTATGTTGGATCTATGATCTGTTTTCACGAGGAGGAAGTATTTGACGAGACGGTCCCATCGCCGGGTCGTACAGGCGCGCGGTACAGGCAGGCTCTGCCCATACCACTGGTTGTTACGTTGGCTGGAGCCTACTGGGCATAGGGAATTCTTCCAGGTGCGAAGATAAATTCATAAAATGACTTTTATCACTTAAAAATATCATATTAGTGTGTAATATGATAGTCTAAATTGATATGTTTATTTAATACTTAGTAAATTGGGATCCTGTTGGAACAAAAACAAAAAGGTGCGTGCAAACAAGGTAAAATACTAAAAACTCTACTCTACTTATGCAAAAACAATAAGTAAAAATGCTCACATTTTGGACTCATAAATTCTCCCGAGTTAGACTCTTGCTCGTCCCCAAGCAAGGCAGTGGCTTATGAACAAGATCATCATGTTTATGAGGCACAATTCATTACAATAAATGAGGCAAACATTAAGACAGGAGTACAATATCGGATGTAGAGTTACATCGGGAGCTTTATCACACCTTTACACATCACATGACTTAGAGGCTTCCACACCTTTTTGTATTAATCATATTATAAGAAGTTATTAGTGATTGAACATATTATAAAATCATAAAGTAATAAACGTTGATCACTTGGTTTAGTAATCAAGATTCATGATCATCTCTTTTTCTCTTTTCTTTTCTCTCTCTTTCTTTTATAAGCTTGTACTTCTTATTTTTATTTTGATATTTTTCTTGATAGCGAATCTTTTGTCTCTTTCTCTTTCTTATCTCCCTTCTTCTATTTTTTAGCATAGCTATGTGATCATTCTCACTACTATGGATTTTATAATCCAAACTTGTGACTCTAATATGCTACCAAGATTTTACTTCTCAGAATTTAATCAATACTTTATTGGTGTGTAAGACCCTAAAATCATAATAGTTGTACAAGTATCATAACACTCAACCTAGTCCAATCATCTAATATAATAATCATGAATCAAAAGATAAATTTGAATATCATAAAGTCTTGAAACTCAACGGATATAATTTTTTTCTTGAATAAGGGGAATCGAAGATGATGAAGCTAATGTAAAATCTCTTGAATAAAAACCTAAATGCGTGCAGAAAAGTAAACATGCTAAAATGGTAAGATAGATTATAAGGTGTTATAGATCTCCCCCAAGCTTGGGATCAATCCGGCGGGATCAGATAATACTTGTCGATACCTATTCCTTCTTTGGGGTGAAGAAATCATCATCCTCTTCCTCCTCATCTGCTTTGAGGCTACATGCATGAGAAATACACGCGAATTGAGTGGACAATTCCATGATGTGAGCATGTTGGTCCTTGATTATTTTTCCTAAGGTCTTCCTGTCATCAGCCATCTCCATAATGATCTTGGTCAAGAGTTGAACTCTACCATCGATGTCATCGACCCTTTTTTTAGGTATTTGCCCATCAACCAGTAGGAGTCAACTCCTTCCCCAATAGTCTAAACACAAGCTTTGGAAATCTTTTTAGGGTTTTTGATCTTTCCCATAATTGATATGCGAAGATAAATTCATAAAATGACTTTTATCACTTAAAAATATCATATTAGTGTGTAATATGATAGTCTAAATTGATATGTTTATTTAATACTTAGTAAATTGGGATCCTGTTGGAACAAAGACAAAAAGGTGCGTGCAAACAAGGTAAAATACTAAAAACTCTACTCTACTTATGCAAAAACAATAAGTAAAAATGCTCACATTTTGGACTCATCAATTCTCCCGAGTTAGACTCTTGCTCGTCCCCAAGCAAGGCAGTGGCTTATGAACAAGATCATCATGTTTATGAGGCACGATTCATTACAATAAATGAGGCAAACATTAAGACAGGAGTACAATATCGGATGTAGAGTTACATCGGGAGCTTTATCACACCTTTACACATCACATGACTTAGAGGCGTCCACACCTTTTTGTATTAATCATATTATAAGAAGTTATTAGTGATTGAACATATTATAAAATCATAAAGTAATAAACGTTGATCACTTGGTTTAGTAATCAAGATTCATGATCATCTCTTTTTCTCTTTTCTTTTCTCTCTCTTTCTTTTATAAGCTTGTACTTCTTATTTTTATTTTGATATTTTTCTTGATAGCGAATCTTTTGTCTCTTTCTCTTTCTTATCTCCCTTCTTCTATTTTTTAGCATAGCTATGTGATCATTCTCACTACTATGGATTTTATAATCCAAACTTGTGACTCTAATATGCTACCAAGATTTTACTTCTCATAATTTAATCAATACTTTATTGGTGTGTAAGACCCTAAAATCATAATAGTTGTACAAGTATCATAACACTCAACCTAGTCCAATCATCTAATATAATAATCATGAATCAAAAGATAAATTTGAATATCATAAAGTCTTGAAACTCAACGGATATAATTTTTTTCTTGAATAAGGGGAATCGAAGATGATGAAGCTAATGTAAAATCTCTTGAATAAAAACCTAAATGCGTGCAGAAAAGTAAACATGCTAAAATGGTAAGATAGATTATAAGGTGTTATAGATCTCCCCCAAGCTTGGGATCAATCCGGCGGGATCAGATAATACTTGTCGATACCTATTCCTTCTTTGGGGTGAAGAAATCATCATCCTCTTCCTCCTCATCTTCTTTGAGGCTACATGCATGAGAAATACACGCGAATTGAGTGGACAATTCCATGATGTGAGCATGTTGGTCCTTGATTATTTTTCCTAAGGTCTTCCTGTCATCAGCCATCTCCATAATGATCTTGGTCAAGAGTTGAACTCTACCATCGATGTCATCGACCCTTTTTTTAGGTATTTTCCCATCAACCAGTAGGATTCAACTCCTTCCCCAATAGTCTAAACACAAGCTTTGGAAATCTTTTTAGGGTTTTTGATCTTTCCCATAATCTCATCCTGTTTTCCTTCTTTGTGAGAAGTTTTGGGAGAAGATTTTAGAGAAGATCCGCGAAGATTATACCTGTTGGGGTTGAGTGGTGGTGAAAGAGCATGTGGGCCCCCATGTGTGGTTTTGGTAGTTGGTGACAATCTCTATGGACCAATGCTTGTATCAAATTACACTTATAGGAATTGTACATTGGCATCGCTTAGAGCATGTGTTGGATTCAAGGTAGAAGAAAGTAAATAAGATCAAAGTGTTGGTCAAGGACTCAGGGAATGATCCGGAGATTGGTCAAGTAGAAGTTTATCCTATGGCAAGTGTGTCTTGGATAACAAGATGGTGTGATATATCATGTGTACATTCAAGACACCAACATAATAAAGAAAAAAATAAATGAAGTGCAAGTTTAAGATATGCCATCTCGAAGAGATCATATGCTTGGGGCTTGCCATCATTATGGTGATAATGTATATGAATATATGCCTAAAAGAGAGGCTCTCCCATAGTGAGTATGGGGGAGCAATTTGCAAGTCTTCATCAAGCGAGTGCCTGAAAGAGCAATCAAGAAAGGTGTTCCATCTTGAGAAGGACAAGATCATCTACATCGAGCTCAAGTGGATTGATCAAGGCTAAGGTATGATCTTGATAGGGTTTCTTTTTACCGGTCTCGTAGTGTTAGTTGGGGAGATCGGTTATATGATAGGTATGTGACGAGGTTAGATCTCATCAATGCCCATTGTTATGGACTTGGGTTTTGGAGAAGATGTGAATGCTGGAAGTCGCAAGACGGTTAACAGGAAAGCAATGCGGGGACACGAGCACTACAAGAAATGTGTCAACCTATGACCTTTTGATAGTGACCGTGGATAAAATCGTCATAGAGTTATGAAGATTTCACAACAGATGGTCATAAGCCGTTTGGGAGAGTCAAAACTCTGAATAATTAAGACAGTTTAGCTAAAAAACGTCATGGTTCCAATACGTGAAATCGTCATAACCAATAAGATATAAGAGAGGTAAACACCGACCGTTGGATGTGAATGTGATGAATGGTTGAGATAGTGATGTGATTGAAGTTACCGTGGATCGATGACCTGGCACCATTCATCCCGCCTAGACCCGGGAAATATTAACCTTTGCCACCCACCTCGCACCTAGTCACGCAAAGGAAAACCAAATATCAGAGGCGCGATAGACCAATTTTTTTTAAGTCCCACCAAACCCTAGATTTATGTTCACTCACAGCTGCCACTGTAGGGGTTCGTAGCATGGAAAACAAAAATTTTCTATCGCATACAAACAAACAAGCCAAGATCTATCTACTAGATTGTAGCAACGAGTCGATGGAATAACTCACCCTCGAAGATTCCAAAGTGTTTAACGAGAGCAGATTCTCGTGGGTGATGTAGTCGTACTCTTTCCGATCTCAAGATCGCGTAGACGATCCTTCCGGCGCCGCGTTCCCGCAGCACTCCCGCAGTCGGTCACACGTTCGGTACTCGACGAAGACCTTCCTCTCCCTTGTTCCAGCAGGCAGCGGAGGTTGTAGCACTCTCCTCGCGATTCCGGCAGCACAACGGCGTGGTACCGGAGGTAGAGGGGAGATCCCGCAGGGCTTCGCCTTAAGCCGGTGCGAGTATGGTGGAGCTTATGAGAGAGGCTATTAGTGGTCTAGTAATTAGACACACCAATTAGAGGGCTCTAAACCAATTAGAAGGCTCTAAACCGAAACAGCTCTAAACCGGGGTCTAGGTCTAGTTTCTAGTTTAGAGGATAGGAACTTGTGTGTATTAGGAGGGGAGCCCTGCCCCTCCTTATATAGGTGGGAGGGCTGGCCGGCCAAGGGGAGGAGTTCCTCCCCAACTCGGCCTAGGGAGGTGCGCCGGCCAAGGGGAGGAATTCCCCTCCAACTCGGCCTCCACCTCTCCTCCTCTTTCTCCACTTTCCGAAACTGGCAGTTTGACCGAAAACTGGCAGTTTGACTTTTCCAATTTAGGAATTAAATAAACCCTTTATTTTGGACAGCGAGAACACTTAGTACATGATGCAATCATTCCATCTTGCAATGACACATTCATGTACCCCTTCCCCCCCGGAGTGCCGGACATTCCGGGACCTTCTAGAATGTTCCCGATGAAAACACCGGAACCATTCCCCAACTCCGAAATGGGACTTTCCTTATATGAATCTTATTCTCCGGACCATTCCGGATCACCTCGTGATATCCCGGATCCCATCCGAGACTCCGAACAACATTCGGTCTCTTTCTCATAATACCATAACTACTCAAACAACGTCGAATCCTTAAGTGTGTCTCCCTACGGTTCGTGAATTATGCGGACATGATCGAGACACTTCTCCGAACAATAACCAATAGAGGAATCTGGAAATTCATATGGCTCCCACATATTTCTACGATTACTTTGCGATCGAATGAACCACTTACATACGATACCAATTTCCCTTTGTCTCACGATATGTTACTTATCCGAGGTCATGATCGTCGGTATCTCTGCATACCTAGTTCAACCTCGTTACTGATAAGTACTCTTTTCTCGTTCCCGTGATATGTGATCCCTTGTGACCAAGTCACATGCTTGCAAGCTAATTGGATGACATTTCACCGAGAGGGCCCAGAGAATATCTATCCGTCATGTGGATGGACAAATCCCACTCTTGATCCATGTGTTTCAACCAATACTTTCCGAACACCCAATGCCACTTTTATAGCCACCCTGTTACGGTGTGGTGTTTGATGACATCAAAGCATCCATCCAGTAAAGGCAATATGCATGATCTCATGGTCGAAGGAATTAGGTTACTATGTATCAGAAAGCATATAGCAATTGAACTATTGAAATGACTTGATCTTTATGCTACGCTTGTCTATAGGAGTATGTCCACCATATCATTCTCCTAACGATATGATCTTGTTGTTGATAACATCTCAATGTTCATGACAAAGAAACCACATCATCAATCAACCAACAAGCTAGTGAAGTATAGAGGCCATACTAGGGACTTCAAATTAAGTTTACAAATCACACAAGTATTAATGGTTTCCTTGTTAATACTATTATAGCATGAATGTAAACATTTATCATAAACACAAAGATATATAATAATAACTATATTTATTATTGCCTCTAGGGCATATCTCCAACAGTCTCCCACTTGCACTAGAGTCATCTAATCTAGATTACATGGTAATATACCGAACACCCATGGCAGTTTGGTGTTGGTCATGTTTTGCCCTCGGGAGAGGTTTAGTCAACGGATCCGCCACATTCAGATCTGTGTGTACTTTGCAAATCTTTATATCCCCATCCTGGATATGTTCTCGAATAGCGTGAAAACGCAGCTTGATATGCTTCAGCTTCTTGTGTGACCTTGGTTCTTGCGCATTGGCTATGGCGCCCATGTTATCACAGTAGATAGACATTGGGTCCAGCGCACTTGGAACCACACCCAGCTCTGTAATGAACTCTTTCATCCATATCGCTTCTTGTGAAGCCTCCGAAGCAGCCATGTATTCCGATTCAGTTGAAGATCTTGCCACAACGCTTTGCTTTGCACTCCTCCAGCTAACTGCTGCACCATTCAAAATAAATACGTATCCAGATTGTGATTTAGAATCATCCGGATCGGTGTTCCAACTAGCATCGGTGTAACCATTAACAACGAGCTGTTCATCACCTCCATAAGAAAGAACCATATCCTTAGTTCTTCTCAAGTACTTAAGGATGTTTTTGACCGCTGTCCAATGATCCACTCCTGGATCACTTTGATATCTGCTAGCTAGACTAACAGCATATGCGATGTCGGGTCTAGTACATAGCATGGCATACATTAGAGATCCTATGGCTGAGGCATAGGGAGTCTTACTCATCCTTTCTCTATCTTCTGCCGATGTCGGACATTGATTTTTACTCAAGGTCGTATTGGGCAACATGGGCAAGAACCCTTTCTTGCTATCTTCCATTCCAAACCTCTTTAGAACTTTGTCCAAATATGTACTTTGTGACAATGATATTTGGCGTTTCGATCTATCTCTATAAATCTTTATGCCTAATATGTAAGCTGCTTCGCCAAGATCCTTCATTGAAAAACTATTATTCAAATACTCTTTGACACTATTAAGAAGGTCTACATCATTCCCAATCAACAATATGTCATCCACATACAGTATTAAGAATGCTACAGAGCTCCCACTCACTTTCTTGTAAATACAAGCTTCTCCATAAGTTTGTATAAAACCAAAACTTTTGATTACCTTATCAAAACGTTGATTCCAACTTCGGGATGCTTGCTTCAATCCATAGATGGACCGTTGAAGCTTGCATACCTTGTTAGCATCTTTAGGATCGACAAAACCTTTGGGTTGTATCATATACAACTCTTCATCAATGTCTCCATTGAGGAATGCTGTTTTGACATCCATCTGCCATATCTCATAATCATAATATGCAGCGATTGCTAACATAATCCTCACAGACTTTAGCTTTGCTACCGGTGAGAAAGTCTCATCGTAGTCAACTCCTTGAATTTGTCGAAACCCTTTTGCGACAAGTCGAGCTTTATAGACAGTAACATTACCATCAGCATCTGTTTTCTTCTTGAAAATCCATTTGTTCTCGACAGCCTTCCGGCCATCCGGTAAGTCCACCAAAGTCCATACTTGGTTTTCGTACATGGATCCAATCTCGGATTTCATGGCTTCTTGCCATTTATTGGAATCTGGGCTCATCATCGCTTCCTCATATGTCTCGGGGTTATCGGTGTTGTCCACCAACATGACATTCATAACGGAATCATACCAATCTGGAGTGGTACGAGTTCTCGTTGACCTCCGAGGCTCTGTAGTAACTTCAACCGAAGTTTCATGATCACCATCATTAGCTTCCTCTCTTATTGGTGCAGGCACCACAGGAACTTCTTCCGGTGCTGCGCTACTCGCAATTTCGAGAGAAGGTTCGACAACCTCGTCGAGTTCTACTTTCCTTCCAGTCACTTCTTTCGAGAGAAATTCCTTCTCTAGAAAGGATCCATTCTTAGCAATGAAGATTTTGCCTTCGGATCTATGATAGAAGGTATACCCAACAGTTTCCTTCGGGTATCCTATGAAGACGCATTTTTCCGCTTTGGGTTCAAGCTTGTCCGGCTGTAACTTCTTTACATAGGCTTCGCATCCCCAAACTTTAAGGAACGACAATTTAGGTTTCTTCCCAAACCATAATTCATACGGTGTCGTTTCAACGGATTTAGATGGTGCCCTATTTAAAGTGAATGCGGCTGTTTCTAATGCATAACCCCAAAATGATAGTGGCAAATCTGTAAGTGACATCATAGAACGAACCATATCTAAGAGAGTTCGATTACGACGTTCAGACACACCATTACGCTGTGGTGTTCCCGGCGGTGTCAATTGTGAAAGTATTCCGCACTTCTTTAAATGCTCGCCAAACTCGTAACTTAGATATTCACCTCCACGATCAGAACGTAGAAATTTAATCTTCTTGTTACGTTGATTCTCTACCTCACTTTGAAACTCCTTAAACTTCTCGAAAGTTTCGGACTTATGTTTCATGAAATAGATATACCCATATCTACTCAAGTCATCCGTGAAGGTAAGAACATAACGATAACCACTGCGCGATGCTACACTCATTGGACCACACACATCGGTATGTATGATTCCCAGTAAGTCCGTAGCTCGCTCCATTATACCAGAAAATGGAGTCTTAGTCATTTTACCCATCAGACATGCTTCGCATCTTTCAAGTGATTCAAAATCAAGTGATTCAAGAAGTCCATCGGAATGGAGTTTCTTCATACGCTTCACTCCAATGTGACCAAGACGACAGTGCCACATATAGGTCGAGTTATCGCTTGATTTCAATCGTTTAGCTTCAATGTTATTAATATGTGTATATCCACTATCGAGATTCAATATTAATAGACCATCTATCAAAGGTGCATGTGCATAAAACATATTACTCATATAAATCGAACAACCATTATTCTCGGATTTAAACAAGTAACCGTCTCGCAATAAACAAGATCCCGATATAATGTTCATGCTCAACGCAGGCACCAAATAACAATTATTTAAGTATAAAACTAATCCCGATGGTAGATGAAGAGGTAGTGTGCCGACCGCGATCACATCAACCTTTGATCCGTTTCCCACGCGCATCGTCACCTCGTTCTTCACTAGCTTCCGTTTATTCTGCAGCTCCTGTTTTCGAGTTACAAATATGAGCAACCGAACCAGTATCAAATACCCAGGCACTACTACGAGTACTAGTGAGATACACATCAATAACATGTATATCAGATATACCTTTCTTCTTGATGTTGCCGTTCTTCAAATCCGCCAAGTACCTTGGGCAATTCCGCTTCCAGTGACCTTCTCCCTTGCAGTAAAAGCACTCAGTATCAGGCTTGGGTCCAGCCTTGGTCCTCTTCGTCGGCGTGGTAACTTTCTTACCACCCTTCTTGAAGTGTCCCTTCTGCTTAGACTTGCCTTTCTTGAATTTGGTGGTCTTATTGACCATCAACACTTGGTGCTCTTTCTTGATCTCCACTTCTGCAGATTTTAACATAGCAAATAGTTCTGGCAACTCTTTGTTCATGTTCTGCATGTTGTAGTTCATCACAAAGTTCTTGTAACTTGGTGGTAGTGATTGGAGGATGCGGTAAACCCCCAAAGTATTAGGAATCACTATACCCAAACTTTGAAGTTTATTTGCGTGCCCAGACATCTTAAGCACATGCTCACTGACGGAGCTACCCTCTTCCATCTTGCAGTTAAAGAACTTTTCAGAAGCTTCATAACTTTCAATTGCCGCATGAGTCTCAAAGATTAATTTGAGATCCTCGACAATATCATATGGATCTGACTCTTCAAACCTTTTCTGAAGCTCCGATTCTAAACCATACAAGATAGCACACTGAACTATGGAGTACTGATTCTTCCGAGCGAGGTAAACATTCTTTACTTCATCGGTAGCATCAGCTGCAGGTGGGTCACCTAGCGGTGCATCCAGCACATAGGTCAAATTACCAGCTGTGAGGACAATCCTCAAATTGCGGAACCAATCCGCGAAGTTGCTTCCATTGTTTTTCAACTTTTCTTTCTCTAGGAACGCATTAAAATTGATGGTAGGGGCTGCCATTGATCTACAACATATTTGCAATAGTTTAGACTAAGTTTATGACAAATTGAGTTCAAATTAATTAATGAAATTAAACTAGGTGAACTCCCACTCAAAACAACATCCCTCACATTGTTTTAGTGATCACACGAACCAAATCCACTACATCAACACCGATCATCACGAGAGTTGATATAGTTTCAATGGCGAACAATCATCATGTTCATCATATCTACTATATGATTCATGCTTTACCTTTCGGCGATCCGTGTTCCTGAGGCCATGTCTGTACATGCTAGGCTCGTCAAGACAAACCTTAGCTTCCGCATAAGCAAATCTGGCTTGCTTACGTTGTAGTCACCCGCGGAATCAAAGACACCCGATCATCACGTGGTGCTTCGAAGCAGCAAGCTTTGGCAACGGTGCATACTAAGGGTGAACACTTTAGAACTTGAAATTTATGTGCATGAGGGATCATCTTATAATGCTACCGTCGTCTACTAAGCAATACAAGATGCATAAAGGATTAACATCACATGCAATTCATAATATGTGATATGATATGGCCTTTCTTCTTTGTGCTTCCGATCTCCATCTTCAAGCACGAATATGATCTCCATCATCACCGGCATAGCATCAAGGTCAATGACGCTTCTCCATGGTTGTCGTCCACCAGCTTCAACTATTACAACTATTTTGAATAGACACGCAGGTCTTAACAGAAATTAAAGACAACCATATGGCTCCTGCCGGTTGCCAACTTACAATAAGGAACATTGCATACATCAAATATAATCACAATCATGGCCATATCACATCACTGCACACCCCTGCAAAACAAAGTTAGACGCTTCTACTTTCTTTGCATATTTTACGTGGTTTGGGGCTTTCCATAAGTGTCGTTCTAACTTACGAACAAGAACCACAACATTGATACTAGCATTGTTGATCACCCGTTGTAAATTGGATCTTTACTATGCTAGGAGAAACAGGCACCCGCAAAGCCACTTATGCAATACAAGTTGCATGTCAAACGTGGAGCAAGTCTCATGAACGATGTCATGTAAGGTTAGCCCGGGCCGCTTCATCCCAACATACCGCAAGATGCAAAGTACACAAAAAGCAATCTACAATAAAAGCATCAACGCCCACAATGACCATTGTGTTCTACTCGTGCAACAGATCTACATATAGACACGGCTCTGATACCACTGTAGGGGTTCGTAGCATGGAAAACAAAAATTTTCTATCGCATACAAACAAACAAGCCAAGATCTATCTACTAGATTGTAGCAACGAGTCGATGGAATAACTCACCCTCGAAGATTCCAAAGTGTTTAACGAGAGCAGATTCTCGTGGGTGATGTAGTCGTACTCTTTCCGATCTCAAGATCGCGTAGACGATCCTTCCGGCGCCGCGTTCCCGCAGCACTCCCGCAGTCGGTCACACGTTCGGTACTCGACGAAGACCTTCCTCTCCCTTGTTCCAGCAGGCAGCGGAGGTTGTAGCACTCTCCTCGCGATTCCGGCAGCACAACGGCGTGGTACCGGAGGTAGAGGGGAGATCCCGCAGGGCTTCGCCTTAAGCCGGTGCGAGTATGGTGGAGCTTATGAGAGAGGCTATTAGTGGTCTAGTAATTAGACACACCAATTAGAGGGCTCTAAACCAATTAGAAGGCTCTAAACCGAAACAGCTCTAAACCGGGGTCTAGGTCTAGTTTCTAGTTTAGAGGATAGGAACTTGTGTGTATTAGGAGGGGAGCCCTGCCCCTCCTTATATAGGTGGGAGGGCTGGCCGGCCAAGGGGAGGAGTTCCTCCCCAACTCGGCCTAGGGAGGTGCGCCGGCCAAGGGGAGGAATTCCCCTCCAACTCGGCCTCCACCTCTCCTCCTCTTTCTCCACTTTCCGAAACTGGCAGTTTGACCGAAAACTGGCAGTTTGACTTTTCCAATTTAGGAATTAAATAAACCCTTTATTTTGGACAGCGAGAACACTTAGTACATGATGCAATCATTCCATCTTGCAATGACACATTCATGTACCCCTTCCCCCCCGGAGTGCCGGACATTCCGGGACCTTCTAGAATGTTCCCGATGAAAACACCGGAACCATTCCCCAACTCCGAAATGGGACTTTCCTTATATGAATCTTATTCTCCGGACCATTCCGGATCACCTCGTGATATCCCGGATCCCATCCGAGACTCCGAACAACATTCGGTCTCTTTCTCATAATACCATAACTACTCAAACAACGTCGAATCCTTAAGTGTGTCTCCCTACGGTTCGTGAATTATGCGGACATGATCGAGACACTTCTCCGAACAATAACCAATAGAGGAATCTGGAAATTCATATGGCTCCCACATATTTCTACGATTACTTTGCGATCGAATGAACCACTTACATACGATACCAATTTCCCTTTGTCTCACGATATGTTACTTATCCGAGGTCATGATCGTCGGTATCTCTGCATACCTAGTTCAACCTCGTTACTGATAAGTACTCTTTTCTCGTTCCCGTGATATGTGATCCCTTGTGACCAAGTCACATGCTTGCAAGCTAATTGGATGACATTTCACCGAGAGGGCCCAGAGAATATCTATCCGTCATGTGGATGGACAAATCCCACTCTTGATCCATGTGTTTCAACCAATACTTTCCGAACACCCAATGCCACTTTTATAGCCACCCTGTTACGGTGTGGTGTTTGATGACATCAAAGCATCCATCCAGTAAAGGCAATATGCATGATCTCATGGTCGAAGGAATTAGGTTACTATGTATCAGAAAGCATATAGCAATTGAACTATTGAAATGACTTGATCTTTATGCTACGCTTGTCTATAGGAGTATGTCCACCATATCATTCTCCTAACGATATGATCTTGTTGTTGATAACATCTCAATGTTCATGACAAAGAAACCACATCATCAATCAACCAACAAGCTAGTGAAGTATAGAGGCCATACTAGGGACTTCAAATTAAGTTTACAAATCACACAAGTATTAATGGTTTCCTTGTTAATACTATTATAGCATGAATGTAAACATTTATCATAAACACAAAGATATATAATAATAACTATATTTATTATTGCCTCTAGGGCATATCTCCAACAGCCACCCACTCTATTCTTCTCTCCGTCGCCGCCACCCTAGGTTTCCTGTCGCAGCCATCGTGCCCACGCCGCGTGCTCTCTCCCAAACCTGTATCACACCCTCCGCCCACAGCCTCCACCTCTCGCACATGTAGAGCAGAAAAATCCGAGGAGCAACAATGTGGATGTCGTCGCTGATGGGGACGATGTGGTCGATGGGGATGTCTCCGCCGTCTCTAGATCGCAGGCTTGCCGCTCGCCTGTGCACCGAGCCCTTGTCTCCACCCGACGAGTTTTGTGGCTACAGGATCTTGATCTTCCTGACGACGTCCTACTGCCCTTCTACGACGGTGGGTTCATGATTCTCGGATACCGCACGACCTTGGTGACAATTGGTCCTAGCCAGAGGATCCTACTAGGTCCTCACCGCGCCGAGCCGTTGTTGACTCACAATGGAAGTTGCAGGTATACAAGTTCGCGACCTCGCCACCATAGGCCTTTCTATCCCGAGACCTTGACAAGCTCTGTCAACCCCACTCCACCGCTGCAATTCTACTTGAAGCCCCCATGAGCTCCTCTGCCAAACCCTGCACATGTACCCTCACTGTCAACACCCGGATTTTTAATCCCAGATGCCTGTTATGCCATACATCGCAATCCCAGGATTACCATTTTTGCGAGACATAACAGATTGGATATCATAGTACATCATCAATTACAAACCATACATTAGGTCTTACAACAAATAAAGGATCTCATGATCCAGTCTTAGTACAAATAAAGCAGCAAAATAACGTAATGATAACGGTAGCGTGGGTGAAGCTCTATCTTCATGGTCACATGCAATGCTGACGATGGGAGATGATCCTAGTTGTCATAACCTTCTTGCTGTCCATCCTCCTGATAGTCCTCTTCATAGTCTGGCCACGGGAATAGCCAGGGACAAAGCCATGAGTACTCTTTAAGTACTCGCAAACTAATACTAACAAGTGAAGTGGTTTTGAGTAGGAAGTACTAGGCTCTAGGTTGTTTTGCAAAAAGCCATATTTATCTCTACTGAGTTCAGAAGCAAAGAAAGCTAGTTGAAAGTTTTATAACACCTAAGTGGGAACTTGAGTTTCATATCACAACTCTGTTGTGGTCAAGTCAAAGTCATGATTCATTTCACAAGTCATTTTGAAAACATCTGACGACGGAAGAGTATGGCCACTCCAACTTGACCTAAGTTAGATAAATCTTGATGTCATCCTGAGACATGAGATTGAACTTAGATCTCTCACACTTGTTTACCACCCCTCATTAGTGTTTATCCCCCACTTGTAGATGCTAGTGCTAAGTATAAAACTTGATCACTTTAGATGGGAATATTTGGTGAAAATGGTTATGAAAACCTTAGAATGATGAGTCATTCTACTGAAATGTTTTGCCATGTGTTCTTGAAAACTAGATGATTTTGATGATGAAAATGTTGAGGCATGAGCCTTACCCCTTTATAAAACTGATGGTTGTCTGGATGCGATACCATTCCAATTTTACCGTACAACCACAATACCCAAAATTTGGGTAGGGCTTGACTGGAAATTTATATACCTTAGTATGGGTTCCCTTGCGGCCAAGGTTTGAGCTGAGGCTACCTTGTGAAGATTGACCACCTGTGCAGTTCCCAAGATGACATATGTTCATGGTTGGGAGGCCAAAATCATAGGAGAGGTGCCTATACTAAGGCATGTAATTGAAAGGTTAGGATTGATTATCCGCATACTGAGTATGATTGAAATAATCCTGACGACGGAACAGAATAGCCACGGACGCGGCTATTCGAATAGTTTGACACTCTGCAGAGGTGGTACACTTTCACCACAACATTCGATACATCCGTCAGGAACAATCCTGAATTCACCATACTCAGTATGCGGATAATCAATCCTAACCTTTCAATTACACGCCCTAGTATAGGCACCTATCCTATGAGTTTGGTCTCCCAACCGTGACCATCTGTCATCTTGGGAACTGCACAGGTGGTCAATCTTCACAAGGTAGCCTCAGCTCAAACCTTGGCCGCAAGGGAACCCATACTAAGGTATATAAATTTCTAGTCAATACCTACCCAAATTTTGGTTATTATGGTTGTACGGTAAAATTGGAATGGTATCGCATCCAGACAACCATCAGTTTTATAAAGGGGCAAGGCTCATGCCTCAACATTTTCATCATCAAAATCATCTGGTGTTCAAGAACACATGGCAAAACATTTCATTAGAATGACTCATCATTCTAAGGTTTTCATAACCATTTTCACCAAGTATTCCCATCTAAAGTGATCAAGTTTTATGCTTAGCACTAGCATCTACAAGTGGGGGATAAACACTAATGAGGGGTGGTAAAGAAGTGTGAGAGATCTAAGTTCGATCTCATGCCTCGGGATGACATCAAGATTTATCTAACTTAGGTCAAGTTTTATGCCCTTTATGCTACCTTTAATAATCTTTCTAAGCTCTACAATTTACCAAGTAAACCAAACTAAGGAGCTTTGATAAAGAAATAAAATAACTAAGCTTGCAAGTAAAACTAGGATTGGGTATAGTCAAAGGGGTATAATCACATATGCCTAAGGCATCTAATTTGCATAGTTATCCTGCAAGTTTTAGCTTGCATAGTCAGTAGCTTGCATTGTGTAGAGAAGTGGTTGAAATTATCCTCGGCTTCTTCCTCATAGTATTCTCCTTCCTCCTCGTATCCTTGGTCGGTACTAGCGTCTATAAATAAATACGAGGTACACAATCACCAAACAATACTTAACTACTTTTATTTATCACACCAAGGTTTTCACTAGATGATCTAGCATCATCACTAACATTACAAACATTAAGGCAAGGTTTGGATTATTTTATTTTAGAAAAGTAATTTCTACTCATTGAAAAACTACTTAAGATTTAATATTCTCCAACTAAAACATGGGACCATGTTGACACATGTCATCACCACATATTTCAGTACATGGGAATGTGATTTAAAGTGGTGTCACAATTTAATAAGGTTTAACCCTTTTATTTTAATTAAATAAAGTGATTATAATTGCCTATGGGGCATTCTTTTATTGGTTGTCCATTATTTTTGCAAGTAAACCTACATATTTTTATATATTCAGAAAGTTCTTGTTAAATGTGATTTTTGAGAGTTGGAATCAACTCAAAAGCTTTCTTGGTTAAATTTTGAAAAAATGTTTGAATGCAGAAAAGCTTTTGTCTTATTATTTTTACTATAGGTGATCTACAAATACAATTGATTTGAATCCAACGGGCTTGTATTAAGAATTTCAGTATCTTTCTAACAAAATTGGTTTCATGCAATTTGGTTCAGTGAATCTAGTTGGGTTGATTTTTGAATCTAGGTACAGAACTGAGTTTGAAACTAAAAGAATAAACCTAAATTCAAATTATTGGGTCACGCAGGAATGTAAATGGGTCGGCCCACGGTGCACAGCGTACGCACGGGTGAGTTTAAGTGAGTGTCCGCACCAGTCAGTGAGACAGGGGGTGTGAAGCGGTACGGGGTGATGTGGACTGCACGATCAACATATAATATAACGGCTGTGGTTCATCGTCCACGTCGGGCAACGCCGGCGAGACAGAACCCTAGAACGGCCAGTGGGGGTCTACAGGGGCTCACCAGGGCTCAGGCGAGGGTCGGTGACAGGGGCGAACGACGAAGTCGACGATGGCGAACCTCCTGGTACCGGCGGCTTCTCCTAGGGCGACTCCAATCGCTGGCTCCTTTCTTCTTCCTCCATGGCAGACTCCGGCCAAATTTCGGCGATGTGCTGCTCGCCTTGCTCCGGGGGTGAGGTGGGGTGGTTCTGAGAGAGAGGGGAGTGAGATGGTGTGCTCAGATCGAACGGGGGTGGCCTCCTTTTATAGTACTGTGAGGGGACCGAAGGGCGCAGGTGGAGCTCGTCGTGGTCGTCGGCATAGTGGGCTAATGGCATGCGCGACGGTAGGGGGCGGTGCTGTGCTCTCTGGCGAAGGTCAACGGCATGGTCTCGAGGCGTGGGGTGGTGCGAGATGGTCGGAACGCTGCGGTGCTCTGGGCGGGTCCGACGGGCATTTTAATGGCGTACCGCGGCTACGGGTCGCGCGGCGGCAAACGAGGTTGTCTGGCGATCTCCTGTGTTGGAGATATGCCCTAGAGGCAATAATAAAAGTGGTTATTATTATATCTTTGTGTTTATGATAAATGTTTACATTCATGCTATAATAGTATTAACCGGAAACTTTAATACTTGTGTGATTTGTAAACTAAATTAGAGTCCCTAGTAAAGCCTGTTTATAATACTAGCTTGTTGGTTAATAGATTATTATGGTTTCCTGATCATGAACATTGAGATGTTGTTAACAACAAGATCATATCATTAGGAGAATGATGTGATGGACATACTCCTATAGATAAGCGTAGCATAAAGATCAAGTCATTTTAAATAGTTCATTTCCTATAAGCTTTCTGATACATAGTAACCTAATTCCTTCGACCATGAGATCATGCTAATCACCATCATCGAAAGGATGCTTTGATGACATCAAACACCACACCATAACTGGGTGTTTATAAAGGTGGCATTGAGTGTTTGGAAAGTATGGGTTGAGGCACACGGATCAAGAGTGGGATTTGTCCATCCATATAACGGATAGATATACTCTGGGCCCTCTCGGTGGAATGTCATCCAATTAGCTTGCAAGCATGTGACTGGCTCACAAGGGATCACATATCACGGGAAAGAGAAAAGAGTACTTATCAGTAACGAGGTTGAACTAGGTATGCAGAGATACCGACGATCAAAACCTCGGATAAGTAAACTATCGTGAGACAAAGGGAAATTGGTATCGTATGTAAGTGGTTCATTCGATCGCAAAGTAATTGTAGAAATATGTGGGAGCCATATGAATTTCTAGATTCCTCTATTGGTTATTGATCGGAGAAGTGTCTCGATCATGTCCGTATAATTCACGAACCGTAGGGAGACACACTTAAGGATTCGATGTTGTTGAGTAGTTATGGAATGATGAGTAAGAGACCGAATGTTGTTCGGAGTCTCGAATGGGATCCAGGATATCACGAGGAGATCCGGAATGGTCCGGAGAATAATATTCATATAAGGAAAGTCCTGTTTCAGAGTTCAGAAATGATTCCGGTGTTTTCACTAGGAATGTTCTAGAAGGGTCTGGAAGGTCCGGTACTCCGGAGGGGAAGGGTACATGGATGTGTCATGGCAATGTGGAATGGTAGCATCATGTACTAGGTCACTTGGCTGGGCAATATGGAGAGATAATCAAATCCTAGTTTGAAAGTCAAACGCCAATTTGAAAAAGTCAAATCCGAAGTTTGCTTGGTGGAGGGAGAGTAGGAAACCTACTTGGGGAGGAAGTCCCACTCCCTCCACCCGCCGGCCAAGGAGGAGGAGTTGGAGGAGGACTCCCAACCGCCTCCCTCCCACCTATATAAGGAGGGGTAAGGCTGCCCCCTACCCTCACCCCAAAAACCCTAGCTCCTAGCGCCGACACCACCTCCAAGTGATGCCGCCTAGGGCTCCTCCCAAGTCGGCGACTTGGGGCTTCCCCAAGACCTAGACGCCGTCCACACCCTCCCCTTGGTTCCCTATAAACCCTAGATCACCAAGGCCTCTCTCATACTCCACCATACTCGCTCCGGCTTAAGGCGAAGCCCTGCGAGATCTCCCCTCTACTTCCGACACCACGCCGTCGTGCTGCCGGAATCGCGAGGAGAGTGCTACAACCTCTGTTGCCTGCTGGAACAAGGGAGAGGAAGGTCTTCATCGAGTACCGAACGTGTGACCGACTGCGGAAGCGCTACGGAACGCAGCGCCAGGAGGATCGTCTACGCGATCTTGAGATCGGCAAGAGTACGACTACATCACCCACGAGAATCTGATCTCGTTAACCGCTTTGGAATCTTTGAGGATGAGTTCCTCTATCGACTCATTGCTACAATCTAGTAGATAGATCTTGTCTTGTTTGTGTGCATGCGGTAGAAGATTTTGTTTTCCATGCTACGAATCCCTACAGTGGTATCAGAGTCGTGTCTATATGTAGATCTGTTGCACGAGTAGAACACAATGGTCATTGTGGGCGGTGGTGCTTTTATTATCAATTGCTTTTTGTGTACTTTGCATCTTGCGGTATGATGGGATGAAGCGGCGCGGGCTAACCTTACATGACATCGTTCATGATACTTGCTCCACGCTCAACATGCAACTTGTATTGCATAAATGGCTTTGCGGGTGTCTGTCTCTCCCATTATAGTATAGATTCAATTTACAACGGGCACTTGATAGTTCAAACATCAATGTTGTGGTTCTTGTTCGTAAGTTAGTACGACACTTATTGAAAGCCCCAAACTACGTAAAATATGCAAAGAAAATTAGAGGCGTCTAACTTTGTTTTGCAGGGTGTGCTGTGATGTGATATGGCCATGATTGTGATTATATATGATGTATGCAATGTTCCTTATTGTAAGTTGGCAACCGGCAGGAGCCATATGGTTGTCTTTTAAATTCCGCACGTCTATTCAAAGTAGTTGTAATACGTGAAGCTGGTGGACGACAATCATGAAACGGCAACATTAACCTTGACGCCATACCGATGATGATGGAGATCATGTTCGTGCTTGAAGATGGATATCGGAAGCACAAGAAGAAAGGCCATATCATATCACATATTATGAATTGCATGTGATGTTAATCCTTTATGCATCTTGTATTGCTTAGTTTACGACGGTAGCATTATAAGATGATCCCTCAAGCACACAATTTCAAGTTTTAAAGTGTTCATCCTTAGTAAGCACCGTTGCTAAAGCTCGTTGTTTCGAAGCACCACGTGATGATCGGGTGTGTTAGATTCTACGAGTGTATACAATGTGAGCAAGCCAGATTTGCTTATGCGGAAGCTAAGGTTTGATCTTAACGATCCTAGCATGTACAAACATGGTCTCGGAACATGGATCACCGAAAGGTAAAGCATGAGTCATATAGTAGATATGATGAACATGTTGATTGTTCGCCATTGAAGCTACATCAACTCTCGTGATGATCGGTTTTGATGTGGTGGATTTGGTTCGTGTGATCACTAAAACAATGTGAGGGATATTGTTTTGAGTGGGAGTTCACCTAGATTAATTTAACTATTAATTAGAACTCAATTTGTCATAAACTTAGTCTAAACTATTGCAAATATGTTGTAGATCAATGGCGGCCCCTACCATCAATTTTAATGCATTCCTAGAGAAAGAAAAGTTGAAAAACAATGGAAGCAACTTCGCGGATTGGTTCCGCAATTTGAGGATTGTCCTCAATGCTGGTAATTTGACATATGTGATGGATGCACCGCTGGGTGACCCGCCTGAAGCTACTGCTACCGATGAAGTAAAGAATCTTTACCTCACTCAGAAGAATCATTACTCCACAGTTCAGTGTGCTATCTTGTATGGTTTGGAATCGGAGCTTCAAAAAAGGTTTGAGAACCATGACCCACATGATATTGTCCGTGAACTCAAAATGATATTTGAGGCTCACGCGGCAGTTGAGAGTTATGAGGCTTCTGAAAAGTTCTTTAACTGCAAGATGGAAGAGGGCAACTCCGTCAGTGAGCATGTGCTTAAGATGTCTGGGAACGCAAACAAACTCCAAAGCTTGGGTATAGTGATTCCTAATTCTTTGGGGATTCACCATGTCCTCCAATCACTACCACCAAGTTACAAGAACTTTTTGATGAACTACAATATGCAAAACATGGACAAGACGTTGCCAGAACTCTTCTCCATATTGAAATCTGCAGAAGTGGAGATCAAGAAAGAGCACCAAGTGTTGTTGGTCAATAATACCACCTAATTCAAGAAGCAAGGCAAGTCTAAGAAAAAGGGAAACTTCAAGAAGGGCGGTAAGAAAGTTGTTGCGCCGACGAAGAAGACCAAGGCTGGGCCTAAGCCTGATACGAAGTGCTTTTACTGCAAGGGAGAAGGTCACTGGAAGCGCAATTACCCAAAGTACTTGGCGGATTTGAAGAACGGCAACATCAAGAAGAAAGGTATATCCGATATACATGTTATTCATGTGTATCTCACTAGTACTTGTAGTAGTGCCTGGGTATTTGATACTGGCTCGGTTGCTCATATTTGTAACTCAAAACAGGTGCTGCAGAATAAACGGAAGCTAGCGAAGAACAAGGTGAAGATGCGCGTTGGAAATGGATCAAAGGTTGATGTGATCGTGGTCGGCATGCTACCTCTTCATCTACCATCGGGATTAGTTTTATACTTAAATAATTGTTATTTGGTGCCTGCGTTGAGCATGAACATTATATCTGGATCATGTTTATTGCAAGACGGTTACTTGTTTAAGTCCGAGAATAATGGTTGTTCGATTTATATGAGTAATATGTTTTATGCACATGCACCTTTGATAGATGGTCTATTTTTATTGAATCTCGATAGTGGAAATACACACATTAATAACATTGAAGCTAAACGTTTGAAATTGAGCGATAACTCGACCTATATGTGGCACTGTCGTCTTGGTCACATTGGAGTGAAGCGTATGAAGAAACTCCATTCCGATGGACTTCTTGAATCACTTGATTTCGAATACTTGAAAGATGCGAAGCATGTCTGATGGGTAAAATGACTAAGACTCCATTTTCTGGTATGATAGAACGAGCTACGGACTTATTGGAAATCATACATACCGATGTGTGTGGCCTAATGGGTGTAGCATCGCGCGGTGGTTATCGTTATGTTCTTACCTTCACTGATGACTTGAGTAGATATGGGTATATCTATTTCATGAAACATAAGTCCGAAACTTTCGAGAAGTTTAAGGAGTTTCAAAGTGAGGTAGAGAATCAATGTAACAAGAAGATTAAATTTCTGCGATCTGATCGTGGAGGTGAATATCTAAGTTACGAGTTTGGCGAGCATTTGAAGAAATGCGGAATACTTTCACAATTGACACTGCCGGGAACACCACAGCGTAATGGTGTGTCCGAACGTCGTAATCGAACTCTCTTAGATATGGTTTGTTCTATGATGTCACTTACAGATTTACCGCTATCATTTTGGGGTTATGCATTAGAAACAGCCGCATTCACTTTAAATAGGGCACCATCTAAATCCGTTGAAACGACACCATATGAATTATGGTTTGGGAAGAAACCTAAATTGTCGTTCCTTAAAATTTGGGGTTGCGAAGCCTATGTAAATAAGTTACAGCCGGACAAGCTTGAACCCAAAGCGGAAAAATGCGTCTTCATAGGATACCCAAAGGAAATTATTGGGTATACCTTCTATCATAGATCCGAGGGCAAAATCTTCGTTGCTAAGAATGGATCCTTTCTAGAGAAGGAATTTCTCTCGAAAGAAGTGACTGGAAGGAAAGTAGAACTCGACGAGGTTGTCGAACCTTCTCTCAAACTTGCGAGTAGCGCAGCACCGGAAATGGTTCCAGTGGCGCCTACACCAATAAGAGAGGAAGATAATGATCTTGATCATGAAACTTCGGTTGAAGTTGCTACGGAACCTCGCAGGTCAACAAGAAATCGTACCACTCCTGATTGGTATGATCCCGTTATGAGTGTCATGTTGGTGGACAACACCGATGACCCTGCGACATATGAGTAAGCGATGATGAGCCCTGATTCCAATAAATTTCAAGAAGCCATGAAATCCGAGATTGGATCCATGTACGAAAACCAAGTATGGACTTTGGTGGACTTACTGGATGCCCGGAAGGCTGTCGAGAACAAATGGATTTTCAAGAAGAAAACAGATGCTGATGGTAATATTATTGTCTATAAAGCTCGACTTTTCGCAAAAGGGTTTCGACAAATTCAAGGAGTTGACTACGATGAGACTTTCTCAGCAGTAGCGAAGCTAAAGTCTATGAGGATTATGTTAGCAATCGCTGCATATTATGATTATGAGATATGGCAGATGGATGTCAAAACGGCGTTCCTCAATGGATACATTGATGAAGAGTTGTATATGATGCAACCCAAAGGTTTTGTCGATCCTAAAGAAGCTAACAAGGTATGCAAACTTCAATGGTCCATATATGGATTGAAGCAAGCATCCTGAAGTTGGAATCAACGTTTTGATAAGGTAATCAAAAGTTTTGGTTTTATACAAACTTATGGAGAAGCTTGTATTTACAAGAAAGTGAGTGGGATCTCTGTAGCATTCTTAATACTATATGTAGATGACATATTGTTGATTGGGAATGATGTAGACCTTCTTAATAGTGTCAAGAATTATTTGAATAATAGTTTTTCAATGAAAGATCTTGGCGAAGCAGCTTACATACTAGGCATAAAGATTTATAGAGATAGATCAAGGCGCCTAATATCATTGTCACAAAGTACATATTTGGACAAAGTTCTAAAGAGGTTTGGAAAGGAAGAAAGCAAGAAAGGGTTCTTGCCCATGTTGCCCAATACGACCTTGAGTAAAACTCAAAGTCCTGCAACGACATAAGATAGAGAAAGGATGAGTAAGACTCCCTATGCCTCAGTCATATGATCTCTAATGTATGCCATGCTATGTACTAGACCCGACATTGCATATGTTGTTAGTTTGACTAGCAGATATCAAAGTGATCCAGGAGTGGATCATTGGACAGCGGTCAAAAACATCCTTAAGTACTTAAGAAGAACTAAGGATATGGTTCTTTCTTATGGAGGTGATGAATAGCTCGTTGTTAATGGTTACACCGATGCTAGTTGGAACACCGATCCGGATGATTTAAATCTCAATCTGGATACGTATTTACTTTGAATGGTGCAGCAGTTAGCTAGAGGAGTGCAAAGCAAAGCGTTGTGGCGAGATCTTCAACTGAATCGGAATACATAGCTGCTTCAGAGGCTTCACAAGAGGCGATATGGATGAAGGAGTTCATTACAGAGCTTGGTGTGGTTCCAAGTGCGCTAGATCAATGTCTATCTACTGTGATAACATGGGCACCATAGCCAATGCGCAAGAACCAAGGTCACACAAGAAGATGAAGCACATCAAGCTACGTTTTCACGCTATTCGAGAGCATGTCCAAGATGGTGACATAAAGATTTGCAAAGTACACACAGATCTGAATGTGGCGGATCCGTTGACTAAACCTCTCCTGAGGGCAAAACATGACCAACACCAAACTGCCATGGGTGTTCGGTATATTACCATGTAATCTAGATTAGTTGACTCTAGTGCAAGTGGGAGACTGTTGGAGATATGCCCTAGAGGCAATAATAAAAGTGGTTATTATTATATCTTTGTGTTTATGATAAATGTTTACATTCATGCTATAATAGTATTAACCGGAAACATTAATACTTGTGTGATTTGTAAACTAAATTAGAGTCCCTAGTCCCTCTTTATAATACTAGCTTGTTGGTTAATAGATGATTATGGTTTCCTGATCATGAACATTGAGATGTTGTTAACAACAATATCATATCATTAGGAGAATGGTATGATGGACATACTCCTATAGATAAGCGTAGCATAAAGATCAAGTCATTTTAAATAGTTCATTTGCTATAAGCTTTCTGATACATAGTAACCTAATTCCTTCAACCATGATATCATGCTAATCACCATCACCGGAAGGATGCTTTGATGACATCAAACACCACACCGTAACTGGGTAGTTATAAAGGTGGCATTGAGTGTTTGGAAAGTATGGGTTGAGGCACATGGATCAAGAGTGGGATTTGTCCATCCATATGACGGATAGACATACTCTGGGCCCTCTCGGTGGAATGTCATCCAATTAGCTTGCAAGCATGTGACTGGCTCACAAGGGATCACATATCACGGGAACGAGAAAAGAGTACTTATCAGTAACGAGGTTGAACTAGGTATGCAGAGATACCGATGATCAAAACCTCGGATAAGTAAACTATCGTGAGACAAAGGGAAATTGGTATCGTATGTAAGTGGTTCATTCGATCGCAAAGTAATCATAGAAATATGTGGGAGCCATATGAATTTCTAGATTCCTCTATTGGTTATTGATCGGAGAAGTGTCTCGATCATGTCCGCATAATTCACGAACCGTAGGGAGACACACTTAAGGATTCAATGTTGTTGAGTAGTTATGGAATGATGAGTAAGAGACCGAATGTTGTTCGGAGTCTTAGATGGGATTCGGGATATCACGAGGAGATCCGGAATGATCCGAAGAATAAGATTAATATAAGGAAAGTCCTATTTCGGAGTTCGGAAATGATTCCGGTGTTTTCACCAGGAATGTTCTAGAAGGGTCTGGAAGGTCCAGCACTCCGGAGGGGAAGGGTACATGGATGTGTCATGAAAATGTGGAATGGTAGCATCATGTACTAGGTCACTTGGCTGGGAAATATGGAGAGATAAATCAAATCCTAGTTTGAAAGTCAAACGCGAATTTGAAAAAGTCAAATCCGAAGTTTGCTTGGTGGAGGGAGAGTAGGAAACCTACTTGGGGAGGAAGTCCCACTCCCTCCACCCGCCGGCCAAGGAGGAGGAGTTGGAGGAGGAGTCCCTCCTCCCAACCGCCTCCCTCCCACCTATATAAGGAGGGGTAGGGCTGCCCCTACCCTCACCCCAAAAACCCTAGCTCCCAGCGCCGACACCACCTCCAAGTGCCGCCACCTAGGGCTCCTCCCAAGTCGGCGACTTGGGGCTTCCCCAAGCCCTAGCCGCCGGCCACACCCTCCCCTTGGTGCCCTCTAAACCCTAGATCACCAAGGCCTCTCTCATACTCCACCATACTCGCTCCGGCTTAAGGCGAAGCCCTGCGAGATCTCCCCTCTACTTCCGACACCACGCCGTCGTGCTGCCGGAATCGCGAGGAGAGTGCTACAACCTCCGCTGCCTGCTAGAACAAGGGAGAGGAAGGTCTTCATCGAGTACCGAACGTGTGACCGACTGCGGAAGCGCTGCCGGAACGCAGCGCCGGAAGGATCGTCTACGCGATCTTGAGATCGGCAAGAGTACGACTACATCACCCACGAGAATCTGATCTCGTTAACCGCTTTGGAATCTTCGAGGGTGAGTTCCTCTATCGACTCGTTGCTACAATCTAGTAGATAGATCTTGGCTTGTTTGTGTGCATGCGGTAGAAAATTTTGTTTTCCATGCTACGAATCCCTACATCCTGGGATGGTGGTGATCACGCTTGCACGCGGCGAGGGCGGTGCGTGGTCTATGGGCGCGTGTCGAGTGCGGCGTTCTGGCGTGCTCTCGGCATGGCGCAGAGGCATAGGGCGTGGCGATTCTAGAGTGGTCCAGTGGCTTGCTGATCATTGGCGTTGGACAGGGGGTGGCGGTGGACGGTGTTCAATGTCCCAGACAAGGTGGCTAGGCTTGGTGCTGCTCTTAGCTTGCTGTCGACAATGGGGTGGCAAGGTGAGGCTCGGCATGGCACCATTGATGGTAATGGCAAGCTCACAGTGGTGCTAGAGCTTGATAACTAAGCTAGATGATCTACTAATAGCCTGTTGTGAGCCAGTGAGGGCACAAGTTAGGCCCAAATCACTGCTCACTATAGTGTTTGTTGTTTGTTTGATTTGTGTCTGCAAGGTGTTTGATGAAATGGACAAAAGAGATTTGAATTTGAATTTTTGATTCAAACTTGGTGGGCGTACTAGTCACATACTAGGTAGTCTCTGGTTATTTGGTTTTGTCAAGGTGCATTGGTTTGGTTGGTTTTTGAGAAATGGGTGATCTTCTCATATGAACTATATTCAATTTTGAGTTGTCATTTGAATCAAGTTGCCAAATGTTTCTGTGAGTTTGAAAGGTGGGCTTGGGTTCAATTTTACTTGGTCTAGCAAGGGGTGAAAAGAAATGGAATTGTTTATGTTTCAAATCTTGGACTAAAAACACTCAAAGTGGCCTAGTGAGCAAGATTGGCAAAAATGACCATTTGCCTTATTTGGTTTGTTTTTGATTTTCTCTTGATTTGATTCTGCTTGGATTTGATTTAGATGATGTTGTTTTCATCTTTAAACCATTCCTTGCTATTCACCACAATCACACAAGTCCATTCATGCATTCATACAATCATCACATACACACATGCATTCATATGATTTTAATTAACAAACATTTTTGTTAACCCTAAATTTGGTGATTGGAATTTGATAACCTTGTTCAATATTTTTAGGATGTTACAAACCTTCCCTCCTTAAACAAAATCTCGTCCTGAGATTTGAGAAAGAAGTAAAAGAAACTAGGATTTAAAGAGATTGGGAAACTCCGTCTTGATGTAATCTTCCCGCTCCCAGGTAGCTTCTTCTTCAGTGTGGTTACTCCACTAAATCTTGAGAAACTTGATGCTCCGGGTCCTGGTGGTTCTAAAATCTTCCTCCAAAATACGGATGGGTACTTCAGGATACGTCAGGTCATCGTTGATCACTATGGTGCGGTGATCAATGTTCTTGAATACTTCGGTCTTCTCTGGGACTTCTAAGCATTTGCGAAGTAACGATATATGGAACACATTATGCACTGCTGACATCTCCTCTGGCAGTTCCAATTGATACGATACTTCTCCTCGACGATTCAAAATCTTGAATGGTTCGATGTACCTGGGGGCTAACTTTCCTTTGAGCTAGAAACGCTGCATTCCTTTCAAAGGTGACACTTTGAGATACACAAAATCTCTGATATTGAAGGCGAGGTCTCGACGTCTCTTGTCGGCAGAACTCTTCTATCTTGACTAGGCGATCTTGAGGTACTCATGGATCATGTGAACTTTCTATTCTACTTCTTGTAGGATGTCGGGTCAAAAAATCTGACTCTCTCCTACTTCCGACCAATTCAAAGGGGTACACTTCCTTCCGTACATGAATTCAAATGGGACCATTTGCAAACTAGCTTGATAACTTTTGTTGTAAGAAAATTCTGCGGAAGGCAGACAGTCTTCCCATTTAGCCATACTCTAGCACACAGGCTCTCAACATATCTTCAAGTATTTGATTTACTTGCTCCGTTTGTCCATCTATCTGAGGGTGATACGCTGTTCTAAAATCCAATCTTGTTCCCAATCCTTCTTGGAATTTCTTCTAGAATCTCGAGGTAAACTGAGTTCCTCGATCTGATACAATGTTCTTGGGGACTCCGTATAAACTGACGACTGCTAGTTTCGAACTCTGGTAGGTGGTCTTGACTGGTAAGAAATGGGAAACTTTGGACAATCTACCTACGATAACCCAGATAGAGTCATTTCCCCTACTAGAAGTAGGCAATCCGGTGATAAAGTCCATTCCTACTAAATCCCATTTCCATTCTGGAATCTGCAATGGTTGCAACAGTCCCGCGGGTCTCTGATGTCCCGCCTTGACTCTCTGACAAATATCACACTTGGCGATGTAGCTTCCGATTTCTCTCTTCATCTTATGCCACCAAAATTGCTCCTTCAGATCCTGATATTCTTCGTTCCTCCGGGGTGGATAGAATAAAGAGTACCATGAGCTTCTTTCAAAATAGCCTCCTTCAACTCTGAATCTGCTGGCACACAGAGGCGTCCTTTGTACCATAGAACTCCTTCGTCATCCTCGGTGAATCCGGGTACTTTGCCTGTACCGATAAGACGTTTAATTCCGTCGATACTAGCATTTCCTTTCTGAGCCTCCTTGATATGACTGATCAAAGTGGGTTGAAGTTCGATGCTAGCCAAAAATCCTTCACTTACTAATTCCATTCTAAAATCTTCCATATCTTTGTGCAAACTTGGTTGCTCCTTCAGAATCATGGAGTTTAAGCGACACGGAAATCTGCTAAGGGCATCTGCTACCACATTGGCTTTACCGGGGTGATAGTGAATGTCCGGGTCATAGTCCTTGATTAGCTCTATCCATCTTCTCTGCCTCATATTCAGCTCCTTCTAAGTGAATATATACTTCAGGCTCTTGTGATCCGAATAAATCTCACAACGGTTTCCCATAAGATAATGCCTCCATGTCTTCAAGGCTAAAACTACAGCTGCTAATTCAAGGTCATGGGTAGGGTAATTTTTCTCATGCTGCTTTAGTTGTCGGGATAGATAAGATATAACTTTGCCTTCTTGCATTAGCACACATCCGAGACCGATCTTGGATGCGTCACAATACACATCAAAGGGATTTGTAATATCTGGCATGACCAAGATTGGGGCTGAAATCAATCTCCTCTTGAGTTCCTGAAAACTTGCTTCACAGTTGTCCGTCCATTCAAACTTCTTATCTTTCTTCAACAATTGGGTCATGGGTCTTGCGATACTCGAGAATCCTTCTACCAACTTGCGGTAATATCCCGCTAATCCGAGAAATGCACGAACCTAGGTTTGGGTGGTTGGGGCTTGCCAATCTTCAACATCATTCACCTTTGCAGGGTCAACGGCAATTCCTCTGGCTGATACAATATGTCCAATAAATCCTACATCCTATAACCAGAATTCACATTTGCTAAACTTGGCATACAACTGATGCTCCCTAAGGGTTCCAAGAATGGTCCTCAGGTGTAGCTCATGTTCTTCTTCTGATTTGGAGTAGATCAGAATGTCATCGATGAAAACAACGACAAACTTATCTAGGAAGTCCATAAAAATATTATTCATGAGGTTCATGAAATAAGCGGGGGCATTGGTTAATCCAAAAGACATGACGGTGTACTCATACACTACATATCTGGTGGTAAAGGCAGTCTTTGGAATATCCTCTGCTCGAATCTTGAGTTGATGATAACGAGTTCTAAGATCAATCTTAGAAAACACTTTGGCACCAATCAACTCGTCAAATAGGTCTTCTATGTTCGGCAGTGGGTACATGTTCTTGATGGTGACATCATTCAACTTCTGATAATCCGTACACACGGTTACCTCCATCTTTCTTGTTCACAAATAAAATAGGTAATCTCCATGGTGACGCACTTGGTTGGATCAATCCTATCTCCAGCATGGCATCCAGTTGCTTCTTCAGCTCCACTAATTCAGACGGGTTCATACTATATGGTCTCTGAGCTATGGGTCTAGTTCCAGGGATTAGTTCAATGATAAACTCGATATCCCAATCTGGGGGCATACCGGGAAAAACATCTGGAAATATATCGGGGTATTCACAGACTTCTGACTTGGTCAATGGTGGGTTGGGCTGGACTCTTGTTGCACTTGAATTGCCGAGGCAAGGTTTCTGATACATGTTGTACTGATATTTCGGCTGTACTGGTCATGGTTATAGCTTTATTGGCACAGTCAATTAATCCTTTATGTTTCGACGTCCAATCCATTCCTAGTATTACTTCCAAACCTTTAGTTCCAAGTACTATTAGATTAGCATGAAAATCTATGCCATGGATTCAGATAGGCACGGCCTTGCAAATTTGTCTAGCTTTGGTGGTTGAACCAGGTATTGAACTATCATAACATGCTTCAATTTTGTTGGTTGAATCTTACTAGTGCATGCAAATTCTTCTGTAACAAACAAGTGCGATGCTCCAGAATCAAACAACACTCTTGCAAGTACTGAGTTAATAGAAAACATACCCAACACGACATCTGGCGCTTCCTGGGCTTCTTCAGCATACATGAGAAAGAGACGGTCATTGCGGTTGAGCGAGTTCCCTAGGGCAAACCTTCTTCCGGGCTGAACATGACGCTACTGCTGAGCTGGGGCATTTGCATTGGGGGCTGCGGCAATCTTCTTGGGGCACTCCTTGGAATAGTGACCCTTGGTTCCACATTCATAACAAGTCACCTGAGACTTGTCCTTTGCTGCAACAGGCATAGCATTGCTTCCAGTTCTCGGGGCAGTGTTGGTGTTGTGGCTATATTGTTGTTGTTGAACTTGGATGGGACATGGTTGAAATTGCTGGGGTTCCCGGGGTTGTTGTGATTTCCTCCGGGCCTTGGGTTTCCACGGTTGGGATAGGTTGGACGGTTCATTGGGGGTCTATTGGTTCTTGGGGAAAATCCTGGAGATGGGTTGGGGCGATACTTTGGGGTATGATGGGTTCCTGGTTAATTCATCATTCTGCGCTTGCGGTTCTCATTGGCTTGGTTGATCTTGCCTTCCATCTAAATGGCAGAATCCACTAAGGCTTCAATGTCAGCAAAAGGAATGTTGACTAAGACTGTCTGCATCTCATCATGCAGACCATTCAGGAATCTCTCATTCTTCTTGCCTTCAGTGTCAATCTCATCCGGTGCATACCTATCCAATGACAAAAATTGTCACGTTACTCAACTACTGTCATTTTTCCTTGCTTCAGTTCTCTGAATTCATCTCTCATCCTCTTGATTAAACCCAGTGACACATAGGTTCTGCTAAACTTGACTTTGAATTCATCCCAATTCAACATTTGTCCTCCATTCATGGCACGAACGCTGTTCCACCATGCTCTTGCATCTCCTTCCAGATAGTGGGTGACAAACAGTACCTTCTTGTCGACTTCCACTCTGGCAACTTCTAGGTTGTTCTCCATGGTTTGCAGCCAATCATTGGCATATAGGGGCTCTTCAGACTTAGTGAAAATGGGTGGATTGGTGTTCTAGAAGTTCTTGAGCTTTGATCCATGGTTGTCCTGATTTCCATGGCCTTGGTTGTTGTTGTTGTCTATCTGAGCTATGAGCTGAAGGGTGCCTAAGTTGGCTTGACGTTCGGCTCTTTCAGCTTCACGGTCAGAAACCAACATTTGCAAGATTTGCAATATCGGGTCCGGGGATGAACTGCTTCCTCCGCGAGGCATCTGAAGATTGAGATAGATCATGAGAAAAGGGGGAAATTTCTAAGGTTCAAGGTTTTTATTTTGTTTTTGAAAAGTTTTCAAAGTTTGACTCAGATTTTTCTAGCAACTTGCTTTTCATTCATTCATTCATTCATAGCACACGATACAAACACACCACAACAAGGAAAAACATATGGTTTTAAGAACCATTCTGTGAAACTACGATACAAGGGGATCAGATACAACTTTCCTAACGCTAGTGCTCAAGTGCTACTACTCCTCGGAATCGGTGGCTTCTTCATCCTCATCATCATCATCAATGAAGGCGAAGTCATCCTCATCGGTGAAGAAGTCCATGGACTGATCCTCCAAAAAGTCATTATCGTCACGGAGATAGGAGTAGGGGTCTCCACGAAGGTCTTCCCCTGCATTCTCCCTCTCCTCAAGCTGCATGTCTCTCTCGTGGATGGTCTCCTCCAAGTATGTGATCCTGTGGAGAATACGGGCAATGATGCGCTCCTTATTGTCAAGCTGATGGCGACGAGACTTGCGATCCTTCACTAGCATGGCGATGGTCTGGTCCTTATTGACAGTGATGGCGTGCTTATGGTTGGCGTAGGAGCGGGCATTGTCCAAATCCTTCTGACGGTCATACATCATGAAGCTGAGGTGGTCCAATTGAGTCTTCAGCTCATGGTGATATGGTGCCTCAAGTGGCTGTCCCATAACATCACGCCTTGGATAGAACTCAAAGCGGGTACCCTTGATCTGATTGATACTCTGCCCACAAAGACATGCAAGAGCTTCCTGCATGGCCCTGGCAAGTCCATCGAGCCAGTTGTTCTCTCTAATGGTGAACTGAATTCCTTCTGAGGTGGGGGCTTCAATCTTTCCTCGGTACTTGAAACAACCAGCCATTGTAATTCCTCTCCTTCATGATCGTTGAGCTGAGCTCCGAAGAACTCGGGGTGCAGACGCTCCAGAAGTTCCGAAAGCTGATCCAAGTCACGCACAAAGATAAGGTCTCCTCCATTCCCCAACTGATAGAACTTGCTATACTTCACGTCCATCTATAAGAATATAGGATGAGTAAGTTAGTAGAGTGATCAAGTGTGTCAAATTTTATGTCAGTTTGTAAGAATTTTTGAGGAACATGAATTTTCATGAAAGAGTCTAAGTGATAAGAATGAGAATAAGTTTTCATAAATACTCACTTCCTTGGTTTTGAAACTAAGTTTTTGATTCAAACATCCATTCTAAACTAGGGTTTCCTATGGTCAGGATGGCTCTGATACCAACTTGTCAACACCCGGATTTTTAATCCCAGATGCTTGTTATGCCATACATCGCAATCCCAGGATTACCATTTTTGCGAGACATAACAGATTGGATATCATAGTACATCATCAATTACAAACCATACATAAGGTCTTACAACAAATAAAGGATCTCATGATCCAGTCTTAGTACAAATAAAGCAGCAAAATAACGTAATGATAACGGTAGCGTGGGTGAAGCTCTATCTTCATGGTCACAGGCAATGCTGACGATGGGAGATGATCCTAGTTGTCATAACCTTCTTGTTGTCCATCCTCCTGATAGTCCTCTTCATAGTCTGGCCACGGGAATAGCCAAGGACAAAGCCATGAGTACTCTTTAAGTACTCACAAACTAATACTAACAAGTGAAGTGGTTTTGAGTAGGAAGTACTAGGCTCTAGGTTGTTTTGCAAAAAGCCATATTTATCTCTACCGAGTTCAGACGCAAAGAAAGCTAGTTGTAAGTTTTATAACACCTAAGTGGGAACTTGAGTTTCATATCACAACTCTGTTGTGGTCAAGTCAAATTCATGATCCATTTCACAAGTCATTTTGAAAACATCTGACGACGGAACAGTATGGACACTCCAACTGTCCATAACCGCGGACGCGGCTATTTGAATAGTTTGACACTCTGCAGAGGTGGTACACTTTCACCACAACATTCGATACATCCATCAGGAACAATCCTGAATTCACCATACTCAGTATGCGGATAATCAATCCTAACCTTTCAATTACACGCCCTAGTATAGGCACCTCTCCTATGAGTTTGGCCTCCCAACCGTGACCATCTGTCATCTTGGGAACTGCACAGGTGGTCAATCTTCACAAGGTAGCCTCAGCTCAAACCTTGGCCACAAGGGAACCCATACTAAGGTATATAAATTTCCAGTCAAGCCCTACCCAAATTTTGGGTATTGTGGTTGTACGATAAAATTGGAATGGTATCGCATCAAGAAAACCATCAGTTTTATAAAGGGGTAAGGCTCATGCCTCAACATTTTCATCATCAAAATCATTTGGTGTTCAAGAACACATGGCAAAACATTTCATTAGAATGACTCATCATTCTAAGGTTTTCATAACCATTTTCACCAAGTATTCCCATCTAAAGTGATCAAGTTTTATGCTTAGCACTAGCATCTACAAGTGGGGGATAAACACTAATGAGGGGTGGTAAACAAGTGTGAGAGATCTAAGTTCAATCTCATGCCTCAGGATGACATCAAGATTTATCTAACTTAGGTCAAGTTTTATGCCCTTTATGCTACCTTTAATAATCTTTCTAAGCTCTACAATTTACCAAGTAAACCAAACTAAGGAGCTTTGATAAAGAAACAAAATAACTAAGCTTGGAAGTAAAACTAGGATTGGGTATAGTCAAAGGGGGTATAATCACATATGCCTAAGGCATCTAATTTGCATAGTTATCCTGCAAGTTTTATCTTGAAATTCTCCTCGGCTTCTTCCTCATAGTATTCTCCTTCCTCCTCGTATCCTTGGACGGTACTAGCGTCTATAAATAAATACGAGGTACACAATCACCAAACAATACTTAACTACTTTTATTTATCACACCAAGGTTTTCACTAGATGATCTAGCATCATCACTAACATTACAAACATTAAGGCAAGGTTTGGATTATTTTATTTTAGAAAAGTAATTTCTACTCATTGAAAAACTACTTAAGATTTAATATTCTCCAACTAAAACATGGGATCATGTTGACACATGTCATCACCACATATTTCAGTACATGGGAATGTGATTTAAAGTGGTGTCACAATTTAATAAGGTTTAACCCATTTATTTTAATTAAATAAAGTGATTAGAATTTCCTATGGGGCATTCTTTTATTGCTTGTCCATTATTTCTGCAAGTAAACCTATATATTTTTATATATTTAGAAAGTTCTTGTTAAATGTGATTTTTGAGAGTTGGAATCAACTCAAAAGCTTTCTTGGTTAAATTTTGAAAAATGTTTGAATGCAGAAAAGCTTTTGTCTTATTATTTTTACTATAGGTGATCTACAAATACAATTGATTTGAATCCAACGGGCTTGGATTAAGAATTTCAGTACTTTTCTAACAAAATTGGTTTCATGCAATTTGGTTCAGTGAATCGAGTTGGGTTGATTTTTGAATCTAGGTACAGAACTGAGTTTGAACTAAAAGAATAAACCTAAATTCAAACTATTGGGTCACGCAGGACTGTAAATGGGTCGGCCCACGGCGCACAGCGTACGCGCGGGTGAGTTTAAGTGAGTGTCCGCACCAGTCAGTGAGACAGGGGGTGTGAAGCAGTACGGGGTGATGTGGACTGCACGATCAACATATAATATAAAGGTTGTGGTTCATCGTCCACGTCGGGCAACGCCGGCGAGACAGAACCCTAGCACGGCCAGTGGGGGTCTACGAGGGATCACCAGGGCTCAGGCGAGGGTCGGTGACAGGGGCGAACGACGAAGTCGAAGACGGCGAACCTCCTGGTACCGGCGGCTTCTCCTAGGGCGACTCCAATCGCTGGCTCCTTTCTTCTTCCTCCACGGCAGACTCCAGCCAAATTCCGGCGATGTGCTGCTCGCCTTGATCCAGGGGTGAGGTGGGGTGGTTCTGAGAGAGAGGGGAGTGATATGGTGTGCTCAAATCGAACGGGGGTGGCCTCCTTTTATAGTGCTGTGAGGGGACCGAAGGGCGCGAGTGGAGCTCGTCGTGGTCATCGGCACAGTGGGCTAATGGCATGGGCGACGCTAGGGGGCGGTTCTGTGCTCCCCGGCGAAGCTCAACGGCATGGTGTCGAGGCGTGGGAAGGTGCGAGACGGTTGGAACGCTGCGGTGCTCTGGGCGGGTCCGACGGTCATTTTAATGGCGCACCATGGCTACGGGTCGCGCGGCGGCGAACGGGGTTGTCTGGCGGTCTCCTGGGATGGTGGTGATCACGCTTGCACGCGGCGAGGGCGGCGCCCGGTCTATGGGCGCGTGTCGAGTGCGGCGTTCTGGCGTGCTCTCGGCATGGAGCATATGAATAGGGCACGGCGATTATAGTGGTCTAGTGGCTTGCTAATCGTTGGTGTTGGACAGGGGGTGGCGGTGGACGGTGGTCAATATCCCAGACAAGGTGGCTAGGCTTGGTGCTGCTCCTAGCTTGCTGTCGACAATGGGGTGGAAGGTGAGGCTCGGCATGGTCACCATTGATGGTAATTTCAAGCTCAAAGTGGTGCTAGAGCTTGATAACTAAGGTACATGATCTACTAATAGCCTGTTGTGAGCCAAAGAGGGAACAAGTTAGGCCCAAATCACTGCTCACTATAGTGTTTGTTGTTTGTTTGATTTGTGTCTGCAAGGTGTTTGATGAAATGGCTGAAAGAGATTTGAATTTGAATTTTTGATTCAAACTTGGTGGGTGTACTAGTCACATACTAGGTAGTCTCTGGTTAGTTGGTTTTGTCCAGGTGCATTGGTTTGGTTGGTTTTTGAGAAATGGATGATCTTCTCATATGAACTAGATTCAATTTTGAGTTGTCATTTGAATCAAGTTGCCAAATGTTTCTGTGAGTTTGAAAGGTGGGCTTGGGTTCAATTTTACTTGGTCTAGCAAGGGGGTGAAAAGAAATGGAATTGTTTCTGTTTGAAATCTTGGACTAGAAACACTCAAAGTGGCCTAGTGAGCAAGATTGGCAAAAATGACCATTTGCCTTATTTGGTTTGTTTTTGATTTTCTCTTAATTTGATTCTGCTTGGATTTGATTTGGATGATGTTGTTTTCATCTTTAAACCATTCCTTGCTATTCACCACAATCACACAAGTCCATTCATGTATTCATACAATCTTCACATACACACATGCATTCATATGAGTTTAATTAACAAAAGTTTTTGTTAACCCTAAATTTGGTGATTGGAATTTGATAACCTTGTTCAATATTTTTGGGGTGTTACTCATGTCCTGGATAACTCTTGCACGGATGCACCAACGCCTTGATAAATCAATGGTAATTATTCTTCTTCTACCTGAGTGGATGTCACATCTTAATTCAAGATTGCATCACTGGTAATTTGTATCTTGCGTTCAATTTGTAGAGCCCGATTCAGTAATATATTGGTGTTGTTCTAGGTAAATTATGTACTGGTATTAATTCGGTCTCCAAAGCAATACTGGTCTAAGTTCCTTTTAGTATTGTCAATTTTGGTAGTACGAATCATTTCTAGCCGATTGAGAGTTGAACTAGATGGGCCCTATGCGCTTCGCTGCGCCGTCTTCCGAAATTTACGTTTAGTTTTTATGTCGGTGGTAGTAGTTTCTTTTCTGTTGTCTCTAAAGAGGTGTTCACCCCTTTATTAATATAAGGAACAATCGGTGCAATTGGGATAGCATTGCTAGGAGAAATAGCACAAATCAAGAACAAAATAAAAAAGAAGAGAACAATCAAGCATCGGCAGTTCAATAAAATCGGCGATGAATTTCGACTGTTGCAACGTCCGAAGAATTTCCACTATGGACCTTGTTCTTTGATGCGCCGTGAACCAAGCAACACCTCCAGGAAGGGAAGTTACGGTGATGACGATGTTTCCTGGACTGTTCTTAGGGCTAGGAGTTAGGAAGAGGTACACTCGATCCCCTTATGGAAGGAAGTTGACACCCATAGGTGTCACTGCACCGGTGCCGAGATGGCAGAGATTTTTTTCGACCTCCAAAAAAAGCCTCCTACTACTCCGGATAGCTTCACTAGGTTTGCCACCCAGAACGCCCACCATTACGGTCTTGCAATTACCACCGTTGTCTCACCATGACTTACGATGCGGAGGCTGGTAATACTGAGAAGAGAAAACGATGGTGAGGGTTAGCGATACAATGATAGTTGGATGGGAATTGCCTCCATCGCCGGGGGTAGTAGCCGACCGGATGTTATAGTAGGAAAACCAATCCTTCACTGGCTCGGCCGATCCCGAGTGGGCCCGTGAAGTCTCGCCGCCGTACTGCAGCAGCATTGCCAACTACGCCAACCAAAGTGGTTTTCCCCGTTTCTCATCCGCCGGTGGAGGCAGTATTGTGCCAGAGATGTCTCGCCCAGTCCATGAGAGGGGATCCTTGTGGGCTCAGATATGGGTTGGTAACGTGCCACCGGCTGCACTCTCCGGCGACGCTACGACAACTCCTAGCAACGGACGACCATGTCGCTGCTTCGTCAATTGTTCGGACATTGGATATGATGCCACTAAGTCAGACCGTCGTTAGTCTAAAATGCGCCGCCGTGATATGTTGCTAGCCTCACCTTTGCTTATGTATGCCGTCGCCGGCACCGCACTAGCAACGCTCGGTGGCACGCGTCGACGGAGTGTGGGTGGAGAAGGGTGCGGCGTGGTGAGGTCTCCTAGTCCGCAGGGCAGGGGATGCAGGGAAGAAGTTGTTTTCGGGAGAATGCTTGGTTATTTTTCTTTTCTTGATCGTTGTTATTTTTGTTTTAGATGGTTTGTGCCTTGTAATAATGTAGTGTACGGCGCTTGGTCACACGTTCATGGGTGGTGTTGGCTTTGGAGAAACAACCTGCTTGTGTTTTTTAAGCATTTGATTGTCATGTAGTAGGAGTTGTCTTTCTTTTTTTTCTCAGTGAGTAAGTATTGCGTATTTTTCTAATTAGTTTGTTGCAATGAGTTAATTTTCCTAACTATCTTGAGAACAAAAGAGTTAGTTGTTCTAATTAACTTGACTATAATAATGATATGCTGTGTAGTAAGGGTAATATTGAAATCGTTAGTGGGTTTTGTATTTGTTAATGGCATGTTAAAAGGGAAGTAGCAGAGCTGGAATGTCTATAGACTTTCCAATGGACAGCTTCTATACGCAATAGATAGTAGGTATATTTAGAGTGGTTGTTTTTCTTAATTTTCTGTTACTCTAAAGATCATGCAGGTTGATTCATTTCGCTGGCAAATCGGGTACATGACTGTTTTTGGCGGTACATGTTTTTTCGGATCTACGGTCTAGTCTATATGACATGTACGCTATATTAATCCGAGATATGATACACGGTGGATCTTTCTGTCCTTTATTCTTGTTAGGACTTTACATGTGGCAGAAAACACAACATACACTTCCTAGTACACTACTGCTGTGTGCCAAAATAGTACTCCCTCGGTCCGCAAATAAGTATTTTATTTATCTTATCTAGATTCGCATGTATTTACAATAAAATAAAACACGTTAAGATACATACAAATCTAGACAAATTTAAGTCATTTATTTTTGGATGAATGGAATACAACAAACTGCTGACTTTACCCCGACGCCTCACCGCAGCGACACACACAACACGAATATAACCACAGTTAAGTTCGATACACACAGCCAAAAGGAACGACAGTGCACGCCTCCGGTAATAAAGAGGCACACAACCAGACTCACAAATCTTGGCCCCACATGGTGCTAAGAGGTCAAAGCAAGGACAGAGCTCCAAATCAAGGGAGCTTAGATCTCTTTAGGATGCTATGCATAATTCCACTAGGTGTTTCATGGCTTGTTTACCGTGTGTAATGGAAAACTCAGTAGTATTGTTAAATTGCATACTAGTAGTTCTTATTAAATGAAGGATTTCAACTGGGTTGCTTATTATTTGTTGTTACATTCTCAATGCACAATTGTTTTTGTAGACCTATTATTTTATTAATAAAGGTTTAACTTATAACATTTATTTTGCTTAACTATAAGCATGAAACTAAGATCAGTAGTATATGTATGAATTGGTTGAGTAAATGAATCTGGTTTGGGATAATAGTAAGAAACCACTTACATGAATCTAGTTACAGTCTTTTGTTGTTAAACATGCTTAAGAAACTAATTTATTGATAGATTCATGTTTCTAACCATTTTTTGTAATCATGTGCATTGCTATCTTTTATTGATCTCTCTTAGTGCAGAGATATACTTGTATAATGTAATATATCCTGGTGTGATAGCTATCACGACGAGATTCTGTATTAAGTTTTTTCATGGTTTGGTGATTTGTCAGCTTTTCTTTTCGCTGAGCCTTGAGTGCGACTTGGGGAGGCACTGGTATAATTTCTGAATCTACAACATCTTCGCTCATTATATCTATGGTTCGTGTTTGCAACTTTCTCTATGGTTCTCTAAGGTCTAAGCAATGCCCTTCGTGCCACGGCCGTGCGGATAGCCATTCTTAATCATGATGACATGTTTTGTACATTACTAGTGACATATGTTCCATTCAATGTTCTTCTATATATAATCAACATTGCATTGATTATATTATACTGTGATGCAGTTTCTATATAGCTTGTTTATTTCTACAATTATACATTGTGATGTTACATACATCGGTCGATGTTTGCAAAAATTGTGATGAGTTTTTCCTTAATTGTAGGTTGCATGATCGTCACCTCTTAAACAAGGCAGTTCTACTGCCTCTAGAATTCTGGTCACTAGCAACCCGATGTGCTTCTAGGGACCCGATGTGCATTATCTTTTTGGCAAAGCATGCAAATTGATGTGTCCACATGATTTCTTATCGTACCTTCATTTATAAAAGAAAATTTTCTATTTCATGGTTCTCACTTGATATGTTTCTTGCAGTAAAGCAAACTTGCAGATCACATTGAATTTAAGCATGGCTATTATGCGCATAGTCCACCAGTAGTTAGTGTAAGTAGAATGGAGACACAATGCTCCCAATATTTGTCATTTGAACATCTAATAAGAAACTGAACTCCAAATAATCTATAACACATTTCTAATGTTCCTAGAGATTTTGTGGGAGTTTGCAAAAGAGGAGCAGCGGGTGTTCATTCATCTCACGATAGGGGATCCTCAACTACCACTTGGTGGCCTAGCTTCGCTCAATCGAATGCTCACCAAGGTAAGGGAATCCTCAACTCCATCAAGCCTTTCAATTTGTTAATTCTGTGACCTTTTGTGTTAGATCAAGTCGATCTCTCTCCCTCTATTTAATTTCTAAAATAATTTGTTAACTACTGTTTGTATGAGGACTTGATTTGTTCAGTTCAGGCTTCAGATAAGTGTGGCATTACCTGATATGGTAGCACAACCTGAATTAGGAATGTTAGCTGCTCATAAGCTATAGTGGTGCATTCTGTTTTGAATGATGATATTGCAGGATAGATACATATATCATGGTAAACTTCCATTTGATATATAAGTTATGGTCTGAATAATCCGTATGAAGTTCCTTTATGATTATTGTTGTACATGTTGTAGGTATGAAAAATCTGCAGTTCTTTGTCTTGTATATTTTAGTAGTGCTTGTATACTGTAAAAGTTTAGTGTTGTATGCTGATCATTTGGGATCTTTCTTACCATATATTGGTTGCTAATAGTTATCTACAATTTCTATCTTATTTTACCCTTAATTTTGCACCTTAGTTCATCATACTTTGTTAGTTTGTGGTCCACATTAAATGCTCCAAATCAACTAAATGCTCCAAGTCATGCATTGCTTGAACCAGTGCATGCTTATATTTGCGTGATACTTATTAATAGATAATCTAACTATTTGTGCATTTTCGTTCAAGCGCCCCTGTAAAATTCAAACATTCCTATACTTGAAAGGGGATTAGTTCCCCAGATGGTTTACAATGTATTTTCTGTGGTTCTTGTTAAGTACACGAGATGTATATAAGCATGCTATGTTGCAATATTTTCATACATATCTAATATAGATCTAGTAAGTTTGGCAGGAACTTGTTTTTAATGCTGGGATGCAATGTTTGATCTGTTTACCTGGTCGACCTCGCGGGCGTGATGGACTGAATCAAGTATGCACGGATCCTCCCATTATATTTTGATTGGAACCTATTATGTTCCCAAGAGAAGTTATTCCAGATTGTTAGATATGTTTTGCTAGACCTGTTGCTTGTATGATGATATATTAGAAATATAATGAACACTAAGATTTTGGCCTAGCTAGACATGATAGCTTATGATTGAACAAGATGTATAGTTAGGTTATCTAGAGGGGCGAGGATCTGTAGTATGTTGTGCTAGTATCTATTATGAAGTTAGAAGTAGTTGTGGTTGTGAATTGAAAATGTGTTTGTAAATACCGCAGATCGAATTGCTTGAATCGGTTGGTTTTGTGACCTTGTAGTACATGTTCTCCCACTGCACTTATTACACACACTAATAACATGTACTTCTGCACTTCTGTATTTCAATTTTGGATAGAACACTCAAGTTTCAGAAACAACTATACAGTTTAGTCTATATATGCAAAAGTTTATCTATCTCAATATCTCTCTTTCTCTAGGAACCCTTGGATGCAAGCGTGAAGACTCCACCGGAGCTTTGACCCAATATATGGGAGTTGGATCCCAGCACGGATCTGGCATCTTCAACCTTGGCATCCACATGAGGAGAAGCGGCAGCACCAGACCGGTCCATGAACTAGACTATATTCATACATGCCAGTTTTGTAATGTCTTGGACTATTTTGATGTTTATGTAAAAGCATTGCATGGAAAATACTATTGACTATTTTGTGATCGAGTGTGCCATTGAATCATCATCAGATTGTTCTTGCTAGGATTAATTGTTTAAGTAGATTCACATGATGTGTTATATTTACATTAAGGACATCATTTTGGTATCATAGTGTACTTAGTAAGATGATGACTAGTTGGACTTGTGTTGGAGAATCCATCTACAAATACCTCCTGTGTTACTGTAGATGCCAAAATTATACTAAAATCCCTTGCATGTTTTAGTATATATGATTCTTTTGTTTCATAATAACTATTGCCAGATATTTCCTCTATTCGGACACTAAAAACTTGGCTTTTCCTATCTTTTCCAGGAGTTCCAGGAATTTTTTTTGTTCAAAAGCTTGAAGACCATATAAATTCAATCTAGTTATATTCTAACGGTCAGAATAACTGGTTGTTTGAATGAACTATGTAACGACTGTGTAATATATTAGTTTAGGCTATTATTTGAACAATTTCATGTTTTCTTTGTGTTTCAGTTAAATAAATGTTATGTATGTACTGTAGAAACATGATGAATATAAATTTAACGAGTGGATTCATCTTATAAATTTATTCGCTGTAATTTTTGGGATAAAATAAATATGTAAAAAAGGTTGAAAATTGTACTGGATCAAGTATTATTTAGCCTCTGAAGAGGCCACGACCCAAGTTATATCAACTGAAAATTTGGAGAAAATAAAAGAAAAGATGAGATATTATTGGACAGAAAAAATGTTGAGGCCCAAAACATAAATGCGAAGCAAAATGGTCAAAGCCCATAAAATTAGTGAGCCAAGGCACATGTAGTAGAAGGCCAAAATTATTGGGCTCAGCCCATATAAAAACCAAAATGGATCGGGCTGATTTTACACCGCGACTATATTATTTTGTCATAATTTTGCCACGTAGGATCTGACGTGTCTAGGAAAGACATGCAGTAACGATATTAAATCGTCATAGAGTTTATGACGATCTAATATCGTCATAGATGGTTATGACGATTTCACCAAAAATGTCGTTATAGTTCATTTGCGACGCTCAGCTTTCGACGATCTCAAAATCGTCATAGAACCGTCATAAACAGACTACTATGATGATTCTATGACAAAAATAGAGGGTCATATATAGCCAAATTCCTTGTAGTGGAGGTTTACCCAGGTTCAGGCCTCAGAGGGAAAACCCTACTCCTGCTTGTCTATTCTTGATTATTGTGGAACCAAAGGTTACAGGGGATGTACATATGCAATCTGGCGTGAGGTGTGTGTATAAGGTGAGTTGTTCCTTCTCGTTGTGCCCTCCTGGCCTTTATATAGATAGGGAAGGTCCCAGGAGAGATCGAGTCAGTTACAAATTAGGGTTGAATACTTTGATATTCTATCTACAGCTAGACTTGTCCTCCAAGGAGTCGAACTCACTATGGGCTTGGGCCACCCAAAATCTTCTTGGGCCGCCAATCTTCACTTGGGCCTTCCTTGGGCTGGACCGGGTATACCAATGTAAGGCACCCGTATATCCTTGTCAGTAGCCCCCGAGTGTCTAGTTGAATCGTAGATTCGACTAGAGACTCTATAATATTTCAGGTGCTTTGCATTTGAATCTGTCTTTAGGAATAAACACGTTAGTTCATAGGAATTATTGATGCGTGTGTCTGACTCACCAGACGGATCAGGGCCAGTTAACTGTCATAGAACAAAACAACACGGTCTTCTTCAGATTCGAGTCCCCGAACTCGAACCTGGAACAAATGCTGGTGTAATTCGACTCAGGCTGTTGAGGTCTTATAGGAGTCAAATCCCAATTTTTTTCAAGTGATGTACCCAACACGTCCGTCGGGATTTTCATCGTGCCTGTTGACATGGGAGTTTACTGGAAGAGCGCAGGCTGGTGCATTACCAGGCCATCAGATGATATCTGTAGAGCTTATCTTTGCGTCGTAGACATAGCATACAAAGTTTTATCACCGCGGAGGTGTTTCGGGTGACGAAGGAGACTGTTTCTCACTTAGCGTTAATTTGGGCAAAGTTGCCAAAAATATTTTTGTCGTACTTGATTCGAAGGATCTCACTCGAATAGTTCATAGGATGCGTGACCTGCGCTCCCTATAGGAGTAGCCACCGAGTGTCTGTTCGAGTCATAGACTCGAGCAGAGACTTTAGTTCAGTCATTCGTGTTTGTTTCGATTATCTGTCTGAATGACGCATTTTTCTATGGGAGTAGTCCCCGAGTCCGTAGTGGAGTCACAGACTCGATGTAGGACTCAAAGATAGTTTTGAGGTGATGTTACCATTGTAATTTCTCAGGTGCGCGGCCAGCGCTCCTGATAGGAGTAGCCCCCGAGTACTTGGTTGAGTCGTAGACTTGAGTAAGTACTTTATGCTCAGTTGAAATCTTCTAGCCGTTGCTGGATTTGTTTTGATGACGTCATTGCTGATGATTGGTGAGCTGAACCGTCTGCGGAAGCAAAGACGATGCGACGGTATGATCGTGGGTCCCACCGCCTGACTTGAATTTGACTAGTCACGTGTAATCATGGCAAAAGTTACGATGTCTCCTCGATTTTCGTACGTAGTGGATGGCGTGCTTGTGACAATTCAGTTTGGTGCTGACACGTGGACGGTGAGATATGGGGCACGCGTTAGGGCTTCTGCATCACCCGAGGTGGACGCCGAGATTAATCAAGAATATGAAGAACCCATAAGAAAGGGAGATGAGGCTCCTCCCCTCCTACCCTCAAAACTTTACCAAAAGAATTAAAATATAAGTTTCTTGATGAGACAAATAGATTTCCTGTTATTATAAGTTCTAACCTTGCGGAAAAAAGGAGGATAATTTAATGAAGGTTCTTCAGATGCATAGAAATGCTCTTGGGTGTTCGATGAGTGACTTGAAAGGGATTGGTCCTTTGATAGCTACCCATAGATAATATTCATGGAAGAAGGAGCTCAGTCGGTCACTGACTTTCAGCAACGACTCAAACCTCACATGAAAGAGGAGTTTAGAAAAGAAATAATACGTTTGTTAGATGCAGGAATCATCTTTCATGTAGAAGAGAGTTAATGGGTAAGTCATGTTCATTGTGTTCCTAAGGAAGGTGTATTTACTGTTGTTGAAAATGAATATAATGAGATGATACCTACAAGAACTATTGTTGGACACAAGTTGGTATTGACTATAGAAAACTAAATAAAGAAACCAGGAAACATCACTATCCTTTACCTTTTATAGACCAAACCTTAGAGAGGCTTGCTATGTATTCTCATCTTTGTTACTTAGACGGCTATTCTATTTTTTCTCAAATTTTTGCTTATCCTGATGATCAACTTAAGACTATTTTTATTTGTCCCTATGGTATTTATGCTTATCGCCATATGCCTTTTGGTCTATGCAATGCTTTTGCTACTTTCTAGAGATGTATGACTACTATATTTTCCGATTATGTTGAAAGTATTATAGAAGTCTTCATTGATGATTTCTCTGTTTATGGAACTTCCTTTAATCATTGTCTCCATAATCTTCATAAATTTTTGCAGAGATGTGAAGACACTAACCTAGTATTGAACTGGGAGAAATGTCATATTATGGTTCAAGAAGGTATAGTGCTTGATCACAAAATCTTGGGTAAGGGTATAGAAGTTGATAAAGCACAGATTCAAGCTATAGATAGGTTTCCCCCCTCCTCGAGACGTGAAAGGTACAAGGTGTTTCCAATGCCATGCTGGATTTTATATAAGGTTCATTAAAAAAATTCAAAAACTGCTAGACCTTTACTAATCTTCTTCAAAAAGGGATTGTTTTCAATTTTGTTGAAAAATGTCTAAATGCTTTCAACTTATTAAAACGATCTCTCCTTGAAGCTCCCACTATAAAACCACCTAATTGGAGGAAACCTTTTGAGCTATTCTATGAGGCTAATCATGAAGCTGTGGGAGCAATTCTTTGCAAGTATGATTGTGATGATATTAATATCATTCATCATGCTAGCCACACTCTAAACAGGGCCCAAAAGAATTAATCCATGGTAGAAAAGGAATTTCTCGCTATAGTTTTCTCCTATGATAAATTTAGATATTATATCAATAACTCAAAAGTAAGGGTGCATACTGATCGTATTGAACTAAAGGAAATCCTAGAAAGGACTAACGTTAAGCCAAGGATGATCCGTTGGATTCTACTTTTGCAAGAATTTGATTTGCAGATTCTACAAAGAAAAGAGAAGTTAGAAGAGACATCCATGGACACTCAATAAATAGATCCACCTAAAGAGGTGTCATCCATTTACATACCTATGGGAACCACACTGCCGAAAAGAAAATTCTCGATCTCTCCTTGCAATGGTTTTGGTGATTTTATGCAACCAACTTTGTTTGAAGGGAAAAAGAAAAAGATGATCCAGAAAGGAGAAGGTACTAAAATGAACTCGTTTCCTAAAAATAATCTAGGTATGTGAAGTCTAAACACACCTTTATTCTGGACGATTTTATGTTGTTTCCTTTTGCATTTATGTTTTCCTTTTGTTTTTCTGATTGCACTACTGGTCTTGCGGGGTCGGTATGAGTGGGCAGTATGACCGAAACCGCCTGTACCGTTGATCGTCAAATATGCGGTATCCTTGTTTTGATTTTGGTGTTTTGGTATGACCGCGTAGCATGGGCGCGTCCGCCCATACAGTTGGTCGCCACCAATACGGTATCTCACTGCCTGATCTTTTGTTTGCGGATGTCGTCGGTGTGAAATAAAAGGGAAGCCTGTGAGTTCATGGAGTCTATATATTGTGTTAGAGAAACGCCTGGGCCGCTAGCCTAAGCCGTGCCTAATCATGGTGGAAACTTGCAGCATCACCATAATGAGCATTTATAAAAAGCTATGCACATAGTAAATAAAAAGATCACTGAGATGCTCATTGTCTGCTTGCCTTGTCATTTTGATCACGGGTTAGCTCCTGTATCATATGCAAGGGGACCCCGTTGGCAGTTTTCTATGATATGCATGTATTTACAATAACAAGAACTTACAGGTAACCAAAGTTGAGTAGCACACGGAGCGTCCCTCGTACTCAAGGGACATGGGATTTCCAGTTTATGGTCTGTCAAGCATATAACTCAGAGTGGACCTCACTTTCACCTTAACGACATAAAGATGCCTATGATAGGGGCAATGAGAGCTCAAAGCTAATGAGTACCTTACTTTCAGCATTTGGAAGCCTTTCAAACTTTTCAAAACATTTTCACTTCCTTGTTGAGTCACCACTTATTCTTTGAGCACCTTCTTGAGAGCATAGATGTCATTCTTGTGTTTGTTTCAAAACTTGGTTAATTATGTCATGACTTTGATTCTTGTATCTCTGATATCTTTACTTATAGTCTTCACTTGAACTTCAGAGGTGCCTTGGCATTTACATTGTGCTCCACAAACAAAGGCAAGCAAGATACCACTCTATCATACCTTATTATGAGCATTGCAATGTTGCTTATGTGTATGTTTCATGCTACTTATTATTATTGAGTTGGTTTCTCTTCATAGCTTGCAATGACTATTGATTAGACTTAGTTGCATACTTCTTATCATGAATGGTTTAAGCATCTACTCCTGTGCTGAGAATATTTACATCATATGAAGCAAATGTGTTCGTGAAAGTTCTTTTATCGCACTCAGTTTTCAACTGAATTGCTTGAGGACAAGCAATAAGCTAAGCTTGGGGGGAGTTGATACGTCCAAAACATATCTACTTTCCCGAACACTTTTGCTATTGTTTCTCCTCTAAACTTGTGTGATTTGGATACAACTAACACATACTAATGCTGTTTTCAGCAGAATTACCCTGGTGTCTAGTTTTTGTGCAGGAAATCAACTATTAGGAAAAATCGGGGAAAATATGCCAAAAATCCTATTTCACCAAAAGACACACGGAGCCAGAGTACGAGACGGAGTGGATGCCTGGGGGGCCCACACCCCTGCCAGGCGCGGTCCAGGCCTGGCCGTGCCTAGGGGGTGCAGCCACCCCAGGCACCCCCTCGGCCTCCCTCTGCGCCTATAAGTTGCCTCTTGACCTAAAAACTGAGCGGGGTTCGATGTTTTTCCAGAAAGAGTTCTGCTGCGCCGCCACCACCAGAAACCAAGATTCGGATCCAGAAACTCCGTTCTGGCAGCCTGCCGGGACGGGGAATTTGGGGAGGATCATCGCCATCGTCATCACCAACGCCTCTCCATCAACCATCCATGTTTCCCTCATCGATGAGTGAGTAATCCCCGCAGTAGGCTATGAGGATGGTAGGGATTGGATGAGTTCTATCATGTAATCGAATCAGATTGTTAGGGCATAGTTCCTAGTATCTCTATTAGTGCTATTTGACTTTGTTGCAACTTGGTGTGCTTAATGCTTGTCACTAGGGCCCAAGTGCCATGATCTCAGATCTGAACTTATTATTGAATCATTATGATAGTATTGTTTGTGATCTTATCTGCAAGTTGTGTACACATATCATTGTCCGGATCTAAAGGCCCCGAAGTGACAGAAATTGGGATAACCGGAGGGGACGGCTGTGATGTGAGGATCACATGTGTTCACGGAGTGTTAATGCTTTGCTCTGGTCCTCTATTAAAAGGAGAACCTTAATTGCCAGTAGTTCCCTAGAGGCCCCACTGCAACGGGCTGGCTGGACAGAAGATGTTGTGCAAGTTCTCATTGCGAGCACGCATGACTATATATGGAGCACATGCCTAGGATTGTTTAGTAATTGGATACTTATTCTTATTTATTTGCAATGCCCTCGATCTTGAAGTTACATATTTAGACTCGTTCATGCAACGCCCGTCCATCCATCCCTATGCCTACCGCACTCGAATCCCACTGTTTACTGTTACTGTTACTGTTACTATTGCTTTTGTTCTACTATTACAGTTGCTTTGTTGTTGCTACTACAAACTGTTGCTACTACAAACTGTTGCTACTGATAAACTTCTGTGAGCAAGAACTATTTCCAGGTGCAGCTGAATTGACAACTCAGTTGTTAAGGCTTGCAAGTATTCTTTGGCTCCCCTTGTGTCGAATCAATAAATTGGGTAATACTACCCGTGAAGACTGTTGCGATCCCCTATACTTGCGGGTCATCATCAGGACGCGTCTGTACCACCCGCCCATACTGCACACCATCGGCTCCGCTATATCAACAGAAGAAACTTTCGTAAAAGTGAGACGATGAAAAAGAGAACACATCCGTCGCAAAACTCATTCAGAGAGAAGAGATCGGATCTGGAAGAGGAGAAGAACATCCCCTCATTCCTCGACGATCTTCACCTCCTCAACCACACACTCCATCATCATCCCCATCACCACTCAGAGAGAGAGATATTAGCAATTGTAAGATTAGGGTTTGATACTTTGATTTACCTTTGTTTTGTATTCGATTTGATCTTCAAGTACTATTGTGGTTCGCTATGATAAATTTGAGATGATTTCTATTTGCAATACAATTATGCATTTGATTTGTCTCCCTCTCATGTTTGAGTAAACCATTTGTGGTTGTTGTAGTGATTATTAATTTGTGAGAATGATTATCTATGTTTGCCTAATTCTTGTTATCTAAATTAAGGGCCCGGTAACATGATCCAAAGATATCATAGGTATGAACTTGTATGCTAGTGAATCGGCGACCCCCCGAGTGACACGGCCAATATCAATGAGGAGATAACATTACTCGTGGAAAACAAGGAACCATCAAGATTAAATCCTTGATCTGGTCGCAAGACCTTAACTTATGTGTTGACCATTGCCGTGGTAACAGACAGACGGATCATTGGGATGTGGAAGAATTGGCCATGAGGAATCCTAGACAGTATATGGGTTGCTTGCCTACTCACTTACAAATAAGAAATATCACAATTACTTATTCCACTTTATCCATTTGGCACTTTCACTATCACCATGAACCGTTTGTCTCCGCGCCTAACTTCGCATATGCAGGAACTTCAAACTACTTTCCCATCTTTTACTTTTATGCAATTTACTGCTTATTTATTTCCTATGCAAGTTTCCGCTATCTTTTACTCACAACCCTCCACCATAAGCAATTGCAGTCAATTCACTCAAGACCTATGACACCTTGAGTGTGATAGAAATGCCGCCTAAAAGCACTTGCCGAAGCTACTTGTTGGGATCTATATAAAAACTGGAACTAATACTTCCACGAAAACATTCTCTAACGAACTTATGCACTTGCAAGCATCACTACCTTGTTCAAGGCAAAGGCAAGCCTCTAAACCTCATGGATCCTTCATGGGATAGCTTCCATACTTCCTCCATTGAAGCTGACGACCGTAAAGCTCAAGGCTTGAGCCCTAGGAACAAGAGGTACACGTATGATTCTGATGATGAAGAGTACGAGACCTTCATGGAGCAAACAAAGAGGGGGTGGAAGCAGCCACCCTATTTGTCTATGGTGACGCCCGAGGACAAAGAGAAAGCCAAATAGCCTCATGGGAAGGGTTGCACGGAGTCACTCAAGCTCATTGCCGTCGACTACTCCTCTCCAAAGCGTAAGAAGTCTAACCACCCCGATGCAGGAACTTACAAGGATACCACATAGCATACTTCAACAACAAAGAAGATCACCATGAACGCACGTATGAGCGTGGATCCTCAAGAGGACTGGAGTTTCAACCTTCTGGACGTTCCCGTTTGTGCACATGTCTCAGACATTGAACGCCGCCTTCGTAAATTGGAGAAGTTTCAGAAAGAAGAACTCATCCATAAGGAGATTATGCGCAAGCGCTTCTTGGATCTTGAAGGCAAGAAGGAACTCAATGACAGAATGAATAAAATTGCTGATGGGATGTTCCTCTTGCGTTCAGATCTGCAGAAGTGTCTGTGATGCATATCTGCCATGGAGGAAACAAACAAGAGGCTTCGAGAAGCAATCTCCAGCAAGACCTCTACTGACTGAAGGGCGCGCCACGGTATCAAATAAATGCAAGGAATTATTTGATCCACCCGGTTTGATTCCAAGCTTGGGGGATCAGTGAGAGCCTTGTAATCTATCTTACAATTTTGAGCATGTTTACTTTCATGCACACATGTTAGACTTTAATTCGAGAGTTTGTATTAGTTGCATCAAGTTCGAGTTTCATTTGTTCAAGAGAAGATTTATATCCATTGGGTTGCAAACCTTTATGATATATGAAGTTGTGCTACGATTCATGATTATCATATTAGATGATTGAATTACGTTGAGTGTTATGATACCTGTACAACTGTCATGATTTTAGGGACTTCCACACCAATAAAAGTATTGATTAGGGTATGAGAAGAAGAATTCTGGTAGCATATCATAATTAAGAGTTTTTGAAGCCATCGAAGTAGTGAGCATGATCAAATAGTTGTACTAGAAAAAGAGAGAAAATAAAGAAAGAGTAAAAATATATACATATATATATATATATAGAAAAAATTATGAAAATAAGAAATAAGAGAGAACAACTAGCAAAAGAGTCAGAAGAAAAAGAATGATCATGAATCTTCATTACTAAACTAAGTGCTCGATACCTCTAAACTCAATGATTATATGATATGTTGAATCACTATAAGCTTCTTATAATTTCATTAATACTATAGAAGGTGTGGAAGCCTCTAAGTCATGTAATGTTTAAGGGTATGGTAATACCCCCGAAGTTTCTCTACATCCGATGTTGTATTCCTGTTTCAATTTCTACCTCATTTATTGTAATGACTCGTGTCTCATGAACATGATGATCTTTTCCATAAGCCATCATCTTGCTTGGGGACGAGCAAGAGCCTAGCTTGGGGTAGTTGATGAGTCCAAAATTCAAGCATATTTACCTTCCGTTTTTGCATAAATAGAGTAGGGATCTTTGTATTTCACTGCGTTTGCACGCACCTTTTTGTGTCTGTTTCAATAGGATCCCAAATCATTAAGTATTATATGAACATATCAATTAGAGCTGTCATATTATGATATAATATGATATTTTTAAGTGATAAAAGTCATTTTATGGATTTACCTTCGCATCTGGGAGAATACCAAACGAGGGAAACAATCAGTACCAATAACGACCGGTGGTACTGCGGATCCCGCCTGTACCGTCCGCCCGTACCATGTTTCACCGTGTTTGCCTTGTCAAATACTTTCTCTTTGCAAAGATGAGAGGGATATCTAACATTCAAAGCCACCAAAAACCACGAAAAACACATCTGAAAGGGATCTGAAGGAGGAACTTGGATGGGGTAAAATCCCAACTGCTTCACGGATCATTGGAGGAAAACGCATCATCCCCTTCATCATCAACCACAGCATCTACATCACCACCATTACCCCCATCTCTCATATATTAGATCGTGTTGTAATTCCAAATTAAATTGTGGTTTGCACTAGATATATTTTAGTACTTTCATCCATCCATTTGACTATGATGATGTTGTTGATTGCTTCCATGTGTGAGAAGTTCCTTTGTTCTTGGGGAGATGGACAAACCCTAGCACTATTATGAATTTGCAATAAAGAAGATCTATTCTTGTGTCCATATGACTTGACAATCTATGATAGATTTATGATTTGTGTTTAATCTCTCTCTTTAGATGGTATGTGTAGTCGACCATATACCATTTGCCCTTGAGACAAAAGGGAGGGAGAAATCCTTTGGACGTGTTTTGGGATCGTACACGGGTTGGCCTAGTGATAGATTGGCACCGGCTCGTGACCTACACGGTCAAAGGAGGAATAAATAGGGACTTCCTAAGCTAATTATGATATCCACGGGGAAACCCTTAATTGTGGTGGTTTGTATGGGTGACTGCTCTCAGACATCGCAGTGGTTATTTAGAGGTGACATCAGGCTCAACAAAGTTACCTCCTACGAGCCTTGTAGTGAACATCTTTTTATGGAGCTCTCTCCACACATCCCATGACACAAGAAGTATATTATCTTAAATTATTAATAATAACAGCACCATGCTAGAGGTGTATCCTACATCCCCGAGAATGTTTTAGCCCTATTGAGTTCGACCACGTTTTCACACAACCTTGTTACTTGCTTTCTTTTAATCGTTTTAATTACTTTTTTCTTCACATAACCAAAAACCTTTTAGACACTCTTTACTTGAGATCAAAGGAAGCTTATAAGTATCCTTTGGTAGATAGTGACGAGGGGCATGAAGACCTTTACCAATAGCTCTCTGTGGGTTCTATATCTTTACTTCAAAACTAGCTACAATTGATCTGTGCACTTGCAGTCATCAGCAAGCATCACAATTTATAACATAATCATGAGCATCTTTAATTAGTATAGGCGAGTAAAATCTTGATTGTAAGACTTTGGCTGTTGTGCGGTCACTAGCGAATGCCTCCATAAGAACTATCATGGCGGGCCTTAAGAATAGCTTTCATATCATGGTCAGGTACACACTTCCTAATTATCCCGTCAACTACATGTCTATATAAGCAAGGATTGTCCCAAAAGTAGTATTTTAAATCATTAAAGAATTTCCTTCTTTGATGGTATCTCATTCCTTTTGGTAGAAACTTTCCTACAAGGAAATTAGCATAGTGTGCGAACCAAGGATCATGTGACTCTATAGTGGCAAGATACTCACCTGACATAGATTCCTTAATAGGAGTTAGATCTTCCATAATACCCTCCATACGTGATAAATGGTCGGTAACCGTATTATTCTTACATCTCCTATCAACTATTTGTAAGTCATATTCTTGCAGTAATAAGACCCATTTAATTAGATGAGGTTTTGCATCCTTATTGGCTAAGAGATGTCTTAAATCTTGATGATCTGTATGAACTATTACCTTCTAATTGATAATATAATGCCTAAACTTATCACAAGCAAAGACTACAGCTAAGAATTATTTTTTAGTTATTGCATAATTTCTTTGATATTCATTAAGAGTTCGACTAACATATTGGATAACGTTTAGATTTAGCCCATCTCGTTGTCCTAAAATGGCTCCTATAGCAGAGTCACTAGCATCACACATAATCTCCAAAGGCTCCCCCTAATTAGGTGGTTAAACAACTGGAGAATAAATTAGTGAGTTTTTAAATTTCTCAAAATAATCGATACAATTTCTATCAAATGTGAAGAGGGTATCTTTATCCAAGAGATAGGTTAAAGGAGCGGCTAGCCTAGCAAAATCCTTAATAAAACACTTATAGAAATCCGCATGTCCAAGAAAATTCTTAACCCCTTTTACATATTGAGGTATTGGTAATCTTTCTAAAGTCATAAGGTTATCATTACCAATCTCAATCCCTTTCTTAGAAATCTTATGTCCAGAAACTATACTTTCTCTTACCATGAATCGACAATGCTCCCATTTGAGGACTAGCTTGGTTTGCCTATACCACTGCAAAATTCTATTAAGATTATAAAGACATTGTTCAAAAGGGGTCCCATACACAACAAAGTTGTCCATGAGAACCTCCATAGAGCTTTATACAAAACATTCTAATATCTTTAAGACATAATCTTGAAAAGTAGCAGCTACATTACATAAACCAAAAGGCATTAGCCTGTAAGCATAGGTTCCCTAAGGGAACGTGAAAGGTAGAATTTTCTTGGTCTTCAGGCTAAATAGAAATTTGAGAATAGCTCGAATAACCATCAAGAAAGCAAAAATGAGAGTTTACGGACATCCTTTACAAGACGTTATTTATGAGAGGTATTTGATTGTGGCTCTTTATAGTTTTCTTGTTTAATTTTCTAAAATCTATACACATTTTATATCCTACTATGATTCTAGCAGGGATCAATTCATTTTTATCGTTATTAATTATAGTTATACAACCTTCTTGGGGCATACAATAGGTTGGACTTACCCATTTACTATTGGAGATAGGATAAATAATATTATTATCTAGCATGCGTATGACCTCCTTTCTTACTAATTCTTTCATTTTAGGATTCAATCTTTTTTGAGTATCAACAAAATGTTTAGCATCATCGCCCATAGGTATTTTATGAGTTGATATGGAAGGATCTATCCCTTTAATATCACTAAGAGTATATCCAAAGGCTTCACGATGCTCAACAAGTACTCCTAACAGTTTTTGACATTTACCTTCCTTGTCTAAAAATTCATACATGAGTCCTGGGGGAAGAGGCTTTAGAACGAGAGGAGGTGGATCCTCATCTCCTAATCTCTCTATCTCTTCAAACTCATTTCCAAGGTGGTCTTCGAATTCTGGTGTTGCATTAAGGATCTTATTCAATTCTTATTTTGTAGAGTCATTCGGAAGTGAATCATTATTTGTCAACCTTCTTTCCAACTCGAATTGTGGAGTACTAAAATATATTGCTGCCAATTTTTCAATAGTCTTATCTTCCTTGACTTCAATATTTTTCCCATAGGGCAATTTTGTAAATTGGCTGCATTTAGTTTCTAAGATTTCTTCTCCAATCTGTAAGGACAAGACTTATTTCTTGTTCTCAATATTAGCATTCATAGAGTTGTAAAATTGATTACCAAAAATTACTAGGCACGAGGAATTCAAAGGAATATAAATAATATAAAAATCAACCGGGTACAAAAATGCTCCTACAGAGATGCAGGTGTCATGAAGAATACCATGAGTTTGTTGCAAGGTTTTGCCAGAATGCATAAAAGTAACTTTGGATGATTCAAGATCTAGTTCATAAAGATGACACCGTAATTATTCATAAATAAAGTAAGGCACAATATTTATGGGATAGTTTAGATCACATAACCCAACGTTAGTAACTCCTCCTAGACTGAAAGGAATTTTCTATTGGATTTTATTCTTATATTCAAACTTACCTCTTATTACATCAGAGGATTCTCTACTCACCATTATTACCTCTTATTTAAATATCTCGGGTTCTAGAAGTTCTTTTACTATGCCAATATTATTCTTGATGGTACCCAAATTTCTGGTTAACTTACCTATCCTTTGATTTCCCTCACGCTTGTCGTCTATTTTTTGTGAGAATATTTTTATCCTCAATTTTCAGCTTTTCCTACATCTGCAAAAATTTGATTTCGAGGCCAGATGTAAAGGGTTTTACCTTACCAGGTGGTGTGTAGCATTCCCACTCCTTTGGGATTTGCAAATGCTCAGGAGATGTTTTAATGATTTGAACAATCATACGAGGATCAAGATTAAAATTTCCAAGAAGATTTTCTACTTTTTCTGAAGCTATAAGTTTTTGAGACAATTGTACTCTATAGGATTTTACTCATTTAGCACACCATCACAATGAGCATTTTCTATCCTATGCACTGTGTCTAGCAAATGCAGGCCCTTTCAACAATAAATTCGATAAACGGCCCACTAGTAAAGAAGTCTAGTTCATTTCTATTATTATTACTCAAACCTGCATAGAAAGTATGTATTACCAACCAAGGTCGGAAGTTATGATGGAGACAACGGTCTAGAAGTCACTTAAACCTTGTTTATCCTTCATGCAAGCTTTCTTCAGGTCTCCCTTTAAAGTTAGTACACATACGTCTAGCTCCAAGGTTTTTTTCCTAGGAAAGAGATCAATCAAGAATGAAGAGGCCAACCTCTCCCAAGAGTTAGTGATCTTACTAGGACTTTGAAATACCAAGAACGGGCTTTACCAATAAGAGTTTGAATAAAAAGAGCAGATTTAACCTCGTCCTTGGTGAATATGTTTAAACAAAAAGTCCCACATGTTTCCTCAAAGAACCCTACATGCTCATAAGGATCTTCCGTACCATCTCCTGCAAAAATTTTAGCATGAAAAAGATCCAAAAACATGGGGTTAATATCATACCCTTTCGGGTTATTGGATTTTAAATAAGCGTCCATGGGTGGACTAGAATTCTTTACAACTTCCAGATGAATGATATGTTGGTAATCGCCCATGGTGTTAACCTGAAACTAGTGAACAACTTTAGTAAAACAACAATAAATTAGTAACTAAGAATAAATACCAAAATTGCTTAGCTCCCCGGCAACGGCGCAAAAAACAGCTTAATGACCGCAAGTGCATAGATCAATTGTAGCTAGTTTAGAAATAAGAGTATCGAACCCACAAAGAGCTATTTCATTGAGGTCTTTATGCCCCTCATCACTATCTACCAAAGGATACTTGTAAGCTACCTTTGATTTTAAGTAAATGGGTGTTTGAAGGTTTTTTGGTTTAAGTGCAAGAAAGTAAATAAAACAAGTAAAAACAAAGCAAGTAAAAAGAGTATTTAGAATGGTGGTTGAACTCAATAGGGGTACGATGTTCTCAGGGATGTAGGATACACCACTAGCATGTTGTAATTAACCATAATTAGGATAATCTATTTTTTGTGTCATGATACGTGTGGAGAGAGTTCCGTAATAAGATGCTCACCAAGGCTCGTAGGCAATCACTTTGTTGAGCCAAGAATGAGGTCATGTCTAAATAAACATTGCGATTCCTAGAAGCAATCACAATGCATACCACCACAATTAAGGGTTTCCCCGTAAATATCGTAATTATCTTAGTGAATCTCCCTTTGTTCCCCCTTCGACCATGTTGGATGATAATGGTGCTTAAAGTCACAGTAGAAACAGGCACAAGGCACCCAAGCACATCCAAAGGGTTTCATCCTCTTAATTTAGACTCGAAGGCAAATGATATGTGGTCGACTACACATACCATCTAAAGGAAGAGATCAAATACACATCATAGATCATTATATCCTCTACACAAGTAATAGATCATCTTTATTTTATTTCATAATAATACAAGGGTTTCTCCATCTCCCCAAGAACAAAGGAAACTAATCACATATGGAAGCAATCAACGACATCATCATAATCAAATGGATGGATACAATCAAATGGATGGATAAAATTAATGGAATAAATCTAGTGCAATCCACAATTGAATTTGGAATTACAAAAAGAACTAGTGAATGGAAGATAGTGATGGAGATGCAGCGGTTGATGATGTAGGGGATGATGCATTGTCCTCTAATGATCCATGCAGCAGCAAGTATTTTCCCTTCTCCAAGTTTCTTCTTCAGATCTCTTTCTAATGTGTTTTTTTGTGGCTGGAGGTTTTTGTGTATGTCGGATCTATTATTTTTTTTCATGAGGAGGAAGTATTTGACAAGACGTTCCCGTTGCCGGGTCGTACGGGTACATGGTACGGGCGAGCTCCGCCCATACCACTGGTCATTATGTTGGCTGGAGCCTCCTGGGCGCAGGAAATTCTTCTAGGTGCGAAGATAAATTCATAAAATGACTTTTATCAATTTAAAATATCATAATATTGTGTAATATGATAGTCACAATTGATATGTTCATTAAATACTTAGTAAATTGGGATCTTGTTGGAACAAAGACAAAAAGGTGTGCGCAAACGCGGTAAAATACAAAAAACTCTATTCTACTTATGCAAAAAACAATAAGTAAAAATGCCCACATTTTGGACTCATCAGTCCACCTTCTCATGTGTCCACCAACCACCTTCTCTCTCTCCCGTCCCACACGCATCCGCTAAAGACGCCTCCCACCTTCCCCATCGGTGGTTGGTGCCCCTCTCCTTGCTTCGTCCACACCGATGGCCGGAGCCCCTCTCCTTCCTCCTTCCCTACTGAGCAGGACGGCAGGCAAGCCAAGATTCCTTGGCTGCTACTAGGCGCAGCGGACGATAGGAGCGCAGTGGGCAGCCGAGCATGGTGGCGGCCAAGAGAGCGGTGTGGCGCGGCAGGCTGGCTAGCTGAGAGGCGGCGCTTGGCACGGGCTTGGTCGGCACGGCCGCGTCGTCGCCGTCTTGTGTGAAATTTCACCAAATTTGTGTGAGTTTCAGCCGAATTGTGGTGAATTCTCGCCAAATATTCCCAAAAGTCACCTGCCTAGGAATGCGAGTGGGAATCTGGCCATTTCCAGGCTGAAAGTTGCATCCATCCGAAGTTTTTTAGCTCCAGATTTTGGCATGGGAAGGGCCAAAGAGTGGAGGTGCTCTTACTAAGAGAATCTCCACTCGCCCCTCCTCTCAAGGCTCGTAAGCGGGCTATGGGGGTGCCGGCGCAAAAAAACTCGCCTAGTCGCCCCCCAAAAATATCTTTGGTGCAAGCATGGCCCAGCTAATCATACGACGCTCCCCCGGCAAACCCCTACCCAAGGAGGGCTAGCGAGGGCACCAGATGGAGCTGAAAAAGTGGGCAGACCATCCTTGCCAGCGGTACATCCCTAGTTTCCCTCCTCATCGTCGCCCACTCCTGTGTTTACCCTCCACATCACTTTGTTTCCCCTCCTCACCGCCCACTCCGCCATTTCCCCTACCATACGAGATCAGTGCCGCCATGCCGCCAAAAAAATACCAAGCTCCCTATTCGTCAACCGTGCCAACCCTGAAGAGGAAGGGAAAGGGCGAGAAGGAGCGACGAGAGGGGATGAACAATGTCGAGTGGGCTTTGGACATCCAATGTCAGAAGGTTGAGAACGCCGATCACTGACGAACGAGAATGGCTGGGAGATAAGTTTATGTTTGAATTTTCAAAATCCATTTGGGGGCAAAGTTTGAGGGGGAAGGCTGGGATCCGAAGCCCCCAATAGAAAGTAGTTGTGTCGAGCACACCCCATAAGTCCAAGCACATGACGCCATATGGGGGACGAGTGGGATGCTCAAAAAGATATTTGAAAATTACCATATTAAGCTCCATTGGCATGGCAGGTGCCACACATGAAGGAGCCACTAAGTGGATTGCTAATTCATTCAGATACATTGTGTGTGATTAGGTACATTACCCAAGAAAACACCCATGAAGGTTCAAGCCACAAAGATCAAGTCATGAAAGGAAGATCATGCAGTCCCAAGAGCGACACTACTGGCAAAGCGAGGGAAATTGCCGCCCAAGCGGCACTTACCCGACACCACTATGGCACCACCGCTACAGATATCGAGACACCCCCAAAAGAAGCACTGTCGCCCACTACTCCGACACTGTTGCATGAGAGGCAACATGTGAGTTAGAATGGACCTCCGAGCCCTCTAACACTTCAATAAATGTCTCTATCCATAATGGTTTGGTATGTCGAGCATCGTAGAAGGTGTCTCTTCTGCGATGATTTCTTTCACTTGATCGTGGCCGATGGAAAACCCTTTTTTCGTTTCCACGGCCCTCTACTACGATGAAATAGCTAAAAGCATGGAAGAAGCTCCACTCACTCCCACTCACCTCCCATTTAATGCTAGTGGACTTTCCACCGAAAAATGTCATTTGAATAAAAACTATTTTTATTTCATAATTTTAATATTTGTTAATTTTTAAATTAAAAACATTAACAATGACCCCTTGTATTATTTCAATATCCCGAAACAAATCCGGTGTTTCTCGAAAATAGTCCTCAAAAAAATTCTAATGCTTGCTAAACTTTTCTCCAACATACATTATCTTCTCAAATGAATCAATGAGTCTTAAGTGTGTCACCCTATGATTCGTGAATAATGTAGACATGATCGAGACAAATCTCTGATCAATAATCAACAACGAGATCTAAAGATCCGTAATGACTCCCACATATTCAACGATGAATCTTGTGATCGCCTGAACCCATTAACGGCATACCCAATTCATTTTTCCTCGTAATATTTTACTTGCCCGAGATCCGATCATCAGTATCAACCATACCCGGTTCAATCTTATTATCGACAAGTACTCTTTACTCGTTCGGTGATATGACGTTCGTGTGACATAATCACATGCTTGCAAGCAGTACTGATGTGATTTCACCGAGAGGATCCAAAGTATATATCTCCGTCATTTGGATGGACAAATTCTACTTTTTATTCATTAATCCCAACTAATACTTTTATAGTATCCAATGACACTTTTATAGTTACCCTGTTACGATGTGATGTTTGATGCTATCTAAGCACCCTCTAGAGTCAGTGATTAACATGATCTCATGGTTAGAGGATTCAGGTTACTTCAGATGTGTTTGATATAGCAATGTAAACTTAATAACTAGATCGTATTGCTATACTTATTTTGGGTGTATGTTTATCACATCATTCTTCTAATGATATGATCCTATTATTAAGAACATCCAACATTCATGATCAGAAAACCTTGATCACCAGTTTATCAAAGAGATAGTTAAATAAGAAACATTACTAGGAACTCTTGTTTATTTATTAAACACACATGCATTAATGCTTCCGATTAATACAATTCTAGCATGAGAAATAAACATCAATCATAAACTTAGAATAAGGTAATAATAATTTTATTTTTGCCTCCCAGCATATTCTCTTCAAAAACAACTCAGCATAGTCTTATAGTTACTGCCTAGAAAGGCTATTCTATACCCATCTATCCATAATTAGGGATATTATAACTGCGTCATCTATCTGCTCTCTCATGCCATTAGCATTTTTGGTCACTCCGTCGGGGTTCCTACTCACTTCTGTTTGATTTGTTGTCAACCGCAGCGGGAGGAATGTGCTTAAAGGTAGGTACTCTGACGACAAATCGGCCAACTCTGATTAAATGGGCATAAAAGTCGGATTAAGCCAAACTCGTCAAACATAGTGCTCTAAATTATCGAATGGTACAACAAAATAGTGCTCCAAAATATTATCTATTTGGCCCATTTAAATGTCACAAAAAAATTGATTTCCGGCATATGTATTGGAACCAATATCCAATTATCCATTTGAATTTCTCTTAGTCTATATTTGTAGATATAATATCTTATCTTTCGTGTTTTATACGTCGGAATGTTTATACATATTTCTAGTGTTTTATTGAAGAATTGGATGGACGCGGCAAGACACGACTACATAATCTAGTGGATGTTATTACAATACCGAAACTCCAATTTGGTGTTTTGCAATAACATCTTATTATTCTATAGCTTACACCTGAGGAAAGACCAGCGTGCTGAGAACCGGCTCACACGCTAGCTATAGTAAAATAGTTCAGAAAAACCAGCGAACCGGCGCGCCTCGTCCTCCTGACTCCGCCCCGAACTCCGGATAGAAAAAATCCCCACGCGCTCAACCCTAGGCTGTTGCCGTTGTGCACCCTCACGCCGCCGTCGCTCCAACCGCCGGCCGCTGCGCCACCGCCACCTCCCCCACCGCACCGGGTGCTGCGCTTCCTCCCCAAACCGCCATCTGCATCCTTGTCGTAGGCTCGATGCCCTCGCCCACTGTGGTCGCCGGGTTGCCTCCTCTTTAGGCGATCCAAGGAACTCGTTACCGGCGGCACGCTAGGCACTGCAGAAGAAGGTGACGGCAAGGACGGGCCGGTGCGCTGGACGGCGGCGACAAAGCCCCCTCCATTCGCGCCTCTACGCCTCAGGTCCATGATGTAACCGTCGCCGTCGTCATCGCTGCAGAACAACCGGAGATGGGGAGTCGCGTCGGGCCTTCACGGACATCATCGCGCTCGTGCTCCTCTGCATCTTAAGCTACGGTGTCTAGGACTCCACCTTCTTCCTTGGCCACTCACTCTGCCTCTGTCACGGCGCCTCGCCATTTGATGTGCAGCGATGGCCGATTTCAAGCGCGTGAAGATAAATCTCCAGTCTAATCTTTTTTATTTCTTCCCATATATAATTTCATCATCTCTCTCTTCTCTATGTTTTCCAGGACGATTTAAGCCGTGATTTGATGAGCGAGATGGGGAAAGGTGCTCGCTGGAGGCGGTGCCAGCGGGGGCGGAACACAGACGAAGGCGGTGGCTCCTCCGTTTTCCTGATGTTCCCTACGGGTGTTCACCGTCGACCTCGCTGGAGGGTCCGCCGTGCAGCTGCTCGATGGTCTGTACTGCCGCCGCCAGCACCTGATCTGAGCGCAAGGCGCACTGCTGCCATCTAATGAGGGGACAAAAGGGGATTTTACACATTATGAAGTTTTTGGCATCCTCATATGATATAATATATGGGTATGCTTAATGACTGATTTTATTCCCAGAACATGCTGATTTTACTCGGCCGATGCAGAATGGGATGGAAGGTTATTAACCAAGATACATGATTGCTGGATCCATGTCATTAGCTAAGATTCATGATGTTTGCATCCATGTTTTATCTTACAGAGGACTATTTAATTTGATTCTTATCATTTAGTGCTTTGATATACATGCAGGTATGAGGATAAGCTCTTGATATGTAATCTACTTTGTTAGAAATCTCCAGGTTTTATCACCACTAAAGTATATATAAAGTTCACACTGAACACTATATCACCCCTCTAAGTTTTCATTTGTTATGGAATCAGGAAGGAAACTGAAGCATTTTTTTCCTAACTTTTACTCATGGAAAGGCTTAATACAAGATACTTGCTGGAGCGTAGGATTTTCTTTTGGGGAAGATTATATATGGGTTATTGTCAATGAATAAAAATCCAGAATGGAGATAGTTCATTCTTGCAATATCAGTTTGCCTGAACATGCCGGCAATTATGTTTGTTCAGATCTCATAGCTACAGGTTCGATTGATAGTAACGTTCAAAATATGTTGGTTACCCCTTTTCAAAATTGTTAATGTATGACTTGGAGGATCAACATCATGCCATAGCTATTTGTTTACTGTTTACCTTACAAAAAATGTTGTAGTTTACTGGATCCTCAAAGAAAGGAAATTCATGTAGGCACAGATGGATTGTGCTGCCAGTATGTTCCTACTTTCTTTTCTAGAAGCCTAAATTTTACATGCATGACTGTCCATTCTTGACAGCTTTGAGAGAACAAGAATAAGAACTGCCTTTCTGTTATTAATATTTTCTATCATATATAGATAAATGAGCGAGGTCCATATAGTTTGGGTTGCAAGGTTCCTCTAGGGAATGTACGTTATTGCAAACCTCAACGAGTCCGAGTACTTCTGATCCGTTTTGGGTGCTACCAAGGTTATGCATGAATTAAGGAATACCAATCATCATGCCTTTCTTTATGAAATCTATGATCACCTAAGGTAATGAGTGGCATCGTCTATTACTATGTCCTAATTCCAATTATCATTCCTGTCCATAGTTAAAGTTTGAAATGCACCTCTATTCCATGGTGAGGGTTTTTCCTGCTATATTGCAATTTGTTGTGAAGAAAAGGAGGGAAGAGAGAATGTACGCTCTAAGATGATGCCTAAAAGTATTCCGAAAAACAAAATTCAAGTTTGTGATATATAATTTCTATCACACATCGCTTTACTTGACAGTATTGTTTCCTGAGTTGGCAAACTAATCTTAGACCTACAAATCGATGCATATGTCATATATTTGCAGGCTAAAACTTATGCAATTCAAAATGGAAGTGGCCCGGGCAAATAGAAAATCTGATTTTCTTTCCCTGCTTCTCTGCTATTCTATACATACATAGGTAATTAGAGAGATATAGTGTTCTTTATCAGGTGACTATAGCCTTTATTTTTCTCACTACATCTTATGTCCAACATTAACGTTCAAGACTACTTATGTAAGATCAAATTGTATGTTCATTACACTTCCTTCAGATTATTTCTGTTTGTTTTACCTCCGATTGATTCATTTTTTATTTAAAAAGGGCACTATCTTATAAATCCACTATGCAAAGTATAGCTTTGAGCAAATAGGACTGTCATGAGCTTTTTATGACCAAGAAACTACAAAGATGATTTTTTTTGCTTGCCATTGCGAGTAAAATACCAAGAAAGCTATATGCTACAACTCATCCGTAGTCTACCTCCTTTTTTGATGATATTCATGTTAGATCTTAGTAAAGATGTTTCCTATTATGATGCGATCTGTTCCTCTTGATTTTACTTGCAGTTTTTTGTGGTTCTTGACATGTTCCAAAAAATCTAGACCATCATGTCAGGTCCCAATCTAAATGCATTGGTAGGATGGCCTGTTCTCTATCATTTGGGGGGTACTATAAATATATTCTAGAAACTTATTTTTAGCTTCCATTTTAGCTATCTCATGTGATTAGTGTATCATTCTTTTAAACAACTACTAATTTATTTTACATCGCCTGTTTATTTCAGATTGCAGAAGGACACAATGCACGGCCTCATTTTTTCAAATTGGGGGACTTATATTTAAGTAAGCTCCCGATGCCAGGTTACTGAGTAATCTGTTAAATATAGCCAAAGGACTACCAAAAATACATGTTAGCACACTAGGGACTATTATCTCCCTTCTCTGTATTATACTGGTGTATTGATTTCATCCAGGTATAGAATAGATGCCAGCGATATAGATTTGGATGCTCCATGAACACAAACAGTCAATACCACCATCTTCTACCAGGGACCGCAAGAAGCCAAGTACAGAGGGACGACAACACCGATCTGTAAGACGAAGCAGACTCTGAGTTTGCATACATCATCGGAGCAATCCTCGCCCTTCTTAACAATAGGGAAATTTGTGGGACGTTTCAGATTTTCATAGCAACTGCACCCACTTTTATTTACTATGCAGGTTAATAGTGGTCAATAAGACATGTTTGTATGTTGTGTTTAAACAATATTTCACCGTTTTAGGACTTCCAACTAATAGTGCTTCCTAGGATACTGAATATAAGAAGACATGTTTTAAATAAATTGGTTATGACATTGTTCACCTTGTGCTGGATCATTCAGATTATGAGATATCACATGGCGTGAAGGATCACTCACGGTCTTGGCTTTACGGCCATATATTTTAGTATGTTGATAATAATTTATCTATTTCTGAAAGTTTCTGTTATTTATTACATTTACTGCATGTGGGGCCTTCGAGCAGTTCAAGAAAATCATTATAATATATGTGGGTAACTAATACAATTATTTTATTTATATATGATTAACAATCCTTCTAAGGTGTTTACTAGAACATAGCTCTTTGAAAAATCAGGCCCACTTTTGTTCTATTAATCTACTCTTAATCTATTGATTGTTTCTTTAATAATGGAGGGAAATGTGAAGTATTCTTAGTTATTTCAGAATAGCATATGTAGTATTATTATTTGTTTTAGAATAGCATATGTGACCTATACAACAGGACCATTTTGAGTTTAGTTAGGCTATGCCCACATAGTGAATATCAATGAATCAATTATAGGTTAGTTGTTTATACAATAACTTGTGACTATTATTGTTTGCTATTTTATAATTTGTTTGTGTTAAATGGTTGTGGTTTAGAGAAGTCAACCAAGATCGCCACATAATTCATGTATAAATGGTGTCAGTATTTTTTTTCCAAATAAAATAAAAGGAACAAACAATTCATTTTTCAGAATTGAGATCATCTAAATGAACGAAAGGAACAAACAATTTATTTTTCAGAATTGAGATCATCTAAATGTTCTGGTTCTGTTGTGTTCAATTAATGCAAGCCTTCTAATGGTGTTTTCCACTCCCCACAAGGTCAATCCAATCTGTTGTGTTTAATTAATGCAAGTCTTCTAATGGTGTTTTCCACTCCCCACAAGGTCAATCCAAAGTGTGCAAAGGTGCTCTTGAGTCCTGCCTCTTTCACCGCTGAATCCTAAAGTTTAGTTCCGCATGTGTAATTCAGATCCACTTACATGCACCAAGAACGAAGGCCTCTTGCTGCTTATCAACATCGTTGCCATCATCCAGTATGGAAGGACTGATCCTCTGTGAAGCTCACAGCTGAATTTTTCCCCTCATATTGGGAGCCCCCGACTTCATCTAATGTGTTCGCATCCAAAGATATTCATGTTCTTCCTTGATTTTGCCTGATAGCAGTTCAGACCCAATGAATTAAATGAACAATGGACGTTTCCTATGTTGTTTTATCTGAGAGACATGGAAAATTAAGTTTTTGGTTTGGTATATGATTAGTAATAATTGATTCCATAATGTTATTACCCCTTCGAAAAATACACGCTTGCTTTTTTATGTTGCGTTATATGCCAGAACAGATGATGCATTACTCTCAATGCTTATTATAAAGAGTTGCAATATTTTTATGTAACTTATTGACCAGTGGAGGATTGGTAAATTGGCTTGATTGCCCCTCTTTATCTTTTTGGTACATAATATAAGATTTATTCTTGTTTATTCAAACTGTTGAACACTTGCAATATATATCTCTATATTCTTTTACCAGCTTATAAATAGAACATTCATTTGCAAGCTTCTGAGTTTATACTATGCTATTTGTTTATGAGCTCATATACTTGGGTAGCGTGTTCACACGATGCAAACTTCTCATAAATGGAATTATATATACTGTACTTCCTCCGTGTCAAAATTTATGTCGCAAATTTATCAAAATTTGGATGGATATAGACACTATTATATAGATACATCCTAATTTTGACAAGTTTTTTACATCTATTTTGAGACGGATACGCCATTTATCAACCCTAAGCAACTCGCAAAAAAAAAACCCTAGACATGCGGCGCGGCGAAGCGTGCATATCTATCTAGTATTTTTATATAGGGAAAGGAGGGTGTACTAGTGAAAGGGAAGGGGAATTTGCGGCACATGCACACTAGTGCTCTGTTTTTTATTTACTTTTTTTTAACTGTATTTTGAGTTTTTTAAAAAATATTTTTTTCGTAAACATGGTCTATGTATTCGTGTAAAGTTTTTTTAGAAAATATGTTCTCTTTTGGGTTACAAAAAAATATTGTTGTATATAGAAAAACTAATTTTATCTTAAATTTGTCTATTTTGCATAGCCCAAAATACAACATATTTTTAGTTAAACTTCCGCCGTACATTATGTATGTGTATATCTAGTTATATAGATTTATTTTCAGAATTTTTTACGACTTAAAAGTACAAGTTTAAAAAAAAACGGCTAACTTGCGCTCAAGAGCTTATATGAGTTTTCGAACTATACGTCTGGTTTTCAATATACAGCCCCAACTAGCAAAACAAAGTTCTTCGGATCTTCTCACTACCAAAGCAATGTGTAGTCAATCCTGATATGCTAGTAGTAGTATACAAATACTACTCTGATACTCCCTCTGTTAGGGATTATAAGGCTTATGAACCATTTTGATAGGATTAAGAAAATCAATAACTCACCCTCTTGATTACTACATGCACCAATAGTTACACATGCATGAGAGAAGATAGTAGTAGAGAAAAAGGAGAACATACATTGAAGGAGAGAAACTAATAAATAAGAGAAGACTTACAATTTCTAACATTTTTAAAAAACTCTCGGGCCTTATAATCCCTTACGGAGAGAGTAGCGTGGATCGTCTAAAACTACAGAGTCTCGCCGGATCAGCCGGATACAGCTAGATATATGATTACCCACTCACTGCTAGCCGGATCAGCCGGACGGACAGTTCTGGCCGGCAGCGGGGCCGAAGAAGAGGACGCTGGCGGGGCAGTAGATGCCCTGCAGCCCCACCGGCGGCGTGGTGCGGGTCTCCTTGACGATGGAGAGCCCGATGGACCTGTTGGGCGGGTAGACGGGCTTGTCGCAGAGCGACGTGGGCGACGTGCTGAGGAACACCTTGCAGTTGCGCTGGTTGAAGTTGGCCAGGTCGTAGAACATGACGAGGAAGTAGCCGTTCTCGTCCGACACCGTCCCCGTCACGTTCACCACCTTCTTCCCGTAGCACACCAGCCGCACGGTGGCGCCTGCACGATGGAAACGAAACGACCAAAAAGAAGCGCAATTGGCGTCAGCTTTGCGTACTATGCACCGAACGATCAGTTCTTGCAGGAGGATCTGGGGGGATGCAAACCTTGGAGGGGTGACGCGTTCATCCCGGTGTTGTAGCCCTTGGACTTGCAGGTCTTGCAGTAGATGACCCCCTCCACGATCACGAAAGGATAGACCACCGGCGGCGGCGGGGACGGCGATATGTCCGTAGTGTTACTGGCCGCGGGCGACGGGGGCATGGAGACGCCATTGGCCGGCTGCGGCGCCGGCGTCGGCGCCATGGCCGGGGAGTCGGCCATCACGTGGTGGTGGGCGGGGAGCAGCAGCGCGCCAAGGACGAGCAGCGCCGCCCGGGCTACAGCTGCGCAGTTCCTCATCTCTGCTGCTTGCCTAACTCTCTGACTGGTTTTGCCTGTCAACGATGGTGTTGTATCGATCCCTAACAGTACCCACTAGTATTAGTGTCAGGTGCTAGCTGGAGTGTACTTTAGCTAAGTCAGAGTGAACTAACTGGGTGATCAGACGTGTCTGGGCACGGGCTTATTTATAAGGTGAATGAATGATCTGCGCAGCTGTTATGCCCGCCGGTAAGCCGGTTCCTAGTTGACCCGAACGAGCAGTGCGGCTAAATCAGATTCCGTTCACGGTTAATGTCTTTGAGTAGTACGAGACTGGCTATAAGAAATGCAGAGAGCGCGACTCGATCACTGTACTGTACTCCCTAATGGTGCAGCAGTACTTATGTGCTTCATGTAATTTTTGCTGTACTTCAACGGTAACAGCTCCCAAATGGTGCAGCAGTAGTAGCTCCAACGGTAACTCTTGGTCGTTTGGGAAGTGTGTTGATGAATTTTAAGATGTGGTTATCGGTGGGTGCAGCGAAATCGATCCGTTCGTGAGAATGCGCGCGACTGCTTGGTTCGAGCGGAGAGCCCCGACTTCGTTTGACTTCACTTCGCCATGGCCTTTCTTCGCGGGCAGATTTGCATCCCTGCCGGCCGATTGTTTTGTTTAATCTCCGCAATAAATGCTCGCATCGCTAATGGAGACTGGAACTGGACCCTGGATCCACTACCATGCTTAATCGTGGTGCCAAGTTGGGTTCATCAGATTCTGTTTTGGTGCGCTCATGTGCCAACTGGACGGTCCCTTCCCGGGATCGAACTGCACGGCAATCATCGATCGTGGCGCCGACCGTTTCACAGATTTACAGTCCAACCTTCTTTCTGAGTACAGATTTACTACATTATTCCGACCTTCTTTCTGAGGTTGTACGGTCCATTTAGAAGAAACAAGAAACATGTTTAGGAAGCATCTTATGTTTTTTTTTTCCTTAAGAGAAGAGAATGCCATTCGACTAGTTTTATTGACAATCGAACACATAGTGACATCGTTTATGAGCAAAGGCAAAATAAAAGCTAGGGGGTCATCGTCCCAGATACATGAGCTCAAAGACTGGAAACTAGTTCTAGCAATTTCATGTGCAACCAAGTTGGCATCCCTTGGACAGTACTCGTTCACCTTATTAAAACAAAATGCTAAGATGTTGCAGTAGTGAAATATTACAGCTGCAACAGTTGCCAAAGAAAAAGACCATCACTCACGGTTTCCACCACCAGAGAATTACCATATTGGATGATGAGCTGATTAAGCACAATTGTGTGTGCTAGGCTTAAATCCTCTCCCGATACATATGTTTCAGCCATCATAGCATCAACTACAAAAGGCAATTCTTTGCTCTCGGAAGCAATAAAATTTCCCATGGAATCTCTAATACGAACTCCATCACTTCCATGTCCTTCCTCACTGTAAGCCGCATCAACTTTAATTTTCAACGGTCCCTCTGGTGGACATGTCTAGGATGATGTTGTATTGGATTCTTCCTTGCTCTCCAATAGTTTGTCGCCAGGGGTCCAATAGACAAAGTTGATCTTTGTGGCGTTTGGACATTTTCTTCATGAACACGTTGACGACATTCCCACCATATGTTACAGGCTCCGGTTAGATTATATGTTCCAAGGCTACTGCTTCAGCCCTATCAATATGAGTAACTTCATCAATAACTGGCTATAGACCCGGTCTCTCCCATATTTGTTTTGCTCGTAAACAAGTAAACAAAGTATGCATTATGTCTTCACATCCTACCAAGCAAACACGGTAGACACTCCATGTTGCAATGTGTCTATTCCCCAGTATTCCAAAGCATGGAATAAGACCATGTAAAGCTCTCTAACCAAAAATCTTAATTTTCAAGGGGATGTTAACCTTCCAAACCTTCTTCCAAACTCGGCTGATCTAGGACCTAGCCAAACCAAGAGTTCTTATCTCCTTTACGTCCAAAACGGTATTAAAATTCTATAGGGTACACTAGACGCACGGTAAAGGTTTGACGACTAGTGTAATGACATGCTATAAAATTATCCATATCAGGTGGGGCAATAGATATCTCTAGGATACGATTAGCATCAACCGACTAGAAAAGGTTTCGTATCATCTCCTCATCCCAATTTCCTATGATTGGATCAATAAGGTCGAAAACTTTACTCACAAGGATTTACCTCTAGGAGTATTCATCATTAGAGTAGACACTAGTACAAACTCGTTACTTAAAGACGACGTATAAAGGCGGTTTGCTCCTAAACTAGAAAGAACCGCATGTGTTCAGCAACCTGAGGCAGTCGTTATATTATGGTTGTCGCTAACAGAAGCCTCATACGGTTAGGAATTACCACATCTCTAGTACTTCTTCCTCCTTAGCAGAAGTAAACCTAATACGAAGGTAAATAGTGGCCATCTCCCTACGATATTAAACCACAGTCGTTCCAAAATATTAACCGCCTCTAGGGGATATAGGTCCTTAGTCGATCGTTTTTCCCTTCGTCGGGTCCCCACTTCGACCAAATCTACTCACCTACCGGTGTTGGGAAAACCCTCTCCGACGACGACGAAATCCCTTCCCCTCCCTGGCAACAACAAAATCCCCTCCCCTCCACGACAACAACCAAATCCCCTTCCCTCCCCGACGACGACTACATCTAGGTCACCAATGTAAGTTCTCCTCGACCTACTGCCCTTCACCGTGTCACACCTCCTCGTCTAGGTTCACCGCGTCAGTGCTCCATCAAGGTCACCGGTGATGGATCTTCCTCGTCGTGTCACTGCCTTGTTCTAGGGTAGTGGGTCGGTGTTGCTGTCTAGGTCACTTTATGATTTTGTGGTTGTCACCAAATTAATGCCCCAAATTTTTGTTTTTCATACCTATGGTGGTGCTAATGGACAGTCTTATGCCCCAAATTAGTGCCAACAATGAAGATGTGGCACTTACAATGTTAATGGGATGATCTGCATCTACCTAGTGTGTTTATACAACCACTATGCTTTATTACAGATTCATCTCATTGATTTGGGCCAAGGATTAAAATGTGGCACCATCTATGTCATTGAGATAATGTGCATATAACAAATGTTCTATACAAACACATTTGTTGTGATGCTTCTTGCTATATGTTCGGTTATCTCACTGACTTATGTGTGCTTTGTTAGTATGAGGCCCAAATTGTTATTTTTTCATAGCTATGTGTTTTTCTTCATAGCTTTTAAATTTAATTCTTGTAGTTCACTACTTATAATTCGATTATTATAGTTAGCAAGTTTCCAAATAGATGCACTGTCAAGGGCAGATCTAAAAATTGGAGCATGTAGGAATAGTGAATACTGCAAAATGGAAGGGCTGATGCCGAAGGGGTCAACTGTACAGCATAGCATCGAATTGCAGGTTTTAAAATTGTTGCTACTAACACTAAGATAGTATTGAAACCTAATGTACAACATCAAAACAAAACATTCTAAGTACTGCAATGTATATTTAGGTTTGTAAAACCAACACTGGCTTAATCAATGTCACATCGGATGATGATGATGATTATGATTATGATGTGAAGTAACCTGTAGCCAAGAGACTTAAGAAAGCGAGGTTCAGAACATCTGATGATGTTGTTAGAGTCAACAAAGGTAAGAAAACTAGGATTACAACTCGGGTGTTTAAATTATAATATGTTGATGCATATAAAGTTTATTCCTTTTGAGAGTTTAGTTCCATATATCTTTTAGACATTCATCATTTTTGCCAAACAGGACATGGAGTCGTGTCTAGTATTCAAGAGCAATTGCGAATTCAGATTGTCATCGGGCGTGACCTTTTGTATCTACTTGTCAGGGTTAGAGGGGTTCCAGAACTCAGTGGCAACATAAAGAAAATTATTTTAAACAACATTGTAAGTATGTAACCATTTGTTTAATGTTTGGTTCTTTGGTTTTTGGTGCACAGACTATGCCATACAATTCAAAGTTCATGTTCAATATAGCCACAGATGAATGTGAGAGTGTGCAATTCAAGGTGCTTGGTAACACCTACAAGATTGACCTCGAGAAGAAAATAACAAAACTATCATGGGAGGTGAAGGATGAAAGCAATTCATCACACATAATGATCTTACCGGGGAAGAAATGTTATGTTTTTTTATAAGACCCGTGCCAAGGATAACTATGGTTGTGTTGAAAGTCAACGATCTCATCAAACCTATCACGGAAAGTTGAGATGAGGAGCTCATCCGCGACAACTTTACTGCTGATGATGTGCGGTGAAAGGATCGTATGGGCACCTAGAGGGGGGTGAATAGGTGCTACTTCAAATTTTCTTCTTTTTCAAATCAGGGTTTGACAAGAAAGGTAAATTCTCTAGATTATGCAACTAAGGTGAATTTACCTATATGTCAACCAAGCACAACACTAAGTAAGAACAAGTAAGTAAAGTGCGATAAAGGATAGAAGTAACCAAAGTGGTGGACGCGGAGACACAAGGATTTGTTTCCCGTAGTTGCTTCCTTTTGAGGGGAAGTACATCTACGTTTGAAGAGGGGGTGGTTTCAAACCACCAACGCCACGAGAGGCCTTCCTTGTTCTTCGATGAACCTCACCCCCAAAGGGTTCGATTCACCTCTTCCACTATATCGGCAACCTTCGAGGTGGAAGCCGACACTTTTACAACGAGTTCGGGGCACACATCCACAACTTAATTGGAGGCTCCCAAATACAAGCAAGTTGTCAAAACAATCAAAGACAAGCTTGTAGGAACCAAATCAAATCTAGGGTTTCCAATGAAACACTAGAGCATGGGGGCCTCAAGTGAATGAGGGGAAATGAAGATCTCTCTTGGTGAAGCTGTAGATCAAAGCCTCCTCCTTTGATTCTCCAAATATCAATGACTTTGGATGGTTGGATGAAGAGATCTTGTTGATTTGGTGGCTCAAATGGGGGTAGTGTTCTTGAGTGGGTCGAGCAGCAGGAGGAAGGGGATAAGGTCCCCTATTTATAAGCAGCCCCTTGATGTCTGATGTGGAGCCCGTTGGGAACCCCAAGAGCAGGGTGTGAAGCAGCACAGCAGCAAGTTTTCCCTCAGTAAGAAACCGAGGTTATCGAACCAGCAGGAGGAAGGAAACGTCACACAGGTGTTGCAAGCAACGCGGAAACCTGCACAACACAGACTCAAGACTTTGCCCCAACGAATCAGTGAGGTTGTCAAGCTCACCAGTTTGCTATAATAAAGGATTGTACGTATGGTGTGGAAGGTAATGGCTTGCAGCAAGTAAACAAGTAACAGTGGAAGATGTATCAATGGTAAATATTGGACCGGGGTCCATAGTTCACTAGAGGTGCTCTCCTTAGATAAACAACATGGCATGAAGGGTAAACAAATTGCAGCAGGGCAATTGACAGGAACTGAGCAAGGCATAACAATGCAATACCAGACAAAAAGATCCTATGAGATTTGATTGGGCAATACAACAATATACATAGACCGCCATCCAACTACATCTATTACTAGAATTCCACCATCAGGTTATCATCCGAACCCCCTCCAGTATTAAGTTGCAAGCAACAGACAACTAATTTAAGAAAAGTGTGTAAGGTAAATAATCCACTTGTTCCATTAACAAGAGACCGTTGTTTTCTCCCTAGTAGCAACAACACATCTAAAACCGAAGAGATTTTTATCACTTCCCTTGGAAACTAGAGGCATGAACCCACTATCGAGCATAAATACCCCCTCTTGGAGTCACTAGCAACTACTTGGCCAACATAGCTACTAACAACGGAGAGCATGCAAGATCACAAACAACATAGACATGATAGTATCAAATGGACAAAACCTTTAATCAATCTGACATAGTAATCTCAATATCCATCGGATCCCCGCAAACACAACATGCATGATTACAAACAGATTAGATCTTGATCATGAACGGAGCTCACAAGATCTATATATGAAAGCACAAGGAGGAGATACAACCATCTAGATACTACATGGACCCATAGTCCAAGGTGGAACTTGTAAGATCCCTCCCTTTATAAAGGTAAGGATCCCTTTGATTGCAATGCTAGTCCCTGGATCAATAGCTAGCATCCACAGTTAAGATGTAATATCAAGAAACAAAGGTCATAATACAACTTTATAACCAGGAATAAAATAATTTATTACATCTTACATAGATCATTTGGCTATCTTATTACAATACAGCAGAATATAATAGTAGCATGGAGTCCTTCATCTTCAAAGTGCCACAGGCAAACATGTTGGTTGTAGACTTGTAATCCTAATCATCACACTTTACTAACATCAAACAAACCTGCAACATAATAAGTTACAGCCACAAGGGTCAATACATTTGAATTGTATTGGCAAGTGATACTATGGTAGTATAGTGGAGTCACAAGCATGGAAAGTACAACAAACACCACAACCACAACCGTCATCATGACAACAAGCACCATCGTAGCCATGACAATGACAAGTACAAGAATCACAAGAGTGGATATAAGAGCCACCACAATGGAAGTGGAAGTGGTAGTGGAAGCCAGCCTGTCAAGAAGGATCTTAGTCAGGTTGAGTGTTTCAAGTGCAACAAGATGGGGCATTATGCAAATGAATGCCCAGAAAAGAAAGTTGAAGGACCCAACAAGCCCAACCCTTTCCAAAAGGGACAGGTGAACCACATCAATGTGGAAGAAATCTATGAGGAACCTGATGCTGTTGCTGGTAAGTTCAAACTCAATTCTGTTTCAGCATTTGTTCTCTTTGATACTGGTGCATCTCATTCATTCATATCAAGAGCATTTGTTGAAAGAAATGAACTACCGGTAGAAACTATTGGGTGTCCTATAAAAGTAAGTTCTCCCGGCGGAGAAATGATAGTGAATTCAGTATGTCATGATCTAGTCATAGAGTTTGGGAAGTATAAGTTTCCCGTTAATCTGATAATCCTAAATTCACAAGGTTTGGATGTCATTTTGGGGATGAACTGGATGACTAAGCATAAAGGAGTGCTAGATTGTGCCAACTATACGGTCTCACTCACAACTCCAGAAAACAAAAGGATCAGATTCAAGACCAACTTTGAGTCAAAAAGGAGTAAGCTAAATTCTCTTAAGGGGGTTAGCATAGACAGTGTGCCTATTGTGAGTGAATATCCGGATGTGTTTCTGGAAGAATTACCGGGAATGCCACCAGATAGAGATGTGGAATTTCTTATTGATTTGCTACCAGGATCTTGACCAATAGCAAAGAGACCGTACAAGATGTCAGTTGATGAGTTGAAAGAACTCAAGAAACAACTTGGAGAACAGTTGCAGAAAGGATTTATTCAACCAAGTTCTTCATCCTAGGGAGCACCAGTCTTGTTGTGGAAAAGAAGGATAGAAGTCAAAGGTTATGAATAGATTACCATTCACTCAATGAGGTGACTATCAAGAACAAGTACCCTTTGCCTAGAATCAATGACTTGTTTGATCAGTTAGAAGGAGCATGTGTGTTCTCCAAGATTGATCTCCGATCAGGTTACTTTCAGCTTAAGATAAGAGAACAAGACATACCTAAGACAACTTTCACCACTAGGTATGGATTGTATGGGTATACCGTGATGCCATTTGGTTTGACCAATGCACCAGCTTACTTCATGAATATGATGAACAAGGTGTTCATGGAGTTCCTTGACAAGTTTGTTGTCATTTTCATCAATGAAATTTTGATCTACTCCAAGAGCAAAGAGGAGCATGAATGACATTTGCGTTTGATACTTGAGAAGCTTAGGGAGCATAAGTTGTATGTCAAATTCAGTAAGTGTGAGTTTTGGTTGAATGAAGTTGGATTTCTTGGACACCTTGTGTCAGGAGATGGTGTAGCAGTTGATCCTGCTAAAGTGTCAGCTATAACTGAATGGGAATCTCCTAAGTCAGTAAAAGAGATTTGTAGTTTCCTTGGCTTGGCAGGATACTACAGAAGGTTCATTGAGAATTTCTCCAAGATAGCTAAGCCAATGACAGAGTTGCTAAAGAAAGACAAGAAATTTGCTTGGTCTGAAGGATGTGAACTCAGTTTCCAAGAATTGAAGAAGAGACTAGTGACAGCACCAGTCTTATGTCTGCCAGATTTGGAGAAGGATTTCCAAATATATTGTGATGCATCTCATCATGGATTAGGTGCAGTGCTAATGCAAGAAGGGAAAGTTGTGGCTTATGCCTCGAGACAACTCAAAACTCATGAAGTAAATGACCCTACTCATGATTTAGAGTTAGCCTCTGTTGTCCATGCACTCAAAACATGGAGACATTACCTTTTGGGAAAGCGATGTGAAGTGTTCACAGATCACAAAAGTTTGAAGTATATCTTCACCCAGAAAGAAATTAACATGAGACAAAGAACATGGCTAGAACTCATCAAGGACTATGACTTGAGTTTGAAATACCACCCCGGAAAAGCAAATGTTGTAGCGGATGCTCTAAGCCATAAGGTTTTTGTGAATGGCCTTACTAAGGGAGAATTGCCAGATGATCTGTGTGCTCAATTTAGAGATCTCGGATTGGAGATTGTACCAGAAGGACATCTCATGTCATTGGATGTTCAACCCACTTTGTTTGACAAAATCAAAGAAGCCCAAAAGACAGATAAGGAAATTGAAGAGATTAAGGAAAAGATTGGCAAGGGAAAAGCCAAAGGATTCCATGAAGATGAACATGGTACTTTATGGCATGGAAAACATATCTGTGTTCCACAAGATCCGGAACTTCGAAAACTAATTTTACAAGAAGCACACAACTCAGCGTATTCCGTTCATCCAGGTAACACCAAAATGTACATGGATATGAAAGAAATATTTTGGTGGAACAATCTCAAGAAGGACATCGCCGAACATATTGTTTTGTGTGATGTATGTAGTAGAGTGAAAGCGGAACATCTGAAACCAGCAGGATTGTTACAACCACTACCTATTCCTGATTGGAAGTGGGACAAGATTGGCATGGATTTCATTACCGGATTGCCAAGGACCCGGTCAGGATATGATTCTATTTGGGTAGTAGTGGATCGCTTAACTAAAGTGGCTCATTTTATACCCGTGAAGACAACCTACACAAGTGCTAAGTTAGCCAAGATCTATATGAGTAGAATTGTATTCTATATGGATTACCCAAGAGTATTGTGTCTGATAGGGGAACTCAATTCACTTCTCATTTTTGGAGGCAACTACATTAGTCATTGGGAATGAGGTTGGAATTCAGCACTGCTTTTCATCCTCAGACTGACGGACAGACAGAAAGGACCAACCAGATTCTTGAAGATATGTTGAGGGCATGTGCCCTAGACTATGGTGCTAGTTGGGATGAAAGTCTGCCATACGCAGAATTCTCTTACAATAACAGCTATCAAGCCAGTATTGAGATGGCACCATTTGAGTTTCTCTATGGGAGAAAGTGTACCACCCCATTGCTATGAAATGGCGTGGGAGAAAGAAGTTTGTTTGGGCCAGAACTAATCAAAGAGGCTGAAGAGAAAGTCAAACTAGTTAAGGACAGACTAAAGATAGCACAGTCCCGACAGAAGAGCTATGCATATCCTAAGCGTAGAGAAGTCACCTACGAAGAGGGTGATAGAGCTTATCTTAGAGTGTCACCACTTCGTGGAGTGAAGAGATTTGGCGTCAAAGGTAAATTGGCCCCAACATATGTTGGACCATTCAAGATTCTGAGTCGTAAAGGAGAAGTAGCTTATGAGATTGAATTGCCAGAGTCATTGTCTGTTGTTCACAATGTGTTCCATGTGAGTCAGCTAAAGAAATTCCATCCAGAAATGGAAGAGACTTCTTTGAAGGATACTATACCTTTGGAAGAGGTTCAATTGGAAAGTTATCTCACTTATGAGGAAAAACCCATCAAGATTCTTGAGGCTGCAGAAAGAGTTACACGGACTAAGACTATCAAATTCTGCAAAGTTCAATGGAACCATCATTCCGAAGAAGAAGCAACATGGGAAAGAGAAGATGATCTTCGGAAAGACCACCCTCACCTATTTGCTAGCCAACCCAAATCTCGAGGGCGAGATTCACCTTAAGGGGGTTAGATTTGTAACATCCCTAAAATCATGTTTGCAAAGATTGCATATCATTCATGCATGCATATCATTTAGGGACCAATTTCAAAACTCAATTCTAGAAAACAGAAGCACTGAGTGCTATTATTTTATGTGAGCATGCATTGACCTAATGCCACTCTCAAGTGAGGGAATATTTGTTCTAAACCAAGATTAGTTTGCTCTTAAGTTGGTTTGGTTGTGTGTCAAGGCTTGGACAAAAATTTACCAAAACAAATATGGTTTTAAACCATTTGCAAAACCTATTCAAAACTTGAACTATGGCACTGTTTATTTGTTTACTCAAAGAGACCAAGCAAGTACAGAGAGACGACATGATTTTATGCACAAAAGTATGAAGGTTACACTTTACAAAAATCCAGAAAATATTTGAATTCAATTGCTTTTGAATTTATTTGAAAATGATTCCTGAAAATCAACTCAGAAAAAGAAAAAGAAATAGAAAACCCAACTGGGCCTGGCGCCAGCATTCCTGCCCAGCAAGCAAAACAGCCCACCCGGGTTCCCCCTTTCCCCTCTGTTTCTCACCGCACCCGCACACACCCCCTCACGCTGACCACTGGGCCCGTCCACGTCACCATCGTCTTCCCCAAATCTCGCGAAGAACACATCACCGCTGGCCGTTGTTGGCGTTGATCGCGCGGCGTAATTGCCCTTGATTCCACAGGTGTTTCCTATCGAGCCCCTGCCTACTTAAACTCCTCTGCACCGCGAGTCTTTCCCCTCACTCAGCACCCCCACTCCGCCACCAGGCTACCGGCAATTCTAGCTGCAACTCCGCTGCCCGATGCACTTCGGCGACCTATTCCGGTGAACCCCGTGCTCCCCTTCACCTCTCGTTCATACAAGCTTGTCTGTCTTGCCCGTGCGCATCTTCTCACACTTTCTCTTTGCTCTATATCTCCCCAAGTCGTCGTCTTCGTTCATGGCCACAACCACCAGATCCGCCGCTCAACTCCGACGAGCAATAGCGGTAAGAATCGAGAGCCCCTTGTCTTCTCCTTGAAACCATCTTGCTCACCGTGACCTTGCGCACCCCCTAATGCCACTGACTCATGCTAGGGCGACGCAGAACCTCGGCAACATCGTCGTCTGCAAGCACCCGACGCCGCGCACGACTCCGACGAGCTCCAGCGACACCCACGGTGCGCCCCTTCGCCAACGAAGCCTACCTTGAGCATCAGAAGCACATGGCGAACTCGGTAATCCACTTCACCCTCTCCCGCGTGACCTAAATCGTCGGCAACATCTCTGACAGAGCCGTCGCCGCCACTCGCCGCCGCCAGTCTTTGGTCGCAAGCTTCGCAGCCGTTAGATCTGGATTAGAGGCTCAGGATTAGATCACTTACTTGAACATTTACGCGCAGATCTGACCGTGCGCTGCCACTTAAATCTAACGGCCCTCGTTGATCGATCCACACGAAGCGGTATCGACGAATCAGAACACGCCGTGTGTCTGTAGGTTTGATTTAAAATCAGAATTTAGATCTATTAGATGTTTAAACTTGAAAAATTCATAACTTTTGATTCCCACGTCCAAATTTGACAAATTTTATATCATTGGAATCAGGAGAGAAAATCCTTTCTGTTTATGCAATGTGTTTAATGTTTTGCCTCAGTGAAAATGGTTGTTTTTACAGAAACATTTGTAGGCATAATTTGTGTATAGTAATTATTTGAAAAATGTTTTGTTAATCAAATAAAGTTTATTTGGCTTATTTTGGACTTGTTAATGATTCAGTACTGTGTACTTGTCTTGTTTGGTGTAGAAAATCATCACATGGCATTTTGCATACATTCATGTATTTTTGCTTGTATATAATGTGTATGTGATTTTGTGCCATTATTTTATGTGTAGATTTTGGTGCAAATAGTGATTGTGATTGTGGAGATTGTTGCTACTCCCCAAACTACCAAGGCAAGTGGTGCTTCATGATTTTATTCCTATGTTTTTCAACTATGCACTAGAAATATTTTGCTAGACTTGCATGAATATTTTGATCTATATGCTATGCTTTGGAAATCCTAGTAGTTGTAGAATTGCTAGAAATTTCTAAGATAAGATGCTTATCAATGCCATGCTTAGCCTATCTAGTAGCAACCAAGGGTGGTTATATATTCATGCTATGAGAAAATATTTCTAAGTCTTTGGACTTATGTTTTTGCTTAATAAAACAACTAAGTGAATGAAACACCTGGGTGGAATGGAAAGAATGGTTTATGTTGAGTGGTTACACAAGGCCCATTTCTATGGCTTACCTTGTGTATCTCACTTGTGGAAAGCCACCCAGGAACAAAGGGATTTGAGAGGCCAAATGTTAAGAAGCTTCTAGTGCAGCCACATGGCAATATGGGCTCTGCCTGGATCACATAGGTTGCAATAACTTAGCCATTTGGACAGTTGGTGGTAGTGGGATGGTAGGTTGGAACGCGTCCATTTGGTCTAAGGGAAGGATTATAAAAGGTCTTGTCTTGGTGAAAATCAAGTCTTGTGGGGAAAGTGCACAACCTCTGCAGATGGAAGAATCTAAGTACTTATCCATGTCCCTGGTATTGGACAACTTGAGCATCAAGACATGGAAGCTATCAAGAATCTCCTCATCCCAATTTCTAAGTAAAAACTTGTGGTTGAACAAGGGTGAAGGTTCACCAATTTCTATTGGTGGTTCCTTGGGAAAGATTTTGTCAAAGAAAAACTTAGTGTTTTCAACTGATAGGTAAAACCTATTTTGAGCAAAGCAAGCCTAAGCTACACTTAACCAAAATGCATATAGTACCTAGACTACTAATATTCTACTAAGGTATCACTTGCCAATACTATTCCAATGTATTGACCCACTGTGGTTGTAACTTGTGATGTTGCAGGTTATACTGATGATGATTAGGGGTTATGAGTCTACACTCAACATGCTTGCCTGTGGCACATGAAGATGAAGACTTATTTATCTTATTATATATTTGAACTCTTGTATTAGGCCTGTGGCCATGGAGTTTGTAAAAGACTATGTTTGTCTCTGGAATGATATGTAATAATGACCTTTGTTTCTGTGTACTTCATCTTAAACTGTGGATGCTAGCATTGATCTAGGGACTAGCATTGCAATCACAAAGATCCTTACCTTTATAAAGGGAGGGATCTTACAAAACTACTCACGCATCATACCAGAGAAGAAGGCCTCCGGGATGATTTCCCCTCTGGCAGGGTGCCAAGAAGAACTTCAGACCCCCCGATCTAGGGACGACGGTGGCGGCGGCTATAGAAGGTTTCGTGGAGTTTTGATCGGGTGCCTAGGGTTTCTGCATCGGGGGCTTCTTATAGGCCAAGAGGCGAGGCTGGGAGGCGGCCAGGGGCCCCACACCCTACCTAGGCGCGGGGTGGGCCCACCCGTGCCTAGGGGGTCTAGCCGCCCTGGTCCGCTTCTCCGTCTCTCCTCTGGACTTCGTGTCGCCCATGGTAAAATATTAACTTTCGCTTTTGTCTTGTCCAATTCCGAGAATATTGATTTTCTGCCTTTTTGGAACCAAAAACAGAAGAAAACATGCAACTGGCACTGTGGCAACTTGTTAATAGGTTAGTTCCAGAAAAGATATAAAAAGACCTCGAAGTGTAGACAAACCAACGCAAGGTAGATACTAAACAAGCATGGAGCATCAAAAATTATAGATACGTTTCCGACGTATCACCACTCCACTGAACCGTTGGAGAAAAGTCAGACCGGAGACTCTGGCCTACACACCGGAGACTCCGGTCCACACCAGAGATTTTGGTCCATTTCCGGACCAGCCTCCGGACCAGCATACTGAATGACCAAGCCCAGCTGCAAGCCAAGTGGGCCGGAGACTCCGGTCCAGCGGCACCGGAGATTCCGGTCTGAGGCTCACATCGGAGACTCCGTAGTAGTCTCCGGACCTTGCTCCAGACCCCCTATCGGACTGTCCCAGCCAGAATTCTAAAGCCCCCTCCAGGGATTCCCACAGAAACTCCGGTCAACACCGGAGACTCCGGTCCAGCCAGACCGAAGACTCTGGTCTGGAATTTCTAGAAGCATGTCAATCTTGCAGGAATCTTTTCATAGAGTAAGGGTCCTTTTCACTTTGCAATATATCAACCTGTAGATAATAGCATACTATAAAATGATCTACTTGTTGTTAAGAAACACGAAAAGTGATTATGACAATAAATGTCCTTTCAATCTCCCCCTTTTTGGTGTTCGATGACAACAAGTGATTTTTCATGGAATAATTTGTATTAAGCTCCCCCTGACTATGTGCATTAATGTAAACAAGTAAATCATGCAATATAGATGGTACATAGATAAATCACATAGTTCTCACATGAGATACACTAATAGGTGCACAACCACATAGTACACACAAATAGCAAATAGTCTCGTAAGCACATAATAAGGCAAATAAAACACGAAGTTCGAGATAGCAAATGAACATCAAATCCAACCCAAATCCATGCAAATCGATGACAATGACTTCTCCCCCTTTGGCATCGAAATGCCGAAAAGGGAAAAGACCTAAGCTAGCGCCCCAACAACTCAGTAGTCCTCGTCATTCTCATCCTCGTACATGTCCTGATCCTCATCACCCTCATCATAGTCATCATCATCATCAGGAGCTGCAGGTCCTTTGCCGTGAGGGCGAGAAGAGGAGGTACTCTGGTACCCATATCCAGAGGTGACATCTGAAAAAGTCTTCCAGTCCACCAATCTGTTTTTATGGGCATTCCATGCCCCAAAAGAATGAGTGTGATCTGACTCAGTGGACTGCTGAGCACCATGCTCATCATTGTACTCACCCTCTCCTTCCTCATCATCCTCTTCTCCCTAAGCCTTAATTTCCTTGAGGATCTTTTCAATGCGTCGGTTGCTTTGGTAGGAGACATGTTGTTGCTTACGGATGTCAACATTCATGCAGCACAGGGTCCTCTCCCAGAAAGTGGCCTTCTTGACCTTCTCATGTACATAGTCACGGATCATGGGAGGCATGGGTGCATTGGAGGCATTCTTCCTCCAAGATCTAGGAGGAGTGGGAGACCTCTTAGTCTCATTGATCTCCTCATCCTCAGTGCCATAGGAACGCCTAGGATGAGGCCCCATGCGCCCCTTCTACTGCAGTGATACCAGAGTGTGCTCGGTAAGGTTGGGAGCCAAGCCAAGTGGGGAATCATGCTCCTTGGAGTTGATGAGCCTCATAACCAGTGGTGAATATGGAGGAGACTTCTTGTACAGAATGGCATGGAACATCTCCTCAAATATGAAATCCATCACCTCAATAGGATTAGCATCTGCCTCGGGGACAACATTGTGAATCTTGTGGGTATGATAGAGTAGTTTGACCAGCCCACATCTAATATCATCATCATTCCCAGAACTGTTGGAATTATGCCCTAGAGGCAATAATAAAGATGTTATTATTATAATTCTTGTTCATGATAATGTTTATATTCCATGATAGAATTGTATTAAGCGGAAACTTTAATACTTGTGTGGTTTGTGAACAACACCGTGTCCCTAGTACGCCTCTATGGACTAGCTCATTGATTAATGATGGTTAAGGTTTCCTAACCATAGACATGAGTTGTCAATTGATAATGAGATCATATCATTGGGAGAATGATATGGTGGACAGACCCAAACTAAGCGAAGCAATTAGATCGTGTTATCGTGTTCGTCTTTGCGAAGCTTTTCTTATGTCAAATATTGTATTCCTTAGACCATGAGATAATACAACTCCCTGGTATCGGAAGAAAGCTTTGAGGTCATCAAACGTCATCCTATGAGAGGGTGATCATAAAGGTGTCTCTCAGGTGATCGGAAAGTATCTGTTGGGTTGTATGTATCGAGATGGGATTTGTCCCTCCCAAGTCGGAGAGATATACTTCGGGCCCACTCGGTAATCGATATCAACACCGCTTGCAAGCATGTGGTTAAGGAGTTAATCACAAAGTGATATCGGATTACGGAACGAGTAAAGTACTTGCTGTGAACGAGATTGAACTAGGTATGACGGTACCGACGATCGAATCTCGGGCAAGTAAAATATCGCGAGATGAAGGGAATATATATATGGGATTGATTGAATCATGGCATCGTGGTTCATCCGATATGATCATCGATGAATGTGTGGGATTCAATATGGGTTTCCAGACCCCGTTGTTGATTATTGATAGAAAATCATGTCTGCATATTCTCGAACCCGCAGGGTCACACACTTAACGTGTCTCGACGCTAGGATAGATTGGATAATTGGTTTATGAGTTTTTGTTCGGAGTCTCGGATGGGATCCAGGACATCACGAGAGGTTCTGGAGTGGTCCGGAGAATAAGATTCATATAAGGCAGTGCAGTTTTTGGAGTTCGGAATTGTTCCGGGTTAATTGGTATTGTACCGGAAGCTTCTAGAACCTTTCGGAAGGGTACCAACGTGGCCCCACCTTCCGGGAGGGGGAATGGGCCTATGAGGGAGTACCCTGGATGCATTGGGCCAGGGGCACAAGGCCCCATAGGGCCCAGCCGGCCAAGAGAGGTTTAAACTCTAGATAGAGCTTCTAGAAGGGGGGGTTTCCTTGCCCCCACTCTTCCTCCTTGGGGCCGCCGGCCTTGGCTTGGGGGAGGGGCTAGGGCTGCGCGCACCCCTCTATATATAGAGGTCTGGGGGCGCACCAACCCCCTACACCTTCCCCTCCAACCCTAGCCGCCCTGCTGCCCTCCTCTCTCCCTCCCGACTGCTTGTAGGCGAAGCCCTGCTGCAGAAATTCTCCACCAATTGCACCGCGCCGTCGCGTTGTAGATCCAACCCATCTCTCCACCATACTTGCTGGACCAAGGAAGGAGGAGACGTCGAGGTGCCGCATGTGTGCATCTCATGGAGGCACCACCACTTGTGGTGCTAGATCGGATCGGATCGCGAGGAGGAGAAGCGAGTACGACTACATCACCCACGTTCCGACGAACGTTCCGCTGTGTGAATCTTCAAGGGTATGAAGATCTAATCCAATCTCTCTCGTTGTTTGCATCTCCTAGATTAGATCTTGGCTTCCCCTCTGTTCGCATCCGTAGAAAATTTTGATTTACTATGCCGCGAAACCCTTCAGTGGTATCAGAGCTAGATCTATGCGTAGATGTGTTTCACGAGTAGAACGCAACATGGTTGTTGTGGGTGTTGATGTTTTCTGTTGCAAGCCTCTTGTTTTTGTTCTTCTTATGACGCGGGATAGTGAGATTGAAGCGGTCCAGGCCAACCTTACGCGACGTCGTTCGCGAGACCGGCTCCGCACTTGACGTGTGGCTTGTTCCACACATGCGGCTGGTGGATGTCAGTTTCTCTCACTATAGTTGTCATGGGATTAACACCGGAGTTTGGCAACCATAATATCACCGTTGTGGCTTTCCGTAGGTAAGAATCGTTCTTAGCATCTACTCCCATAAGCCACGTAAAACATGCAACAACAAAGTAGAGGCGTCTAACTTGTTTTTGCAGGGAGTGTTTTCTGTGATATGGTATGGCCCAAGATGTGATGTGTATATTGTATGCGATGATCATGTTTTGTAATGTTTCACGACTTGCATGTCGATGAGTACACAACCGGCAGGAGCCATATGGTTGTCTTTATAATTGTGTATGACCTGCGAGTCAACTTCTTATACGCCATGTAATAGCTTTACTTTATCGCTAAGTAGTTAGAAATAGTTGTAGTTGCTATTCGTGGTGGAGGCAATCATGGTGGAGTGATGGAGATCATGCCGGAACGCACAAGATGGAGATCATTGCGTGAAGATTGGCTATACCATGTCACATAAAGTTATATGCATGTGATGTTTATCCTTTTATGTATCTTATTATGCTTAGATCGCGACAGTAGCATTATAAGATGATTCCTCACTTAAAGATCAAGATAAAAACTGTGTTCTCCCCAAGTATGCACCGTTGCGAAAGTTCGTCGTGTCCAAGCATCACGTGATGATCGGGTGCTATAGACTCTACGCTCACATACAACGGGTGCAAGCCAGTTTTGCACACGCGGAAATACTTGGGTCTAACTTGACGAGCCTAGCATGTACATACATGGCCTCGGAACACATGAACCGAAAGGTTAAGCATGAGTCATATGAATGATATGATCGACACTTCGTTGTCCACCATTGAAGCCACATCTCTTCTCGTGATGATCGGATTAGGTGTGGTGAATTTGGATCGTGTTCACTAAACAACTTGAGGGATGTTGAATTTAGTGGGAGTTCATCTAGTAATTTGAGTAAGTTGAACTAGTTATCATGAACATAGTTTAATTTGTACTTGCAAATACTGTAGATCACATGGCTAAGTCCAACTTCAACTTCAACATTTTCGCTGAGAAGGAAAAGCTTAGAAACAATGGGTCTAACTTCACCAATTGGTTCCGCAATCTAAGAATCATTCTCTCTGGCGGTCAAAAGGACTATGTCCTTGGGAAAGCGTTAGGTGACCCCCCTGCTGCAACTGCGCCGGCAGATGAGAAAACTGTCTATCAGTCGTGCAAAGATGATTATGGTGTGATTAAGAGCACCATGTTGTTTGCTATGGAACCGGAACTTCAAAATCGTTTTGAAGACTATCCTGGGCCCTTTGAGATTCTCGAAGAGCTGAAAACCATGTTTCAGACTCAGGCCCGTTCTGAGAGATACGAGATCTCTGAGAAGTTCTTTAACTGCAAGATGGAGGAAGGTAGTTCCGTTAGTAAGCACGCCATTAAGACGACGGGCTACACTCAACGCCTTGAGCAACTGGAATGCACGATTCCAGAGGAGCTCAAGATTTACAGGGTTCTGCAATCACTCCCTCCCAGCTACAAAAGTTTTGTAGTGACTCATAATCAGATTGGTTCCACTGATACGATCACCGAGATCTTCGCAAAGCTGAAGGCCGCGGAAGTGGACATCAAAAAGGATAATCATGTGTTGATGGTCATCAAGCCCACCTTCAAGAAAGGTAAGGGAGCAAAGAAGCCCTTCAAGAAGGGCGGCGGCAAGCGCACTGCCCCTGCTGAGTAGAAGCTCAAGTCTGGTCCTAAGCCGGACACTGAGTGCTTCTATTGCAAGGACAAGGGTCACTGGAAGCGCCACTGTCCGAAGTACTTAACGGACAAGAAGGCTGGCACCATCAAAGGTATATTTGATATACATGTTATTGATGTTTTCCTTACTAGCCCTCGTTGTAGTGCCTGGGTATTTGATACCGGTTCAGTTGCTAATATTTGTAACTCGAAACATGAGCTACGGAATAGACGGCGGCTTGCGAGGGATGAGGTGACGATGCGCGTTGGCAACGGATCAAGAGTTGATGTGATGGCCGTCGGCACGCTCTCCTTAGTTTTACCTTCGGGATTAGTTTTAAACCTTAATAAGTGTTATTATGTGCCTGTGTTGAGCATGAACATTATTTCTGGATCGTGTTTATTGCAAGACGGTTATTCATTTAAATCGGAGAATAATGGTTGTTCTATTTATATGAGTAACATCTTTTATGGTCATGCACCTATTGTGAATGGTTTATTTCTTCTAAATATCGAAAGGGATGAAACACACATCCATAACATTGAGGCTAAGAGATGCAAAGTAGATAGTGATAATACTACTTATTTGTGGCACTGTCGTCTAGGTCATATTGGTGTAAAGCGCATGAAGAAACTCCATTCTGATGGACTTTTGGAGTCTCTTGATTTTGAATCATTTGACACATGCGAACCATGCCTCATGGGCAAGATGATCAAAACCCCGTTCTCCGGTATGATGGAGCGAACAACGGACTTGTTGGAAATCATACATACCGATATGCGGACCGATGAGTGTTTCGACGCGCGGTGGATATCGCTATTTTCTCACTTTTACCGATGACTTAAGTAGATATGGGTATATCTATTTAATGAAACATAAATCTGAAACATTTGAAAAGTTCAAGGAATTTCAGAATGAAGTGGAGAACCATCGTAATAGAAAGATTAAGTTTCTACGATCCGATCGTGGAGGTGAATATTCGAGTTATGATTTTCTCACGCATCTTAAAGCAAGCGGAATCGTTTCGCAACTCACGCCACCTGGAACACCACAGCGCAATGGTGTGTCTGAACGCCGGAATCGAACCTTATTAGATATGGTCCGATCAATGATGTCTCTTACTGATTTGCCGTTATCATTTTGGGGTTATGCATTAGAAACCGCTGCATTCACTTTAAATAGGGCACCATCTAAATCCGTTGAGACGACACCGTATGAACTGTGGTTTGGTGCTAAACCTAAGTTGTCGTTTCTTAAAGTTTGGGGATGCGAAGCTTACGTCAAGAAGTTGATGCCGGACAAGCTCGAACCTAAAGAAGAGAAATGTGTCTTCATAGGATACCCTAAGGAAACTATTGGGTATACCTTCTATCACAGAACCGAAGGCAAAGTGTTTGTCGCAAAGAACGGTTCCTTTCTTGGGAAGGAGTTTCTCTCGAAAGAAGTGAGTGGGAGGAAAGTAGAGCTAGACGAGGTTATTGAACCTTCTCTTGAATTGGAGAGTAGCGCAGCACCTGAAATTGTTCTAGTGCCGCCTGCACCAACAATAGAGGAAGCTAATGACAAGGATCATGAAGCTTCGGACGATGCTGCTACTGAACGTCGCAGGTCGACAAGGTCGCGTGCCCCTCCTGAGTGGTATGGCAACCCTGTCTTGACTGTCTTGCTAGTAGAAGACAGTGAACCTACGAACTATGAGGAAGCGATGATGAGCCCAGACTCTGAGAAATGGCTAGAAGCCATGAAATCCGAATTGGGATCCATGAGCGAAAACCAAGTATGGACTTTGGTGAACCCTCCTAGCGACCGAAAGGCCGTTGAGTGCAAATGGATCTTCAAGAAGAAAACGGACGCGGATGGTAATGTTACCATCTATAAAGCACGGCTTGTTGCGAAAGGTTTTCGACAAGTTCAAGGTGTTGACTACGATGAGACTTTCTCTCCCGTAGCGATGTTTAAGTCCATTCGGATTTTATTTGCAATTGCTGCGTTTCATGATTATGAAATATGGCAGATGGATGTCAAGACTGCGTTCCTCAATGGCAACATTGATGAAGAGTTGTATATGATGCAACCCGAAGGTTTTGTCAATCCTAAGGATGCTGATAAAGTATGCAAACTTCAGCGTTCCATTTATGGACTGAAGCAAGCATCTCGGAGTTGGAACCTTCGTTTTGATCAAGTGATCAAGAGCTTTGGATTTGTTCCAAATTGCTACGAAGCTTGTATCTACAAGAAAGTGAGTGGGAGCTCGGTGACGTTTCTGGTACTATATGTGGATGACATATTGATTATTGGAAATGACATCAACATGCTTAACGATGTGAAGAGTTATTTGAACAAGTGTTTTTCAATGAAAGACCTAGGTTAAGCTGCTTATATATTGGGCATCAAAATCTATAGAGATAGACAAAGACGCCTGATAGCTTTAAGCCAGAGTACATACCTAGAAAAAGTTCTGAAAAGGTTCAGAATGGATAAGGCAAAGAAAGGTTCAGTGCCTATGTTGTCAGGTAAGATGTTGAGCAAGGCTCAGGGTCCAGCTACGGTAAATGATAGGGAAGCTATGAGCAAAGTGCCTTATGCCTCGGCCATAGGTTCCATCATGTATGCCATGCTGTGTACTAGACCGGATGTGTCCAATGCTCTTAGTTTGACGAGCAAATATCAAAGTGATCCAGGAGTGGAACACTGGACAGCCATAAAGAACATCCTAAAGTACCTAAATAGGACTAAAGAAATGTTCTTAGTCTATGGGGGTGATGAACAGCTTGTCATAAAAGGTTACGTCGATGCTAGTTTTGACACCGACAAGGATGATTCTAAATCTCAGACAGGATACGTGTATATTTTGAATGGAGGAGCTGTGAGCTGGAGAAGCTGCAAGCAAAGCATGATCGCGGGATCTACAGTAGAAGCGGAATACATGGCTGCTGCAGAAGCGTCAAGTGAAGGAGTTTGGATCAGGAACTTCATCACTGAGCTTGGCGTGGTTCCAAGTGCATTAGACCCACTGGAGATATTGTGTGACAACACTGGCGCCATAGCACTCGCTAAGGAACCAAGATATCATCCAAGGACCAAGCATATCAACCGCAAGTTTCATATAATCCGAGATTATATAGCAGATGGAGATCTGAAGATTAGCAAAGTATATACAGATCTGAATGTCGCAGATCCATTGACTAAACCTCTTCCACGTGTAAAACATGATCAGCACCTCAGTGCCATGGGTGTGAGATTGTTACCAGATGTAAACTAGATTATTGACTCTAGTGCAAGTGGGAGACTATTGGAATTATGCCCTAGAGGCAATAATAAAGATTTTATTATTATAATTCTTGTTTTATATTCCATGATAGAATTGTATTAAGCGGAAACTTTAATACTTGTGTGGTTTGTGAACAACACCGTGTCCCTAGTACGCCTCTATGGACTAGCTCATTGATTAATGATGGTTAAGGTTTCCTAACCATAGACATGAGTTGTCAATTGATAATGAGATCATATCATTGGGAGAATGATATGGTGGACAGACCCAAACTAAGCGAAGCAATTAGATCGTGTTATCGTGTTCGTCTTTGCGAAGCTTTTCTTATTTCAAATATTGTATTCCTTAGACCATGAGATAATACAACTCCCTGGTATCGGAAGAAAGCTTTGAGGTCATCAAACGTCATCCTATGAGAGGGTGATCATAAAGGTGTCTCTCAGGTGATCGGAAAGTATCTGTTGGGTTGTATGTATCGAGATGGGATTTGTCCCTCCCAAGTCGGAGAGATATACTTCGGGCCCACTCGGTAATCGATATCAACACCGCTTGCAAGCATGTGGTTAAGGAGTTAATCACAAAGTGATATCGGATTACGGAACGAGTAAAGTACTTGCTGTGAACGAGAATGAACTAGGTATGACGGTACCGACGATCGAATCTCGGGCAAGTAAAATATCGCGAGACGAAGGGAATATATATATGGGATTGATTGAATCCTGGCATCGTGGTTCATCCGATATGATCATCTATGAATGCGTTTGAGTCAATATGGGTTTCCAGACCCCGCTGTTGATTATTGATAGAAGATCATGTCTGCATATTCTCGAACCCGCAGGGTCACACACTTAACGTGTCTCGACGCTAGGATAGATTGGATAATTGGTTTATGAGTTTTTGTTCGGAGTCTCCGATGGGATCCGGGACATCACGAGAGGTTCCGGAGTGGTCCGGAGAATAAGATTCATATAAGGCAGTGCAGTTTTTGGAGTTCGGAATTGTTCCGGGTTAATCAGTATTGTACCGGAAGCTTCTAGAACCTTCCGGAAGGGGACCAACGTGGCCCCACCTTCCGGGAGGGGGCATGGGCCTATGAGGGAGTGCCCTGGCCGCATTGGGCCAGGGGCACAAGGCCCCATAGGGCCCAGCCGGCCAAGAGAGGTTTAAACTCTAGATAGAGCTTCTAGAAGGGGGGGGGTTTCCTTGCCCCCCACTCTTCCTCCTTGGGGCCGCCGGCCTTGGCTTGGGGGAGGGGCTAGGGCTGCGCGCACCCCTCTATATATAGAGGTCTGGGGGCGCACCAACCCCCTACACCTTCCCCTCCAACCCTAGCCTCCCTGCTGCCCTCCTCTCTCCCTCCCGACTGCTTTTAGGCGAAGCCCTGCTGCAGAAATTCTCCACCAATTGCACCGCGCCGTCGCGTTGTAGATCCAACCCATCTCTCCACCATACTTGCTGGACCAAGGAAGGAGGATACGTCAAGGTGCCGCACGTGTCCATCTCACGGAGACACCGCCACTTGTGGTGCTAGATCGGATCGGATCGCGAGGAGGAGAAGCGAGTACGACTACATCACCCACGTTCCGACGAACGTTCCGCTGTGTGAATCTTCAAGGGTATGAAGATCTAATCCAATCTCTCTCGTTGTTTGCATATCCTAGATTAGATCTTGGCTTCCCCTCTGTTCGCATCCGTAGAAAATTTTGATTTACTATGCCGCGAAACCCTTCAAGAACTTGGTGAGATGGTATGACGGAATATCCTCAACATCAGATTGTAGAGGGGCTTGAGTCCCTTGGACCCCCTACAACACCCTCGCTACCATACAAAGGTGCAAGCTTTATATTGTTCTCCCCAAGAGCCGCTGAGTGCATTCGCAACCCAACAGGAGTGGATACGCCATGGAAGGTCTCGAAGATGACATTGGCAAAGTCATAGAAAGTAGCCAAGCAGCGGGTGGTGCCAGTCATCCAAGTCATGGTCCTGTCTTGGTCAGATCCAAACACAACAGTGGCGTAGAACCGTTGCACAAGTGTGATGTTGTAGTCTTCACGGAGCTCCATCAAGTTGAACAGCCCCAGCTTCTCACAAATCCATAGTGCATCAGAGAAGTAGGGGCTACTCCTCATCTGCTCAACACTCATAAATTTCTAGGGGCAAACTGGTGACTTATTGAGCACACCGTAAACATCCTTCATGAACACAGTTTGGTCCTTCCTCCAAAAGCGTGGCCTCGCTGGTACGTGGCAAGTCATAGAAATCAGTCTTTCGCAGCTCACGGTATTCATTCTTTGACATGTGGGCCAAAGACTGAAGATTGTCATATTTTGCCCTCTTGGCACGGTTCTCTTGCTCAGTCCTTTCTTGCTCCCTCATCATGTATGCTGCATCACGGGCCTGTTGTCTCCGGTTGGAGAGAGGCACGATAAATTGACCCTCGGACTCATCATAGCAAGGATCGGCCCTCTTTGACTTGGCCTTGGTGCGAGGAGGACGACGAGAACCACCACATGTGAATAGCAGTGAGGGAGATAGCATGGAGGTAAGCATACATGTCCCAAATATGCATCACAAGAGCTTTGATGCATTACAGAACCTATTTGAGTCACCCCACACCGGAGTCTCTGCAGCTCATACCGGAGTCTTCGGTCTTGTGCACCGGAGTCTTCGGCCCTGGGGCCGGAATCTCCGGTCGGTAGGCTCGGGCATGAGCTGGGAGGCTCCTGGAGGGGGTGAATCTAATAGATCGGGCAATGCAACAAGGCTAAAGTACCAGAGTGCATGCATACGAGTGATTCCAATGGACAAAATAGCACCAATCCTCAAAAACACTTCTAGAGATGAACCCTAGGAGAAAAAAGAGGAGGAGAGGTACCAGATCTGTCCATGGGATCGATTCCACCGGTGGGAATGACCCAATGGAGTAGAGGAGGAGGTTGGCCGGCGTCACGGAGGATCCCGGGGGCTTCTTGACCTCCAGGGAGGAGTTTTGGAGGAGGGGGCGACGGGTATGAGAGTGGGGAACGGGGGTGCATGAATGAAACTGATGTTTCAGTTCACCCCGTCCCCTCCCTTTAAGTGGCAGAAACCATCTGGACCGGAGACTCCGGTCAACACCGGAGACTCCGGTGCGAGCGCACCGGGGACTCCGGTCCTCCTCGACCAAAAACTCCAGGTTTTGTGTTTGGGGACATATATGAGAGATATAGTGTTTTAAGACAAGGTATAGGCTTGGGTTAAGATGTCACACTATGAAGAATCAATAAGAGCCATAGAAATCCACTAAAATCTTCAAGAAAGCTCCAAATAGACATGACCAAGAACCAACTCTTCACTAAGAAGAGGGCGGTGGCCGAGGCCACCGTGTAAGAGTTTGTGGCATGACACCGCGAATAATTATCCTTGGGTTCATAGCCACTACTCATAAATGAATCTCACATATCACAAAATGATATTAAGAGAATTGACTTTCTTGATTTTGGCATTATGGGGGGTGGTGACTCCTTGATGGCACCAGAGAACTTGGTGCTTGATGTGCAGTCTGTTGGGAACCCCAAGAGCAAGGTGTGAAGCAGCACAACAACAAGTATTCCCTTAGTAAGACACCGAGGTTATCGAACCAGTAGGAGGAAGGAAACATCACACAGGTGTTGCTAGCAACGCGGAGATCTGCACAACACAAACTCAAGACTTTGCCCCAACGAATCAGTGAAGTTGTCAAGTTCACCGGTTTGCTGTAACAAAAGATTAAACATATGGTGTGGAAGGTAATGGTTTGCAGCAAGTAAACAGGTAACAGTGGAAGATCTATCAATGATAAAGATTGGACCGGGGTCCATAGTTCACTAGAGGTGCTCTCCTTAGATAAACAACATGACATGAAGGGTAAACAAATTACAGCAGGGCAATTGACAGGAACTGAGCAAGGCATAATAATGCAATTACTAGTCAGAAAGATCCTATGAGATTCGATTGGGCAATACAACAAGATACATAAACCGCCATCCAACTGCATCTATGACTAGAAGTCCACCTTCAGGTTATCATCCGAACCCCCTCCAGTATTAAGTTGCAAGCAACAGACAACTGCTTTAAGCAAAGTGTGTAAGGTAAACAGTCCACATGTTCCATGAACAAGAGACCATTGATTTCTCCCTAGTAGCAAAAACACATCTACAACCGAAGAGATTATTGTCACTTCCCTTGGAAACTAGAGGCATGAACCCACTATCGAGCATAAATACCCTATCTTGGAGTCACTAGCAACTACTCGGCCAAGATAGCTACTAACAACGGAGAGCATGAAAGATCACAAACAACACAGACATGATAGAATCATAAAGACAAAACCATTAATCAAACCAACATAATAATCTCAATATCCATCGGATCCCCGCAAACACAACATGCATGATTACAAATAGATTAGATCTTAATCATGAACGGAGCTCACAAGATCTATACATGAAAGCACAAAGGAGGAGATACAACCATCTAGATACTACATGGACCCATAGTCCAAGGTGGAACTACTCACGCATCATACCGGAGAGAAGGCCTCCGGGATGATCTCCCCTCCGGCAGGGTGCCGGGAAGAACTTCATATCCCCCCGATCTAGGGATGATGGTGGCGGCGGATACATATGGTTTCATGGAGATTTGATCGGGTGCTTAGGGTTTCTGCATCGGGGGCTTCTTATAGGCGAAAGGGGAGGCCGAGGTGGCGACCAGGGGCCCCACACCCCTCCCAGGCGCGGGGCAGGGCCCACCCACGCCTAGGGGGTCTGGGCGCCCTGGCCCACCTCTCCGGCTCCCCTCTGGACTTCTTGTTCCCCACGAAAAGTAATTTACTTTGACGTTTGTCCCATCTAATTCTGAGAATATTTCTTTACTAGCTTTTCTAAAACCAAAAACAACAGAAAACAGGCAACTGGCACTGTGGCAACTTGTTAATAGGTTAGTACCTGAAAACATGTAAAAAGCACCTCAAAGTGTAGACAAAGCAAAGCAAAGTAGATACTAACAAGCATGGAACATCAAAAATTATATATACGTTTCCAACGTATCAAGCATTCCCAGGCTTAACTCCGGCTCGTCCTCGAGTAGGTAAGTGACAAAAGGAATACTTTTTGAGGTGACATGCACCCTCACAATAAAGATCCAACCATTTGCAAGCATTGAAAGCTGGGATCAAAGAACTCTAAACATGTGCATGAAAGATGGAGTTCTAACAATAGGATATAGTAACTATGCATGCAACATGAAAGGCTACAAACAAAGATCATGAATAACATGCATTGAAAAACGTTTGTTTGTTTCACATACAGAAAACATATCATAGTGGCAATCAGCTTGTCCCTCATAGAGTAGCAAATAGATGCATAGGACACCTTCAAAGTTCACAAGGGTGACTAGAAATAAATAGCACAATAACAAGTAATATCACAATATGCATCAATCAATAAGCTTTGGAACACTGCACACAGAATGACAACTATGCTCTCTTAATGGTGCGTAAAGGTAGAAGGTGGAGACTCAACAATGGTGGAAGAAAGGCCTTTTTGTAAAGGAAGCAAGGATTACAAGTTTCAAAAAGAGCTTCCAAAAATTATGGTACCTGTTAGCTTTCAGCCCTCATTGCCCCTATCATAAGCATCTTGAAGTGATTAAGGTTAAAGTGATAAAGATGGAGTATATGCTTGACGAAGTATAAGTTGGCAATCTCAAGTCCCTTGAATACGAGGGCCACACCTCATGCATACTCAACTTACTTAGTGTGCTAATCTCAAGTAAGTTCTTGTCATTGTAAGTATTTGCATATCATTGAGAACCGCCAATGGGGTACCCCTTGCACATGGTACAGGAGCTTTCCCATAACCAAATTGACAAGGCAAGCAGACAATGAGCATCTCAGCAATCTTCTTATGTACCATGGGAATATGGTGCTTTTTCTCCCTTTCCTCTTTTCTCAATGTGTCTCTTTTTTATAAGAAGAATGCTTCATAGATGTCACTATGGTGATGCTGCAAGTTTCCACCATGATTAGGCATGGCTTAGGCTAGCGGCCTAGGCGTTTCTCTAACACAGGATACAAACTCCATGGACTTACAAGTTCGCTCTTTATTTCATACCGGTGACATCCATAGACAAAAGAGCATGATATCAACTGAGTACAAAGTACAAGTGCAATGTTGAAAACGTTTCCTGTGACAGCATGATTCTGTTAATTCCAACGTATAAGTGCAAGCATATACAACAAAGATGTCACAATGGTTCAAGTTTATTAGGGGCAAAGAATATAAAGTGTGCCATCAAGTTCGTGAGGGCTTTAATCACTAAATTTTCACATAACAAAATAGTTTTTAATTGGAAAATAGCTTAAAACAAGAATATACTTGGAATGGTGTAACACACCATGCATAGGAGTTTATAGTGGACACTTCGGAATAACTTGGTTTCTTGGGAGTTGGAAGCATGAGTAGAACTTACTCATACAAGTGGAGGCTAGCAAAAGACTGGGAGAAACCAACTAAGAGAGAAATAATGGACATAATCATGCAGTGCAACAAAACATTACTAATCAAAGCATAGAGTGGTACTACAAGTCAAGGACTAAATGATCATAGAGGCTAATGGTGACTTGTCATAGTCATAACATGGTGTGAGCATGTGCCAAGTCAACCCAAGCAAAGCATCAAAGGAGAATACCACAATACTATGCTTTTGCATGCTAAAACAACGCATAATTTCTTCAAGGCACACTAAGCAATCCCAATTGTTTGGAACAAGACATGCTACAGCAATAATCACTAAGCATAAAGTCAAAACAACACCTAGCATGTCATGCTAAAGTCTAATTCACAGTCAATGCAAGCTCCTCTTGCACTTCAAGCAAGAACTTACTACTTCTTTCCAACACCAAGCAACTTATTTGCAAAACAACACAGCGAGAACGGGGGTCCAAACTACTTTATTCAAGCAAACTAAACAACCTAAGCAAATCAAACTAAAACTAAGACGCTCCAAGAACAACACAATTGTGCATGAAACAATAAAAACGAAGTGTCTAGACAGACCTAAGCTTTTTATTGATGAAGAAGGGGATGCCTTGGGCATCCCCAAGCTTTGACGATTGTACCTCTTGGATATTTCTTGTGGTGACACCATGGTGTCATCCCCAAGCTTGAGATTTTGTCCATTCTTCATCTCATTGCATCATTCTCTCTCTACACCTGAAATTTTTCCTTCATACAAAACTTCACACAATCTTCATTAGCAACATTAGTGTATTCAAAAGATATTAGACCCCTGACAAAGCTTTGTGTAACTACCTCGGTGAATTACGCTCCTAGTTACAAGCCTGGATGAGCGGAAATGGTTGAAATAGTACGGTGGGGCCCAAATGCCACTCACAGGTAGACCTTTCGGCCGTCCCAACCATTTCCAAACATCGGGACAAGAACGGGCGGCGTAATCGGCAGGCGAAGGGATCAACTACATACACAAATGAGTATGTATGCAAGCCACCATACAACAGTACATCAGAGCCATTCCATCTAAAAAGAAAGGAAATATAGCAACGCCATACGGCAAGATTCAAATGTCCTAGATAGATATAATAGTTTAGGATATATCCTCATACATCAAACATCAGAGTATCAGGCGGAAGCGGCAAACAAGATCCGAGTATGGATAAGAAGCAAATCGGCATAAGATGCCCCATAAATAAACACATCCCGCCCACAGATCTCACGGATCCCCGTTCTCGGAATCTCTACACCGAACGATCGTTGCCCACATCGTCCGCCTCCTCCACCCAGTATCCATCTTGTGAGTGTACCTGTTCATCTGAATCAAATAATTTATCGTGTGAGACCCTAGGGGTACTCAGCAAGTCTTTATGCCTCTAAAGGGGACACAACCTGGGGTGACGCAATTGCAGCAAAAGATAAACCCTAACAATTCTATAGATACTCGCTAACCATCCGCCGAACCAAAGATAGACGGATGTCCGTGAATTAATGACAACAGTTATAACAGTAATATCAACAGATCCATCCTCCTCCTCGCTTACCAACGAGGAAGCGGACGAACTACCCCCATCCGTTGGCAGTTTTATTATCCATTCCATGAGTGTTGCACTATTTACTAGTCAGTTACTTAGTCAAATTAAAAGCGGTACTTTAGTTATGCTTGTCTATGATCGAGAAACTGTGCTCCAAGTCGTCCATAACCGTGGACACGGCTTCCAGAAAGTTTTACCTTGCAGGGGTGCACAAATAGCAACACACACTCGATCAACCTCGGAAAAACCAAATCAAAACCCAACGAGGCATTCACGACAAAGCAATCACAGGATTCAGAAATATTTCAGGGGGCCACCCCATTAAGCTACCCGCAACGAAGTTAGCTGACTTCGAGACGGACTCAAGGTTTGCGTCAGTGGCTGTAAACGACTGGGAACCCGAAAATATGACTGGGCTTGTCGATACCGCGAAAACACTCCGCTTACCTAAACGGTACAGGTGCTCCTCGCACAATCGTAAATAAAGCAGTAAAGCATGGCATAAGTACAGGATAGTAAATAAAACCTCAAACTAGTTTGTGGCCCCAAGAAATAAGAATGAATCAAGCTCTGGCTCAGGGGGGTCCCATAATCCTCCCGGATGTGGATAGCGCGAATATTCAAGGGACAGGAATCAAGTACTCGGGGTCCTACGGGACACAAGTGAGCATGAAAAACCAAATAGCAGATATTGCTCACCGGTGCCACTTTCATTAGTTATCCCATTACTACTCAGGTTAAGTTGTTTAGGTACCTCGTTATCCATCAGACACTCACATACCCTACACATGCTGTTCTACGACTCGCATGGCTCAAACAACTCCTGTAGTAATGGCTCATGGGATGGAGGAACAAGCTTTGGTGGGGTTTAAAAGTAAAGGCTATGCAATACTTGGGATTCAGTTGAATGCAATCGCGACTCAATGATGCAAGAATAAGATAGAGGCAATAGGTACTATATGTATGCAAGCATGTGGTAGTGCTTGCCTGGCAGCTCAGTTGAAGCGAGAGAAGGATCTGGGTAGTGCTCCTGGGTTTCTTGATATATCCCCTGCTCAGCGTCTATTCGAAGAAGAACCAAACAAACAAGGGCCAACATGAATAAAGTGCACAAGCATATGAATTAAATGCGACAAGCAAACAATCATGCCATGATGAATGATGCACAATTTGCATGGCAATAAAGTAGCATGGCATGGGTGAGATGTGGAATACAAGAATAAGTCATTTTATTGAGTTTTAATCATGTTTTATACTCAATTAAGTTGCTGTTTACATTATATTTATATGATGCATGCTGCAAAACAGAACATGGAATGCATAAACAGAAAGGTCTCGTCGAGCTGATCATTTTAGACATATTATTTGTTAAATTTGGAGTTATAAAACAAAAGTTATTAATTAATTAAGGGAGAAGGGCATTTTCTTGTAATTTTAGCCAACTTGAAATTTAAAGAGTTCAAAATATATTTTGGATAGCATATTTGAATTCCTCACATTTTTCTGATTTGAAAACATATATTATTTGTATTATTTGAATTTATATTTTAAAAGTTATTTAAATATTTGAATTTGAGTTTAAATTAAATTTGAAAAGATTTGAATTAAAACAGAATTACAGAAAAGCTTTTGTTACTCAGCCAGATTCTAGCCATAGACACTGACCAGTGGGGTCAGGGCTAACTGGGACACAGCGCGCGGATAAAAGCTTTTTACACCGCAGCTAACCTAGTCCCTGTGAATGACAGGTGGGGCCACGGCACACGCGGACCCGCACGTCAGTAGGCGAGAGGGGGCGTGCCACGCGGCACAGAGAGGGAGCGCGGGTTAAGAATGAAAAAGTCTAGGGGGTGTTCTGCAAAACGCACGGAGAGGCTGGCGGGTGGGCTCTGCGTACCGCGGATTAAACAGAAAAATAACGGAGGGGCTATTTGCAAAAACAGCGCCCGTACTGTTCCTCTTCCTGCAAACGCGCGGACAGGGCGGTGCGCGACCGACGCAGGGCGCGTGGGGTTCGAACTCGCGTCGCGGGCGCGTGCGCTGCGGTTGGTAGCCAGTGCGGCTGGTTACGGGATGTGACAGAGGAGCGGCGGGCGGCTAGATGTGGTTCTGCGCGACGCGGGAGCAAGCCAACGAAGTGGCCGACGGCGCGCGCAGCGTGTTTGACGAAAAGTACGACGGATCTAGACGACGACAACGAGGCGGAGGTTGGGAAGGAGATAAAGTAGAGAGGGAGAGGGAGCTGGCGTGCGGGAGTGGGTAGAGGAAAAAGGTGGCTCGGGTGCCACCTTTCCCTCCTCCTCGAGCACGTGATCGAGCTGGAGCTCGGGCAGGAGCAGGGTGAGGTGGTGATGGGGGCTGCCAGGTGGGGACGGCAGGGACGGTGGAGGAGGGAACTGGCTTGGGTGGGGCTGCTGGCAGAGAGAAGGAGAGAGGGGAGGTAGGCTCGGGTGAGCTAGGGTTGGGGGAGAGGCTCGGGCTAGGGGGCCCTCATGGCAGGGAGAGAAGAGAGGGAGAGAGAGGGGGGAGGCTCGGTTAGGGTTTTGCTAGGGATGGGGTAGGGTAGCTCGGGTTGGTGAGAGGAGAGGTGAGGTGAGAGGGGGAGATGGTGTAACTAGGGTTAGGTTAGAGGAAGACTAGGTTTAGTGTTAACTAGGTTAGAGAAAGAAGGGGGATTAGAGAGAGAGGTGTGGTGGTAGCTATGGTTTGAGACATGACCAAAACAAGAGGTGTCAAAAGAGAGGAGAGAGGGGTAGGGAGAGGGATTAGGGTTTTTTTAGAGATAAAGGGGAAAATGCTCACACATGGCTTGCATGGATGGGGGATGGTTGCATGGCCCATGCAAGGGTATTAAATGCCATGTCTTCATCTTGTGAAAACAAAATAATAAGCATGGCATCATTCCTATGCATTTCCCAAAATGTGGAGTAAGGCCAAGTAAAAGAATTTATAGAAGTAGATCCATCCTATCTCCCATGAGCTAGATTAAAATTCCAAAAGAAAATAGAATACAAGCTCATGGATAATGGAATGGTGGAATTATAAGGTGGTGAAAGAAAGGGTGGTGGAGTGGAATAAAAGATATGCCCCCAACTCAACTTGGGCATTTAAACAATATATCAATAACCAAATACAATATCAAGAGGCAAATACAATTGACAATGCATATGAGAGAAGATCCAAAACAAAAAGGGTTTTATATGATGCTCAAATGCAAGGTGGCATGATGACATGAGCATGATATAATTATGATGCAACAATTATATATTGGAAGTAGCCATTATATTACTAAACCAAGTAGCATTACAATTGTTAGACAAATGGGATGCTACAACTCTCCCCAACTAAACAGGAATCTCGCCCCGAGATTCTAGGAAGAAGAAGAAGACTCAAAGAGGGTAGGATAGTTGGCACGGAGCTCATCTTCACGCTCCCAAGTGGCTTCATCAACGGAATGGTGCGACCACTGCACCTTGCAGAACTTGATGGACTTGTTGCGAGTCCTTCTTTCTGCGATCTCAAGGATTTTTGTGGGGTGTTCTTGATAAGACAGGTCTTCTTGGAGATTGATTAGCTCATGATCCACGGTCCTGCCGGGATCCTTGAAGCACTTCTTGAGTTGAGAGATGTGGAAAACATCATGGACCTTGAGTTTTTCCGGGAGCTCAAGAGCATAAGCAACTTCTCCTCTTCTTCCACGAATTTTGAAAGGACCGATGTATCTAGGAGCCAGCTTCCCTTTGATACCAAAACGGTGTGTGCCTTTCATGGGAGTGACACGAAGGTAAACGAGATCACCAGGGACATACACCATGTCCGTGTGCTTTCTGTCATAATTGCTCTTCTGGCGACTTTGAGCAATCTTCAGATTTTCAAGAATGATGTGCACCTTCTCCTCCGCTTGAGTTACAATGTCAGGGCCAAACCATATTCTTTCTCCTGCACCCGACCAACCAATCGGAGTTCTGCATTTGCGGCCATAGAGAGCCTCAAATGGTGCCATCTTCAGACTTTTCTGGAAGCTGTTGTTGTAAGAGAATTCAGCATAAGGAAGACATTCCTCCCACTTCATGCCAAAAGAGATGACGCAAGCACGAAGCATATCCTCGAGAATCTGATTGATCCTTTCAACTTGTCCTTGCGACTGAGGGTGGTAAGCTGTGCTGAAGTTCAATTTTGTTCCCAAAGCATTTTGGAAACTTTCCCAGAACTTGGAAGTGAAGATGCTCCCACGGTCTGAACTGATCTCAAGCGGAACCCCATACAGAGAGACAATTCTGTTGATATAGAGCTCAGCCAACTGAATTCCAGAAATTGTTTCCTTGACGGGGAAGAAGTGAGCCACTTTAGAAAGCCTGTCAATGAAAACAAAGATTGGATTGTTGCCCTTCTGCGACCTTGGAAAACCAGTGATGAAGTCCATCTCTACTTTCTCCCATTTCCATTCCGGGGGTTTCAATGGCTGTAGAAGACCGTAAGGTTTCTGATGGACAGCTTTCACTCTGCGGCAGACATCACACTCCGAGACATACTTGGCACAATATCGTTTCAATCCCGGCCACCAATATTGTGTTTTCAAGTCCATGTACATCTTTGTGCTGCCAGGGTGGATAGAAAGAACAGAATCATGCGCCTCCTTGAGAACTTGCTCTCTCAAACCCGGGTAGTTCGGAACAAACATCCGGTCTTCAAAGAAAAGCGTGCCTTGATCATCGACGTGGAAAGACTCATACTTCGGAAGCTGAAGTTTTGAGATGATCTTTCTGGTGTGCGGATCACCAAGCTGACGAGAGCGGACCTTCTCTTCCAAGAGAGGAGTAGCCAGAAGGTTCAGGAGATACCCTTGTTCCACAATTTCAAGGTTGAGCTGACGGAATTCCTCGCACAAGAGAGGCTGTTGTTCTTCCATCATGAGGTTATTGACATAAGCTTTGCGGCTGAGAGCATCGGCCATGACATTAGCTTTGCCCGGAGTGTAGTTGATGGTCAAATCAAAATCATTGATTGCTTCAATCCACCTCCTCTGCCGAAGGTTGAGATCAGGCTGAGTGAAAATATACTTCAGACTCTTGTGATCAGAAAAGATCTCACAACGGTTGCCAAGCAAGTAGTGCCTCCATAGTTTCAAAGCAAAGACAACTGCTGCGAGCTGGAGGTCATGAGTAGGATAGTTGATCTCATGCGTCTTCAACTGTCGAGAGGCATAAGCAACAACTTGTTTTTCTTGCATAAGGACCGCACCCAATCCTTGCAAAGAGGCGTCACAGAATATCTGGAAAGGCTTAGATGTGTCCGGAGGAACCAAGACTGGTGTGGAAGTGAGCTTCTCTTTGAGTGTCTCAAAGCTTGCTTGACATGCAGGAGTCCAAAGGTATTTCTTGCCTTTCTTGAGGAGATCGGTAAGAGGCTTCGCTATCTTCGAAAAGTTCTGAACGAAGCGACGGCAATAACTAGCCAAACCAAGAAAACTCCGCACTTCTTTGACATTTACAGGAGGAAGCCATTCAACAATTGTCTTTACCGTTTCCGGGTTGACTGCAATGCCCTTAGCAGAGATGACGTGACCAAGATAGGTTACTTGAGGCAGCCAAAACTCACACTTGGAGAACTTTGCATACAAGCGGTTCTCACGAAGCTTGTTTAGGACACATCGAAGGTGTTCTTCATGTTCTTCCTTTGACTTAGAATAGATTAAGATGTCATCCAGATAGACCACAACGAACTTATCAAGATACTCCATGAAAACCGAGTTCATAAGCCTCGAGAAGGTGGCAGGTGCGTTGGTGAGACCGAAAGACATGATCGTGTACTCATACAGGCCATAGCGGGTGGTGAAAGCTGTTTTAGGAACATCTTCCTTGCGAATCTTGATTTGGTGATAACCACTTCTCAAGTCAAGCTTAGAGAACACCACAGCTCCAGCTAGCTGATCGAAGAGATCATTAATCCGCGGAAGGGGATATTTATTCTTGATGGTTTTAGCATTGAGAGCCCGATAGTCAACACAAAGTCTATCAGTCCTGTCTCGCTTCTTCACAAAGATTGTTGGGCTACCCCAAGAAGAGGTACTGTGTTGAATGAAACCCAACTTCTCTTGTTCATCAAGTTGACGTTTGAGTTCAGCCAACTCAGCAGGACCCATTTTATAAGGCCGCTTGCAGATAGGAGTCGTTCCAGGTTCAAGCTCAATTACAAACTCAACCTCACGATCCGGAGGCATACCTGGCAACTCTTCAGGAAAGACATCTGGGAACTCACAGACCACCGGAACACTCTGAATAGCTTCCATAGCATCATCATTCAGAGCCGCCAAAGAGAAAAGCTGGATAGCAGGAGTCAGACTTGGAGAAAAGACTATATGGCCTTCAGGAATCTTCAGAGAAACCGAGCGTTCAGCACAATCAATCACAGCTGCATTTGCTGTCAACCAATCCATGCCCAAGATGACATCAATGTCAGAATTGCCCAGAACAATTAAGGACGCCGAGAACGAAGAGCCACCAATCTCAATTTGATTGCCATGGCTGATTTTAGAAGCTGCCATCTTTGCTCTAGGAGAAAGGACCATTAACCGCTCGAGGAGAGGATCCAACGCTAACTCATTCTCATTTGCAAACTTGTGAGAAACAAAAGAATGCGATGCACCAGAATCAAACAAAACTCGTGCAGGGACTGAGTTAACGGATAGCATACCCATCACAACTCCAGGTGCATGCTCATCTTGAGCGGCGTTGACATAGTTGGCACGAGCAACAGTAGACCCGGGCTTGGTGTTGATGTTGAGAGCCCAAGGTGGTGGTGCACGAACCAAAGGAGAGCTTGCCACAGATCTTGGAGGTGGTGGAGGAAGAGCTTTGTTTTTCATCGGACAGTTCCAGTTTAGATGTCCAGTGTCTCCACACGTGTAACAAGCACCAGGTGGACGTGGAGCAACGTAGCCAGGGACTCCGCCAGGCGCTCCAGGGTAGTGGTGGTTGTAGCCCCTGGGAGCAGCAGTGAGGAAGTTTGGTGGCCTTGCCGCGTAGCTTGCAGGTCTTGGTGGAGCCAGGAGCGACGGTGGGGTGTTAGGAACCCAGACACGACGCTTAGAGGGAGCTGACATAGCTGAAGATCTTGCTGCATCACGGTTGTGTTTCTTTGACTCCTCAAACACTTGCTTACTTGCTTCTTCCTGCAGAGCTGTATGCTGAAGTTCCAGAAAAGACGCCGGCCTTGCATGTGTGATTGCATATTTAATCGATGCATTGAGCCCTTGCCGGAACCTCTTTTGCTTCTTCTTGTCATCAGAGATCTCATCGCCACCATAACGAGAAAGGTTCATGAAGTTCCTGATGTAGGTATTGACATTGTCATTTCCCTGCTTGAGGTTGAGAAACACTTCCTTCATCCTCTCCATGACAATTTCTGGCAGGTACTGCTCTTTGAATGCTCCAGTGAACTGTTCCCAAGTAGGCTGAAAACCAGTGCAGTTTGCCTTCAGGTAATTCTCCCACCAGAGAGCTGCATCTCCCTTCAGAAGGTGAGTAGCACACTTTACCCATTCTTGCTCAGGAACATCAGCAGTCCCCAGTAGCCTTGACATCTCACGCAACCAATCATCAGCATCAAGTGGTTGATCGGACACATCAAATTGGCGTGGGTTGAACTTCAGGAAGCTTTTGATGTCTCCTCGCTTGGGAGGTGGAGGTAGCGGAGCAAACTCATTCCTCCGAACACTCTCTTCAAAACGTTGCTGGTTCTGCTGCATTGCTGCCAAGGCATTGGCGATGTTTGACAACGCGGACCCCAGTTCCGGTGGAATGTCTTCATCAGAACGGCGTGGTGGTGCCATCTTGTGATTGATATAAAACACAAGTCAGTACTATAATGGAGAATAATAATAATCCAAAATAGTACCAAGATGGAATTAACCAAGATTAAAGGATACAATTTACTAAGATGATATTAAAATATCAACAAAGTTCAAAGCACCTAGAAGATATTAAGCATATCGCACACGACTGAAAAGGAGTGTGGTACACAGATATATCAAAGAAAAATTTTCCGCAAATTTCGGCATTAAAATACCAGTAGATGCGCAAAATCACTTAACGAATCAAGATTAATGACTCTACCAATTCAATATACAAGAGCGAATGATAAGAGTAGTGGTATGGTCGCGACTCCATCCCGCACTCAAATCATTACTGCGTACATGATTAAGTAGAACACATATCCCGACACCTTCTTCTCACGATGAACCTAAAGATTAGTAACTACGGAAACGAACACCCCAAAGAAGATAACGTCGGTTAACAACGAGTAAGACAGATCGCGGCGGTATACAACGAATCAGATAGATCGCGTCGGTTTGCAAAAGCCTGTCGGTATGGAATGTACCAACAGTTGATAACCAAAAGGCCGATTTTGATAACAACATGGATGCAACAGATAGACAAGGAATTACACACACACACACACACACACACACAACCTATGGTACTACGGAAACCCAGAACACGTGAATCCTAGTTTGAACTTTTAAGAAGAGGATTGAAAACGTTACACTTCCTTACCAGAAAAGGGTGGGTGGGTGGGTAAGAAGAAAAGTTGAAGCAGTCCTACTCTCGCGTTTTGTTTTTCCCTAGTATACATAGCTACCAAAAATATTTGCTAGACAGACAACGACCATTTGGCTGAGACCCTGAAGGGCGGGATGGCTCTGATACCAATTGTAACTACCTCGGTGAATTACGCTCCTAGTTACAAGCCTGGATGAGCGGAAATGGTTGAAATAGTACGGTGGGGCCCAAATGCCACTCACAGGTAGACCTTTCGGCCGTCCCAACCATTTCCAAACATCGGGACAAGAACGGGCGGCGTAATCGGTAGGCGAAGGGATCAACTACATACACAAATGAGTATGTATGCAAGCCACCATACAACAGTACATCAAAGCCATTCCATCTAAAAAGAAAGGAAATATAGCAATGCCATACGGCAAGATTCAAATGTCCTAGATAGATATAATAGTTTAGGATATCTCCTCATACATCAAACATCAGAGTATCAGGCGGAAGTGGCAAACAAGATCCGAGTACGGATAAGAAGCAAATCGGCATAAGATGCCCCATAAATAAACACATCCTGCCCACAGATCTCACGGATCCCCGTTCCCGGAATCTCTACACCGAACGATCGTTGCCCACATCATCCGTCTCCTCCACCTAGTATCCATCTTGTGAGTGTACCTGTTCATCTGAATCAAATAATTTATCGTGTGAGACCCTAGGGGTACTCAGCAAGTCTTTATGCCTCTAAAGGGGACACAACCTGGGGTGACGCAATTGCAGCAAAAGATAAACCCTAACAATTCTATAGATACTCGCTAACCATCCGCCTAACCAAAGATAGACGGATGTCCGTGAATTAATGACAACAGTTATAACAGTAATATCAACAGATCCATCCTCCTCCTCGCTTACCAACGAGGAAGCGGACGAACTACCCCCATCCGTTGGCAGTTTTATTATCCATTCCATGAGTGTTGCACTATTTACTAGTCAGTTACTTAGTCAAATTAAAAGCGGTACTTTAGTTATGCTTGTCTATGATCGAGAAACTGTGCTCCAAGTCGTCCATAACCGCGGACATGGCTTTCAGAAAGTTTTACCCTGCAGGGGTGAACAAATAGCAACACACACTCGATCAACCTCGGAAAAACCAAATCAAAACCCAACGAGGCATTCACGACAAAGCAATCATAGGATTCAGAAATATTTCAGGGGGACACCCCATTAAGCTACCCGCAACGAAGTTAGCTGACTTCGAGACGGACTCAAGGTTTGCGTCAGTGGCTGTAAACGACTGGGAACCCGAAAATATGACTGGGCTTGTCGATACCGCGAAAACACTCCGCTTACCTAAACGGTACAGGTGCTCCTCGCACAATCGTAAATAAAGCAGTAAAGCATGGCATAAGTACATGATAGTAAATAAAACCTCAAACTAGTTTGTGGCCCCAAGAAATAAGAATGAATCAAGCTCTGGCTCAGGGGGGTCCCATAATCCTCCCGGATGTGGATAGCGCGAATATTCAAGGAACAGGAATCAAGTACTCGGGGTCCTACGGGACACAAGTGAGCATGAAAAACCAAATAGCAGATATTGCTCACCGGTGCCACTTTCATTAGTTATCCCATTACTACTCAGGTTAAGTTGTTTAGGTACCTCGTTATCCATCAGACACTCACATACCCTACACATGCTGTTCTACGACTCGCATGGCTCAAACAACTCCTGTAGTAATGGCTCATGGGATGGAGGAACAAGCTTTGGTGGGGTTTAAAAGTAAAGGCTATGCAATACTTGGGATTCAGTTGAATGCAATCGCGACTCAATGATGCAAGAATAAGATAGAGGCAATAGGTAATATATGTATGCAAGCATGTGGTAGTGCTTGCCTGGCAGCTCAGTTGAAGCAAGAGAAGGATCTGGGTAGTGCTCCTGGGTTTCTTGATATATCCCCTGCTCAGCGTCTATTCGAAGAAGAACCAAACAAACAAGGGCCAACATGAATAAAGTGCACAAGCATATGAATTAAATGCGACAAGCAAACAATCATGCCATGATGAATGATGCACAATTTGCATGGCAATAAAGTAGCATGGCATGGGTGAGATGTGGAATACAAGAATAAGTCATTTTATTGAGTTTTAATCATGTTTTATACTCAATTAAGTTGCTGTTTACATTATATTTATATGATGCATGCTGCAAAACAGAACATGGAATGCATAAACAGAAAGGTCTCGTCGAGCTGATCATTTTAGACATATTATTTGTTAAATTTGGAGTTATAAAACAAAAGTTATTAATTAATTAAGGGAGAAGGGCATTTTCTTGTAATTTTAGCCAACTTGAAATTTAAAGAGTTCAAAATATATTTTGGATAGCATATTTGAATTCCTCACATTTTTCTGATTTGAAAACATATATTATTTGTATTATTTGAATTTATATTTTAAAAGTTATTTAAATATTTGAATTTGAGTTTAAATTAAATTTGAAAAGATTTGAATTAAAACAGAATTACAGAAAAGCTTTTGTTACTCAGCCAGATTCTAGCCATAGACACTGACCAGTGGGGTCAGGGCTAACTGGGACACAGCGCGCGGATAAAAGCTTTTTACACCGCAGCTAACCTAGTCCCTGTGAATGACAGGTGGGGCCACGGCACACGCGGACCCGCACGTCAGTAGGCGAGAGGGGGCGTGCCACGCGGCACAGAGAGGGAGCGCGGGTTAAGAATGAAAAAGTCTAGGGGGTGTTCTGCAAAACGCACGGAGAGGCTGGCGGGTGGGCTCTGCGTACCGCGGATTAAACAGAAAAATAACGGAGGGGCTATTTGCAAAAACAGCGCCCGTACTGTTCCTCTTCCTGCAAACGCGCGGACAGGGCGGTGCGCGACCGACGCAGGGCGCGTGGGGTTCGAACTCGCGTCGCGGGCGCGTGCGCTGCGGTTGGTAGCCAGTGCGGCTGGTTACGGGATGTGACAGAGGAGCGGCGGGCGGCTAGATGTGGTTCTGCGCGACGCGGGAGCAAGCCAACGAAGTGGCCGACGGCGCGCGCAGCGTGTTTGACGAAAAGTACGACGGATCTAGACGACGACAACGAGGCGGAGGTTGGGAAGGAGATAAAGTAGAGAGGGAGAGGGAGCTGGCGTGCGGGAGTGGGTAGAGGAAAAAGGTGGCTCGGGTGCCACCTTTCCCTCCTCCTCGAGCACGTGATCGAGCTGGAGCTCGGGCAGGAGCAGGGTGAGGTGGTGATGGGGGCTGCCAGGTGGGGACGGCAGGGATGGTGGAGGAGGGAACTGGCTTGGGTGGGGCTGCTGGCAGAGAGAAGGAGAGAGGGGAGGTAGGCTCGGGTGAGCTAGGGTTGGGGGAGAGGCTCGGGCTAGGGGGCCCTCATGGCAGGGAGAGAAGAGAGGGAGAGAGAGGGGGGAGGCTCGGTTAGGGTTTTGCTAGGGATGGGGTAGGGTAGCTCGGGTTGGTGAGAGGAGAGGTGAGGTGAGAGGGGGAGATGGTGTAACTAGGGTTAGGTTAGAGGAAGACTAGGTTTAGTGTTAACTAGGTTAGAGAAAGAAGGGGGATTAGAGAGAGAGGTGTGGTGGTAGCTATGGTTTGAGACATGACCAAAACAAGAGGTGTCAAAAGAGAGGAGAGAGGGGTAGGGAGAGGGATTAGGGTTTTTTTAGAGATAAAGGGGAAAATGCTCACACATGGCTTGCATGGATGGGGGATGGTTGCATGGCCCATGCAAGGGTATTAAATGCCATGTCTTCATCTTGTGAAAACAAAATAATAAGCATGGCATCATTCCTATGCATTTCCCAAAATGTGGAGTAAGGCCAAGTAAAAGAATTTATAGAAGTAGATCCATCCTATCTCCCATGAGCTAGATTAAAATTCCAAAAGAAAATAGAATACAAGCTCATGGATAATGGAATGGTGGAATTATAAGGTGGTGAAAGAAAGGGTGGTGGAGTGGAATAAAAGATATGCCCCCAACTCAACTTGGGCATTTAAACAATATATCAATAACCAAATACAATATCAAGAGGCAAATACAATTGACAATGCATATGAGAGAAGATCCAAAACAAAAAGGGTTTTATATGATGCTCAAATGCAAGGTGGCATGATGACATGAGCATGATATAATTATGATGCAACAATTATATATTGGAAGTAGCCATTATATTACTAAACCAAGTAGCATTACAATTGTTAGACAAATGGGATGCTACAACTCTCCCCAACTAAACAGGAATCTCGCCCCGAGATTCTAGGAAGAAGAAGAAGACTCAAAGAGGGTAGGATAGTTGGCACGGAGCTCATCTTCACGCTCCCAAGTGGCTTCATGAACGGAATGGTGCGACCACTGCACCTTGCAGAACTTGATGGACTTGTTGCGAGTCCTTCTTTCTGCGATCTCAAGGATTTTTGTGGGGTGTTCTTGATAAGACAGGTCTTCTTGGAGATTGATTAGCTCATGATCCACGGTCCTGCCGGGATCCTTGAAGCACTTCTTGAGTTGAGAGATGTGGAAAACATCATGGACCTTGAGTTTTTCCGGGAGCTCAAGAGCATAAGCAACTTCTCCTCTTCTTCCACGAATTTTGAAAGGACCGATGTATCTAGGAGCCAGCTTCCCTTTGATACCAAAACGGTGTGTGCCTTTCATGGGAGTGACACGAAGGTAAACGAGATCACCAGGGACATACACCATGTCCGTGTGCTTTCTGTCATAATTGCTCTTCTGGCGACTTTGAGCAATCTTCAGATTTTCAAGAATGATGTGCACCTTCTCCTCCGCTTGAGTTACAATGTCAGGGCCAAACCATATTCTTTCTCCTGCACCCGACCAACCAATCGGAGTTCTGCATTTGCGGCCATAGAGAGCCTCAAATGGTGCCATCTTCAGACTTTTCTGGAAGCTGTTGTTGTAAGAGAATTCAGCATAAGGAAGACATTCCTCCCACTTCATGCCAAAAGAGATGACGCAAGCACGAAGCATATCCTCGAGAATCTGATTGATCCTTTCAACTTGTCCTTGCGACTGAGGGTGGTAAGCTGTGCTGAAGTTCAATTTTGTTCCCAAAGCATTTTGGAAACTTTCCCAGAACTTGGAAGTGAAGATGCTCCCACGGTCTGAACTGATCTCAAGCGGAACCCCATACAGAGAGACAATTCTGTTGATATAGAGCTCAGCCAACTGAATTCCAGAAATTGTTTCCTTGACGGGGAAGAAGTGAGCCACTTTAGAAAGCCTGTCAATGAAAACAAAGATTGGATTGTTGCCCTTCTGCGACCTTGGAAAACCAGTGATGAAGTCCATCTCTACTTTCTCCCATTTCCATTCCGGGGGTTTCAATGGCTGTAGAAGACCGTAAGGTTTCTGATGGACAGCTTTCACTCTGCGGCAGACATCACACTCCGAGACATACTTGGCACAATATCGTTTCAATCCCGGCCACCAATATTGTGTTTTCAAGTCCATGTACATCTTTGTGCTGCCAGGGTGGATAGAAAGAACAGAATCATGCGCCTCCTTGAGAACTTGCTCTCTCAAACCCGGGTAGTTTGGAACAAACATCCGGTCTTCAAAGAAAAGCGTGCCTTGATCATCGACGTGGAAGGACTCATACTTCGGAAGCTGAAGTTTTGAGATGATCTTTCTGGTGTGCGGATCACCAAGCTGACAAGAGCGGACCTTCTCTTCCAAGAGAGGAGTAGCCAGAAGGTTCAGGAGATACCCTTGTTCCACAATTTCAAGGTTGAGCTGACGGAATTCCTCGCACAAGAGAGGCTGTTGTTCTTCCATCATGAGGTTATTGACATAAGCTTTGCGGCTGAGAGCATCGGCCATGACATTAGCTTTGCCTGGAGTGTAGTTGTGTTGAACTAACGAGAGTTAGCTAACATACTGGGGGATTTATTCGTAAACTTTGAGCTCAATCCGGTTTACAGAGCCTCCTCACAATTTTTTTTGGTGGAGGACAGAAATCTGTTTCGGGACAGCAACTCCCAAATCTTACTTCCCTCTCATTAGAGGTCATTCTTGGCGCAAAAAAAGCAAACAAAAAGGATAAGGAGAGGTCATTACTGAATTAATAACTTCCAAGACTCAGGGAAACTCTTAGTTTATCTCCCAACAAGTACTTTTCTTTAACGCTTTTAAGTTAGGCACAAGAAGCAAGAAGAATCAAGTATTTTTAAATGAAGAAGCATTACCCCTCTTGTTCTTTCCTTTCTTACCCTTCTTCTTCTTCTCTTTAGGAAATATATGATTGCTTATCGGAGGATCAAAATGCATGATGCCTTTTCCCACATCTATTACTGACCCAAGGTGTTTCAGTAGGGATCTTCCAAGTGTAATCTGTCCCTTGCCTACACATTCAATAACAAGATAATCAGTAGACACCATTTTTCCTGAGATTTTTGTAAAAACACCTTCAGCTATTCCAATGGGAAATAAGGTGGCATTGTTGGTAAGATATATTTCCTCTCCTCCTTTAGTAAGCCCCCAAAGACTCAAGGAATCATAAATATCTTTAGGCATGAGACAAAATTCAGACATGATATCACAGCGAGCATCAAAAAGTGTAGTGTTTATTGAAACTTTGATTGTGGGAAACCACTTTGAAGGCTCAGAATTTATGGGAACTTAATCATGATAAGACCTAAGCGTGTGATAGCAATTTTCATAGCAGCAATACCGGTCTCAAGAGTGTTCAACCTAGCAAAAATATTTGTGAAAGAAGAATCAGACTTGCCAGGTGTACCATAAATCATGATTAATTTCTTTATGGCATCAAAAGCTTCATCCTCTGTACATACCAAAAAATCTTTCTCAGCCACAACATTCAGAGCATATCTATAACGAAGAGCAATACCGCGGTAGAAACTATCAATAACCAAGCTAGGGCTTACCTTAGGCTCAGTTTCCCTCTGGAAAGCAGAGATTCTAGACCAAGCTTCTTTAAAACTTTCTTCACTTTTTTGCTTAAAAGTGGAGATTTCTACCATAGGGGAAATAAAGGTTGGTCCAAAACCATACATGGTAGAAACTAGAGAAGGAACTATTTTTTGTGTTTTTGAATAAAGCAAGCAAACCAAACTAGACTAATTTTTGGGGGGGTTTTGGAAAGAGGCAAACAAAACCAAGCAAAAGAAACAAAGCAAACTAAAAACAAAGTAAAGAGAGAGGAAGTGAAGGACTCCCCTTGTGAAGACGTCCTTGGCCTCCCCGGCAAAAACGTCAGAAAACTTGTTGGTGACTCCTTGATGGCACCAGAGAACTTGGTGCTTGATGTGGAGTCTGTTGGGAACCCCAAGAGCAAGGTGTGAAGAAGCACGGAAGCAAGTCTTCCCTCAGTAAGAAACCGAGGTTATCGAACTAGTAGGAGGAAGGAAACGTCACACAGGTGTTGCTAGCAACGCGGAGATCTGCACAACACAAACTCAAGACTTTGCCCCCAACGAATCAGTGAGGTTGTCAAGCTCACCGGTTTGCTGTAACAAAGGATTAAACGTATGGTGTGGAAGGTAATGGTTTGCAGCAAGTAATCATGTAACAGTGGAAGATATATCAAAGATTGGACTGGGGACCATAGTTCATTAGAGGTGCTCTCCTTAGATAAACAACATGGCATGAAGGGTAAACAAATTACAGCAGGGCAAATGACAGGAACTGAGCATGGCATAACAATGCAATTACTAGTCAAAAAGATCCTATGAGATTCGATTGGGCAATACAACAAGATACATAGACCGCCATCCAACTGCATCTATTACTAGAAGTTCACCTTCAGGTTATCATCTGAACCCCCTCTAGTATTAAGTTGCAAGTAACAGACAACTGCTTTAAGAAAAGTGTGTAAGGTAAACAGTCCACATGTTCCATGAACAAGAGACCGTTGTTTTCTCCCTAGTAGAAACAGCACATCTACAACGGAAGAGATTATTGTCACTTCCCTTGGAAACTAGAGGCATGAACCCACTATTGAGCATAAATACCCCCTCTTAGAGTCACTAGCAACTACTTAGCCAAGATAACTACTAACAACGGAGAGCATGCAAGATCACAAACAACACAGACATGATAGAATCATAAAGACAAAACCATTAACCAAACCAACATAATAATCTCAATATCCATCGGATCCCCGGAACACAACATGCATGATTACAAATAGATTAGATCTTGATCATGAACGGAGCTCACAAGATCTATACATGAAAGCACAAAGGAGGAGATACAACCATCTAGCTACTACATGGACCCGTAGTCCAAGGTGGAACTACTCACGCATCATACCGGAGATAAGGCCTCCGGGATGATATCCCCTCTGGCAGGATGCCGGGAAGAACTTCAGATCCCCCCGATCTAGGGACGATGGTGGTAGCAGCTACAGACTGTTTCGTGGAGATTTGATCGGGTGCTTAGGGTTTCTGCATCGGGGCTTATTATAGGCGAAGGGGAGGCCTAGGAGGTGACCAGGAGCCCCACACTCCTCCCAGGCACGGGGCAGGGCCCACCCGCGCCTAGGGAGGGTCTGGGTGCCCTGGCCCGCCTCTTCGGCTCCCATCTGGACTTCTTGTTCCCCAAGGAAAGTAATTGACTTTGACGTTTGTCCCATCCAATTCCGAGAATATTTCTTTACTAGCTTTTCTGAAACCAAAATTAGCAAAAAAAAAGGCAACTGACACTGTGGCAACTTGTTAATAGGTTAGTACCAGAAAACATGTAAAAAGCACCTCAAAGTGTAGACAAAGCAAGGCAAAGTAGATACTAACAAGCATGGAACATAAAAAATTATAGATACGTTTCCGATGTATCAGGGGGAGGGATAGTCCAATGTATTAGGACCGCACTCCCCCTATGTCCATGCCTGCACCTAAACCAAATAAGGACCAATACATAGGTGAGTATGCAAGGTGGTAAAGTCAAGCTCCTTGAATCTATGATATTTAGTTCATTCCTCAAATAACAAAACCTTGCTTCATCAAGTGACTTCGTGAAGATGTCGGCAAGTTGGTCTTTGGTTGATACATATGATAGCTCACTATCACCTCGAGCAACATGATCCCTAATGAAGTGATGACGAATCTCAGTATGATTTGTCCTTGTGTGATCCATCGGGTTGTAGGCAATCTTGATTGCACTTTAATTGTCACATAGAAGAGGCACTTTGTCACAATGGACACCGTATTCCTTTAAAGTTCGCCTCATCCATAGCAATTGAGTGCAAGCACTAGCAGCTGCCACATACTCGGCTTCGGCAGTGGAGGGAGATATACAATTTTTCTTCTTAGAAGAACAACATACCAAGGACCTACCAAGGAATTGGAAAGCCCCAGATGTTGATTTTCTATCATCCTTATCACCAGCCCAATCCAAATCCGTGTATCCACAAAGAGCAAATGTTGACCCTCGAGGATACCAAAGATCATAATGTGGGGTATGAACCAAATATCAAAAGATTCTCTTGACCGCCATCAAATGGCTTTCTTTAGGAGCCGCTTAATATCTTGCACACACACCTACACTCAACACAATATCGGGACTAGATGCACAAAGGTAAAGCAAAGAGCCAATCATGGACCGGTATACCTTTTGATCCACATCTTTACCATTTGGATTTAGTTCTAGATGAGTCTTTGTAGCCATGGGGGTAGGAGCACCATTCAAATCTTTCATGTTGAATCTTTTGAGCATATCTTGAGTGTACTTGGCTTGATTGAAGAATGTTCCTCCTCTTACTTGCTTGATCTCAAAACCAATAAATACTCTCAACTCCCCCATCATAGACATCCGGAACCTATTAGTCATAAGATTTGATAATTCATCATTAAAGGCTTTGTTAGAAGAGACAAAGATAATATCATCAATATATATTTGGCATACAAAAAGCTCCCCATTAACCTTTTTAGTAAAAAGAGTGGGATCAATTTTCCCAACCTCAAACCCTCGGTCAAACAACAACTCTCTAAGGTGCCCATACCACGTGCGTGGGGCTTGTTTGAGCCCATAGAGCGCCTTATCAAGTTTGTAGACATGGTTTGGGAAGTTGGAATCCTCAAATCCTAGGGGTTGCTTTACATATACCAACTCATTCAATGGACCATTAAGAAATGCACTTTCTACATCCATTTGTTGCAACTTAAAGTTATGATGTGCTGCATAAGCAAGAAGGATACGGATGGACTCAAGGCGAGCCACGGGTGCATATGTCTCTCCATAATCAATGCCTTCAATTTGAGAGAACCCTTGTGCAACCAATCTTGCCTTGTTCCTTACTAAAATTCCATGCTCATCTTCTTGTTCTTGAATATCCACTTGGTGCCTATAACATTGCGGCAATCCTTTGGCTTCTCAACTAACTTCCATACTTCGTATCTCTCAAAGTTGTTGAGCTGTTTGTGCATTGCTTCCAACCCATCTGAATCTTCAAGGGCTTCCCACAGTTTCTTTGGTTCAATCATGGAGATGTGTGCTTGGTGTTCACTAAACCTCTTCAATTGTTCTCTTGTGGAAATTCCTCTCCTAAGATCTCCAACCACATTCTCTAGAGAGTGATCTCTTAATTCCAACATCCTATCCATTCTAGATTCGCGACGAGTATGGATCTCCTTGTTGTTTCTTGGGGGGGCCTCTTCATCATTTTGGTCCTCGTCTTGACCATCAACTTGACCTTGATCATCATCTGAATCACTCTCTTCATTAAGAGGCAAAGATTGACCTTGGTCTTGATCAGGCACACTACTAGAATTGAGTTGAGCTTGTCTCGAGGCAGTTTGTATGGATCTTCCTTGTGTAATTTACTTGACAGCACTTGACATTCTGGAGAATGATGACTCAAGATCCTCCTCACTAGAGGTGTCACCTTGATCAACATGTTGAGTATCCACAACTTGTCTTTAGCTTGGGTCATTGTCCTCCTCGGTGGATGGAGCTTGTTGTTGTGAAGATGAGGGCTCCACTTGAGTAGAGCATAGTTATTCTCGATCCGCCATAAGGGGTTCCTCAATGGGGCGGATATATCACACGCCCATTCTTCCTATGGCATCCTGAGGCATTTCATCATCTGCATCACAAGCATCAACACGCCCCCTTGGGGACCATCATATTCTTCAAAGGTCACAGTACAAGATTCTATGACGACTCCAGAGTGCTTATCATAGATTCTATAAGTGTGAGATTCGAGACCATAGCCAACAAAAATACCCTCTAATGCTTTGGAATCGAATTTGGACAAACGAACACCTTTTATGAGATATAAACACTTACAACCGAACACCCGGAAATAAGATATGTTGGGCTTGTTACCGGTAAGTATTTCATATGAAGTCTTGTTCACTTCCTTGTGGAGGTAGAGACGGTTTGATGCATGACAAGCAATGGAGATGGCTTCGGCCCAAAAGTTGTATGGAGATTTAAACTCTGCCAACATGATCCTTGCCATCTCAATAAGAGTCTGGTTCTTCCTCTCGGCTACACCATTTTGTTGAGGGGTATATACAACGGAATATTGGTGTTTTATCCCCTCATCACTAAGAAAATCATTCAAGGTGTATTTCTTGAAATCGGTGCCATTGTCGCTTCTTATTATCAACACGGGGACATTGTATTGACGTTGAACCAAGTCGATGAAGGTCTTTTGGGTCTCACTTTTCAACTTGAAGAAATATACCCATTAGTATCTTGAATAGTCATCAACAATCACCAAACAATATTTCTTCCCACCAAGACTTGCATGAGATGGAGGACCAAAGAGGTCCACATGAAGGAGGTCCAAGATCCTTCTTGACTTGATGCGGTTCTTTGGTTTGTGGGGAGCATCATGCATCTTTCCTTCTACACACGCCCTGCAAACACGATCTTTGACAAAGGAAACATTTTCTTTTAGTCCAACAATATGGCCATCCTTGTGGAGACTTTGAAAAGTTCTCATATTGACATGGGATAGTCGGCGATGCCATAACCAACCCACATCGTCCTTTCCGAATAAGCACATCGCACTTGTAGTGGTTTGCCCCGAAAAGTCCACCACATACAAGTCATTTTCGATGTACCCAACGAAAGCGACCTTGAGAGACTTTATCCACATTAGGAACACAATATTATCATCAATAAATACGGCAAAGCCCATCTTTCCAAGAGCACGGACTGAAAGTAAATTGTAACCAAGGGTCTCAACAAGCATGACGTCCACGAGTGTGATATCATGGGCAACCACTACCTTGCCAAACCCCATTACCTTAGACTTGGACTTGTCGGCATATGGCATGGATATTTGATCATCATTCGATCTTAATTCCTTGACAATAGAAGAGCTTCCGGTCATATGACTTCTGCAACCACTATCAAGCACCCACTTTGACCCTCTGGAAGCATATGTCTACAAAAGATCAAGCTAGTTTTTAGGTACCCATTTTTCAATGGGTCCTCTTTTGTTAGGAACAAGGGTCTTAGGGACCCAAATAGACCAAGCAATATAACCATCAAATGGGACAACATATTGTGCATACACATCACCATAGTAATCACGCATTAAAACATAGTGAGGGTTAGCACTTCCCGCAAAATCATCATGATACATAGTTTTGCCACTTGTGGTCTTACTACCCACAATGGCCTTGTCTTTCCCTTGTGCGGGCTTGGCCTTCTTCTTCTTGTTGTTGTTCTTCTTCTTCTTGGCTTTGGAGACAAAACCAATGCCCCCTTTCTCACCATTTGACCTTTGCTTACTCAAGAGGTCATCAATGGACTTGTTTCCTTTTGGAAAGGTGGCCTTAGCTAGCTCCCCCTTCAACCTAGCATTTTCTTCAAGAATATTCGTGCTACTAGAAGGAATGAAATTACTAGGAGAAGCAATATTGGTCAATTGAGTTTGAAGATTTTCATGTGACTTTGTGAGTAACAGTAGTTCACTTTCCAAGGCCTTGTGAGACTTGTCAAGCATCCTATAGTCCTCGGCAAGTTTTTCATGAACAACACCAAACTAAATCTTGTCCTTTTTAGCCTTTTTATATTTAGCAACCGCATGATCTCTTTCCTTGATGAGTCTATTAACAATTAAGTCATTAGCCCCATCAATGACATGGTTATACCCTACGGGTACCCGATGTTAGTATACCTGGTCCACCGACGGAAGGCCCACTCGACGACCTGCCAAGGTCCAGGACGCCCAAGACGTTTCGGCTGCACGAAGCACATATGGACACGGACTCCAAACCGCACAAAACAATGAAACTCCAAGACTAGAGTTTGAATACAACTTGTAACCAACTCGTATCGGTACCTGAGACCTAGCCTCCCCATATATAAAGGCTAGGAGGGTCCAACGAGGAGGAGACGACCTAGATCTCTCTCTCCACCGCCACAATAGATAGACAGATCTACGATCTCCACCTCCACATAGATCTACAGATCTTGGTGACTCATACTTTCGCATACACACCTCCACGCCAGATTGCATCTGCGCACCCGTGTAACCTTCAGTTCCGCCGTAATCAAGAGCAGACAAGCAGGAGTAGGGTTTTTCCTCCGGGGGCCTGAACCTGGGTAAACCTCGTGTCCCGTGTTGCTTGCTTGCTAACCGTTCCGCGATCTCCAGCATCCCCATCTTCTCCAAAACCCAAGTCCATAACAATGGGCATTGATGAGATCAAACCTCGTCAATTGGCGCCGTCTGTTGGAACTGGGGACGCTGATTGTGCGATTGTGACGGTCCCGACCAAAGCGATCTACGATTTCTCGGCAATGGAGATTCATCTCCTCTTCGACACCTTCAATTTCACCGTCCACGGGCTGGCAACGCGTCGGGCTCGCGAGCTCTGGTATCCAAGTAGCTGACGTCTTCATCGGCATGCAACTCCATCGCTACGGTCGTGCGCACAGGCTCCAAGACGATCAACTTGGCTGACCTAAAATCGTCATCGTATCCGCACTGATTTGGGTTTAAGTTGTAAATTACGACATGATCAGATCTCTCGATACCCAGCCTATGAAGAAAGACAACAATACCAATCCAGCTTTGTACAAGGACTCAACCAATCGATCTGACTAAGGAACGTGCCGCATGCCTGCATCTGGCACATGCACAAGTACAAATTTGGCACATGCATGTACTTGTGCATGTGCCAAAGGAGTACATGCTAGATTGATTGATGATCGTCATGGAGTGCAAACGTAGATGGCTACGAAATCCCAAGGAAAAGCTACGCCGTGTACTACTTCATCCGGAGGGAAAAACCAAATCAATCAAGAAAGAGCATGTCGGAGTGCACCGATCTCAAAAGAGAATTATTTTCCGTGCGTCCGACGAAAGAAGGCCGCAACGATCGAGGAATTAGGTTCAAAAATCAAAGCAACATCAAGTAAAATCAGAGACCGACTCAGCCGAACGCATTGCACAGAAAAAATCTCGAGTAGCTGGATCAAATCAACCAAGGAGGCAATACTTTGATCGTACGGATTCTGCGGCAAAAATCTCCAACTCCACTACCGTTGACTAGGTCTGCCATGGAAATTTTGTTTGGCGCGTCCGGTCCAATCGACCAAAAATCCAACAACTTCGTCGCATTAATTCCGGGCTGCCACATCGGCTCTCGAAACGCTGCCTCGACTACATCGACTGCATCAACTTCACGCTCGGGGGCTGCGCCCACTTTGCCACACGACTCGTGACATGTTGTGGTTTTCGACTGTGACGGTCCTCTGTGGACTTCGACCATGACGACCCGCTGCAGTCTTCGGATGCGGCGACCCGATGCGATCTTCGATTGCGGCGAGCGGTCACATCGGCTTCAGCGACCGCGAATCGGGGGCTTCTTTGACTTCGGCGATCCTCTACGATCTTTGGCTCCAACGACTCGGGGGCTCGGGGGCTCGAGGTCCCTCTTTACTTCGGCGACCCATCGTGGCCTTCGGCTCGAGCAGCCTGCCGCGGTTTTCGGCTCCGGCGAACCGTGTGGTCTTCCGCTGCGGTGATCCGCTGCATTGTTCGGTTGCGACGACCCATTGTGGCCTTCGACCGCGACAACCTTCGGATGCGGAGCTCTCTACCACCATCAACTTCGGAAACCCGTCGCCGCTATGATTGTGGTTCGCCGCGTCGACCACGTCCGCGTGCAACCCGCTACCGCGTTGACTCCATCCACGACAACCAACAAAGCTAAGTTTCCCTCTACTTAGAGTTGATTTCCTTTTTAACTCGCACTCGAAACACTCGGGGGATGCGCCATGTTCGAGTAACCTAATGTGCCATCGGCTCCACGCACTCGAGCACCTCGAACGCGACAGCCCGAGTAGCTGATTCTGCCTGATCGTCGAATCCTTGAACTCCGAGTGCCTCGGCAAGGTACTGAGACTAAGGGTAATCAGGCTAACGAAAAGGCCTAGCATACAGTGCAAAAGTGTCGACTCGATCGGCACCAGAATCTTGCTATACAAGCCGAAAGGCAAATATTTTTTACAAGATACAAGTACTTCACAATTAGTCATGTTTTTCTGCAGCTTACAAGGATGTCAAATACGTCGATCTATTCTATCGGGTCCTCCAACAGGAGTCGACACAACAGCTGGCCACGCCATACACTCAAGACCCGAGTCGAGTCCCTCCTCGGATGGTTGCATCGCTTGATGCTACGAAGACGCGACATTGGCCACGCACCCGACAGAAGAAACGGCGCCGACTTCACCCGCAACGTCGAGTCCTTCCGGCTAAAATGCCACATCACTCCGCTACGTCGATTCTTGGCTCCTTATGTGTGAGACGCTGACTCGATGCACTTCCGGGTCAGTGGTTTCTTCTCGCATGAGTCTCCACTCGAGTCTGCGACTCGACTAGACACTCGGGGGCTACTCCTATCAGGAGCGCTGGTTGCGCGCCCGATGTACTTCTGGGTCAGCGGTATGCCCACGAGATTGCCGAATACAACTACATGATGCAAGACTCGAGTCTCTGCCCGAGTCCACGACTCCGCCAGACACTCGGGGGCTACTCAACTAGAGCATTGATCGCACACACAGAAGATCTTCGAGTGGCACGCTTCGATTCCTCACTCGAATCAATGATTCGACTAAGGACTCGGGGGCTACTCCTATCAGGAGCGCTGGCCGCGCACCCGAAAAATGAACAAAACACTACAGGACTGAACTATTCTTCGAGTCCTACGTCGAGTCTACGACTCCACTACGGACTCGGGGGCTACTCCCATAGGGAGTATGGATTCAAGCATCCGAAAAATTTGTGTCCTACGGAACTGAAGCCGAACAACGGCTGAATTAAAGTCTCTGCTCGAGTCTACGACTCGAACAGACACTCGGGGGCTACTCACATAAGGAGCGCTGGTCGCGCACCCTATGAATTCTTCGACTGCGATCCTTCGGATCAGTATGCCAAAAACTTTTCGGCAACTCTGCCCCAATTAAACGCTAAGTGAGTAACATCCTCCTTGGCCAGCCGAAACACCTCCGCGGTGATAAACATTTGGATGATGCGTCTGCGACGCAAAGATAAGACCTACAGATACCATCTGATGGCCTGGCAACGCACACGACTGCGCTCTGCTAGTAAAAATCCGTGCCAGCAGGCGCGATGAAAAATCCCGACGGACGCGTTGGGTACATCATTTAAATCCACTGGAATTCCACTCCTGTAAGTCATCCATGGTCTGAGTCGAATTACGCCAGCATATGTTCCGGGTTCGAGTCGAGGGACTCGAATCTGAAGAAGATCGTGTTGTTTTGTCCTAAGACAGTTAACTGACCCTGATCCGTCGGGAGAGTCAGGCACACGCATCAACAATCCCTACACACTCAAATTATTCTCTAAACGAGCAAAGATAGCTACACCCGAAAGATTGACGAGTCCTCAGCCGAATCTACGATTCGACTAAACACTCGGGGGCTACTGACATGGTTATACCCTACGGGTACCCGATGTTAGTATACCTGGTACACCGACGGAAGGCCCACTCGACGACCTCCCAAGGTCCAGGACGCCCAAGACGTTTCGGTTGCACGAAGCACATATGGACACGGACTCCAAAGCACACAAAACAATGAAACCCCAAGACTAGAGTTTGAATACAACTTGTAACCAACTCGTATCGGTACCTGAGACCTAGCCTCCCCATATATAAAGGCTAGGAGGGTCCAACGAGGAGGAGACGACCTAGATCTTTCTCTCCACCGCCACAATAGATAGACAGATCTACGATCTCCACCTCCACATAGATCTACAGATCTAGGCGACTCATACTTTCGCATACACACCTCCACGCCAGATTGCATCTGCGCACCCGTGTAACCTTCGGTTCCGCCGTAATCAAGAGCAGACAAGCAGGAGTAGGGTTTTCCCTTCGGGGGCCTGAACATGGGTAAACCTCGTGTCCCGTGTTGCTTGTTTGCTAACCGTTCCGCAATCTCCAGCATCCCCATCTTCTCCAAAACCCAAGTCCATAACAATGGGCATTGATGAGATCAAACCTCTTCAATCAAGCCCTTCAAGTTTTAGTTCAAGGGACACTCTAGTCTCTTGTTCTTCTTCTAGAGCATTATTTAGGGCTTCTACCTCAATCATGTGTTCTCTTCCTAGTTTACATATTTCATCAAGAAGCTCTTGGGTGTGATAAAGTTGATCTAAGAGGTCCACAAAATGTCTTTTGTGTTCCCCTTGCAAGTTATTCATGAACTCATCAAAAGCAATTATTTCCTTTTTAACCTCAAGAGACATTTCATCATCATTTTCATCATTACTCAAGAGGGTGGGTGATACGTCCAAAACGTATCCACTTTTCCGAACACTTTTGCTATTGTTTCTCCTCTAAACTTGTGTGATTTCGATACAACTAACACGGACTGATGTTGTTTTCAGCAGAATTATCTTGGTGTCTTGTTTTTGTGCAGAAAATCAACTATTAGGAAAAATTCCGGAAAATATGCCAAAAATTATATTTCACCAGAAGATCCACGGAGTCCGAAGACGAGACGGAGAAGGGGCCTGGGGGTGCCACACCCCTGCCAGGCGCGGGCCCACCACTGGCCGCGCCTAGGGGGTGCACCAACCCCAGGCACCCCCTCGGGTTCCCTCTGCGCCTATAAGTTGCCTCTCGATCTAAAAACAGAGGGGGGTTCAATAGTTTTCCAAAAAGAGTTTCGCTCCGCCGCCGCCACCAGAAACCAAGATTCGGATCCAGAAACTCTGTTCTGGCACCCTGCCGGGACGGGAAATTTGGAGAGGATCACCGCCATCGTCATCACCAACGCATCTCCATCAACCACCGATGTTTCTCTCATCCATGAGTGAGTAATCCCCCGCTGTAGGCTTGGGGATGGTAGGGATTGGATGAGTTCTATCATTAAAATCGAATAAGATCTGTTAGGGCATAGTGCTTAGTATCTCTATTAGTGTTATTTGACTTTGTTGCAACTTGTTGTGCTTAATGCTTGTCACTAGGGCCCGAGTGCCATGATCTCAGATCTGAACTTATTATTGAATCATTATGATAGTATTGTTTGTGATCTTATCTGCAAGTTATGTACATATATCATTGTCCGGATCCAAAGGCCCTGAAGTGACAATAATTGGGACAACCGAAGGGGATGGCTGTGGTATCACATGTGTTCACGGAGCGTTAATGCTTTGCTCCGGTGCTCTATTAAAAGGAGCATCTTAATTATCAGTATTTCCCTAGAGGCCACGCTGTCATGGGCTGGCTGGACAGAAAATGTTGTGCAAGTTCTCGTTACGAGCATGTATCTCTATCTCTACTAGTTAAGTGCCCGTGCATTGCTACGGGACAATGATGACTATATTTTATAAATGTTTCTGTCGAGTTTGGAATCCTTGTGTTATATTTTGTAAATGTCTGTGCCCAGTTTAGAAACCTTGTGTTTTCCCATGTCTACCGTATTTCTCTCACCTCGGACCTCTTCGATGACCAACATGCTTTTAACCTTCATATCTGGCACACATAATCTCTCAGTTGTTGTTTCAACTTCCCCCACCACTTCGTTCACTCAAAGGTGTTATGTCGTATCTTTTTAGCCTTGCATAGTACTCCTACCACTGAATATTATCATTGCTTCTATCATGCAGAGATTGATGGTGGTGCTTTTGTCATGTGTATCAAACAAACTGCATTTGCTAGTTGGTCCTTTCTTTACCAAATTAAGCATAAATTTCTTGTGTTCTAGAAATAGAAGGAGCACGCGTCATGAAAATAGCACCATGAAGCTTTTGGGTGAATTTTGAAAGCAAGACCAGTTTCATAAACTCTTGTATTTTTACTCATTATATTCATCAAATAAGCAACTTGTGTATGCAAATGTAATATATTTTCCAATATGCTTGAGAAACTCACAAGATTAAATGAGCATATAACATATCTTCAGCCTGAACATGAATCTGACATATTATATGGTGCCATAGTTATAAGCAATAAAATGGCATCACATAAAACTCCTAAAGTGATCCCCCAACAATAGACAACAAAATTAGTTGATATATTCTAAACCGGCACCAGAGTGAAGCAATCAAAGAAACTAAGGTATGTATCTTCTGAATCTGAAGGAGCACCAACTCCTGCCCCATATTTCCTTGGTTTTTCAAGGCCAACCAAACAACCTCACGATGTGTCACTGCCATTTCAGCCTTGCTTTTACATGTCCCCTTGATAATAGGAGGGTAAACATAGTGAGATAGGCATCTTGTCAATCACTGGTGGACGTCATCCCATCTTTGTCGGCCTCTGCAGATTTCTCTCATCACCTAGCAGACACCCCTATCAATTTGACAAGAACAATCTGAGAAGTAATACAAAATCTGTGTAAATCTACATGAAATAGTACAAAATCAACACTATAAATTAACTATTTTACTTGTCCCTCTAATGCAAACTCAAGCAAAGTACAGTACAAATAACTTATAATTAGTAAAAATCTCCAAAAATAAAACACGAAACATACACCTAAACTTGCAATGGCACCTCTCTTAAAAATTCTGAACTCTTCGAAGGTAAGCTGGTGCTATTCAGTGTCCCAAGCAGCCTAGCAGTAGGGTGCAATGCAACTCCAAAAAAATAAAACAGTGATTACTAAATTTATTTTCCTCTTTTTATATTGATAGCTAAGTTCCCCTGCTTAAGTGCATGATGGGCATCTTCCTATTAACATCCTCTTCGAGAAACTAAATATACACACATCAACAAGAAAATAGTTTGCATATTCCAAGTCTACATTCAGAACTTAAGCATACTAACACCGAATAGCAGTGCTAAGGAACAAGTGCAAATCATTACTTTTGGTGTATCATTTTCTTAGGAATATCTGATTAATCCATCTAAAGGGCCATAATGCGCATGGGAAATTTAATTGGATTAACAGATAAGGAAAGTGCATATCTCACATCAAAAAGATGCTGCATCATGAAAAAAATTTAGAGCAAGTGGCAAAGAGTGACACGGTAGTTTTGGAAAAAACGTATGCACAATATTTAGCTCTAGAAATTAACCCTTGCCTAACGAACATAAATTATGAAACCCAAACAACAAGTAAATTTGAGTTGTTTGATGTCTCCCAAATTCCGACATAACAGATTTTGGATCATATGTATTTTCTTAAGGCAAGGACATACACCAAAGAAGAATCCCCAAGCGACGGGTGTAACAAGCACCTTAACACGTCAATTAATCTTGCGCTCTAGCTAAAAGCATAGACTGGACCTACCTTTAATTACACTCCTTCCTCTGCAGTCCATGCTCTCTTTACTTCTTCTAAATATACCTAACAAAACTATATATATGGCAACAAAACTATAGACATCACCCGATGGATGATTTCCTAAGAATTTATCCAAGTCTGAATCAATTGTTTGCAGTAGAATAAACCTTCCCTATTTAAAGACCACAAGATCCTAGTGAACGCCATGTTAAATTGCAGGAGAATTAATAAATTTACCTGTTCCACCCATGCATTCCAGGGTGGCACGTGAAGACACACACGATGCCTATATCCTTTGAGGTAACAGCCAATCCTTGCTTCAATTCAAATTGTTTTCTGTAACAAAAATGGACCACATGTTAAAATAAAAAGTAAGACCGATTTAAGTATATCATACAGAAGAGACAATGAATTTATACATATAGTGACATGCGGACATACAATTACTATTCATTCATGGTTAGATCGAATAAACAGAATGATGATTATCGACTTAAATATGATTCAGATGCACAACCAATTGTTGTGTGATCTTGGCGTCACGACATCCTTAGCCATCGGTTTAAACCGCAATCAACATTGCATTGCCCAAACAACACACCAGAGCCTCCACTCCTTCGTCCTACAATAAGTTACAAATCAGCCAAATATGATCATATGCAATTCCTTTCCTCCCAAAGACGAAACAACTCATACAGAGCATCACTAATAAAGCATATAATAAGGTCCTTATGTTTGTGCTTAGCAACGCATAGCATCATGCTACTCCTCTAGGCTCCTTGTTCAGTGACGATAACAGGCACACTAATACATTAATCGTTCATGTTTACCATCTAAATCATGCAAGTGTGATCTGAAAATACTCTAGTGACCGTCCACAGAAATAATGGCCACAAATGCCGTCCTTGATTATTTTCCGATGTAGCATAGCATTGAGGCTGATTATAATGATACCAAATAGTGCGCCCATTTCTGTCCTATTTGTATAACTAATGCATCTTGAATGGTCCTGCTAATCTATAATCATAAGTAAGAACTAATACAATAGTTTTCTAGCCTTTCCCATGAATCCTTATATATTCGGCCTTGTGATACTCAGATTCTTGTAAATAGTGGTTGTACTCACTGAAAGTATTGACGAATTTGGGGCCAACTTTGAGAACCCATCCAAACTTCAGGGATAGCATCGACATGAACAACTTGTAGCATCAGCAGACAAATACCTAAACCTGTTTTGTTGCATGTTATCATGACTGAATTACCTTGATTTCAGACCTGCTGCAGGCCTGCAAACTCGACCAAGTTTGGCATCCATGTACCAGCTAGCCAGGGAGACACCGACTCCAACTCATTCCAACCTCGCACGCGAATAGGACGACCACCGGCGACAGCCCATGGATCCTCTTCCGCCGCCCGTCGGTCGGCAATGATTAATTCTAAAATCTGTACATAGGCATATTACATACCCGAAAAGAGATGCAATGTCCATGTCCTCTTCATGTTTAAGTACATTCCTATAATTTTCCATGGATTAAAGATCTTATGATAGGAAATTACAGCATTTTAAATTGTGCCCAATTAAGAGTTATGCTCTCATAATGTTGACCGAAAGTGCTCATGGGAAGGGTCTTCGCCTTCGTGGCCTACTCTTCGAAATCCTCCTGCAACATAGTATGATAGATTCCAAATCATTGTCAATCAAGTTGTACACTCACATAGTCATGAGTACTAACCTTTCGGCCACATCTATGTTCCTACGAATTGCTCTACACAACAACACCGACCTCGCGTAGCTCCTCGCTCACTGTCCAAGAAATAATCACCGAGCAAAGAAAACAAAAGATATCCTACATGGTTAGCAGAGAATTATGGTCCGTGGATCAGAGACCCAAACGAAGAATCAAAACAAGATAGTCTAGATACATGCAATTTCCTCTGCAATAGCATGAACACTCGAAGAGTGAAGCTAAATGAATCAAGAACTCATCAAAGTAGAGCCAAATGAACTGCATAATCCATCTTGGCAACTCCATCTACATTCCAGATCTTTGGCCACAAGGTAATGACCACTCACCATCGTATATTTCTGGTTGAAACCAAATCACCAAATCTGAAATGGTCTATCTTCGCTGGTCTTGCAGGCAACCTGTCCTTCTCTCTCCTCCGGTGGACATGGCTATAATCCGACAAGCCGTCGCTGACCGGAACGCTTCCTCGTGGCCAGGACCTCGCCACCTCTCCCCGCATCAATTACCGTCCAAGACTGGCCGGATTTCAACCAAGAATGGCCAGCCAGTCCTGAGACCCGACGACCCCCAATCAGCATATCGAGATCGAGCTCTACGCCTCTACCAGGTGCTTGAACGCCTGATGTTCGAGTTGGGTTTCCTCAGCGGGCTTCCGCCATGGCCGGTGACTGGATATGGTTGGAGGAGTGCTGGAGGAGGCCTCTACCGGTGGTGGCCGAGTTGGGAGGATGCCGCTGGTGGCTGGTCTAGGGGATGGAGGCGGGGAGTCAGGAGGGAGTTTGGATTGGGAGGAGATTAGTACGTGGGGGTTTGTGAGCGGAAATGAGGGGATTGACATGCGTTGATTGAGTGTTATTTCGTGCGAGACGGGATTGACGACGAAGCGCTGGACGTATTGGCGGAGACGGAACGCGAAATCTTTTTTAGGTATATATATAGTAGAGATAGAGACTACTTAAAAAGAATGTTGTGTTCCGTTTCCCTGGCAACAACGTTTGGCTCCTGGTTTCGTCAAACCATCCTTTCTCACGACACCGCCCTCCTTCGCCCCGCAAGGAGCAAAAAAATCGGCACCATCACACGTGTTCAGCGCTAAACTCTTTAATTGCTACCCCATATTTATTTTAGCCGTAGTTATCTCCAAAACTGACGCAAATCGCGTATGCCTCTAGGCACACAAAATTGTCCCTCCCGGCTCCGCGCACGAAACCGCCTTCACACGCCGGCTTTGGACTCGCCGCCACCGTTCCTCTTCACGCGTCGTGAAAGCAGAAGCCACCGGTCCCATCCTCCGTTCGGCTGGGCGTAGAAGCCGTCACAATTCTGGCGGCGTTCACGATTGATCACTTGGCGGCGTTTACCGAGGGTTTGCCGTCCGCTGCTCCCTATGCTCCAACTTCGCCCTCGCGGTCAGTCCACCACGATCCTCGCATACAATCTCTCCCTCCAACGTGGAGGGAGTAGAAATCCAAATCTATTACGTATGGTAAATTCTTACTGATCAAATCAATTTATCGTCACAATTAGATTGGCTGAGACCCTGATATTTAGCATCCAGGTAGGCATGTACACGATGCGGCGACTGCAGACGGGAGAAGTGAGCACGCAACGGAGAAGATGCGGATGTGGGCTAAGAGCTGGGTAGGACGGCGACGAGCCGCACGACAGTATCAGAGGGACAGAGCCAAGAGCTTGTTGCCGAGGCGATGGGGTCCATGCTGGATGCTTTTCTTCCTCGGTGCCTTATCCTAGCTAGAGGTGGTACGCAGCATCGAGAGAAGTCGTTCATGGCATGGAGCTTCAAGAGCTTCAAGAAGGCGGTGGCTGGAGCTTCCTTGTAGCAGAGAGGTGATATTCATCGCCATCGGTTTAGAATTACTATAGTACATGTTTGTTGATCTGGTAAGTTTTCCGTTCTATTTTTCTTCAAAAAAAACCACTTGTTTGCTAGGGGAGAGACTATATTTGGCTGATTAGGTATTCCAGAAACAAGTGTCATTGGCCGTACGGCTGCACGCATAGACATCGTCTGTCATGCGGCCGGTTCAGCCTCATCATCGATTAGGCAACCGATTAGGCCGCATGGCTCCAGACATCTACATGACTGGATATGGTATTTTGGCTTATTGACATTGTAGTATTGCATCCGAAGATCCAATCCGATCGGTGGAGAAAGCAGTGTCGGGTAGTGCACCTTCATATTTTTCTTTTAAATTTGCAATGAAAATATGATTTCACTTGAAGGGATATTTTGGCTTGGGCAATGGAGAAAGGCCAATGTCTTTGTCAGTGCGTACCAGACTACCAGTGACCTGCAGGGAGAAATCTAACCTTGCCCATATTTTGTTTAGTTCTTAGTTATTGTGAACATTTTTGGGCTTCATCCGTAAACAGTTTGGTGACTTTTCGCACTAAACATCAATCTTCTATTTTATTGACTATGTCATTTACGGGAATGCAGCATCCACTGGATGGGCCTAGCAGTGAAAATGGTAAGAAAAGGAACAGCTTGAGTGCATTTGATCTATTTTTGGATGCAGAATTCTGATAAGTTGGTCTTGTTGGGCTTTTTGTAGGAAAATAATTTTCCGTTTTATTTGTTGTAAATTTTTGCGACATCTTGTTCCTTTAGTGTTATTTTCTATTGGTTGATTTAATCAAAATCTGGCTATGCACAAAAATATGTGCATTGGGGGTGCTTAGCTGTACCAGTCTATTTGTATACATGCAAGTCAGCCAATGCACGTTGTGTGGCTATGAGGGAGCACTCACCTACATTCATCTGATATTTTGGATTTTGAATTGAGTTCGGATTTGCACCTGGTTTTGTAGGAAGTTATGATGTTTTGATTATCATGTAGTCATTCATTGTTGGTTGACAAAATCTCAGTCACAACATGGCTGTTGTATATAGAATCATGACTAAAAGGTGTTGTGATGGAGGAATACACAATTGTGGTGAAGCCACTGGATGGACCTAGCAGCGAAAAGGGTAAGAAAATAAACATCGTGAGTGCATTTGCTCTATTCTTGGATGTAGAGTTCAGATAAGTTGGTCATGTTGCCCTTTTTATAGAATTTTCTATTTCATTTGTTGTATATTTTTGCAACATCTTGTTCGTTTGGTGTTATTTTCTATTGGTTGATTAATCAAAATCTGGCTATGCACAAAAAATATGTGTATTTTATGGTTTGCTGAGCTGTAGCAGTCTATTTGTATACAAGCAAGTCTGACAATGCTCGCCGCGTGGCTGTGAGGAAGGTGCTCACCTACATTCATACGATATTTTGGATTTTGAATTGAGTTTGGATTTGCAGTTGGTTTTATAGGAAGTTATGAAGTTCTAATTATCGTGTAGTTGTTCGTTGTTGGTTGACAAAATCTCAATCGCAACATGTGTCGTGGTGGTATCACGGCATATGCCATGGGTAGGCTAAAGTTGGGGCCGATGGACGTGGAGGAATCCGGGGAGGGATGATGCAGTGAAGACCGCACTCGTATAAACAAAGAGAAATACAATGTATATTGGATTGAGGCTCTCATGTGGAGATAACACCTCTTTCTCTACATCTAATCTCACATAATCTTGCCATACTTGTGGCTACAATCATGCTCCTTGATCTGTATCTCCTATGCCTCTATCTAGATCTCTGTGAGATTGGAGGAAGAAGAAGAAGAGCTCATATTAAGCAGAGAGGGGAAGAGCCCTTCGGGGCCTTCCCTGGCAACGATCCCCTGGTGCTCCTTATAAAGGGGAGCCCATGGGACAAGACTTGTTCTACACGCTTGGTATCTAGACAGCATATTCCTGGCATCTTCTTAGATGCTCAGTATATGCCTTGGCATCTTTGGAGATGCCAAGGCATATTCCTTAGCATATTCCTGGATGCCATGGGCATATTCCCTACTGCATGTGCCAATCTGAGCCATGGGCGTCCCAAGACTTGGCACGATACTGGCGGAGCTCGTCCTGGCTCGATGGCGAGTCATTGTAGACTTCTGGATGCGTCTCGGAATGGATAATAGGGCATCTGAGGTAGTTTTATTCGGCCTGGACGCCCTAGGCAAAATGGTAATTCGGCCTATGGCCAGTTTGAGTCGTCCTGGATAATAGGGCATCTGAGGTAGTTTTATTTCCTCACTGACGAATAAAGGTAAAGGCCCAGCTGCGACCCTTCTCATTCGGCCCATGATGGATGGAGCCCAGCCGGGTCACTCTGGTTTCCACCGGGTCAAACAGGCATGTTCGGATCTCCTCCTGAGGCCCAGCCGGGTCAAGGGGATGTCGGGGTCCTGGTGAGGCCCGTCGGTGGGCCGGGATTGTTCCCGCCGGCCCACGCGGGGAAAGCAGCTGTCGAGGTGGTGCCTGAGCGGACCGAGCCCGCGGTGGGCCGAGGTCCTCCTGACTTGGCCCACCCGGGAGACGATGGCGAGGTGCGGGATCTGTTGGCGCGGGAATTCTCGGGAGCGTCGGCGCGGGAGCGTGGCTTGGCTTGCTAGTTCTGGCGGGAGCAAGGGGTGATGGCGAGGTGGAGCGACGATGATTTCGGCGAGGTGCAGTAGAGTTTGACTGGGCCGAGGTTTAGATGATTCGGCCCACACGGGGTATAAGCCTGATTCGGCTCCTGCTGCTCTGATTCGGCCCGGGATGGCCTAATTCGGTCTAGGATGAATTCCGACCAGGATGAATTCCGACCAGGATGAATTCCGACCAAGACGAATTAGTATTAATTCAGCCCAAGTGCAGTTTTCTTCTCCTTTTCTTTGTTCTAATTATATTTCTCGTCTCTTAATTTACTAACTTAGCACTCTATCGAATAACTCGATGCACCAACTCTGGGGTACCTGGGGGTACACCCCCGACATTAGTCCCCGAGGCTATGTGGGACTCATAGAGTCGCTCATAGGCTTTAAATTCAAATATTCCCAGAGTTGTTTTTCGACTTATTCCTTGGTTGTATACTTCTATGTCTTGTAACCCTTTTGGCAAGTTTTTGACTTCTGGCCTTCTTGGGCTCTGGTCTTAACCCTTTTGGGTAAGTTTTTGACCTCTGGCCTTCTTGGGCACTGCTCATAACCCTTTTGGGCAAGTTTTTGGCTTCAGGCCTTCTTGGGCACTGCTCATAACCCTTTTGGGCAAGTTTTTGACTTCAGGCCTTCTTGGGCACTGCTCATAACCCTTTTGTGCAAGTTTTTGGCTTCTGGCCTTCTTGGGCACTGGTCATAATCCTTTTGGGCAAGTTTTTGACCTCTGGCCTTCTTGGGCACCGTTCATAACCCTTTTGGGCAAGTTTTTGGACTTCTGGCCTTCTTGGGCACTGGTCATAATCCTTTTGGGCAAGTTTTTGACCTCTGGCCTTCTTAGGCACCGGTCATAACCCTTTTGGGCAAGTTTTTGGACTTCTGGCCTTCTTGGGCACTGGTCATAATCCTTTTGGATAAGTTTTTGGACTTCTGGCCTTCTTGGGCACTGGTCATAACCTTTTTGGGTAAGTTTTTGACTTCTGGCCTTCTTGGGCACTGGTCATAATCCTTTTGGGTAAGTCATAATCGGGGTTATATGTTTCCAAATCCAAGTTATATTACTCAAAATTGACTTATGTCTCAAATCTGAGTCATCTGACTCAAATCCGAGGTATGTGTCAAATCCGAGTTATCTGATTCCAAATCCGAGTTACTTTGCTCAATTCTGACTTACATCTCAAATCTGAGTCATCTGACTCAAATCCGAGGTATATGCCTCAAATCCGAGTCATCTGATTCCAAATCCGAGTTACTTTACTCAATTTTGACTTACATCTCAAATCTGAGTCATCTGACTTAAATCCGAGGTATATGACTCAAATTCGAGTCATCTGATTCAAAATCCGAGTTACTTTACTCAATTTTGACTTACATCTCAAATTTGAGTCATCTGACTCAAAATCCGAGTTACTTTACTCAATTTTGACTTACATCTCAAATCTGAGTCATCTGACTCAAATCCGAGGTATATGACTCAAATCCGAGTCATCTGATTCAAAATCCGAGTTACTTTACTCAATTTTGACTTACATCTCAAATCTGAGTCATCTGACTCAAATCTGAGGTACATGACTCAAATCCGAGTCATCTAATTCAAAATCCGAGTTGCTTTACTCAATTTTGACTTTCATCTCAAATCTGAGTCATCTGACTGAAATCCGAGGTATATGACTCAAATCCGAGTTACATGACTCAAATTCGGGTTACTTTACTCATATTTGACTTATGCCTCGAATCTGAGTTACAAGGCTCAAAATCCGAGTTATATGACTCAAATCTGGGTCATCTGTTTGCCAAGATACAATCTGATCCGATGAGATGATGTCAATTTGCCTCTGATATGGATCCGAGATATAGATCTGAGATTAAGTTTTGGGATATGATAATAGGGCTAATCGCTGAGAGATCTGATTCGAGATGTTGATATGAGATATAGATTCGAGATATGATAAGCTGGCAAATAGTCATCCGAGATACGAGATAACCGGGCAAGATAGTAAAATATCAATCCGAGATATAACATTACCTGGCAATCTGGCGAGCTGAATCAAACTTTAGTCCGAATCAGAGATGAGCTAGTACGCCAAGTCCGAATACAAATCTAAATTATAATATACCCTGACAAGCTGAATCAAATGTTAGTCCGAATCAGAGATAAGCTACTGAGCTGAGTTAAAGGTTAATCCGAGGCATAAATAAACTGACTCAAATTATATCCGAATCATCAATAAGTTGGCTGGTGAGCTGAGTTAAAGGTTAATCCAAAGCATAAATAAACTGACTCAAATTCTATCTGAATCATCAATAAGCTGGCTGGTGAGCTGAGTTAAGGGTCAATCCAGAGCCTAAATAACCGACTCAAATTCTGTCAGAATCATAAATAAGCTGACTCAAATTCTATCCGAATTATAAATAAGCTGGCTTGTGAGCTGAGTTAAAGGTCAGTTCAAAGCGTAAATAAACTGACTCAAATTCTATCTGAATCATCAATAAGCTGGCTGACCAGCTGAGTTAAAGGTTAATCCAAAGCATAAATATACTGACTCAAATTCTATCAAAATCATCAATAAGCTGATCAAATTCATACCCAAACCTATATAAGTTTTTCTCCATCCAAAGGTGATTCTACGGATACGCTGGCTAGTCCCCAGGTTGAGTTATTTTCTCCTCGGGGTGAAGGATCAGATGTTGGTGGCTGAGTTATCTGTTACTTACAGTAAGGTTGGAGAAGAGTTTGAGTCACTCTTGCTGAGTCTTCCCTGCCTTACTGAGTCAGACTTGGAGATCCTTGTGCTTACCTCTCTGTTCTCTTGTTCGCCTGGAGGAGCTGAAGGTGCTCTCTATGTTCTCTGTTCGCCTGGATGAGCTGAAGGTGCTCTCTCTCTATTCTCTGTTCGCCTGGAGGGGCTGAAGGTGCTCTATGAATATGAGGTTGAGGAAGATGCTCCCGTCCGGATGGAAACCCAACCAACGCCACTAAAAGGCCCCACGGTGGGCGCCAAATGTCGTGGTGGTATCACGGCATATGCCATGGGTAGGCTAAAGTTGGGGCCGATGGACGTGGAGGAATCCGGGGAGGGATGATGCAGTGAAGACCGCACTCGTATGAACAAAGAGAAATACAATGTATATTGGATTGAGGCTCTCATGTGGAGATAACACCTCTTTCTCTACATCTAATCTCACATAATCTTGCCATACTTGTGGCTACAATCATGCTCCTTGAGCTGTATCTCTTATGCCTCTATCTAGATCTCTCTGTGAGATTGGAGGAAGAAGAAGAGCTCCTATTAAGCAGAGAGGGGAAGAGCCCTTCGGGGCCTCCCCTGGCAACGATCCCCCTGGTGCTCCTTATAAAGGGGAGCCCAGGGGACAATACTTGTTCTACACGCTTGGTATCTAGACAACATATTCCTGGCATCTTCTTAGATGCTCGGCATATGCCTTGGCATCTTTGGAGATGCCAAGGCATATTCCTTAGCATATTCCTGGATGCCATGGGCATATTCCCTACTGCATGTGCCAATCTGAGCCATGGGTGTTGTAACATCCCAAAAATATTAAACTAGAATCATCAAATTCCAATCATCAAAATTTAGTATTTACAAAAACTTTTCTAAATAAAAATATGAAAGCATGTATATGTGTAAGCATGACAATTTGGATTCTTTTGAATTGCCATGACTGTGTGTTTCTTTTCTTGTAAAATGATTTTTAGGTGAAATAAACATCATCTAAACAATCCCCACACTTTTCCCAAAGACAAATAAATCAAAACAAACAAAATAAGGGAATGGTCACTTTGGCCAAATTAACTCCCATGCCTACTTTGGCTATCTCTAACTTTCAGAACTTAACAGAAACATGTTTGGATCTTTGCACCCCTTGATAGTACTCATAACAAAGTATCAAGGCCCACCTTGTGATCATCTAGAAACATTCAAATGCATAATTTAAATGACAGTTCAAAATTGAATCTATTTCATATGGGAAGATCCCACTTTTTCAAAAACGATTCAAACAAGCTCAACTTTCAAAACCCAAGCAGCTACAGACTCACCAGCACATGCCTAGCACACCCACCAAAAATCTTTTCAAAACTCAAAACTTGAATTCATGCGGCCATTTCATCAAACACCTTGCAGATTCAAATCAACAAAATCACAAACACTATAGTGTGCAGTGTTTTGGGCCAAACTTGTTCTCTCTCTGGACTCCACTAGCCTTAGTAGATCATCTAACCAACTTAACTAATCACTAGCACCACTGTGAGCTCGCCAATGTCATCAATGGTGAACAGCCGAGAGCACCCATGCCACCCACATGTCGACAGCAAGCTAGGAGAAGCACCAAGCCTAGACAGCATGTCTGGGAGGTAGCCCATGCCTCACCGCCCCCTCTCGACCAGCCCTGCCTCACAGACATCAGCCAGAACCGCCAGAAACGCCGCGCCCGTGCCGCTATCGACCATGCTGACGTGCGCCGCAGAGCACGTGCCGTTCCCATTCAACCAGACCACCTCGAGCCCTCGCCGCCTGCCAACATGCTCCCCACCATCCCAGGAACACGCCAGACATGCCCATTTCACCGCCCGTGCCCCATAGCCACCGCTCGCCGTCGAAGACGCCGCCTCTGCCGTGCAGAACGTCGAGCGTTCCAGACCGTTTGCCACCGCCCCTACACACGCATTAAAGCCATAGAGCATCACCAGGAGACCACCGATAGATCCCACCCTCGGCCATGCCTCTAGCAGCCCGTAGCCATGTTGCCACCGTCGCCTGCCCATCCTGTTCGGTCTCACCGTCGAGACTATAAATAGAGGCCTCCCCGCTCAAACTCTTCACACCATCTCACTCCCCTCTCCTCACTGATCGTTCCACCCTGTTCCCGGAGCAAGGCGAGCAGCGCATCGTCGGAATTTGGCCGGAGCCCGCCGCTGCTGGAGAAGAAGGGATCCAGCGATTGGAGCCGCCCCAGGAGAAGCTGCCGGTACCAGGAGGTTCGCCGTTGTCGACTTCGTCGTTCGCCCGCATTGCCGACCCTCGCCTGAGCCCCGGTGAGCCTCACACGACCCCCACCTGCCGCGTTACGGTTCGGTCCCGCCGGTGCTGCCCGACGTGGATGATGAACTAGAGCCGTTGGATTAGAACTAGATCCAACGCACCACGTTGCCCCATACCGCTTCGCACCCCCCCCCCCCCGTCTCACTGACGCGTGGGGATAGCAACTTAACCAGCCCGCGTAAGCGTTGTGCGTAGCAGGCCGGCCCATTAGCAGTTCCCGCGCAGCCCACTCGTTTGAATTTAACTTTTTCCATTTAAGTTCAAACCTAGTTCTGTACCCATTTTCAAAAATCAACCCAGCTCGATTCAGTGAACCAAATTGAATGAAACCAATTTTGTTAGAAAGGTTTTGAAATGCTTAATCCAAGCCCGTTGGATTCAAATCATTTGGATCTGAAGATCACCCTTGGTAAAAATAACAAGGCAGAACCTTTTCTGCATTCAAACATTTTTCAAATTTAAACCATAATAGCTTTCGAGTTGATTCCAACTCTCAAGAATCACATTTGATCATACCTTTTAGAATATGTAAAAACATATGGGTTTACTTACAGAAATAATGTTCAAGTAATAGAACAATGCCACATAGGCATTTCTAGTCATTTATTTTTAATTGAAATAAAAGGTTAAACCTTATTAAATTGTGACACTACTTTAAATCACATTCCCATGTACTGAAATATGTAGTGATGACATGTGTCAACATGATCCCATGTTTGGTTTGGAGAATATTAAATCTTAAGTAGTTTTTCAATGAGTAGAAATTACTTTTCCAAAAATAAAATAAATAAGACAAATGCTTTATTTCTTGTGATGTTAGTGATGATGCTAGATCATCTATAGGACCCTTTTGTGTGATGATTGAAAATAGTTAAGTATTGTTTGGTGATTTTGTACCTCGTATTTATTTATAGACGCTAGTACCGACCAAGGATACGAGGAAGAAGGAGGATACTACGAAGAAGAAGCCGAGGAGAACTTCAACCACTGCTCTGCACAAGGCAAGCTAACACTTGCAAGATACTCTACTTTAGCAAGCCTTACTAATTAAGTTGACCTATGCAAGCAAATACTTGCTTGTTACCATGCCAACTATATGCCTTAAGCATATGTGATCATACCCCCTTGATAACCCCATTCCTAGTTTTACTTACAAGCTTTATACTTTATTTCTTTATCAAAGCTATTACTTAGAGCTTACTTAAGTGAATTTGTAGATTCTAGAAAGATAATTGAAGGTTGCATAAAGAGCATAAAACTTGGCCTAAGCTAGATAATCTTTATGTCATCCTAAGGCATGAGATTGAACTTAGTAAAACTCCACTAGTTTACCACCCCTCATTAGTACTTACCCCCACTTGTAGATGCTAGTGCGAAGCATAAAACTTGATCAAATTTAGATGGGAATACTTGGTGGAAAAATGGTTATGAAAACCTTGGAATGATGGATCATTCTATTGAGATGTTTTGACATGTGTTTCCAAACACCAGATGATTTTGGTGATGAAAATGTTGAGGCATGAGCCTTAGCCCTTTATAAAACTGATGGTTGTTTGGATGCGATACCATTCCAATTTTACCGTACAACCACAGTACCTGAAAATTGGGTAGGGCTTGACTGGAAACTTATATACCTTTGTATTAGCTCCCTCACGGCCAAGGTCTGAGCTGAAGCTACCTTGTGAAGATTGTCCACCTGTGTAGTACCGAAGATGACAGTTGGTCATGGTTGGGAGGCCAAACTCACAGGAGAGGTGCTTATACTAGGGCGTGTAATTGAAAGGTTAGGATTGATTATCCGCATACAAAGTATGGTGAATTCAGGATTTGTTCCTGACAGATGTATCGAATGTTGTGGTGAAAGTGTACAATCTCTGCAGAGTGTCAAACTATTCGAATAGCCGCGTCCGCGGTTATGGACAGTTGGAGTGGCCATACTGTTCCCCCGTCAGATGTTTTCAAAATGACTTATGAAATGAATTGAGATTTTGACTTGACCACAACAGAGTTGTGATATGAAATACAAGTTCCCACTTAGGTGTTATAAAACTTCAACTAGCTTTCTTCATTTCTGAACTTAGTAGATGTAAATCTGGCTTTTTGCAAAACAACCGTAGAGCTTAGTGTCCTATTACAAAAACCCTTTCCCTTGGCAGTATTAGTTTGCGAGTACTTAAAGAGTACTCATGGCTTTGTCCCTGGATATTCCTGTGGCCAGACTTTGAAGAGGAGTACATGGAGGATGGACCCCAGGAAGGTTACGACAACTAGGATCATCTCCCATTGTCAGTATTGCCTGTGACCCCGAAGATGGAGCTTCGCCTATGCTACCGTTATTATTACGTATTTCCGCTGCATGAGTTGTATTAAGAACTGGATCATGAGATCCTTATTTGTTTAAGACCTTATGTATGGTTTGTAATGGATGATGTACTATTGTATCCAAATCTGTTATGTCTCACAAAAATGGTAATCCTGGGATTGCGATGTATGGCATAACAGGCATCTGGGATTAAAAATCCGGGTGTTGACAAGTTGGTATCAGAGCCATCCTGACTATAGGAGACCCTAGTTAGACTAGACGTTTGAATCAAAAACTTAGTTTCAAAACCAAAGGAAGCAAATATTTACAAAAACTTATTCCCAGTCTTATCACCTTGGTTCTTTCCTAAAAATTCATGTTCCTCAAAAACTCTTGCAAAATACATAAAATTTGACACACTTGATGTGGCATCCCGCAAAACCACTACTAGAAAATCGCGTTGTTTTTGTGCAATTGCATCATCATCACCGCATGCTCATGTCATCATGTCACATTGCATTTGAGCATCGTCGTCATCTTGCATTCGCTTGCATAAAACTATTTGCGGAAAAACCGGTTCATGTTTTCTAAACGCCCCGTTTTTATTTAAACGCAAAACCGGGGTCACCGGATTATTTTGTTTTGTTTGCTATCGGTTTGCAAAAGTCATGTTTGAACTATATAAAATATTTAATTATTTTTTTAGTGGGGCAGTCGGACGGGCCGATTCGACCCGAACGACCACCCCCAGAATAAAAATCGGCCCGCCTGAACCCCTTTTTATACCCAGACCTAAACTACCCACCCTGCCTCCACCTCACCCCAACCAATAGCCTCTCGCCACCTCACCCTCTCAGCCAACCCCCAGTTGCCACATCACCCCACCAGCCACCCCACACTCTCTCTCCTCTCCTCACCCCCAGCGACCTGGCCCTCCCTTCCACCTGGGCACGCACTCCCGCGTCGCCCAGGACCACCTGCCGCCCGACCAGACCCCCCTGGGCGCGCCTTCCTTTCCCACTCCCGCTCAACCTCCTGGCCAGCCGCAGCCACCCTTCCCCCTGGCCCCACCCGCACGGGTCCCACGCGCCCCATGCGTCCCCCCACGCGACGCGCTCGCCTCCTCTCTCCCATCTTCTTCCTCCTCCCCTCCTCTCCTCTGTGGCTGCTCGCTCCCACCGACCCAACCTCCCACCGCCAGCCGCCCGCCTCCCTTCCTGCGAGCCCCGCCGGCCGCCTCGCCCCTCTCCGGCAGTCGCCTCCGCGCGCGCTCGCGCCTCCTCCCTCTTCTCTTCCCCGCGACGCCTCTCCCTTCAAGCTCCCGCTCGCCTCCCTCTCCTTCCGCAAGCGCCTCGCCGGCCGCGTCCCCTCGCCGGACCGCCCCCGCGAGCTCCCTCCGTCCGCCGCCCTCCCCTGCAACCCCCTCCGCTGCGCGACTCCCGCCGCTCGGGCCGCCTCTTCCGCCCGCCTCCGCCATCAGCCTTTGCCCCTCCTCCCCTCCGCGTGGCGCCGCCCCTGCTCGCCTCGCCGGACCGCCGTCCGCCGCCGCCCCGCGGTCGAGCCCGCGCCTCCCCGGCCCCCAAGCTCGCCACCGACCTCGTCGTCGCCCTCCGCCCCGCCTCTCCTCCTCGCCCCGCGCACTCCGGCCAGGCGCCGTCGTCCCGCCTCCGGCCGCGGCCGCCGGAGCCCTGCCGTCGCCGGCTCTGCCCGCTGCAGCGACGCCGCCTCCCTCCGCAGGCTCGAGACGGTCGTCCTCGCCCTTTTCCTCGTCGGCGCCCCGTCTCCTGCCTCCCCGGTCCCTGTCTCCGGCCCCGCCATCCTCTGTCCGTGCGTGAGCCGTCAAGACCGTCCCCGGGCAGCCGTCGTCCGTGCAGCGTCTGCCTTCTCGCCAAGCCCTTGCCGCTGTCTCCCGGTGTGTTTGCTGCGACCCTGCTGCCCGTGCCGATGCCAACAAGGATGCGCGGTTTAGTCCTCTGCCGAGGGGTGCATGCTTCGGATCTGTAAAGAGGCCGTGCAGCAAGATCGACAACGAGAAGCACAAGAAGGACCATTGACAGGTTTAGCCGAGATCTTCACAGAACCTAGACGTCGAGCCCCTTCGCGGATCCGAAGCCCCGAACCCGAAGGTATGCTACATGGAACGACAAGAACTCCTTCTGGACCCGGTGTAGCGGGCGCCTCAAGATCTCCCACGCGGACTCGAGTACCCCGGTACCCGATCCACTCAAGTTCGCCATCGACGACAAGAACGACAGCAACCAGGGCGAGTCCGATGCCCCGACGCCAGACCAAGTACTTCCTCCCGGAACGCCAAGATCTCCGCGTGAGACGACAAGACCGACAACATGGCCCGACCACCACGGATGCGACCAGATCTACTTCTGTTGTCCGAGACCGTTTCCGTCGAACCCCGAACCCCAGATCCGGATCCCGAGACCGAACCCGAACCCCAGAACCCCAAGTTCGTCGAGACCCCCTAAAGTGTGAACCCCTTATCCGAGAACCCTATTTTATAAATGTCACCTATATAACTGTTGCATATAAATTGTTCATGCATGCATCCTTGTCTGTGGTTTGGGGGCCTTATGCCGATTCACCTAATAATTAAATATGGGGCCCATATGCGGGCAAATCTAGCCTTATATTGGCCTCATTTAAATTTGTGCATCGAACCGGTACTATCCCTTGCTCTGTTAATACAACATTTAATTTGCGGGGTAGTTAAACAACATGAACCTAATAATTAATTGTCGGAGCCCCGGTTCCGCTTAACATGACCTAATCGCATTGCATCTTGCCATGACATACATCATACATGCATCATGCCGATCTTCTGCCGTTGTATTAAATAGTGCATCCGGTGTTTATTCTAGTGTTTTGCTTCTTCGCGGATAAGGCCGTTGAGTTGCTGTGAGCTTCGACCCGATCTTCGGATGAACCCTCGACCATGTTTTCAGGCGAGCATCTCCCCCCCTTTCTACCTATCTTACTTTTGTAGTATTTATTTCCCTCCTGTTGATCTATTGCTATCTGTGTTGCGATGCTCTAGTTTCCGTACCCGTGATATCGCTTGTAGCCATATATTGCCTTGGACACATCCTATTACCTGTTGATTGGTAGATAGTTGGACTTGCGTGTCGTAGTCGCTCGCTCAAGTGCCGTTGCGTGTCGTCAAGTACCACAGTTGTTGGAGTCTTGCCGCATGTTCAACGATGGAGGTGATCATGGTTTTACTTATTGTTCACTTTAATTACTGTTTAACAACTAAAATTGAAGTAGGTAAGCAGAGGCACCGGTGGGTGATAGATAATATTTGGTTTCCGACCGCCCACTTGTGTCCCGTAGGACCCCGAGTTCTTGACACCTGTTCCGAGATCGAGCGCGCTAACCACATGTGGGGAGATATGGGCCCCCCATCGATTTAGTACCTGATTTCAAAGTATTGTACTGGGGGCCACAAGTAGTTTGGGGCTTTATTACTATCCTGTACTTATGCCATGCTTTACTGGTTTATTTACGATTGTGTGAGGAGCACGCTGTACTGTTTTGGAAGCAGAGTGTTTTCGCGGTATCGACAGTCCCCGTTTGGGGATTCGCTGTCGTTTACAGCCACTGTCGCAAACCCTGAGTCCGTCTCGGAGACCGGCCGACTTCGTTGCGGGTGTACTTAGTGGGGTGGCCCCCCGTGCTTGCTTTGGGTCTGGGAAACGTCATGACTTAGGCCCCGCCGACATACTGATGGGTGTATGTTAACTGATCTGGCAAAAAGGGTCGAAGTGCGTGTGGATACTTTGGTGCACCCCTGCAGGGTTTAATCTTTTCGAGAAGCCGTGTCCGCGGTTATGGACGACTTGGAGCACAGTGCTTGATCATAGACAACTATAACTAAAGTTTACTGTTATAAATTGACTTGTATCCGACATGACTAGTAATCAGCTTCACCACAACGGAATGGCTAAATAAAAGTACCAACAACTGCTGGGTTTTGGGATATCTCATGCTAATTGTATATGACTAGTAAGTGTCGCAACTACAACATAACGACTGGCTAAAACTGCCCACTGCTTATTTTATCAGGATGATTATCCATACCTGACTAGTAATTGCCGCAACGATAACCGAATAAATAAAACTGCCAACTGTGTGAGTTCCTCGGTCGACTTCCTCGTTTGGTCTCGAGGGGGAAAACACCAGGATGGGTTTGTTTGGTGTTAGCCTCAGGTTGGGTCCGGATAGGTCATTCTTATCCCTCTCTGATAACCGCCAGTCGTATCGAGTCTCTATAGGTTGTTTAGTGCATGCTGCCGCTGCCGCTCAGTCCACCATACCTATGTAGGCGAGGACCGCCGAATTCTAGTCTCGCCGTGTACTGGCCTCAGTACTGACGCTCTCTCTTTTTCCTTTGCCCTTTGTCGGCGCCCCTTTTGTTTAAGCAGGTTTTGAGATCGACGTCGTTAGCAGGGTTACCCTTCCGGCTTGGCCTGGGCAGGGTTATGGACGCCATTGGTTATTCTTCAGGGCTCTTAGCCCCATTTGCATCTTGTCCGTAGTCGGATGCTCTATCATTTTCAAGGTGATTTGGATCTTTGTATATTATATCTTCTTTCTTGACTCTTTGAGTCGCTGTTATATATATATCTGTTCTGTGGGTCCCATCGAGGACTGTTGTGTAATGTTATTACTTCGTTTTCCACCCGCACGCAAGTGCCTGGTGGGCACCTTCGAATCGTTTCTATGCGGGTTTTGGCGGGTTTCGCTGAAACTTGCATAGGGCCGATTCTGAGGGTGTTACAGAGTGGTATCAGAGCTCAGCAGTTGCGATACCCCACAAGTCCAGCCTGTAGGATAACCTAGCTAACGGCCGAAGTAGAGTGTCAAAACTATTTTTGAAAAATCAGTTGGATAGTTCTGATTAGGTCTGATTTTAATCCTTACCCCTCTGCTGCTCTCCTCTCACCTCTGCGTGTTTTGAATCTACCCTCTTACCTTTTCTTCGAGTCCAGGATTTCTCGTGGTTGGGTTCCGTCGTATCTTCAGGGTTTCGCTTCCTCCTTTGGTAACGGTGTTGCTACATCTGGTCTTCATGCTATCCGAGGAATCCTTCATCTGGTGGACTTCTCTGTGATCCTTCTCGTGCCTCCGGTGTTTTCCGACGCGACGACATCATCTACGCTAGATTCGATGCAGAGTCTGCATCACCCCTTTGTTCCTGAACCTTGTTTGTCGAGATCTTCAGTCTGGATCCTGAGGGTTGGTTGCATAATCTGTCTATTCGTGTACATAGTAATGCTTTGAGTGCGGGATGGAGTCGCGACCATACCACTACTCTTATCATTTGCTTTGTATATCAAATGGTGGATCGATGCGATTCTACTCCTTCCATGGAAGTTAGAGGTGGCCTTACCTTTAACTTCGTCCGTTGTTTATCTGGAGTGCTCTCTTGACGATCAGGATCAACGACATCTTGTTGGTGGTGTCGCCGATTTCAAGACGGGACAACGAACCCTTGTTAGTGGTGTCGCGAGGATCTACACGAAGCGAGAAGATTTAGATCACCGGCCTTCCTTCCGGTACCATGAGGCGGATCTCGAGGGCGAGATCCATTGTTAGTGGTGTCGAATTGTGGCATCCCGCAAAACCACTACTAGAAAATCGCGTTGTTTTTGTGCAATTGCATCATCATGACCGCATGCTCATGTCATCATGTCACATTGCATTTGAGCATCGTCATCATCTTGCATTCGCTTGCATAAAACTATTTGCGGAAAAACTGGTTCATGTTTTCTAAACGCCCCGTTTTTATTTAAACGCAAAACCCGGGTCACCGGATTATTTTGTTTTGTTTGCTATCGGTTTGCAAAAGTCATGTTTGAACTATATAAAATATTTAATTATTTTTTTAGTGCGGCAGTCGGACGGGCCGATTCGACCCGAACGACCACCCCCAGAATAAAAATCGGCCCGCCTGAACCCCTTTTTATACCCAGACCTAAACTACCCACCCTGCCTCCACCTCACCCCAACCAATAGCCTCTCGCCACCTCACCCTCTCCCTTCCCTCCAGCCAACCCCCAGTTGCCACATCACCCCACCAGCCACCCCACACTCTCTCTCCTCTCCTCACCCCCAGCGACCTGGCCCTCCCTTCCACCTGGGCACGCACTCCCGCGTCGCCTAGGACCACCTGCCGCCCGACCAGACCCCCTCCTGGGTGCGCCTTCCTTTCCCACTCCCGCTCAACCTCCTGGCCAGCCGCAGCCACCCTTCCCCTTGGCCCCACCCGCGCGGGTCCCACGCGCCCCACGCGTCCCCCCACGCGACGCGCTCGCCTCCTCTCTCCCATCTTCTTCCTCCTCCCCTCCTCTCCTCTGTGGCTGCTCGCTCCCACCGACCCAACCTCCCACCGCCAGTCGCCCGCCTCCCTTCCTGCGAGCCCCGCCGGCCGCCTCGCCCCTCTCCGGCAGTCGCCTCCGCGCGCGCTCGCGCCTCCTCCCTCTTCTCTCCCCCGCGACGCCTCTCCCTTCAAGCTCCCGCTCGCCTCCCTCTCCTTCCGCAAGCGCCTCGCCGGCCGCGTCCCCTCGCCGGACCGCCCCCGCGAGCTCCCTCCGTCCGCCGCCCTCCCCTGCAACCCCCTCCGCGGCGCGAGTCCCGCTGCTCGGGCCGCCTCTTCCGCCCGCCTCCGCCATCAGCCTTTGCCCCTCCTCCCCTCCGCGCGGCGCCGCCCCTGCTCGCCTCGCCGGACCGCCGTCCGCCGCCGCCCCGCGGTCGAGCCCGCGACGCCCCGGCCCCCAAGCTCGCCACCGACCTCGCCGTCGCCCTCTGCCCCGCCTCTCCTCCTCGCCCCACGCGCTCCGGCCAGGCGCCGTCGTCCCGCCTCCGGCCGCGGCCGCCGGAGCCCTGCCGTCGCCGGCTCTGCCTGCTGCAGCGACGCCGCCTCCCTCCGCAGGCTCGAGCCGGTCGTCCTCGCCCTTTTCCTCGTCGACGCCCCGTCTCCTGCCTCCCCGGTCCCTGTCTCCGGCCCCGCCATCCTCTGTCCGTGCGTGAGCCGTCAAGACCGTCCCCGGGCATCCGTCGTCCGTGCAGCGTCCGCCTTCTCGCCAAGCCCTTGCCGCTGTCTCCCGGTGTGTTTGCTGCGACCCTGCTGCCCGTGCCGATGCCAACAAGGATGCGCGGTTTAGTCCTCTGCCGAGGGGTGCATGCTTCGGAGCTGTAAAGAGGCCGTGCAGCAAGATCGACAACGAGAAGCACAAGAAGGACCATTGACAGGTTTAGCCGAGATCTTCACAGAACCTAGACGTCGAGCCCCTTCGCGGATCCGAAGCCCCGAACCCGAAGGTATGCTACATGGAACGACAAGAACTCCTTCTGGACCCGGTGTAGCGGGCGCCTCAAGATCTCCCACGCGGACTCGAGTACCCCGGTACCCGATCCACTCAAGTTCGCCATCGACGACAAGAACGACAGCAACCAGGGCGAGTCCGATGCCCCGACGCCAGACCAAGTACTTCCTCCCGGAACGCCAAGATCTCCGCGTGAGACGATAAGACCGACAACATGGCCCGACCACCACGGATGCGACCAGATCTACTTCTGTTGTCCGAGACCGTTTCCGTCGAACCCCGAACCCCAGATCCGGATCCCGAGACCGAACCCGAACCCCGGAACCCCAAGTTCGTCGAGACCCCCTAAAGTGTGAACCCCTTATCCGAGAACCCTATTTTATAAATGTCACCTATATAACTGTTGCATATAAATTGTTCATGCATGCATCCTTGTCTGTGGTTTGGGGGCCTTATGCCGATTCACCTAATAATTAAATATGGGGCCCATATGCGGGCAAATCTAGCCTTATATTGGCCTCATTTAAATTTGTGCATCGAACCGGTACTATCCCTTGCTCTGTTAATACAACATTTAATTTGCGGGGTAGTTAAACAACATGAACCTAATAATTAATTTTCGGAGCCCCGGTTCCGCTTAACATGACCTAATCGCATTGCATCTTGCCATGACATACATCATACATGCATCATGCCGATCTTCTGCCGTTGTATTAAATAGTGCATCCGGTGTTTATTCTAGTGTTTTGCTTCTTCGCGGATAAGGCCGTTGAGTTGCTGTGAGCTTCGACCCGATCTTCGGATGAACCCTCGACCATGTTTTCAGGCGAGCATCTCCCCCCTTTCTACCTATCTTACTTTTGTAGTATTTATTTCCCTCCTGTTGATCTATTGCTATCTGTGTTGCGATGCTCTAGTTTCCGTACCCGTGATATCCCTTGTAGCCATATATTGCCTTGGACACATCCTATTACCTGTTGATTGGTAGATAGTTGGACTTGCGTGTCGTAGTCGCTCGCTCAAGTGCCGTTGCGTGTCGTCAAGTACCACAGTTGTTGGAGTCTTGCCGCATGTTCAACGATGGAGGTGATCATGGTTTTACTTATTGTTCACTTTAATTATTGTTTAACAACTAAAATTGAAGTAGGTAAGCAGAGGCACCGGTGGGTGATAGATAATATTTGGTTTCCGACCGGCCACTTGTGTCCCGTAGGACCCCGAGTTCTTGACACCTGTTCCGAGATCGAGCGCGCTAACCACATGTGGGGAGATATGGGCCCCCCATCGATTTAGTACCTGATTTCAAAGTATTGTACTGGGGGCCACAAGTAGTTTGGGGCTTTATTACTATCATGTACTTATGCCATGCTTTACTGCTTTATTTACGATTGTGTGAGGAGCACGCTGTACTGTTTTGGAAGCAGAGTGTTTTCGCGGTATCGACAGTCCTCGTTTGGGGATTCGCTGTCGTTTACAGCCACTGTCGCAAACCCTGAGTCCGTCTCGGAGACTGGCCGACTTCGTTGCGGGTGTACTTAGTGGGGTGGCCCCCCGTGCTTGCTTTGGGTCTGGGAAACGTCATGACTTAGGCCCCGCCGACATACCGATGGGTGTATGTTAACTGATCTGGCAAAAAGGGTCGAAGTGTGTGTGGATACTTTGGTGCACCCCTGCAGGGTTTAATCTTTTCGAGAAGCCGTGTCCGCGGTTATGGACGACTTGGAGCACAGTGCTTGATCATAGACAACTATAACTAAAGTTTACTGTTATAAATTGACTTGTATCCGACATGACTAGTAATCAGCTTCACCACAATGGAATGGCTAAATAAAAGTACCAAGAACTGCTGGGTTTTGGGATATCTCATGCTAATTGTATATGACTAGTAAGTGTCGCAACTAAAACGTAACGACTGGCTAAAACTGCCCACTGCTTATTTTATCAGGATGATTATCCATACCTGACTAGTAATTGCCGCAACGATAACCGAATAAATAAAACTGCCAACTGTGTGAGTTCCTCGGTCGACTTCCTCGTTTGGTCTCGAGGGGGAAAACACCAGGATGGGTTTGTTTGGTGTTAGCCTCAGGTTGGGTCCGGATAGGTCATTCTTATCCCTCTCTGATAACCACCAGTCGTATCGAGTCTCTATAGGTTGTTTAGTGCATGCTGCCGCTGCCGCTCAGTCCACCATACCTATGTAGGCGAGGACCGCCGAATTCTAGTCTCGCCGTGTACTGGCCTCAGTACTGACGCTCTCTCTTTTTCCTTTGCCCTTTGTCGGCACCCCTTTTGTTTAAGCAGGTTTTGAGATCGACGTCGTTAGCAGGGTTACCCTTCCGGCTTGGCCTGGGAAGGGTTATGGACGCCATTGGTTATTCTTCAGGGCTCTTAGCCCCATTTGCATCTTGTCCGTAGTCGGATGCTCTATCATTTTCAAGGTGATTTGGATCTTTGTATATTATATCTTCTTTCTTGACTCTTTGAGTCGCTGTTATATATATATCTGTTCTGTGGGTCCCATTGAGGACTGTTGTGTAATGTTATTACTTCGTTTTCCACCCGCACGCAAGTGCCTGGTGGGCACCTTCGAATCGTTTCTATGCGGGTTTTGGCGGGTTTCGCTGAAACTTGCATAGGGCCGATTCTGAGGGTGTTACACTTGATCACTCTACTAACTTACTCATCCTATATTCTTATAGATGGACGTGAAGTACAGCAAGTTTTATCAGTTGGGGAGTGGAGGAGACCTTATCTTTGAGCAGGATTTGGACCAGCTTTCGGAACTTCTGGAGCATCCGCACCCCGAGTTCTTCGGAGCTCATCTCAATGATCAAGGAGGAGAAGATCTGCAGTGGCTAATTGTTGCAAGTCTCCGAGGGAAGATTGAACCTCCCACTGCGGAGGGAATTCAATTCACCTTAAGAGAGAACAACTGGCTCGATGGACTTGCCAGGGCCATGCAGGAAGCTCTTGCCCGTCTGTGTGGGCAGAGTATCAACCAGATCAAGGGTACCATCTTTGAGTTTTGCCCAAGGCGTGATGCTAATGGATAGCCACTGGAAGCCCCATACCACCACGAGCTGAAGACTCAGTTGGACCACCTTAGCTTCATGATGTACGATCGTCAGCAGGAGTTGGATAATTGCCGTGACTACTCCAACCATAAGTTCGCCATCATCAAGAAAAAGGATTAGACCATCGCCATGATAGCGAAGGATCGCAAGTCTCGTCGTCGTCAGCTCGACAAGAAGGAGCGCATCATTGCCCGTATTCACCACCATATCTCGTCTTTGGAGGAGACCATCCACGAGAGAGACATGCAGTTGCCAGAGAGGATCTTCGTGGAGACCCCTACTCCTATCTCAACGATGATGATGATTTTCTAGAGGATCAGGCTATGCACTTCTTCACCGATGAGGAGGATTTCGCCTTCATCAATGACGATGAGGATGATGAGGATGACGACTATACCGACTCCGAGGAGTAGTAGCACTTGAGCACTAGCGTAGTGAGTAGTATTCGGTCCCACTGTATCGTAGTTTCCAGAATGGTTCCTAAAACCATTTGTTTACCTTTGTTGTGGTGTGTGTTGTATCGTGTGAATGAATGAATGAAAAGCAAGTTGCTAGAAAATCTGAGTCCAATTTTAAAAACTTTTCAAAGCCCTGAACCTTAGAGATTTCCCTCTTTTCTCATGATCTATCTCAATCTTCAGATGCCTCGCGGAGGAAGTGGTTCATCCCCGGACCCGATGTTGCAGATCCTGCAAATGTTGGTTTCTGACCGCGAAGCTGAAAGAGCGGAACGTCAAACCAACCTAGCCACCCTTCAACAGATAGCTCAGCTAGCCCACAACAATCAAGGCCATGGAAATCAGGACAACCATGGATCTAAGCTCAAGAATTTCCAGAACACCAACCCACCTGTTTTCACTAAGTCAGAAGAGCCCCTAGATGCCGATGGCTGGCTGCAAACCATGGAAAACAACCTAGAAGTCACCGGAGTGGAAGCTAACGAGAAAGTTCTGTTCGCCACCCATTATCTAGCCGGAGATGCAAGAGCATGGTGGAACAGCGTTCGTGCGATGATCGGAGGACAGATGATGACCTGGGAGGAATTCAAGGTCAAGTTCAGTAGAACCCATGTGCCACCAGGTTTGATCAAGAGAATGAGAGATGAGTTCAGAGAACTGAAGCAAAGACGGATGGCCGTAGTGGAATACCGTGACAAATTCTTGTCATTATCTAGGTATGCCCCGGATGAGCTCGACACCGAAGCCAAGAAGAAAGAAAGATTCCTGAATGGTCTGCACAATGAGATGCAGATTGTGCTAGTCAAATCCCCTTTGCTGATATTGAAGCCCTTGTCGACTCTTCCATCCAGATGGAAGGAAAAATCAACCAAGCCAATGAGAACCGCTAGCGTCGCATGATGCATCAGCCAGGAACCCATCAGACCCCAAAGTATCGCCCCAACCCATCTCCAGGATTTGCCCCGAGAACCAACAGACCCCCGATGAATCGTTCAACCTATCCCAACCGTGGAAACCTTAGGCCCGGAGGAAATCACAACAACCCCGGCAACTCTAGCAATTTCAATTGTGCCCCACCCAAGTTCAACAACAACAACGCTACCGCCAACACCAACACTGCCCCGAGGATTGGAAGCAATGTTGTGCCTGTTGCAGCAAAGGACAAGTCGCAAGTGACTTGTTATGACTGTGGAAATAAGGGTCACTACTCCAACGAGTGCCCCAACAAGAAGAATGCCGCAGCCCCCAATGCAAATGCCCCAGATCAGCAGCAGCGTCGTGTTCAGCCAGGAGGAAGGTTTGCCCCAGGGAATTCGCTCAACCGCAACGGCCGTCATTTTCTCATGCATGCTAAAGAAGCTCAGGAAGCGCCAGACGTCGTATTGGGTATGTTTTCTGTTAATTCAGTACTTGCAAGAGTGTTGTTTGATTTTGGTGCATCGCACTCATTTTTCACCAAAGAATTTGCATGCACTAGTAAAATCCAACCAACCAAACTGAAGCATGTTATGATCGTTCAAATCCCCGGATCAACCACTAAGGCTAGGCAAATTTGCAAAGCCGTCCCTATCTGAATCCATGGCATAGACTTTTATGCTAATCTGATAGTACTCGGAACTGAAGATTTGGAAGTAGTACTAGGAATGGATTGGATGTCCAAACATAAATGATTGATTGACTGTGCCAAGAAAGCCGTAACCATGACCAGTACAGCCGGAATATCAGTCGAGCATGTATCTGAAACCTTACCTCGTCAATTCAAGTGCAACAAGAGTATAGCCCAACCTACCATTGACCAAGTTCGGATAGTCTGTGAATACCCCGATGTATTTCCAGATGTTTTGCCCGGTATGCCCCCAGATCGGGATATCGAATTTATCATTGAACTAATCCCCGGAACAGGACCCATATCCTAGAGACCATATAGTATGAACCCGTCTAAACTAGCAGAACTGAAGAAGCAACTGGATTCCATGTTGGAAATTGGATTAATTCAACCAAGCGCGTCACCATGGAGATCACCTGTCTTGTTTGTGGACAAGAAGGATGGAGGTAACCGTCTGTGTACGGATTATCGGAAGTTGAATGATGTCACCATCAAGAACAAGTACCCCTTGCCCAATATAGAAGATTTGTTTGATCAGTTGACCGGTGCCAAAGTGTTTTCTAAGATTGATCTTAGAACAGGCTATCATCAACTCAAGATTCACGCAGAGGATATTCCCAAGACTGCCTTTACCACCAGATATGGATTATACAAGTATACTATCATGTCTTTTGGATTAACCAATGCCCCCGCTTATTTCATGAATCTCATGAATAAGATTTTTATGGACTTCCTGGATAAGTTTGTCGTTGTTTTCATTGATGACATTCTGATTTATTCCAAATCAGAAGAAGAACATGAGATACACCTAAGGACCATTCTTGGAACCCTTAGAGAGCTTCAGTTGTATGCCAAGTTTAGCAAATGTGAATTCTGGTTACAGGAAGTAGGATTCCTCGGCCACATTGTCTCAGCCGGAGGAATTTCCGTTGACCCTGCAAAGGTGAAAGATGTAGAAGATTGGCAAGCCCCAACCACTCAAACCCAAGTTCGTGCATTTCTCGGATTGGTGGGATATTACCGCAAGTTCGTAGAAGGATTCTCGAGTATCGCCAGACCCATGACCCAATTGCTGAAGAAGGACAAGAAGTTTGAATGGACCGACAAATGTGAAGCGAGTTTTCAAGAACTCAAGAGGAGATTGATTTCAGCCCCAATCTTAATCATGCCGGATATCACAAAGCCCTTCGACGTGTATTGTGATGCATCCAAGATCGGTCTTGGATGTGTGCTAATGCAAAAAAGGCAAAGTTATCTCTTGTCTATCTCGACAATTGAAACAACATGAGCAAAATTACCCAACCCATGACCTCGAACTCGCAGCCGTAGTTCTAGCCCTGAAGACATGGAGGCATTACCTGATGGGAAATCGTTGTGAGATTTATTCAGATCACAAGAGCCTGAAGTATATATTCACTTAGAAGGAGCTGAATATGAGACAGAGAAGATGGATTGAGCTAATCAAGGATTACGATATGGACATTCACTATCACCCCGGTAAAGCCAATGTGGTAGCAGATGCCCTTAGCAGATTGCTGTGCCGCTTGAACTCCATGATTTTGAAGGAGCAACCAAGTTTGCACAAAGAGATGGAAGATTTTCGAATGGAATTAGTGAGTGAACGATTTTTTTCTAGCATCGAACTTCAACCCACTTTGATCAGCCAGATCAAAGAGGCGCAGAAAGGAAATGCTAGTATTGATGGAATCAAGCGTCGTATCGGTACAGGCAAAGTACCTGGATTCACCGAAGACGAAGAAGGAGTTCTGTGGTACAAAGGACGCCTTTGTGTACCATTAGATTCTAAGTTGAAAGAAGTTATTCTGAAGGAAGCTCATGATACTCTTTATTCTATCCACCCCGGAGGAACTAAGATGTATCAAGATTTGAAAGAGCAATTTTGGTGGCATAAGATGAAGAGAGAAATTGGAAGCTATATTGCCAAGTGTGATATATGTCAGTGAGTCAAGGCCGGACATCAAAGACCCGCTGGATTGTTGCAACCATTACAGATTCCAGAATGGAAATGGGATTCCGTTGGAATGGACTTTATCACCGGATTGCCTACTTCTAGTAGGGGAAATGACTCTATCTGGGTCATAGTGGACAGATTGTCCAAATTCGCCCATTTCTTACCCGTCAAGACCACATATCAAAGTTCGAAGCTAGCGGAGTTATACATCGCTAGAATCGTCAGTTTGCATAGAGTCCCCAAGAACATCGTATCTGATCAAGGAACTCAGTTTACCTTGAGATTCTGTAAGAAAGTCCAAGAAGGTTTAGGAACCCGACTAGATTTCAGTACCGCTTATCACCCTCAGACCGATGGACAAACGGAGCGAGTAAATCAAATACTCGAAGATATGCTGAGAGCCTGTGTGTTAGAATATGGATCTAAGTGGGAAGACTGTCTGCCGTTCGCAGAATTTTCATACAACAATAGTTATCAAGCTAGTTTGCAAATGGCCCCATTTGAATTTATGTACGGAAGAAAGTGTCGCACCCCTTTGAACTGGTCGGAAGTAGGAGAGAGTCAGATTTTCGGACCTGATATCCTACGAGAAGCAGAAGAGAAGGTTCACAAGATTCGTGAACACCTCAAGACCGCCCAGTCCAGACGGAAGAGTTACGACGACAAGAGACGTCGAGACCTCGCCTTCAACATAGGAGATTTTGTATATCTGAAAGTGTTGCCATTGAAGGGAATGCAGCGTTTCTAACTCACAGGAAAGTTAGCCCCCGGATATATCAACCCCTTCAAGATTCTGAACCGTTGAGGAGAAGTGTCGTATCAATTGGAACTACCCGAAGAGATGTCAGCCGTGCACAATGTGTTCCATATCTCATTACTTCGCAAGTGTCTCGAAGTCCCGGAGAAGACTGAAGTATTCAAGAATATTGATCACCGGACTATAGAGATCAATGATGACCTGACCTATCCCGAAGTACCCATCCGTATTTTGGAAGAAGCTTTCCGAACTACCAGAACCCGAAGCATCAAGTTTCTCAAAATTCAGTGGAGCAACCACACGGAAGAGGAAGCTACCTGGGAGCGCGAAGATCACATCAGGACGGAGTTTCCCGATCTCTTCAAATCCTAGGTAATCTTTTCGTCCTTTTTCAAATATCGGGACGAGATTTTGTTTAAGGGGGGAAGGTTTGTAACATCCCAAAAATATTAAACTAGAATCATCAAACTCCAATCATCAAAATTTAGGATTTACAAAAACTTTTCTAAATAAAAATATGAAAGCATGCAACTGTGTAAGCATGACAATTTGGATTCTTTTGAATTGCCATGATTGTGTGTTTCTTTGCTTGTAAAATGATTCTTAGGTGAAATAAACATCATCTAAACAATCCCCACACTTTTCCCAAAGACAAATAAATCAAAACAAACAAAATAAGGGAATGGTCACTTTGGCCAAATTAAATCCCATGCCTACTTTGGCTATCTCTAACTTTCAGAACTTAACATAAACATGTTTGGATCTTTGCACCCCTTGATAGTACTCATAACAAAGTATCAAGGCCCACCTTGTGATCATCTAGAAACATTCAAATGCATAGTTTAAATGACAGTTCAAAATTGAATCTATTTCATATGGGAAGATCCCACTTTTTCAAAAACCATTCAAACTAGCTCAAATTTCAAAACCCAAGCAGCTACAGACTCACCAGCACATGCCTAGAACACCCACCAAAAATATTTTCAAAATTCAAAACTTGAATTCATGCGGCCATTTCATCAAACACCTTGCAGATTCAAATCAACAAAATCACAAACACTATAGTGTGCAGTGTTTTGGGCCAAACTCATTCCCTCTCTGGACACCACTAGCCTTGGTAGATCATCTAACCAACTTAACTAATCACTAGCACCACTGTGAGCTCGCCAATGTCATCAATGGTGAACAGCCGAGAGCACCCATGCCACCCACATGTCGACAGCAAGCTAGGAGAAGCACCAAGCCTAGCCAGCCTGTCTGGGAGGTAGCCCATTCCTCACCGCCCCCTCTCGACCAGCCCTGCCTCACAGACAATAGCCAGAACCGCCAGGAACGCCGCGCCCGTGCCGCTGTCGACCATGCCGACGTGCGCCACAGAGCACGCGCCGTTCCCATTCAACCAGACCACCTCGAGCCCTCGCCACCCGCCAACATGCTCCCCACCGTCCCAGGAACACGCCAGACATGCCCATTTCACCGCCCGTGCCCCGTAGCCACCGCTCGCCGTCGAAGACGCCGCCTCTGCCGCCCAGAACGTTGAGCGTTCCAGACCGTTTGACACCGCCCCTACACACGCATTAAAGCCATAGAGCATCGCCAGGAGACCACCGATCGATCGCCACCCTCGGCCATGCCTCTAGCAGCCCGTAGCCATGTCGCCACCGTTGCCTGCCCATCCCGTTCGGTCTCACCGTCGAGACTATAAATAGAGGCCTCCCCCGCTCAAACTCTTCACACCATCTCACTCCCCTCTCCTCACTGATCGTTCCACCCTGTTCCGGGAGCAAGGCGAGCAGCGCATCGCCGGAATTTGGCCGGAGCCCGCCGCTGCTGGAGAAGAAGGGATCCAGCGATTGGAGCCGCCCCAGGAGAAGCTGCCGGTACCAGGAGGTTCGCCGTTGTCGACTTCGTCGTTCGCCCGCATCGCCAACCCTCGCCTGAGCCCCGGTGAGCCTCACATGACCCCCACCTGCCGCGTTAGGGTTCTGTCTCGCCGGCGCTGCCCGACGTGGATGATGAACCAGAGCCGTTGGATTAGAACTAGATCCAACGCACCACGTTGCCCCGTACCGCTTCGCACCCCCATCTCACTAACACGTGGGGACAACAACTTAACCAGCCCGCGTAAGCGTTGTGCGTAGCAGGCTGGCCCATTAGCAGTTCCTGCGCATCCCACTCGTTTGAATTTAACTTTTTCCATTTAAGTTCAAACCTAGTTATGTACCCATTTTCAAAAATCAACCCAGCTCGATTCAGTGTACCAAATTTAATGAAACCAATTTTGTTAGAAAGGTTTTGAAATGATTAATCCAAGTCCGTTGGATTCAAATCATTTGGATCTGTAGATCACCCGTGGTAAAAATAACAAGGCAGAACCTTTTATGCATTCAAACATTTTTCAAATTTAAACCATAATAGCTTTTGAGTTGATTCCAACTCTCAAGAATCACATTTGATCATACCTTTCAGAATATATAAAAACATATGGGTTTACTTACAGAAATAATGTTCAAGTAATAGAAGAATGCCACATAGGCATTTCTAGTCATTTATTTTTAATTGAAATAAAAGGTTAAACCTTATTAAATTGTGACACTACTTTAAATCACATTCCCATGTACTGAAATATGTGGTGATGACATGTGTCAACATGATCCCATGTTTGGTTTGGAGAATATTAAATCTTAAGTAGTTTTTCAATGAGTAGAAAATACTTTTCCAAAAATAAAATAAATAAGACAAATGCTTTATTCTTGTGATGTTAGTGATGATGCTAGATCATCTATAGGACCCTTTTGTGTGATGATTGAAAATAGTTAAGTATTGTTTGGTGATTGTGTACCTTGTATTTATTTATAGACGCTAGTACCGACCAAGGATACGAGGAAGAAGGAGGATACTACGAAGAAGAAGCCGAGGAGAACTTCAACCACTGCTCTGCACAAGGCAAGCTAACACTTGCAAGATACTCTACTTTAGCAAGCCTTACTAATTAAGTTGACCTATGCAAGCAAATACTTGCTTGTTACCATGCCAACTATATGCCTTAAGCATATGTGATCATACCCCCTTGATAACCCCATTCCTAGTTTTACTTACAAGCTTTATACTTTATTTCTTTATCAAAGCTATTACTTAAAGCTTACTTAAGTGAATTTGTAGATTCTAGAAAGACAATTGAAGGTTGAATAAAGAGCATAATCTTTATTGTCATCCTAAGGCATGGGATTGAACTTAGTAAAGCTCCACTAGTTTACCACCCCTTATTAGTACTTACCCCCACTTGTAGATGTTAGTTCTAAGCATAAAACTTGATCAAATTTAGATGGTAATACTTGGTGGAAAAATGGTTATGAAAACCTTGGAATGATGGATCATTCTATTGAGATGTTTTGACATGTGTTTCCAAACACCAGATGATTTTGGTGATGAAAATGTTGAGGCATGAGCCTTAGCCCTTTATAAAACTGATGGTTGTCTGGATGCGATACCATTCCAATTTTACCGTACAACCACAATACCCGAAAATTGGGTAGGGCTTGACTAGAAACTTATATACCTTAGTATTAGCTCCTTCACGGCCAAGGTCTGAGCTGAAGCTACCTTGTGAAGATTGTCCACCTGTGCAGTACGCAAGATGTCAGTTGGTCATGGTTGGGAGGCCAAACTCACAGGAGAGGTGCTTATACTAGGGCGTGTAATTGAAAGGTTAGGATTGATTATCCGCATACTGAGTATGGTGAATTCAGGATTTGTTCCTGACGGTTGTATCGAATGTTGTGGTGAAAGTGTACAATCTCTGCAGAGTGTCAAACTATTCGAATAGCCGCGTCCGCGGTTATGGACAGTTGGAGTGGCCATACTGTTCCCCCATCTGATGTTTTCAAAATGACTTATGAAATGAATTGAGATTTTGACTTGACCACAATAGAGTTGTGATATGAAATACAAGTTCCCACTTAGGTGTTATAAAACTTCAACTACCTTTCTTCATTTCTGAACATAGTAGATGTAAATCTGGCTTTTTGCAAAACAACCCTAGAGCTTAGTGTCCTATTACAAAAACCCTTTCCCTTGTTAGTATTAGTTTGTGAGTACTTAAAGAGTACTTATGGCTTTGTCCCTGGCTATTCCCATGGCCAGACTTTGAAGAGGAGTACCTGGAGGATGGACCCTTGGAAGGTTACGACAACTAGGATCATCTCCCATCGTCAGCATTGCCTGTGACCCCGAAGATGGAGCTTCGCCTACGCTACCGTTATTATTACGTATTTCCGGTGCATGAGTTGTATTAAGAACTGGATCATGAGATACTTATTTGTGTAAGACCTTATGTATGGTTTGTAATGGATGATGTACTGTGGTATCCAAATATGTTATGTCTCGCAAAAATGGTAATCCTGGGATTGCGATGTATGGCATAACAGGCATCTGGGATTAAAATCCGGGTGTTGACAGGCGTCCCAAGACTTGGCACGATACTGGCGGAGCTCGTCCTGGCTCGATGGCGAGTCATTGTAGACTTCTAGATGCGTCTCGGAATGGATAATAGGGCATCTGAGGTAGTTTTATTCGGCCTGGACACCCCAGGCAAAATGGTAATTCGGCCTATGGCTAGTTTGAGTCGGCCTGGGAGCTAGAAGGCCCAGTCGGGCCTTTATTTTCTCACTGACGAATAAAGGTAAAGGCCCAGCTGCAACCCTTCTCGTTCGGCCCATGATGGATGGAGCCCAGCCGGGTCACTCTGGTTTCCACCGGGTCAAACAGGCATGTTCAGATCTCATCCTGAGGCCCAGCCGGGTCAAGGGGATGCCGGGGTCCTGGTGAGGCCCGTCGGTGGGCCGGGATTGCTCCCGCCGGCCCACGCGGGGAAGGCAGCTGTCGAGGTGGTGCCTGAGCGGACCGAGCCCGCGGTGGGCCGAGGTCCTCCTGACTTGGCCCACCCGGGAGACGATGGCGAGGCGCAGGATCTGTTGGCGCGGGAATTCTCGGGAGCCTCGGCGCGGGAGCGTGGCTTGGCTTGCTGGTTCTGGCGGGAGCGAGGGGTGATGGCGAGGTGGAGCGACGATGAGTTCGGCGAGGTGCAGTAGAGTTTGACTGGGCCGAGGTTTAGATGATTCGGCCCACATGGGGTATAAGCCTGATTTGGCTCCTGCTGCTCTGATTTGGCCCGGGATGGCCTAATTCGGTCTAGGATGAATTCCGACCAGGCCAAATTAGTATTAATTCGGCCCAAGTGCAGTTTTCTTCTCCTTTTCTTTGTTCTAATTATATTTCTCGTCTCTTAATTTACTAACTTAGCACTCTATCGAATAACTCGATGCACCAACTCTGGGGTACCTGGGGGTACACCCCCGACAACATGACTGTTGTATACGGAATAAGGTCTAAATAGACATTGTGATGGAAGAAAACACAATTGTCTTCCTAACCATAAAGATGACTCAGATTCCTTTTGAATGTTGCATTGCCTTGAAAGGTGGTCTCTGTTTTATTGTTGTGAAGCGTGTTCTGCAAACGAATTTATATGTGTAGACAAGTTTAGGTAGAGATTTGACTGTAGGTCTGACATATTTATTTATAATTGTACTGTAGAGATTTGACATATTCTCTCCTCATCCATTGGGACAAGATATCCTATTGACGACATCCATTGGGACAAGATATCCTATTGACGAGTATTCGCAAAATGTTGAACCAGTTGGCCTCCAAGAAATTCAGTCATTACAAAGATGAGAACAATCAACATATTTCCATGGATGACATGAAAATGCAGATTATTTTATCGATATACATTTACTTTCAATTGAGATGACTGCTCTATTAGTATATTTTTTCACAAAGACTAAGAATGGAAGAACTGGCTGTGTTCTTCCCCAGAAACAAACTCTGTAGTTGTGTGATCAACCACCACATAGTAGATAGTTCCAGGATGTAGGAATCCGCACAGCGCGGTCCAAATCTAGGTAAAAAACTTGTGTTTCCCTATGTGATTGTGTTCGTGTCTTAGATTTTCAAAATGGGGATGGGGATCCCTTTTTAGTTCGGTCAGAGGCGCAACGTCCGACGAGGTTGCCGGGAAGCATAGCTTTATATGCGATCCCCTACATAGTAGATACATTTACTGTTGCGATCCCCTACACTCGTGGGTCATTAAGACTATTTTCTGGCGCCGTTGCTGGGAAGCATAGCTTTATTTGTAAGTTCACTTGGATCTATTATTGTTCACTGCTACTCCTTTCATCATGGGGAAGTCTCGTGATAGAAAGTTCCCTATTTTACCATCCACTACAAGAAGAGGTACAGTCCTAAACACCTTTGTTTCTCTTGATTCACCGTCTATTATAAGTAAGCTTGTTACACCACCACCACATACTCATGCTATACACACTGCTACTACTACTGAATCTGAAACTGCTTTTGATGCTCATGATGTTACTTCTATTATGCTTGATGCGAGTGGTTCATTAGGTTCCTTCCTAGTTGCTACTATGGCTAGTCTAGGAAATACCGAAACTCCTAGTGAAGACACTGTTACACCTGTTAGCTCACCTGAGTCTAGTGAGAGTTATGATATTAATGATGGTTACATTGAGTTCACTAATGAATTTATTGAAGAGTACCGAAACACATATGGTACTAGTGCTATTAAGAGTCTCCTTGCTAGACGTACTACTATGCCTAAACTGTCCTCTGATCTTAAGTTTGCCACCTCTCCCATAGATATTAAAGATAAAGATTATGATTTCTCTCTTGATTTATCCTACTTGGACATTGTTGAGAAAGAACCTTTTTGTGGGACTGAAAATGAGAGTGTTGTGGCTCATATGAATGAGCTTTCTACTATGAGTGCTTTATTCTCTAATGATTTTAAGATGCGCAAGTACTTTGTTACTAAGATCTTCTGTTTTTCACTAAAAGGAGAAGCTAGGGCTTGGTTTAATAGATTACCTCATGGTTCCATTCATAGCCTTGATTGCTTGATTGCTTGATTGCTTATTTCTTCCACAAATATTTTCCTCCTAGTGCTAGACATGCTGCTTTGCAGAGAATTTTTTATTTTAAACAGGGAGAAGAAGAGAAATTGCCTGAGTCATGGGCAAGGTTCTGTGCCTTGATTCATGCACATCCTGGATGTCCATTGCCTAAGAATGAGCTTCTTGATATTTATTATAATGGACTAACTGGTGATTCTAGGACATACCTAGATAGCTTTGCTAATTGTGTTTTCACGAAAAGAACTCCTACAGATGCTGAAGAATAATGTCTAAGATAAGCAAGAATTATGATGATTGGACTTCAACTGAGCTAAATACACCTAGGCCTATTACTCCTAAACCAATTGTGCATGAACCAGTTCCAACACTAACACCAAAGAAGAGGGGAGTTATTGCATTAAATGATGAAGTGATGAAGGAAGCTAAGAAATGTGAAGATGTGAAGAAACCTCCTATAGAAGAATTATGTAAGCCAATTCCCCACTCATCCACTATTGAGGTACACTCTCTCCAACACTTTGATGAAGGTGATATTTCTTATGGTAAGCCTCGTGATCAATGTTTAGAGGAACTTGACATTTTTATTGTTAAGCAAGGTAATTTTAATAAACAAGTTCAGAATCATTTATTGGAAAACTCTAGAGCTATCCCATGAGTTAAAATATATTATGGAAAGAACTTCTAATGATATTAAAATGCTTTGTAAACACTTTCAAATGGTTTAAACCCAACTTGATCAACTTGCTAAGGTACAAAGGATATGCTAGTCAATGCTTCAGGAGATAAACATGCTTATGGAATTAGAACTAGGAGTGGTATAGCTACTCAAGATCCTTTATATCCCGAAGGACACCCTAAAAGAATTGAGCAGGACTCGCAACAAGGTGAGAGTAGTGGTAGTCCTCGTAAGAGAAAGAAAAAGAAACATAAGATAGTTGAGGAACCACTTGAACCTGCTATAGATCCTAATAGTATATATGTCTCTGATGCTAAAACTGAGAGTGGTAATGATAAAAATGATGCTCCTGATAAGGAGGAAGTTGAGGAAGAACCTGAGAAGCACACTGAGAACACTAGGTACACAAAGAAAGATTTTATTACTAATAAGCATGGTAAAGAGAGAGAACCTTGGGTGCAGAAACCTATGCCTTTTCCAGGTAAGAAAAACAAGTCAAAGGAGGAAGAACACTACAACAAGTTTTGTGAGTGGATGAAACCTTTATTTTTGCAAATTCCTTTGACTGATGCTATTAAATTGCCTCCTTATTCAAAGTATATGAAGGATATTGTCTCTAATAAAAGGAAGATTCCTAATGAGGAGATTTCTACTTTGCTTGCTAATTACTCCTTCAATGGTAAGGTTCCAAAAAAAACTTGGTGATTCAGGTATACCAACTATTCCTTGCTCTATTAAGAATAATTATGTTAGAACTGCTTTATGTGATTTGGGAGCTAGAGTTAGTGTTATGTCTTTTTCTCTCTACAAGAGACTCCAGCTAGAAAAGTTGATACCAACTGATGTTGGGGAGATGACCTCGGGTAGGGTAAATACGGGGAAAGATGAAAGGAAGTTGCCCGTTTAGTTTCCGAGTTATAGTATGAATCGGCCGAATCCTGTAGAGTTCGGCCGAGATAGGGAAGGGCAGGACCCTCATAATAATGGCAAGGCGTTACCCGGCCGAGATATTGAATAAGTCGGCCGGGTTAGCCCGAGTAATCTTAATGCAGGTGAAGGACAAGCCGAGTTACGCGAGGCAGGGCTGAATGATACAAAGCTTGCAAGAGAAGGAGAAGCCTAAAGTCAAACTCTAGCCGCAAGCTAGGGAGAATCTGAGCAGAGCCAAGCACAAGGGACAAGGGCGCAGAGTGACAGAGGGACAGAAGGAGGTCACGGAGGTGACAGTCCTGAAGCCCGAGGCACGCAGGAAGGGCCCTCTGGAGCCTTGCCTTCATTAGAAGGGCGACAGGGAAAGGAGGCCGCCGGACTACTATATTGGGGACAAGCATATTCCTCGAATATGCTTGCCCTGTCAGCCCTAAAGGAACCCAATGCTCTCCTTTATAAGGGGAGGCTTGGACCCTGAGGAGGGCATCAGCTCATTTAGTACCGTTAGGCTGGTAAAGTTCTTCCTTTCTCCTTGAATACAGCTCAAGGAGCACTTGTAGCCCGAGGAAGGAGAAATAAAGATCTTTGCCTTTGTCTTCTGTGTGTAGAATCAACTGCATCTTCCCTCCCCAGATCCCTCTAGCATCCATTGGCCCCATATTTTAGCCTACCCATGGCATCTGCCGTGCCACCACCACGACAGTTGGCGCCCACCGTGGGGCCAGCAGCGGTGCTAGCTGGAGTCATGATCCGGACGGGAAACTTCATCAACACTGGCAAGCGCGTTGTTTCTGGCTTGGTCCGGAGATTCGATCTCTGTGACTACGTCAGCGACAATGCAGGCAGCTTCAGGGGAAAAACTCCCCCGTGCAACGGTATCTTCATCAGCTTGGGCGGGCACAGGGTCTACGTCTGCGTCGACATCTCCAGCATTTATCCTCACCAGGTTGTTGTTGCAGGAGAGCCACCCCTTAGCGCTGCGAGCCGTCTGCGCGGAGCACATCCGGTGAGAAGCGTCGAGGTGATGGTCGCAGCTGGAGTGCAGGCGGGAGTAGCGGGTGACGGATCAACCAGAGACCCTGCCACAGGCGTGCAGGTCGCGCCCAGGCAGACGGCACCACCACCCACCGAGGTAATCCCTCCAGTGACCAACCAGGCCGAAGTACAGGACACTACCCCAAAGGCACCAAGAGTGAGAGGGCCACCTCTGGAAAGACCAGAAAACATTCTTCAGGCAACCATAGAAAACCTGACTACACCTGTAGCGTCGATACTTGATCCGGCTAATGCTCAGGCAGAGTTAGAAGAAACCAGGCAAAAGGTGCTGGTAGAGGCAAAAAAGGTGTCGGCCTTGCGGGAATCCTTAAACAGGACCCTACGAGAATATGCCAAAGCTAATAAGCTTGACGTCGCTCCCGAACGGGTTGATGAGTTGAGATTAAGAGGGAAGAACCTCATAGATGATATCAACAAGGAGCATGATGCTCATAAGGCAGAATCAGTTGATTTGGGTTTGCCGAGGTACAGTACCCCGGCAAAGAACCTAAGAGCGGCAAATGCCGCAGCAATAGAATTAGAGGGATTGACCGGCGAAGCCCGGCAGAAACAGCAAGAAAGAGTGAATGAGCTGGTGCGCATCGCGAACCAGCAAAACGAAGAAATGCTTAGGGCAGACCCGGCGAGGCCAGGGGCCTCGCGAATGGTTCACTCGGCTGGAGCAGCACCTGCTTTGTCCGTGGCAGCAGCGTCCTCACCCGGAAACAATGCACGAAGGGACAAAGCGGTAACTTCAAGAAAGAGAAACAAGCAAATCATTCCGTATGATCCGGCGATAGCTGGGAAAGCAAACGAGAACAGAGGCAATGGAAGCCGAGGTAACAGTGATGAGAGAAATCTCGGCCGTGCTGAGAAAGACGGCGAAAGCCGAGGCAATGGAGACCTCGACAGAAGAGAACTCGGAAGAGGCAATCACGAGAACAATATCCCTGTTGAAGTAAGGAGAGAGCCGTCGCTCAACCCGCAGCCAAGACATGAACCTCGGCAGGAAAGAGAAGCAAGACCAGCTCGCCACAATCAAGTAAATGAAAGGTATAATGATGGTTATTCCGAGATGGAATATGCGATCCATGGTGGAAATAACCACTATGGAATGCAAGACAGAGTTCTGTACAGAAATTTGCCATCAAATGATGCCAGAGTAAAGCTAGACCGGCTATACCGATCCGAGTTGCTGGAAGAACAGGGTCCACCAGGTCCGACGTGCTTCGGACCACGGATCATGGGAGAACCACCTGTGCCGAACTTTCAGCTGGCAAGAGGCACAAAGACATATAATGGGAGCACCAAACCACAAGACTGGTTGATTGATTATGCCACAGCTATGAAAATAGCAGGTGGGAACTTACGATGGGCAGTACGGTATGTCCCACAAATGTTGGAGGGACCAGCTAGGGTATGGCTGAATAATCTACCAGCAGGCAGCATCAACTGTTGGTTGGATTTTGAAGAAATGTTCGTTAGCAACTTTACCAGTACATACAAGAGGACAAACAGGCCGCAACAATTAGCCATGTGCAAGCAAAGGCCGAATGAAACGGACAGAGAGTTTTTAACTCGGTGGTGTAACCTGAGGAACTCGTGTGAAGGAGTTATAGATTCACAAGCAATAGCTTGGTTCGCTCAAGGATGCCATTATGCCAGTGTGTTATGGCAGCGACTGCAAAGAGATATGCCAACCACATTAGCAGAAACCATCAGAATAGCGGACTCCTATGCATTGGGAGATCCGACGCAACCAGAATTAATGTCGGCTGATCATCGGGAGCAACAAGACCAGCATGCTAGAGATTTGGCCGGGTCATCTAGGCGCAATGACTTTAGAGGAAGAAGAAGAGAAGAAAGGCCGGATTATAGATATAATTCGGCCCAAGTGGCAGTGGTAGCGCAAGATCAGCCGATTCACGGAACGACTCAACGGCGAAAGAATGGTCCTCAGCAGTGGACACCAAGGAATGAAGGAAAAAGACAGTGGACTCCAGAACAAAAGAAGCAATGGCAGGAGAGGCCGAACTACACGTTCGAATCTATGTTAGATCAGCCGTGTAAATTTCACACGTCAAACCCAGCCAGGCCAGCCAACCATACGACCCGCCAATGTGCATGGATGAAAAATGCAATGGGAAACCCCGCAGGCATTCAGGCAGCACCTCTCCAAGTACATCAGCAGCATCAGCCGCAGTTGACTGGAGCAAATGCACAGCAACTGATGTTACCACCTCCTCCCCCGAGGTATGATAACTTGGACCGGAGAGATGCAGTGCATCAAGTGATGAACCAAGGCCAGGATGGAAGGACAAATCCAGGAAACAATGGACGCAATGATTACAGAGAACATCATCAGTCGTATTGCGTGTTCACGACGGAACAGCAAGACAAGCAGAGTGTACAGCGCCGGCATATGGAAGTAAATGCAGTTATGCCGGCAGTACCAAGATATGTGCCTTGGTCAGATCAAGAAGTAACTTGGAGCATAAAGGATCACCCCAAGATAATGCCGAGTCCGGGGTCGTATGCACTCGTATTGGATCCAACATTTGTTGGACCAAGCATTAATGTGAAATTTTCAAAGGTTCTCATTGACAATGGGAGCAGTATCAACATCATGTACAAAGATACCATGCATAAAATCGGAATATCGCAGAACATGCTGCAATCCACGAGGACCACTTTCCATGGGATAGTACCAGGGCTTTCGTGCGAACCCATTGGTAAGGTTCGAGTGGATGTATTATTCGGCACAAGAGATAACTGCAGAGCAGAAAACTTAGAGTTTGAAGTGGTGGATCTAGAGAGTTGTTATCATGCTTTACTCGGACGGCCAGCATTGGCCAAATTCATGGGCAGCTGTCATGTGAGTTATCTGAAAATGAAGCTACCCGGGCCACAAGGAGTAATAACAGTAGCAGGGGATTACAGGAAGTCAATGGAATGTGCTTCAGCCGGGTCAAATTTGGCCGAGTCATTGGTTATAGCAAGAGAAAAAAAGAAGGATTCAGGAGGTAGCAGCCCTCGCTCAGTCGGCACAGCTGAATATGCCGGCATTAGCCAATCCACATGGAAGTGTCTCCTTTCAGCCGACTAAAGAAACAAAGAAGGTTCAGATAGATGAGCAATTCCCAGAGCGTACTGTTACCATTGGTGCAGGCCTAGATGCTAAATAGGAAAGCGAGCTCACCAACTTCCTCCGTGAGAATCGGGATATCTTTGCATGGTCAACTCAGGATATGCAAGGTGTTCCGAGGGAGTTGGCTGAGCACTCTCTAAATCTAAGGCCAGGAGCAAGACCGGTGAAGCAACCTCTCCGCCGCTTCGCCGAAGACAGGAAAAAATAATAGGGGATGAAATAGCTCGGCTCCTGGCGGCCGGGTTCATCATGGAGGTGATGTATCCGGATTGGTTGTCAAACCCGATGCTAGTAGAAAAGAAGGATGATCCGAATGTAGCCATTGTATGGCGAATGTGTATCGATTACACGAACCTGAACAAGGCGTGTCCAAAAGATCCTTTTCCCTTACCTAGAATAGACCAAGTCATTGATTCGACCGCTGGTTGTGAACTGTTGTCATTTGTAGACGCGTATTCTGGTTTTCACCAGATACCGTTAAATCCGGCCGATCAAATAAAGATTGCGTTTATTACCCCGTACGGGGCTTATTGCTATCGCACAATGCCATTCGGCCTGCGCAACGCAGGAGCAACGTATCAAAGATGCATGCAAAAATGTCTACATGGCCATATAGGAAAAAATGTACAAGTATATGTGGATGATGTGGTTATCAAAACCAAATAAAGCAAAACACTACTGGGTGATATACGGCAGACCTTCACGAACCTGAGAAGGTTCCGAATGAAGCTTAACCCGGAAAAATGCACATTTGGCGTGCCAGCAGGAAAATTACTCGGTTTTCTCGTATCTAGCCGAGGTATAGAGGCCAACCCAACCAAGATAAAGGCAGTAGATAGGATGGAGTTGCCGAGGTGTCTAAATGACGTACAGAAGTTCACGGGTTGTTTAGCCTCGCTCAGCCTATTTGTATGTCGGCTGGGGGAGAAGGCATTACCACTCTATCAACTGATGAAGAAATCAGATAAGTTCATTTGGACTCCACAAGCAGACAGTGCATTTCATGAATTGAAAAGGATGTTGGTCACAGCGCCCATTTTAGCTTCTCCATTATCAAAAGAGCCTATGTTACTCTACATAGCGGCTACCAACAGAGTAGCGAGTGCTGTAATCGTCGTAGAACGAGTCGAAAATGATAAGTCAGTACAGAGGCCGGTGTATTATTTGAGCGAGGTGTTATCCGCTTCAAAGCAAAATTACCCACATTATCAGAAGATGGCTTATGGAGTGTACATGTCGGCAAGGAAACTTAAACATTACTTCGAAGAGCACCACATCAAAGTGATTTGTGAAGCACCAATAGCCGACATATTGAGCAACAAAGATGCAAGTGGCCGAATAGCAAAATGGGCAATTGAATTGTCACCTTATGCTCCGCAATTCGATAGGAGAGATGCAATCAAATCTCAGGCTGTGGCCGACTTCTTCGTAGATTCGGCCGAGGTGCAATATGAGCCACCATTACCAGACCCGAATTATTGGACGATGCACTTTGACGGTTCCAAACTAAGAAATGGTTAGGGGGTAGGAATAGTGTTAACCTCGCCCAAAAGAGATCAGCTGAAATATGTACTGCAAATACATTTTGCCGTGTCAAACAACGTAGCCGAATATGAAGCACTGGTCCATGGATTGAAGGTGGCAAAAGAGATTGGCATACGCCGAATCTTATGCTATGGGGACTCAGATCTAGTAGTACAGCAAGTCTCAGGCAATTGGGACGCATTGGATGATAATATGGCTTTGTATAGATTTCATGTGCAAAATATCAGTGGATACTTTGAAGGGTGTGAATTTCACCACATACCTCGGGCAGAAAACGATGCCGCAGACACGTTGTCAAAGCTAGGATCAACCAGGCAGTCAATTCCCCCAGGTATCGCCCTAGAGCACCTAAGGAAACCATCGATAACACCATCACCAGAGTCCGAATCCATCTTTATTCCGGCAAATTCAGCAGAAGATAGTGTGCCGATGGAAATTGACCAGCAATATAACCCGGAATTCCCCAAGAGAAAGACAGCTGAGGTAAGCATAACTATGGAGAAAGACGAGGTAGTTATGTCGGCAGAAAACATGGAAATAGACAGTGAGACCACACCAGAGAAAATCACACCTGTATGGGCGCAACCCATATTCTCTTTCCTTAGAGATGCGACTTTGCCGAATAATGAGGTGTTAGCAAGACAGATAGCAAGGAGAGCTAAAGCTTATACGATCATAAATAATGAGCTATATAAAAGAAGCGTCACAAGCGTATTGCAAAGATGTGTGAGTTCGGCAGAAGGCCAGGAGATCCTCCTAGATATACATCAAGGAGAATGTGGACATCATGCCTCATCTCGTGCCTTAGTGGCCAAAGCATTCAGGCATGGGTTTTATTGGCCAACGGCGTTGAAAGAAGCCAAAGAGCTGGTTGAAAAATGCAATGGTTGTCAGAGATATGCAACCAAGATACACATGCCATCGTCCGAGTTAAAAACGATACCCATTACTTGGCCGTTTTCTGTGTGGTGCTTAGATATGGTGGGACCATTTAAGCCGGCCCGAGGGGGGATGACCCACATATTGGTTATGGTATACAAGTTCACAATATGGATTGAAGTGAAACCAATAAAAAATGCGATGGGGCCCACAGTAGTGAAATTCCTCAAAGATATTATCTTAAGATATGGATACCCGCACAGTGTTATTACAGATAACGGCACAAACTTTGCAGAAGGAGCTTTCGCTAGATTTTGCCAAGAGAAGCACATAAGATTAGATGTTGCCTCTGTGGCTCACCTAGCATCCAATGGGCAAGTGGAAAGGTCTAATGGACTAGTATTGTCCGGAATAAAACCACGACTCGTCAAACCACTGCAAAGGTCGGCAGGATGTTGGATTGAAGAACTACCAGCAGTATTATGGAGCCTCAGGACTACTCCAAACAGATCAACAGGTTATACACCATTCTTTCTGGTATACGGGGCAGAAGCCGTGCTTCCAGCCGACATAATACATGACTCGCCAAGAGTTACTCAATATACAACTTCAGAAGTAAATGAAGTAGCTCGGCAAGATACTATTGATCTGCTAGAAGAAGCCAGAGAGCTGGCGCTATCAAGATCAGCTATTTATCAGCAGAACTTGCGACGATATCACAGCAAGAAGGTGAATCCAAGAGTGTTCAAAGAAGGAGATTTAGTTCTCCGACTGGTGCAACGCACGGCCGACATGCACAAGCTGTCGCCTCCATGGGAAGGACCATTCGAAGTGAGCAAAGAATTGCACAATGATGCCTATTACCTAATCGATGCTCAATCCCCTGGAAAGAACAGGGCAGACAAAGCCGGCGAAGAAACGAAAAGGCCATGGAACGTAGCTTTACTTCGTCCATTTTACTCGTAGCAGTCATCAGTGACACATTGTAAAGTAGTATCTCAAGATCAAGCACCAATTATGTTTCGAACCTCGGCATCTAGAGCAGTGACTCGGGGACTGCCATATGTTATTTCAATTTTAGGTTATGTATTAAACCTCGGCATCCAGAGCAGTGACTCGGGGACTGCCATATGTTATTTCAATTTTATGTTATGTATTAAACCTCGGCATCCAGAGCAGTGACTCGGGGACTGCCATATGTTATTTCAATTTTATGTTATGTATTAAACCTCGGCATCCAGAGCAGTGACTCGGGGACTGCCGTATGTTATTTCAATTTTATGTTATGTACTAAACCTCGGCACCTTGAGCAACGACTCGGCAACCGTCTTATATTATTTCTGAAATTTGGTTTACACACTAGACTTCGGCGCCATAGGCAGTGACTCGGGGACTGCCATATATTGTTTCGAAGTAGTGGTTAGCCTTTGATACAAGGAAGGTATCAAACTTCGACACTCAAAGTAAGAACAGCTCAATCTCGTATGATATTCGAAGTCCACACCCAGATTAATGGTCTAAACCACGGGAGTACAAAGGCAAATATATATCCCAAAATCAAGAAATTGCAGGCCGCCAAAGCAAGGATTCGGACGAACAAGACCACTTAAACAAAGTGATAACAATTACAAACATATATGTCTCAGCAGCACACGGCAAAAGAAATTCATACCATACAGAAGACGGGCAAATATTCCACGTACATCATACGCCCGGCATACAAGGGATAAGAAATGACTTAGAGGTTTTTAGATGGAGAGGCAATAACTTGGTCAGGGGCTGGGCACTCCGAGGTAGGTGGAACTTCGGCCGAGGTTGCCTCGCCCTCCACAGATCCAGGAGCGACTTCGGAGGAAGCCCGAGGCTGCTGAGGAGCGTCAGTTTGTGCAGTAGAATGCCCAGTACCTTTGGATGAGGATCGCGCGTCGCCATTGCCATCTGAGCTCGAACTGGAATCACTAGAAGTAGCCGAGTCATCCTCATCTTATCCTTGTTCAGCTGAGTTGTTATCCGACGCATCCTCAACTACGACCTCGTCTTCCGGGTTAAGAAGGAAACTCGGACCTTCGTTCCAGGTATGCACGTCGGCATACTCAACGAGATGGAAGGCGCGAGCTTGCCGAAGAGCGACAAAGGTTGGGTCCTCAACCCAACGGGAACCAGTGCGCAAATTTCTCAAGATATCAAGAGAAATATCTTCATACCATGACATGATAACAGTGAGAGCCATATCAGCGCCAGCTCGTCCGACTGATTCCCTCCAAAGACTTAGTTGCCTCTCGGATGCCATTAATCTTTCCACCAGCAATTGGACCTCATTGATATCAGGAGTCCCAGAAGTATTCGGCCAGAGAACATGGTAGGCTCGGATAGCTTCCTGCACCAAATCCCTGCCCATAATCTTCATCGGACCAACTGCAGCGCCGACAGCAACCAGGAAATCTTCCATCGAGTACTCCGAGTCCGCGTCAACAGGAACACCTCGGCGCACACGAGCACTAAGAACTGCTTTAGAGCTCACGGGCTTATCTTCTGGAAAATGATCTACGCAAAACACGAATGCGTCAGTCGGTAGTAGGAAAAAAGAAAAAGATAATCCGGCCGTGCTAAGAAGCTTACGTTGAATATAACTCAGCATTATCTGAAGGTATTTAGCCCAGTCAATCTTGCTCTTCTCAAAACGAGCGATCTCCTCGCTCATTCCCCGAGTTTTCAGTTCGGCAGCCTCGAGGAGCTCTTTATTTTTCTGCAGTTGCAGAGCTAGCCGATTTTTCTCCTCGGAGAACTCCTGGTCGACCTTTTCTAATTCGGACTTCTGAGAGAGCTTAAGGGCCTCCACCTCGGTGCGCAGGCGAGCTATTTCATCGTCTTTTTCTTTTAGCTGCGCCGAAGGAGTAGCGCTTTGTTCTAAAAAATGCAGCATCACATCAGGCATGGGCGTGCAATCTTGGTGATATGCTGCAAATGTTTGTAACTCGGCTTTACCAAAGCCAAAAGAGATAAAGGAAACTTAGCGCACATTTTAAAGAGGGAAGGTATAAAGTAAAAGGGCAACTAACCTTCCAGGGTCTTGACTTTCTTCTCAAGACGTATGTTAAGATTATTGATGTTACCTGTTTACCAACAAAGTGAGCCGACATCTCGCATACAAAACAGTAAGAATGTCGGAGATGATGAAAAGAATTGTCGACTTACCAGCTTTTTTCACCACAGGAATAAGTTTCTCATATTTTTCTTCCAATTTTCTGTGCGAAAAAAGCAATCTTTGAAATTCGGCAGTCCGCCGATCATGTGCAACCTAAGCAATAGAGCAAACGATGAATGGATATTCGAAGCTAAAACAGATCCGAGTCAAGCAAAACTTAACCCGGATCTAGGTGGCTGGATATTCGAAGCTAAAACAGATCCGAGTCAAGCAAAACTTAACCCGGATCTAGGTGGCTGGATATTCGAAGCTAAAACAGATCCGAGTAAAGCAAAACTTAACCCGGATCTAGGTGGCTGGATATTCGAATATAAAACAGATCCGCGTCAAGCAAGACTTAACCCGGATCTAGGTGGCTGGATATTCGAAGATAAAACAGATCCGAGTCAAGAAAAACTTAACTCGGACCTAGGGGTCTGGATAATCCAAATTCAGATAGAGACAAATCAAGCAGAATTTAAGGCAGATCTAGCTGGATAGAGGTTCGAATCATAAAACTACCAAACGAATAACAAGTTATTCGCTTGCAAGCTTCGGGGACTAGAATATATATAATAGCATCTGGAGAATTAATCAAAACTCCATAAAAATAAATTACCTCATTCATCTTGTTACTATCAAGAACGATCTTGGCGGCTTGATGCAGGCGGCTGCTGATGTCGGAAAGCTGAAACGGCTGGCTGGCTGGATTACCCTCGAACTGATCGGCAGCATTCCAGTTATTGGCGTATTCAACCAGCGAGCCGAGGTTGTTTCCACTTGCCATGTGAGTTAGGACTTTACCTCGGACGTGCTGTGTAACCACTGCTGCCGCTGGGCTTTTATGAAGAGCGAGCTGGGTACCGGCGGCCGGAGTAACGGAGGTTTTGGTGGAGGCACTTCCTTTGCGCAGCACATCGGCTATACTTGGCTGAGAAGAGCCGGCAAGACCTTTCTGGGAGGAGGAAGCTTTGGTGACGACGGCTTTTCTTGTTTTAGAAGAGGCATCAGTAATAGCTGATACCTCGGCAGTGGGAACAACGTCTTTAGGAGCCGGAGGATTCACGGTCGCAGAAGGCGCTGAGATATGGATATCCTCGGCCAGGGAAGGAGTCACTGTGGAAACTGCGGGGGCAGAAAGAGGCTCAGTAGAGACATTAGGGTTCACAGAGAAGGCAGCAGGGTCGGCAAAAATATCTGTGGGCCGAGTGAAATCAACATCAACGGGAGAAATCTCGGGGACATCGTGGCGAGGTGGCGTCCGATTTGGAGCTGGAGGTGATGCAGCGCGAGCAGGACTGGGAATCCTGGTATCTTCAGTAGGCGGAGGAGACGGCTGCCGAGTCATACGACTCCTCATGCTAGGACCGCCGGGCTTAACAGAAAGTGGAGCACTGCGAAAATAAAAAAAGGGGTCAAGTTAAAAAGCAGAAAGAGAGAAACAAGAAATACGAGCAAAAGGAACTTACCCCGCGACTCCAGGCATGGTCTTGCGCCTGGGAGGATTCGGAGCGGATTTCTTCATTCGTTTCTTGGGGTCCGCCTCTGAGGCACCAGCGGGAGCCCCACGTTTACCCGAGGTAACAGGGGGCCGGGAAGCAATAGGCTCGGCGTCGTGAACCTGACCGGCCGGATTAGCTGGCAAAGTAGAAGCCGGAAATGCATAAGAAATGGGCACTGCGGCAACTACCTCTAGAACTTGGACCTCGTCCGAATGACCTTCCTCCTCGTGGGCCGAGGTCTTGCCACGAGCACGGGCCGGAACGGGGTCCGACTTAGGGACGAACTCTTCCGAGTCTGGCTCCCCACTGTCCGGGGTATTCCGGTCCGCAGGCCACGGAAGTGATAAAACCTCGGCGTCCTCATCCTTCTGCTCCGCAAACCTCTGTAAGACGAGAGAGAAGAAGATTAGCAAAGACGGTTACGAAAGCAATGGGAAAGCAAAGCATTAGTGATTAAGCTTACTTCAGGAGGGGGATGCTCGCGGGTGAACGGCTTCAATCCCCAAGCCCAATCCTCAGGCATCTCCTTCTTAAATATAGCTCGGACACTCTTAAAGATGAGATAGTTGTCCAGCTCCACGGTCGAGACTCGGTTGGGGTCAAGAGGACCGCTTATGTAGCAGAGTTTGTGCGTGCGCTTCTGGAATGGGCAGATTCGGCTACTGACGAAGGTAGCCATCAGATCCTCGCCGCGTAACCCGGCACGGATCAGTTCCTTAAGCCGAATCTCAAAAGCCTCGGCCAAAGCGTGACTCTTCCTCGGATTATAAGTCCAGTTCTCCTTGGAAGGTGTGCCGATGGACAAGGCAGGGAGCCGAATCTTATCCTCCTTTCCCGTGTTCTTGACATAGAAGAAGGATTTGTGCCACTTCTTGCACGACTCTAGCCCCGTGACACGAGGAAATACGGACTTCCTCCGAGGTGTAATGGACGCTGCTCCACATTGGGTAAGAAACTTCTCGGAAGGGTGCAGAGACTTGTCTAGGACAACGTTAGAACGAATCTGGAAAAACTTCGACCAGACATGCACGGACGGCCACAGGCCAAAGTATCCCTCCGAGGCAGAGATGAAGGCCGAGAGAGAGGCAATGGCGTTGGCAGGGAGATGGTGCGGCTGAAGGCCGAAGTAATCAAGAAACTCCCTGGCAAAGTCGCTAAGAGGAAGACCAAAGCCGCGTGTGAAATGCGACATGAAAACTACGTACTATCCCTCCCTAAGGTCTGGAGAGGACTCGCTGCCGGGTAAGCGACAAGATACCTCGGCGGGAATCTAACGAGTCCGAATAAGCCACTCGATCTCGCGGCGAGTGACAGAGGAACCCTGCCATGAGCCCCGCTCGGGCCCAGATCCAACATCGTCGTCCTCGACGAGCACGCCACTGACGTAACTAGACATGAGATCGCCGGAAAAACTTGCGGAGGAAGAGAGAGCGGCGGAGGAAAACCTAGAGCTACAGGGCCCCGTCGTGGTTCCACCCAAAAATGGTGGCGGAGCAGAGAAAGAACTGCCGTGCGGGTAAAGAGGAGGAACAGAGATCTCTAGACGGAAGGCCGGGTAACGGGACCGGAAGAACTCACCGGCGACGGTGGCGGAACGAGCAGCAGGGGTGAAGGCGACGGAGTGGTACGGCGGAACCTCTGCCGTGGAGAACTCAGACGAGCGCACGCGTGAGTGGAGGCAGAGGCGCGGGGAAGAAGAAGGGCACGGGCGAGCGAAAAGGGGAAAGTAAATCCCCCAACGCCACGCCCCTCTTTATAACCGCGTAACCTGCGAGGTAGTGGGATCGTGCGTGAGGCAGTTGATCGCGTAGATCGTGTATGTAGCACCAACGCACGATGATGAGGGGAACCGCACCAGCGGCCACACAGTGGGAAAATAAAGCCGCGATCCCCAATGGAAACGGCACGCGAGGCGTCGCAGAGCCGACGCGACAGGCGCAGCGGTAGCTGTAGACTGACAGTAAACACTGTAGAGGAACAAAAAACTAGAAATGCAATGATGAGTAGGACATGTAGGACGAGGCGTACGCGAGAAGATAGGATGATACCGCGAGCAAATTAAATCGGAAACAAGGCAAAGGAAATCTCTTGAAACTGATATGGCCCGGCCGAAGTTATTGGCAGGGCCATACCAGCTTCGGGGACTAATGTTGGGGAGATGACCTCGGGTAGGGTAAAGACGGGGAAAGATGAAAGGAAGTTGCCCGTCTAGTTTCCGAGTTATAGTATGAATCGGCCGAATCCTGTAGAGTTCGGCCGAGATAGGGAAGGGCAGGACCCTCATAATAATGGCAAGGCGTTACCCGGCCGAGATATTGAATAAGTCGGCCGGGTTAGCCCGAGTAGTCTTAATGCAGGTGAAGGACAAGCCGAGTTACGCGAGGCAGGGCCGAATGATACGAAGCTTGCAAGAGAAGGAGAAGCCTAAAGTCAAACTCTAGCCGCAAGCTAGGGAGAATCTGAGCAGATCCAAGCACAAGGGACAAGGGCGCAGAGTGACAGAGGGACAGAAGGAGGTCACGGAGGTGACAGTCCTGAAGCCCGAGGCACGCAGGAAGGGCCCTCTGGAGCCTTGCCGTCATTAGAAGGGCGACATGGAAAGGAGGCCGCCTAACTACTATATTGGGGACAAGCATATTCCTCGAATATGCTTGCCCCGTCAGCCATAAAGGAACCCAAGGCTCTCCTTTATAAGGGGAGGCTTGGACCCTGAGGAGGGCATCAGCTCATTTAGTACCGTTAGGCTGGTAAAGTTCTTCCTTTCTCCTTGAATACAGCTCAAGGAGCACTTGTAGCCCGAGGAAGGAGAAATAAAGATCTTTGCCTTTGTCTTCTGTGTGTAGAATCAACTGCATCTTCCCTCCCTAGATCCCTCTAGCATCCATTGGCCCCATACTTTAGCCTACCCATGGCATCTGCCGTTCCACCACCACGACAACTGATATATCTTTGCAAATGGCTGATAAGTCAAGTACTATTCCTGTTGGTATATGTGAGGATGTTCTTGTTCAAGTGGCTCATAATTGCTTGGTTTTGACTGATTTTGTGGTGCTTGAAATGCCTTAAGATGATAATATGTCCATTATTCTTGGGAGACCTTTTCTTAATACTTCAGGTGCTATCATTAATTGTAATCAAGGAAAAGTAACATTCAATATTGATGATAAAGAGCATACTGTTTATTTCCCCAAGAAGGTTGTTAGAAGCTATTGCCTGAATTCCATTGAAAATATTGAGAGCATCAAGGTTGGAGAAATATATTGTCCCATTCCACAAGAAAATTTTGAAACTATTATGATTGAGACCATTGCTATCAAGTATGAGGTAACATAATCACCTTGTGGAATGCAAAGTTTTGTTTTATGCAAGATTGTTTTGATAACAAGACTTGATCAACCTTGTTAACAAAAGGATTTTAATGAACAAAATAATGTTTCCACTATGGTTATACTTCCTTTCTTTTACTTTTATCCTTCCTAGTCTTTGTCTTTCTTATGCTAGCTTTGGTTTTGCTAGTTGTTGGCTTGTTAGTTTGTCTTAGAGCTCCTGTAGTTTGGTTTTTGGTTTGCTTTTGCTTCTTCTGAAAAAGCTGTTTCTGCGAGAAAATCAATTTTCATACCCTGAAAATTGGCCAAAAATAAAGCTTCCCAAAAAATTAGAGCTCCTTGAAAAAAGGGGCAGAGGGACACCTGAATTGACCCAGGGGGCCACCCCAGGCCACCACACCCATGGTAGGCGCGGCCTACCTGTGGGTGGCGCCTAGGGGGGTCTGGCCCACCTGGGCCCCTTCAAGGTGCCCCCTCACAGCCATCTTCTTTCTCTCTCCCGAAAAACACCGGAAAACTTGCTCAAGCTCGAGTTCTTGCTGTTCTTACTCGCGATTTTCGATCTCCTTGCTCAGCCCATCTTTGATGCTGATTTTTGGAGAGATTGCTCCTTGGTATGTGCCTCCTCCACTTATCCAATTAGATTTGTGATTGGTAGATTGTATCTTACGTATTTTGCTGCTATAGGTGATAGGTTGTTTCAGATTGCATGCTTGTTATATGCTTAGAAACTTTATTTTGATGCATGTGTAATCCTCTAGCAAGTTCCTATAGTAGTTGCTCATCATTTATCAACTTAGAAATCACTTGGTTTGATGCTTGTCTAAAATTTCAGAAAAGAGAGGTCATGGACCACCACACATTTGGTGAAATATTTGAGGGTGATGCACCTAGAAGGGCAAGGCTTCCAAGATCATCCACCAGTGTCAGGCCCTCATACAATGAGGATCTCATCACTCCGCGATTTGGTGACGAGGGAGATGAGGGGGATGCGCATCCCTCCTCCTTTCCTTGCCAAACCTTCTTGCGGTCTGCTGGGATTCTTGATGATTTTATGACCTTGGTTCGGAGGGCTAGTCTAACAAGTCTTATGCAGGATGAGAGCGTGCAATATGCTACGCTCACTAAAACATTTGTGGGGAGCTTCTCCTTCACTAACAGCTTGTTCCATCCAGATGTTTCTTTCAAAGTTTACGGCAGGTCTTACCATATGACATTGAAGAAATTTTGCGAAGCTCTAGGACTTGGTATAGCTGGGTAAGCAAAGAAGATTCCCGCTCAACCCGCTGATTTGTTGGAGCTCTACCGCGGAATAACCAACGATGATAACCGTAGAGCTCAACGGGGAAAGATAAGAAACATTCAGCTTCCAACCATCGGGTACTTTACTTATTATCTCGCCACTAGTGTTCTTGGTAGGGAGAACACCAGTAATATTTCCAGTTATCATTTGGCTTTCTTAGCTGCTACGCTCAACAATGAAACCAAGTATAATCTTGGTTCTCTCATTGCTCGTCGCTTAACAGCTAAGGGACGCATTTATGGGGGAATTATTGCTACGCGTGTTGCTGCTGCCTTGGACATTGTTGTTGATCCAAATGATACAGTATTGGCTCTCGAGAGGCTTGATCTTGCTGCCATGAAGGCGCATCACTTTGTCACCACTAGCTCTACCCTTGAGAACTTGGTTTATAGAATGATGTTTATTGACGCGGAAGAGAGAGAGATCCCTCTCCCCCAAACCACTTTGTTCAGTATTTCTCAGTGACCTTTGTCACGCTCCAAGGAGGAGATGGATGCGATGCTGCGCTCTCTTGCCTTCCATGGGCACTATCAGGAGGAAGCACCCCTCTTACGACCCCGCGGTACACTACATAGGGGAGTCCTCGAGCTCGTACCAGGACGAGGGAGCCTCCTCGTCATACTACGGAGGTACATCTACTTGGGCACCATGGGATTGAGCCCCACTTAGGCCAAAAGCCTAAGCTTGGGGGGAGGTATACCGACATCACACTCATATATATATCATGTTCGGTCGGTTCTTTGTATATCCATTATTTCGCTTTCTTTTTGGTTCTTGTTGCTTCTTTCTCAAAAACACAAAAACACCAAAAATATTTTTGTTGTTTCTCTTTCTTTGTTTGATTCTTGTTTGGTTTGCCTTAAAAGAAAAAAATCCAAAAAGATTTTGCTTTGCTTGGTTTGTTTTTGCTTTGTTGGCTTGTTTGAAAAATCAAAAACACCAAAAATATTTGTTGTTCTTCTTTGGTTTTGTGAGTTCTTTGCAGGGTTCAGCCGTCCTCGGTGGATTTGGTTTCATGTTATTATTCAAGTCACACAAGTGAAGGGCAATAATGAAGATTAAGACAACTCGAGGTGTGGTAAGAGGCTGGTAACAAACTCTATTTGTTTCATTTTTGTACATACACTCATCATTGTGAGCATGCTTAGCCTGTTTGTGTAAGGTGTATGTCATTATGGATGCTCAATAGTTCTTGCTTGTCTATGATTAGCTCCAGCTTGCTAATAGTTTGTAGAAAGTCATATGAATGTTTGATTGCATTATTTTATTCATATTTTGGTATGATATTGTGGTACCCTCCTATGACTGTTCATGTGAATCGACTTGGCACATGCTCATGCATGCATATGACTAATCAATAGTCAGTAAGCCTCGATGATTTATTGTGCCTCAGAGTTCTTGTATCACTTTCATGCCATAATTAACCCTGTTTTGTTGGAAGCATGATTATGACAGTTATTGCTCTCTCGTTTGTCGCTCCCTCTCTTTTGCTAGCCTTCACTTGCACTGAGTATGAGCTCTACCTGTGCTTCCAACTACCCAAAACCAATATTGCCAGCTGTGTACACCATATCTACCTATTAGCATCGTTTGCTATTTCAGTGCATATTCAATATGCCTTGTTTTCTTCCAAATAAAATGTTTGTCTGTTTTGAGAAATTTAGTTAGTAAAGCTCTCACGAACTTGATGGCACACTTAATTCCTTGCACTTAATAATCTTGAACCATTGTGACTTGTCCATGAAAGTTATATGCTTGCAAATTATATGCTGGGAGTCAGCAGAACCGTGCTGTCATAGGGAACGCTTTCAACACTTTTTGGATTTCCTATCCAGTTGATACTTTGATCTTTTGTTTACGGATGTCGTCGATGTGAAATAAAAGGGGATCTTGTTAGTTCATGGAGTCTATACATTGTGTTAGAGAAACGTCTGGGCCGCTAGCCTAAGCCATGCATAATCATGGTGGAAACTTGCAGCATTACCATAATGAGCATTCTATGAAGCATCCTCAATAAAAAGCTATGCACATAATAAATAAAAAGATCGCTGAGATGCTCATTGTCTGCTTGCCTTGTCATTTTGATCACGAGATAGCTCATGTATCATGTGCAAGGGGTACCCCGTTGGCGGTTCTCTATGATATGCATGTATGTACAATGACAAGAACTTGCAGGTGACCAAAGTTGAGTAGCATGCGGAGCGGCCCTCGTACTCAAGGGACTTGGGATTTACATTGTATGGTCTGTCAAGCATATAATTCAGAGTGGACCTTACTTTCACCTTAACCACATGAAGATGCCTATGATAGGGGCAATGAGAGATCAAAGCTAATGAGTACCTTCCTTTCGGCATCGGGAAGCCTTTCAAACTTTTCAAAAACCGTGTTCACTTCCTTGTTGAGTCACCACTTATTTTATGAGCACCTTCTTGACAACATAGTTGTCATTCTTGTGTTTGTCTCAAAACTTGGTTAATTAAGTCATGACTTTGATGCTTGTATCTCTGATATCTTTAGTTCTAGTATTCACTTGAACTTCAGAGGTGCCTTGGCATTTATATTGTTCTCTACAAACAAAGGCAAGCGAGATACCACTCTATCATACCTTACTATGAGCATTGCAATGTTGCTTATGTTTATGTTTCATGCTACTTATTATTATTGAGTTGGTTTCTCTTCATAGCTTGCAATGACTATTGAGTAGACTTAGTTGCATACTTCTTATTATGAATGGTTTAAACATCTACTCCTGTGCTGAGAATATATATACAACATATGAAGCAAATGTGTTCGTGAAAGTTTTTTTATCGCACTCAGTTTTCAACTGAATTGCTTGAGGACAAGCAATAAGCTAAGCTTGGGGGAGTTGATACGTCCAAAACGTATCTATTTCCCCGAACACTTTTGCTATTGTTTCTCCTCTAAACTTGTGTGATTTGGATACAACTAACACGAACTGACGATGTTTTCAGCAGAATTACCTTGGTGTCTTGTTTTTGTGCAGAAAATCAACTATCACGAAAAATCCCGGAAAATATGCCAAAAATTATATTTCACCAGAAGATCCACGGAGCCAGAAGACGAGACGGAGAAGGCGCCTAGGAGGCCCACACCCTGCCAGGCGCGGGTCCACCACTGGTCGCGCCTAGGGTGGTGCAGCCACCCCAGGCACCCCCTCGGGTTCCCTCTGCGCCTATAAGTTGCCTCTCGACCTAAAAAAAAGAGAGGGGTTCGATAGTTTTCCAGAAAGAGTTCCGCTCCAAAGCCGCCACTAGAAACCAAGATTCGGATCCAGAAACTCCGTTCTGGCATCCTGCCGGGAAGGGGAATTTGGAGAGCATCATCGCCATCATCATCACCAACACATTTCCATCAACCACCGATGTTTCCCTCATCCATGAGTGAGTAATCCCCCGCTGTAAGCTTGGGGATGGTAGGGATTGGATGAGTTCTATCATGTAATCGAATAAAATCTGTTAGGGCATAGTGCCTAGTATCTCTATTAGTGCTATTTGAATTTGTTGCAACTTGTTCTGCTTAATGCTTGTCACTAGGGCCCGAGTGCCATGATCTCATATCTGAACTTATTATTGAATCATTATGATAGTATTGTTTGTGATCTTCTCTGCAAGTTGTGTACACATATCATTGTCCAGATCTAAAGGACCCGAAGTGACAATAATTGGGACAACCGGAGGGGATGGCTGTGGTGTGAGGATCACATGTGTTCACAGAGTGTTAATGCTTTGCTCCGGTGCTTTATTAAAAGGAGCACCTTAATTGCCAGTAGTTCCCTAGAGGCCCCGCTGCCACGGGCTGGCTGGACAGAAGATGTTGTGCAAGTTCTCATTGCGATCATGTATGACTATATATGGAGCACATACCTAGGATTGTTTAGTACTTGTATGCTTATTATTATTTATCTGTAATGACCTAGATCTTGAAGTTACATGTTTATACTCATTCATGCAATGCCCGTCCATCCATCCCTATGCCTATCGTACTCGAATCCCACTGTTTACTGTTACTGTTACTATTGCTCATGTTTTACTGTTGATGTTGCTACTACCAAACTGTTGCTACTGATAAAATTTGGTGAGCAAGAACTATTTCCAGGTACAGCTGAATTGACAACTCAGTTGTTAAGGCTTGCAAGTATTCTTTGGCTCCCCTTGTGTCGAATCAATAAATTGGGTAATACAACCCGCGAAGACTGTTGCGATCCCCTACACTTGTGGGTCATCAGTGGGGTGAGATGATGAAGATACCTCTGTTCCTCTTGCCATAAGGCAAGTGACGTTCTTGTTGAAGAGATTCTCATTTGGAGAGTCGAAGAGGGAGAATGTGGGAGTAGAAGTAGTGGCAAGAGTAGCCACACCACTTGATGTTTCCTCTTCATTATCTTCATCATCTTCTTCGTCAGAGGAGTATTCTTCATGAGTGATCAACACAATTTCACCCGACTTCTTGTTGATGGGATTCTTCTTGATGAAGGGTTTCTTGTAAGGAGCTTTGGAAGTTTTCTTCAATACAAGTTTACCCCCATGATCTTCTCTCTTCTCATAGGGACAACCCACCACAAAGTGATAGAGGTCACCACAATTGAAGCAAGTTCTCAATTTAGTGACAATTTCTCTTCTTCCATTGGGTTGCTTCTTCGTTGCATTTCCATCTTGGACTTGGCGGGGTTCTTCCAAAAGTTCTTTGCATAGAAGGCCATATATTCTCCATGAGCAATCTTGACATCATCGGGGTGGCTCATGGAGAGGCCTTCATCACTATCATCTTCATCCCCATGATCCACAACTTTGGCCTTCAATGCAAGGTTGAAAACATTGCTCGTTCCAAGGGCTCAAGCACAGGCATCTTTGGAATTCTTGGCGGCAACCTTGAAAGAGACCACCTCTTGCATAACTTCATTGGAGGTTATGAGGTGGTAGTTGTGTCTTCCTTGTAGGCTCTTAAAGTCGGTGGGCTCAAAGGGCATGAGTGCACTCACATATTTCCTTTTTATCCAAGCATCATCCACATATAAGGCACCCACATTCCTAGAAGCGGTGGCGGTGGACTTGAGCCTACGATACATGTCTTCATAATCTTCACCTTCCTTCATATAGAAGCCTTCGGCTTCATTGCTTAGTGCATCATACCGGTTCCTTCTCATGCTCTCGTTCCCAACATACAACTCTGTGAGAGCATCCCAAGCTTCCTTGGTGGTGTTGAGGTGCTCAATGTGTGGATAATCTTTTGTACCCAATCCTTGTTGCATCATGTGCAAGGCGGTGGCATTGAGTTGACTATTGATAACTTCTCTTTTTGTCAAGTTGTTGGGATCCCCAATATAGAGTCCTTGTTCAATAATGTTCCATAACTCAATACAAGAGCTGTGCACATGAGATTTCATTAGAGATTGCCATTGAGAAAAAGTAGATGCATCTACCTTTGGTGGGTCTCCTCTATTGTTTATATGAGGGTGAGGAATTGGAGGGTCGGGAGAGTACCATCCATGATAGTCATGGTGCTCTCCCTTCCCACCATCCATTTTTGGGGAGGAATTAGTGTTGTCTTGATTACCCCCCCCCCCCCCCCACCATACCCTCGGGTGATGCTGGGGCATTCACCTTAGGTAATACTGATGGAGGTTCCTCTTGAGGAGAAGGGGATGATGAGCCACCTTTATCTTTAACAAGTTCCTCAAGCAGTGTGTGCAATTGTTTGATCTCGTTGGCCATGGTGGAGCTCAATCTTGTTTCCAATTTATTGAGATCATCCATGGTCACCGAGGTAGGCTCACCACCACCTTACCCATCGTTGCTACCCATATACTCTTAGGCGGTAAAGCCCGAATAAAGAGCTGAGGCTCTGATACCAATTGAAAGGATCGTATGGGCAAGTAGAGGGGGGGGGTGAATAGGTGCTACTTCAAATTTCCTTCCTTTTCAAATTAGGTTTTGACAAGAAAGGTAAATTCTCTAGATTATGCAGCTAAGGTGAATTTACCTATATGTCAACCAAGCACAAACTAGCACAACACTAAGTAAGAACAAGTAAGTAAAGTGCGGTAAAGGATAGAAGTAACCAAAGTGGTGGACGCGGAGACACAATGATTTGTTTCCCGTAGTTCCTTCCTTTTGAGGGGAAGTATGTCTACGTTTGGAGAGGGGGTGGTTCCAAACCACCAACGCCACGAGATGGGGGTAGTGTTCTTGAGTGGCTCAAATGGGGGTAGTGTTCTTGAGTGGGCCGAGCAGCTGGAGGAAGGGGATAAGGTCCCCTATTTATAAGCAGCCCCCTCCACTGAACCGTTTTCTAACCGTTGGAGGAAAGTCAGACCGAAGACTCTGGCCTGCACACCGGAGACTCCGATCTACACCCGAGATTCCGGTCCATCTCCGGACCAGCCTCCGGACCAGATACTGAATGACCAAGCCCAGCTGCGAGCCAAGTGGACCGGAGACTCCGATCCAGCGGCACCGGAGACTCCGGTCTGAGGCTCACACCGGAGACTCCACAGTAGTCTCTGGACCTTGCTCCGGACCCCCTATCAGACTGTCTCAGCCAGAATTCTGAATCCCCCTACGGGGATTCCCACGGAAACTCCGGTCCACACCGGAGACTCCAGTCTAGAATTTCCAGAAGCAGGTCAATCTTGCAGGAATCTTTTCATAGAGTAAGGGTCATTTTCACATTGCAATATATCAACCTGTAGATAATAGCATACTATAAAATGATCTACTTGTTGTTAACAAACACCAAAAGTGATTATTACAATAAATGTCCTTTCACGGGGGATATTTTGTCTATCCCCCGTCGAGCTGATATGGCGGATACACTTGCATGGCATTATGATAGCACGGGCTGTTTCAGTGTCAAATCTGCATAGTGGCTGGGTGTAGCTATGAGGGAGGCGAGGACTGATAGGGATACGAGCACGTCATGTGCGGATCAGCATACACCATCGCGATGGCAGAGACTCTAGAAACTGAAGATGCCGGGCAAGGTGCAGCTGTTTATGTGGAGATTGGCGCAGAATAATTTACCGACTAGGAAGAATATTCAGAGGAAAGGGATTGACCTGGACACGCGTTTCCCGGTGTGCAACAGGCCTGATGAGGATGGAGGACATATTTTCCTGCGCTACAAGTTTGCCAAGCAGGTGTGGCGTCATATGGACCAAGAGGAAGCTCGCCTGAAGCTCCTGGAATGTTCGAATGCGCGTGAAGTGGTGGAGTCTTTTTTGCTGATGCCGGTGAAACAACAATCGACTATTGTTGTGATGTTGTGGGACCGGTGGACTTACAGGAATAAAGTAAACGCTGGTGATCCGAGAAAACCAACTGAAGAAGTGTGCAGCGCAATGATCAGACACCACCAAGACTTCTGTCCTCCTGCCACTCAGAGCGCATCGATGGCCAAGCCCGTGGAAAAACGAAAACTTCCTCAGCTGGGATATGCAAAGGTGAACTTCGATGCTTCGTTTGTTGCTGAGACCGAGAGTGGAGCTTTCGGGTACATCGTTCGATCAGATACGGGGGACTTTATTGCTGCGGGCGCAAGCAAATCACCTAAGGAGTGCGCTACATGGGGAAGCAGAAGCTTGCGTTGCTGCTATGGAGGCCACAGCTGAATTGGGTATCCATCGAATAATTTTCGAGTCAGACTGCTCCACCTTAGTCAATGCAATCGTTAAGGGTGGTCATGATCTCTCCGACACTGGAGTCCTGGTGTGTGAAGCTCGGAGTCTATGGTATCTGCATTTTGATCAAGCAGAGTTTATCTCGTGCCACAGGGAATATAATAAGATAGCTCATCGTTTAGCTAAATTTGGTTTTAAGGATGATGCTGCTACCTCTAGCTGGTGGGACGGTGCACCAGATTGTGTAATCCTTTTGCTTGCCAGCGATCTTGCTGAGCAGCAGGTTTAGTGGAATATATTACCAAGTTTTCTTTATAAAAAAAAGAGCTCAGCCCACTTTGAACTCCATGGCGCCATGTTGTTTTACTCTGCTAGTAGTATAGTCTGGGCTTCTTGGCTGTGCATGTTAAAGATTTGCCGTTGGGTTCTGGAGATATGCAGCCCGCTATAGTTAGTGCGAATTTTCAAGTGGAACAGTCGCAACTTGGGCCAATCAGCATGGACAACGGGCTTGGCCCATCTCTGCCCTGGTGGCTGAATATCCAATCTCGTCCGTTGGCAATAGATCAGACGGCCAAAAAATCTAAGTGCTAGGGTTTTCCTCCGCTGCGGCCATTATAAACCGGCCGCGATTGGCTTCCTCAAGGACACAGCAGACCAATGTATTGCCGCCGCCTGATAATTTTCTCTCCTAATAATCTCCTCAAGTACCTCTCAGCGTTGCGATCACCTCTTTGTTGTTCTCGTTTTCTCTCTGTGGTTTCATCTATCTGTTGTACCACTAGATCTTGGATTTGGAGCAGTGACGAGACTATTCGATGAATATGATCATAAAGGCATGATTATTTCGCTACGTTCTTACTGAGCTCCTTGAATCTGTCTTCTTTCATCTTTAAATTGCTTCTTGCACTACATTTTTTTTGCTTTTTAAAATCACGTTTTCGTTCTTGATGTTGAATAGATTTCTTGTTTTGTTTCTGAACCATAAATATTCATGTTTCACCGAGTTCAAGAAAATAAACAGTTTTGCGAGTGACCAGTTCACACGAACCGGCGCGAGATGTCATCACTACCCAGAAGGCGATGCAGAGAATGCAATACATCCTGACAGAACTCATTGCAGTGTTGTGCACTAAATCAACTCTAGAACGATAGATGTAGATAAACAATTTGATTCGAAACAGTCACACAAAAATAGTGATCAGAAGCAAGAGTGCCGTTTTCGTTTTAGAACTTGATGAATAGATAGATTTAGGTCGACAAACAATTCCAGTACCTGTGGTTTCGATTTGAAGTACCACTAGAGCTTGGTTTTGGAGCAGTGACGAGATTGTTCAATGAATATGATCATAAAACTGTGATTATTAATCGTTACGTTCTTACTGAGCTCCCTTCATTTGTCTTCTTTCATCTCTAAATTGTTTTCTTGTACTCCATCAGATCCAAAAAAAAAAAAATTTGAGCTGATCAGATCCAAATTAATATGACTAGATTTTCGTTTGTGGTTTAACAGCTCATGCATGTACGTATGTCTCAAAATTTGAGTTTATCTCGTGCTCTATTTTCGTTTCATAATTTATGACTAGATTTATGTCCTTTTGATACTTCACCTAAATCGAGCCATGTAATGTCAAAAAGAGAAACTATACCAGTACCTGTTGAGGTAGTTTGAGCTTGAGGTCATATAAAAAGATCTCAGTTTGAGATTTGGAGGCACCGACGCTCGTAGCCACATCTAGCGATTTCAACAAGCTGCCAAAATTCAACGCCGTCCTGTAGGACATCGAGGAGTGAGATTTGTACTTGCCGAAATTCAACGCCGTCCTGTAGGACATCGAGGAGTGAGATTTGTACTTGGTCGTTTTGCAATTGAACCCCCCTTAAAACTGCAGTCCTGCTAGGAGAGAACCGTAGCTACGAGATCCCATGGAGATCTCATCTTCCCACTCCTCCCATCCTGTCCCATGACGACTCACCTGTTTTGACGCTGCTGGTGCTGGTGTTGTTCATTGATACGCCCATGCCCTCCTTGACCCATCGTCGCGTGTCGCCTCCCTGTCGCTGCACTCCACTGCTACTCCTCGAAACAGAATATAGCAACCACGGTTTAGACCATTGCTGGGCCAGCAGCACAACGCCCAAAGAAAAAACAACATAGAAAAGAAGAAGAACAAAAGAGAAAATAAAGCCGACAACATTGGCTCGACAAAAACGAGGACGACCCACGATCGTTGTGCCCCTAGCTAAGTACTACCACAAGCCTAGCACTCCGAAGCGCCGCGCACCAAGCAACACCTCCAAGAAGGGGGCGACGATAACGACGCTGCTGCCTGGATAAGTCCTAGGTTTCCCCAGGTGCGCTCCGAGAGGTGGGGAAGAGGTACACCTGACGCCCTTCAGGAAGGACGATGGCACCCACATGTGTCACCGCGTCGGTGTCCCGAAGACAGAGATTTCTCCCGACCCCTAAAAGAAACACACTCTCGGACGCTTCACGGTGCTCCACCATGCTCGCTGCCCGCCAACGCACGCCACCCCGGTCTTGCAGCCGCCACCCGCCGTCTCACCGTGAAACCCGAAGCAGGGCCAATAAGATAGAGAAAAGGAACTCCAGTTAGGGTTGCTGGAACAACGGCGCGTGGGAGGGAACAACCTCCACCACCATAAGGCGGCAGCCGACCGGATACGGCCGCAGAGGCAAACCAGGCCCTCCTAGCCCGGCCGAACCCCCAAGGGTTCGTGAAGGCCCGCTGTCGCAGTGCAGCAGGGGAACCGTCGTCCCAAGCAACCCTTACACTAGCCCCTACTTCTTCGTCCATTAGGGGATCAACCGCCACCGTTGATCCCTGTCGCCAAGTGGCTGGACCTCCACCACCACGCTCACCCGGGAGAATCGGCCCATCTTTGGTCTGAGCAACTTCACCTGGACCCGCAAGGGCGCAAAGGGAAGGTCCTGGCAAGCACAGCGCCTCCGTGCCTCCCGCGGGGCCCCTGATCCAAAATGTCAGACGAGAACTAGATCTAGGCCCGCCCGGTCCTGATCCAGTACCCCGGCCGTAGGGGAAGGTGCCCACCCGAGGTGAGCAAGGGCCCTGGTCGGTGCCCACTGGGGCCAGATCAGGCCCAATCTGGCCCAGATTCGGCCCTGCAAGCGCTGTCGCCTGGAGCCCCTGGACCTCTCGTTGCCAACTTTTGAGGCAGCCACCGCTGCAGAGGAGAAGAGCTGCTTGCCAGGACCACGCCCCGCAGCCCCCGACGGCGCCGAGGTGCTCCGTCGTCGGCGAGAAGACCCCGCGCCTCCTCTTCCGTCGCCGGGAGAAACGGGATCCGCCGCCACCGGTACTGCCAGGGCTTAGCCCGGCGGCATGCACCGACGACGGCGGGAGGGTGAGGGGGAGGGGAGGGGGTAAGAAGCGGCGACGGCACTGGCCCGCCTTGTCGCCCGCGCGGGGGGCGAGCGAGACGAGCGAGACGCCTGAGAAAGAAAGGAGGCTACTTTCTGTGTTAAACAACCTGCCCGCTGCACTGCACTGTGGCGCTGCACAACTCGCCCTATCCTGCTATGCCCCTCTCCGTGCACAACCCGACCAGATCCTGCCGCTGCATGATTCTGGATGCCATTGCCTTCCTTGACCGTGTGCCATTTCCCAGATGCTTGTGGTCGTGCCCCCCCCCCCCCCCCCCCCCCCCCCCCCGCGCGCGCGCTTGCTCTTGGTTTATAGGATCTGGGCCTAGAGGTCCTTGATCTTGGCTTCTTCATCCCTTTTTTGATTTTGTAGGTTTTAGCTGGATTTGTTGTGTTCATATTCATAATGTGGATTCTTGTATAACAAATTCACATTACCTTGTAATCATGCGGACATGTTGTTATGAAAATATCTTTACTATTAAAACCAAGTTGATGGCTTATTTTGGTCATCAAACATTGAAAAGATGTAGACCGTCAACAACACCCATCAAACATAAGAAGATTCTTAATCGTCTGTTGCCATCCGTCGTGGGCGTCAACAACAATTATATTCTTCCTTAATTGTTAGCGTTAAATACTTGCCAAAAGCACCCTATTAACATAAACGCTTGCCAAAATCCAACCTTGTGCCCCTAATCGCATCATTAATACTTGGTATGTCAGCGTCGTTGCCTATTTCCATGTACTCCCTCCGTTTCAAAATATAAGATGTTTTAGGTTTGTGAAGAGAATGTATCTAGACTTGTTTTAGTGTGTAGATTCACTTTAAATATGAGTGAACATATATAGTAAAAGTAGTCTAGATACATTTGCTTCACAAAGCTAAAACATCTTATATTTTGAAACGGAGGGAGTAGTGCACACGGGCCAATATACTAGGAAATCACCTTCCTGTTGTCCGATTTTCTAGCTCCAAAGTTACCCCGATGTCGCCTTGATCTTCATGGCCTCGCCGTCGTGCCGCTTCCTCCTCCCCCGCCCGTTCTCACATCTGACGGCCACCAGTGATGGATGGGAGGCTGGGTATCCAAGAGGGAAGAAGAGAGGTTGGAACCCATAGGAGGAAGAGGGAGGTGATCTCCGGTAATGCGGGCGTGCCGGATTCGACACTCGCCGAAACTGCCGGAAGCGGTGGCGCTTTCCCTCTCCTCGTGCTTCCCTCCTCGCTCTCCGTCGTCTCCATTTGTGTCGATTTTGTTGTGCGCCGACCGGTCCATGCGGACCTGCATGTGCAGCCGAATTATTGACGCCCGCTGGTGCCGCTGGCATCTACTCATTCAGTTTGAAAATATAAGATGTTTTAACTTTATAAAGCAAATGTATCTAGATTTGTTTTAGTATATAGGTTCACTCGGGTTTAGAGTGAATCTAAGTCTAGTTATATTTTCTTCACAAACGTAAAACATTTTATATTTTAGAACGGAGGAAGTACAAGGATATAGGTCTGTGCAATTGTGCTTGCGGATTTTATTGTTGTTCTTTTTTTTGTTCAGCTAAGTTCATGAGACCTACACTGAGGTTAGCTTCAGCTAGATCAGTGTATTTTTTTCAAATGGAAAGAGCTCCCAGGGGTTAGTTAATTCAGTTTATGATTTATGTGTTTTCTTCTTCACGTATGCGACCATTATGCCGCAAAAAAGGTATATGGTCAGTAGGGTCAGCTTCAGCTAGATCAAGGGTTACTTAATGAAGTTTGTGATTTTTGTGTTTCGTTCTTCAGTGCGTGGTCATATCCGTTGTCGCGCCCTTGAGGCGGGATGAGTACACGAAGGTTTCAAATCCTGATTTCCATGCGCCAAGGCTTGTATGTGCACTCACCCTCGCTCCCCATCATCATCGCGCCTAATATCTGAATGGATGAAATGCTATCTTCTCAATGGGATATTATGTGCAAGCTGTTTGGGACTATTGGTATGCTTGTTGTTGCTGACAAGAACATAAGTGTTCTCCAATCCACATACATAAATACATGGTGTACAACCAAAGATAGGAACCGTTGAAGTGTATAAGTGAATTGCACTAGCCTTTTTCATCAGTTCGGACTTTTGGTTGCATTGGCTAGTGCATGAAGCTTGACATGGTATCAGAGCCTAAGGTCTCGAGTTCGAGTCCTGGCTTTCGCGATTTATCCTAAAATTGCTGTTGACCACTCTATGTCCACGTATAGACCTCTTAAGTTATACGTGAGTTTCGCGCGCCGTCGCTCTCTTCCGGTTGCACGTGCTGACTTCTATCTGTCACACGTGAGAGGGGGTGTTGAAGTGTATAAGTGGATTACACTAGTCCTTTCCATCAGTTCGGACTTTTGGTTGCGTTGGCTAGTGCATAAAGCTTGACAGGAACGTGTACACATATATATCCCTTATACGTTTGGGTCTGTTTAGCCTTGTATAGAAGTATGACAAGTATATTTCATTATATCTTCCATTTGGTTTGGCCGAGATGATTTGGTAACTACTTACTAGTTTTTTGAATAGTATAATGACATGTGAAATCTAATGTAATTGTAGACTACTCCCTCCGTTTGAAAATATAAGATGTTTTAGGTTTGTAAAGGGAATGTATCTAGACACATTTTAGTGTCTAGATTTATTTGAACCTATATACTAAAACGTGTCTAGATACATCTCCTTCACAAATCTAAAACATCTTATATTTTTAAACGGAGGGAGTAGAATATATGAAAGTTACCTTGCTCATAGGATTACGTAGTTGTTCATCAAGTTGGTCATTTATTTAAACAAATTAGAATGTTAAGCCTTTTTTTGTCCACAAGATTTGTTTAGTTTCTGGCTCTTTGTTCCAATTGCAACATGCAAGGACAATTATCCACAGTAGAGAGCTATATATAACGGTGCAGAACTGACCCGGTCAGTCTCATGTTTGAATTGCGGGTGCAGTAATTTTATATTCCGCTTGCAGATGTAGAAAGCATTTTCCTACATTTGATACCCTGCGTTTGGTAGAGCAATTGAGTTATGGGTTCAGTTTGTGGAGAATCTTCAGACTTGGAGTTATTAGTCAAAGATCAATCCACTCTTTTTTTGCAATCTTGTGTAAAATTGGAAGTATCCTTTACTTTCAATGGACTTCAAAATTGTAGCTTTCTATCTTTCAAAATATGTTGTGATAACAGTGATTTATTTCATATTTTAAATTTCATAGGTTCAGATTCATGTGATTATTCTCAAAAAAAAGCTAAGCATTCTGTCAGCTGAATGAGTAGGTAATTCTCTCTCTTAATTCCAGCTAAGTGATTTTCGTCACTTAGATTTAAATGAAGGTTTTTTCTCCATGATTACGAATTTCTTTACCATGTAGCTTTTTTATCGAATTAACAATGTGTCACTTGGTAGGTATTATATTGTTGATAAAGTTCTGTAGTCATATGAGATTAAGTGTACAGGAAATGATTAGTACTCTCATATGTGGTCTTTTCTGACTTCTTGGCAGGACACTGAGCAAAAGAAAAAGGTAGACGTATGTGCCATAATTGCATAGAATGTTCATAAATCTAAATTCTAAATATATAAGATGCTACCAACTAATTCGCGGGGTTAAGATGTTAATCTTTTTGATATGCAATATCCTACTTATTGAAATAAATTGAACATACTTTCCATTAAGATTCTGATTGTTTACACATGTGTGATTCATTTCTTCTCTCTTCTATGTTAAGAATAAACCCAATGCACTGAGATACCAATATTTAGTTTCTTGGAATATGCTTACCATGCTTAATTCCTGTTTCATATACGGGAGATAACACCATATTTTTATTCAGTAAGGAACTCAATGAGTTCAATGGAAGAGAACAGTAGCAATCTACATCTTAAATGTCTCCATTAAAACTATAGGCAAGCCTCTATTTGACCATGTTCATATTTTCAAGGCCAGACTGCTGTTGGAGATACTATCTTTGGTCCTGTATGCGCTATGGATATTAGATTATGCTGATTATTTTCTCTTGAGAGAACATTATGTGTTACGTATGCTTAATTTTTTAGTTCACGGGTGGAGTTCTCTTTTAGTTTATGGTATTAGTGAATTAAACTCAATAGCCGTAGCAACGCACGGACATTCAATTAGTATGAATAAATTTTTAGTGTGTCTTGGATCTTTGTATGGTTCTAGCTGAAATTGTTGTCTTCAAATTCATATGGGGATTTTTGTGTTACACATTCACAGAACCTCTTAAACAAATAGTTAGATAGTAACAGAAATATGTCAAGGGTGTCTCGAAAATATTGCTGAAAATATAGAGTACTTGACAAACACTGCTAGATCATTTTGGAAATCCTGAGATCTTGATAAACATAGTACATCAGCTCAAACATTGGTAGGACTTTTCAGTAAAAATGTGTCAAAGTTGAGGGTTATTTTTGCATAAATGACTCACCGATATTGAAGCAACTGATGGCTAGAACCTGGGATAGCCTCTGGGCGCCCTAAGAGCATCACTAGCAGAGCCCTTAAAAGGGCCAAACCTTTGAGACCCTGGCGCATGGCTCAATAGGATTGATAGTAAACCCATACCAACAAGTTGCAACTTCTTTTCCGGAAGCTCATTCGAAAAGAACTCTAAAGTTAAGCATGCTTGGCTAGAGAAATTCTAGGATGGGTGACCGATTGGGAAGTCGGTACCGGATGTGCACGAGTGAGGACAAAGTGCACAGATAAGACTAGTGTTGGTATGTGGGGTTAGTCTAGAGATCCTATTAAGCTGCCAGAAGTGACAGCCGCTGGTCCGGAGAGGCCAGTGGTGTTATAGTGGTATCAGAGCCGACCCTCGCGAGTACATGGGCGTGTGCGGGTCGGTGGCGGACATGTGTAGGATGGCACGTGTGGCCCGGAGTGGACACGACATGGCAATGTGCTGGCACTGGTCACACAGACGTATGCCAAGAGGGGACATTGACTTGTGGTTGATCGACGAGGACGTCGATCTTCTAAGGGTGGGTGTATGTGAGACCCTGGCACATGGCTCAATATGATTGATAGGAAACCCATACCAACAAGTTGAAACTTCTTTTTCAAAAGCTCATTCGAAAAGAACTTTAAGGTTAAGCGTGCTTGGCCTAGAGAAATTCTAGGATGGGCGACCGACCGGGAAGTGGGTACCGGGTACGCACGACTGAGGACAAAGTGCGCAGAAAACACTAGTGTTGGTATGTGGGGTTAGTCTACAGATTCTATTAAGTTGCCAGAAGTGACAGCCGCTGGTTCGGAGAGGCCAGTGTGTTACAAAACCCTTAAAATAACTGCCTTTTAAAGGCTAAAGCATTTTCATGGCGCAAATCAGTGCCCCTAAAACTATAAACTCGTAAGAAAAATAGAGGTCTGACCCTTGTTTTGATTCTCAACCTGCACAGGTGGGGTTTGGCTAGGTTCTTCTCAAGCTACCCGTTTGTGGTTATATTTTTGCCCGCGACGGAAATTTCAGCCCCACAGCCCCGCTCGGTCTTCTCCTTCCCGTGCCACCGGCCGCTGCCCCGCTCTATTCGGCCGCCGTCGCCGTCGCCCCGCCTCTCGGAAGCCTGCTGCAGCCCGCTGCCACCGAATCCCATCGCCCCGCCGCGCCTTGCAGCCCCCCTGTCGCCCCCATCTCGCCGCCGCTGCCTCGGCTTGATTTGGCGGCCACCGCCGTCCCGCCTCCCTGTCGCCGCAGCGTGGCCCACCCGTGGCCCCCGCCACCGAAGCGCCCGCCCGTAGCCGCCGCAGCCCCATAGTATGAGGTATGCATCCTCGTCTCTAGTTTCATTTTTTTGTTAATTGTATGTATTGCGGTATGTAGATGAACATGGAGGACGATTCGATGTAGGATTATTCCGATTGATCGTCGTTGGACGATTCAGAAATCGATGAGCTGCTCCAAGACGACGACACAAAGATGATGGCTGTCGTCCTCGCCGTGAAGGAGCTCGAGGACCGCACGAAGCTGCTGGATCGAGAAATTGAGGATGCCAACACTTATAACCAGCTCCTTCATGATTTGGTTGAGCACCACTGGCAGCGGATGGACGTCGCCAACGCTAATGATCTACCTTTCATTTATTTTTCCATTGTTGTTATTTGATTCGTACAATTGTTCTTATTTGCAAAATAACAATGTTGTAGTAACTAGAATGATTATTCTGTGCTTAAAACTATTATTTGTTGTTGTAATAATAACTAGAATGATTTTTTTTAATCTGTTATTTTGTTGAAAGTTCTATAAAAATTATGATAAAACAGAAAAATCACTTTTGAGGGCTGAAAACGGAGGGCGCAGATCGGGTTGGGTTTGAGGACATTGATCCGCGTCCTCTGTTTTTGGTCCTACAAAGTGATTTTTTTGGCCTGTAAACTAAATTTAAGAGTTGCACTTTTAAGGGATCTGCTAGTGATGCTCTAGCTCTTGGAGAAAATGCGTGTCCCATGTGCCAGCGACCCGACCATTCGCACTGAGTAAAATTCACCGTTAGTACCTAAACTTGGCTCGCATATTCAATACGGTCATCGATCTTTAGAATACGCAATATACGGTTACTGAATACAGAAGTTGTTTCATTAGGGTCACTGTCTTCTGTACCGGACCCGTAGAGTTATGTATTCGATGATGTGGTAGCATGTCGACCACTCTCCTGTAGTCATTTTTTTCCAAAAGCCCCCTTGACTAAAAATAATTTGCCAGGTGCCCCAGGGTCCCACCTGGCAGCCCCTTGGCACCCTGGTCCACTCATGTCTATGCCCTGACCAAATTAACCCAGCGATTTGGGGGTCTGATGGCGCTGCGTCAACGTGGAGCGCTTCGTTGAGAAATACCAAGAGCAAGGTATGATGCAACACAGAAGCAAGGTTTCCCTCAGTAAGAAACCGAGGTTATCGAGCTAGTAGGAGGAAGGAAATGTCCCAAAGATGTTGCAAGCAATGTGGAAACCTGCACAACACAAACTCAAGACTTTGCTCCAACTAACAGTGAGGTTGTCAATCTCACTGATTGCTGTAACAAAGAATTAACTATATGGTGTGGAAGGTGAAAGTGGTTTGCAGCAAGTAAACAGTAACATTGGAAGATGTATCGATGATAAAGATTGGATCGGAGTCCATAGTTCACTAGAGGTGTTCTCCTTAGATAAACAAACATGACATGCTAGGTAAACAAATTATACCAGGGCAATTGACAGGACTGAGCAAGGCATAACAATGCAATACTAGACATAAAGATCCTATGAGATTCGATTGGAAAATACAACAATATACATAGACCTCCATCCAACTGCATCTATGACTAGAAGTCCACCTTCAGGTTATCACCCGAACCCCCTCCAGTATTAATTTGCAAGCAACAGACAACTGCTTTAAGCAAAGTGTGTAAGGTAAACAATCTACTTGTTCCATGAACAAGAGACTGTTGTTTTCTCCCTAGTGGCAATAGCACATCTACAATCGTAGAGATTTCTGTCACTTCCCTTGATTAAGTATAGGCATGAACCCACTATCGAGCATAAATACCCCCTCTTGGAGTTACTAGCAACTACTTGGCCAAGATAGCTACTAACAACGGAGAGCATGCAAGATCACAAACAACATAGACATGATAGAATCAATAAGACAAAACCATTAATCAATCTGACATAATAATCTCAGTATCCATCGGATCCCCGCAAACACAACATGCATGATTACAAATAGATGAGATCTTGATCATGAACGGAGCTCACAAGATCTAGACATGAAAGCACAAGGAGGAGATACAACCATCTAGCTACTACATGGACCCGTAGTTCAAGGTGGAACTACTCACGTTTCATATCGGAGGCTGGCATGATGAAGAAGAAGGCCTCCGGGATGATCTCCCCTCTGGCAGGGTGTCGGGAAGAGCTTCAGATCCCCCCGATCTAGGGACGATGGTGGCGGCGGCTACAGACGGTTTCGTGGAATATTGATCGGGTACTTAGGTTTTAGGCATCGAGGCTTCTTATAGGCGAAGAGGCGAGGCTGGGAGGCGGCCAGGGGGCCCACATCCTACCTAGGCGCGACCCAGGGTAGGCCCGCGCCTGGGGGGGTAGCCACCCTGTGTCCCCCCTCCATCTCTCCTCTAGACTCCGTGTTCTCCTCGGTGAAATATTGACTTTCGCTTTTGTCCCATCCAATTCCGAGAATATTTCCTTACTAGCTTTTCTGGAACCAAAAACAACAGAAAATAGGCAACTGGCACTATTGACGAGGTTTAATCTCGTCAATGCCCATTGTTATGAGCTTGGGTTTTGGAGAAGATGGGGGTGCTGGAGATCGCGAAATGGTTAACAGACAAGCAACCAGGGGACACAAGATTTACCCAGGTTCAGGCCCCCGGAGGGAAAACCCTACTCCTGCTTGTCTGCTCTTGATTACGACGGAACCGAAGGTTATAGGGGTGCGCAGATGCAATCTGGCGTGAAGGTGTGTATGCGGTGGAAAGGATTGGTCGTCCTCGCCGTGCCCTCCTAGCCTTTATATAGAGTTTAGGCAGGTCTCGGGAACAGATCGAGTCGGTTACAGGTTTAGGGTTTGCCCCTTTGAATATTCTATCTGTTCTAGTCTTGCTCTCCAAGGATCCGAAGATGTCATGGGCTTGGGCCACCCGAAAATCTTCATGGGCCGCGTATATTCTTGTGGGCCTTCCTTGGGCTGGACCAGGTATGCTAATGCCGTGTACCCGCAGGGTATAACCATGTCAACTGTGGCAACTTGTTAATAGATACGTTTCCGATGTATCAAGCACCTCAAAGTGTGGACAAAGCAAAGCAAAGTAGATACTAAACAAGCATGGAACATCAAAAATTATAGATATGTTTCCGACGTATCAAGCATCCCCAAGCTTAACTCCTGCTCGTCCTCGAATAGGTAAATGATAAAAAGAATAATTTTCGAGATGACATGCACCATCAAAACCAAGATCAAACCATTTGCAAGCATTGAAAGATGGGATCAAAGAACTCTAAACATGTGCATGAAAGATGGAGTTCTAACAATAAGACAAAGTAACTAAGCATGCAACATGAAAGGCTACAAACAAAGATCATGAATAACATGCATTGAAAAATGTTTGTTTGTTTCACATACAGAAAACATGGCATAGTGGCATTCAGCTTGTCCCTCATGGAGTAGCAAATAGATGCATAGGACACCTTCAAAGTTCATAAGAGTGACTAGATACAAATAGCACAAGAACAAGCAATATCACAATATGCATCAATTAATAAGTTTTAGGACAATGCACATAGAACTAAGAATGGCAACTATGCTCTCTTAACTGGTGCCTAAAGGTAGAAGGTGGAGACTCAATATAATGGTGGAAAAAGGCCCTTCATAAAGGGAAGCAGGGATTTCAAGTTTCAAAAAGAGCTTCCAAAAATTATGGTACTTGTTAACTTTCAGCCCTCATTGCCCCTATCATAAGCATCTTGAAGTGATTAAGGATAAAGTGAACAAAATATGGAGTATATGCTTGACAAAGTATAAGTTGGCAATCTCATGTCCCTTGAATACGAGGGCCGCTCCTCATGCTACTCAAGTTTAGTTACTTGCAAGTTCTTGTCATAGTAAGTACATGTGTATCATAGAGAACCGACAACGGGGTACCACTTGCACATGGTGAGCTTTCAGATAACCAAAATGACAAGGCAGGCATACAATGAGTATCTCAGCATTCTTCTTATTTACCATGGGATATGGTGCTTTTTTTCTCTCTTTCCTGTTTTCTCAATATGTCTCTTTTTTCTCAATCTCATTTTTTATAAGAAGAATGCTTCATAGATGCCACTATGGTGATGCTGCAAGTTTCCACCATGATTAGGCATGGCTTAGGCTAGCGGCCCGGGCGTTTATCTAACACAAAATACATAACTCCATGGACTTACAAGCTCCCCTTACATTTCACACCAACGACATCAATAGAGAAAAGAGCATGATATCAACTGTGTACAAAGTACAAGTGCAATGTTGAAAGCGTTCCCCATGAAAACATGGTTCTGCTAATTCCAACATATAAGTGCAAGCATATGCAACATATATGACACAATGGTTCAAGTTTATTAGGGGCAAGAAAAATAAAGTGTGCCATCAAGTTCGTGAGAGCTTTAATCACTAAGTTTTCACATAACAAAATACTTTTTAATTGGAAGATAGCTGAAAACAAGAATATACTTGGAATGGTGTAACACACCATGCATAGGAATTTATAGTGGACACTTTGGAATAACTTGGTTTCTTGGGAGTTGGAAGCATGAGTAGAACTTACTCATACAAGTGGAGGCTAGCAAAAGACTGGGAGCGACCAACTAAGAGAGCAATAATGGCCATAAACATGCAGAGAAACAAAACATTACTAATCAAAGCATAGAGTGGTACGACAAGTCAAGGACTAAATGATCATAGAGGCTATGGTGACTTGTTCATAGTCATAACATGGTGTGAGCATGTGCCAAGTCAACTCAAACAAAACATCAAAGGAGAATACCACACTACTATGCTTTTGTATGCTAAAACAACGCATGATTCTTTCAAGGCACACTAAGCAATCCTAATTATTTGGAACAAGTCATGCTACATCAATAATAACTAAGCATAAGGTCAAAACAACACCTAGCATGACATGCTAAAGTCTAAGTCACAGACAAAGAAAGCTCCTCTTGCACTTTCAAGCAAGAACTTTCTACTACTTTCCAACACCAATCAACTTATCTGAAACAACACATCGAGAACGGGGGTCCAAACTACTTAATTCAAGCAAACTAAACAAACTAAGCAAAGCAAATTAAAACTAAGACACTCCAAGAACAACACAACAATGCATGAAACAATAAAAACGGAGTGTCTAGAAAGACCTAAGCTTTTTATTGATGAAGAAGGGGATGCCTTGGGCATCCCCAAGCATTGACGCTTGTACCTCTTGGATATTTATTGGGGTGACACCGGGGTGGCATCCCCAAGCTTGAGCTTTTGTCTATTCTTCATCTTATTTCATCATTCTCTCTCTACACCTGAAATTTTTTCCTTCATACAAAACTTCACACAATCTTCATTAGCAACATTAATGTATTCAAAAGATAATAGACCCTTGGGTTTAGCTTTAGAACAGCAAAACTTTCAATAAAAACACAATCTACTGTAGCAACTCCTTCAAAAATCTCAATTTCCCAAAAATAACCCAAAAAGGAATCAATAAGAAGCAAATGCAAATAATGGCAGAAATCTGTCAAAACAGACCAGCAGGTAGAAACCGGTTTTTTCGAAGAACTTCTGTTGCTCAAATCAAAAAAGTGTTGAACTAACTAAAGTTAGCTAGCATACTGGAGGATTTATTCAGAAAATATTAGCTCAATTCGACTTACAGAGATGTTACATGAATTTTTACGGTGGAGCACAAAAATCTGTTTTGGGACAACAACTCCCCAAATCTTACTTCCCTCTCATTAGAGGTAATTCTTGGCACAAAAAGCAAACAAAAAGGATAAGGGGGGATAATTACTGAAGTAATAACTTCCAAGACTCAATAAAACTCTTGGGTTATCTCCCAACAAGTACTTTTCTTTAACGCCTTTAAGTTAGGCACAAGAAGCAAGAAATCAAGTATTTTCAAATGAAGAATTAAGATCAATACTTGCAAAGTCTTCAACTATGAAAGGTATCTCATCCAAATGAGTTTTGGAGGATCCCTTATCATCTCTCTTTGGTTCACTACTTTCATCAAAAGGATTTTCAGGAACAATCCAATCAAAATTCTTTTCACAGGCTTCATGCATCCCAACAAGCTTAAAGGGTATGGGTATCTTGAATTCCTCTCTAGTTTTGGTTTTATCTGAAGTACGCACAACATCTACACAAGAGCCTAGCGTATTAAAACACTCAAAGACCTTTTTGGCTTCCTTAGCAACATCATGGAACTCTTTTAGTTAAGTTTCAAGGATAAATTCTCTCTTTTCAGCATTCTTTTCTTCTTTTAGTTTTAGGAACAAAATTTGCATCATGGGGTTAAGGCTAATGAACCTAGCCTCCAACATATGAACTAAAGAAGCTGCAGCAATTTCATAATTAGGAGCAAGTTCTGCTATAGATCTATCCTCAATATCATCATGCTTGCTAACATGATTAAAGAATTCTTCAATATTATATTTCGCAATTATGGAGCCACTACCTATTGAAAGGTCCTTCAGGGTGAACTTGGGGAACAACATGGTGAGCTAGAGCAAGGTGGCAACTAGAGTACGAACTAATTTTTTTGTGTTTTTGATAAGAGAAACCAAACCAAACTAAACTAATTTTTTTGGAGTTTTTGATAAAAAGAGGCAAATAAAACCAAGCAAATGAAACTAAGCAAACTAAAACAAAGTGAAGAGAAAGGTTGAGAAGGACTCCCCTTGTGAAGATGTCCTTAGTGTCGTGGTATTGCCGACGAGTACGCCATGGAGGGGTCCTCACAGAGCATGTTTAGAGACGTGGGGTAAGGCGGAAGTTTGGCGGGTACGAGGTAACACGGCTTACCCAGGTTCAGATCCCACGACGGTGGCGAGATCATACTCCTGCTATAAATCACTATAATGGCAATACACCAAGTTACAATGATCGGTTCGTTGTGCGCGATATGAATTGATTGGTACTAACTTGTGCCCTAAAGGCTCCCATAGGTCTGGCTTATATAGTCGCCATATCCTAGGGTTACAGGCAAAGTCCTAGCCGGATAGGTTACAGAGTCCTACACGATACACAACTAGTCTAACGTGTCTTGCACTCCAAGGCTCTGGGTACGTCGGTGACTCCTCTGTAGCCTTCCTTTATCCGGCATGGGCCTCCCTTCTGGACCATCTAACTAGGCCGCCCAGCAGGTCATGGGCCTTGCTACCAACTATGGACCACCCGGGTTATCCGGATTAGAGACATGTTATGGTGATACCCATTTAGCATATCCCCAACAGTAGCCCCCGGAGAACTCCGAGATCTTGCGCCGTCTTGCCTCTTCGGGTTGAATGCTCCGTCTGGATGAATGCCGGAAAATAATCAAGCAATATCTTGTAGTCCTCCCAAGAACCATGCAATGTTCTCCATCTTCAACTTGTAAGTCGGAAAACTGCTGAATCTTCCATCGTACTCTTCCCGTAGATGGACTAGATCCGTCCATGCCAGCATCTTCAGATGGGATGGTTCACTTGCCTGTGTCAGCTAGAGCAACGTAGACCATAGGTCAGCGACGCCTCGTAACTCACACATGCAGAGAACACAATCATGTCCATTTTTCCCGCGCGAAGGATACGAAAGTTGGCGGCGGCGATGGGAACGTGGCGAAATTTCCGTGCGCACGCTGTCCACGCAACAACCATTCGATCAACTTGCACGAATCTTGACGCCGAGGGTTATAAATTACAACCGTGGTAAATTTTATCCTTTCACCGCATTCTCCCTCGTGTCATCTTTTTCCTCCTGCAAATATCTCCTCGAGCTCTCCGCGCGCACGAGAAAAACCCTAGTTCTTCCCCAATCTCCCAGTCACCTCTCTCCCCACTCTAATGGAAAGCATCAGCTCCACCCCATCCGTGTCGGCGACGAACAAAGCCACGGCCAAGCCGCCAGGCTCCGTCCACGTTCCTCCATAGGGCGTGGTTGTGCCGCGCTCCGCGGTGGTGGAAACCACCGGCGGCGACCATATTCCAGCGGGGCTGGAACCACTGGAGGAGGAGAGTGACTCCCACAAGGGAGAATGGCGCGGCTCCGATATCGCTAACACCGATCTCAAGGAGATGCTCGCCGAGGGGTACCTACCCGCAATGGAGGGGCTAGTCTGGCGGGCGGTGCCGGCCAGCGAGGTCACCCCTTCTCCCCAAGCAGGAGAGAAGGTGTACCTCAAAGCACAAATGGTACGCGGCGTCTCCCTCCCAATCTCCGACTTCTTCTTAGTAGTCCTTAGCCATTAACGGGTTCAACCTCATAACCTATCTCTGAATAGCATCCTCGCTCTTAGCAACTATGCGGTGCTTTGTGAGGGCTACCTAGGAATTAGGCCTAGGTTAGATCTATTTATATATTTCTTTACCGTCAAGAGGGAAGCCGGAGCAAGAAAGGACGAGCTCAGAAACTGCAGAACCATTAGCTTCAAGATACAGCCTGGCCGGCGGTTCCCCGACATTGTAGGCCACGAGTCCTGCAAAAACTGGCAGTGGACGTACTTCTACGGCCCAGATATCCATCTGGCTGGCCGAGAAGCTACGTACCCGGACTTTGTCGACGGGGCTGCCGCTGAAGCCCCGACATGGAGGTCCCAAGCCACCCTTCCCTCCGACAACGAAGCCTCCCGCGCTATAAGGCGGATCGAGTGGTTCGTAGAGACGGGTCTGACCGGGTTGGACCTAGCCATGTGCTGGTTCGTCATGCAGATCTATCCTCTGCAGCACCGCGTGAAGCTGATGCATCAGTATACCAAGGATAGGAAGGATAGCCTCTACATCTCCGAGGACAACTTCTCGAGTGACTCCATCAAGCTCCGCCTCAAAGATATCATCAAGGTGAAGGACAGGAAGCGTGGCTTCACCATCACCTACGACATGTTCGAGGGTGGCACGTGCCCAGAGGTACACATTTATTTTCCGTGTATGACATATACTCCAGTTCTTCCGTCTAGCCATTACCATTTCATCTAACACTTCAGGATTTCACTTAACAGCTAAAAAGTCTAAAGGAGGATAGCATGGCTGTCCGAATCTATGACCCCAAGATGAAGGAAGTCACCGCCGTGTCTGACGACGATGTCCTGTTGGCGCATAAGCGGAAGAGCTCCACCTCTGACGCTACCGATGGAGGCAAGAAGAAGAAGACGGAGGGTGAAGCCTCCAAGAAGTCCACCGCCGCCCTAAAGGCGGAGAAAAGAAGAATTACCAGCATCCCTTTTACCAAGGCACCAACCATTGTGTAAGCTTCTTATCATCCGACATTGTCTCTTGATCGTCTTATTCCTGTACTTATACTTTTGCACGTTTCAGGAAGAAGGCTAGTTTGAGTTTGAAGAAGACCTCCAAAACATCAGGGGCTTCTAAAAACATAAAAGATATGTTGCACCAAGCGTCTCCCTCCATCGCCCCTACAACTCCCAGCGTCCAGCCCGCTGCCGCACCGACAAGCTCTCCAGCTAAGGTAGCATATGACCCTTCCACCATGGAAGTGAACCCAAGTGTCACCACGGATCTTGTTGTTGTCGGCGAGCATGCGACACAAGAAAGTACCGCATCCAAAGTGGTTGAAGCTCCGGCTAAGGATGCCACTGGTAGCGGTAAGGTGATGGTGGGAGGCGGAACGTCTGCCGAAGGCGGCGCCACTGCACCCAGGACGTCAACAGAGCTCCCAAAGATTGTCTACCTGGCGCTTATACCGAGTAGCTCAGCTCTGGATCCTGGTGCAGCGCCAACTTCTCCGACCTGTGGTCTTGAGTAGCTACTCAAGCAGGCGAATATCTTGCACGGAAATAGTCTTTCCTTCAACAAGATATTTTCTGAGAGCGCCACCAACCTCAAGATCATCGCACTTGTAAGTTTTATTTGCCTTTTGCATTTCATATGTAGTATCCCACTATAGCCCCCGAGGATTTAGAAGAAAAACCATAGATCTTTGCGTCTGAATGCTCTAAGAGTGACTAAGCAAGAAAACTTCACATTGTAGCCCCCAAGTATTTAGTTTGAATGAATTATTCCAACTAGATACTTTTTAGATTAGCATACACAATGTTTGTAAATTTCAATATTGTAGCCCCCAAGCTTCTAGTTGAAACAGTATTAGTTCCGACTAGATGCTTAAAGAAAGACTAAGCATATTGCCGAGTTAAAAACTCTCACTATAGCCCCCAAGCCTCTAGGTGGATATTTATCCGGCTAGATGCTCCAAGTAGACTAAGTAACTTTGAATTTATTTCCACATAATGAGAATGCTCGGAGAGGTGTCGCCAACGAGAAGTTCCATAAGATGCGCGCTGAACTGGAAGCCGAAAAGGGTAAAACTGCCTTCTTGAAGGATCAAATCACCAAGAGCAAGAGTCTGTTTTTCCTTTCAATTTTGCACTCAAACTTGGTCTTGTGCCATCAGTGTCCGACTACTCATTGTGTGTTTGTTATTTCTCCGACTTGCAAAAGATATTGCCAAGGCGAAGGATATTGTCGAGAAATCCAAGCATATTGAGCTGCTGGATAGCGAGAACAAGATCCTCAAGCAGGAGAGGCTGACACTATGGAGATGCACGAAGAGTCCATGGAGGCCTTGCAGGAGTCTGCCAACACGGAGATCAACCGACTGAAGGAGGAAATTGCGATGCTCAAGGAGCAGAAGAAAGCTATCGATGAGCAGAATCAACGCAACCTTGAAGCATACAAGGTCCTCTGACAAGAACGGAACTCCATGGCAAAGACACTCCAACAAGTCGAGGCGAGCATTTTTGGTAAGCGATCTCCATCTTGTACTTCTGTAAGCCAGGTACTCTGAACTTTTTTATGTTATTTGAACTCATATACTCCTTTGCTTTGTCGGAAATGCAGCTCCTATTGGTTTAACCAATACTCTTCCTCCGCTAAAGGAATGCATGGTCCTTGCCGGCAACTTCATCAGTACCGCCATCAAGCAAGCCAAAGAGATTGCCAAGCCCCTGAACATCAACATCAAGGCGGTGGATTTTGTCATGATGTACTCGAATATTCTGCGCCAAGCCCTCGAGCGTATCGTAAGTTGGAAAGCTTCATGTACCCGGGCTGGTGCTAGAATGTCGCTGGCGATGGTCAAGGCTCACTATGAGAATGCCGACATTGACACAGTGACCTCGGGTCTGCCCGACGTAGACGATGACGGCCAGAAGATTGATCACAAAGCTATATGGGCATTGCTCGCCGGCTTCGACACCAGGGTTGCCGAGTTGGTTGATCCCAACACCTTTGTGCCTCTTGAGATCATTGATGGCGACCATCACAGCTCCTCCTAGTCCCTCAAGACCACCGACTTTGAAGATGATCAGGATGACTCTCCTGCTGCCGACGATGCTACCTCAAAGTCTCCTGCGCCAGAGGAATAAACACTTTGTAATATTTGTCTCCTCTGGATGTATGTATGCCGAAAAACTACTGTGTTAATCTTAAGGCGGAAAACAATAGTTGTATGTTTCCTGCTACTCAAGTACTAGTTCATGCATGTATATATTTTTTAAGCAAGTGTTGGCTTATCCATTACTTTGGTTTTTATGCTTGATTTTTCGTGAGTCGGAAGACTCGTAGTCGGAACCATGCGCTCAAGTGATGATGCCCAATGGCACCGTCAAAACCTAAGCAAAAAATCGCCAACTTCAAGTGCCAAAAGTCACTACTCAAGAATCCACATAAAAATAGCAAAGAACGTGTAGACCAGAAAACTTAAGCTAACGCCCATAGGCGGAATTTTCACAAGTGCAAATGCAAAGCTTGCGCATAAAGGTTTTATACGATCCAAAAATGAACACTAAAGGAGGTAAAAGACTCAAGAATATGAGTGAACCAGAGAGCTTTATTTCACTGATCATATAAGAGGTACACATCAGATAAAAAATATGCTAAGTGTAAAAAGGACGTAGTTGTGCTATGTTCCATGGCCGATCAAGCTCCGGGTAGTCATCATCTAGGTCACGTCACTTACGATTATGATCATTGCTGGGTCTATCCTCAAGTTCACGATTGTCAACGAGGTAGTAAGACTCATTGAGTAGCGCCTTGCTTATGATAAACGGTCCTTCCCATGGCGGGGATAACTTGTGTGACTTCTGCTTAAGTCGGAGCACCATATCCCCCTCATTAAACGAGCGATGCCGAACGCGATGACTATGGTAGCTGCGTAGCTGGTAGATGGCGGATATTTGGCATGCCAATATGCGCTCTTCCTCGAGAAGGTCCACATCTAGGCGCCTGGATTTTTCAGCGTCATCTTCGTCATAGGTGACAACTCTTGGTGAATTGTGAAGGATGTCGGAAGGCAGGATGGCTTCTGCTCCATATACCATGAAATAAGTGATGTAGCCGGTAGATCTGTTGGGTGTAGTTCGCGAACTCCATAGAACAGATGATAATTCCTCCGCCCAAGCTCCAGCTGCTCTATGTAGCAGTGCCTCTAGACATGGCTTAATCCCCTGCAGAATTAATCCATTGGCTCGCTCAACCTGACCGTTGGACTATGGATGTGCCACAGATGCTAGGTCAAGTCGGATGCCCTTCTCCCAACAATAAGCTTCCACTTCTCCTAGTGATAAGTTGTTGCCAATGTCGGTGATAATTCTATGTAGGAGACCAAATCTCACCACTAGATCCCAGACGAACCTAAGGGCAGTTGCCCCATCAAGCTTTCTAATGGGTTTAGCTTCTATCCATTTGGTGAATTTATCAACTACTACTAGGAGATGCGTAAACCCACATGGTGCCGTCTCTAATGGACTAACCATGTCTAGCCCCCAGACTGCAAACGGCCAAGTTATTGGTATTGTTCGCAATTCTTCAGCTAGAACATGTGGTTGTCGGGCATAATACTAGCATCCCATGCACATATCAACCAGCTTGTAGGTGTCCGCCTTCGCGGTCAACCAGTAGAATCCTTGCCGGAAGGCTTTGGAGACCAACGATCGAGGATCGACGTGATGCCCGCAATCTTCGAGATGGATCTCACGAAGGATTTCAATACCTTCTTGCTGGGGAACACACTTGAGGTATACACCAGTGGTGCTTCTTTTATAGAGCTGTCCATTGATTATGGTATAGCCCTTTGCATGACATACTATTTGCCTACGCTCGACCTCGTCGACGGGCAAAGTTCCGTGTACGAGATATTCCATGAACGGTTTTGTCCAAGCCGGAGGGACCTTTGTCACTGTGTTAACAAAAGAGTCAACTCTATCCGGGTTCTCGGGGTCTGCTCCCTTCACGGACGGTGTCCACAAATGCTCCAGAAAAACGCCAGGCGGAATTTGTTTGCACCTTGACCCAAGTTTTGACAGTAGATCAGCCACCTCATTTTCCTCCCTCGGGACATACTTGACTTCGTAGCCCAAGAAGCTCTTGGCTATCTCGTCCACTTCATCTCGATATTCCCCATCATAGGGTTTCACGCGTTCCAGGTGCCAGCTACCTGCTGGGCAACCAAGTCGGAATCTCCACAACAAACTATGCGCTTGATGCCAATATCCTTGGCTACACGTAGTCCGTGAATGAGTGCTTCATAGTACGCCATGTTGTTTGTAGCCTCGAAGTGGATCTACAGAACGTAGTGTAGCTTTTCCCCTGTTGGCGACTATAGCAGTACTCCGGCCCCCGAGCCGTTGAGTAGCTTTGATCCGTCAAAGTGCATCACCCAGTATTCTGGCTATCAGATAGGGGTAGCATCTGACATCTCCATCCAGTCTGTGATAAAATCCGCCAAGGCCTGTGATTTTATAGCGTCGCGTCTTTTGTATGTGATCTCGAAGGCGGCAAGCTCAATGCCCCACTTCGCAACCCTTCCTATAGCTTCGCTGTTGTTGATGATGTCGGACATTGGAGCTTTGCTCACAACTGTGATAGGGTGCTCCTGGAAGGAGTGCCTTAGCTTCTGAGAAGCAAGGAACACTCCATAAGCTACCTTCTGGTAGTGAGGGTAATGTTGCTTAGACTCCTTCAAGACCTTGCTTACATAGTAAACTGGTCGTTGAACTCCATACTCATGCCCTGGTTCTTTCCGCTCTACCACGACGACGATGCTGATTACTCGGTTGGTGGCCTCCATGTAGATTAACATAGGATCCATAGGCTCGGGGGTTGCAAGTATAGGTGCCGAGGAGAGTATCTCCTTTAGCATCTTTAGTGATGCATCTGCCTCGTCTGTCCATGTGAATTTGTCCGCCTTCTTCAGCAACTTGTACAGCGGCAGAGCCTTCTCCCCAAGTCGGCTGACGAACTGGCTTACTACTGCTATGCAGCCTGTAAGCCGTGGTATGTCCTTCAGGAATGTCGGACAGTTTATGTTTAGGATGGACTTGATCTTCTCTGGGTTAACCTCGATTCCGCGCTGGGAAACGATGAAGCCCAACAATTTGTCGGCTGGAACCCCGAAGACGCACTTCTTTGGGTTAAGCATCATGTTGTATTTCTAGAGATTATCGAAGGTTTCTTTTAAGTTGGAGATTAAGTCGTTTGACTTTTTAGACATCACCGCTATATCATCCACATAGGCGTGAACTTTTTGACCAATTTGATCATGGAGGCAACGCTGCATAGTCCGCTGGTACGTAGCACCTGCATTTTTCAGCCCAAATGGCATCGTGACATAGCAAAACATGTCGTAAGGTGTGGTGAAAGAAGTGGCCAATTGGTTCGACTTCCTCATCTTTATCTGGTGGTATCCTGAGTATGCATCGAGAAAACACAAAAGTTCTGAGCCAGCCGTCGAGTGAATGGCTTGGTCAATGCGAGGCAAAGAAAACGGATCTTTGGGACACACTTTGTTCAAGCTGGTGTAATCAACGCACATTCTTAATTTTTTGGTTCCCTTTTTGGGGACAAGTACATGATTGGCCACCCATCGGGTGTGAAGGCCTTCTCGGATAAAACTAGCCTTAAGTAACCTAGCTATCTCTTTGCCTATGGCGCGTCTCTTCTCGTCTCCGAAGCGTCATATAGGTTGTTTCACTGGTTTGCATTTTGGATCAATATTCAAGCTATGCTCGGCAAGTTCCCTAGGTACACCTTTCATGTCGGCAGGTTTCCAGGCAAAGATGTCCCTATTCTCACGGAGGAACTCGACGAGCACGCTTTCCTATTTAGGGTCCAGGTTCGTCCCAATGGCGGTGGTCTTGGAGGCATCGCCTACCACAAGTTCTACCGGCTTGGTTTCGATGGCGGCCTTAAAGCCGGGGCGGAGTCAGAAATCTGCTTCTTCGACGCCGGCATCTCCGTGGCATCGACCTTGCTTTGGATCTCCTTAAATTCTTCGCTGTAGAGGATAGCTTCTGTAAAGGCTGCTTCTCCAATCTCGCAGTCCCTTGCCTTGGTAAAGCTTCTGGATACAGTGATGATGTCGTTTGGTTCGGGTATCTTGAGCTTGTTGTAGACGAAACATGGCTTGGCCATGAAGGCGTAGAAGATGTCGCTCCGAATATGACTTGGTACACGCTCTTGAAGGGGACCAATCGAAGGTCATGCTTTCTTGGCGTTAATTGTTAACATCACCAAAAGCGACCTGGAGCGTGATGCACCCAAGGGACAGAGCCTCCCGGCCAGGAACTACGCCATGGAACACGGTGCTGGTCCGCCTTAGGTTAGCCTCCATCAATTTCATCTTGTGTAGCGTATCCAGGTACATGATGTTGATACTGCTTCCACTATCCACCATGCATTTGGTGAACTCGTTGTCGTCAATCAGGGGGTTGATGACCATGGCGTACTGGTTCTCTGTAGGGATGAGGTCTGGATGATCCTTCCTGTCCCAAGTGATTGGAATCTCCGACCAGTGCAGGTATTGGGGAACTGGGGGTAGGGTGGCCATCAGTATCCTCATGGAGGTTTTCTGTTGCCGGACAGTAGGGGTGCCAAGGAAAGTGTGGTAGACAGCAACCTTCTTATCGAAGGGCTTCTTGCCCTTGCCATCACTCTTTTCGGCGTGCTTGGGGTCAACATCCTCGTCCATGTCACTTGAATCCTTGGACTCCTCTTCCTTCTTCTTCCCCTTGCCCTTGCCACGCGGTCTGTTCTTCCGACTTTACTTGTAGCCGGACTCCGGGTCCTCCTTCAGGTCGTTGACGAACTTGCAATGGCGATTAGTGTGTGTGGCTTTGCCGTTGGGGTCGAGGTGTACGAGGCACGGCATATCACGGTACTCCTCGTACATTTTGGGAACACAGAGTGCTGCCAGGGTAGTTTCACTACCTCGCTGCTGCCCACGACCAGCCCCCCGTCCTCGACCACGCTGTCCGCCATCTCCTCGTCCTGCAAATGTCACGGTGACCATGTCAGAGGTTTGCTTTTCTTCTGGTGGATTCTTCCGCTTGGTGTTGTTGTTCCTCTTAGCTTGAGTTGGAATGGCCGTTGCCAGCAGAGAGCCGCGAGCATCATCCGCGGCAGCCGCGAACTCACTGGCCAGCTGGATCATCTGGTTGAGATCAAGCCTGTGATTGTTCTGTAGGCGCTTCAACTTATGTTGGAGCAACGTACCTTTCTCCAACCCATCAATCAAGGTTTCCATGGCGGTCTGAGCGTGCACTCCTGCGCAGGAATTCTTCATATCCAGCCAGCGAGAGAGGTAGGCACAAGACGACTCGTCTTTATCTTGCACGCACCGTTGTAGATCGCCAATAGTGCAGGGACGCTTATACGTACCCTCGAAGTTATTGGTGAACGCTTCTTGCATGTACAACCAGTTGCAGATGGACTTCTCCGGCAAGTCATCAATCCATTAGCGGGCCGTGCCTACAAGCATCAGCGGGAGGTACTTGACGGCAATGTTGGGTTACCACCGGCGATTTCCACCGCGTTGCTGTAATCCTACAACCACGTAGCTGGTTTGGCGGTGCCGTCATAGGGTGTGGCATCCCGCAAAACCACTACTAGAAAATCGCGTTGTTTTTGTGCATTGCATCGTCATGACCGCATGCTCATGTCATCATGCCACATTGCATTTGAGCATCGTCATCATCTTGCAATTGCTTGCATGAAACTATTTTTGAAAAGCCGGGTTTTGTTTTCTAAAACGCCCCATCTTCATTCAAACACGCAAATCCGGGTCGCCGGAATATTTTGTTTTGACTAAATATGTTTTGCAAACGGTCCGTTTAAATAAATAAAATATTGCATTATTTTTAGCGGGGCAGTCGAACGGGCCGAATGACCCGAACGACCACCCCAGAGAAAATACAAACGGTTCAATCTAAATCCTAAGGCTACCAGATAATCTACCCACACCCCTTTGGCCACCTCACCCCGACCACTCAGATCGTGCCACCTCACCTCTCTCCCTCCCTCCACCACTCACACTCTGCCACATCATCCCACCAGCCCCCCCTCTCTCTCTCTCCCCACTCACCCTGCCTCCACCACACGACGCACACACGCACGCAGCACCCCCTGGCCACTCCCCACTCACCCCGCGGGACCCACCCCGAGCAGCCCCGTCCCCGCACGCGCCCGGCCCCACCAGCGCCCCGGCCACGCTCCCGTGCCCCTGTCTTCTTCCTCCTCTCCTCCCCACGCGCCTCCACCCACTGCAACCTTCCTCCTCCAGCCCCCGCGGGCAGCGCCGCGGCCGCCGCTTCCCCTTCCCGCGGCCGCACGCCCAACCTCCCCCTCCACCCTCTGCCGGCGCCCGAGCCTCCCTCTCCTCGCCGCGCGCCCCCCCGGGCTCCCTCCGCCGCCAGGGCCCGTGGCCGCGGCCGAGCCCGTCTCTGCCTCCGCTCGCTGCCTTCGCTCGCCGCGTGAACTTCCGCAACCACCGCGCGTCCGCCGGCACCGCCCCCTCCCTCCAACCTCCGCACCTCTCCGTCGCTCTCCGCCCGCGTTCCCCACCTCGTCTCCGGCGCGGCCGCCCGCCCCGTCTCCTCCGGCGCGCCTCCGCTCGCCCCGCGGCGCCTCCCCCTCCCCTCCGGCGTGTCCTCCGGCCTCCACCGCACCGCCGTTTTTCCCCTTGCCGGCCCGCGACGCCCCGACGCCTCGCCTCCGGCCTCCCTCCCGCGGCAGCCCTCCCTCGCGTCCTCACCGCATCCGCCGCTCGCCCCGGCCCGACCTCGCCGTTCGCCCTCGTCGGCCCAGCCTTTACCGCCGACGCCTCCTCTCTGCTCGGGCGCATCCACCGCCGGGGTCTCCTCTGCCGTCGTCGAGGCCCACCTCTCCACGACCACCCCGTCCCGAGCTCCACCCGCCGGGGCCAACCTTCACCGCCGCTCGTTCTTCCTCCGGCCATCACCGCCCGCGTCCCCGTCGCCCCGCCTCTGCCCGCCTCCCCGCCATCTACAGCGCCCTGCACGACCCTGGCCCGCGTCAGCCGCTGCGCTGTTTTTCCCGAAGTCGCCAGGTTGCACCGATCCCAGACACCGCGAACCGGCACCGAGTGGAGGAAACACCAAGATAGGACCGGAGAACCCCCGGAACTCGAACGTTGACGACATGGAGCCGATGGCCAAGATCGGTAGACATCTTCCTCACAGGACCGGTGACGCCGAGACCTTGAAGACTTCAATCCACGGATCTCGAAGGCTGATCCTACCGGACAACCGAAGCCGGGAACCCCGACAAGATCTTCCGGTGCCATAACCAAAGACCGATCCCGTACCCGGTGTCGCGCCAAGATCTCCGAAAGAACCCCCGGTACCGAACAAGTTCGCCAACGACCTCAAGTTCTTCTACACGGATACCAAGCGACAAGGTCTCCTTCATGGGACGCCAAGACACAGGTCGAGCCCCGAAGGCCGAACCCCGGTGTGACAAGTACCCCTTTCCGGCCGACAAGATCGCCGAGAAATCAAACGCCAAGGTCGTCTACACGGATACGACATGAACTTCCCCCGGACGCCAAGACCGACCTGACACGCGGGCCCGACAAGATCGACACCGACCAGGACGAGTCCGATGCGTCCCCGACATCGAACCAAGCTCTCCTCCGCGGATGCGACAAGACCTACCTCCGTTATCCGAGAACGATCCCGCCGAACCCGTCGAACCCTGAACCCCGAGGCCGAACCCCGAACCCCGGAACCAAGATCGTCGAGACCCCTAATGTGTGAACCCCTTCCCGAAACCCTATTTTATAATATAATAAACTTGTCGCATATTAAATTGTCATTCTCGCATGCATATCATTGGTTTGGGGGCCTTATGCCGATTCACCTTATAATTAAATATGGGGCCCATATGCGGGCAAATCTAGTCTTATATTGGCCTCATTTAAATTTGGGTAGCGAACCGGTAACTTATTTTGCCATGGTCAAATAACATTTAACTTGCGGGGTATCTAAACAACTGGAACCATATATTTAATTGTCGGGACCCCGGTTCCGCTTAATCTTGCCTAATTGCATTGCACCTCTGCCATGTCATGCATCATACATGCATCATGCCCGATCTTTTGCCGTAGTATTAAATATTGCATCCGGTGTTTCTTCTAGTGTTTTGCTTCTTCGCGGATAAGGCCGTTGAGTTGATGCGATTGTCGACCCGATCTTCGGTTGTACCTTCGACAATGTTTTCAGGCGAGCATCTCCCCCCTTTCTACCTATCTTACTTTTATAGTATTTATTTCCCTCATGTTGATCTATTGCTATCTGTGTTGCGATGCTTTAGTTTCTGTACCTGTGATATACCGTGCAGCCCTATATTGCCTTGGACACATCCTATTACCTGTTGTTTGGTAGATAGTCGGACTTGCGCGTCGTAGTCGCTTGCTCAAGTGCTGTTGCGTGTCGTCCAGTGTCACAGTTGTTGATGTATTGCCGCATGTTGTTGTTTAAGATGATCATGGTTTTACTTATTGTTCACTTTAATTACTGCTTAACAACTAAAATTGAATTAAGCAGAGGCATCGGTGGGTGATAGAAAATATTTTGGTTTCCGAACGCCCACTTGTGTCCCGTAGGACCCCGAGTACTTGATACTTGTTCCTTGATTTATCGCGCTATCCACATCCGAGAGGTATATGGGACCCCCCTGAGCCAGAGCTTGATTCAGTCTTATTTCTTGGGGCCATAAACTAGTTTGAGGTTTTATTTACTATCCTGTACTTATGCCATGCTACCGTTTATTTTACGATTATGCGACAGATAGCACCTGTACTGTTTAGGAGCGGGACACGATTCCGCGGTGTCGACAAGCCCAGTTTTGGGTTCCCAGTCGTTCACAGCCGTATACCCAAACCTTGAGTCCGTCTCGGAGCTTGCTTACTTCGTTGCGGGTAGCTTAATGGGGTGGCCCCCTGAAATATTTCTGAATCCTGTGATTGCTTTGTCGTGAAGGCCTCGTTGGGTTTTGATTTGGTTTTTCCGAGGTTGATCGAGTGTGTGTTGCTATTGGTGCACCCCGGTCGGGTAAAACTTTCTGAAAGCCGTGTCCGCGGTTATGGATGACTTGGAGCACAGTATCTCGACCATAGACAAGCATAACTAAAGTTTATTGCTACAAATTTGACTTTATAATGACTAGTAATCAGCTTCACTATAATGGAATGGCTAATTAATACTGCCCACAATTGCTTGTTTTGAGTGTCGCTTGCGACCATTGTACCTGACTAGTAAGTATTGCAACTACAACGGAATGGCTGAATAAAAGTACCAACAACTGCTGGGTTTTGGGGTTATCTCATGCTAATTGTATCTGACTAGTAAGTGTTGCCACTATAACGGAATGGTTAACTAAAAGTGCTCACTGCTTACTTTATCAGGATGATTATCTAAACCTGACTAGTAAAGTGCCGCAACTATAACTGAATAATTAAAACTGCCAACTGTGTGAGTTCCTCGGTTGACTTCCTCGATTGGTCTCGAGGGGGAAACACCAGGATGGGTTTGTTTGATGGTAGAATCCGGTTGGATCCGAATAGGTCTTTCTTACCCCTCTCTGATAACCGCCAGTTGTATCGAGTCTCTATAGGTTGTTTAGTGCATGCTGCCGCTGCCGCTTCAGTCCACCATAATGTAGGCGAGGACCGCCGAATTCTAGTCTCGCCGTGTACTGGCCTCAGTACTGACGCTCCTCTTTTTCCCTTTGCCCTTTGTCGGCACCCCTTTTGTTTAAGCAGGTTTTGAGATCGACGTCGTTAGCAGGGTTACCCTTCCGGCTTGGCCTGGGCAGGGTTATGGACGCCATTGGTTATTCTTCAGGGCTCTTAGCCCCATTTGCATCTTGTCCGTAGCTGGACGCTCTATCGTTTTCAAGGTGATTTGGATCTTTGTATATTATATCTGTATTCTTGACTCATGGAGTCGTTGTTATATATATCTGTTCTGTGGGTCCCATCGAGGACTGTGGTGTAATGATATTACTTCGTTTTCCACCCGCACGAAAGTGCCTGGTGGGCACCTTTGAATCGTTTCTATGCGGGTTTGGCGGGAATCGCTGAAACTTGCATAGGGTCGATTCTGAGGGTGTTACATAGGGCTTGATGGTCTTGTCAATCCGGAAACCCTTGGGGTAAGTTGCGGTCCGTATTACAGGTCCGAAGCAATGTGGTCCTAGGTATTGTCCTTCCCGGGCCTCGTGAATCTTCTCCAGGTGTGAACGTGCATCGTATGGCTCCGGGCTTGTTCTTTTCTTCTTGACGCCCGGGGATGGGTTGCGTGAATGACGCGGGCCTCCTCCGCCATGGTGGCTGCTAGGTGGCGATGGAGGCGGAGGTAGCGGTGGGTTAGCCTTCTTGCTGTTACCCTCCTGCGACACCTCACGCTTGTTGCGGTTGCTTGTCGGACGTGTAGGGTCATGACGGGACCTACTCTTGTGTCCTTGGTTGCGCTCTCCATCGTTACGGGGCTGCTCCGCGTTGTCGCGGATGACGATGCCACTTTGCCTTGGCGGAGGCATGTCTGTATGATGGTGAGCCTTAGGGTCTTCGCGATGTCGGGGGGATTGGGGGGGGGGGTGGAGATGGGCAACGAGGATGAGCCTTGCCTCCATGGTCGAAGGATATGGGGATAGCGTCCTTCCTGTTGTGCGCATCCCTTCGTCTTTGTTCTGATGAACCTGTCTGAGACCTGACATCCTGAGGAGATCGGTCCCTTGGCGGCTTAGGATTGCTAGACTGGCAGAACGCTGGGTCAGACTCAAGCCTCTGAGAGGTGGCCTTTTCCTACTGTTTCACCGCCTTAGCCACAAGGTCATAGACCTGTTCCACAGCTGCGGGTGATCTATCCTGCTCCAGAAGGGTCTTGGCGATGGCTAGGTTAAGAATAGGAGTGGGCATGACCTGCCTGCCTTCGTTGTCAATGTATGGCTTGGCTTCTGGCGGCTTCGGGGGAGCCCATCCTAGGTTTCGCCGTACACCAGGATCGTTGATAAGGCGAGCCGGAGCTTTCTTTGCCTTCTGCTGCTTGAGCAGAGTCTTGTACTCGGCCTCCACGGCTCTAGCTTTCTCTATTGACTTTTGCGCCTTGGCCAGATCTTGATCTAGCTTTGCGCCTTGCTCCGGGATGGCCTATGCTTCCTCCAGCAGCTGCTGGCGCTTCTCGTCAAGTTGGACTACGTTCCGTATATGATCCACAGTCATGGGATCGACGAGCAGGTTGTCGTACATCACTCTATCAGCTGGAGTGATCTGGGCAGCTGCAGACGTACATACCAGAGGCGGTGGTTTTAAGGTGTTGTTGTTACTCGGACCGACGTTGAGTTCCTGTGGCTGCTGCACTAGGTTAGGCGGAGGGGGCATGGCCTTTGCGCAATCATTGTCGGTAGCAATAGGTGGTCCCTTCCCCTTGTCCAGCGCTTTAGGCGGAGCTTGTCCGGGTTGATCTTCCTCCATCACGGTCCCAATAGCGACAAACACCTCTCGGGATGTGATGGCGTTGTCGGCCTGCTCGTCGCGTCTGATATCCTCCTCCATGTCCTGCATAGCAGAGTCGAGCTCCTCCGGGCTAAAGTCTATCTCCTCTGAGTCAGCGCTGATGTCGGAATAGAGCGCGTCCAGGACGGAGTCGGAGGGTGCAGGGGCTTCCTCGATGATGGGTGGTGGTGGTGCGACAGCAGCGACCATGACTGGAGGAGGTGGTGCGTCCGCATCAACGACGTCCGGAGGCGGCGGTGGCTGAGGCGGAGAGGCGCCGGGTAGAACCACGAGCGCTGCCTGAACTTCTGCCTCAGCTATCGCGTAATTGTTGATGGTGTGAACCATGCCCTCGAAAGTGAGGAGACCCGCGGCCTGCTGCCGTCTTAGCGTATGCCGGAGAAGTGTACCGCGGTCTAGTCCTTCCACAAAGTGATAGATGGCATCATCATTGGGGTAATGCTCTAGGTAGGCCCATATACGGAGCCACCTGGCTAGGTAATCGCAGGGTTTTTCACCCTCTCTTTGAATGCAACACGCCAGATCGAAGATAGTCACCATGCCGACGAACTTGGATCTTGATGGTGCTCGACCTGGCACTTTGTTGGTAACCCCAAGCGCAGGGTGTGAAGAGCAAGCAGCAAGTTTTCCCTCAGTTGAGACCGAGGTTATCGAACCAGAAGGAGGAAGGAAACGTCACACATGTGTTGGAAGCAACGTGGAGACTTGCACAACACAAACTCAAGACTTTGCCCCAATGAACAGTGAGGTTGTCAAGCTCACCGGTTTGCTGTAACAAAGGATTAAACGAATGGTTTGGAAGGTAAAGGTTTGCAGCAAGTAAACAAGTAATAGTGTAAGATGTATCAATGGTAAAGATTGGACCGGGGTCCATAGTTCACTAGAGGTGCTCTCCTTAGATAAACAACATGGCATTAAGGGTAAACAAATTAAAGCAGGGCAATTGACAGGAACTGAGCAAGGCATAACAATGCAATTACTAGTCAGAAAGCTCCTATGAGGTTGATTGGGCAATACAACAAGATACATAGACCGCCATCCAACTACATCTATGACTAGAAGTCCACCTTCAGGTTATCATCCTAACCCCCTCCAGTATTAAGTTGCAAGCAACAGACAACTGCTTTAAGCAAAGTGTGTAAGTTAAACAGTCCACATGTTCCATGAACAAGAGACCGTTGTTTTCTCCCTAGTAGCAACAACACATCTACAACCGAAGAGATTTTTATCACTTACCTTGGAAACTAGAGGCATGAACCCACTATCGAGCATAAATACCCCCCCCTTGGAGTCACTAGCAACTACTTGGCCAAGATAGCTACTAACAACGGAGAGCATGCAAGATCACAAACAACACAGACATGATAGAATCATAAAGACAAAACCATTAATCAAACCAACATAATAATCTCAATATCCATCGGATCCCCGCAAACACAACATGCATGATTACAAATATATTAGATCTTGATCATGAACGGAGCTCACAAGATCTATACATGAAAGAACAAAGGAGGAGATACAACCATCTAGCTACTACATGGACCCATAGTCCAAGGTGGAACTACTCACGGATCATACCGGAGAGAAGGCCTCCGGGATGATATCCCCTCCGGCAGGGTGCCGGGAAGAACTTCAGATCCCCCCCCCCGATATAGGGACGATGGTGGCGGCGGCTACAGACGGTTTCGTGGATTTCTGATCGGGTATTCAATGTTTCTGCATCGGGGGCTGCTTATAGGCTAAGGGGGAGACCGAGGAGGCGTCCAGGGCCACCAAACCCTAGCCAGGCGTGGGGCTGGCCCACCCACGCCTGGGGTGGGTCTGGCCCCCCTGGCTGGCCCCTCCGGCTCTCCTCTGAACTTCTTGTTCCCCATGGAAAGTAATTGACTTTGTCCTTTGTCCCTTCCAATTCCGAGAATATTTCTTTACTAAATTTTCTGAAACCAAAAACAGCAGAAAACAAGCATCTGGCACTATTGCAACTTGTTAATAGGTTAGTACCAGAAAACATGTAAAAAGCACCTCAAAGTGTGGACAAGTAAAGCAAAGTAGATACTAAACAAGCATGGAGCATCAAAAATTATAGATACGTTTCCAACGTATCAACATCCCCAAGCTTAACTCCTGCTCGTCCTCGAGTAGGTAAGTGATAAACAGAATAATTTTTGAGGTGACATGCACCCTCACAATAAAGATCCAACCATTTGTAAGAATTGAAAGTTGGGATCAAAGAACTCTAAATATGTGCATGAAAGATGGAGTTCTAACAATAGGACATACTAACTATGCATGCAACATGACAAGCTACAAACAAAGATCATGGATAACATGCATTGAAAAACGTTTGTTTGCATAGTAGCAATCAGCTTGTCCCTCATTAGATGCATAGGACACCTGCAAAGTTCACAAGGGTGACTAGAAACAAATAGCACAAGAACAAGTAATATCACAATATGCATCAATTAATAAGCTTTGGAACACTGCACACAGATTGACAACTATGCTCTCTTAATGGTGCCTAAAGGTAGAAGATGGAGACTCAATAGTGAAGGAAGAAGGGCCTTTTTGTAAAGAAAGCAGGGATTACAAATTTCAAAAAGAGCTTCCAAAAATTATGGTACTTGTTAGCTTTCAGCCCTCATTGCCCCTATCATAAGCATCTTGAAGTGGTTAAGGTTAAAGTGGCAAAGCTGGAGTATATGCTTGACGAAGTATAAGTTGGCAATCTCAAGTCCCTTGAATACGAGGGCCACACCTCATGCATACTCAACTTTGGGTCCAGGTAAGTTCTTGTCACTATAAGTATTTGCATATCATTGAGAACCGCCAACGGGGTACCCCTTGCACATGGTACAGGAGTTTTCCCATAACCAAAATGACAAGGCAAGCAGACAGTGAGCATCTCAGCAATATTTTTATTTACCATATGCATAGCTTTTTATTGAGGATGCTTCATAGATAGATCATTATGGTGATGCTGCAAGTTTCCATCATGATTAGGCATGGCTTAGGCTAGCGGCCCAGGCGTTTCTCTAACACAGAATACAAACTCCATGGACTTACAAGTCCCCTCTTTATTTCACATCGATGACATCCATAGACAAAAGAACATGATTTCAACTGAGTATAATAAGGTACAAGTGCAATGTTGAAAACGTTCCCCGTGACAGCACGGTTCTGCTAATTCCAACTTATAAGTGCAAGCATATACAACAAAGTTGTCACAATGGTTCAAGTTTATTAGGGGCAAAGAATAAAGTGTGCCATCAAGTTCGTGAGGGCTTTAATTACTAAGTTTTCACATAACAAAATATTTTTTAATTGGAAGATAGTTGAAAACAAGAATATACTTGGAATGGTGTAACACACCATGCATAGGAGTTTATAGTGGACACTTTGGAAAAACTTGGTTTCTTGGGAGTTGGAGGTATGAGTAGAGCTTACTCATACAAGTGGAGGCTAGCAAAAGACTGGGAGCAACCAACTAAGAGAGCAATAATGGCCAAAATCATGCAGTGCAACAAAGCAAACTAATCAAAGCAAAGAGTGGTACTACAAGTCAAGGACTAAATGATCATAGAGGCTAATGGTGACTTGTCAAAGTCATAACATGGTGTGAGCATGTGCCAAGTCAACCCAAGCAAAGCATCAAAGGAGAATACCACAATACTATGTTTTTGCATGCTAAAACAACGCATAATTTCTTCAAGGCACACTAAGCAATCCCAATTGTTTGGAACAAGACATGCTACAGCAATAATCATTAAGCATAATGCTAAAACAACACCTAGAATGTCATGCTAAAATTGAAGTCACAGTCAATGCAAGCTCCTCTTGCACTTCAAGCAAGAACTTACTACTCCTTTCCAAACACCAAGCAAACTCATTTGCAAAACAACACAGCGAGAACAGGGGTCCAAAGTTCTTTATTCAAGCAAACTAAACAAACTAAGCAAAGCAAACGAAAACTAAGACGCTCCAAGAACAACACAACTGTGCATGAAACAATAAAAACGAAGTGTCTAGACAGACATGAGCTTTTTATTGATGAAGAAGGGGATGCCTTGGGCATTCCCAAGATTTGACGCTTGTACCTCTTAGATATTTCTTGGGGTTACACCATGGTGGCATTCCCAAGCTTGAGCTTTTGTCTATTCTTCATCTCATTACATCATTCTCTCTTTACACCTGAAATTTTTCCTTCATACAATACTTCACACAATCTTCATTAGCAACATTAGCTTATTCAAAAGATATTAGACCACTGGCAAAGCTTTGAAACAGCAAGGATTTTTACTAAAAACATAATCTACTGTACTAACTCCTTCAAAAAGCTCATTTTACCTGAAGAGAACTCAAATAGGAATCAATAAGAAGCAAATGCAAATAATGACAGAAATCTATCAAAACAGACCAGCAGGTAGAAACCAATTTTTTCGAACATGTTATATTGCTCAAATCAAAAAGTGTTAAACTAACGAAAGTTACCTAACATATTGGGAGATTTACTCGTAAATTTTCAGCTCAATCCGAGTTACAGAGCCTCCTCACGATTTTTTTTTGTGGAGGATAGAAATCTGTTTCGGGACAGCAACTCCTCAAATCTTACTTCCCTCTCATTAGAGGTCATTCTTGGCACAAAAAGCAAACAAAAAGGATAAAGAGAGGTCATTACAGAAGTAATAACTTCCAAGACTCAAGGAAACTCTTGGGTTATCTCCCAACAAGTACTTTTCTTTAACGCCTTTAAGTTTGGCACAAGAAGCAAGAAGAATCAAGTATTTTCAAATGAAGAATTACCCCTCTCGTTCTTTCCTTTCTTACCCTTCTTCTTCTCTTTAGGGAAAATGTGATTGCTTACCGGAGGAGCAAAGTGCATAATGCCTTTTTCCACATCTATTACTGCTCCAAAGTGTTTCAGTAGGGATCTTCCAAGTGTAATATGTCCCTTGCCTACACATTCAATAACAAGATAATCAGTAGACACCATTTTCCCTGAGATTTTTGTAAACACACCTTCGGCTATTCCAATGGGCAATATAATGGCATTTTTGGTAAGAGAGATTTCCTCTCCTCCTTCAGTAAGCCCCCAAACACTCAAGGAATCATAAATAGGCATGAGGCAAAATTCAGACATGATATCACAGCAAGCATCAAAAAGTGTAGTGTTTATTGAGACTTTGATTGTGTGAAATCACTTTAAAGGCTCAGAATTTATGGGAACATAATCATGGTAAGCCCTAAGCGTGTGATAGCAACTATTCATAGCAGCAATACTAGTCTCAAGAGTGTTCAACCTGGCAAACATATTTGTGAAAGAGGAATCAGACTTGCTAGGTGTACCATAAATCATGATTAATTTTTCTATGAAATCAAAAGCTTCATTCTCAGTACAAAGCAAGAAATCTTTCTCAGCCACAGGATCCAAAGCATATCTATAACGAAGAGCAATACCACGGTAGAAACTATCAATAACCAAGCTAAGGCTCACCTCAGGCTCAGTTTCCCTCTGAAAAGCAGAGATTCTAGACCAAGCTTCTTTAAAACTTTCTTCACTTTTTTGCTTAAAAGTGGAGATTTATACCATAGGGGAAACAAAAGTTGGTCCAAAACCAGACATGGTAGCAACTAGAGTAGGAACTAAATTTTTTTGTGTTTTTGAATAAAGCAAGCAAACCAAACTAGACTAATTTTTTGGGGTTTTTTGGAAAGAGGCAAACAAAACAAAGCAAAAGAAACAAAGCAAACTAAAAACAAAGTAAAGAGAAAGGAAGTGAAGGATTCCCCTAGTGAAGACGTCCTTAGCCTCCCCGGCAACGGCGCCAGAAAGACTTGATGGTGCTCGACGTGGCACTTTGTTGGTAACCCCAAGCGCAGGGTGTGAAGAGCAAGCAGCAAGTTTTCCCTTAGTTTAGACCGAGGTTATCGAACCAGAAGGAGGAAGGAAACGTCACACAGGTGTTGCAAGCAACATGGAGACCTGCACAACACAAACTCAAGACTTTGCCCCAACGAACAGTGAGGTTGTCAAGCTCACAGGTTTGCTGTAACAAAGGATTAAACGAATGGTGTGGAAGGTAATGGTTTGCAGCAAGTAAACAAGTAACAGTGGAAGATGTATCAATGGTAAAGATTGGACCGGGGTCCATAGTTCACTAGAGGTGCTCTCCTTAGATAAACAACATGGCATGAAGGGTAAACAAATTACAGCAGGGCAATTGACAGGAACTGAGAAAGGCATAACAATGCAATTACTAGTCAGAAAGATCCTATGAGGTTGATTGGGCAATACAACAAGATACATAGACCGCCATCCAACTGCATCTATAACTAGAAGTCCACCTTTAGGTTATCATCCGAACCCCCTCTAGTATTAAGTTCCAAGCAACAAACAACTGCTTTAAGCAAAGTGTGTAAGGTAAACAGTCGACATGTTCCGTGAACAAGAGACCGTTGTTTTCTCCCTAGTAGCAACAACACATCTACAACCGAAGAGATTTATGTCACTTCCCTTGGAAACTAGAGGCATGAACCCAGTATCGAGCATAAATACCCCCTCTTGGAGTCACTAGCAACTACTTGGCCAAGATAGCTACTAACAACGGAGAGCATGCAAGATCACAAACAACACAAACATGATAGAATCAATAAGACAAAACCATTAATTAGTCTGACATAATAATCTCAATATCCATCGTATCCCCGCAAACACAACATGCATGATTACAAATAGATGAGATCTTGATCATGAATGGAGCTCACAAGATCTAGATATGAAAGCACAAGGAGGAGATACAACCATCTAGCTACTACATGTACCCGTAGTCCAAGGTGGAACTACTCACGCTTCATACCAGAGTCTGGCATGATGAAGAAGGCCTCCGGGATGATCTCCCCTCCGGCAGGGTGCCAGGAAGAGCTTCAGATCCCCCCGGTCTAGGGACAATGGTGGCGGCGGCTACAGACGGTTTCGTGGAAAATTGACCGGGTACTTAGGGTTTAGGCATCGGGGGCTTCTTATAGGCGAAGAGGCGAGGCTGGGAGACGGCCAGTGGGCCCAGACCCTACCTAGGTGCGGCCCAGGGTGGGCCCGCGCCTGGGGGGTGTGTCCACCCTGTGGCACCCCTCCGTCTCTCCTCTGGACTCCGTGTTCTCCTCGGTGAAATATTGACTTTGGCTTTTGTTCCATCCAATTCCGATAATATTTCCTTACTAGCTTTTCTGGAACCAAAAACAGCAGAAAACAGGCAACTGACACTGTGGCAACTTGTTGATAGGTTATTACCAGAAAACATATAAAAAGCACCTCAAAGTATGGACAGAGCAAAGCAGAGTAGATACTAAACAAGCATGGAACATCAAAAATTATAGATACGTTTTCGACGTATCAGGGTCATGCGCTCGCCGGCGACGGCCACAACTTCGTTGTCGTTCTCTACTCGGGAACCTGCGGCCGGAGCAGAATTTCAGACTGAGCAGCGTTGGGGTGGGATTCCCAGATGGGGAGCTGGAGCCGGGATGAGGCAGGGGAGTGGGGCCGGTAGTGGAGCTCCCTGGCTGGTGACGGTGGAGCGGAGTTGAGCAGCGGGGCGATGACCTGCGGCTGGTATCCGGCATCACCCTCCATAGCCCCTGCACCACAACTAAAGTCGAGCATCTGCGGACCTCCCTCGACGAGGATGGAGATGAACGCCGCTGTCATCTTCGATTCCGATGAACTATGTTGTTCCCGACCTTCGGCAAGTACTGCATCGATTCCGCAACGACGACGGGCGCCTACCGATGGACTCCTTCGACAAGGCCGTACACCGAATCACCTTCGCTATCGCTTCTACCCTTCTCCGTCATAGAGGAGATGGACGCCATGGATTGGAGCTGCATGGTCGCGGCAGAGGTGGAGTCCACGATGTATGGTGTACATGGTGCGCAGCGAGGAGCTCGTGAGGTGGGTCGGACGCTTGGCTCCGGCCACCTCCTCCTCCCCATTCCCTCCTCGATGTGGTGCTTTAGGCCGCTCCTTTTGCTGCAGGCGAGGGGAGGCGACGAGGTACCTGTCCCATGGGGAGGAAGTGAGCGAGCTCGGCCGAACATAGCCCATGCGGCGAGATAGGGAGGGTGCAGCTCCTGCGTGGGGAGGGCGAGGAGAGCGGCGCCAGCCACCAGCCACCGGAGCCAGAGGAGAATACAACCTTATATCTTTAGCAATTTTGCACTTGAGCCCTTTTGATGTTTATTATTGTAAAATAGTTTCCTCTATGTGTGGTAGAGGCTGACAAATGGGGTCCACCTGGTGCCATGTCAGCAAATACATCGCTCTACTGGCTCCAGTATATTAGCCAGTGACTGTAATGAAACAATCGCCATATTCAGTGACCGTATATCGTGTATTTTTGAGATCGATGTATTGAATATGCGAGCCAAGTTTAGGTACTAGCGATGAATTTTACTCATTTGCACTCCTGTGTTTATCACCCACGCCATCGAATAGTTGCTGTCGCCCAGTTTCTATGCCGATCTTTCTTCTAGGGCTTCCTACCAACCACACCGTCTCCTTTCTCGGGGTTGTCGCTCTAGCCTCTAGCCATTGTTTGAAACTAGTCAGGCTCCCTAGATCCAGCCATCGGCAGCTGATTCCACAATGCTGCCTCCTTCTCAATGGCCGTTTGAGCTACACTTGGCTTCTGGTCGAAAATCAAAGAGCCAGCGGTCGCGTAAGAGATCCCGTGTATCCAAATCTCCTATAGTTTCTCAATGAATGGAATGTTTTCAAATAGCAGAGGTCTTAGGTACTTGGCTAAACATTTATTCTTTGTTGATTGTGTGAGAGATCATAATTTGGATTTTCTGGGTATTTTTGAGACTGGTAGACGGGATTTTTCACAAGCTCTACTCAATCGCCTTTCTGGTGGAGTGGACTTCACGTGGATATCACATCCGCCACGTGGTCGATCTGGGGGGATCCTATTAGGCGTCAGAGATGAGACTATGGAAGTTTTAGCTAGTTCGGTGGGAGATTTTTTTATAAAACTCCATATCCGTAACAAGGCTGAAAATTTCACATGGTCTTTAGTCGCCGTATATGGGGCCGCCCTGGACGTTTATAAGGCTGACTTTTTACGTGAGCTTGTGAATTTGTCAAAGGACAATCCATATCCTATTCTTATAGGAGGAGATTTTAATTTGCTCAGATTTCCTCACGAGAAAAGTCGGGACTGGTTCGATGAACATTGGCCTTTTTTGTTCAATGTTGTTATAGACAGTCTGGACTTGAGAGAGGTTACAATGTTAGGAAGGCAATTTACATGGGCTAATTGTCTTCCGGAGCCAACATACGAAAAACTTGATAGAGTGCTTATGGATACTGATTGGGAACAAAAGTTCCCTATGGTATCTGTTCACACTCTAGAGCGTATTGAGACTTTGTCGGATCATGCCCCTTTACTTTTATCTTTCGAATCACGAACACGGAAGTCTACGAATGAGTTTAAATTTAAACTTGGTTGGATGATCCGTGATGGTTTTTACGAGATGGTTAAGGCTATTTGGGACAAACCGGTAGGTGGCCAAACGCCTATACTATGATGGAATAACAAAATGCGTACTTTACGCAAGTTCCATCGGGGTTGGGCCAGGCACACAGCTGGTATCCTAAAAAAAGAAAAATTACGCCTAACATCTATAATTTATGACTTAGAGGCTTCTGCGGAAGTCGGTCCGTTAACTGCACAACAAATTGAGCTCAAAAGCCAATCGAATGCGGAGATAGCCCGACTTCTGCGTGAGGAGAAACTCAAATGGTACCAACGCTCTAAAGCAAAATTCATTCTGGAAGGAGATGCGAATACCAGGTACTTCCATGCTGTTGCCAATGGCAAGCATAAGAAGAAACTTATTCACTCTCTGATTCAGAATGAAGGTATAATTGAGGGACAGGGGCATCTGAAGTCATATATTACTACCTTTTATAAATCCTTGTTTGGGGCCCTAGAGGAAAATTCCTTCTCTATGGATGATTCCCAAACGTTCGATATACCCCAGGTTTCTGATGAAGAAAATAGCTTTGTAACTGCCTCATATACCGAGGATGAGGTCAAGAAAACGGTTTTTCAAATGGAACATAACAAAGCACCAGGTCCGGATGGTTTCCCAGCGGAATTTTACTAAAAATTCTGGAACATTATCAAGGAGGACCTGATGAATTTGTTTGGGTTTTTGCAAGTCGGAAAATTGGATCTCTTTAGGCTTAACTTTGGCAATATAATTTTACTCCCTAAGGTTAACAATGCAGAACGTATACAACAGTATCGTCCAATCTGCTTGCTTAACGTTAGCTTTAAGATTTTTACTAAAGTTGCCACGATTAGACTAAACTCAGTTGCTGACAATGTTGTTAGCCCGTCTCAAACTGTGTTCATGCAAGGAAGAAATATCCTAGATGGTGTTGTAATTCTGCATGAAACAATCCATGAACTACACTCAAAAAATTAAATGGTGTATTGTTCAAGATTGACTTTGAGAAGGCATATGATAAAGTTAATTGGTCTTTCCTTCAGCAAACACTCCGCATGAAAGGTTTTTCTGAGGAGTGGCGCTCTTTTATTCAGTCGTTTGTGTCTGGGGGTAGTGTTGCCATTAAAGTAAATGAAGATACTGGCAAATATTTCCAAACCAAGAAAGGACTAAGACAAGGGGATCCATTATCGCCTTTACTATTTAATATAGTGGCTGATATGTTGGCTATCCTTATTGAGAGAGCAAATGATGATGGTCAAATTGAAGGACTGGTTCCACATCTTATTGATGGTGGACTTTCCATTCTTCAATACGTCGATGATACAATTCTTTTTATGGATCATGATCTGGAGAAGGCGAAGAATCTGAAATTAATATTATCAGCATTCGAGCAGCTATCTGGACTTAAAATAAACTTCCATAAGAGTGATTTGTATTGCTTTGGCGAGGCCCAAAACGAGTCCCACCTATATGCTGAACTTTTCGGCTGTAGTCAGGGTCAGTTTCCAATCAATTATTTGGGAATACCGATCCATTATCGGCGTCTCACAATTGCTGAATGGAAACTTATTAAGGAAAGACTACAAAAACGTCTTAATAGTTGGAAAGGTAAATTGTTATCCCTTGGTGGAAGACTAGTACTCATAAATTCAGTACTTACTATTATGGTACTGTATATGATCTCGTTTTTCCAATTACCAAAAGCGTTCTTGAACAAAGTGGATTATTTCCGTTCAAGATTCTTTTGGCAAGGGGATAGTGAGAAAAAGAAATATCGACTGGCCAAATGGAATGTGGTTTGCCGCCCGAAGGAGTTTGGTGGACTGGGCATACACGATTTGCAAGTCAAAAACACCGCACTTCTGGGCAAATGGCTTTTTAAACTACTTACAGAAGATGGTGTTTGGCAAACCATGTTATGGAGGAAATATGTGGGGTCCAAAGCTGTGTCTCAAGTGGTTTGGAAACCCGGAAATTCACATTTTTGGGCGGGTCTTATGGTCACCAAGAAACATTTATTTTGTTTTGGTGCTTTCAAGATTAAGGATGGATCACAGATTAGGTTTTGGAAACATAAGTGGTTGGGCCAAACTACTCTTCGCGAACAATATCCAGCTCTATATTCGATTGTTAGACACAAAGGGGATATAATTTCCACAGTGATGGAAGAATATCCTCCTAATGTGTCTTTCAGAAGAAGTCTCATTGGTCCTAGACTGATATCGTGGAACAACCTATTATTACAATTATTCAGAATACAATTGTCGGACGGTGTCGATGTGTTCAAATGGAAATTACTAAAAAGTGGTAAATTTTCTGTTGGTTCACTATATAAAGCCTTGATCCAACCGGATATCCCGGTCGATGATGATAATAGTAAAATTTGGAAAATGAAAATACCCCTTAAGACGAAGATATTTGCATGGTATCTATGGAAAGGGGTAATTCTAACAAAAGATAATCTTGCAAAGAGGAATTGGCATGGAAGTAAATAATGTGTTTTTTGTCATCAAGATGAGACAATTCGCCATTTATTCTTCCATTGCAAATTTGCTCGCTCTATATGGTCATTCATCCAAATAGCTTCTGGTTTATCTCCGCCACGTTCTGTAACCAATGTTTTTGGTAATTGGTTGCATGGAATTGTTGATAAATACAGAACTTTGTTTAGGGTGGAAGCGCTTGCCATTATATGGTCGCTATGGCTTTGTAGAAATGACAAGATTTTTAATAACATTGTGTCTTCTTCTCTGCAGGTTGTCTATCGAGCCAGCTATCCTCCGATCTTAGAATATTCTCCAACGCATGGACTTTCGCGACTTATTTAGGGATGTACGCGATTGGAGAACACGGCGAGGGATATTTTCTCCTGATATGGATGGCCACGTAATCTGAGGATTGATCTATCTTAGATTTTAGACATTTATTTACATAGTGCCTTCGTGTAATGTTTGTCTACTTTTTAACTTTGTCCTGTCGTTCGTGTGGCTGTGTGCATCTTGGTTATGCAGAGGCCGGGTGTAAGCTTTGAACAGTTTTAATAAAAGCACCTATTCCAAAAAAAAAAAAACACTTGTCTTGGCGGGTCTAAATTGCTTCGTCTGAGACAACCTTGCACACAAGGTCTTTGGCCGTTTGCTCGAATAGGTATGTTTGTTCTAGATCTTTTGTCTAGGTTGTTTCGTTGTTGATAGCTTCATTGTTTGATTTCTAGACTACGGATAGTGATAACGAGTTAATGTTCCACCAAATGATGCAAAAAGAAGTAAATAGCTATGCCTGACGTTGAGGGAACATATGAAGATTATCGTTTCTCTACTAGGTTTTGCAGGCTTAGTTGAGTGCCACTCCCTGGCGTGGAAGTTCGAAGACTGACTCCAGGCTGCTTTGCATAACGAGCTATTGTAGATTCACAAGATGATTGCCTACGCATGGCTGCAGGGCCATTTGATGAGCCGTATGAGCTGCATGGGCATCTTGTCGATGTTGATTACCGGATGATCACTGAGATCGTTTTTCCTTGTCATGCATGTGAATATTCGTGACAGAAATGCTCATTGGTAAATGCAAGATGATCTTGTTGCGTAGGCGTGGGTGTTGAAACAAAACCGACGTTAGAAATGTCAGTCTAGTTGAACATTGAATTTTGGTTTAAATTTGAACCGTTGATGAGCTATATTACTAAATTATTTATGCATTCAAAACTATGCAATATTTGTATCATTTAGATAAATTATGGTTTGTATTGCTTTAAAATTGCCAAAACAGAGCAAAATATTTGGAGGACCCTAAGAGCATCTCCAGGGCGCCGGACATAAAACCGGCCTAGACGCAGTCCCCAAAGGCCTTGCTTTGTTTGACGAGACCCAATAGCAGGTTCGGCACACCTAGGTCAACCATGCGCCACATGGATCCTTCTAGGCGTGCCATACACCAATAGCGCGCCTGCTAGGCCAGTCCTAGCAGTGGTCGAATACCGTGGAGGTAGGCGGTATGTCTGTCACCGATGCGTCTTTGTCGCGCGTCGTTGTCGCGCCTATGTTTCCCACCTGGAGTCATCGTCTTCGTTGCATAAAATCTCTCATTCCTGTTCTTTTGCCGCTTCCTGCATATGTTTCCCACCTGGTGCCCCGTGTATAAAACTGGACTGTGTGGCTTTCCGTGCTCACAACCATTTCTCGCTGTCATCGGTGATGCCGCGTCACCTACCCTCCACCTACGCAATGCTTGGGTGCCCTTTCCTACCACTAGAGTCGAACGCGAGCCCGCCTCCTTCAAACCATGACTCTGACGACGAGGACGCAGAGAAGTGGGAGGACGAGGAGGAGGAGTTGGAGCAGGAAGCTTTCCTCGACTCCTATGAGACGTCTCTTGGCATGTGGGATGTCACTTAAGCATTAGAGGGGATGGACGCGGTCCTCTTGTCATGTGTGATGGAGATCTCGTGTTAAAGGGCGCCAGTGCAGGAGCGCGACCAACTGCTCATGGAGGCCGAGCGGTATGCCATTTCGTGCATATGCCGCTGCTCGCGAGGCTGCAAGCATTGCCTTGGTGAATCAGGCTTACCGGGCACGCGAAGCAGCATGGAGACCAGTGGCGGCGGAGCATCGTTGGATGGTCGAAGCACCAGCGGCTAAGCCGACCTAGTGGAGGGCTGAAATGGAGGCGAAGAAGCAGGGCGCAAACGATGGCACGGCTGGTCCATCTCGCTGGGAGGACGACGCTAATATTTATATTAGTTTAACTTTTACTTTATGTTTAGTCAAATTTCATTTAAGTTGTAAAATATAATAAAAGTTTGAATGAAATTTGGAATTATGATAAATTTAAGTCAAATCTTTGGGTTGTGTGTTTAGAAGAGGCGTGTCCAAAGTCATTACTCATGCTGGCGTGCCAGAAAGGACAGAACCGATGCCAGATATCGTTTGGGGCTCGCAGCTGGAGATGCTTTACACCCCCGATAGCGGTCAGAACAACCTATCGGGGACCCCACTGAAGATGCTTTAGGGTTTGCAAAAATTGTATTACAAGGCTTTTGATGCGGTTTGGGGTGGGAGCATTTCTGAAGGGAGCCTTATGGTCTGTCTTGCATTTTGGTACGCACCTAGTATCATAACTTACTCCCTTCACCAACAAATAAAAGTACTTATAACCTTTGTCCTAAGTCAAATTCAATAAAGTTTGACAAAAATTATAGAGAAGTGCGGCACTATTTTTTATAATCAATACCATTTATATTTTTTTTATTTATCATAGTACATGGGCCTCTTCAGTAATTACATAATGAAGTCTAAAAGAAAATAGAAAATCGTTGAGGTCTTCAAATTCTTTCTTGTTTTAATACACATTCTTATACTTTTCAGAAGGCATGCGTAGGTATGCCCAAAGAGTATGATTCAACTTGTATGACCAATCTTTTTTTGATTTGTCCATCGTCTTCTCGAGTATGATCTTTAATTCTCTATTGGAGAGTTCTACTTGACCACTTGTTTGAGGGTGAGACGACATACAAAACACCATTAACTTATTATCGACCCTTCTTGCTCGAGAACGAGCAAGGTCTAGCTTGGGGAAGTTGATGGCCGTGAAATACCACCTCTTTTAGCCATATAAAATATGCCATTTATCTCGCATATCATGTTTCTTCTAGCTACAACTATGCCTTATATGCATGATTTCTAGTTCTCATTCACTTTCATATGAGCTTTGCACACTTAGTAGTTTAAGTAGAATTTTATCACTTTCCTTGTCTATGACATGTGTGTAGGATAGTTACCAAACTACAAACCTGTAAATACCAATAAGGGTTCTCACATAATTTTAGTTTATTCCATAGCGTCAAGGCTATGTGCACGCGCGCTACCATTAGAGCAATCAACCAAATCGGTAGAGTATCAACAGCACTATTCTAGGAAAGATGAACTGAATAGTTTGGTCGAGAGTCGAGACTCGAGAGTACGAGTCAACATTGTTGAGGACGTAACAGCCGGGATAGATTTGTGAGGACAAACCTCTTCGTGACAATTATCAAAACCATCCAAGATCAATCTGGCGAAGCTAGATCTGAAATATAATACCTACCAAGCATGGCACTAAACTGCTAAAAACTATTATTTACTGAAAACCTCCGCCCATAGATAAGGTTCCCCGACCCTTCGGATGCCACCATAGGAGTGGGTACGATCGACAAATGAGACGGAGTTGCGGTGTCTAGGGTTTCTCAAGGAGGCGACGACTGAGTTGGGGACCGAGTTGAGATGCGGTGTCTAGGGTTTCTCAAGGAGGCGAGACTGAGCTGGGGACCAATTTTTCACAAGACGTCGCGTTTGGCATCTGGTAGTTTAATGTAACGCTACTTATGATATAGAACTAGTACTATATAGGTCTTAAAATGTAGTTTTATAATATATATTTTTGATCTCATGTATATGTTGCTGCATTTATCTATAAAGTTAGTTAAATTTTAAAAAATGACTTAATGTAAAAGCTAAAAACACATTTATTTCTGGATGGAGGGAGTATTTGTTGGGTCAGTGAGATTTCTACTGCATTATAGAGTGTGCAATGCTAGAGAAAAAAACGCCGGCGATCGTGATGGACTGTGGAGCATAGATGATGAAATGCGATTGCAGCAATTGTTGGCCCAAAAGGGCTATATACCGGGCTGCCATTTCATTCCAAGTATTCGAGTTACAGCCGAGTCCAAATCAAAGGAGATACCTAAACCACTGAACGAACAACAGATAAGATAGTGGAGTCCTAACCCCAAATTTAAAGGGTGGCACTGTAGACTACTTCGGCCTGATTGCTTGACATACTGGAGCTCAAAACAGTACTGGTGCAGAACACTTCCGCCTCCTTCACTAGTTGAAGCCTGCGTACATTTGCAATGCAAAGATTGCGCACATGCTCAGAAAGTCAGATCTCCTTGCTAGTAATACCAGGTGACGATTAGGTTATGAATTGGCTCAGAGTAAGTAGAACATACCCAGTTTGAGATCCAAGCCATTGTTTAGCGAGGTAGATCCCCCTTCCACGTCCTTCAAACTCTGAGCTTGAGCAAGCTGTGGACAGAAATCACATAAACATGACTGAGTTGCACACATCAAATTGTTGTCCGAAGGAGAGTATAAACTAGCTGAAAACTTTCTGACTAAAAACATTCTTGAAGGAAACAAGTGAACTGAAAATGTGGAAGTCGGGAAGCAAAGCTAAACTGTCCATCTTGTCTAGGGGAGGGGGCTGCCTTGTGTAGTAATCCAATGGGTAGCTGTGTCACGCTTTAGCTAGGCTCGGGCATCCTATCCTACCCTCCACTGCGCGATAGTATAGCCTCACCCTCACGCCTTTGTTTGCAGGGAGTGAAAAGTTATTCCACCTCCAAGGTAAAGAAGTTGCAATGAAAGGGTCTACGTGCTGTAGGTCGGTAGCCTTTGGTGTCACTTCGTGCCTTGCAATGGAGCACTCCATTTACTGCGCACTACCATGAGTAGGGCAAGCACGCCTTCTTCTTCATAATGGAGACTCCTATTTCCTGCACTACTCCTATACATTTAACCCGGAATCCTATTTTCTCTAGATGGGAGAAAGAAACTCCTATTTTTGCTACGAATCTGTGTATATCCAATCCAGGCATCTATACCTAGTCTTCTTCTTTGAAACAGTCCCAGTACAAGTGCATATTCTAGCACAAATCATCTTGTTAGAATTTCTGGAGGTTTGTTCTGGAAACAGTATGATCCATGATTTTTTGTTTAATGGACGATAATTTATCCATGACAAGGAGTTGCTACTACTTAACACAAGTTGATGTTTAACAGCAGTGGGTGGTCTCTAAATCAGCAGCACAAGTAGGAAGTTCTCAGTTAAAACTAGTACATCCGAGAAATCACAGGGTCTGCTAATACAAGAAGATTGGGGAACCCAGGCTAATGTTGGTCGTACAAATATAAACCACCTTCTCAGTTGGTAAAACTTCCAATACTACAGATTTTCAGTTTAAGGGGTTTGAGTCTTGTGATTGGGTATTTCTCCTCTGTAGGAGTACTTAGTACACAAAAGTAGTGAAGATGAAGTAGAGGAAAATCTGAGAAAAAGGAACTAAAGCGCTCACCTTGTCACACAACCCGTAGCGCTCCGCTTGCTTTCCCCTGATCTGCATATCCAGCACCAAACTAAAACATCAGCCATTGCAAACTACTACTACTAGTACAGATGTGAGCAGACATATGCAGCCCAAGAGACGCACCATGTTCTCGAGGTAGCTCATCTCGCCTCCGATCTTGCGGTCCTTCTCGGAGCGCACCTTGTGCATGGCCGCCTCCAGGCTGTGCTCCAGCGCCGCCAGCGACGGCACCGTGTACTGCTCGCCGTCGTCCACAGTCATGAACCTGCCAGCAGAAATTAACAAAGGGGGTAGATCTGATCAGAACACCTGCGCGCAATGCAGCCGCGCGCTGGCCGGCCGGCCGGCCATGAATAATGCTAACCTCAGCTCCTTCTCCAGGATGTCGCACATCTTGCCCACCTTTTCCAGCTCGGCGCGCCTCTCCTGCTCGATCGATGCCAAGAAATAAGAACTCTTAGTATCAAGATGAATCTTGCTGTACCAAAGGAAAGGAGGGCATTGCAAGCACTTTTGTTTGGTGTGCGTCGTACCTGGCGGATATCAGACCAAACTTTGGTGTGCGTCGCGGTCTCGTACCTCTCGACAAAGTCCTTGACGCTGCCAAGAACAAGAAGAGTATGAGACGACGCGGGCACGCATGGGCAGACGTACAAACAGAAATGAACAAAGGTGCTTACGAGGGGACGGTGGGCGCGAGGTAGTGGTAGAGCTTGCCGGAGGCGGAGAAGAGGAGTAGGAGGAGGTCGGCGTCGCAGAGGACGGCGAGCTCCCTGGCCTTCTTGAAGAGGCCGTCCCTGCGCTTGTAGAAGGTGGACTGGCGCTGGGTGGGGTTGTCGATCCTCTTTATCTCGCTGCGCCCCCTCCCCATCCTCTCTCGTTTCGTTTCCCCTTCCGGTCGATCCGGCCGGCCTATAGCTTCTCTTCCCAAACTCGCAAACGAGCTGCGGAGCAGGCTCTTTCCGTTTCCGAGGCCTTGCAAGAATAAGGAAAGGTTTCGGTTTGGCCGGGGAAGGGGAGCTATATCTCTCTCTCTCTCCCTCTCTGTGCTTGCTACTACCACCACTGTGCGGGCGCGTGAGGGGAGAGGGATGTAACAGTCGCTTGCTGGTTGGGAGAGATCAGGGACGGGTTTTACTGATTTAATGGAAGACATGGTGGTGGCCCTGTGAAGTAGCAAGAGTCTAGTCTTGTGTCAGGCCTCGATCTGTGGGAGACTTTGCTTGCTTTTCTGCAGGGGGGAGAGGGAGCACGGCTCAAATGGTTACGTGACCTGAGCAAAGCGACGGAGACGTGTCGACAACAGTGGATGCGGCCAGGGGCCATCGGGGCAGGCCTCCTACTGCTCATATATACTACGTCTTCCAAATCTTTACGTATGTATGTACTCGCGGCGTCAGTCGCCGGCCGGGTGGTGGCGACGACGTGACCAGGGTGCTTTACTATGCTCTACATGGGCAGTGTTTCTTCTTCAGTGTCCTCTGTGTATGAAAGGTGTTTCTTCTTCATGTGTCTGACTTGCGATACCCAAGTGTGAGGGTTGTAGGTAGTGTGCTTCATGACTAGTGATGAAATTCAGGGTGAACTATAGGAGATGTCACCTTCGACCACAATTTCCAAAATAATACATGATTTTTTGTATTTTTGTATTTTTTATGAATTTCATGATTTTGTTCTTGGGAGAGTGAGGAGCAATCTAGCATTTATTTTGAATGTGAAAGATCATGTGAACCAACATGTGCGCCCCATGTGTGATATTGGTAATTAATGACAAACTCTATGGAATATTTTTCACTTTGAGTTATATTTGTAGTGATTATCCATAGGCAATAATGCTTGAAGCATGTGTTGACTTTAAGGTTGAAAGAAGAAGAAAGTAAAAAAAATCAAGTGATAACCAAGGTGGTATTCAAGAGAAGATACAAACAATGGTCATGTGAGAGTTGAGCAAGTGTCAAGTATGTCGTCTAGAAGAAGATTGAGTGAGCTCTCATGTGTATCTTTACGACATCAACATTATGATGATTAAATAAATGATTCGGGGATAATCAAGTCAAAGTGCAAGTTCAAGTTGAGCCATCTCATAGAGAATAAGTGCTTGAAGCTTTTCTACCATATGGTGATTATGGATATGTGAAGATATGTCTAAAGAGAGTCTCTCCCATAAGAGTATATGGAGCAATTCAAGTATTCGCCAAGCAAGCGCAATCAAGAAAGATGTCCCATGTTGAGAAGAACAAGATCATCATCATCAAGCTCAAATAGAACGCACAAGAAAAATGTTTGATATTGATAGATTTTCTCTTTTATAGTTCTCATGTTATTAGTTGAGAGACCGATTTATAGGATAGATAGCCTTACTATCAAAAGGGGCTCTCGAGTGAGCAACTTGATCATATTGTTTATAGAGAAAACAAACATTTGCATCATTTGCATCATATTTCTTGGTTTTTATTTGATTCTTATTTATGTGAGATTTTAAAGCTTGTGGTTATCTTCGTGACAAACTCTAGTTCATCAAAAATGGATTCCCAATGTATATCTTATTGCATTTTTTGTGTTGGATGTTTTATAGGTTCTTATCTTAGGGAGGTTTCACACATATCTCATCTTCGTATTTTCTGCCTTCTCGATTTTTAATTGTTGTTGAATACTACATGTTATTATATTTTCAACAAAATTGGTTTCATCGCATTTGGAGTCTGGATGCAAAAGTTAAGGTATTTACTGTTCTGTCTTTTGTCTGGCCAGAGTGGTCCGGCCAGGCCAGCCGGAGTGGTTTGGGGCTTGGTTCGGCCGGCGCGCACCCTTATTGTATACCCCTACAGACCGCTTGCCAGAGTGGTCCGGCCAGGCCAGCCAGTCTGGTGGTGCATGCTCGGCGATTTGAAATGGTTGAATTCCATGGGGATATATTTAAGGGGTCTTCTTCCCTAATGGTCCTCCACGACTTTGAGATTTTTTTCTATCCATTGTTGACCCTCTTGATATTGCGTTATCCCTCGCCCTCCCATGATTCTTGCATCTTCTAAAGGGAAAAAAGACAGGAGACCTAGATCTATATTTCCACCAATCAATCTCTCCTCTAAGAGTGTCTCCAACCGAACTCCTATCCACGACCGGATGACTTTTTTTGTTCCTCTATCCATCGAAACCTCCTCTAACCGAAGCCACATATTCGGTTAGAGGACTTAATATAGGATAGCGACTCCTAAAATCTCCCCTCTCCCAAATATGCTCGGCCACCAACGCGAGGACTAAAAATTCCCCCTCATGTCTCGCCGCCAACTCTCCCGCACAAAACCGCCGCCAATCGACATGCCAAGATTCTCCCCTTTCCCAGCTGGAATGTCACCGGAGCTTGATTTTTTAAGCCCCGCCAGAATTTGCCGGCAACGTGACGCTGCCAGAATCGACCCCTAGGGCGCCTCTGATGCTGAATAAGCGGTTGGGAACCACCGGCATGGCACGGTCGATGTTAGTGGCCGCCAAGACCACCGGCAAGTCAGCGACGCTGTCGAGAAGGCGAGCCAGCCACCCTTTGCATCTGTGCTAAGCGGGCCGCGGTCGCGGAAGCCAACGGAGGCTAGGATCGCCCATTCGCAAGCAGCGAAGGATAAGAAGAAGAGGAAGCCTTCTACCGCCTCCACAGTCAAGCTGTCGACCATGACAACCAAGGGAAAGCCATCTGCCACCTCCAAGGCCACGCTGTCATCCTCCTCGACGGCCACCGTCGCACCTCAAGTTGGCGCCCACAAGGTGATCGACGAAATTCCAAGACAGTCTCAACCAAGTGCGACCGAGGTGTCCGTCGCCAAGTTCATGTCACAACTTGACCATTCTCACAACCAAGGTCCCATGAACTAAACTTCAGCGGCGACGAAAAGGTGGTCGAGGAAGAGGAGACCGATGTTCATGAACCTAATAAGATTGGATGACAAGGCTAAGGCATATTGGGAGATTGCTCGAGAGAGGATCTTGGCCCGAGTTGATGGTGGTGGTGGTGGCCGAGGTGGTCTTTGAGGTGGACAAGATGGTGGTGGCCTAATGATGTACTTTGGATAATATTTATGCATGTTCATATTATGGATATTTGAACTATGGCGATGGAGGTGTCAAAATGATGCTTAAATTTTTTTTAGTCCTTTAAGTTTTTGGGGATCGAATCCGGTGACCAAAGTTTAGAGGAGAAAAAAAATATAGGAATCCTATTTTCTCAGCATTTAGTCCTTTAAGATATAAGGGATGGGTTAGAGATGCTCTAAGTGAGGGGAATATGTTGGATCTAGATCTTGGATTTCCTCTTATTTTCTTTCTCTCTTATTCTCCGATAGCTTTTGTAGCTTTGTTGGAATTTGGAAGTGAAAGACTTGAGAATTTGTGTTCTTGCCATTGAAGCACTTGTGTTCTTGCCATTGAATTATATACATCAGCTTGAGTTCTACGAAGAATCGGTTGGTGAACGCGAGAAGCTTATTTCTCTTGGGTTCTTGGAGCCGAAGCTTGTGACTCCCTAAGCTTATTCCAGGAGATTTTTTCTCTCGGTTTCTTGGAGACCTATACGTATTGGTGGTGGCGCTAAGCTCAATCATTGTGGTGTAAAGCTTCGAGGCCCTATGAGCTTGAGCTTCAATAACATTTGCTGATCTAGTATTTTTTTTGAAATAGCCTTTCACCTCGCTATTATAAAAAAGCAACCACCATACAAAATTGAAATGCAAGTCAAAGAAAAAAATCTTCTAGGGACATAACAAAACATGCCCAACTGAATAAAAAGATAGCGACACAACTCCAAAGATAGAAAAACTCAGTGGCTAGGCTGCGTATATAGATTTCATGGTGCCACCATGAGATCGTCAAGCACGCCGTCTAGCCGAGTCTTCTCCTACTGCCTACACAATTGATACCTTGATGAAATAAAGCCAGAAATTTAAACACAGAGTCAGTGACACGTTGGAGGAAGACATGCTCCATTACTATCTTATTCCTATTCACCCATAGACTCCACGTAAACGACAAACACTAATGAGAAGATGCATGTCCTCCTACCAGTATGGTTCACCCTGTGTTTCCAGGAATACCCAAGGTCCAGTGCTTGCAACTCAGGGCTCAAATCCTCGTAAATAGAACTCCATAGGAAATGGGTAGCGAGACAGGTGAAGAAGATATAGGCCCCATACTCGGGGACCACACAAAGCTAACACATGCCATCACTCGGACCATGTATCTTAGTCACTTCAACGCCCAAAGGTTAGCGAGGTTACGGAGAAGTTGCCACACAAAGATCTTAATCTTCAGGATAATGAGGGCTTTTCAAACAGGAGAGGTCCAGATTAAGTTTGGAATTCAAAAAGAGACCCTATAGGCCGATCCAATGGTGAAAGTACCCGAGGGAGAGAGATGCCATCACCCGCCTGGCAGGGTCTTGGGGAGGCCATCACTTCCATGGTATCCTCGGTCGAAATTTCGTCAAAACAAATGTTCCAAGTCCCATTTTATATCGTTGAGGCAACCATGAGTGAATCTGAGAAAATCACGAAGAGGCCAGGAACTTCGATCTAGGACTCCCTGTCGTTCACTCCTATACTCTCAGGGCGCGTTTGGTAGCCTGCATCCATTTTGGGTCTCACTGGGGCATGTCCTTGGTCAGCAGTGCCACACTCATACAACCCAAAAGTCACATTGTGCAAGTTGTTTGGTAGCCTGCATATCATTTGGTGCATCGCTTGGGAAACTAGGACGATGTTGTTTGGTTGCCTGCACATTGCGCTTTTGACCCATGTCATGCATTTTCTCCTTGTTTTGTTCATATACAACACTATTTGTGGTCACCTTGCACTTTCTTATGGTGAGGTTACCATGAACGGATTGAGAGGAAGACCACAAACATGGAGAAGAACACATTACACTCAGACAAGCATGATCCCCACAAGCATGATCTCCAGAAGCATGAACACCACAAGCATGAACAACACAAGCAAAAGGGGATCATAGTTGAACATGAACAAATGAACACCCGTAACAATCATAACAAGCATGATCGTTGCAAAAAGGGGATCACAATTTAACATACAACCATGGTGTTAATCTACCACCGCACCAAAAGTGGGTGTCATCCTACCACCACCACCAGTTAACCTTCAGCGATACAAGAAGGTGAAACAAAAGAGTCAACCATCATAGATTTTATTGATCTTCTTCAACCTGGCCTTGTTAGCATCATTGGCTTTGAATAGTTCATAGAGCGTGTACTCTAGTTTCTTCTTTTCCTCCTTGAAGATCTTTCGGTCCTCATCCCATTGCTTCTGCTTCTCTTTGATTACCTCAGCCTGGTATTTCTGGATGGTATTCAACATATCAAACTCATTCCTCAACTCTTTAGTCTCCTCAGATCTCGCATTGTTGTCATTCATCCTAGACAAGTTATCCTCCAACGCCTTCTTCTCTCTTTCTTCGATGAATTTCCACATCAACCAACAGACTTGAGTACTTTTGTCAAGATTGTTCTTCTCATTAGACAATTGCTTCACAAACTTTGCATTCTCAACCCTCTCATCGATTCTTGCACTGCCGGTATCATCATACATTCCCCATAACTTCACAATTGCATTCTTCGTAGCATCTGGCCATTCATTGTCCAACCAAGCCACAAACCCACAATTTTTGACCTCCTACAAGTCAGAAATTTGTTGGCACATGCCTACTACTTGGCAGACGAGTGAATGTCAATACAAGGAGCTAAGCACTTACGTTCTGAACTTGCAGAGGTAGAATCTGTGGCTTGTGTTGGTTCCTTCAAATGCAACACACCTGGCAGGCTCAAGTTTGTGGACGCGACTGAGCTTGGGACAATATGTCGCTATGTCGCAGAAGCTGGACTTTGTAGGAGTCAGGAACATAGTCCATGTTCGTGATGTCCTAGTACACCAGATCGAGTTCATCTGATAGTAAATCGAGAATTCCTAACTCTGTCGTGGTATTGCCGACGAGTACGCCATGGAGGGGTCCTCACAGTGCGTGTTTAGAGACGTGGGGTAAGGCAGATGGTTGACGGGTACGAGGTAACACAGCTTACCCAGGTTCAGATCCCACAACGGTGGCGGAATCCTACTCCTGCTATAAATCACTATAATGGCAATACGCCGAGTTACAGGGGTTGGTTCGCTGTGCGAGGTGTATGTTAATCGACTGCCCTAATGGCTCCCATAGGCCCGACTTATATAGTCGCGAGGTCCTAGGGTTACAGGGAAAGTCCTAGCCGGACATGTTACAAAGTCCTACACAATATACAATTAGTCTAACGTGTCTTACACTCCAAGGCTCCGGGTACGTCAGTGACTCCTCCGTAGCCTTCCTTTATCCGGCATGGGCCTCCCTTTTGGATCCATCTAACTGGGCCGCCCAATAGGCCATGGGCCATGTTACCAACTGTGGGCCACCCGGGTTATCCGGATAAGAGACATGCTATGAGGATACTCATATAGCATATCCCCAACAGTAGTTCCCCAGAGAACTCCGAGATCTTGCGTCGTCTTGCCTCTTCAGGTTGAATGCTCCGTCTAGACGGATGTCGGCAAATCGTCAATCAATATCTTGTAGTCCTCCCAAGAACCCTGCAATGCTCTCCGTCTTCAACTTGTAAGTCGGAGAAACATTGAATCTTCCATCATATTATTCTTGTAGACGAAATGGATCCGTCCATGCCGGAATATTCCGATGTGATGGTTCACCTGCTTGTGTCAGCTAGAACAACGCAAACATAGGTCAGTGGCGCCTCGTAACTCACACATGTAGAAAACACAATCATGTCCGTTTTTCCCGCGCGAAGGATGCGAAACGTTGGCGGTGGCAGTTGGGAACGTGGTGAAATTTCCGCGCACGCGCCCACACACGTCGTCCACGCGCCGACCATTCGATCACTTTGCACGAATCTTGACGCCAGGGGTTATAAATTACAACTGCGGTGAATTTTTACTTTTCACCTCATTCTTCCCCTGCGCCTTCGTCTTCCTCTTGTGAGCACCTCCTTGAGCCCTCCGTGCGCACGCGAAAAACCCTAGCTTTCCAATATCCCCAGTCACCTCTCCTTCCATCCAATGGCGAGCAGCAGCTCTAGTCCTTCCATGGCGGCGGCCGATGCTGCGACGAAGCCGGCGAGCTCCGTCCAAGTGCCCCCAGAGGGCCTACTACTGCCCAAGTCCGCGGTGGTCGAGTCCAGTTGCGGCGACCATAATATAGCAGTGATGGAGCTGCTGGAGGAAGAAAGCGACTCCCACAAGGGGGATTGACGAGGCTCTGATATCACTGATAGTGATATCAGGGAGCTGCTCGTCGAAGGCTACCTCCCCGCGACAGAGGGGCTTATCTAGCGGGCGGTGCCGGCCGGCGAGGTCACCCTTCTCCCCAAGCCGAAGATAAGGTGTACCTCAAAGATCATTTGGTACGCGGTGATTCCCTGCCCATCTCCAACTTCTTCCTTTCTGTCCTCAATCACTACCGGGTTCAACCTCAGAACCTTTCCCCCAATAGTATTCTCGCGCTTAGCAAATACGTGGCGCTTTGCGAGGGTTACTTAGGGATTATGCCTAGGTTAGAATTGTTCATCTACTTCTTCACTGTCAAGAGGGAAGCCGGAGCGAGCAAGGACGAGCTCAGGAATTGTGGCACAATCAGTTTTAAGATCCGCCATGGGCGGCGGTTCCCCGACATCGTCGGCCAAGAGTCTTGCAAGAATTGGCAACATACGTACTTCTATGGCCCAGATATCCCTCTGGCTGGCCGAGAAGGAACGTATCCGGGCTTCGTCGATGGAGCCGCCGCCGAAGCCTCGACATGGAGATCCCAAGCCTCCCTCCCCTCCAACAACAACTCTTCCTGCACTATAAGGTGGATAGAGTGGTTCATAGAGACGGGTCTGACCGGATTGGACCTGGCCATGTGCTGGTTCGTCAGGCGGATCCAGCCTCTGCAGCACCGCTCGAAGCTGATGTATGAATACACCAAGGAGAGGAAGGATAGCCTCCGCATCTCCGAGGACAACTTCTCCAGCGACTCCGTCAAGCTCCGCCTCAAGGACATTGTTAAGGTGAAGGATAGGAAGCGTGGCTTCACCATCACCTACGACATGTTCGAGAAGGGCAAGTGCCCAGAGGTACCTATTTATTTTCCGTGTATGACATTTGATCCAGTTCTTCCGTCTTTCCTTTATCATATTATCTAACACTTTTTGATTTCACTTAACAACTTAAGAGTCTAAAGGAGGACGGCATGTCTGTCCAAATATACGACCCAGATATGAAGGAAGTCACTATCGTGTCCAACGATGATGTCCCATTGGCGCAAAAGCGGAAGAGCTCCACCTCTGACGCTGTCGATGGAGGCAAGAAGAAGAAGACAGAGGGTGGAGCCTCCAAGAAGACTACCGCCGCCCTAGAGGCGGAGAAAATAAAGATCACCGGGATCCCTTTCACCAAAGCACCCACTGTTGTGTAAGTCTCTCATCCTCCGACATTGTCTATTGCTCGTCTTATTCCTGTACTTATACTTTTTGCATGTTTCAGGAAGAAGGCCAGTATCAGTTTAAAGAAGACCTCCAAAACTTTAGGCGATTCTAAAAACATTAAAGACATGCTGCATCGTGATGTGTCCCACCACGCATCTCCCGCCATCGCCCCTGTCACTCCTAGCGCCCAGCCTACATCTGCTCCGACAAGCTCTCCGGCTAAGGACACATCTGGCCCTTCCGCCATGGAAGTGGACTCAGCTACCTCCGCGGATCTCGTCGTTGCCGGCGAACAGGCGATGCAAGAAAGCACCGCAACCAAAATGGCTGAAGCTTCGGCTAAGGATGCCATCAGTAGCGGCAAGGCGGTGGTGGTGGGTGGAACGTCTGTTGAAGGCGGCACCTCTGCACCCAGGATAACCACAGAGCTCCCGAAGATAGTCTACCCGGCGCTTACGCCGAGTAGCTCCATTCTGGCTCCTGGTGCAGCGCCAACATCTCCAACCTGCGGTCTCGAGGAGTTTCTCTGACAAGCAGATATCTTGCGAGGAAACAGCCTTTCCTTCAGCAAGTTGTTTGCCGAGAGCGCTACCAACCTCAAGATCATCGCACTTGCAAGTTTTATTTACCTTTTGCATTTCATATGAGTATCCCACTGTAGCCCACGAGGATTTAGACGGAAAACCATAGGTCTTTACATCTAAATGCTCTAAGAGCGACTAAGCTAGAAAACCTCTCACTGTAGCCCCCAAGTATTTAGTTTGAATGAATTATTCCGACTAGATACTTTCAGAATAGCATACGTAGTGTTTTGTAAACTTCAATCTTGTAGCCCCCAGGCCTCTAGTTGAAATAGAATTAGTTCCGACTAGATGCTTAAAGAAAGACTAAGCATACTTGCTGAATTTTAAAAACTCGTACTATAGCCCCCAAACTTCTAGTTGAAAACTGAATTAGTTCCGAATAGATGCTGAAAGAAAGACTAACCAACTTCTGAGTTAAAAACTCTCACTGTAGCCCCCAAGCCTCTAGGTGAATAGTTATCCGGCTAGATGATCTAAGTAGACTAAGTGGTTCTGATCTTCTTTCCATAGAATGAGAATGCTCGGAGAGGCGTCGCCAACGAGAAGTTCCACAAGATGCGCGCAGAGCGGGAGGCCGAAAAGGGTAAAAATGCCTTCTTGAAGGAACAAATCACCAAGAGCAAGAGTCTGTTTTTCCTTTCGTTTTCATACTCCACCTTGGTCTTGTGCCGTCGCTCTCCGACTACTCACTGTGTATTGTTTTTTCTCCGACTTGCAGAAGCCATCACCAAGGCCAAGGACATTGTTGAGCAATCCAAGCACATTGAGTTGCTGGATAGCGAAAACAGGATCCTTAAGCAGGAGAGGATTGATACCTTGAAGATGCACGAGGACTCCATGAAAGCCTTGCAGGAATCCGCCAACACAGAGATGAACCGCTTGAAGGAGGAGATTGCGATGCTGAAAGAGCAGAAGAAAGCTGCCGATGAGAAAAATCAGCACCACCTTGAAGTATACAAGATCCTCCGACAAGAACGGGACTCCATGGCGGAGACTCTCCAGCAAGCCGAGGCGAGCATCTTTGGTAAGTGATTCTCCGTATTGTACTTTTGTAAGTTAGGTACTTCGAACTTTTGTGTTATTGAACTCATGTGATCCCTTGTCGGAATTGCAACTCCTATTGGTTTAACCCAGTCGCCTCCTCCGCCCAAGGAATCCTCGCCGACAAATTTATCAGCACCGCCATCAGGCAGGCCAAGGAGATAGCCAAGCCCCTCCAGATCAATATCAAAGTGGTGGACTCCGTGATGAAGTTCTCGGAGATCTTGCGCCAAAACCCCGAGCGTATTGTAAGCTGGAAGGCTTCATGTACCTGGGCTGGCGCAAGGATGGTTAAGGCGCACTATGAAGACGCCGAACTCGACACGGTAACCTCGGGTCTTCCCGACGTAGATGATGAAGGCCAGAAGATTGACCACAAGGATATCTGTGCATCGCTCGTGGGTCTTGACACCAGGGTTGCCGAGTTGGTTGATCCCAACGTTTTCGTGCCGCTCAAAGTTATTTACGGCGACTGTCAGAGCTCCTCCGAGTCCCTCAAGACCACTGACTTCGAGGAAGATGACTCTCCTGCTGCCGACGATGCTGGATCCAAGTCTCCTGCGCCAGAGGAATAAAAAACACTTTGTAATATTTGTTTCCTCTCGTTTGATGTATGCGGAAAAACTACTAAGTTATCTTAAGGCGGAAAAACAATAGGTGTAATTTCCTGCTACTTAAGCACTGGTTCTAGCATTTAATTATTTTTTTAAGCAAGTGCTGGCTTATCCATTACTCTGGTTTTTATGCTTGACTTTTTATGAGTCGGAAGACTCGTAGTTGGAACCATGCGCTTAGGTGATGATGCCCAATGGCACTGTCAAAAACCTAGGCACAAAATCGCCAACAAAAAGTGCCAAAAGTCACTACTCCAGAATCCACATAAAAATAACAAAGAACGTGTGGACCAGAAAACTTAAGCTAACTCCCGTAGGCGGAATTTTTACAAGTGCAAATGCAAACTTCCGCATAAAGGTTTTTATATGATCCAAAATGAACACTAGAGGAGGTAAAATACTCAGAAATATGAGTGAACCAGAAAGCTTTATTTGATTGATCATATAAGAGGTACACGGTAGATAAAAAATATGCTAAGTGTAAAAAGGACGTAGTTGTGCTATGTTCTATGGCCGATCAAGCTCCGGGTATTCATCATCCGGGTCACGTCGCTTACGCTTATGATCTTTATTGGGTATATCCTCAAGTTCACGATTGTCAACGAGGTAGTAAGACCCACTGAGCAGCGTCTTGCTTATGATGAACGGTCCTTCCCATGGCGGGGATAATTTGTGTGACTTCTTCTGCTTAAGTCGGAGCACGAGATCCCCCTCTTTAAACGAGTGATGCCGAACGCGTCTACTATGGTAGCTGCGTAGCTTCTGCTGGTAGATGGCGGAAATTTGGCAATGCCAAAACACGCTCTTCCTTGAGAAGGTCCACATCTAGGCATCTGGATTCTTCAGCGTCATCTTCGTCGTAGGCGGCAACTCTTGGTGAATCGTGAAGGATGTCTAAAGGCAGGATGGCTTCTGCTCCATATACCATGAAGTAAGGGATGTAGCCGGTGGATCTGTTGGTTGTAGTTCGTAAGCTCCACAACACAGATGGTAGTTCCTCCGCCCAGGCTCCAGCTGCTCTATGTAGCGGTGCCTCGAGTCGTGGCTTGATTCCCTGCAGAATTAATCCATTGGCTCGCTCAACTTGTCCATTGGACTATGGGTGTGCCACAGATGCTAGGTCAAGTCGGATGCCCTTGTCCCAACAATAAGCTTCCACTTCTCCGAGTGACAAGTTGCTGCCGTTTGTCGGTGATAATGCTATGTGGGAGACCAAATCTCACCACTAGATCCCGGACAAACCTAAGGGCAGTTGCCCCATCAATCTTTCTAATGGGTTTAGCTTCTATCCATTTGGTGAATTTATAAACTGCTACTAGCAGATGCGTAAACCCACATGGTTCCGTCTGTAATGGACCAACCATGTCTAGCCCCCAGACTGCAAACGACCAAGTTATTGATATTGTTCGCAATTCTTCAGCTGGAATATGGGGTTGTCGGGCATAATACTGGCATCCCATGCATGTCTCAACCAGCTTGTCGGCATCCGCCTTCGCAGTCAGTCAGTAGAATCCTTGCCGAAAGGCTTTGGAGACCAATGACCGAGGAGTGGCGTGGTGCCCGCAATCTCCGAGATGGATCTCACATAGGATTTCAATACCTTCTTGTTGGGAAACACACTTAAGGTATACACCAGTGGTGCTTCTTTTTTAGAGCTGTCTATTGATTATGGTGTAGCCCTTTGCTCGACATACTATTTGTCGTCTTTCGACTTCGTCGTCAGGCAAAGTTCTATGTACGAGATATTCCATGAACGGTTGTGTCCAAGCCAGAGGGACCTTTGTCACTGTGTAAACAAAAGAGTCAACTCTATCCGGGTTGTCGATGTCCGCTCCCTTCATGGATGGTGTCTGCAGATGCTCCAAGAAAATGCCAGGCGGAATTTGTTTGCGCCCTGATCCAAGCTTATACAGTAGATCAGCCGTCTCGTTTTGCTCCCTAGGTACATACTTGACTTCGTAGACCAAGAACCTCTTGGCTATCTCGTTCACTTTGTCGCGATATGACGCCATCATAGGGTTCAGCGCGTTCCAGGTGCCAGCCACCTACTGAGCAACCAAGTCGGAATCTTCACAACAAACTATGTGTTTGATGCCAATATCCTTGGCTACGCGTAATCCGTGAATGAGTGCCTCATACTCCGCCATGTTGTTCGTAGCCTCAAAGTGGATCTGCAAAACGTAGTGTAGCTTTTCCCCGGTTGGTGACTGTAACAGTACACCAGCCCCCGAGCCATTGAGTAGCTTTGTTCCGTCAAAGTGCATCACCCAATATTCTAGCTCCGGCATTGGGGTAGCATCTGGCATCTTCGTCCAATCTGCAATAAAATCCACTAAGTCTTGTGACTTGATAGCGTCGCGTCTCTTGTAGGTGATCTCGAAGGCGACAAGTTTAATGCCCCACTTCGCGATCCTTCTTGTAGCGTCGTTGTTGTTCATGATGTCGGACAGTGGAGCCTTGCTCACCACTGTGATAGGGTTCTCCTGGAAGTAGTGACTTAGCTTCCGAGAAGCAAGGAACACTCCATAAGCTATCTTCTGATAGTGCGGGTAGGGCTGCTTGGACTCCTTCAATACCTCTCTTACATAGTAAACTGGTCGTTGAACTCCGTACTCATGCCCTTGTTCTTTCCGCTCTACCACGACGACGATGCTGATTACCCGGTTGGTGGCCGCCATGTAGATTAACATAGGCTCCCCAGGCTCGGGTGCTGCAAGGATAGGCGCCGAGGATAATGTCTCCTTTAGCTGCTTCAGTGCTGCATCTGCCTCGTCCGTCCATGTAAATTTATCTGCCTTCTTCAGCAACTTGTACAATGGCAGAGCCTTCTCTCCAAGTCGGCTGACGAACCGACTAACTGCTGCAACACATCCTGTTAGCCGTTGAATGTCCTTTAGGTATGTCAGACGATTTATGTTTAGGATGGCCTTGATCTTCTCCGGGTTGACCTCGATTCCGTGCTGGGAAACGATGAAGCCCAACAATTTGGCGACTGAAACACTGAAGACGCACTTCTTAGGGTTAAGCATCATGTTGTATTTCCAAAGATTATCAAAGGTTTCTTTTAAGTCAGAGATTAAGTCGTTTGACTTTTTAGACATCACCGCTATATCGTCCACATAGGCATGAACGTTCCGACCAATTTAATCGTGTAGGCAACGGTGCATTTTCCGCTTGTACGTAGCACCTGCGTTTTTCAGCCCAAAGGGCACCGTGACATAGCAAAACGTGTCGTAAGGTGCGGTGACCTAGCATACCACTGCATGATGTAGTACACTATAGTCATTGACATAACACCAATGAAACACCGTTCACTAGTATTACATCCCTCAGAGTGGTACAATATAAACACAGCGGGTCCAATACATGGCGAAAGGTTACAATTTACTCTATACACAAGATCCAGAGAACACTCTAGGTTAAAGAGAGAGAAATAAACTTCTTACAAAGAAGAATCAGAAATAACAACTCAAAAACGATCATATTATTTAGACTAGTATGCTAACTAATGGTCTGGCATTGCTTCTATTGCAATACGCTACAGAGATAGGTTCTATGGTTAGAGATTATATTCCTATCTAATCAGTAACTTCGTCTTCACTTGAGTTGAGGTATTTGTTGACTTCCTTGTCTTTGAAGAACTTTAGCTTTGAATGATGATACCTGGAGCATAACTTGGTGTAGACGTCGTTTTAATGGCTTCAGAATCTAGCAAGTGTTAAGAAGATACTTTGAGTACGAGCGTACTCAGCAAGTTTACTAGAAAAGGAGTGTTTGATGCACTATAACTACAGCCACAGACCGTAGGTCGTAGACAATGCAGGTTTTCGTAAACATTTCTTCAAAGGTTGTTTTATTCTAAAAAGCTATGTCCGTCAGCCTTCACGGGTTTACCAGAACTTTTATGGAGTTCCTTTCCCGCCGCGTTCACAGCTCCTTCCCGGAATAGGGAGTAACAAGTTACAGTTCTTACACTCTGCAGATGTGCGTTGCTTTTCCCATGAGAGATCAACTCCTTGTTGCACAACCGGGCAGCTTACCCGTCTACAATTCCATGTTGTGGGGCCCACTAGTTGGTCCAAGCCAATCACTGCCCTCTCCGCGTATGTCTACACGATCCTTCGGGCTGGCTCACCTTTGTTAAGCCCCCTTTCGGGCAGGCTAGAACCCTGATGAGTTACCGAAGACTCTATGACCTGGTGATGCCTGGAATAGTACCATTTACATGGACTATATCCCTAAACACCATTCATGGATAATCTAGACACCAAAAGTTTGGGGCGTAAGGATGCCCACCCATATGTTGGATCCGCACAAGGAATCACAACGTCACGTTAAGGTCGTCTTGCCTCCATACAAAAGGAAAATGATACAACTGACTTCTCCGTCCCATTCCAAATCCCATGGTTAACGCGTAATATACGACGCAAGAATTACTGTCGAGATTGGTTGTTAAGTCCTAAATAATATATTCCTTTACCATCGAAAATTTTATAATAGGTTATTACCACGTGTGGCTTTACGGTTGGCGCTGATGCGCCCAACCAACCGTACAGATAACCACCGTTGGCCTGTCCAGAGAGTATACATGCTACCAAACACAGTGCTCAGTCTCCAAACCAGTGTTGGATACAGCTCGAACGAAGCACCCACCCAAAAGCTAACGTTAAGACTGCCCACAGACTAACCATCCACTGTAGGCTAGTGCTGTTCCACCCCTCCTAAAATGGAGCAGTTAGTACTAAACAGACCTCCCAGAAACGGCAAAAGGTGGCCGGCCGCCCAGTAGCTGTGGGTGGGAGAGAGTAGAGAGTGAGCCAAAGCACCTGGCCACCTGGGCGCAGCAGGTTGGGTCCGTCTCATCATGGGATTTCGTAGGATCGTCCCGGTCCGATACGGTGGTGGAGCGCACCGCATGGAGAAGGACAGCTCCAGCGCCAGCGCCAGCGCGCGCCAAAGCCAGCCAGCATCAACACCAGCGCGGTGTCCGTGTCTCCTTGCCATCCCATGCGCCAGAGGCTAGCCTAGCGGTCTACCCCATGTGTCCGAGCGAGCAGTGCAGTGCAGCTACTACTACAGTAGCAGCAAGCTAGCCAAGAGAAAAAAGAAAAAGAAAAAGGTAGTACAGGTGTAGGCGTAGGGCGTGTAGGCAGTACAAGTACTGATGAGACGCGAGGACTGCGCCTGACACGACCTACCTGAGCCGCGCCTTGTAGACGGCTCGGCCTCATCGGGCGAACTACTCACTGCCACTGGTACTGGCCTAGCCTAGCTTCGTGGTACTCCTAGGAGCTACGGCATGCCACTGTACCACAGGCGTAGAGTGTGGACAGCGTATGCACCCCTAGCCCGACTAGCACTGCGTGCTACGCACGTTGAATTATTGAGCTGTTTTCTAGTGCACCGCTGCCGATCGATCGAGTACAACCGCGCCGCAGCTTTACTCGCCGCGCGCAGTAGTACTTGTCATGAACGGTAGCTAGAGAACAAAAAGCTTTGCTGGTGGGTGGTAATGAGTGTTTAAGAACCATCAAGTGTAATAATAAGTGGCCCGATGTGTTACGAATATACTGTATGGATTTGAACCAAGTCCAAGAGGACATGACATCGGATGTAATTCAAACTCTCCGCAGAAAAGGAAGACAGGTGTAATTCAAAACTGAAGACCAGGGCAACCTCAACAAAGCCCACATGAAACAGTTTCGGTGTGGCCTGGCATAGTGCAACGAGGTGGTGAAAAAAGGGTGTTAAGAAGCCCAGCTTGTATGGGCCGAATGAGAGACATTGAGCGAATGAAAACATTGTCACCCAGGTTTTCATTTTTCACTTGGAAGTTGGAACTCAGTACATCAGCACGTCAAATAACTCTGCAGATAAAAAAAGGCCTGTTAACTAATTGCCCAAAAACACTTAAAATCAGCTACTCCCTGCGTTTACAATTACCTCGCGTTCTGGGTTTATTTAAAGTCAAACTTTACAAAATTTGATCAAGAATATAAAAAAAATTAAAAATATCTATAATTCCAAACGAATATAATATGAAAGTATAGTTCATGACAATTCTAATACAATAGATTTTATATTATTGATGTTGATATTTGTTTCCAAATATATAGTCAAACTTTATAAAGTTTGACTTTGACTAAATCTAGGTAGTAACTGTGAATGGAGGGAGCAATTGAAGTCTTTGGGAGAGTTATCCTTTTTTTAAGGTCTTTGGGAGAGTTATCCTTTTTAAGGTCTTTGGGAGAGTTATCCAACTATTTGCTAATACCAAGAATAAGCTAATCCAACTAGTTGAAGTCCAGTCATGATCAAGCAAACATGCAATGGTTGCTCATTTGAGTTCACCGAGGTATGTCTGCAAGGTCGTTGATCGGGCAACGACAACGCTTGAGTACCGTTTCCTTCTTGGAGGCGTCATTTTTGTTTGTGTTGGACTCTGGTGTTGTTTTGGTGGTGCTAGTGTCGCTGCTGCTAAGGATCTGATCGATTTAGCGGGGCTTTTTTTTGTAATTCTTCTTCTTTTTTTGACTGTGTGTATCCGGAATGCCAATAGGATAATGTGTTATTGCAGAGGCTGGGTGTAATTGGTATCTTGCAATATTAATATATGCTCCTTTTCAAAAGAAATGTCTGCAAGGTCATGGTGGTTCTTGTTCGAGCCGAGGAGAAGGTTGTGGACATAGGCATGAAGGCACTGCCGCGGTCCATCATGGTTCAAGGTTTGATGTCCTGATGGTGCTGTCAGACATCTAAAAAAAGACTCTGAGTTATTTACAGAACACCTTGAGAATTCAGTGATATAACAAAATATCCCTTTTCTTACATTTTTACCCAATTTTCTTTTTAGTGCTTTTACCATTTATTTAATGTGTGCTTCTTGTGAACATATTGTTCCATGCAATGTAAGGTTGAAATTTATTGAAATAACAAGAGGGAGTGTGCAATTCCATTCTCTTGGATGTTGGACAGACTTACAACATTGATGTACAGAAATGGCGAACAAAGACTTATCGAGAGGCGAATGGTGGGACCATTTTATTACATAGAACCGTCCCACATGAGGAGAAATACTATACCTTTTCTTGGGAGGAGCAACATCAAAAATATGTGCTATCAATTTCAATGATGGTGGCATTGGACAAAGACCCATTCGAATCTACCATTATCGCGTGAAGATGCAAATTTACCGATGGTGAGTAATAACACCTCTTTGAAATCCTATGCCAACCAATACCTTTGCCGATGTTCCATTTGTGACACCGCTTGAAAGACAAATTTTGACAGGTACACTATGGTATATCTTCCAAGTTACCTATCTTTGTTCCTTTTATGCGTTCATATAATATCTTGTGGTGGTTGTCTGACATAAAGTTATCTATATTTCTTGCTTTTTTACATCCATAAATTACCTATAAACACTAGTAGAAAGCAGACCTTTCGTCCAGACCATTAGTCCCGGCTGTGGCTAGGGCCAGGACTAATGGCCCTCGCAGGACGGCCCGAGCCACTGAGAACCATAGGTCCTAGCCCGTTAGACCCCATTAGTCCCGGTCTGAGACTCAAACCAGGATTAAAGGGCCCTGGCCCTGCCGCTCGCTGGGGTACCCCCTTTAGTCCCGGTTTGTATCTCCAACCGGGACTAGTGGTCTGGTCTTATATATACGCACAGCCCCCTCCCCCTCTCAACTGTTTTTTTTCCTGGTGGGAGAGAGTGTTGTTGTGCTATTTTTTCTTGTTCATTCATATGCACTAGAGGTGTTCGGTGAAATGTCCATTAGAGAGATGCGAGTTTAGGTCACACAAGACAAACATGATATGAGGTGCCCGAGCCACACTTAAGTTTTCTCATCTTTGTTTCCAAGTGTAATTAAAGGTTAGCAACTATTTTCTTGTTTAGACCGTCGTGCGGTACTAATTTTAGCATAGTGATTGCGTTTGACATATATTTGTATGATACAGATGATCCATCCATGGATGTACAGTGACCGACGCTCTGCCTCTTTCAGAGAAGGCGTGAGTTCTTTTCGAGTTGTGGCCGAGGAGAACAAGCGACAGGATGGTTTGATGTGTTGTCCATGTGTTGAGTGTAGGAATGAGAAGGCTCAAACTTCCACAAGAGTCATTCAGAGCCACCTGCTTCGGTCTGGTTTTATGTACGGCTATAATATTTGAACCAAACACGGAGAAAGAGGGGTTGTGATGGAAGACGGCGATGAAGAAGAGAACGATGATGACAACTACCGATTTATGTTCCCTGAATACGCTGATACCGCAATGGAAGACAATGAAGAAGAAGGAGGTGAAGAACGGGAACCAGACCGGCCCGCTGATGATCTTGGTCAGGTCATTTCTGATGCAAAGCGAGACTGCGACACAGAAAAGGAGAGGTTGCAGTTTGAGCAGATGTTACAGGACCACAACAAATTGTTGTACCCAACTTGTGAAGATGGCCAGAAGAAGCTGGGTAGCACACTGGAATTGCTGAAGTGGAAGGCAGAGACCGATGTGATTGACTCGGTATTTGAGAAGTTGCTGGTACTCATGAAGTGGTTGCTTCCAAGAAATAACGAATTGCCCGCCAGTACATACGAAGCAAATAAGCTTGTCTTCCCTCTAGGATTAGATATGCAGAAGATACATGCGTGACCTAATGACTGCATCCTCTACCGCGGTGAGAAGTACGAGAATTTGGATAAATTCCCGGTATGCACTGCATTGCGGTATAAGATCAGAAAAGATGACCCTGGTGATGTTGATGGCGAGCCACCCAGGAAGAAGGTTCCTGCCAAGGTGATGTGGTATGCTCCTATAATACCACGATTGAAACGTTTGTTCAGAAACAAAGAGCATGCCAAGTTGTTGCGATGGCACATGGAAGATAGTAAGAAAGACGGGATGTTGAGGCACCCCGCTGATGGTCGACAGTGGAGAAAAATCGAGAGAGACTTCCTGGACTTTGCTGGTGACGCAAGAAACTTATGGTTTGGTCTAAGTACAGATGGCATGAATCCTTTTGGGGAGCAGAGCTGCAGTCACAACACCTGGCCCGTCACTCTATGTATCTACAACCTTCCTCCTTGGTTGTGCATGAAGCGGAAGTTCATTATGATGCCAGTTCTCATCCAAGGCCCGAAGCAACCCGACAACAATATTGATGTGTACCTAAGGCCATTAGTTGATGAACTTTTACAGTTGTGGGCCGAACCAGGTTTATGTGTGTGGGATGAGCACAAACAGGATCCATTCGACCTACGAGTGTTGCTGTTCGTAACCATCAATGATTGGCCTACTCTTAGTAACATCTCATGATAGACGAACAAGGGATATAATGCATGCACACACTGTTTAGATGAGACTGAAAGTATATATCTGGATAAATCTTGGAAGAATGTGTACCCATACAATCGTCGTTTTCTTCCGCCCAGACACCCCTTAAAGGAAAAAAAGCAAGCATTTCGATGGCGAGGAAGATCACCGGAAGAAGCCTGCCCCCGTACTGGTGCTGATGTATTTGGTATGGTCAAGGATTAAATATAATATATAGAAAGAGTCCCGAAGGACAACCTGTTCCGAAAGACGTCGACGGACGTGCACCCATGTGGAAGAAGAAATATATATTTTGGGAGCTACCCTATTGGGAGTCCATGCGGTCTGCTCTGCAATCAACGTGATGCACCTGACGAAGAATCTTTGTGTCAATATTCTAGGCTTCTTGGGCTTGTATGGGAAGTCAAAAGATAAACCGGAAGCACGGTAGGACCAGCAACGCCATAAAGGACGAGACGACAATCATCCAGGGCAGTTTTAAGGGCCTGTCAGCTACGCTCTTACCAAGGAAGAGAAGGAAATCGTTTTTGAAGTCCTTTTCAGTATCAAGGCCCCGTCTGGCTTCTCTTTTAACATAAAGGAATAGTAAATATGAAAGAGAAAAAATTCCAAAACCTAAAGTCCCATGACTGCCACGTGCTTATGACGCAATTGCTTCCGGTTGCATTGAGAGGGATTCTACCGGAAAATGTTCGGCTGGCCATTGTGAAGGTATGTGCATTCCTCAATGCAATTTCTTAGAAGGTAATCAATCCAGAAAGTCTATCAGGGTTACAGATTGATGTGGTCCAATGTCTGGTCAGCTTCGAGTTGTTGTATCCTCCATCTTTCTTCAATATTATGACGCACCTCCTAGTTCACCTAGTCGAAGAGATTAGAATTATCGGTCCTGTGTTTATACACAATATGTTCCCCTTCGAAAGGTTCATGTGAGTCTTAAAAAAATATGTTCATAACCGTGCTAGGCCAGAAGGAAGCATCTCCAAGGGCTATGGAACAAAGGAGGTCATTGATTTTTGTGTTGACTTTCTTCCTGACCTTAAGCCGATTGGTGTTCCTGAATCTTGGTACGAAGGGAGGCTGACTGGAAAAGGCACACTAGGCAGGAAAACAATGGTATGTATGGACAGATATTCTTTCAATAAAACACACTACACAATTCTACACAATTCCACCTTGGTGGATCCGTATATCGAGAAACACAAGATTATTGTACGCTCGGAAAACCCGGGGATGCCTTACTCCTCGATTAAAGTGGAACACGAGGACACTTTCGGCAGTAGGTTGCAAAAGCATCTCATGAATAACAACACTGTTGAAGATCATCTCTACTTGTTGGCACGGTTACCATCTTCGACTATATGTACTTTCCAAGGGTACGAGATAAATGGTAATACATTTTACACGATCGCCCAAGATAAAAAGAGCACCAACCAAAATAGTGGTGTCCGCTTTGATGCAACAGATGATAATGGGCAGAAGGACACATATTATGGGTACATAGAGGAGATATGGGAACTTGAGTATGGACCTACTTTTAAGGTCCCTTTGTTTCGGTGCAAATGGGTCAAGATGACAGGAGGAGGGGTACATGTAGACGAAAAGTATGGCATGACAATAGTGGATCTCAACAATCTTGCGTACATGGATGAACCATTCGTCCTAGCCAACGATGTGGCTCAGGTTTTCTATGTGAAGGACATGTCTACGAAACCAAGAAAAAGAAATCAGCAAAAGAATACATCGTCCGATGAGCCAAAGCGCCACATAGTTCTTTCAGGGAAAAGAAACATCGTGGGAGTGGATGACAAGACAGATATGTCAGAAGATTATAATAAGTTTCATGAAATCCCGCTCTTCAAAGTGAAAACTGGCCCAAGCCTCTTGCTAAATGATGAAGATTCTCCATGGCTACGGCGCAGAAGAAAACAACAACACATGATAGGGATCTTGGTGTAATATATTAAACCTTTTATGTAATCATATTTTTAAATGATGAAGATTCTCCATGGCCATGACGGCCGCACTATAAACAGAGGGAAAGGGCAGGGTAGGCTGGGCCAGGCAGCACCAATAATAGGGGTTGAACCTTTAGTCCCGGTTGGAGAAACCAACCGCGACTAAAGGGATTGCGGCAGGCTGGGCCAGGCAGCACCAATAATAGGGGTTGAACCTTTAGTCCTGGTTGGAGAAACCAACCGCGACTGAAGGGATTGCGGCAGGCTGGGCCAGACAGCACCAAAAATAGGGGTTGAACTTTTAGTCTAGGTTGGAGAAACCAACCGCGGCTGAGGGATTGCAGCAGGCTGGGCCAGGCAACACTAATAATAGGGGTTGAACCTTTAGTCCCGGTTGGAGAAACCAACCGCGACTGAAGGGATTGCGGCAGGCTGGGCCAGGTAGCACTAATAATAGGGGTTGAACCTTTAGTCCCGGTTGGATGAACCTTTAGTCCCGGTTGGAGACACCAACCGGGACAAAACACGAGTGAGCACTAATAATAGGGGTGAGTGTCGACATTATGTCGTGAGTGTCGACACTATGCCGAGATGATTGTACTATAAATAGGCCAGTCCTCCAGCTAGTTTGAGGCATCTCCAAGATCGATGGTTTTTGAGAGCAGGGACACCACTACGGCCAGTTTGAGGGAGATGCCGCCGGAGCCCAGTCCTCCAGCATCTCCAACAAACTGGTCATAGAGGCACTCCCTAATATGGGAAATTAGGTTAGCTCCCAGGCATATTGATCTAGTTAGAGAAGTTACAAGCTGCAAGATGGTCTTCGAGAGCAGGGACACCACTACGGCCAGTTTCAGGGAGATGCCGCCTTAGCCTAGTCCTCCGGCATCTCCAAGAAACTGGTCATAGAGGCACTCCCTAATATGTGACCGCATGTGTTTGGAGATCAGATCTTCATGGTAAGTACGAATCGGTACAACATCTTCATAGTTTGGGAAAGTCGTAGTACGAATCGGAACTAAAGGTCCCCCTTTAGTCCTGGTCCAACCATAAAATGAGACTAATGATAGCGCTTGACGAGGTGGAAGAGGTTGAAGTAGATTCCCCAATAATGGCACCAGAAAGCTTGATGGTACCTGGTGTTTGATGTGGCAGCGCTTCGTTGGAAACCCCAAGAGCAAGGTGTGAAGCAGCAAGCAGCAAGTCTTCCCTCAGTTGAGACCGAGGTTATCGAACCAGAAGGAGGAAGGAAACGTCACACAGGTGTTGCAAACAACGTGGAGACCTGCACAACACAAACTCAAGACTTTGCCCCAACGAATCAGTGAGGTTGTCAAGCTCACCGGTTTGCTATAACAAAGGATTAAACGTATGGTGTGGAAGGTAATGGTTTGCATTAAGTAAACAAGTAATAGTGGAAGATGTATCAATGGTAAAGATTGGACCGGGGTCCATAGTTCACTGGAGGTGCTCTCCTTGGATAAACAACATGGCATGAAGGGTAAACAAATTACAGCAGGGAAATTGACAGGAACTGAGCAAGGCATAACAATGCAATTACTAGTCAAAACGATCCTATGAGATTCTATTGGGAAATACAACAAGATACATAGAACGCCATCCAACTGCATCTATGAATAGAAGTCCACCTCCAGGTTATCATCCAAACCCCCTCCAGTATTAAGTTGCAAGCAACAGACAACTGCTTTAAGCAAAGTGTGTAAGGTAAACATTCCACATGTTGCATGAATAAGAGACCGTTGTTTTCTCCCTAGTAGCAACATCACATCTACAATCGAAGAGATTATTGTCACTTCCCTTGGAAACTAGAGGCATGAACCCACTATCGAGCATAAATACTCCCTCTTGGAGTCACTAGCAACTACTTGGCCAAGATAACCACTAGCAACGGAGATCATGCAAGATCACAAACAACACATACATGATATAATCATAAAGATAAAACCATTAATCAAACCAACATAATAATCTCAATATCCATCGGATCCCCACAAACACAACATGCATGATTACAAATAGATTAGATCTTGATCATGAACGGAGCTCACAAGATCTATACATGAAAGCACAAGGAGGAGATACAACCATCTAGCTACTACATGGACCCATAGTCCAAGGTGGAACTACTCACAAATCATACTGGAGAGAAGGCCTCCGGGATGATCTCCCCTCTGGCAGGGTGCCAGGAAGAGCTTCAGATCCCCCCGATCTAGGGACGATGGTGGCGGCGGCTACAAACGGTTTCGTGGATTTCTGATCGGGGACTAAGAGTTTTGTGGATTTCCGATCTAGGGACGATGGAGTCTTGGTGGTTTTCTCCATGTAGTTAAAGTCCAGTCATGATCAAGCAAACAGGCAATGGTTGATTATTTGAGTTCATGCGATGACAATGCTTGAGTACTGTTTCGTTCTTCGAGGCCTCGTTTTTGGATGGACTGGACTCTAGTGTTGTTTTGGTGATGTTAGTGTCACTGTTGCTAAGGATCTGATCGATTTAGCGGCACTATTAGAAAATAGCTAATCCGTGGCACATCTGTTTTAATCATCCGTGGCGCACTAGGGGTGCGCCACGAGTATGAAAAGTTAACCATCACGCACTAGGTTTTGTGCGCCACGGATATGAAAATTTATCTGTGGCGCACTAGGTGTTGTGCACCATGGGTACGATTTCAAATTTCAAAAAAGAAGGATTTTATCTAGATCTAGATCGAGCCATCGGCCGCCGCCGTCGTCGGTGTTATCGCCTCGTCGAAGGTGGTCGCTGCTAGAGGTGGTTAGAGGAGGATGTGGTCAGAGGCTGGTGGAGGAGGGCGCGGTCAGAGGAGGGCACGGTCGGAGGATGGTGGAGGAGGTTGCGTCTAGAGGTGCACGGGGCAGGGAGCCGTCGAAGGATGGTCGGGGAGGTGCAGCCGGAGGTGGTCGGAGGAGGGCCCCGTTGAGGATGGCCAAGGAGGGTGCAGCCATAGCTTATCGGAGGAGGACACCGTCGGAGGTGGGTGCAGACAGAGAGAGGAGAAGGAGACGTGAGGAGAAGAAAGAAGGTAGGAGAGGTGGAGGAGAAGGAGAAGGTGAAGAAGGGAGGAGAAGTGGAGAAGGAGAAATGGAAGTGGAGGAGATAAGGGGTGGGTGGGTGATACGTCCAAAATGTATCTACTTTTCCAAACATTTTTGCTGTTGTTTCCTCTAAACTTGTGTGATTTGGATATAACTAACACAAATTGATGTTGTTTTCAGCAGAATTACCTTGGTATCTAGTTTTGTGTATGAAATCAACTATTAGGAAAAATCCCAGAAAATATGCCAAAAATCCTATTTCACCAGAACATCCACGGATCCAGAGTACGAGATGGAGTGGAGGCCTGAGGGGCCCACACCCCCTGCCGCGCGAGTGGGCCCACCCCGCGCCTAGGAGGGTGCAGCTGCCTCAGGCACCCCCTCAGGCTCCCTCTTTGCCTATAAGTTGCCTCTTGACCTCAAAACCGGGGTGGTCGACGTTTTTCCAGAAAGAGTTTCGTTGTGCCGCCACGACCAGAAACCGCGATTCCGAACCATAAACTCCATTCTGGCACCCTGCCAGGATAGGGAATTTGAAAAGGATCATTGCCATCATCATCAACAACGCCTCTCCATCAACCATCCATGTTTCCCTCATCCATGAGTGAGTAATCCCCCGTTGTAGGATATGGGGATGGTAGGGATTGGATGAGTTCTATCATGTAATCAAATAAGATTGTTAGGGCATGGTGCCTAGTATCTCTATTAGTGCTATTTGACTTTGTTGCAACTTGTTATGCTTAATGCTTGTCACTAGGGTCCGAGTGCCATGATCTTAGATCTGAACTTATTATTGATTCATTATGATAGTATTGTGTGTGATCTTATCTGCAAGTTGTGTACACATATCATTGTCTGGATCCAGAGGCCCCGAAGTGACAGAAATTGGGATAACCTGAGGGGATGGTTGTGATGTGAGGATCACATGTGTTCACGGAGTGTTAATGCTTTGCTCCGGTACTCTATTAAAAAGAGCACCTTAATTGCCAGTAGTTCCCTTGAGGCCCCGCTGCAACGGGCTGGCAGGACAAAAGATGTTGTGCAAGTTCTCATTGCGAGCACGCATGACTATATATGGAGCACATGCCTATGATTGTTTAGTACTTTGATACTTTATCTTATTTGTCTGCAATTGCGCTAGATCTTGAAGTTACATGTTTAGTATCGTCCATGCAACGCCCGTCCATCCATCCCTATGCCTACCGCGCTCATATCCTACTGTTTGCTACTACTGTTACTATTGTTCTTGTTTTAGTGCTGCTGTTGCTTTGCTATTGCTACTACAAAATTGTTGCTACTGATAAACTACCGTAGCAAGACTATTTCCAGGTGCAGCTGAATTGACAACTCAGTTGTTAAGGCTTATAAGTATTCTTTGGCTCCCCTTGTGTCGAATCAATAAATTGGTTTATACTACCATCGAAGACTATTGCGATCCCCTATACTTGTGGGTCATCAAAACTATTTTCTGGCGCTGTTGCCGGGGACCATAGCTTTATTTTTAAGTTCACTCGGATCTACTATTGTTCACTGCTACTCCTTTCATCATGGGGAAGTCTCGTGATGGAAAGTTTCCTATTTTACCATCCACTATAAGAAGAGGTACAGTCCTAAACACCTCTGCTACTCTTGATTCACTGTCTATTATAAGTAAGCTTGTTACACCATCACCACATACACATGCTACACACACTGCTACTACTGCTGAATCTGAAACTGCTTCTGATACTCATGATGTTACTTCTACTGTGCTTGATGCGAGTGGTTCATTAGGTCCTTTCCTAGATGCTACTATGGCTAGTCTCGGAAACACCAAAACTCCTAATGAAGCCACTGTTACACATGTTAGCCCACCTGAGTCTAGAGAGATATATGATATTAGTGATGGTTACATTGAAATGACTGATGATTTTATTGAAGAGTACCAAAACACACATGGTGCTATTGCTATTAGGAGTCTCCTTGAGAGACGTACCATTATTCCTAAGCTGTCTTCTAATCCTAAGTTTGCCACTTCTCCCATAGATATTAAAGATAAAAGTTATGATTTCTCTCTTGATTTATCCTATTTATACATTGCTGAGAAAGAACCTTTTTGTGGGACTGAGAGTGAGAGTGCTGTGGCACATATGAATGAGCTTTCCTCTATGAGTGCTTTATTCTCTGATGATTTTAAAATGCGCAAGTACTTTGTTACTAAGATCTTCCCTTTTTCACTAAAAGGAGAAGCTAATACTTGGTTTAATAGATTACCTCCTGGATCCATTGATAGTCCTGATTGTTTGATTGCTTCTTTCTTCCAGAAATATTTTTCTCCTAGTGCTAGACATGCTGCTTTGCAGAGACATTTTGATTTTAAACAGGGAGAAGAAGAGAAATTGCCTGAGTCATGGACAAGGTTCTGTGCCTTGATTCATGCACATCCTGGATATCCATTGCCTAAAAATGAGCTTCTTGATATTTATTATAATGGACCAACTGATGATTCTAGGACATACCTAGACAGTTTTGCTGATTGTGTTTTCAGGAAAAGGACTCCTACAAATGCTGAAGAACTAATGGCTAAAATAAGCAAGAATTATGATGATTGGACTTCGGCTGAGCTAAATACACCTTAGCCTATTACTCCTGAACCAGTTGTGCCTGAACCAGTTCCAACACCAACACCAAATAAGAGGGGAGTGATTGCATTAAATAATGAAGTGATGAAAGAAGCTAAGAAATATCTTAAGGAGAAAGGTATTAGAACTGAATATGTGAAGAATCTACCTCGTATAGAAGAATTATGTAAGACAATTCCCCACTCATATACTATTCAGGTACACTCTCTCCACTTTAATGAAGGTGATATTCCCTATGGTAAGCCTCCTGATCAATGCTTAGATAAACTTGACACATTTATTGTTAAACAAGGTAACTTTAATAAACAAGTTCAGAATCATTTATTGGAAAACTCTAGAGCTATTAATGAGTTGAAAGATATTGTGGAAAGAACTGCTAACGATATTAAAATTCTTTATAAACACTTTCAAATGGTTCAAACCCAAATTGATCAGCTTGCTAAGGTACAAAAAGATATGCTAGTTAATGCCTCGAGAGATAAACATGCTTATGGAATTAGAACTAGGAGTGGTATAGCTATTCAAGATACTTTATTGTAACATCCCAAAAATATAAAACAAGGATCATCAAACTCTAATCACTAAAATTAGGGTTAACAAAAACTTTGATTAATTAAAATTATATGAATGCATGTGTGAATGAAATGATTTGACCAATGCATGAATGGACTTGTGTGATTAATCTAAATAGTAAGAAATGGCTTAAAGATGAAAATAACATCATATAAAACATTTCCATGCAGAAACAAATCAAAAGAAAATAAAAAACAAAGCAAATAAAGCAAACGGTCATTTTTGCCAATCTCGCTCAGTAGGTCACTTTGAGTGTTTCTAGTCCAGGATTTCAAACAGAAACTTTCCCAATTCTTTTCACCCCTTGATAGAACTAGTAAAAGTGAATCAAGGCCCACCTTTCAAACTTGCAGAAACATTTGGCGACCCCATTCAAATCACAATTTAAAATTGAATGTTATTCATATGTGAAGACCATCCATTTTCAAAACCCAACCAAATCAATGCCCCTTGACTAATCCAACTAACCATATACTCCCTAGCATGTGCCTAGCAAACCCACAAAGTTTGAATCCAAAATTCAAATTTAAAGTTCTTTCGGCCATTTCATCAAACACCTTGCAGATTCAAATCAAACAAACATCAAACACTATAGTGTGCAGTAAAATTGGCCTAACTTGTTCCCTCTATGGTTGCAACTAGCCCTTAGTAGATCATCTAGCCTCTTTAACAATCTTTAGCACCACTGTGAGCAAGCCTAGCCATTAATGTCAAGCATGCCGAGAGAACCATTGCCACCCCATTGTCGCTAGCAAGCTAGAGGCCGCACTAGCCTCGCCAACCTTGTCTGGGACATGCAGCACCGTCCACCGCTACTCCCTATCCTAGCCCCGAGCAATGCCAGCCCCTAGACCACACGACACGCCCATGCCAAACCTCTCTGCGACCATGCCAAGAGCACGCCCGTGCGCCACACTTGACCAGCACCCATAGACCGCGCGCCGCCCTTGCCGCTTGCAGGTATGATCACCAGCACCCCACCAGACATGCCCGCTCGCCGCCGCGCGGACCACGCGTGTTGTGCGACATTAAAACCACCGTCAGACCCGCTCAGAGCACCGCGACATTCCGACCGATCAGCACCGCCCCATGCCGCAAGACCACGCCGTTGAGCTTCGCCAGGGAGCACAACACCTCCCCCTACCGTCACCCATGCTAGTAGCTGCCTGTGCTATCGACCACGACGAGCTCAGCCCACGCCCGTCGGTCCCCTTCCGCCACTATAAATAGAGGTCTCCACCGCTTGTTTTCGCCACACCAGTTCACTACCCTCTCACCCAGAATCACCCCACCTCACTTCCGGAGCAAGGGGAGCAGCGCATCACCGGAATTTGGCTGGAGCCCGCCGCTGCTGGAGAAGAAGGGAGCCGTCGATTGGAGCCGCCCCAGGAGGAGCTGTCGGTACCAGGAGAGCCGCCGTCATCGACTTCGTCGTTCGCCCCCGTCGCCGACCCTCGCCTGAGCCCTAGTGAGCCTCCCACGACCCCCACCTGCCGCGTTAGGGTTCTGTCTCGCCGGCGCTGCCCGACGTGGACGATGAATCGTAGTCGTTCGATTAGAGTTAGATCGTGCGGTTCACACTGCCCCGTACCGCTTCGCCCCTCCCCGTCTCACTGACGCATGGGGACTGCCACTTAACCATCCCGCGTACGCGCTGTGTGTAGTGGGCCGACCCAGTTAACCATCCCACGTGACCCAACAATTCAAATTAAACTTTATTCATTTAATTTCAAACATAGTTCTATACCTATATTCAAAAATCAACCCAGCTTGATTCACTAAACCAAAATTCATGAAACCAATTTTGTTAGAAAGATACTGAAATGCTTAATCCAAGCCCATTGGATTCAAACCATTTAGATTTGTGGATCAACCTTGGTAAAAATAACAAGGCAGAAGCTTTTCTGCATTCAAACATTTTTCAAAATTCAACCACAAAGGCTTTTGAGTTGATTCCAACTCTCAAAAATCACATTTGATCATACCTTTCAGAATATGTAAAAACATATGGGTTTACTTAAAGAGATAATGTTCAAGTAATAAAATAATGCTACATAGGCATTTCTAGTCACTTTATTTAATTAAAATAAAAAAGGTTAAAGCTTATTAAATTATGACACCACTTTAAATCACATTCCCATGTACTGAAATATGTGGTGATGACATGTGTCAACATGATCCCATGTTTGAGTTGGAGAATATTAAATCTTAAGTAGTTTTTCAATGAGTAGAAATTACTTTTCTAAAAATAAAACAAATAAGACAAGTGCTTTAATCTTGCAATATTAAGTTATGATGCTAGATCATCTAGTGTGAACCATTGTGTGATGATTGGAAATAGTTAAGTATTATTTGGTGATTGTGTACCTCGTATTTATTTATAGACGCTAGTACCGACCAAGGATACGAGGAGGAAGGAGGATACTACGAGGAAGAAGCCGAGGAGAACTTCAACCACTGCTCTACACAAGGCAAGCTTATACCAATATCTTAGCAAGCTATTAACTTAGCAAGCTAACCCTTGCAATGCAAGAAAATACTTGCTTGTTACCATGACAACTATATGCCTTAAGCATATGTGGTCATACCCACTTGATAACCCAATCCTAGTTTTACTAGCAAGTTTTATACTTTATTTCTTTATCAAAGCTTTCTCTTAGAGTTTACATAGTGAATTGTAGATACTAGAAGGATATTGGAAGGCAGCATAAAGAGCATAAAATTTGGCCTAAGTTAGATAATCTTGATGTCATCCTAAGGCATGAGATTGAACTTAGCAAATCTCCACTTGTTTACCACCCCTCATTAGTAGTTACCACCACTTGTAGATGCTAGTGCTAAGCATAAAACTTGATCAACTTTATATGAGAATACTTGGTGAAAATGGTTATGAAAACCTTAGAATGATGAGTCATTCTACTGAAATGTTTTGACATGTGTTTCCAAACACCAGATGATTTTGATGATGAAAATATTGAGGCATGAGCCTTAGCCCTTTATAAAACTGATGGTTGTCTGGATGCGATACCATTCCAATTTTACCGTACAACCACAATACCCGAAAATTGGGTAGGGCTTGACTGGAAATTTATATACCTTAGTATGGGTTCCCTCATGGCCAAGGTCTGAGCTGAGGCTACCTTGTGAAGATTGTCCACCTATGCAGTATCCAAGATGACAGTTGGTCATGGTTGGGAGGCCAAACTCACAGGAGAGGTGCCTATACTAGGGCGTGTAATTGAAAGGTTAGGATTGATTATCCGCATACTGGGTATGGTGAATTCAGGATTGTTCCTGACGGATGTATCGAATGTTGTGGTGAAAGTGTACAACCTCTGCAGAGTGTCAAACTATTTGAATAGCCGCGTCCGTGGTTATGGACAGTTGGAGTGGCCATAGTGTTCCCCCGTCAGATGTTTTCAAAATGACTTGTGAAATGATTTGTGACTTTGACTTGACCACAACAGAGTTGTGGTATGAAATTCAAATTCCCACTTAGGGTTATAAAACTTTCAACTATTTTTCTTTGCTTCTGAACTTAGTAGAGGTAAATCTGGCTTTTTGCAAAACAACCCTAAAGCTTAGTATATCCTATTCAAAACCACTTCACTTGTTAGTATTAGTTTGCGAGTACTTAAAGAGTACTCATGGCTTTGTCCCTAGATATTCTCGTGGCCAGACTATGAAGAGGAGTATCAGGATGAAGGACCACAGGAAGGTTACAACAACTAGGATAATCACATCGTCAGCATTGTCTGTGACCTTGAAGATGGAGTTTCGCCTACGCTATCGTTACTATTACGTTATTCCACTGCTTGAATTGTATTAAGAACTGGATCATGAGATCCTTATTTGTGTAAGACCTATGTATGGTTTGTAATGGATGATGTACTGTGATATCCAAAACTTTTATGTCTCGCAAAAATGGTAATCCTGGGATTGTGATGTATGGCATAACAGGCATCTGCGATTAAAAATCCGGGTGTTGACATTTATATCCTGAAGGACACCCTTAAAGAATTGACCAGGATTCTCAACAAGGTGAAAGTAGTGGTAGTCCTCGTAAGAGAAAGAAAAAGAAACACAAAATAGTTGAGGAACCCTCTTGAAAGGATACAAATGTCGCCTAGAGGGGGGTGAATAGGCGATTAAAACTTTTCCGAGAGTGGCTCAACAAAGGAGGAATTAAACTAGCGTTTACTTTGTTAAGCACAAAACCTAGAACAATCTAGGGGTCACCTATGTGCACCAACAACTTATGCTAAGCAAGACAAACAACTATGTGATAGCAAGATATATACTTCAAGCATGAAGGCTATCACAAAATAAAGTGCATAAGTAAGAGCTCGGGTATAGAGATAACCGAGGCATACAGGGACGACGATATTTTACCGAGTTCCTCCCAACATGGAGTACGTCTTGTTTGGAGAGGGGGTGGTATCTAACCACCTATGCCACAAAAGGCCTCCCTTATTCTCCGGTGAATCTCACCCCAATGGGATCGATCCACACTTCCACTATTGGTGCACTTGTCGGTGGCAAACCGAAACCTCTCACAAGGTTGGGGCACTTCTCCATAACTTAATTGGAGGCTCCCAACAAACGCCACCAAGGCCATAACCTGCAACACTAACAAACCGTCTAGGGTTCCAAGAACCCAAGAGTAAAAAGCTTCTCAACTTTCACTCACCAAATCCTCCAAGGAGAACTCAAACCGATGCACCAAATACAAGAGGCAAGAACACCACAAAGATGCTCCAATCCATCACTCTCAAGTTCCAACAAAGCTATTAAAGCTATTGGTGGAACAAGATTGGAAGAACACAAAGAGGGACACAAAATCCCCCAGAATCTAGATCCCCAAAGATACACTCACAAAGAGATGAATCGGTTAGGTCAAAATGTGGATCTAGATCACCTCCAACTACCCCTCAAATATATGCAAGAATAAATGGAGCGGTGTGTAGAAATCAAGATCAAATAGTAAGGCAAATGGGGGCAAGGCTTAGAAAAAAGGAGGAGAAAGAAGCAACCCAAACTGAAAACGGGCAAAGGGCTTAAATAGCGACCCCAGAAAATCTGGCCGTTGGGGCACTTTTTCAGTCAGGGCCGGTACAGTAACCCAGCAACGAGCAAGCATGGAATATGGGACGAGCGGGTGCACGTGCCAGGGCGGCGCCATCACGGCAGGTGGGCGCAGCGCGCGCGAGCGGTGGCCGCGGGACCCAGCGTGCAGCAGCGAAGCGAGCAAGCGGTGGAAGCGCACAGCGAGCGGGCGCGTGCGCGGGATGTTGCGGCTCCGCGCGTGCGCTTGGTCAAAGCAGCAGCACGCGAGGCGAGCAGGCCACGCTGGCGCAGCGGCAGCAGCCTGCCTGGTGGGCCGCATGGCAGCGGGACGAGGTGCAGCGCGAGCGGTGTGGGGCCGAGCAGCACGCGTGGGGGAAGCGGGCCAAGCGGGAGCAGGTCAGTGCAGGCAAATTGGGGTGGGCCGGCCGGTAGTACCGGCCCACCCGGGCGATACTATCAGGCTGGTCCGGTAGGACCGGACACAGCAACCGGGTGATACTGAGGCGGCCCGCAGCGCAGCAGACTGGGCTGGTAGTACCCAACAGTACTACCGCTCGGCCCAGGAAAACACTTTTTTTCTTTTTCCTTTTTAAATTAAATAAGATCAAGATTCAAACGGTCATAACTTTTGATTGGTGAATCCGATCAACCCGATTCTAATTACGTTGAAAAGATGATGACATGAGCTACCCTAGTATTCTTTGGCTTCCCTTGTATAGAATAAATAAATTGGGCTATACTACCCTCGAATACTGTCGTGACCCCCTATACTTATGGGTCATCAGTGGGGAAGATATATATGGAGGGTTAGGTGGCCGGGTGGTGATTCAAATTTCGAACCCCGCCCACTTACTCGTGGCACGCTAGGGGTGGTGCGCCACGGGTAAGTGGCCTCCATTTTTTTCATGCAGGAAAAAAACGATCTTTTGACCATAACTTTTTACTCTTTTTGAATTTTGAAAATCTAAAAAATCGCTAAACCACCGGAGTTCGTTGCGAGCGGATGCGAAATCTCGTTCTCGTTATTTTGGTATATTAAACGTTTTTTCGATATCGTATGCAAAAGTTACGGCCATTTTACCGTGACATGACTTTTTTTGCAGAAAAAGTCGAAATTCTTGTTTGTTAATTTTTCTAAAAACTAGACCACATTACCTACCAAGATGTGAAAGGATTTTATTTTTTAAAGTGTTTTTCATTTTCTTTTATTTTTGCAAGCCTAAAAGACGATCCAGAGGGGGTGTGGAGTTGGTTCATGCCATTTAGCCGTAGGACACCACTATACGGGTACCGGGTACGAAGCATAGCCGTGGCGCACCACTATATAATGCCCTACGGGTAAGTTTGTCCATTTACACAACAAACTGCATCACGGCTACCCGTAGCATAGTGCATCCATGTTCGTCACGGCTACCTTCCACACCTGTAGCACACCACGCACAGGTGCGCTACGGCTAGGCGGTCTGTGGCCGCCGTGCACTGGCGCATCACTACCATGTGCGCCACAGTTATGCCAGGACACTTGTTAGCAGTGCGCCACGACTATTTTACCCGTGGGGCACCATTAACACATGCGCCATGGATGCGTAGATTACCTATAGCCTTTTTCGTAGTAGTGCGGGACTTTTATTTTTTGTAATTCTTCTTTCTTTTTTGATTGTGTGCATCCGGAGTGCCAATAAGATAATGTGTTGTTGCAGAGACTAAATATAATTGATATCTTGTAATATTAATGTATGCTCGCTTCCAAAAGAAAATGTCCGCAAGGTTGTGGTGGACATAGGCATGAAGACAACGCCGCGGTCCATCATGGTTCAAGGTTTGATGTCCCGATGGTGCTGTGAGAAATTAAAAAAATGACTCTAAATTATTTATGGAACACCTTGAGAATTCAGTGATATAACAAAATATCCCTTTTCTTACATTTTTACCCAATTTTCTTTTTAGTGCTTTTACTATTTATTTAGCTAGGGTGGTGGCCCTCGCAAATGCGAGGGCATCATTTCTAAATATCAAAATGATTATTTTTATTAATGTTTCCATTATGTGATATAGAATATGTGGATTTATATCCACCATAAATGTTATGCTTTCTAAAATATACTACCTTTTTTAATCTAGTAAGCTACAATTATAGTGATTTAATGGTTGTTATGTTTTTAGTTTTCAAAAAAATACGCTTAAAGCAATAGCTAGATATTTTATGTTTTGTTCAAATTTTCTTGTTTATTTCCCTTGTTTGTGTAAATTCTTTATGGTATTTGTAAGTTTAAGAGTTCCTGTAGTATTTATTAAGGTCAAATGTTTTAAATCTTTTTTATCAAGAAACAATTTTGCCTTGGATATGCGATCAAATGGGTTAGAGCCTAATCTAATATAATAAATAACTGGAGTTTTCGTTTGAAGTTATATTTGTGGAATTATCAAACTTATCTCTATTCATCAAAATCAAATCTATACTCCACCATTATTCTATCGTGGCTTCGCTCGTCATAAATATCTAATATGAGGTGTTGGGAGGAAGGGAATCATGAATCAATAATTATATATCTTATTTGCTAGGCTTTTGTTTTCTTCTAACAACATATGTCCTAGCGGACAATACAATTACTTATGGAGTAAAGTTTTATGACTCCATCACTATTCTAGCATGGATGTCACTGTTCATGTCATATGGAGCCGGTGCTTCCTATGAGTCGTCTTTCCATTATTTATTTTATTTTGTAAAATTTGCTTGTCTCTGTACAAAGGGTGTTAAACGATCTTTCTAACTCATTCAGGTTCGATCTTCCAAGTTCCACAACTATAGACAACTGAGGACCATCAAGGGGCACATTAATAATCTAGAGAAATTGACTTCGAGGGACATCCATGCGGTTTTCAGTTTATCAGGACACCCTTTTTATCGGGATTCATCTATAACCATCACTTCCACCAGTTGTGCACTCACTCTATCTGTAAATACATATCGATTTGGACATTGACTAAGCATCTGACAAACACGTTCGGCCATTGCTTTTTTTAAGCGTATAGGTCATTGTTAGGAAATGTAAGAATCCATAGTATTGAATTTTTTCATAGAAAATACAAATGTATCATATTTGTTTTACCAATGTGCATAGTTTTACATACTTTAACAGTTAGCTTAAGAGAAGTTTGATTCTATGATATTTAGGATAAAATATGTATGCAATACTTTCATTTTAGTATTAAAGCCATGTTGTTTTGGTAGAAGCAATGCATGAAAGTTCATGTAGACCGATGGAAATGTTTTATAAAATAGCTTTCCAAAACCTTTTTCCTAACATTATTTTGTATTTAATCTTTTGCCTATTGTTTCCCTTGTCTTCAACATATAATATAGGGTGTTCGGAGAATCTGAAAAAAAACATTTGAATTTAGATGTATTATTTGTTTCTTCTGATGACACATGGCCTAAAGGTCAGAAGTTTTAGTACGAAGTAAGGTTTGACTGCATCACTTTTCTATTGTGGATTTTTTGGTCTGTCATATGAAGCCAGTGGTTCACATGACTTTTCTTTTCGTGTTTCTATTTTCTTCTGTAGTTAGAGTGATAGAGAAATTGTTTACGAAACTAAGTTTTGCTCTATCTAAATTGTGTTCAACTATCATAGGGTTCCGCTCTTGCCAAGCAAGATTCTTCTGTCTTTTCAAAATCTAGGAGGTTCGTCCAACTCTTGTAGGTTTGATCTCTTACCGTTTCATCACTGGAGACAAAATGAGGATTGTCAAGATGCATTTTAATATTTATGAGATGTTGTTTTCAGGGACATTCAAGCAATTTTATTTATTTATTCGGAGATCGTTATTGATTGTGTATGTGATTACTCCATCTGTAATTATATGTCTTTTGAAGTAGTCTCCCACAGACGTATTTGACCATTGCTCCTTAATTACGCGTATATGTTAGTAGGAAATATTAATGGTTTATATGATGGAAATAATTTTGACATGAAACAAAAAGAATTATCTTTATATTAGCAACATGGACATTTTTAGATATTGAAAGGTCAAATTAATAGAATATGATATATACTCATAAAAGCAGACAAACTTTATGTCACTCACCAATTGGATCCTAACTTTTTTTTTGTATTTCTCCACGCACACACACTACACCTTTTTTTATATAAATTACACGTGTGGCATGTGCTTCCCATCTCAAATACCGTAGATCTGCGTGTAGAATCTCAACGGAAACTGAATGTAATTTTTGCGTCCAGGTATAGCCCACGTGACTGGATTTTTTTTCTCAAAGTAGATATGTGCATGACAACTGTATATGTTCTGAACAATATGTCATCATGCATGTTACGTAAAGATGTTTAAATCTTGAGCGTTAAAATTCTGAACCATTTTGATACGGTGGAACACATAATTTAAGTATATGTAGACACTGTATTTTCCAAAAAACACTCTTATATTTAAGTATATAAATAGATATAGTCAAAAAAATATAAATAACCCGCAAAAAAATATAAATAGATATCTTGTCAGAGTCAATCGGGAGAATGCTCACGCCCGACACATGTACTAACCTAGCTAACCGATCGATCTTTTTTCTACACGCTAGCTGATTGTTTTGGTTCAAATCGCTGACGTACAAAACTATAGCTAGCTTTTTTTTTTTTACATGGAACCCAAATTCCATTAAGACACCGGCATAGCTATGTCGCTAGCCACAAAAACACTTACATTGTTTGGTACATATTCTGACCATAGCAGACCATTACCAGAACTACCTGAAGCACCCTGCGCCGCCATCGCATGCGCAGCTTTATTACCTTCTCGTCGACAGAAAATGAACGAGACTGAAGAGAAGTTCAGTCTAGCGAGCATCTGAATGTCTCTAATGAGAACACCAATTGGCGAGCGGTCGTACTCTTTTCTATTTAGTGTGTGCACCAACACTTGGCAATCAGATTCAATGACTATGCGAGTCATCCCCCAGTTCATCGCTGCAACCAGCCCTTGGATACAAGCTTCAGCCTCTGTATGGATCGCACTCAGCGGGAAGGGCATTTGTCCTGACCCAACACCCGCCACCTTCCCCTCGTTGTCACGGATGATAAAACCCCATCCTCCATTCGTTGGATTCTCCCTGAAAGCCCCGTCTATATTCACCTTCAGCTCATCACCGGTTGGAGGCTTCCACGACTGAATTCCCGGCTCAATACCGCCGGGTGCAGCTTTTTTGAGGTAGAACTCAGTGAACTCCATAGCCCACCTTCTGGTTTGGAACACCACCTCCTCCACCTGGCGTTCCGCTTCACCCGCATTCTTCTTGTTCCTAGCTGACCACCATTGCCACAGCATAGCAATGATCAGTAGTTTTTTTCTCCCGATCCATCCCGAAAATAGTCATAAGCATATCTTGCGCATTAGCACAACTAGTCAGTTGCAAACGCTCGTTCTCCATCTCAAGAGCCCGCCATAAGGCCTTCACCTGCTTGCAATGCAAGAAGAGATGCCCACCATCCTCATCCAGACGTTTGCACATCGGACAAAGAGTCTCAGTCTCCATCCCTCTTTGCTTGTAGTTAGATTTCCACTGCAGGCTACTATGTGCTAGACGCCACAGGAATTGCTTAGTTTTTGGGGCACACTCTTGAGCCCAGAGGCGTTTCCAATCAAAACTTTTGTCCTTGTTCCCAGCGCCCGAACCTTCAGCACCATTCGGTTGTGGGCATGGCTGGTTAGCCAAAAGCTTATATGCTGACCGTACCGAGAACATTCCTTTAGGATCAGGGAACCAGGCTGGGAAATCCTCCATCTCATCCCTTAATGGTATGGACAGGATCGTTGTCACATCCTCCTCGCAAAATACATCCTTTACAAGTTCCTCATCCCAAGTCCCCGTCCATGGATTGATCAGTTCAGCCACTCTAGTAAGCACATTATGTCCTCTTTGCGTGATAGGAACCCTCGGTCCTTCTCGTTGCAACCACGGGTCAACCCAAATATTCACATCCTTCCCATCTCCGATTCTCCATACAAGCCCTTTTTTAATCACTTCCACACCTTTCATAATGCTTCTCCAGGTATAGGACATATCCCTAGTTTTCCTTGTTGCTAGTACCGACTCATTTGGAAAGTATTTTGCTTGTAGGACACGGGCATAGAGAGAGTCAGGGTCAATCAACAATCTCCAGGCCTGCCGGGCTAGCATAGCAAGATTAAATAAGTGGAGGTCTCGGAAACCCAGCCATCCATCCTTCTTTGGTCGAGTCATTTTGTCCCAGCTAAGCCAATGGATCTTCCTTTCATCTTTCTGTTGTCTCCACCAAAACCTATTGATCATAGCACTTAGCTCGTCGCACAAGCTTTTAGTAATATCGAAGTAGGACATAGCAAAAGTAGGTATCGCCTGCGCACACGCTTTGATCAACACATCCTTAGCAGCCCGTGAAAGAAGCCGTTCATCCCACCCTTGGATTTTCGCCCACATACGCCCTTTTAAAAAAGCAAACGCAGCCGCCCTCGCTCTACCGATATACGCCGACAGTCCCAGATACTTCTCGTTTCTAGCTTCTGACTGAATACTCAGAGTCTCCATCACCTTCCCCCGCTCGCCATTGGGAGTATTTGGGATAAACATAGCCGCAGATTTGGTGTAGTTGACCGTTTGCCCCGAGCAATCTTCATACAGAGATAACACATTCCGCAGATGAGTTGCATTCTCTTTCGAAACTTTCAAAAGAACCAACGAATCATCTGCGAACAAAAGATGATTGAAGCTCGGGGCTGTCGCACACACCTTAACCCCCTGTAATCTACCATCCTCCTCTGCCTTGTTTAGCAAACACGAGAATGCTTCCCCACAAATTAAGAATAGGTATGGGGAAAGCGGATCTCCTTGATGTAACCCACGTTGAGGAATGATAGTATCTAAGTAAGAATTATGCACTTTTATTCTGTAGCTGACTGTTGAGACACAAGACATAATCAATTTGATCCATGTCTCACAGAATCCCATCTTCCTAATCATATCCTCCAGAAAGTGCCACTCCATCCTATCATAGGCCTTACTCATATCCAACTTAATTGCCGCAAATCTGTTTGACCCCCCACTTTTATGTTGCATGAAATGTGTGCATTCATAAGCCAACAAGATATTATCTGTAATAAGTCTACCCGGAATGAAAGCACTTTGATTTGGTGAAATGATCTCAGGAAGAATCATCTTTAGCCTGTTCGCCAACACCTTTGAGATCAACTTGTATACCATGTTGCACAGGCTGATGGGCCTCAACTCTTTCATACATTTTGGGTTTGCAACTTTGGGGATAAGCACCACACATGTCTCATTCCATCCTTCCGGAATCTCAGCACCATTCAGAACTTTTAGAACCTCTACTATGACACTCTTCCCCACCACAGCCCAATATTTCTTGTAAAAGAGGGCAGACATCCCATCGAGTCCCGGTGCTTTGAGGTCCCCAATACTGTCTAGGGAACCCCGAACCTCCTTTTCAGTAAACTCCTTCGTCAAGACATCATTCATAACCGGTGTAACCTGATTATCGATGTGTGCTAGGAGTTCAGCTTGTCTAGTACCTGCATGAGAAGAGAAGAGTGTGGTAAAATAATTAGTAGCTACCTCCTCTAACTCCCTCTCTTCCTTCACCACCATGCCATCCTCCCTTCGAAGCTCCACTATTTTATTTTTCTTCTTCCTCACCGACGCCACCCTATGAAAGAACTTTTTATTACGGTCCCCTTCCTTCATCCAGCTAACATGGGCTCTTTGTTTCCAATATGTTTCCTTCTGATCTTCTAGCCTACTAAGTTTGAAATGCAACACCGCTTCCTTCTGAACTTGTTGTTGTGAAATATTATCCCTCCTGCACTTCTCAACTTCCTTCTTTAACTGCCCAATGCGCTTATCAAGATCTCCCAACACCTCCCTGCTCCACCCAACCAGGTCGTCCAGCACATCCTGCAGCCCCCCTTTCACTGATTTCCCTCCAACCTCCATAGCCAATTCCCAAGCCTTCCTCACCCGTTCGTCACATTCCTCCTCCTCTAGCCATCTGGCCTCGAACCTGGGGATCACCTGCCCACCTCTCTCCCTTTTACAACGCTCTCCTCCCGCCGTATCAATGATAATGGGTCGATGGTCAGAGTGCCGGGGCTCCCCATTCTTCACCGTGAACAGCAGAAAACGATCTCTCCATGCCTGACAAGCCACCGCTCGGTCTAGCCATTCACAAATGTATCTCGTAGCGTCCTGGCTATGATTCCTCTAGGTGAACACATCCCCCTTGAAGCCCAGGTCCATAAGGTTACAGTCCTCCAACGCAGTCCGAAACCGATCCATGCAAACTTGTGGTCTTGGGGCACCCCCTTCCTTCTCCCATCCGTATAAAATTTCATTGAAATCCCCCGCCACCAACCAAGGCTTGGAGCTATGATTCCTGAGTATTCTTAATAACCTCCACGATTTCTCCCTCTCCGCCGTCTTCGGTTCTCCGTAAAAGCCGGTGAATCTCCATTTGAAACCGTCCACCTCGGTAATCTCAGTGTCAATATGGTATTTTGACGGCAATCCCAGTAGACTCATATTGATCCCTGCCTTCCAAAACAGCACCAGACCTCCACTTTGTCCCGCACAGTCCTTCACCAACATGTTTGACATCCCCAGTTTGCACCTAATCACTTCCAACCTCCGTTTATCCATTTTTGTCTCCAAAATAAACAAGACATCGGGGTCCTCCACCCGCTGGACGTCCAACACGCCCCGAACGGCCGGGCCATTCCCCAAACCCTGGCCATTCCAAACTACGATCCTCATTGGGCCCCGCGGAGCTATTCCGACAGCCCCGCGAACACTGCTGGGTTAACCACAGCCTCAGTACTCTCTTCACCATCCCTCTGCTTGTTTTTCTTGGTCTTGGGAGCCTCATCAACCTCCATGTTCTCCAATCCCCTCTTCTTGCTCGGAACCATCCCACTCTCCTGCCCCTCCCTGCGCCCGCTCTGGTCACGGCATCGGAATTTCTTCTGTTTGCCCGCTGAGCCACCTCCACCGCTCTCCCCCTCCCCACCAGTCAACTCCACTTGCATGGGCTCCCTCTCCTCCTGCATGGACCTTTCAACTTCCCCCCTATCACCCCACTCCCATCTACTTCTCCATCCTCTACCCCTTCCACATCCTCCTCCTTGCTACCTGGCACCTTCCTCCCTACTTCGACCCGACCCTCTTCCTTTCCACTGCCCTCACCTCTACCTTCCTCCCTACTATAGCTAGCTTTGTGTAGATGGAATTGATCAATGCGCACACTCATTAGTAGCTAGCAATCAGATTGTAATAATGTTTACTTAGGCCTGATATAGGTATATCTTAACGGCCACGTCCGCCAGTGGAAGAGTGTTTTTTTGAGAGAGATGCCCGGCAGAGATTTCTTTAAAAAGGCCCATCAATCTGGATTTCAGGTATATATTGTAATTTTTAGTTTGATACGTACTCTGACCGTCGTTTGGTATCCATCATTTGGGACTGGAATCCTGAAATTTATTTTGCAATTCCAACCTTATGCTGTTTGGTTGGCACAGAATTGACCGTCATTTTATTTGGCAAATTCATTGAAATATCCCCATGCGTAAACCTGATTCCCATCCCAGACCTGTCATTTCCAAATTCCTATGGCAATCAAACATGTGTGTTTTTTGAAATCATAATATAAATGAATTGAATCCATGTGCTCATTTTATTTCTATTAAATGAAATGAATACCTAGATGCCAAACGACCTCTTAATAGTAATCGTTACATAAAACTATCGTAATGGCTTCAGAATTCCTCTAGAAAAACTGGCCGGAGCGCATGTCATTCAAACTTTGGTCGTGTGTTTTTAGATGCGAGTCTATGCGAGTCTGAGGATACGTGCTAACCTTGATCGGGAATTGCATTATTTCTTCTTTTGGGACAGACGGGAACCTTTTGTAGTCACGTGTCAAGTACACATATGTACGTGTTTATTGTTGTGCGTAACACTATATATCTTTTAATCCTAGCCATTAAAATTAAGATCAACATAGTATATGTTTTAAGCCTATGTGAATTAACGTGATGCCTCGAAAAACACCTTTATATTGATTTTAGTATATAATAGTATAGATGTGTGCTTCTTGTGAACATATTGTCCCATACAATTTAAGGTTGGAATTTATTGAAATAACAAGAGGGAGTGTGCAATTCCATTCTCTTGGATGTTGGACAAACTTACAACATTGATGTACAGAAATGGCGAATAAAGACTTATGGAGAGGCGAATGGTGGGACCATTTTATTACATAGAAACCATCTCAGATGAGGAGAAATACTATACTCCCTCCGTCACGGTTTGGACGGCGTTTTAGAGAGATTGTTAGAATCTAGGTAAACACTGATTGGAGCAGATATGTGCCAAAAACATGAGCCTATTAATTATTTGACGCCCTATTAAACGTAATTACTCAATAGAAACGAGGAGTTTAGATGCATGTATTGGTGAAGCTGCATGCAAGAATTAATTCCTTGGCTGCATGGAATAGGAAATGAGGAGGAAAAAAGTGACATTAATTCTGTAATTATGTCTAACACGCCTAGAAGGAGATGAGTTTTGAAAACGCATGATTTTTGTAAGACGCCCTCCAAACCGTGACAGAGGGAGTACTTTTTTTTTGGGAGGAGCAACATCAAAGATATGCGCTATCAATTTCAATGATGGTGGCATTGGACAAAGCCCCATTCGAATCTACCATTATCGTGTGAAGATGCAAATTTATCGATGGTGAGTAAGAACACCTCTTTGAAATTCTATGCCAACCAATACCTTTGTCGATATTCCATTTGTGACCCCGCTTGACTAAGACAAATTTTGACAGGTACACTATGGTATATCTTCCAAGTTAACTATCTTTGTTCCTTTTATGCCTTCATGTAATAACTTGTGGTGGTAGTCTGACATAAAGTTATCTATATTTCTTGCTTTTTTACATTCATAAATTACCTATGAAGGTAGATTTCAACATTGATACTCCTGAGCAATTCTTAGTTGAAGTACGCGGTGGAGCAGGTGGCAGCATCAACACCGTCACGTACAAGTCAGAGACATATAGCCGTCTCTCCTTTAACAATGAAGGATGAAAGAACTTCCTAGAGGGTGAACATCTACAGTTTGCACAAGCTGTGCTCATCACCGCCAGGACTACCACGTGCAAAAACCTGCACATGATGTTCACCGTTGATATCATCAATAATTTTATGTACCAGAGCGGTAATCAATAATTTTACGTACCAGAGTGGTAAACAAAATTAGGTAGTTTCAATGTATGTGTACCCGAATTTACGGTTGTGAGATGAACATTTAGCTAGTTTCCTTGTCTGATGCATAACTGTGGGCTTGTTGTTAAGGTTCATGACACCGGTAATTATTAGCGATTTATTTTTGTTGTAATCAGTTTGGACTCTTAGGTCAGTTTGGATTTAAACCCTAGCTGGTTTTGGCCCTTATATATACCCCTGTAATCTTTACACAATATACAAGTTATTATTCTTCCCAAATATCATGGTATCAGACGCCTAGGTTTTTCCGCACCTGGCATGGCTCCGCCCACCCCACCTCCGCCGCCGCCGGGCTCTCTCTTCTCCCTGGCGGAATTCCACGCCGCCGGCGCTCCCTCCTCCTCCTCTTCTTCCTCTCAAACCCTAGTCCCCCTTCACACCGCCGGCGCACCCTCTCCTCCTGCCGCCGGCGTCACCACCACCCAAACCCTAGCCACCATGTCGTTCACTGACACGATCACAGATATATCTCCCTTCATCACCATTACCCTTGATCTCTCAGCCCACAACTACTATCATTGGCGCCATCTGTTCGAAGTTCACCTGGGGCGCTGCAATCTTCTTCATCACGTCGCCATGGATTGCGTCCCTCGCCCCCCTCGCTGGGTCAAGGATGATCTAGCGATCATCCAATGGATCGACACGCGCGTCTCCACCGAGATCTTCCATCTCGTCTACCGCACCGCCTCGTCCGCCGCCGCTCTTTGGGTGGCCCTTCGTCAGCTCTTTCAGAATAACATCAACTCCCGCGTCAATGCCCTCAACATCGAGCTTCGCAACATTTTCCAAGGCACCTCTCCTGTGGGCGTCTACTGTTAGCGTCTCTCCTCCATCGCTGACGAACTCCGCGAACTTGGTGATCCCATTGAAGATCGGCCACTCATCAACATCCTCCTCATTGGCCTTAGCGAGGACTTCGACAAGCAGGCCTCGTTCATACCTCTGATGCGGCCCCGCCCCACTTTCGCCGAGGTTCGGTCGATCCTTCAAAGTGCAGATCGCACTCGTCAGAACCGGGAGTCGCGCCACCACGTCTTCGTCGCCACCCCACGGCCGCCCACGTCCGCGCCTGCCGTGGCAGCTCCTCCCATGCAGCCTCCTGCCGCGGCAGCAAATTCAGGGAAAAACCCTGCTGCGGCAGCTCCTGCCGGCTGGCACCCTAGCCCCAACTACCGCGGCAAGAATCCCATCTACCGGCTCCCGCCGCCGCCGCGCCCCCCTCCGACAGCGCCCCCTGCACCAGCACCGACGACGCCCCCTGCTGCACCAACTTGGCGCCACCAGCACGATCCCTAGACCGGTATGGTCCAGGCCTGTTTCATGCCGTGGACGGCTCCCGCCTCATACGGCGCTCCACTGACTTGGAACTCCAGCCTCCGTTCGCCCACCGGCTCCCCTGGACTTCTCGGTCCTCGAACCCCTGCATAGGTGTACAACTCTCAGGCTTCGTACCCCGGCTACGCGGCACCACCTTACATATATGGCCCTCCTTCGGCTCCGCCGTACATGTACGCATCTTTGGCAACCGCGCCCGGGCCATCGTCATCGCCTTCTACACCAAGCTGGGACCAGGCCGCCTTCATAGCTGCCATGAACAATTTTACCCTCAATAACACAGAAGGTACTGATTGGATTTTTGATTCTGGTGCTTCCTCGCACATGTATTCGAATTTGGATTTTCTGTCAGCTTGTTCTTCTTCTCCTTTTTCTTCCATTACCATTGGTGACGGATCTTCTATTCCCATCTCCGGCACCGGTGATTCCTATATATCGCATCCACATGTTCAATTTATTCTTCGTCAAATTCTTTTAGCACTTTCTTTAATTAAAAATCTAATATCTGTTCGCAAATTTACCATTGATAATCATGTCTCTCTTGAGTTTGATCCCTTTGGTTTATCTGTGAAGGATCTTCAAACGGGGAAGCTTCTCGCCCGGTACAATAGCTCCGGGGATCTCTATCCTCTCCATGGCGCGCCCACCTCTACACCTCTTGCCATGATTGCTTCCGTTGGACTTTGGCATCGTCGACTAGGGCATCCAAATAAAGCCACGATGTCTTCGTTACTTCAGGAATTTTGTATCCCTAGTATTAATTCTCCTCATGATTCCTCTATTTGTAATGCATGTCAGTGTGGCAAACATGTTCGATTACCGTTTAGCACTTCATCCACTCATAGCTCTTTTCCTTTCGAATTATTACACTGTGATTTATGGACATCTCCCGTGCCTAGTGTTTCTGGTTTTAAATATTATCTCGTTATTCTTGATAATTATTCTCATTACATATGGACTTTTCCTCTTCGTGCAAAATCTGACGTCCACACCGTCTTTCAAAATTTCCAAAATTATGTTCATACTCACTTTAGTCTTCCTATCCGTTTCATCCAATGTGACAATGGACGTGAATTTGATAACACCAAAAATCGCAACTTCTTTCTCTCTCACGGCATTCTTCTTCGTTTTTCCTGTCCTTACACCTCCCAACAAAATGGCAAAGCTGAACGCTCTCTTCGATCCATCAATGATATTCTCCGCACGCTCCTAATTCAAGCCTCTCTTCCTCCACCCTTGTGGGTAGAAGCTCTCAATATCGCCACCTTTCTCATCAACGTTCGTCCAACCAAAACATGCCCTCTATACACTCTTTACCAATCTCTTTTTCTCACCTCTCCCGACTACTCCATGTTACGTGTCTTTGGCTGTTTATGCTTTCCCAACACCACCTCTACTTATCCCCATAAACTCGCACCTCGCTCTCTACCGTGCATTCACCTTGGTCTCTCTAGTGATCACAAGGCACACCGATGTTTTCATCCCGCTTCTGGTCGGGTTCTCACCTCCCGTCATGTCATCTTCGACGAATACACCTTTCCCTACACCATCGCCAATGCTTCTGTTGGAATTATGCCCTAGAGGCAATAATAAAGATGTTATTATTATAATTCTTGTTCATGATAATGTTTATATTCCATGCTAGAATTGTATTAAGCGGAAACTTTAATACTTGTGTGGTTTGTGAACAACACCGTGTCCCTAGTACGCCTCTATGGACTAGATCATTGATCAATGATGGTTAAGGTTTCCTAACCATAGACATGAGTTGTCAATTGATAATGAGATCATATCATTGGGAGAATGATATGATGGACAGACCCAAACTAAGCGAAGCAATTAGATCGTGTCATCGTGTTCGTCTTTGCGAAGCTTTTCTTATGTCAGATATTGTATTCCTTAGACCATGAGATAATACAACTCCCTGGTATCGGAAGAAAGCTTTGAGGTCATCAAACGTCATCCTATGAGAGGGTGATCATAAAGGTGTCTCTCAGGTGATCGGAAAGTATCTGTTGGGTTGTATGTATCGAGATGGGATTTGTCCCTCCCAAGTCGGAGAGATATACTTCGGTCCCACTCGGTAATCGATGTCAACACCGCTTTCAAGCATGTGGTTAAGGAGTTAATCACAAAGTGATATCGGATTACGAAACAAGTAAAGTACTTGATGTGAACGAGATTGAACAGGGTATGACGGTACCGACGATCAAATCCCGGGCAAGTAAAAATATCGCGAGACGAAGGGAATATATATGGGATTGATTGAATCCTGGCATCGTGGTTCATCCGATATGATCATCGATGAATGTGTGGGAGTCAATATGGGTTTCCAGACCCCGCTGTTGATTATTGATAGAAGATCATGTCTGCATATTCTCGAACCCGCAGGGTCACACACTTAACGTGTCTCGACGCTAGGATAGATTGGATAATTGGTTTATGAGTTTTTGTTCGGAGTCTCGGATGGGATCCGGGACATACCGAGAGGTTCCGGAGTGGTCCCGAGAATAAGATTCATATAAGGCAGTGCAGTTTTTGGAGTTCGGAATTGTTCCGGGTTAATCGGTATTGTACCGGAAGCTTCTAGAACCTTCCGGAAGGGGACCAACGTGGCCCCACCTTCCGGGAGGGGGCATGGGCCTATGAGGGAGTGCCCTGGCCGCATTGGGCCAGGGGAACAAGGCCCCATAGGGCCCAGCCGGCCAAGAGAGGTTTAAACTCTAGATAGAGCTTCTAGAAGGGGGGGGGGTTCCTTGCCCCCCACTCTTCCTCCTTGGGGCCGCCGGCCTTGGCTTGGGGGAGGGGCTAGGGCTGCGCCCACCCCTCTATATATAGAGGGCTGGGGGCGCACCAACCCCCCACACCTTCCCCTCCAACCCTAGCCGCCCTGCTGCCCTCCTCTCTCCCTCCCGACTGCTTGTAGGCGAAGCCCTGCTGCAGAAATTCTCCACCAATTGCACCGCGCCGTCGCGTTGTAGATCCAACCCATCTCTCCACCATACTTGCTGGACCAAGGAAGGAGGAGACGTTGAGGTGCCGCACGTGTGCATATCACGGAGGCATCGCCACTTGTGGTGCTAGATCGGATCGGATCGTGAGGAGGAGAAGCGAGTACGACTACATCACCCATGTTCCGACGAACGTTCCGCTGTGCGAATCTTCAAGGGTATGAAGATCTAATCCAATCTCTCTCGTTGTTTGCATCTCCTAGATTAGATCTTGGCTTTCCCTCTGCTCGTATCCGTAGAAAATTTTGATTTACTATGCCGCGAAACCCTTCAGTGGTATCAGAGCTAGATCTATGCGTAGATGTGTTTCACGAGTAGAACGCAACATGGTTGTTGCGGGCGTTGATGTTTTCTGTTGCAAGCCTCTTGTTTGTGTTCTTCTTATGACGCGGGATAGTGAGATTGAAGCGGTCCAGGCCAACCTTACGCGACGTCGTTCGCGATACCGGCTCCGCACTTGACGTGTGGCTTGTTCCACACATGCGGCTGGTGGATGTCAGTTTCTCTCACTATAGTTGTTATGGGATTAACACCGGAGTTTGGCAACCATAATATCACCGTTGTGGCTTTCCGTAGGTAAGAATCGTTCTTAGCATCTACTCCCATAAGCCACGTAAAACATGCAACAACAAAGTAGAGGCGTCTAACTTGTTTTTGCAGGGAGTGTTTTCTGTGATATGGTATGGCCCAAGATGTGATGTGTATAATGTATGCGATGATCATGTTTTGTAATGTTTCACGACTTGCATGTCGATGAGTACACAACCGGCAGGAGCCATATGGTTGTCTTTATAATTGTGTATGACCTGTGTGTCAACTTCTTATGCGCCATGTAATAGTTTCACTTTATCGCTAAGTAGTTAGCAATAGTTGTAGTTGCTATTCGTGGTGGAGGCAATCATTGTGGAGTGATGGAGATCATGCCGGAACACACAAGATGGAGATCATTGCGCGAAGATTGGCTATACCATGTCACATAAAGTTATATGCATGTGATGTTTATCCTTTTATGTATCTTATTATTCTTAGATCGCGACGGTAGCATTATAAGATGATTCCTCACTTAAAGATCAAGATAAAACTGTGTTCTCCCCGAGTATGCACCGTTGCGAAAGTTTGTCGTGTCCAAGCATCACGTGATGATCGGGTGCTATAGACTCTACGCTCACATACAACGGGTGCAAGCCAGTTTTGCACACGCGGAAATACTTGGGTTTTAATTGACGAGCCTAGCATGTACAGACATGGCCTCGGAACACATGAACCGAAAGGTTAAGCATGAGTCATATGAATGATATGATCGACACTTCGTTGTCCACCATTGAAACCACATCTCTTCTCGTGATGATCGGATTAGGTGTGGTGAATTTGGATCATGTTCACTAAACAACTTGAGGGATGTTGAATTTAGTGGGAGTTCATCTAGTAATTTGATTAAGTTGAACTATTTATCATGAACATAGTCTAAGTTGTACTTGCAAATACTGTAGATCACATGGCCAAGTCCAACTTCAACTTCAACGTTTTTGCTGAGAAGTAAAAGCTTAGAAACAATGGGTCTAACTTCACCAATTGGTTCCGCAATCTAAGAATCATTCTCTCTGGCGGTCAGAAGGACTATGTCCTTGGGAAAGCGTTAGGTGACCCCCCTGCTGCAACTGCGCTGACTGATGAGAAAGCTGTCTATCAGTCGCGCAAATATGATTATGGTGTGATTAAGAGCACCATGTTGTTTGCTATGGAACCGGAACTTCAAAATCGTTTTGAAGACTATCCCGGGCCCTTTGAGATTCTCGAAGAGCTGAAAACCATGTTTCAGACTCAGGCCCGTTCTGAGAGATATGAGATCTCTGAGAAGTTCTTTAACTGCAAGATGGAGGAAGGGAGTTCCGTTAGTGAGCACGCCATTAAGATGGCGGGCTACACTCAACGCCTTGAGCAGCTGGAATGCACGATTCCAGAGGAGCTCAAGATTGACAGAGTTCTACAATCACTCCCTCCCAGCTACAAAAGTTTTGTAGTGACTGACAATCAGATTGGTTCCACTGATACGATCACCGAGCTCTTCGCAAAGCTGAAGGCCGCGGAAGTGGACATCAAAAAGGATAATCATGTGTTGATGGTCAACAAGCCCACCTTTAAGAAAGGTAAGGGAGCAAAGAAGCCCTTCAAGAAGGGTGGCGGCAAGCGCACTGCCCCTGCTGAGAAGAAGCTCAAGTCTGGTCCTAAGCCGGACACTGAGTGCTTCTATTGTAAGGACAAGGGTCACTGGAAGCGCAACTGTCCGAAGTACTTAGCGGACAAGAAGGCTGGCACCATCAAAGGTATATTTGATATACATGTTATTGATGTTTTCCTTACTAGCCCTCGTTGTAGTGCCTGGGTATTTGATACCGGTTCGGTTGCTAATATTTGTAACTCGAAACAGGAGCTACGGAATAGACGGCGGCTTGCGAGGGATGAGGTGACGATGCGCGTTGGCAACGGATCAAGAGTTGATGTGATGGCTGTCAGCATGCTCTCCTTAGTTTTACCTTCGGGATTAGTTTTAAACCTTAATAAATGTTATTATGTGCCTGCGTTGAGCATGAACATTATTTCTGGATCATGTTTATTGCAAGACGGTTATTCATTTAAATCGGAGAATAATGGTTGTTCTATTTATATGAGTAACATCTTTTATGGTCATGCACCTCTTGTGAATGGTTTATTTCTTCTAAATCTCGAAAGGGATGAAACACACATCCATAACATTGAGGCTAAGAGATGCAAAGTAGATAGTGATAATACTACTTATTTGTGGCATTGTCGTCTAGGTCATATTGGTGTAAAGCGCATGAAGAAACTCCATTCTGATGGACTTTTGGAGTCTCTTGATTTTGAATCATTTGACACATGCGAACCATGCCTCATGGGCAAGATGATCAAAACCCCGTTCTCCGGTATGATGGAGCGAGCAACGGACTTGTTGGAAATCATACATACCGATGTATGCGGACCAATGAGTGTTTCGACGCGCGGTGGATATCGCTATTTTCTCACTTTTACCGATGACTTAAGTAGATATGGGTATATCTATTTAATGAAACATAAATATGAAACATTTGAAAAGTTCAAGGAATTTCAGAATGAAGTGGAGAACCATCGTAACAGAAATATTAAGTTTCTACGATCCGATCGTGGGGGCGAGTATTTAAGTTATGATTTTCTCACGCATCTTAAAGCAAGCGGAATTGTTTCGCAACTCACGCCACCCGGAACACCACAGCGCAATGGTGTGTCTGAACGCCGGAATCGAACTTTATTAGATATGGTCCGATCGATGATGTCTCTTACTGATTTGCCATTATCATTTTGGGGTTATGCATTAGAAACCGCTGCATTCACTTTAAATAGGGCACCATCTAAATCCGTTGAGACGACACCGTATGAACTGTGGTTTGGTGCGAAACCTAAGTTGTCGTTTCTTAAAGTTTGGGGATGCGAAGCTTACGTCAAGAAGTTGATGCCGGACAAGCTCGAACCCAAAGCGGAGAAACGCGTCTTCATAGGATACCCTAAGGAAACTATTGGGTATACCTTCTATCACAGAACCGAAGGCAAAGTGTTTGTCGTAAAGAACGGTTCCTTTCTTGAGAAGGAGTTTCTCTCGAAAGAAGTGAGTGGGAGGAAAGTAGAGCTAGACGAGGTTGTTGAACCTTCTCTTGAATTGGAGAGTAGCGCAGCACCTGAAATTGTTCCAGTGCCGCCTGCACCAACAATAGAGGAAGCTAATGACAAGGATCATGAAGCTTCAGACGATGCTGCTACTGAACGTCGCAGGTCGACAAGGTCACGTGCCCCTCCTGAGTGGTACGGCAACCCTGTCTTGACTGTCTTGTTAGTAGAAGACAGTGAACCTACGAACTATGAGGAAGCGATGATGAGCCCAGACTCTGAGAAATGGCTAGAAGCCATGAAATTCGAATTGGGATCCATGAGCGAAAACCAAGTATGGACTTTGGTGGACCCTCCTAGCGACCGAAAGGCCGTTGAGTGCAAATGGATTTTCAAGAAGAAAACGGACGCGGATGGTAATGTTACCGTCTATAAAGCACGGCTTGTCGCGAAAGGTTTTCGACAAGTTCAAGGTGTTGACTACGATGAGACTTTCTCTCCCATAGCGATGTTTAAGTCCATTCGGATTTTATTAGCAATTGTTGCGTTTCATGATTATGAAATATGGCAGATGGATGTCAAGACTGCTTTCCTCAATGGCAACATTGATGAAGAGTTGTATATGATGCAACCCGAAGGTTTTGTCGATCCTAAGGATGCTGATAAAGTGTGCAAACTTCAGCATTCCATTTATGGACTGAAGCAAGCATCTCGGAGTTGAAACCTTCGTTTTGATCAAGTGATCAAGAGCTTTGGATTTGTTCCAAATTGCTATGAAGCTTGCATCTACAAGAAAGTGAGTGGGAGCTCGGTGACGTTTCTGGTACTATATGTGGATGACATATTGATTATTGGAAATGACATCAACATGCTTAACGATGTGAAGAGTTATTTGAACAAGTGTTTTTCAATGAAAGACCTAGGTGAAGCTGCTTATATATTGGGCATCAATATCTATAGAGATAGACAAAGACGCCTGATAGCTTTAAGCCAGAGTACATACCTAGACAAAGTTCTGAAAAGGTTCAGAATGGATAAGGCAAAGAAAGGTTCAGTGCCTATGTTGTCAGGTAAGATATTGAGCAAGGCTCAGTGTCCAGCTACGGTAAATGATAGGGAAGCTATGAGCAAAGTGCCTTATGCCTCGGCCATAGTTTCCATCATGTATGCCATGCTGTGTACTAGACCGGATGTGTCCAATGCTCTTAGTTTGACGAGCAGATATCAAAGTGATCCAGGAGTGGAACACTAGACAGCCGTGAAGAACATCCTAAAGTACCTAAATAGGACTAAAGAAATGTTCTTAGTCTATGGGGGTGATGAACAACTCGTCGTAAAAGGTTACGTCGACGCTAGTTTCGACACCGACAAGGATGATTCTAAATCTCAGGCAGGATACGTTTATATTTTGAATGGAGGAGCTGTGAGCTGGAGAAGCTGCAAGCAAAGCGTGATCGCGGGATCTACAGTAGAAGCGGAATACATGGCTGCTGCAGAAGCGTCAAGTGAAGGAGTTTGGATCATAAACTTCATCACTGAGCTTGGCGTGGTTCCAAGTGCATTGGACCCACTGGAGATATTGTGTGACAACACTGGTACCATAGCACTCGCTAAGGAACCAAGATATCATCCAAAGACCAAGCATATCAACCGCAAGTTTCATATAATCCAAGATTATATAGCAGATGGAGATCTGAAGATTATCAAAGTACATACAGATCTGAATGTCGCATATCCATTGACTAAACCTCTTCCACGTGTAAAACATGATCAGCACCTCAGTGCCATGGGTGTGAGATTGTTGCCAGATGTAAACTAGATTATTGACTCTAGTGCAAGTGGGAGACTGTTGGAATTATGCCCTAGAGGCAATAATAAAGATGTTATTATTATAATTCTTTTTCATGATAATGTTTATATTCCATGCTAGAATTGTATTAAGCGGAAACTTTAATACTTGTGTGGTTTGTGAACAACACTGTGTCCCTAGTACGCCTCTATGGACTAGCTCATTGATCAATGATGGTTAAGGTTTCCTAACCATAGACATGAGTTGTCAATTGATAATGAGATCATATGATTGGGAGAATGATATGATGGACAGACCCAAACTAAGCGAAGCAATTAGATCATGTCATCATGTTCGTCTTTGCGAAGCTTTTCTTATGTCAGATATTGTATTCCTTAGACCATGAGATAATACAACTCCCTGGTATCGGAAGAAAGCTTTGAGGTCATCAAACGTCATCCTATGAGAGGGTGATCATAAAGGTGTCTCTCAGGTGACCGGAAAGTATCTGTTGGATTGTATGTATCGAGATGGGATTTGTCCCTCCCAAGTCGGAGAGATATACTTCGGGCCCACTCGGTAATAGATGTCAACACCGCTTGCAAGCATGTGGTTAAGGAGTTAATCACAAAGTGATATCGGATTACGGAACGAGTAAAGTACTTGCTGTGAACGAGATTGAACTAGGTATGACGGTACCGACGATCAAATCCCGGGCAAGTAAAAATATCGCGAGACGAAGGGAATATATATATGGGATTGATTGAATCCTGGCATCGTGGTTCATCCGATATGATCATCGATGAATGTGTGGGAGTCAATATGGGTTTCCAGACCCCGCTGTTGATTATTGATAGAAGATCATGTCTGCATATTCTCAAACCCGCAGGGTCACACACTTAACGTGTCTCGACGCTAGGATAGATTGGATAATTGGTTTATGAGTTTTTGTTCGGAGTCTCGTATGGGATCCGGGACATCACGAGAGGTTCCGGAGTGGTCCGGAGAATAATATTCATATAAGGCAGTGCAGTTTTTGGAGTTCGGAATTGTTCCGGGTTAATCGGTATTGTATCGGAAGCTTCTAGAACCTTCCGAAAGGGGACCAACGTGGCCCCACCTTCCGGGAGGGGGCATGGGCCTATGAGGGAGTGCCCTGGCCGCATTGGGCCAGGGGCACAAGGCCCCATAGGGCCCAACCGACCAATAGAGGTTTAAACTCTAGATAGAGCTTCTAGAAGGGGGGGTTTCCTTGCCCCCCACTCTTCCTCCTTGGGGCCGCCGGCCTTGGCTTGGGGGAGGGGCTAGGGCTGCGCCCACCCCTCTATATATAGAGGGCTGGGGGCGCACCAACCCCCCACACCTTCCCCTCCAACCCTAGCCGCCCTGCTGCCCTCCTCTCTCCCTCCCGACTGCTTGTAGGCGAAGCCCTGCTGCAGAAATTCTCCACCAATTGCACCGCGCCGTCGCGTTGTAGATCCAACCCATCTCTCCACCATACTTGCTGGACCAAGGAAGGAGGAGATGTCGAGGTGCCGCACGTGTGCATATCACGGAGGCATCGCCACTTGTGGTGCTAGATCGGATCGGATCGCGAGGAGGAGAAGCGAGTACGACCACGTTCCGACGAACGTTCCGCTGTGCGAATCAAGGGTATGAAGATCTAATCCAATCTCTCTTGTTGTTTGCATCTCCTAGATTAGATCTTGGCTTTCCCTCTGTTCGCATCCGTAGAAAATTTTGATTTACTATGCCGCGAAACCCTTCAGCTTCCACCCACCAAACCACCCCCCAAACTACCCCCGCCCATAACACCAATCCTCCCGTCATCATCGTTGTCGCATGCTCTGCCGCGGCAGAGACCCCTTATGTTTTTCCTGCCGCGGCAGCTCCCGTGCCTGCTCCTCCTGCCGCGGCAGCAGCCGCGCCCTCTTCCTCTACCGCGGCAGCCACGCCACCTCTCTCCTCTGCCGTGGCAGCACTCACACCCTCCTCTGCAACAGCAGCATCTCTCTCCTTTCTCCTGTGCCGCGACAGAGTTCTCCCCTCCACCATTTGACAGCTCTCTCACCTCCTCCACACCATCTTCTCCCTCGCCTACACCACCTCCGATTCCTCCCAATGCTGTTCCCACAACCATTACCGAGAACAATCACGTTATGTGTACTCGAGGCAAACGAGGTTTTCACATTCCTCGTCGCCTTCTAAATCTTTCTGCGACCACCACTACCACACCTATTTCCCCAATTCCAACAACCTACAAATGTGCTCTTCTCGGCCCTCTCTGGCATTCTGCTATGCGTGAGGAATTTGATGCTCTCCTCCAAAACAACACATGGTCTCTCGTTCCCAAACCCTCCGGCGCCAATGTTGTTTTTGGTAAATGGGTCTTCCGTCATAAATTTCACTCGGATGGCATTCTCGCTCGTTATAAAGCTCGTTGGGTATGTCGTGGTTTCTCCCAGCAGCATGGGATTGACTTCGATGAAACCTTTTCTCCTGTCGTAAAACCCAGCACCATTCGTATCGTTCTTAGTCTCGTTGTTTCTTCTTCCTGTCCCATTCACCAGCTTGATGTCAAAAATGCTTTTCTTAATGGCACTCTCAACAAAACTGTCTACTGTCAACAACCCTCCGGTTTTGAGAACTCCTCCACTCCTGATTTTGTCTGTCTCATTCACAAGTCTCTTTATGGTCTAAAACAGGCTCCTCGCGCCTGGTTTCATCGCTTTGCCTCTTTCATTCAAACCATTGGCTTCACTCCTTCAAAATCTGAGTCTTCTCTATTTCTCTTTCATTCCCACGAACACACGGCTTATCTTCTCCTTTACGTTGACGACACTGTTCTCACCGCCTCCTCCGACTCCTTCTTACAACAAATCATCTTGTCTCTTCATACTGAATTTTCTATGACTGATCTCAGACATCTACATCATTTTCTTGGTGTCACCGCCTCTCGTACTCCCACCTCTCTTTTTCTTTCTCAACGTCAGTATATTCTTGATTTACTCTCTCGCGCCGGGATGACTGATTGTCAGCCTTCCCGTACACCTGCTGATGTTGGTTCTAAACTTTCTGCCGACGGTGAACCTGTCTCTGATCCTACTTTCTATCGCAGTCTCACTGGTGCTCTCTAGTATGCTACTTTAACACGTCCAGAAATATCGTACTCTGTTCAACAAGCCTGTGTTTTCATGCATGCTCCTCGTGTTCCTCATCTCTCTCATGTCAAACGCATTCTTCGTTATCTCAAAGGAACTCTTGACCATGGTCTTCTCATTAATTATTCCTCTCCAACGAGCTTGACAGTTTATTCTGATGCAGACTGGGCTGGTTGCGCCGACACTCGACGATCCACATCCGGTTTTTGTGTTTATTTGGGGGATAATCTTGTTTCTTGGTCATCTAAAAGGCAGGTCACGGTCTCCAGGTCCTCTGCTAAAGCCGAATACAGAGCTGTTGCACACTCTGTCACCGAAGCCGTCTGGATACGTCAACTTCTTGCCGAGCTTTATCGACCACTTAAGCGCGCCACCATTGTCTACTGTGACAATATCTCTGCCGTCTACATGGCCAGCAACCCCGTTCAGCATTGTCGAACCAAGCACATTGAGATAGATATTCATTTTGTCCGCGAGAAGGTGGCTCTCGACGAGGTTCGCGTTCTTCACGTACCGACCAGTGCTCAGTTTGCTGACATCTTCACAAAGGGGCTACCTACTGCACCCTTCTGCGATATTCGGTCCAGTCTCAACGTCGTCGAGCCAGACGCGATTTATTCTTGTTGTAATCAGTTTGGACTCTTAGGTCAGTTTGGCTTTAAACCCTAGCTGGTTTTGGCCCTCATATATACCCCTGTAATCTCTACACAATATACAAGTTATTATTCTTCCTAAATATCAGTAATAATAATTTTCGGATAAAATTAGCTAATTCTTGGATGTGACATGTACTAACGACGTTGTCCTTATGTCGAAAGCCACGGACATATCAACCGCTGATGGCATGTACGACACTCGCCATCAATATATATGTTACTGGTGGGCATGTCATCGTGGCCTGTCAGTGGCATGCCATCGATAAATGACATATTGGTGTCGTGCCATATACACGTCACTGCCGCTGTCCTTGCCACTATATTTTGAACTTTGACTTCAATCTTTTGTAAGATTTGTGTAAGTGTGCACGATGTGTCAATAGTTACTCGGTTTGTTAGAAAAAACCCTAATACCGTATTAATCTCAGTTGATGGACAATTAAGTTAGAACTCAGTCAGATCATAATCCACTAGATCCGCAACCCGATTTGTGCGTCATGTGAGTTGTAAGTGGTGTTGGAAGTGGGATTTATAATGGTTGCCGCTGAGATTTTTAGTTGCAAATAAGATTACAACTCAAAATTAAGTTAAATCTTATAGTTGACTAAGAATTCGACACGTTCTTAATTAATCTAACTTACGTGTTCAGTTCTGCTCCAACTTACTTGCAATGCAGCTACGAAAACTTTTTTTTGTAGTGAGAAGCATATTTTTAGTGTAGCTCATTAAAATTATGAATAAATCGATTATTGATCGTAGTAGCGGCTACTATTCCATTCCATAGATCATGCATCAATGCTATGTGTAGGAAGGACAAGGAGTAATGCGACTCTTGTTTTATTTTTGGAAATGCAGCATAAGATTAGCTCGGCAATCACCTCCTACAGAATGGTCATAAATATCTACTCCACCAAGAAGCCACAAGTCCACACTAGCATGACCAGAACGTGCCATACCGGTGTGCAGGCTAACGTGCTCCGAACAACACGACACATGGCTCTCCCTCCTCGGAGACGCCTTGCAGATCTGCATGCTACTCCGATGTGTGCTCAACAATGGTATGTGGAACTAAATCCTTGAACTACTACGTTCTTTTAGGCCTTGTTTATTTTTTCGGTATTTTTATCCCAAAAGACGCGACAATATGTGGGGATTTGGTGTTCGTCCAATACTTTCAAATCCTCTCAAATACCCTTTCAAAAAATACTCTACCATAATAAAGAGTTTTTAATCTAGTCAAAAATACACTAGTGTGTAGGAGATTTATGAGGATATTTCGGAATTATCCCCTCAAAACCCGGCCTATAAACAACCTATCGGAAAAATTTCGGGATACAAAATAATCCCCTCCCATTATCTGAAACACCCTATAAGTAAACAAGACATTAAGGAGGTCGGAGTAAAGTGTTTATCAGGACTGTCCACCAGAGAGGAGGCCTGGCAGTGTCGGCAGAACTGGAGACGGGCAGCTAGATGAGGAACGCCATTAACGCCACCTGCGCGCATTGCAGCCCAAAATCAAGCCCATGACCGTGCATGCATGCATGCACCGGCATTTACGCAGCATGACTGGTCGCGTCGCGCGAACACGTACGGCGAGCCGAGGACACGACGTGGTTACCGAACCGCGAGAAACTGACACGCCTCAAGAGTGTACAGTCAGTCTCAGCTCGGTGCACATCAATGCGCCATATGCTACACATGGAAGACAATGGGGTGGGGCTATGTATATTTTGCGTTTGGGAGCAGTATGTGCGGGACGGGAGCTTGCTACTGCTGCCAGAAATGGAGCCAGCAAAGCTTACAGCGCGACCCCAGGGCAACACGATGATTCTACCTACGGCCCATTCCATACATGAGTTTGTCGACTTTGTCCAGCAAACCCCGACTCCTTTTACCTCCCGTGCATTTACGGGCAGTTTGGTAGCCTGCATAATGTCTAAACAGGCTGAAGCGGTGTGAAAAAGGGGCGTTTGATTGCTCACATGACGTCCGTGTTGTGGCCAGCATCATCTATAAAGCAGCCCAGGCCAGTGACAACGTTTGAATCGAGCGTTTCCGTGGAGCCATGCGCTGAAGCTGTAAAGGGGCCGCCAGCGCTCGACAGGCGTGTGGTCGCCACGGCCTTGCAGGCGGGAAACGAAAGATTTCCAGTTCTGCTTCATGCCAAGAGCGGCCTCACCTGCCCGACCTCGCTCATCTCTCCGCATCGCCCCTCACAAAAAATCCCCTTCCTCCTAGTTCGACACCAAGAACGGCGGTGACGAGGTTGAGGTGGTGGATGAGCCGCAGATCTGCCGTACCGGGCGCTTCCTCCTACTCATGCAGCTGATCCACAACCAGGAGAGTCGCCGCGCATCTCCCTCCCTCTCCTCGGCTGCGCATCGCCATGGCTGCGGTAAACCAATGTGAATCACTCTCCTCTCTTTTTTCCAATTAGGCTTGAAGTGTGGATCTAAGAAGAACTCATAGTATAACCGCCTCATTAGGTCGACAAGATGGCCCTTATCTATCAGGAAGCTACACTCATAGCTATGATTCAGACCTAGATCTTGCTGCCGCACAAGAGAGCTATTAGACGTGCTGCCTTTCCTCACCTGACGTACGCTCCTACGTTGGCCCGAGATCAAGAGAGGATGGCGAATCTGAACTACATCTTCAACTACGACGATGTAGAGGCTCTGCAGATGTTTCAGATGAAAAAACCCCCTTCTTTGCACTTGTAAGACGGTTTAGGAGAAGTGGATTGTTGGAAGATAGCATTCACACGCCAGTCGAAGAACAATCTGCGATGTCCCTTCGTGTGGTTGTCACTTCGCATGGTAGGCCATAACCAGAGGTTTAGGGTCATCCACAATACATTCATAAGAAGCATGGAGAAAATATCACGTTATTTTAGACGAGTGTTGTATGCAATAGGTGACGAGGTTTAATCTCGTCAATGCCCATTGTTATGGACTTGAGTTTTGGAGAAGATGGGGATGCTGGAGATCGCGGAACGGTTAGCAAACAAGCAACACGGGGACATGATGTTTACCCAGGTTCAGGCCTTCGGAGGGAAAACCCTGCTCCTGCTTGTCTGCTCTTGATTACGGCGGAACCTAAATTTACAGGGGTGCGCAGATGTAATCTGGCGTGGAGGTGTGTATGCGATGGTATGCAAGAGAGACCTCCTCGTCGTGTCCTCTGTAACACCCTCAGAATCGACCCTATGCAAGTTTTAGCGATTCCCGCCAAACCCGCATAGAAACGATTCAAAGGTGCCCACCAGGCACTTTCGTGCGGGTGGAAAACGAAGTAATAACATTACACAACAGTCCTCGATGGGACCCACAGAACAGATATATATACAACATCGATTCAAAGAGTCAAGAATACAGATATAATATACAAAGATCCAAATCACCTTGAAAATGATAGAGCGTCCGACTACGGACAAGATGCAAATGGGGCTAAGAGCCCTGAAGAATAACCAATGGCGTCCATAACCCTGCCCAGGCCAAGCCGGAAGGGTAACCCTGCTAACGACGTCGATCTCAAAACCTGCTTAAACAAAAAGGGGGTGCCGACAAAGGGCAAAGGAAAAAGAGGAGCGTCAGTACTGAGGCCAGTACACGGCGAGACTAGAATTCGGCGGTCCTCGCCTACATAGGTATGGTGGACTGAAGCGGCAGCGGCAGCATGCACTAAACAACCTATAGAGACTCGATACAACTGTCGGTTATCAGAGAGGGATAAGAAAGACCTATCCGGGTCCAACCTGAAGCTAAACCCCAAACAAACCCATCCTGGTGTTTCCCCCTCGAGACCAAACGAGGAAGTCAACCGAGAAACTCACACAGTTGGCAGTTTTATTTATTCGGTTATCGTTGCGGCAATTACTAGTCAGGTATAGATAATCATCCTGATAAAATAAGCAGTGGACCATTTTAGTTAACCATTCCGTTGTAGTTGCGACACTTACTAGTCAGATACCATTAGCGTGAGATATTTCCAAAACCCAGCAGTTGTTGGTACTTTTATTTAGCCATTCCGTTATAGTTACAATACTTACTAGTCAGATACAATGGTCGCCAGCGACAACCCAAACAAGCAATTGTTGGTAGTTTTATTAAGCCATTCCATTATAGTGAAGCTGATTACTAGTCAGTATAAAGTCAAATTTATAGCTCTACTTTAGTTATAGTTGTCTATGATCGAGATACTGTGCTCCAAGTCGTCCATAACCGCGGACACGGCTTTCAGAAAGTTTTAACCCGGCCGGGGTGCACAAATAGCAACACACACACGATCAACCTCGGAAAAACCAAATCAAAACCCAATGAGGCTTTCACGACAAAGCAATCACAGAATTCAGAAATATTTCAGGGGGCCACCCCTTAAAGTAGACCCGCAACGAAGCCGGCCGGCTCCGAGACGGACGCAAGGTTGTGGGGACGGCTGTAAACGACTGGGAACCCAAAACTGGGCTTGTCGACACCGCGGAATCGTGTCCCGATCCTAAACAGTACAGTGTGCTCCTCGCACAATCGTAAATAAAGCAGTAAAGCATGGCATAAGTACAGGATCGTAAATAAAACCTCAAACTATTTTGTGGCCCCATGAAATAAGAATGAATCAAGCTCTGGCTAAGGGGGGTCCCATAATTCCCCGTATGTGGATAGCGCGAATATTCAAGGAACAGGTATCAAGTACTCGGGGTCCTACGGGACACAAGTGGGCGGTCGGAAACCAAATATTATCTATCACCCACCGATGCCTCTGCTTACTTACTTCAATTTTAGTTGTTAAACAATAATTAAGGTGAGCAATAAATAAAGCCATAACCGTCTCCAACGTTAAACATGCGGCAATGCTCCAACAACTGTGGTACTTGATGACACGCAACAGCACTTGAGCAAGCGACTACGACGCGCAAGTCCAGCTATCTACCAAACAACAGGTAATAGGAAGTGTCCAAGGCAATATAAGGCTGCGAGGGATATCACGGGTACGGAAAACTAGAGCATCGCAACACGGATAGCAATAGATCAACAGGAGGGAATAAATACTATAAAAGTAAGATAGGTAGAAAGGGGGAGATGCTCGCCTGAAAACATTGTCGAAGGCTCATCCGAAGATCGGGTCGACACTCGCATCAACTCAACGGCCTTATCCGTGAAGAACCAAAACACTAGAATAAACACCGGATGCAATATTTAATACTACGGCAAAAGATCGGGCATGATGCATGTATGATGTATGGCATGGCAAAGATGCGATGCAATTAGGTCATATTAAGCGGAACCGGGGTCCCGACATTTAAATAAACGGTTCAAGTTATTTAGAACCCCCGCAATTTAAATGTTATTTGAACATGGAAAAATATAGCACCGGTTCGCTACACAAATTTAAATGAGGCCAATATAAGGCTAGATTTGCCCGCATATGGGCCCCATATTTAATTATTAGGGGAATCGGCATAATGCCCCCAAACCACATGACAATATGCATGCGAGTATGACAATTAATATGCAACAGGTTTTATATTTAGCATTTATAAAATAGGGCTCGGGAAAAGGTTCACACATTAGGGTTCGGCAGATCTTGGGGTTCCGGGGTTCGGGGTTCGGTCTCAGGGTTCAGGGTTCGACGGATCGGCCTCGGCAGAACATTCTCGAGCAACGGGTAGATCTTGTCGCATCCGGGGTCTCGGTGTCCGGGGAAGTACTCGGCGTCCTCGAGAGTGTACTTGTCGCACATGTGGTCTTCGGGTTCTATGACGATGATCTTGTCGTTTCGATGTCGGGGTCTTGAAATCTGTGAAGAGAGCCTTGCCGCCCTTGGGTGAAGAACATGTCATCCCGTGGGTCCGTGTAGAAGTGCTTGAAGATCCATGACGGAGGTCTCCGGGTTCGGCTTCGATTTCCATGAAGGAGATCTTGGGGTTTTCTATGTCGACGACCTTGGGTACCATCTTGTCCGCCAGTGGCGAGCTTGGGATCTGCGTCAGGGCCTTCGCTTTCCACCAGGTACATTCTTCTAATCCAACAGCATCGAGCCAATCTTGTCGACAAGGGGAACTTGACGCTTTATCAACCTTCTCCGTGTTTGATTGTTGGACTCAGCACGACATCGAGGATCTTGGCGACTTCAGAGGGCCGGACCGAGCATGCCTCAACTTGGCACCATAACAGCACATCCCCCTTTGTCTTACCTCGCGGGGCAGAGGGTCGTAGAGCTCGGCTCGGGGAAGCGTGGCCGGCCGGGCGCTGCACCGAGCGGAGAGGATCGGGGAATAGGGCGTGAGGCGACGTGCTTGGCGGAAGGAAGGAGCGGAGGAAGGCGCGGTCGAGGGCCCTGCAGGGGCCGGGGCACGCCGGTGACGGTCGGTTGGAGAGGCGACAGGTGTAGGAGGAGGCGGCGGCGTCCGGCTCGAGGACGGACGGTGGACGGGATGGAGGCTGCGGCCAGCGGTGGCTCGGAGCGAGCGCGACGGCGGCAGCGAGGAGAGGCGGACGCGGAGCGGAGGGGCGGTGGCCGACGGTGGAGGGTCGCTGGTGAGGAAGGGGCCGAGGAAGGCGGTGGGGCAGAGGCGCAGGGGCGCCGGCGGGGGCGGAGCTCCGAGGAGAGGCCACGGCGAGGGTCGACGGTAGTGGAGCTCGAGGGGGGCGCGCGGTGGTGGGGTGGGGAGGAGCCCGGCGGCCGGAGGGCGGGTCGGGGCGATGGCGAGGAGGCGAGGTTGGAGGTGGCCGGGAGCGGGACGCTCGGCGGCGAGAGCGCGCGTGGTCGGGGAGGGAGGTGAGGCGGGGCGGAGCGGCGGTGCCTGCCGGTGGCGGGGAGAGGGTGGAGAGAGGCGGGAGGAGGAAGAAGAAGAGGGGAGGGACGGCTCGCGCGTGGGGTGAGAGAGAGAGGTGGGAGCGGGGCGCGAGGTGGGCAGGTGGGACCGGGGGTGGGCCAGGAGGGGGCTGTCGGTGGTGGGTGTGAGAGTCAGGTGGGGTTGGGGAGTAGTGGGACTAGGGTGGGACCGCGGTGGCAGTGGGGTTGGGGTGGGCTGCGACGGGTGAGGTGGAGGGGAGTGAGGTGAGAGAGATGGGGAGAGGGGTGAGGTGGCAGCAGATAAGTGGTGGGGAGGAGGGAGAGAGGTGAGGTGGCGAGAGCGGATTGGGTGGGGTGAGGTGGCTGGAGGGGTGGGTAGATTAGGACTAGGTAGTTTAGGGATTTTTGGGTGGACCGATTTATTCTGGGGGTGGTCGTCTGGGTCGAATCGGCCCGTTCGACTGCCCCACTAAAAATAATTAAATAATTTATTTATTTCAAACAGACTTTTGCAAACCGATAGCAAACAAAACAAAATAATCCGGTGACCCGGGTGTTGCGTTTGAACAAAGACGGGGCGTTTAGAAAATAAGAACCGGTTTTTCCGCAATTAATTTTATGCAAGCAAATACAAGATGATGACGATGCTCAAATGCAATGTGGCATGATGACATGAGCATGCGGTCATGATGATGCAATGCACAAAAACAACGCGATTTTCTAGTAGTGGTTTTGCGGGATGCCACATCCTCCTGGCCTTTATATAGAGATAGGCAGGTCTCAGGCACAGATCGAGTCGGTTACAGGTTTTAGGGTTTACCCCTTTGAATATTCTATCTACTCTAGTCTTTATCTCCAAGGATCCGAAAGCGTCATGGGCCTTGGCCACCCGAAAATCTTCATGGGATGGTGCATATTCTCCGTGGGCCTTCCTTGGGTTGGACTAGGTATGCTAAGATGTCGTACCTGTAGAGTATAGCCCCCGAGTGTTCGATCGAATCATAGATTCGGCTGAGGACTCTTCAATCCTTCGGGTGCAGCTGCCTCTGTTTGTCTAGAGAATGATTTGAGTGTAGGGATTGTTGATGCGTGTGCCTGACTCTCCCGACAGATCAGGGTCAGTTAACTGTCTTAGGACAAAACAACACGATCTTCTTCAGATTTGAGTCCCTCGACTCGAACCCGGAACATATGCTGGTGTAATTCGACTCAGGCCGCAGAGGACTTACCCGCAAATGATGTACCCAACGCGTCCGTCAGGATTTTTCATCGTGCCTGTTGGCACGGATTCTTACTAGCTGAGCGTAGTCGTGTGCGTTGCCAGGCCATCATATGGTATCTGTAGGTCTTATCTTTGCGTCGTAGACGCAGCATCCGAATGTTTATCACCGCGGAGGTGTTTCGGGTGGCCAAGGAGGATGTTGCCCACTTAGCGTTGATTGGGGCAGAGTTGCGAAAAGTTTCTGCGTGCTGATCCGAAGGATCGCAGTCGAAGAATTCATAGGGTGCGTGACCAGCGCTCCCTATGGGAGTAGCCCCCGAGTGTCTGTTCGAGTCGTAGACTCGAGAAGAGACTTTAATTTAGTCTTATTTGACTTATAGGTCCGTAGGACACAAAATTTTCGGATGCTTGAATCCATCCTCCCTATGGGAGTAGCCCCCGAGTCCGTAGTGGAGTCGTAGACTCGACGTAGGACTCGAAGAATAGTTCAATGATTTAGTACTTTGATCATTTTTGGGTGCGCGGCCAGCGCTCCTGACAGGAGTAGCCCCCGAGTAGTTAATCGAATCGTAGATTCGAGTGAGTACTCTTAGCTGTGTATACGAAGATTTTTAACCGTTGCTAGTATAGCTTCTGATGACGTCAGTGGTAACGATCGGTGACCTCAAGCGTCTGCAGCGCTAGAGATGACGTGACTGGACGAGCATGGGTCCCACCTTCTGACTTTGAGTTGACTGGTCATGTGTCGCGTGGAGATAATTACGGTGTCACCTCGATTTTCGTGACTAGTGGACGGCGTGTGAGCGACGGTTCGCTGCTGTGCTGACACGTGGACGGTCAGATCTGAATGTTGGCACTAGGTCTTCCCGATGGACGGTCATCGTGCATCGTCCTCGTCCTTAAAATCATTGGGGAAAAGTGAGTTTGTTTTCCCCACAGCCATTCTTGTTTCACTGCTCCTATCTTCCTTGAGCTTTCTCACTGCGCGCTGGAATTTCCCCGAGCTTTTCCTTCCTTGATTCTGCGTGCTCATTACCGTCACCGCCGTACTGCGATGGGGAACCCAAGAAGTCCTCCACTGCAGTTGGTACCAGTGCTGCCGCCGGCGGCAAAAAAGGTTCCACCGCCACCCGCGTCACCGATGGCGGCTGGCGGCGATCGGAGACGCGTGAGGGTGACCTCCGCAAGCTCCGTGAGCGGGGTCTTATCCCGCAGGATAGGGAGGCTGTCAGAGTCCCCGGAGACGAGGTAATTCCTCGTCCTCCCGCTGGGTTTCGGGTCATGTTCATCGCGTTTGTCCTTCGGGGCCTTTCTTTCCCAATCCACGATTTTCTCCATGGATTGCTCTTTCTTTATGGCATCCAGCTTCATCATATTTCCCCAAACTCTCTTCTTCATGTCGCCTGCTTCATCACATTCTGCGAGTGCTGGCTCGGTATCGAGCCACACTTTGGCCTCTTCCGGAAGCTCTATTCCGTGAAGAGGCAATCTGGCTCCGATGGTGTTTATCCCATTGGGGGCTGCATCATTTCCCTTAAATCCAACTTGCTTTTCTTCTCCTTTTCTATGTCCGAGTCTATCCAATACTGGCGGAGGCGATGGTTTTACATCCGCGACTCGACAGTGGCTAGGCAAAAATTTGGTCTTGCTCCTTTCGACCCCTCCTAGAAAATCGAGCCGAAGAGGTCCTGGAAGAACCAGATCTTGGATGGCGAGGTAGCGGAGATAGAAGGGATCTATCGTCGGGTGGAGGATCTCCAGTTGATTCCAGATAAAGAGGAGAACAGTGTGGATATCATCCGCACCTTCCTTAAACGTCAGGTGCAGCCCCTCCAGGCTAGGGCGCACTCGATGTTCCTTTATTCTGGTCGTCGTGATCCGACTAGGGTTTCGGCTGATGACGAGGTTTAATCTCGTCAATGCCCATTGTTATGAGCTTGGGTTTTGGAGAAGATGGGGATGTTGGAGATCGCGGAACGGTTAGCAAACAAGCAACACGGGGACACGAGGTTTACCCAGGTTTAGGCCCTCGGAGGGAAAACCCTACTCCTGCTTGTCTGCTCTTGATTACGGCGGAACCGAAGGTTACAGGGGTGCGCAGATGTAATCTGGCGTGAAGGTGTGTATGCGGTGGTATGCAAGAGAGCCTCCTCGTCGTGCCCTCCTGGCCTTTTTTATAGAGATAGGCAGGTCTCGGGCACAGATCGAGTCGGTTACAGGTTCTAGGGTTTGCCTCTTTGAATATTCTATCTACTCTAGTCTTGTTCTCCAAGGATCCGAAGGTGTCATGGGCCCTGGACACCCGAAAGTCTTCATGGGCTGGCGCATGTTCTCGTGGGCCTTCCTTGGGCTGGACTAGGTATGCTAAGGTCGTGTACCCGTAGGGTATAACCATGTCAGCTGAAGAGTTTTCCAAGGGGTATCTCGACGGGATTCTTCGACCGCTGCTGAAGTACAAGGCTGGAGAGGATATTCCGGGGAAGTCGCTGACTCCTCCATTCACTGCTTCTCGTCCGGTTCCGCAGGTGTAGATCTAAGACGTGCGCGTAGTGCTTTTTTCGACTGCGTTTTATTTGCGTTTGCTTGTATGCTAAAAAATTGTCTTCTTTTGCGCAGGAGTTCAAAGTACCGGACATGTCGTCGCCACTACCCGAACTGTTTCGGGATGCACCGGAAAATGAGGTAGTGGACTCCATGTCTGAGATTCCTTCGGCGCGGTCGCCGGCTGAGGAGGCTTTTGAGTCTAGCAAGGAGCAGACTCGAAAGCGGACGCGGAGCTCGAGCGAGACGTCAGATGCTTCAACTCCGCCGACGCCTAGAAACCCCCTGTGCCGTGAGCTTCCTCTCCTGTTCCTGCCGTTCCCGTGCGGGCTGTAGCGCCGCACCCGCCGGCGAAGCGGAAGAAGGAAGAGAAGAAAGAAGAGAAGAAGGAAGAGAAGAAGGGCAGGAGGACCCCGCCTATCTTCGACTTGAGCGATCTCGACTCGTAAGTTTTATCCAGTTGCCTTTTGTTCTCTTTTGATTTTTCTTGATTGTTCTTGTCTGATGTTTTATTTTGCAGCCACTCTTCCGACGGCTCCTTCAGCGATGGAGCTCGGGAGATGGTGGGGGATTCGAAGGTTGCTCCTCCTCCTCCTCAGATGGAGGCCACCTCTGAGGGCGCTGCTCCGAACCCCTCTCCGCAGGAGGCTCGGGTGGTTGTCCCTCAGAAGACTGCATGCGAACCTTTGGAGTCGCCATCTAACCATGTAAGTGATTTTGTTTTCTGCCGCAGGGGGATCCCCCGAGCCTTTTTGAATGATCTGCTGATCATTGTTTCTTCGTGCCTCGGGGAAAGCCCCCGAGCATTTTTCGGGTGATCTGCTGATCATACCCCTTTTTTTTCTTTTGTGTTTGTACTTGTCTCGGGGGGATCCCACGAGCGTTCTGTTGTGTGTGTATTCTATCTTGCTCGTTCCTTGGGCGTAGCCCCCGAGCCTTTCTTTTGACGAGCAGTGTCTTTTTGCAGCCTTTTGTGCAAGGCGTCAACCAACTGGTGCAGCAGCACCTGACACTGGAGGCCATCTTCAAACAGCTTAAGGGTACGTTCATGGGTTGGTCTTTTTGCGTCTTCTTCTATTTCCTTTTCTTTGATTTGATACGTGTTCTGCTGTTTGCAGAGGACAACAATGCCACCCTCCACGAGCTTGATGCTCTCAAAAAGAGCCTTGGGCGAGCGGAGAAGAAAGCTGAGGACGCCGTTGGTGCAAAGGAGCGCCTCGAGCAGGAGTTAGCCAACGCAGCCGCGGCCAAGGAGCGCCTGCAGCAGAAGGCTACGGACCGCGAGGAGCAACTCGCCACCGCTATGGCCTCGCGGGAGAAGGAGGTAGCCGGTAAGCTGATGGCGACCGCCAAGGCTATTTCGGGTGAGTGGTTTCGTCTTGTCTTTTCGGCTTCCTTGTTCTTTCTTGTTTTGCTTTTTATTCACGTCGCCTATTCCTTTCGTGTAGATGCCGCAGGCATCGAGTTTGACCGCGGTGCTCTGGAGCACGGAAGTGCTCTGGATGATGCCACTACGGCGGTCGAAGACCACTGCAGTACCGTGGTCAGCTCACTCGCCAAGGCCAAGGAGGCTCTTGGGCGCTTCTATAAGGAGCTTGTCCCCAAGGGCGTCGCCCTCGAGGATGTCGACTCGTTGGCGGATACGCTATCAGCCGAAGCGCCTGCGGCCTACAAGCGCAAGCAGAAAGGCATCGGTGCATCCGTGGGGCTGACAATGGCCCCGGCGTCTGGAGCGGAGCTGGATCTTCATCGGGTCACCTCCCAGATGTCGACGGCTGCTGACAAATCCGAGGTAGCCTTCGCCCTCTATGCTGCCCGCTGTAAAGTTATGGGCTGAAGTTGATTCACTTGCTGGCTGAGTACGCGCTTAGGCAGCAGGGGGAGGCCAAGAGTAGGCAGTCCGGTTCCGAGGCTACCCAGGATGCGGCTTCTTAGGCCTTGTAGTTGTAGGATAGCTTTTGTTTCTTTTGTTGTAATTATGTCTATGAACAATCCTTGTGCCACGCAGTGGCTTTTTGCTGCATATAATGAATCTCCGAGTTCCTTTTCCACTTGTGTGGTTGTTCATATCGCTGCCTTCTTTTCCCCCTAGGGACCTTCCGGTGATGGTCCCGCTGACACTTCATCTGCGCCGCAGTTGCGGCCATCTTTGGATGGTGCGCGCAACTTGTGTTTCTGCGTGATCGCATCCGTAGTCTTGAGAAAGAATTGCTTGGAGTGCGTGGCCATGCCGATGTTTGGAAATCGAAGACGGAGCGAGGCGCTGCCAGAGAGGAGTATTTGATGGCCGAGTTTCATCGTCTAGCCAAACAGCTTCAATGTAAGTTTTTCGAGCTGCTGCTGATTTGTTCGGATGCGGCTGCTGGCCTATCATATTATTGTGCCTTTGTTGCAGGTGCTAACCTTGTTCCTAAGGAGGAAAATGAGCGTGTTAATGTTCGGATCAATTGCTTGACCCAGCAGGACATGGAGGCCAGCGGTTTTTTCTGGATGGACCGCGATCGTGCCATGGTCCTTGCGACTGTGCAGGATCGTTGTGGCATCCCGCAAAACCACTACTAGAAAATCGCGTTGTTTTTGTGCAATGCATCTTCATGACATCATCATGCATATTATTTTTTACCTGAAACTATGTTGCGAAAGACTATGGTTTTCCGAAACTAGCCCTCCTTCTATTTCAAATTAAACCCCCGGATGCTTCCGGATATTTTGGTTGTCTAAAAACTATTTACAAAAGTTTATTGCAAATTAAATAAAAGTTATAATATTTTAGGGGGCAGTCGAACGGGCCGATTCGACCCAGTCGACCACCCCCGTACAAAACCAATCGGTCCACCAAAATCCTAAAACTACCCAACCTAGTCTACCCACCCCTCCAGCCACCTCACCCCACCCAATAATCTGCCGCCACCTCATCACCTCCCCTCCCCCTATCCAACCCCAACCCGCCACCTGGCCACCCTCTCTCACCCCCACTCCCCACTCAACCTGCCACGCACTCAACACCACACACCACGCCACACACTCACCCCCCGCCTGGACCCACCCCCTGGACCCCACCATCGCTCCCACCTCTCTCTCTCTCCCCACGCGCTGCCCCCCCCGTCTCTCCTCCCCCGACCCCTCTCTCCTTCCTCAACCTCCCCGCCGCCCGCGTCCTCTGCTCCCCGCCGGCCAGGCGCCCGCCTCTGCCTCGCCGGACCCCCCAAGCTCCGCCGCCTCTGCCCTCCTCGTCTCTCTCTGCGTGCCGCCGCCGCCAGTCGCCTCGTCTCCGGCCTCCTCCCCGCCTTCCGCCGCGGCCCCGTGCTCCGGCCGGCCCCCTCGGAGCTCCGCCGTCCCCTCGACCTCCCCGACAACCGCCACCGCCCTCGACCTCCTCCCCCACCGCCCTCCTCGTCGTCCGCCGCCGGCCCCAAGCTCACCACCCCGCTCTCCGGCGCCTCCCGACGATGCCCGCGGGCCGCGCCTCGTCTCCGGCTCCGCCTTCGGCCGCGCCTCCGGCCGCGCCTCCTTCCGCCGCCAGGAGCCCCGCCTCCGCCCCGTGTCCGTCGCCCCTTCTCCGCCCTCTGTCTTGTCGCCGGCCCCGCCGTGCGCGGCGGCGCCGACCCCCTCCGCTCTGCCTCGCCTGGGCCAGCCTCCCTTTGAGCTCCACCGCCGGCGCGCTCCACCCCGTCCTCTCCCGCGCGGCCGCCTGCGCCTCCCCTCGGCAGCTCCTTCCCCCGCGCGCGGACGACCCCGGCCGCCGGCTTCCTCGTGCCCCGGGGTTTTCCCTGTCCCTGGGATCCCGCGGCCTCGTGCCCTTCCTCGGCCCCAAGCCCATCTCGTCGCCATCAGCCGACCCTCCCTGTCGTTCGTCGCTCCAGCTCGGCTCCATGTTTTTGGTTGGACAGTAAGTGTGCGGTGGTGGTTTGCAATGATGTGTTCGTGGCACCGACCTGGGTCTTGTGGTGGCATTGATGGTACTGCAAGATGTTAACACTGCCTGGAATCCTTCCGGTGAACAAGAGCTGCAAGACGGACAAGTACCCCGAGAAGCCGCCCGAACATTCGGTGCTAAGTCCAAGTTTGCCACCGACAATCGAAACCGCGGAACCGACAAGATCGCCTACCCGGAGACCGTGCGACAAGATCTTCTCGGACCCGAGGACCATCAAGACTTCTGCTCGGCAACGCCAAGTACTCCTTCCGGGCTTCGAAGCCCGACCCCGTGGACCGACCTACTCTCCTTCACGGATACGACAAGTACTTCCTCGAGGACGCCAAGTACTTCACCCCGGACATCGAGACCCTGAACGACAAGTACTCCTTCCCGGATGCGATGCTCGAGAACCCGGACGATAAGGACACCGACGCAGAATGCCAAGTTCTTCATCCCGGACGCCTAGACCGACTCGATGGCGAGGACCCGACAAGATCTACCTCCGTTGTCCGAGAACGATCCCGCCGAGACCGTTTCCGTCGAACCCCGAGACCCGACCCCGAAACCCCCCGGAACCAAGATCGCCGAGACCCCTCAATGTGTGACCCTTATCCGAGAACCCTATTTTTATAAATGATATATCTGATGCATATTAAATTGTTCATGCATGCATACTTGTCTGTGGTTTGGGGGCCTTATGCCGATTCGCCATATAATTAAATATGGGGCCCATATGCGGACAAATCTAGTCTCATATTGGTTCCATTTAAATTTATGTAGCGAACCGGTACTATCTTTTGCCATGTTAAGACAACATTTAAAATGCGGGATATCTAGACAACTAGAACCATATATTTAATTGTCGGGACCCTGGTTCCGCATAATATGGCCTAGTCGCATTGCACCTTTGCCATGCCATGCATCATATTATAAGCATGCCCGATCTTTTGCCGTAGTATTAAATATTGCATCCGGTGTTTATTCTAGTGTTTTGCTTCTTCGCGGATTGGGCCGTTGAGTTGATGTGAGCTTCGCCCCGATCTTCGGTTGAACCTTCAACAATGTTTTCAGGCGAGCATCTTCCCCTTTCTACCTATCTTACTTTTATAGTATTTATTTCCCTCCTGTTGATCTATTGCTATCTGTGTTGCGATGCTCTAGCTTTCGTACCCGTGATATCCCCTTTCAGCCTTATATTGCCTCGGACACATCCTATTACCTGTTGTTTGGTAGATAGTTGGACTTGCGCGTCGTAGTCGCTTGCTCAAGTGCTGTTGCGTGTCGCGAAGTACCACAGTTGTTGGAGTAATGCCGCATGTTTGATGTTGGAGATGATCATGGCTTTACTTTTCGTTCACTTTAATTACTGTTTAACAACTAAAATTGAAGTAGGTAAGCAGAGGCACAGGTGGGCAATAGATGTTATTTGGTTGTTAACCGTCCACTTGTGTCCCGTAGGACCCCGAGTGCTTGATACCAGTTCCTTGATTTATCGCGCTATCCACATCCGGGAAGCTTATGGGACCCCCCTGAGCCAGAGCTTGATTCATTCTTATTTCTTGGGGCCACAAACTAGTTTGAGGTTTTATTTACTATCCTGTACTTATGCCATGCTTTACTGCTTTATTTACGATTGTGCGAGGAGCACACTGTACTGTTTAGGATCGTGGCACGATTCCGCGGTATCGACAAGCCCAGTTTTGGGTTCCCAGTCGTTTACAGCCGTCCCCACAACCTTGAGTCCGTCTCGGAGCCGGCTGGCTTCGTTGCGGGTCTACTTTAAGGGGTGGCCCCCTGAAATATTTCTGAATCCTGTGATTGCTTTGTCGTGAAGGCCTCGTTGGGTTTTGATTTGGTTTTTCCGAGGTTGATCGAGTGTGTGTTGCTATTGGTGCACCCCGGCCGGGTAAAACTTTCTGAAAGCCGTGTCCGCGGTTATGGACGACTTGGAGCACAGTATCTCGATCATAGACAACTATAACTAAAGTAGTGCTATAAATTTGACTTTATAATGACTAGTAATCAGCTTCACTATAATGGAATGGCTAAATAAAACTGCCAACAATTGTATGTTTGGTTTGTCGCTTGCAACAATTATATCTGACTAGTAAGTATTGCAACTACAACGGAATGGCTAAATAAAAGTACCAACAACTGCTGGGTTTTGGGTTATCTCATGCTAATTGTATCTGACTAGTAAGTGTTGCAACTTCAATGGAATGGTTAAATAAAAGTGCCCACTGCTTATTTTTATCAGGATGATTATCTATACTTGACTAGTAATTGCTGCAACGCTAACTGAATAATTAAAACTGCCAACCGTGTGAGTTCCTCGGTGGACTTCCTCGATTGGTCTCGAGGGGGAAATACCAGGATGGGATTGTTTGGTGTAAGATTCAGGTTGGATCCGGATAGGTCTTCCTTACCCCTCTCTGATAGCCGCCAGTGGTATTGAGTCTCTATAGGATGTTTAGTGCATGCTGCCGCTGCCGCTTCAGTCCACCATACCTATGTAGGCGAGGACCGCCGAATTCTAGTCTCGCCGTGTACTGGCCTCAGTACTGACCTCCTCTTTTTCCTTTGCCCCTTTGTCGGCACCCCTTTTGTTTAAGCAGGTTTTGAGATCGACGTCGTTAGCAGGGTTACCCTTCCGGCTTGGCCTGGGCAGGGTTATGGACGCCATTGGTTATTCTTCAGGGCACTTAGCCCCATTTGCATCTTGTCCGTAGCTGGACGCTCTATCGTTTTCAAGGTGATTTGGATCTTTGTATATTATATCTGTATTCTTGACTCATTGAGTCGCTGTTATATATATCTGTTCTGTGGGTCCCATCGAGGACTATTGTGTAATGTTATTACTTCGTTTTCCACCCGCACGAAAGTGCCTGGTGGGCACCTTTGAATCGTTTCTATGCGGGTTTGGCGGGTTTCGCTAAAACTTGCATAGGGCCGATTCTGAGGGTGTTACAGAGTGGTATCAGAGCTCGGCAGTTGCGATACCCCACAAGTCCAGCCTGTAGGATAACCTAGCTAACGGCCGAAGTAGAGTGTCAAAACTATTTTTGAAAATCGGTTGGATAGTTCTGATTAGGTCTAATTTTACTTCTTACCCCTCTGGTATTCTCCTCTTACCTCTACGTGTTTTGAATCCGCTCTCGTCTCTTTCTTCGAGTCCAGGATTTCTCGTGGTTGGGTTCCGTCGTACCTTCAGGGATTCGCTTCCTCCTTTGATAACGGTGTTCTACCATCCGATGTTCATGCTGTCTGAGGAATCTGTCTACTGTGGTACCATTCTTTGTTCCTTGTTTGTGCCTTCCGGTGTTTTCCTACGCGACGACATCATCTACGCCAGATCCGATGCAGAGTCTGCATCACCCCTTTGTTTCTGAACCTCGTTTGTCGATATCTTCAGTCTGAATCCTGAGAGTTGGTTGCGTAAGTCTTCTATTCGTGTACAGAGTAATGCTTTGAGTGCGGGATGGAGTCGCGACCATACCACTACTCTTATCATTCGCTTTTGTATATTGAATGGTGGACCGATGCAATTCTTACTCCTTCCATGGGCGTTAGAGGTGGCCTTACCTTTAACTTCGTCTGTTGTTTATCCGGAGTGTTCTCTTGACGGACAGGATCAACGACCTCTTGTTAGTGGTGTCGCGAGGATCTACACAATGCGAGAAGTTTCAGACCGTCGGTCTTCTTTCCGGTACCATGAGGCGGATCTCGAGGGCGAGATCCATTGTTAGTGGTGTCGAATTGTGGCATCCCGCAAAACCACTACTAGAAAATCGCGTTGTTTTTGTGCAATGCATCTTCATGACATCATCATGCATATTATTTTTTACCTGAAACTATGTTGCGAAAGACTATGGTTTTCCGAAACTAGCCCTCCTTCTATTTCAAATTAAACCCCCGGATGCTTCCGGATATTTTGGTTGTCTAAAAACTATTTACAAAAGTTTATTGCAAATTAAATAAAAGTTATAATATTTTAGGGGGCAGTCGAACGGGCCGATTCGACCCAGTCGACCACCCCCGTACAAAACCAATCGGTCCACCAAAATCCTAAAACTACCCAACCTAGTCTACCCACCCCTCCAGCCACCTCACCCCACCCAATAATCTGCCGCCACCTCATCACCTCCCCTCCCCCTATCCAACCCCAACCCGCCACCTGGCCACCCTCTCTCACCCCCACTCCCCACTCAACCTGCCACACACTCAACACCACACACCACGCCACACACTCACCCCCCGCCTGGACCCACCCCCTGGACCCCACCACCGCTCCCACCTCTCTCTCTCTCCCCACGCGCTGCCCTCCCGTCTCTCCTCCCCCGACCCCTCTCTCCTTCCTCAACCTCCCCGCCGCCCGCGTCCTCTGCTCCCCGCCGGCCAGGCGCCCGCCTCCGCCTCGCCGGACCCCCCAAGCTCCGCCGCCTCTGCCCTCCTCGTCTCCCTCTGCGGGCCGCCGCCGCCAGTCGCCTCGTCTCCGGCCTCCTCCCCGCCTTCCGCCGCGGCCCCGTGCTCCGGCCGGCCCCCTCGGAGCTCCGCCGTCCCCTCGACCTCCCCGACAACCGCCACCGCCCTCGACCTCCTCCCCCACCGCCCTCCTCGTCGTCCGCCGCCGGCCCCAAGCTCACCACCCCGCTCTCCGGCGCCTCCCGACGACGCCCGCGGGCCGCGCCTCGCCTCCGGCTCCGCCTCCGGCCACGCCTCCTCCCGCCGCCAGGAGCCCCGCCTCCGCCCCGCGTCCGTCGCCCCTTCTCCGCCCTCTGTCTTGTCGCCGGCCCCGCCGTGCTCGGCTCCGGCGCAGCCGCCGCGATGCGACCTCGCCGGCCCCGCACCTCCGTTGTCCCCGCCGACCCCCTCCGCTCTGCCTCGCCTGGGCCAGCCTCCCTTCGAGCTCCACCGCCGGCGCGCTCCACCCCGTCCTCTCCCGCGCGGCCGCCTGCGCCTCCCCTCGGCAGCTCCTTCCCCCGCGCGCGGACGACCCCGGCCGTCGGCTTCCTCGTGCCCCGGGGTTTTCCCTGTCCCTGCGAGCCCGCGGCCTCGTGCCCTTCCTCGGCCCCAAGCCCATCTCGTCGCCATCAGCCGACCCTCCCCGTCGTTCGTCGCTCCAGCTCGGCTCCATGTTTTTGGTTGGACAGTAAGTGTGCGGTGGTGGTTTGCAATGATGTGTTCGTGGCACCGACCTGGGTCTTGTGGTGGCATTGATGGTACTGCAAGATGTTAACACTGCCTGGAATCCTTCCGGTGAACAAGAGCTGCAAGCCGGACAAGTACCCCGAGAAGCCGCCCGAACATTCGGTGCTAAGTCCAAGTTTGCCACCGACAATCGAAACCGCGGAACCGACAAGATCGCCTACCCGGAGACCGTGTGACAAGATCTTCTCGGACCCGAGGACCATCAAGACTTCCGCTCGGCAACGCCAAGTACTCCTTCCGGGCTTCAAAGCCCTACCCCGTGGACCGACCTACTCTCCTTCACGGATACGACAAGTACTTCCTCGAGGACGCCAAGTACTTCACCCCGGACATCGAGACCCTGAACGACAAGTACTCCTTCCCGGATGCGATGCTCGAGAACCCGGACGATAAGGACACCAACGCAGAACGCCAAGTTCTTCATCCCGGACGCCTAGACCGACTCGATGGCGAGGACCCGACAAGATCTACCTCCGTTGTCCGAGAACGATCCCGCCGAGACCGTTTCCGTCGAACCCCGAGACCCGACCCCGAAACCCCCCGGAACCAAGATCGCCGAGACCCCTCAATGTGTGACCCTTATCTGAGAACCCTATTTTTATAAATGATATATCTGATGCATATTAAATTGTTCATGCATGCATACTTGTCTGTGGTTTGGGGGCCTTATGCCAATTCACCATATAATTAAATATGGGGCCCATATGCGGACAAATCTAGTCTCATATTGGTTCCATTTAAATTTATGTAGCGAACCGGTACTATCTTTTGCCATGTTAAGACAACATTTAAAATGCGGGATATCTAGACAACTAGAACCATATATTTAATTGTCGGGACCCCGGTTCCGCATAATATGGCCTAGTCGCATTGCACCTTTGCCATGCCATGCATCATATCATAAGCATGCCCGATCTTTTGCCGTAGTATTAAATATTGCATCCGGTGTTTATTCTAGTGTTTTGCTTCTTCGCGGATTGGGCCGTTGAGTTGATGTGAGCTTCGCCCCGATCTTCGGTTGAACCTTCGACAATGTTTTCAGGCGAGCATCTTCCCCTTTCTACCTATCTTACTTTTATAGTATTTATTTCCCTCCTGTTGATCTATTGCTATCTGTGTTGCGATGCTCTAGCTTTCGTACCCGTGATATCCCCTTTCAGCCTTATATTGCCTCAGACACATCCTATTACCTGTTGTTTGGTAGATAGTTGGACTTGCGCGTCGTAGTCGCTTGCTCAAGTGCTGTTGTGTGTCGCCAAGTACCACAGTTGTTGGAGTAATGCCGCATGTTTGATGTTGGAGATGATCATGGCTTTACTTTTCGTTCACTTTAATTACTGTTTAACAACTAAAATTGAAGTAGGTAAGCAGAGGCACAGGTGGGCAATAGATGTTATTTGGTTGTTAACCGTCCACTTGTGTCCCGTAGGACCCCGAGTGCTTGATACCTGTTCCTTGATTTATCGCGCTATCCACATCCGGGAGGCTTATGGGACCCCCCTGAGCCAGAGCTTGATTCATTCTTATTTCTTGGGGCCACAAACTAGTTTGAGGTTTTATTTACTATCCTGTACTTATGCCATGCTTTACTGCTTTATTTACGATTGTGCGAGGAGCACACTGTACTGTTTAGGATCGTGGCACGATTCCGCGGTATCAACAAGCCCAGTTTTGGGTTCCCAGTCGTTTACAGCCGTCCCCACAACCTTGAGTCCGTCTCGGAGCCGGCCGGCTTCGTTGCGGGTCTACTTTAAGGGGTGGCCCCCTGAAATATTTCTGAATCCTGTGATTGCTTTGTCGTGAAGGCCTCGTTGGGTTTTGATTTGGTTTTTCCGAGGTTGATCGAGTGTGTGTTGCTATTGGTGCACCCCGGCCGGGTAAAACTTTCTAAAAGCCGTGTCCGCGGTTATGGACGACTTGGAGCACAGTATCTCGATCATAGACAACTATAACTAAAGTAGTGCTATAAATTTGACTTTATAATGACTAGTAATCAGCTTCACTATAATGGAATGGCTAAATAAAACTGCCAACAATTGTATGTTTGGTTTGTCGCTTGCGACAATTGTATCTGACTAGTAAGTATTGCAACTACAACGGAATGGCTAAATAAAAGTACCAACAACTGCTGGGTTTTGGGTTATCTCATGCTAATTGTATTTGACTAGTAAGTGTTGCAACTACAATGGAATGGTTAAATAAAAGTACCCACTGCTTATTTTTATCAGGATGATTATCTATACTTGACTAGTAATTGCTGCAACGCTAACTGAATAATTAAAACTGCCAACCGTGTGAGTTCCTCGGTGGAGTTCCTCGATTGGTCTCGAGGGGGAAATACCAGGATGGGATTGTTTGGTGTAAGATTCAGGTTGGATCCGGATAGGTCTTCCTTACCCCTCTCTGATAGCCGCCAGTGGTATTGAGTCTCTATAGGATGTTTAGTGCATGCTGCCGCTGCCGCTTCAGTCCACCATACCTATGTAGGCGAGGACCGCCGAATTCTAGTCTCACCGTGTACTGGCCTCAGTACTGACGCTCCTGTTTTTCCTTTGCCCCTTTGTCGGCACCCCTTTTGTTTAAGCAGGTTTTGAGATCGACGTCGTTAGCAGGGTTACCCTTCCGGCTTGGCCTGGGAAGGGTTATGGACGCCATTGGTTATTCTTCAGGGCTCTTAGCCCCATTTGCATCTTGTCCGTAGCTGGACGCTCTATCGTTTTCAAGGTGATTTGGATCTTTGTATATTATATCTGTATTCTTGACTCATTGAGTCGCTGTTATATATATATCTGTTCTGTGGGTCCCATCGAGGACTGTTGTGTAATGTTATTACTTCGTTTTCCACCCGCACGAAAGTGCCTGGTGGGCACCTTTGAATCGTTTCTATGCGGGTTTGGCGGGTTTCGCTAAAACTTGCATAGGGCCGATTCTGAGGGTGTTACAATCGTGTTCACCAGGTGTCGCGGGTTCTGTGTCAGGCGAAGACCTTGTTGGCGTCGGTTCTGCACGTGATGTTTCCTCTGGATGAGGCACCATCGACTCTCTGGGGCCTGCTGGCGAAGTTTCGATATGTGCATCATGTTAGGGAGCTGGTACGGCATCAGCTTGTTGCAGGTGTGAAGGCTGCGCTTTCTCTTGTTCGGCTGCATCGTCCCGATGTAGATCTTGCTGTTGTGGCAGCTGGGCCGCCTCTTTGGCCGGATGGTGGTATGTGGGATATGCGTCCACATTATTCGGCTGTAAGGCAGTGTGCCGAACAAATTGTAGATCTTTTTGAGCAGCGTGCGTAGGTGATTCTCCAGAATAGGTAGGACCTGTAAAAATATAGATGTAAAATTTGTATGTATTCGACTGGGCGTGTTGTGCCCTTTGCTGTAAAGGTTTTTTGTTGTTGGCACGTGGTGCCTTATTTGTATGCGTGCTCTTTTCGTTGGCCTGACGTGGTCAGCTACTCAGGTGTACACGCGTTATTCTCAGTCGACGAAGTCGTGAGGTGAGGGGAGCCCCCGAGTGTGTTTTAACATGGAGTAAAATACGAACAGTAGACAAAAATTTGGGGCGAGACACTTAGCTTTATTTATATCGTAGGGAGAAGGTACATTGTTCGGCTGAGTAGCCTTGGCTGAATAGCCTTATTGAAAGTAAAAGGAGGGGAGGTAGCTAGGGGTAGAACCGTCGCAGTTGTGCGATGTTCCATGGGTTGGAGTATGAAACTCCGGACTCCACATGCTTGAGGCGATATGCGCCACCTGGGATGACTTCAGTGACGATGTAGGGTCCTTCCCATGGTGACTCAAATTTCTTCGGTCGCTCTTGCTTGAGTCGCAAGACTAGGTCTCCTTCGACGAAGGACCTTGGACGCAGCCGTTGGCTGTAGTAGTTGCGGAGGCTCTGTTGATACACCGCTGATCGAGCTGCTGCTATGTCACGTGCTTCGTCGAGTGTGTCGACGAGCATCTTTGAGTGCGGCCATTGATTTGGCTTCGCTGTAGGCGACGACCCGTGGGGCCTTATGGCATACCTCTACTGGTAGCACGACTTCGGCTCCGTGCACCATGAAGAAGGGTGTGTAGCCAGTTGAGCTGTTCGGTGTCGTGCGCAAGCTCTAGAGGACCGAGGGTAGCTCCTATGTCCAGGCTCCTGCGAGTCGCTCAAGTGGGCTCATTAGGTGCTTATTGATGCCAGCACCGACGAGGCCGTTGCCCTTTCGACCTGCCCGTTAGTTTGCGGGTGCGCCACGGAGGCATATGTGATGTTGATTCCGAGGTCTTCGCAGAAGTCCTGGAATTCTTTGGAGATGAAGTTCGACCCGTTGTCAGTGATGATGCTGTGCGGCACGCCGAACCTGTAGACAATGGATTCGAAGAACTTGACGGTAGGTTTTCCCTTTTGGTTAGTGACGGGCATGGCCTCAATCCACTTGGTGAATTTGTCGACTGCGACCAGGAGGTAGAGGTGACCTCCTTTCGAGGACCTTGGCAGTTTGCCAATCATATCGAGCCCCCATTGGGCGAAAGACCAGGCCAGAGGTATGGGCCTAAGCTCTGATCCGGGTGCGTGCGGTTTGTCGGCGGACTTCTAGCACCCATTGCATATTCGGACGATGTACTTGGCATCGTTCATGGCCGTTGGCCAGTAAAATCCGGCTCGTAGAGCTTTGGCAACAAGGGTGCGGCTGCCCGCATGATGGCCGCAGATGCCCTCGTGGATGTCTTGGAGGATGGTTTTGCCGTCACCACCTTTGGAGTATACCCGAAATGCTACGCTTGTACAACTCGCCATTGATGATGGTGAAGGCCTTGGATCGGAGAGATATGCGTCGGGCATCTGTCGGGCTATCAGGCAGTTCTCCGTCTATCAGGTACCTGAGGTATGGTCGTGTCCAAGTTTCTTCGACTGCCATGACCTGCATTAGGTTGACCACTGCGACTTCTGTGTCGAGCTTTTCGGGTCCTTCCTGTCCTTCGGGTAGCGCAGCCCCCGAGTGCTCTGCTTCTTCGGGTGATCCCTTGGGGAATTGCCTTTTGATGGACGACACGCAGATCTGTTCGAGGAACACACATGGAGGTACCCGTGCACAGGTGGAGCCGATGTTCTCGAGTCTGTCGGCCTCTTCGTTGCTTTCTGTTCCAACGTGCCGAAGCTCGCAGTCGTCGAAGTCTCCTTCGAGTGCGTTGTAGAGTGCTCGGTACGCGATCATGTTGGCGGCGTATGCGTCGCACTCGTTCATCGTCTGTTGGACGATGAGGTTTGAGTCTCCATAGATGACCAGGCGTGTTGCGCCGCAGATCTTGGCCATCCTCATGCCGTGGATGAGGGCCTCATACTCAGCCTCGTTGTTGGAGGCTCGGAATTTCATCTGGAGGACTTACTTCATCTTGTCGCCCTGCGGGGAGGTATGTATTACCCCGGCTCCTGCCCCGGCCTCACGCTTGGAGCCGTCGAAGTGCATCGTCCATGACTGTGTCATGTCCGGTGTGTCTAGCAGCTGTAGTTCCATCTAGTGGACGAGGAAGTCCGGAAGGACCTGAGACTTGATCATGTGGCGCTTCTCGTAGACGATGTCTAGAAGTGACAGCTCGATGCCCCATAGGGCCACACGTCTTGTGGCCTCCGGGTTGTTCAGGATGCTGTTCAGGGGCGCCTCGTTGACGACCATCACCTGATGCTCCTGGAAGTAGTGGCTCAGCCGACGAGCCGCCATGAACACGCCATAGGCGAGTTTCTGGTAATGAGGGTACCTTTGCTTTGTCGGTGTCAATACCTCGCTGAGGTAGTAGATTGGGCGTTGGACCCCGTGGGTCTTGCCTTCTTCGGGTCGTTCGACCACAAGTACGGTGCTTACCACCTGGTGTGTGGCTGCTATGTATAGTAGTAAAGGCTCGCGCTCCTTTGGCGTGACCAAGACGGGCGAGGTAGAGAGCATCCGCTTTAGATCTTCGAATGCGTCGTCCGCCTCGGGCGTCCACTCGAATTTGTCTGCCCTGCGTAGCAGTTAATAGAACGACAGAGCTTTTTCGCCCATGCGGCTGATGAACCTGCTCAATGCTGCGATTCATCCGGCAAGCTATTGGACTCCCTTGAGGTTCTTCGGCTTTTCCATGGCCATTATGGCCCGGATTTTCTTCGGGTTCGCCTAGATCCCTTGCTGGGAGATGAAGTAGCCTAGTAGCTAACCAGATGGGACGCCAAAGGCGCACTTTTCTGAATTTAGCTTGATCTTGTATCGATCAAGGTTATCGAACGTCTCGCGGAGATCGTCAATGAGCGTCTTGGCATTCCTTGTTTTTATGACTATGTCGTCGACATAGACTTGGATGTTGTGGCCGATCTGGCCCTTCACGCATGCCTGCATGCACCGTTGGTATGTGGCGCCTGCGTTCTTCAACCCGAAGGGCATTGTGTTGTAGCAAAACACCCCGAACGGCATGATGAACGCCGTTTTCTCCTGATCTTCGACTTTTAGTCGGATCTGGTTGTAGCCTGAGTAGGCATCGAGGAAGGAGAGTTTCTCGTATCCTGCAGTCGAATCAATGATATGATCGATCCGAGGGAGAGGGAAGTGATCCTTCGGGTAGTGCTTGTTCAGCGATGTGAAGTCCACGCACATCCACAGGATGTCCGTGTCATTTTTGGCGACCATCACGATGTTGGCAAGCCACTTGCTCTCCTTGATCTCCCTGATAAAGTTTGCGTCGAGTAGTCTGTTGACTTCGACTCCGATTTCTTCGGCCCATGGTTCGGACAGTCGTCGGATGGAATGTTTGACGGGTTTGGCGTCTGGAAATATGTTGAGTGCGTGCTCGGAGAATTCCCATGGAACTCCTGGCATGTCCGTAGGACACCAGGCGAAGATTTCCCAGCGCTCACGGAGGAATTCGACGAGCGCGCTTTCCTATGCGGAGCTGAGCTCGTTGGCGATCAGCGCCGTCTTGGAGGCATCCGTCAGATGGACATGCACCTTCTTTGTGTTGACGGTGGAGTCGAAGGACATATCTGGTGTGTTCTGTCTTGCGACTGGGGGTGCCCTGTTCTCCGTCACCTCGCGGAGCCTTACGAGATCCTCCTGCATGATGAATGACTGGGAGATTCTGTTGAAGTCCCTATCGCAGTGGTCCGATCGGGTGAAGCTCCCGTGGACCATGATGACGCCCTGGGTCCTAGCATCTTGAGTAGCAGGTACGCATAGTGCGGTACTGCCAGAAATCGTGTGAATGCCACGCGCCTGAGGATGGCATGGTATTGTGATGGCCAGTCCACTACTTCTAACTCGAGTCGCTCGCATCGGAAGTTATCCGGCTTGCCGAAGATGACGTCGAGCCATATTTTTCCCAGGGTGAATACACCCTTCCCTGGGACGATGCCGTGAAACACTGTATCAGATTGTTCTAGGCTGCACAGCGGGATCCGCATTGCTGCCAAGGTACTGGCGAAGATCAGATTGATGCTGCTGCCACCGTCCATGAAGACGCGGCTCATGTCGAACCCTCCGATCTGCGCCTCGAGCACCAGGGCAGCATGACCTGGGCGAGGGACCTGACAAGGGTGATCCGAACGGCTGAACGTGATGTAGGACTCCGATCCGCTGAGGTACTCAGGGATGGCGGGAGGAGCGTGTTGGAATTATGCCCTAGAGGCAATAATAAAGATGTTATTATTATAATTCTTGTTCATGATAATGTTTATATTCCATGCTAGAATTGTATTAAGCGGAAACTTTAATACTTGTGTGGTTTGTGAACAACACCGTGTCCCTAGTACGCCTCTATGGACTAGCTCATTGATTAATGATGGTTAAGGTTTCCTAACCATGGACATGAGTTGTCAATTAATAATGAGATCATATCATTGGGAGAATGATATGATGGACAGACCCAAACTAAGCGAAGCAATTAGATCGTGTCATCGTGTTCGTCTTTGCGAAGCTTTTCTTATGTCAAATATTGTATTCCTTAGACCATGAGATAATACAACTCCCTGGTGTCGGAAGAAAGCTTTGAGGTCATCAAACGTCATCCTATGAGAGGGTGATCATAAAGGTGTCTCTCAGGTGATCGGAAAGTATCTGTTGGGTTGTATGTATCGAGATGGGATTTGTCCCTCCCAAGTCGGAGAGATATACTTCGGGCCCACTCGGTAATCGATATCAACACCGCTTGCAAGCATGTGGTTAAGGAGTTAATCACAAAGTGATATCGGATTACGGAACGAGTAAAGTACTTGCTGTGAACGAGATTGAACTAGGTATGACGGTACCGACGATCAAATCTCGGGCAAGTAAAATATCGCGAGACGAAGGTAATATATATGGGATTGATTGAATCCTGGCATCGTGGTTCATCCGATATGATCATCGATGAATGTGTGGGAGTCAATATGGGTTTCCAGACCCCGCTGTTGATTATTGATAGAAGATCATGTCTGCATATTCTCGAACCCGCAGGGTCACACACTTAACGTGTCTCGACGCTAGGATAGATTGGATAATTGGTTTATGAGTTTTTGTTCGGAGTCTCGGATGGGATCCGGGACATCACGAGAGGTTCCGGAATGGTCCGGAGAATAAGATTCATATAAGGCAGTGCAGTTTTTGGAGTTCGGAATTGTTCCGGGTTAATCGGTATTGTACCGGAAGCTTCTAGAACCTTCCGGAAGGGGACCAACGTGGCCCCACCTTCCGGGAGGGGGCATGGGCCTATGAGGGAGTGCCCTGGCCGCTTTGGGCTAGGGGCACAAGGCCCCATAGGGCCCAACCGGCCAGCTAGGGTAAAACCCTAACTAGACCTTCTAGAAGGGGGGGGGTTTCCTTGCCCCCCACTCCTCCTCCTTGTGGCCGCCGGTTTGGGCTTGGGGGAGGGGCTAGGGCAGCCGCCCACCCCTCTATATAAATAGGGATGGGGGCGCACCACTCCCCACACCTTCCCCTCCAAAGCTAGCCGTCCTGCTGCCCTCCTCTCTCTCTCCCTCCCGACTGCGTGTAGGCGAAGCCCTGCTGCAGAAACTCTCCACCATATACACCACGCCGTCGTGTTGTAGATCCAATCCGTATCTCCACCATACTTGCTGGACCGAGGAAGGAGGAGACGTCGAGGTGCTGCACGTGTGCATCTCACGGAGGCACCGCCACTTGTGGTGCTAGATCGGATCGGATCGCGAGGAGGAGAAGCGAGTACGACTACATCACCCACGTTCCGACGAACGTTCCGCTGTGCGAATCTTCAAGGGTATGAAGATCTAATCCAATCTCTCTTGTTGTTTGCATCTCCTAGATTAGATCTTGGCTTTCCCTCTGTTCGCATCCGTAGAAAATTTTGATTTACTATGCCGCAAAACCCTTCAGTGGTATCAGAGCTAGATCTATGCGTAGATGTGTTTCACGAGTAGAACGCAACATGGTTGTTGCGGGCGTTGATGTTTTCTGTTGCAAGCCTCTTGTTTGTGTTCTTCTTATGACGCGGCATAGTGAGATTGAAGCGGTCCAGGCCAACCTTACGCGACGTCGTTCGCGAGACCGGCTCCGCACTTGACGTGTGGCTTGTTCCACACATGCGGCTGGTGGATGTCAGTTTCTCTCACTATAGTTGTCATGGGATTAACACCGGAGTTTGGCAACCATAATATCACCGTTGTGGCTTTTCGTAGGTAAGAATCGTTCTTAGCATCTACTCCCATAAGCCACGTAAAACATGCAACAACAAAGTAGAGGCGTCTAACTTGTTTTTGCAGGGAGTGTTTTCTGTGATATGGTATGGCCCAAGATGTGATGTGTATAATGTATGCGATGATCATGTTTTGTAATGTTTCACAACTTGCATGTCGATGAGTACACAACCGGCAGGAGCCATATGGTTGTCTTTATAATTGTGTATGACCTGTGTGTCAACTTCTTATACGCCATGTAATAGTTTCACTTTATCGCTAAGTAGTTAGCAATAGCTGTAGTTGCTATTCGTGGTGGAGGCAATCATGGTGGAGTGATGGAGATCATGCCGGCACGCACAAGATGGAGATCATTGCGCGAAGATTGGCTATACCATGTCACATAAAGTTATATGCATGTGATGTTTATCCTTTTATGTATCTTATTATGCTTAGATCGCGACGGTAGCATTATAAGATGATTCCTCACTTAAATATCAAGATAAAAACTGTGTTCTCCCCAAGTATGCACCGTTGCGAAAGTTCGTCGTGTCCAAGCATCATGTGATGATCGGGTGCTATAGACTCTACGCTCACATACAACGGGTGCAAGCCAGTTTTTGCACACGCGGAAATACTTGGGTTTGACTTGACGAGCCTAGCATGTACAGACATGGCCTCGGAACACATGAACTGAAAGGTTAAGCATGAGTCATATGAATGATATGATCGACACTTCGTTGTCCACCATTGAAGCCACATCTCTTCTCGTGATGATCGGATTAGGTGTGGTGAATTTGGATCATGTTCACTAAACAACTTGAGGGATGTTGAATTTAGTGGGAGTTCATCTAGTAATTTGATTAAGTTGAACTAGTTATCATGAACATAGTCTAATTTTTACTTGCAAATACTGTAGATCACATGGCTAAGTCCAACTTCAACTTCAATGTTTTTGCTGAGATAGAAAAGCTTAGAAACAATGGGTCTAACTTCACCAAATGGTTCCCAATTCTAAGAATCATTCTCGCTGGCGGACAAAAGGACTATGTCCTTGAGAAAGCGCTAGGTGACGCCCCTGCTGTAGATGCGCCGGCTGATGAGAAAGCTGTTTATCAGTCGCGCAAGGATGATTATGATTTGATTAAGATCGCCATGTTGTATGCTATGGAATCGGATCTTAAAAATTGTTTTGAGGAGTTCGCCGGGCCCTTTGAGATTCTTGAGGAGCTGAAAACTATGTTTCAGACTCAGGCCCGTTCTGAGAGATATGAGATCTCTAAGAAATTCTTTAACTACAAGATGGAGGAAGGGAGTTCCGTTAGTGAGCACGCCATTAAGATGTCGGGCTACACTCAACGCCTTGAGCAACTGGACTGCAAGATTCCAGAGGAGCTCAAGATTGACAGAGTTATGCAATCACTCCCTCCTAGCTACAAAAGTTTTGTAGTTGCTCACAATCAAATTGGTTCCACTCATATGATCACTGAGCTCTTCGCTAAGATGAAAGTAGCGGAGGTGGACATCAATAAGAATAATCATATGTTGATGGTCAACAAGCCCCCCACCTTCAAGAAAGGTAAGGGTGCAAAGAAGCCCTTCAAGAAAGGCGGCGGCAAGCGCGTTGCCCCTGCTGAGAAGAAGCTCAAGTCTGGTCCCAAGCCGGACACTGAGTGCTTCTATTGAAAGGACAAGGGTCACTGGAAGCGCAACTGTCCGAAGTACTTAGCGGACAAGAAGGCTGGCACCATCAAAGGTATATTTGATATACATGTTATTGATGTTTTCCTTACTAGCCCTCGTTGTAGTGCCTGGGTATTTTATACTGTTTCAGTTGCTAATATTTGTAACTCGAAACATGAGCTACGGAATAGACGGCGGCTTGCGAGGGATGAGGTGACGATGCGCGTTGGCAACGGATCAAGAGTTGATGTGATGGCCGTCGGCACGCTCTCCTTAGTTTTACCTTCGGGATTAGTTTTAAACCTTAATAAGTGTTATTATGTGCCTGCGTTGAGCATGAACATTATTTTTGGATCTTGTTTATTGCAAGACGGTTATTCATTTAAATCGGAGAATAATGGTTGTTCTATTTATATGAGTAACATCTTTTATGGTCATGCACCTCTTGTGAATGGTTTATTTCTTCTAAATCTCGAGAGGGATGAAACACACATCCATAACATTGAGGCTAAGAGATGCAAAGTAGATAGTGATAATACTACTTATTTGTGGCACTGTCGTCTAGGTCATATCGGTGTAAAGCGCATGAAGAAACTCCATTCTGATGGACTTTTGTAGTCTCTTGATTTTGAATCATTTGACACATGCGAACCATGCCTCATGGGCAAGATGATCAAAACCCCGTTCTCCGGTATGATGGAGCGAGCAACAGACTTGTTGGAAATCATACATACCGATGTATGCGGACCGATGAGTGTTTCGACGCGCGGTGGATATCGCTATTTTCTCACTTTTTCCGATGACTTAAGTAGATATGGGTATATCTATATAATGAAACATAAATCTGAAACGTTTGAAAAGTTCAAAGAATTTCAGAATGAAGTGGAGAACCATCGTAACAGAAAGATTAAATTTCTATGATCCGATCGTGGAGGTGAATATTTGAGTTATGATTTTCTCACGCATCTTAAAGCAAGCGGAATAGTTTCGCAACTCACGCCACCCGGAACACCACAGCGCAATGGTGTGTCTGAACGCCGGAATCGAACCTTATTAGATATGGTCCGATCAATGATGTCTCTTACTGATTTGCCGTTATCATTTTGGGGTTATGCATTAGAAACCGCTGCATTCACTTTAAATAGGGCTCCATCTAAATCCGTTGAGACGACACCGTATGAACTGTGGTTTGGTGCTAAACCTAAGATGTCGTTTCTTAAAGTTTGGTGATGCGAAGCTTACGTCAAGAAATTGATGCCGGATAAGCTCGAACCCAAAGCGGAGAAATGCGTCTTCATAGGATACCCTAAGGAAACTATTGGGTATACCTTCTATCACAGAACCGAAGGCAAAGTGTTTGTCGCAAAGAACGGTTCCTTTCTTGAGAAGGAGTTTCTCTCGAAAGAAGTGAGTGGGAGGAAAGTAGATCTAGACGAGGTTATTGAACCTTCTCTTGAATTGGAGAGTAGCACAGCACCTGAAATTGTTCCAGTGCCGCCTGCACCAACAATAGAGGAAGCTAATGACAAGGATCATGAAGCTTCGGACGATGCTGCTACTGAACGTCGCAGGTCGACAAGGTCGCGTGCCCCTCCTGAGTGGTACGGCAACCCTGTCTTGACTGTCTTGTTGGTAGAAGACAGTGAACCTACGAACTATGAGGAAGCGATGATGAGCCCAGACTCTGAGAAATGGCTAGAAGCCATGAAATCCGAACTAGGATCCATGAGCGAAAACCAAGTATGGACTTTGGTGGACCCTCCTAGCGACCGTAAGGCCGTTGAGTGCAAATGGATCTTCAAGAATAAAACGGACGCGGATGGTAATGTTACCGTCTATAAAGCACGGCTTGTCGCGAAAGGTTTTCGACAAGTTCAAGGTGTTGACTACGATGAGACTTTCTCTCCCGTAGCGATGTTTAAGTCCATTCGGATTTTATTAGCAATTGTTGCGTTTCATGATTATGAAATATGGCAGATGGATGTCAAGACTGTGTTCCTCAATGGCAACATTGATGAAGAGTTGTATATGATGCAACCCGAAGGTTTTGTCGATCCTAAGGATGCTGATAAAGTATGCAAACTTCAGCGTTCCATTTATGGACTGAAGCAAGCATCTCGGAGTTGGAACCTTCGTTTTGATCAAGTGATCAAGAGCTTTGGATTTGTTCCAAATTGCTACGAAGCTTGTATCTACAAGAAAATGAGTGGAAGCTCGGTGACATTTCTAGTACTATATGTGGATGACATATTGATTATTGGAAATGACATCAACATGCTTAACGATGTGAAGAGTTATTTGAACAAGTGTTTTTCAATGAAAGACCTAGGTGAAGATGCTTATATATTGGGCATTAAAATCTATAGAGATAGACAAAGACGCCTGATAGCTTTAAGCCAGAGTACATACCTAGACAAAGTTCTGAAAAGTTTCAGAATGGATAAGGCAAAGAAAGGTTCAGTGCCTATGTTGTCAGGTAAGATATTGAGCAAGGCTCAGTGTCCAGCTACGGTAAATGATAGGGAAGCTATGAGCAAAGTGCCTTATGCCTCGGCCATAGGTTCTATCATGTATGCCATGCTGTGTACTAGACCGGATGTGTCCAATGCTCTTAGTTTGACGAGCAGATATCAAAGTGATCCAGGAGTGGAACACTGGACAGCCGTGAAGAACATCCTAAAGTACCTAAATAGGACTAAAGAAATGTTCTTAGTCTATGGGGGTGATGAACAGCTCGTCGTAAAAGGTTACGTCGATGCTAGTTTTGACACCGACAAGGATGATTTTAAATCTCAGACAGGATACGTGTATATTTTGAATGGAGGAGCTGTGAGCTGGAGAAGCTGCAAGCAAAGCGTGATCGCGGGATCTACAGTAGAAGCGGAATACATGGCTGCTGCAGAAGCGTCAAGTGAAGGAGTTTGGATCAGGAACTTCATCACTGATCTTGGCGTGGTTCCAAGTGCATTGGACCCACTGGAGATATTGTGTGACAACACTGGCGCCATAGCACTCGCTAAGGAACCAAGATAGCATCCAAAGACCAAGCATATCAACCGCAAGTTTCATATAATCCGAGATTATATAGCAGATGGAGATCTGAAGATTAGCAAAGTACATACAGATCTGAATGTCGCAGATCCATTGACTAAACCTCTTCCACGTGTAAAACATGATCATCACCTCAGTGCCATGGGTGTAAGATTGTTGCCAAATGTAAACTAGATTATTGACTCTAGTGCAAGTGGGAGACTGTTGGAATTATGCCCTAGAGGCAATAATAAAGATGTTATTATTATAATTCTTGTTCATGATAATGTTTATATTCCATGCTAGAATTGTATTAAGCGGAAACTTTAATACTTGTGTGGTTTGTGAACAACACCGTGTCCCTAGTACGCCTCTATGGACTAGCTCATTGATTAATGATGGTTAAGGTTTCCTAACCATGGACATGAGTTGTCAATTAATAATGAGATCATATCATTGGGAGAATGATATGATGGACAGACCCAAACTAAGCGAAGCAATTAGATCGTGTCATCGTGTTCGTCTTTGCGAAGCTTTTCTTATGTCAAATATTGTATTCCTTAGACCATGAGATAATAGAACTCCCTGGTGTCGGAAGAAAGCTTTGAGGTCATCAAACGTCATCCTATGAGAGGGTGATCATAAAGGTGTCTCTCAGGTGATCGGAAAGTATCTGTTGGGTTGTATGTATCGAGATGGGATTTGTCCCTCCCAAGTCGGAGAGATATACTTCGGGCCCACTCGGTAATCGATATCAACACCGCTTGCAAGCATGTGGTTAAGGAGTTAATCACAAAGTGATATCGGATTACGGAACGAGTAAAGTACTTGCTGTGAACGAGATTGAACTAGGTATGACGGTACCGACGATCAAATCTCGGGCAAGTAAAATATCGCGAGACGAAGGGAATATATATATGGGATTGATTGAATCCTGGCATCGTGGTTCATCCGATATGATCATCGATGAATGTGTGGGAGTCAATATGGGTTTCCAGACCCCGCTGTTGATTATTGATAGAAGATCATGTCTGCATATTCTCGAACCCGCAGGGTCACACACTTAACGTGTCTCGACGCTAGGATAGATTGGATAATTGGTTTATGAGTTTTTGTTCGGAGTCTCGGATGGGATCCGGGACATCACGAGAGGTTCCGGAATGGTCCGGAGAATAAGATTCATATAAGGCAGTGCAGTTTTTGGAGTTCGGAATTGTTCCGGGTTAATCGGTATTGTACCGGAAGCTTCTAGAACCTTCCGGAAGGGTACCAACGTGGCCCCACCTTCCGGGAGGGGGCATGGGCCTATGAGGGAGTGCCCTGGCCGCTTTGGGCCAGGGGCACAAGGCCCCATAGGGCCCAACCGGCCAGCTAGGGTAAAACCCTAACTAGACCTTCTAGAAGGGGGTTTCCTTGCCCCCCACTCCTCCTCCTTGTGGCCGCCGGTTTGGGCTTGGAGGAGGGGCTAGGGCAGCCGCCCACCCCTCTATATAAAGAGGGCTGGGGGCGCACCACCCCCACACCTTCCCCTCCAAAGCTAGCCGTCCTGCTGCCCTCCTCTCTCTCTCCCTCCCGACTGCGTGTAGGCGAAGCCCTGCTGCAGAAACTCTCCACCATATACACCACGCCGTCGTGTTGTAGATCCAATCCGTCTCTCCACCATACTTGATGGACCGAGGAAGGAGGAGACGTCGAGGTGCTGCACGTGTGCATCTCACGGAGGAACCGCCACTTGTGGTGCTAGATCGGATCGGATCGCGAGGAGGAGAAGCGAGTACGACTACATCACCCACGTTCCGCTGTGCGAATCTTCAAGGGTATGAAGACCTAATCCAATCTCTCTCGTTGTTTGCATCTCCTAGATTAGATCTTGGCTTTCCCTCTGTTCGCATCCGTAGAAAATTTTGATTTACTATGCCGCGAAACCCTTCAGAGCGGTCACGGCCAGATTAATTTGGCGGGTGATTTTCTTCTGCACCCTGTTCGTTGGGCGCCCTTTTTGGATCATCAGCGATCCTTTTGGCGCGGGGTACCCGTGCCTACCGTTATTCTGCGCTGGTGCGATTAGGTAGTTCAAAGGTCCCGCAGGTGGTGGTGGAGGAGCTCCATGTGCGATCTCACCTAATGCAGGTGTATTCCCATATCCAGGGTTCGGGGCTTGCTGCCTCATCTGAGCCATGCTCTCGCTGAGTTTCTGGAACTCGCGGCAGTCCTTGAGCATGTGGCTTGCCTTCTTCTTACCATCCTGCTTGTCGATGTAGAAGTGGATGGTGCATGGACCCGATAGTTTTTCCTATGTTGAGGGTCCGTCGTCACGGCCACAGCGTTGCCATGACTGCGTTGGGCATCCTCCGTCCCGGAAGTTGCTTCCACGGTATCCGCCGTTGTTGCGGTTGTCGTTGCTGCGGCGATCGGCGTAGCCAGCTGCGACCATGTCGGGTCCATCGCGATCGTCGTAGACGCGCGATCTTCTATTGCTACGGCGCTCACGTCGCCGACCGTAGTCATCTTCCTCCTCCGAGTGCGCTCGGTGGACGGAGTCCTCGCCATCGGCCCACCTGTTGGCGATGTCCATGAGGTGGTCGAGTGTCTTGGGCTTGACGCGCCCAAGTTCTTCTTTGAAGTACTGGCGTTTGACGCCATCCTTGAAGGCGTCAATAGCTCTCTCTCCTCAGAGATGTGCGCCACGGAGTTCTTGGTGTTGGACCCGCGCAGTATGTACGAGCGAATGGATTCGCCCGTTCTTTGGGTGCAGGCCCGCAGTTCCTCGATCGAGGCTGGCCTCTTGCTAGTGCCCTTGAAGTTTCGGACGAAACTGTATGCCAGTTCCTCCTAGCTTCGGATGGATCCCGAGGATAGGCTGCCGAGCCAGATCCGGGCTACGCCTGTCAGCTGCAGCTGAAGGCATTGCATGGCGGTTTCCTTGTTTCCGCCGTGTAACTTGACGGACGATAGGTGGTCGCTGAGCCACGCCTTGGGGTCCTGTGTGCCGTCAAACTTCGGAGTGTCCGAAGGAAGCTTGAAGTTCCACGGCATCTGTGTCCGCCAAACGGATCTGCTGAAGCATCGGGCTCCGTAGAGTTCTCCTTCGTCATCATCCTCCTCGGATTCAGACGAGCATACGCGCTTGGCGCGTGCCTTGTCGATCTTGCGCTGTGTTATCTCGCTTCGAGCATCGTAATCGTGGCTGCGACGTCGCGATCTCTTGTGCCTTCGAGGAAGGTCGTGCTCTTCATCTTCGGATGAGGACGTGGGGCTGCGGTTGAACCTGACCGCAGCCTTCTTCTTTGGCTCTGCAGGAGCTTCTCCGTGGAGCGCAGCTCCAACGAGTCCGATCCCGGTAAGCGCAGACTTATGCATGGACCCTTTCGGGTTCCCCTCCAGAGGTGGATGGGACGCGAGGTACGCGGTGGCCGCCATGATCGCAGCTTGCGGTGTCTTCGGGATGACGTTGCCGTCGGCGTCCATATCCATGAAGGACGCATTGAGGGCCCGAGTCACCTCGCGACGTGCCTTGGGATCCATGTTCTCTGTGCGAGAACGGTGCTTGTTGCCATGGTTGCCGTGCGAGCTGGAGCCGATGCCCATGGCGGAGAGCGCAGCTCGCCGCGCACTGGACTCCGAGGCTGCTTGCTTGCGTTTGTCAAGCACCTCTTGCATCTTCACCTGCTTCTTGTGCTCCTCGATTAGGAGCATGTGGTATGCCATCAGCAGGTCCCGTGAGGCATCTGTGGGCAGGATCTTGTTGCCTGCTACGGCTTCGCGTGCTTGAGCCCATCCTTCCTCGCTGAGGTGGATGACCCGATCGGTGTCGTTCCCGTTGGGTGGGGGAACTGGCTTTTTCTGTTCCCGCCGTTTCTACCCTGCGGGTTGGGTGGCGGGTTGTGCTCCTGATCCACGTCACTCTGGATGACTGCAGCGCACTGGTAGCGCTCGTAGATCGGATTGCTGCTACCGCAGCTTTCGGATCCGGAACCGTAGGTCCCTTCATCCGATGGTGGATCGCACAGATCTGAGTTGCAACTGCTGCTGTCATAGAACTCATCTGCCGATGGTGATGTGCGTAGCACGGGGTGTGGAGCCCACGAAGAAGGCCTGATCGATGGCAGGGGCACCCGCTCCGGGAGGCGGAGAGTGCCGGTCTGCCCCACCTGGAAGCAAAAGCTCCCGAACAGGATCTCGAGTCCGTCGCCAACGGGCTCGAAGTCCTTCAGGGTGGCTGGCGAGTGGGCGGTGAAGTCAAAAGCGCCGAAGAGGAGATGACTCTCCGTCGCCGTGGAGTTTTAGATCGCTTTGGTTGGGACCGTCACGTTCGCACAATCAGCGCCCCAGTTCCTACAGACGGCGCCAATTGACGAGGTTTAATCTCGTCAATGCCCATTGTTATGGACTTGGGTTTTGGAGAAGATGGGGATGCTGGAGATCACGGAACGGTTAGCAAACAAGCAACACGGGGACACGATGTTTACCCAGGTTCAGGCCCCTGGAGGGAAAATCCTACTCCTGCTTGTCTGCTCTTGATTACGGCGAAACCGAAATTTATAGGGGTGCGCAGATGTAATATGGCGTGGAGGTGTGTATGCGATGGTATGCGAGAGAGACCTCCTCGTCGTGCCCTCCTGGCCTTTATATAGAGATAGGTAGGTCTCGGGCACAGATCGAGTCAGTTACAGGTTTTAGGGTTTACCCCTTTGAATATTCTATCTACTCTAGTCTTGCTCTCCAAGGATCTGAAAGCGTCATGGGCCTTGGCCACCCGAAAATCTTCATGGGATGGTGCATATTTATCATGCGCCTTCCTTGGGCTGGACTAGGTATGCTAAGATGTCGTACCCGTAGGGTATAACCATATCAATAGCTGAGCTCGGTTAAGAGATGATCAGGTCACCTATGGGTCAAGCACCTGCAAATATACGCAACAACGGCAGGTGGATGCCATATTTCAAGATGAGCACTTATCTTGTCTTTGGATCGCATCACATGCATCAGTTTTGCTCTTGTGTTCCTTGTGTTCCCCTGATTTGTCAGTGCATCCTTATAATCACGTAACATGATTGTATTGGTGCAACCGATGGTACTCATTTCACTGCTAGAGTTCCAAGAGCACAATGTGCAGCTTATAGGGGAAGGAAGCAGTACACCATCCAGAATGTGCTTGTTGCTTGTGATTTCGACATGAAGTTCACATATGTGCTAGCTAGTAGCCCTTGATGCAACAATCCTTGTTAATAGCATGTCCAAATCTGATGGGATCAATATCCATGATGACAAGTTCTATCTAGGAGATGCTAGATATGCTTGTCGCCCTGGATTCTTGCACCCTTCAGGTCAACCAGGTACCATCTAAACGAGTTCACTCGAAGGAACAAGCTAATGGATGTGAAGGAGTTGTTCAATCTCAGCCACTCAAGCCTTAGGGTCACCATTGAGAGGGCATTCGTTGCTTTGAAGAACAGGTTCAAGATCCTGATGAGAAGCCATTTCACCCTTTTCCCATCTAGGTAAAGGTAGTGCTTGCTTGTTGCATACTTCACAACTGGATCTTGAGGTATGGCCTTGATACCTATGTGATGGATGAGAAGAATGTAATTCCTCACGGTGATGACATTGGATATGGTGTCGAGGCATCTGATAATGAAGCTTGAGAAAACAATAGGCAAGAGTAGGCAACAACAATGTGGAATGAGAGAGGTCCCTCCACGATCTGAGAAGAAGAAGAAGAAGAAATAAGGTTGCACTCCCCTTTCCTAGAAAACATTCATCACCGGCTATACGTATGGATTGTCATTCGTAGTAGCTAGGGTTATGATGATGAACTGATGTACTGCCATTCGTAGTAGGTAGGATTCTTTCATGATGAATTGCTTCAGATTATGGTACTATTGGTTCTACCCTTGTTTGTGATAGAATGGTAAGATTATCCATGAAGAGAAGAGATGAGCATAAGCGTCCGGAGACAACCAAACACATATGTTTGCAGTTCATTTGTGTTATGGACTTTGCATGCAGGTTACCAAACGCACTACACAGATGCGTCATTGAGAAATTGTAGGCTACCAAACAGGTTATACATGGCTCAAGCACTGTTTTCGGCCGTGGCTACCAAACGCGTCCCGTGCGATGCTAGGCTGCCACGGGTGCGTGCCGCGCAGGTACATGTGTAAAGCTAAAACACGTGAGTTTTTTTTGCTTATAAAAGGGGGCCACACAGCGAGTTTGAACTTCAAAGCCCTCACTACAATTTCACCAGTTCGACTTGGAAGCTATCCGAACGATGGAGATGGCTAAGTCTGCCGTGTTCGTGTCTTGCTGTCTGCTCGTCGCGTCCGCCGCTGTGGCACGTAGTCTCGCCGCCGACGGCGACAACTTCGGTGGCCGCAAGGACTACTACCCTCCTGGGCCTGGCCCGACAGACCCACAGCACTCGCCCAGTCCTACCCCATGCAATCGTGCGTACATAACTCCCATCTGTTCTCTCAAAAAAACTCCCATCTGTTCTGCAGTCGTAGTCGGTTACCTGAAGTATATTGTGCTCATGTTTCGAGTTTTGACGTGTCTTTTTCTCCAGATGATTCGCACGGGACGCCACCCTGCTCGCCGGCGCCACCGCAAGGCGGAGGAGGAGGGTCGTACAACCCGCCCTCACCGCCCGCAGCAGGAACTGATCCTGGTGGCGAAGACACTCCGCCCTCGCCGTCCAGCGACACTTCTCCGACCACTCCAGGTAGTAGCCCCTCCCCGTGGAGCGGCACCGCGCCTACCTCGCCTGGTGGCGCAAACTGTCCGCCGTCGCCGTCCAGCGACACTTCTCCAACCACTCCTGGTGGAGGCTACTACCCGCCCTCTCCGTCCAGCGGCACTGCGCCTACCACGCCTGGTTGCGGGAACTGCCCGCCCTCGCCATCAGGCGGAACTTCTCCGACCACCCCTGGTGGCGGCTACTACCCACCCTCGCCGTCAACCGGCACTGACCCAAACACGCCTGGCGGCGGTGGCTACCCGCCCGCCCCAACCACGCCTGGTGGAGGCGGCTACCCGCCATCCCCTGCGACGCCTAGTGGCGGCGACTGTCCGCCCACCCCGTCCACCGGCACCTCACCGACCACCCCTGGTGCTGGTGGTGGCTACTACCCACCCTCGGCATCCACCGGCACTGACCCAAGCACGCCTGGTGGAGGCGGCTTCCCGCCACCCCCCGCGACGCCTAGTGGCGGGGACTGCCCGCCCACCCCGTCCACCGGCACCTCACCGACAACCCCTGGTGGTGGCTACTACCCACCCTCGCCATCCACCGGCACTGACCCGAACACGCCTGCTGGCGGCGGCTGCCCGTCCACCGGCACCACGCCCGGTACTGGTGGGTACAACCCGCCAACGCCTTGCACTGGCACCACTCCGCCCTCTGGCACGCTAACTCCAGACGTGCCGTTAGCTCCGAGCGCCCCCACGCCCTTCGACCCAAACACTCCGCCCTTCTCCCCGACGCCGCCGACGAGCACACCAACGCCGTTCGACCCAAACACGCCACCCTTCTCCACTGGCCCTTACAGGTACGATACCATCTTCTTAAAACCTCTGGAATCCTGATGCATTAACAGAGTACGCACTGCTAGCCTAACGTTCGTGCCCTGTTCGCCGGCCTTGCAGTTACTGGATGTCGCACCCGGGCGTGATATGGGGCATATTCGGGTACTGGTGCCCCCTGGTGCGGCTGTTCGGCCCCAGCGCCGCGGTGCCGTTCGGGCACGACCTGACCGTGCCGGAGGCCCTGGCGAACACGCGCGCCGACGGCGTGGGCGAGCTCTACCGCGAGGGCACGGCGTCGCTGCTCAACTCCATGGTCGGCACCGGGTTCCCCTACACCACGACGCAGGTCAAGGACGCCTTCGGCGCCGCGCTCAGCTCGGGCGACGATCGCGCCGCCGCCGCGCAGGCGAAGCTCTTCAAGTTGGCCAACGAGGGGCATGCCAAGCGTTAGGCGTACGTTGGCCATGACCCATGATGAGCTAGCTTGCACATCCAGATGGCATGCATGGCACGCGACAACGCGCCAGTAGCAGTACTTGCTTGATCGTGGGTCAGATGGCATGCATGGCACGCGACAACGCGCCAGTTAGGATCCCTAGTACTCGTTCAAGTACGTGTTTGATAGTGGGTCAGATACTCAGATGTTATCAGGTGCTTGTATTAGTTGAGCTGCGGGCACGTTAATCTTAGTGTGTGTGTGTGTGGGTGCGCGTGGCCCGATGTTGAAGTGTCAGTTTGTGTGACCTCTGAATTTGGTCTAAGTACGTTCCGTTCTTCTAACTGCATCTGTCTTTGTAGTAGGTTCAGTAACAATGTCGGACAGAAATCAGCACGTCAGTACTTGCGCACTGTGGTGTGATGCAAATACTGAACTCTCTGATCATTGATGCTGGTCGATCCAGACTAAATTTCAAATAGCGAAACAGGCTTAGCTTTTTTCGTTGTTGACGAAATTCAGGAGGGGAGAACTCCTATGGATATATTTGCTTTACAAAATTAAAACATCTTATATTTTAAAATAGAGGGAGTATTACATGCACGAGATTACAAGATAGGAAACAACAAGACAAAAAACACAGAGAGAGAGGATGGTCATCCCGGCCATTCAGATTCCGATATGAAATGCTTGACATTGTCAAAAACTTCTCAAGATGCTCCAAAACCAAGTTATCACAACCAGATCCCAAGCATTTTTTTTCTTCTCTAGACACTCTTCTTTAGCATCACCAAAATTATCTTCCAAGCCAGCACTACCACGGAACTGGATCCCCACGGATGCAAGAATATGCTTAGTTCGGTTACACTCCAAGGCGAAGTGTTCCACCGTTTCTCTATTGTTGCATCGGAATGCACTTTTTTTTCTTTTCGAAATGGGGTCTTACCCTGGCCTTTGTATCAATTGATACATACGGCCTACTTTATTACTTTATTATCATCCTTACAAATTATTACATCATGGATCACACAAAGTAGGAACGTGAATCAACCAAAGGAAAATACATGATAACATGAAGCGACCTGTCATCAACATGTTAAACGAAGATCAAAACCCAGTTGAACTGGCAGTATATATCCCATGCTACCATTTTCAAACGGCTGCACCCAGTATCCAGAGCGTCGCGCATCTCCATTGGTTGTAGGTAAGACCGCATACGGATCTAGTGAGTTGCCAATGGGATAACATGCATGAACCAAGAAGATTTTGCATTGTTAAAGATAAAATCATTACGTACATTCCATATGGCCCATAGTAAAGCGCAAACTCCTACTCAAATTTGCACTTTATATTTTTTTTGACACGCCATTTAACCAATTTCCAAACAAATTCGTAATATCTGATGGTGGTACTATGTTAAAAGTCATATACACAATCCTCCATATTATTTTTGCAAGAGGGCACTCAAAGAAAAGATGTTGAATTGTTTCTTCTTTATCACAAAAACAACATTTTTTACTACCCTGCCAATTTCTTTTAGCCAAGTTATCTTTTATAAGAAGAACCCTTCGATGTAAGAACCACATGAAAATCCTAATTTTGAGTGGTACTTTCATTTTCCATATATACTTTCGAAGGAATCTAGTGTGATCATTTAAAAGATCCAAATAGAAGGATTTGACTGTGTAAACACCCGATGTCGTTAATCTCCAAACAAAAACTATCTGGTTGTTCAGTCAGATGAACATCCATGAGGCGTCTGACCAGATGAAGCCATATATTTCATATATTACCTACGAGGGCTCTTCGAAACTGAATATTCAGAGGTGTATGGGATAAAACATCGGCCACAGAAACTTGTTTCCTTTGGACAATGCGATAAAGGGAAGCATATTGATGTGATAAGGTCTCGTCCCCTAGCCAAGTATCCTCCCAAAACCGAGTGCTTGTTCCATTACCAACCTTAAAAGAACCACGCTAAAAAAATTATCTTTTACTTTCATAATCCCTCTCCAGAAAGGAGAGTCAGATGGTTTTGCTTTGACTTGAGATAACGACTTTGAGTGTAAATACTTATTTTGCACTAATTCATGCCAAACACTCTCCCCTGTTAGAAGCTTAAAAAGCCACTTGCTTAATAAGCATCTATTCTTTAGTTCCAACACCTCAATGCCTAGACCCCCCCTCCCCTGATATTTTGGCCTACAAATGATGTTCCATTTAGCGAGCCTGTATTTTTTTTATGACTATCGCTTTGCCAAAAGAAACGTGATCGGAAATAATCTAGTCTTTTCCTTACCCATTTGGGTATTTCAAAGAATGAAATCATGAACATCGGAAGACTTGTTAAAACTGAGTTGATGAGTGTCAATCTATCACCATAAGATAGCAACTTGCCTATCCAGTTAGATAACTTTCTTTCTAATATGTCCTCCACCAGTTTCCACCAAGTATCCTCCCAAAAAAATTCAGCCTCTTCCTCCTTTGCCCATCCAAAACATAAGACTTCACTCTTATGGAAGTTAATTTTTAGACCGGACAACTGTTCAAAAATACAAAGGATAAGTTTCATATTCAGGACTTTTTGGATGTCATGTTCTAGAATTTTTTTTTGTGTCGTCAGCGTATTGAAGTATTGATACCCCTCCCTCAACTAGATAAGGTATTAGGCCAGCAACCTCAACATCTTCTTTTGCTCGCGCTATCATAATAGCTAACATATCTGTGATAATGTTAAATAAAATGGGGGATAATGGATCTCCTTGTTGTAAACCTTTTTGGGTTTGAAAATAATGACATATGTCATCATTGACTTTGATACCAACGCTTCCCTTACTTACAAAGTCTTGTATCCATCTACACCATTTTGGATCGAAGCCCTTCATATGCAACACTTGTTGCAGAAAGGGCCATCGCACCTTGTCATACGCCTTCTCGAAGTCTATTTTAAGGAGTACACCGTCCAACTTTTTGTTGTGTACCTCATGGATTGTTTCATGCAAAATTAGCACCTCTTCAAGGATATGACGACCTGGCATAAAAGCCGTCTGACTTGGTTGAATCACCTTATGCGCAACCTCTACCACTCTATTAGTGCCAACTTTAGTAAAAAAATTGAAGCTAACATTTAGTAAACAAATCGGTCTAAATTGTTGAATCTGGACAACATTTTCTTTCTTAGGAAGTAAAATTATTGTGCCAAAGTTAAGGTGGAACAACTATAATTCCCCCACATGGAATTTCATGAACATATTCATAAGATCGGTTTTAATTATATCCCAAAATTTCTGATAAAGTTCTGCTGGGAATCCATCAGGCCCTGGCACTTTATTCTTTTCCATTTGTATAATTGCCTCGTGTACCTCCTTCTCATTAAAGTCGGCAATAAGGATGTCATTTTCATCTTGTGAGATTTGGGGTATATCCGCTACTTGAGATTCTACTAAATAAAAGTTATTTTGAGGCTCTGCTCCAAATAATCTCTTATAGAACTCCATGATATATCTTTTCAGGTTCTCTTGACCTAAAATAGTTCCGTCATCCCGCTCAAGTTGAAATATTTTCTTGCGCCTATGCTTGCCATTTGCAATCAAATGGAAATATTTTATGTTATTACCCCCTTATTGAACATGCTTTACTTTTGATCGTCGGGCCCATTTAGACTCCTCGTCCCTCCTAAGATTTGCTAATTTTTCATTCACATCTCTCATAGCTTCCCTTTCGTCTTATGACAAGGGAGTAACTTCAGCTTTCAAATCAAATTTCTCAATAAACTATAGTAAATTCTCTTTTTCTATCTTATACTCACTACTTTTATTGCGAGCCCAACCCTTCAAGAAATTTCAAAGATGCCGAATTTTACTTTGTCACACCTCCATAGGGTTATTACCTCTATTTATCACTGCCCACTCTCGAGCAATCATTTCGTAAAAACCTTTTTGTCTTAGCCAGGATAGTTCAAAGGAAAAGTGTGGTTAGTGTGGTTTATTACCTCTGTGGGATTGCTCACCGGAATCAAGTAACAGAGGTGTGTGATCTGAGGCCGCTCTAGTGAGAGCTATAACAGTAACTAACGGAAATTTTTGTTCCCAAGACACACTTGTCAGCACTCTGTCTAACTTTTTGTATGTTGAAATTGATTTTTTATTCGCCCAAGTAAATTTTCTACCGGATAAATATATCTCACGTAGATCAAGACTTTTAATTATAGCATTAAAAATAAAATGCCACCTAGCATTAAAATTATCGTTGTTCATTTCTTCTTGTCTCAGAATAATATTTAAATCGCCCCCAACTAAAATGGGCAGCAGGTCTTGACAAATGCGCACAAGCTCTGCTAGGAATTCACCTTTTTGAGCATCCTGAGCAGCCCATAAACCGCCACCAAAGAACACTTGAACTTATCTATTTTTGATGAAATATGTAGCTTGACACATCTATCATCAGGAGTGATCCCTTTGACTTGTAAAGACTAAAAGTTTATGCCCATTAAAATGGCACCCGACCTCCCTTGTGGAGGTATACAGTACCAAACAAAATCTAGGCCAGCAGAAAGATTCTTAAGAAATGGCGCAGAAAAATTATCTTTACCAGTTTCCAAGATAGCAAAAAAGTCAATTTTGTGATCTCTTATCATTTCATGAACAACAACATGCTTGGCTGAATCACGAAAACCCCCACTATTCCAGAAGTCGCCTTTCATATTTTATTTGATTTATTATTAATTCTATCACTACGCCGGATAATAGAAACTTCTTTTGATTTCCTGTTTTTTGCCTTCTTAAAGGACGAAATAGGAAGGTTCAGATCATTATGATCCGACAAGCCTTGATGCTTAACTTCCTCTAAATCAGTACTCAGGTTCATGGCTTCGTCTAGAACGAAAGTATGTAAAGAATCATCACCTTTTTTTGCCCTTTCTTCATTCTTTTTAAGAGCTATGAGTGTACGCTGGAGATCTAATTCTTTAATTATTTTAATGATGATGTGGACACTTTGCTAGGTGAAACACCTAGAGAAACCCCTAGTTTAGAAGCTCTCTGAACTACAACCTCATTCGAAAAAGAAGCAATTGAAAACTTTGAAGCCGGTTTATTACCTGACGGTGAAGCGTGATCCCGATCATAAGCGAGCTTCTACGCCCTTTCCAGCTGAGTATCATCAGCGTTTGGTTGGGCTCTTATGCGGTCACTTGAGCGCAGGTCCTTGGTCTCTGCCAAAGGAATGCCACCAAAAGCGATGATGTCGGCTTGAGAGTAGCGGCCTCCTAAGAACACTCCTGTCCCCTATGGAGAGCTAACCCGCGAGTCGCGACGAGCACTCCCTCCCGGAGTACTCAACTGTGTCACGGACTTGGGCTGATCAAGATCCATACCACTTTTAATCTCCTCCTTCCTCATAGCCGACACAGACAAAGTAAAATCGTTGCTATTTGAGTCATGCACATATCCTGTTGTCGAGACATGGCTTGGAGATCCATTCGGGGATGTAGCAGGCGAAGCATGAAAAGCAGCGTGCATGTCAGCCTTAACAGAGAAAACACTCTCACCATCTGCCACAGCAGGGGACGGACAAGGCGTAGCTGAGCCACACTGGACTGACGGCGAGAAAGATACAGTAGATTTTATAGTAGGTGCTGATCGAGCTGGGGGAGAAGGAAGACTATCTTCCTCATCATCAACGCGGTCACCCCATAGCCTTCTTGGTTTCAAAGTCAAAATCTTGCCCTCGGAAAAACATGAACCGGTGGGGGAGTGTATTAATATATACCCAACCTGAAGAAGGTCAGCATTTTTGTACCCACCATGAGGCTGTTGCCCCATATTAACCGCAGAAGGCTCGGGAGCTTTTTCATATTGCTTAGTAATAGGACCATTACTCTCATCCTTTTCTTTACCTTTTTCTTGTGATTTATCATCTTCATCAGTAGGGGCATCATGCATAATAGCATCACCATCTCTAATTTGTTGATTTCCCTCCACTATGAAGGTAATACCATACCCCACACCATCATACGTGTGATCAGTACCAGCGGGAATGTACTCGATGCTAGTACACTGAACATACATGCGGATAACTCCTTTTTCCCGTGTGTATTCTATATCTGTTAGCACAGCCCCTGCCGCCGAGTACTTTCCGACGACACCGACGAGGAAATTCTGACCAGACGACACGCACGTATCCGATAACTTCCGCCGAGATGCACGTACTGCTAGCCGATCGATTCTTTTGATCTAACTAGTACACTCACGCACGCACACGCAAAACAACTTTGATCGCCAAAGGCTCTTGTCGAGCCTTGCTTTCTCTCTTGTATTGCTCAACTCCACGGTCACGGTGGTGTTTACAGGCTAGGATACACGCATATATAAGACTAGACAACCGACTCGATAGCTAAACCTAGTCTAATACATATACGTATAGTACCTTGACACCTACACCTATTCGAACTGCAATTCCAATACGTGCAGGACACGTGATTATCTAACAATCACCCCCTAATCACGATGTGCTTCTTTACATCGATCCGGGTCCCAAATGCGCCAGCTGCTCCTCGCGGGCGTCATCCACGGCATTGCTTTCGCCGCCCTCTTCCTTGGCACCCATGTCGCCGACATTGCTTTCGCCGGCTTCTCCATGACTTCACGTCGACCCTTCTCGTCCGCGTCCTTATTTTTCGCGTCCTTCTTATCGATGTCGTCCATGACCGTGCCTTCGGTCTTCACCGGTTCCTTGATGAACAAACATTGATTTTTGTACTCCATCTTCACCAGATTATTTACCGTCCAAAATTATTTCTTCGGATAGTAGTCCATCATGTCTCCCATGCGTGCTTGCATCGGTCGTAGTCATCTCATCTCCAGTGCAGTCGGAGGCTCTGCGACATACTCTTCTGCGTCCGATAACGCGCTTGTTTCTCTAGTTTATGAACCTTGTGTGCCTCCACGTAGAGCTCCTGAAGCCAACGGCTCTACATGCAGCGTATCCTGCATGCCTATTTCTGAGCCAATTTCTTGACTCACCACCACATCACATGGCCCTTGCACTTCTGGACACTCCTTTGCCCCAAGCTCTTCACGTGGATCATCACCTCCTGTATTAGCGGATGATGAGCTAAACACAACACCTTCTAGCTCTGTTTTTTCTGACCACGGACTAGCCTTTTCTCCGGACACTTTTCTTTCTGGGAGTATCCCTAGTGCTTCTGGCCTGGTGTCCACGCCTGAAGCATCGCGTAGGCCTTCAATCTCTTCTGGGTCCAAATTTGCTGACAAAGATAAGCTTGGTTGATCCATATTTTCTTCATACTCAAGATCCCACGTGATGTGAAAAGATGAATATTCCGGTTCCTTAGAGCCCCAGTTCCATGATTTCTCTTCCTCAAAGACTACGTCGTCCGTGAAAACCACCTTATTGGTATAAGGATTGCACACACGGTATTTCTTCGAGCCTTCATATCCTATCATGATGATTGGAGTCCTCTGCTCCGCCACATGCGCCACGCACCCAAAAGTGCGAATATGATCAACCGAGGGCTTCCGTCCGTACCATGTTTCATACGGAGTCATACCAACTCCACTCTCAGTTGGCTCCATGTTCAGCAAATACACAGCCGTATTGACTGCCTCACCCCAGAAGTTTCCTGGCAAACCTTTACTCTTCATCATCCTCCGTGCCATGGTCAACACGGTTTGATGCAGCTTGCCTTCCTGATCAATGCGTAGAGCTCTTATCTTCGCCTCCACCTTAAACTCTTTGGCTTCCTTGATCTTCTCGAATGCTTGTTGTGCTTCATACTTACTTTTCAGCAACACAATCCACATGTATTTACTATGATCATCCACTGCAAGCATGAAGAACTTATTGCCGGACGGAGTTGCAGGTGAAATTCCAACGCATAGATCGCCATGATCAGATTCTGAAGCTTCACTTGCCTCAAACGTGGCTTCACGCGGAAACGGGGTGCTCGTGATCCACACACGGTAGATCGTGATCCACTTGCGCCACAATCTCCGTACCCGGTGATGGAGGATCCTCCTCATCCTTCAGCTCAGTTACTTCGAGCATCAGCATCATCGGTCCATCATCATCTCCTTCCTGGGCGATGAGAGCCCTCTCCTTCGACGATTTCTTGCAATCCTTCTTGAAGTGACCGAGCTCGCCGCACTTATGACATCTTACTTTCTTGATGTCAAACTTCCTCCGCGGCGGAGCCTCATCCTCGTCCTCCCCTGCGATATGCTTTTTCGCTGGGCGAGAATCTTCTCTATCACTCCTGCTGCTGGATGCTTTATCGCCCTTCTTCTCCTTGGCAAACAACGCTCGAGCCATAAGAATGAGATGCTCATCCACTTTCGCGTCGCCATAGGTGATCTTCATCCGCTCGTCGTGCGCCTTGAACCGTCCAACTAGATCATCCATCGTGAGAGTCTTGAGATCAACGCATTGCTCGATCGCCGAGACAACGGGTGAGTAACGCGGCGGCGCCACGCGGAGGAAACGCCTCACAATAGATATCTCATCCAGCTTCTCGCCAAGTCCGCGAATCCCATTGACCAGTGTAGCGACCCTTGAAGCAAAAGCGTCTAGCGTCTCATCTTCTCCCATCTCCAGATTCTCGTACTTCTTCTGCAAGGTTTGCAGGGTCGCCTCACGGACGCGCTCGTGCCCAAGATTTAGCGTCTTGAGCGTATCCCACACCTCCTTTGCAGATTTCTTCGAGATCAGGTGTTGCATCAGATCCGTTGGCACCACCGAGCATATGGCCGTGAGTGCTAGTCGGTCTAGGTGGTACTTCGACGCGCCTTTCTTGAACTCGTCGCCGCCTGGATCGACAGCCTCCCAGAGTCTGGCGCCCCCACTCCATCTAGACCGTCCAGACCGTGTAGTTGTCGCGACTGTACCGCGGATACTGTATCGACACCGGCGCACCCGCAAACGCACCAGAATACTCGCCTAGCTCCTTGCCCGTCATGACCTCCCGTTACTAGGAGATCCTCCGCGAGGCTCTGATACCAATTGTTAGCACAGCCCCTGCCGCCGAGTACTTTCCGACGATACCGACGAGGAAATTCCGACCAGACGACACGCACGTATCCGATAACTTTCGCCGAGATGCACGTACTGCTAGCCGATCGATTCTTTTGATCTAACTAGTACACTCACGCACGCACACGCAAAACAACTTTGATCGCCAAAGGCTCTTGTCGAGCCTTGCTTTCTCTCTTGTATTGCTCAACTTCACGGTCACGGTGGTGTTTACAGGCTAGGATACACGCATATATATATGCCAAGACTAGACAACCGACTCGATAGCTAAACCTAGTCTAATACATATACGTATAGTATCTGGACACCTACACCTATTCGAACTGCAATTCCAATACATGTAGGACACGTGATTATCTAACAATATCAACCTCCTTAGTTTTTCCAATCAAAGATCCCACCGCAAACAGACCCAAATAGTCACATCTCAGTTTATATGGACAACCCGAAACTAAGACCCATGCTTCCTCTAGGTGATATTTATCAAATATTTATCAACCGGCGATGAGTTCCATTCTTCAAACTTGAGATTCATATTGTTCTCAATTGGAATGTTAATAATTTGTGTCAGCCTAATCAGATCGGCTTTAGTAGGAAAAGTGGTTTGAAAAATGTTCTCTTCAGCTGTGGAAAGCACCCATTGATGATCACCCGGTATGATCCAATGAAGCCCCTTAATTACTTCATGAGCTGCCATTTTCCCACCTTCCACTGTGATCTTCCCTACTTTACCACTGTCATGTTTGAAGCTGACTTCATCTGAAAGTGGGACTTCATGAAACATAAGCTCGCTGCGACAAAGACCATAAGTAACTGCAGTAGGCTTCAGCATGGAGAGAAGATGACAGTCTTTCTTGTCATGTTTTGCCTTCGCACAATAGATACAAAGAATGGTTGTACATTTAGTTGCCATATGTCCAGTTTGATCACATCAGAAGCAGTCCGGACCATCAGACTTGGTTCCTCTCTTGAAGTAAGCATCAGGTGCAATGTTAGACATTGCAGAATCTCTCGCCGTCGCCACAGTAGCTTGAGGGGTGGGCTACAACGGTGCAAGTTTAGTACCGGCAGTCTTCCTAAGAGCTGTGTTCTCCGTCTCAGAACAAGTAGCCAGGGGTTCAGGTTGGCTCGTGGTACGTCCAGCTTGGTACTTGAGGATCACCACCAAAAATACAGTCAACTTGTGTTGCCACCTCGCTTGCCAAGGGTGCTGCTCTAAGTCGCCGAACACCCGACACACAGGGAGAACATGTCCTGCATTGTCTTCATCAGAACCAATATCAACACTCGGGCTATTTAGATTGCATGAGTTTAAAATGACATTCGAGCCTCCTTCTCACTCTTAGGGCGATCAGAAGTCAAGTGATTCAACAAAATTACCCAATTCCCATTCTGCCAGCAATCAACTAAGGTGATTTATGCTCTAACAGTGAGTAAAACAAAGCATTGTGAAGAGGCCCTCGACCTTGTCTATTTATCTTTCCTCAAGGATGTACTTTCCCCGTTTCCAAGATGCACGCATGTGATGTCCTTGTAATAGTCAATTAGCCCACATATATGAGTCTAAGCTCTAGTATGAGTCATGGTTTTTGTCAGCGATGGGTGGATTTAGGCTTCTACGCACATGGGTCTTAACCCACGATTTCTGCCCATGACGACCACTAACGATCAAGGACCTGAAGGACTGCATTTAGATGCTCTCAACCGATCTAACATCAACCGACCTGATCTGTGTGGCTACAAGATGACTCTCTGGAGATCCTGAAGATGTGGACATCCCTACTATTGATACAACCGTTGTACCTACAACAACACATATACAAGGACCCATCACAAGATCTCGTACCAAACAACTTAACTATCAGGTACTTTCGTTTCTTGGAACTATTCCTCACATACATGAGAATATGATGCTGCCTAAATCAGATATATTTCTTACTCTTAGGAATGATGGACCAAGCATGGATGAGAGGGACAAGCATTGGAGCATGGCCATGCATGGAGATGGCAGCAAGCATGTGATGATCCAAGAGAAGGCCACGGATGAAGATTTCAGAACTTTGAGGTCACCATAATAAAGAAAGAAGGCTTGGACGAAATATTCAAGATCAATACTTTACGAATTCGTCCATAGCTTAATATGGTGCTGCGACACCTTTATTTTGGGCCAGGCCCATGTAATTTTCGCAGGATTTTAATTAGCCACTTTTTAAAATCTGTATTTGAGGGGAAAAGGACTTTTAGGGTTGGATTCGGCCACCACTTCCATGGCTGGCCGAAACCCCACCTTTTCGCCCTTAAATACGCCCCATAGCCGACCCTCTAGACTCGGATTTTGTTTAGACATTAAGTTAGCCATAGTCGCAACTTCGCCAAGGCTCGAGCGTCGCAGAGGCCTCTTGTACTTCGCACCTATTCAGGATCCCACCTCTTCAATAAAGCTTTCCTCTTAATCCGCAATATCTTGATTGCAATATTGGTTCTTACTTATTCTCGATTTCAGGTAGGAATTAAGACCCTCGCTGGTCAGGCTGATCGTGTTCCCGCAGGATCGGTAACCTCCAGGAGATTGGCCTAGCGATTGCATTGGCGCTCGTGCTCGCACGTGTAGTCGGATCGTCAAGCCCGAACTCCACCAAATCGACTATCATCATCTCATCGAAAGATCGGACACCTTTGCCCTATCAAGTGGTATCAGAGCTCGAAACTCTAAGGGACGAGACACTAAGACCAGCAACTCGATGCGACGATGTAGACACAAATTCAACAATGCAAAAACTGAAAAGATAATGCGAGGCGTAGATTGGTTATGGGATGAATCTAAACTCTAACTGTATTTTTGGCTTTTTCGTGGGTTATAGGTAAAGACCAGACATACATGCAAGAGAGATCGGAGATCAGGATTACGTTCAAGACAAGATGAAGACCTCACATGACTATGAAGGACTCGATTACCATTGATGCCTTTAAGTACTCGAAGACATTCACCCTGAAAGGACATGCCATAATCGCCCAAGTCTTCACCATTAGCTAGCTCTAAATTCATCTCTCTCGCCGGATATCATTATAAACCCGCCAAGATCATCTTGTATACACATTGTACGATCTCTTGATCACCTTATGAATAAATTCTTAGGAATCCTCCAATTACACACATATCTTCATCTTTGAGATCCAAACCTGCTGATCCGAGCCGATTGCCAAAAAATGAACTCTTGTATGAATGTTATTTCAACATATAAAATTGATATATGATATGAATGTGCTCTGAAAAATTCATGTACAAATGGTGTGTGCATTGTAGCATCATCGTGTCTCAATAATAGTTGGTTGCTTATATTATCATAGAGAACAAAAGAAGAACAAGAAAAAGTATAATGTTGACAAACAAATATTTTGAGATGTCCTGTCTTTCTCTAGCTTATCTTAGTACTATGAGGGCACCGCGGAACCAATGATGCTTCAATGATGATGAGGAGAACGTTGCATATAGGAAGTATATATTGAAACAAACATATGATGGGTCTGAGACAACTTGGTACGATAAGCTGTGGTTAACTAAAAGAAACTTTCATGATATTTGTGCTATGTTGCATGAGAAGTGTGGTTCAAATATGGCACGCTTGTGGAAGTAGAAGGAAATCTTGCTATATTCCTACAAGTTGTTGGGCATGGATTAAAAATGATAATGGTGTGTGGCACTTACCAGCGGTCTTTGTAGACTACAAGTAGTAACTTCTCAACCGTGTTATCGCGATCCTATCTCTAACTAGAGAGTTAATCAAGCTTCTCAATCCTTCATTAAGCCTCCCAATGATTACAAATGCAAGTAGTTTGGTAATGCACTTGGAGAAGTAGATGGGTGTCAATGATGCTGACTAAGGGAAGTACAGAAACAAAAAAACAAGATATCACCACTAACATGCTAGGTGTTGTTGACTCGAACATGAAATTTATCTATGTTCTACCTGGTTGTGAGGGATCGGCATCAGACTTGAGAGTCTTACAAGATGCTATGAGAAATGACCGCCAATAAGATGGGGTATTCCTTTTTCTCTTGGCTTTTAAATTCTCTTACTTAACTATTAGCTAACTTATTTACTTCATAAATAGGAAAATACTATGACCTAGTGGATGTTGGCTATTCTAATGAACCTGTACTTCTTTCTGTATTTAGATCCACTTGATACCACTTGAAAGAGTGGGTTGTAAGTCAACAAAAGCCACAAAATAGAAGATAGTTATATAACTTTCGCCATGCTCATGCTAGAAATATAGTGGAGAGAATATTTGTCTTGTTGAAAAATGGGCCTTCCTACGTACTTGTTCTTTCTTTGGCATAAAGGACCAGGTAATACATGTCCATATGGTGTTGTCGTGGTGGTGGCACGGCAGATGCCATGGGTAGGCTAAAGTATGGGGCCAATGGATACTAGAGGCATCCGGGGAGGGAAGATGCAATGATTTCTACACTCAAATGACTAACATATAGATGTTTCTTTCTCCTTACAAGAACTACAAGTGCTCCTTGAGTTGTTAGCAGGGAGAAGAAGACTACAGCTCAAGCCTTAAGGTCCAGAATGAATCGATCCCCTCTCAGGAGCTTGCTTCTCCCCTTATAAAGGGGTGCCTTGGTTCCTCCTAGGGCTGACATGGCAAGCATATTCAAGGAATATGCTTGTCCCAATATGGGAACTCGGCGACCCTCTTTCCGTGTCCCCCTTCTAACGACGGCAATGTTCCAGAGAGCCCCACCTGCGCGCCTCGGGATCCATGACTATCACCTCCGTGACCTTCTTCTGCCCTTCTGCTGCTCTGCTCCTTGTCCTTTGTGCTTGGCTCTGTTCAGATTCTCCCTAGCTAGCGACTAGGGTTTGACTATAGGCACCTCCTTCTCCTGCAAGCTTCGTGTTACTTGGCCTTGTCTCACATAACTCGGCTCGTCCTTCACCTGTATTCAAGTTAGTTAGACTTACTCGGCCGACTTAACTCATATGTCGGCCGGATAAGGTGTTTATCCTTCTGTAGCTGTCATGGCCTTGCTTAGCTCGGCCGACTCTTACATGACTCGGCCGATATAAACAGTAACTCGGCTCATGACAAGGGAGACTCCTTTCGTCTTTCCCCTGTCTTGACCCTATCCGGGGTCACCTCCCCAACATTAGTCCCCGAAGCTGGTGTGGTCCTGCCTATAACCTCGGCCGGGCCACATCAGTTTCCCAACATACGTCTCTCCTTATTTCCGAGTTACTTTTTCCTGTTCGAGGTATCCGCGCAGCTTCCTGAGCATGCTTCGTCCTATGTGTAACACTCATCATTATTTTTCTAGTTTTTTGTTCCTCTACAGTGCCCACTGACAGGCTACAGTGTTTACTGCGCCCGTCGCGTCGGCGCAGTGATGCCTCGTGCGCCGCATCGGTCAGGAGGCCCGATCCTCTCCTGCGCCGTGCGGCCTTCGGTGTGGCTCCACTCTGATGCGTGCGGTTCCGCCGCACACGTGATATACACGGTTAGCGTGCGCACCCACGATCCCACTACCGTCAAGACTGCGCGGTTATAAGGAGGGGTGCGGGGCTAGAGGATTTACTTTCCCCCTTCGCTCACTGCTCCTCTTCTTCCTCCTTGCGCCCGTGCGCCTGTTCGTGCGCCCGCGGTTGCGCCATTGTTGATCTCCTTGATGGCGACGCCGCAGTCCTTCCGCTCGGACGACCTCATCGCCGTGCGCTTGCTCCGGCGCCACCGCCGGTGAGTTTTTCTACGGTCTCGTCGCTAGGCTCTTTCCCTAGGCGCATCCTCGGTTTCTCTAGATTCCCTGCGATGGTTCTTTTCCGCTCCGCCGCCGTGCTCGCTTAGAACCACGACGGGGCCCTGTACCTCTAAGCCTCTCTCCGCCGCTAGTCCTTCTTCCGTTGATTCCTCCGACGACGCTATGTCTAGTTCTGTTAGTGGAGCGCTCGTCGAAGACGATGACGTAGCGTCCGGTCCAGAGCGGGGCTCTTGGCAGGGCTCCTCCATCACTCGTCGTGAGATTGAGTGGCTAATTAGGACTCGTCGGATTCCTGCCGAGGTAAGCTGTCGCTTGCCCGGCAGCGAATCCTCTCCTGTACTCAACGAAGGCGAGTACGTTGTTTTCATGTCCCACTTTGCTCGTGGGTTCGGCCTTCCCCTTAGCGATTTTGCTAGGGAATTCCTTGATTACTTCGGCCTTCAGCCGCATCACCTTCCGGCTAATGCCATCGCCTCCCTATCCGCTTATATCTTGGCCTCGGAGGGATACTTCGGCCTCTGGCCCTCTGTGTCCGTTTGGTCTAAATTCTTCTAGATCCGATCTAACGTCATTCTAGACAAATCCCTTCACCCCTCTGAGAAATCCCTTACCCAGTGTGGAGCCGCGTCCATCACACCTCGGAGAAAATCCGAGTTCCCTCGTGTTGCTGGCCTCGAGTCTTGCAAGAAGTGGCATAGATCATTTTTCTATGTCAAAAACACTGGAAAAGAAGACAAGATTCGTCTCCCTGCCTTTTCTATCGGCCCCCCTTCCAAGAAGAACTGGAACTACAACCCCAGAAAGAGCCATGCTTTGGTCGAGGCATTCGAGATTTGGCTGAAGGAGTTGATTCGCGCCGGGCTACATGGTGAGGATCTGATGACCACATTCGTCAGCAGCCGAATCTGCCCTTTTCCAGCTTCGCTCGCACAAGCTCTGTTATATGAGCGGTCCTCTCGATCCCAACCGAGTTTTGACGGTTGAGCTCGACGACTATCTTATTTACAAGCGTGTCCGAGCTATCTTCAAGACTCATATGCCGGAGGACTGGACATGGGGGCTGAAGCCGTTCACTCGCGGGAATCCCCCTCCCGAGGTAAATTTACGCATTTGTGTTTGTTTCCTAATCGCGTTTGTGACTTCTTTTGCTAACTCCACTTTGTTTCTTTTCTTGCAGAGGTTTACGGAGCAAAAGATCGAGGATGCCGAGGTTCTGGCCCTTCCGTGGACCATAGATCGGAACACCCCGGACAGTGGGGAACCTGACTCGAAGGAGTTTGTTCCTAAGTAGGACGTCGCTCCGTCTCGCGCCCATGGCAACACTTCGGCCCACGGGGAGGAAGGTGACTCGGACGACGTCCAAATTCTTGAGGTAGTCGCCATGACGCCTATCTCTTATGCATTTCTGGCTTCTACTTTCCCAGCTAATCAGGCCGGTCAGGTGCACGACGCCGAGCCTCTCGCCTCTCAAGCTCCTGCTACCTCGAGGAAGCGCACTGCTCTGGCAGGTCCCTCTGAAACTGCTCCCAAGAAGCGAACCAAGAAATCAGCCCAACACCTTCTGAAGCGCAAAACCACGGCCGAGGTTACTGGGTGAGTTTATTTTCATTTGTATTTCTTGCTTCTCTCTTTCTGTCTTTTGATTCGAATTTTGTGCTTTTGCAGCGCTCCTCTCTCTGCCAAGCCAAGAGGTCCGAGTATGACGAGTCATACAACTCGGCTGCCTTCTCCTCCACCTCCTGAAGATATTCGGGCTCCTAGTCCCTCTTGCGTTGACTCTCCTCCAGCGCCGACTCAGACATCGCCTCGGCGAGGTGTACCCACAGCTTCCATTGCTGATGCCGACATAACCCCGCCAGCAGATCATCCTATTGAATCTGTCACCCCTGTTATGACCACCGAAGTTTCCCCCGAAATTCTTTTGACCCCCACAATTCCAGCTGCAACTCCAACTCCAGCCAAGGACGCCACCATCTTGGCCCCTCTGGAAACCATAGTTCCTCCTGCCTCCAAGGACGCCACTCCTAGTGCCGAGGTCACTGCCCCTGCCGACACTTCTTCTAAGGCTAAGTAGGTTGTTGAACCTTCAGCATCTCAGAAGGGGCCGGCTAGTTCTTCTCAACACAACATAGCTGATGCATTCCGCAAGGGTGCTTCCTCTGTTAAGCCTGTTGTCACACCGGCCGCTGATAGTCAGCTTACTCTCCATAAGAGTCCCGCGGCGGCGGTGGTTACCCAACAGGTCCGAGGTAAAGTGCTGACCCGTACTAAGAGTGGGAACAGCCTCGGCTCCTTGGTTTAATATGCCAACAATTGGAATGCCGCCGACCAGCTTGAGGGCAATCCGAGTAATCAGCCATTTCAGCTTTCCGATATCAGTAGTCGTTTACACATGGCTGCAAATATTGTTCTTGAAAGTGACAAGATGAACGAGGTAAACACTTTTGTTGATATTCGGTCTGTTATTCAAATGATAGTATACATACACTAGTCCCCGAAGCTTGCAACCGAATAACTTGTTGTTCGTTTGGAAGCTTTGTTAGGCTTCAAATGCATTATTTGCTAAGTAAATTTTTTGTATGACTTGAATTAATCGTGGTTCATCCGTACTCCATATTAAGCGTTGCTGAATCTGGATCTATTTTTGGCTTTGATTATCCAGCCACCTAGATCCGACTTAAGTTTTGCTTAATTCGGATCTATCTTAGCTTCGAATATCCAGCCACCTAGATCCGAGTTAAGTTTTGCTTGACTCATATCTGTCTTAGCTTCGAATATCCAGCCACCTAGATCCGAGTTAAGTTTTGCTTGATTCGGATATGTCTTAGCTTCGAATATCCAGCTGTGTAATTCATTTTGGTACTTAGGTTGTGCATGATTGGCGGACATCCGAATTCCAAAAGTCGCTCTTTGCGCACAAGAAATTGGAAGATAAATATGAGAAAGTTCTCCCTGTGGTGAAGAAAACTGGCAACTTAACAAATTTTTGTATTGTCCCTTAAGTTCTTAGTATTTTCGACTTGAGGTGCTAACCCATTTTTTTGCCGGTAAGCAGGTAATATCAATAATCTTAACATCCGTCTTAACAAGAAGGTCAAAGCTCTGGAAGGTTAGTTATTCTTCTCCTCTATTGATTTTCGTTCGAGACTTATCCTTGGTTTCTTATAACCTTCTGGCTTTGGTATAGCTGAGCTACAAACACTTGCAGCGTCGCATCAAGAATGCATATCCATGCCTGACATGATGCTGCATTTTTTAGAGCAAGCCGCCACTCATTCGGCATAACTGAAAGAGAAAGATGACGAGATAACCCGGTTACGTGCCGAGGTTGAGTCTCTCAAGCTTTCTCAGAAATCCGAGTTGGAGAAAGTTGACCAAGAGTTATCTGAAGAGAAGAATCGGCTGAGTCTGCAACTGCAGAAAGATAAAGAACTCCTCGAGGCTACCGAGCTAAAGAACCGTACGATGAGCGAGGAAATCACTCGCTTTGAGAAGACTAAGGCTGAATGGACCTAGGATCTTCAGAAAATGTTGAGTTATATTCATCGTAAGTTTCTGACTGTGGCCGAGTTATTTTCTTCTCTTTCTTATTTTTAACTGATATGTTTGCCTTTTGTGTAGATCATTTTCCGGAAGCTAAACCTGTGAGTTCTAAGGCAGTGATTTCTGCTCGTCAACGCCGAGGTGTCTCCGCAGACTCGAATCCAGAATATTCAATGGAACATTTCCTGGTTGCCGTCGATGCTGCCATTGGGCCAATGAAAATTATGGGCAGAGATCTGGTGCAAGAAGCCATTCGGGCTTACCATGTTCTTTGGCCGAATACCTCTGGAACTCCTGATATCGACGAGATCAAAATACTTGTGGAGAGATTAATGGCATCTGAGACCCAGTTAAATCTCTAGAGGGAGTCTGCTGGGAGAGTTGGTGCTGATATGGCACTCACGGCCGTTCTGTCTTGGTATGAGGACATTTCGCTCGAGACTTTGATAAACTTGCGCACTGGCTCTCGTTGGGTTGAGGATCCAGAATTCGTCGCTCGCCGCCAAAAGCTCATGCCTTCCAGCTTGTTGAGTATGCTGATGTGCATAATTGGATTGAAGGGCCGAGTTTTCTTCCCAATCCAGCTGATGACGTCGAAATTGACGACGCCTCAGATGATGATTCGGCCGACCAGGATGAGGCAGAGGGTGATTCGGACAACTCTGGTGATTCCAATGCAAGCTCGGATGAGGATGACGATGCGCGATCATCTTCCAAAGGATTGGGCACTCTCGAGCTCAAACTAATGTTTCTCAGCAGCCCAGGATTTCCCCCGAGGCTACTATCGCTTCTATTGAAGGTGAAGTAACTTCGGCCGAGGCGCCGTCTACCTCGGAGCGCCCAGTTCCTGAAAATGCCCCTACACAGGAGACCGAGGTCGCGCCGCCATCATCCGAGATAGCCGTTCCTGAAGCCCCTGATCATGTTGCTGCCCCTTAAGGGTGCTCTGGCCCGTTTCGTTGTTTAGGTTCAAAAAACCTCTTAAGTTATTTCGAGTCCCCCCGGTATGCCGGGCGTATGATGTGTGTGAAACAATTGTCCGACTTTTGGTGTGGTGCGAACCTTTTTGCCTTTTGCCGCTGAGGCATGGGTGATGGTGATCATTATTAGTTTGTCTAAACAAGTCTCGTTGCTTTACATCTTCGCTCTGGCGACCTTTGATTTCGTAGATTCAGATTGTACTTCTCCACGTGGCTAACCTTAGTTCGGCATATATCTTGCCTGCCCTTTATAAACTCGACATCATAGCTGTTGTGTTTTCTACTTCTGCCTAAGATACAAAGCCCTAAGCCCACATCTGATAAGGCGATACAATAAATTGCATCCCGTATCATACTTCGATTTGCTGGGGTTGTTGTTCTTTTTGCATTATCCTTAGAGATCTTTATTTGTTGAGCTATGGAACTTTTATGTTTCTGGCGACAAATAGTGGGTTATACCAATTAGTCCCCGAGTTAACACTTGGGTTATCTAGTTCTTGCGTGTGCTCAAAGAATTACCTTGGACCATGTAGCAGTCCCCGAGTTATAAACTGGGTTGCCGAAATACATTTCATGGGTTAATGCAGAGAATACTATGGGGTAGTCCCCGAGTCAGTGCTCAAGGTATCAAGGTTTTGATGCATAATCCGAGATAAGGGATAATACGACGCAGTCCCCGAGTCCCTGCTCGAGGTCTTGAAACTTAACACATAATTTAGGAATAAGAAATAACACGGTACAGTCCCTGAGTCACTGCTCGAGGTGCCGAGGTTTAACACATAACTCAAAATAAGAAATAACATAGAGCAGTCCCCGAGTCACTGCTCGAGGTGCCGAGGTTTAACACATAACTCAAAATAAGAAATAACATAGAGCAGTCCCCGAGTCACTGCTCGAGGTGCCGAGGTTTATCAGATAGTCCTAAAAAAATAAAGACAACATTGTGCGATCCTCGAGTCTTTGCTCGAAGTGCCGAGGTTCGATACACGCTTGATACTCCGTCTTGACGTGTTACATTACGACGTACCATATAGGGCTCCTAAGTGTAGAATGGGCGAAGTAAGGCTATGTTCCACGGTCTTTTTGATTCGTTGCCGGCTTTGTTTGCCTTGTTCTTTTCTGGTGACTGAGCATCGATTAGGTAATATGCATCGTTGTGCAATGCTTTACTCATGATGAATGGTCCTTCCCATGGGGGTGATAGTTTGTGCATGCCGGCTGTGCGCTGCACTAGCCGAAGAACCAAATCTCCTTCTTTAAAGACTCGTGGATTGACTTTCTTGCTGTGATATCGTCGTAGGTATTACTGATAAATGGCTGATCTTGACAGTGCCAATTCCTTGGCCTCCTCTAGTAAATCGACATCGTCTTGCCGAGCTACCTCATTTACCTCAGCAGTTTGTAGGGGTTCGTAGCATGGAAAACAAAAAATTTCTACCGCATGCACACAAACAAGCCAAGATCTATCTACCATATTGTAGCAACGAGTCGATAGAGGAACTCACCCTCGAAGATTCCAAAGCGGTTAACGAGAGCAGATTCTCGTGGGTGATGTAGTCGTACACTTGCCGATCTCAAGATCGCGTAGACGATCCTTCCGGCGCTGCGTTCCGGTAGCGCTTCCGTAGTCGGTCACACGTTCGGTACTCGACGAAGACCTTCCTCTCCCTTGTTCCAGCAGGCAGCGGAGGTTGTAGCACTCTCCTCGCGATTCCGGCAGCACGACGGCGTGGTACCGGAAGTAGAGGGGAGATCTCGCAGGGCTTCGCCTTAAGCCGGAGCGAGTATGGTGGACTATGAGAGAGCCTTGGTGATCTAGGGTTTAGACACACCAATTATAAAGGGCTAAACCAGCAGCTAGGGCAATTAGAAGCTCTAACTCGGCGGCTTGGGAGAAATCCCTAGGCTGTGGCTAGGGTTTAGGTTTAGAGGGAGGCAACTTGTGTGCTAGGAGGGGCAGCCCTGCCCCTCCCTTTATAGGTGGGAGGTGCGGCCAAGGGGAGGGGAGTCCCTCCCCAACTCGGCTTGGAGGTGGGCCGCCGGTTGGAGGAGGGAACTCCTCCCCAACTCGGTTTCCACCTTTCCTCCTCTTTCCAAAAACTGCCGTTTGACTTTTCAAACTAGCCGTTTGACTTTTCAAACTAGGATTTGAATAAACCCTTTATTTTGGACAGCGATGACACCTAGTACATGATGCAATCATTCCAACTTGTAATGACACATTCATGTACCCCTTCCCCTCAGGAGTGCCGTACATTCCGGAACCTTCTAGAACAATCCCGATGAAAACACCGGAATCATTCCCCAACTCCGAAACATGACTTTCCTTATATGAATCTTATTCTCCGGACCATTCCGGATCTCCTCGTGATATCCCGGATCCCATCCGAGACTCCGAACAACATTCGGTCTCTTACTCATCATTCCATAACTACTCAACAACATCGAATCCTTAAGTGTGTCTCCCTACGGTTCGTGAATTATGAGGACATGATCGAGACACTTCTCCGAACAATAACCAATAGAGGAATCTGGAAATTCATATGGCTCCCACATATTTCTACGATTACTTTGCGATCGAATGAACCACTTACATACGATACCAATTTCCCTTTGTCTCACGATAGTTTACTTATCCGAGGTTTTGATCGTCGGTATCTCTGCATACCTAGTTCAACCTCGTTACCGATAAGTACTCTTTTCTCGTTCCCATGGTATGTGATCCCTTGTGAGCCAGTCACATGCTTGCAAGCTAATTGGATGACATTCCACCGAGAGGGCCCAGAGTATATCTATCCTTCATATGGATGGACAAATCCCACTCTTGATCCATGTGTCTCAACCAATACTTTCCGAACACTCAATGCCACCTTTATAGCCACCCTGTTACGGTGTGGTGTTTGATGTCATAAAAGCATCCTTTCGGTAAAGGTGATATGCATGATCTCATGGTCGAAGGAATTAGGTTACTATGTATCAGAAAGCTTATAGCAAATGACCTATATTAAATGACTTGATCTTTATGCTACGCTTAACTATAGGAGTATGTCCATCATATCATTCTCCTAATGATATGACCCTATTGTTAATAACATCTCTATGTTCATGATCAGGAAACCATGATCATATATTAACCAACAAGCTAGTTTAACAAGAGGCTTTACTAGGGACTCTTTTATGTTTACAAATCACACAAGTATTAATGTTTCCTGTTAATACAATTATAGCATGGTATGTAAACATTTATCATAAGTATGAAGATATGATAATAACCACTTTATTATTGCCTCTTGGGCATATCTCCAACAGTCTCCCACTTGCACTAGAGTCAATAATCTAGTTTCAAACCTTTGTGTATTCAACACCTATGGCTTTCTGGTGTCGTATGTACACGATTGCTAGTGGTCAACTGATCTCCGGATCTGACACTTCGAGGTCCGTGTGTAATTGCATATCTTTGCGTCTCTACGCATCACTCATTCTCTAATGAGATTGTTTTGTATAAATTTGGTCCTTTGGTGTGACCTTTAGTTCTTTGGGGTTAAAACATGTTGATAATATTGTCGTACAATATATCTTCATAGTATTATCCCGCTGTGAACCACACCTAGTTTGATAACAAACTACTTGACACAAATGCCCTCTTTAGCTGCTATTATAGCAGTCATATACTTAGCCTTTTGTTGTAGTATCTGTCACAATGTCTTAACTTTGGAACTCATCCAAAATCATTATGGAACTTACTTTACATCATATTGTGCCACCCTTAGTTTAGATTGAGATAAACTTAATTTGTACTTTTTGACAAAACTAGTATCAATGTAATTCATTTACAATGAACTAACCATCTATTTGTCACTTCTACAAATAATATACTCTTAGTTCTTCCAAAAGATCATAAGAATATACTTACTATTGTCCAATGATCATCTTATGAATCATTCTGGTATATGCTCATAACATTTAGAGCATAGGACATATCTGGATTTGTACATATCACAGTATGATTGATATAAATATTCTTTGTGATTTCATACATCAAGTATCAATCTATACTTGAATCTTTGTTTCACTTACCCTGTGTCAATACACTTGAATATATCATCAATATTGAACTCATTCAATCCTTTCTGTGCGACAAGAACCTTTCTTGTAGTTTCTATATTGAACTCATTCAATACATCATCTATGTACTTTCGGCACAACCATATTAGCGTCTATTGATGCCAAATATTTGGGTTTTGCCTAAGCCTTTCATCGAGATGAAATTCTTATCTTGTGTTAATAAAAGATACATCATTTCCAATCAACAATATGTCTTCCACATAATGTATTAGAAACATGTCTTAGCGCTCCCACTTAATTTCTTGCAAATGCAAGCATCTTCATCATCTCCGACGAATTTAAACTCCTTTAACAGTTTCATCATAGTGAAGATTCCAACTCCGCAATGCTTACTTCAACCATTGAAGTTTGCATATGCATTTAGCATCCTTTGAATTAACAAAAACCCTTGGACCGCGTTATGCACATGTCCTAGGTAACAATTCTATTAGAAGAACTTGTTTTGTTTTATCCAACACATAACAAAATTATATGTCGTGGTTGCTACATTAATCCGTCTAGACTAAATATCGCTATGAAAGATCAAATCTTGTCATAGTCAACCCTTGAACATTGTTGTGAACTCTTTCCCAACATGTCGACCATTTCATAGATGCGAAACATCCATGTCTATTTTTTTTATAGATCCAAACACAACTGTAAGGTTTTACACCTTTCTCGAGGGTCCTTCAAGTTCAAAACTTGATTTCTCGTGTATGGAACTATCACGGATTTTATGGCTTCATGCCATTTTACGGAGTCAGGGTCCATCATCGCTTCTTTGCATGTAGTCGGTTCATTATTCTCAAATAATGATTCAACCCTCAAATCTTGGTATTTGATTGTTTACCCGACCTACTTGTTTCAATAGGAACTTAGATCTCCGTGACCACAACCTTTGAGGCACGTGAGCCATGAGCATTGTTGCTGCCTCCGGAACACTTTTCGGCGCTGCGCAACTCTGCACATATAGCTAAGGTTCTTTTAACCTTATCAAAGTTCTATTGTCCTCCCACTTTACTTTTCACGAAAAATTCCTTCCCAAAGAAACTTGACGTTCTAAGCGACAAACACTTTTGTCTCTGGTGTTATGGAGGAATACTTAACAGTTATTCGAAATAACATACAAAGACAGGTTCATCCGACTTTGGTTGCAAACATCTTTCTTATGCAAAGCATACCAATGTTTTAAGAAAGGACAACTTGGGTTTTATCCCAAACCATAACATATGGTGTCATTTCAACGGATTATGATGGAGCTCTTTTCAGTGGAAAAACGGTAGTCACTAAAGCTTTTAATCTTTAAAATATAATGGCAGTTTTATGAATTACACCTTCGACCTTACCATGTCAATCAAGGTTTAATTACATATCTCGAACGCTCCATACTCTTATTGTGTTTCGGGAAATGCAAATCCACGGAACGATTCCTTAAATCTTAGGTATTATGCTAAACTTGTAACTCAAATATCTTCCTTTATGATCTTATCATAAACTATATATATTCTTGTTACAATAATTTTGCACTTCATCTTGAAAGTTTTTGAACTTTTCAAATGTTTCATACTTCATCCTTATTAAGTAAATATTCATATATTCACTCAAATTTTCGGAGAAAGCATATGAAGTTGAAATCCATCGCTCTTGACTACACATAATGGACTTCGTACAACAATATGTATAAGTTCCAATAAGCTAGTCATTCGTTCCTTTTTGGCCTATGAACGAAGTTTTATTTATCTCTAGGAAAGTTTCATAAGCGTCATTTGATGAAAAATCAAAAGACTCCAAAATTCCATCCACATGGAGTTTCTTCATGTTTTATTTCCAATATAATTTAAACGGCGATGTCACTTCCGAAGTGATCTTTCAATCAATTTGTCTTTCGACATTCTTAGCACTAGTTTTATGGATGTGATTTCTCCAACGAGATTTGTGAATCATCCATCTTTTATGGATTACGGAAATTATTTGAACAACCCTTTTGTTCTCATAATACCTGGTAAAACAAATCCTGAAGGCAAGCTTTGATGTTTAACGAGCAACACAATAACCCTTTATTTGTTCTCGATGAACATCATCACATATTCTTTTGCTAGTTACTTAGGCCATTGTAGTTCATGAATTGTGTTGTTTCGTATGACGATTCATACCAACAAATTCAGTATCAAATACTTAGGAACCACATTGTTTAATAAGCAAAGAATATAGCCATAACACGTATATCATCTATATACTTAAGCTGAACAATTCTAGTATTTTCTTTTCTGCCACATACTTATGAGATTCTCTTTCAGTATTTCCTTTTCAGTTTGAAAGAATCTATCAACATCAATAGTGGAGTCATACATATGACACATAGTCCAAAGCGTGTATAGTTAAATACCAATGTCTTTGGACTTGCACTTTGAAGTAGATCACCATTATCAAATGTTTGGTGTTCTTTCAAATTCCTTTCTTTAGTAATCTCTTGGTGTAGTAAACATTTTACCTACATCAAATATTCACCCTCATCATGGAATTATCCATGATCAAGCTACTTTTAGCTTGTACCAATGAATCGCGAGTATAATGTTTCTCTCCAAAACCTTTTGGAGGTTTAGGACAACTAGTGTCTCCAACCTTTTGCAAATTCTCATAAAATATGAGAACATGTATTTTACCATATTATACTCTATCATGTTGCAACCAAAATTTCGTTTCAGATATCACAATATCTTCCACACATCATGGTTTCTGAAACAACTCTTTTAGATCCTAGATAACGTTGATATTAAGACAATCCTTTGAATATCAAGAATCATGGAGACAAACATGATACTCATACACTAACCCTTGGAATTATCACTCTTGTTTTAATACCAATTATTAAACTTCATGGAGTAACCGGAACTTACTGAAAGTTTGCAATAGGACTTTTAAAACTTTAGATTAACACTTCAAAACAATACGATACCAGTTCGTAAAGTAACTAACCAGAATTCTATAGTTCTATCATCTCAATTATAACTAAGCGCAAGGTGGTAAACGGATGCCAATGACTACAACAACTATGCAATTCACTTTGATTTAATTTATGATAAATAGTGTTCAACTTTTAATTATATTGCTGTTGAACTCCCACTCAAAACAATATCCCTCACATTGTTTTAGTGATCACACGAACCAAATCCACCACATCAAAACCGATCATCACGAGAGTTGATGTAGCTTCAATGGCGAACAATCAACATGTTCATCATATCTACTATATGACTCATGCTTTACCTTTCGGTGATCCGTGTTCCGAGACCATGTCTGTACATGCTAGGCTCGTCAAGATCAACCTTAGCTTCCGCATGAGTAAATCTGGCTTGCTCACGTTGTATACACTCGCAGAATCTAACACACCCGATCATCACGTGGTGCTTCGAAACAATGAGCTTTAGCAACGGTGCTTACTAAGGATGAACACTCTAAACTTGAAATTGTGTGCTTGAGGGATCATCTTATAATGCTACCGTCGTAAACTAAGCAATACAAGATGCATAAAAGGATTAACATCACATGCAATTCATAATATGTGATATGATATGGCCTTTCTTCTTGTGCTTCCGATCTCCATCTTCAAGCACGAACATGATCTCCATCATCACCGGCATTGCATCAAGGTCAATGACGCCGCTCCATGGTTGTCGTCCACCAGCTTCAACTATTACAACTACTTTGAATATACACGTGGGTCTTAACAGAATTTAAAGACAACCATATGGCTCCTGCCGGTTGCCAACTTACAATAAGGAACATTGCATACATCAAATATAATCACAATCATGGCCATATCACATCACAGCACACCCCTGCAAAACAAAGTTAGACGCGTCTAATTTTCTTTGCATGTTTTACGTGGTTTGGGGCTTTCAATAAGTGTCGTTCTAACTTACGAACAAGAACCACAACATTGATACTAGTATTGTCAATCACCCGTTGTAAATTGAATCTTAACTATGTTGGGAGAAACAGGCACCCGCAAAGCCACTTATGCAATACAAGTTGCATGTCAAGCGTGGAGCAAGTCTCATGAACGATGTCATGTACGGTTAGCCCGGGCCGCTTCATCCCACCATCCCGCAAGATGCAAAGTACACAAGAAGCAATCGACAACAAAAGCATCAATGCCCACAATGACCATTGTGTTCTACTCGTGCAAACAGATCTACATATAGACACGGCTCTGATACCACTGTAGGGGTTCGTAGCATGGAAAACAAAAAATTTCTACCGCATGCACACAAACAAGCCAAGATCTATCTACTAGATTGTAGCAACGAGTCGATAGAGGAACTCACCCTCGAAGATTCCAAAGCGGTTAACGAGAGCAGATTCTCGTGGGTGATGTAGTCGTACACTTGCCGATCTCAAGATCACGTAGACGATCCTTCCGGCGCTGCGTTCCGGCAGCGCTTCCGTAGTCGGTCACACGTTCGGTACTCGACGAAGACCTTCCTCTCCCTTGTTCCAGCAGGCAGCGGAGGTTGTAGCACTCTCCTCGCGATTCCGGCAGCACGACGGCGTGGTACCGGAAGTAGAGGGGAGATCTCGCAGGGCTTCGCCTTAAGCCGGAGCGAGTATGGTGGACTATGAGAGAGCCTTGGTGATCTAGGGTTTAGACACACCAATTAGAAAGGGCTAAACCAGCGGCTAGGGCAATTAGAATCTCTAACTCGGCGGCTTGGGAGAAATCCCTAGGCTGTGGCTAGGGTTTAGGTTTAGAGGGAGGCAACTTGTGTGCTAGGAGGGGCAGCCCTGCCCCTCCCTTTATAGGTGGGAGGTGCGGCCAAGGGGAGGGGAGTCCCTCCCCAACTCGGCTTGGAGGTGGGCCGCCGGTTGGAGGAGGGAACTCCTCCCCAACTCGGTTTCCACCTTTCCTCCTCTTTCCAAAAACTGCCGTTTGACTTTTCAAACTAGCCGTTTGACTTTTCAAACTAGGATTTGAATAAACCCTTTATTTTGGACAGCGATGACACCTAGTACATGATGCAATCATTCCAACTTGTAATGACACATTCATGTACCCCTTCCCCTCCGGAGTGCCGGACATTCCGGAACCTTCTAGAACATTCCCGATGAAAACACCGGAATCATTCCCCAACTCCGAAACAGGACTTTCCTTATATGAATCTTATTCTCCGGACCATTCCGTATCTCCTCGTGATATCCCGGATCCCATCCAAGACTCCGAACAACATTCAGTCTCTTACTCATCATTCCATAACTACTCAACAACATCGAATCCTTAAGTGTGTCTCCCTACGGTTCGTGAATTATGCGGACATGATCGAGACACTTCTCCGAACAATAACCAATAGAGGAATCTGGAAATTCATATGGCTCCCACAAATTTCTACGATTACTTTGCGATCGAATGAACCACTTACATACGATACCAATTTCCCTTTGTCTCACGATAGTTTACTTATCCGAGGTTTTGATCGTCGGTATCTCTGCATACCTAGTTCAACCTCGTTACCGATAAGTACTCTTTTCTCGTTCCCGTGGTATGTGATCCCTTGTGAGCCAGTCACATGCTTGCAAGCTAATTGGATGACATTCCACCGAGAGGGCCCAGAGTATATCTATCCGTCATATGGATGGACAAATCCCACTCTTGATCCATGTGTCTCAACCAATACTTTCCGAACACTCAATGCCACCTTTATAGCCACCCTGTTACGGTGTGGTGTTTGATGTCATCAAAGCATCCTTTCGGTAAAGGTGATATGCATGATCTCATGGTCAAAGGAATTAGGTTACTATGTATCAGAAAGCTTATAGCAAATGAACTATATTAAATGACTTGATCTTTATGCTACGCTTAACTATAGGAGTATGTCCATCATATCATTCTCCTAATGATATGACCCTGTTGTTAATAACATCTCTATGTTCATGATCAGGAAACCATGATCATATATTAACCAACAAGCTAGTTTAACAAGAGGCTTTACTAGGGACTCTTTTATGTTTACAAATCACACAAGTATTAATGTTTCCTGTTAATACGATTATAGCATGGTATGTAAACATTTATCATAAGTATGAAGATATGATAATAACCACTTTATTATTGCCTCTTGGGCATATCTCCAACACAGTTGTGTACTGGGTCACTCGTGGCGAATCATGCATTATGTCGGCTGGAAGCATAGCTTCTGCCCCGTATACCAGAAAAAATGGGGTATACCCTGTTGACCTGTTTGGTGTAGTCCTGAGGCTCCACAGTACTGCTGGTAGTTCCTCGATCCAACATCCTGCCGACCTTTGCAGAGGTTCGACGAGCCGGGGTTTTATTCCGGACAATACCAGTCCATTTGATCTTTCTACTTGCCCGTTTGATGCCGGGTGAGCCATCGAGGCAACATCTAGTCTTATGTGCTTCTCTTGGCAGAACCTAGCAAAGGCTCCTTCGGCAAAATTTATGTCGTTGTCTGTAATAACACTGTGTGGATTACCATATCTCAAGATTATATCTTCGAGGAATTTTACTGCTATTTGTCCATCACATTTTCTTATAGGTTTTACCTCGATCCACTTTGTGGATTTATCCACCATGACTAGAATGTGAGTCATTCCGCTTCGGGCTGGCTTGAACGGGACTACCATATCCAAGCACCATACATAGAATGGCCAAGTGATCGGTATTATCTTTAATTCGGATGATGGCATATGTATCTTGCTAGCGTATCTCTGGCAACCGTTACATTTTTCTACTAGCTCTTTTGCCTCCTTCAACGCCGTCGGCCAATAAAATCCATGCCTGAATGCTTTGGCGACTAACGCTCTGGACGATGCGTGATGCCCGCATTCTCCCTGATGTATATCCAGGAGTATTTTCTGGCCTTCTGCCGAGTCAACACATCTTTGCAGCACGCTTGTGATGCTTCTCTTATACAGCTCATTGTTTATGATTGTGTAAGCTTTTGCTCTTCTTATTGTCTGTCTAGCCAGTACCTCATTATTCGGCAAGATTGCATCCTTGAGGAAGGAGAATATGGGTTGCGCCCATGTCGGCGTGATTTTATCTAGGACAATTTCGCTGTCGACTTCCATGTTTTCTGCCGACATAACAGCTTTGAATCCTTCTGTATTTATTCGTGCGATGGCCAGGTTTACTTTCAGAGAGCCTGGGTTGCACTCTTTGTCAATTTCCATTGGCACACTTCCTTCTTTTAATTCTTCCGGGATATGAATGGACTCGGACTCTGGTGATGGTATAATCGATGGTTTTCTCAGGTGCTCCAGGGCGATGCCTGGGGGAATTGACTGCCTAGTTGATCCGAGTTTTGACAATGTGTCTGCGGCGTCATTTTCCGCCGGAGGTATGTGATGAAACTCGCATCCATTGAAGTACCCACTGATTTTTTGCACATGAAATCTATATAGGGCCATATTCGCATCTAGTGCATCCCAATTGCCTGATACTTGCTGTACTACTAGATCTGAATCCCCGTAACATAGGATCCGACGTATACCAATTTCCTTTGCCACCTTTAACCCATGGACGAGTGCTTCATACTCGGCTACATTATTTGATGCGGCGAAATGTATTTGCAACACATATTTCAACTGATCTTTCTTCGGTGAAGTCAACACTATCCCAGCCCCCAAGCCATTTCTCAGTTTGGATCCGTCGAAATGCATTATCCAATAATTCAGATCTGGTAAGGGTGGTTCATATTGTACCTCGGCCCAATCCACAAAGAAGTCGGCCACTGCCTGAGATTTGATTGCATCTCGCCTATCGAATTGTGGAGCATAAGGTGATAACTCGATTGCCCATTTTGCTATTCGGACACTTGCATCTTTGTTGCTCAATATCTCGGCTATGGGCGATTCACAAATTACTTTTATCGGATGTTCTTCGAACTAATGTTTAAGTTTTTTCGCCAACATGTATACTCCATAGGCCATCTTTTAGTAGTGCGGGTAGTTTTGTTTTGAGGACGATAGTACCTCGCTTAGGTAATATACCGGCCTTTGTATTGACTTGTCACCTTCATTTCGCTCCACGACAACCACCGCACTTACCACCCTGTTAGTGGAAGCTATATAAAGTAACATAGGTTCTTTTGATAGTGGAGAGGCCAGGATTGGAGCTATGACCAACATCTTTTTTAACTCATGAAATGCATTATCTGCTTGTGGTGTCCAGATAAATTTATCGGACTTTTTCATCAGTTGATATCGAGGTAATGCCTTTTCCCCCAACCGACATACAAATCGACTCAGCGAAGCCAGACGCCCGTGAATTTTTGTACATCATTTAAACACCTCGGCAATTACATTCTTTCAACTGCTCATATTTTAGTTGGATTTGCCTCTATACCTCGGCTGGATACGAGAAAACCGAGTAATTTCCCAGCCGGTACACCAAAGGTACATTTTTCCGGGTTAAGCTTCATTCGGAACCTTCTCAGGTTTGCGAACGTCTGCCGAATATCGTCCAGTAGTGTTTTGCTATCTTTGGTTTTTATAACTACGTCGTCTACATATACTTGTACATTTTTTCCTATCTGGTCATGTAGACACTTTTGCATGCATCTCTGATAAGTTGCTCCTGCATTACGCAGGCCGAATGGCATGGTGCGATAGCAATAAGCCCCGTACGGGGTAATAAATGCAGTCTTTATTTGATCGGACGGATTTAATGGTATCTGGTGGAAACCAGAATACGCGTCTACAAATAACAACAACTCAAAACCAGCGGTCGAATCAATGACTTGGTCTATCCTAGGTAAAGGAAAAGGATCTTTGGGACACGCCTTGTTTAGGTTCGTGTAATAAATACACATTCGCCATACGACGGCTACATTTGGGTCATCCTTTTTCTTTTCTACTAATACCGGATTTGATAGCCAATCCGGATCAAGCACTTCCATGATGAACCAGGCTGCAAGGATCCGAGCTATCTCATCCCCTATTATTTTTCTCCTGTCTTCGGCGAATCGGCGGAGAGGTTGCTTCACCGGCCTTGCTCCTGGTCTGACATGCAAAGAGTGCTCAGCCAACTCCCTCGGCACACCTTGCAGGTCTTGAGTTGACCAGGCAAAGATATCCCGATTCTCACGGAGGAAGTTGGTGAGCTCGCCTTCCTATTTGGCATCTAGACCGGCACCAATCGTGATGGTGCGTTCTGGGAACTGCTCATCTATCTGGACCTTTTTTGTCTCCTTAGTCGGCTAGAAAGAAACACTCCCATGTGGGTTGGCTAATGCTGGCATATTAAGCTGTGCTGACTGAGCGAGAGCCGCTACCTCCTGAATCCTTCTTTTTTCTCTTGCAATCACCAATGACTCGGCCATGTTTGTTCCGACCGAGGCACATTCCATTGACTTCCTGTAATCTCCTGCTACTGTTATCACCCCTTGTGGTCCGGGTAACTTCATTTTCAAGTAAGTGATGTGGCTGCTGCTCATGAATTTGGCCAGTGCTGGCCGTCCGAGTAAAGCATGATAGCAACTTTATAGGTCCACCACTTCAAACTCCAGATTTTCCGCTCCGCAATTCTCCCTTGTGCCGAATAATACATCTACTCGGACTTTCCCAATGGGTTCACACGAAAGTCCCGGCACTATTCCATGGAATGTGGTTCTTGTGGATTGCAGCATATTCTGCGCTATTCCGAGTTTATACATCGTATCTTTGTACATGATATTGATACCGCTCCCATTGTTAATGAGTACTTTTGAAAATTTCACATCAATGCTGGGCCCAACAAATGTCGGATCTAGTATGAGTGCATACGACCCTGGATTCGACATTATTTTTGGGTGATCCTTTATGTTCCAGGTTATTTCCTGATCTGACCAAGGCACATATCTTGGTACCGCCGACATAACCGCATTTACCTCCATATGCCGGCATTGTACACTTTGCCTGTCTTGCTGTTCTGTTGTGAACACGCAATATGATTGATGATGCTCCCTGTAATCATTACGTCCATTATTTTCGGGGTTTGTTCTTCCATCCCGACCTTGATTTATCACTTGATGCACTGCATCTCTCCGGTCCGAGTTATCATACCTCGGAGGGGGAGGGGGTAACATTAACTGTTGTGCGTTTTCCCCAGTCAACTGCGGCTGCTGCTGCTGATGCGCTTGATGAGAAGACGCTTGCATGCCAGCCGGGTTCCCCATTGCATTTTTCATCCAGGCGCATTGCCGAGTTGTATGATTAGCCTGCTTGGCCGGATTTGGAGTATGGAACTTACATGGTTGATCCAACATGGACTCAAACATGTATTTCGGCCTTTCCTGCCACTGCTTCTTCTGTTCTGGTGTCCACTGTCTCTTCCCTTTGTTTCTTGGCGTCCACTACTGAGGACCATTTTTCTGCCGCTGACTGTTTCCGTGACTCGGTTGATCTTGCACTACCGCTGCCACTTGATTGGATGCATATCTGTACTCCGGTCTTTCCTCTCTTCTTCTACCTCTGAACTCGTTCCGCCTCGATGATCCGGCTGCATCTCTTGCATATTGATCTTGATGTTCTCGATGTTCTGCCGACATCAGTTCTGGTTGTGTCGGATCCCCCAAAGCATATGAATCTACTATCCTGATGGTTTCTGCCAAGGTGGTCGGCATATCTCTTTGCAACCTCTGCCACAAAACACTGGCGTATCGGCAGCCTTGAGCGAACCAAGCTATTGCTTGAGATTCTATAACTCGTTCACATGAGTTTCTAAGGTTGCACCACCGAGTCAAGAATTCTCTATCTGTATCATTCGGCCTCTGCTTGTACATAGCAAGCTGCTGTGGCCTGTTTGGTCTTTTGTAAGTACTGGTGAAGTTGCTGACAAACATCTCTTCAAAATCCAGCCAACAGTTGATACTGCCTGCTGGCAGATTGTTTAGCCATACTCTGGCTGGTCCTTCTAGCATCTGCGGGACATATCTTACCGCCCATCGCAAGTTTCCACTAGCTATCTTTACTGCAGTAGCATAGTCAATCAACCAATCCTGTGGTTTGGTGCTCCCATTGTACGTTTTCGTGCCCCTTGCCAGCTGAAAGTTCGGCACTGGCGGCTCGCCCATGATCCGAGGTCCGAAACATGCCGGACCAGGCGGACCCTGTTCCTCTAATAACTCGGACCGGTACAACCTGTCCAGCTTTAATATTGCATCATTTGATGGCAAGTTTCTGTACATGATTCTCTCCTGCATTCCATAATGGTTATTTCCACCATGTCCTGCATATTCCATATCTGTGTAACCATCATTGTACCTCTCATTTTCCTGATTATGGTGAGCTGGTCTCACTTCTCGCTCTTGCCGAGGTTCATACCTCAGCTGAGGATCAGAAGGTGGGTCCCTCCTTCCTTCCGCCGGGCTATTGTTGTCATGATTCCTCTTCCGAGGTCTCCATTACCTCGGCTTCCGTTGCCTTTGTTGGCACGGCCGGGGTTTCTTTCGCCACTGTTACCTCGGCTTCCATTGCCTTTGTTCTCATTGACTTTTCTGGCTACTGGCGGATCATACGGAACAATTTGCTTATTTCTTTTTCCCGAAGTTACTACTCTATCTTTTCGCGCGTTGTTTTCGAGTGAGGATGCTGCTGCCACTGATAGTTCGGGCGCTGATCCAGCCGAATGAACCATACGCGAGGCTCCTGGTCTTGCCGGGTCTGCCCTAAGCATTTCTTCATTCTGCTGGTTCATGATGCGTACCAGCTCATTCACTCTTTCTTGCTGTTTTTGCCAGGCTTCGCCGGTCAATCCTTCCAACTCCAACGCTGCGGCATTTGCCGCCCTTAGGTTCTTTGCTGGGGTACTATACCTCGGCAAGCCTAGATCAACTGAATCTGCCTTTTGAGTCTCATGCTCTTTGTTGATATCATTCATGAGGTTTTTTCCTCTCAATCTTAATTCATCTACCCGCTCGGGGGCAACATCTAGTTTATTTGCCTTGGCATACTCACGCAGGGTCCTGTTCAAGGACTCCCGCAAGGCCGACACCTTTTTTGCCTCTATCAGTACTTTATGCCTAGTCTCTTCTAAGTCAGCCTGAGCGTTAGCCGGATCAAGTATCGGCGCTACAGGCGTGGTCAGATTATCTATAGTTGCCTGGAGAATATTTTCTGGTCTTTCCAGAGGTGGCCATCTTACCCTTGCTGCTTTCGGGGTTGTCTCCTGTACCTCGGTTGACTTGGCTGCTGACGGATCTACCTCGGTGGGCTATGGAGCTGCTTGCTTTTTGGTCACCTGTCCTCCCGCCACCGGTTTCTTGCTTGATCCGACGCCTGGTGCTGCTGTCTGTGCCCCGGCTGCGACCATCACCTCGACGCTGCCGACGGGGCGTGCTCCACGTGGACCGTTCACAACGCTGAGGGGAGGCTCTCCTGCATCAATAACTCGGTGAGGATAAACGCAGGAGGTGTCGACGCCGACGTAGATCTGGTGCGTGACCAAGTTGATGAAGACGCCGTTGCGCGGTGGAGCTTTCCTCCTGAAGCTGCCTGCGTTATCGCTGACGTAGTCCCAGAGATCAAATCTATGGACTAAGCCAGAGACAACGCGCTCGCCGGTGTGAATGAAGTTTCCCGTCCAGATCTTAACTCCAGCTAGCACCGCTGCTGGCCCCACGGTGGGCTCCAACTGTCGTGGTGGTGGCACGGTATATGCCATGGGTAGGCTAAAGTATGGGACCAATGGATGCTAGAGGGATCCGGGGAGGGAAGATGCAGTGATTTCTACACTCAAATGACTAACATATAGATCTTTCTTTCTCCTTACAAGAACTACAAGTGCTCCTTGAGCTGTTAGCAGGGAGAAGAAGACTACATCTCAAGCCTTAAGGTCCAGAATGAATCGATCCCCTCTCAGGAGCCTGCTTCTCCCCTTATAAAGGGTGCCTTGGTTCCACCTAGGGCTGACGTGGCAAGCATATTCGAGGAATATGCTTGTCCCAATATGGTAACTCGGCGACCCTCTTTCCGTGTCCCCCTTTTAACGACGACAATGTTCTAGAGAGCCCCACCTGCGCGCCTCGGGATCCATAACTATCACCTCCGTGACCTTCTTCTGCCCTTCTGCTTCTCTGCTCCTTGTCCTTTGTGCTTGGCTCTGTTCAGATTCTCCCTAGCTAGCGACTAGGGTTTGACTATAGGCACCTCCTTCTCCTGCAAGCTTCGTGTTACTCAGCCTTGTCTCGCATAACTCGGCTCGGCCTTCACCTGTATTCAAGTTTGTTAGACTTACTCGGCCAACTTAACTCATATGTCGGCCGGATAAGGTGTTTATCCTTCTGTTGCTGTTATGGCCTTGCTTAGCTCGGCCGACTCTTACATGACTCGGCCGATATAAACAGTAACTCGGCTCATGACAAGGGAGACTCCTTTCGTCTTTCCCCTGTCTTGACCCTATCCGGGGTCACCTCCCCAACAGGTGTTCAATAATTACTATGAAATAACAAATGATTACTACACATTAAATATTTGCATATTCAAATTACTAATGCGTGTTGCACAACTACGCAAGGGATAAACACCATGTGAGGGATGATTTTTTGTTGCAGGAAGTCGATCCCAATCTAGCAGTTGTGGCACATGAGCCTTCCGATGATGCTACTTTAATTAGAAGTGTCCAATAAACTGTTGTGTGGTCTAATTTTTGGCAACAATTTGTTGATGAGATGTTTGCTTACTGCGTTGTGGCGCATGGAAAACTAGCATTAGATCATTAGATACATGGTCATGGAGTAGATAGCTAGCTGACGATATCCCTTTTTATGCTAGTTGTATGATGGTGGATTTTGTGTGATATGATAGTTGTGATGTGATGAGTGCGTGAACACTTCGTTGGGAGACCCCAAGAGGAAGGTATGATGAGAACAACAGCAATTTTTCCCTCAGTAAGAAACCGAGGTTATCGAACCAGTAGGAGGAAGGAAACAACTCAAAGGTGTTGCTAGCAACTTGGAGACCTGCACAACACAAACTCAAGACTTTGCCCCAACGAACAGTGAGATTGTCAATCTCATCGGTTTGTTGTAACAAAGGATTAACTATATGGTGTCGAAGGTAATGGTGGCTTGCAGCAAGTAAACAGTAACAGCAGAAGATGTATCAATGGTAAAGATTGTACCGGGGTCCATAGTTCACTAGAGGTGTTCTCCTTAGATAAAAAAACATGGCATGCTATCGTGGTATTGCCGACGAGTACGCCATGGAGGGGTCCTCACAGTGCGTGTTTAGAGACGTGGGGGAAGATGAACGGTTGACGGGTACGAGGTAACACAGCTTACCCAGGTTCAGATCCCACAACGGTGGCGGAATTCTACTCCTGCTATAAATCACTATAATGGCAATACGCCGAGTTACATTGATATGTTTGCTGTGCGAGGTTATGTGAAGTTGTCTATGATCGTGCCCTAAAGGCTCCCATAGGCCCGACTTATATAGTCGCCAGATCCTAGGGTTATAGGGAAAAGTCCTAGCCGGACAGGTTACAGAGTCCTACACCGTATATTACTAGTCTAGTGTGTCTTGTACTCCAAGGCTCTGGGTACACTGGTGACTCCACCGTAGCCTTCCTTTATCCGGCATGGGCCTCCCTTCTGGATCCATCTAACTGGGCCGCCCAGCAGGCCATGGGCCATGCTACCAAATGTGGGCCACCCGGGTTATCCGGATAAGAGACATGCTATGAGGATACCCATATAGCATATCCCCAACAGTATCCCCCGGAGAACTCTGAGATCTTGCGCCGTCTTGCCTCTTCACGTTGAATGCTCCATCTAGATGGATGTCGGCAAATCGTCAAGCAACATCTTGTAGTCCTCCCAAAAGAAACCTGCAAGGTTTTCTCCGTCTTCAATTTGTAAGTCGGAGAATTGCTGAATCTTCCATCGTACTCTTCCGTAGCCGGACTGGATCCATCCATGCCGGAATCTTCTGATGTGATGGTTCATCTACCTATGATAGCTAGGACGACGTAGACATAGGTCAGCAACGCCTCGTAACTCACACATGCAGAGAACGCAATCATGTCCACTTTTCGCACGCGAGCGATACGAACCGTTCGAGGCGACGGTTGGTACGTGGCGAAATTCCCGCGCACGTCTCCGCACACGTCGTCAACGCGGCAACCATTCGATCAAGCTGCACGAATCTTGATGCCGGAGACCATAAATAGTAAATGCGATGGAAAATTTACCTTTTCACCTCATTCTCCCCTGCATCGTCTTCTTCCTCCAGCGAGCGCCTCCTCGAGCTCTCCGCGCAACGTGCAAAAAACCCTAGCTTTCCAATCTTTCTTAGTCACCGTCAAACACACCCAATGGCCAGCAGCAGCTCCTCCCCTTCGATGGCGGCGTCGGGCGAAGCTGCGGCGAAGCCGACGAGCTCCGTCGTCGTGCCCCTAGTGGGCCTGGTCATCCCCAGGTCTGCAGTGGTCGAGGCCACCGGCGGCGACCATAATCCAGCGGCGCTGGAGCTGCTGGAGGAGGAGTACGACTCACACAAGGGCGACTGGCGCGGTTCGGATATCACGGACCGCGACATCAAAGAGCTGATCAACGAGGGCTACCTTCCCGCGACGGAGGGGCTCACCTGGCGGGCGGTGCCGGCCGGCGAGGCCACACCTTCTCCCCAAGCCGGAGAAAAGGTGTACCTCAAAGCACAGATGGTAAGCGGCGTCTCCTTGCCCATCTCTAACTTTTTCCTTGTTGTCCTGAATCATTACCGAGTACAACCACATAATCTTTCCCCCAATATCATCTTAGCGCTCAGCAATTACGCGGCGCTCTGCGAGGGTTATTTAGGAATCAAGCCTAGGCTAGATCTCTTCATATACTTCTTTACCGTCAAGCACGAAGCCGGAGCTGGCAAGGACGAGCTGAGGAATTTTGGAACCATTAACTTTAAGATCCGGCATGGCCGGCGCTTCCCCGACATCGTCGGCCACGAATCCTGCAAGAATTGGCAGCAGGCGTACTTCTATGGCCCAGATATCCCTCTGGCTGGCCGAGAAGTCACGTACCCGGACTTTGTCGATGGAGCATCTGCTGAAGCCTCGACATGGAGATCCCAGGCCTCCCTTCCCTCCGACATCGACGCTTCCCGTGCTATAAGGCGGATATAGTGGTTCGTAGAGACGGGTTTGACCGGATTGGACCTAGCCATGTGCTGGTTCATCAGGCGGATCCGGCCTCTGCAGCACCGCTTGAAGCTGATGCACGAGTATTCCAATGATAGAAGGGATAGCCTCCGCATCTCCGAGGACAACTTCTTGAGCGACTCCGTCAAGATCCGCCTCAAGGACATCATCAAGGTGAAGGACAGGAAGCATGGCTTCACCATCACCTACGACATGTTCGTAGAGAGCAAGTGCCCAAAGGTAACTGTTTATTTTCCGTGTATGACATATACTCCAGTTCTTCCGTCTAGCTATTACCATCTCATCTAGCATGGTGGTTCTTCACTTTAACAGCTCAGTGACATAGATGAGGACAGCATGGATCCTCAAATATATGATCCAAAGATGAAGGAAGTCACCATCGTGTCCGACGACGATGCTCCGTTGGCGCGAAAGCGGAAGAGCTCCACCTCTGATGCTGCCGACGGAGGCAAGAAGAAGAAGCCGGAGGGTGGAGCCTCCAAAAAGACTACTGCCGCCCTGGAGGAAGAGAAAAGAAAGGTTACCGGGATCCCTTTTGCTAAAGCACCCCCTCTTGTGTAACGTTCTTTCTCTCCGACATTGTCCATTTGTCTGTCTTATTCCTGTACTTATGCATTTTGCACGTTTCAGGAAGAAAGCCGCGACCAGCTTGAAGAAGACGTCCAAAACTTTGGGGGCTTCTAGAACCATCAAGGATATGCTGCATTGCGGCATATCTCCCGCCATCGCCCCTGTTACTCCCATCGTCCAGCCTTCGTCCGCTCCGACAAGCTCACAAGCTAAAGAAGCATATGGCCCTTCCGCCATGGAAGTGGACTCAGGCGCCTCTACAGAGCTCACTGTTGTCGGTGAATAGGCGACGCAAGAGAGTGCCGCACACCAAATGGCTGAAGCTCCGGCTAAGGATGCCATGGGTAGCGGTAAGGCGGTGGTGGAAGGTGGTACATCTGCCGAAGGCGGCGCCCCCGCACCCAAGAAAACCGTAGAGTTTCCGAAGATAGTTTATCCGATACTTACGCCGAGTAGCACTTCTATCGTTCTTGGTGCGGCGTCGACATCTCCAACGTGCGGTCTCGAGGAGCTTCTCCGGCAAGCAGAAATCTTGCAAGGAAACAGTGTATCCTTCGGCAAGTTGCTAGCTGAGAGTGCTACCAACCTCAAGATCATTGCACTTGTAAGTTATATTTGCCTTTTTGCATTTCATATGAGTATCCCACTATATCCCTCGAGGATTTAGACGGAAAACCATAGGTCTTTGCGTCTAAATGCTCTAAGAGTGACTAAGCTACAAAACTTCTCACTGTAGCCCCCAAGCATATAGGTGGAATGAATTATTCTGACTAGATGCTATAAGAGTAACACACGCAGTGTTTATAAATTTCGATACTGTACCCCCCAAGATTCTAGTTGTAACTGAATTAGTTCCGACTAGATGCTTAAAGAGAAGCTAAGCATACATTCGAGTTAAAAACTTTATACTGTAGCCCCCAAGCTTCTAATCGAAAACTGAATTAGTCCCGACTAGATGCTTAAAGAAAGACTAAGCATATTGCTAAGTTAAAAAACTCTCGCTGTAGCCCCCGAGAGTCTATGTAACATCCCAACATTTAGGAACTCACGAAGGGTAGATTTAGGAATTTGGAATGTTGCATGCATTCATTTGTGAAAATTGGGGGTAAAATTTTCGCCAAATAAAAACCTAAAGTGATCAAGGTTTCTTTCATACTTTGAGATTAGGTTTAGTCTTAAAGGATGATTGTTATAGACTTTGATATGATCTTTGTGGAATTATGTGTTTTGGGAAAAGAAATTTGAATTTAAAACATTGAGTGTTTGAATTATAAATTCAAAAGGATTTTTGAATAATGTTTGAATCTTGATTTAAGTAAGAGTTAACCAATATAACTCAAACTTTATCTAAAGAAAGCAATTAAGAATATGAATATCTATTTCATATTTTCATTCAATAAATAAGTTACAAAAATGTAACTTATAAAAATCATCCGCAATTTTTACAATAGTAAATAAATGAAGAATAATATTTATTTATTGATAATAGTATAATCTTTATTACAAAATAATAAAATGAAGATTACAAAAAATCATAACGATCCAACTAAATCTTAGAACAACATCATTGATTTAGCTATCAAGCTATATTTTCACTTAAAAATGAATATAGCTAAGATTTAACTTCTAGGCACATCTCTAAGACAAGAGTAGCACCTTAGAATCTAATCTTATGGATCTATCTAAGTTATCAAGCTTAGAAGCATATTTTTCCAACTTTGATTCAAGCAATAATAGCTGATATCACTATCAGAATCAATTCATGTGAACCAATTAGATAGAGGTCTAAATCCCTAAACCTCAGACCAACATCATTGGTCTTAGGGATTTAAGAAAGGAAGATTTCTACTTATCTTGAAAGCTAAACTCATTTTTAAGCTGGGACCAACCCGAGCAATGAAATATAATCCAACTTGTGTGCCATACAAGATGGTTTCACAAGAACAATTCTATATTAATCAGATTAAGCATTCAATCTTCACAGATACAATCAACCAGTTATAAATCATTTTCCTGTTCTTAAACCCAGGAATCATAGACAGGATATTCATATATATATGCCTTCACTGTAAGAGACCATTGTGATCTTAAACCACACATGAATTCTCAAGCCAACAGTACTAAGACAGTAACTTCATCACACCATACCCACTGTCATTAACCAAGTAATGACAGTGGTAAGTTATCCAAACCACTAGCTTTACCAAGTAGTGTTTCCAGTACAATTTTACCCTCTAAATCATATGAGATCTAACCATGGAATCATCAGCAGTAAGCCACTAGCATCACCACAGCTAATCATCAGCCATAAGCCACAGCTAATCACCACTTAACAGGTTCAGAGATCATCAACACATGATCTAATTCATCAGTATCTAATCAACATCAGGGTATGAACCCTAAACAGAACCAAGAACCCTAATCAGAAAAAGACAGTGACCAGAAAGATCATCACCAAACATCTAGGAGAGGATGACTTAACACAGAGCAGCACGAGAGGAGAGGGAGCACTCACCAAAGGTCCTCACTAAAGAATAGAAGAGAAAGCAGAATGGCCGAGGACCATGGCGGCACGGGGAGCACCCCATGGGGGGCGCTGCAACCCATACAGCGCCACGGCGGCAACCATAGTCATGCCTAGGGGCGAGGTGAATCACCACAAAGCGCGACAGCAACAGCGATGCCAGGATCAATGCCAATCCCAAACCCTAGGGTTCGGGACGGCATCGATCTGTCGTGGGAGAGCTCCATGTCCAAATCCAGTTGGACAGGAGGGAAGAGCGGAATCGACAATCCCTTCCTGCACCATGGCGGCGGCCATGGTGGTCCACGATGACGGGAATCGCCGGCGGCGACATCACCGACCACGGGGTCGAGGATAGAGGAGGAGAGGAGTGAGCTCGCGGGTGAGAGACAGCGAGTGAGTGCGCTGAGTTGGGCCAGAACCCTTCAGGGTGGCTGTTTTGACTATGCCTAATGGGCCACAAGGGCCCAATAAGAATAAGCCAACCCAAAAACCTTTAAGGCCTGTTTTCATAAATAGAAAAAGACCAAAATGCCCCTGAACTTAATTAAATTCTAGAAAATAAAATAAAAGTCCAAAAATTATAAATAAAATATTTTTGGATTCTCAATAATCCAAACTATCCAAATAAATTAAGAGATAAAATTTTAGACATATAAATTTTATTAAGAATTTTGTAATTTATATATTCCTTATGGAATTTTACAAAATTATTGAAAGATGATAAAATTAAATATAAATCACTTTCATCATATATTAATATTGTGGTATTTTAGAAAAATACTAAACAAATATTTAATAACAATTTTTGATATTTAAGTGATAATTCTTAAAATAATTATTAAATCAATAAAAGTCAAATAAAAGGGAAATAAAATAAAAGAATACAATATTCTATTATAAATATTAAAAATTAATATTTATAAATCCTTTATTATTAAAAAGAATTTTTATAATAATGGGGAGAATGCATATCAAGTTAAAAGATGCATTACATTACTTTGCATAATCATTTTGCTTCTTTAAATATTGTCCTTACCAGGCAATAATGATGTTTTTGTAGACATAGAAGCTCAAGGTCCAGTGCAAGCATCACACTTCACTACCTTGCCATCACAAGGCAAGTTCATCACTTGCTCATATCCTTTGAAGAGTCTTTATCAAAGTATTTGCAAATTGTGTGTTATCATATATACTCTAAAAGAAAGAAAATATTATTTTCACAAATAAAGAAATCATAGATATCATCCTCAGTGATGATATAATGGAGCAATAGAACTTAGGGTTCTATTTTCAACAATAATGATCAAGTAGGGACTTAATAACCCCTGAAATCAGTGATTCTAGCGCCGTATATTACGCGTTAGCCATGAGATTTGGAATAGGATGGAGAAGTCAGCTGTATCTTCTTCCTCTCGCATGAAGCCGGATGTGCAGGTCGTGGCTGTTATCCTCGTAGAGTGCATATTAATTGGTAATTCGTAGAGGATATGCAGCATATGGGTGGGAACCCTCATCGTCCCACGATAGTTCTGGCATCTAACGGTTTGTACAAACCATTGCCGTAATTCATTATGTGGGCATGGTGTACACCAAGGAGGCATGCGAGGTCACGAAGGGGGCAGTGATTGGCTTGGACCAACTACTGGGCCCCACATCATGGAATTGTGGACGGGAAAGTACGCCCAGTTGTGCAACAAGGAGTTGATCTCTCATGGGTAAAGTAACGCACCTCTGCAAAGTGTAAGAATTGTAACTTGTTACTCCCTGTTCCGGGAAGGAGCTATGAACGCGGCAGGAAAGGAACTCCATGAAAGTTCTGGTCAACCTGTGAAGGCTGATTGTCATAGATTTTTATAATAAAATCAATCTTTGAAGAAAGATTTACAAAAACTGCATAGTGCCAAGGACTTATAGTTCGAGGTGGTAGTTAGAGCATCAAACTTCCCACTTTGCATATAATGAACTTGTTGGGTAATGCTATTACTCATCCTTTCCTTTGATCCCTTGCTTAGACTCTGGGGATCCCGATGACGTGCCAATTTATGCAGCTGAATGTCAAGAAGATGTGTTCTACAAAGAGCCTGACCTGTCAGGAGGTATTGAAGGAGTGGATTATGAAATCCTCTATGGTGTCGACGATAACGAATCCAACTAAGTATCCTAGTTAGTAGTAACCAACGGAGCCGAGCAGCAAGAACTCTATAGAATAAGCTACTGAGCTCAACTCCTAGTCGGAGTTGCTACTTTTAAATTCTGCTGAAACACTTTATATTTTGGTTTGTAAGTTGAAACCTTTTGAAGTCCTGAACTTCTGGTATTGTAATAATAATAATGTGTAAGTGTTGTAATATGGACCCGCAATGTTTCTGTTGTGCCACTCTGAGGGATGTGATATTTACGGAACGGTGTTCTGTGAGTGTCATGTCAACGACTATAGTATACTACACATGCAGTGGTATGCTGGGTCACCGCAGTCTAGGTGGAAATTTTCCAGCTAGACGCTCCCAGTAGACCAAACAACGTTTAACTTTCTTCTTTCCATAGAATGAGAATTCTCGGAGGGGCATGGCCAACGACAAGTACCAGAAGATGCGTGCGGACTTGGAAGATGAAAAGGGTAAAACTGCGTTCTTGAAGGAATAGATCATCAAGAGCAAGCGTCTGTTTTTCCTTTCTTTTTCGTATTCCGACTTGATCTTGTGTATTCTCCGAGTACTCACTATGTACTTTGCTTTCTCCAACTTGCAGAAACCATTTCCAAGGCTAAGGATATTGTCGAGCAATCCAAGCACATTCAGCAGCTGGATAGCAAGAACAAGATCCTTAAGAAGGAGAGGGAGGAGATGCTGAAAATGCATGAAGAATCGATGAAAGCCCTGCAAGACTCCGCCACCGAGGAGATGAACCGCTTGAAGGAGGAAATCGCGATCTTAAAAGATCAGAAGAAAGCTGCCGATGAGAAAAATCAACGCCATCATGAAGCGTATAAGATCCTCCAACAAGAACGGGACTCCATGGCGGATACTCTCTGGCAGGCTGAGGCCAGCATCTTCAGTAAGGAATTCTCCGTCTTGGATTTCTGTAGTCTAGATACTCTGAATTTTTGAACTCATGCGCTCCTTTGTTAGGAATTCGCAGCTCCTATGGGTTTAACCCGGTCGCCTCCTCCGCCAAAGGAATGCATGGTCCTCGCCGGCAACTTCATCAACACCGCCATCGTGCAGACCAGAGATTGCCAAATCCCTCCAGATTAACATCAAGGCATCAGACTTAGTAGCAAAGTTCTTAGAGATCCTGCGGCGAGCCCCCGAGTGTATTTCAAGCTGGAAAGCTTCATGTGCACGGGCTGGTGCCAGGATGGCATTGTCAATGGTGAAGGCACACTACGAGAATGCCGACATCGACACGGTAACCTCCGGTATCCCCGACGTAGACGACGTAGGCCAAAAGATAAACCACGAATCTATATTTACGTCGCTTGCGGGTTATGACACCAGAGTCACCGAGTTGGTCGACGTTAACGTCTTTGTGCCCATGAAAACCATTGAATACAAAGGCCAAGGCTCCTCCGAGTCCCTCAATACTTCCGACTTCGAGGGTAACTCTCCTGCTGCCGATGATGTTGCTTCCAAGTCGCCTGCGCCAGAGGAATAAAAACAACTTGTAATATTTATTTCCTCTGTAACATGTTATGCGGAAAAACTATGCGTTAAGTTAAGGCGGAAAACAATGGTGTATGTCCTGCTACTTAAGAACTATTTCCAGCATGTATATATTTTTAAGCAAGTGCTGGCTTATCCATTACTTCGGCTTTTATGCTTGACTTTTCGTGAGTCGGAAGACTCGTTGTCGAAACCATGCGTTCAGGTGATGATGCCCAATGGCACCATCAATAACCTAAGCACAAAATCGCCGACAATAAGTGTCAAAAGTCACTACTCCATAATCCACATAAAAACGACAAAGAACGTGTACACCAGAAAACTTAAGCTAACGCCCGTAGGCGGAATTTTCACAAGTGCAATTGCAAAGCTTGTGCATAAAGGTTTTATACGATCCAAAAAATGAACACTAAAGGAGGTAAAAGACTCAGAAATATGAGTGAACCAAAGAGATTTATTTCATTGATCATATAAGAGGTACACAATTAGATAAAAAAATGCTAAGTGTAGAAAGGACGTAGCTGTGCTATGTTCCATGGCCGATCAAGCTCCGGGTAGTCATCATCCGGGTCACGTCGCTTACTCTTATGATCCTCGTTGGGTCTATCCTTCAGTTCATGATTGTCAACGAGGTAGTAAGACCCATTGAGTAGCGCCTTGCTTATGATGAACGGTCCTTCCCATGGCGGGGATAATTTGTGTGACTTCTTCTGCTTAAGTCGGAGCACTAAATCCCCCTCTTTAACCGAGCGACGCCGAACGCGGCGACTATGGTAGCTGCGTAGCTTCTGCTGGTATATGGAGGATCTTTGGCATGCCAAAACGCGCTCCTTCTCGAGAAGGTCCACATCTAGGCGCCTGGATTCTTCAGCGTCATCTTCGTCGTAGGCGGCAACCCTTGGTGCATCGTGAAGTATGTCGGAAGGTAGGATGGCTTCTGCTCCATATACCATGAAGTAAGGGGTGTAGCCGGTGGATCTGTTGGGTGTAGTTCGTAAACTCCATAGCACAGATCGCAATTTTTCCGCCCAGGCTCCAGCTGCTCTATGTAGCGGTGCCTCAAGACGTGGCTTTATTCCTTGAAGAATTAATCCATTGTGTTGGGGAGGTGACCCCGGATAGGGTCAGGACGGGGAAAGACAAAAGTAAGTTCCCCGTCCAAATTCCGAGTTACTGTCTAAATCGGCCGAATCCTGTAAAGGTCGGCCGAGGTAAGCAAGAGCAGGACACTTATGAGAAGAGCAACACGTTACCCGGCCGACGTACAGTTTAAGTCGGCCGGGTCAGCCCGAATAATCTGAATGCAGGTGAAGGCCAAGCCGAGTTAAGCGAGGCAAGGCCGGATGACATGAAGCTTGCAGGAGAAGGAAGTGCCTATATTCAAACCCTAGCCACAAGCTAGGAAGAATCTGAGCAGAGCCAAACACAAAGGACAAGGCGAAGAGCGGCAGAAGGGCAGAAGGAGGTCACGGAGGTGACAGTCCTGGAGCCCGAGGCGTGCAGGTGGGGTTCTCTGAAACCTTGCCGTCATTAGAAGGGCGACACGGAAAGGAGGCCGCCGAGTTACTATATTGGGACAAGCATATTCTTCGAATGTGCTTGCCACGTCAACCCTAGAGGAGTCAAGACGCCCCTTTATAAGGAGAGGCTTGGACTCTGAGAGGGGGATCGGCTCATTTGGTACCGTTAGACTGGTAAAAGTTCATCTTCTCCTCTTGTAAACAGCTCAAGGAGCACTTGTAGCCCAAGAGAGGAGGAATAAAGATCTTTACGTTAGTCGTTTGTGTGTAGAATCAACTACATCTTCCCTCCCCACATCCCTCTAGCATCCATTGGCCCCATACTTTAGCCTACCCATGGTATCTGCCGTGCCACCACCACGACACATTGGCTCGCTCAACCTGACCATTGGATTGTGGATGTGCCACATCTGTAAGGTCAAATCGGATGCCCTTCTCCCAACAATATGCCTCCACTTCTCCGAGTGACAAGTTGCTACCGTTGTCGGTGATAATGCTATGTGGGAGACCAAACCTCACCACTAGATCCCGAACAAACCTGAGGGCAGTTTCCCCATCAAGCTTTCTAATGGGTTTAGCTTCTAACCATTTAGTGAATTTATCAAATGATACTAGCAGATGCGTAAACCCACATGGTGCCGTCTGCAACAGACCAACCATGTCCAGCCCCCAGACTGCGAACGGCCAAGTTATTGGTATTGTTCGCAATTCTTCAGTAGGGACATGTGGTTGTCGGGCATAATACTGGCATCCCATGCATGACTCAACCAGCTTGTCGGCATCCGCCTTCACGGTCAGCCAATAGAATCCTTGTCGGAAGGCTTTTGCGACCAACGATCGAGGAGTGGCGTGATGCCTGCAATCTCCGAGATGGATTTTGCGTAGGATTTCAATACCTTCTAGCTGGGAAACACACTTAAGGTATACACTAGTAGTGCTCCTTTTGTAGAGTTGTCCATTGATTATGGTATAGCCCTTTGCTCGACGTACTATTTGCCGTCTTTCAACTTCGTCGTCGGGCAAAGTTCCATGTTTGAGATATTCCATGAACGGTTTTGTCCAAGCCAGAGGGACCTTTGCCACCATGTGGACGAAAGAGTCAACTCTATCCGGGTAGTCGATGTCTGCTCCCTTTACGGATGGTATTCGTAGATGCTCTAGGAAAATTCATGGAGGAATTCGTTTGCACCCTGATCCAAGCTTAGACAGCAGATCAACCGCCTCGTTTTGCTCCCTAGGTACATACTTGACCTCGTAGCCCAAGAAGCTCTTGGCTATCTCGTCCACTTCATCTCGATATGCCGCCATCATAGGGTTCCGCACATTCCAGGTGCCAGCCACCTGCTGGGCAACCAAGTCGGAATCTCCATAGCAAACTATGCGCTTGATGCCAATATCCTTGGCTACGCGTAATCCGTGAATGAGTGCTTCATACTCGGCCATGTTCTTTGTAGCCTCGAAGTGGATCTGCAGAACGTAGTGTAGCTTGTCCCTAGTTGGTGACTGTAGTAGTACACTAGCCCCAGAGCCGTTGAGCAGCTTTGATCCGTCAAAGTGCATCACCCAGTATTTTGGTTATCGCAATGGGGTAGCATCTGGCATCTCCGTCCAATCTGTGATAAAATCCGCCAAGGCTTGTGACTTGATAGCGTCGCGTCTCTTATAGGTGATCTCGAAGGCGGCAAGTTCAATGCCCCACTTTGCGACCCTTCCCATAGAATCGTTGTTGTTGATAATGTCGGACAGTGGAGTCTTGCTCACCACTGTGATTGGGTGCTCCTGAAAGTAATGCCTCAGCTTCCGAGAAGTAAGGAATACTCCATAAGCTATCATTGGTATTGAGGGTAACGCTGCTTGGACTCTGTCAAGACCTTGCTTACATAGTAAACTGGTCGTTGAACTCCGTGCTCATAGCCTGGTTCCTTCCGCTCTACCACGACGATGATGCTGATTACCCGGTTGGTTGTCACTATGTAAATTAACATGGGCTCTCCAGGCTTGGGTGCTGCAAGGATGGGCGCTGAGGAAAGAATCTCCTTGAGCTGCTTCAATGCTGCATCTGCTTCGTCCGTCCACGTGAATTTTTCCGCCTTCTTCAGCAACTTGTATAGCGGCAGAGCCCTCTCTCCAAGTCGGCTGACGAATTGACTAACTGCTGCAACATAACCTGTTAGTCGCTGAATGTCCTTTAGGCATGTCGGACAATTTATGTTTAATATGGCCTTGATTTTATCCTTGTTGACCTCGATTCAACGCTGGGAAACGATGAAGCCCAACAATTTGCCGGCTGGAACCCCGAAGACGCACTTCTTAGGGTTAAGCATCATGTTGTATTTCCGGAGATTATCAAAGGTTTCTTTTAAGTCGGAGATTAAGTCATTTGACTTTTTAGACATCACCGCTATATCATCCACATAGGCGTGAACGTTCCGACCAATTTGATCGTGTAGGCAACGTTGCATTGTCCACTGGTACGTAGCACCCAAGTTTTTTAGCCCAAAGGGCATCATAACATAGCAAAACGTGTTGTATTGAGTAGTGAACGAAGTGGCCAATTGGTCCGACTTCCTCATCTTGATCTGGTGGTATCCTGAGTATGCATCGAGAAAACACAAAAGTTCTGAGCCAGCCGTCGAGTCAATGACTTGGTCAATGCGAGGCAAAGCAAACGGATATTTGGGGCATACTTTGTTCAAGCCGGTGTAATCAACGCACATTCTTAATTCTTTGGTTTCCTTTTTGGGGACAAGTACAGGATTGGCCACCAATTGGGTGTGAAGGACTTCTCGGATAAAACTATCCTTAAGTAACCTAGCTATCTCTTTGCCTATGGCGCGTCTCTTCTCATCTCCAAAGCGCCGTAGAGGTTGCTTCACTGGTTTGAATTTTGGATCAATGTTTAAGCTGTGCTCGGCAAGTTCCCTAGGTACACCTTTCATGTCGGCAGGTTGCTAGGCAAATATGTCCCTGTTATCACGGAGGAACTCGACGAGCGCGCTTTCCTATTTGGGATCCAGGTTCGTCCCAATGGTGGTGGTCTTGGAGGCATCGCCTACCACAAGTTCCACTGGATTGGTCTCAATGGCGGCCTTGAATGCTGGAGCGGAGTCAGAAATATGTTTCTTCGATGCGGGCATCTCTGAGGCATCGAGCTTGCTCTGGATATCTTTGAATCTTCGCTGTAGAGGACAGCTTCCGCGTAGGCTGCTTCATTAATCTCGCAGTCCCTAGCTTTGGCAAAGCTTCCGGATACGGTGATGACACCGTTTGGTCCGAGTATCTTGAGTTTGTTGTAGACGAAGCATGGCTTGGCCATGAAGGTGTGGAATATATCGCGGCCAAATATGACGTGGTACACGCTCTTGAAGGGGACCACCTCAAAGGTCATGCGTTCTTGGCGGTAATTATTAACATCACCAAAGGCTACATGAACTGTGATGCACCCAAGGGACCGAGCCTCCCGACCAAGAACTACACCATGGAAGATGGTGTTGGTCCGCCTTAGGTTTGCCTCCGTCAAGTTCATCTTTTGCAGTGTATCCAGGTACATGATGTTGATGCTGCTTCCACTATCCACCATACATTTGGTGAACTCAATGCCGTCAATCCAAGGGTTGATGACCATGGCGTATTGGTTCTCCGTAGGAATAAGGTATGGGTGATCCTTCCTGTCCCAAGTAATTGGAACCTCCGACCAGCGCAGGTACTGGGGAACTGGGGGTAGAGTAGCCATCAGTATCCTCATAGAAATCTTCTGTTGTCGGATGGTGGGGGTGCCAAGGAAAGTGCAGAAAACTGCCGCCTTTTTCTTGAAGGGGTTCTTGCCTTTGCCGTCGCTCTTGGCGGCGTGCTTGGGGTCAACATCCTCGTCCATGTCACTTGAATCCTTGGACTCCTCCTCCTTCTTCTTCCCCTTTCCCTTGCCTCGTGGTCTGTTCTTTCGACTTCGCTTGTAGCCGGACTCCGGGTCCTCCTTGAGGTTGTTGACTAACTTGCAGTGTCGATTGGTATGGGTGGCCTTGACGTTGACATCGAGGTGTATGAGGCACGGCATATCGTGGTACTCTTTGTAGGTTTGGGGAACGCGGAGCGCTGCCGAGGTAGTTTCACTTCCTCGCTGCTGCCCACGACCAGCTCCCCGTCCTCGGCCACGTTGTCCGCCATCACCTCGTCCTGTAAAGGTCATGGCGACCATGTCGAGAGTTTGCTTTTCTTCTGGAGCGGTTTTCCGCTTTGTGTTTCTGTTCCTCTGAGCTTGAGTTGGAACGGCCGTTGCCGGCAGAGAGCCGCGAGCGTCATCGTCGGCAGCTGCAAACTCACTAGCCAACTAAATCATTTGGTTCAAGTCAAGCTGGTGATTGTCCTGCAAGCGCTTCAGCTTATGTCGGAGCAACGTGCCCCTTTCCAACCCATCGATGAAGGCGGCCATGGCAGTCTAAGCGTGCACTCCTGCATAGGAATTTTTCATATCCAACCAGTGGGAGAGGTACGCGCGAGATGTCTCGTCTTTCTCTTGCACGCACCGCTGTAGATCGCCAACAGTGCAGGGACGTTTGTACGTACCCTCGAAGTTCTTGGTGAACGCTTCTTGCATGTCCAACCAATTGCATATGGATTTCTCCGGTAAGTCATCAATCCATTGACGGGTTGTCCCCGCCAACATCAATGGGAGGTGCTTGACGGCAACATTGGGGTTACCCCCGGCAATCTCTACCGCATTGCCGTAATCCTGCAACCATGTAGCTGGCTTAGCGGTGCCGTCATAGGGCTTGATGGTCTTGTCAATCCGAAAAACTTTGGGGTAAGTTGCGGACCGTATCGTAGGTCCAAAGCAACGTGGTCCCAGGTATGGTCCTTCCCGGGCCTCGTGGATCTTATCGATCCGTGAACGTGCATCGTATGGCTCCGGGTTTCTTTTCTTCTTGTCAACAGGGGATGGGCTGCGTGAATGACGTGGGCCCCCCTCCGCCATGGTGACTGCTAGGTGGCGACGGAGGCGGAGGTGGCGGTGGGTTAGCCTTCTTGCTATTACCCTCCTGCGACGCCTCACGCATGTCGTGATTGCTTGTCGGATGCGGAGGGTCATGGCGTGACCTGCTCTTATGTCCCTGGTTGCGTTCTCCGTCGTGACGGGTCTGCTTCGCGTTGTCGCGGATGACGATGCCGCTCTACCTTGGCGGGGGCATATCCGTACGACGGTGAGCCTTGGGGTCTTTGCGATGTCGGGGGTGCGGGGCGATGGCGATGGGTGATGAGGTTGGGCCTTTTATCCATGGTCGGAGGATATGGGGATAGCATCCTTCCTGTTGCGCGCATCCCTCCGTCTTCGTTCTGATGAACCCGTTTGAGACCCGACATCAAGAGGAGATCTGTCCCTTGGCGGCTTATACTGGCTAGAGTGGCAAAGCACTGGGTCAGACTCAAGCCTCTAAGAGGAGGCCTTTTCCTGCTGCTTTACCACCTTGGCCACTAGGTCATAGACCTAGTCCACCGCCTCGAGCGATCTATCCTGCTCCAGAAGGGTCTTGGCGACAGCGAGGTAGAGGAGAGGAGTGGGCATCACCTGCCTGCCTTCACTGTCAATGTATGGCTTGGCTTGTGCCGGCTTCGAGGGAGCCCATCCTAGGTTTCTCCGTACACCAGGATCGTTGATGACGCGAGACGGACCTTTCTTGGCCTTCTGCTGCTGCAGCAGAGTCTTGTACTCAACCTCCATTGCTCTAGCTTTCTCTATGGATTTCTGCGCGTTGACCAGATCTCGATCTAGTTTAGCGTCTTGCTCCGCGATGGCCTACGCTTCCTCCAGCAGCTGTTGGCGCTTCTCGTCAAGCTGGGTCACGTTCCGGATATGAGCTACGGTCAGTGGCTTGACGAGGCGATTGCCGTACATCACTCTATCAGCTGGAGTAACTTGGGAAGCAGCAGATGTAGATGCCGGAGGTGGCAGGTTTGCGGTGTTGTTATTGCTCGGACCGGTGCTGAGTTCCTGTGGCTGTTGCACTGGGTTACGCGGAGGGGGCATGATCATTGTCGGCAGCAACAGGTGGTCCCTTCCCTTTGTCCAAAGCTGTAGGCGGAGCTCGTTCGGGTTGATCTTCATCCATCGCCGTCCCAATGGTGACGAACACCTCTCGAGACGTGACAGCATTGTTGGCTTGCTCTTCGCGCGTGTACTACTCTTCCATCCCCTGCATGGCGGAGTCTAGATCTTCTGGACTGAAGTCTATCTCCTATGAATCTGCACTGAAGTCGGCGTATAACGCGTCGATCACAGAGTCAGAGGGTGCCAGGACTTCCTCAATGACGGGGGTTGAGGTGCGATAGCAGAGACGATAACTGGAGATGGTGGTGCAACTGCGGCCGGTGGCAGTTGCTGAGGCCGCGGCGCTCTGCCAACGAGCGCAAGATCCGCCTGAGCTTCCCCCTCGGCCTCCGCGTAGCTGTTGACGGTGTTCACCATGCTTTCAAAGGTGAGGCGTCCTGAAGCTTGATGTCACCTTAGAGAATGACGGAGAAGCGTTCCCTGGTCCAGTCCTTCCACAAAGTGATACATAGCATCATCATTGGGGTAATGTGCCAGGTCGGCCCGTATACGGAGCCACCTGGCAAGGTAATCGCGGGAGGGTTTGCCCTCTCTCTGAACGCAACGCGCCAGATCAAAGATGGTAACCACGCCGACAAACTTGGATCTCTGCTGTCCAAACGCACGGACAAAGTCGTCGGACTTGTAGTGATCTTCCACCTTTATGTCCTGCACAAGGGCGGTTTGGGTGGGCCTTGAATTTTTCTGATCTTTGCCGGCAAACTCCGAAGAGAGATCCGACATCGATCCTTCCGCGAACGTATCCTGCCCGTAGGTGGTCCGTGCGGGTCTTGATGCTCCTCCGACTCCCAGGGAACTAGTGCCCGAGTCGGTTTCGCCGATGAAGAGGTGGATATCTTCGATAGGAACGATCGAAAACCGTGTAGGGTTCGTCTTCGCCGGGATCCAGAACTCGTCGGGAGGGATGATCGGAACGTTGCCGGAGAAGAGAACGTGACCGGTGGCTACGATTTCGCCGATTCCCGCGAAGATCTTGGTCCTCGCCCGCTGAAGAGCCTGAAGCGCCTCTTGCCCCACGGTGGGCGCCAACTGTTGTGGTATTGCCGACGAGTACGCCATGGAGGGGTCCTCACATTGTGTGTTTAGAGACATGGGGGAAGGTGAATGGTTGACGGGTACGAGGTAACACAGCTTACCGAGGTTCAAATCCCACAATGGTGGCGGAATCCTACTCCTTCTATAAATCACTATAATGGCCATACGCCGAGTTACAGAGATAGGTTCGCTGTGCGAGGTTATGTGAAGTTGTCTATGATCGTGCCCTAAAGGCTCCCATAGGGCCGACTTATATAGTCGCCAGGTCCTAGGGCAGGTTACAGAGTCCTACACCGTCTATTACTAGTCTAGTGTGTCTTGTACTCCAAGGCTCCGGGTACGCTGGTGACTCCACCGTAGCCTTCCTTTATCTGGCATGGGCCTCCCTTCTGGATCCATCTAACTAGGCCACCCAGCAGGCCATGGGCCATGCTACCAACTGTGGGCCACCCGGTTTATCCGGATAAGAGACATGCTATGAGGATACCCATATAGCATATCCCCAACACAGTAAACAAATTACAACAGGGCAATTGACAGGACTGAGCAAGGCATAACAATGCGATACTAGACATTCATGATCCTATGAGATTCGATTGGGCAATACAACAAGATACATAGACCGTCATCCAACTGCATCTATGACTAGACGTCCACCTTTGGGTTTTCATCTGAACCCTCTCCAGTATTAAGTTGCAAGCAACAGACAACTACTTTAAGCAAAGTGTGTAAGGTAAACAATCCACTTGTTCCATGAACAAGAGACCGTTGTTTTCTCCCTAGTGGCAACAACACATCTACAACCTTAGAGATTTCTGTCACTTCCCTTAGATTAAATAGAGGCATGAAGCTACTATCGAGCATAAATACGTCCTCTTGGAGTCACTAGCAACTACTTGGCCAAGATAGCTACTAACAACGGAGATCATGCAAGATCAAAAACAACACAGACATGATAGAATCAATAAGACAAAACCATTAATCAATCTGACATAGTAATCTCAATATCCATCGGATCCCCGCAAACACAACATGCATGATTACAAATAGATGATATCTTGATCACGAACGGAGCTCACAAGATTTAAACATGAAAGCACAAAGGAGGAGATACAACCATCTAGCTACTACATGGACCTGTAGTCCAAGGTGGAACTACTCACGCTTGATACCGAAGGCTGGCATGATGAAGAAGAAGGCCTCCGGGATGATATCCCCTCCGTCAGGGTGCCGTGAAGAGCTTCAGATCCCCCGATCTAGGGACGATGGTGGCGGCGACTACAGACGGTTCATGGAATATTGATCGGGTACTTAGGGTTTAGGCATCGGGGGCTTCTTATAGGCGAAGGGGCGAGGCAGGGGGTCGCCAGGGCGGCTGCACCCCCCGGCGCGGGCCCCACCTTGGCCGCGCGTCCAGGGGGTGAGGACCCCTTGTGGCCCTCCTCCGTCTCGTATTCAGGCTTCGTGTTCTCCACGGTAAAATATTGACTTTGGCTTTTATCCCGTCCAATTCTGAGAATATTGATTTTCTGCCTTTCTGGAACCAAAAACAGAAGAAAACAGGCAACTGGCACCGTGGAATCTTGTTAATAGGTTAGTACCAGAAAACATATAAAAACACCTCAAAGTGTAGACAAAGAAAAGCAAAGTAGATATTAAACAAGCATGGAACATAAAAAATTATAGATACGTTTCCGACGTATCACGATGCTTCATTTTGTGTGATAATTTTGTACATTCATCATCTTGAAATTAATATATATGATTTATCTTACACCGACTTTCTCTTTCATCCTTACTTTAATATGACTTGTAGAAGCATGGCTGAACAAAAGGGAAGAAAAAGGTCTTACCTTTCATGGACTCCTGAGATAGACGCGACATTGTTGGTCATGCTGATTGAACGTCACAATAATGGAGACCATGCTCAAAATGGCTGGAAGCAATATGTGTACAATGCTTGCATCAAGCATGTGAAGGAGCAATGTGATGTTGTCATCAATAAGGACAAAATTCAAGCAAGAATTAGAATATTTGACAAGCATTATGAGATCATTAGCAAGATGCTTTCTCAAAGTGGCTTTTTATGGGATTGGGAGTAGACCATAGTGATGGTTGATAGTGACGAACGGTGGTCTCGATATGTGGAGGTAGCTAACACTAAATTTTAATTTGTGCGTACTGTTTCAACTTAAATATCATCTATAATAATATATGTGTGTATTATGTTGGCTAACAAGTAATCATGTTAATATGGGAACAAGGTTGTGAGTAATTGGGATGCTATCCAGACTATTATTCAAAAGTCCATGCAACCGGTGCACATGCTAGGACAAAAATTGAGATTGGTGAAGAACACCATGGGAGAAGTGCAGGTGCTTCGAACACACCAGCTCCTGAAGAATCTCCTTTGGTGCCTCAGAAGAGGCATCTGATACATCCAAAACGTATCTACTTTTCCGAACACTTTTTCTATTGTTTCTCCTCTAAACTTGTGTGATTTGGATACAACTAACACAGACTGACGCTGTTTTCAGCAGAATTACCTTGGTGTCTAGTTTTCGTGCAGAAAATCAACTATCAGGAAAAATCCTGAAAAATATGCCAAAAATCCTATTTCACCACAAGATACACGGAGCCAGAGTACGAGACGGAGTGTGGAGGCCTGGGAGGGCACACCCCTACCAGGCGCGGGCCAGGCCTGGCCGCGCCTAGGGGGGTGCGGCCCACCCAGGCACCCCCTTGGCCTCCCTCTGCACCTATAAGTTGCCTCTTGACCCAAACATCGAGGGGGTTTGACTTTTCCAGAAAGAGTTCTGTTGCGCCGCCACCACCAGAGACCAAGATTCGGAACCAGAAACTCCGTTCTGGCACCCTGCCGGGACGAGGTATTTGGGGAGGATCATCGCCATCATCATCACCGACGCCTCTCCATCGACCATCAATGTTTCCCTCATCCACGAGTGAGTAATCCCTCGCAGTAGGCTATGGGGATAGTAGGGATTGGATGAGTTCTATCATGTAATCAAATAAGATTGTTAGGGCATAGTGCCTAGTATCTCTATTTGTGCTATTTGACTTTGTTGCAACTTGTTGTGCTTAATGCTTGTCACTAGGGCCCGAGTGCCATGATATCAGATCTGAACTTATTATTGAATCATTATGATAACATTGTTTGTGATCTTATCTGCAAGTTGTGTACACATATCATTGTCCGGATCCAAAGGCCCTGAAGTGACAGAAATTGGGATAACCGGAGGGGATGGCTGTGATGTGAGGATCACATGTGTTCACGGAGTGTTAATACTTTGCTCCGGTGCTCTATTAAAAGGAGCACCTTAATTGCCAGTAGTTCCCTAGAGGCCCAGCTGCCACGGACTGGCTGGACAAAAGATATTGTGTAAGTTCTCATTGCAAGCACGTATGACTATATATGGAGCACATGCCTAGGATTGTTTAGTACTTGGATGCTTGTTATTATTTATCTGCAATGACCTAGATCTTGAAGTTACATGCTTAGAATCATTCATGCAACGCCCGTCCATCCATCCCTATGCCTACCGCACTCGAATCCCACTGTTTACTGATATTGTACTATTGCTCTTGTTCTATTGTTGCTGTTGCTACTACCAAACTATTGTTACTGATAAATGTAACACCCTCAGAATCGACCCTATGCAAGTTTTAGCGAAAACCCGCCAAACCTGCATAGAAACGATTCAAAGGTGCCCACCAGGCACTTTCGTGCGGGTGGAAAACGAAGTAATAACATTACACAACAGTCCTCGATGGGACCCACAGAACAGATATATACAACACGACTCCATGAGTCAAGAATACAGATATACGGTACAAAGATCCAAATCACCTTAAAAATGATACAGCGTCTGACTACGGACAAGATGCAAATGGGGCTAAGAGCCCTGAAGAATAACCAATGGCGTCCATAACCCTGCCCAGGCCAAGCCGGAAGGGTAACCCTGCTAACGACGTCGATCTCAAAACCTGCTTAAACAAAAGGGGTGCCGACAAAGGGCAAAGGAAAAAGAGGAGCGTCAGTACTGAGGCCAGTACACGGCGAGACTAGAATTCGGCGGTCCTCGCCTACATAGGTATGGTGGACTGAAGCGGCAGCGGCAGCATGCACTGAACAACCTATAGAGACTCGATACAACTAGCGGCAATCAGAGAGGGGTAAGAAAGACCTATTCGGATCCAACCTGATTCTAACATCAAACAAACCCATCCTGGTGTTTCCCCTCGAGACCAAACGAGGAAGTCAACCAAGGAACTCACACCGTTGGCAGTTTTATTTATTCAGTTATCGTTGCAGCAATTACTAGTCAGGTGTAGATAATCGTCCTGATAAAATAAGCAGTGGGCCATTTTAGTTAACCATTCCGTTGTAGTTGCAACACTTACTAGTCAGATACAAATAGCATGAGATAACCCAAAACCCAGCAGTTGTTGGTACTTTTATTTAACCATTCCGTTATAGTTGCAATACTTACTAGTCAGTTACAATGGTCGCAAGCGACGACCCAAGCAAGCAATTGTTGGCAGTTTTAATTAGCCATTCCATTATAGTGAAGCTGATTACTAGTCATTATAAAGTTAAATTTATAGCACTACTTTAGTTATAGTTGTCTATGATCGAGATACTGTGCTCCAAGTCGTCCATAACCGCGGACACGGCTTTCAGAAAGTTTTACCCGGCCGGGGTGCACCAATAGCAACACACACTCGATCAACCTCGGAAAAACCAAATCAAAACCCAACGAGGCCTTCACGACAAAGCAATCACAGGATTCAGAAATATTTCAGGGGGCCACCCCATTGAGTAGACCCGCAACAAAGCTAGCTGACTCCGAGACGGACTCAAGGTTTGCGACAATGGCTGTAAACGACTGGGAACCCAAAACTGGGCTTGTCGATACCGCGAAAACATTCCGCTTACCTAAACAGTACAGTGTGCTCCTCGCACAATCGTAAATAAAGCAGTAAAGCATGGCATAGGTACATGATAGTAAATAAAACCTCAAACTAGTTTGTGGCCCCAAGAAATAAGACTGAATCAAGCTTTGGCTCAGGGGGGTCCCATAAGCCTCCCGGATGTGGATAGCGCGAATATTCAAGGAACATGTATCAAGTACTCGGGGTCCTACGGGACACAAGTGGACGGTTAACAACCAAATAACATCTATTGCCCACCTGTGCCTCTGCTTACCTACTTCAATTTTAGTTGTTTAAACAGTAAGTAAAGTTATGATCAACTCCAACCATAAACATGCGGCAATACTCCAACAACTGTGGTACTGGACGACACGCAACATCACTTGAGCAAGCGACTACGACGCGCAAGTCCAACTATCTACCAAACAACAGGTAATAGGATGTGTCCAAGGCAATATAAGGCTGCAAGGGATATCACGGGTACGAAAACTAGAGCAACGCAACACAGATAGCAATAGATCAACAGGAGGGAATAAATACTATAAAAGTAAGATAGGTAGAAAGGGGGAGATGCTCGCCTGAAAAACATTGCCGAAGGTTCAACCGAAGATCGGGTCGACACTCGCATCAACTCAACGGCCTTATCCGCGAAGAACCAAACACTAGAATAAACACCGGATGCAATATTTAAGATTACGGCGGAAGATCGGGCATGATGCATTTATGATGTATGGCATGACAAAGATGCGATGCAATTAGGTCATGTTAAGCGGAACCGGGGTCCCGACATTTTAATTAGACGGTTCAAGTTATTTAGAACCCCCGTAATTAAATGTTGTATTAACATGGCAAAAGATAGCACCGGTTCGCTACACCAATTTAAATGGGGCCAATATAAGACTAGATTTTCCCGCATATGGGCCCCATATTTAATTATAAGGTGAATCGGCATAAAGCCCCCAAAACACACAAGATGCATGCGAGATGAACAATTAAATATGCAACAATTCATATAGTTGACCATTTATAAAATAGGGTTCTCGGATAAGGGTCACACATTAGGGTTCGACGATCTTGGGGTTCTGGGGTTCGGGGTCGGGTCTCAGGGTTTAGGGTTCGACGGGATCGGTCTCGGACAGCAGAAGTAGATCTTGTCGCATCCGCGGTGGTCGGGCCATGTTGTCGGTCTTGTCGTCTCACGCGGAGATCTTGGTTCCAAGCGGTCGATCTTGTCGGGTCCACGGATCGGCCGGTCTTGTCGTTCGGAAGTAGAACTTGTCGTCCTTGTGGCGATCTTGGCGTCCTTCCGGTTCGGGTTTTGGCGTCCGAGGGTAGTACTTGGCGTTCCGGATCGGGTCGATCCTGTCGATGAGAAGAGCTTGGCATCTAGGTTCTCGGCGAACTTGGCATCCGGGAAGGAGTACTTGTCGCATCGGGGTCTCGGTGTCCTCGGATCCGATTGAAGATCTTGGCGGTTTCAACTTCATTTGCCGGTGTCGGGTTCGGTGCCGGTGGTTCACCCGAAGCGGCGATGTTTGTTGACGGGGTCTTGTCATCATTCTCGGGCAACTGGACGAGTCAGCAATGCGGTCCTGGACAACATCTTGGGGCTTCACATGGTCAATCTCGACGGGGTATCAGTTGGACCCGCGGTGTGGAATTCAACATGCGCAATCCTGTTTGGGACACACGGACGAACACTCTGCGGGCGTGCTACAGGCTTGGTGCAGAAGTCCTGGTCGCAGGAGGGCGGTGAGGGCGGTCCCACGGCGGCTGCTGCGCCTGGTTCGCAGACGGAGGTGACGACGCGCGGGTCCCGGCGGCTTGGAGCAGAGGAAGCGGGGCGGCCAGGGAGGCAGAGGCGCCCGTGGTCGGGCTCGGGCAGGCCACGGCCGGACGCGAGGGGAGAGGCCGGCGGGGCTCGAGGGGAAGGGGAGAGGCGGGCCCGACGATGCTCGGAGGGGAACGGCCCCGGTGGCGGCGGCGTCTGCCTAGGAGGCGCAGAGGGAGGCGACGGGGGATGCGGGGAGCGGGTCGGGGGAGGGGACCGGCGGTGGCGGTGGTCGCAGTTGAGCTGGAGCGGAGGCGCTTGGCGGCGGCGGGTGGCCGGAGACGAGGTGCCGGGAGGCGCCAGAGGAAGAGGAGGCGGCGCAGGCGTCGGCCGGAGAGGGAGAGGAGCTGGGAGAGAGAGGGCAGCGGGGCCGGGGAAGGGTGCGGAAGCGGGCGAGAGGAGGTTAGGTGGGGGAGGCGGGTCCCGCGGGTGGGGCCAGGGTGGCAGGTGCGGGGGAGTGGGGCTGGACGCGGTTTGACCGCGTGGGGAGGGGGCTGGTGGCGTGTGTGTGAGGTTGGGGTGGGACCCAGGGGGAGAGAGGGGGAGAGAGAGAGGAGGTGGGCCAGGAGGGTGGGGCCAGGTTGTAAGGGAGAGGGGGTAGGTGGGGCTGGGTGAGAAAGAGAGGGAGTGGAGGAAAAAGAAGGGGATTGATGAGGTGGCAAGGTGGGTAGGGAATTAGGGGAGGGGTGAGGTGGCGAGCTGGGATAGGTGGGTAGGATAGGTTTGGGTAGTTTTAGGATTCGGGTGGGCTGGTTTAGGTGGACCGATTTTATTCCGGGGGTGGTCGACTGGGTCGAATCGGCCCGTTCGACTGCCCCACTAAAAATAATTAAATATTTTATTTATTTCAAACAGGGCTTTTGCAAACCGATAGCAGACAAAATAAAATAATCCGGAGACCCGGGTTTTGCGTTTGAATAAAGACGGGGCGTTTAGAAAACAAATTAGGTTTTCCCGAAAATAGTTTTATGCAAGCAAATGCAAGATGATGACGATGCTCAAATGCAATGTGGCATGATGACATGAGCATGCGGTCATGATGATGCAATGCACAAAATCAACGCGATTTTCTAGTAGTGGTTTTGCGGGATGCCACAATAAACTTCTATGAGCAAGAACTTTTTCTAGGTGCAACTGAATTGACAACTCAGTTGTTAAGGCTTGCAAGTATTCTTTGGCTCCCCTTGTGTCGAATTAATAAATAGGGTAATACTACCCACGAAGACTGTTGCAATCCCCTATACTTGTGGGTCATCAAGACTATTTTCTGGCGCTGTTGCCGGGGAGCATAGCTTTATTTGTAAGTTCACTTGGATCTATTATTGTTCACTGCTACTCCTTTCATCATGGGGAAGTCTCATGATGGAAAGTTTCCTATTTTACCATCCACTACAAGAAGAGGTACAGTCCTAAACACCTCTGCTGCTCTTGATTCACACTGTCTGTTATAAGTAAGCTTGTTACACCACCACCACATACACATGCTACACACACTGCTACTACTGTTGAGTCTAAAACTGATTTTGATACTCATGATGTTACTTCTATTGTTCTTGATCCGAGTGGTTCATTAGGTCCTTTCCTAGATACTACTATGGCTAGTCTAGGAAATACTGAAACTCCTATTGAAGACACTGTTACACCTATTAGCTCACCTGAGTCTAGAGAGAGATATGATATTAATGATGGTTACATTGAGTTCATTGATGAATTTTTTGAAGAGTGCCGAAACACACATGGTACTAGTGCTATTAAGAGCCTCCTTGCGAGACGCACCATTATTCCTAAGTTGTCCTCTGATCCTAAGTTTGCCACTTCTCCCATAGATATTAAAGATAAAGATTATGATTTTTCTCTTAATTTATCCTATTTGGACATTGTTGATAAAGAACCTTTTTGTGGGACTAAAAATGAGAGTGATGTGGCTCATATGAATGAGCTTTCCACTATGAGTGCTTTATTCTCTGATGATTTTAAGATGTGCAAGTACTTTGTTACCAAGATCTTCCTTCACTAAAAGGAGAATCTAGGGCTTGGTTTAATAGATTACCTCTTGGTTCCATTGATAGCCCTAATTGTTTGATTGCTTCTTTCTTCCAGAAATATTTTCCTCCTAGTGCTAGACATGCTGCTTTGCAGAGACTTTTTGATTTTAAACAGGGAGAAGAAGAGAAATTGCCTGAGTCATGGACAAGGTTCTGTCCCTTGATTCATGCACATCCCGGATGTCCGTTACCTAAAAATGAGCTTCTTGATATTTATTATAATGGACTAACTGATGATTCTAGGTCATACCTAGATAGCTTTGCTGATTGTGTTTTTAGGAAAAGAACTCCTACAGATGCTAAAGAATTAATGGCTAAAATAATCAAGAATTATGATGATTGGACTTCAACCGAGCTAAATACACCTGAGCATATTACTCCTGAACCAGTTGTGCCTAAACCAGTTCCAATACCAACACCAAAGAAGAGGGGAGTTATTGCATTAAATGATGAAGTGGTGAGGAAGCTAAGAAGTGTCTAAAGGAGAAAGGTATTAGAGCTGAAGATGTGAAGAATCTACCTCCTATAGAAGAATTATGCAAGCCAATTCCTCACTCATCTATTATTGAGGTACACTCTCTCCAACACTCTGATGAAGGTGATATTCCTTATGGTAAGCCTCCTGATCAATGTTTAGAGGAACTTGATATTTTATTGTTAAGCAAGGTAATTTTAATAAACAAGTTGCGGTACACAAGGATATGCTAGTTAATGCCTCGGGAGATAAACATGCTTATGGAATTAGAACTAGGAGTGATATAGCTAATCAAGATCCTTTATATCCTAAAGGACACCCTAAAAGAATTGAGCAGGATTCTCAACAAGGTGAAAGTAGTGGTAGTCCTCGTAAGAGAAAAAAAATAAACGCGAAATAGTTGAGGAACCCCTTGAACCTGCTGTAGATCCTAATAGTATATCTATCTCTGATGCTGAAACTAAGAGTGGTAATGATAAAAATGATGCTCCTGATAAGGAGGAAGTTGAGGAAGAACCTGAGAAGCACACTAAGAACACTAGGTACACTAAAGAAAATTTTATTGCTAATAAACATGGTAAAGAGAGAGAACCTTGGTGTGCAGAAACCTATGCCTTTTACAGGTAAGAAACACAAGTCAAAGGAGGAAGAACACTACAAAAAGTTTTGTGAGTGGATGAAACCTTTATTCTTTAAAATTCCTTTGACTGATTCTATTAAGTTGCCTCCTTATTCAAAGTATATGAAGGATATTGTCTCTAATAAAAGGAACATTCCTAATGAGGATATTGTCTCCTTAAGAACAATTATGTTAGAACTGCTTTATGTGATTTGGGAGCTGGAGTTAGTGTTATGCCTTTTTCTCTCTATAAGAGACTCCAGCTAGAAAAGTTGATACCAACTGATATATCTTTGCAAATGGCTGATAAGTCAACTAATATTCCTGTTGGTATATGTGAGGATGTCCCTGTTCAGGTGGCTTATAATTGCTTGGTTTTAACTGATTTTGTTGTGCTTGAAATGCTTGAAGATGATAATATGTGTATTATTCTTGGGAGACCTTTTCTTAATACTGCAGGTGCTGTCATCAATTGTAATCAAGGAAAAGTAACATTCAATATTAATGACAAAGAGCATACTGTATATTTCCCCAAGAAGCTTACTAAGAGCTATTGCCTGAATTCCATTGAAAATATTGAGAGCATCAAGGTTGGAGAAATATATTGTCCCATTCCACAAGAAAATTTTGAAACTATTATGATCGGGACCATTGCTATCAAGTATGAGGTAACATCATCACCTTGTGGATTGCAAAGTTTTGTCTCATATAAGATTGTTTTGGTAACAAGACTTGATCAACCTTGTTAACAAAAGGATTTTAATGAACAAAATAATGTTTCCACAGTGGTTATTGTTGCTTTCTTTTACTTTTCTCCTTCCTAGTCTTTGCTTTTTCTCTTGTTAGCTTTGGTTTTGCTAGTTGTTTGCTTGTTAGAGTGTCTTAGAACTTCTGTAGTTTGGTTTTTGTTTACTTTTGCTTCTTCTAAAAAAACTGTTTCTGCGAGAAAATCAATTTTCATACCCTAAAAATTGGCCAAAAATAAAGTTTCCCGAAAAATTCCAGAAAATTCAAATAAGTTTTTCCTCGAAAAAAGGGGTAGAGGGACACCTGGAGTGACCCAGGGGGCCACTCCAGGCACCCACACCCCTGGTAGGCGCGGCCTCCCTACAGGTGGCGCCTGGGTGGGGTGTGGCCCACATGGGCCCCTCCAAGGTGCCTCCTCCCAGCCATCTTCTTTCTCTCTCCCAAAATCACCGGAAAACTTTCTCAAGCTCGAGTCCTTGCTGTTCTTGCTCGCGATTTTAGATCTCCTTGCTCAGCACATATTTGCTGCTGATTTTTGGAGAGTTTGCTCCTTGGTATGTGCCTCCTCCACTTGTCTAATTAGATTTATGATTAGTAGATTGTATCTTGAGTATTTTGCTGCTATAGTTGTCAGGTTGTGTGAGCTTGCATGATTGTTCTATGCTTAGAGATTTCATTTTTATGCATGTGTATCCCTCTAGCAAGTTCCTATAGTAGTTGCTCATCATTTATCAACTTGGAAATCATTTTGTTTGATGTTTGCTTAAAAATTTCAGAAAAAAAGAGGTCATGGACAACCACACATTTGGTGAAATATTTGAGAGTGATGCACCTAGGAGGGCAAGGCCTTCAAGATCATCCTCCCGAGCTAGGCCCTCAGACAATAAGGATCTCATTACTCCGTGATTCGGCGACGAGGGAGATGAGGGGGATGCGCACCCCTCCACCTTTCCTTGCCTTACCTTTTTGCGGGCTGCTGGGATTCTTGATGATTTTATGACCTTGGTTCGGAGGGCTGGACTAACAAGCTATATGCAGGATGAGAGCGTGCAATATGCTACGCTCTCTAAAACATTTGTGGAGAGCTTTTCTTTTACTAACAGCATGTTCAAGCCAGTTGTGTCTTTCAAAATTTATGGCAGATCTTATAATTTGACATTGAAGAAATTTTGTGAGGCCCTGGGACTTGGTACAACTGGGTCGGCGAAGAAGATTCTAGCTCACCCCACTGATTTGTTGGAGCTTTACCGCGGGATAACCAATGATGATGACTGTAGAGCTCAACGGGTAAAGATAAGAAATATTCAACTCCCAGCCATCGGGTACTTTGCTTACTATCTTGCCACTAGTGTTCTTGGTAGGGAGAACACTAGTAATAATTCCAACTATCATTTGGCATTCATAGCTGCTGCGCTCAACAATGAAACTAGGTACAATCCTGGTTCTCTCATTGCTCGTCGCTTAGCTGCTAAGGGACCCATTTATGGGGGAATTATTGTTGCACGTGTTGTTGCTGCCTTGGACCTTGCTGTTGATCCAAATGATATAGTCTTGGCTCCTCAGAGGCTTGATCTTGCTGCTATGAAAGTGCATCACTTTGTCACCACTAGCTCTACCCTTGAGAGCTTGGTTTATAGAATGTTGTTTATTGATGGGGAAGAGAGAGAGATCCCTCTACCCCAAACCACTTTGTTCAGTATTTCTCAGGAACCTTTGTCACGCTCCAAGGAGGATATCGATGACAAGCTGCGCGTTCTTGGCTTCCATGGTCATTATCAGGGGGAAGCACCCTCATACGACCCCTCTGTGTACTACACCGGGGAGTCCTCGAGCTCATACCAAGACGAGGGAGCCTCCTCGACGTACTACAGAGGTGCACCTTCTTGGGCACCATGGGATTGAACCCCACTTAGGCCAAAATCCTAAGCTGGGGGGGAAGGTACACCGGCATCACACTCATTTATATATCATGTTTCGTCGGTTCTTTGTATATCCGTTGTTTCGCTTTCTTTTTGGTTCTTGTTGCTGCTTTCTCAAAAACGCAAAAATACCAAAAATATTTTTGTTGTTTCTCTTGGTTTGTTTCCTTGCTTTTTGGTTTTGGTTTTCCTTAAAAGAAAAATCCAAAAAGATTTTGCTTTGTTTGCTTTTGTTTGGTTTGCTCTTGTTTTGTTTGCTTGTTTGAAAAAAATCGAAAACACCAAAAATATTTGTTGTTCTTCTTCGGTTTTGTGAGTTCTTTGCAGGGTTCAACCGTCTTCAGTGGAGTTTGGTTTCATGTTATTATTCAAGTCACACAAGTGAAGGGAAATAATGAAGATTAAAACAACTTGATGAGTGGTAAGAGGCTGGTAACGAACTCTATTTGTTTTCATTTTTGTAGATATACTCATCATTGTGAGCATGCTTAGTCTGTTCATGTAAGGTGTATGTTATTATGGATGCTTAGTAGTTCTTGCTTGCTTGTGATTAGCTCTAGCTTTCTAATAGTTTGTAGCATGTCATATGAATGTTTGCTTGCAATGTTTTATTCATACTTTGGTATGATATTGTGGTATCCTCCTCTGGAAGTTTCATGTGAATCGACTTGGCACATGCTCACGCATGCATATGACTAAACAATAGTCAGTAAGCCTCGATGATTTATTTTGCCTCAGAGTTCTTGTATCACTTTCATGCCATAATTAGTCATGTTTTATTACAAACATGATTATGACAGTTATCGCTCTCTCGGTTGTCGCTCCCTCTCTATTGCTAGCCTTCACTTGCACTGAGTATGAGCTCTACCTGTGCTTCCAACTCCCCAAAATAAATATTGCCAACAGTGTGCACCATACCTACCTATTAGCATCATTTGCTATTCAGTGCATATTCTATATGCCTTGTTTTCTTCCAAATAAAATGTTTAACTGTTTTGAGACAGTTAGTTAGTAAATCTCTCACAAACTTGATGTCACGCTTTATTCCTTGCACTTAATAATCCTGAACCATTGTGAACTGTCTATGAAAGTTATATGCTTGCAAATTATATGCTGGAGTCAGCAGAACGTGCGGTCACGGGGAACGCTTTCAACACTTTTTGGATACATATCCAGTTGATACCTTGCTTTTTTTGCGGATGTCGTCGGTGTGAAATAAAAGGGGAGCTTGTGAGTCATGGAGTCTATACATTATTTTAGAGAAACGCCTGGGCCGCTAGCCTAAGCCATGCCTAATCATGGTGGAAACTTGTAGCATCACCATAATTAGAATTCTGTGAAGCATCCTCAATAAAAAGCTATGCACATAGTAAATAAAAAGATCGTTGAGATGCTCATTGTCTGCTTGCCTTGTCATTTTGATCACGGGATAGCTCCTATATCATGTGCAAGGGGTACCCCGTTGGCGGTTCTCTATGATATGCATGTATTTACAATGACAAGAACTTATAGGTAACCAAAGTTGAGTAGCACACGGAGCGCCCCTTGTACTCAAGGGACATGGGATATGCAGTTTATGGTCTATCAAGCATATAACTCAGATTGGACCTCACTTTCACCTTAACCACATAAAGATGTCTATGATAGGGGCAATGAGAGCTCAAAGCTAACGAGTACCTTACTTTCAGCATTTGGAAGCCTTTCAAACTTTTCAAAACCTTTTCACTTCTTTGTTGAGTCACCACTTATTCTTTGAGCACCTTCTTTATAGCATAGTTGTCATTCTTGTGTTTGTTCCAAAACTTGGTTAATTATGTCATAACTTTGATGCTTGTATCTATGATATCTTTACTTCTAGTCTTCACTTGAACTTCAGAGGTTCCTTGGCATTTATATTGTGCTCTTCAAACAAAGGCAAGCGAGATACCACTCTATCATACCTTATTATGAGCATTGCAATGTTGCTTATGTTTATGTTTCATGCTACTTATTATTATTGAGTTGGTCTCTCTTCATAGCTTGCAATGACTATTGAGTAGACTAGTTGCATACTTCTTATCATGAATGGTTTAAGCATCTACTCCTATGCTGAGAATATTTACATCATATGAAGTAAATGTGTTCGTGAAAGTTCTTTTATCGCACTCAGTTTTCAACTGAATTGCTTGAGGACAAGCAATAAGCTAAGCTTGGGGGGAGTTGATACGTCCAAAACATATCTACTTTCCCAAACACTTTTGCTATTGTTTCTCCTCTAAACTTGTGTGATTTGGATACAACTAACACGGACTGACGCTGTTTTCAGCAGAATTACCTTGGTGTCTAGTTTTTGTGTAGAAAATCAACTATTAGGAAAAATCCCGGAAAATATGCCAAAAATCCTATTTCACCAGAAGATCCATGGAGCGAGAGTACGAGATGGAGTGGAGGCCTAGGGGACCCACACCCCTGCCAGGCGCGGTCCAGGCCTGGCCACGCCTAGGGAGGGCGCGGCCACCCCAGGCACCCCCTTAGCCTCCCTATGCGCCTATAAGTTTCCTCTTGACCTAAAAACCGAGGGGGGTTCGACGTTTTTTCCAGAAAGAGTTCTGTTGCGCCGCCACCACTAGAGACCAAGATTCGGAACCAAAAACTCCGTTCTGGCACCCTGCCGGGACGAGGAATTTAGGGAGGATCATCGCCATCGTCATCACCAATGCCTCTCCATCGACCATCAATGTTTCCCTCATCCATGAGTGAGTAATCCCCCGCAGTAGGCTATGGGGATGGTAGGGATTGGATGAGTTCTATCATGTAATCGAATAAGATTGTTAGGACATACTGCCTAGTATCTCTATTAGTGCTATTTGAATTTGTTGCAACTTGTTGTGCTTAATGCTTGTCACTAGGGCCCGAGTGCCATAATCTCAGATCTGAACTTATTATTGAATCATTATGATAGTATTGTTTGTGATCTTATCTGCAAGTTGTGTACACATATCATTGTCCGAATCCAAAGGCCCCGAAGTGACAGAAATTGGGATAACCGGAGGGGATGGCCGTGATGTGAGGATCACATGTGTTCACGGAGTGTTAATGCTTTGCTCCGATGCTCTATTAAAAGGAGCACCTTAATTGCCAATAGTTCCCTAGAGGCCCCGCTGCCACGGGCTGGCTGAACAAAAGATGTTGTGTAAGTTCTCATTGCGAGCACGTATGACTATATATGAAGCACATGCCGAGGATTGTTTAGTACTTGGATGCTTGTTATTATTTATCCGGAATGTCCTAGATCTTGAAGTTACATGTTTAGACTTGTTCATGCAACACCCGTCCATCCATCCCTATGCCTACCGCACTCGAATCCCACTGTTTACTGTTACTGTACTATTGCTCTTGTTCTACTGTTGCTGTTTCTCTATTGTTGCTACTGATAAACTTCTGTGAGCAAGAACTATTTTCAGGTTCAGCTGAATTGACAACTCAGTTGTTAAGGCTTGCAAGTATTCTTTGGCTCCCTTTGTGTCGAATCAATAAATTGGGTAATACTACCCGCGAATACTGTTGCGATCCCCTATACTTGTGGGTCATCAGCATCACACTTGGGAAGCTATCTTGTGCATGATGGGACAAATGAGCATATCTTTTGATGAGACTTCGAAGAAAACCGAGCCACTTCCTATGCTAAAGGTGACTTCTCCAACTGAAGTACTTTGTGCAGTCGATAAAATAGAAGGTTTAGAGAGTCTGGTATGAGGACAATTTATTCAAAGTTGATCGTCAATGAGCACTTGTTTGAAGCGTTCATTGCGCTCCCAGAGAAGTTCAAGAAGCATTGTTGAAAGTACCGACTTGATACGACTAAAGGGGGTGAATAGGCGTCTACCCAATTTTAATTTGTTTCTCACTTTTAGGCTCAACGAGAAAGAAAGTTATCTAGATGGCAACTAAATGAACAACCTAAATTCAAGATAACTTACAACAACCACAAGAACGGTAAATAGCAAGGAGTAAAGGAAGGGAACGAAGTAACCGGAGCGGGGATACGGAGATATAATTCCCGTAGTTCACTACCAAGGAGCTACGTCTATGTTGGAGAGGTGTCGGGGCCACACAAGGTCACCCGAGCGCCACAAAGGCCTCACCTTCTTCTCCGGTGAGCTCCCCCACAAAGGAGGCCTCACAATCCACTAACTGGTGACCTTGAAGGCGCCAACCGAAACCTTTACACCAAGGTTGAGGGGGAGGCTCCACAACTCAATTGGAGGCCCTCAACGACACCTCGAAGCTTCACAACACAAGCCTTAGCTCCGAGGATGCCCTACACCATCTAGGGTTTCAAGAAACCCAAGAGCAACAAGATCCACAAAGGATGGGTGGGGGAAATCAAATCTTCTTTGGTGGAAGTGTAGATCTAGGTCACCTCCCTCACCTCTCAAAAGATCAATTCATTTGAGTGGCTAGAGAGAGAGATCTAGTGAGGTGAAGCTCAAGCATTAATGGAGGAGAGAGAAAAATTCGAAGTGAGTGGGAGGAAGAAGAGGGGTGCCTTAAATAGGCCCCCCGCACTAAACCGTTTTAGCCCCCGCGACCTCACCGGAAGTTCCGGTGAGAGGCCGGAAGTTCTGCCCAGCCTGGCTCCAACGGTCATCAGACCGCTGACGCCCGCTCCAAAAGCTCAACCGGAAGTTCCGGTCAAAACAGACCGGAAGTTCCGGTGAACTTCCGATGCAAGTTCCGACCCAAGTTCCGGCAAATAGAACACTTCAAAAAGTAGGTTACTGATCCTTTATCAGAACTTGGAGCGGAACTAGGGGAGGAAGTTCTGGGTCGCGAGCCGAATCTGACCGGAAGTTCCGGCATCCGGGCGGAAGTTTCGCTCAGGATTTTCTGTCAGGGCAAGTTCCGATGTAAGTTCCGGCCCAAGTTCCGGCAAATAGAACACTACATACAGTAGGATACTGATCCACCAGCGGAACTTGGGGCGGAACTAGGGTCGAAACAAGGCTCAGATCAACCCGCAGAAAAAGGCCTGAGCGGAACTTCCGGCGCCAGGCTGGAAGTTCCGGTGAGACACAAAAGGCTCTAACAGAATAGAAACTCACTCTCTCACGGAATGGTAGGATGGCTGTGGCGGTGCATATAAGTTTGTGCAAGAACAAGTGATTTCCCACAGCCTTTCGAGATGGACCCCCTCTTAATAGTATGGTGACCTAAAACAACAACATGAGAGAAACTAGGAGAAAACTAAAGGCCACCGTCTTCATGAGATCCCAAGAGATCATCCACACAGATTGAAGGAGACATCAACAACGTTTACCCTGAAACTCAAGCGCACAATTAAAACACAAATGGGATTGTCATTAACACCAAAAATAGCATGGGAAGATATAGTCCTTTCAATCTCCCCCTTTTTGGTGTTAGATGACAATCCCAAAGATTTGCATAGTATAGAAGCAATCTTTGCAATGGATGGGACAAGCTCCCCCTGTATGTGTGCAAGGTAGAGAAAAAGCTCTAAGGACAAGACTGGCACACATACAAGGAGGCTCCCCCTTCCAATTGCAAAGATAGCACAAGTGCAAGGTACAAGAAAGGATAGAGATCATACCAGACACCAACCAAATGTGGTGGAGACAAAAAGAGTAATAATAACAATAAGAGCTATGAGGCTCCACCACCATATGCATATGCCCATAATATGACAACAAGAATACCACAAACACGGCATTGTATAAGATACCACATAGTCTCAAACATAACATGGTCCACAAGCACACATAAGTTCACAGACATAAAAGGTCCACAAGCACACAAATAAACTAGAGAGTTCGCGAGCAAGAAAAGATCAAAGGCAAGAACAGGCTCGCGACTCAACCCATGCAAATCCCGTAGACAACCTAATAGACATCTTTCTCCCCCTTTGGCATCGAGACACCAAAAAGGAAGAAAAGATCAATATAATCGTCCCAGCCATGAAAGGAATGGAGAAGCAGACTCAGGGACCCAAGGACCCCACTCAGGCGGCGGACCAATGACCTCCTCCTCAGACTCATCCTCAGACCAGCGGCAGTTGTTGCGAATCCAATCATCCCTGGGAGCAGTGACAGAGCTAGTGACCGGTGAGCTAGGAATGTTGAGAGCTGTCATGATGGCCTTCTGACGCTGAACATTGTGACGCTGATCTACATACGCCTGATACTCGCGGTCCTGGAGAAAGCATAAAGTCTTATTCACCTTCCCAAGCAGCTTCTTTGCCCAAGATGGCTGCCTCTGGAGAGAAGGACCACCAGCACTAGAGCCACCAGGAGCAGAGGAGGGACCACCAGCTTCATCTCGAGCCTTCTAGAGTTCAGCTTCCTTTTCTTCTTGAGAACGAGGCTTTTGGTGCTTACTCACACACAGCTTGTTCTCCTCATGTATGGTGATGTTGTCTTCAGGAAAGCGAGTGCCAGTCGTCTCAAGCCACTTGTGATTGATGAGAGTCTGAATGTAGGGAGCATAGATGCAGGAGCGCTTTTCAATAATAGCCTGCCACATCTCTGTGTAGATGAAGTGCATAACATCCATTGACCTGTCAGAGTCACGACGGAGATAAGTCTGATGCATGAGGTCAACCTGATAGCCATGAAACCGATCAAAGTTGCCAGCCTTGGGAGAGATGGTGTTCAAGTACACCCTGCGCATTACCCGCAAAAAAAAAGTACACCCTACGCATGATGTCATAAACTGGCAGCAGATGATTCACATACCCAACAGAGCCCCACCCTTAAATGTAGAGAGGCTCCAGGACCTCAGGATCAGTAGCTTCGGGGCCGTGAACACGCCAACCATTTTCCCCATTGCCAGGCTGAAGGGGATAGCCAAGAAGCTCAGCAAACTCAGACCAAGTGGTTGTAAGAAACACTCCCCTAGTCATCCACTTCAACACACCTTCAGTATAGGACTGCATGTGAATAAATAGAGTAGAGTAAAACTGAGCAATAGCAGCCACATCAAAGTTCTGACGGTGCTCCATGAGGGGAATCAGCCCAAACTTCTGGCAAATATCAAGAGCCTCGCCAAAGTATGCATGCTTCTCTTCCATGTGAGTCACATTGATGTACTTTTGAGGAGCAACCATGAACTTCTTCTTCGTTGCATAGATCTCAGCAAATATTTGTTCCTAGCGGCAGTTGTGGAAGTGAGGATCCAAGCAAAGACGGTCAGGAGACACGAGGTAGGGATCCGTACGCCTGAATTTAGAGTAAGCTTTCTGAGACCATTTGGAGATTTTGGCTTTGGTCTTGTCTGGCCCAGCAGCAGTGGCCTTCTGAGAAAGAGCAGGCCTCTTTCCTTCAGCAGCAGCAGCACGACGAGAAGCAGCAGCCTTCTGACGGCTAATCTGAGTAGTTGGACGCACAACCTCAACATCTTCTTCATCAATCTCAGGAGGAATGTCAGAGGATGGTCGACGGACACGCTTGCCTTGGCGGGTACCACCTTGCCCTGAGAAGAAAGCACAAGAATAGGGAGGGAAGGTGGGGTAAGTGCACAAGTTCGGAAGAGGAAACAAAAGAAATAGATTGGAAAAATACAATCAGGAAAAAGTTTCACTGTAGCCGGAACTTCCGCTGAATTGCCGGAACTTCCAGTGAAAATGGTCCACCGGAAGTTCCGGTCGTGGCTCACCGGAAGTTCCGGTGAGACCACGAACTGGTGGTTCAGGCAGCAGTTCACTAGATCTAAATCTAAAAGCCACAAGTGCAAAGATTTTCAAGAGTGTATTGGACCAATCTACTCTAGCATGATACCCTAGGCCTACCAAGATCTCCCAACAAGTTCTAGCCAAAAGAACTAGCCTAGACATGGTGTGCCCTAACTCAAGCAATGGTGAGAGAGCTAGATCTCCATTAATGGAGGGAGTTAAGGGCAAATACCGGAGTCCATGGCGGGAGATCGAGATGGGGAAGGTTCCCACGGAGCAGATCTACGGAGGAGTGGCCGGAGACGAAGGGGCCGGAGCACCTTCGCGGAGAGGACTTGGCCGGCGGCTGCTCCAAATAGAAGATGGGTCTTGGGGAAAAAGGAAGAAGATCCCGTTTTCCCCCAGGGCCCGCCTTATATAGGACAGGGAACACCACCGGAAGTTCCGGTCAGGGACCGGAAGTTCTGGTGGACTAGAAGTTCCGGGTCAGGATGAACACATTCCAGGTCAGCAGGTGGTTCAGACGAACAACCAGCTGACCGGAAGTTCCGGTGACGCCAGAAAGACCTTCTCAGGTTTGGAAGATAACAAGGAAGAACTTGTGCAGGGAATGGAGAGGGCTTGAGGAAAGGAAAGGCTTAGGATAGAGAGCTCAAACTGTGAAGAACCAAAGCCAACAAAAAACAAGGAAAAACACAAAAGGGTCAAAGACACAAATAAAAACGGGTCGGTGGCCGAGGCCACCTTATATAAGAGTAAATGGCTTGACACCGCGAAGATATATCTTGGGTTCATTACCAACACTCATCATGAAGCTCAAATGGTCTCCTTTAGAGACTATAGTATGAAAACTTTAATGTGCGCATAATAGGGATAGAATTTGTTCATAAGAGGAACTACACTCCCCCTAAATCCATGCCTACATCCAAACAAGATACACATTGAGACACGAGTACGTGTGCAAGGTACTCAAGCAACATTGCTCCAATCAATGATATTTAGCTCATGCCTTAACTCCCGGAACCTTGCTTCATCAAGAGGCTTCGTGAAAAGATCCGCAAGATTTGCCTTGGTGGGAACATACTCCAAAGAAATGTCTCCTCTAGCAACATGGTCCCGAATGAAATGATGACGAATCTCAATGTGCTTGGTCCGGTTGTGTTGCACGGGATTGTGAGCAATAGCAATGGCACTCTCATTGTCACAAAGAAGAGGCACCTTGTCAAAAGATAGTCCAAGATCCTTCAAAGTTTGCTTCATCCATAGAAATTGAGCACAACAGCTTGCGGCAGAGATGTACTCAGCTTCGACAGTGGACATAGACACACAGTTCTGCTTCTTCGAGGACCAACAAACCAATGATCTTTCGAGAAACTGACAAGCTTCAGAGGTTGACTTTCTTCCCACTTTATCACCAGCCCAACCCAAGTCCGTGTAACCAATAAGATCAAAGCTGGCTCCCTTGGGGTACCACAACCCAAAGTTTGGGGTATGAACTAAATATCGAAAGATTCTCTTGACCGCCACCATGTGGCTTTCCTTTGGTGCGGCTTGAAATCTTGCACACATACCCACACTCAACATAATATCCAGTCGGGATGCACAAAGATAGAGCAAAGAACCAATCATAGAACGATAGAGTTTTTGATCCACCTCCTTACCCTTGGGATCGAGATCAAGATTAACCTTAGTTGGCATGGGAGTCTTGGCACCTTTTACTTGATCAAACTTGAACTTCTTGAGCATGTCTTGGATGTACTTGGCTTGGTTGATGAAAGTCCCTTTCCTCAATTGCTTGACTTCAAACCAAAGGAAAAACTTCAACTCCCCCATCATGGACATCTCGAAGTGATCGGTCATGAGCTTGGCAAAATCCTCATTAAAAGTATTGTTAATAGACCCAAAGATAATGTCATCAACATAGATTTGGCATACGAACAAGTGGCCTCCAACTTTCTTAGTAAAAAGAGTGGGATCAATGAGGCCCACTTCGAAGCCACGGTCTAACAAGAGCTCCCTAAGGCAATCATACCACGCACGTGGGGCTTGCTTGAGACCATAGGGTGCCTTATTGAGCTTGTAGACATGGTTCGGAAAAAGTGGATCCTCAAAGCCCGGAGGTTGCTTGACGTATACCAACTCTTTCAAAGGACCATTAAGAAAAGCACTCTTAACATCCATTTGATGCAACTTAAAGTTATGATGGGTAGCAAAAGCAAGAAGCATACGAATGGATTCAAGGCGAGCAACGGGGGCATAAGTCTCACCGTAGTCGATGCCCTCAACTTGTGAGTATCCTTGGGCAACTAACCTTGCCTTGTTGCGCACGACAATTCCATTCGCATCACACTTGTTCTTGAATACCCACTTGGTTCCAATTACGTTTTGACAATCTTTGGGCCTCTCAACCAATGTCCAAACATTGTTCCTCTTGAAGTTGCGAAGTTCTTCGTTCATAGCATCAAGCCAATCATCATCTTCAAGAGCTTCGAAGACTTTCTGTGGTTCCACAAGAGAGATAAACGCATGGTGAGATCTAAAGGAAGCTAGTTGCCTCCTAGTAGTGGAACCTTTATTGAAATCTCCATAAACATTATCAAGGATATGGCCATCTCGAACAAGCTTGGAGAGACGATAGGCTTGACGACGGGCTTGTGCTTCAACACGAGATTCTTGAGCTACCACTTGGTCATTGCCACCAATTGAGCCGCCGCCTTGACTATAAGCACGAGCACGAGGGTCATCTTCATCAATTTCCACTTCGGGGGAGTCATCATTTGGAGTGGATCCTTGAGGATCATTGACTTGCTCTTGATCCGTACGAGCTTGACCTTGGGGAGAGCCATGACCTTGAGTAGGAGCCCCATCTTGGGGAGGTTGATGAGGTTGATGAAGAGCTTGTCCGTGGGAGGTGCCTTGAGGAGGAGCCCCATTGTGGGGAGGTTGATGTTGTTGATGAAGAGCTTGATCTTTGGAGCTTGGAGAGTCATGAGCATGGGAAGCTTCGGAAGAGCTTGAGGGAGCTTGTGCCAAAAATGTAGGTCCTTGAGGGGCAAGATGATCTTGTGAAAGTGAGGGCTCCACTTGAGTAGAGCTTGGTCCTTCTCCTTCTTCCACAAAGGGGATCCTCAATGGGGAGGTGGAAACCCACACCCATTCTTCTCATGGCCTTAGGAGGAATTTCATCACTTGAATCACAAACACCATCTTGCCTAACAAGAGACTCATGATTTTCATCAAACTTCACATTTCTCGGCTCTTCAACTCTTCCATTGGCTTTGTTGTAGACTCTATAAGCATGGGACTAATTTGAGTAACCAATGAAAATTCCTTCTTGAGCCTTGGATTCAAACTTGGACAAACGAACTCCTTTCTTGAGAATGTAGCACTTGCAACCAAACACCCGAAAGTAGCTAACATTTGGCTTTTTCCCGGTGAGGAGTTCATAGGGGGGTCTTGTTCTTTTTCTTGCGGAGATAAAGCCGGTTGGTTGCATGGCAAGCGGTGGAGATGGCCTCGGCCCAAAAGTTGTATGGAGACTTGAACTCAGCTAGCATAGATCGAGCCGCATCCATCAAAGTGCGATTCTTCCTTTCGGCAACTCCGTTTTTTTGAGGGGTATAGGGAGTGGAGTATTGATGCTTGATTCCTTCATCACTAAGAAACTCATCCAAGGTATAGTTTTTGAACTCGATGCCATTGTCACTTCGAATTGAGAGAATAGTTGCATTGTGCTTTCGTTGAACCTCATTAGCAAAATCGATGATGGTTTGTTGAGTCTCACTCTTGTACTTGAAAAAGAACACCCAAGTTTATCTTGAGAAATCATCCACAATAACCAAGCAATACTTCTTGCCTCCAAGGCTACCATAAGAGGGTGGACCAAAAAGGTCCATATGCAAGAGCTCCAAACACCTCTCGGTGGTGATTTGATTGAGTGCTTTGTGAGGAGTTTCATGCATCTTCCCTTCAATACAAGCCCTGCAAACACGATCTTTGGCAAAACAAACATCGTTAATTCCAAGGATGTGGCCCTCGGAGTGAAGTCTTTGCAAAGTTCTCATGTTAACATGGGCTAGGCGGCTGTCACATCCCAAGATTTTCCAAATCTTGTAATGTGAAAAATAATTGAATAAAATAAAACTTTGTTTGATTTTCAGGGCCAGAAGAAACTTTTTGAATCCAATTGGAAATCTTCAAACCTATTTTTGAACAAAGAAATCCTAAAGGGATTTAAAAATATAAACATTTAATAAAGGAAAATAAAATATTTTGGTATTACTATTTGGATCTTTTAGATAAAAGGATTTTGTTTTTAAAGGAAAAGGTGGATTTATAAATAAAGGTTATTTTATAAAGCCAAATTAAACTTTTGCCAAGCTTTGGATTTAAAACATTTTGTTTTGAATAAAAATAGCAAGGGTTATTTAAATAAATTAATAAGGATCTAGTATCCAAATTTTATTTAAATAAAAGGTTTTACCATTTTAATTAAAACATCAAAACTTATTAAATTATTTTAAATAAGTTTTCTAAGTATTTTATTTTTCTTAATTAAAACCTACTAAAAGGTTTTGGCTTTATTTTAGATTTCAGAATAAATATTTTAAATAAAATAAATCCTAGTTGATTTAAATAATGAAAGTCTATTATATTTAATTAATAATGGACCCTAAAAATAAAAGGATATTTTGTTTTAAACAAGTTTCCAAGTATTCTTTATTTCCAAATAAAACCTACTGAATGGTTTTGGTACTATTTTAGTTTTAAAAATAAAGATTTCAATAAAACAAATCCTATTTGAATTAAATAAATAAGGTCTATTCATTTAATTGGTATTGGACCCTAAAATAAAATGTTATTTTATTTTAAACAAGTACTTCAAGTATCTTATATTTTCAAATAAAACCTATTGATTTGGATTTGAAGGTTTTTGGATTTCAAATGAGGATTTTATTAAATAAATCAAAGCATGTTAAATAAATAAAGGTCCATTTTATTTAATTAAAGAATGGATCAATAAAATTATTAATTATTTTATTATGGGCTTGGTCCATGTTACTGAACAGAACTAATTTCAATATTACAAAGTTTGGCGTTGTTTGATTCGATTTGGTTGATGTTTGTTTGTTTGAAATTTCAAAACAGAATTGGAAAATAGAAAAAGAAAAGAACCATCAGACAGAAAAAAATGTGATTTGGACCCAGCCCAACAAACCAGCCCAACAGCCCACCTAGCCCACCTCTCTTCCCCAGCGAACCGTTCTTTTCCACTCACACTCGCACCCGCAGAACCAATGACAAGTGGACCCTCCCCCTCACTTCCTCTGTCGCAGACAGCCGGGACCCACCCTTCTCTGTTCATCGTCTTCAACGAGACCCCGTCGCCCGGCCGTTTGCAGTGAGTTACTCCAGTGGTGATTGCGCGTTGAAGGAGGCTTTGATTCCTCCCATAGACCACGCACCCTTAAACGTTTGCCCCTCCTCTCTACTTCCCCTCTGTTTCCTCTCCCAAGCACGCCCCCAGTCCACAGAATTTTGCCTTGTACCGCAGCTGTCTCCGACGACCCTCCTCGCCAATTCTGGCCAGCACACGCCCCCTCATGCCTCCTCAAGCACGCAGCTGCGATCAGCAACCCCCAACGGATCCTTCTGCAAACGCAGCTCACCCGCGGGCGCCCCTGAGCCTCTGCAACGACAACTACCGCCGTCGCCATCGTCTGTTTACTACTCCGACGACGCCCACATGTAGATTCCGACCACCCCGTGTCTTCTAGATCACGCAAACATCTTTGCCATGGCCTTGCACAGCTAACCCAGTCCTCCATTTGTCTTCTCGTGGACCACAGCGTCGTCCTCGACCTCGACCACGTGCATCCGCCGCCAGAACCATCTCCGGTGAGGAATCCCGCCCTTCCCCGTGCGCCCCTTGCCACGACGACCACACGACCAGCATCACCTCATCCTCGCGACCTCGGTGAGCTTACTCCCTCCCTGTTTCACTTCCTGCCTCGCCAGCGCCGCCGCCAACTGGCCGCTCCGCCGCTCGCCGTTGGCCTTGCACCGCTAGTTCCTGGCTAGTTGATAGGAACTGTTAGATCGTAATCCAGCGGCTAGGAAAGAAAGTGAGCGAAGGGGTATCGAACGATCTGCACCGCACGTTTCCAGTTAGATCCTGCAGTTCACGTTGCCGATCCGGCCGAACCGGTATCGACCAATGAAACGGCGACGCGTGGCCAGTATTAAAACTATAAACAGATTTGAATCAGATTTATTTGCAAACTTCAAACCCTTGTAACTTTCAAACCACACGTCCAAAAATTACAAATTTTATATCAATGGATTCAGTGGAGCAAGCCCTAGCCAACCATGCCCTTGGTTTATAAAATAGTATTTGTTAGCTTGCTTGTTTTTGCAGATTCTTTTGTGAGCTTGTTTAGAGTATAAAAATTGTTTAAAATGGATTTTAGGGTTAAAACTTTTGAAAAATGGTTTGTTGTGACCTTACTGACCCTAGGAACCAACCCTTGGTGTTAAAAATGATTTTGGAAAGATTTAGGTTGGATTACTTGACTTAGCCATTTTCTATCCAAATAAAAAGAATGGTTTTTGTTATAAAAATGTTTATGGAAAGAAAACTTTAAGAAAATGGTTTGATCAAACCCACTGACCCAAAACACCAAGTTTTGCAAATTAGCAACTCATTTGGTGAACAACTTAAGAGTTTTGCCTTGATAAAAACATTTTTCACCACATGAAATGATGAATGGATTCAAAAATGGTTTATGGATAAAACCCATTTGGAAATGACTTTTCCATTTTGGGTAAATGACCAATTTGGAACTTACAAAGTTTAGAAGCCTAGTGGAGACCATCCTTGCAATAGAACCAACCTTTGCATGCTTATGCATGACTTAGATTCCATTACTTTGTGTGTGAAAAATTGTTTGTTTGACTTTGGTTTGGAATGAGAATTGAATGTGTGTTTTCTTGATTGACTTGTAGTGAAGTGTGAGACTAGCAAGATCAAGGAGTGAACCACCATTCCCTACCAAAAAGGCAAGTGATGCTTCATACTTTTGTCCCATTACTTTCACTGTGCATTAGTGATTTTTCTCTAAGTAAAACTTGCATGGATTTTGCTAAGTATAGACCTTGCTATAAGAAAACCTAGTAGATGAATCCTTAGTAGGATTTTCCTAAGTTAAGATTCCTACTACTATCAAGCTTAGCCTAGCTAATAGAAAACATGGGTGGAAAATATATTCACACTATGGAAAAATCTCTAAGTCCGAGGACTTATGTTTTTGTTTAATAAAACCACTAAGTCAATGAATCCCCTGGGTGGAATGGAAGGATTGGTTTATGTTGAGTGGTTACACAAGGCCATGGACTTGGCTTGTGTATCTCACTTGTGGTATGCCACCCAGGAACAAAGAGATTTGAGATGTCAAATGTTGAGAAGCTTCAAGTGCAACCACTTGGCAATATGGGCTCTGCCATGATCATATATGTTGCAAGAACTTAGCCATATGGACAGTGGGTGGTAGTGTTTGATAGGTTAGAGCGCGTCCATTTTGGTCTAAGGGAAGGCTTCTGAAAGATCTTGTCTTGGGAAACCAAGTCTTGTGGGGAAAGTGCACCACCTCTGCAGAGTGTAAAACCTAAGTACTTAGCCATGTCCCTGGTAAAGGACAATTTGAGCATCAAGACATAGAAGCAATCAAGAATCTCATCATTCAAATTTCTGAGTTAAAACTTGTGGATTGAACAAGGGTTGTTTGAAATCTTCAATCTTTGATTGGGAGATGCCTTGCAAAGGATCTTCAATCTTTGATTGAGAAGAATGATTTTTGTCAAAGCAAAAACTTAGTATTTTCAAATGTTAAGGAAAAATCTATTTTGAGCAATGCAAGCCTCAACTCCACTTAGCCAAATGCATATAGATGATAGAATCCACTATACTACCATAGTATCACTTGCCAATACAATTCAAATGTATTGACCCTTTGTGGCTGTAACTTGTATGTTGCAGGTTTGATTGTTTTTAGTGAAGATTGATTAATTAGGATTACAAAGTCTACAACCAACATCTGCCTGTGGCACTTTGAAGATGAAGGACCCATGACTATAGTTATTCCGCTGCAATGTAATGTAATAGCCAAATGAGCTATGTTTGATGTAATAAAAATATGTTATTCCTGGTTATAAAGCTATATTATGACCTTTGTTTCTTGATATTACATCTTAACTGCGGATGCTAGCTATTGATCCAGGGACTAGCATTGTAAATCTACCTTATTAGGTTGAGACCCAACAGCGGCGATGCCACAACCAGCCCTTGTCGGCTTTAGCATAGAAACATAGAGAATGAGGAGTAGTGGTCCCTGAAAAGTCCACCACATACAAGTCATGCTCTACATACCCTACGAAAGCCACCTTGAGAGACTTGCTCCACATGAGGACCACGGTATGAGCATCAAAGAATGAAGAAAGACCCATAAGAACAAGAGCACAAACTGAGAGTAAGTTGTAACCAAGAGTTTTGACAAGCATGACGTCAACCAAGGATACATCTGGGGTTACCACCACTTCGCCAAAACCCAAAACCTGAGAGCTTGTTTTGTCACCGTAGGAGACCATGGTGTTGGAAATATTGGGCCTCATCTCGGTCATGATAGACTTGCTTCTGGTCATATGACTCGTGGCACCACTATCAAGCACCCATTTTGATCCACCGGAAGCATAGTCCTACAAGAAAATCAAGCTTTGGTTTAGGTACCCATTTTGCAATGGGTCCCCTTTTGTTAGTAACAAGAGCCTTTGGCACCCAAATGGCCCAATGATAATCATGCGTGTAAGAAGTTCCCACATATCTAGCATATACATGACCATCATATGATTTGCAAAGAATATAAGACGGATTGTTCTTTCCGGCAAAGTTGTCACTTTGCAAGAGGTTTAGGCCATTAGAAACCCCTTGAGCCATGCCCTTGTTCTTTTTCTTCTTGTTGTTCTTCCTCTTCTTCTTCTTCTTAGTCTTGGCAAGTTGATCCTTCAACACCTTGAATTCCTCTATGATATGCTCATGCTTGCAACAAGGGTTAGGAGTGCTAGACAAGTCTATAATTTGCACAGCGGAAGACTTAGCATGATCACAAGTTAATTGAGTTTGAAGATGCTTATGGGCTTCAAAAAATATTTGAGAATTTGCTCTCCAAGGCTTTGTGTTCCTCTTTGAGTTTCTCAAGATCCTTTTGAGTCCTATCATGACCACCCACAAACTCAACTTTTTCTTTCTTAAGCACCTTAACCAAAGCAAGAGCATGATCACGTTCTTTCATTATAGAGCACAAGGTGTTGTTATGATCATCTACAAGCTTAGACACATTTTCTTCAAGATTAATTCTCATATTTTGTTCATCCTCAAGACTTTGAGTGAGAGAAGCAATTTCATCAGCGGCATCTCTTTCATTTTTACTTAGCAAGTCAAGAAATTCTTCCTTTTCATCTAAGGCATCCCTAGAATTGTCAAGTTGTGCAAGCAAGGACTCAAAGCAAGTTTTAGTTTCTTCATCCAAGGTAGAAACAAATTCACACATGTCAATCATCTCTTTATTCACCTCTAGACCAACAAGATCAAGAGAGGAAGGCTCACTAGAGATAGGTTGAGGAGTGCGTTTTGGTGTTACCTCGGTGGCCTTGGCCATGAAGCACTTTTGGTTGGAGGAGATGACATTTTCATTTGGTGAGTCGAAGAGGGATAGACGTGGAGTTGAGGTAGTGGCAATAGCAGCAACTCCCACAATCTCTCCACCGTGAACTTCATCATCATCATCTTCATCCGTGCCCGAAAGGTATTCTTCATGGACCACTATTGCTCGTTCCTTATTGGCGACGTTATTGACGGCGTAGTTCTTGTTCAAGGGATGAGGAGGTCTTGACTTGATCTTGCGAATGAGACGACCACCATTGTATTCACGGTTCTCAAAGGGACACTTGTCCATGAAGTGACTCTTGTCGTTGCAATTGTAGCATGACCTTGCCTTGGGAGACTTGTTGGGTGAGTTGAATCTTGAGTTGTCCCTTGATCTTGACTTCAACCCGGAATTGTTCCAAAAGGCCCTTGAAGCGAGAGCAAGATGTTCGTTGAAGGCACACTTGATATACTCTTGAGACCACTCACTTGATGTATCATCATCATCAACTTCAATAGCCTTGGCCTTCAAAGCAAGATTCACTTTGGTTGACCCAATGGCCCTAGCACGAGCGGACTCCGCATTCTTCTTGGCAATAGTCTTGGCAATTACTTCGCTCAAGACTTCTTGGGAGGTCATGAGGTGAAAGTTGGTTCTTCCCTTGATTGAGTTGAGCTTTTGTTCTTCAAACGGAAGGAGAGCTTGAATGAACTTCCTCTTCATAAACTTGTCATCAACATAGTGGGCCCCAAGGTCCCTCATAGTGGAACAAAGGACTTTGAGGTGCCTATACATGTCTTCGGGGGTCTCATCATATTGCATTGCGAAACCATCGCACTCGTTGTTGATTTCATCAAACTTGGAGCTTTGGATGCTTGCATTCCCAACAAAGAGCTCGATGAGTTGATCCCAAGCTCCCTTGGCGGTGTCGAATTGGCGAATGTGATCAAAGTCCTTTGGAGTCAAAGCCTTTTGAATCATCCCCAAAGCTGTGGCATTGAGTTGCTTGTCCACCACTTCACCTCATGTCAACTTCTTTGGGTCATATGGAGAGAATCCATCCTCCACAATCCTCATTAACTCAATAGAAGAGCTGGAAATATGTGAGCGCATTAGATATTGCCAATTGGCGAAATTAGAAGTATCTAGAATGGGTGGTGCTCCTTGAGGAATGATGTGTGGCATGGGAATGGGTGGATCCGAAGAGTACTTAGGCGGCGGGGGTACCGCCGAGTAGTCCTTTTCCTCCATTTTCCTCTTTGGAAGTTGGGTTCTTGGGCTCCTCGGTGTTCTCACTTGGAGCCTTGGTAGAGTTTTGAGCAACAAAACCAAGTCCCAAGCGAGTGGTGATGGCCGCGGGATTCACCCCGGGGGTGGTCACCGTAACGGTGGGAGAAAGCTCGGTGGTTTGGGGTGTGTCAAGAGCAACCATGGGGTTTGGCTTGAGAGACTGCAAGATAGTCATCATTTCCTCGAACTTGGACATCATGGATGACTCCAATTTCTTGAGGTCATACATAGTGGCTAAGTTCTTGGATTTTTCGGTTTCACTACCCCCTTCGTCGGCCATAGTCTCTTAGGCGGTAAAGCCCGAAATAAGAGCCTTCGCTCTGATACCAATTGAAAGTACCGACTTGATATGACTAAAGGGGGGGGGGTGAATAGGCGTCTACACAATTTTAATTTGTTTCTCACTTTTAGGCTCAACGAGAAATAAAGTTATCTAGATGTGCAACTAAATGAACAACCTAAATGCAAGATAACTTACAACAACCACAAGAACGGTAAATAGCAAGGAGTAAAGGAAGGTAACAAAGTAACCGGAGCGGGGACACGGAGATATAATTCCCGTAGTTCACTCCCAAGGAGCTACGTCTACGTTGGAGAGGTTTCGGGGCCACACAAGGTCACCCGAGCGCCACAAAGGCCTCACCTTCTTCTCCGGTGAGCTACCCCACAAAGGAGGCCTCACAATCCACTAACCGGTGACCTTGAAGGCGCCAACCGAAACCTTTACACCAAGGTTGAGGGGGAGGCTCCACAACTCAATTGGAGGCCCTCAACGACACCTCGAAGCTTCACAACACAAGCCTTAGATCCGAGGATGCCCTACACCGTCTAGGGTTTCAAGAAACCCAAGAGCAACAATATCCACAAAGGATGGGTGGGGGAAATCAAATCTTCTTTGGTGGAAGTGTAGATCTAGGTCATCTCCCTCACCTCTCAAAAGATCAAGTCATTTGAGTGGCTAGAGAGAGAGATCTAGTGAGGTGAAGCTCAAGCATTAATGTATGAGAGAGAAAAAATCGAAGTGAGTGGGAGGAAGAAGAGGGGTGCCTTAAATAGCCCCCCCCCCCCCCCCCCCGCCGCACTGAACCGTTTCAGTACCCTTGACCTCACCGGAAGTTGCGGTGAGAGGCCGGAAGTTCCGCCCACCTGGCTCCAACGGTGATCAGACCGTTGATGTCGTGGTGGTGGCACGGCAGATGCCATGGGTAGGCTTAAGTTGGGGGCCGAATGGGTGCTTGTGGTCACCGGCACTACTAGGAAAATGGCTATGGGAATCAGCACATCCGTGGCTCACATGGTTGAAGTGCCCCACGGCTAAAACAGGCGTGGCTCACCTATGGACAGTGCCCTACTAGTAACTAGAACAACCGTGGCACACATGACCATAGTGCGCCACAGATATGTGTGGGCCAGGGCCCTGTTGGCCGCATGCCAAACATCTGTAGCGCACATAGGGTAGGTGCGCTACGGTTGTTAGTGCCAACCGTGGCGCACATGGAGTGGGTGCGGTACGCCTAAGCGCATGCCCCCCTCTGCTGTGAAATGGCCAGACACATCTGTGGCGCACTATGGCATGTGCGCCACGGATGTTACTCCTCCCTGTGGCGCACTAGGGCAGAGTGCGCCACGGATGTGTCGATTTTTTTTTGACAGCACTTTGTGTGCACATGTGTGACCACCTCACCACCCCACACTTCACTTTCCCCTTCTTCTTCCTCCTTAGATCTAGTCGGGATCTTCTCCTTCCCACCTCAATTTCTCCACCCATTCACCATTTTTAGCATGTAGAACTTGCCTTGGATGTTACATAAGTAATAGAGGAAGGTCTCCGGTCTCTCATCTCCTTCTCCGGTCTCGCGCGCACCTCTCCTTTCCATCTTTCTCGCGGTTGGTCTCTCATCTCGGTAATTTGTCCATGTAAGGATGTGTTCATGTGTATATAGTATGCTCATATGTATGTAGATGATCGATGCTCATGATGTGTGTATGGAGAGGATCGATGGTCATATGTGTGTGTATATGGAGAGTATCGATGATGCTCATGCATGTGTGTATGGAGAGGATAATGATATGTTCATGTGTGTATGGATCGGTCTCTCTCTCTCTTGTGTTTGTATGTGAACAAGTTTCCATTTTTTTTGCCAAAATGTTGATTCATTTCCATTTTGGCAAGACTTTGGCATTTCACAAAGGTCCTAATTTTAGGACAGGTCATGCCGAAATTTTCTATCCATTGCATGCATGCATTCATATATGTGGTTCTAATAGACTTCTAATTGTACCATGTACACCGTGCAGGCAAAAATGGTCCGCATAATGAGCGAAGGCATTGTGGCTAGATTTTTGAAATGTGCGACGGCCGACATGATACGAAATAACAAGACGGATATAAGATGTCCATGTAGAAGATGCAAACTCAACTGGGTGATCGACCCAGATTCCGGGGATCTGCAGGCGCACCTGCTCCGCCATGGTTTCATGGATGGATACACTCGTTGGATAAGCGATGACGAAGACGATGGAGACGGTGAAGGTGGCCAATATGACGATGATCATCATCACGGCGAGAACGGGCGAGATGATAAAGAGTCTCCTGGAGATGGTGAAGGTGCGGAAGCAGACCGGGATGATGATGATCTAGATGCCGGAGGAGCAGACGACGATGGAACAACGTCAGGCTGGGTGCGGGACCCTTATGTGCAAGAGCTGCTTCTCAAGCAGACGATGTGCGGGAACAACGTCAGGCTGTAACGCCAGGGTTGCCGCTAGAGAGAAAGCCAAGCTTGCGCAACTTGAGAAAGACGCGGTTACTCCATTGTATGAAGGATGCAGGCCCGATGATACCCGGTTGAATGTAACGCTCAAGGCTATGGAGATGAAGGCAAAACACAAATTGAGCGACGCAAGCTTCAACGATATGATGGCATTCTGGCATGATCGTCTCCCGGAGGGGAACACATGTCCAACTAGTATCGAGGACGCCAAGAAAATCGTTTGTCCTCTCGATCTACCGCACGTTAGATATCACGTATCATCAACGATTGCATCATTTAGAGGGGCGAGGACACGGAGAAAACCACATGTCTGGTGTGCGGCGTGAGTCGATACAAGAAAGGGAAGAAAGCACCTCGAAAAGTGGTATGGTACTTTCCTATCACTCCTCGTCTGCAGCGCTATTTCGCGGACCCTAAGGAAGAGAAGCTCATGCGATGGCATGCGGAAAGGAAGAAGCCAGGAGATGATGATGATGATGACCCCGAAAAGGATGAGCTGCTGACGCACCCTTCAGATGCTAGCCAGTGGAAAGCATTGGACCTCGAATTCCCAGAATTCGGTGGAGATTCGAGGAACATCAGGCTTGGTGCGAGAACCGATGGACTCAATCTGTTCGGTAGCCAGAGCAGCACGCACAGCACTTGTCCCCTGTTTGTATGGATGTACAACCTCCCTCCATGGTTGTGCATGAAGAAGAAGTACATACAAATGAGTATGCTAATTCAAGGGCCGAAACAACCTGGTACTGACATCAATCTGTATCTCGGGCTGTTGAAAGAGGAGCTAGCCACGTTATGGGAATCTGGAGCCAATACTTACGACGCCGTCGCACAAGATTATTTCACTATGAGAGCCGCGTTGGTCACTACGGTGCAAGACTATCCAGGTTGCGGGTATATCTCGGGGCAGGTTATCCAAGGATTCTGGGCATGCGTTAGGTGCATGGATAACACAAGCTATCTCCAACTAGAGAAAGATCCAGGGTCATCGAAAACCATGTTCATGGCGCACCGGAGGTGGCTCGGCAAGAATGATCCATGGAGAAAACGTGGAGACCTGTTCGATGGCAAATCCGAGACCCGAGGAATCCTAGAGCGTAGGAGCAGCGAAGAAGTGGAAGAGTTGCTGAAAAACTGGAAAGATTGTCCTAAGCCTGGAAAGGAGCGAAAGAGGCAGCAACAAGACAAGCCGCTGATGAAGGTATGGAAAACAAGGTCTGTTTTCTGGGAGTTGCCATACTGGAAGTTTCTCCGCACGCCTCATAGCCTCGACATCATGCATATCACAAAAAACGTGTGCGAGAGTCTGGTCGCCACCATAATCAACATGCCAGATAGGACGAAAGATGGTCTGAAAGCAAGGCACGACCTGATATGCTTGGGTATCCGGAAGGAGCTTCACGGAGGACGCACTACTCCTGATGATCAGGAAGATGACGATGATCATGAGTCGGAGACGACACAAGGTCGTCGGAAGGGTAAAAAGTTCAAGAAGAACGAATATTACTGCCTTCCTTCTTGCTTCACTCTAAGCCAGGATGAGATCAAACAGTTTTTCAAGTGCCTTCTAGGAGTCAAATTTCCTTACGGCTACGCGGGCAAGATAAGCAGATACCTAGACGAGGCGAAGCAGAGGTTCAGTGGCATGAAGTCTCACGACTGTGCCGTGCTAATGACGCAGGTACTTCCGGTCGCACTAAGAGGGATAATGGACGAGCACGTCCGTGAAACGTTATTTGGCCTCTGCAAGTTTTTCGACGTCATCTCTAGGAAGTCGATTGGCGTGAATCAGCTCGGGAGGCTACAGGAGGAGATCGTGGTGATACTATGTGAGCTTGAGGTCTACTTCCCACCCGCATTCTTCGACATTATGGTGCATCTGCTGGTCCATGTCGTGGAGGACATCGTACAACTCGGGCCGATGTTCCTCCGCAGCATGATGGTGTTCGAAAGGATGAACGGACACATCAAAGGATATGTTCGCAAAAGGTCCCGTCCAGATGGAAGCATAGCCAAGGGCTTTCTGGCCGAAGAGTGCATCTCTTTCTGCATGAATTATCTAGACATCGAGAACCCTGTCGGTCTTCCCGTCAACAGGCACCTTGGCAAGCTTGACGGATCTGGTCACCGAGAGGGTCGTCGCATACTGCATGCAGACTTCGATTTTCGACGCGCAGACTTTGATCGAGCAAACCTCGCCGCGCTACAGCATTTAGAACTGGTCGATCCTTGGGTACAGAAGCACAAAAGGTTAATCGAGAAGAAGTACAGTGACCGGGGCATACAGAGGACGCAGGGAGAAATAATCAAAGAGCACAACTCAGATTTCACGCGTTGGTTTAGGCAGACGCTCCTTGATAATCCCCCGTGATCGCATTCTTCTGACACGGAAAAGATCATATTCACCTTGTTGCAGGGACTGATGCAAAACCTGGTGACCTATCAGGCGTATGATATCAACGGCTACACATTCTACACGGAGGAAAAGGACAACAAGTGTGATTATCAGAACTCAGGCGTAACGTCGGAATTCTACACCGATGACAACATGAAGGAAAGATTCTACGGAAGAATCGAGGAGATCTGGGAGCTCAACTACTGTGGAGAAAAGGTGCCGATGTTCCGTGTCAGATGGGCAAAGAGCGTCGAAAGAGAAGACCGGTATTTCACAACCATGGTTATACCCGAAGCAGCCAAATCCAAGGCCGCCGGTGCAAACGTGGCCGCGAAAAATGAACCGTGGGTACTGGCTACCAAAGTGGATCAATGTTTTTTCATTACCGACCCGACAAAGCCTAGCCGTGTTGTCGTGAGGAGAGGAAAAGAAACATCATCGGAATGGATGGAGTCGCCAACGAGCAAGACTTCGACCAGTACGGCGATCCAAAGATTGAAGATGACGACGACTACGATGCAACAACCTACATCACAAGAAGAAAAAGGACAACCCTACCCAAAAAAGGTAGCCCGTTCGAAAGAAGAAACATTAAAGTGTCGGGGCTAAATTATTCAACCGCGACAAAGAAGGGAAAAAAGATTGTAAAACGCTAGCTCAAGAAATATTGTAAAACGCGTGGTCGAAAAAGATTGTAAAGTGCGGGTGGTCGAAAAAGATTGTAAAGTGCGGGTGGTCGAGTAGGGCCATGCCCAATTCATATTATTATGGACAAATTATTATGAAATTTAGATATACTTTGAATCATATTATTTGTACCACTTTTATGACATATATTATCACTTTTGGGAATTTTTGGAACATTTAAAAGTATTTATAAAATAAAAACAAAACAAATATGACATATATTACCACTTTTGGGCATTTTGGAACATTTAAAAATATTTTTAAAATAAAAATAAAAAAGGGGGCACCAGGATTCGAACCTGGGTGCTCTGAAGTATAGAGCAATGGGCAGAAACAGTGGGATAGGATAATGATTCTATTATATAGTGGGCCGCTCTTTTCTTATACAATTGCTAGAGGAGATAGGCGTAGCGCACTCTGGAATAGTGCGCTACGGATATCTGTAGCGCACTATGTCAGAGTCCACTACGCGTATCTGTGTCTTATCCACGTGCACGCAGGCACACGTCCCTCATCCCCATTCTCAACTGTGCCCACCGCCGCCGCTGTCGATCCCGATCCCGATCCCCCGTCGCCGCTCTCTCCATCCGCCGTCTCGCCAGGCACCGTCGCTCGAGGAGGAGGCCGTGGAGCAGGAGGAGGCCATGGAGCAGGAGCAGGAGGAGGCCCGCTGCTGCTCGAGGAGGAGGCATACGCGCCAGTCATCGTCGTCCGCCCGCCCGCCCGCCATCGTCGTCCTCATCTCAGAGGTGAGCGTCGCCCCTCCCCTCTCTCCCTCTCTCGCCCTCTCTTCCTCTCTCCCTCTCTCTCCCTCTATCCCTCTCTCTCCCTCTCTCCCCTCTATCCCTCATCTCTGTGTTGTTCAGGTGTTATGATTTTAGACCCTGTAGGATTTTAGGGTGCTCCTGTGGGAGGAACAATCCAATTGACCTATAACCTAAGCATCCAATTGATAGATTCTTGTCCCTTTTATGCCAGTTTATGGTTTGCACTCTTGAGAATTGTTCGTCAAGGGCACAAACAAATCTGCATATTGCTATTTTAGGAGTGGCCTGTTTAGAAATCTTGGAATTGTGAAGTGTAATATTCGTTATTTCAGTTGTTTTATTATGTTAAGTTGAACATGCGCTGCTAGTGTTGCTATATGCTATTGTGTGTTCAAGTCTGAAATGGTGTCGCGTTACGGTGTCGCGTTACTCTTTGCAGCAGCTCTGTAATTATTCTTGCTACTGGGCAAAGTGGTATGTAGTGAAGGAAAAATATTTTCTTCTGTTTTCATTTGTGGCTGAATTCAGTTTTCTCTATAGCTGTCTTAGGACTTAAATTAAGGTGAGGTTTTGTCTGAATTTGCTCCTTGTCCAAAGAAAAAGTTCAGGCTTTGGTGTTTGTTTACATTTGTGCCATTTCCTTGTTTTAAATTGTTTAGCTTCCTGGCCTTTTGCGTTTCTAGGATTTCTTCATGTGGTACTGTTTGTGAATGTTCATAGTGTTCATGATTTCATAATATAGTAGTGTACATTCTGTTTTTGCTGTTAAAAATTGGACACATGATGCCATAGCAAGAATTTAGGTTACAGATAACTAGGGTAAACAAATTTGGAAGTTGCAACTCAAGAAATATATGTTGCTACTAGGTAGCACAAATTCTAATGAACTCTTTTAGTATCCACCATGGACAAATCGACCTGGAATTGTTATATCCAGCTTCCACCTACCTGTAGTTCTATTTGCACCAGAATCAGTACCAGTTAATAAGAATCATTGTAGCCTGGTTATGATTCTTTTGTTTTGGAAGCTGCATCTAGCTGAATTGCATGGTGTGTAATGTGTAGAAATGTTCCTAGCGGAGTCAGAATTTTTGTTTCATTTATAGGAGGTACAAATGTTTTCAGTTGGTTACTGGAGCTCTGAAACTTTCATTGCCACTTTGAATGAAAGAGATGAACAATTATTTTTCCTTTTATCATTTTCATTCAAAGGTGAGGCTCTTCTGTGTAGGGAGTAGGTTTAGATTTCTACTATGTAGGTTTAGATATGAAGATGCTGAACCAAATGTGTGAATATGTAAAATGAATATGTGCTGAACCAAATATCCTGGTGATGGTTTTAGTGATGAAATGTTCCTGGTGATGAAAATACATGGTTAAAAAACAAGACAGTAGCTAGCTAGCTAGCTCTGAGATTAAAAAAACAAAAACAAGACAGTAGCTAGATAGCTAGCTCTGAGGTTTAGAACAAAGATATGCAGTAGTAAAACTTGTGTTTTTTAAAGTTACCTGTAATTTTGGTAACTGAATATGCACAAGTTAACTGAATATGCACTAGAGTAGTGGTGCTGCTGTCTATACTGAAACCTGAAACTGCTGAAACCTTTATGCTTGCTGCTGTGTGTACTATTTGTGAAACCTGTGTGTACTATTTGTGCAAACCTGAAACTATTGTGCAAAGCTGCTGTGTATACTATTTGCATTTTTGCCTGAAACAGATTTATTGTGTGCTGGTTGTGCAGTTGTGCTGGCTATACTGGGCCATTTATGCTTGTTGTGCTGGCTATGATGGCCATTTATTGTGTGCTAGCTATGCTGGCCATATATATGCAGGTTCTTGTATGAAATGAGTCCCGATTTTTGCCGGAATGTTGATTAACTTCCGTTTCGGCAGAAATCGGGCAATCCTAGTTTAAGAAAATTAGCAAAGGTCATGCCGGATTTTTCCGTGCATTTAACCAATTATTTGTTTTTTATTAGTGCAAAGATGTGTGACAACGACGAGGCTGGATGTTATAAGCGCATCAGCGCTGAAGGAGAACTCAGACCTCCAAATAAACAATTGACATTCTGGGAGGCGGCCCAACGGCTAGAAGACGATGAAGAATACCATCCTTCGGAGAGCGAGGATGATGAGATGGAAGACGCGGAGGAAGAAGCCGAAGGATCGGCGGACGATGAAACCACTGATGGCGGCGAGGGCACAGGGAGTGGTAACAATCCTCCTAAGAAGAAGAAGAAGAAGAAGAAGAAGAAGAAGAAGCCGAAGGAGCGACGCCCGAACACAGTCGGCACGGTCAGGGAGGAAATTACCGAAGTGAGCCCATCAGGGGTTCCTTTGGAGCCCGCCCTTGTCGTCAAAGGGTACGGTGGGAAAGTGGCGGCGATCACCCGGACAACCATCTCGATCAACACCGAGAATCTCCGGCATAAAGATAATGGCCACTTGCGCACACTCCTCTTCGAGAAGCTGCACGCAAGATACAAGTTCCCCGCTAAGTATCAGAACACAAATTATCATGGGAACGAAGTAAACAAATCCGCCCTCACAAAGATGAGCACCGCCCTGGCCAGCTGGAGAACCCGGATAAAGAAGAAGATCTATAAAGAAGGCAAAAGTCTCGAGGAGATCCAGAAGATTGAACCGCAGATCACCGAAGATCAGTTTCGGGAGTTCAAGGAGAGGTGTGAATCCGAAAGAGCCCTGGCCAATAGTAATCGCGGAAAGGTGCTGCAGGCGATGAATATAGGTCATCACCATCTCGGATCTGGTGGATACAGAACCGCGGATGCCAAATGGAATAAGGAGGACGAAGAGTATAGATCCAAGGGGATATAAAACCCCTTTGCTAAATTCGAACCCGGGCAGGTTCGAAACTTCATCAGGGCCCGTTACCATGTGGACCCAAAAACCAAACAACTCACCGCGGATCCTGCGGTGAAGGAATTCGAGGAAATTGTGATAAGTATAATATAATTACCGTGGATCAACTCGATTGCAATCTAATCGATGATCTAAACGATTCACTGTTACTTCTTCCCAGGAGGAGGAAATTGTTGCTAGTCATGGATCCCAGGGTTCCTCATCCCAGGGGTCGACGGCGGCCACCCGGTGGGATAACCCTTTTAACAGGGCGATGAACCGGGCCAAGAAAATAGAGCCGGTTACGAAGAAGCAGTTGTCGGTTTGGCCGTCTGGCCGGCCTCGGGGGTAAGAATTGGGTGGATCATTTTGGTCCACCGCCGAGGACGCATGTGGCGCCGTCGGGAAGGAGCGAGGAGTAAAACCGCGAGGTTCAAGAACTTAAGGCACAAGTGGCACGGATCCCGTAGATCGTCCAAGACAACCTGGAAATCACCCTCACGTCCTTCCTGCCTACCTTGGTGGAGTCAATAGCGAATTGGAGTGCGGGTTGTCGAGTAGGGCCGTGCCCGATTCCAAGCATGGTCAGCAGCCACTCGAACAAGGCGGCGCCGACGAATCAGGCGAACTACATGTTCGTGACTCCGCCCGCTAGCACCGCGGCGCCGCAAGTGTTGGTGACTCCCCCTGCCATCACCGCGGCGCCGGAGTACATGTTGGTGCCCCCTGCCATCGTCGCGGCGGTACCAAAGCTCCAAGCACCCGTCGGTAGGGAGAATACACCGGCGGCCAGCACCACGCCATCAAGCAGCCCTTCCATCTCTTGCATGCCCGTCGCCGTATGCGGTGCGTCGACATTAGCCGATCTCGACGCCATCACGGTAAACAAATTGCTTTAATTACCGCCTTTCATGCCATCTATTACTCTTATGGCATCTCTGATGACGCCGTACATGTTTTCCGCAGACGGATGTTCCTTGCACTCTCTTATGCTACGTGAACAACGAGCTGAGGGATGTTTCCAAGGGTACCATCGTTCAACCCTTGCAGCGCACGTTCCACTCAAGGCCGATGTCAGATAGCGTGCACAGGGTTAAAATTAGTCGGGTGCTAAGGGGTTGCGACGACCTGGAACCTCCCATTCAACCCCCAGGAGCGGATGAAGAAGAGCCGTCTGTCCTCAGAACTTTCTTCGGCTTATTCTTGCTATGGCCAAAGAGCATGATCCGTTTGGGGATGGCGGGGGCCATCACGCCAGACAACAGCACCGCCTATCATGCCAGCGACAAGCGGTGGCAAGGCCCCCTTACCGCCCTCGCCGTCACCTCCACGCGGTGGGTCGGATGATCATGTTGATGATATGCACATGGCGCAGGATCCGGCCGAGGACGACGAAGACTGGAATGATCACTTCTTCAGCACTCAGTTTAGCAACGAAGACCTAGCTGGTGGCCCCACAGAGAAAGCCACTATCACCAAGCGTATGTTTGGTTCTCAAGAGACGCCTCCAGCTTGCGCCTTTACAGAGCCAGCTGATACAACCAACCGGCCCTTTATTCTAAGCCCTGACACACTACATAGGGCGGCCGGTGCTCAGATTGCGGTGCCTGCCCGCTCTCCAAAAGGAAAAAAGGGCAGGAAAAGAAAATCTAGCAGCTCGAGCCAGCCGGTGGCGTCAACAACTGTGAATCCGATCAGGTTTCGGGATGGACCACCAAGACCCGAGGGTATTATGTGGAGGATTCATGTGGCGGGTGAGCCCATGCTACCTAAGAATTTGCGGAAGCTCGCCAGTTCGGAACTGCAGAGTGTGCATGACGGCGTGCTGACGATAGAGAGACGCCTTCTATCGGAGAAAGATCCCTCGCACCCGGTATTCGTGGTTAAGGTGCCACCAGGCTTGGGCTTCGTCGACAATGCCCCTGCGGATCTGTTGTTCCTGCGGTTCGACAACATCTTCAATATGTTCCACCTATACCCGCTACACTATACCATGGTCCATCTGTTTTCTCTCAGCCTGGCCATGCAGATCATTAGAGAGAACACACCGGGCATCGTTATAGTGGACCCCTACTACATGCGTGACGGCTGCTTGGGTTCCCCCGCCGAACGACGTATCGTGGCCTCGTACCTAAAAAGAATCCTCGTGGCGAACAAGACAAAGGAATACATTCTCGTGTCTTACTTTCCCGAGTAAGTCGTTATTCACTCGCCACCGTCGATTGGCTTTATTAGATCATCATCATTCTTTTTCCAACACATTCCATTTGAATTTTTTGCGCAGAGATGAACACTGCACGCTCATCTCCTTATCGCCGAAGCATTCCAACGCCACGTATTTCGACTCGGGGAGTCTAGAAAAGAAGAAAAACTACGACAAGATCAAGGAAGTTCTGGATGATGCTCTCACTGGCTTTGCCTCGACGGAAGGCACCACCTTCGTGCGTACGAAGGTCAAGTTAGGCAGGCACGTCTTCAACCACGTAACCGAGTTCCCCTGCGTGAAGCAGCCGGAAAATAGTAAGAAGGAAGCCTACTACGCACTCCATCACATGAGGGCGTTCCTACTTGACCAGCAGAATTCTACACTGCCAGATCATCTCAAACAGTGGGCCGAAGCAAAGGCCAAGATAAATGATTCAGATATTAGACAAGAGATGTATCGCATCCAGCAGCAGTTTGGGGCAATCATCTTTCGTGATGTCATGACTTCGGGGGGGATCTTCTACGGAGGAAATATTCCGAATAACCGTGACATAGAAGATCGCCTAGAGATGCAGGGTGACTATAGGAAGTTCATGACGAGACAAGGCGTCCTCCCGTTCCCTAAGCTGAGCCAGAAGGCTTGATGTTGGCCTAGTTGTAGTTACAAACTATAGATGACCTTTGTGTGTGTGTGGACAAGTGTACATGCTACTATACTTAGGTTTATGAATCATCGCTTACTTCTTTTGCTTATTAATATTATATATATCAATCAATGCTTGGTTTTTTTGCTTACTCTTTGGTCCTTTGCTCACTTTGGTCCTTCTTTTTTTCCTTACTCTTTTTTCGAGAATAATGCCGAGGATTGAAATGTCGTGGCACATTATATATGTGAATGTGCTACGATGGGATTGTGAGCCCTGTGATATGCACAAGTCCAGGTCTTGTGCATCCTACTTGGCTCACGGTTCCATCATAGCATATTCCTGTGTCCAACGACCTATGTATATATATGAGGCATTCTTTTCGAGTTATTTTTGTCTTTTTTGAGAATAATGCCGATGATTGAAATGTCGTGGCACAATATATATGTGAATGTGCTACGACGGGATAGTTAGCCTTGTGTGATGGGTTTCGCGGCATAGTAAATCAAAATTTTCTACGGATGCGAACAGAGGGAAAGCCAAGATCTAATCTAGGAGATGCAAACAACGAGAGAGATTGGATTAGATCTTCATACCCTTGAAGATTCGCACAGCGGAACGTTCGTCGGAACGCGGGTGATGTAGTCGTACTCGCTTCTCCTCCTCGCGATCCAATCCGATCTAGCACCACAAGTGGCGGTGCCTCCGTGAGATGCACACGTGCAGCACCTCTACGTCTCCTCCTTCCTCGGTCCAGCAAGTATGGTGGAGAGACGGATTGGATCTACAACGCAACGGCGCGGTGTATGTGGTGGAGAGTTTCTGCAGCAGGGCTTCGCCTACACGCAGTCGGGAGGGAGAGAGAGAGGAGGGCAGCAGGGCGACTGGCTTGAGGGGAAGGTGTGGGGTGGTGGTGCGCCCCCAGCCCTTTTTATGTAGAGGGGTGGGCGGCAGCCCTAGCCCCTCCCCCAAGCCCAAACCGGCGGCCAAAGGAGGAGGAGTGGGGGGCAAGGAAACCCCCCCCCTTCTAGAAGGTCCAAGCTAGGGTTTATCCCCTCTTGGCCGGCTGGGCCCTATGGGGCCTTGTGCCCCTGGCCCAATGCGGCCAGGGCACTCCCTCATAAGCCCATGCCCCCTCCCGAAAGGTGGGGCCACGTTGGTCCCCTTCCGGAAGGTTCTAGAAGCTTCCGGTACAATACCGATTAACCCGGAACAATTCCGAACTCCAAAAACTGCACTGCCTTATATGAATCTTATTCTTCGGACTACTCCGGAACCTCTCGTGATGTCCCGGATCCCTCCGAGACTCCGAAAAAAAACTCATAAACCAATTATCCAATCTATCCTAGCGTCGAGACACGTTAAGTGTGTGACCCTGCGGGTTCGAGAATATGCAGACATGATCTTCTATCAATAATCAACAGCGGGGTCTGGAAACCCATATTGACTCCCACACATTCATCGATGATCATATCGGATGAACCACGATGCCAGGATTCAATCAATCCCATATATATATTCCCTTCGTCTCGCGATATTTTACTTGCCCGAGATTTGATCGTCGGTACCGTCATACCTAGTTCAATCTCGTTCACAGCAAGTACTTTACTCGTTCCGTAATCCGATATCACTTTGTGATTAACTCCTTAACCACATGCTTGCAAGCGGTGTTGATATCGATCACCGAGTGGGCCCGAAGCATATCTCTCCGACTTGGGAGGGACAAATCCCATCATGATACATACAACCCAACAGATACTTTCCGATCACCTGAGAGACACCTTTATGATCACCCTCTCATAGGATGACGTTTGATGACCTCAAAGCTTTCTTCCGATACCAGGGAGTTGTATTATCTCATGGTCTAAGGAATACAATATTTGACATAAGAAAAGCTTCGCAAAGATGAACACGATGACACGATCTAATTGCTTCGCTTAGTTTGGGTCTGTCCATCATATCATTCTCCCAATGATATGATCTCATTATTAAGTGACAACTCATGCCCATGGTTAGGAAACCTTAACCATCATTAATCAATGAGCTAGTCCATAGAGGCGTACTAGGGACACGGTGTTGTTCACAAACCACACAAGTATTAAAGTTTCCGCTTAATAGAATTCTAGCATGGAATATAAACATTATCATGAACAAGAATTATAATAATAACATCTTTATTATTGCCTCTAGGGCATAATTCCAACAGTCTCCCACTTTCACTAGAGCCAATAATCTAGTTTACATTTGGCAACTATCTCACACCCATGGCACTGAGGTGTTGATCATGTTTTACACGTGGAAGAGGTTTAGTCAATGGATCTGCGACATTCAGATCTGTATGTACTTTGTAATCTTCAGATATCCATCTGCTATATAATCTCGGATTATATGAAACTTGCGGTTGATATGCTTGGTATTTGGATGATATCTTGGTTCCTTAGCGAGTGCTATGGCGCCAGTGTTGTCACACAATATCTCCAGTGGGTCCAATGCACTTGGAACCACGCCAAGCTCAGTGATGAAGTTCCTGATCCAAACTCCTTCACTTGATGCTTCTGCAGCAGCCATGTATTCCGCTTCTGCTGTAGATCCCGCGATCACGCTTTGCTTGCAGCTTCTCCAGCTCACAGCTCCTCCATTCAAAATATACACGTATCCTATCTGAGATTTAGAATCATCCTTGTCAGTGTCAAAACTAGCATCGACGTAACCTTTTACGACGAGCTGTTCATCACCCCCATAGACTAAGAACATTTCTTTGGTCCTATTTAGGTACTTTAGGATGTTCTTCACGGCTGTCCAGTGTTCCACTCCTGGATCACTTTGATACCTGCTCGTCAAACTAAGAGCATTGGACACATCCGGTCTAGTACACAGCATGGCATACATGATGGAACCTATGGCCGAGGCATAAGGCACCTTGCTCATAGCTTCCCTATCATTTACCGTAGCTGGACACTGAGCCTTGCTCAATATCTTACCTGACAACATAGGCACTGAACCTTTCTTTGCCTTATCCATTCTGAACCTTTTCAGAACTTTGTCTAGGTATGTACTCTGGCTTAAAGCTATCAGGTGTCTTTGTCTATCTCTATAGATTTTTATGCCCAATATATAAGCAGCTCCACCTAGGCCTTTCATTGAAAAACACTTGTTCAAATAACTCTTCACATCGTTAAGCATGTTGATGTCATTTCCAATAATCAATATGTCATCCACATATAGTACCAGAAACGTCACCGAGCTCCCACTCACTTTCTTGTAGATACAAGCTTCGTAGCAATTTGGAACAAATCCAAAGCTCTTGATCACTTGATCAAAACGAAGGTTCCAACTCCGAGATGCTTGCTTCAGTCCATAAATGGAACGCTGAAGTTTGCATACTTTATCAGCATCCTTAGGATCGACAAAACCTTCGGGTTGCATCATATACAACTCTTCATCAATGTTGCCATTGAGGAACACAGTCTTGACATCCATCTGCCATATTTCATAATCATGAAACGCAACAATTGCTAATAAAATCCGAATGGACTTAAACATCGCTACGGGAGAGAAAGTCTCATCGTAGTCAACACCTTGAACTTGTCGAAAACCTTTCGCGACAAGCCGTGCTTTATAGATGGTAACATTACCATCCGCGTCCGTTTTATTCTTGAAGATCCATTTGCACTCAACGGCCTTACGGTCGCTAGGAGGGTCCACCAAAGTCCATACTTGGTTTTCGCTCATGGATCCTAGTTCGGATTTCATGGCTTCTAGCCATTTCTCAGAGTCTGGGCTCATCATCGCTTCCTCATAGTTCGTAGGTTCACTGTCTTCTACCAACAAGACAGTCAAGACAGGGTTGCCGTACCACTCACGAGGGGCACGCGACCTTGTCGACCTGCGACGTTCAGTAGCAGCATCGTCCGAAGCTTCATGATCCTTGTCATTAGCTTCCTCTATTGTTGGTGCAGGCGGCACTGGAACAATTTCAGGTGCTGCGCTACTCTCCAATTCAAGAGAAGGTTCAATAACCTCGTCTAGATCTACTTTCCTCCCACTCACTTCTTTCGAGAGAAACTCCTTCTCAAGAAAGGAACCGTTCTTTGCGACAAACACTTTGCCTTCGGTTCTGTGATAGAAGGTATACCCAATAGTTTCCTTAGGGTATCCTATGAAGACGCATTTCTCCGCTTTGGGTTCGAGCTTATCCGGCATCAATTTCTTGACGTAAGCTTCGCATCACCAAACTTTAAGAAACGACATCTTAGGTTTAGCACCAAACCACAGTTCATACGGTGTCGCCTCAACGGATTTAGATGGAGCCCTATTTAAAGTGAATGCAGCGGTTTCTAATGCATAACCCCAAAATGATAACGGCAAATCAGTAAGAGACATCATTGATCGGACCATATCTAATAAGGTTCGATTCCGGCGTTCAGACACACCATTGCGCTGTGGTGTTCCGGGTGGCGTGAGTTGTGAAACGATTTCACTTGCTTTAAGATGCGTGAGAAAATCATAACTCAAATATTCACCTCCACGATCGGATCGTAGAAACTTAATCTTTCTGTTATGATGGTTCTCCACTTCATTCTGAAATTCTTTGAACTTTTCAAACGTTTCAGATTTATGTTTCATTAAATAGATATACCCATATCTACTTAAGTCATCGGTAAAAGTGAGAAAATAGCGATATCCACCACGCGTCGAAACACTCATCGGTCCGCATACATCGGTACGTATGATTTCCAACAAGTCCGTTGCTCGCTCCATCATACCGGAGAACGGGGTTTTGATCATCTTGCCCATGAGGCATGGTTCGCATGTGTCAAATGATTCAAAATCAAGAGACTCCAAAAGTCCATCAGAATGGAGTTTCTTCATGCACTTTACACCAATATGACCTAGACGACAGTGCCACAAATAAGTAGTATTATCACTATCTACTTTGCATCCCTTAGCCTCAATGTTATGGATGTGTGTTTCATCCCTTTCGAGATTTAGAAGAAATAAACCATTCACAATAGGTGCATGACCATAAAAGATGTTACTCATATAAATAGAACAACCATTATTCTCCGATTTAAATGAATAACCGTCTTGCAATAAACAAGATCCAGAAATAATGTTCATGCTCAACGCAGGCACATAATAACACTTATTAAGGTTTAAAACTAATCCCGAAGTTAAAACTAAGGAGAGCGTGCCGACGGACATCACATCAACTCTTGATCCGTTGCCAACGCGCATCGTCACCTCATCCCTCGCAAGCCGCCGTCTATTCCGTAGCTCCTGTTTCGAGTTACAAATATTAGCAACTGAACCAGTATCAAATACCCAGGCACTACAACGAGGGCTAGTAAGGAAAACATCAATAACATGTATATCAAATATACCTTTGATGGTGCCACCCTTCTTGTCCGCTAAGTACTTTAGACAGTTGCGCTTCCAGTGACCCTTGTCCTTGCAATAGAAGTACTCAGTGTGCGGCTTAGGACCAGACTTGAGCTTCTTCTCAGCAGGGGCAGTGCGCTTGCCGCCGCCCTTCTTGAAGGGCTTCTTTGCACCCTTACCTTTCTTGAAGGTGGGGGGCTTGTTGACCATCAACACATGATTATCCTTTTTGATGTCCTCTTCCGCAGCCTTCAGTTTTGTGAAGAGTTCGGTGATCGTATCAGTGGAACCAATCTGATTATGAGTCACTACAAAACTTTTGTAGCTGGGAGGGAGTGATTGCAGAACCCTGTCAATCTTGAGCTCCTTTGGAATCTTGCAGTCCAGTTGCTCAAGGCGTTGAGTGTAGCCCGACATCTTAATGGCGTGCTCACTAACGGAACTCCCTTCCTCCATCTTGCAGTTAAAGAATTTCTTAGAGATCTCATATCTCTCAGAACGGGCTTGAGTCTGAAACATGGTTTTCAGCTCCTCGAGAATCTCAAAGGGCCCGGGATAGTCTTCAAAACGATTTTGAAGGTCCGATTCCATAGAAAACAACATGGTGCTCTTAATCACACCATAATCATCCTTGCGCGACTGATAGACAGCTTTCTCATCAGCCGGCGCAGTAGCAGCAGGGGCGTCACCTAACGCACTCTCAAGGACATAGTCCTTTTGACCGCTAGAGAGAATGATTCTCAGATTGCAGAACCAGTTGGTGAAGTTAGACCCATTGTTTTTAAGCTTTTCCTTCTCAGCAAAAACGTTGAAGTTGAAGTTGGACTTAGCCATTTGATCTACAATATTTGCAAGTGCAAATTAGACTATGTTCATGATAACTAGTTCAACTTTTAATCAAATTACTAGATGAACTCCCACTAAATTCAACATCCCTCAAGTTTTTTAGTGAACACGATCTAAATTCACCACACCTAATCCAATCTTCACGAGAAGAGATGTGGTTTCAATGGTGGACAACAAAGTGTCGATCATATCATTCATATGACTCATGCTTAACCTTTCGGTTCATGTGTTCTGAGGCTATGTCTGTACATGCTAGGCTCGTCAAGTTAGACCCAAGTATTTCCACATGTGCAAAACTGGCTTGCACCCGTTGTATGTGAGCGTAGAGTCTATAGCACCCGGTCATCACGTGATGATTGGACACGACAAACTTTCGCAACGGTGCATACTTGGGGAGAACACAGTTTTATCTTGATCTTTAAGTGAGGAATCATCTTATAATGCTACCGTCGCGATCTAAGCATAATAAGATACATAAAAGGATAAACATCACATGCATATAACTTTATGTGACATGGTATAGCCAATCTTCGCGCAATGATCTCCATCTTGTGCGTGCCGGCATGATCTCCATCACTCCACCATGATTGCCTCCACCACGAATAGCAACTACAACTATTGCTAACTACTTAGCGATAAAGTGAAACTATTACATGGCGTATAAGAAGTTGACACATAGGTCATACACAATTATAAAGACAACCATATGGCTCCTGCCGGTTGTGTACTCATCGACATGCAAGTCGTGAAACATTACAAAACATGATCATCACATACATTATACACATCACATCTTGGGCCATACCATATCACAGAAAACACTCCCTGCAAAAACAAGTTAGACGCCTCTACTTTGTTGTTGCATGTTTTACGTGGCTCATGGGAGTAGATGCTAAGAACGATTCTTACCTACGGAAAGCCACAACGGTGATATTATGGTTGCCAAACTCCGGTGTTAATCCCATGACAACTATAGTGAGAGAAACTGGCATCCACCAGCCGCATGTGTGGAACAAGCCACACGTCAAGTGCGGAGCCGGTCTCGCGAACGACGTCGCGTAAGGTTGGCATGGACCGCTTCAATATCACTATCCCGTGTCATAAGAAGAACACAAACAAGAGGCTTGCAACAGAAAACATCAACGCCCGCAACAACCATGTTGCGTTCTACTCGTGAAACACATCTACGCATAGATCTAGCTCTGATACCACTGATGGGTTTCGCGGCATAGTAAATCAAAATTTTCTACGGATGCAAACAGAGGGAAAGACAAGATCTAATCTAGGAGATGCAAACAACGAGAGAGATTGGATTAGATCTTCATACCCTTGAAGATTCGCACAGCGGAACGTTCATCGAAACGTGGGTGATGTAGTCGTACTCGCTTCTCCTCCTCGCGATCCGATCCGATCTAGCACCACAAGTGGCGGTGCCTCCGTGAGATGCACACGTGCAGCACCTCGACGTATCCTCCTTCCTCGGTCCAGAAAGTATGGTGGAGAGACGGATTGGATCTACAACGCGACGGCGTGGTGTATGTGGTGGAGAGTTTCTGTAGCAGGGCTTCGCCTACACGCAGTCGGGAGGGAGAGAGAGAGGAGGGCAGCAGGGCGACTGGCTTGAGGGGAAGGTGTGGGGGGTGGTGTGCCCCCAGCCCTCTTTATATAGAGGGGTGGGCGGCAGCCCTAGCCCCTCCCCCAAGCCTAAACCGGTGGCCAAAGGAGGAGGAGTGGGGGGCAAGGAAACCCCCCCCCTTCTAGAAGGTCCAAGCTAGGGTTTATCCCCTCTTGGCCGGCTGGGACCTATGGGGCCTTGTGCCCCTGGCCCAATGCGGCCAGGGCACTCCCTCATAAGCTCATGCCCCCTCCCGTAAGGTGGGGCCACGTTGGTCCCCGTCCGGAAGGTTCTAGAAGCTTCCGGTACAATACCGATTAACCCGGAACAATTCCGAACTCCAAAAACTGCACTGCCTTATATGAATCTTATTCTTCGGACTACTCCGGAACCTCTCGTGATGTCCCGGATCCCATCCGAGACTCCGAACAAAAACTCATAAACCAATTATCCAATCTATCCTAGCGTCGAGACACGTTAAGTGTGTGACCCTGCGGGTTCGAGAATATGCAGACATGATCTTCTATCAATAATCAACAACGGGGTCTAGAAACCCATATTGACTCCCAGACATTCATCGATGATCATATCGGATGAACCACGATGCTAGGATTCAATCAATCCCATATATATTCCCTTCGTCTCGCGATATTTTACTTGCCCGAGATTTGATCATCGGTACCGTCATACCTAGTTCAATCTCGTTCACAGCAAGTACTTTACTCGTTCCGTAATCCGATATCACTTTGTGATTAACTCCTTAACCACATGCTTGCAAGCGGTGTTGATATCGATCACCGAGTGGGCCCGAAGCATATCTCTCCGACTTGGGAGGGACAAATCCCATCTCGATACATACAACCCAACAGATACTTTCCGATCACCTGAGAGACACCTTTATGATCACCCTCTCATAGGATGACGTTTGATGACCTCAAAGCTTTCTTCCGATACCAGGGAGTTGTATTATCTCATGGTCTAAGGAATACAATATTTGACATAAGAAAAGCTTCGCAAAGATGAACACGATGACACGATCTAATTGCTTCGCTTAGTTTGGGTCTGTCCGTCATATCATTCTCCCAATGATATGATCTCATTATTAATTGACAACTCATGCCCATGGTTAGGAAACCTTAACCATCATTAATCAATGAGCTAGTCCATAGAGGCGTACTAGGGACACGGTGTTGTTCAAAAACCACACAAGTATTAAAGTTTCCGCTTAATACAATTCTAGCATGGAATATAAACATTATAATGAACAAGAATTATAATAATAACATCTTTATTATTGCCTCTAGGGCATAATTCCAACATTGTGATATGCACAAGTCCAGGAATTGTGCATCCTACTTGGCTAAGTGTTCCGTCGTAGCATATTCCTGTGTCCAACGACCTAGCTAGTTATATATGAGGCATTCTTTTCGAGTTATTTTTGTCTTTTTTGAGAATATGCCGATGATTGAAATGTCGTGGCACAATATATATGTGAATGTGCTATGACGGGATAGTTAGCCTTGTGATATGCACAAGTCCAGGAATTATGCATCCTACTTGGCTAACCGTTCTGTCATAGCATATTCATGTGTCCAACGACCTAGCTAGTTATATATGAGGCATTCTTTTCGAGCTACTTTGGTCTTTTTCGAGAATAATGCCGATGATTGAAATGTCTTGGCACAATATATATGTGAATGTGCTACGACGGGATTGTGAGCCTTGTGATATGCACAAGTCCAGGTCTTGTGCATAGCTACTTGGCTCACAGTTCCATCGTAGCATATTCCTGTGTCCAACGACCTATGTATATATATATATATGAGGCATTCTTTTCGAGTTACTTTGGTCTTTTTCGAGAATAATGCCGATGATTGAAATGTCGTGGCACACTATATGTGAATGTGCTGCGATGGGATTGTTCGCCTTGTGCTATGCACAGGTCTAGGTGTTGTGCATCCTACTTGGCGAACGGTTCCATCGTAGCATATTTCTGTGTCAAACAACCTAGTTATATATGAGGCATGCTTTTTAAGTTTGGTCTTTTTGATTTAGGAGTACTTTCTATAAGTGTATCTTCATATGCGACTTTAATTATATATGTTTTTTTTCAATCACCGGTTAATTATTATTGTCAACTTATAGATGACGTGGTACGTCGTGTACAAGGGACGGATTCCCGGAGTCTACGATGATTGGGAAGACTGCCGGAGACAGGTGCACCGTTTCAGCGGCAATAGCTACAAAGGATACAACACTATGGCGGAGGCGGAAGCTAGATACACGCGCTATCTAGCGGGAGTTAGGACAAGGAACCGGATGAAGACCTACACCTTCGTCGCGGCGGTGATCATGCTTATCTTCTTTGGTTGTTTATCCCGCGTTTGTGTCTAGCTAGTTTAGATGTCTAGGCGAGCTTCCGAGCTCTAACTTGTTCGATCGACATATGTATTCGCATGTCACCAACTACTTTGTAACTTGATCGAAACAATGTAACTTATACTATGTATTCATGTATGAGACTTATCTATATGTATTTGTTTCAATCTTGTTTTTCAAATTGTGTATTTATATATATAATTGTATATCTTGTATCTGTGTGTATATCTGCTGTAATATTGTATATAATCTGTATTGTATATAATCTGGCTCGGAAATTAAAAAAACACACCTGTGGCGCACATGATCTACCTTTTGTGGTGCACTACACCTAAAGCGCACTTTAGAAGCTTAGTGGCGCACTGGGAAGTGCGCCACACAAGATCCTACGCGTAGCGCACCTGCCCACATATCCGTGGCGCACTAGCAGGTGCGCTACGCCTATCTCGACACAACCGTGGCGCACTAGGCAGTGCGCCACGGCTAGGAGATAGCCGTAGCGCAAGGCACGTGGCGCAATGCTAGTGCGCCACAGATGATCTTTTCAGGTGCGCCACTAACTGTTGTTTTCCTAGTAGTGCGGGGAGGGAGTGCACGGTCGAGCCATGCACGAAGAACAAGAAGAACTCTCCACACTTAGTAATTTGATTGATACCCCAAAGATTACAAGTGCTCCTTGAGCTGTGTAGGCTTGAGTACGCAACACCTGTTCTCTACTTGGTTCAACCTCCCTCTACTACTGCTATGCTCTCCCTTATATAGGCAGTGCCATCTAGTACCCCTTTGGGTTCTAGGGTTTACTGTTTGGATCTTGGTCCCTATAATATGGGTCGGGTTATGGGCTTGCCTTAGGACCATAGGCCCAGTCCATAAAGCTTGATAGCTAACGGTCTTCTGGTACGCTGCTTCTGGTTCTTTTTGGCGTCACACGGTTACTTTGTACGTCAGCGCTTGCTTTGGGCGTCACCCGGCTCCTTTTGTGTCACCCGGCGTCGCCCTTCTCTTTTGACCATGATTTACCATGGTCCTTCCCGAACCTCACTCGGAAAGGTGCCACGTGTCCTTCTTGACCCGGCCCTTCCTCGGTTGACTCGGCTCGTTGGTACCTGCAAGGGTTACAACTTTGTCCTATACGGGCTGAGATAGTTTGTATCTCGGCTTTCATGCTTATCTTACCTGGCCGTTCTTACCCGGCCTGGTTCTTTCTTTACTCGGAGCCAAACCAGCTGCGCCATGTTTCCCTTCTCGTGACCCTACCGGATACGATTTTCAGCTCCAACGACCCGGGGGCTCGGGGCTCCCTCCGCTCCGACGACCAGCCGTGGCCTTCGGCTCCAGCAACCCGCTGTGGTTTTCGACTCCCGTGAGACCCGCTGTGGCCTTCGGCTGCGGTGACCTGCTGCATTCTTCGGATGCGGCGACCCGGTATGATCTTTGATTGCGACATTATTTGGATACGGAACTCGTTGTCACCATCGATCCCAGGAACCCCACGCTGCTATGACTGCGGTCCGCCGCGTCGACTACGTCCGCCGCGTGACCCGCTACCGCATCAACTTCGTCCACGACAACTACCAATAAAGCTAAGTTTCCCTCTACTTAGAGTTGATTTCTTTTATCTTTAATTCGCACTCGAAACACTCGGGGGTTGCGCCCTCTTCGAGTAACCTAATGTGCCATTGGCTCCACGCACTCGAGCACCTCGAACGCGACAGCCCGAGTAACTGATTCCGCCTGACCGTCGAATCCTTAAACTCCGAGTGCCTCGGCAAGGTACTGAGACTAAGGGTAATCAGGCTAACGAAAAGGCCTAGCATACAGTGCAACAGTGTCGACTCGATCGGCACCAGAATCTTACTGTACAAGCTGAAAGGCAAATATTTCTTTACAAGATACAAGTACTTCATAATTTTTTATGTTTTCTGCAACCTACAAGAACGTCAAATTACATCTTGCTATTGTATCGGGTCCTCCAACAGGAGTCGACAAAGAAACCGGCTATGCCATAAACTCAAGGCCCGAGTCGAAACCCTCCTCGGATGGTTGCATCACTTGATGCTACACAGGCGCGATGCTGACTCGATGCACTTCCGGGTCAGTGGTTTCTCCTCGCATGAGTCTCCACTCGAGTCTGCGACTCGACTAGACACGCGGGGGCTACTCCTATCAGGAGCAATGGTCGCGCATCCGATGTACTTCCGGGTCAGCGGTACGCCCACGAGATTACCAACTACAACTACATGATACCAGACTCGAGTCTCTGCCCGAGTCTACGACTCCGCCAGACACTCGGGGGCTACTCCAAATTGGAGCGCTGGTCACGCACACAGAAGATCTTCGAATGGCATGCTTCAATTCCTCACTCGAATCAACGATTCGACTAAGGACTCGGGGGCTACTCCCATAGGGAGCGCTGGTCGCGCACCCGAGGCATGAATAAGATACTACACAAATGACCTATTCTTCGAGTCCTACGTCGAGTCTACGACTCTACTATGGACTCGGGGGCTACTCCCATAGGGAGGATTGATTCAAGCATCCGAAAAAATTGTGTCCTACGGACCTAAAGCCAACAATGGCTGAATTAAAGTCTCTGCTCGAGTCTACGACTCGAACAGACACTCGGGGACTACTCCTATAGGGAGCGCTGGTCGCGCACCCTATGAATTCTTCGAGTGCGATCCTTCGGATCAGCATGCAAAACTTTTCGGCAACTTTGCCCCAATTAAACTCTAAGTGAGTAACATCCTCCTTGGCCACCCGAAACACCTCCGCGGTGATAAACATTCGGATGCTGCGTCTGCGACGCAAAGATAAGACCTACAGATACCATCTGATGGCCTGGTAACGCAAACGACTGCGCTCTGCTAGTAAGAATCCGTGCCAACAGGCGCGATGAAAAATCCCGATGGACGCGTTGGGTACAACATCTAATTCACTGGAATTCCACTCCTGTAAGCCCTCAACGGCCTGAGTCGAATTACGCCAGCATCTGTTCCGGGTTTGATTCGAGGGACTCGAACCTGAAGAAGATCGTGTTGTTTTGTCCTAAGACAGTTAACTGACTCCGATCCATCGGGAGAGTCAGGCACACGCATCAACAATCCCTAGACATTCTCTTGCAAGACAGAGTTGCACCCGAAGGATTTAAGAGTCCTCAGCCGAATCTACGATTCGACTGAACACTCGGGGGCTACTGACATGGATATACCCTACGGGTACATTACTTCAGCATACCTGGTCCAACCCGAAGGAAGGCCCACTCGACGACCTACCAGGGTCCATGACGCCTATGATGTTTCGGCTGCTATGAAGCCCATATGGACACGGACTCCCAAGCGCACAAGACAAGGAAACCTCAAGACTAGAGTTTGAATGCAACTTGTAACCTACTCGTGTCGGTACCTGAGACCTAGCCTCCCCATATATAAAGGCTAGGAGGGTCCAACGAGGGGGTATCCCACAATAGACCTAGATCTCTCTCGACTCATACTTTCGTACACACCTCCACGCCAGATCGAATCTGCGCACCCTGTAACCTTCGGTTCCGCCGTAATCAAGAGCAGACAAGCAGGAGTAGGGTTTTCCCTCTGGGGGCCTGAACCTGGGTAAATCTCGTGTCCCCTGGTTGCTTGTCTGTTAACCGTT